>CM042040.1:32978818-35667985 GCA_023525975.1 Smallanthus sonchifolius
CTAGTTTTGGAGGAACGAGAGAAATTCAAATTGAATTCAACCAATCCTTAGTAAATCCTGAACGACGAAGAAATTCGCACATTCACTCTTTGATATTCTACTTGTCAGGAATGCTTCAAATTGAGCGTTACCACAACCAACACTTACAGTAATTGCACAACTATTGTGGGAGATTATAGCATAATCTCATGATCCATCATACAGTTCAATCTCACAATTGATTGAAAGTTACGCCAAGAGTGTTATGCACTAACTTCAGTAATAGGGCAGGATATTATTCTGACCCGCATACACATGGCACCTATGGATATTGTGGAAGCTCGACATGAGACAAGTAGGAAATCGGACATTTCATAATATCGGTCAAACAGGATTGCTCTCGCAGCCATTGACATTCAATATACCTTTAAGTCTGACTATTTTCTCTGCAATAGATAAGCCGGGGTTGATGCTCAAACGAATGCCAAAGAAACCTAAGTGTGGACTAACGACTATTGTCGCACTAACCAAAACGACATGCAAAACCCTTAAAGGAGTCCCAAATGCGGAATCTCATGCTAATCTCATTAGCTCATGATATGCATAAAGGACGTAAACTCGAACTATTCACAATAGGCCACTGTCCACAAAGAGTTGAGAAGAATAATTTATTACTCTTTTATACTCGCACTTCCTCAAAGTTCATCTTGTTGGATGGATTCCAGATTTAGCCTAGAAAAGATGTGTGATTGCATCTTTCACTCCTAGTTTTCTATAATTGGGAAGCTCTAGAGCATCTATTGTTAAGAAATGATCTCTTAGAGTAGACTCAGTTAGAATACAAAAGTCTCGACGTTCAACACTCATTACCTCAAGTTTATCCTTGTGCTAAGGATTTTAAGGCTATAACCTGAATGAGTGGAATACGTAATGGTAAGTCACCAAAGTACCATTCAAACACTAAGGGAGTGCATACACACCGTATGACTAATAGTTGACTATCAGCTCTTTCTGCCAACTTAATGAGTTGACAAACCCATAGCCCATTTTGGGGAAAACACTAATTCGATGAGACCATTCTTACAGTATTATTATTCATTCCCTCAGCTAGACGGAATATGAATATCCCAAACAAACATCGAACTTCGTATGGCTTACATTCTTCGAAGGTATGGTAGTCGAGACATGAGTTTACATATCAAGACGCTACAACCCAAAGGCTAGTATGCCTTGAAAAGTAGTGCAAACAAAGGGGTAAAGTAGTGATTAGACTCGAAGTTTGCAAATAAGAGCTCCCGAGGAACATCAATTCTTAGCTCCATGAAGGCACATGGAGAGGAAAATCCTAGAAAACATGAAACCTGAAATAAGAGAAAAGTCTTAGTCCGGGAAAATGCTTTTGGAAAGCATAAGAGGGACAAACATAAAGTTTCATTTTCATACTTTTTCATTTCTACCCAATATACAACAAAAACTTGGACACCTCGTCGAGTAATTTTTTTTTTTCATAAGACCGAGTTTCTCACCATGGGGAGTTCCGGTCCTGTTTGTAAAGAAAAAGGATGGAACCTTTAGAAGGTGCATCAATTATCGGGAGTTGAACAAGCTGACAATCAAAAACCGGTATCCTCTTCTTCGAGTAGACGATTTGTTTGATCAACTTCAAGGGTCCAGTTTCTATTCTAAAATTGATCTACAATCAGGATATCCTCAACTGAAAATTCAGGAAGAAGATATACCAAAAACGACTTTTAGGACTCGTTACGGTCACTACGAGTTCCTAGTTATGCCATTTGGCTTGACTAATGCACCGGCCGTTTTCATGGACCTAATGAACCGCGTGTGCAAGCCATACTTGAATAAATTCGTGATTGTATTTATCGATGACATATCAATATATTCACAAACCAATGAGGAACATGAACATCATTTGAAATCAATCTTGGAACCACTCCGGAATGATAAGCGTTATGCCAAATTCTCTAAGTGTGAGTTTCGGATTCGAGAGGTTCACTTTCTCGGACACGTCATCAATAAGAAGGGTATTCACGTAATCCCAACCAAGATTGAAGCTATCAAAAACTGGGAAGCACCAAGAACTCCGACTGAGGTGCGTCAATTTCTGGGTTCGGCAGGATATTACAGGCGATTTATCGAGAATTTTTCAAAGATAGCCTTGCCTTTGACCACGTTAACTCAGAAGGACAAAAAGTTTGATTGGACTGATAAACAAGAATCAGCGTTTCAATTGTTGAAGCAAAACTTTGCAGTGCACCAATCATATCCCTTCCCGAAGGAACTGACAATTCCATCGTGTACTGCGACGCATCACACCAAGGTCTGGGATGTGTATTGATGCAAAGAGAAAAAGTCATAGCGTATGCATCCAGACAGCTAAGAGTACATGAAAAAAAAAAAAAAAAAAAAAAAAAAAAAAAAAAAATTATACGACTCACGATCTGAAATTGGGTGCTGTCGTGTTTGCACTCAAGATTTGGAGACATTTTTTTTATGGTACAAAATGTACTATCTTTACAAACCACAAGAGTCTCCAGCACATCTTTAATCAGAAAGAACTCAACATGAGTCAACTTCGTTGGGTAGAACTACTGAATGATTACGACTGGGATATCAAGTATCACCCTGGTAAGGTAAATGTCGTAGCAGATGCCTTGAGTCGTAAGGAACGGGTTAAAACTCTCCGTGTTCGTGCCCTAGGATTGACAATTCATGCGAGTCTCACGACTCAAATCCGGATGGCACAACAGGAGGCAATCAAAGAAGAAAACATTCAGAGTGAAGCTATATGAGGAATGATCAGACATTTAGAGCCAAAATCAGATGATACTATATACTTTGCAAATAGAATTTGGGTGCCATGTTTTGGTAACTTACGGGAGTTGGTTATGGACGAAGCCCACAAGTCCAGGTACTCCATTCACCCAGGTTCGGATAAAATGTATAAGGATCTGAAAGAACTCTACTGGTGGCCGAACATGAAAAGAGAAATTGCTATTTACGTCGGTAAATGCCTGACATGTTCAAAGGTAAAGGCAGAACATCAGAAACCGTCGGGATTGTTATAACAACCCGAGATACCTCAATGGAAATGGGAACAAATTTCAATGGATTTCATTTCAAAGTTATCCAGAACACCTAGCAACTATGAAACTATATGATAATCGTCAGTCGTTTGACGAAATCCGCGCATTCCCTACCAATAAAGGAGACAGATAAAAGTAAGACGCGTGCAAGGCTAAATATTAAGGGAATTAAGGCTAGGCATGGTATGCCAGTTTCCATTTTCACAAAAAGGGACAGTCGATTCATGTCAAGAACCTGACAGTCTGTACAAGAAGCCTTGAGCACACGCCTTTACATGACCACTGCATATCATCCCCAGATGAACGGTCAAAGTAAAAGGACTATCCAAACTTTAAAAGATGTGCTCCGTGTGTGCGTAATCGATTTCAGAAGAAATAGGGATACTCACCGCCGTTGGATGAGTTTTCATATAATATCAACTACCATACCAGCATTAAGGCCGCTCCGTTGAGTCTTTGTATGGTTATAAGTGTCACTCATCGCTATGTTGGGCGGGGGTTAGCGAAAAGCATTTGACTGGTCCTGATATTGGCTAGGAAACCACTGACAAGATCGTCGAAATAAAAGATCGTCTGAAAGCCACTCAAGACAGACGAAAGAGAGTGGAGCTAGCAACAGACGAAAACCATTAGAATTCCAAGTGATAGACAAAGTCACGTTGAAGGTCTCACCTTGGAAAAGAGTGGCAAAATTTGGCAACCGTGGCAAGCTTAATCCTAGGTACGTTGAACCATTTGAATGAGAGGATCAAATGAAAACAAAAATAGTTCAAGAGGACACAAATTGAATTTCGGGACGAAATTCTTTTAACATGGGGAGAATGTGACACCAGACATTTCAGGTCAATATCCGTACATGTTATAAACAAGTTTAAATTATAATTGTTTTGTGATTTACTTAATTTCACAAACAAGGACATTAAGGTCTAACAAAAATCGTACAGGGTCTCATTTCACATTCTGGTAATTCTAGGAGTTACCGGTTCACGTACCAGGATAACCCGACTAAATACGAACACTAGTGGTTAAATTTACACTTAAATCAAATGGTTTGATTTATTTAACCCCAACCCACTTGCTTGACTTTTCGGCCGAAATTCAGAGAAGCCATTCCCCCACTTGCTAATACACTCAAATTCAGATAAAAACCATACCTCCTCAGTCGAAATCCCACAATCCCTTCCATACTTCTCATTTTCATACGGCAATTTCCCAATTCTCCTTCTAGTCGAAGTCCAGTTTAAGGCAGAAATCCACCACAATTCGGTATTTTAAGAAGATTTCAAGTGTTCTAAAGAAAGTTTAACAGAAGATTCAAGACTCTTCTCTGTTTTCTTTCATCATCTTCATCTCGGTTTTAAGGTAAAAACTCGATATTATCCACTTTATTTTCTTTAAAACCGTATCTAAGCCTACAAAAGGTTCAATCGCAAGTAAGATAACAAGAAAAGTGTGTCAAATTCAAGATTTGAACATAAAAATATACAGGACGAATTCTGTCAATCAAAGTGCAGTAATCGAAACTAGGAGTTTCGATACCTGTTCAATCGAAACTAGGAGTTTCGATACCTGTTATTCAATCGAAACTAGGAGTTTCGATACCTATTCAATCGAAACTAGGAGTTTCGATACCAATTTACCCAATCGAAACTAGGAGTTTCGATACTAGTTGTTCAATCGAAACTAGGTAGTTTCGATACATATTGCTCAATCGAAACTAGATAGTTTCGATACCCTTCTTGCCAATCGAAACTTGGTAGTTTCGATACCCAACTACTCAATCGAAACTAGGTAGTTTCGATACCCAACTACTCAATCGAAACTATGAAGTTTCGATACTCAATTGCCCAATCGAAACTAGGAAGTTTCGACATCTGTTCATCAGTCACATTGGGCAGTAACTAAGATCTGTTTTATAACAAAACAAGTATTGAACAACTAAGAGGATATTTTAAACAAAAGCAACCAGATTTACAAAGTCGGTGAACAATTTGCAATATAAGACATTCGGTCATAACACGAATTACCCTTTTTGAAATTAGGGTACGAATGGTCAAGTTGACTAGAACAATTATCATTGCAAGCATACACAAACTCAAGGTGAGTTCACGGCCCCCTTTTAACTCTTTACTGTTTTGTAAACATCGGGGGAGAAACATACTTACTTGTTATGTTTTGAAAACATGAATTACATTGCTTATACGTTTGACAATATGAACATTTTGGTTTAACTTCTTGTGAGTCTCCCAGCCCCACTTTTACTACTTGTTTTTAAATTGTTTTTAAACAAACGGGGAGAAAACTTTCTCAACTAAACAGCTGGACACAAGTACACACAACGATTGTTCGGATGAACAACACACAACGATTGTTCGGATGAACAACACACAACGATTGTTCGGATGAACAACACTCAACGATTTAAGGAAAAACATACTTACAACTATTTCATGGGATAACAAGAGAATAAGACACGACTTTATGTTTACATGGGATGAGAACAACACATTGGAGGTCGCTAAAGTCCCCTGGAACAACATAGTAACCATTAACTGTAGCCTAGGGTCCTATGAATAGTACTATGGAGAGTGACGTCTCCCGGTCATGGTTAGTCGCGCTAACCACAATCTGGAGGATTTATGGCCGCATAGAACCTGATAACAATTATTAGGGGCTCACACATGTCATGGTTTGGTTACGCCTCATGTATGAACATATTATTTGTATTCCTAGCTAGTTTACAAATGGGTCAACAATTTTTATTCTGATTATCACATGCAACTGGAACTATTTACGAACAATTGAATTTAAACAAAAGAGTTTTGATCCGGTTAAAGTGATCATGTTTCTACAAAAGGGTTCTGATCTGGTTATAAGGATCATGTTTAAACATTGAATTTATGACGGTAAAGTCATGGTAATGTTTTCAAATGAAAACTACTTAGTTTTATGACGGTAAAGTCATGGTAATGTTTTCGGGAAAAACTATAAGCACTAATATAACTAACTCTGTGAACTCACCAACCTTTGTGTTGACACTTTCAAGTATGTTTCTCAGGTGACCTCTAGCCATGGCGCGGTTGGAATAGGCTAGCTATGTTGGATCAATTCCTAGTAGCTGGAAGGGCGTAGAATATCAAGTCTCAAGTCTGTTGTTGATCTAGAAGAACTTAGATCATAGTATTTCTTAGTTTTAGTAATTGTATATGTAATCAAGTCTTAGAAATCATTATTACAGCTTCCGCTATCGTGTAATGAACCAATCGTTACAACCTGTATTTATTTAATAAGTAAATAAATATGGGGGTGTGACAAATACAACCTTATTCACTTTTCACTGTTACAACTATAATACACTATAGCAGTCATGGTAAAGACTGAAAGGACTTTTTACAGCGGGTAAATGTTAATTTGGACTTATCTTTACCCATCAGCAGCAAACTTGGTTGCTGCGGATGGTTAAGCCTATCCGCTGCAAACTTGGTTGCTGCGGATGGTTAAGTCAGTCAGCAGCAAACTCAATTGCTGTTGATGGATACAAAGGTTCGTAGCAAAGATGTTGCTGCTGACTGCCTTAAAGCTATCCGCATGAAACTTGTTCCTGCTGATAACTTAAAGCAGTCAGTGGCAAATTCTTTGATGCTAATGATTAAAGCTGTCGGCAGCAAAAAAAAAAATTGCTGCTGACTTATAACTTTTATTTACAACAAAAGACAAACACATTTATAAAACAATTTTTAGAGACAGATTTTAATCAAAGTTTATCATACCAATAGATTCAACTAAATATCTAAATCTAGCTTCATCAAAAGGTTTTGTAAACAAATCAGCATATTGCTCATTGGTATGAACTTTGGTTAAAATAATTCTCTTTTTCTCAGATTGATCTCTTATGAAGTGATAGATGCTGTCAATGTGCTTTGTCTTGGAGTGCTGCACCGGATTGTTTGTGATTGATATAGCACTCATGTTGTCAATGTGAATGGGAGTGGCCATGAAAGTCATCACATAATCTAGCATTTGGTTTTGTATCTAGATGACTTGTGTACAGCAACTTGAAGTTGCAATGTATTATGCTTCTCCTGTAGAAGTTGATACACATGTTTGCTTCTTGCACTGCCATGAAATCAGTCTTCCTCCCAAAAACTGACAACCCCCTGATGTGGACTTTTTGTCCAAGTTGCATCCCCATAGTCACCGTCAGTGTATGCATACATGTTGAACTTGTTATTTTTAGAATACCATAGCCCAAGTCTTGGGGCTCCTTTTAGATATCTAAAAATTCTCTTAACAGCTTGAAGGTGTGTATTCTTTGGAGCTACTTGGAAACTTGCACAGAGGCATACTGCAAACATGATATCTGGCCTTGAGGCAGTGAGATACATGAGTGACCCTATCATTGCACGGTATTGATGTTGATCAGTGCCTTGACCATCTTTGTCTTGAGTCAGTTGATGGTGCACTTGCATAGGGGTTCTTGCAGCAGTGCAGTCAGCCATCTTGAATCTTTCCAAAATGCTCTTGACATACTTGGATTGGCTGATAAAGATTCCATTTGGAACTTGTTTGACTTGTAGACCCAGAAAGAAATTTAGTTCACCCATTGAACTCATTTCAAACTTTGAGTGCATTAGTATCTCAAAGTCTTTACACAACTTCTTCCTTATTGATCCAAAGATGATGTCATCAACATAGATTTATAGCAGTAGGAATTCTCCCCCTTCGTCTTTGATAAACAAGGTCTGATCAATGGCACCTCTTTTGAAGTTATTGCTTAGCAGATATCCAGACAAAGTTTCATACCAGGCCCTTGGAGCTTGATGTAAGCCATAGAGAGCTTTGTCTAGTTTGAACACTTTGTTAGGATGTGCAGGATCTACAAAGCCTAGAGGCTGTTTGACATATACTTCCTCACCAATCTTCTCATACAGTACTCTTAACATCCATTTGATAAATTATGAAATTCTTGGATGCGGCATATGCCAGGAAGATTCTAATGGCCTCCACCCTGGCAACAGGAACAAATACTTCATCATAGTCAATTCCTTCTTCCAGAGTGTACCCTTGAGCTATAAGTCTGGCTTTGTTCTTGACGACAATGCCTCTCTCATCTTTCTTGTTCCTGAAAACATATCTTGTGCCAATAGTAGTTTGACCAGGTAGAAGATCAACAAGTTTCCAGACATCCTGTCTCTTAAATTCCAGCAACTCTTCTTGCATTGCCTCAATCCAACTGCTGTGTTTCAGAGCTTCATCTATCTTCTTGGGTTCTACCTGAGAAAGAAAACAGGAAAACAACACATATATTGGCCTCATGAGATTTGCTTCTTGTTTGAACTCCTTGGTGAACTTGGCCAATGATATTTTCCAGGGGATGTTCCTTGTTGATTCTCTGTGCTGGTACTACATCCAATCGTATCCCTTGCTCAAGATTTCTCTGATTCTGATCAGGAAACTCTTCATTCATGGGAGAAGAGTCTTCAATATCAACAGCAGCATCATCGTTATCAGCAGCAACATCAGCATTATCAGCAGCAGATGCTTCTACAGCATTTACAGATGTGTCTTCATTCAGATTTTCATTCTCAGAGAGACTGCTTCTGGTGACATTTGAGTGTCTGGTTCCGGCTTCACTGGATTCAATAGCTTCCACAACAGATGGAGGATCAATAGATGGCCTTTTCAGTGTGATAGAGGGACTGGGGAACTCCAATCTGTAGTCAGAGGAAGATGTGGAAGCTGGTGCTTTGGAAGAAGTAGACTCCATATTTGAGAAGATGAGAGGCTTAAATATTTGTGTGAAGGAGTCTATATCAAAGAGCCGTTATGGGCCTTTTCCCTGTTCACATGCGATGTGTTCCCTACATTCCACATTGGCTAATTCTTCCACGATTCTTGTTCTTGAGTTGAATACTCTGTAGGCCTTGGATTGAGAGGAATAGCCCACAAAATATCCTTCACCAATTTGGCACCAAACTTAGGAAGAACCCCATGTGTGATCAAAATGGTGCATGGACATCCAAAATGTTTTAGAAATCCAATGTAGGGAACTATTTTGAACCAGAGTTCATAAGGTGTCTTGTTGAGAGGCTTGACAATGAGAACTCTATTTTGCACATAGCATGCTATACTGACTGCTTCTGCCCAGAATGTGAGAGGCAAGTTTGAATCAGCCAACATTGATCTTGCTGATTCAATTAGAGTTCTGTTTTTTCTTTCAGCAACCCCATTTTGTTGAGGAGTTCTTGGAGCACTGTATTGTCTTTCTATTCCCTTGCTCTCACAGAAATAGTTCAGAGTGTGGTTCTTGAATTCTTACCTTGATCACACCTTATGATTTTCACTTTTTGATTGCTTTGATTCTCAACTCGAAGAATGTAAGATTTAAGAATCTCAGCAGTTTCATCTTTTGTTCTCAAGAAGTATACCCATGAAAATCTAGTATAGTCATCAGTGATCACCAGAAAGTATGACTTCTTGCCCATTGACATGACATTTGTAGGACCAAAGAGATCCATATGCAGCAGCTGTAGTGGAGTGTTATTTGAATTCAATGTCTTGGGCTTGTGAGAACTTTTATGTTGCTTCCCCTTCATCCATGCAATGTAGTGATCCTCAAGTTGGAATTCTTTGTTAGGAAGCCCTCTGACAAGATTTTCCTTCACCAACTTGTTAATGGTTTTTATATTGACATGACTTAATCTCCTGTGCCAAAGAGCTGATTCATCAACTGATGCCTTTGATAGAAAACAAGATACTCTACCAGATGAAGTGACCTCATTCATGTCGAGCACATATAGGTTGTCTTTTCTCTGAGCAGTCAATAGTATCTTCTCTGGAGGAGGTTTGCTTAAGCCAGGGGATAGTACAAAAAATTATTTATCTGTGAAAAGCATCCAATGCTTTTGATCAAAAACCTGGGAACACTCATGAGATTGAAGTCTAATTCTTTGACATAGTTTACTCTTTCAGTACTCATCCTTTCATTTGACACGGTTCCTTTTCCAGTGATTGATCCTCCTTTTGAATCACTTCCAAAGGCAACATATCCTCCATTGAAGTGTCTGAAGTTGGAGAGGATGGATATGTTGCCTGTCATGTGCCTGGAACAACCACTGTCTACAACCCAGGTGTTATTCTTGTGACCTGGTTGTCCCTGAGGTGGTATCTATGATGTGTCTGCCATGAGTGCTTGATTTTTGGTAGGAAGATCCTCATACTGGAAGCTCCAGTCAAAGTCAACAGTTACAACAGTTGCACAAGCTGCAGTTTGAGCAGGAGGAGTGGCTTGTTGTTGTTTTTGTTGTTTTGGTTGAGTTTGTCTTGTCTGACCAGCAGCTGGGTTTGCCTTTGGTGCCTTGCATTTTCTGGCAAAGTGACCAAGTTGATTACAGTTGTAACATCTCAGTTTGCTTTTGTCCAAGCCAACTCTGGTGTTAGAGTTGTTGCTTGGAATAGGTCTTCCTGTTCTAGAGTAGAACCTTTTTGCTCTTAGAGAGAGCATGGCATAGGAGTGCTGTATGTCCATTTCTTCTAGATCATCTGGATGAAAACATTCCAGATCTTCTTTGATAAAGGACATATTGCTTGAGTTTTCAGAGACAAAAGCAGCAGAAGTTGAGGTTTGAGGTGGGGCTTCAAGAAGAAATGGTGAGTTGTTTGATTGAGAGGTTGGAGTCTGGGGATGAGTGACAGTGGGAGGGTAGTAGTTGCTTGAACTAGGAACTGAGTGGTCAGAGTGAAGTGTAGAGGAAGTAGTGGTGGATGATGAGGCTGTTGAGTAACTTGAGATTCTCTCTTTGGCTTGAATCATTTCTAATTAATAGGTCTTCAGCATGCCAAACAGCTCAGTCATCTTTAAATTTTTAGTTCTTCTAATTAACACTGTGTAAAGTGTCCAGCAGCTTGGCAAAGACCTGATGAATTTATTGAGAATGTCTTCATTCTCCAGCTTCACTTTTGAGCACTGTAGCTCTCCCACAAGGTAGGTGTACCTGTTATACAACACAGTAAGAGACTCACCTTCCTTCCAGACAAAGTTCTCATATTGTTGCTTCAGAATGTCTCTTCTATTTTCTTTTACTTCTTCTGACCCAGCAAACATCTTCTCGAGAGCCTCCCATAGCTCCTTAGCAGTCTTGTATCCTCTGAAGTTGTGAAATACTTCATTTGGCAAGCACATCTAAATGGCTCCCAAGGCTTTGAAGTCTACCTCCATCTTCTTGATGTCTTCATCTGAATACTTTGAGGGTTCTTTGGGGACTGATGGACCTTCGGAGTCAGCAGAGGCCACCACGGGTACATATGGTACATCTTTAATGGATCTCCACATCCCATACTCTTGATAGCAGAAGAAACTTTCCATCTTGTTCTTCCACATATTGTAGTCTTCTCTAGACTCCGGTCTTGGTGGTCTGTTGATGCTTCCAGTATCATCAAAACCATTGTTTTGTGCCATTTTGGATTTGTGATATATGGTGTCTTAGCAAAGAGATAATACTGAATAGAACCAGAGAGTGATTAAACAAGTGTGAATTTGTTTGATCTGAGAGCCAAAGCTTTGATACCACTTGTATGATCGGTGAATACAAGATGGTTCTATTCTAGTTGAGATTGGCGGAAACAATCACAACTAAGCAATGTAAACAAGTAAACACAAAGAATACTGGTGAATGCAATTTGTATTAAGCTTCAATGGTTACAAGATTACAGAGAAAACTCTAAGAAAGCACACTTGTACAATGAAACGATACACTACTTATATAGTAACTTAGAATCAAGACAGACCCTTGATTCTAAGGATCAGATCGAACACAAGCCGTTAATCTTGTATACTAGAAGCTATACTACACGTTAAGAGAACAAATACTACAAAGGATAACTTTACTCAAACGTCTTCTTAGGCATCATTGCTTGGATACTTGGAAGGAGAGCGTTGTTGTCACTTATTGTCTGCACCAGTAGCATTCTTTCTGCATGAGATGTGTCAGAGTTGTAGCAGAAAGTTGTCAGTAGTAAAGTTGCTTTTGCTTTGCCAATCAGCTACAACGATTGATCTTCGGCAGATATGGCTATCATCAGCAAAGTTATTGATCCGCATCAAGACTCAACTATCTAAAGCTGCTGATGATTTTCCTATCAGCAGCATCAAGTTTTTGATGCTGCTGAGAAGCCTATTAGCAGCAACTCTGGTATTTAGAAGATAAGGCTGTCCGTAGCAGAGTTGTCCATCAGCAGGAGAACAACTATTTGCAGCAAACAAGCTTATCCGCAGCAGCTTGTTGGTCAGCACCAAAACTGTGAAGTCCGCAGCAGTTGTACTTAGAGAATTTTGTAGCCATCAGTCTTTATATCTACATGATGCATCTGATCCTGATCTAGAAAAACAAAACTCTGATTCTGCTGAAAGTTTGCCTAAAGATACAGAAATGTATAAGAATACTGGAATGACTAAGGCACAATGGGAGGAAATGGTGAATAACTGGACAGATAACAAACCAATTGCTCCAATGGCACTAGTGCAAAATTAGAGATATGTAAACAAAGACAAATGCTCTGGAAGAATAATAAGTTGGTTTTATGAAGATGAGTTCAAGTTATTCGCTTTGAAGAGAACAGATGGAGTTCGGTATTTGAAGCCAAGGCTTAAATACTTTAACTCTTTACCGGGATGTGAAGTCAATGGGTTATCAACAAAGCCCTTGATTAACGGATCAAATAATGGAATAGCTGACTCGATTGCCAACTTGATAAGAATGGAAGGAGGTTCTGTAAAGTATGAGAGACTGAAACCTTAACAGGGTAGAAGAATAAAAGAAGTAGGTCCTGTTACTCAAAAGGTGACATGGAGATACAAGTTTAAACCTGTGAGATCGGTACCAAAGATTCCATTGAAACTGATTCCTTATGATTTTCTACATGATCTTAAATGGTGGTACGTTGATGGATGTACAGGAGAAGCTGTGATAGAAGACTTGAATAACAAGGTAATAGTGAGATTCTTTGATGCTATGAACCTTGTTAACTTTTCAAGGTTTGATCAGAAGATGCTAAAGCGTAGAGAGATCATGTATACTGATGAAAGCCGAGAGTAGGCATTATAGTATAAGAAGGTGTTAAATGTGTGTTTGAAACACATGATATGTGTAGGGAGCTCGTTGCCAAAGAATTGGAAGAACAAGACTTGAAGATAAAGACCAAGCTGTTGTCAAGGGGGAGTCTGTTGGAGCATTTTTTGTGACAACAAGCCTTGTAATAGATTAGTCTTTATGTTTATAGTTTTTATTGTTTTGTATTTGTAATTAGTTAAGTTTGCTCATGCGAACTTAATATGTTCGCCTCGTATAGTTGAGGCGAACTTGTTACGTTCACCTCAACTATACCAGAAGAGGTGGCAAACTTATTAAGTTCGCCTGTTTCGGTATGTGTTGTCTATAAATAGTTCAAGAGTTGTTCTCAGTTGTAATTTCTGCATTTTTTAACTAGAACTACTCTTTGTTTACTTTTTGATTGATAATACAAGAAGCTTTTTATGAAATCGTGTCTTGTGTGATTGTATTGCTTTCGTGGCTATTCGAGACATATGTATACGTAAGGATTCCGCACTTCGTGTTCGTATTATGTGTTTTACAGCAGAGATCGATCGGTAGACCCGCTGGGACTTACAACTTTATTTACTTTTCTGCTATTTACTATTCTGCAAGTTACATTTCTGCTACACACTTCATGCACATTTTTACTTTTATGTTATTTACTTTACCGTCATTTACTTTTCTGTTTCACAAGCACATAAAACCCACTAACTAATTAATCCGGCTAAACGATAACAAAAGTTGAGCATTGGAACTCGACCGTGTCCATTGGTTCGATACTTTGTTCTTACCTAACTATATTACACTGCGATAGGTACACTTGCCTATTGTGTGTGTTTTAAGTTAACGTAATTATCATTTTAATTTATTAATTTTGTAAGGATCAAACCTAATAGGCTAACGCATCAAGAGATTACCAGGATGTACAGAAGACAAGTTTTGTGAAGTATGCGGCTGCATACTTCAGGCCCAGCCGCATACTTCAAGTATGCGGCTCCCCAACCGCATACTAGGAGTATGCGGCCCAGGCCCAGCCGATTAGTTTAAATAGATGTTTTGATTATTGTAATCGGTTAGACGAGTTATTGAACGATTATATTGTGTATTCAGTATTCATATCAATATACGAATCGTTTGATTGTTGAATTGTGTCTCGTCCTCCTAGATTATACCTACAAGTCACGTGTCGAGTCTGTTTCTGCCAGGTTCAAAACACTGTTGAAATCGTTGTCGAGTCTGTTTCCGCCAGGTTCAACAAATGAAGTATGCGGCCGCATACTTCACAAAACTTGTCTTATGTACATCCCGGTAATCTCTTGATGCGTTATCCTATTAGGTTTGATCCTTACAATCTCCCCCTAGGCTAATGCATTCAAGTAACTCAGAGTATTTCAACGTCAGCTGAGTGATTACCACCTCCCGCAAAAAATTCCTTACAATCTCCACCTAGCTGTTGAAACACAAGCTGTCGAGTCTGTTTCCGTCTGGTTCAACAAATGAAAAGGCACAGTTTGTGAATGGTAAGAATCAAAAATTTATCAAAAACAAAAACTGCTCATCAAATCGTGAAAGCAGTAAACCATCCACAAGTTAGTGTGATTCAAAGAAAAGGCCTCAACGTTTTACCAAAAGCGATTTTTATGCTAAATTTGATAATCATCATCGTACTTTTGAACAAAACGTTAGGAATACTGATAGAAGTAATTTCAAGTCAAATCATAGAAATTATAATGATGATCAAATGCATAATAGAAGGTTTTCCAGGAACTGTGAAACTGCAGGTTACTTCACCAGTTCTCCTCAATGGTCATCATCATGGGACACCGGATACTATGCCCCGTATCCGAGAAGGCAAACGTTTTATGTCTGTGGAAATCCTGGACACTTTGCTTGAAACTGCGTTCACAATCGTGGATACTCTGGTAGATGTCCGAATGTTAATCAAAGGGAAAAATTTTTTGAAAGGCCACATATGTCTAATGGACACATGGCCCAACTTTACAAAAGGCCCAATAATAAACAATCGGATAAAAGAACTGGTTTTGTGCACAAATCTCAACGTCCTATTAAAGAAAATAATGCTTTCAAACATAAACAAAAGAAAGTTGAGAAACCCATAAAATCTGAAAAGGGTAAATAAAAGGTACTCAAATTTTGAAAAACAAAAGGCTGTGTGGAAAAGAAAACCTATTGTGTAAACAACACCAGTTGAGTTCAATGACAAAAGAAATATGAAATTGCAAGAAGTTTCATACTTGGATGATTTAGGGCAACCCAAGACAACCATGGCTTGGGTTCCAGTTACTAACTAATGTGTTCTACCGTGCAGGAACAGCCTAGGAGGCATGTCAACAACCTCTGGTATGTTGATAGTGGTTGTTCCCGGCACATGACAGGAGACATCTCTCAGCTTCACGATATTAAAATGTTTGATGGAGGGTATGTTTCCTTTGCAGGAGATAAAGGTGGGCAAATTACCATGAAAGGTATTGTTACTAATGGTACTCTCTATTTTGAAGATGTGAATTATGTGTCTGAATTGAATCACAACTTGCTAAGTGTGTCTCAAATTTGTGACAAAAAGTTTTCAACCCATTTTACTGATAAAGAATGTCTGATTTTAAAACCAGGGTTTGTTATCCCTGAGGAGTGGATTTTAATGAGAACACCGAGGTGTAAGGACTCATATTTGTTGGATATGAATAGTGAGTCAGCTTTAACAAATACTAGCTTGTTTTCAAAAGCGTCTGAAAATGATTGCATGCTCTGGCATCGTCGTTTAGGTCACATAAATTTGAAAAACCTAAATATAATTGCTAAAGGAGCACACGTGGTGGTTTTACCTTTAAAAGAATTTTGTGAGGTTGAAAAATGTATTTCTTGTGCTAAAGGCAAACAACATAAACGACCACACAAACACAAGCTGTTTAATTCAATAGAATCTGTTTTACAGTTACTTCACATGGATTTGTTTGGTCCCGTAAGTGTGATGAGTCTTGGGAAGAAATCTTATTGTCTTATTGTTACTGATGATTACTCACGATTTACTTGGGTGTTCTTTTATAGTAAGAAAAGTGAGACTGCAGAAATTCTTAAGCAGTTCATGATACTTGTTGAAAGTCAACTAAACTTGAAGATCAAGATTATCAGAAGCGATAACGGAATAGAATTTCGTAACGAAGTTCTTAATAGCTTTTGTGCTGAAAAGGGAATTGCAAGACAGTTCAGTGCTTTTAGAACTCCTCAACAAAATAGAGTTGCTGAACGGAGAAATCGTACCCTCATAGAGGCTGCAAGAACCATGATTTTCGACTCCAAATTGCCAGTATTCTTTTAGGCTGAAGCAATCAACACTGCATATTATGTGTAGAACAGGGTGATGTTCAATAAGCATCAATTGAAGAATCCCTATGAGATCATGTTTAAACAAAAGCCGAAAGTTGGTCACTTTAGAACATTTGGATGCCTATGCACACTGTTGCATAATGATACTGTTGGGTCCAAGTTTGATGCAAAAGCCGATGAATGTTATTTTGTTGGATACTCGTCCAAAAAGACAGCTTACAGAGTGTACAAGAAACGAACAAAGCAGATTGTGGAATCGTATTACATTGACTGGCAGGAGCTCAACAAAACCAATGTGGATTCTAGTCCAAATTGGTTATTTGATTATGATTCTGTTTTTAAGCTGTTTAATGTTTATTCTGATGCTTGTGACATGACAGATGATAGCTTCTACAAATACAACATAGAAGATTACAGAATAGTGATCATGCATCAGCTTCGCTTTCTAAAGCTTCCAAATCACCCTCACAAGAAAATATTGCATCTGGGAGCAATCCTGCCTCTCAAGAGACTGTTGCATCTGGTAGCAACACTGCTTCACAGGAAGATGATACATATGGTAGTGATCATTCATCACAAGCCTTATTTCCTGAAACAAATGTTATTAAGGAGCCGGTTCCCATAACTGAAGAAGCAGATCAACATATCACCAACTTACCTGAAACGATACAGGAAGAAGAAATTCAACAATCAAGAATTCATAAAGATCATCCAATAGAGGACATCATTTGTCCACTCTCTAACGGGGTGAGAACAAGAATCAAATCCGGAGTAATCAATATCTGCCTATACTCTGCATTTATATCTCAGGTTGAGCCAAAAAACATTAAAATGGCTTTGAGTGAGGCAAGTTGGGTGGAGGATATGCAGGAAGAGCTGATGCAGTTTGAAAAATTGAATGTTTGGGAACTTGTGCCGCTACCACACGGCAAGTTACCCATTGGTACTCGTTGGGTTTACAGAAACAAGAAAGATGACAGTGGTATCATTATTCAGAACAAAGCACAACTGGTTGTGCAAGGATTTTACCAGCCAGAAGGGATATATTATGAAGAAGTGTTTGCACCGGTTGCAAGACTCAAGGCCATCCGAATCTTTTTGGCCTATGCCTTGTATATGAATTTCAAGGTATTTAAAATGGATGTGAAGACAACATTTTTATATGGAAAGGTTCAAGAAGAAATCTACGTGTTGAAGACCCAAATAATCCACATCATGTCTACAAACTAGACAAAGCTTTGTATGACTTACATCAAGCACCACGTGCATGGTATGCCACTCTGACAGAGCACCTTCTTGCAAATGGTTATACTCGGGGAGCCATAGATCCAAAACTGTTCATCAAGAAGCTGGGGAACGATCTTATTCTTGTCCAAATCTACGTTGATGACATCATCTTTGGGTCAACGAATGCTGAACTGTGCAAAGAGTTTGAAAAAGTTTGAAAAGAGTTCAATGGGAGAGATGGATTTCTTTTTGTGGTTGCAAGTTAGACAGAGTGATGATGGCATTCTAATTCACCAGGAAAAATATGTTAAGGACATTCTTTTCAAGTTCAATTTTACTGACTCCAAACCAGCTGACATCATGTTTGTGGTTTGCCAGTGTGCACGATATCAAGATAATCCGAAACTTTCTCACCTTAATGTTGTCAAAAGAATTTTTAAATACTTAAATGGCAAGCCTCGGCTAGGTCTTTGGTATCCAAAAGATACGGAATTTAACTTGTTTGCTTTTACTGATAGTGATCATGAAGGATGCAATCTGGATAGAAAATCCACAACTGGAGGATGTCAGTTTCTAGGGTAGAGACTCGTCTCATGGCAATGCAAGAAACAGACCACCGTTTCGACTTCTACTACCGAAGCTGAATATGTCGCCGCATCCACATATTGCTCCCAGGTTATTTGGATGCAACACCAATTGCTGGATTACGGTTTGAATTTCTGTGACTCTCCTATTTTCTGTGATAATGAGGCTGCATTGCAAATTGTTAAGAATCCGGTCCAACACTCTAAAACTAAGCACATAAACATTAGAGTGCATTATATTCGTGACTGTTTTGAAAGAAAACCCATGTATCTTGAGCAGGTATCTACTGATAAGAATGTCGCTGACATTTTTACAAAGGCTTTTGAATTGGCAAGATTCAACTTTCTGGTTGAATGTCTAAAAATGATTTGTTTTGATTAAAGGTCGCAGGTTCGGTCACCAAAAATATTTTTCATAGTTTTTAGCTTGTTTAAATTTTGATTTATGTCATAAATGAAAAAGTTTAGGGGGAGAAATTTTCTAAAAACGCCAAAAAGATTTTCGGTTTAAGTTTTTAGCTTCATCTTTATACAAACATCAAAAAAAAATTTGAGAACTCTGTCTATTGGGAAATAATAGTACATCATTCTAGAGGTTGGATCATCTTATGTAAGGCCTGTAGTTGAAAAGATCAGGATCTTAGGATGATATGTTGATAGGCTCTGCTAAAACTGAAAGGATAGCATGATAGTGTTTCACTTAAACATAAAGATCTTTACTAAAGTCGGGAACATATCATAGATCGGTAGAATATTAATTTCGTGTTAATAATTGAACACTTTCACATAAAGGTTGATGAACTGTGGATGAACATACTATCTCTGGATTGCATGAGATGAGACCCTTCACAAAGGGGTTGCGAGCTGACTTGATACAAGTCCATATATATATGTATATAGATAAAAGACATTTAATGACATGCAATAGGTGAAAATACACTCAATGAAAGTGCAAAACAAAATTGTGAGCAAAAAGACATGCAATGTTAATGTCGTGCTATAGGGAAATTCAAAAAGATATGTCAAAAGACGTACATATTAGTATACATGTAAATATTTTTCTCTTTGGGAACGTGGGTCTAGGAAGGAATCTTTTATCAAGACATGTAAGTCCGTAGTGCAATGATCCTGAGCATTTACTGTTTGTGAACATGTAAGTCCGTCGTGCTATGTTTGTAATCAAATTTGTTAGAGATTTCCTGAACAGTCCATTGACCCATGCTAGTTATGCTCATTTAGTAATATTTAGGTGCTCAAAAAATCACGAGGAAGGGAAGGCTTATCTGATAAGTTATGGGGTCCATTCAGTTCATCAAAACTCATTTAATTCACACTAAAATAAATGCAGGTTTCTGAGATATGAGTATGGGACCCACTAAGTCTTGAATAACACTTACCCAGAAAACATGATAAATTCATTCACTGTTGCTTGTCAACTTAGGTATAAAGGCTTGAGTTTAGAAGGACAATATATTGGCAATCACCGAGACCTGTATAAGAAAATGAGCGGCTGATAAGTATAGTTTAGACTGCCCTAGGATGATATGATCCCATAACATAGTCTCTCTCAAAAATTTTGTTTTACAGCAGTCTATTATTTTGAAAAGAACTAAAAAAGTTTGTGTTTTTTAGCTTAGTTAAGTTATTTTAATTTTTATCTTTGTTTGTAACTCATAAGTATCAAAATTACCGTTCCTACTTGACCTAATAATTCAAAATGAAAGGATTTCTGAAAAATCAAGGCATAACAAAAGTATGCGGCCGCATACTTGATACGGGGCCGCATACTTGAAGTTTCTCTATAAATAGATTTGAAGTTTGCGGTTTTTAGATTACATCAATCGCATACTTCAAATCTCTCTCTCAGCCGCATACTTTGTTTTCATTTGCTAGAACCGTTTACTTGACCCCTGTGTGAACTTGTTGCTATATTCATGTTCAAGAAGTGTAGGCGATCATCAAGGTACAAGGATTGGACTTGGACTCCTGATTTTGAAGCATTTGAATTTACTTGACCATAACCAAGTTTGAACATAGTCCCGTTTGACCAAATTAACCATTAAAATTGATGTTATTTATGAAATTGGTCCAATGGTTTTGGTCGCAATCTCGTGGCGACCCCAAATCTCCTGAAAATCCAAACTGAAACCTTTTAAAAATTCAAGATTTTTGAATGTTTAAAAGTGTGCGGTTTGTTTCTCAAAAGTTTGCAGTTCGCTGAAGTTTGCGGTTAACCATGAAGTTTACGATTTAAATTTAATGTTTGCGGTTTAATCAAAGTTTGCGGTTAATCAAAGTTTGCGACTGAACCACTTAACCGCATACTTCAAATGTGTTAATTCATTTCCGTAATCTAACTTGACTTGTTGATTACAGGAAATGTCAAACTTGAAATTTGTAAAGAATCATAACGAACCAGCATACTTGGAGGACCCACCACAGAATCACAGTGTTTTTCGGTCCATGATAGTGGGATTACGGGCGTCTAGGGTGTTTCATGCTCTATCTCAACATCCAGACATATGTGAATACTTCATCAGAGATTTCTAGAGCACCGCAGATATTGTCACAGAGAATGATGTGGAAGGGATAGCTGGTATAGTGGCTAGAAAACGTTTTGTAATAACTGAAGTTGTGATAAGAACTTGCTTGAATTTTGGTGTTAATCCCGAACACCCTACAGGTTATACTGCTGAACAAATGACGAAAACCTTTCAACGGATGAGTTATGAAGGAGAACTACCTTCGCTTTTAAAGAGATATCTTCCACCGTATTGGAGATACTTGGCACATGTGGTAAATCAATGTATTTCGGGAAGAAAAGGAGGCTATGATGATCTAAGTGCCAACATGACATCAATGGTATATGCACTTGTCTCAAGGGTGGTGTTTGAAGAAATGAAAAGTAATTTAACTGGAAAGAAGAAGTCTATCTTCTTGATGTATCCTCGATTCCTACAGATGATCATTAACAGAGAACATCTGAAGTTGGTTATGACTCAAAGGAGGCTGCACGTAAAAGTGATGGACAAAAGCATTTTGTCCTATATGTGCATGAACAATCGAGGTTTCTATGCCGGCCTGAGACCGTTGGAGGAATTCGGTGCCTTTCCAGAGACCAACGGTAACCAGCCTCAGCAGCCTCACCCACAGCCACCACCACCACCTCCACATCCACAACAACCACCACCACCTTCACATCCACAACAACCACCACCACCTCCACACCCACAACAACCACCTCAGCCTCCTCATAGACAGAGACGTGTGTGTCAACAGGCTCAAAATCAAGCTGAAGTTCCAATCGTAAATGAGCCTGTGATTCCAAATGTACAACTTTCTGATGAACACGAGGCTGATCTAAACTTCAACATTGAAGGGCCAATTTATTTGGAAAATCAAGAGAATACAGAAGATATGGCCGATATTAACTTAGATGACTTGATGTTCTCTGACACTGCAACTCAGAGTGTTGTCAGTGAAAAGGGAGATGAAGCTCAGAGCTCAAGTACGGAAAATATGGAAGAAAAGGAAAGTGAGTCTGAAGATGGATCAGATGGCATTGATTCCTCAGAAACAGAGAGTGAGAAAGAAGAAGTGCCCATTAACAAATATCACTGAAGCTTACTATTTAAAATAAAGGTTGTTGGGAAACCTCCTCTCATCAACCGATCTAAACAAAATAGTGATACTTCCGATGAAGACTATGATTATGAAGTTGATCTAGTTCCGAGGAAAAGAGAAAAAGCGTTTGTACAACTCCCAAAGAAGTCCACACCAATCATCACACCCACCGTTAAAGCAAAGCCTGACAAAGGTAAAGAAAAGATTGCTTATGAGCCAGTGGATGTTCAAGCCCTGCAGCAATGAGTCTTCAGCTTAGAGCAAGACTCTTTGGCCAAAGATTCAAAGATTGAAAAGCTCTCTTCAGACAACAACACTCTTAGGACAACCATCAACATCCAAAGTGTTCAGATCCAAAGTCTCAGAGACAACATCAAATATGTGCTTCAAGAGTTGAAGAAATTGAAAGAGAAAAAGGAAAAAGGTAAAAGAAGAAAGAAGATGGATGCAATGGCAATAATAATGATAAAGGTGATGATGATGATGGTGATGGTGACGATAATGAAGGCAAAAAGGATGAAAACGATCAAGGTAAAGACCGGGAAGACCAAAGACCAAGCTCACAAGAAGATATGTCCAGAGCAATGGTCGTTTACATTCCTATGTCAGAAGATAAGGGAGCATAAAAGTCTGAAAATGATCTTTCATTTGACTTTGAACAGGATCTGGATGATTTTCTTAAATCCGACTTCGCATTCTCATATGAAAGGGATTCAGTTGTGTTGGATGATGATTTTGCAGGAGAGGATCCCTATGAGGCCGAAGATTTCTTTGACGTAAATATGCCTACCTCTCCTACATACATCGATGCTCAGGCAAAGGTGATTACTGGCATTGACAGCGATATATTCGCCAAAGGTAATTCACTTCCCCAAATAGAGGAAACTGCTGACCCTATGGCTAAACCGAAAGACGCCTCTGAAGCGACATCTTCCACAGGCAATGCAGACAAAAAGGAAAGTTTGTTCAACTTCATTCCTCCATCAGAAGTTCATTGTGTCACATCATCCAACACACTTGCAAAGAAGAATGATCGTTCTCTCATTTTAAGCTTGATTTATGACTGTGAGAAGCATCTCTACTTGATCAAGAGGAAAAATGGGAGGGTCGAGTATTTTGCTGATAAGCACGACTTTCAATCCTTGCCCAAATATGATCTCAGAACTTTAATCAAGGTTCCTTTCTACAACTTGGGGAACATTGGAGATGCAAGTAACTTCAAGGTAATGAAGACGGCTAAGTGCAAGAGGGTGACATCAAAGTACATGATCGACAGGATCACCCAGAAGCCGCTTATAATGGAAGTCTATCCTCCTCCGAAAACGGTTGATTGTGTCCCTGTTCATAAGGGACTGTCAGACAACTCACTGAGTAAGCTGGCGTGCTGGTCTTACAGTCCTGTGACTGGTCTTCTAGACATTCATTGTACCGACAGAGAGTTCACAATAGCTGATCCTATGGATTTAATGAAGTTTTGGAAGGAAGATATGATGAGACTGTACAAGCAGAGATTGTTCATGCAAGAGTAAAATGAGAAGGAGACTAAGTCGTTCATGAAAATGATAGCCACGGCATTAGTTCAAGGCCTTTTTGCGGGAGGCGGTAATTACTCAGCTGACGTTGAAATACTCTGAGTTACTTGAATGCATTAGCAGGGAGATTGTAAGGATCAAACCTAATAGGCTAACGAATCAAGAGATTACCGGGACGTACATAAGACAAGTTTTGTGAAGTATGCGGCCACATACTTCAGGCCCAGCTGCATACTTCAAGTATGCGGCTCCCCAACCGCATACTTGGAGTATGCGGCCCAGGCCCAGCCGATTAGTTCAAATATATGTTTTGATTATTGTAATTGGTTAGACGAGTTGTTGAACGATTGTATTGTGTATTCAGTGTTCATATCAATATATGAATCGTTTGATTGTTGAATTGTGTCTCGTCCTCTTAGATTATACCTACAAGTCACGCGTCGAGTCTGTTTTCGCCAGGTTCAACACGCTGTTGAAATCGTTAATTGAAGATCCTCAAGAATCCCGACCTTTCAAATTTAAAACCTGATTTTGTGAAATCAATCTAAAAATATATTTTCTTATATTTATATATTGAAACATAACACATCAAGTTTTTGGCGCCGTTGCCGGTGACACGGTGATTTCAAGAAAAATTCGAGTTAACGGATTAGCCTTTTATTTTCCTTCTATTTTTCTTTCACGCTTTGTTGTATGTAGTGTATGATCCAAAGTTCTACTAATGGTTTATATCAACCTTTAGCAGAACCCAAAAGATTCTTTCACCGCCTAGTTCGAGAAAACCGTGCTAGAAAAATGGCCGTAGAAAACCACACTATCGCTGAATTTGCAAGACCGTCCCTTAACGCGTTGGGGTCTAGTATCACAAGACCAACCATGGAAGCTAATAACTTTGAGATCAAATCTCATGTCTTTCACATGATCCAGTCATCATGCACTTTTAACGGATTACCCGATGAGGATCCACATGCCCACATCGCAAATTTTCTCGAGATTTGTGATACCTTTAAACTAAACGGAGTGTCGAATGACGCTATTTGCCTTCGTATGTTCCCTTTTTCCTTAAGGGAATGAGCTAAGGCATGGTTGAATTCCCTCCCTACCGGGTCAATCATCACTTGGGATGATCTCGCCCAGAAATTCTTATCAAAGTATTTCCCACCGGCCAAGACCGCTAAGCTAAGAAATGATATCACCACTTTCACTCAAGACGATGTTGAATCACTATATGAGGCGTGGGAACGCTTCAAGTACATGCTAAGGAAATCTCCTCACCATGGGTTAGAGGTTTGGCTACAACTATCATATTTCTACAATGGGTTACATAATCAAGCCCGTCAGACACTTGACGCTATTGCGGGTGGCATCTTTGGGAACAAAAAGCCAGAGGAGGCTTATAACCTAATTGAAGAGATAGCTATGAACAGCTATCAATGGTACAACCCACAGACTAGCAGGGGAACAAGGCAAGGAGTTCACGCCGTCATTGCTGTCACATCATTATTTGCTCAAGTAGACGCCCTTACCACAAGACTAAACCAAATTAGTAAGGGCAAAGCAACTCCGGAAACAATGGAAGAGGTGAAGAGCATCACAGCCGAAGTCAAACAAGTTGACTTTGTTGGAACAAATCGGCCTCAAAAAAACCCCTATAGCAACACCTACAACCATGGATGGAGGAATCATCCGAACTTTAGCTAGAAAGACAACAACAACCAAGGACAATCTCCTTTTGGACAACAACAACAGTTTCAGCAAAGGCAACCTCAGAACTTTCAACCTCGTCAACAGAATTAAGAAACAAACAAGATGGGTAATGGGATGAGCCTAGAGGATGCGGTGACTAAGCTAATTTCCACTACTGAAAGTCAAGCCCTCCTAGTAGATTCTCGTCACAAGCAATACGAGGAAAGGTTTAGTCTACATGAAGCTGAGTTCAAGACGTAGAAAGCTACCCTTCAATCCATTGAGACGCAATTAGGATAAATAGCAAAACTATTGTCCGAACGGCAACCAGGATGTCTCCCAAGTAACACTAAGACTAATCCAAAGGCCAATGTAAGTGCTATTACTTTAAGGAATAGCAAAGTCTACCCAGAGCCACCAATGCCAGGAGAAGAAGTCCAATCACCTAGGAGAGAGATATTCATCGGAGTGCCACTACGTCCACAACGTGCAGGTTCATCCACCTAGAAAGCACAGCTTAGTGTGATCCAACCTCCTACGGTGGACCTTCTTCCAAAAATTCCACCAAAAAGAACGTTCAATTCTCACATACAATTTCCAGGAAGGCTAGTTAAGCAGAAAACTGATGAGCAATATGACAAGCTCATAGAGCTCTTGAGCCAAATCCATGTCAACATTCCTTTCTTGGATATTATACAACAAATTCCAAAATATGGACGCTTCTTGAAAGATTTCCTCACAAACAAGCAAAACATGGAAGAAGCGATAAAAAGAACAAATTATTGTATCGCTCTCATCGAAAGGAATCTCCCGAAGAAACTTTCAGATCCTGGGAAATTTTCTTTACCATGTTCTACAGGGCCGCTACCAGTTACATATGCGCTCGCTGAGCTAGGGGCAAGCATAAACGTTATGTCGTCCACTATGTTTCAAAAGCTCGATATTGGACAACCGCGACCGGTTAATGCAACTATTGGACTCGCGGATGGATCAGTTAAAACACCTATAGGAGTCATAGAGAACTTATTGGTGAAAGTTGGCAAGTTTGTCTTCCCTGCCGACTTTATGGTTCTAGAAATGGGACAAGACTTCTCCGTATCATTAACTTGGGTCATCCATTCTTAGCTACCGCAAGAGCCGTCATTGACATGAATGAAGGAATTTTAATGCTCCGTATCGATAAACAATCAGTGACATACAATATCGGAGGATATGAATGCATGTCAAGTGATCCTCTTGAAATCTCTCACTTTATTAACTCCAATCTGATCTTACCAAGCCAAAGACACCAGATCCTACGGCAATAGACCTTACCAAGGATCTTGACAACACTAATTGGATCGATGAGTACTTTGATAAATTACCAAAGATGAACGAAGAGATAGGAGACACGGTAGAGGTTGTTTACTACCACCTGAAGAAAGACTGATGAAGCACATACGAGTCGGGCTAAAGACCCATAAATAAACGTAGCACTTCCGGGAGGCAACCCGATGATCATGAATAAATTGAGAAGTTGATGCATACGGCATAAAGCATGGACCTCAGGTTTGATTTTTCCAAATTTAAGTTTCTAATTACTTCAGCCCCCAAGTATGCCTTCTCGATACTATGACCTTAGTAGCTTAACTACTATCTTTAATTCTCTTTGTTCGTTTTTATGTTTTCTTTTATGTTTCAGGTAGAATAACATCACCAGATCATCTCTCTACTTTGAGGAGTTACACTCCAACTCTACAAGCTTGGAGCCGGAAACCACGTCAGATTTCTGAGAAATTCGATGCAGTCTTTGAAGCAACAAGTTGACAAGCAGCTGATAGGCACAGCCTGACAGCAACAATAAGTTTTGGCCTTAGGTTATACACCGAATTGATCGGAGGAGTACCAGTTTCTTTTCCCTTAAAACTCCATGCATTTTAATTCCTGCAAAGCATTCCATTACATGCATTTGTATATTGAGGGCAATGCACAATTTTAAGTGTGGGGTGGGGAATTAGAGATTCAGGAATATTAATCTCAAAGCAGTAAAATTTAACTTGTGATTTTCTACCCATTTGACTAAAACATTACAAAAAGTTACCTTTTATAAAACCCAAAAATTTTCAAAAATATTTAAACCCTTTAAATCAAAAACCTCTTAGAGTTTGCACCTAATTAAATAAAATGAATACATGGCAAGTAGAAACAAACGGAAATTATGCATAACAAATCACTAAACCCTATCCCATTCATTTCCATGTGAGAATAATCTGAGCTTTTTCATGAGCATTACTATCATTATCTTTGCATGCTCTTTCGTTTGGTATATTGAGTGTTTATTCGATTGAATTCTATGCATAATTAAAACTTGTATGACTTTTACATATCAAAACCATGAACTAGTGGAAGTATGAAAATGATTGAGGCACCTAGGACTTTTATCACCCTTATTATCCATAAAATCCCAAAAATTCTAAAAATATTATCCGCCTAGATAGACCTCTGAGCCTTAGCCTTTTCTTTTCTATTACCCAAACTGATCACCCAACCAGCTTTTCGCAAACACCGGTTATTGGCTAAATTCAAAACGGGAAAATTATCCTATCTTGTCATTTCGAGTTTATTATCATCAAGACAGTTTTGGAAAGAATATGTCGTACTTAGAAAAATTGGAATATACAAATGGTGGATGAATTAGGAAAAATACGAACTATCTGCAGGAAACTCACAGAAACATTGTTTCAAGGAAATTGAGGAAGAAGGATTATTGAAGGAAAAAAAGACAAAGTTGGTCTTTTACCTGGAAACCGTAAAGAACTCGACATGCATTCCTTTGATTTCAATTTTCTTTCCTGCCTTCATTTCGCAAAGCCTGAATTACCAACCGAACTCCGAGAAAAGATTTTTCAAGCAACCAATGATGTAAGAAAATAGTGGCGCAAGAAAGAAAAACTGCAACCATTATGCGGCTTGTCAAAAAGAAGAGCCAAAAGATACAGTAAATGTAGAAAGTGTAGCAACTTGAGCCACGATGAAAAGTGTAGTAAGAATCAAACTCGAGCCCAAAGTGAATATAGATACCTGATGGAAGTAGGTGCTGTTAGGCAGCCGTAGGAACCGTAAGAAAATGCAGTGATGTGTATTACGCAATAAGGGACGAGTTGAACCTGATGAGAGATCTTGGTCTTGGCAATCTTACCATAAACGAGCGCCCAGATTAGTTATGTCACACCCCAACCGACGGCGGAAACGTCGGGGCACGATTTACTAATAGTTGTAATAATTACACAATCAATTTCATTCCATAGCTCAAACAAACAATTACCACATTTACAAGAGTCATAAATACATGTATGTCTTTATTAAGTTTAAATCTAGGTCCTCAGTCCTAAGTGAAGCAACTTGAATCTTAACTCAAACATCCATACCTGAAACATGATAAAATGAGATGGTCAACTATAAATAGTTGGTGAGCATACATATGTTTTGACACCACAATTAAAGTTTAAATGTTTTGTGTACAATTCAAATGATACATGGTTTATAAATTATTTATGGAGAATCTATGTTAAGCTAGTTGCACAAATCAAAACTTGTAACTGAAGGGCATAACAACACATGTTATCCTAATGTAGGGCATAACAACACATGTTATCCTAATGTAAATGTAGGACATAACAACACATGTTATCCTGATGTAAATGTAGGGCATAACAACACATGTTATCCTGATATAGGGCATAACAACAATGTTATCCTGATGTAAATGTAGGGCATAACAACAAATGTTATCCTGTTGTAATGTGTTAATGATTGCACTAGTATGTCATGTATATCTAGCCTTAACGGATAGCATTCAAGCACAAAGCATAAATAAACACATATGATCATATTATAGAATTGTACGTATGTAATTACAAATAGTGTTTGTTGAGTAATCCTGTTTTACCCCAAAAATATACAAAAGGAAAAGGGGCTATGTAAACTCACCTTATAATGAGTAGCTTGATGATCACACAAATAAGTTGTTGTTGCACAAGAGTCTAGCTAACCACAAGGTTAACCTATGATTTAATAGTATAAGTGTATTAATGACTTGTACAACCGAAATAGGGAATTGTTAATGTGTGAAGGAATTTGATGTGGATGTCTTTAATTAGATAAGAAGATATTAGTTTGAGTTTCGGATAATATTTATGTAAATAGTTGTATAGTAATTTGAATAATTGAATGGATAAATGAATGGTTTTCCTTTGTTAGTAAATGCATAAATGAGTAAATAAATAGTGTCGTTTATTTGGAAGTAAATGAATAAAGTAAATAAGTAGTTTCTTTTGTTTGTAAATGTATGAATTAAAAATAAATAAATAAATGATAACTAGTTAAATAAATTAACTACCAAAATAAATAAGTAACTAACTAAATAGATAACCCTTTTATTTATTTGTAGTTTGGGCTCCATGAAAATTAAGTGTGGATAAACACTCTTATTATTAATAATTAAGTAAAAGTTAATTGTTAATTAAAAGTATAAAAAGGAAAACATGAATTTTATAAATAAAAATAATTATATAAAAGGATGTACAAATCTCTACGAGGCAAATGGTTTTATAAATATATTCCTATCTATGTTGAAAATAATTTATAATTTCGAGATTTCAAACAAATGATTTTTTAAATAATTTGTATGTATGCGATATGTATTTATTTACCAAGGGATAATAATTATATCCATTGGTCATTTATAAAAGAGATTAGTTAAAAGAATGTGTAAAACTACACAACCATAGGGTAAATTTATAAAAATGATGCGTTACAAATGAATCATATTTATTTATTCATGTTTTGTTATAAAATACAAATATATATATATATATATATATATGTATATATCTTTATATCTTACCCTTTTCTTTATAAAATGGTTAGATTTTAGGGGTGGATTGGGGTTTTGGGTGTACTACACATATGCAGTAGGAGTTTTTGATTTTCTTATGAAAATAAGTTTTCTAGTGAACTCACCCATATATGTGTGTATGTGTGTGACATACAGATGAAATAAGTAGGTGTTGAACAAGGGGATAACAAGCAAACAAAAAAAGAACAAAACAACTGCAAAGGAAAGGTCTTGAACATGTCACCTCTACTGTGTAGTGTTGGAGTATTAACCAATAGACCAGGAACCTTATTTGGTTTAAAATGTCAGCATACAATCTGATAACCCCAAACGCCCGGCTAATCTTTTTCACCAAACACCCAGATGCAAACTCATACCCTACCCCCAAAACGACTTGATTACAAATACAAATCAGAGGATGATGTGATTTTACAAGGGGATGATACCTGGGCTATAGGATTCGGACCCGAAAGAAGTCAATACCGTCGTCGATCGAGGGCTCTCGCCTATCCAGCGCCGATCGAACCGAGAGGAAAAAGGAGTGGGGTTTTTAGGTCTTGAAGCTAGTAATTGGATTAGTTATACAAAAGGGGTGATTAGAACACGCATAACAGTCGTGATTTATGAAATTTACGGGAATTTGGAACTTGATTTGTGGGTTTTTAAACACATGGTCGTGACCTCCTATTTTGGGTTTTGAAAACGTGATTTCACAATCAATTTGGTTAATTACTAGTTCCTAACGACAACAAATGGAATGGAAAGTGATTTGGGCGGATTTGAATCCCGAAATTTCAGGGATTGATGATGATTTGGATAGAGTTTGACTTTTCTAGTCAAAATTGATGATTAGTTGTTCCAGGGCTCAAACAAGGAGGGTTCAAATTCAATAGGGAGGGTTCATACATGAAAATAAATTCAATAGGGAGGGTTCATACATGAAAATGAGGGAGTTCAGGGCTAAATGGGGGTTTCAAGACATACTCATTTGTTTTAAATTCTATTTTGTTTATAAAAATTGTTATTATGATTATTTAAATAAATTTCATTTTTTTACAGAATTTTAAATTGCACAAATGGTTTATTTAATAAAATCCAATGTGTATATTATTACAAATTCGTTTGTATTTAAATACATAAATATAACTAAAAAAGTGTAAACGCATGATTAAAGTTCATAAGTTTTGATTTAGTTATAATAACAATGTATATTCATATATCTATATAAATATACATACATATGAAAAGAAAAATGTTGAAGCACTTTTGTGTGACAAACACTCTGGATATTGTCTTAGCTTTTGTACTTGTCTTGTATGTATTAGTCTTTGTATCTTAGTGTCTGTATGTATTAGTTATCGAGTTGTATTAACTATTGTATGTACTCGTTGTCTAAATTCTCTCTAAGTGTTTTGTGCACTTAGCATGTGTGCAGGAGTTATCTCTTGCGTGCTTAGCAAGTACGCAAGAACTCTCGGCGTACTTGCTAAGTACGCATGAGCATTTTGCCCTGCGCACTTGCTAAGTGCGCAGAGCCCAGGTCTAGCATAAATAGGCAAGGTTAACAGAACTTATGTATGTAGTCATATGCACTCAGTTGTTTTCTCTCTGTAACCTTCAAGTTTATAATAGACGTAGTTTGAAAGTGATTTTGCTGTCGGTTTACTTTGTGTTGCTTGTTTCTCCACCTAGTCACGGGTATTCTTCACCCGGTCCGACTAGTCACACACCCACACGTAACGATCCGAGACACCCGGGGACCTACAAGTGGTATCAGAGCTTAGCTATTGATTCTGAGTGTTGTGAGTGTGTTAGGAGCATCTTCTACACAATCTACAGAGATTTTGGAAACAAAAGTGTGTGTTTTTGTTGATTTTTGTGATAAAATAGGGGTAGCTCTTGAGCACTATTTTAGAGGCAAAAATCACTCAAAAACCTACCTTTTGTTGTGAGTTTGAGTGTTTTGAGCATCAAAGGTTGGTTAGAAACGAGTTTCTAACCCTTTGGCTCGTTTTGTTTGGTCATATATTCAACTTTTTCTGTCTCCAGTGAGATTTCAATGACCGAAAAAAGTTGGTGAGGGTTGGTGAAAAAGTGACATGCGTACTTACCATTTTTGGAAACAAGTACGGGCTTCCTGCGTACTTACCAAGTACACAAGACCATTTCTTGTTGCGTACTTAACTCCTTCATGCGTACTTTTCATTTACTCCTGCGTACTTGTTAAGTACGCAAGAGCAAATCTTAAGTGCACAAGACCAAGTTCTTAAGTGCGCAAGGCCAGAACTTAAGTGCGCACGTTGCTTTGATTTTTTCTGAAATTTGACTAAGTGTTTCACCATGGCAAATCTTCAGAACCTCGGTAACCTTCTAAATTATGACAAAGAGATTGGAATCCCACAGAAACCACCAAAGCTTCTTAATGTAAATGATTACTCAAACTGGAAAGCATGCTTTGAACACTATATTTCTTACACCGATTCTTCTTGGTGGATACCCATACTTGAGGGTTATAAGCATCCCACATATACATATCTTGATGAGGAAGTTCCCAAGCCCATCTCCAAACGTGATGAAGAAGAAAAGAAATTTTATAATAGAGAGAAGAAGGCACACGGATCTATTACAATGGCCTTGACCAGGGAGTTATTTCATAGCTTTAGAGGATACGATAACTCCAAGGATCTATGGAAGGCTTTACAGAAGAGATTCTAGGGAAAGAGCGACATCAAGAAGAGTAAGAGGGATCTTCTTAGGAAGCAGTATGAGTGTTTCAGATATCTGGAGAATGAATATATAGATGAGCTTATCTCTAAATTCTATCATCTGCAAACTGAGCTGAAAGCTTATGACCTGATCTATCCGAATGAGGAGTTAGTTGAGAAGTTTCTTGATGCCCTACCACCAAAATTTGAGATGTACACCACTCTGATGAGAGAGAACTCAAAATTCTATGAGATGACTATTGATGAAGCAATTGGAAAGCTTCAAGCACATGATATGAACCTGAAAAGAAAGGAGAGCTAAGGGAGACCTCAAATACAAGACCCTTCTATGTATTATGGGACGTCTTCCACAGCCAAGTCATCGGGTTCTGGAATTGCCCTTTACTCAGTGAACTCTCATGAGGAGGATAACTCAAATGTCTGTGGTGGTCATGCTTGCTATGCAGCATCTGGATCAGGATCTGGATCTCACCACCAGAATTCCTCAAGAAATCCCTCTCCCAAATCTTCAGCTAACCAATCAGCAATAGCCAAGATAGCTGAAGATCATGTGGCTTTATTCTCATCATGCATGCTTGCCTATGAGAACTTCATTGGCGGTAAGCTCATGGATCTTGAAACCATAGAAGAAGACTTCAATCAGGTGGATCCGGATGATATAGTGGACATAGATATTCAATGGAATATGGTCATGATCTTGAGAAGGGCGAAGCGTTTCCGGAATAGAACTGGCAGGAAATTTATTGGTGGACATTCAAGCGTTTTCGGAATAGAACTGGCAGGAAATTTATTGGTGGACATTCAAATGCCAAGGTGGGATTTGATAAATCCAAGGCCAAGTGCTAGAAATGCAATAACTTTGGGCATTTTGCAAGAGAATGTCAAAAGGACAAAGCACCGGCCTCGGGGTTCACCAGACCTAGCCAAGGAAACGGTCAAGGGTACAACAACTCCAACAACCGCAATCAAGGTCATGGTGGAACGTCCAATGCTTTGGTAGCACAACAGGACGACATCTTTGATTGGGGTGTTCATCTAGAGGATGCCCTTATTTCTCAAACGCAAGTTGGTCTCATGGCTGAGATCATGGAGATGATGGAAGTAGAGGAACGGGAAGCTTCTGTGGCTGACCAAGAAGAGTCTACAACTGTAGTTGCCCTCATGGCTATTGGAGAGGCATCATGTTCATCAGCTGATGTAGATTCTAATTCTTTTCCTGTCATTTCTTGTTCCAAATGTCTAAGCTTAAAGGATGAAAATTCTAAGCTTCAAGACAAATTCAAACCCCTTCGTATTGCAGCTTTAAGCTACAAAGAAAATGAAAAACGATACAAAGATTCAATTGAAACGTTGAAGAAAGAAAAACATGATTATTCACTTAAAATCAACAATCAACAGTTTCATTTGGATGTTGTGTACAAGGGGTTAGAGAAAAGGAACAATGAGATCAACAAGCTGCAAAATGAGATCTTGCAGTTGAAAGGCAATATTGAGAAGTTGAAAAATTCTCGTTTTGTGGTGGAACACTACGAGTCTGTAGTGAGACAAGTGAATGGCTTAGGGCTTTGTACTAATACCATTCCTCCACCAGTAAGAGTGAAATTTGTCAACAGCTTAATTGACATTGATTTGTCTTGCCTTGATAAGTCCTCGAGTCAGGATGATTCCTCTAACAAGGATGATTCCTCAAGTAAGGCTGACTCTGTATCTGATGAAGAGTTCTTTACTGCTTCTGATGACGGGTCTGAGAACACCTGCCCTGATGGTGTAGTCTCAGAGGAGTTGCTCGATGAACAGAAGGTTAAGAAAAACGTTGTCATTGATCGTGATAATTGCATTTTAACCGATCCCGACATTGTTGAAACAAATGAAAAATTAAAACTGATGCTTTATGAGGGTTATAAAAATATTAACCAAGTTAAGAAAGAAACCTTTGCAGCTTACTATGGGCTTGGCTATCTAGAAAATTTGCAAAAATATTATAATCCTAAAATTCAATCATCATCGGGTCAAACTAATGCTTCTGTTCGTCAAACAACTCCTCTTGTTCATCATGCTGAGTCATCTAATGCCAGATCTAATGAGCCTTACAGGAGGACTTACAAAGAAAAGAGAACATGTTTTCACTGTGGTATGGTCGGTCACATCCTGGTGAACTGCCCTAATAAGAACCAAGGGAAACGGCCAATTGTTTCGCAACCGGCTGTTATCCCCAAGTCACCACCAGTGAAACATTCCAAGAGTCCAAAGAAGAATGAGGTGAAACCAACAGTGAAACCGTTGGTGTAGGTCTCGGGAGCCTCGTCGCGCAGCGGAAATACATGGACCTATTCTGTGATTTGTGTGGGAACCAAGAAACAGACAAAGAGAAACACACGAACATAAAGAAGAGAATCAACACAACAATGATACGTAATCCATAACAACAAAGTTATCTCACATTACATACCGAAGAAGCACACATCTCTCATCTACGCTCACGGTCCAGGGGTTGGGAGAGCTCGTCCCGACCCGTAAACCTCTCAACCTAGTTCCAGAGTTCCACCTACAAATGAAGACAATTCTTCTATTTATAGGGGAAGGAACATTACCTGCGTACTTGTCTAAGTACGCAGGGTTTGGTCATGCATACTTACTAAGTATGTAGGACTAAACTGGTGAACAAGCTAAGTACGCAGGAACACCCTCCTGCGTACAAGCCTAGTACACCGATACATAGAATTTATTCTATAGTTAGAAAAACATGCTTCTACAGTTGGTGAAGCCAAAGACTTCATCTGAGGCTAAACCAATTGTTCCAAAAAGGGAAAAGCTTCTGGCAAAACCTTGTGCATCTACCTTTGGTAGTGCACCAACTGGTGAGAAACATGTCATAAAACTCTCCAAACCACAGAGAAGAAGAAGGAACAAGAGATTGAGAAAGCTGGAACAGCTGGATGGAGTTCAATCAGGTGAAGCTTCCATTAGCTCACCTGCTGCTGTTGAATCTAAGCCTACTGTTCCAGTTAAGAAAAAGAAGAGGTCCTGGAACAAGAAAACGAAAGGTTCTCAATCTCCTGGTCCCAAGCCTTCTACAGATTCACCCATTTTTTACAGTCACGACTGTGAGTTAATAGAGGTAGTTTATTTTGAGAAAGACGGACGACCCAAGACCACTATGGCTTGGGTTTCCAAATCTAACTAACTCGTTTGTGACTCGTGCAGGGACATCCGAAGGGTACTATCTCTAATCGTTGGTATGTAGATAGTGGATGCTCCCGGCACATGACAAGTAACATGGCCCTACTTCAAGATGTTAAACCACTCATAAGCGGCTATGTGGCCTTTGCTGGAGAGAAAGGCGGTAGTATCACGTGTCAAGGCATGTTTTCAAAGGGTTGTGTTAGCTTCAACAACGTCAACTACTGCGAGCAGCTGAAGTATAACTTGTTGAGTGTCTCCCAGATGTGTGACAAGGAGTACTCGGTTATGTTTGACAAGTAAGAATGCATGATTCTCAAAACTGGTTTTGAAGTTGCTGAAGACTGGATTCTGATGAGAGTGCCAACAACAAATGACACCTATCAGATCGATATGAGCGTGGCAACAACCACCTCGTCAGTTGCTACTTGTTTGCTTACCAAAGCGACAGAGCTTGACTCAATCTTGTGGCATAGGAAACTCGGACACATTTCTTATCGAAAAATGAATCATCTTGTCCGAAACGGTTTGGTAACCGGGGTTCCTAAGCTGAGATTTGCCATTGCAGATGACTGTATGCCTTGTAAAAAGGGCAAACAGCAACGAAAGTCTCACAAGCCCAAGCTCCAAAACTCCATCGATACCCCTTTGGAGCTATTACATATGGATCTGTTTGGCCCCATAAGTATTAGGAGTATTGGAGGTAAGTCATACTGTCTAGTTGTAACTGATGACTTCTCATGTTTTTCTTGGGTGCATTTTTTAGGTACAAAGGACCAGACTGCTGACATTATTCAATACCTGATCTTGAGCTTGGAATCCCTTTGCAAGTTAAAGGTTAGAAGAATAAGGAGTGATAACGGAACTGAGTTTAAGAATAAATTGATGGAGCTGTTCTGTCTCAAGAAGGGCATTCGTCACGAATTCAGTGCCCCGTACACACCTCAGTAGAACGGAGTTGCAGAAAGGAAGAACAGAACATTGATTGAGAATGCAAGGACAATGCTGTCAGATGCAAAGCTTCCAGTCACTTTCTGGGCAGAAGCAGTAAATACAGCTTGCCACGTCTTGAACAGAGTTCCGGTTGTTAAGAGGCACAACAAGACTTGCTATGAGTTGATCAAAAATCGACCTCCCAACCTTGACTACCTAGTTCCTTTTGGTAGTCCTTGTTCCTTATTGCTATAATGCAAGGATTGGAAATCTAAATTTCATGCAAAAGCAGTGGAAGGCATCTTCTTAGGATACGTTGCCAATTCACCATGCAAGAGAGTGTACAATATAGGAACTCGTACTGCCGAGGAATGGCTCGAAGTGGATTGTAGCAAACACAGCATTCCACCAGAACCAACTGGTCCAGCTTGGGGTTTTAATTATGATGCGCTATTCAAGTCTTTCAACCTTCCTGATCTATCTACCAATGATGTTGCAAATGTGTATGATTTCTTTAATGGCGGAGATGACTCCAACTTCTCAACCCGTGCCACATTACCTATTGTAACTCCCGATTCAAATGCTGCATCTGCATCTGGAACTCATGACAGTGATGACGTTGAAGTTGTCCATCTTGATGGAGATGACGCTCCAGCTGATCCTAACACTCGTGTAGGAAATGAAGCTCCAGCTGATCCTATCAACATTGAATCATCTTCTTCTGCATCACAAGATAGATGAGCATGAATCTAGACACAAATCTCCAGGAATCGCATGTACCAGATACGAGAGTGCATAAGAATCATCCAATTGACAACATTATTGGTGATCCTCATGTCGGTGTTCAGACTCGTCATAGAACCATTGCTGAGATCACCAGTTTGTATGCTGAGATACTTGACAATGGTATCATGGAAACATGTTTGCATGCTGCATTTATGTCCCAGTTGGAGCCGAAGAATGTGAAAGAGGCTCTCGCTGATAACTGCTGGATTGAAGCGATGCAAGATGAACTGTCCCAATTCCAAAAGTTACATGTGTGGGATTTAGTTGACTTGCCAGGAGGCGTACAACCAATTGGAACCAGATGGGTGTTCAAGTGCAAAATGGATGATCGTCATGTCATATTGAAGAATAAAGCAAGGTTGGTTGTTCAAGGATTTTATCAATAAGAGGGCCTGGATTACACTAAAGTATATGCCCCAGTTGCTAGACTTTAGGCCATTCGACTGTTTATGGCTTATGCCTCCCATGTCGGCTTCAAGGTCTATCAACTTGATGTGAAGAGTGCTTTCCTGTATGGAAAAGTTCATGAAGAGGTCTATGTCACTCAACCTCCCGGCTTTAAAGATCCGCATAATATCAATAAAGTGTATAAGCTTGATAAAGCACTTTATGGTCTTCATCAAGCACCTCGGGCATGGTATGAGACGTTATCAAAACATCTATTGTCCAATAGTTTCGATCGTGGACAGTTTGACTCGACCCTCTTCATACGGAAAGCATGAGGTGATATTCTACTTGTACAAGTGTATGTCGACGCCATTATCTTTGGGTCAACAAATGAAGAGATGTGTAGGGAATTCGAACAGGTGATGAAGTCTAAGTTTGAGATGAGCAACATGGGTGAATTATCATTCTTCCTAGGTCTGCAAGTCAGTCAAAGAGAGGATGGCATCTATCTACATCAAACTAAGTATGTGCAGGACATCTTGTCGAAATACAAGATGAATGATAGTAGTACTTATGGCACATCTATCCTTGTCAATCATGGTTTGCATCCAGACAAAGATGGAAAGGATGTGGATTGTAAATTGTACCATGGGATGATCGGTTCTCTCATGTATCTCATAGCTTCAATGCCCGACATAATGTTTGCTGTATGCCTGTGCTCAAGGTTTCAGTCACAACCGAAGGAGTCTCATATGATAGCTGTCAAGAGGATCTTCAGATACTTGAAAGGGAAACCTCGATTGGGTCTTTGGTACTCAAAGCAGCAGTCATTTGACCTCAAAGCCTATACTGATTCAGACTATGGCGGTTGTAACCTTTATAGAAAATCAACCTCAGGTGGATGTCAATTCTTGGGAGACGGGCTGGTCTCCTGGCAGTGCAAGAAGCAGTCAACGGTTTCTGTCTCAGCATGTGAAGCAGAGTACATTGTTGCAGCGAGCGGTTGTTCTTAGATATTGTGGATTCAGCAACAATTGAGAGACTACGACTTAAACTTCACTGGAACTCCACTGTTCATTGACAACAATGCCACCATATCCATCACAAACAACCCTGTGAAACATTCCGAAACTAAACATATTGAAATTCGCCATCATTTCATTCGTGATTGTGCTGAAAAGCATCTCATTGAACTTGTAAAGGTTCACACGGATGAAAACTTTGCTGACCTTATCACTAAGGCGTTTGATCGAACACGTTTTGAACATCTTGTCAACATGATAGGAATGTTCAATCCGGAGTGAAAACTTGTTTTTCGTAAATCAATTCAATTCATGGAAATTAAATTTTTTATTTCTTTTAAATGTTTTCTGTATAGTTCTTTTAGTTTTCAAATATTTTACAAAAATACAAACAAAGTAGAAAACCAACAAAAATTTGAAAGTCATTTTGAGAAAAGAGGAAATGATAGTACATCAGAAATGATCTAAACGTCTTAGATTGCACATATGGGAAATGATTGCATCATGCTTACTTGATTTTTTAAATTGTTGTGTTTTTAATCTGCTTATTTACAAGTAATTTAAATTTTCAGTAGGCTATAAGCGCCTTTGAATCATTAGTAGTGTGGAAATTTAATCAATACTACAATTGTGATTTGAACCCATGTTTGCTAGTGTGTGTGCGTAAAAGAATGCAAAAGATCACTATCAGATATAGGATGTTAGATTTTGGTAATTATTTTCTTCTGAGACCAGTTTCTGGTTAGGTCGTTAGCACAATTAATGTGGTTCATCTCACTGCCCATACTCACAAGTATGTAATGAGAGATTGAATCAAGATATGTCTTGACATCAACCGTTGAGCATATATTCACCCTTGAATCACTCCTGATTCATTGAAATCAAATCCAGATAAAAGTTGGATCCCCTTACCTAAATTCCCAAACACCATATTCATTATCCTGATTCATCATACCGATATTCACTGAAGAAATCACATGAAACCAAGACAAATGAATCACTCGATTCTGAATCTTATGAATCCTGATAATCCTTATGGATTCTGTTTGATTTTTCATGTGCTAATTGATGTAGCCTCATTCTGGAAATTTAGAAAATCATTGGGAAAATCTTAGATGCCTTGAGATTAGTGCAAAGTTAAATTCATAGCATGACTGTGGGCACACGTTGTAGATTTATAACTATTACCTTAACACACAAGAACATGATACTAAGATGCTTATGGTTTCAAATCTTATAATATTTCCAATTTGAATTACTTGTTTATGTGCTTATTACATATGAATAAATTGTAATCCATGACATGATCCCATATTCTTTGATGTTTATCTTGTATCATTTTTGCCATAGTTTAGCCTGATATGATCCTCTTCTCGTGTCGTTGAACAAAAATAGCTTGTGTGTGAATATGTGTATATCATTATTCGGAAAAGATTAAAAAGATTTTAAGTTTGTGTAAAGTTCAAATTCCAATAAGAAAAACCAAAAATATTTGTGTTTAACCTTCGTGAATTGACTTTGAATCCTCTTGATTGAATGTGCTTATCATGTTCGTTATTTGACTTTGACTTCTTCATAATTTTAGTTGGAAAATTGACTTCACATAAGTCTCTTCATACTTAACAAGTGCACAAGGGTTAACTGCGTACTTATCAAGTACGCAAGACTTAAGTCATGTGTACTTAGTAAGTACGCAGGAGTTAAGTCCTACGCACTTAACAAGTACGCACGACTGTTGTAGACCGGGTATATAAACAAGTATTAGAACTTTTTCTCGGTTCATCTCATTCAAACGAACTTAACACCGTTGTATACTACCTGTTCGATTTTCACTCAAAAATTTGTGTGTTCCTAAACGATTTTTCGTCCCGATCTTAGTTTCAACATCATCTAACTAACATTTGTGAGAATCTAGGACCATTTCATCCGTTAAATCATGTGTTATGGACCGATATGTGACTTTGAAAAACTAGGTTTTTGAAGCTTGATTTCTGACAATTTTGGGTTGTTTTTGCAACGAATTATGGCCTAAACATGTTTAAAATCATCATTCGAAGCTTGATCATCACTTACTCGTCCATTTCGACCTTTGATTTTGCTTTTGACCTAGTCAGTGACCGTAGGTTCACGCCTGGGGACACTTAGGTCAAAATGACCAGGTTGTAGCACAACTTTGATGTTGATTTTGGTTCCCATGGTCACTAACATGCTTTTCGACTCATTTGTGACCAACAACAACATCCATTTCACATTTACAGATTTTAGAATTTCAAAGTTTTGCACAAGTGTTAAACCTGCGTACTTAACAAGTACGCAGGACATAAGTCATGCGTACGTGCTAAGTACACAAGGCATACACCCTGCGTACTTGACAAGTGCGCAGGAAGGCCAGACTATAAATTTTTCTAAGTCTGAATTGTTAGTTCATTGTGAATAGCTGTACTTGGTCATGTGTATTCAATTCCAATGAGTCTTCTTGTTCTTATTGGGTTTACTGTTTGTTTTTGTAGTGATGGCTCATGCATTTACAAGTGAGTTCAATCTGCTGGCACTTACTGAACCGGAATGGAAGGGTGCTGCACTTGAGTACCGGGAGATCGTCGATTTCTTAAACCGCTCAAAGATAAGCTATGCTATTTCAGTAGACCATGTCGTATCAAGACCGTACTTGGAGAAGTTCTGGGATACGTCAGAACACGACTGCACAGTAACCCCCAATGTCATTCGGGCTACTGTGGCAGGTCATGACATTGCCATTTCTGAGGACACTATCAGGAGGGTCTTACAATTCCGGGATCTTGCAACCGACCCAATTTCCTATCCTGCTTATTTTGTGGATGGGTGTTGGAGAGAACGTATGGGATACGTCTGTGTGCAAGATTATTCATCTTACAAGAAGATGTGGGTGCTAGATCAGTGGAGGTACTTTGCCTACATAATGATCATGTGCATGTCTTCCAGGAAGGCCGGGAAGGATGCTATGGGTCATGATCTAGCAGCCGCTATGGTTGGACTGTCTCTGAATAGGGGCTTTAACTTCTCTAGATACTTCTACAAGGCTATCACTGATCAGATTGACACAGCGGAGAGGTTTAGGTTCTTGTTATACCTCAGATTTGTGCAACTCTTGAAAAATGATGCGTTGCCTAATCTACCTACTATTGGGGAGAGACTGCAAGTTAAGTGGGTGGCCAAGAGAGTTTTCTCACAGTTCCTAACGCCAGGCGGTGTAGAACCTACCACTGAGCATACTCCATTCTTTGGCCACATGATCAATGAAGCATATGTGGCACCAGCAAATTGGAGATGGTATAGTGCAAAGTCTGAGCCTGAACTCAGTGAACACAGTGATGAACAACAGGAAGAGGAGGAAGTTGAATCTGAGGATGAAGTATCTGACGAAGGAGGAGACGAAGAAGCGGGAAGTGGTGGTGCTGAAGAAACAGACTCAGAAGCGACCGAGTCAGATTCATCTGATTCTGACGATGCACCATCATAGTCAAACCCAAGGAGATTGACGAAGGTGACTCTTCCCGAGTCATCTTCTAAGAGAAAGAGACGGGAGAGTACTAGCAGTGAATATGAGCCCGATTCTGATTCGGATGCTGCTATACAGAGACGCAGAAGAGAGAGTATAAACAAGCGTCGGGGGGATAGGCCACACCTAGCTATCCTTCATGAGGTACAAGTCAGTGCTCAGAGGCAAGAAAGTGTAACGGCTGGGAGTACTGATTCCACTTCTACCTCACCTTCACAACTGCTTTATAGGCGACAGAGGAGGAGGCCATTGGTAACATCTGTTGAGGCTACTACTACTATCACAGTGGAGATTCCTGTGATAGTGACCCTCCCTGTACAGTCTGTCCAGGTGGCGGTGACGACTCCTATTCTCACTGAGTCTATCACCATAACCCAACCACCATCCAAACAACAACCATCTCTACCTCAATCCCTACAACCACCCTCCAACACATCAGTGAACCCTTTCGTGACTTTGACTTCAACCAGGGGTTCGATTTTGGAGAATTCTTTATCTTCCCGGCTAATCAAGCCGAAGCATCGTCTTCTAGGGGACCTGATCCTCGTGATACACGGATCACTACCCTAGAGACTCAAGTCACTTGACTTCTTGAAACGCTACAAAAATCGAGAGAACAATCTGACAAACAACAGGGGCAGATTAACTCTCTGATTGATGAGGTAGCCGCGCTAAAGAAACAGCGGGCGGCTGATGACAAGCAGCGTTTAGAGCATGACACTATGGTGAAACTCGTATGTGATATGGCCAAGACGCTTGCAGCTCAGGGGGAGAAATTGAAATAGCTGTTGGAGAAGCAATCAACCAAGCCTAGCAGTGAAGAGGCTTGTCACTTAGTTGACCTAACTAAGGGAGATGATCAGGACAAGGATCCTGAAGCCAGAATGAGTGGAAGTGAGCAGCAATCGTCAGCTTTGGTGATTGTTCCCATTTATGCCATGCCTATGACTGAGGGGGAGTCCACTCAAAGTGAAGGTGGAGGTGATGCTGCAGGTGGTAATAAAGGAAAGTCGGTGGCTGACATTTTGAAAGATCTATCTGACGACGTGTCGGATGATGTGATCTCACTACTAGAGCCGGACTATTCTAAGGAAGCACAGATCGATACTCTCTGTAATTTGGAAGAGGGAGAGATCGAGTCTGTGATGATTGGGATGAGGAGGATGAGGATGTTGTAATCGAAGTTCCCAAGGGCGATGGGGAAGGAGAGTATGAGTTTGAAGATGGAGAGATTTTCAAAGCTCCATCCTTTGAAACTCATCTTGACACAGGTTCAGTCGAGCCTACTAGTACTATTGAGGCGTCGACTGAAGCCTCCCCTGCCGACCCTACACCTTTGGATCCATAGGCACAAAAAGACAAACATATGTCTGCAAGTTCATCGAAGGATCCGGCTCCTGTCTGGCAAAAGACATAAATCATACACAAACATGGAGTGACAGGGATGATCTTAGCTGTGAGGTTTGAGGAGGACAAGAAGTTATTTGCAATCAAGCGAGCTGGGGGGGTTCAATACTTGAAACCAACCAGCGAAGCTTTCAACTCCTTGACAAGATACAACCTTGTGAACCTAGCAAACCGAGAGCTGCTGGGTCACTCAAATCACGCAGTAGCAATGGGTTTGTGGCAGGTTCTGCAGCGAGAGGGAAGATCAGGGAAGTTCGAGGTGCTTAAGCCTCAAGTGCCCAAGCGAGTCAGGGACAAGAACATTAGACATCCCGTGACTAATAAAAGCTTAAAGATACTGTTGTACAAGCTAGTGTTGTGTGAAACCAGGATTCCCCTGAGCAAGTTATCTTAGGATATCCTCGGTAACATATGGTAATGGTACGTAGATCAATCGGGCGAGGAAGTGGTGATTGGAAAGGTGTGGTCCAAGAGTGGAAGATTAGTGCCAAGGGAACTGATCAGAGTTTTTGATGAAGTCTGCTTCATAAACTTTTCTATAAAAGATCTGGAGGCGCTAGCTGACAAGTACTGCATGTACACGGACAAGTGGACAACGTACCTTGCTTCTAAATACGACAAGGTGGTCAAGTTCTGTAGAAGCATGTTTTTGTAACTATAGATTAAATTCTATGTATCGGTGTACTAGGCTAGTACGCAGGAGGGTGTTCTTGCGTACTTAGCTTGTTCATCAGTTTGGTCCTGCGTACTTGTCAAGTACGCATGACCAATCCCTGCGTACTTAGACAAGTACGCAGGTAATGTTCCTTCCACTATAAATAGAAGACTTGTCTTCATTTGTAACTCTGGAACTAGGTCGAGAGGTGTCCTGTCGGGACGAGCTCTCCCGACCCCTGGACCGTGAGCTTAGATGAGAGATGTGTGCTCCTTCGGTATGTAGTCTGTAATACGGGATGACTTCTATGTTATGGATTACATGTCATTTCATTATCTGTTGTCTTTGTTCGTGTTTCTCTGCTTCGTTTTCTTTGTTCCCACACAAATCACAGAACATGTCCGTGTATCTCCACTGCACGACGAGGCTCCCGGGACCTACAAGTTCTACCTTGACTACAAGAATAAGATGGAAGCTAAAGCGGGGAGCTGTGAAGACCGAAGAAAATCCAGAGATGTTGTCAAGGGGGAGTTTGTTTAACAAACACTCTGGATATTGTACTTGTCTTGTATGTATTAGTCTTTGTATCTTAGTGTCTGTATGTATAAGTTATCGAGTTGTATTTACTATTGTATGTACTCGTTGTCTAAATTCTCTAAGTGTTTTGCGCACTTAGCATGTGCGCAGGAATTATCTCCTGCGTACTTAGCAAGCACGCAAGAACTCTCTGCTTACTTGCTAAGTACACATGAGCATTTTGCCCTGCGCACTTGCTAAGTGCGCAGAGCCCAGGTCTAGTATAAATAGGCAAGGTTAACAGAACTTATGTACGCAGCCATATGCACTCAGTTGTATTCTCTCTGTAACCTTCAAGTTTATAATAGACAGAGTTTAAAAGTGATTTTGTTGTCGGTTTACTTTGTGTTGCTTGTTTCTCCACCTAGTCACGGGTATTCCGCACCCGGTCCGACTAGTCACACACCCACACGTAACGATCCGAGACACCCGGGGACCTACAAAAAAACATAATATGTTAAATACAAGATTGAAACTTAGGATTTGATACACTTTGAAATAATAATTAATGTAACATAATGTGCTGAACAAGTATGGGATTGAAATGGATTGTCATTATTGTATGACTTAAAATAGAATAAAGTTAGAAAATCATAGATGTTACAAGTTATACCCTTATGATCTGAGTACTGTAGAGGGACCTTTTAGTACTTTCCATTTTAAGGCATGAGGCCGTAGTGTGTTTCGCCATAGCTGCAGCCCTTCAAACCCTTTTAAAACCCCTAAAAATCCAAAAAGATTTTCATTTTCACCTTTAGTTTTACTTTAGCCACATTACAACCCTTAAAAGTCCTTTTGATTCATGCATACTACTTAGTTAATTGGTGGAGACTTGATTTGCATACAAGCTTATGGCCATTGCATAATTCGATTCGAACTCGAGTGTCCCACTTAGCTTACATTATACACACACACACACATATACATATATATAACCATAGAGCTGAGTAAACATTGTGAGTAGTGAGGAGTTGTTGCATAATCAACGTTCTAGTAGGCTTGTCATGGGTTCCATCATCTTGAAACAAGAAAAATAGAAAAATACAATAAGCAGCTCAAGAGTTATCCCAGAGTATCAACACTAGTTGAAATTCTAATACCCTTGTAAAGTTTTTAGTTATGGGTGTGATCATGCATGAGTTTGCTTGAGGATAAGCAAAGTTTAAGTGTGGGGTGTTATGATATGTCATCATTTATACATATTTCACATACATAATAATCTCACATTATGGTACTAATTGAATAATAACCTTGCAATTTGTGCTTAAAATACTTATATTTTGTAATTGCAGGTTATTCAGTGTTGAAAAAATAAATCAAGCTAAAACCTATCAAAAACACCAAGAATTCAAGCTTCTATAAGGTTCATTCCCGGGGCATTAACCCCCAAGAAGTCAAAATTGGTCAACAATAGTCAACAAACAGCTAGAAGACAAAATTGGGGAAAAGCAGGGGGATGCACAGTCGTGCATCCCATTGCAAGGCCGTGCATTGGCCCCTCCTGCTACCCCCGGTCCAGTACCGTGACCTCTGTACCTTGTTTGATTCTCTGGGCCTTTTCACGACCGTGCAACCTATTGCTCGGCCTTGCTTTGCACATTTTGAGGCCTATAAATAGGAGGCTTGAGTTCTTCATTCCACACGCCAATCCAGACCTAAAGAACACTCAAGAAAAGAGCATTCTCGTAGTTAGAGAAGAGAGTAGAGGGGCTCTTCCTCCTTGTTCCACAATAGGGGAGCCTACGAAACTCATCATTACGCTAGTCGTTATGGCCATTCGTGGCTAAAACTTCTTTGTATTGCTAGGGTGAAGATGATGTTTGGTGCATGTAAATGTTTAACCTATTAATGAAGTAGTATGCGTATGTCTTTAACTAATTCGTTCTCAAAAACCTTCTGGGCTTTATTATTGTCTAAATCCGTCTTTATATTTGTGAGTGTTTTGATTTTAAAGAGCAAGATCGTAAAACCCTTTTTAATCAAAATTCCTTTGAAACTCGTACGTCTTTATACGAGTAGAGATTGATAAGCCAAGGCTTGGTCTATACTTCTAAGATCGTACGTCTTTATACGAGATTATTATGCGACCAAGAATTGGTGAACTAATGTTGGGAATGGTACGTCTTTATACTTGGTCTCATTGTTACACCGTCTCCCGGTGAGCAAAATATAATCACATATTTAACTTTAATATAAAGCATTTTGAGTCCGATGTCTTAAATTAACCCGGAGATGACCATTCGATGGGTTGAGGGTAAATGTTGTCCCTAATGGGAGGCACTACCACTTTTTAAAGAATATAATTTACAAATCAAATGTAGTGAGGACGAGGCTCTAGCGGTGACCCGGGTCACAAGTTTGTAGTAGTCATACCACTGAATTAGTTAACTTAACATTATCACGTATCAAGCTTATTCGAATCCCGAAGCAATACATTTCGTAATCTGATCATTTTCGCTTTATTTACTTTTCTGCTATTTACTATTCTGCTAGTTACATTTCTGCTACACACTTCACGCACATTTTTACTTTTATGTTATTTACTTTACCGTCATTTACTTTTCTGCTTCACAAGCACACAAAACCCGATAACAATGGGTTCATTTCCAATCTATATTTGTACGTACCATCATTGGCATACCATAATCACAATGTTGAATTTATTTCTTGCATGCTTATTGGTGTACAAGGATTACAACTTTAAGATGTTTCAATTAACTTTTAAACATTCAATCGCTTTAGAAAACTCATAAGGAGTTTCAATCAATTCAATAACGTATACAACAAACATAATGTATACGGATCCGAATCTGTATACAACAGTCATAATTTTCTCTACATGATTTTAGTAGTATAAATCCTTCAGGGATTTTCTTATAAATCTTGATATCACATGAGTCATAACATTTTAAGATGCATATCAATTCTCTCTTTGTATTACCAGACTATGTTGGAAGTCAATGTGTCCACCACTGTATCTCATAATCAGGGCGGACAAAAGAAGGCTTTGGGGAGGGGGGGGCATAGGCACCCCTGAAGAACAAATTTCTAGTGTAATTTTATGTAATAAAAACTTTAGGCCACCTTAATCTTTTGTTAAAAGCCTTTTAAAGGCACCCAGCCCAAAGTAAAGTAAAAGAAAAAAAATAGACTTTTAGTTCAATAATAATTTATCTCAATTACTGCCACCGTCTGTTCGTTCCACTCCTAAATTTTTAGCGGCATTCCAAAATCATCCAATATCCATCACAATTCCAAAATTTTCGATTATCCATCTCCATTGATTTCAATTAAAGGACTTGAAGGTTGAGTTCGTCATTTCTATTCAAACCAGCAACCAAACTCATTGACATCAAAGCAGTTCAAATCGAAGACCTGAGAGGTGAGATTCCTAATGGTTATTGTAGGTCCCGGGAGCCTCGTCGGGCAGCGGAAATACACGGATCTGTTCTGTGATTTGTGTGGGAACAAAGAAAACGAGACAGAGAAACACGAACATAAACAAGAGAAGAATCAACAATACGTAATCCATAACAGAGAAGTCATCCCGTATTACAGACTACATACCAAAGGAGCACACATCTCTCATCTACGCTCACGGTCTAGGGGCGGGAGAGCTCGTCCCGCCCGGACACCTCTCAACCTAGTTCCTGAAGTTCCACCTACAAATGAAGACAAGTCTTCTATTTATAGGGGCAGGAACATTACCTGCGTACTTGTCTAAGTACGCAGGGTTTGGTCATGCGTACTTGACAAGTACGCAAGGCTTTTTGCCTTGCGTACTTGTCAAGTACGCATGACCAAACTGGTGTGCAGACTAAGTACTCAGGAACACCCTCCTGTATACTAGCCACTTACACCGATACATAGAATTTTATCTATAGTTACCAAAACATGCTTCTACAGTTATGCATTTATCTTCTGCTTTGATTTAGGATTCGGATTACCATTTTAAATTGGTCATCTGTCTTTTATTTAGAAGAACTAAAGAAACCCCATGGTTATGCCTTTATCTTCAGCTTTTTTCAATTCTGTGATTATTTCGAATCCAATTCAATTAAATTGCTACTTGAAACCATTGTTCCATGATTTTAAATTAGGTTGCAACTTGATTGCTTTTATTCCTGATAGAATTTATGCAGGTTTAGGATTGAAGTAGAATGTTCACAAGCAACTTGATTGCTTTTATTCCTGATAGAAACCATTGTTCCATGATTTACATTTCTACAGCTTTATGAATTTAATTTTATTCATCATATTTGTGCATTCCGCGTCCCCTTGGCAGCCCCAAATCCTAAATTCATTATGGTATTTCTTGATATTGGTTTATATTTGTTATTTTAATTTTTTCAGATTGTATTTAGTATATTTAGTGATTGAAAGGTTGGAAAGTTTTGTGAATGAGTAAATTTGCATCTTCAGGTCGTAACTTACAAGGTTAGACCATTTGACACTCTAAACTTATGTGTTGTTAAAATATTATATATTGTGGTTTGCTTGCCTTTATAATTACTTAAAGGCATGTCATAATCCTGGTAGTTAATTTTTTTTGCTACAATTTAATGTATTTTTTTACCCGACCCATCCATTGTAAGAATATAAGATGACTCATTTTGTGCACCCGCTGACAAAAAATCTTGGATCCGTCACTGCTCATAATAATCAATTATAGGTCTTTGTGAAATTATTTGTCACACCAAATCTGCCTTAATCTTTCTTTCATTATTTCACATAATTTCTTTGCATAAAAAACCTCACTTATATCCAACATATTTACAACTTCATGAATCTAGACTGCTAGTCCAAACCATTTCTATTTAATGAAAGAATACAATTTGCCTCATTTGCATCTTTCCATTTTGGCCAATCATTTCTACTTTTCATATATAGGCAGATCTTAATTATTGATCCTCATCGTTTCAAGCGCTACATTATATTCAAAAGTATAACAACGTCGATTTTTTTTTATTCCATACATATCTAGACATGATAATTTTCCGAGATCTCTTTATTTTCAGGTACCTGAGATTATTCTGGAACCATCATGTCTAGTTTTTCTTCAATAGACAATTCTAATGTACCTCGATTTAACCATCTTAACTACTTGCTCCTTTTCTGAGGATTTTTTTTTCTTGGAATCGACTAGTCTATCACGTTGTAAACGTGCTATAGACTCATTATCAATATGTGATTGTCCTTCTTGGACACTAAAATTAATTGAAGCATTAGCAACTAGCGTATGTGACTTAGTCACTCTTTTTAAGGTCAGTTAATGTGTCTGGTAACTAATTCTTATCTTTGTATATGAATTATCTTTCGAACTTCTGGTTCACATTGTTTAGTTTGAGGATCAACGACAATTAATTCTAACTCATTCTTTTTCCAGCTTCTTTTAAACTCAACCTAATGTTGGGATGTTAATTCATTAAGTGAAAACCAATATACTAAGCCATAAATGAATCATTCATTAGTGGCTCTATTCATACCCAGCATATATTCTCAACCTCCTTTGAGGTCTCATCTTTGTGCGTTGTGACGATCAGTTTCAATACATATACCGCACAACCAAAAAACTTAGATGGGAAATATTTAGTTCCTAACCAAAAACCAACTGTAATGGAGAGGAAATATTAAAACCCGTTGGCTTGATGTGAATTAATTTTACTGCATGCAAAATCACATGTAACCAAATATAAGCATGAATTGTTCGTCTTCAACAAAAGCAATTCGTGTATCAGAAAGTTCAACACTTATTCCAGTAATTATATAGTAACTTGGGAATTAAATTTGTCATTATTACCAAAATAAATATGATAATCTGGAAAAAAAAATGTGTTTTGCTATTTCATTAGCTAAGCAACAAATCATGCAAACTTTTGGTTGCAAATTTGATAACCATTTAGATGATGAATCACTTTAAAACACTAAACGGTATCATGTAGTGATGTATGCCTATATCTTTATCACATCCAGAATATATCTATAGGGATTCACACCCTACTTTAGTTGGTAAATACTAAATTCCCTTGAGAGCAAACATTAGATGTTTAATTCTTAATTCAGGTTCTTCAATGTGTTTCACAACATCATTGAATCGGGATGGTCTAACTGGTCATGCCAATTAATTAAATAATCATGATCCATAAACTTCTAGTTATGATCATATATGCTTTAGTTGCACTCGTGTTTGTTTAATATACAGTGCAATATACGAGAAAATAATGTATTATTATTTTAAACGATCTTGTCATATCAACCTTTTATACTTTTCAAACTTTATTCTCATATAATCACTCTCTTAATTTGCCACTGTGGTGGTCAATCTCATTATTGTCATGATCATTAATACAAATTTTCAGTTATGTCCATGATCATTATCTTTATGCTGATCAATATATAATCACATTCACTTTAGGGAATGGAGTAGAAACAAATAAGTTTCATGGTTTTTTATTCTTTTTCGGACATACGGATTTAAGGTCACTTAAGACCGTCGATACCTCTTTTTATAATATTGCTACTTAATGAGCATATTTTGAGGCATGAAAATTTTGATAAATACATATATATTCAAACTGCAGGTCGAGGATTAATTTAGCCCTATGAAAGTCTTTTATTTTAAACTTCTCTCTCTAATAGTTTGACAATTTCCCTTGATGATGTTTAATCGTCTCTGTAAAGTGCTATTATAATGAGCTGTAAAGTGAAATTTTGATAAATATACATGGTTGATTTTATCGAACTTATACCCCTCATTTTCAAAATATTTACCGAGTCGATTGTAGCATATACGACCAGTTTCCTTGAGACTATATACAATATATTGAGATTCATAAAACACATCTCGATGTATTGTTTTTAATGCTTCAGGCATATTAAATCCTGTTATGGATTTTCATTATAAATAATTTTTTTTCATATAAATTAAGAAATAGTTCCATGTCCAAGTAATGCAGACCTTATCGATCTTGAATTTTATGGCCTTTTGTAAATTAATCATGAGATTTAGAAAGTATGACATTTTAAATGTCAGATCATCATATATAAACATGTTTAACAAGTAGATCTTGCACTATGATCTAAACATGTTTATAATCTTTCAAAGAGTGATAAACAAAACTTTTGTATTTTAATTTTTCTATTCAATACAATAAAAGGGGAATTGCATATATCCCCCTCTAAACTTATAAAATTGCATACTTCCCTAAAACACAATTTTTCAATACATAATGTACAATACTCTTCAAGCATGATTTGAGGAAATATGCATTTTTTACAAGTTTAGAGGAGGATATATGCAATTGCCCCTACAATAAATTATAGCATCTCAAAGACCATGTATATCATAAAGGAAAATTATACAATACAAGACATTATATTATATCATCATATAAAACAAGTTATATTCTTTTTCATAATCTCCTTTATTAAATTGCATTGGTGATATTTTTGCAATAAAAAAAATATACATCATTTTAATATGTTTTGTATCCATCAAAAGTATTGACTATCAATGCTTGTAGAACTTGTTCAAGATGAAAAATATAATAACGACAACGCATATAATTTCCGTACATAACATGAACTAGAAAACCAATCAACCAAGTGACATACTTTTGATTATATAATATTATAATCAATAATAAATATGATTTAGTGAGGTGACAATACAAAGGTCACTTTTAGTTGACGTGATACTTCATATCAATGTTAGGTTAAACCGATCCATATTTCAAAAGATACGCCATATTCAATTACATGTAGAAAGAATGTAACTCAAGCCATAAAATTACAATTTAATTATGAAACAATATTCATGAACGCATAACATGATAATCAATTAATGACTTGTTTTTATTCTAATTTATCTTTAAAATCTTTAGAATTAGCCCATGAGTTCAACATACTAAAACAAACATATAGAATCAAACTATATACTTCTAAGTAAATATTATCCTTTTATATTAAACATAGATAGTAGATAGGTTTTTTTCAGTTAGACATTAACAACCCAGGTTATAATAATTTTCATATACTTAGGAATTATACGAGCATAGTAACAATATTATACTTTTTGTATATATAATGTAAAAACACAACTATAACAATCTTAAGGTAAGTAATTTTGATAATTCTCTTTAATGTCATAAATAGAGGTTATGAATAATTATTTTCTTTCAAACATATCAATTGCAAATAAATTTAAATAATGCATGTAAAATATATGTGACCATTACTCTAAAATTAATTACTTAATTAATATGTTAATTATCATATTTAAAACTATCATCATAATATAGTATTGAATTGTTATGAATATGAAACATCAAAATCATTTGTTCCTAACAAATTGTCTTTAAATCTACATGAGTTTTCCTTTTTTTTAGTTATTTTTCATAACAATGATTATAAATTTAGTATGATATACATAATATGATATAATATGATTTATTAAACACATGAAACTTTCAATATTATAGTATGTAAGACATAGTTAGCATCAAACCACTTTCAAGAACATAAATCTATCTACGATTGATAAATAATATCATACTTTGAGATAACCATAGGTTGATAAATAATATCATAGGTTGATTATATGGTTTGAAAATCTTTATTAGTTTTTTTTATTTGATAGTAAAAAATGACAACTTTAACAAATATAAATCTATTTGTCCAATAACGCATTAATAAAAATTTACTAAAATAAAAATATAATTCTCAACATAATCCAAAATTGTATGAATTACAATATGGATTTTTGTTTAAATGAATTAAGACAAGAACAAAGACTTTTTACCTTATGATAATCTAATTCCAAATAGCAACTCGTATTGATAACATGTTGTATAACAACGACCTAATAACTTTTAATATACTAAGTATGTAAACCTAAGAAGGAATAGAATGATAGAAAATGGATATGTCTTCTATTAGAGATATCTCATACCAAGTTCAAGAGCCACTATATATAGTGCTAATATGATTAATACAAATACAAACATAAGTATAGGAGTTAGGAACTTGGATAGTCACCATAATTAACATATTCATAACAACTCCTAATCTAATACAAACACAACCAAACAATTAATAAACTAATGTTAATAATCATCTTTAATCAAATTTAATCCTTGAGGAGCTAGTTCAAACAGTTTTGTTTATCAAGAAGACTCATGTTTATTTACTTTATTGTGTATTAATCAATTAATTAGAAATTCATATAGCCAGCTTTCATCTATTTCATGTTTGCCATTTTGGTTGGAACTCCAATCGTTGGAATAAATAAAGAAACTAGATGAGATCACCAATTATTTCAAGCACACGCGATCGTAATTTTAAAACAGAAGGTTCGATAATTGTTACATGGTTGTCGAATAATCCGAATCAAGTGTAGTGGAATCAAATACAGAGAACAAACACTGATGTATCTGAGCTGCTTTGAAATGCCCTGGATGTGGCCTTCGTCTACCACAAGGGTGGTTTGCCGGAGTATTTGACTGGAATGCACAGAGACACCCCTTCTTTCCCATTTGTTAACTTCGGCTTGAGACATTGACGGCATATTGAATGATGGTTCACGTGGGGTTTGTCAGGGTGGAGCACTCGTGCTAATAACGTATTATAAAATAAGCCTATTTGTAGATAAGTGGGTTAAAATTGATACCTCTAATAGATTACAAACAAAGTTTAGCTAAAACGATATAGTTTTTATTACAAACATTGTAATATTCTGCATACTTTCAAACTTTCTGTTAGCAGAATAAAAATCTTCACGTAATGCACCTTCTCTTTCAATCTCCTCAATCATCAACTTTATCCCGTTTTAAATAATAAAAAAGAGTGTATTTAATATCCCCAATATAATTGTTAGTTAAAATTTTACAAACCTTTATGAAAGCCGAGCACTTGGATTTTGACTACGAGTTGGTTTGTCTACATCACAAGAAAATTTAATAAATTTAACCTTTTTTTCACAACATTTGAGCTTCAGTTTTATTTAATGTTTAACGCGCAAATTATTTATAAAAGTTTTAAAAAATGGATAGTAGAACTGTCAGCAGGCCCAACCAGTTAGCGCATCTGTTGAGATCCATTTAGTTAGTTTTGAATAGCAAACTCAGATTCTAATGCAGAAGTTGAATTTATTTCACCCAGACTAACCATCTCAATTGCTACGATGATAGTTCATTTAATCCGGACGAAATTGACACGGATTTTATCTCAAATTTCATAAAAAAGCATAGATAAAAGTTAAATAATTTAATTCAATTCAAAAGTTTGAATTGAATTTTCTGTTTGTGGAGCATTTGAAAATTTTGATACAGAAGGTATTAATATTAGTTGATACACTAAGAAAGACTAAATTTTTTGATACCAAGACACATAATAATAACCAATCGAAATTTTCAATCGGTGTTGGGATGGTGAAGATAGAAGAGACATCATACGAATAAAAAATCATTAGTACATCGTTTCGATACCAATATACATAATAAAAATCATAACAGAACTTGAAATTTACCTGCGCTTGGCAATTTTGGTAAAGACGATGAAGATAGAAGAGTGATTAATCGAACAAATTTTCTAGGGTTTGAGAGAAAAGGATGGGAAATAAAAAAGAATTAGGCGTAAAGGGGGTTTTTGGTGGAGTCAATGGTCAGAAAAGGGAGAATATATAATTCGGGTTAAAAGGTCCGGTTGTAAAGTACTTCGGGTCAAAAGATCCGCGAAATATGGAAAATGGTATAATAGTTGTTTTTTTTGGGGGGAGGGGGGGAAGAGGGAGAAGGTGTGGATGCACCAAGTGTCCACCAAAGTATTCCTTTATTAGATATGAAAGATGGAAGATTTAAGTTACTTAACTGAAAAGAGAAAACATATGCATTAAAGATAACTCAGATATTATGTTTCATTTCATATGGGGCGCATGGGGGCGACGGGCCAAGGCCGGGTCGGTAGAAACCGACCTCAACCTGATCGAAGCCCGGGCTAGAACTTCTATAGCCGTTAGGGATGAATTTGACCGTTTTTTTTTTTGAGCTATGATTTATGGGCCATATCAAATAAGTTATGTTGGGATGCAATGATTTTGGGTCATTATTTCCCCTTCTTTCCAAAATCCAAACCACCATACATTTATGAAAAAAATAAAGGGCTTACAATGTTTGACTTAGCTCTTGTATTTACACATTGGTCGAATCATTTCACGGTCTGATATAAACAACTTTACCAGACACCTTGTGTAGAAGATTGTTTCCACGGCTAGAACTCATGAGCTCAAGGTAACAAACAACTACTTTACCAGTTGCTTCAACGCTTGTCCTTAGATCTTCTATTCTGCTATTCTCTTATCTTCTATCTTCTATATATGATAAATGAAGATCTAGGATGCCACGTGGCGTAATTCTAGACATCCTCATACTAATTTTCTCACATCTCTCTTCTATTAAATGATATAAAATAGTACTGATATTAGATTAAAAAACATATTTTTAATAAATCAAAAATTAGATCTTTCTATAAAAAATGCACATTTTATAAAAGAAAATTTAATAATATACGAAATTTTTATAAAACACCGAACTTTTTAAAAATACGAAATATTTTAAAATCGGTCTCTAAAAAATAAATATATCAGAAAAAACATTTTTTTAGAAAAGAGTTTTTTATATAAAAAAGAGCAAATAATTAAAAATCGGAGTTTCCAAACAACGAGATCTTAAAAAAAAGCATTTTTCTCAAAAAAAATGGTTGTTTACAAAACCTATTTTTTTTAAACGAAAGTTTAAAAAAATGGAGTTGTCATGTGAGTGGAGGTTGTAGTGCCTGGTAAAGCTTCAGAGGTGACATATGCAGTGTCGTCATAAGTTAATCTGGCATGGAGTTATGCTAAACGAGCTGCACGCTAGAGTTGTTCATCCAACCGGGCGCGACGTTGTTGTTCCATCCACCATTTAGCGGAACCGGAAAAGGCGTGAGCCCTACGGTATAGAGTAGATTCGTCGGGAGGTTGAGGGATCCCTCTCCTGGTGTAACGAAAGATGGAACATAACTATGTACAGGAATGTTGTTCACAAGGGTACTATGTGATAATCCTGGGTTAAGTACCACTGCCTGTGCATCTTGAGAACTTCCCGCAAGGAAAGGATATTGGTGAGGATAGGTCGTGGGTAATATTGACTGATTTGCATATGCAGGCTGAGGGCCCGAGCCCACGACTAGGTGGAGACTAAGTGGCAAGTGAGCCGAAAAAATGAGGAACTGGTGGTGGTACGTTGGCAGGACACAAGCCAAGTACCATGCACCACGGGGTTTGTGTGTTGTTCTTCATTACGTCTCCACGCATCCTCCAATCGTTCTTCGAGGGTCCTATTCATGATAGGGCGAGTAGGGGATTGCTGATGTCGACCGTTTCCTCCCGGTGGTGTTTCAACTTCAGTTTCTTTTAGAACTTTTTAACTGGGGGGATAAAAAAAAAATTATTTTAACGGTCCATGAATTACAAACATGCTTTAAATGATTTATAAAGGATTAATGACATTATGTATTTTTATCAAAACAAAATACATTTAGAAAAAGAATATTTCTACGTGATATTTTTTTCAGTTTTTTGTATATACACACAATAAGAACCGAAAAACTATTAAAAAACTTAATAAATCATAAACTAAATAAAAGGAAAAACAAATAAATTAAAAGAATCAAATAAAATCTTTGTATATTAAGTTACTAAATAATAAACAAAAGGTAATACTAGTTATTGAAGTTTGAGAGAGTGATTATTTTTTTTACTCTGAATGTGACTTTTTTCTTTTTACCTTTATCCTTTTAGTTACTTAAATCCTTTCAAATATAAATTTTGAAATAAGATATTGGGCTCATCTGATAAGTTTTAAAGAGGCCCAGCAAATTGATATTAGGTTTATATTTTAGTTTCTCTCTATTTTAACCTTCTTAACACAGCCATTGCTACTACTTGAGCCGCCGTCTTCAGAAAAACATCTACCTATGTGACAGTTTCACTCTTCACATCCTTTCTCTTCCATCGCAATTACTCAATGTAAACAATAATGTGGAGGGCCAACGTAAAATAAGTGACGAAACTATACACCTATATTGAAGGGAACTTGGCTCGTCGGAGGGTCACCGGACCCCCTGGACCCCCCCCCCTCTGGTTCCGCCGACGGATGCAAGCTATCCATTATACAAAGAAAATAGTGTGTGAATGATCGTTATAGCGTTGTTCGACCGTAGATGGCGCCAATAAAGAGTTATGAAATACTCGCCAAGGTGGGTATGAAACCATTGATGACTCCTTTCCTCTTGTAGTATGTCCGTTATTTATAGGCCATGTTTTGGAATCCTCTCCCCTCAAGGATAACCGAATGATTTTGACATTTCATATCTCATTGATGGAAAGCTTGCCTCATTCTTTTTGCCTTATCCTTGTCAGCAGTGTGGCCCCTCCTAACATAGCTAAAAGCTGGTTAAACAACGCTTTGGTCCATTTTGAATAGGCCCGTGTAGGTCCAGATTTCACTCCGAAATCTCACAAATGATCGATTCTCCACACACAAATACGGAAACAATGTGTATGGAGGTGAAACGAAGGATAGAAACAGAATTGGTGAAGCTAACAGGCTAACCACGCTCACAATCAACACAAATACGATATGAAATTGTAAGAACAGTGCACAAAACTCAAAATGCAGATTGTATTGATTGAAGAACAATGAAAGAGAAGGTTCAGAGTTACAGCCGCTACTCACACCCTAAACATTCTCAAACTAGACTATTTATAGTAGATGGTAGGTATCGAAACTATGTCAACCGAAACTGCTAGTTTCGGTTAAACATTTACAAGTGATACACAGACCTGTCGAAACTACTATCTATCGAAACTACTAGTTTCGATTGAACAACCCTCAATCGAAACTAAGTAGTTTCGATGGCCCAGACTTAAACTATTTAAAGCAGTAAATTACATAAAATGAAATTACAGTACTGAAATAACAAATAAGTAAGCTAAGCTAACATTGTTCAAAACACAATAATGACAACATCTTAATTAGAATTACATGACTCTACAATCTCCCCCTAAGTTGTTGCATTACTGTCTTCAGCTCTCCACTAAGCAGTTGGTCCTTCAGTAGGCTTCTGGAAGTAAGGCTTGACATGAAGGGTCACAACCCGTTGATATGCCTTAGCATTCGCCTCATCTTCGTCACTGTATGCCTGAATATGATTCTGGAACAGCACCTCCAGATCTTCATGTTGGAATTTTAGCAGCTCCATCGGCTAAAAAATAATCATATCTTCCTTGTCTTCACACTCAATCATAGCACTTCCAATGTTTGGATTGTAGTACCATTTCTTGAAAGTTTGGAGTTGAACAGACACTGTCTTAGGAATAGTGATGGTCTTGTGGGTCTGTGCAGGCTTGTACCTCAGGAAGACATAAGGCTTCTTGGTCTTGGGATGAAACCTAGTCTTTGAAATCCTTTTCTTTGTCTTCCTAGGCTTCATCCCCTTGAAGTCACAATTTACCTGGTTGTGTAGAAAGTGTTCAAAGTTTGAAGCCATCATCACCTTCCCTGGATTTTGAAGGGGAAGCTTAGCCAGATCTCTTAGGTCATAGAAGGGGAGAGTTTGGAAGTCAGTCATATTCTTAAAGTGTTGAACTCCTCCCCTATATCTTCTAATGATAAACAACTTCCTCTCAGGATCATACTTCCAACCCACTAGAGGCCTTTTCGGCTCCTGATGCTCAGTTATCCACTCATATGTTTGTGGGCTCTCCTCTGGTACAATCCTTCCCATCCATGGTTTCTTCGGGTTTGGATAGTTAGGATCAATAGGAGGTTTAGTTTGAGCTTGAGTGGCTACAGGCACTGTGGGAGTTGGTTCATCGGTGACAGTAGGCTTCACAATATTCACCTGGACATCTCCCTCGTCTTGGTCTTCATCTGATAGAGCTTGAATTTCATCACCTTCTTCTGTAAAGTAACGGACTCTTTCAGTCTCTAGCTCTTCAGTGGGTAGGATTTGTGGATGAAGGTCATTGTAGCCAAAATTGTCTATTTCATATAGAAGGGCATTGAGCTCATCGTCAGATGCCACATCCTCTTCATCCAGAATCACGGTTTCAACATCAGTCGCAGTTCCCTTCCCTCTCTTCCTAGCTTCTCTTCTTTCACTTGCTGAGGGAAGGTCCAACTCTTGCTCTTCAATTTTAACTTCCACAGTCTCCTTTGTCTTGACAGCATGGCCAGAAAATACAGTCATTGCTGACTCAGGATTTGTAACAAAGGCAGGGGAAGAGGGTTCCACACCCGAAGTGGTCTCCCCCTGAGCTATGGAGGTGGTTGCTTGTTGCTGAATAGGCTTTGTCAGATAAGCCTTGAGTTGCTCAACTATCTCAGCTAAGGCTTTGTACTCTTCATGTTGCTTTGAGATGAGTTTTGTTGGGTTTCAAGCTGAGTTTGTTGGACCTCAAGCTGGGTATGTAGACCCCCAACTTCCAACTTCAGGTTTTTAACCTCTTCTTTATATTCATTTAGCTCGGTTCTTAACCCTTCAATAACCTTATCTTTTTCTTGAACATGATCTTGTAACTTCTTCACTTCCAGACTTACGGTTTTGACTCTCGGTACAGATGTTGTTGGTTCATGAGATGGTGATGTAGATGGAGTTAGAATATGTACATGTTGAGGTGATGGTGGTGGTGGTGGTGGGATATGTACTTGTTGAGGTGATGGTGGTGGCGTAGGAATGGGTGCTTGTAGTGGAGATGGAGGTGGTGTGGGTTGTGGTGTTGGATGTGGTGATGGTGGAGGTGTTGGTAGTGGTGTGTCAGTTCTTGAATCAGAGGAAGATGATATAGCTTCAAACCAGTCTTAATCTTTTTCGCCTTGGGCTCTTCAAGCTCATAATCTGAGTCTGAGTCAGCTTGTCTCTTGGAGGATGATGCAGGGTGTTCAGTTTGAGCATAGGAGTCAGACTTGTAGTAGTCTGACCCGTAGATTCCTGCATCCAGAGTCTCACTGGACTCTGCAGTCTCCTCATCACCTTCTTGTTCACCAGCTTCTATAATAACCACTGGCTCAATATCAATTTGTGCTTCCTCAATAAAAGGAGCTTCTAGTATAGGCTCATCATCTTGTTGTTCTTCTTCTTGTACAATAGGCATTTCAACCTCAACTTCAGCATCAGCCTCAGCCTCTTGCTGGTTTCCCTGATCTTGTTCAGCCTCTTCTTCTTCTTCTGAAAGATCTTCTACTTCTAGATCAGGGTCAATATCAGGAATGAACTCTTCTTATTCACCAATGACATGACCAAACAATGATATGTCAGCAATGGCTCTGTTTGTTCTTTTATTTGTACTCCTCATGCAACTGAGGGTCTTGACAGTCATGGGGTCAAATACAAACACATGTCCGCCTTGTTGAAGCTCGGGATGAAAGTGGTTGATGATGATCTGCAGAAATCTTGGGTACACAAGAAATTTTTCTTTGACAGCTCCTGTCAAGTTATCCTTGATCTGCCTAAATATTAGCCCAGATAAGTTATAATTTCTTCCTTTGGTCAGACCTAATACTGTAGATGCCACCATGGCATTGGCTAAATCAAATTCACCCTTTGAAATAGACAGGCAGTGGATGAAGACATGAACAAAATATTTCCATTGAGCTGGAAGGGAGTTCTTAATGATTTGCCCACTTTTGAATTCATCTGGATGGCCTATTCTTCTAAAGCACTCCTTTATGTAAAAGTTTGGGAATTCAATAGGTGCTTGTGGATTATCATAGAGATGTAACACTTCTCTAATAGTTGCTTCAGAAAACACAACTTCTTGGCCATGAACAATTGCCCTGATATGCTCCACATTTTTGACAGTTATGATCTTTGCAGTCTCCCAGAATTGCCTGATTAAGGTTTTAAAGACAGGTACATTGTGACTGATGGCAAAGCTTATGTTGGAGTTGGCCAGGAAGTTCATGATTGGAACAAACTCGGCACTCTTCAGATCATTAGCATCCAGGAAAGCACATACATTGTGCCTCTTAATATATAGTAGATCCATATCTACAAGCATACAAGATCAATCAAGCTTGGTACTTAGAGAAATTTTAGAGAAAAGCCTGATCGAAACTATTTGGTCTTTGGCACATTTGGGCATCGAAACAACTAGTTTCGATTGAGAAAACTTGTTCAAATTTTGAGAAAATACCTTTTAATCGAAACTACTAGTTTCGATGCCTAATCTCTGAAACAAGACAGCTGATTCATATCACAGTGAAAAAAAAACCCTAAGATATATACAAACATAAGCAACTTCTATCACTCAGATGAAAAGTTAAAAGAAAGGTCAAGAAGGGCCTGTGACGGTGTCGAAACTCCATCTTATAGAGTAATGGGCTGTAATCTGCAAATATGTACAATAAAATATAAGATATAAACAATGGTGAGTTTATAAACAAGATTTAAGCCCTAAACACTCCATAAAGGGATGTAACAGTCGTCATTTAACAAAAATCAAACCCTAGGTTTGTTTAACTGAAGTAACCCAGTTGAAAGCCAAGAAAACAATACCTGATGATGAAGACGACGAGGGAATCAGAGACCGACGACTTGAGAGGTTTTGTGTGTGTGAGAGAAAGTGTAAAGTGATCGGATACTGTAAAGTGAACCTTGACGAAGAAGAAATCAGATTATGAACTCATTTAATTTTCCCATGTGGTAAAAGACCAGAATGCCCCTGTCGAAACTACTAGTTTCGGTAGGCAAAAGAAGTTTCGGTTGAAGTGGAAGTTTCGGGTGATTTGGAGTTTCGGGTGGCTTGGAAGTTTCGATAGCCATAGAACATATATAAAATAAAAAACTATTCACAAGATATTTACGCCTTTATACAGACTTAAACTAAAATATTCAAAAGATATGCACACTTATCTTCTTGGAAAGATCCAACATGAGATCAGATCTGGTCAATCTCTTGAAACACTTCTTTTTGCAATCAACTACTTGTGAGTCCCTGAAGACAACTGATATTTGTGCAAAGTAAACCTGAACATTTGTTTGTACATAGTTTTCATGTGATTATTAGGTACCATTTAAGCATGATACAAGAGGTACCCCACATATCAAAATAAAATGGTTTTAAAAATCTATCAATCCTCAAGAAATACCCACATTCATCCTATCATCTCTTTCTAATTGACCAAAGTACCATCTTAGTAAGTCAAAGATACCACCAAAAAAGAAATAAAAATCCAAGTGGATTAGAATATGTAAAATAAAAGATATCCAAGTGGATATTAAAAGATATGAACATTCTAGATCTTTGCGAAAGCAAAACAGAAGAAGTCGTAAAATTATCCAAGCGGATAGCAAAATATTGAACACCCGAGATCTTTGCGTAAGCAAAACAGACGGGGTCAAATCATCCAAGTGGATGGGAAAAAGATGAACACCCGAGATCTTTGCGTAAGCAAAACATACGGGGTCATCGTTGGTAAATATCGTTACTTTGACGATCACCTGGCGTATGAATAGGAATCCAACACGTAGGACTGTATCTGATTGAATCGGTTTTCTTAATTAAATAAAATGGGTTAGATGTTTCAAAAATGGGTTCAAACACACAAGTATAAGATAAGATTTAGGTTTTCACACTACTTACAAGTTTTAACCATATGTCGGGCCTACCAGCTATACCTCAATATACACCATCGCTTTTAATCCATTCCATGTTCAAGAGATGTGATCAGACACTATCATTTCTCAAAGGTCGGATTCAATTTACCTGAAACACAAAATTTTGATACCACTAGAAAGGTTAGAATGTACAGAACTATGTTCAAGGCACAAAGATGCAGCTTCTTTTTTTTCTTTTTCTTTTCTTGCAAAACTATACACAAAGCAATTCTTTTCAAATTTGTTGAACCAAATTCTCATTTCTCCCCAAAAAGATTTGCTTGAAAATAACAATTAACTGTACAGAAAAATAAAATCTTTTTGGTAATTTTTCTTGACAATTAAGCATAAACATAAAACACTAATATTCACAAGGATTACTGAAAATTGATCATGCCAAGCATCTCTACCGGTTGGGCAAATCTGGTAGAGTCAAAAGCTTTGTGAAGATGTCGGCGTTTTTCTTGTCGGTTTTGACCTCAACGATTTGGATATGTTTCTTTTCAACACAATCACAAATAAAGTGATTTTGATCTCGGTGTGTTTGGTTCTGGAGTGTTGAACTGGGTTTTTGGTGATATGGGGAACGGCAGTGTTGTCACACAGGATTGGTGTCTCATGGAATGTGATCCCATAATCAAGCATCTGATGGTGTATCCATCTGAATTGGGAACAACAAAGGGTTGCGGCAATGTATTCGGCTTCTCCGATGGATTGGGAAACGGTGGATTGTTTCTTACATTGCCATGAGACAAGGCGGTTACCAAGGAACTGACAACCTCTAGAAGTGGATTTTCGGTCTAAGTTGCATCCCCCGTAATCTGAATCTGAATAAGCCACAAGATCAAACAAATCATTTTTAGGATACCAAAGACCCAATTTTGGCTTATACTTTAAATATCTCAAAAAACGTTTGACAACAGATAAATGAGAGAGTTTAGGATTAGCCTGAGAGCGTGCACACAAGCACACAGCAAACATGATATCGGGTCAACTGGCAGTGAGATACATGAGAGATCCTATCATAGAGCGATAGAAGTGCTGATCAACGCTTTCACCATCCAAATCAGGAGACAGACAATGTCGAACTTCCACAGGAGTTTTGACCGGATGGGACTCAGTCATTTTGAACTTGGTCAGGATTTCTTTCACGTATTTCTCTTGATGAATGAGAATTTCTGACTCAGACTGATCAACTTGCAGTCCCAAAAAGAACTTCATTTCTCCCATAGAACTCATTTCAAACTTAGAACGCATCACTTCTTCAAATTCTTTGCACCGAAGAGGATTGGTAGATCCAAAGATGATATCGTCCACATAAATTTGCACCATGATTGTATCCTTTACATCCTTCCATTTAAACAGAGTTTGGTTAATTGCTCCTCGTGTGAAACCATTTTCAAGCAGAAGCTTTGATAACGTTTCATACCACGCACGAGGTGCTTGGTGAAGACCGTACAATTCCTTGTCTAACTTGTAGACACGGTCTGGAAAGTTATGATCAATGAAACCCGGTGGCTGCTTGACATAAACTTCCTCTTGAACTTTTCCATACAGAAATGCGCTTTTGACATCCATTTGATGAACAGTGAAGTCCATATAGGCTGCATAGGCGAGAAACATTCTGATGGCTTCCAAGCGAGCCACTGGTGCAAAAATTTCCTCAAATTCGATCCCTTCTTCTTGATAGAAACCTTGAACAATCAAACGAGCTTTGTTCCGAACTACAATTCCTCATTCATCCTTCTTGTTGCGAAATACCCAACGAGTGCCGATAGGAACTTTATTCTTGGGAAGATCCACCAGATTCCACACATTTAGTTTTGAGAATTGTTGCAAATCTTCTTGCATTGCTTCCACCCAGATGTTCTCAAGCAAAGTTGCTTTGATGTTCTTAGGTTCGTCTTGAGATATAAAGCACGAAAACATGATGTTGTCTAATGCATCACAAGCACTTCAGGTACGAACACCCACATTGAGCGGGCCAATGATGTTGTTAGCGGGATGATTCTTGGGAATTCTCAACTAAGGAATCTCATCTTCTTCCAAGAGTTCGTCCAAATTTGTAATATTATCAGTAGGAGGACCAGCTTCATCAACAATAGGATCTTCAGCAGTTGATTGTGGAGCAGCATCTACTATCGGAATGGCGTTGTCTTTAACAGTTTCATTTGTTGCACCAGAACCGAAAGAGTCCATATTGGATTCAGCAACAACAGGTGCATGGATTTCATTTTAAGTGGATAAGGAAGAACTTTGATCATTGATGTTCCCTTGATTGTTCACAGAAAAATAAGGATTAGCAGGAGTTAATTCATTTGATAACACAAGAAGATTAAATGATTTAAACAACAATTCAATATCAAAAAGCCAATCAGGACCGTCCCCAGCGTCCGTATGATTGCTTTCATGCCAACTGATATCAATGGACTCCAGCACCATCCTTCTCTGCTTGTTGTAAACACGAAATGCTCGTTGATTAGATGAATATCCCACAAAATAGCATTCATCTGCTTTGGCTTCAAACTTGTTCAGCTGATCTGAGGTATTCAACATCGTTCATACACACCGAAACTTTCTAAAGAAATCAATAACTGGATTTCGCTTGTACATGATCTCATAGGGTGTCTTGTTGCAGCTTTTGGTGATGAGAACCCGATTTTACACAAAAAATTCAGTGTTGACCGCCTCAGCCCAAAAAGTCACGGGAAGCTTGGAATCAACAATCATAGTTCTTGTAGCTTCAATCAGTGTGCGGTTTCTTCTTTCAGCTACACCATTTTGTTGAGGAGTACATTGTGCACTGAATTGTCTAGAAATTCCTTTGCTTTCACAGAAAGAATCAAGAGTGGCATTCTTGAATTCTGTTCCATGATCACTTCGGATAGTCTTCACACTCAGATTGAAGAGGTTCTCAATTTGAAGCAGATAGGTTTTCAGAATCTCTGGCGTCTCATCTTTCTTAGCTAGGAAGAACACCCAAGTAAACAGAGAGAAGTCATCGGTTACCACTAAACAGTAAGACTTTCATCCAAGACTCATGACACTCACAGGAACGAAGAGATCCATGTGAAGTAATTGGAGATGGGAGTCAATAGAATTTGTGGTTTTGGGCTTATGAGAAGATTTGTGCTATTTTCCCTTGGAACAAGAGATACAGTGTTCCACAGGAGAAAAATCTTTGAGAGGGAATCCAGTGACAAGGTTTCCTCGAACCAGACGGTTCATGGTTTTAAAATTTACGTGTCCCAACCTTTTCTGCCACAGAAATGATTCATCTTCAGAAGCCTTTGAAAGAAAGCTCGATTCAATTCCCGATGGGTTATTCATATCCAAGCTATATGTGTTGTATCTTCTGGGAGCATGCATGTGAATAAGTTCTTCTGGAATCACCACTCCAGGCTTCAAGATTAGACATTCTTTTGAATTGAACAAGGCATAGAATTCTTTATCACAAATCTAAGAAACACTCATCAGATTGTACTTCAATTGGGGAACGATGCTCCAAACAATTTACATCATTCGAGACTGTTCCTTGACCTTCAATCTTTCCTCCCCTAGGATTTCCATCAAAAGCCACATAATCTCTATCCATGGGATGATAATCTTGCAGCATGTTAAATTGAATGGTCATATTTCTGGAACATCCACTATCTAAATGCCAAATGTTATCTCCGGTTCTTCTTGATTGACCCTAGACACAACGAACCATTTAGACATTTTGACCAATACCATTACTATGGGTTAGCGAGGTAATCTTGAGTAGTACTATTGGGCATTGACAAGCCCCACCCGCGTTAGTCTCGCTAACACGACAGGTAGTCGAACGGGTGTAACATTGACCTAAACATTCACCATTGATTATGATAGTCATGGTGGGAGGCAGAACAAACATAAACAATCAGCTTCGGTGTCGAAACGCTTTAGTAACATGTACTAGGTTAGCTACCTATGATATCAATTGTAAATGGTATTATCTAGTAAACTTTACAAACATTGAAACCTGTGAACTCACCAACCTAATGTTGACACGTTTTAGCATGTTTTCTCAGGTCATTAAGGTACAAGCACAAGCTAAGGCATGCATGCATTCGAAGTCTATCATTTTCAAACTCAAGAATTATTTCTTTTAATTATCGTTGAATTGTTAATTTTTGGCACGACTGTTCTGGCGCATGTTTTTCATTTAACTTTCCGCTTCCGCAAGTCTTACTTTAAATCAGTGTTTTCATTTCTAGTGTTGCATCGTGACTATGAGCAATACTAGTGGTTTTCTTAAACTCATATATAGTCGTTCAAAGTAACTAATGACTGAGATCCTGGCATGTCACGCTCCTAACGGTAAAAACTCTGTTAGTGGATTTTGGGGGTGTGACAGATTGGTATCAAAGCCATTGGTTATAGAGAACTAGGAAATGCATACTAGACTATAACCACATACATGCATTAGTTACACAGCACTTACACTCATACATGGCACTCACCCATCCCGTTACAGGAAATGTCAACCCCGCCTAATTCACCCGCATCCCCAATCGTTCAGGAGCAAGATGTTCCTACCGTACCTTTGCCAGAGCCGAGGAGACGTCGACTCAACCCGATCAATACCGTTGTAGGGTATGACGAGCCTACTCATGTGCATGTCAGAGGCAACACGTAGGACTGGGATTGGTATCCCGATAGGATCAGGAACTGGATCCGCGAGGAGGAAGTCCCACCTCCACTCACTACTGACATTGCTTCTTCTTCTTCATCATCATCTTCTGTACGAGCTTTGCCACCATTGCAGCACCCCTATGAGCAGGTGATAGCTACCTTTGTGGCTAGGATGGACCGGGAGATCCGGAACATGAGGGACGCAGTGGGAGAGATTACTAGCATACTTCAGCGAGAGATGTTGATGAATCAGAGGATCACCAAACTGACTACAGATTTAGCAGCAACTGATACAGCTCATGAGAATTTGGCAAATAGATGTGTGGATATGGAGGACCGGCTGAACACTGCAGAGTGGAACCTAGATATACTCCACACCAGGATTGAGCAAGTGGAGGCACGACTTGCAGCTGCTGAAGCAGCAGGAGTTGCACCAGAGGATGCACCTGCAGGAGACCAGGATGAGGATGATGATGCAGCATCCGATGTTACATCAGTTGGCAGTGACATTTGATCATCTATCTTCATTACTTGATTACGTCTTTTCTTTTGAACCTAGATGGGCAGGGTTGTTCCCATCCAACAGATGTTTCTAGAATTTTTATGTTTGGTTGGATTTAGTTGTAATCGTTACAATTTATTTTATCAAGTATTACTATTATTGAAATGTTAGATGTTGTGGTTTGAATTTCTTTGCTTACTTGTACTTGTATGATGAAAAAATGCGATGTATTTTTCTCTTTATTGTATGTTGTGAATGTAAAGATAATGTCTGGAAGAGGAAATGGACGTGGTGGACGCGCCGGAGGACGCGGTGGTTGCGGAGACTGCAGCCGAGCTCACGGCACTCATAAATGAGCGTGTGGCTGAAGCGGTAGCAGCTACTCACGCCGCTATTAATGCTGGAGGTAAAGCAACATATTATCGACTCTAATGAGTCATCTTTCATCCTAAACTCAAATTCGAATATGGTATTCTTAAAGCGCATTCTTGTTTACAATTCAGGTCAGCATAACCACCAGCAGGTTTGTACTTTCAAGGCGTACATGGATTGCAAGCCTCACTCATTCAGTGGAGCCGAAGGGGCTGTTGGCTTACTCCGCTGGATGGAGAAATCTGAATCCGCTTTTGCAATGTGTAATTGTCCACCAAATAATCAGGTGAAATATGCATCTGGCACACTTGAGGGTCCGGCCCTTACTTGGTGGAACTCTCAGGTGCAAATGCTAACTCTTGAGATGGCAAATGCATTTCCATGGGATGAATTTAAGACTATGCTGCGGGAGGAGTATTGTCCCCGCGATAAAGTACAGAAACTTGAGGGCGAGTTCTGGAACCTCAAGATGGAAGGATCTCAGATTGAAGCCTACACTACTCGTTCGCATGAACTGGCGAACTTGTGTCCGCAAATGGTAACACCTCCCTATAAGAGGATCGAGAAATTCATTGATGGTTTAGTCCCGCAAATTCAGAGCATGGTGACATCTTCTAATCCCACTACGATCCAGCAAGCAATCAGGTTGGCTCACAGGCTGACCGATCAGACAGTCGCTCAGGGCACTCTACCCCCTAGAGGTGCGTTATCAAAGACAACTGACAACAAGCGGAAGTTTGACAGTTCATTCCCCAAAACCTTCCATTCAAACCCACCTTCTCAGCAACAGCAACGGCAACACCGTAAGTTTGAACCGTCAAAGAACAACAGTCAGTCTAACTCTTCTCAGCAGAATCAGGGTTCTTATGTTGGCAAGTACCCGAAGTGCAACAAATGTAACTTCCACCATCATGGAGCATGTGACTGGTATCGTTGCAACCGGTGTGGAAAGATTGGTCATTTGGCCAAAGACTGTAGAGTAGATCTGCAGAACAAATAGACACCACCTGGAGACTCACCAAAGGCTGTTTTGAGTGTGGTAAAGAAGGGCATTTCAAGAAAAATTGCCCGCATATGAGGAGAAATGGAAACGGGAATGGAAATGGCAACAATCATCAGGGCGGTAATGGAAATGGTAATAACCACCAGGGTGGAAATGGTAATAACAACGGAAATGGTGCAAAGGGCCGAGCATTTGTGATTGGATCGGGAAAAGCTCGGAATGATCAAAACGTGGTGAACGGTATGTTTCTCTTAAACGATCATTATGCTTCTGTACTTTTTGATACTGGCGCCGATAGAAGTTTTATATCTAGAGAACCTAGTGGTCGGTTAGGAATAAACCCAACTTTACTAGAACATCATTATACCGTAGAGATAGCAGACGGTAAAGTAATCGAGGCAACCCACATTCTCAAGGGATGTAAATTAGAACTATCTGGTCGCAAACTCGACATCGATCTCATGCCAGTTACACTTGGCAGTTTTGACATAATTGTGGGCATAGATTGGTTGTCTAAAAACCAAGCCGAGATCATCTGTAGTGAGAAGATCGTTCGTATACCCCTTCCTAGTGGAGAGATCCTATCTGTTCAGGGCGAAAGAAGTGGTGCGGTCATGGACATCATATCTTTCATGAAGGCTCATAAGTGTCTGCGTAAGGGTCATACCGCAATATTAGCCCTTGTCGCTGACAAGTCCACCGAGGAGAAAAAGTTAGAAGATATCCCTATCGTTCACGAATTCCCAGAAGTATTTCCTAAAGACCTACCTAGTCTTCCACCTCATCGTCAAGTCGAATTCCAGATCGACCTAACACCCGGAGCAGCGCCTATTGCTCGAGCACCCTATAGACTGGCACCAAGCGAGTTGCAGGAGCTATCCACACAACTGCAGGAGTTGTTGGATAAAGGTTTCATCCGACCGAGCTCATCGCCATGGGGAGCTCCAGTCCTATTTGTCAAAAAGAAAGATGGAACTTTTCGTATGTGCATTGATTACCGAGAGTTAAAAAAGGTAACAGTCAAGAACCGCTACCCACTACCCCGTATTGACGATTTACTCGACCAACTTCAAGGGTCAAGTTTCTACTCAAAAATCGACTTAAGATCTGGATATCATCAGCTGAGAGTTCGAGATGAAAATATATCCAAGACTGCATTCAGAACCCGGTACGGCCATTTCGAGTTTTTGGTCATGCCATTTGGATTAACTAACGCACCCGCGGTGTTCATGGACCTCATGAACCGTGTGTGTAAACCTTATCTGGATCAATTCGTCATTGTTTTTATTGACGATATCCTCATATACTCTAAGAGTCAGGAAGAGCATGAGGAGCATCTGCGTTTGATCCTTGAACTATCAAAACAGGAGCAGCTGTACGCGAAGTTTTCCAAATGCGATTTTTGGATTCGCGAGGTTCAATTTTTAGGACATGTGATCAATGAGAAGGGAGTCGATCCAGCCAAAGTGGAAGCAATTAACAATTGGGCAGCACCATCAACACCAACCGAAGTTCGGAAATTCCTAGGATTGGCCGGATACTACCGTCGTTTTATCAAAGGATTTTCAAAGATTGCCCAACCCCTCACCTCCTTAACCCAAAAAGATAAACCCTATAACTGGACTCAAGAATCAGCATTCCAACTACTGAAGCAGAAACTATGTAGCGCACCCATCCTGTCTCTACCAGAGAGAACGGATGACTTCGTGGTGTATTGCGATGCCTCCATCCAAGGCCTCGGTTGTGTGTTGATGCAACGCGACAAGGTTATCGCATACGCTTATCGACAGTTAAAAATCCACGAAAAGAACTACACGACTCACGATTTGGAGTTAGGAGCCGTGGTGTTTGCACTCAAGATATGGAGACATTACTTGTACGGTACCAAGTGCACCATCTACACCGATCACAAGAGTCTTCAGCATATTTTTGAGCAGAAAGAGTTGAACATGCGTCAACGTCGTTGGATCGAGTTATTAAACGATTATGATTGTGCAATCAAGTACCATCCGGGCAAAGCTAATGTGGTGGCCGATGCCCTAAGCAGAAAAGAAACCAAACCCCGACGGGTTAGAGCATTACAACTCACTATTCATACAGGATTACCCGAACAAATCCGCAATGCCCAACTCGAAGCCTTAAAAGAAGAGAACTTATCATTGGAATCCACTCGTGGTATGGAGAAACAACTTGAGGTTAAAGCAGATGGTATTCGCTACTTAGCGGAACGAATATGGATACCAGTATATGGAAACCTAAGAGATCTAGTCATGGATGAAGCTCATAAATCCCGATACTCTATCCATCCGGGATCCGACAAGATGTATCACGATCTCAAGGTTTTGTATTGGTGGCCGAACATGAAAGCTGACATAGCCACCTACGTGAGCAAGTGTCTGACTTGTTCAAAAGTCAAGGTGGAGTACCAAAAGCCATCTGGATTACTTCAACAACCGGAAATACCAATGTGGAAATGGGAACAGATTTCCATGGATTTCATAACCAAATTACCCCGAACCCCTACTGGATGTGACACAATCTGGGTGATAGTGGATCGCCTAACCAAATCTGCACATTTTCTTGCTATCAAAGAGAACGATAAAATGGAAAAGTTAACTCGTCTCTACCTTAAGGAAGTAGTATCTCGACATGGAGTTCCAATCTCCATCATTTCTGATAGAGACGCTCGATTCACCTCACGTTTCTGGCAATCATTAAAGAAAGCTCTAGGCACGCGCCTGGATATGAACACAGCGTACCATCCTCAAACAGATGGCCAGAGTGAGCGTACCATTCAAACCCTAGAAGACATGTTAAGGGCTTGTGTGATTGATTTTAGTAACAGTTGGGAGACTCACTTGCCGTTAGTGGAATTCTCTTACAATAATAGCTATCATACTAGTATCAAAGCAGCACCGTTCGAGGCTTTGTACGGGAGAAATTGTCGATCCCACTTTGTTAGGCTGAAGTTGGAGATAGCCAACTTACGGGTCCTGAACTTGTGCATGAAACCTCAGAGAAAATCGTGCAAATCCGAAACCGTATGGCGGCAGCTCGTGACCGTCAAAAGAGTTATGTAGACAAGCGCAGAAAACCGCTAGAATTTCAAGTGGGCGACAAAGTGTTATTAAAAGTTTCACCTTAGAAAGGTGTGATTCGTTTCGGGAAACGAGGAAAGTTAAACCCGCGTTACGTTGGACCCTTCGAGATAGAGAAAAGGATCGGTCCAGTAGCATACCAACTGAACCTACCGGATACACTCAATGGAGTGCATAATGTCTTTCATGTCTCAAACCTAAAGAAGTGTCTATCAGATGAGACACTTGTAGTTCCACTCGAGGAGTTGGAAATTGATGAACAGCTACGTTTTATTGAGGAACCAGTTGAGATCATGGACAGAGAGGTCAAAACCCTCAAGCGCAGTAAAATACCTATTGTCAGAGTTCGCTGGAACTCGAAGCGTGGACCGGAGTTCACGTGGGAACGAGAGGATCAGATGATGAAAAAGTATCCTCACCTTTTCAAACAATCAACGGCAAACACGGAAGGTACTCACTAAATTTCAACACGAAATTTATTTCAACAAGGGGATGATGTGACAAACCTAAACTTTTGTTTCAGACGTTACGGACTTCGTTTAATTTTCGGGACGAAAATTCTTTCAACAAGGGGATGATGTGACATCCGGCAATTTCATGTTACAAACTCAGTTATCTCAATTAGTCACGCGTACATTGCATTTAATTAGGTTAATTAAATGTGTCAGTCAGTTCACACACAGCGGATCGCACTCGAGTCTAAATTCGGAACGTTGGTGATTAATTAAAATAAATAATTTGAATATTTAATAATTTATATTTATTATAAATTATGTGAACTTTGTGTGATTACGTGACTTTACGTGAATTATGTGAATATTATTGTTCTCGTACGTATTTATCGAATATTAACCGCATGCAATATTTTTATAAAAGTTGGAGTTTTTATAAAAATATAAATAAAAAATTATTAGTTAGTAATTAAGTGTTATTTAACTAATTAGAGTTGTGGGCCTTAATTAAACTTGAAGCCCATCTTAAATACCCATTAGTGCATGGATTATATAAGGAACTTTTATAAAAAAAATAAAACATAAACCCTAACCCTCCCCAAGCCGTCACGATCCCCCCCCCCTCACCCTCACCTCTCGGCCGAACCAAAAAGAGGACGTGGAGCCTTCGATCGAGCCCCGATCGTGAATCCGGAAGTAGATACGAGCTAGTCTAGGCGTTTCTAACGTTTATACGTAAGTCGTTTCATCTGATTCCGTCACTTTTTCAATATTATTTTTGAGATCAAAACCCTAGATTATCCAAACATGATGATTTTGAAATATGATAATAAATTAGTTAATTATTTGATATTGTTGTATCGTATTGATGATTTTATGAACGTATATGAAACCCTGGTTGTCATACGATGTGAAAATTGAATATTGTTGATTATGTGATGTATAGGAATCGCATGCTAGACGTGAATTATGATTAATATAGTTGTAATTATATTAGTTGAAAGATCAAGGATTGATTTGACGTGTTAATTGTATGAATAAAGCGTGTAATGGGTGATTTACTAAAAGAGGAAACTTTTTATGATTTCTATCTTGCATGCTAGACATGATTAGGATGATGTGATGATGGTTATGAGTTACTTGATACATGTTTACATGATTTGTGAAATCAGATTTTGAATACCTAAATCGGTTTTGTGAACTTTCCAAATAAGGAAACTTTAATTGTTAAAAGTGGTTATAACTTGCTATTTAGACATGCATGATATGGTTTGATGATAGCTCTATGTTAGATAGGACACAATAACTTGTTGTAACGTGTTAGGTGCGTGAAATCACGCATGCTAGTCATAGATTACTAAAGATAGCAACTTTGTCTTGAATTATGATTTGCATGTTTAGGTTCTAGACAATTGTTATGTGATGTGGTGAGCTAGAACATGTTAGAGTGATCCTATGAATATATCAATGATGATAGTTTCCAGGAAACATGAGTCCCGAACAAACCTGCTATTTTTGGAAACTTTCTATTTATAGAAACCTGCTATTTATGGAAACTTGCTATCTTGTTAGAACAAATAGGATTTGTTGCTAAGTGCTACAGCATGATCATTGTGTATAATATAGAAGTGTTATACTGAACAAAATGTAAATCACTAAACGGGTCACCAACGGGTCGTCGGGTCAAACATAGTCAAACTTGGTCAAACTTAGTCAAACTTGGTCAAACTTAGTCAAACTTGGTCAAACTTGCAAACCTTTTCTAAACAATTAAACAATAGTATTGTTTGGATACTAAGGGTTTCTATCATCTTGCACAAACACACACTTATAAACCGGTGTTTATACGTGGCAGTTAGTCGTCAAGCATTCTAAGTTCGTTTTCTTTCGCACATACTCTAAGGTGAGTTTCACGGCCCCTTTTTCTTATGGTTTAAACTTGGGGAGAAAACATGGGTACGAACATTTAGATCTTACATTTCTTTTATATCACTTGTGTACTAAGCGCAAACATATCATGAAAGTCCTTACTTATCGAACCGTTAGTATATGGGTTAGCGAGGTAATCTTGAGTAGTACTACTGGGCATTGACAAGCCCCACCCGCGTTAGTCGCGCTAACACGACAGGTAGTCGAACGGGTGTAACATTGACCTAAACATTCACCATTGATTATGATAGTCATGGTGGGAGGCAGTACAAACATAAACAGTCAGCTTCGATGTCGAAACGCTTTAGTAACATGTACTAGGTTAGCTACCTATGATATAAATTGTAAATTGTATTATCTAGTAAACTTTACAAACATTGAACCTGTGAACTCACCAACGTAGTGTTGACACGTTTTAGCATGTTTTCTCAGGTCATTAAGGTACAAGCACAAGCTAAGACATGCATGCATTCGAAGTCTATCATTTTCAAACTCAAGAATTATTTATTTTAATTATCGTTGAATTGTTCATTTTTGGCGCGACTGTTCTGGCGCATGTTTTTCATTTAACTTTTCGCTTCCGCAAGTCTTACTTTAAATCAGTGTTTTCATTTCTAGTATTGCATCGTGACTATGAGCAATACTAGTGGTTTTCTTAAACTCATATAGAGTCGTTCAAAGTAACTAATGACTGAGATCCTGGCATGTCACGCTCCTAACGGTAAAACTCCGTTAGTGGATTTTGGGGGTGTCACAAGTTTGACTTTTTGTTAAAACGGGTTTTGACAGATAAACTAATTAATTCAGTTAATTAATAAACACGCAGCGGAAAATAAAATCATAACCTATTAACAGCACTGACAAACCGAACAGGATCGGGTTATAAACACGCAAACACAAAAAAATAATTAATCTACAGATGAGATTAATTATACCTTAGTGGTTAATAAATAACCGATCGAGATACCGAGGTACAACGAACCGATGCTAGATCACGAACCGAAACACGACTACGGGGCGGCGCCGGTCGGCGACGGCTTGAAGGTGCCGTAAATGGGCAAACAACACTTCTTTGTTATTTTTTTTTTGGTATTGAACGAAAACAAGAAGTAAAAAAAAAATATGTTCAACATCTTTCGGCTGGAATAAAAAAATAGGGTTGCAAAAAAATAATATGATTATTATTATATATAATAATTATAAACCCTATTAATTGTTTTCGGGCCCAAAGTCCAATACGAGATAAAAAAGTCTGTACCCATTTAATTGTTTTAATGAAATATTAAAACAATATATATAATTATTATTTATAAACTAGTATAAATAATAATTCTCGTCTAACGAATATATATAAAATATATCGTCTCGCAAACAATTCGTAATTACCAGTTAAGCGGGTTAAGTGGGTTTAATGTTCGTTGCCCTAGGTGTAACTCTTACGGGTCATAGCTCGGTCAGCCACATTGTCCATCGGGTCGGTCCATAAAATCCAACAATCTCCCACTTAGACGATCCACGATAAATCAACGCAAACAGTCAGCGGCGCTCTAGCTGCACATGGCTGTCCCTAACAAGGTATGACGCTTTAAAGTCATTAACCAAATATCTCGGTGTTAGTAACAGCTAACTAAAACAAGACAATAGACTTATGGCAATAGTTGTCATTCATCCTTTCCGTATAAAACATCAATTGAATCAATGAGACATGGATTTAGTTCATTCTCATATGGCGTTCAATTATTATTATTCTCGATCAAGAATCAAAGTGGTCCAATCAAACACACAGTAAGTTTGGGTAAGGCTTTACACTTCACCAGTTTGAATCAACGAGGGTGCCACGATGCGTATCTGTTACATATAATGCAAGAGTACAGAATCCCTTATTGACTACATACAACTCCCACTGAACTTCAGATCTGTTCCTAACAAATGCCTTTATGACTGGTAGTTACGCGACAGCGGTTGACAGTGATTAAAGAACAGTCCTTGGTAAACGAAAGTTCTAGTATGCATCTCAAGTCAGAGGATACTAAATGAGTATACCAATATCAAAAAAAACATCTTATGATTAAAATACATGAAGATGATTTGAAACGAGTTACATCCAACGTCATCCAAGATGAGGTCTGTGAAGTTGGAAGTCAACTACTTGAGTCCAAGTTCAGAATAGTCTTAATTCAGAGTCGTTCCCACGATTCTGATCGACTACGGATAATTAAGAATACAAGATTCACGGATTAAACGTATTAAAATCGAACACAGTTATAAGAATTCAGAATTGCATTTAAATCAGTAAACCAAAAGAATTCAAAAGTACAACTGTTTAAATGTTCGCACATTCAAAATACTAAATCAAAACATATCGCTAGCAAAACTAAGACCGATAGCATTTCTGTGCTGATCATGCTTTTCCTGAGTCATCGTCTTAGTGAACGGGTCCGCTAGGTTTTGATCTGTGTCTACTTTGCTTATCATGATGTCACCACGTTCCACAATTTCTCGTATATTGTGGAAACCTGCGTCAATGTAACATCTTACAGTGAGCTCTTCTTCCACTCCTCCAAATATTAAGAACATGTCTTTCGTCCTTCTTAAGTACCTCAGTATGTTCTTGACTACAGTCCAATGGGCAATGTCAAGACTTTGCTGGAAACGGCTGGTCATGCTTAAAGCATACGAGACATCAGGTCTGGTACATAACATAACATATATGATAGAACCAATCGCCGAAGCATATGGAATTGCTTCCATACACTTGGTTTCAATGTTCGTTGAAGGAGATTACGATTTGTTCAGCACTTTAGTCATAGGAACACCTCTTTTCTTGTAGTTTTCCATATGAAAGCAATGTAGGATCGTAAGATTACAAGGTGATTCTGTTCTAGTTGATATTGGCGGAAACAATAGCAACCAACAAAGTAAACAAGTAAACAGCAAGAATACTGATAAATGCACTGTTGTATTAGATTTCTGAGATTACAAGTTTACAAGTAAAACACTATCAAGAAGCACTATCAAGGCACAGCAAGCACTAGCAAGCACACTTTGTTTGAAGTGTTTACAAGATATATATAGTAACTTAGAATCAAGACAGACCCTTGATTCTAAGGATCAGATCTAACATAAGCCGTTGATCTTGTTTATTAAACTAAATTACACGCAAAGGCTAATCTAGTTAACTTTACTGAAACGTCTTCTTAGGCATCATTGTTTGCATGCTTGGAGAAGCGCGTCATTGTCCTTTATTGGTTGCACCAGTGAGGTTCCTTCTGCTTGGAGTGTGGCAGTTGCTTTTGCAGAAAGGTGTCAGAGGCGCTTTGCATGGATAGTCAGCTGCAACGTTTGATCTTCAGAGAATAAAGCTATCAGCAGCAGAGATGAGGATAATGCTGCTGATAAGCCTATCAGCAGCAACTTGTGTTGAACGCTGCTGATAAACCTATCAGCAGCAACAAGTGTTGAATGCTGCTGATAAGCCTATCAGCAGCAACAAGTGTTGAATGCTGCTGATAAGCCTATCAGCAGCACCATGTGTTGAATGCTGATGATAAGCCTATCAGCAGCATTTGTACTTAGAATAATTTGGTAGCAATCAGTCTTTGGTTCTACAAGCATGTCATCATTTTGTCTATGTAAGTACTCTGACTTAGCCCTAGAAGCCGCTTAGATCTATCCCTGTAGATCTTGATTCCTAGAATGTAAGCTGCTTCTCCAAGATCGTTCATTGCAAAACAAGTTCCTAACCATTGTTTGACTTTGTCAAGCACATGGATGTTGTTTCCAATGATCAGTATATCATCCAGATACAAGATGAGAAATGATACAGTTCTCCCACTAGCCTTTCTATAAACACAAGGCTCATCTTCATTCTTGACAAAACCAAATTCTTTGAAATGAAGATTCCAGCTTCAAGATGCCTGTTTAAGTCCATAAATGGACTTATTAAGTTTGCAGACCCTACTAGGATACTTTGGATCAACAAAACCGTCAGGCTGAACCATATACACATCTTCAGAGTGATGTCCATTAAGAAAAGCGGTTTTGACATCCATTTGTCATATCTCGTAATCATGGTACGCGGCTATGGCAAGCAGTATCCTGATCGATTTGATCATAGCAACGGGTGAGAAAGTTTCATCATAGTCAATACCTTGAGTTTGAGTGAAACCCTTTGCAACTAGCCGTGCTTTATAGGTTTGTACATTACCATGCATGTCGGTTTTTCTTTTGAAAATCCATTTGCTCCCTATTGCCCGAGAACCGGAGGTAGTTCAATCAAGTCCCAGACCTGATTATCACGCATATATTGCATCTCAGCGTTCATGGCTTCAAGCCATTTCTCGGATTCAGGATCTGAGATAGCAGATTTGTAGTTTGTAGGTTCGTCATTTTACTCAGCTACTAACAGGACTTTAGAAGTTTCAAGATGTCATAGGTATCTATTATGTTCTTTACGAGACCTGCTACTTCTGCGAACGCTTGTGTTTATGTCTGAATCATCAGCAACAACTTCTTGTTGATCAGACGCTCTGACTTCCTCAGCAGTTGTTTGTGTTTCTTGAATTTCTTCAAGATCCATAATATTATTTCCGGTTCCTCGATTTAGAAGATCTTCCTCGAGAAAGCGTCCTTTCCTTTTGATGGAAACAATGTTTGCATTAGGATGATAGAAATAATATCCGCTTTTGTTGCAGTAACCAACGAAAACAACTTTTTCGCCTCTGGGATCGAGCTTGTCATCAGAATTGCTGGTGACATATGCATCACATCCCCATACTCTAAGGTAAGACAAATTGGGTTTAGACCCGTTCCATATCTCATATGGGGTTTTGTCCACCTTCTTAGTCGGTGCCAGATTTACAAGGCGGGCAGCGGTTATAAGAGCATAACTCCAGAAGGAGTGAGGCAAGTTAGTTCTACACATTATCGATCGAACCATATTAAGTAGCGTTCGATTTCTCCTCTCGCTCACGCCATTAAGTTGGGTGTGCCAGGAGGAGTGGGCAGAGAAATAATTTCGTGCTCCTTTAGATGATTAAGAAATTCTAAGCTGAGATACTCGCCACCTAGATCTGATCGAAGTGTCTTGATAGATTTATCGAGTTGTTTCTCTATTTCGTTTTGAAACTCTTTGAACTTTTCAAATGTTTCATGCTTATGTTTCATAAGATAGACATAAGCATATCGACTATAATCGTCAATAAATGAAACAAAGTATCTTTCATGATTTCTAGACATGGTTCTGAAAGGGCCACACACATCAGTGTGTATAAGGCCTAGCAGATCCTTGGCTCGTTCACCAACATGGGTGAAGGGGTCCTTTGTGAGTTTGCCAGCTAAACAAGACTCGCAATTATCAAATGAGTCCTGTCCGGTAGGTTCAAGAATTCCCTCGGATTGGAGTCTTTTAATGTGTGCCTTGCTTATGTGGCCAAGTCGACAATGCCATAGAAAAGTATCATTAATGCCAGATTTGATACGTTTAGAAAGATTATATATGTTATTGTCAGTTTGAACGTCAATCTCATAAATACCGTTTTGAGGTTTAGCCTTAAAATAACAGATATCATTTAAGCAGGCAGAAATAGCAATACCATTAAAAACGTACTTAAATCCTTGTTCAAATAATAAAGAAACTGAAATAATGTTTCTGGTTAAACCAGGTGCAAACAAACAATTGTTCAAAACAACCACAAGGCCAGAAAGACATGAGAGATGATATGTTCCAGTTGCAAGAACTGGTACTCTTTTCCCATCACCAACGATGAGCTCCATGTCGCCTTGTTTCAGCTTCCTTCAACTTTTAGGCTCCTGCAAGACATTAATGTTGTGGTATCCACATCCAGTATCAAATACCCATGTATTGCTAGAAACAGTAAAAATTTCAATAACATAAATGAGAATACCTGAAGAGGTGCCCTCACCACTGGCCCTCTTCAGCTTCAGCTTGGCTAGATATTCAGGACAGTAACGTCTCTAGTGTCCCATTTTGTTGCATTCAAAGCATTGGCGCTCCTCAGGAGGGGTGCTTTTGAATCTTTCTTGTTATTGTGGGTGGCAGGCTTGACAGCAACATTAACCTTTTTCTTGCCTTTGCTATTATAACCTCTTTTCTTGGGGTTAGGTTTTTTTAACACCAGCAGATCTGACCATCAGAACTTGATTTTTCTTTCCTTTGATATTCATCTCGGCCGTTTTGAGCATACCATGTAGCTCGGCCACTGTCTTCTCCAAGCCATTCATGTTGAAATTCATTATGAATTGAGCATAGGAGCTTGGGAGAGAGTTTAAGATGAAATCAGTAGCCATGTTGTCAAACCCCCAAATTCCACTAACGGAGTTTTACCGTTTGGAAGGTGACACACCAGGATCTCAGTCATTAGTTACATCAAACGACACTATATGGGACTCAAATTGAAATATTATAAAAGTTCAGAGTTAATGCGGAAGCGTTTTAAACTAGAAAGTAAATGCGCAAAACAAACGCGCCTAAATTAAGCTTAATAAAACAAGTGGATTGTTTTAAATGTTTGCATGAGAATGCTATGCCAGTAGGACTCCATGCATGTCCTAAGTGCGCAACATGTGCTAAAGCGACCTGAGAAACATGTAAGAAAAAGTGTCAACACGAGGTTGGTGAGTTCACAGGTTTCAAGTTTACAATAAGAGAGTGTTTGCCAGATTATGTACATTCAATATGCATATCTATAGGTAGCTAGCCTATGTTCATGTCTTACTAAATCGCTCGCAACCGAAGCTGACTGTTTGTTTATTGCCTCCTGCCAGGTCTATCAACTCTGGCAAATGTGAGCAGGCTAACATTTCACCCGTTCGACCTCCAATCGATTAGCGCGACTAACGCGGGTGGGGTTTGTCAAACCCAGTAGTACTACTAAACATTACCTCGCTAAGATCCATATTAACGGTTCGATGTATGATGAGGACTTTCTGTGATAGTGTGTCACGCTTAGCCTCAACAGTAATAACATATGAATTACAATAATCTAAAATAGTTGTGTCATGTTTTCTCCCCCAACGGGAAAAACATGTAACATAATGTTTGTCTGCGTACCTGCTTCTCCCCCACGGGGAAAACAAGTAAAAGTATGATAGTTGGTGTTCATGTTTGTTTCTACTCAACAGGAAAACAAGTAAAATATGTTTGTGTGTAAGCATGTTTCTCCCCCAATAGTAAAACAAGTAAAAAGGGGCCGTGAAACTCACCTGCGTTGCGTTGTAGGTAGTATCACACAAGTATGAGATTTGAAATCTCAAGTGTTAGCCTGCACGGCTTACGTATGCCCTAGAATTATAAACACGTAAGTTAGGGACATATGGGATTTGTGACGACGACACGGAAGATTAGGATGTCTTAAAACATTCTAAGGATTATCGGTTAGACGAACAGGTATACGGGAAAATAGATTTCTCAATATAATAATTAAGATTAATGTGTTACGTGTCGAATGTTATAACGAATAATATTAAATAGGTAAATAAATAAATTCGTACGTATGAGTCGTTTACGAATGTTAGGAATATAATATAGTTTAATATATTATTTTTAGTTTCGAATGATTAATAATCATTGCGGCAAAAATAATAATATATTATTTTTATTCGAGATAATAAACGTGAGTAAACGATTATATCATTTTAGTTTCAAACGTTACATGAGGTTATAAAACGATACGAAATAATATAAAAATATATATTATTTAATAACATGAATCATGAGTTGAAAATAACATAAACATATTATTTTATACAATATTACAGTTTGAATATAATATAGATATATTATTTTTAAAAGCAATAATATAAAAATGGGTTAATAATTCAAACCCGAGCCTACGGGCTGTTTCCCGGGTTGAAACACAGTTATATAATAATATAATATTATAGGGTTTGATTTTTATTAATTAAATATCACCAGAAAAAGTTTAAAAATTATTTGTGGGAGCCCGATCTCGAACCCGGGTCCCTCCCACACGCACACACTGACCAAACCAGTTCCGCCCGCTAGGGTTTCGCAAACAAACCCGAGATTAATTACATTTAACATCCTGATCGAAAGTGATTTCCCTCCCCACATGCACCCAGATCGAATCCCGTCCCATACGCCATGAATTCGATCGCGACTGGTTTCAAGATCATAGGGGTTTTGCTCGCCTATGGATTGCGAGTCTGAGGTTAGGATTAATTGTAAAAATTCGCTAAGTTTTTGATAGTTAAAAACCAGTTTGAAAAGTCAAGACGTAGACTTAAAAACGTGGAATCAATTTGATAAAATCAGATGATGTTAGAGGCTGAATTCATGGTGCTATTATAGAGCATTAGATTCCGATTCTATCCATGTATTTTAATTATATTGAGGTTAAACTTTGACTGGTATTCGATTAAACCCAAAATGTGATGAACCCTAGAATCGGTTCATCACTGATTCGATGTTATACCTTCGAATTAGCATAGGGTTTTCAAAGGATGGATGATGGCGAGTCTATCCATGAAGTTTAATTGAATTTAGATTGAGTCTAAGATAGAGTGTTGGAGCATATTCTGGTGACAACGAGCTTGAAGATTATGTCTTAGTATTAGAGTCTTTGACTTGAATTTTATAGAATTGTTAGCAACAGTTAAAGGGGAGTCTGTTAGGACATGTTTTGTAACTGTTGATAAAATTCTGTGTAAGTTCTGCTAGAGGCGAACTTAACAAGTTCGCCTAGCCTATCAGAGGCGAACTTAATAAGTTCGCCTGGGCTATCAGAGGCGAACTTAATAAGTTCGCTTAAGTCTATCAGAGGCGAACTTATTAAGTTCGCTTAGCCTATTAGAGGCGAACTTAATAAGTTCGCCTAAGCACAGTGAAGCGAACTCGTTAAGTTCGCCTGGTGCAGAACAGTGCTTATATATAGGTGTTTACTGAGACAGAACAAAGATACAGAACAGACAGGTGAGACGATATCAGAGTAGACGAGAGAGCATTCTTGTAACCTGATATTGGTGGAATACAAAGAGTTTATTTACACCGTTGTTGTTGATTGAGTTACACGAACACGTTGATCTTGGATTCCGCACGTTATCACCGTGTCGTACCGCGAGTCTAGAGATCCGTCACGTACCGAATTAGGGACCTACAAGTGGTATCAGAGCTATTGCTCTTGATTAGCAAATGATTCGTGGTGTTTTCATGGTGTTTTCGTGTCCAATCAACATCAAAAATCTGAGATTTTGAAGCTTTTTCATCTTTTTGTGTTCTTGATAAAAATGGAGAATTTTTGACAAATTTGGATTGATTTTGGATTGTTTTGATGAAATTGATCCGATAGAAAGCTTCTAATAAAGAAATTACACAATCCTACGGTCCAATTTTGATTAATTCCTTCAAATCAGTGATTAATGATGATTTCAGCATGTTTCTGGTTTGCGGTATCTGTTTGAAATGTTCTTGATTTTGAATCTGCTGAAGCAAGCGAACTTGCTGATTTTGTGCAGGCGAACTTAACAGGCGAACATATTAAGTTCGCTTCTCACAGGATTAAGCGAACTTAGCAGCAGGCGAACTTATTTCAGGCGAACTTAATCTGATTTCAAATTTTCTGGTTTAAGTGAACTTATTAAGTTCGCTTCTCATTAAGTTCGCTTGGGTGGTTCAGTCAGGCAAACTTATTAAGTTCGCTCAGGCAGGCAAACTTATTAAGTTCGCTTAGGCAGGCGAACTTAGCTAGTCTTCTTAAAAAAAAAATTAAAAAAAAATTAAAAAAAGGAGTGAAAATTCATCTTGTTCAAATTTTTTAGGGAAACTTTATATGCTTGTTTTGAATCATTTTTGAAATTTTGAATTTTCGAATTTTTTAAAAAGAGTATTTTTGCGGGAAAATTTTTTCCGGATATTTTCGCAAAAATTTCAAAATGTCAATTTCATATGATGATAATGAGATTGGAACTGTGCCACCGAGACTTTTGTGCATATCAGATTTTCGTAGCTGGAAAGTCCGGTTCGAACAGTTCGTATCAGAAACTGATGAAAACTTTTGGACATCCATATTTGAAGGATATGTGCATCCTACTTATGACTATATGGGATATTATGATGTTCCTAAACCAGTGACAGCTCTTAGTAAACTAGAAAAGCAGAAGTTTGATCGAGAGATGAAGACGCGTGAAACTTTAACGTTGTCTTTACCAAAAGAAATCATTCATAGTCTCGGGAAGTGTCCAACTTCAAGAGAACTATGGGAAACTTTGAAGAAAAAGGGTGAAGCTACTACTCAAGCGTTTGTGGTCTTGATCAAAGAAGAAGTAGTAAAGCATAGTGTTTCTGAAAGTGATTCGTCTACCGAGTTAAGTGATAGTGAGAGTATTCGATCTGGTGAAAGTACTCAGTCTACCGAGAGTGATGTAGAGACTGAAGTAAGTTTCTAGACAGTTGAAGATGATCTGAGTGTATCAGATACTGATGCAGAGCCTGTTATTGTTAATCAAAAGAGTGAAGCTGATGATGACACATTCATGGCTCCTGGTGCATCTTCTTCAGAAGTAAAACCTGAGGTATTTTCTAACTCTGAAACGTTTTGTTCTAACTGTGTTTCAGTTAAGGATAAAATGATGAGGGTTATGGATGACAACGTAAACCTCATTTGTGATATGAAATCCATGCACACGGTAAATCAGAAATTAAAAGATAATGAGAATGTGTGTATTGAAAGGATAGAATCATTTAAGAGAGATATAACTTCTCTGACTTTGAAGATCAAAGAGCAGGCATATCACCTGGATATGTCCTTTGCAGAAATTGAGAAAAGAAATAATAATCTTGCTGAGAAAGATAAAGAGCTAGCTGAATCTAAAGCAGAGGTGCTCAGATTGCATAGAAAGTTAGAAAGCTTTGGAAATTCATCATTCTTATTAGGATATTATCATGACAACACTGAAGAAGGGAAGGGAACTAGTGGTATTGGCTATGTTCCTCCACCATTCAACGGAAATTATTCTGTTGCACCTGAGATTATAAACGATGGGGATTTACATCCTAAGACTGTGTTGAAGGTGAATCCAGTCACAGGTGAAGATATGGTGTATTCTGATGAGAGTGATGATGAATATTTTGATGAAGCTAAGGTGGAGGGGATACCGAAAGAGGTTAAGAAAGAAGACTCAAAGGTTGATTCTAATTCATCTGGAAATTATACATTTGGAAGTTCTTCAAATTCAAGGAGAGTTCCATTTGTCAGAGATTATAAAGACAGGCGTACATGTTTTCATTGTAATGAGATGGGACACATTGTGGTGACCTGTCCTTACAAAAATAAAGGAAAGAAGCATGTAGTTCCTGAGAAGGTGAAGCCTGAATCAAAACCTATTGAGAAAAAGTTTGTTCCGTCTCAAACTCCAAAAGAAGTTCATGTAGGAGAATCTTCTTCAAATGCATCTAATCATGTGAAGATTCCTTATATGAGAGATTATCGTGAGACGAGATCTTGCTTTTACTGTGGTCTTGTTGGTCATATTCGGCTTGCTTGTCCTCACAAAGCCAAAGGTAACCGACATGTTACTCCAGAAAAGGTAAGAACTCCTGGTAAGCCTTATGTTAACCCAAATGTGGTTAAACCTCATGCTATACCAAAGGGTATTTCAAAATCTGAGGTTAGGCTTTCTAGACCTCAAAGACGGAGGAGAAACAGAAGATTGAGAAAACTTTTAGAACAACAAGAGTTTTCACAATCAAGTCAATTTTTAAATAAAAGAAAATGTTCAAACACTTCACATTTTAAGCAAAAAGAACGTAATGAAAAGAAGTATGTTTGGAAATCTAAAGTTTCTGTTTCTGACTCGTCGGAACATTCTCCTAAAATCGATGAGAGATTCGATTGTGAGTGGAGTGAGATTTATTATTTTGATACAGATGGACGACCCATGACTACCATGGCTTGGGTCCCAATTTCAAATTAATGTTTCTTGTTAGTTGTGCCGGATTTACCAAGAGGGACTATTAATACCATTTTGGTTGTTGATAGTGGTGGTTCTTAGCACATGACAGGGAATGCCATCTGCATGAGTAAAGAGTTGTTGATAACTGAGAATCTATTTGATTCAACGACTTGATGCTCAAGGGGGAGAATATGTCACACACAATGTTTTGGAAAGAGTTTTACAAAGTCCAAATGATAACCTGAAACTTAGGATGACGATGGTGAGCATAAAGTCGTTGATGCAACCATTTGACTAGTTGAGAGGGAGTCTACAGGATAGGGGGAGTACAGAACTGTGTTGGTGACAAAGGCAAAGGCATTCAATTACATTACATCGGTTTGAGTTTTTAAATTGATTGACTTGCTTAATCCAGAGTAACCAAGTAAAATGTTTTTCTTAAAATGTTTCATGGAAGAGTTTATTTTCATTTGTTTTACTTTCTTTTAAAAAGATTTTGAAAAAGCCAAACAAATTGAAAAAGATAAAATCGACATTACTTGAAGTTAAAGAAGAGATGATAGTACATCAGTGGATGTTCTTTCACACATGACCTTAGATTGACTGGTTGGTGCTTTATGTTAATATATCTGAAGTATATGCTTTGATCTAAACTTCAGAGACTGCACAAATAGGAAATGATAGTGTTGTGTATGCATATAATTTGAATTGTCAGTAGACTAAAAGCGTCACTGAACCATTAGTAGTGTGAAAACATAATTTCATATGCTACAACTGTGATTTGAACCCATTTTATGCCTGGGTGTGTGTGTTAAAAGATCACTATCAGATAAAGAATATTAGCTTTTAATAAAGATTTTCCTATGAGATCAGTTTCGGGTTATGTCCTTAGCACTATTCATTCGATTTGCTTCAGTGCCCATGTCCCGAAAAGCATGCAATTTGAAGTATAATCAAGATATGTACTTGACAACATTTTTCAAACATATACTAGCCCTTGGATCATATTGATATATCATCTTTACTGATTCCATTGAATTCATAATCCAGATAACAGTTGGATCCATTTACCTGAATCTTATGATTCCACATATATAAGCCAAGACATTGAATCATTCGATTCTGAATATCATTGATTCCTATACAATCCAATTTGGATTCTGCTATTCATGTGCTAATTGATGTCTCCTCATTCTGAAAATTCAGATAATCTTTAGTAAAATCTTATATGTCTTGAAGATAGTGCATTTACTTTCTGTTGGCATACTAGTGGGGTACACGTTGTATTTCATACTTAAATGGTACCTTAACTCACAAGAAAGTGGGAATGAGATGCTTTAGTTTCAAATCTTATAATATTGACAATTTGAATTTGTGTGTCATAGCCTGATCCTATTTTCTTTGAATGTTTATCGCGTATCATAACATGCAATATGAAAGTCTTGAAAAGATAGAGTGTGATAATCTTGAAAGATATTGGTTTGATTGGTCAAGGCTTGAAAGAATGACATAGGATACAAATTGATATTATATGGATTTTATATCCAAGATGTGTGATTGATTCATCATATATACTGATATGATCTTCTTACTCGTGATGTTCGACCAAAAAGATGTGATTTTGTATTTTACATTTCAGTTTATATAGAGAAAAACCAAAAAGATTTTGTGTTTATTATGTTTGAAAAACCAAAAAGATTTTGTGTTTCTTATGTTTGAAAAATCAAAAAGATTTTATTTTTCCAGCTTCCATGGAAATCTTAATTGTTGGTTATTCTTGGTTGTTCTCCTTTGCAAAAACTGAATATTGCAGATAGAAGTTGACAAGGGGTCCTTCTCCCAAGTTTTCTTCTAGATATAAAAAGAGTGTGCAGATGAACAAGACGAAGACTACAACTTGTTTGATGATATATGAAGACGGATGACAATCTTCTAAAGCTGTTGTCAAGGGGGAGTCTGTTGGAGCATATTCTGGTGACAACGAGCTTGAAGATTATGTCTTGGTCTTAGAGTCTTTTACTTGTATTTGATAGAATTGTTAGCAACAGTTAAAGGGGAGTCTGTTAGGACATGTTTTGTAACTGTTGATAAAATTCTGTGTAAGTTCTGCTAGAGGCGAACTTAACAAGTTCGCCTAGCCTATCAGAGGCGAACTTAATAAGTTCGCCTGGGCTATCAGAGGCGAACTTAATAAGTTCGCTTAAGTCTATCAGAGGCGAACTTATTAAGTTCGCTTAGCCTATTAGAGGCGAACTTAATAAGTTCGCCTAAGCACGGTGAAGCGAACTTGTTAAGTTCGCCTGGTGTAGAACAGTGCTTATATATAGGTGTTTACTGAGACAGAACAAAGATACAGAACAGACAGGTGAGACGATATCAGAGTAGACGAGAGAGAATTCTTGTAACCTGATATTGGTGGAATACAGAGAGTTTATTTACACCGTTGTTGTTGATTGAGTTACACGAGCACGTTGATCATGGATTCCGCACGTTATCACCGTGTCGTACCGTGAGTCTAGAGATCCGTCACGTACCGAATTAGGGACCTACATAGAGTTCGCTCAAAACGTGAACCTATGAACCCTAGGTTCTGGATTTTGTAAAATTGGATGATGTTTGATTCAATTAACATGGGGCTTTCATCAAACTGAAAATTTTGAAACTAACAGTATGATTTAATTGAATTGAAAACGAGCCTAGAATTAAAAGCCCCAAATCCGATTTCTTATGAACCCTAGAATCTGTTTATGATAAAATCGATAATGTAAGCCCTAATTTGGTTAGGGCTTTCATTCTACAGCATAAAACGAACAAAGGAATGCTTCAATTACCCGATTGGATGTCGGATTGATAGTGCTCGACTAAAACTGAGTTCGACGACTGCGGGTTTGATCTTTGGTGATTCTGGTTGCTTCTCCGGCACGACTGATGTAGGCAAATTCTTCTGAGGGACTCGAACAAGATACGCAGGTGTGTGATTTGTGAGGGGAATACAGGAATTAGGCGAATTCGGTGGTCGATTAGGATGAGGTCGACGGTTATGGATTTAATTTCCATTATTTAAGTTTAATTTGATTAATGCCTACGATTAAAGCTCAATGATGAACGATTATGGCATTTAAGTGTTAATCAATTATAGAATTCGATCCATTTCGGTTATCAATCGAGAATTGGAACTCAAGAAGTCGTGATTTTGACTTCTAAAAGTCAACAGAAGCCAAAATTGCTAATTTTGACTTTGGGGAGTCAACTAAATTAGTTTAGCATATTTACACAACTAGTCCCTGCAGTTTTGAGTTGAATTTGTGACAGAATCAGTCCCTAGGGTTAGATTTAGTTAACGAGGTTAAGTTTTTAACAGAAAACTTAACGAAATAGTTAACGGAGTTAACCTAAAAAGTCGAATTGTCACATCATCCTCTAGTTGAAAGAATTTTCGTCCCGAAAATTAGAAAAAAAAATAAAAAAATTCTGGGGTGTCACATCATCCCCTAGTTGAAAGAATTTTCGTCCCGAAAATTAAATAGTACCTTAAGAAATTAACGCGGAGTGCTTGAACAGATTAGGATATTTGCACATCATCTGATCCTCACGCTCCCAAGTGAATTCTGGTTCGCGTTTCGAGTTCCAACGGACTCTAACAATAGGGATTTTACTGTGCTTTAACGTTTTTACTTCCCTATCCATGATTTCCACGGGTTCTTCGATGAAACGCAGCTGTTCATCAATGTGTAGTTCCTCGAGAGGAACCGCGAGAGACTCGTCTGCTAGACATTTATTCAAATTTGAGATGTGAAAGACGTTGTGTACACCACTCAGTCCTTCAGGTAAGTCCAGTTGATACGCTACTGGTCCGATTCTCTTCATTATTTTAAATGGTCCAACATAACGAGGATTCAGCTTGCCTCGTTTCCCGAAACGAATGACACCTTTCCAAGGTGAGACTTTGAGTAAGACCATGTCACCTATTTGAAACTCTAAAGGTTTACGACGTTTGTCGGCATAGCTCTTTTGACGATCACGAGCTGCCGCCATACGGTTTCTAATTTGAACGATCTTTTCGGAAGTTTCAAATACAAGTTCAGGACCTGTAAGTTGGCTATCTCCAACCTCAGTCCAACAAATAGGAGAACGACATTTCCGTCCATAAAGTGCTTCAAATGGAGATGCCTTGATGCTAGTGTGATAGTTGTTGTTGTAGGAGAACTCCACCAACGGTAGGTGAGACTCCCAAGTGTTACCGAAATCAATCACACAAGCTCGTAGCATGTCCTCCAGAGTTTGGATTGTACATTCCATTTGGCCATCAGTTTGAGGATGGTATGATGTGCTCATATCTAGACGTGTGCCTAAGGCCTTATGTAACGACTGCCAGAAACGAGAAGTGAATCGTGCATCACGATCCGAAATAATAGAGATTGGCACCCCGTGCCGAGAGACTATTTCTTTCAAGTAAGTATGAGTAAGTTTATCCTTTTTGTCGGTCTCTTTGATTGCTAAGAAGTGAGCGGACTTTGTTAATCGATCAACGATTACCCATATGGTATCACATCCGGTAGGGGTTCGTGGTAATTTGGTGATGAAGTCCATGGATATTTGTTCCCATTTCAACATGGGAATTTCCGGTTGTTGCAGAAGACCAGAAGGCTTTTGGTATTCAACTTTGACCTTTGCGCATGTTAGACATTTGCTCACATAGATAGCTATATCGGCCTTCATCTTTGGCCACCAATACAGTACCTTTAGATCATGGTACATTTTGTCGGAACCCGGATGAATAGAGTAACAAGATTTATGAGACTCATCCATGACTAGTTCCCTTAGGTTTCCGAATACTGGAACCCATATTCGCTCGGCAAAGTAGCGAATACCTTCAGATTTGACTTCAAGTTGTGCTTCCAGACCGCGTGTACTTTCCAGCGGTAGATTTTCTTCTTTTAGGGCTTCGAGTTGAGCACTACGGATTTTGTCAGGTAATCCGGGGTGAATAGTAAGCTGTAATGCTCGAACTCATTTGGGTTTTGTTTCTTTTCGACTTCAGGCATCAGCTACAACATTAGCTTTACCCGGGTGATATCGGATCGCACAGTCATAATCGTTTAAGAGTTCGACCCAACGACGTTGTCGCATGTTCAACTCTTTCTGCTCGAAGATGTGCTGAAAACTCTTGTGATCGGTGTAGATGGTGCATTTGGTACCGTACAAGTAATGTCTCCATATCTTAAGTGTGAAGACTACAGCTCCCAACTCTAATTCGTGAGTGGTGTAGTTTCTCTCGTGGACCTTTAGTTGTCGTGAAGCGTATGCGATCACCTTTTCGCGTTGCATTAAGACACAACCCAGACCTTGAATAGATGCATCACAATACACTACAAAATCATCAGTTCCTTTTGGAAAAGCTAGAATAGGTGCACTGCAGAGTTTCTGTTTAAGATGTTGGAATGCTGACTCTTGGTTATCGCCCCAATTATAGGCTTTACCCTTTTGAGTTAAAGCAGTGAGAGGTTGAGACATTTTTGAAAATCCTTCGATGAATCGACGGTAATATCCAGCCAATCCCAGAAATTGTCACACCTCAGTCGGAGTCGTTGGTGCTGCCCAATTCTTGATGGCTTCTATTTTGGATGGGTCGACATGTATCCCTTTCTTGTTAACCACATGCCCTAGAAACTGAACTTCCCGGATCCAAAATTCACACTTGGAAAACTTAGCATACGGTTGTTCTCGCTTAAGTAATTCCAAAATTAAGCGTAGATGTTCCTCATGTTCCTCCTTGTTCTTGGAATAAATGAGGATGTCGTCGATGAAAACGATAACGAATTGGTCAAGGTAAGGCTAACACACACGGTTCATGAGATCCATGAATACCGCAGGTGCGTTGGTTAACCCGAAAGGGATGACCATAAACTCGTAATGGCCGTACCTTGTTCTGAATGCAGTCTTAGAGATATCCTCTTCTCGGACTCTTAACTGATGGTAGCCGGACCTAAGATCTATTTTGGAATAGAAACTTGATCCTTGGAGTTGATCAAAGAGATCATCTATGCGAGGTAAAGGGTAGCGGTTCTTGATTGTGAATTTATTCAGCTCCCGGTAGTCAATACACATATGGAAAGTTCCGTCCTTCTTCTTGACAAATAATACCAGAGCTCCCCACGGTGATGAACTACGTCGGATGAAACCTTTATCCAACAAATCTTGCAATTGAGTGGACAGTTCTTGTAATTCACTGGGTGCCAGACTGTAAGGTGCCCGAGCAATCAGTGCTGCTCCGGGTGCTAAATTAATTTGGAATTCAACTTGACGGTGCGGTGGCAAACCGGGCAGATCCTCGGGAAACACTTCCAAAAATTCACGCACGACGGGAATATCTTCAATCTTCTTCTCTTCTGAGGGCTGCTCAGCAACGAGAGTCAAAATAGCAGTATGACCTTTTCGAAGACATTTATGTGCTTTCATGAAGGATATGATGCCAACGACTGCACCACTCCTTTTGCCTTATACAAAAAGGGTTTCTCCACTAGAGAGAGGAAGGCAAACAGTTTTCTCCCGCCAGAAAATTTCGGTTTGGTCCTTAGATAACCAATTCATTCCGACAATTACGTCGAAACTGCCAAGTGTGACTGGCATAAGGTCAGTGTCAATTTCATGACCAGTCAATTCAAGTTTACACCCCTTAAGAATGTGGGTTGCTTCAATTATCTTTCCATCAGCTATTTCCATGGTATACCTAGTTTCTAGTAGGGTTGGAGTATGACTTTACTAGCAGAACGTTATGAGGTCACGATGTGACTTCTAGTGAGAACCGTGCTTATAAGGTAAGCGTCGGTCAATGCAAAGGCAAAGGGGAGCGGTTCGCATGTAGGGAAAGAAATTTTATGAGGCATAGATTCCAGTAATACAAGGGATATGTTGTCTGTTTAAGTAGTCGCGTTCAACCGGTGGTTGGTTGGATTAAATCCCCGTTTTCTAACGTCATCGGAACAACGGGATCATTTTACGAAGAGAGAAGTCTGTTTACGGAGTTGGATATCCTAGGGTATAAATCAAACTAGACCAAGGATTAGTCACCTGGTAAGGTAATAGGGTCAAATGGGATATATTGTTGGAGTGTAAGGAATAACGTGTTAGCTTAGAAAGAATTCCATAATTTCCTGCTTACAAAGTTGGAGTCGGTGGTTTACCATGAGGTTTTACCAGAGTTTCAATCAAGTTGGTTTCAGTGGTCAAGTTTGAATGAGAGTCTTACGGTCACTAAGACTATTACATGAGTGAGAATAACGTTGATGGTTTCCATTGATAATAGCTCAGTGTGTCTGTAAATATCTTCAACCTGATAGTCGTGTCTATCAATTGTCGAACAGGTTTAACGATACCAACTAGTCGTTGAGTGGGTTATGAGAGTCTCTACAGATATTGGGAACCTAAGTCTGTATATCACTGATTAGGACCATTCATCCACACACTAGGTTTCACCAGGACTTACATGCACCTCAACTTACTATTATGTGTGCACCCGTAATGATAATTTGCTTTGCATGCTCACCCTAGTTCTCCTTGTCCTGTGTCATAATGTCCTTTAGCATGTATTGATGAGTATAGAGTGTTTTCAGATATGATAAATCATTGAGAAGCTTAGTCATCAATCATAAGTAGATCAACTAGGACTCATATCAGGATGAGTTGTCGAGGATGGTTTAATCCGAGTATTCACTCGAGTGAGACACAATGCAGGAGTCCAATCCAGCGGATTGTAAATGAGAACATGTAACAAACATGTACATGAGATGCGACTTTGAGAAATGAAACTAATTCATGAATACAAGTTACAGGAAGCAGCAAGGTAGCCGTCCTTTCAACTGAGTCAAGATAGGGTTTGAGTATACATTGAGCAATGCGTTCTCAGATTTGTTTTCAATCTATTCTCAATAGAATATTGACCAAAGACGTAAGCCCAAGGCTAGGGAAGGTGATGACATCTACGTGTCAATAGATTCTGCAATAATGCATGTAACGGTCTGCCTTCATTCGGCGTATTGTTGCTGGCGGGTACAGTAGGGACTCGCCTCTGACGATCCCAATTCCCAAAGAGATATGCGTTAGTGCTGAGTGTCGTCTATAACATGGACCTGAGAAAGCCCACCATACCCAACGGGTGATGGTGATGTAAGTGACTCCTCCGAAGGTTTCGTCTCGCTGCCCACGGACGGGAATGGATGATATTCTAGTGATTCCCCGAGTGTCGCCACTAGGAATGATGATGCAATGCAAATGTTGTGTCCCTCACCAACTGAGGGTGATACGGATGGTGTTACATGCCTGCACTACAATGTATGTATAGATGCTATATATATCAGGTATGAGTGTCTGTGCCGTGTAACTAATGTGTGAGGTTATAGTCTAGTATGCGATCCTAGTTCTCTATAACCAATGGCTCTGATACCAATCTGTCACACCCCCAAATTCCACTAACGGAGTTTTACCGTTTAGAAGGTGACACACCAGGATCTCAGTCACTAGTTACATCAAACGACACTATATGGGACTCAAATTGAAATATTATAAAAGTTCAGAGTTAATGCGGAAGCGTTTTAAACTAGAAAGTAAATGCGCAAAACAAACGCGCCTAAATTAAGCTTAATAAAATAAGTGGATTGTTTTAAATGTTTGCATGAGAATGCTATGACAGTAGGACTCCATGCTTGTCCTAAGTGCGCAACTTATGCCAAAGCAACCTGAGAAACATGTAAGAAAAAGTGTCAACACGAGGTTGGTGAGTTCACAGGTTTCAAGTTTACAATAAGAGAGTGTTTGCCAGATTATGTACATTCAATATGCATATCTATAGGTAGCTAGCCTATGTTCATGTCTTACTAAAGCGCTCGCAACCGAAGCTGACTGTTTGTTTATTGCCTCCTGCCAGGTCTATCAACTCTGGCAAATGTGAGCAGGCTAACATTTCACCCGTTCGACCTCCAATCGATTAGTGCGACTAACGTGGGTGGGGTTTGTCAAACCCAGTAGTACTACTAAACATTACCTCGCTAAGATCCATATTAACGGTTCGATGTATGATGAGGACTTTCTGTGATAGTGTGTCACGCTTAGCCTCAACAGTAATAACATATGAATTACAATAATCTAAAATAGTTGTGTCATGTTTTCTCCCCCAACGGGAAAAACATGTAACATAATGTTTGTCTGCGTACCTGTTTCTCCCCCACGGGGAAAACAAGTAAAAGTATGATAGTTGGTGTTCATGTTTGTTTCTACTCACAGGAAAACAAGTAAAATATGTTTGTGTGTAAGCATGTTTCTCCCCCAATAGTAAAACAAGTAAAAAGGGGCCGTGAAACTCACCTGCGTTGCGTTGTAGGTAGTATCACACAAGTATGAGATTTGAAATCTCAAGTGTTAGCCTGCACGGCTTACGTATGCCCTAGAATTATAAACACGTAAGTTAGGGACTTATGGGATTTGTGACGACGACACGGAAGATTAGGATGTCTTAAAACATTCTAAGGATTATCGGTTAGACGAACGGGTATACGGGAAAATAGATTTCTCAATATAATAATTAAGATTAATGTGTTACGTGTCGAATGTTAATAACAAATAATATTAAATAGGTAAATAAATAAATTCGTACGTTTGAGTCGTTTACGAATGTTAGGAATATAATATAGTTTAATATATTATTTTTAGTTTCGAAGGATTAATAATCATTGCGGCAAAAATAATATTATATTATTTTTATTCGAGATAATAAACGTGAGTAAACGATTATATCATTTTAGTTTCAAACGTTACACGAGGTTATAAAACGATACGAAATAATATAAAAATATATATTATTTAATAACATGAATCATAAGTTGAAAATAACATAAACATATTATTTTATACAATATTACAGTTTGAATATATTATAGATATATTATTTTTAAAAGCAATAATATAAAAATGGGTTAATAATTCAAACCCGAGCCTACGGGCTGTTTCCCGGGTTGAAACACAGTTATATAATAATATAATATTATAGGGTTTAATTTTTATTAATTAAATATCACCATAAAAAGTTTAAAAATTGTTTGTGGGAGCTCGGTCTCGAAACTGGGTCCCTCCCACACGCACACACTGACCAAACTAGTTCCGCCCGCTAGGGTTTCGCAAACAAACCCGAGACCAATTACATTTAACATCCTGATCGAAAGTGATTTCCCTCCCCACATGCACCCAGATCGAATCCCGTCCCATACGCCATGAATTCGATCGCGACTGGTTTCAAGATCATAGGGGTTTTGCTCGCCTATGGATTGCGAGTCTGAGGTTAGGTTTAATTGTAAAAAATCGCTAAATTTTTTATAGTTAAAAACCAGTTTGAAAACCCGAGACTTAGACTTAAAAACGTGGAATCAATTTGATAAAATCAGATGATGTTAGAGGCTGAATTCATGGGGCTATTATAGAGCATTAGATTCCGAATCTATCCATGTATTTTAATTATATTGAGGTTAAACTTTGACTGGTATTCGATTAAACCCAAAATGTGATGAACCCTAGAATCGGTTCATCACTGATTCGATGTTATATCTTCGAATGAGCATAGAGTTTTCAAAGGATGGATGATGGCGAGTCTATCCATGAAGTTTAATTGAATTTAGATTGAGTCTAAGATAGAATTCGCTCAAAACATGAACCTATGAACCCTAGGTTCTGGATTTTGTAAAATTGGATGATGTTTGATTCAATTAACATGGGGCTTTCATCAAACTGAAAATTTCGAAACTAACAGCATGATTTAATTGAATTGAAAACGAGCCTAGAATTAAAAGCCCCAAATCCGATTTCTTATGAACCCTAGAATCTGTTTATGATAAAATCGATAATGTAAGCCCTAATTTGGTTAGGGCTTTCATTCTACAGCATAAAACGAATCAAAGGAATGCTTCAATTACCCGATTGGATGTCGGATTGATAATGTTCGACTAAAACTGAGTTCGACGACTGCGGGTTTGATCTTTGGTGATTCTGGTTGCTTCTCCGGCGCGACTGATGTAGGCAAATTCTTCTGAGGGACTCGAACAAGATACGCAGGTGTGTGATTTGTGAGGGGAATACAGGAATTAGGCGAATTCGGTGGTCGATTAGGATGAGGTCGAAGGTTATGGATTTAATTTCCATTATTTGAGTTTAATTTGATTAATGCCTACGATTAAAGCTCAATGATGAATGATTATGGCATTTAAGTGTTAATCAATTACAGAATTCGATCCATTTCGGTTATCAATCGAGAATTGGAACTCAAGAAGTCGCGATTTTGACTTCTAAAAGTCAACAGAAGCCAAAATTGCTAATTTTGACTTTGGGGAGTCAACTAAATTAGTTTAGCATATTTACACCACTAGTCCCTGTAGTTTTGAGTTGAATTTGTGACAGAATCAGTCCCTGGGGTTAGATTTAGTTAACGAGGTTAAGTTTTTAACAGAAAACTTAACGGAATAGTTAACGGAGTTAACCTAAAAAGTCGAATTGTCACACATGTCATCCTTCATGGGATATCCAAGTTTGGTCATCTGGTCGATGTACCCTTTCATCTTAAGTACATGAGCACTAACAGGCGCGCCCTCTTGCATCGTGCAACGAATGAGCTGAGACATGGTTTCATAGTGTTCTTGTCGGGCTTGTTTCAGGAACATGCCCTTAAGTTGCTCAATCATGTCAAAGGCACTCAGGTCCTCCATGCTCTTTTGGAGCTCACGGGACATGCAGGCTAGCATAAGGCAGGCCACCTCAGTGGCATCATCTCTTTGTTTTTCTCAGTCCTTACGAGTGGCAGCCGTATTACCATCGGGTGCCTCAGGGACTGGTGTATCGAGAACATAGAGCTTCTTGGCCATCTTAAGAACTATTATCAGATTGCACTGCCACGAGAGAAAGTTGGTGTTATCCAGCTTTTCATTCTCAAGGATAGACTTGAGAGCGAAGGAGTTATCAGTATTATTATTTTCAATAGACATCTTTCAAAATAAGCAAAGAAAATAAATTAGTATAAAGAAAGTGAAAAGTCCTTATTAATTTATGACTCAATTACATAAATTAGAATAAGGAGTGAGAATCTAGCTAAATCAGTCACTAATGGTAGCTGTGGCATACAACATTAGTAAGTGGGTAACTAGACTGACAATTAGTGTCAATTGTGGAAAGATGCACAACTCTCGTGTATGAGGCCGCTAAGACAAGATATGTCTATGCATTGATACGTTTAGCCTCATCTATGCCCACTTTTAATCTCTTGACAGCTGGGGCATGTAACAAGAGAGAAAAGTAATAGTCGTCCTAAAACAGGTACTTGCGGAAGGGCCGGATGTGTCAACGAAACTCTTGCGCCTTGGAAGGATAAACTACGCATCCAGTGCGGTGCTGTGGCTCCAAACACCGATGTTTCGTTTTATGCTCCAAGTGTTTCTTATAATAGGATTGCATAGACCATTGGTTTTAAATATGGGTTCCAATTTTAGTGTTTACCGAATAGGGTCAAACACAACGAATGATTAAATCATACGTGTGATGTAAAAGCCAGTTTTACTATTTAAAGTCATGACAAATTTGATTAACCATTTCATCTCTCAGGACGCTTAATTTTAAATAACCTATTAAAACTAAGTTTGTCGCGACTTGAATAACCAGTTAATAGTTGAAAACTATTAAGTTATAAGTTTTGAAATTAAATTTAGTTTAAATTGCAAAACTTTAGCGGTTATTTATTTTATAAAAACAAGCCAGTTGTTATTATTTATAAAATTCTACAAGTTGTAAAATTAGAACTTGTGGTGACAGATTGTGACATTTTAAAACTCCTTTTAAAACGTTTGGTGTTTGGTTGGTTTATAATAAATTTAAGTTATAAAAAATTAAAAGCAACCATAAAGCAAATAAATATGTAAATCTTTTAGGGCCAAGTTTGTTTGATCTTGCTAGAGCTAGTTAACAAGACCAAACGGGTCACGGGGTCCACAAAATTAAAACAACCACAAGGATGGACTTCTGTGCATCTAGTCGTCTCGGATGACTCCCACTGACTCCATGATTCCTGTTGCGTCTTCAGATTTGTCTTCGGGTTTTTATTACATTACATAAAATAAAAAATCCTATTCTATTACAACTTTGAGCCATCAAAAGTGGGCCAAAACCATAAAACCAAAAAACTGAATAATAAACACAAACAACTCAATCACATGGGTCGGGCCAGATTTACATATTCAACACAATCACATACGGGCAATATATTTGGTCAAATAAAATAAAAAAAACGACCAAATTAATAAATAAAAAAATTGCCCCAAAAACACAGATCAGATCAGAAACTTCAAGATAGTTAAAGTTTGTGATTAATCTAACCGGTGAAACCAGACCGGTTCCGATTTGCGTGTTATAACACAGGCTCTGATACCACTGTTGGGATTCAGTGGTGATCAGTTTGACTTTTGTAAAAACGGGTTTTGACAGAGAAACTAATTAATTCAGTTAATTAATAACACATGCAGCGGAAAATAAAATCATAACCTATTAACAGCACTGACAAACCGAACAGGATCTGGTTATGAACACGCAAACACAAAAAAATAATTAATCTACTGATGAGATTAATTATACACTAGTGGTTAATAAATAACCGATCGAGACACCGAGGTACAACGAACCGATGCTAGATCACGAACCGAAACACGACTACGGGGCGGCGCCGGTCGGCGGCGGCTTGAAGGTGCCGTGAATGGGCAAACAACACTTCTTTGTTATTTTTTTTTTGGTATTGAACGAAAACAAGAAGTAAAAAAAATATGTTCAACATGGCTGGAATAAAAAATAGGGTTTCAAACAAATAATAGGATTATTATTATATATAATAATTATAAACCCTATTAATTGTTTTTGGGCTCAAAGTTTAATACGAGATAAAAAATTCTGTACCCATTTAATTGTTTTAATGAAATATTAAAACAATATATATAATTATTATTTATAAACTAGTATAAATAATAATTCTCGTCTAACAAATATATATAAAATATATCGTCTCGCTAACAGTTCGTAATTACCAGTTAAGCGGGTTAAATGGGTTTAATGTCCGTTGCCCTAGGTGTAACTCTTACGGGTCATAGCTCGGTCAGTCACGTTGTCCATCGGGTCGGTCCATAAAATCCAACAGTAACGGTGGTGGTTTATTTGATGTACGAGTCGGTGCAGACGCGATAACAAGGGAGGACGCTATTCCAGCCAGATCCGAGTGGGTGAAGGAGGCGGATGGCCATTGACGGTGATGGTATGCAGCTAAGCCAATTGTTCTGCTGGTCAAATACAACCATTAATAATTAGGGCCAAACTAATCAGATTATGAGAAAATTTCAATTTATGTTTCCTTCAATTCATATGCATCAATAATGTTGTGGTTTGTACAGGTTCATCCTCTTCTGATGGTAATCGACCTTTTTCTGCTGAATGGTGAAGGTAAACTGGTTTTAATCAATTTGATATCATTTGTGCATCAGTTATTCAAACACAACTCTGTCAAGCAATGTTGTTATGCTTCTCTCGTAGCAACTATGTGAGCATACAAGATGATGTCAAGAAAGGAATTTGAGATAGTAAAGGTGAGTCGTTTTAGGTTAGTTCCTATTTTTTGAGGTTTTTTATCATATAAAATATGAGATTAATTTTAATATAGTTTTATGCGTAGTTATAATTGGTTGACCTTTTTTGAATCTGAAGAAAAAAGGTTTAAAGGAGTGATCTTAAACTTGCACAGTTGAGTTTGAACATTATTGCTAATATGTATAGAACTTTTTACTTTTAGCTGGCAACAATTAGCAAATATTCTAGGTGCTAAATTACCTTTGAATAATTGTGCCCTAGTGCTAAATTTCTACATACTAATGATTTCCGTACCAGTACTAATATGAAGAATAAAAATAATTTGCCTACTGCCGGTCTTATGTTTTGATTTAAATAACACTATAGCAATTGTTAATCCCATAAAACAGTTAATAGAGCACCGTGAATGTTTGTGTAACACCCTCAAATTGATTCACTTATTAAATAAATAAATTAGGGTTGCAACGATTAGTAACATTACACAACAGCGAAAGCAATATGAAGACTTTTAAGGTGTTGAACACCGTTACAAAAAAAAACCTAAATGAATATATAGACCTAAAGATATACAAGTCTAAATGGACTTAACGTTAAACGCCCATGCGTCTTCGTCTTCTAAGGGCTTAATCCAAATGTTTAGCCTATTCCAACCGTATCGTATGAATTACCTGAAAAACATGCTAAAAATGTCAACGCAATGTTGGTGAGTTCACAGGTTTTAAATGAATACAATTGTCAAAACCATATGTACAAAATCGTTTGGTAAAAACTATTTATACGAAATCCTTCGACAAAACCATTTGCATGAAATTGATTGATAAAACTGTTTGTACGGGTACTATTGGCAAAACCCTTCGCTCGAAATTTACTAGCAAAACCCTTTGATACGTATACCATTGGCAAAACTCGTTTCTCAAAATTGACTGACAAAACCATTTGTACGTTTACCATTGGTGAAAACCTTTGCTCGGAATTTACATTATACATATGATAAACAAAACAAGTTAGAGAATGATTCATCGATTTCTAGCTAGCACAAACGAATTATGTGATGCACAAGCATATAACCAACCCTTTAACGAATTCTAGAGTTTGCCCCAGCTCATTGTCCCTTTAAACAATGAGAAAAACAAGACCAAATATGCAATCGTTTGACCCTGTTGATCATGGTTAGCGCGACTAACCATGTTTGGGGGTGCCAACCCGAATAGTACTATTCATATCGATCCACGACTAAGTCCACAGCTAATGGTTATAGTTCGGAATACCGAGAACTTTTAGGTGTAACTCATGCACACAAAGGAATCAGATGCTTGTTTCTCGTTTTCTAGCTATCATACCATTTGAAATTAACATGATTTTCCTCCAAATATAGAAAACAGTAAAAAGGGGCCGTGAAACTCACTTGATAAAGTGTTAGAAACGATGACGTCTTTTATGTATTAACGGAAACCAAAGTCCACGTAATACCATAGTAGCGGGTCTATGTCCTACTCGAGTCATTAAATCCCTGTAAGTACTGAATGAGAATTATAGACTAACTCTAATATAAAAAAAGGCGAGTCTAAATTCGTGTTGAGCTATCATGCGTGCAGTTGAGCTCTATTGATTCGTTATGTTACAATACCGATCCGGTATATGTTAATAATGGTTGGTACTTAGATCTAAATTACTCACGTCGAATTGGGGATATCCAATGAACATTGGTTGTATTTCCAATGAACATTCCCAATATATACATACTTTAGCATATCAAATTTTCATATGTTATTTATTCGATTCTTAATTGAATATATATATATATATATATGTGTGTGTGTATGTGTACATGTAAGTTCATTCCTTGATTGTAATCGTCTCAAATAATCGTAAGCTTATTTGTTTCCCACAAAACGTATATTATATTTTACGTGTGTATAAGAAATATCGTTTAATGAGTATTAAAAGTATGTAATTACGTACACATTTATACTACTTGTAGATTATGTTTTAGCGTCTTATGTTTTTAAATCATTCGCATCAATATGTATACAAATTTATATGGTCATATATTTATTCATTCTCGTATTCAAATATTGTGTTACGTTTTAATTATTTGATTTTTGTAAAAAGAAATGTGAATATTCATATACATACATGTATCTATATAGATATATAAGTATATATATTTATAAGGTACGTTTATATTCATGAAAAATAGTCGTATCAGCACTTGTTAACTGTCAACTCCGTGATTAGTCGATAACTCTATAATTTTATTCGTATGAGTTCAAAAATGCTCAAACATGATGTCCTAGATATTAATTTATATAAAATACATTTATTGTCCAATTTGTCCCATGCATAACCATCAACTATTTGTATGATACAAATAATTAAACGATCAAAATAATAATATTTATTTGTGTATATATAACTATTGCAAGGCAAATTTTTATATATTAAAGTAGTATCTATTTATTCGTTCGTGACGATAGTTAGTCTTACTAAAGTTCCATTTTCATCAGTGACAAGTTCATGTTTATATTTATCGCCTAATATTTCATACTTTCAATTTGTACGGATCTCACTCACCAAACAACCTTTAATATGACTCATTATTATTTATTATTTCATTACATTACATTAATATTTATTTGTCACTATCAAATCATTTAAAGCTTAACATATTAAACCACGCACACGATTAGCTTTCTTATACTTAAATATAAACTGATTTAGTGTGCGTTTATACCTCTCCATTTGCTCGGTTCACATACGCCAAACCGTTGACCAAATTTGACCAGTTTGACTTTCGTTGACTGAGACTCTGGATATTTATTATTACATTACATTAATATTTATTTGTCACTATCGAATCATTTAAAGCTTAAAATATTAAACCACGCAAACGATTAGCTTTCTTATACTTGAATATAAACTGATTTAGTGTGCGTTTATACCTCTCCATTTGCTCGGTTCACATACGCGAACCCATTGACCAAATTTGACCAGTTTGACTTTCGTTGACTGAGACTTGGGATCGACTCGAAAAGTCCCGTCTTTGCCATAATCTGTCCAAAATGCAAAAGAATATATGGGAATGAAACCTGACCACTTAATCAACCGGTTTAGCCGGAAAATTTGGAAAAATCGAAAGCTAAAACTTATTACTAACACCTTAAAAACTATAGTCGGTGGCCACTCACAAGCCACCGACCATAGTTCAGTATATGCCTTTCGCTTTCTCAATTTTTCTTAATGACCGCTCAACTTTGTATTGTTTTCTTTTTTGATTTCTAATAAACCGCAAGATGTAATAAATCCAGAGAGAATACGCTGCAAAAACCACTGTCACGTACAAGCCACCATTGAAACCAACAAAACACCGGCATAATCAGTAGATCTTCATACAAAAAGGAGAACCAGTCACCGGAGATTGTTGTGTCTCCTGAATGACGCCACCACAGTCCCGTCTTTGAGGCTTCTTTTGGCTGAGGGAGAGGGAAAGGCTGGAGGATTCACCGGCGACCGTCAGCGGTGGCAGCGTTAACACACCGTAAATAAGAAGAAAAAGAAATCATCGACACAGCCACCCAGGGCTTCGATCTGTGGCCGGAAAACGAGCAGCAACCAACCAACGTCATTGGTGGTCGTTGAACCCACAATCTCCGATCTGCAACAGATTCGACAGAAAAGTCCTTTTTTTCTCTTTCAAGAAAAAAACCAACACACCATGTATGCAATCTCCTTAAAGAGTAGAGAGAGGAAGATGAGAGAGAGTAGAGGGGGGTAGGAGGTGGTGAGATCGGGTTTTGGGAAAGAAAGTGGTGGACGGATTTTGAAAAGGGTTCGTGAATGGGAGAGGACACGGAGGGTGTGTGCATTTTGAAGTAGCGGTGGTGGACGATGGTGGTTGTAGATGGCAGCGGTGGTGGTTTAGCTACCATGGCTGTGGGTGCGGGGTAGAGAGAGAGAGAGGAAGGGTAGAAGGTTGTATAGAGAGAGAAATATTGTAAAAACTGTATTTAAATTTCTTTTGGTGGCCGGAGTTCAGAAGGAAAAATGATTTATTTTTTCATTTTTCAATAAATAACCTCTACCATTTGTGTACTATTTCATTTTGATTTTAACGTTCTTTCCGAGAAAAACTCGAACAGTAAAGGATTTTTTCCTGTAATAAATAAATTAATAATTAATAATGCTTTAAAAAAATTATTATTAAATTTATGAGTTTTGAAGATGGTTTAGTGATACCACGTGTATTTGTAGGTGATTTTGTTATCGTCTTACGGTGAATGAGACATAACCCTAATCAAAAAGTTATCTTAAAAAAATTATTTAATAAAAGTGTGTCATCTCACTTTTATCTAAATACTATCTTAATACTCTAAATTATTAGGATCACAACCCTAGTACCCAAAGATTTTTTTTCCTTTTTTTAAATTAATTCTTTTTTTTAATTAAAACAAATAAAACTAAAGTGTGTTGTACTTAAGTTAATATGAATTTATTCTTTTTCAAACACCAACGTTCATTAAAATATTAGCTTAAAACTTTCTCTTCTCTAATTTTCAAGTTTTTTACAAGTATATGTAATATTTTAATATTTTTTAACTTAAAATAGAGCAAAAGTTTATTATTATAAAATATTAGAATAACTTTCTTTTTTTTTAAAGACAAATTTTTGTTCTACCTTTTTCTTTTTGTGTGTTGGATAAGATTAGAACCCACAACCTTTTGATTATCGAACTCTTCTCTTACCGGTACACCCAACCCATGAGAATAGCTTTCTAATTGTGAAATATGAGTGCTAGACCTTCTTGTACAACTTCCACTTCATGAAGTACAAGTGGCTACAGTGTGCGTTTAATCTTTATTTTTGATTAAATGCTGCTCATAAATGCAGTTCAACAAGAATAACAAAAAAGAGACTCGGGTAAACATACCCACAAATGCTTACCTGAAGTATCGGCGGTGGTGTATCCGTATCAAGCCGCATACTCGATGCCCCTACCCGCATGTGTCCCCTTCACTCTTAAACTGGTTTTGGTTTCAAGTTTTGCAAAATCTATTTATTTATTTTACTGATAAATAATGGAGATACTTAAGACAGGATAACACTTTTCTATTATACAATAGTTTTGCTTTGTATTTTAACGGAATATTAGGATGGACTAAATAGGAGAGAAAGTGATCTGGTTTCGATTAAAGTTTTTTTTACATCCCGGCGTTCATTTTGTTAAAAACTGAATCATTTTCAAAATAGAATATTTTTTAGGTATCGTGCATATATCGAATAACTGTGAAGAATGAGACCGAGACCGAATAATAAACATCAACACCGTTATCTAGCTGTCTTTTATCTATGTTTCGAACTCCACAACCGAGTCACCGTAATTCATACGTTTCTTTTTATGCTTAGCCACATTAATGTGATCGTCTCAACCGTTTAAAGTTCGGCTCCCGCCATGAAGCGAGGGGTACAATTTCTAGTTCTTAAATGAAAACTAACCTTAACAAAAGATAGGAACAGAGAAACAGGAACCCGGATCGTATGAATCTCGCCGGAACTCCAAAACGTGTTACAGGAGAACTCGCCGGGAAAACGAGGTCGTTAGAAAGGAGTGGTTCGCCGGAACCCTCTGGCCTCAACACCGCCTTCCGCCACCGTGACTCCGCCGCTGGAGATTTGGGTTTAGGGAAAACAACGAGGGACTCGCTAAAACAGAGGAGTTTGGTACCAGATCGGGTCAAGAGGGGCAAGAATGAAGATGGTTCGGACCGGTGGTGGAATCTCCGGCGTGAGAGCCGTCGGACGGCGGTGCGCGGTGGCCACTTCCTCTCTCTCTCTCTCTCTCTCTCTCTCGTGCTCTCTCTGCTGGCACACATATGTGTGTTTTTGGGAAGGAATGAAATGGGATATTTATCAAAATAGTTATTTGACCAATCCCATTTTCAAAAACAGCCTTTGACTTTTTTTTTTACCAAAATAGCGAAAAATTCTCATAATTTTTCGCCCTAAATTTTCGCCTTAATTTAATAATTTTTTTTTTCAAATTTTCTTTTTTTTTGAAAAATGGCGAAAGTTTTGATATTGACGAAATTTTGGGGAAATTTTCAGAATTTACTAATAAGAAAAACAAAAATTTTGGTTATTTGCAAAATTTAATAACCAAAATTTAACAATTAACAATTAAAATAACCAAAATTAATTTTTGAAATTTGTGAAAAATACAGAAATAATTAATTTTTTTATTAGCTTTTTTATCAAAATTGACGAAATTTTTGAATTCGTCAATTTCCAAAACTAATATTTTACTATGAAACGAATTTCATTGCAAAATCCACATTTTATTAAATTCGCCAATTTCCCCAATTTCAAAAATTGGTTATTAAATTGGTAATATTGGAAACTAATAAAAAAAATTAATTGTTAAATTTTGGTTATTAAATTCCGTCAATTTCGCAAAAATTAATTTTGGAATATTAATTGTTAAATTTCGTCAATTTTGGTGTGACGTGGCCCACATTTTTCGCCAATTTTGGATTAAATTTTGCCTGTGAGATGAAAAACAGACGTTTGAAAGACAAAAATTTAAAACTAAATTTCGCCAATTTTGAAAAAAGTAATTGTTAAATTAATTGGTAATATTGGAAACAAATAAAAATAATTAATTGGTTATTAAACGAAATTTTTGAACAGAACTTGGATGTATTTTATGCAGAGTAGACATTTTATAAGAAAAATGAATTTCATTGCTAAACCCACATTTTTCATAAATAAGATTTTTCAAACTCACGTAACTAATATTACTAGGAACACAAAAAAACACGTCGAAAACATTTTTTTTACAAGAACATACTCCTCAACACCGTTAACAAAATCTCATTTTTCATCGGTACATAAAATAATATTACAAGACATTATAAATATTTGTTTAGATAAGTGGAGAAAAAATGAATGGTAGAGAGGGGTATAAATATTTGATGAAGTTTGTTAGATAAGTGGTGAAAAATGAATGGTAGGGAGAGGTATAAATATTTTTTAAAAAATAATATTTTATTAAAATTCGTTTTTTAAATAAAAATTATATTTTATTATTTTACAAAAATTGAAAAAAATAATAATTGAAAAACAATTGAAAAAAATTTAAATATTAAAAAAGGCGAAAATTTAAAAAAATAATAATATTTTAATATTAAAAAATTAAATTATAATTTAATAATAAATGGCGAAAATATCCCATATTTTTTCGCCATTTTTCAAAATGACGAAAATTCTATATATTCTGATTTTTTTTGACAAAAATCAGATGTTTTTTAGCGAAAAATCAAATTTTTAACGAAAATTTGGCTCAAATTTTCGCTGTTAGCGAAAATTTGACCCAAATTTTCGCTGTTGGCGAAAATTTAGCCCAAATTTTCGCCATTTTGACAAATGGCACGACCTGATTGGTTGGCTATTTTGATAAAAAAAAAAAAGTCAAAGGCTGTTTTTGAAAATAAGATTGATCAAATGGCTATTTTAGTAAATATCCCAAAATAAATGGTCATGTATGGGAGTTTGTTCTTTGAAATGGGGTAATTATGAAGAGAATGGGTATGGCTCGTATTTTAGGTAGTAAATCACCAAGAAGAGATATTTTACAGATCTTGTGAAAGTCAATGATGGATTTCTTAAAGGAATTTAATAATAATTAAATTATTTAAATAACTTTTGTATGATAAGTAGACAATTACCTATCTAAACTAAACTGGTTTCTGGATATCACGTACACACTTGAATCCCTGGAATGTTAGTTAAATCCAAGTTTTTATCCTATAATTCTTAAAATAATAAGACGTGGTAATAAATGTAATTAAATCATTTATTTCATTAAGTTCTCGTTCGGGTTGTTGTCCAACCCGGTATGCGTCGACACCGCGTATCTTATACGCGTTTTCTTGAATAAACGTTTCACGATCCTTTTAAATAATCTTATTAATATTAATATCTAATACATATAAAAAAGTTATTTATTTTATATACTTAATCGCGCAGTTCTAGAATAGTCGGATAACACTCTGGTACCCGCGTGTCCAACCGCGTATCCTTAGGCTAAATGTCTCGTGTTCTGAAATTTAGTTATTATTTCCTAATAATAATATAAACATTTTAACATGATAGATATAAAGTAAATAGTCGCTCATATTATTTAGTTATACCGAATCTAGCAACACTCGTTGATGTCTACACCGATATTTGTCGTTATCGTGCGCTCCATGTCGTATAGCTCACATGTGAATGTTATTAAATTAATCGTCCAAGGTAAATGTTAATATTTGTTATTAATATTTAATAATTGATAGGTGTTGTGTCAGGTATTTGTTACTAACCGTGCGTGCATTAATTTATCTAACCATATACAGTACAACTTATGTAAACACTATGTGAATCGAATGTTATCTCGAATAAGTTTGTGATCCGTCAAGAAATGTTACATATCAAGTTCACATATTGGGTCGTTAATGGGTTGGGCATATTTATGATGAACTAACTATCAAGGATTATTGACCCTAGTTCGAGGTTGTTACAATTTGTTTCTGAACAGGGTGGCAATGGGTGCAGAAGGTAAATAGATGCAACCGGAGCTTCTTTAAGTATTAGAGTAGGAAGTAACTCTTGATTGAGTATGGAACCTGTGAACCCTCTGGTATTGAGTATGGGATCGAGTAAAGGACATGGTTTTTTAGTAGGATATGGGATTGTATTACCAAAACCCGTTCCATACTCGACCCATTGTCATTCCTACATTGTGGAGTTTCTAATATACCCAAAGATAATCCTCATGTAACATTTAATAAAATTTTGTGGGTGCAGGGCCTAGGGATGATATGGATTATGTTGAACCTACCATGGTTGACTTTAGTGAAAGTATGGAAGCACTCCAAATCTTAACTGATTGCAAACAAAGAAACATGTCTCCTTTTTCTTCAAGCTCAAGTTTTGAATGTGCACACAGTTGATTTATACAATTCAAGGTGAAGTGTGTTTGGTGCTTATGATGAATTATTATATGTTATTGGGGTTGGTGGTCCAATGATAGAGGAAAATCCTCTAAGGAACACCAAGGTTTGGAGAGGTCATGGGTTCAAGTCCCACTCTCAACAGGAATTAAGAAATTCTCCTTTCAAAAAAAAATTAAACAGTAAGGTGCATCTCTCAGTGCAGCCTATACAAGTAGGTTATGCTTTAAAAGTATGTCGGGTGTCTGTTATGTGTCCACTCCACACACTGACACACTTCCTTATCTTCTTCCCGATGCATTTTCATTTCTCTGCTACTTCCTTCATCCCTAAAATTCATTCAAGCCCTAATTCGATCGCCAAAATTTGTTTGTGTGAACATGGCCATAAAGACATCAACCGGTTTATGACGAAGCAGTCGTCGTAAGCGTGGCGATCGCTCATCAGGAAATCCTCTCATGTTCTAATTTGTAATGGGTTATTCGCCCCTTAAAGCGGTACATGATTTGGGTTTAGAACATTGTGAGAAATTTGGATTCATATCCGGTGTGGGTGTGAGCTATGATTTTACATTCGTATATGTTTATGATTTTATAGTTTGATCTTGAAGTATGATGCTCGACATAAGGTTGCATGTGACACCATGATGGAAGGATTCAAGTGGAGAATGCAAGGTATAATGTTTTTTAGCCACTTTATTTTGGTTTTAACTTTTTAAGTGTCAACCGAGGATTTACATGTTTGTTTTTTGTTTCATTTTTAGGTTACTATCAAACACTACTATTGGTAGACTTTATGAATATTATCATCTTGTATAGAGAAAAATTGGCATATAACACGAAAAACAAGCTGCAAACATAAAAACTTCTCGCCGCAACGCGTGAGCGTGAAAAAATAGTTAAAATAACAAATAAAAGATTAACCTAAACAAACAAATGACTTTAACACAAAGTATCAAGTAATATAAACATATAAATTAAGCAGACAATTTAAATATTTGATCTAAGCAAACAAATTTATAACAAAAAATCTAGTTTTATCATAGAAAAAAAAGAGGTATAATGCGGGAAAGAAGCAGAATACATATCAAATTAAACACACAATTTAAATATTGTATTGTGCCTTTATTTCCTGGGCCTCATCTCTACAGAATTATGCCCCCACCCTTCAAACTTGGGCTATAATTTATAAAAAAAAATGCTTCTTTTTTACATACTACAGTTGGGCCTTACGGGATGCTTGACCCTTCCTATATACATTGAATCCGCGAATGAAATAAATAATAACTAGTATTATTCCTGACGCACGATGCGACGATAGGATTATGAGATTTTGATGCAATAGAATAGTGCTCGGATAAGAAGAAAGTCATATACACTCATTGAACAAAAGTAATATCTTACAAGAAAACATTTCCTAAGTTATCTTCCAAAAGATATGGTATTAGCCTGAGTTTTTTGTGGGAACAAAGAGTGGCCCAAGAACTATTTAAACAAAAGTTAGAGCTGCTAGGTTTGGTCCTTCACTTGGTGAAACAAAGTGATCACAAAAGATGAGCCCATTTTTTAAGCAGTCTTTTTTATCAGGGAAACGTAGCCTTTTCGTCTCACTTATGCCGTCAGCTGCAAGCGTTATAGGTGGAAATCAATGTGTATTTTTCTTAGCTAACAGAATCATATTTTTTATGTAGCTAGTGATTGAAAGAGGCTTCGTTTTGCTGCTGAACCTGTGGCTAATGGTGTCGCTGGTTTGGGCGTTGGTGGTGTGATTTGGCAGCTAAAGGTGTAGCAGAAGTAACTTCTTCAATGACCGGGTATGTTAATTTGTTTACCGTGCATTTCCGGTCGCCTGTACGCATGTCTTTTTGCACTTGCAAGTGGAAATTTTTTACCATTCCTTTGATTGCTTGGAGGGACGGCGGTATCATTGTTGTGTCTATATAGGCTTCTTCTATCAACAGATCCGAGCATTCTTTGCCAAGAAATGTTTTCACGAGTTCATTAAAAAGAGTTGCTGTAACATTCCCTGTTTCGTTAGCAATGGTGGTGACTATGCGGAACCTGTTTGTTGCAAGTTGTTAGTGTATATGGTTAAGTGGGTTAGATTGTATATACAAGCCTTACATGTATTTTGGTTTTTTGAACTTTCCATCTGATGCGCATGTCCATTCGTCTCCACTTTCATAGATCGTTTGTAAGCAATCCGGGCATGCGGTGTAACACCAATTTTTACCTGTCATAATTTCAATAATCGAAGCGGTACATATGAAGGTTTTGCCCTGCAATAACAGAGAATATTTAAGTTTTGAGTTAGCTTTTTACATAACTAAATAGCTTAATACCTATTGATTTACTTAAAATTATATATTTTAGTATTCCAAAACTCATTTTTTTCCAATTGAAACTTCTTTTACACTGTCAATAAAAAAAATACTTCAAAAATCACTCTAGAAACAAAAAATATGATTCATTGTAATAATCTACAAGTATACTGATGTAGTGCAAAGCACACATCTTTATTCTTATTGTTTTAGTTCGTTTTAATTAGTTTGTCTTCGTTTTGAGTCATTTTTGTTATGTATTGAGTCATTGTTATGTTTAAAGGTGCTCGTGAGAAGTACAAGTGAAAACCCGAAGAAACCGAGCACGAGAATGAGGCCCAAGAAATAAAAGTTAAAAAAAGTTGAAATTCCAGTCCCTCGTGGTACGCGAAGGAGGAAATTTCAGTCTCTCGTTGTACGCGAGGGAGTCCAAATCCAGCCCCGATTATTTTATGGACAAACCTCTCACGGTACGCGAAAATCCTCAAAAAAACCCAAAATCGAGAACTAAAAGAATTTGAAGGCAATTAGGTCAGGGGTTCGTATCTCAGCCGTCTGGAACAAGTGTTAGGGAGATTTTGAGAGCAAGAAGGTCAAAATCAAGTGCAAGATTAAAGCTTTTGTATTCCGGGTTCATTGTATTAGCGTTCTAGGTTTTCAGGATTGCATATTTGTGTTTGATTTGAATGTTTGAAACCATGTTCTTGTCTTATGCTTCTGTTTTGATGTGTTTAAGCATGATCGTTGGCTAAAACTTTAATACTTCCTAGGTCATGATGAATACTGTGTTAAACTTATGATTTTTATTCGGTTTTGGATTCTAAGGATGGTTGAATGATTTTGTATACAGTCTTTCAATAATCAATAGTGATGAATATGCATGCTTTAATCTGGTTTTGTGTTTATCAATGTTCCTCATTACGTCTTGTTGAATGTCGTTCATTAATAGATGCATGTTTAGGTTGTTTGCTTATTGATTGTCACCTAAGTGGTTTTCTAGACGTAGTAATCCATAGGAGTGTTAGTTTATCCTTGATTAGATTGAGTGTTCTTCCTAGTTCAATACCCGAGAGGTGAGAATTAGTTGTCTTGTCTTCGTCATTAGGAATCCGAGTGTTAACAGTCTGAGAGGGCGTTGGTATTAGGTGTCTAGTGATTGTTGCTAGTTCATGTCATAGTTGATATCCTGATATTACCCCGTGCATTCTTCGAATGTATTGTGGACAGTGAGACTGAAAGGTGATCTGTCTTTAGGGTACATTGTCATTGTTGGAGAGACCGAGAGGTGATTCAACCATCTGGTGAGTTTAGTACACTTTAAGTTCCTTAGTTGGTGACACACTGAGAGTGATTAGGGATCCACTAGGTAGTCTTTAGTCGTCATCCTTAGAAACCCAGATCCATCTTAGTTTCCAGAACCGGTAGAAGTTGAGCTTTGCAAGTAGGATTCCGACCTAGGCAGGGCTCTTCCTATTCCTGATATTACCTTACTTCTTTGTCTTGATAGTTTGAGTCGATCTTAGTTTTTTGCATTCTTTAGTTAATTCAGTAGTATAGTAAACCCCCTAATTATCGATCTTTAGTCTGAGTCTGAGTCTAGTATTGTTACATAGTGTCTCTAGGGTTCGATAACTCGGTTTACCATTAAGTTGTGCTACACTCGATAGGTACACCTGCCTGTCAGTGCGGTTTAGTTCATAGGTACTCCATCTTATTACTTAGGAGTATAGGTTCGGTTTTATAGTTATTTTTATAGACCGCCTGGACGACATCATATACTCATGACAGTATGCCACCACTCGCAAATTCATGCATCAATAATCTTTGCCAAAAGACAATCAAATATTAAACAGTCTTTTGTGACATGCATCAGTAACTAACCATAAAAAACCCTAATTAATATTTAATTCTTAAAATCTATAGTAGCAACAAATTGAACCAATCAGAAACATAAATTACATGAAGACCTAGGGTTGTAAGTAGTGTTGCAGAAATATAAAGGAGGGGTTCTCACTGCTAGTTTTTGTTGTTGTTTTTGAAGCAACTCTTCAATGTTTATCCTATTTTCTCCGAGTGCAATCAAGGTGTTCCGGCCTGCCATTTCTTGTAATTTGTTGTGCTGGTTGCCACTAGAATCGCCTTTAAAATCGGATAGTCAAAGAGAATTGAAACTGGCAATTAGTAGTGCATGTGGTAAGGGGGTATGAGTTTAAAGTCTAAACTTTTAACCTGTTAAGCAGCATCTCTATCAAAGGAGTAGTGGGGTTCAAGTACACGTATGTTGCTGAAGTGGATGACAGTTGTATGCGACCTTGTATAAAGGGCATAAATGTGTGTAAAAGGGGTGATATGTAATATGAGGGCAGAGGCAAACCATAAGTCCATAACTATTATTGGTTACCTTGGTATTGAACAATTCACATCGAAGTGACGGTAATGACTGTTGGAAATTCAGTTTTTTCAACTGCTTCTTTGTTATATCTGTTGGATGATGTCATGATTTCTTTCCATAGAGTTGCTTGGATGCTTCAATTGGAACCAACATTGGATGCAACATTATCCACAATAAAAACATACCAAATACATGTAGTCATCATAACCCCATGAAACCATCACATTTTACAGTCCACAATGCATAAATCTCATTCTTAGTTTGATAAATGATATGACATCATTTATACATGTTTTACATGTACAATTATCCCCATAAATAGCACAAATTATATCGTTCGAGTAAAACAAGAGGCAACCTATACCCACTATCCTTTGGTGTTGGAATACTTTCACACATTATCTAAGGGTTAGTGGAGTCACTTGTATGGTCATTCTTGGCTAGCCCTCTTGTGTTGCTCGAGTTGGTTAAACTTTAATTAATTAATGAAGTATTTTTAGTAAGTTATGTTTTTAAAGTCTTTACTATAAGTTATCTAAAATAGACCAAAATAAGTGATCTTTAAATCAATCTAATAATCTTTTATCTTGTGAGTTACTCAAGCAAGACTTCTTGTTTGAGAAGCTTATTCGATATTTGTACTGTCTATATACAAATCTTGATGCTAGCACGGCCGGTTAATATAGATTTAATATTATGGGTTGATTGGAGGTTTGGGTATTCAGCAGGCCGTTTGAGCCCTAAACAGACCGGGCGGTTTGTGTCGGTAATTCTCTACTTCTCTTGTATCGGCTTGCAGAGGACTTCTAGCAGGAGCCATGGGGTTTGATCTTGAGAATGAAAGTCTTATTTATTTGAAATAATATTATAAGTAAAGACAACTATTTAAGAACATAATTAGTTAGTTCCGAGCGTTCATAAAGTACATTTAGAGGAAGTCGTGCATTCCGACTTACCGGAAGAAGTTACAAGACCACACGTACGTCAGTCACGAGGATAATAAGTCCGAATAATGAATTGTAACGATACCGACGGACTTGACACCCCGTTTAGGGTCCATTATATTTATTAAGGAACAGTTGGCCGACCGTATCCACTGTTCTGTTACGAAATACTAACTCCCCTATCGAAAGTGTTAGTACTAGTAACTATGACCAACCTTACTTTAAATATAGCATTAATTAACAAGGGATAACAACTAGAGTAACACCTTAAACAGAATAATATTTCTAATTACATTTCTTAACTTTTTATTTTTCCTTTTTAACAAAACCCATTTTCCAACTTATTATTCTAGTCAGACAATAGCGAGGGTTGAGTACGGGAACCGTATCCATGGTTCGATACTTGGTTCTTACCCATACTATACTACGATTTGATAGGTACACTTGCCTATTGTGTGTGTGTGTGTTTAGTTGAAGTAATTGTCATTTTAATTTATAAATTTAAAACATGATTTGGTGTACCTCTAAATAGAATATATTTATCACTACTAAAAACACACTATCAAGTTTTTGATGTTGTTTCCAGGCATATATATATTTATATTTTTATCTACATATAAAACCACACATCAATAAACATGATTGTTCATATCAGGGTTTTCCTTGAAATACTACACCATAAAAATAAAACATAAAAAAACACCTAGGTTTGATCTAAAGTGTACCTTATGGTAATGCTATATTACATAAATAAAAAAAATTAGCTGTAAAAATGTATCTTTTTATAAACTATTCGGTAGCAAAATAATTTAAAACATTTGTTATATATAAGTAATGCTAATATTACATAAATAACCAGTTTTATGGTAGCAATAAGCACATAAAAATGGTTATAATAATCACATGTCACACCCTGCCTCAGGCACCCCCTGGACGTGTGCGAGCCTGATTGGTATCATTTGGTTCTTTGATTTCAAAGTTCTATAAAATACAGCGGAAGTCTTTTCAAAGGATCGTTTCATCATTCTTTCAACCTCGAGGGTTGTAATTGTAAATACCAAAACTCAGTTGGAAAACAAAAGCCTAGTATTTACTTCAAAAACATAGGGTTTCAATACCCTTTTCATTTGATTACAAAACAATGTTTGAAATCAAATACATGATGAGCCACTGGAAATAGTATAACACAGGGTTGATCAGTTCCCTCGTCCTATCTCCTTTCTTTATGATTTCCCTTTACACGAGGCCTGAGAATCCTACGTGCATTCCATCCTTCCTGGGTCAGATCTTATGTCTGCCCATATACCCTTCTCATCATATTTTTTTCGTTACCTGGAAAACATTTTGAAAATAAAATGTCAGCACGAACGCTGGTGAATACAATATCTTGACATAAATCATTCGGCACAAACAAGTATTAATTTCATAATCACATCTTTATGTTCAATCTACACACTCAGAAGGGTCGTCATGTTCAATCGCACCACAGTATACACTGGCATCATAGCTTATAACACTGGACAGGTCTACGCCTCCGGATTTGTTATAAGATAAGCACCAGCCGCAAGTTTTACGTATACTTATGGCCAGAATGCTTGGTTCATAGAAGAACGTTGAGTATTATTTCGGTAACCTTTATTTGGCCATTTTTGTAAATAAAATGTTTGACATAAGTTGTTTAAGCGATAAAGTATTCACCTTTTTGTTGGGAATGAGCCTCTAAAGTCCAACGCTTATAAGCTAGCTTCTTAACTTGATTTCTCTAGCGTAACAACCTTTCTACGAGCGTTCTTTATTAAACCAAGCACTACAACGAGCGGGAGTTGGACCGGGATCGTCGGGAGTGGGCTAGGGATCACCTGGAATGAGTTTTTAGAGGTTGGAAGTGGTTTGGGATGAGGAGAATCAACTGAAGTCGATCAACTATTTATAGGCTGCCATTCGGATCTATGTCGGACCGTTATGGCTGGGGATGTCAGTCCAACATTCGACTTAGCCCACGTCAGCCCTAGATGTTCACATCTGATTGGACCGAACATAATTGGAGGCATATCGGACTGATATGTGGACCATGTCGGTCCGATATCCAGACCCATGTCCCATCGGTGGGGCTGAGTCATTGGACATGTGCCATGTAACATCCGTGAATTTTTACATGTAACATTTTTATTTAATCTGGTGCAATAATAACATCTTGACTCGTCATTTCTTGTTATAACATATGTGTACATATTGTCGTGGCAATTATTATTCTCAAACGTATAACGACTCGGAGTTTTTGAGATTTTAAACTTTTACTTTATATTTTCTTTATAAATATATTTTGTTAAATTAAATAAACTAATTATAAACTTTAGGTTTTATAAAATGACGTGTTATTTTACAAAAGAAAAATAATAATAATGAATAATTATAAACTTAGTAAGTCTATCAATGATAAACCAGATAGTATCATTCCCTCGATTTGTTCGGGGAAGTTTAGTAATGAAATCCATGGTTATCATTTCCCATTTCCAGACAGGAATTTCAAGTTGCTGTAATAAACCAGATGGCTTCTGGTGTTTAGCTTTAACTTGAGAACAAGTCAGACACTTTGCAACATAGATAACGATATGCGTCTTCATTCCTATCCACTAGTAATTGGCTTTTAGTTTTTTATACATCTTATCGCTCCCGTGATGCATTGTGTATTTAGATTTATGGGCTTCTTCAAGAATTTCTTCACGAGTATTCCCATAGATAGGAACCCAGATTGTTTTGTTCATCCTAAGAATTCCGTCATCTCCTTTGATCAACTGATCAATCATGCCTCCCAATCCTTCTTTCTCAAGGTTGGGTTCTTACAAGGCAAGTTTCTGAGATTCCTTAATACGAGTGATAAGATCGATTTGGAGATCAAGTCTTATGGCACGAACTCGTTTAGGTTTATCATGTTCTTTTCTGCTCAGAGCATCTGCCATGACATTGACTTTTCCTTCTTGATAACATATTTCAAAATCGTAATCATTTAGGACTTCCATCCAACGTCTTTGCCTCATATTCAGTTCCTTCTGACTGAATATATATACTTTAGGCTTTTGTGATCAGTGAAGATAGTGAATTTGACTCCATATAGATAGTGCCTCCATAATTTCAATACGAATATTATGGCGCCCAGTTCTAAGTCATGAGTCGTATAATTCTTTTCATGAGTTTTTAATTGGTGACAAGCATAAGCAATAACCTTGCTTCCTTACATTAACACACAACCAAAGTCGGTGTGTGAATCATCACAGTAAACTGAAAAGCCTTAATTTACTTCTAGCAAAGCCAGTATAGGTGCTTGAGTCAGTTTCTGTTTCAAAGTTTTAAAAGCTTCAGATTGTTTAGGACCCCATTCATAATTGACTGACTTGCGGGTCAGAGAAGTTAATGGTACAACTATCCGAGAGAAATCTTGGATAAATCTCCAATAATAACCAGCTAAACGAGAAAACTACGAACTTCAGTTGGTGACTTCGGGATTTCCCATTTGGATATGGCTTCAATTTTGACATGGTCAACTTGAATACCATTGGCATTAATGACATGACCGAGAAATTGAACTTCTGACAGTCATAATTCAAATTTTGAGAACTTAACGTAAAGCTTCTTTGATCTCAAGAGTTCGGGTATGATTTTCAAATGATCCGCATGATCTTCCATACTTTTAGAATAGATAAGGATATCATCAATAAATACGATAACGAATTTGTCCAAGTAAGGTTTACAGACTCTATACATCATATCCATGAATGCTGCTGGTGCATTAGTAAGTCCGAACGGCATTACCGTGAACTCATAATGACCATATCGAGTTCTGAAAGCAGTTTTAGGAATGTCTTCTTCCTGGACTCTCAATTAATGATAACCAGAACAAAGATCGATTTTGGAAAAGCAACGAGCTCCTTGAGGTTGATCGAAAAGGTCATCAATTCGGGGGAGTGGATAACGATTCTTTATCGTAACTTTATTTAGCTCGCGATAATCAATACACATACGCATTGATCCATCTTTCTTCTTAACGAATAAAAATGGAGCTCCCCAATGTGATGAGCTTGGTCTTATGAATCCTTTCTCGAGTAATTCGTCTAATTGCTTCTTTAATTCTGCCATTTCATTTGGAGCTAATCTTTACGGGGCTTTTGCAATAGGTGCCGTACCGGGTACAAGATTTATTCTGAACTCTACTTCTGTCTCAGGTGGAATTCCAGGCAGTTCATCAGGGAATTCAGCCACAACCGGCATATCTTCAATCTTCGTCTTAGTGTCGGTAGTTACAGAAACAAGGTATGCTAAGCATCATTTCCTTAAGTACTTGTGGCTTTTAGCATAGAAATTATTCCAACGGAGTTGGATAACTTATCGGCATTAATCGTAAGAATATTTCCTTTCGGTGAACGAAGTTCTATTGCCTTTTTATCACATAGGATATGGGCTTGGTTAGAGGCTAACCAATCCATTCCTAAGACAATGTCAAATTCTAAAGTCATTGGCAATAATTTTGCAGGTATAACATGTCCTGATAATGTGGTATGGCAATTATCGAGGATTTCAGATATTTGGACGAGGCCACCATTGGCAGTCTCCACCACGTATTTCTTGTTTAATTTAGCTAGAGTTTTATTTAACAGTCTGCAGAATCTATGATCTATAAAACTTTGGTTTGCACCAGAGTCAAATAAAACTCGAGCATAAATATCATCAACAAGAAATGTACCCGTAATGACATTAGGCATACCTGCTGCTTCATGAGTGTTAAGAACAAATGCTCATGCATTCTTCTTCACTCCATCTGCAGGTTTAGGACCTGTCTTGTCCGTTTTCTTAGGACAATTAATTTTGATGTGACCAGCTTCGCCACAACCAAAACAAGTAATCGGCTTCTTCTTGAAGCAATCTTCGGTCTTGTGTCTGGACATCTTATAATAGTTGCAGAAAATTCCAGCACGACATTATTCCAAGTGCCTCCTTCTGCACTTTGGACAGTCAGGGATGGAGGAGTTGTAATTTCGAGGAGTAAAGTTGGATTTATTGGATCCAATCGGGCCTTGCCCAGCTATCTCCCTCTTCTTCTTTACTTCTTCTTGATTTCTAATCAAGCTAGTTGTTAATGATGCCCCCAGATCCATGACATCATCAATATTTTCACAATTTGCGACCTTCACCATGTCGCGGATTTCACCAATAAAACCCCAGATATAACGTTTGATTAGGTTTGATTCAGGATTAGCTAGATGAGGAATGATTTGAGCATATTCTAGGAGTTTGGTGGCGTACTCCTGATGATTTGTTCCAATCATTCTTAAACTTAAAAATTTTCTTTCAATTTGTTCCCGTTCGTTCTAGGGAACATACTTCTTCTCAACCCTTGTCTTAAAGGCACTCCAGCCCAATGCATAGGCTGCATCTCTTCCTTTAGCGGCAACAATATTGTTCCACCATTCAAGAGCTTGGTCCTTGAATAGATTGGAAGCATATGGAACTTTATCTTCCTCAGCACACTTGCTGATAGCTAATACAGACTCGGTCTTTTCAATCCACCTCAATGTTCTCTCCTAGAGAAGTTGTATGGCTTGCAGTCGTGAAACATCATGTAGGTACATCCGACTACCTTCCTCTTCTTTGCCATATGACCATAGTTATTACCCATGCTTTCTCCTTCAGATGAGTTATGGTAATATTCTTCTTTTTCTGTCTTTTTGGTTTTATGAGAAACAAAACCTTTTGGTTCAAGAGTTATAGGTTGTGATTGAGTGACTATTTGAGTTTGTCAGGAATGAACAGATTGAGGAATTGAAGGTTGAACAGACATCCTGTCAGCTTGTCTCTTTTCAAGCTCGGTAAATATCAATGGAAGAGAATCCTTTATTCCTTCCTTGATCAATTTATGAAGTTCCATACGAGAATTGTTATTTTCAGCAGCATTATCAATTACTGCTTGCTTTTCTTTCCCCTTGTATTTTGAGAAGGTCCAATATTTTTCGACATACTATTAAAAGAATAAAAATTGATGTAAAACAAAGCTTTTTATTGATAAAATATATTACAGAAGATAATATATACAAGTTATTTAGAAATTTCTAAAGTTCTTGTCTTCAAGAGCTTGAACTAATAGGGCATTCCAAGCTTCAATTTATGCTTTTTCTCTTTCCAATTCAGCTATTCGGTTTAACAGCATTTGCTCCCTTTCACTTCCTGACGCATTCTCATTTATATGCAGAGCTGGAATAGGAATTGTCTAATAATACGGAACATAGGGAATATTAGAATCAGCACGCTCTTCTTCAGGGTCATATTTATTTTCATAAGTAATTTCAGCGTATCCCTCATGAAAATTTTGTGGATAAACATGAGTGATATTATAACTTCCAGCTGTTGGAGCAGAATGAAAACTTATAGAAGGATTATATGGAACACTAGGGTTTCCTATTTCTTCGAGGCTTCTGAAAGTAGAGCTTTCAGTTTCCTCATTAAGTTCTATAGTTGTTTCATTCGTTTTACGGTCAAAGTAATTAGCAGGAGCGAATTTTCCAAGAAAACTAGGACCTTTGCCCTTTCCAACCACTCTGAAAATTAAAACGAAAGGATATTTTATTATCATAAAATATATTACTGTACAAAAGTAAAATACAACAAGATTTCAATCTTTCATTAACTTCTTCCCCAGGGTCTTTAGATCATTTCCATATTCATATACCTGTTTCTCATAAAACTGGGTTCTTTTCTTATCCATGATTTTCTTCTTGGTTATCTCATCCGTTTGGCGTAACGAACGATCTAAACATTTGATATGGGAAGAAGGCATAGTATACTTATAACCATATTTAGGAGGAGGTTCACGAATACCCATCACCATATCATTATAAGCATGATGACATTCTGGTGGTGATTGAAAGTAAGCTTGGTAAGGATCATATGTTGGTTCGGGGAACACATATGGATCATACATGACCGGGGATCCAGAGTTATAGGATTGATAATCAGAACTGTTTGAGATAGGGTTATTGAAAGGATAATCATTAGGGTTTTCAGAAGCAGATTGATATTGGGGATCTTCAGAAGGATCTTCTTCAGATGATCGAATCTGACTGGATTGTGCCTCGTTACCTTGCACAGATTGAGCAGCAGTATTCCAGTTACTAAAGTCTAATCCAGCATTCATCCATTGGCTGGAAGAGTTTTGGGATTGAGGGTGGTATTCGGGAGAATTAGTGAGTACAGCAAATGGGTTGTCATTATAGTACGGTGAACAAATAGGATTCCGTTTGTCAGATAACTACATACCGGTCAGAAGGTTACCTTGTTTTCTTATCTTAAAAGCATCATGGTTAAAGCTTAGATACTAGATCCAAGTATCTAGTTCGCTAAAACCTGTGGCTCTGATACCAACCTATCACACCCCGCCTCAGGCACCCCTTGACGTGTGCGAGCCCGATTGGTATCATTTGGTTCTTTGATTTCAGAGTTTTATAAAATACAGCGGAAGTCTTTTCAAAGGATCGTTTCATCATTTTTTCAACCTCGAGGGTTGTAATTGTAAATACCAAAACTCAATTGGAAAACACAAGCCTTGTATTTACTTCAAAAACATAGGGTTTCAATACCCTTTTCATTTGATTACAAAACAATGTTTGAAATCAAATACATGATGAGCCACTAGAAATAGTATAACACAGGGTTGATCAGATCCCTCGTCCTATCTCCTTTCTTTATGATTTCCCTTTACACAAGGCCTGAGAATCCTAAGTGCATTCCATCCTTCCTGGGTCAGATCTTATGTATGCCCATATACCCTTCTCATCATATTTTATTCATTACCTAGAAAACATTTTGAAAATAAAACGCTGGTGAATACAATATCTTGACTTAAATTATTTGGCACAAACAAGTATTGGTTTCATAATCACAACTTTATGTTCAATCTACACACTCAGCAGGCCCATCCTATTTAATCGCACCACTGTATACACTGTCGTCATAGCTTATAACAGTGGACAGGTCTACGCCTCCGGATTTGTTATAAGATAAGCACCAGCCGCAAGTTTACGTATACCTATGGCCTAAATGCTTGGTTCGTAGAAGAACGTTGAGCATTATTTCGTTAACCTTTATTTGGACATTTTCATAAATAAAATGTTTGACATAAGTTTTAAAAGCGATAAAGTATTCACCTTTTTGTTGGGAATGAGCCTCTAAAGTCCAAAGTTTATAATATAGCTTCTTAACTTGATTTCTCTAGCGTAACAACCTTTCTATGAGCGTTCCTTCTTAAACCGAGCACTACAACGAGCGGGAGTTGGATCGGGATCATCGGGAGTGGGCTAGGGATCACCTGGAACGATTTTTTAGAGGTTGGAAGTGGTTTGGGATGAGGAGAATCGACTGAAGTCGATCAACTATTTATAGGCTGCCATTCAGGTCTATGTCGGACCGTTATGGCTGGGGATGTCGGTCCGACATCCGTCTTAGCCCACGTCAGACCTAGATGTTCACATCTGATTGGACCGAACATAATTGGCGGCATATCGGACCGATATGTGGACCATGTCAGTCCGATATCCAGACCCATGTCCCATCGATGGGGCTGAGTCATTGGACGTGTGCCATGTAACATCTGTGAATTTTTACATGTAACATTTTTATTTAATCTGGTGCAATAATAACATCTTGACTCGTCATTTCTTGTTATAACATACGTGTACATATTGCCGTGCCAATTATTTTTTCTCAAACGTATAACGACTCGGAGTTTTTGAGATTTTAAACTTTTACTTTATATTTTCTTTATAAATATATTTTGTTAAATTAAATAAACTAATTATAAACTTTAGGTTTTAATAAATGAAATGTTATTTTACAAAAGAAAAATAATAATAATGAATAATGATAAATAAATAAGTTTTATAGAATAAATTTCTTAATTTAAATGATAGTTTATCGAATGAATTAGAAATTTAACCCTTTCATGTCATATGAACCCCCTCTAGTTACATTGAACCTACTCTTTGAAACCAACCCCCCTGAAATCAAACCAATTTTGACAATGAAAAGTCAAACACGTTATTTCCACATTCAATCCAGCTAAATCCGTGACCCTAATCCTCCGATTTTAATTCTAAACCAATCGGGATCGTATGAAAAAAGGGAAACAACCGTTTGGTTTGAAAATCCTTGTCAAAATCCGTCCAATTTTGGAACCAAACGAGTATCACGGTCGTGGGTTTCAAACCCATAAATCAAGTCCGTAATCCCGCAAATCTCGTTCCATTTGCAAACTGTAACGCATGTTAAATCGTCCCTTATAAACCCTCTATCAAATAGCAACTGGAGACAAGCCTTTTCATCCCTGTAGCGATCGGTCAAGGACAGGAGGTTGCACCTACAATTAATATTTTTTTTAAAAGTATATCTATAATTATGTTTAGTTATTCTCTAAAAGCATTTTGAGTATCACGAGTAGTATATGAGCATCATTATTTTATGTACGTATTATTTTGTTATCACTATATATTTCAAGAACATGATAAACATTATTGTGTTATCATAAACCTTATCATTTTTAAAGTTATGAAATGGTCGTGATTCGTTAAACGTTATAAGTTTAATTAAACGAAAAGGGTTATAAATATAGTAGTAACCTAAATCCTTATAGCCATTTGATCAATAATATATTATTAACAATACGATGTTATTAGCATGACTAATAACATAAATGTTAATAATTATTTACTAGTATATTTATCACGTTATTATTTACACGATATGATGAATTCTCGTTAGATAATTACTAATCTTACTAATTGGATTTTTAGTAATATTACAATTCGCATAACTAGTCTATCTATTTCAAATTATACCCTATTAAATATTATCATATTCCATTTGAATGATTATTTTAACCTAAATTTTTTAATAAAATATTTATGGTATTAAATTACAAATATTACTTATTTTGACACCTAGCTTGCTTTTATTTATAAAACATCATTCGTATCCTTGATCACTCGTCTATTCCAAAACCCTAAAATCCAAAATCGTTCCGTTCCTATTTCTTTTAATCGTTTCCATATGTTAAACAATATATCTTATTTAACTTAGGGCATTCTTAAATCTCGTTGCTACAAGTTACAAGTCTAATCCTCTACTTATTAAGGTGAGACTTCATAGCCCCTTTTTCCTTTTTACTTTTGGGGTGAAACATGTATACATATGTCTTGATAACTTAACCGTTTTATCAAAACAGATTCTTAAATAAGTAATTTCAATATTGTGTTTGATATTTGAACACTACAATACTGTTGCAATCATTAACTAGTTTGCAAGCCTAAGGCAGTACTAGTGTGGCCATATAGGGGAACCGATATAACAACGACACAATCTTTGGGATTGTGGATGCAATAACATTTCAACGGCACAATCTTTGGTATTGTGGATGCAATAACATTTCAACGGCATAATCTTTGTGATTGTGGATGCAATAACATTATGGGTTGATTGCAATAAATTAGGTGTTAATATGTTTGCACACTTGTTTGAACTTGTATTGAATTAGTTTTATATCGTTTATACCAATTTATCTTTATAACTTATAAAACATATGTCTCTCACCAACTTTATGTTGACCCATTTTACTTTACATGTTTCAGGAAATAAATAGTTGATGATGAAGGATCACATAGAAATTCTTTTGCACTTAGCTAATAAATTTGAACAATATTACTTTTGATGTTTGTTTGTTTTATTGAAACAAGTGATGACATTAATTATGAAATTTAATAAATTATGTGATGCTTTAGCAATTGTCTTTATACCTTGTGCTATGAACTAAATGTTTGACACCTCGCGTTTCCGCCTCTGGCATGTAACATCCTGGTTTCTCGTTTAGAGAACGGGTTTGTAAATAATTGTTTAAAGAGAATAGACGGTTTAACGGATGTTGTACATTTTAGTTAATGTGGATATTAGACGGGTGTTATTGTGTAATAAACGGAACTCAATGGAGAGTTTTGTAAAGGAATTCAAGACGGGCCAAGCCCAAGGACTAGCTGGTAGCGTGCGAGGGCCAAGCCCGTTCCGGCAAAGCACCCCTATAGGGTTACGACAAAGGGGGGGATCCCCATTGTGTCTTGCGGCTGCCGAGAAGAGAAGGGAGTGGGAGAGAGGCCATTCATCATGATTTGGTCGAGATCAAGGTATAATCGCGAGCCTCTAATCATCGTGTATATGTTTTAATCTTCGGTTAATCGTAATAATCGTTTTATGGTTCTAGGGTTTCGTAGGCGACGAGTAGTGAAAGAGGAGACGAGTTCTTGGTGATTTGATTTGCACGAGTCACTCGGATCAAAGGTATAACATCTATATTTGTCCTCGTTTAATCATTTGGTCGTTTGAAACTTGTGAGCCGAAAACCGTAAGGATGCGAGAAGAGGGTTTGCGAGTGGCCGGCGGTGCTGCGGACCGGACATGGCAGTCCCCAAAGGGGCTGTTCGTGGCTGTTTGGATGATGGCAGCAGCGGAAATCGACCACCGCGGCTATGGATTGACATGGAGCAAGGCTGGAATGTCGGAAATGATGCTGGTCGATCGCGACAACAGCGGGGAGGGGACCGCGCGGTGGTTTGCGGGGCTGGGGAAGCTCGGAGGGAGGCGGCGACAGGAAGTGGTGGTTCCGGACTAGCATGGCTGCAATAATAGGAGCCAGATGGTGGCGTTGTCAAGTCGACCACGGGCGAGTATCGAGTTGGGGTCGGTTCGGGTGTGCATGCATTGCATGGCGACGTGCGTGCGCGGGTGTTAGACACCGGGTCGGGTTGAGCGAGTGAGAGAGGGGATGAATGTCGAGTCGCGTATTGACTCGTGAATTGTGTAATTGTTAGGTACGAGGTTGAAGGACGAGCATGAGAAGTTAGCAGGTTCTAGAGATCAAGTTGCGTCTAGCAAAGGTGAGTTTCTATTGCCCACTTTTAAATGTTTTAATGTTTTGGGCTCGAATACATGCGTAGTTGTTGACGTTAATAGTAGATAGGTGGTGTTGTGCGTTAAGCGCACATATTCTAATTTTTTTGCGTATGCATGGGACTGGGTCACGTACTTATTCGGTGTGACGGGTGATTGAGTGCAAGCTTGATATCGGGTTGACTTTAGTCAACGGGTTAACGTGTCTTGCGGCGTCAGACGGGTGATTGGGTTTGCCGATATCCTCGGATTAGGCAAGCGGGAATATATTGTGCGTCGTTGATATTAAACAATCATTTTGTTATAACCCATTTTATGAGTTAATATCTTTGGAGACTTAAACCCTTTTATATAACGGTTTTGGGGAAATAAGATCACGAATAAATTACTATAGAACTCACTCAGCGTAGCTGACGTTTTAGCATGTATTTCAGGTAAAGAGAAGATGTGAGCCGGCGGCTTCTAGATGGCGTTTGGTTACTGTGAATGGTGTGATGACATTTATATTCCGTTATGATGACCGAACTATCTAGATAACAGTACTTAATTGACTTGTGTTTTAGATTTGGGTCGTTGACCACATGTGACTGTTTGTTTTTTCGTTGCATTTATTGTGACGATTTGATGTCATTTACTATTGTGCTTACGTGTATGCCAACGTGTCGGTTCCCGGGTTTGGGGCTTTACAAGTTGGTATCAGAGCGGTGGTTTAAATAATCTGGGCATCCTCGATGCCTAGACTTAGACTGAGAATGGGACCAATGTGTAGGGAATGTCATCACGCGTAACCAAATGCCAGAAGCGCCAGGTATGAGTTACTGTATATGTGTGTGTGTTAGTAGGCTAAGACAGGGGCGTTATGCCAAGATGCAGTATAGGGATGGTTTAAAACCTGAAAGGCAAGGCAAGCGGGTAATGGCGATTGGCCACCGTAATTAAGTAATTGCACTTCTCGGATTGTTTTAAAAGATACCTAAGTATTGCTCTGTTTGTTATTAATTTCAGTAACTGATGGCACCTAAGAGTCAGATTGCTGATAATGCTACTAGCAGGGGGCGTCGTGAGAACGCTCAGGACAACAATGCTAATCATGAGGAGGTGTCGGTTCATACTGAACCGTCAGTGCGTGCTAAACCTTCGATGCATTCTGAGTACAATGAAGGGTTCCAATTCGAACCAGAGGTTCACGAGGCGGTCAAGAAGGAAGTGACCGAGATGATTCATGAGTACTTGCCTGATCTTATGAAGGCAGCGTTCGAAGAGTTAGAGACGAAGGTGCTAGTGGAGGTGGAAAAGAAGAAGAGGTCGGCTGGAACTGGCGGCAACTGTGACTACGGGCACTTTAAGTCGTACGATCCGCCTAGGTTCGATGGGTTGAAGGATGCAGTGGCCACGTATCACTGGCTTACTGAAATGGAGTCCACTATCTCTATCAGTGAGTGCAAGCCGGAGTAGATAGTGAAGTTCGTTTCTCACTCTTTCTCTGCTAAGGCCTTGCCCTGGTGGAACTCGGTGAAAGAAAGGAAGACTACTCAGGAGTTGGAAGCTATGACTTGGGAGGATCTGAAGGGTTTGGTTAGGAAGAAGTTTTATGCTCTGGGAGAACTAGAGAGAGTAGAGAGAGAGTTTCTAACTCTTAAAGCAGGAAAATCGACTTATCGTGAGTACACGTCAAGGTTCATAGAGATGGCACGTCTGGTGCCCCATTTAGCTAGAAATGATAAGCGGTGGATGAAGTTGTATGTAGCCGGTTTTCCAGATCGTGTTAGGCATCTAGTCAAGGCTCAGCAACCTTTGAGTTTTGACGGTGCGGTGGAGCTTAGTGGGACTTTGTATGAGGATGTCATGGGAGCAGAGGTGCAAGAGAAGAAGTCGGAGGATAAGAAGCGGACCATACCCCTCAAGAGGTTCGCAAAGATTTGAAGGTTCCGTTTATGAAGAAGGCTAGGACCGATGGTCCTGATTCGTGTTTCAAGTGTGGTAGAGTGCACTCGGGTGAGTGCAAGGCTGACGCGAGTTCTTGTTATAGGTGCGGTAAGGTAGGACACTTTGCTAGAGATTGCCCGCGCAATCCTAAGTGTTACTAGTGTGGGGGTTTTGGTCATCTGGCAAGAGAGTACAAGGTAGGTCAGGGAACGGGATCGAGTAGGGAAGCAGTTCCAGTGAAGAATAAAGATGAAAAGTCTAAGGCTAAAGCAAGAGCCTTCACCATGACTGCAGCTGAAGCTAAGAATGACCCTGATGTTGTTTCAGGTATTTTTCTTATTAATAATGTACCAGCTTATGTTTTATTTGATTCGGGGGCATGTAAGAGCTTCGTAGCCCAATCTTTTTGCAAGAGTCTGTGTAGGACAGCTAGGATGATTGAAAATTCGTTTAGTGTTGAGACCGTGGTGCGATCACCCACCAGAGTCGTTGAAGTGTTAGACGACTGTTTTATTGATCTAGAGGGTCATAGGTTCCTGTTAGATTATTTATTATTGCTCTAGGTTGGTTGGCTGCATTCGATGCGGACATTGTTTGCCGACAGAAAATGATAAGGTTGAAGTCCTTAGAAAGAACGGTGATGACAGTGTATGGAGACAGAGTGAGCTCTCTACCGAAAGTTATCTCTATGATGAAGCCGGTGAATTCGTTGAGGCGTGGATTCGTGGCAAACTTAGCTTATGTCACCAATGCAGAATCAAAGAGCATGGATTTAGCAGAAATTTCAGTGCTACAGGAGTTTGCGGATGTCTTCCCTGATGACTTGTCAGGAGTGTACCACCGGAATGAGAGATCGAATTCCAGATCGATCTATAGCCAAGAGCTCAGTCGGTTGCTAAAGCTCCGTATCGGTTGGCTACGACAGAGATGAAGGAGCTCATGGAGCAACTTCAAGACTTGTTGGACAAAGGGTTCATAAGACCAAGTGTATCACCATGGAGTGCACCGATCTTGTTTGTGAAGAAGAAGGATGGTAGCATGTGTATGTGCATCGACTATCGGGAGCTCAATAAGTTGACGATCAAAAACAAGTATCCATTACCACGTATCGATGACTTGTTCGATCAACTGCAAGGAGCAAAGTGGTTTTCATGTATAGATCTGAGGTCGGGGTATCATCAGCTGAAGGTTAGGGAAGAGGATGTTCCGAAGACGGCATTTAGGACACGCTATGGGCACTATGAGCTCTTGGTTATGTCCTTTGGATTGACGAATACTCCGGCAGCATTCATGGACTTGATGACCCGCGTGTGTCATCCAATGCTGGATAGATCGGTGATCGTGTTCATCGATGATATTCTAATTTACTCTAAGAGTGAGGAGGAGCACGAAGATCATCTACGAGAAGTGTTAGAGACGTTGAGACGAGAAAAGCTTTACGCTAAATTCTCAAAGTGTGCGTTTTGGCTACAGGAAGTGCAGTTTCTAGAGTATGTTATTAACCCAGAAGAGATCATGGTGGATCTTGCAAAGATTGAAGCAGTAGTGAAGTGGAACGCTCCTAAGACTCCAACGGAGGTGCGTAGCTTCTTAGGGTTAGCTGGTTATTACAGGAGGTTCATCAAGGACTTCTCTAAGCTGGCAATGCCATTAACTAAGCTGACTCAAAGGGAGTGAAGTTTGCTTGGGGACCGAATCAAGAAGGTTCATTTCAAGAGTTAAAGAAGCGGTTGACTGAAGCACCAGTGTTAACGTTACCGGAAGGAACGGACGACTTAGTGGTGTATTCGAACGCGTCTTATTTGGGGTTGGGTTGCATGTTAATGCAACGAGGGAAGGTGATTGCGTATGCGTCACGGCAGCTGAAAGCGCATGAAGTGAATTTCCCTACTCATGATTTAGAGTTAGCGGCGGTGGTGTTTGCACTCAAGTTATGGAGATACTACTTGTATGGAATCAAGTGTACGATCTACACGGATCATAAGAGCTTGAAGTACTTCTTCGATCAAAAGGAGTTAAACATGAGGCGGAGAAGGTGGCTAGAGCTAATCAAGGACTACGACTGTGAAATCCTTTACCATCCGGGTAAGGCAAATGTAGTTGCTGACGCGTTAAGTCGTAAGGAAGAACACACGCCAATTAGAGTTAAAGCGTGTCAACTAGTAGTAACGCCAGATTTCCTGACGTTATTAAAGGATGTGCAAGTGGAAGCCTTGAGAGATGAAAGGCTAAAGGAAGAGAGGATTTTTGGACAACGTGATATGTTGATTGAAAACAGTCAAGGGGTGTGGGTCAAGGATGACCGTATCTGGATACCAAGGTTTGGTGGATTTAGGGAGCAGGTACTTGACGAAGCGCACAAGTTGAGATACTCGATACATCCGGGAACGATGAAGATGTATCAGGATATGAAGGGCAACTATTGGTGGCCGGGAATGAAGCATGATGTGATCTAGTATGTGAGTAAATGTTTGACAAGTTTGCAAGTCAAGGCAGAACATCAGAAGCCCTATGGCAAAATCCAACCTTTAGAGATTCCGAAATGGAAGTGGCAGCATATTACAATGGATTTTATTATGAAATTGCCTAAGACGGTTAAAGGGCTCGATACCATTTGGGTAGTAGTGGATCGGTTGATGAAAAGCGCTCATTTTCTACCGATTAAGGAAACTTTCTCGTCGGAAAGGTTATCCGCAGTGTTTATTAATGAGATCTTTTCTAGGCACTGAGTGCCGATTACTATCGTATCCGACCGAGATACGAGATTCACGTCCAAGTTTTGGAAGAGGTTCAATGAAGCTATGGGAACAAGGTTGCACATTAGCACGGCGTATCACCCTCAGACTGACGGACAGTCAGAGCGGACGATACAGACGTTGGAGGACATGTTGCGTGCATGTGTGATTGATTTCGGAGGTGCATGGGATAGTCACCTATCGTTTGTGAATTCTCTTACAACAACAGTTATCATGCAACTATTGGGATGCCGCCATATGAGATGCTTTATGGGAAAAGGTGTAGAACCCTGGTGTGCTGGGGAGAGATCGGACAGAAAGAGTTAGGGAGTTTAGACGTTGTAAAAGCAACTTCCGAGAAGTTCGAGCTAGTAAAGCAAAGGATGAAATCCGCTAAGGATCGGCAAAAGTATTACGCCGACAACAGACGGCGACCTATAGAGTTTAATGCAGGAGATTATGTGATGCTTAAGGTGTCGCCCTGGAAGGGCATTACTCGTTTCCAGAAACGGGGAAAGCTTAGTCCGAGGTATATTGGACCGTTTATGATAGAAGAACGTGTTGGTAGTGTCGCTTACAGACTACAATTTCCAGATGCATTGGCAGGGATACACCCAACGTTTGTCCCATTTACGGAAGTGTTTGGTGGATGCTACAGAACACGTACCGTTAGACAACATTGTGGTGGACGATAAGTTAAGTTATGTAGGGGAACTAGTGACGATACTAGATAGAAAGGAAAAGAGGTTGCGAAGGAAAGTGATCCCTATTGTTAAGGTGCAATGGAAGCATCGTAAGGGATCTGAAGCTACATGGGAACTGGAAGCGGAGATGCGCGAACGTTATCCGCATTTGTTTCTAGATGACACAGGTTTCGAGGACGAAACCTCTCTAAGGGGGAAGACTTATAACATCCCGGTTTCTCGTTTAGAGAACGGGTTTGTAAATAATTGTTTTAAGAGAATAGATTGTTTAACGGATGTTGTACATTTTAGTTAATGTGGATATTAGACGGGGGTAACGGAACTCAAGGGAGAGTTTTTTAAAGGAATTCAAGACGGGCTAAGCCCGAGGACTAGCCGGTAGCGCGCGAGGGCCAAGCCTGGTCTGGAAAAGCACTCCTATAGGGTTACGGTTAAGGGGGATCCCCATTGTGTCTTGCGGCTGCCGAGAAGAGAATGGAGAGGGAAAGAGACCGTTCATCGTGATTTGGTCGAGATCAAGGTATAATCGCGAGACTCTAATCATCGTGTATACGTTTTAAGCTTCGGTTAATCGTAGTAATCGTTTTATGGTTCTAGGGTTTCGTAGGCAACGAGTAGTGAAAGGGGAGATAAGTTCTTGGTGATTCAATTTGCACGAGTCACTCGGATCAAAGGTATAACATCAATATTTGTCCTCGTTTAATCATTTGGTCGTTTGAAATTTGTGAGCCAAAAACCCTAAGGATACGAGAAGAGGGTTTGCGAGCGTCCGGCGAGGGTTAAGGAAGACGGGGATCGCGCAAGGTGGTCGACGGTACTGCGGACCAAACACGGCAGTCCCCAGAGGGGCTGTTCGCGGCTTTTTGGATGATGGCAGCAGCGGGAATCGACCACCGCGGCTATAGATTGACATGGAGCAAGGCTGGAACGTCAGAAATGATGCTGGTCGGTCGCGATAGCAGCGGGGAGGGGCTCACCGGTGGTTTGCGGGGCTGTGGAAGCTCGGAGGGAGGCGGCGATTGGAAGTGGTGGTTCTGGACGGCCATGGCTGCAATAATAGGAGCCGGATGGTGGCATTCTCGATCCGGCCACAAGAGAGTATCGAGTTGGGGTCGGTTCGGGTGTGCATGCATTGCATGCAACGCCATGCATGGCGACGTGCGTGCGCGAGTGTTAGACACCGGGTTGGGTCAAGCGAGTGAGCGAGGGGATGAATGTCGAGTCGCGTATTGACTCGTGTATTGTGTAATTGTTAGGTACGAGGTTGAAGGACGAGCATGAGAAGTTAGCAAGTTCTAGAGATCAAGTTGCGTCTAGCAAAGGTGAGTTTCTATTGCCCACTTTTAAATGTTTTAATGTTTTAGGCTCGAATATATGCGTAGTTGTTGACGTTAATCGTAGATAGGTGGCGTTGTGCGTTAAGCGCACATATTCTAATTTTGTTGCGTATGCATGGGATGCATGGGAACGGATCACGTACTTATTCAGCGTGACGGTTGATTGAGTGCAAGCTTGATATCGGGTTGACTTTAGTCAACCGGTTAACATGCCTGGCGGGGTCAGACGGGTGATTAGGTTTGCCGGTATCCTCGGATTAGGCAAGCGGGAATATATTGTGCGTCGTTGATATTAAACAATCATTTTGTTATAACCTATTTTATGAGTTAATATCTTTAGAGACTTAAACCCTTTTATATAACGGTTTTGGGGAAATAAGATCCCGAATAAATTACTATAGAAGTCACTCAACATAGCTGACGTTTTAGCATGTATTTTAGGTAAAGAGAAGATGTGAGCTGGAGGCTTCTGGATGGCGTTTGGTTACTGTGAATGCTGTGATGACATTTATATTCCGTTATGATGATCGAACTATCTAGATAACAGTACTTAATTGACTTGTGTTTGAGATTTGGGTCGTTGACCACATGTGACTGTTTGTTTTTCTACTACATTTATTGAGACGATTTGATGTCATTTACTATTGTGCTTACGTGTATGTCAACGTGTCGGGTTCTCGGGTTTGGGGCCTTACATGGCGGGGTGTGACAGATTGATATCAGAGCCTTGGTTATGGAGAATTAGGCTTAGAAAGACCTAGACTATAACCTAAGACTCCCTTACTTTGTATAGTAACTTTATATGATTTATATAATAACTTTATTTCTTCTTAGCCAAGTCATCATATTCAACTGATGTTCCCAATCACACACATGTCCACTCGGACCTTTCTTCACCTATACCCACTAGGGAACCCTCGTATAGCCTCATCCATTGGACCTCGTTAATGAATTCACATTAAGGAACCAAAACGACCAGGCCCAACAAGAAGGCCCACAAGGATGAAGGCCCCGAACTATTATCTGATGTCATGAGCAAATATAAGGGAAGAAAGGAGGAAGCTAAGGAAGCCCACGTACCATTCAAGGAAAGGAAGCTCGTTGGAGTTGATGGATCTTACTCTTGGGCCTCAAAGCCCAATCCATGATGTTCTCATCTTAACCATGGGTTCAAGTGATATGTGTTAGTAGTATATGAGGGCTGGAAAAGTGGGTGTAAGTTTATAAAAGGTTCTGACTAAGGAAAGGCTTGGTACTTAAATGCGTCCCTTGTGACCCACCTCTCTTTCCTGGGAATCCTTTTGTGGCTGCACTACTTATAGGTCAAGTATACTTCTAACATGCTATTATGAGAACTCGGTGTTATGATTAGTCAAATTTCAATTTCATTTGTACTTAACACTAAGCATTATATGAGCTAGTGTTTATTTAATTCAATTCTACCTTTGTATGACATTACTACAAGTGAATTTCTATTTTATGAATAATATCACTTATATTATTTAAATGTCTTTCTCTAACTCGATTGATAATCTTGTCTTCGTAGAATGCATCCTCGACGTGAAACCAACGACACCACCAATTTTGGAACCAGAGATACTACCCTGACTGCTCACACTATGGACACCACCGTTATAGCCACACTCATAACCCAACAACTTGTTGCTGTGTTGCCCACCATGGTTACTTAGATCACAAGCACTATCAAAGAATCTAGTGGAAACTCATGCACTTACAAGCACTTCAACTTGTACAACCCTCTTAAGTACAATGGTTCTGAGGGTGCCACCGGTTTACTTCAAAGGTTTGAAAGCATGGAGGCAACCCTGATCATGAGTGAGTGTCCCGACAATTTAAAGGTGAAGTATGCTACGAGTGCCTTCCTAAAGAAGGCGCTTACTTGCTGGAATACCGAGAAACGTACTCGGGGAATGACTACTGCTTTGGCCTTGACATGGGATCAACTTAAAGAACTCATGATTGAGGAATTATACCCGAAGAATGAGATGAAGAAGCTTGAGGTGGAACTATGGGATCTTATGCAAGACAGTGGTGAAAACGAAGCTTACAACAACCGTTTTCATGAATTGAGCACCGTAGTCCCTCACATGGTCACCCCGTTAAGTCATCAAATCGACTGTTACATTGGTGGCCTACCTAGCCAAGTTAGGGGTGCCATCATGGGCAGCAATCCTGCTACTCTCGAGGCTTCCATCCGGCGTCCCTCACGGACGATCTTGTTAAAGAAGGCATTTTGACCCAAAAAATTGGTAAGAAGGCTCAGGTTGAAGAAATTAAGGATCCCGAACATCACTTCAAGAAACAAAAAGTAATTCCGGCATGGTAACCTCTGCTGCTCCAATTACCCAAGTAGCACCAACCCAAACCCAAGCTTCCACGAAGAAACCTTATGGCGGGGCATCCCCTTTATGTGCTAAATGTCAATATCATTATCAGGCTACCTACCCTTGCTGCATATGTACTAAGTGTGGTAGAGGGGGTCACCTGGCAGATACTTGTCGTGTGACTGGTACTACTTCTACCATAACTCCCGCAATTACAAATGGTAGAGCTTGCTAAGCATGCGGTGCCACCGACCACCTCAGAAACCGTTGCCCCAAGCTGAACCCTACCAACAATCAAGCCTCTCAAAGTTGAGTTTTGTCTTAAGAGCACTTGGATACCGCTGGGATCCAGTTATCTAGGATAACGCATACTCCACTAGTTAAGTTTTGGATGAAATTCCCTTAACTAGGGTAGACTTGTTAACCTTGATTTTTCATTGTGTTTTATTCACTACTTGGATTTATCTCAATTTTATGTTTATCTGCCTTATTCTATGAATTTTTATCTCAATTTTACTACTTTGGTGTTAATTTCATTTTTTGTTATATGTAAATGTCACTACTCGCACACTAGTTCAATCTTACAAGCATGAATTACTTATGTCATGTTATCATCAAGGTTACGAAACTTACTAATTTTATTTTAAAGCAACTCGCTACCTACACAATTACTCGACCAATGACTAAACACCTTCAATATCTCTAGGCATACATAACTATTTTACCTTTGACAATCCAAACTAATGGACGTTGTAAAAGGATAGGAGAAACGAAGGTGATCATGCAAAGTAAACAATTATTACATGTGCACACATAATAAAGGTTTGTAGTGCATGCGAATCCTAGCAATCCTATCCTGTAAGCAATAGCCATTATCCCTATGCACATTTGATTTCAACCCCAAATATCTGGAACGTTAATCGCAACTGTGAGATTGATGATGGTTACTAAATCAATAAACTTTCTTTAAGTTCAAATTTCATGCGTGTTCCTCTACAATGAAGCTTAATTATCCTCACCTCCTTCCTATTTCAGTAGCCTCTACCAGTTGAATTTCGGGGACGAAATTCCTTCAACTTGTGGATACTGTAACATCCATGAATTTTTACATGTAACATTTTTATTTAATCTGGTGACTCATCATTTTTTGTTATAACATACGTGTACATATTGTCGTGCCAATTATTATTCTCAAACGTATGACAACTCGGAGTTTTTGAGATTTTAAACTTTTACTTTATATTTTCTTTATAAATATATTTTGTTAAATTAAATAAACTAATTATAAACTTTAGGTTTTATAAAATGAAGTGTTATTTTACAAAAGAAAAATAATAATAATGAATAATGATAAATAAATAAGTTTTAAGTTTTATAGAATAAATTTCTTAATTTAAATGGTAGTTTATCAAATGAATTAGAAATTTAACCCTTTCATGTCATATGAACCCCCTCTAGTTACATTGAACCTACACTTTGAACCCTCCCTTTTCTTGAATCCTGGATCAAGGAAATCAAACCAATTTTGACCATGAAAAGTCAAACACGTGAATTCCACATTTAATCCCGCTAAATCCGTGACCCTAATCCTTCGATTTTAATTCTAAACCAATCAGGATCGTATGGCAAAAGGGAAACAACCGTTGTGTTGCTTATACTTGTTCACATACACATTTATATTTCTTTTGATAATAAAAATATGGTTAATAAACTAACCTTTTTATGGATTTTCAAGGGTTTTACAATTAATATATTTTTTAAAAAGTATATCTATAATCATGTTTAGTTGTTCTCTAAAAGCATTTTGAGTATCACGAGTAGTATATGAGCATCATTATTTTATGTACGTATTATTTTGTTATCACTATATATTTCAAGAACATGACAAACATTATTGTGTTATCATAAACCTTGATCAATAATATATTATTAATAATACGATATTATTAGCATGACTAATAACATAAATGTTAATAATTATTTATTAGTATATTTATCCCGTTATTATTTTCACGATATGATGATATCTCGTTAGATAATTACTAATCTTACTAATTGGATTTTTAGTAATATTACAATTCGCATAACTAGTCTATCTATTTCAAATTATACCCTATTAAATATTATCATATTCCATTTGGATGATTATTTTAACCTAAATGTTTTAATAAAATATTTATGGTATTAAATTGCAAATATTACTTATTTTGACACCTAGCTTACTTTTATTTATAAAACATCATTCGTATCCTCGATCACTCGTCTATTCCAAAACCCTAAAATCCCAAATCGTTTCGTTCCTATTTCTTTTAATCGTTTTCATATGTTAAACAATATATCTTATTTAACTTAGGGCATTCTTAAATCCCGTTGCTACAAGTTACAAGTCCAATCCTCTACTTATCAAGGTGAGACTTCATAGCCATTTTTTCCTTTTTACTTTTGGGGTGAAACATGTATACATATGTCTTGATAACTTAACCTTTTTATCAAAACAGATTCTTAAACAAGTAATTTCAATATTGTGCTTGATATTTGAACACTACAATACTGTTGCAATCATTAACTTGTTTACAAGCCTAAGGCACTACCCATATAGGGGAAACCGATATAACAACGGAACAATCTTTGGAATTGTGGATGCAATAACATTTCAACGACACAATCTTTGGGATTGTGGATGCAATAACATTTCAACGTCACAATCTTTGTGATTGTGGATGCAATAACATTTCAACGTCATAATCTTTGTGATTGTGGATGCATATAACATTAAGGGTTGATTGCAATAAATTTGATGTTAATATGTGATTGCACACAATCTTTGATGTTAATATGCGACACAATCTTTGTGATTGTGATTGCACACTTGTTTGAACTTGTATTGAATTTGTTTTATATCTTTTATGTCAATTTATCTTTATAACTTATAAAACATACGTCTCTCATCAACTTTATGTTGACCCATTTTACTTTACATGTTTCAAGAAATAAATAGTTGATGATGAAGGATCACATAGGAATACTTTTGTACTTAGCTAATAAATTTGAACAATATTACTTTTGATGTTTGCTTGTTTTATTGAAACAAGTGATGACATTAATTATGAAATTCAATAAATTGTGTGATGCTTTAGCAATTGTCTTTATACCTTGTGCTATGAACTAAATGTGTGACACCTCGCGTTTTCGCCTCTGCCGCGGTGTGACATGCCAACACCACAAATTGCGACTGAGAGGAGGTTGTCAGACCGCTATGGATCGATGTCGGTCCGATAACCGACTTAGCAACTTATTACGGACTGATAAGAGAATGGAAGTTGGTCGCTATCTAACCTTAATTTATTTCGGACCGATATGAAGATAGATGTCGGTCCGCTTATTGGACTGACTTAAGCTTTGGTCCGATATTATAACTTAGTTTTACTTCGGACCGATATCAACTTAATTTCTTAAGTTTCTTTTATTTTTAACCCTAGACTTTGGTGTATTTACACTTATAGTCCTTAGGGTTTACCTTTTGTCAAAATCTTGGACATTTTTGTGCTAGGTGTTACAACACATCATAACAAACTTACCTAAATATCTAAAAGCCAAAAAACCACCACCAAAAAAAAACCAAGAATGTGATCAACTTATAAATTACTTGAAACCCCGTTATCAAGCAAAATGAAAGTGACGACCATTTGAAAGGGTTTTAATCTTGATCACCCCACAACCAATAGTTGCATTAAGCACTTGTACTGTACCACCATAATAAGGGTGGGAAGGGAATATGTGTCTACGAGATGAAAAAAAGCTCTAAATTTTGCAGATATTCATGAAATTGTGGTACCTTCTTTTGACATTTATAAGCAAAAAAAATTTGGAACTGAAATACACACACAAAAAAAGAAGAAGCAAGAAACATGTTTTATGAGAAGTTTTAGGAGCCCATCCAAAACATAGATTATGTAAACAACATTTGCACCCATGAGCCATAAACATCATATAAAAGCAGGGAAATCATAGACAGTGTTCTACATCAGAAGATCTTCCTCATCATCAAACTACATGAGCGAGTAAAAACATAACAGTAACAAACAACGTTTTTTTTAAGAAGAAACCTACCAAAGAGGCACGTAGAGCAAGATCTTTCAAAAGAAGAAATGCAGGTGAAGGAAAAGCATATGTGGGCAATCAGAAAAGTGGAGTAAAAAAATTGAAGGCATGTGAAGGAAAGTCATATACTATTCACACCTTACCCCTAATCAACCATGTGGAAACTACCCATCCACAATTTAAAACCCTGACTTTTAAAAGCAATCTATATACATCTTTAACACTAAAAATACAGTATACGTAACTCCATTCACCAAATGAACATTCATAAACCTTAAATTAACAAACGGTGCAAAGATAAACAATTAACAGAAAACAATTCGTGGCCTGGTTATGAATACAAACACTTTAGTGAAAACATAAACAAATACCTAATGGAGTACTGACATCGAATCAATTATTGGAAACAGATTCTGACTTCATCAATTGCAAATATAGGTTGGGTGGTCGTCTTCATCGAATGGAGAAGAAACCAATGGATGAAATTGTGGACAGGGATCTGAGATCGACGATGAGAGAGGACGATTGGGGAAGAAGTAGATGGTGAGCTTGATAGTGAGAGAGGATCGATGATGAAGAGGAGGTAGGGCAAAAAAAAAGGGAACTAAAAGGCACCGGGAATGAAACAAAAGGCCACTTTAAGAGTACGGGAAATGTACAAAGAAAGAAAAGGGAAAAAAAAAAAGAAAGAAACAGAATTCAGTCTCGAACCCGGGACAACCGAATTACCCGATTTGATTGAACACCCCTATCTTCAACGAGTCTCTTCACGGATGAATCCACGCCAGAGCTGCCCGAACAGACTACATAGATGCTCACAAACCCACCCCTCTTCTTCTCCTCCCTTTCTCTTCTTAGTCTCGAATGACATTCATCCATGTCTCGTTCACATTAATGTCACGTCTCATGAACGAGCACTCCAATTGAGATGCTCTAAATCAATACTCACCGATACAGTTTTCAAAGAGATGGTATTTTCGTCAATGTGACACTAGCTCACTTAGTAGAGGCTATTGCCTCTTAGATAAGGGGTCATGATTTCAAACCATAGTCACATGAAATGCCATAACCCCTGTGTACTGCGTACTGGATCCCGTTACAAAATAGTCCTAATCGCTGATGGTACGTGATCCAGTTCGTTGAAATTGAGCGTGTCCGACAAAAAAATGAATCGATCTGAATTAATCAAATTCACGATTCGGTGGAGGCTGGTACGCGATTCAGGCGCTTATGGTACACGATTGGAATGTCAATAGGCTTTTTCCCACTATTGTTCGAATGAATTGAATTTACTCTCTAGAATCTCAACATGCTTATTATGAAAGACTTCTTTTTTCACACTTACTCTATAAATACATGTTTATATTACCGGACTATAAGACATATGATAGATTAGTTTTATGAATTTTCTGTTATGATTATGAAATGTGTCATTTTAAATTTAAATTTTATGAAAAAAAGCTATTTTAAAATGTTTTGTATATGGTACACCGTACCACTTACCAAATTTACGTTCCAAATGAATCTATCCCTCTCGTACCAAATTTTAAAAATTCATGAACCGTGTATCTGTTTTCGTTCCGCATACTGGAACGTATCACGATCCATGTGATTATGGTTCAAACTCAAGAATGAGATAAATTATTTTATATAATTTAAGAATATGAATAAAATAGATTTATTATTAAAAAATGGGTAATGTAACCAAGTTTCCAAACTGTTTCAATTAAGTCATTTAAACTTTTTTTGTCTCAATTTAGTCACTCAACTTTCAGGTAATGTGTTAATCAGATACTTTGTACCTGTTTAACAGGTTTCTATGCTTATGTGGCATGATTTTTTTTACCTCTTTTTTAATTAATTCTGATGTGGATATTAGATTTAATAACAACAATCACAAATACATCATTCATCAAGTTCATAATCCTCATTACTATTTCTCTTATAATGTTATTCAGTTGCATTCTAATTTTCAACTGAAATGACATCATCTTCATTCTTGTTTTCTTTTTCAAACATAAAATGATGTTTGATTAGCTTTGAGTATAACTTATTTGAACAAATACAAGAAACAAAAGGAGATTGAACAAATGTAAAACTTATAAACCATTTTTTGCACACAAGATAACACCCAAACTGAAAACATACATCAAATTATGAGTGAAGAACCAAACCAAGAAGCAAAAGGAGTATGAACAAATGTAAAACTTATAAACCATGGTTCGATTACAGAGGTTTTTTGATGGGCTCGTCGCTTCTTGTTTGATTATAGAACCGACGTGGGTTCGTCGCTTCTTGTTCGATTATAGAACTGACATGGGTTTGTCGCTTCTAGTTCACCTCCTTGATGGTTCGATTACAGAGGTTCTTGATGGGTACGCCCCTTTTCGTTCGTTTCTTTTTGTCAATAAATCCCAATTCTTGTGATTGCCTCCTAGATGGTTCGATTACCTAGGTTTTTGAATTGTGATTGTTCGATTACAGAACTGAACAATTTGGAATTTGATCGGTTCGGTATATGATCATTATAATAATTAATAAATCCCAATATATTAAATCTAACATTAATTAAAAAAAAGTAAAGAAAAAATAATGTCCGTGTGCATGAAAACCTATTAAACAAGTAAAAGGTATCAGATTAACAGGTTAACTAAAAATTGAGTGACTAAATCGAGACAAAAAAAATTAAAGTAATTTAATTGAAACAGTTTAAAAAATTAGTTAAATTTTTATAAAATTTTTCTTAAAAAAATTGACATTTTCCTATTGCTGAGTAGACACCCCCTTCCCCTTGGGTCAAGGGTATAATCGGTAGTGTGTGACACTTTTTATAAAAATGGGCTCCGCTTGGAAATCACAAATTCTACCCATAACCTCTCTCTCTCTAGGATACAATGTTTTGAAACCCGGACCAGACCGGTCGGTCGTCTGACCGGTCTGGTTACATATGTTGAACCGGTCCTGCAGCGAACCGGTGGTCGGACCGGGCGAACCGCTTGACTATTTTTTTTTTTTTTTTTTTTTTTTTATCTTTTTTAAGTCTCTTGGCTTCGTATTTCGTAGGTAATTGTTAGTTTAAAATTATTGGAATTGACTTGTTGGTGGTTTTTGAAAGGATTAATGGTTGTTTGGATTGATATATTTTTATAATATTTATGACGTCGTTCGGTTCTTAAATCCTGTCGGACCGGTCGGATCAATGGACCGGTAAGGAGATCAGTTCGACGTCCGGTCCGGTTCTGAAAACATTGCTAGGATAGTATAATTCTTTTCAATTTAATTTTAATTTCTTTTTTGGGAAGATTGAACAAGTCATTCTTTTGTTGAGAATTTGAGACTTCTTTCATCTTTTCTAAGCAGTAGACATAGCTAGGTGGTGGGTGCTTTTGAACTAATAACATTTTCAGTCCGTTCTTTATATTTCATATCTTTATCCTTATAATTACATTAAAAAATACTATTTTTTTCTATATTTTATCTTTATTTTTCTCTCTTCTTATCTTTATCCTTATAATTATACTAAAACCACTACTTTTATCCTTATATTTATAAAAAAACCTTATAATTTTTCTCTCTCCTCTACTCATAATCACTTTAAACCACTCTATAAAAAATACAAAATTCACTCAAATAATTACAAAGAACGGCTGTGTGACGTTAAATTTCCCAAATTTCCAATTCCACTTGCACACACTCTCTCTCTCATTGATTACTGTGTGTGCGATCTGAATGTCTTATTTACTGTTGCAAAAACATTAAATTTCCCAAATTTGTGTCATCTTCTGTTCAAAATCCGATTTGGGTACACAAATTTTCATCAAAAATCCAATCTTGGTGAAGGGTTTTGTTGTACGGCAGCCAAAAGCTTGATCTTTATCTCCTTCAGCCATGTGAGGTGAGTGTGTTTAAACAAGGGTTGTGTCACCATCTCCCATCTTTTCTTCAGATGGGTTTTTGATTATTGCTTCTGATTCTTATTTTTCTGGCTGGAATTTTGCTGAAATTTGGGGATTTTGATGATACCAGTTGGGTTTGATTTTAGGGTTTATTTTGAAAGATGAAAGCTTGTGATGAAAAAGGGGTGGAGTCTTGGCATGTTGCAAAATCAAAGGTTAAGAAGAACAAAAAAGAAAAAAGAAGTGATGAGATTGGATGTTGGAACAAGTGGAGATTATTTGGCAGTTGTATTTCTTCAAGATCTAAAGTTGATACTTCAATCAGTGGTATCAGTACTCACTGTGGTAAATTATGTTAAGCCCTTTATTTATTTAATTTTCTTGCATCTTTAGTGGCTGGTGATTGTTTTAAAGGTGATTAGATACTGTATGTAAACTGAATTAGGGGTTGGCTGGTGATTATTTTTCTTACAATATTGTTTGGAGGTTTATTGACTTTGACTCAATCAAGAACTTTTGAATTAGGGTTTACAGTTTAGATCCAAGTTTGTGACATACTTTAGGGTTTTTTTTGTGTATTTGGAATTGATTGTAATGCTGTTAAATTGAATGACTGGAGGCACAGCAGTCAGCAAAACAGCCGGGCGTCCATCCAGACGCAAAAAAACTGTAAAAATCTGGACAAAATCTGCAAAAAAAACGTGTCTGAACCGGCCTGAACTAGTCCAGAACACATGTCTAAAACAGATAAAAATGGTATGGAATACACATGCACGTTGCTTATCTCGGGTGTGTGCTTTTTAAGCGCCTTGAGCCTTTGACTACTATGATTTAGGGGTTGTTTGGATGTTCCTTTTGGAAGTAAGTATATGAGATATTTAATAACCAAATCAACCGTTATAAAAGAGGCCGTAGAAGATTGATGTCTCAATGTGCTTTTGTTGTATGAAATTTTACTAATCAAGTAATCATATACTCAAATGTTCGAGTGTTTAGAGAATTTGCTTATTTAAGAAATTAATAGATAAAATGACCATAAAATACATGTTGAATGGATTTTAATGTCTTTTAGATTAAGCTTAAACAAGGAATAAATAGGGAATTTTACTATTATCCTTAAATAATCAGTTTTCTTTTTTATTTGATCCCTAAATAATCAGATAATCATATGATACATTTTTATATTTTTTCCAAAATTGTTAACTCTTGCAAACCATGTGTGTTTTTTGGTGTTTTTATTAGAAAGTAAATCAACAAATGATACAAGCAAAGATGAACCGGTACTCCAAGTAGTGTCATCAACTACCACTAGTACAGGAGAAAGCAATTCATCCACCCAAAAATTAGAAGAGGAATTAAAAATTGCTTCCCGCCTTCGGAAATTTGCTTTCAATGATTTAAAGATGGCAACACGAAATTTTAGACCTGAAAGTCTGCTTGGTGAAGGAGGTTTCGGTTGTGTATTTAAAGGATGGATTGAAGAGAATGGGACTGCACCAGTCAAACCGGGCACAGGGCTCACAGTTGCAGTTAAAACCTTAAATCATGACGGGCTTCAGGGCCATAAAGAGTGGCTGGTTGGAAGTTTCTATCCATTTCTTTTTAGTTATATTTTTTTTGTATCATTAGAGGTACCGTGAAACGTGAGTCTGACAGTTTCGGTGACCGGTCAGAATTGGTATATTGCCAAAACAGGTTGGGTTGTTTTCACCCGAAATACTTCTTGTCATAAGAAAAGTTAAATTTTTTCTACAAGTAGTTGCTGTGAATTATGATTACAAAAATTATGTTATTTCAATAACAATCTAATTTCTTGGATGAAATGATTTAGGAGGTTTTATGCATTAATAAGACATTTTTGGCAACTTTTGGCCCGTTTCTTTTCCAAACCAATAATATTATTTTTATCTTTTTTACCTGTTATAGCAGAAACACAACCCGAATTGACCCATTTTCAAGTAAATTGGTCAAAATGGCCACCTCTATGTGTTATCATGTGACATGGTTTTCAATGAAAAATGATGATATTGGCAGGCAGAAGTAAATTATTTAGGTGATCTCATTCATCCGAATTTGGTTAAATTGATCGGTTACTGCATTGAAGATGATCAAAGGCTGCTAGCTTACGAGTTCATGCCTCGAGGGAGCTTGGAGAATCATTTGTTTAGAAGTATGTTGTTTGCTCCTCTAATCTTTATAATACAATTTTCTATAATTATTATTATGTATAAAATTATGATAAAAATACTTAAATAATATATCTTATGTCATATATAAAAATTATAATTATAAATATATATATATATATATAGGGGGAGGTTCCACTCCGATTGAGCTCATTCCAGCGGCGTTGGAACCGTCTCATCGAACTCTAATCCGGACCCAAAAACCAAAACCCCCCTCCACCCGCACCCCCAAAAACCTAAACCTTGTTCTAACCCCACCCCAAAAAGCCTAAAACCCCCACCCCCACCCCCACCCACCCCCAAAAACCTAAACCCCCCCACCCCCACCCACCCCCAAAAACCTAAACCCCACCCCCCAAAAAAACCTAAACCATAAAATCTAAACCCTAAAAGCTAAACCCCAAGGCTAAACCATAAGGCTAAAACCCTAAAATTCAAACGTAAAATCTAAACCCTAAAAGCTAAGATGATAGAGTTCGACGAGACGGCTCCAACGCCGCTGAAATGAGCTCAATTTGAGTTCGTTTGATATCGTTTCTAAGCGTTTTGGTCATTTCTTAGAGTTCTTAGCGAAAACATACTTCTTATTTGATCCTCCCCCTATATATATATATATATAAAATAATAAAGGAGCCGAGCCCTAGCAAAGCTTGATCTTGAAAAACTACTCACGAACCGAGCTCACGCTTTAGAAAAGCTTAGGCGAGCTCGGGCTTGGCTCGTATACACCCCTGTTACACTGATGTTCCTAATTTGCACCTAACTTTGTAGGATCTTTGCCTCTTCCGTGGTCCATCAGGATGAAAATTGCACTCGGGGCTGCAAAGGGTCTAGCGTTTCTTCATGAAGAAGCAACAAGACCAGTGATTTATCGGGATTTCAAAACCTCCAACATTCTGTTAGATGCAGTAAGCAATACGAAACTCATCAGACATTTGACTTTCTTGATTCTGCTATATGGTTTATCTTTCTAATGATTTAAATTTTCAGGAATATAATGCAAAGCTTTCTGATTTTGGTCTTGCTAAAGATGCCCCCGAGGGCGATAAAACTCATGTATCTACACGAGTCATGGGAACGTACGGTTATGCAGCGCCCGAGTATGTAATGACAGGTTTGACTTTTTAACCTTTGACCTTTCGTGCTTCTTTTCTTGTATGACTGTCGGATCATTTTTGGTCGTTTTCATATTAGGACATTTGACTGCAAAGAGTGATGTATATAGTTTTGGTGTTGTCTTACTTGAAATGTTGACCGGGAGAAGGTCAATGGACAAGAACCGTCCAAATGGTGAACACAATCTTGTTGAATGGGCCCGACCGCATTTAGGAGAGAGGAGAAGGTTTTATAAGCTAATAGACCCTCGGCTCGAGGGTCATTTCTCTATAAAGGGAGCCCAGAAAGCGGCCCAGCTAGCAGCCCATTGCCTGAGCCGGGACCCAAAAGTCAGACCACTAATGAGTGAAGTTGTTGAATCTTTAAAGCCATTGCCAGCCCTAAAGGACATGGCAAGCTCATCATATTACTTCCAGACCATCCAGTCTGAACGGGTCGGGTCAAGCCCAAATGGCCGAAACATTGTCCGAAGTCAAAATGGGTCGTTTTCAAGAAACGGGTCACAGCATCCAAGAAGCCTCTCGATATCAAGTAGCACGCGTGCATCTCCTTTTCATCAGCAGTTGACTCAAAACTCACCAAAGCCGAATGAGAAGCAGTAGAGAATGGTATGTTTGGTATGCTAATTATCGGTTTCTTTTTCCGAGTATTATTATCCATTATTTTTTTTCCTAATATTTAGTTCTAGTTGTCTAAAGCAGTACAAGAAACAACAGAAACAGAAGTGGAATTTATGTTGTCATGAATTTAAAGTGATCATCATGGCACTGTAATTTATGAGCTGTGAAATTGATTTAAAACAAATTTCTGCTACAAAATTGATGGCAGAAACAGTATCCTTTGATGTCATCCTCTTTTGTATGTAGAGATGCATACATGAGTGATTAGAAATGAGATTGTTTCCATTCGGGTCGTTTTTCTTGAGTTGTTTTTGGTTGTTACAATATATTATATTAGGCATATTAGTTCAGCCCATTGGTGTTAAGTGAGAACAAGTGGATACCCACCCAACTATGTAGTTTTAGCAACATTCAAACTATGAAACAAGATTACAATATTGAGTCTTTTTTAGGTCAAGTTTTAGCATTTATGCAATTACTTGATGCATTTATGTCATTTGTTAACACACATGTATGACAAACTGCACATAAGAAGAAATTCTTTGTTGCAGCTCTTCAGGATTGAAAGCCCGCTAGACATCTGACCAGATCTGCCGCCCCTTAATATGAGGGACACCTTCAAACGGCTACTCAATATGAGTCGAGCTAGTGTCACTCTCACTGGCTCTCATTAAGAACCTTCCTAGTTTGTGGCGGTAACAAAAGAGATGTTAGGAATCAGAGACGGTAGCGCAGCGGATACAACACACAAACACGCACAAACGAGAATAAGTAGAAAGCAATAAACGACACAAGGATTTATAGTGGTTCGGTCAAGGTGACATATATCCACTTGCTACAACTAGGGTTTACTTTTATTGATAGGTGCTACAAGAATTACAATTACATAACTAAGATATATATAAGACAAGATTAGGTGAAACTAAAATAGGTAACAATGGGTTTTAGCCCATTAGGGCTGGCTTCCCTATTCCTTTTAGTTCCAGCCGTAACAGGCCCAACGGGGAGCCCAGCTCGGCCCAAACCCTATAGCTTTCATAACCCAACAATCTCCCACTTAAAAGTTTTGCCCATACAAACCATCCAAGCAATCCAACATCAGTATTCCAGTAGTCTTTATAATCAAGTCCTCCAAGCCCAAGCCAAAACTCCATGTCAAACCCATACAAAGTTTTGCCCATACAAACCCATCCAAGCAATCCAACATCAGTATTCCAGTAATCTTTATAATCAAGTCCTCAAAGCCCAAGCCAAAACTCCATGTCAAACCCTCCTTAGTTGCAACGACCCTTCTCATCGGTTACATGAAAGGCCTGTTGAAGCTCCACCGAGTTTCAACCCAATACCAATCATACCAGACCCAGCCGTGATTATCTCCACCACCGACCCTCTTCTGTCTCAATCGACTTGCACGTTCCGCCGGCTCCATAGATACACCGAAGACCATCATCACTCTCCAAATTCAGCAAACAATCCACATGAGAGACTTTCTCATTCGAAACCTTAGTCCTCAAAACCCAACAGACTCTCGGAACTGTACCCGAAACACGTCCCATGCTCCCACTGTTCCCAAACCCCCTGACTGGTTTCAACTTCCGAACAAATTCAGCTTACATCTCAGTAGCTCCAGGCTTTACTTTTGCAAAGTGAACCCTCTTAGCGCGAGATTCAGGGAACCGTACTTTATCACTCTGAACCGGGACGGTCACACATCCCTCAGTAGGTACCTCAACTAAATACATTGATCCTCGTTTTTCTCCTCGAGCAATAACGAGATTTCCATCTAACACTTTCCACTTTCCACCGCCAAACTTGACATCTAGTCCTGTTCATCCGATTGACTAACAGAAATAAGATTCATCATTGACGTTTTGCAAGTTCCATGCAGTTCCTACTGGAGTCTTCATATTCACATCTCTCATGCCCGTAACGTTTAAGGTTTCACCATTTCCTAACCTTACCTGTTCAAAATCACCTTCTTTTAGGTTTACCATTGATTTACCGCTGTGCATAGCATGAATCGATGCTCCTGAATCCATGATCTAAGAGTCCACACTGCTTTTCACACTGCAAACCAGCGCATCACCATAACGGACGACCTCACTAGTGTTCACTTCAGCAGACTTTTCCTTTTTGGCCTTTGGACACCGACTCTTAAAATGCTCAACTTCTTTGCAACCCCAGCATGTGACAGTCTTAGGAGTTCTGTATGAACTCCTACCCCTGCTCCCACTATCCATGTTATTCCCTCTTCCCCTTCTTACACTTAACAATTCAGAAGAAGATAAGCTACCTTGCTTCCTGCGTCTTATGTCTTTTTCAAGAATCAAATCTCTCATCCCTTCAAATGTAAAACCACTGGGCCCTGTAGAATTGGTAATAGCAGTTACCGTTCCGGACCAGCTATTCGGCAGTGAAGATAACAACGCCAGACCTTGAGTTTCATCATCAAAATTGATTCCCACATAACTCATTCTGGACAAAAGTGAATATAAATTGTTTATATGTTCTGTCACGTCTCTTTCCTTCATCATAGTCAAAAAAAATTCTCTCAACAAGAATAATTTATTTGTCGTCGACGGTTTCTCATACATGTTTGACAGAGGTGTCATCATGCCACGAGCCGTGGTTTCCTTCATGATGGTGAACGCAACACTGCTCGTCAAAGACGGTGTAATAGCTGCCTTAGCATTCTTGTCCTTCGAATCCCAAACATCTTGACTAATCTTATCTGTTTTTTTTCTCCCAATACTGCATCCAAGTCACTTTGACTGAACAGAGCTACAATTTGCATCTTTCACCATGCAAAGTCCGTTCCGTCAAACTTCTCAATATGTACCTTCCCGTTCTCAGCCATCACTATAGCAAGCAGAAAGCAGATAAATGAATCTTGAATACAGAAAAAAAAAACTTAACCCGTCGACTAAAGGGTTTAGAAATCCGAATCGGCAATCGAGAAACTTGGCAGCAGCCAAATCCAGCAACGACCAGAAAACCCAGCAGAACCCGGCCACCAAATCCGGCGACCACAGGAGATTTCCAGTGACTACCCCCAAAACCCTAATCAGCCGCCTGCTTTTTCCCCTCCCTCTTCGACAATCAGCAGCCAAGAAACAGGCCGACAGCCCTGTTTCAGCTTGATCAGAAGCAGAAAAAAAATTACCCTTGCGGCTTTGAACCAGGAACCAACGATTGAAATTCCTTGGCTGTCAATATCGACAATCCTCAGCAGATACAAATTGTCAGATACAAACCCAGCCCAAATCTGATCGCAAACCTGCAACTTTCTACAATCGTTTTCCGTGCGAAAGATGTATGTAACAATGAGCCAAAGCTCTAATACCAGTTGTTAGAAATCAGAGACAGTAGCGCAGCGGATACCACACACAAACACGCACAAACAAGAATAAGTAGAAAGCAATAAACGACACAAGGATGTATAGTGGTTCGGTCAAGGTGACCTACATCCACTTGCTGCAACTAAGGTTTACTTTTATTGATATGTGCTACAAGAATTACAATTACATAACCGAGATATATATAAGACAAGATTAAGTTAAACTAAAATAGGTAACAATGGGTTTTAGCCCATTAGGTCCGGCTGCCCTATTCCCCTTAATTCCAGTCGTAACAGGCCCAAAGGGGAGCCTAACTCGGCCCAAACCCAATAGCTTTCATAACCCAACAAGAGAGACTACAAACATGAAGACTTGATCATACTTGAGTGTTGGAAGAAAATGGTCGACCTGTGGTACCTCAAAGTCCTCGTACCAGCTCTTTCCATGCTTTTTAAAATAGTTACAAATTCTACGATATCCGAAGAAAACGTACTCATACCTGAGTAAGCCTTGTTGTAACAAAGATTTTTCTCCTCTTTTACATACATAGATAATTTACCTTCTATTAGTTTGTTAATGGATATAAGACTAGTGACGAAACCCAATGTACTTCATCTTTGTCCCACGACTCCGTCTTATACGTCCCTCTTGTCCCTTTTAACTACTCATGCCACAAAAGCTCATTTTTGTTATGTAACCTTCACACGGCTTTGTTTTTTTTTTTCTAGAACCCAAGCACAGGAATGGTGATGGGTGAATGACATGAGTCATATGGACGTTACTACTTAGGAGTTTTCACGATCCGGTTGACTAGTTTTGACGAAAATGATCTTTAATTGCAAAAGTGATGGCTTATATAACTGCATTTTGATACTTTTTTTAAGAAGAGAAAGAGTTAGCAAAAACACTTTTCATCTTTGTCACTTTGGGATGGGGGGTTGCTACCCTATCTCCGGTTAACTAGTTTTGACGAAAATCCCAGGTCGAAACGCTAACCACCCTGTGACGGTTTAACCACTTAGTTTTGGTGGTTTGGCGGTTTCAAATAACTTTTCTTGGTTTTTTAAAAGCATAATTATGTATTATTTTTTTAAAAATGATAAAGATTGTTTATGTATGTATACATAACTTCATAGGGAGAAGTTTATTTCAGAACACTTAAATATTGCGTGAACAAAGGGAACAAATCTAAATCGTTTATTTTTTTGATCCATCATAAAAAAAATAAAAGTTTATACTTCTTACATACAAATATGTAAGTTTATCTACATAAAAAAACAAAAACAAATTTTTTATATAAAAAAACAAAAACAAATTTTTTATATGTTTTTATATATTTAAAAGTTCCCTACACAAGTGTAGGTTATGTGTAGGTAAAAAAAGTCTACACATGAATTACACATGTGTAGATATGTATATAAACGGATTTTTTTCATATTTTTTTGTTTGAATTTCATGAAAAACAAACAAACATTACATTTATATAACTTTTTTTATATTTTAAAACTTTTTAAGATTGAAAAAGTGAATGATTCGTTTTGTTCTGTGTATTCTCGCAATATTTAGTGTTCTGAATTGAACCTTCCCTAACTTCATTTTCCTAAAATAGAAAAATATAATAAATGTTAAACGGTTTGGGTGATTCGATCAGTTTTAGTGATTTATGAGCACCCCTATCACTATTTAGGCGAACTTGTTGCTGCCAGTACCATTCACCATTCATAACATGTATTGGTCATGGAGGGAGGATCAATAAAAAGTGGGTTTTGGCTAAGTGGCCTAAAATGATTTTTTTTAAATTCGATATCCGTCTCATACGAACTCCAAATGAGCTCATTTCATCGGCATTGGAACCGTCTTGTCGAGCTTTGTTATCTTAACTTTTAGGGTTTAACTTTTGGGTTTTAGCATTTATGGTTTAGTTTTTTATGTTTTAGCTTTTAAAATTTAGCATTAGGGTTTATATTTGTGTGTTTAGCTTTTAAGACTTAACTTTTAGGTTTTAGCTTTAGTGCTTAGTTTTTTATGTTTTAGCTTTTGAAATTTAGTTTTAGGGTTTAGTTTTAGAGTTTATGTTTGTGGGTTTAGCTTTTAAGACTTAACTTTTAGGTTTTACTTTTGAGTTTAGCTTTATTTTGTGATTTTTTTTTACTTTTGAGGTATGTATTTGATAATATTATTTGTATTTTGTATGTAACTAATCTTTTTTAATTAGCTATACACATAAAAATTTATAATAGTTAGAATAGTAAGAAAAAGAAATGTATTTGAAAATCCTGACATGTATTTTTTAACATACTAGACTAACGGGTATGCTCGATACCCGACGGGTAATTACCAGACAAATATCCAACGAACGTTAGGTCGGGTATGAGACAATATTACATCCGAGTATAGGACTAGGATTACCAATACCCGGCTCGAACCCGTCATATTACCATCCCTATTTGGATGCTTTTGCTTCGTTCTGTCTGGATCCGGGCCAAGATAAGTTGGCTTCCAAAGCCCTCAAATGTGTGTTTCTTGGTTATTTTTGTCTTTAGAAGAGCTACAAATGTTACTCTCGTAGTGTCATAACGATCGATGTTACCATTTTTGACCATCAAGTATATTTCTCTGAAAATCCACATCAACTAAATGATGCATTTTCTCTTTCAGTATTTTCCCTCATACCTACTTAAAATATCTCCAGATTCACCTACTTGATAGTTTGTGGATATGATACATTAATTATCTGTAATACGATTTTATTGGTATCAAACAACTAGAGGAGCATATGTCCAAACATTTATAAGTATATGAAAAGATTTAGATATTTTCTTAGCATTGAATCACATAATCAAGATACAGAATTTTAATATCTCAACGGAAATGATGGTCCTATTGTTAAACTCCTAGCATGACAGGGAGAGTCTATGCCAGATCAAGGAAATTACCGGAGGTTAGTTGGAATACTTAACTATCTCACAACAAACTGAGTGGATATCTCAACTCATTCACTGTTAGTTTCGTTAATCAGTTCTGAATTCTACTTGTGACACCATTGGGAAGCCGCACTGCAAATTCTAAAGTACAAGATTTAAGGTCATATGGAGGTTCAGTTTTATTATTGAGATGACGATTATGATATGTCCTTTTAATCGACGATTAACTTCATGATATTCACTGATAAAGGTAATTTGGTTTCTTGAAAAAGTAAGAAACAAAACGTCCCAGATGTTTAAGGTTTCAAGTATACCCGTCATGCTTGGGTTTTTTTACCATCCCTATTTGAGTAATCAAGTGGGTATCACCCCATACTAGACCGGTCCAAAACCCATAAGTTTTTTTGAAAATAATCCGTACCTAGTTCCATTCCCACCCCAAATGTTTCAGATTTGGGTTTGTGTCATATCTACTTTACATACCGGCTCTAACCTAATATTCTATGAGAATACAGGTCACGTTAAAACTAACTGTCACTTCGTTAAAAGAAAAACTTGTAATTATAATGACCGAGTCTATCAACTCTAATGATTAACAAACAAACATATTTAGAAAATCTCTTAAAATAAAGATCCTTAGATTGAATATAAATGTAATAATCCCCAGAGTATTTTATATATACACTCCAACTACTGAAATATATTATAGATCTCATTATGCTCGTGAATATATTATAGCTCCCATTAGGTCTATATATATACTTGTACTATATACAAATCATCTCAATAAAATCTCTCTATTCTAAATTATGAAAATATTAATGGAAGAAGAATCATGTTCTTGTAAAAATTGGATGGTGTTTGGTTTATGAATATGAAGACAAAGGAATGAAACCCATGATTTGAGTGCAGCAAACCCTTGACAATTCAATAAATGCATCTGCTTAAACACCAATTGAAAACTTTTGCAAAGACAAAATAAACATGGCAGCTAAGTCCTTAAAGACCTTCACATCATTTAAAAACTGCAACATTGTCAATGGGAACATCAACCCACCTTATTACTCTTGTGCCAAAATCATAGTAAACTGTGTTTTACTCCTCAGGGCTTTAAAGTTAGAGCTAGTCCAACCTTTGCACTCTTCTCAATTGCCCTGGTGTCAACCTCTCCTGATATAGTGAACACGGATTTCGGGCGCCATTCATGCTGCAAAAGACCACTAGCTATGCCACCATTGTTGACCCGACCCTTGACCGTGGTCAACGGGTCAAGTGAATGTTGTGTCCCGATTGTTAAGGAGTTCTCGTTGCTTGAGAACCCATGGGTTAACTCTGCACCGACTGCTGTGTTGGTCAGTGGGCTAACTGTGTGGTAGTAGGCAGCAGTTAGTGTGTCTGCTTTATCGTTCCTGTAACAATGCAGAGAGTTTGTCAAATACCATGATAGCTGAAACTAGGGACGTTCACGGTCCAGTTCGGCCGGTTTTTATGGGATTTCTGGGCCGAACAGGTGACTATTGTCTTTGGAGAAACTAAACCAAACCGGCTGGGTCGGCCGAACCAGCTAAAGCGGCCAAAATGATTCGGTTTGGGCAGTTTTTTTTCTATATTTAAAACAAAAACGTACCATTCGATCTTCGAAAGTTCAGTAAAATGGTAGACTTAAAAAAGACTGAACATTTTACCCTTTATGTATAAGAGAGTTTACGAAACAAAGTGAAAAAAAAATTCAACACGAAATTAGTTAAATTGATAATACATACGTATTCTAATAAAAAATACTTATACGTATCAATTGTTAGATACATATACATGAAAAGATTATTTTACTTTAATCAAAATTACACACATAAAAGAATATTTTTTATTTTCTATTAAGATCTCGGCCGCGGTTCGGTTTACCCGGCCGGTTCCAAAATGTAAACCATAAACCGAACCGTGAAACCCGGTTTTTCAAACCATAAACCAAACCGTATTACTCTTAACCCGGTCGAACCGGCCAATTTAGCTCGGTTTGTGCGGTTTCGTCGGGTTCAACGGTTTTTTAGCATTCCTAGCAGAATCCAGTTTTTAGACAATCATGCGACCATGCGTGTAGTTTGAAACCACTTACAGTGTCAAGGATGCAATGAGGTCAGAAGTCGAGACACTTAGTGCTGCATTATATTTAGTGAGATTGCCAGTAGCAGTATTGAATGAAACATCAGTCCCTAGTGCCACTGTGCCGTTTCCAGCTACCCCAGAGAAGTTGACCACGGGGCTAGCATTTAAACCGATGCTGGTACTGATTCCTGCATACTCATGCAAGTACTAAAGTTCAACCTGTAACCAAACTCGTATGAGACTTTATGCTTCTCATGTAAAACAAAAAAAAATGTTTTAAAAGAACTAGTAGAATAGTAGATACCTTGCCGGATCTTTGATCAGGAACAATGAAGCTGAAGATGGTTTTCAGTCCAGGTGCAGGTTCATCAATTGTGATAGTTGTGAATAGCTACATGGTTGTCATATTATTATTCATATAATCAGCATTATTATTAAATGATCTAAAAAAAACGAGTGAATAAATTTATGTTACCTTTGAATTTGTGTCCACTTTCACATCAGTTGTGATGTTTTTGTTGATCAGTTTAGTGCTGACGTCTGCCAAAAACAACTCACCTTTCTTGACTCCTGATGAGGTGCCTGAAATATACAAGAGGTCAAATACTGCAGGTAGCCAAGATCATGCATATAAAATTTGACTACGCAATAGTGAACAAAGCAGATAGACAAATATTTATATAATTATTTTTATGCAGCAAAGCAATACAAACCGTAACGCCAAAGTGGCATAGATGCTCAGCTTCTATACCAGTGACCACAGCTATTAGGTATCATATTACTGCACTAAAACAGCTTCCTCTTGGTTTAAAATATCAGACTTTTAACACTTAACATGAAAAAGAACGTGTTGCTGCTGAACTGTATGCTCACACAATTAGAGAAAGCACACACACTTTGGTTTCATGTCATAGTTGAACTTGGTCAAAAACTTATAAATGTAACATAGACTTTCAGCTGATTCTATAACTTCAAGATTGGTTTCTATTCACAGCATCTTGCACTACGTAGTGTCTATTCAAGGGAAACCAATTTTTAGAACTATTTACCACTTTTGGATGAACTTAGTAACTTACAAGAGAAATCTAAATTCATTTGATGAAAGTAGTCATCTTGAAAGTGAAAGAGTGGCCTCTATATTTATAGATCAAATTAGTTTTAAAAAATAATTATAATAAGGGGCTAGTGAAAACCAAATATCAGGCCCTATGAAGCAGGGGAGTTTGAATATCAGTTCCATATGCATATTAGATATTTAAAATTTTGGGAAGCAATAGACAAAATATAAGCCTTTTGCAATACATGGATTAGATGCTATGTTAGTGACCAGGGATGATAGGTATAAGGTATCATTCTTTGCATTGAAGCAGCTCAGTCTACAATATCAAATTTCAATACTAACCTGCTGAAGAAAGTGCATGCTCATAAATATAATTTTGCAATTTTTGCCCCATAAACAGCTTAACAATAGGAAAATGAGCAAAAACTTTGGTTCCATATCCTAATTGAACTTGGTCAAACACCTATAAGTACATAAAGCATTATATGGACTTCAGGCAGGTTCTAAACCCAGTGACGGGTTGTACAACTTCAGGCATTGGTTTCTATCATCTGCATCTCACATATGTTGGTGTCTATACAAGATGGAAGCTAATTATAGAACCGTTTACAATTTATCACTCTCTAGGATAAACTTTAAATGTTCCTACATATAAAGCTACAATTCAAAACCTAAATGTTGGAGAATACAATTGATGCAAGTACCTTGGTTTAAAAAAGCGCTAGGCGAGGCGAGGCGTTTCGGTCCCAAAATCCGAGGCGCCACGCCTCAGGCGCGAGGCGAGGGCTTCACGTATGCGAGGCGCTAAAACTAAAATAAATAATAAAAAATATATTATGCATGACAAACTTCACTTCTTAATCATAAAAAACACAAAACATAGTTTTAATATCATATATTCACAATCACATATGGTAAAGTCACAGTAGTCTAAATAAATTAAAATAAAGAATTGTGTGTAGAACTCGAACCCACGATATTCCGGCTAAAGTAACACATGAAGCTGCTGTGAATCGAGTGTAGGCCCAGAAAAGTAATCGATTTTGGTTACATACTGTTGGAAGTTTGGGTATAAGTGTGAATGAATGTCCAAGTGGTAGAAGCTTGTCCCACATCGGTTTGGAAACAAAATGAGGTGTTGTTTATAAGGTAAAGCCTTCACTACTCATTTGAAGCTTCATGATGTGTTTTACCACTAGTCCTAAACCCGGGCCCGCGTGAGGCGATATCATTATGAATACATGTTTTAACCTTCTTATCCGTAAATAAACAGCAACCTATAACATGCTAAAATCAGAAATAATGATATAACCATATGTCCATCCACAAAATGCATATACAGGGAGCTATAGATGATATATGTAAATAGATAGAGAGAGAGCATACAACTCCGTTGGCTGCATAGGTAGTGAGAGAGAACTTATGGTCGCTTTGGTAGTCCTTGTACAGAAGATCTGAAAGCACCAATTCTGGGGTTAGCACACACACACACACTTGCAGCGCATACGAACAGAAGTAAAATCGGAAACAGAAAAACATGATGCAAAAATAAAGCAAACCTAAAATCGATGACTGCAACAAGCACATAAACAAAGAGACGGAGTCGAATTAGAGATAAACAGATTGATAATCTATGTGAAAGTGAAAGGAGAAATGAAAAGGAAGCAGAAACTGATGAATTACCTCTGGCTTTCTTGCCGATATCGGCGTAGAGACCTGGACCTTTCACCATCTCTGATCTTGTTCGAGAAACGTTGTGTGGATTTCAGAGACGGTTAAATTGAGTCGGAGGGGAGTTGTTGGTATGTGCGTGTGTTTTCTTCTCAATCGGAGTTTGTGGGCGTTGATGTTGTTCGGTTTAAAGGTTAAGGGAAAATACTTTGCATCAAGTTTCTTATAAAAATTGCATCTTTAGATGCGGTGAGTTTTCTTCGGAACTGGAGATAACTTGGGGGCGTTTAATGACTCCGTACGGCTGGATTGGGCCAGCTAGCGGTGGTCTTTTGTCGATGGGTCACCCCATACGGAATACCTAGGCAATTCTCTTTGTTGGCCGTTAAAAAAAATTTCTTATAAATAAATAGAGTAAATTACGAATTATATTATTTATAAGTTGCAGATGATGTCATTTGTCTCTAAAAATTAGAGTAAATTACAAACTATGTCCTTTAACTTTATAGAAAATTGCATGTTATGTTTTTTGACTTCAAATATTACACTGGATATCCTTTTTTAAAACTTTTGCACACATTAAGTCATTTACAGTAACTGTTGTTAAGTTTTTCTGTTAAATCCAGTTACATATAAGGGCAAAATGGTCACTTAACTCTATTAAGGACTATTTGGGTAATTAACATAAAATTACACAAATAGTTTTTTTATAGGTAAAAAGACAAATATGGGGTTTTTAATTTTTTGTTATTTAAATAAAGTTACACAAATAGTTTTTTTATGAGTAAAAAGACAAATATGTCCTATGTGTAAGAAACTTAACAGAAAAACTTAACATCAGTTAGTGTAAATGACTCAATGTGTGCAAAAAATTTAAAAAAAGGCATACACTGTAATTTTTAAAGTTAAAGGACATAACCTGCAATTTTCTATAAAGTTAAAGAACATAATTTGTAATTTACTCTAAAAATTAAATCAATTGTCCTTTTTGAAATATTTGCACACATTAAGTTTTTTTTTGTTAAGTTCAATCATGTGTTTTACATATAAGGGCAATATGGTCATTTTACATCATCTCTCTTATAATAAAACATTAAATGGTTTTACCACTTGACATCACCATATTTCATCTTATAAATTTTTTCCTCCAACACCACATTTATATTATTCATTTAATACTTTCATATTTAGTTTTTTTTTTAAATTACATAAATAAACATTTTCATCATTATTACCACTAGCTCACACTTTTTTTTTAAATATCATCAAGAGGTTAAAAAAAGAGTTTTTAAAGTCTTATTTAAAAAAATGATTTTTTAAATTTTATTATAAAAAATAACATTTTTTTTAGTTTTACATATAAAATTTTAAAATACTACGTTTGTATTTTAAATAAATATGAGTTAAAATAAAGTTTTTGTAACACCCCAAATCCTATAGAAAATAAAATTCCAAGGGCTAAAAGTGCAATTAACCAAAGTTAAAGGGGCTAAAAGTGAAAAAAATGGAAAATGGACAGATGTCAGACCGACATCTACTTTATCGGTCCGACATGTAGGAGTAGAGGGTTAGATATCAGACCAGATCCGAAGTGAGCCAAGGGTCGGATGTCGGACCGACATCCGATTGGATAACGGTCTAACAACCGCTACTGCGCCGCAACCCCTGAGGATGACACGCGTCCGATGACTCAGCCTTGATATCAGACCGACATCCAGGCAGATATCGGTCCGACATGTAGCGAGCAAGGCAAATAAACCGACAGAAAGGATGTCGGACCGACATCCCCAAAGATATCGGTCCGACATAAGTCCCGATTCAGCCCTATAAATAGATGGTCCTTGTGGTTCATTTGAGAAACCACACACCAACACCAAAACCATCATTTTCACACACAAACACGCATACCGAGGCGACGGTTACGAGCGAGAAAGTTACGAGTGCGGTACGCAACGAGTACAGTTAAAGTTCGAAGGAGAGTTTAAAGCGAGGGACGAACTTAAGAACTACCCCGGGATAAAGTAAGTACACTGGACCCGTACCCTAGACACGATTATGTGAAATACGTGCTTATATGATATGATTATGTGATATGTGATATGATGAGGGTACGGGGTAATGACGTATTAGTCTAGACACTGAACAGGAGTAATGGAGTAATCACGACGTATCCAAGGGGTGGTAGATACGCCGCTGGTACTTCCTATATATAAACCTCTTGTGTACTTCGTGATGAAACCATTATGAATGTTTAGGGGTATAGACTAATAAAGAAATATAGTAAACGTACGGGAGAACAGCCAACCGGTATGTAGTTATCTGACAAACGGAATATCATGTCTAGGAAAGAGTGGTGTATAAATCTCTCATAGACCCGTCGCTCTTTCCTAGGGACATCTCTGTTGAAGGTACTACTCTGGAAGGAAGATCACCCCAGTTTACAATATATGACGAATACAAATATGAGATGAAAGTATACCATGCATAATGAATGTGAATACGTGATGAATATGAATACGTGAAATGCATGATGAATATGTGAATGCATGATAATACGTGCATACATGAATGAGTATGATGGAACGAGTCTAAACCCTAAAATGGAATAACGGAGTACTCACGAAGTGTTAGAGGGGTGGTGGATACGCCGTTGGTACTTCCTATATATAAACCATTCTAATGCATCATGGAGAAACCGTTACGAAATTTTAACGGTGAGGACTGGTTGGTGAGTAAATCAAGTATATACATGAAATGAAAACAAATGCTTAATACATTTGGGAGACTGTGACTCAAAGATACTAAAGGTCTCAAATGAAATGAGATACCCGGCTTGTAAAGTGGATCTCAATAAATAAAGAAGAAAAGAAAAGGAAATTCTAGGCCTTCGGGGCTAAAAGAGTAAACTCTAGGCCTACGGGGCTGAAAGAGTAAAAGATTCCAAGCCTACGGGGTTGAGGAATGAATAAATCTTTGTGACAAATGTAAGGATGCCTATACTGACGAGTATAAGGACCTTGCCAATACTCGGACCGGAGATACGGTATATGATGGTTGCGAGGGGGTTAACACACCCATAAATTATACGAAAAGCGTGACCGGAGGTACGTCCGGAGATGGTCACGTGGGCTCGAGAGCTCCAGAAAATTTGAACAATAAAGAACCTAAAGGTTTCATAATAAAATGAACGATACAGTGTACTTACTTAGCGTAAGCTAATTCAAAAACGTTTTTCAAACACTGCAGAAAAAATCACGTGAAATAGAGCTTCTTGTGGACAAGGCTATCGAATATGAAGAGTCCCTATATAGGATATTGTAAATACATTATCCTTTTGTAAAACAATATATTATTATAAATGAAAAGGTTACCTTAGCCATCATGGCAAGATTTTTTCTGATCTGGGATACGTTTTCGCAATATAAAAACTCTGATAAAATAAGGTATAAGTAGGATGTTTCATTTACTAATATTCATTTAGTAGTTTTTTTTAATTAAATTTGTTATTTAAAAACAAAATTTTTATTTTGATTTATAAAATTTAATACTTAGTTTTTAATAAAATTAAAAAACTTGCAAATATTTATTTTTAACAGTGTATTATATTTTAAACTTTAATTTATTTTTTAAAATAACGAGATTTTTTTCTTTCAAAAAACATGTTTACAAGTTTCAATTCTAATTTATTAGTTTAAATTTTTTCATATTTAATTCTGGAATTTTAAATTTAATTGTGTCAAAATATTAAGGAGTGAAATTTTTAAAATTTGGAGTTTTAAATTTTGAAATTTAAAAGACGATATATTATTGAAATTTAAATTTTATTTGTATCCTTTTATTAATTTTTTAATAAGAGATTTAATATTAAAATTTTAGTGATATTTTGCGCATACAAGTATAAATAGTATCAGTCAATTAGACCATCTTGATGATGTTTGATGAAAGTTTATAATCTCCTGATTTTTCTAAATGAACTTACATTATCAGGTTTGTCAAACTATAAATTAGTTTTATGTCACTGTTACAGTTATACTATTTAATAAATATTGATGAAAAAATGGTTTAGGTAATGTAATAAGTATTTAGGTCAAATCACAAGGTAATCGCGTTATAGAAGCAAATATTATATTTTGAAGCAATTTTGATCATCGCAATTTTATCCCTATAATTGGTTTAACATATCCAGACAAAAGAATTTCACTAAAACTTCAAAGAAAAAAAAAATACAATTGTTGTATTTTTGCAATGACCATGAATAAATGTTTAGGGCAATCACTTTTCAAAGTTGGTTTGTATTGAAAGATCTAGTGTTTATTCATAATCAACCGTATGTTGCATTATCAAGAGTTAAAAGTAGAGATTGACTTAAGCTATTAGTCTTTGGTAAACATTAAAAAATTACTAATACCACGTCAAATGTTACATATAATGAAGTATTTTCAAATTTGTAAATAATCATTGTAAGGTTTCATTTGACATTTAATTTAATGTATTGTAAAAAGTGCACAACTTATTAAATGAATCTTTATTTATTTTTTAATATTTTAATTACTCTCATCCATATAATCTTAACATCTAACAGAATGAAAAGGTTATAAAGACAATATCAAATTTGTATAAAAAGAGTCGTTAAGATATTTGTCAATATAATTTTAACGTTTCACTCCGTGTAACACACGGGGTGAAAGCTAGTTTACTAATAAATATACAAAAAATCCATATCTATATTATATAATAAATAAAGGTTTCTCAATGTCATGTGCCGCCTCCATATTTATTTTTATTTGACTAATATGTGAGTTCCGACGGAGTGAAGTCAAAGGTTTGAAGGTGGAAGATACTGATGAAGATCTAGTTTAGATGAGAGAGAGAGTAGACAGGGGGAAATTTTATTTATTTACTTATTTATTTATAATATGGAAAAAAGGTAAAAAGACAAAAATGTCTCTCACGTGAGGGCACATGATCTAACTTAACAAAACTTCTAGATGTGGGTTAGTGGAAAGTACGTAGAAGGTTTAAAAAAAAGACATTCAGTTTAATTATTGAATATAAAGGATAATATCTACAATTTTATATATAGTTAAAGGATATAATTTGTAACTTCCTCAAATAAATATTAAATTTTAAAACAAGTGGTAGGTTTTCCACCTAACGATGTTACGAGAAAAAATGTATACTATAAAATAAAAATGTTTCAATAAATATTAGGTTTAATTACGTATAAGACATATTCGTGTCATTAAAATGTCAAATATGTAATTCCTTGGTTATAAATAAAACTTATATCAAAATGTAGATAAAAATAAACCCGACGTAACGGTATGTTCTGAATTATATAAAATTTACTTTTTGTAACTGGTTTTTATCAGGTAAGGGAATACGGTTTCGTTAGTTTGTGTAAGTACTGTTAACTGGTATAGTGGTATTGCTAAATTAAAAAAAAACGTCGGTTTATATTAACATGAAATAATTTAAACCATTTTCATGATTTTTTAGGTATAAGTTGTAACTAAAGTTTAAAATTGTTTAAGGTTTTAACAATTGAGGGAAAAAAAACCAACAAGAAAGAGACTTGAATTGAATCCGTGACTTCTTGGTTGGAGGACTACAAAGAAAATTATTGGGCTAAGATCGATTCATGTTTTAAAGTTGTTGCTTAAATTATTTAAACGATTACACGTAGCCCACGCGTTGCGGCAACGTTATAAATTATAATTCTCAGTTTCAATGACCGGTATTACCTGCTAAATAACTCACATCGAAACACCGATAAAATAAACACTTTGAAACGTCAAATTCAAATTTTATAAAGCATTATAACTCTATACAATTCAGAAAGGATGTGAATAGTGTTTTACATGTAATTTAGCAGATGGTACAAGCAATGGATGCATGTTTACTTGAGTCACAATCCACCTATTATCTAACTTAAAAAGAAGTGACTGATAACTTCACCCCTCAAGTTTAGTGAATAACAATAATATTTCTATTTTATAAAATGTCACTTTAATCCTCTTATATTTTTAAAACATCAAGTTTACCTACTATAATATATCTAATATGATATTTCTTTACTAATTTTCATTTGTCTTTTAATTTTTTATTTACGTCCTGATATAATTTTGTTAAAAACGGAGTCGTATTCAAAATAAAGTATTTTTTAGTTCTCGTGGGTTATATCGACTGATAATAACGTGCTGATATCGTGAAGAATAAGACCGACACCAACTGAAAAAATTGGTACCGTTGTATAATTGTCTTTTATCTATATTTTGATATCCACAATCGAGTCGATATAATTTCATATGTTTCTTTATGTATTTAACCAAGTTTCTTTTAGTGATTACCCACGTTAATGTCACTGCCTCAACCATTTAAGATCTGGCGCCTGCCGCAGAGCGTGAGGAAACATTTCTGGTTGTATTTAAAAGGCCATAAGATTAAACAAAACAAATAAAATAAAATAAAAGAGAAACACAAAAATTATATATAAAGAATTAAATAAAATAAAAACAAATGGTGGCGTGTGCATGGGAAAGGCAAGAACGACGCCGGGGGTTGATTGGTCTCGAACACCTAGTGTGTCTAAAATAAATAAATAAAAGAGAAACACAAAAACCTTTGATATTGAGTTTTAAGTTTAAACTATAAATTTTCCCCGCGCTTCGCGGCGAAAGACGGACCTTAAATGGTTGAGGCGGTGTCATCAATGTGGCTTAGTAAAGAAAAAAGATTCGTGGTTAAATACATAAAAGAAATGTATGAAGTTACGGCGGCTTGGTTGCAGAGATTGAAACATATATAAAAGATAGTTATATAACGGTATTGATGTTTTTCAATCGGTGTCGGTCTCGGTCTCATTCTTCACGGTACCCGCATGTTACGGTGGGGCGGTGCAATTAAAAGAAACGTATGAAGTTACGACGGATCGGTTATGGAGATTGAAACATTTATAGAATACATTATTATGTCCCAAACGTCATGGTTTAAGAATTTTAAAAAAGTAATTTAGTAGAATAAAAGTCAAAAGGAAAAAAATGGGTATGGGACGGGGATGAAAACAGTGACCTCCAACTTCAATACCATAGCACTTACCAACTTCTCTAACACAATCTTTTAATATGAGAATAAAAATATTTAAGCACTAATGCTTTCCAGAAAAAGAAAAAAAAGTTGACTGGAACAATAGTAATGAGCCACGTGGCCTGCGATAGGAGGCTCACCGACCATGCAAAATGTGCTTTAGTAAATAGGTCCAACCATTATAAATATTAAAAATGCACAACCATTGACATTAAGTTTTAAGTTTAAATAGACCCAGCCATTATAAAGATTAAAAGTACACAACCATAATAAAAATTAAAAGGGCACAACCATTTTAAAAAGGGCCCAATATATATTTAAGTTTTTATAAAAATGACCAAATACATAAAACCAGTATTTAAAGTTTTATAAAAAAAACATATATATACAGGTCCCGTAAAAAATTTAGGCTCCCAAAAAAACAGGCCCTGGCTGGCGGGCCTGCTTGGCCTACCCCAGGGCCGGCCCTGACAAAAATTATATTTAAAGAATTAAATAAAATAAAAACAAATGGTGGCGTGCGCATGGGAAAGGCAAGAATGGCGGCGGGGGTTGATTGGTCTCGAACACCTAGTGTGTGTGTAACACCCGGATAATTCCCAAGGGTCAAAAGTGTTAAAAATATAAAGTTCAGGGGATGAACTTGGATTCTCCAAAGTTGAGGGGCTAACAATGAAAATTCTAAAATTTGAAGGGGTAGCGGATGGCTATCCGGACCATAACGGTCCGCTACGTAGGGAAAAAGGCATGAATCGGGTAATAGCACGTGTCCAATGACTCACCGATTGAAATCTGACATGTGCCTCGATAGCGGACCGCTATTCAAAACCATAACGGTCCGCTAGCCGCAAAAAAAAATCAGGCGGGTCCGATAGGAAGCTGATGCGTATAGGGCTGACGCAGGCAGGGCGATAGCGGACCGCTATCCCCTTTATAACGGTCCGCTACAAGTCCGATTTCACCCTATGAATAAATGGATCAATTTCAGATATCAACACACACTCACACCTTCACAAACACACACTTAAACTCTGGTAGCCCGATTCCTGACTGAGAGTCCGGTTTCTCGCAATTCGTATGCAAACTGCCATAGATAGCGCCGAGGTAAGGTTTCTAATCACCCTGAGGTTTCTTCATATAAACCTAAGATAGGGATGTTGATTATGATAATGTCGGATATATTCTAGGGTTCTGTTGAAGTATTGATTATTATATTCAATACAGGAGGAGGTTCTGATTGAAGTGAGTTCCTCTAAACTGTGCTCTATAAAATGTTTTGTAAATGATTTTGTATCTGGGATCCCAATACTATCCGTGCATATATCCTATAATAAGTACTTATTATGGCCATGATTAGGGTGAGACCTAGGGACAAGACTGATCCTCTTGTTTGAGATCTGATACGTATGGGACCAGCACGCCGTAAGGTTCCTGTATATATGTATGTTGTAAACCCGGGAATCTAAGGGCGATTCTGGGTGATGGATTGGAAGGGATGGTTGTAAGACCCTTGATCAGGGATACATGTAAAGATGATTTTGTTTATGAACTCACCAGCGTAAGCAATGTTTTGAAATGTTTTTTACAATAGGTGAACCCTAGCTGGTAGTTGGCATTCCAGGAGATGTACATGGGTTGGAAATAGGGATGACTTAGGGCAGGTCCTTGGGTGACCATAAGGCCTGAGTATTTAACATGATTCTTCGTGAGTTATAAGTCCAGAATTTGTTATGTTGTATTTTGCTAGTGAGTCCGTATTGTACAAACTTTATGTTATGAAATAAAAGAAGTTATGATATAAGTCTTTCGCTGTGTGTTTTTGGTATCAACGTCACTGTAACTAGAAGGCGACCTTCAACCGGTATGTAGTTATCTGACGAACGAAATGTTCTGTCTAGGAAAGAGCGGTGTATAAGTCTCTCCTAGACCCGTCGCTCTTACCTGGGAACATATATGTCAGAGGTACTACTCTGGTAGATGGTTGTCCCGTGTTACGGGTGTGACAGTGTGTATATACACAGTGGCGGACCTGTGGATTTATTTTATTGGCGTTGAAGATTTTTTGGAGTCAATTGTCAATAGTTAGATATTAATTTTTTTGGTCCGGATCGAATACGGTCACATAAAAACGATAAAACAAACAAATTTTTAAATGGACATTAATAACACGGTGTTCGTCATTAGAAATGCATAATCAAAATACAATATTCTCACAGTTTTCTTTACGGGTTTTCAATTTTTTAAACCGAACCATTACATCATCTTTAGAAACTTATCTAATCAACTCTTTTTAATATAACAAACATAACTATCACTCAAACTCTCATCACCAATCCGATTACACAAATCCGGCTTCACGTACTTGTAGAAAATTATCTCTTTACACTTATTGTTGTGACGAATAAAATGAGAGTCAATTTCAATAAACGGTACTCTTGAGGGGGGGGGGGGGGTATTTTTTACTAATAGTTTATTAGTTTTAAAAGTTTAAAATGGGTATTGGGTTGAGTTTGTTTATGATGGGTTTAATTTTTTATCGGGCTTATTTGTTTTAAATGGTTAATGCTTATTGTGTTTCAGACTTAAAGAGTTAAATGTTTGGTTTAATTATTTTAAAAGATTTAACGGGTTATGGACCAATTGTACTATTTATAAAATCTTAAAATTAGAAATTACTTTTTCTTGGGGGTTAGCGTCATTTTTTTATGGGGGTCGGTTTCTAAATTTTTCTTAGGGGACGCTCGAAAAAATCCCACATATATAACAAAAAATAATAATTTAGTCATGTGTGTCGGCCGACCCACCTTATAAAAGGTAGGTCCACCATTGTGTGTGTATATATATAATGGATCATTTAGGCACTCCTAATTATGTTGAGAACTCGCTAAAAACCTAAATTTGTCAACCCGTCACAAGTAATAACCTAAGTGTTTTTTATTTTAAGTTTTATCTATGGTGTGCCACGTTTATGTTGACTACGTTATACAAAGGTCGGTTCCCATATAAAAATGGTTTTTTCGTGTGAAGCGTACGAACTCACCAACATGCGACACATGTATTTTGGCCGATGAGTATATACGTCTGTATAACTACACGATAGAATTATGCACTTTTATTTATATATATATATATATACACACGCTAAAGTCATGTTTTGTGTTTAATGACGTATCGTAATTACCCAACCTATATGTGTGATATTACACTAAAGTGGTGACATTTATCATACATAGATAGTATTAATGCAAGTTATATCAATATTCACGTGAACATAATTTGTAATAGCGCACTAATAAAAATAGCATTGTGAAATGAAGCAACCTAAGAGTATAATTATGCGTGCGTTTTTCTAGCTGTTAAAAGTTAAAACAAATTATAACACTGTTATAGTCAAATTAAATATAAAAAAAATATTAATTTTATATAGAACTAGAAAACTATATAAAAATTATTTACAAAACATTGATGGAACTTGGCTTACACAGAAAAAAGTCAGCAAAAAGACATTTTCCGTTTTCACATTCTGTTTTTACACTTTCAACCATTTTTTTTATTTTTTGTTATTTAAGATCTTGTCATCTCCTACATTTTAACTGTCGTTGATAGAGCCAGATTCGAGATCGACGGTCTCCTTAAATTAAAACGTAAACTGAAATGATAAAACGTAAAGGAAGGAACTTTGTTGAAATTTTCTTGGTTATATTTCTTCTACTTTTCTAAATAACATAAGGCCTTAAATAAGCTAAAGGGAAACATGCATGTATTAGATCACTAGATTAAAGCTCATGTTTTATATGGTTTTATAAATACAATTTGTTATAAAAATAGTATTTTCTATAAGAATTTGTATGTTTGGTATTATTACTTATATGTGAAGTAAGAAATAATTGAAATTTTCTCATAATTTAGTAATTTTTAATAAAATATTAGAATATATGTTAGATATTTAATTATTTAACATCATCATTATTTAATAGGAGAGAAAGGCGAAAAACAAAAATCTAGATTTCATCAAAAATCGACACGTAGAAAGTATAATTATTCATTTACTATAATATATGTTAGAAACCCTTTATATTATACAGGGTGAATAAATGCAGTGTTATATATACTTAGTAATAAAGATCTAATAATAGTACATATTACATAATTTTTTAATACAAATTTTAGTAACGTTATATAGTTATTTTTTTAAATTGTTTTATAAAAATAATGAAAGAAATGTTCAAATTATAAAAATGTTAAGCTATATTTTTAATTAAAAAATATTTTATAAAAATAGTTATAAAAATCATTATTATTTAACATGGGAGAGGTGGGAAACAAAAAATTATATTTTTTTTATAGAAAATTATATCATTAAATAGAAGGAAGAGGCGGGAAAAAAAATGTTAAGCATACCTTAAAACCTTTATTTATTAGTATGTATAGATGGGTGTTAACTACCCACTCACCTGATTAATAAAACATAAAAAATAAACATTCAAATGAAACGAGCAGAAAGTGGAAACGTGCATACGGAGCCTCTTGACTGGGTGGGCCACGGGTCCATAGATTAAGGTGGATAGTTCGTATCAGTCGTGTAAACCTAATCAAGGAAAAACTATTTTTGTATTTTATCCTTGTTATCATATGTTTATGGTATAGATTTCAGTTCAAAAAACTATTGTTATTTTATCATAAATTAATGGTTTATTATTTACTTGGTTAGATCCCGTGTCTACACACGAGATGAAATATATCAATACATAAAAATTTTAAATATTTATATATATATATTTTTTACATGTGTAAAAAAATGTTACATATAGTAAAGATAGAAAACAAATTCAAAATATGTAAAAGTTAATCTATAATTGGGTTTTATTTTTTAATATAATTTGACTTTTATTTACCATTTGATTGAAAATAAAAGTTATATAATTAAATTTTAAAGTTTCTTATGATAAGGGATAATTTAAAATGAATGTGTTTTATTAGTATAGTTAGTATTTTTTGTTTAAATATATACTATTATTAAAAGATAGAAGTGTATTAAATAGGAGAGAGACGAGAAAAAATGATGAGAATGAATATGGAGGCGACACGTGGCATGCAAAAACCTTTTTTTTATTATTAGGTTAGAATCCCGTGTATTACACGGGTTGAATAAATGTAATGTTAAATACGTAGTAATAAGAAGTTTATGTTTTTAAAACCCGTGTAATACACGGGTTGAATAAACTTATGTCGGTTGAATAAAATATAATGTAATCTATTAACACATACACTCGTCAAAATGAAACAATGTGAATATATAAATATATGTTTAAAAGGTTTTTATTTGAATTTTAGGTGACTATAAAATTGTTTTTAGTTTGTAGAGTTCATAAAAATATGATTGAACAAATTAGTTGATGATAAACACAATTTTAAATTCAAAATTATGTAGATAAAAATTGAAACAAATAATTAATTTAGAGCATTCCCAACCCGTTCTTTATATTTCATATCATTATCCTTATAATTACACTAAAAAACACTACTTTTTCTACCTTTTATCTCTACTTTTCTCTCTCCTTATCCTTATAATTATACTAAAAACCACTACTTTTATTCTTATATTTACACAAATCTTATATCTTTTCTCTCTCCTCCACTCACAACCACTTTAAATCACTCCATAAAATATACAAAACTCACTCACATAATTATAAGGAATGGGCTGTGAATGCTCTTAATTACCTAAAATAGTGGAGTTGATTATTAATAGGAGAGAGAAGCGAAAAAATTAGAATGAGAATACCTAGAATTGTGACAAGTGTCCACCTAATTTACTTGTTTATTAAGTAGTATAGACTAGGTTAAAATCACGTGTATTACACGGGTTGAATAAATAAAATATTATATACTTAGTAATAAAAAAATATATTTTAAAAAACCCACGGGTTGAATAAACCGGTATATTACATTGGTTGAACTATTTATAATTAAATAATAAGTATCCGTAATTAGATTTATATTAAAAATTTTAAAATAAATTATTTTAATATCATTATTTAATATGAGACAGAGAGGCGGGAAAAAAATGATACAAATGAACCACAAATTGACACGTGTCCATACAATTTTATTTATTAGTATAAAGATTATTATTTGGTATTATTATTTAATAGGAAAGAGAAACAGAAAAACTAATATTTAATAACAGAGAGTGGCGGGAAAATAAATGTGAGGAGTAACCAGAGAGTGACACATGTCCCCTATGGTTTTCCTTTATTATAGAGTATATATATATATATACACACACGCTAAAGTCATGTTTTGTGTTTCATGACGTATCGTAATTACGCAACCTATATGTGTGTAATTACACAAAAGTTGTGACATTTATCATACATAGTATTAATACAAGTTATATCAATATTCACGTGAACATAATTTGTAATAGCTTACTAATAAAATAGCATTGTGAAATGAAGCAACCTAGAGTATATTTATGCGTGTGTTTTTCTAGCAGTTAAAAGTTAAAAAAAAAAATTATAACACTGTTATAGTCAAATTAAAAATAAAAAAATTATTAATTTTATAAACTAGAAAACTATATAAAAATTATTTACAAAACATTGATGGAACTGGGCTTACACAGAAAAAAGTCAGCAAAAAGACATTTTCCGTTTTCACATTCCGTTTTTACACTTTCAACCATTTTTTTTTTACTTTTTGTTATTTAAGATCTTGTCATCTCCTACATTTTAACTATCGTTGATAGAGCTGGATTCGAGATCGACGGTCTCCTTAAATTGACGGTCTCCTTAAATTAAAACGTAAACTGAAATGATAAAACGTAAAGGAAGGAACTTTGCTGAAATTTTCTTGGTTATATTTCTTCTCCTTTTCTAAATAACATAAGGCCTTAAATAGGCTAAAGGGAAACATACATGTATTTGTTCACCAGGTTAAAGCACATGTTTTACATGAGTTGAATAAATACAATTTATTATAAAAATAATATTTTCTATAAATATTTGTATGTTTGGTGTTATTACTCATCTGTGAAATAATAAATAATTGAAATTTTCTCATGATTTAATAATTTTTAATAAAATATTAGAATATATGTTAGATATTTAATTATTTAACATCATCATTATTTAATAGGAGAGAAAGGCGAAAAACAAAAATCTAGATTTCATCAAAAGTCGACACGTAGAAAGTATAATTATTCATTTACTATAATATAGGTTATAAACCCTTTTATATTATACAAGGTGAATAAATGCAGTGTTATATATACTTAATAATAAAGATCTAATAGTACATATCTTTGACATATTACATAGTTTTTTAATACAAATTTTAGTAACGTTTTATAGTTATTTTTTTTAAATTGTTTTATAAAAAGAATGAAAGAAATGTTCAAATTATAAAAATGTTTTATGAAAAAGCTATATTTTTAATTAAAAAATATTTTATAAAAATAGTTATAAAAATCATTATTATTTAACATGAGAGAGGTAGGAAACAAAAAATTATATTTTTTTATAGAAAATTGTATCATTAAATAGAAGGGAGAGGCGAAAAAAAAATATTAAGGATGAATATATGAATGACATGTGACACCATAAAACCTTTATTTATTAGTATCTATAGATATAGACATAGATGTATAGATGGGTGCTAACTACCCACTCACCTAATTAATAAAACATAAAAAATAAACATTCAAATGAAACGTGTAGAAAGTGGAAACGTGCATACGGAGCTTCTTGACTGGGTGGGCCACGGGTCCATGGATTAAGGTGGATAGTCCGTATGAGTCGTGTAAACCTGATCAAGGAAAAACTATTTTTGTATTTTATCCTTGTTATCATATGTTTATGGTATAGATTTCAGTTCAAAAAACTATTGTTATTTTATCATAAATTAATGGTTTATTATTTACTAGGTTAAAATCACGTTTATTACACGGGTTGAATAAATAAAATGTTATATACTTAGTAATAACAAAATTATATTTTTAAAAACCCACGGGTTGAATAAACCGGTATATTATATCGGTTGAACTATTTATAATTAAATAATAAGTATCCGTAATTAGATTTATATTAAAAATTTTAAAAATAAATTATTTTAATATCATTATTTAATATGAGACAGAGAGGCGGGAAAAAAATGATACAAATGAACCACAAAGTGACACGTGTCCATACAATTTTATTTATTAGCATAAAGATTATTATTTTGTATTATTATTTAATAGGAGAGAGAAACAGAAAAACTAATATTTAGTTTCGATTTTAGTGGCGGTTAGAAATGGTAATCCAAAGGTAGCAGTAGTAGCTTAACGATTTTAGTTTCGGGTATGGTGGTGGCGGCGAGATTAAGGCAGCAGTAGCTTCATGGTAACATGGTGATGGTAGTGGCAGTTAGAAATGGTAATCCAAAGGTAGTTTCGATTCACGGTGGTTCATGGTGGTGATGGTAGTTTCGATTAAAGGGAGTTCAAGATAGTAGTTACGATAATGATGAGAATGATATGGTAGTTTCGATGATGAACATGTGTTAGTTGTTTCGGGTGATGATTATAGGATGATGATGATGATATGATGGAGATGATGATGGTATGATAATGATAGGTACTATGATGATGAGGAGAATGGTTACATAATGATGATTACACAGCGATAATGATGGATACGGGCCGGGCCGGGTCTCGGTTACATGACGGGTTCATGCTCAAGAAGGTATAATCCCTAAACCCGTAGAACATTAATTACTAATATTAGTTCGATTGAACAAAGTAGTTTATATTGAACAAAATAGTTTCTATTGAACAAAATAGTTTCTATTGAATAAAGTAGTTCGATTGAACCATGACCCGAAACAACTCTAGTTTTGATATGAACTATGACCCGAAACTATTATAGTTTCAATATAAACTACTGTCACACCCCCAAATTTATTTATTTATTAAATAAATACAGGTTGCAACGATTGGTTCATTACACAATAGCGGAAGCTGTAATAGTGATTTCTAAGACTTGATTATATATACAATTACTAAAACTAAGTAATATTATGATCTAAGTTCTTCTAGATCAACAATAGACTTGAGACTTGATATTCTACGTCCTTCCAGTTACTAGGAATTGATCCAACATAGCTAGCCTATTCCAACCGCGCCATGGCTAAAGGTTACCTGAGAAACATACTTGAAAGTGTCAACACAAAGGTTGGTGAGTTCACAGAGTTAGTTATATTAGTGCTTATAGTTTTTTCCGAAAACATGTACATGACTTTACCGTCATAAAACTAAGTAGTTTTCCTTTGAAAACATTACCATGACTTAACCGTCATAAAACATGTAGTTTTTCTTTGAAAACATTACCATGACTTAACCGTCATAAATCCAATGTTTAAACATGATCATTTTAACCTGATCAGAACCCTTTGTTTAAACCTGATCACTTTAACCTGATCAGAACCCTTTGTAAAATTCAATTGTTCGTAACTAGTTCCAGTTGCATGTGATAATCAGAATAAGAATTGTTGACCCATTTGTAAACTAGCTAGGAATACAAATAATATGTTCCTACATGAGCCGTAACCAAACCATGACAATTGTACACGCCCCTAATTTCGTTATCCGGTTCTATGCGGCCATAAATCCTCCGGATTGTGGTTAGCGCGACTAACCATGACCGGGAGACGTCACTCTCCATAGTACTATTCATATGACCCTAGGCTACAGTTAATGGTTACTAAATTGTTCTAGGGGACTTTAGCGGCCTCAAATCGTTTAACTCATGTAAACATAAAAAGTCGAGTCTTATTATCTTGTTATCACATAAAAATAGTTGTAAGTATGTTCTTCCCCCAAATCGTTGAGTGTTGTTCATCCGAACAATCGTTGTGTGTTGTTCATCCGAACAATCGTTGAGTGTACTTGTGTCCAGCTGTTTAGTTGAGCAAGTTTTCTCCCCGTTTGTTTAAAAACAATTTAAAAACAAGTAGTAAAAGTGGGGCCGTGAGACTCACAAGAAGTTAACCCAGAATGTTCGTATTGTCAAATGTATAAGCAATGTAATTCATGTTTTCAAAACATAACAAGTAAGTATGTTTCTCCCCCGATGTTTACAAAACAGTAAAGAGTTAAAAGGGGGCCGTGAACTCACCTGGTGACGTGTCAGAAGCACTAATGTCCTTTTGATAGCAGTGAAAACCAAGGCCCACGTGATAGTCACGGGTTTACGTCGTCCTATTCAAGTCCTACGATACCTGTAGGTACTTTATGAGTTTTATAGACTATCCCTAATAATGTAAAACGAGTCTAAACTCGTATTGAGTTATCACGCGTAAAGTTGAGCTCTATTGATTCTTAACGGTATTATCGATTCGATAATATTAGTTGATTAATTCAAGTTGGGTCTTTCGACTCAGATAAGTTTTAATAGTTATATTCGAAATATTTGTTTGTCGTGGACACAATTGTATATAACTATGTGAACGTATAGTTACTAATAATTCAGATTCTTGTCTCTTTTTATCAGAATATATGCAACTAAATGATTTAGTAAAACCATTTCAGGACTTGTAGTATATTCATACACGTATTTATAAATATAATTTCATTCATATGTTTATATAATTTCAAAATCCCAAAACATATCTGTACCGTAGTAATTCTCGAATAACCGTTCCTTTTTTTTGGGTTTGTTCGACTTTATGTAGACTTATACATGTAAATATATACTTAATTTTGTATATTCAATTAACATGTTTTATTTATTCACGTCTTGACCGAAAACATATATATATATATATGTGTATATAATTTCATTCAATGAATATAATTGTCTCGCTTGTTTTCCAATAACACATATATTTATATTGTATATACATACATGAAATATTATTTAATACAAGTATTAAAAGTATATAATTACGTATACTTTATATTACCTGTCCATGTCTTGTTAACATATTATGTTTTGAAATCGTTCGTATCACATATATAATCAAAACCCTAAAGTCATACACTTATCTATATTCGTATTTGAATATTATATTTAAGAAATAATCTTTCAATTTTGTGTAATGTGACTATATATATATATATGTGTGTTCTGATCTAAATTTTGTTTTATAAAATAATTATTTGGTTTCATATAAAGTATGAAGATTTTTAATTACATATATCTATACGAATACGTTTACATATATATATATTTTAACGGATCATTGTTACTTGTCAAACTCTCGTTTTGTCTGTTTCGTTATAAATTAATTTGTATAAATTTAAGATCTTCAAACATAATATATAAGATACGAGTTTATCCTTATAATAATGGTTATCCAAGTTATCCCAAACAATAACCGTCATCAGTTTATATATTACGAACAATTAGTAAATATTTATATAACTAGGGTAATGATTATTATCCTTATATATATAAAACGATCGCTAGTCATAACAATGTCTCATCCTACAGATTACACGTTCGTTTCGTAATTTATCGACTAATGATTTATACTTTTAGTTTGTACGGATCTCAATCACCAAATCATAAGTTAACATCATTTGTTAATATTAACGTCGACTTAATATTTATTTATATTTTTTTTAGTCGTTATTAAATCTTTTAGAGCTCAACGCGAATAACCGTTCACACGTGTTTATTTTTCATATAATCAACGTAATTTGTTAAGCATGCGTTTTTACCTTTCCATTCACTCGGTTCGCATACGCTGTTGACTCGTGTTGATCAGTTGACTTTCGTTGACCAAACTTGACCAGGTTTGACCACGACACGAAAATGCTCAAATCTCGAAAGACTTGTGGATCGGGACACCCAAATACCATATAAAACCAGATCTGCTTGTTTAGGACTCGTCGGAGTGTCGGGTGTTGTCGGAAACATCCAAACAGCAAAACAAGAACTATTGTTACAGACAATGCATAGATCTAAGTTCGGGAATAACGTAAAGACGGGAAAATAACTCACCGGGGTTCGTCGGAACCCTAAAATGGCTGCCGGAGAACGGGTCTCGCCGGAAAAGCGAATCTGAGCCGCCACACGACTCCTCCCCGTCCTCTCTTTCTCGATCCGGACCATCCAGCACCACCACCTTCGTTTCCTCGTCTATACCCACCGTCGTCGCCTCCACTTGGTACGAGAACCCCTAACCCGACAGTACCGTCTTCCTCATCACCAACCACCACCACCTCCGACCTGTCATCGTAACAAGAAACCACCACCACTGCCTCGAAATCGGGGTAACCACCGCCCTTATTGGAACCAGGGCTTCGAGATCCCTCAGAAAAACACTCCTCTTTCCCGTACCTCGCCGGAAGACCAGGCGTTGCCACGACCGCCGCCGATCCGGCCGCCGTGTGGCGCTAGATGCTTCGCCGGAGGGGTCGCCGGAATGTGGCCGGACTCCCCTCCCATTGTCACGATCTGCATCTCTCTCTCTCTAGCTAATTGTGTGTGTGTGGAGGCTAGATAAATGAGAGGAAAAAAAGTTTATGAGTATTTATATCTAGGGTTTTCAGGTGTGGGTTTTCATGGAAATAATACAGATTTGTTGAGAACGCGTATTCGTACGAGCCTTCGTCATGACTAAATTCTCGAATTATTGTTTTAGAATACCTAGAACTATGAAACGTTATTAATATTATTATTTAATTGTTTTAAATCGTGAAATCTCCGTTTCAATGGTTGTACTAATCGGTATGCGTTGGTACCGCGTTTTAACGCATTTGTTCTTTTTACATGTTTTGCGCTCCGAGTTTAACTATTATTATAACACTAAAAATGTTAAATAAATATCTATAGTATTTTTAGCATCACTGTACATATCGGTAATAACCGTACCACTTTTGTTAATATCACGAGCATCTGACGCGATTTAACGCTTATGTACGCGTACTTCGTGTGTATTTGTCTGAACGGTGTTTCCGAATGAACACGATACTACTTGATATTTATTATTCATCATCCTACTTATTTTTTCAAGTCGAACACTCGTTTATGAACCGATGTCTGATGCGTTTAACGTTTAAAGTGCTAGACCGCGTACGTACTTCTATCGTTTTGTAAGTTCTTAGAATGGTGTAACAAGTTGTTTAATGGAATCGAGTGACTAGTATGATGTTTGGATTATGTAATTCGGGCCTCGAATGGTTTTGGACTTCTATTGGACCTTATTGGGCCTTATTGGACTTAGTTGGGCTTAGTCCAACAACTAGGTTTTAGATTCAGGAATTTCGCAGGTGTCACATTCTTCCCTCCTTAAAGAAATTTCGTCCTCGAAATTTGTTATACTTACAAGAATTAGGATTTTATATCCTTGCTTCATTTTTGGATTCTTAAGGAGAATGTTGAATCATTCCAATAGTAGTTGGTACACGAAGTTAAAGTGGATATCTCACCATCGAACGATATAGGATGTGTAAAGGTTTGAGACGTCAACGTATCAGGTAATAGCGTAACGTTATTGTTCAGCAGATATATCAAAAAGTGGATTTAAAACAATTCCTCTGATTATGTCGCCATTTTAATGAGGTTAGTTAAACCACGAGATGATAACGTCATTACTAGCGTTTCCCGACCCAAAGGAATTATAATCGAAGAGGTCATAATGGTGTAATGAATAGATCATTAAGAGAATGTTTAATCGGTGTGAATCAAGATAGTGAGTTTTCACAAGTCAAGTGAATAACTCGTACATTAAGATAATTAATCATAGATTGGATGTTGAAGAATTTCGTTATGTGATCACCCTCATCAGATTGGAACTGTATGACAATTATTATTGGTAATGGAAAGGCAAAATGCATTCGTGTCTTTTAAACTACCGTCCACTGGGCCTGAAGAACAGGTATCGAAACTACCTTAGTTTTGATTGGGCAAGACAGATATCGAAACTACCTAGTTTCGATTGAGTAAGACATGTATCGAAACTACCTTAGTTTCGATTGAGTAAAACAGGTATCAAAACTACCTAGTTTCGATTGAGTAAGACATGTATCGAAACTACCTTAGTTTCGATTGAGTAAAACAGGGATCGAAACTACCTTAGTTTCGATTGAGTAAAACAGGTATCGAAACTACCTAGTTTCGATACTGTTATTTCGATTGACAGCATCAGATTCCTATGATTTATCCTAAGATGGGAGTGAAATCTCGATTGAAGAAATATAATGCCAGGATGTAGACAAAAATCACGTATAGATTTAGGAGCTAGTCGCATGTGAGGGAGTCATGTCCTTAAGTTCATTAAGGATGACGCATAGGCATTTCAAACGGTATTGAGATGAGTGAATACGGAAATTTTAAAGAAATTTGAGAAGGCAAGAAGGAATGTATATATGTAGACTTATATTAGAGTAATGTTAACTACGGCTCGTCTTGTGTTCATCTCCGTGGTGGCGTATAGTTTTAATCAGTCAACGATCGTGGAACATATGAATAAACTCTCAAGGTTCGACGTAGGTCCTCGATTTCATATTAAAGTTGGTTGAAATGGATTCTAAAGTTTTCAAATTTTTGTCTCATGAATTAGCAATGAAGAGGGTCGATTTGGTTATTCACCAACAACTGGTAGTGTAGTATATATGCACGTCCTTGGCTTTCGAATGGTATTTTCATAACTTTCCGTTCCGTATTTCACCTATATAGGTTATAGCCTTATAGTCCTTAGCACAAGGGCTTAAGTTGTAAGATTGAGGTAATGAGTGTTAAGGGTTAGAGATTTGTATTTTCTCTAGACATGTTCAAGAGTTTATCTATCAACCTCATGTTTTGATATATAGGTAACGAAATCAAAAAGGAAAAGTTTATAGTTGAATTTCAAAAGGTGTAATAGTACTTTATAGAGAATTTCTAGATTCGATGCAAGTAGCGAAGTCAAATTAACCAAGAGTGGAAGTATTCAGTGTTTCGATCAAAGTTGTCATGCCAATGAAGTCTCGATAAGAGTTTTAGATTCATTGGAATTAGTAGATGAAGGAGTTTACGTACATTCCCACGTCACTTGGGATAGCCCATCTTATCATCCAATGCTCTTTTGACTCAACCCTTTGGTTATGAAAATTTCGATCATCAATCGAGTGATTGAGAATTGAGATTAGAAATACGGATTAATTGTGAACATTAGCTCAGACAGTATGACTCACTAGAGTTCTCATGTATAGCAAATTATGATTTCGTGTGCACCCGCAATGATAATTTGCTTTACATGGTCCCTATAGTGTTTCTCATATCTTCCAGCTCTCAGTTGAAAGGGATCTGAAATGTTTATTAGATTCAGGAATTTCGCAGGTGTCACAACTACTTATCGAAACTACTAGGTCCAAGCATGAAAATGTTTAGTGTCAATAAGGAACACTACCTTATGTGGATGATCTTATTATACAGATTGTGAGTGACATTAGTGACGCTCAGTAACCAGCTAAGTGTATTTCAGAAACTACTCATCAGGTGAGTTCTATGTGCCCCATATGTGTTATGTTCATATGTTTTCAATGTTTTGGGGCTCAAGTGTATACCTGATATGATATGAATAATATGTGTGTTACATGCTAATACATGATGATAATAAGTATGACATGTATGATATGAATAATGAAATAAAAGTATGATATAACATATAAGAACAAAATCTTGCGTTATATATATATATATATATATATATATTATAATGCATGTTGTGAATGTATGTAAATGTTATGGACGTTTCGAAGCTAACGGCTACTACGGTAGACGGACGACTGCTCGACTATTATGCAGTCAGAAATAAAAGTCTAGAAAGGTAGACTAAACTATGGCCACTACGATGGAGTAAGTCCCTCAATCGATGCACGACTGTATAACCAGTTCGAGTGGGAAACGGATGCCTTAGGGCAGACGGACGAATATGATGGACTACGGCGGTAGGACGGTTTAGGCGGACGGACAAAGGTTTTTCGGACGGATTTATGTTATGACGGACGGTCCTTGGACCGGACGAGTAAATGGGCTACGATGGTAGTTCGTATGGCGTTTGTCTTTGTGACATACGTAGTAATTATGACGGGTTGATCACCCATATGTGTATGACCAATGAATGTTCTCCCCAAAGTAAGTATATATATATATATATATATATATATATATATATATATACTCAGTATGAATGTTATGCTAGAACAGTAAAGCAAAGAATATGCAAATGTAAGTATTATATATATAATACATAATGAAAAGATAAATGTTATGCCTGATTGTTTTTAAACTAGAACTCACCAGCGTTAGCTGACTTTTAGTATGCACTTCAGGTAATAAGAAGAAAGTACGGGCAAAGGCATGAAGGCTACCTGACACAAGACTGACTTCCTGTTTAATTGCCAATGTGTTAGAACAATGTTTCTTTTGTATGTTAAGACTTCCGCTATTTATGTAATAAAATGATGTACGCTTTCGCTATGTTTTAGAAGTTATAGTTTATTCAGTTTTGATGACTATGTTTATGAGTAAATCCAACAAGTGAGGTCGCCCGGGAAAAGGGGTCTTACAAGTTGGTATCAGAGCAATAGTTTGAGAGATTTAGACATCCCTAAATGTCTAGACTCAAGCTGATATTGGGACCAACACAAGGATGTTAGTACGGGTAGCCAACCCCAACGCCAAAACAGTAAGTAGCAAGGTTAATACTTGAAGCTCAGGGTAGATGCCTTAACATATATCACATGCCTTAGATATCAATGTCACCACTAATATGAATAATAACACATAGGACATAAGATGGTAGATAATTTGAGCACATGAGTACAATAAATGATTAATAATAACACGTAGCTACTGTTATCAATCTTTTACCATGTAAGTGTGTCTCGATTTGTCATCCGTCGTATGTACTCACCATAAAGAGTGAAAGAGATGTTAGTCTAATACTAGGAAATGCACACAAATTATAAGAATGGTGAGATCCATGTGAGGTGAATCACAAACAACGAGCAGAAGTTCGATAAACCACAAAGAAAGAAAGATGACGGAATATCAATGGTCCGAGTAGATCAGTAACGAACATTCATGAACGACTTCCATCAACAAGGAGTTCGGAAAGAGAAGAAGGATACATGGATTAAATACCGTTTATAGAAGACATTTAAATTATGTAGGATTATAAGAGGAGTCAGGAATTCACACGTAAGGTAAGTTGGCAATTACGTCAGGATCCACGTAGTTGTAAATTTACATGTGCTTGTGCATACTGATGAACCTTATCGTGTGGATTAATACACATGTCACCGAAAACAACTAAATCACTCCAACTATGACTATGAGATTAGTCGCTTGAGTAACGAGGATCATAGCAACTTAGTAAGACGAATTATGACAACAATGACATACCAAAGGTGGAACGAGAAGGAATGAGACTTTAAATGAAGTTTGTTAAAGTCGAGAAACACTAAAGAACAAGTTTAGAAAGATTGACGAAAGCTAGTCCAGAACCTAATACAATATTGTGATTCCCTTTGATCTGCTGATATTCAAGGATAAAGTCTTCAATCACTCTATGAATTGGCGGAATCAATTCAGAAATTTTATTCACACCGAAACGATCGAATCAAATATGAACAAGAAGGATAGAATCAATCACAAGATGCATTCAAACATGTTGATAATCTTCATTATACCCGCAATGTAAATCACAGAATAACAACAAGACACACATAAATTCTCTCTGATAGATTTGGAATCAAACAATACAAATGAGAATAGTTACTTGAAAATACAAAAGACAAGACTATTTATACTAGAGAGTTTCGATCGAATTCTTATGATCGGAAAGTGTTTTCGACCGAAAACTGTAAAGTTATACAAATCTAAACCTAATTGATTTCTATCGACTACTAGGTTCCAACAATCTCCCCCTAGTCCACAGAACATCAATTCTTCACGTGTTGTCTTTTGCAGGCTTGGTCTTGGCTTTAACATTCAGCTTCTTAGCATCCAGAGCAGCAAGTCTCTTCTTGATCACTTCAGCTTCATGTCTTCTTGAAAAACATCGAGCCACAACTCTCATATACAACTTGGCCTCAGCTTTAATCTTCATGCTCATATCACACCTGATAGGATTCTTGTACAAAATCTTTAGATTTTCATCCGATAAACTTAACAAGTCAACTGGATCAAAAAATTTGAATTCCGGTGATATTTCTTGCACGATCACAGCTTCATGAGTTTTACTATCATACGTCCACTTTTTGAAGCTTTTGATGAATGTTTCTTTTCTTTTTGGGATGTATACAGTAGAAACTGTATCTGCTGGCTTCACTATATACCTGAATCTTCTTTTATCATTCTTGTCTTTTCTCTTCAATTGTCGGCATTCAGGTACTCGTGGCTTGAAATTCTCAAACTTGTCTTTACTACATTCTTTCTTCAAGTATTCTTCAAAATTAGCAGCAAACGTATTGTTTGAAGGATTGATCATCTTCAAGTGACTTAGCTCTCTAATATCCCAGTATGGCAAAGATTTCATCTTTGAGCTCCGATCAAAATACTGGATATTTCCTTCTCCTCTCTTAACCACATACATCTTTTTATTATCATCATACATCCAAGCCAGAATTTCTCCAGTCAATGCTTGTTCTGGACTCTTGATTGTTTATGTAAGCCTTTCAACAATGGATGGCTTTTCAGTCACTGTCCACTAAGAGCTCTTGTCTATCTTTGTAGCCTTTGATTTTTCAACTTGTGGTTCAACATCTTCAGGAACTGTAAATGGTTCTCGTTCATCAACCAGTTTATCCATCTTTCCAATTACCGAACCATCTTCTTCTACATAGTTTGCTGTTGTTCATATTCATATTTCTTATATTTAGTGTTGGTCTGATTATCTTGTTCAGTATCTTCAGTTGTTCTTTCAGTTCCAACAACCCCTCCAGCACTGCTGTTGTTCATATTCATAGTTTGCTGTTGTTCATATTCACATGCTTGTATTCTACATTATCCCAAAACTCCCTCACGTGTTTTTCAAACACACGTACTTGTGTAGATATAGCTGTATTAATTATTGAGTTTGCTAAAAATCTAACAATCTCTTCATATCCACATGCCTTCTTTGTATTTGTAGTTAAACAGGCACAGATGTTGTGCTTAGGTTCCAACTTTAATTTGTTCATATTTGTAAAGAAAAAACAACAAGTTAGAAAATTTCTGAAAAACTTATTAACTTTTGACATTTCGATCGAAAACTCCCTTATGTACAACTTTTTCGATCGAAAAACCTTTTAAAAAAACACTTGTGTCAGTCAAATAAATTCTCACAACATTGAACATTTCGATCTAAAACTCTATCAAACCTTCCATATTTTCGATAGAAAATTACTACATATGATCAGATTCAAAAACAAACATTTTGAATCTTTTCGATCGAAAACTCTAATCAACATATCATCTTTTTCGATCGAAAACTCTGATTTTTCAAAAAGTTTCAAGCATGGACTTTTCGATCGAAAACACTTTTCGGTCGAAAACTCATTTCGGATGAATCAGACGACTCTTCATTTCCATCCGAAACCCTTTTTGGACCATTCAAGAGACTTTTCGGTCCATTCATACGAGATTTCGGTCCATTCAAACATTCAAAGTTAAACTAAGGCTTTGGATCTAACTTATCAACCTCTACCAATCACGAGAACATACCTGGATGGTCGAAATCAACTGATGAACACAATGACGTCACAGTCGAACACTTTTTCGCACGAAATCTCAACACTTGTAAAACACGATGAAACTTGAAGCGATACGGTCGAGAGAAAAATACGAGTGGGAAAAAGATTTTCAAACGAAAAATTTGAATATAAAGAATTTTCAAATCTTGACCGAAAACTTCAGTCATGACTTTTCGGTCGAAAACTTTTTCAGATGACATCTTTTCGGTCAAGAGATTTCGACCGAAAACTCCAAACTTGATTTTGAAAATTTTCAAATCAATCTTTATTTATTTTTTTTTATTTAAGTCCATTTTGACATCATTAAGACCTGTTTTAATTTTTTAATTTTCACAATTTCACTCATAATCAGGAAAGAGAACACACTTGCACACTAATTTTATCAAGAATGACTTATTATTCTTTTTCAAACACAGAAAACAATTAAACACTTAACAAAACACATAGTTATACATTTATTCTATTTTTTTTAACATGTTTCAACAATTTTCCCCTTTTTTATTTTATTTATTTTTTTCTTTTGGTGAACTGCACTGGCATAGGATCATAAATGTATACTGTCTTAACTACACTGCATATCAAATCAGGATCTAAACAGTTCAACCTTGATTGCCAGTATAATTTTCAGCTTAAACTCAAACATCATATTTCAGCAGATGCTGTGTGAGATTTAAGGTAAGATTTATCAATACAAAGTGTATCCAAACATCGAGATGGATTAAGCCAATATGCAACACAAAGTTTCACCAAGACATAATCCAATCACCAGCATGGCGGTTGCGTTCTTAGCACAGAAAAAATAATCCAAATGGATTTGATATGAATCTTTTGTCTTGGTTTATGATGAAATGAGCATTGAATCATGTTGATTCATATGAGATGAAATTCGTCAAGAATCATGTTTGATTCAGGTGAAATAATATGGATGTGATATTTTGATGATGAACAGTTTGAATCAGTTTTGATTCGGGTATGCAGATATCCATAGAATGTTGGATATGACAGTTGAAATCATGAATGTTTCAAAGGGCAAAACAGACTGACTTCCTGGTTTCCATCCTAGATTTACACCAGAACCATCAGCTTATGAAGATGTTTAACTCTAAATCATATATTTGATGGGTATAGTCAATAGAGTAAACGAAATGTGCTAAGAACCCATCAAGATCCTGGTCTCATGGTATGCATGGATTCACTTAGCATTCGAAGAATGAAAATACCGATATTCGATGAAGATAACACTAAGATTGCAATTTAGTTAATCACACAAATATCGTCTAATTTACATATGCAGAGCCTACCAGCACATCAAAAATTGTAAATGATGTCACCATCATATCCAATTCATGCATAAGCTCAGCACACACTTGTACTATCATTTCCTATATATACGTCAACCAGACACATAATTTTCTTTATTTTCAGCCTTTTCTTACTTTCAAAATTTTTAATCACATAATAGTCATATACTTCACATAGTCACATATATTTCAAACACTTAGAACCAAATAGACTCAGCAAATTCAGCATATTTTTTTCTTTTATTCCCCCCCTAAAATTGTGATGTGACTTTATTTAATTTTCTTAACACTATAAGAACAAACATATACCCTATTATTAAGCTATCACACATATAACGCATAATCAACCCAATTTTAACACTTAAAAGAAAATATTGGCTTTTTGCTCTAGGGTATCGACATGGACCACTTTAATCAGCCCATTATCAAAACAATCACGAATGAAATGTAACCTGATTGCAATGTGCTTTGTTTTGGAATGCTAAATGAGATTTTTGACTAATCCAAGCACTGCCTCGTTGTCACAATAAATCAGAGTTTCCAGGAAATTCACTCCAAAATCTAGCATTTGATGCTGAATCCAGATAACTTGTGAACAACAGCTTGAGGCAGCAGTATACTCAGCTTCAACAGTAGATGTGGATACATTTGTTTGTTTCTTACACTGCCAAGACACCAGTCTCTCCCTAAAAAATTGACATCCGCCTGATGTTGACTTCCTGTCCAAGTTACAACCTCCATAATCGCTATCAGTATAAGCAAAGAAGTTAAATTCAGAATCAGAAGGGTACCATAAACCTAAATTTACTCGACCCTTAAGATATCGAAATATTCGTTTAACAACCGACTTATGAGATTCTTTTGGACCTGTCTGATATCTGGCACAAGAGCAAACAACAAACATGATATCCTGTCGGCTTGCAGTCAGATACATCAATGAGCCAATCACTGACCGATACATCTTTTGATTAAATTCAACTCCAGACAAATCCACAGTGAGAGGTTCATGGGGAGCAACTGGTGTTGAAGCTGATTTGCAATCAGTCATCTTGAATTTTGTTAGAATATCTTTCACATATTTAGCCTGATGGATAAGAATCCCAGATTCAGACTGTTCAACTTGTAACCCTAGAAAGAACTGCATTTTTCCCATCAAGCTCACTTCAAATTTTAATTTCATGACTTCTTCAAATTCCTTATAAAGAGCTTCATTTGTTGACCCATAGATAATATCATCGACATAAACTTGTACAATTAACAGATCATTATCATATTTCTTAAGGAATAAGGTCTTGTCAATTGTTCCACGAACGAAGCCATTCGATGTAAGATGTGTTGACAAGGATTCATACCACACACGAGGCGCTTGATGTAACACGTACAATGCTTTATCAAGCTTATACACCTGAAATGGATGAGCTGGATCTTCAAAACCCGGTGGTTGATTCACATAAACCTCTTCCTTTACCACCCCATACAGAAAAGCTGTTTTCACATCCATTTGATATACAGTAAACTTCTTGTACGATGCATAAGCCAAAAAGATATGTATGGATTCAATTCGTGCAACAGGAGCAAAGACATCATCATAATCCAGTCCTTCCTCTTGATAAAAACCTTGTACAACCAGACGTGCTTTGTTACGAACTACAATCCCTCGATCATCATTTTTTGTTTCTGAAGACCCACTTCGTTCCAATTGGATATTTTCCCTCAGGTAAGTCCACAAGATGCCACACGTTTAACTTCTTAAACTGAAGGAGTTCTTCTTGCATATCTTTCAATCCAACTTGGATCTTGTAAAGCAAGAGTAACAGTCTGTGGTTCCTCTTGAGATAAGAAGCAGGAGTACAAACAGACATTAATATTTCCAGCTTGACTTCTTGTCTTAACTCCATCCTCAAGAGATCCAATAATGTTCTCAACTGGATGAGCAGAATGAATTCGATGATTTGGAATAGGTTCCACTTCCACAGACTCTGGCATATTTGAATCATTTAACTCAGGTACTTGATAATTTGAATCTTCAACACTTGAAGAACTTGTTTGAATTACATCCTCACTCTGATCATTTACAGAATCCAACTGAACTTCATTAAATGCTAGTTCATCATCAGTACTTGGAACTTCTTGTACTTCAGAATCAACATTAGTGACAGAATTATCAACAAGATCTTGTGTTTGAGTTGATATAGTTACATTTTCAGACATCTCATTTTGAATCTTCACATTCTGTGGTCCAACCAAAAACTTTTCAACAAATAGATCACTGCTTGTAGAAGACTCAGTTACAGTACCCGAAGTACTTGCTTCGTTAGAATCCATTTGAAGTTGCTGATCAAAGGTCTTGAAGATTACTTCAGCATCAGAGAACCAGTCAGGTCCATTTTGATCTGGATGAGTATTTAGTTCTTGCCACTCCACATAGTATGATTCTTGAACAATTTTGGTTCTCTTGTTGTACACTCTATAAGCTTTCTGATACGAAGAATAACCCAAGAAGTAGCATTCATCACCAACAGCTGCGAATTTTGGCAATGAATCTTGTGTATTTAACAATGTACAAGAACAACCAAATGCTCTGAAGAACTTGATGTATGGATTTCGTTTATAAAATAGTTCATAGGAAGTCTTTGTAAGTTGCTTCACCATAAGAACTCTGTTCAAAACATAGCATGTCGTGTTTACTGCTTCTGCCCAGAAAATAATATGCAACTTTGAATCGACAAGCATTGTTCGAGTAGCTTCTATTAAACTTCTGTTCTTCCTTTCAGCCACTCCATTCTGTTGTGGTGTTCTCGCAGCACTATACTGATGTGTTATTCCTTTTTCTGCACAAAACGAATTTATCAGTTTATTTTTAAATTCGGTTCCATTGTCACTGCGAATGATTGAAACTTTGCTATCATAGATGTTTTCTATTCTTTTGACAAAATCAATGATTGGTTCAGGTGTCTCATCCTTTGTTGCAAGGAAAAACACCCATGAAAATCTTGAAAAGTCATATGTGATAACAAGACAATATGACTTTTTCGCAATGCTTTTAACTCGAACTGGACTGAACAAATCCATATGTATGAGAAATAAAGGTCTAGTAAAAGTTGTTATGGTTTTTCTTGGATGAGACTTCTTGTGTTGTTTTCCCTTTGCACATGACATGCAATTTTCTTCAATTATGAACTCTTTCTTTGGCAATCCTCGCACCAAATCTTTATGCACCAAATTATTCATGTTCTTCAAATTCACATGACCCATTCTTCGATGCCACAAATAAGATTCTGAACTAGCCGCTTTTGATAACAAGCATGAGACATTTACTGGTGTAGTATGATCATTCATGTCAACCACATATGTGTTGAACTTCCTTGGAGCACGCATCAGAATCATTTCTTCTGGAATAACGAGTCCGGGCTTTAAGAATAAGCACTCATTTGCAGTAAAATGGACTGGTATGTCTTTATCACATACTTGAGAAACATTGAGTAAATTGAATTCCAACTGAGACACAAAATTGACTTTCTCTAAAGTGATTAGGTCATTTAACACTGTTCCTTGACCAATTATTTTTCCTCCCTTTTTGTCTCCAGCAAATGCAACAAATCCACCATCAAAAGCTCGAAAGTTTTCCAGAATTTCTCTTTGTCCAGTCATATGCCTTGAGGAACCGCTATCAACATGCCAAGCATTATTAATAGTCCTCCGACAAGTTTTTCTGAAAGTTCTTTGATTAAAACGTCATTTTTATCCAAATATTCTTTAAATGTTACATTATCTTTCAACAATGCTTTAATTTTCCTTGTAAAATTTACTTCATTTTGTTTCAATTCTTTTTTTTTACTCTTTTTTGTTTATCATTTTCAGCAAGTAGAAACGTGTTTGCTGTATGATAATTCTGCATTCGTTCTACACACAATGAGGAACATATGTCAAATTCATTATCAGAATTTACCTCACTCTCAGATGAAGTTTCATCAGAATCAACAACTTTGCCCTTTCCTTTAGAATCTGTTTTGAGCGCACAATCACTGGCAATCTCAGCTGGTTTATTTGAATCTTCAATTTCAGCCATCAAGGCTTCATCTAGTTCATCCTCAGCATCCTCGATCTCATCATCCCATTCACAATTGCTGAGCTGTTTGGACATGAATGCATCTTTGATTTGTCAGTCTCATCATTCATCTCTACTAGCTTAACTCCGCTTCCCTCAACCTTCCTTTTCTTTTCCTTGGTACACTAACGAGCGAAATGACCAAGTTGTTGACAGTTGTAGCACCGGAGTTTTGCTTTGTCAAAACCAACCTTTTTCCCAAACTGAAGCTTGTCCTTCCCAACCTTCTGCTGATACTTTTTAGCCCTTATAGCTATCATGGCCATCTGCCATTGCAAGTCCATATATTCCAAGTCATCGGGATTGATTTGAACAAGATCTTCTACATCATGCACGACAGGTTGTAACTTTCCAGTCACCAATGCATCATAACTGCTCATGAAAGCTCCGAACAGAGCAATCTGATCTTCAGGAATTTGTCCAGATGACTTGACTTTCTCACCAGAGGAGTGTTCACAACAACCTTTGCTTTTCTCAGATTTTGTTCCACTACTTCCTTCACTGCTTCCAGAGAATAGTGCTGCATTTGTTGAACCTGAGTTGTTTTGTTTATCCTGGTGGTTCAGTTCTCTCTTCTTTGCATCCAATTCATAAGACTCGAGCAGACAGATAATATCATCAAGGGTTTTACTCTTCAGATCTGGAGTTGTGTTCTTGATTAGCATACAATGTATGCTCCAACAATATGGCAATGAGTCTAACAACTTCTTCCCTAGATCATACTCTTCAAATTTCACTACCATTTTTCTCAATCTGTTGATCATGGTTGTGAACTTGGTCACTTGCTCACTGAGAGTCTGATTGTTCTTATAACTAAACATGTTGTATTGCTTCAGTAGAAGATCGGTTCTACTTTCCTGAAGAGCTGCATTTCCTTCAAATCTTAAGCACAAAGCATTCCACAAACCCTGAGCTATTTCATGTTGCTCAAAATTCAAATACAACTCAGTTGGAAGTGCTAGAATAATATAACCCAATGCTCTGTTATCCCTCTCGATTAACTTCTTATCTTCCTCTAAATAAAGATCAGGATCTGCAATCGGGACTAACCCATCAACATTTGCAGTCTTGGGAATATGAGGACCCTTCACAATTGATTCCCAAAGTGTGTGTTAAGTAAACTTGAAGTACGCCTTTATCATTATTTTCCAATTTGAAAATTCTGATATTGATTTCAGCATCGGTGGTGATTTCCCAATAATCCTCTCAGTATCGTGTACCTTTCTAGCCATTCTATACTTGTAATTTGAAACTTGGTCGAAATCAGAAAAAAATTCCCATCTTAGAACTTTTCGTTTGAAAACTTGAATGGTCGAAAACTCTTTTCGGACAACACTTTTCAGTCGAAAAATCTGAATATTTCGAACACAGATGAAATTTATCCCAAGACTTTTGGCACTACTTTTCGATCGAAAAATATAGGCTTTTCGGTAAAAAAATTAATTTGACTTCTTCAACAAGACTTTTCAGGCAATTCAACAGAAGAACACTTGAATTGACCAAAAACTTTCTGTGATGATCCGAATAAAAAATCAAGCCTCCAAACTTGATGCAAACTTCATCTCCATCAATATTAGCTTCAAATCAACAATAATGTCACCCAAATTACACTAATCGATCAACTTTTGACTAAAATTCTTCTTGAATACCAAGAGCTTTTAACCTGGCTCTGATACCACTTGTGATTCCCTTTGATATGCTGATATTAAATAATAAAGTCTTCAATCACTATCTGAATTGGCGGATTCAATTCAGAAATTTTATTCACACCGAAATGATCGAATCAAATATGAAAAAGAAGGATAGAATCAATCACAAGATGCATTCAAACATGTTGATAATCTTCATACACCAGCAATGTAAATCACAAAATAACAACAAAACACATAGAAATTCTCTCTGATAGATTTGGAATCAAACAATACAAATGAGAATAGTTACTTGAAAATACAAAAGACAAGACTATTTATACTAGAGAGTTTCGATCGAATTCTTATGATCGAAAAGTGTTTTCGCCCGAAAATACTTTTCGACCGAAAACGTAAAGTTTTCGACCGAAAACTCTAAAGTTATACAAATCTAAACCTAATTGATTTCTATGGACTACTAGGTTCCAACAAATGTTGATAAGAATATTAATGCAAGCAAGGACAAAGAAAAGGGAAGATCGCACCGAAAGACAATTAGTATGAGGACGATAAGAGAACCTATCAAGCACAGTGAGAAGATTGCTTCGCATGGCAAACCGTGAACGACGAGACTGATTTAGTAGAATTTGAAGATCACAACACTTGTTTGATTCAAATTGAGAAGGTAGTTGTCAAGGATTACATGAGATATGAGTGCTACATATGTGAGACGAACATGCGTTTAGAAAACTGCTTTTTGGAACATGAAATGCCTATACGTAACGCAAACACGATACGATGAATGAACATTGACCTACGGTCGAAGTGTACATAGGTATGAAGAAAATAACCACACATCACATGTTTAAAGCAAATATTAGTACACGAATGCACGAATGACATCTCTCCATGTAGGAAGACAACCCCATATAAACTACTAAGAGTATTCACTGAGACGAGAAGATGGATATACCAACAATAACAAATGACTGGAACCGCGACGTTAATTAGGGCGTTCATGCAAAAGCAAATGGAACCAGATACAACCTAAGGATGGTTTGGTCAGTATGAATGTGAAAGGCAAGCCCAATGATGTGAAATAAGGCATGAGTACCAGTAAGGACTCAAGACGAGTCAGAAAACACTTTACAATGATTAGGTTAAGTCAATAACACATAAAGCTGCTGAAATTAGAAAGCCGAAAAAAAATCCATTGAGACCAGAAAGGAAAGGAATGATCAAGTGTCACCGCACTTGTCATCTATCCGTGACGAAGCCTATGAACATAATTCTAAAAGAACCACATATGAAAGGAAATGAAAACGATCAAGAAAAGTTAGAAAATGTATATTTTGATCACAAGGGATGCCAATCCTTAAGACTATTCAATGATATAAATAAAGAATAACGTGTATTAGACTAATGAAGAGAGATGAGAAACCATGACGAGAATGTTTTAAAGAAAGAAAAGTAGGGAGTTACATGTACATGAATATGAATGAAAAGATCGGATACCTAGTCTTCTGTATGAATGAATACCTTTCCCGACAAGTTCGAATACGAAAGAGTAATGCTTCATATGGTTCCTTCGGGAACGAAACTATGTGATTCCTTCGGGAACGAAACAATTTTCCTTCGGGAACGAAACTATGTGATTCCTTTGGGAACGAAACATTAGGATTCCTTCGGGAATGAAACGATATGGTTCATTCGGAAACAAGTTAGTAGGACTCATTCAGAAACGACATGGTATGGCCCTTGTTGGGCGAATGCACCAATGATAACTTATGAGGTACACGTAATAACTAAAGCGACAAAGAACGAGATTGATAATAACTACCTAGAGAACATAGTAGACAATTAAACAGGGTACAAAGATTCTTAAGTATTGAAAGGAGTTCATGGCTTGCTATTCATGTCAAATCCATACAAGTGTCTAGTGGATTCGAATTAAGTACACCCATGGGACGTGCATAAAAGTAACGTAGGTCATCTAACATCCGAAGTGATCAAAGAAGAAGAGGTAGTAGTGACATGTAAACCCTAATTCAGTACAGTCCATGAATGACATCAAATGATCACAATTCAAATGGAGCAAGACCTACTAATTCAAAAGAACCCGAGAGGCAACCTAGTCATGAGAAACATGGTTTAATTGTGCATAAGAGGCACCGAATTTCGAGAACGGTATTCTTATAAGGTGGGTAGACTTGTAACATCCCAAATTCTCTTTTACATAAAACATGAGACTTCGTCTAGGACCAAAGTTGTCAAGAAACGGAATCGTGGTACGATAATTAATTACCAATTGAACTAGAAGCGAAGAATGTAAATTTCACCAAAATGGAGGGGGCTAAATGAAAATGTCTTAAAAACTAAAATCTAATTCTCTCATCCCAGCCGCCATTTCACTTTCACCTTTTCCCGTTCTCCTCTCGTCGATCAAGCAACCAGACACCACCCATTTGATGGCTTCTTTTCCTCCTCTCGCCGGAATCCCAAACCCTAAAACCAAAACTCAAAAATAGTCCGTGGCGGTTCTGTGAAGACAGGAATGAATCCTAACTCGCAGCGCCTCGGCGACCACCGGAGTGACCACTGATGTGGCCGGAAACGAGATAAAGAGGGAGATACTTGGCGGGTGAGTTCGTACGCATCGGCTGAGAAGGCGATGAGTGGAGAGCTTGACGGTGAGCTTCTGCCATGAACTCCGATAGCAGCAGCGGGTACGTTCATGGTGGTGGTCGGCCACAAGTTTGGTGATAATGGCTGACTCGTGATGGTTAACGATGGTGCCGTTAATGGTGGTGGTGACAGCATTGAGTTCAGGTAGTAGTGGCAGCTCGGTGAAGGTGATGACGATGATCGAACCTTAACGATTTTAGTTTCGGGTATGATGGTGGCGGCGAGATTAAGGCAGCAGTAGCTTCATGGTAACATGGTGATGGTAGTGGCGGTTAGAAATGGTAATCCAAAGGTAGTTTCGATTCACGGTGGTTGATGGTGGTGATGGTAGTTTCGATTAAAGGGAGTTCAAGATAGTAGTTTCGATAATGATGAGAATGATATGGTAGTTTCGATGATGAACATGTGTTAGTTGTTTCGGGTGATGTTTATAGGATGATGATGATGATATGATGGAGATGATGATGGTATGATAATGATAGGTACTATGATGATGAGGAGAATGGTTACATAATGATGATTACACAGCGATAATGATGGATACTTGTCGGGTCAGGTCTCTATTACATCACGGGTTCGTGCTCGAGAAGGTATAATCCCTAAACCCGTAGAACATTAATTACTAATATTAGTTCGATTGAAAAAGTAGTTTCTATTGAACAAAGTAGTTCGATTGAACCATAACCCGAAACTACTCTAGTTTCGATATGAACCATGACCCGAAACTACCATAGTTTCAATATAAACTAATTATCAAAACTACTAGATCCAAGCATGGAAATGTTTAGTGTTAATAAGGAACACTACCTTATGTGTATGACCTTATTATACAGATTGTGAGTGACATTAGTGACGCTTAGTAACCAGCTAAGTGTATTTCAGAAACTACTCATCAGGTGAGTTCTATGTACCCCCTATGTATTATGTGCAAACGTTTTCAATGTTTTGGGGCTGACGTGTATACCTGATATGATATGAATAATATGTGTGTTACATGCTAATACATGATGATTATAAGTATGACATGTATGATATGAATAATGAAATAAAAATATGATATAACATTTAAAAACAAAATCTTGCGTTATATATATATATATATATATTATAATGCACGTTATGAATGTATGTAAATGTTATGGACGCTTCGAAGCTAACAGCTACTACGGTAGACGGAAGACCGCTCGACTATTATGCAGTCAGAAATAAAAGTCTAGAAAGGTAGACTAAACTATGGCCACTACGTTGGAGTAAGTCCCTCAATCGATGCACGACTGTATTACTAGTTCGAGTGGGAAACGGATGCCTTATGGCAGACGGGCGAATAAAACTATTGTTATTTTATCATAAATTAGTTGTTTATTATTTATTAGGTTAAAATCCCGTGTATTACACGGGTTGAATAAATAAAATGTTATATACTTGAATAAACCGGTATATTATATCGGTTGAACTATTTATAATTAAATAATAAGTATCCATAATTAGATTTATATTAAAAATCTAAAAATAAGTTCTTTTAATATAATTATTTAATATGAGACAGAGATACGGGAAAAAAATGATACAAATAAACCACAAAGTGACACGTGTTCATACAATTTTATTTATTATCATAAATATTATTATTTAGCAGGAGAGAGAAACAGAAAAATTAATATTTAACAGCAGAGAGTGGCGAGAAAATAAATGTGAGGAGTAACCAGAGAATGACACGTGCATGATTTTCCTTTATTATTGAGTATAGATATGAAAGATTTTTTTAATAGGTTCCAAATGTTCAAGGAATATGCTATTTTTCCATCGCGTACAGAACATGTGAAGAGTATATCAAGAATATTTCAATAGGGGAGGGTTCTATTTTAAATATAAATTATTGCGTTAACATGTATAACTAATTTAAACTACTCATTTTTTGTTTAATTTTAAAAGATAATAATTAAATGAGAAGGGTATAATGATAAATATTAAAAAATCTATCTCTCCAATTAATTATTTGTAACTCTTCTGCAATTAATTAGTTTGTATATTATGTTTCCTATTAAATAATTGAGACAAAAATTATTATGCAAAATAATCATCTTTCTCTTTTTTTGTAACTAATTAGTTCAAATTAATCATGCACTACCGAAATTCATCCTACACATACCGAAACTTATCCGACACTACCGAAACTCATCATACACATACCGAAACTCATCCTACACATACAAAATGTTAGCAGGTTGAAACATTTATAGATATACAAACTCTATGTGTAGGTTAAAAACTCCATATATGTGTATAAGTACGTGTAGGTACCTACACATGTATATATGTAGTTACCTACGCTTCGTTATGTGTAAAATAATATGTTTTTAACTGATTAATTTTAAATAGTAGATAAAAAATAATTAAATAAGAATTGAAAGAGAAAGTATTAATTACAGAAAATTTAATTAATTAGATAGAGAAACTTTTTAATTCTAAACGTCAACAATACCCTTAAACAATTAATTAGTATCATTAATATTGTAATTAATTAAAATAATATCATTATTAAATTTTAGCCATTAATTAAATGATCTAATAGCCAAGATTAATTATTTTTGTTCTCACATTTATTTAATGTTCTGAAATGAACCTCCCTCTATATCAATATGCAATAGAAAACTACAATGTCCACTAAACCCCTTCATATCTATATTTATACTATATAATAAATAAAGGTTATGTTTTTAGCCTAAACTTCACTTTATTATTTGTTATATTAATTATTAGAATATTAGATTATCCACATCAAAACAACGAAAAAGTTCGGTCACCTGACTTTTGGAAAAAAAGAAAAAGTTTCAATGACCCGACCCGAACTGACAAAGAAAATCTCTTTTAATAAACATCTAATCATCGAAAATTTTCCATAAAAAAAAATTATGGGTCCGTCACTGCTATAAAACATAACCTTTTTAGTTTCTTTAAAACATAACCTTTTTAGTTTATTTATGTATTTGACCATTTCTCGTTCCTCTATGTAAAAAGCAGGGCCGGGCTTGAGAATCCTCGAAACGTTTTGGGGCCGGGACAAGTAATAAAAAGCGGGCCTCAATAATCTTTTTTATATTTAATGGGTTTAAATATATATATTTTTGTGTCTTTTTTTGTTTTGGTTTAATAATTTAAACAATTATGGGTTTTTGTGGGACAAATTTTGTAAAGAGGGAAAAAAAGAAGAGAAGAGAAAAGAAGAAATAGGAAATATGAAAATTAAATAGTGTTGTTAACAAGACTTGAACCTGTGATATTTACATTTTCTTGCAATGACTTTTTCAATTACACTAAGGAAAGTTTGATGTATACAAAATATATGTATAAACTAAATATACTACTTAAAATATACAATTTTTTTTAAAAACTTCGGGCCTCTAGAAAGATTGGGCCCGGAGCCGTGGCCCACCCTACCCCACCTGTTAGGTCGGGCTTGGTAAAAAGGAACTCATGAACGGTCTATGTAAAAAGGAACTCATGAACACTAATATATTGCCTACAAGTTTCATATGAGAGCATTATTTCTCATTAAACTCGTAAAATTTGTAAATGACTTCGGAGTAACACATTCATGTGTCAACGTCTATAGGGTTTGATCTTTGTAGGGAAACTTTACTGATAAACTATGATATGCATTAAATTATACGTATTTATTGATCATGTTTTCTCGACTTAAAGAGGATTTTACTTGGTTTTGTAAAGAACCGATGCTATTTTTTTTCTTTGGTTTTACTGAAATATTGAAGAAAATATAGCTGAATTGAAGAGTTTCAAGGTGATGCTAGAAAATTGCTGAAAAAGTCAAAGTCAACAGAAAAGAATACGAATTGTATAGGTTAGTAAACGGGTTGTATGATTATCCTAGATAGATCTGAAATATGAGGTTGTCCGCCACCTTTCAAGAAGTCCATACGCCCTGTATTGTTCTAATACGGACCTTATCTCGACCAGACGGAAAACCCTAATTTTAACCTATTTAAAGATTGTTGACGGCTGAGATCGACGTCTTTGGCTTTCATTCGACTTCTGAAGAGACCATGAGGTTGCTAGGGCGAATTTGAAGGACCTGGAAGCATTCTTTGAAGTCTTATTGAAGATTTGTTACAACATTTTATAGTTCAGGGACTGAAATTGTAATAAATCATAGTTTGAGGGTTGATTTGTAATTCCTTAATCTTGTAACTAATCACCGTTATAAAGTTGTTAGAAGCTAATGGAAAGTTACGCTTGGTTTGATCAATTCTTCTTCCGGTTCTCTTTTGATTCTATTAAGTGGTATCAGAGCCCAACGATTCTTGGAGCTCATATCATCAAATCTATCAATTTCACTAGCGATTTACGATTCGACGACGATGACAACACGGAACGCTACGCTGGAACAACGTGTAATAGATCATGTTGCAGCCCTACTGTGTTTGGAAACAACAAACGGAAGGAATCTGACGGAATTGGAAGCAATTAAGTCTGCAACTGCAAAGAATTCAACTAATTTGGAGGCTATGAAGAATCAATTACTTCAGAATTCATCGCAAATGACCGATATTCTCAAAAACTTGCAATTACTCAGCAATTTGCAATCAACTCACACCACCGGCACCACTAGTGGTACTAACAATGGAACTAATGGAGGTGACGCAAGAAACACCTGGTTTACCGGAGGTATCACTCGATTGACCAAAATGGAATTTCCGAAATTCAATGGGATAAATGTCGAAGGTTGGCTATGTAGAGTGGATCATTTCTTTGCCATTGATGATACTCCAGATCACATTAAGGTGAAATATGCTATTGCACACTTAGAGGATATAGCGTTGTTATGGCATCAATCATTCTTGCAGTCAAGGGGAGGTTCCATTGATGGAATGTCTTGGCATGAATATAAGACATTTATCTCTGCAAGATTTGCAGTAATAATTGGTTAAGAAGCTATGGGAGCCCTGATAGCTTTGAAACAAATAGGTTCATTATAATCTTTATATCAAGAATTTGATTTGGCATTAACTAAGGTTTCCATATGTGATGAATATGCTGTTAGTTTGTTTTTAAGGGCTGTTAAACCTGAAATAGGCTATCCTCTTAGGCTTTTGCGACCTAAGAATTTACCTGAAGCTTATATGTTAGCCAGGATTCAGGATGAGAACACTGCCTTATTGACTAATAGAGGATGGAATCAATCTTATAAAGCCGGTACCGTTACTCCAAATAATAAAATCACAGATTTCCTTACTAAGGGTATAACTTCAACGGCTAATATACCCCTATTACCTGCACCACCAGTTCGGGCTAGACCTTTAAGAAGGTTATCATACAAAGAAATTGAGGAAAAAGGGCTAGGGGTGAGTGTTTTGGGTGTAATGAGAAATTTTCCTCTACACACAAATGCAAGAATAAACAACTGTTTTCTATTGAGGTATGGGATGAGGATGAAGATCAGTTGGAAAATTCCATACCAGACCCAAACAGTGAAGGTTTGGACCCTCAAATTAGTTTAAATGCTATTATGGGTGTTTCCTCTTATTCCACCATGAAGGTCACAGGTGCAATTGGCACCAAACCTCTTCACATTCTGATTGATTCTGGTTCCACTCACAATTTCTTAGATGAAAGAATTATCCTTAGAACGAAATGCCCACTGAAAGAAATTCCTGCTATTAAGATAACAATAGAAGATGGGAACTTAATCACCTGTAATCAGAGTTGTGAGAACTTACAGTGGGTGATGCAGGGCAACTGGTTCCGGGCAGATGTATTAATCATTCCATTATTCAATTATGATATGGTTTTGGGTATACAGTGGCTGCAAAGTCTTGATGATATTACTTGGAATTTTAAGGATCTCACTATGAAATTCAAGGTTAATGACTTAACCTTTGAGCTTAAGGGGGCTAAAGATATTGGAGTGAGTTTATGTTCTAGTGAGAAGGCATATGAGATCTTAACTAATTCCACTCAAATGTCCCATGCACAGTTATTCAGTTTACACTCTACTGCTTCCACATATTTCACACATGTTCCTATAGTCAAGCAGCAGCATACATGGGCAGGAATTGACAACTTATTGTCTGATTATGAAGATGTTTTTGCTATCCCTACTGCCTTACCTCCCAAAAGAACCATTGACCATCAAATTGTACTTAAAGAAGGGGGTCACTACTATTTCTCAAAAACCTTATAGATATCCTGCTGCTCAGAAAGATATCATTGAGAAGATGACCCAAGAGTTACTGGATATGGGATTTATCAGGGAAAGTACAAGCTCTTTTGTAGCACTAGTGGTTTTAGTAAAAAAGAAAGATAGTACATGGAGGATGTGTGTAGATTACAGAAGGTTAAATGATGCTACCATTAAAAACAGTTTCCCAATTCCTTTGATTGATGAACTGTTGGATGAACTAGGGGGTTCTTCTGTTTTTCCCAAATTGAACTTAAGGTCAGGCTATCATCAGGTGCGAATGCATGAACCTGATATATATAAAACTGCTTTCAGGACCCATCAAGGCCATTTTGAATTTCTAGTGTTACCCTTTGGTCTCACTAAAGCACCAGCCACATTTCAAGCTTTAATGAATGCTACTTTCAAGCCCCTTTTGAGGAAATGTGCTCTAGTTTTTTTTGATGATATATTGGTCTACAGTTCTTCTATGGAACAACATCTCATTGATTTATCTCAACTACTGCAGTTATTGAGAGCCATGCAAAAAAATTCCAAATGTACTTTTGGAGGTTCACATGTGGAGTATTTGGGTCATGTGATAACTAAAGAGGGTGTACAAACTGATCCTACTAAAATTGAAGTAGTCCTCAAATGGCCTACTCCTACTACCCTCAAATAGTTGAGGGGGTTCTTAGGCTTAGCAAGATATTATGACAGGTTTATAAAAGCATTTGGAAGTATTGCAAGACCTTTGACTAATCTTTTTAAAAAGATGCTTTTCAGTGGAATGATGATGCTCAACAGACTTTTGATTAGCTCAAGATTGCTTTATCCACTGCATCTGTCCTTTCTTTACCAGACTTTTCAAAGACATTTGTGATTGAGACTGATGCTTCATCTAAAGGACTAGGGGCTGTACTTATGCAAGACAATCACCCTCTTGCATTTATTAGCAAGGGCATATCAGTCAAACAACAAGAAATGTCTGTTTATGAAAAAGAATTATTAGCCATCTTAGTGGCTGTCAAACATTGGCATCACTACCTGATCATTAAGCATTTTGTTATCAAAACAGATCAAAGAAGCTTGAAATACCTGCTTGATGAGAAAATCGGTACCCCCTTGCAACAGAAATGGTGCTGGGATATGATTATGAAATTTTGTATAAACAAGGCAAGGATAACTCAGCAGCAGATGCATTATCAAGAGTGGAAGGTTTGGCTTTGTTTCAAATGGGCCTAAGCTCTATTAACCCTTGTCTTCTGCCAAGAATCAAAGATAGTTGGCATCATGACCCTACCATTCAGCAATTGATATCTCAAATACAAGCAGGGAAATCTGTCAAACATTTTACTTTGGATGAGTAGTTATTAAGGAGGAAAAACAAACTGGTGGCAGGATTTGATCCTTAGTTGAGGACTGATATAATTCAGTTTTGTCATGCTTCACCTATAGGAGGACATTCTGGATACCTACCTACTGTTCAAAGGCTTAAATTGATGTTTTACTGGAAGAAATCTGCTCAAGCTGTAAAAGAAGTTGTGAAAAATTGTACTGTGTGCCATAGAGCTAAATATGAAAGAGTTTCTTATCCTGGACTGTTGCAACCACTACCTACTCCTAAATCCATTTTTAGTGACATTTCTATGGATTTCATTGGGGGCTTACGTAAGGCACATGGTAAAGATGCAATCTTTGTGGTGGTGGATAGATTCACTAAGTATGGTTATTTTATTGCTCTATCTCATCCGTACATAGTAGTCCAGATAGCTCAAATTTTCTTTGATCAGATATTCAAACTTCATGGGTGCCCTAGTACTATTGTATCTGATAGAGATTCCATCTTTCTAAGCAATTTTTGGAAGGATTTCATGAAGTTACAGGGTGTTAATTTGGCTTTTTCTTCAGCCTACCACCCCAATCAGATGGCCAAACTGAGGTCCTAAACAGGTGCTTAGAATCTTATTTAAGGTGCATGGTTATGGATGATCCCCTGCAATGGCCTAAATGGCTCACCTTAGCTGAGTGGTGGTACAATACCACAACTCATTCTGCTATTGCGATGTCACCCTTTGAAGCACTTTATGGCATGTCTCCTCCTTTACACATCCCATACATTCCTAATGATACTAAGCGTGATTCACTTGAGGAATGGTTCAAACAAAGGGAAATCCGATTGGCTACTCTTAAAACCAATTTGGCTAGAGCTAAAAACCGAATGAAAGAGTTTGCTGATAGGAAGAGGTCAGAAAGGTAGTTTTTGGTAGGTACTTGGGTATATGTTAAGCTTCATCCTTATGCCCAAACTACTTTAAAACACCACCACCATTAGAAGTTGGCTCCTAAATACTATGGTTCTTTCTTGATTATAGAGAAGATTGGGTCAGTCGCTTACAAGTTGGATTTACCATCTTCCTCTAATATCCATCCGGTTTCTCATGTCTCTTTGCTTAAAGCTGCTCCTGGTGCCCCTACTACCATCATTCCTATTCTAGAGAATACTAGATTTTCTTTGCAGCCAAGAGCTATTTTAGATAGGCAACTGGTCCAAAAAGGAGGCAAAGTAGCTACACGTATTTTAGTTCATTGGCACTCCTTACCAGTAACTGAAGCAACCTGGGAAGATTTGGTTGAATTCCAGTTCCGGTTCTCTCTTTTCCATTCGTGAGGACAAGAATGATTTTTACCAGGGAGTTTTGTTACAACATTTTATAGTTCAGGGACTGAAATTGTAATAAATCATAGTTTGAGGGTTGATTTGTAATTCCTTAATCTTGTAACTAATCACCGTTATAAAGTTGTTAGAAGCTAATGGAAAGTTACGCTTGGTTTGATCAATTCTTCTTCTGGATCTCTTTTGATTCTATCAAGATTTGGTATCCGTTTAACGTTTAAACTCGTTAACGGCTTAGATTGATACTTGTTTTTTTGTTTCGTTCTTGATTCCAGAACATTTTTATGACTGGCTTTGCTTTTATATTTTATTATGAATGGCTAATCTTTTTATTATCATCTAGGTTAACGTAAATTTGCTTATTTTGACTTATTGGTTTGACTAGACTTATGTAATGTGTTGATTTTAGTGAAGCTTTGATCTTTATACCTTATGATGTGTTTGGATGCTATTTTATGTTGATTATGACTATAACTTGTGTGGTTATACTGATCTTGGATTGTAGAAATACCCCTTTATTGGTACAACTATCTTTAGGTTGTTGACTTTTGGTTTTGAATCTAAGCCTTGAGATTTTAACCGGTAATAGATAACTGATTTGGTGTACTACCTTAGGTTTGAATCTAGATAAAAGGGTTTGAATCTCCGTTAGGATCTTTCCTATTCATTAGTTGGGTAGAATGTAGGCTACGCTAACACAAGGTATGTCTTTATGGTTCAAAGTTATAAATTGAACTAACTGAAGTTAGCTTCATAACCTTTATGTCTATAGCCTTATCTTTCCATTGATTGTGGGATGATGAGCCCTTAACGGGGAGTTAGTATGTTGCTAGCACTTTGACACGGCGTTGGTCCTTCATAGTAGTAGATCTTACGGTAGTATGACACATTAAAAAATCTCAGAATCTAAAACCTAGTTGTTAGGCTAAACCCAACTAGATCCAATAAGACCCAATAGAAATACAAGCCCATTCGAGGCCCAATAGTGATCCAAGCCCACTAGGTGCCCAAATGTTGTATTTCGAATCTCAAACTAATCACTCGACTTCATTTAACAACTCGTTACAAATTTATGATTCTATGTGCATTATGTGAACCTAGACAAATATCTATGAACGATACTATCCAATTTGATGAGAAATAAAAAATTAACGATAAAACTCTATAATCATTGGTGATGAGGCAACATAAATATTATACCGATCAAGTGTCATACAAACAACACAAGTCCAGGATATAAGATATAATATAAGAATTTCATGTTACGTCATGAACGAGAATTATTATCTTAAACATACTATTTTATTAATTCAGGTTAATTCGTCATTATTTTTATAAATCAAACTATCATTCGTTTATACAAGTATGTACACACACATATATATTAGAGGCAATACATACTTCATAATATCCCACTTCATTATTTTTGGACCATCTAATACAATTACGATAAAATGTATGATTACTTTTGTAAAAATAAAGGAACATACATATTTTTATATCCATAACCACTAAAACTATTATACACAATACATGTAACTTGTATAAAACTAATTAGTTAAGCGCTCCATGTTCTATAAAACTTGACTAACTTATCCATACATTTATAAAAAACTCAAGTGTTTTAAAAATATAAACTTGCACATGCTTAAAACCATACACTAAAAACTATGTATGACACACCCAACTATCCATTTATGTCCGCCCTCATGTCCTCCTCTCCTCCCCTTGATTTCGGCTGCCACAATCCCCCACCATCACCACTTTGAAGGTTTAGCCACATGCTTTATTCACATGTTAATATTGACCCCTTTAATGAAGCTTGACCTTTCAACCCATGATGGGGGCACCCAACTGCTATAAATAGCAAAGCATACAAGGGCCAAAGTACTCACAAAATCCATAATCAAACACACTCTACCCCTCTCTTCCTCTCGGTTCCAATCAGCCCCAAAGCCAAAGAATAAACAAAAATTCCGTAATCAGCTTTTTGGCAGATTTTTGGTCAACTTCGGAAGGCCATATCTCCTTCGTTCCTTGGCCAAATCAGTCCATTCATTTTCTAGAATAAAGCTCTATGTTAATAAGGAAGAACCCAAGTGGAATCACTCGAATCCATGGAGTATTTGACCCCCAAACAGCCTGCGCAAGAAGGCCGCTTAGTGCAGGATGAATCTGGACACCTCTTTTCATTTTCTTGTTTTGAGGTACCTACACAACTCCGAATCTAGTAATTCTTTTTCATATCTCCTCTGGTTTCAATAAACTTGGTTTTAGAAAAAAAAACCCCAAGTCATTTGGTCTTCTAAAACCATCTAAAAGTCTACTCGAAGTACGCCTAAAAATTTGAGTTTTCAAGAACAAAAAAAATCATAATAGTCTTGATGAGTTTTGCTTTATTTCTTCATGAGTCATGTTTGAATACATATATTTATACACATATTGTAGGATCGAGAAATTACAAGATGGTTATGTTCTTAGTTGAAATTGGCAGAAACAATAACAACTACACAAGTGTAATCGAGTAAGCAGAAAGAATACTTTTAAGAACACTGTTGTATTAAGCTTTTGCAGATAAACGATTACAATTGAAAACTCAATCAAAAAGTACAAAAAGCACACTTACAATGAAGTGTTTACACATTATTTATACTCACTTAGAATCAAGACAGCCCCTTGGTTCTAAGGATCAGATCTAACACAGACCGTTGATCTGTTGTAGGTAGCTAACTATTACACGTTTAGTCTAAAGCTAGTTAACTTTATTGAAGCGTCTTCTTTATGCATCATTACTTGCATGCTTGGAGAAGAGCATTGTTGACCATCATTGGTTGTGCCATTGAGGTTCCTTCTGCTTTGAGTGTGTCAGTTGCTTTTGCAGAAAGTTGTCAGTGACGCTTGGTATGGATAGTCAGCTGCAACGATTTGTCTTCAAGGCACAAGGCTGTCAGCAGCAAAGATGATGATCAGCAGCAAGATGTAACCATCCAAAGCTGCTGATAATTTGCCTGTCAGCAGCATCAAGTGTTGATGCTGTTGAGAAGCCTATCCGCAACAACTTTGGTCTTTAGCAGATAAGGCTATCCGCAACAGATTTGTTCTTCAGCAGGAGAACAAGTATCTGCAGCAGATAAGCTTGTCCGCAGCAGTTTGTTGGTCAGCAGCAAACTCTGAGATCAGCAACATTTGTACTTAGAGAATTTTGTAGCCATCAGTCTTTGGTTCTACAAACTCCCCCTAGACTGATGCTACCAAAATTCTTTTACTGTCTTTGTTGCTGAAGCTTTTGCATATTTCTGACTATCCTTTCAACCAAAAGAAAAAGCTTCAATAACAGCCATCTTGTACTTTGAAATACGGCCCGCTCTTGAATCCAGTCGTCAAGACTGTCTGAGTCTTCCTCCATTGGGACCATCTCCCCATTTTTGGTTGCATCAGTGGACAAATGTGCATCAGTTTGGGTGCCCACTGATACAAAGGAGGGAGTAAGAAAAGCTGGGCATTGATGGGCTTCATGCATAGAGACTTGGTGTCTTAGTTTGGACACTTCAGCCTCTAGCATATCCACCGGGCCGTCAAATCCAAGATATGAAGTTGCAGTCTGTCCTTATCCACAGTTGTGGAATCCTTGGATCCAGATGGGGCCTTAGGCCTAGCCTCTTCATCCCCATTATCCATGGTTTCTTGGCACCTGGGATTCCTCTCAGTGAGGGGAGTTTCCAAGGAAGCATCCTCACTGTGAGTTGCCGTGGTTGAGGTCTTAGCAATGTTGTCACTGTCCTCCTGGTCATTTGATGGACCAACAGTAGTGACAGCCTCTTCCACATCCACTATGTCATAACTCCTAGAGTGGACCTTCAGGGTAGAAGAACTTGGGTTGGGTGTGTTGGAAGCAAGATCAATCAGTACCTCCGAGATAGTGGTAGTTGGAGAAGGTACATCATCTTGATCAGGTTCCTCAACACTTAAGCTTAGAAGAGAATGGAAAGGCTCAGGGGGCTGTTCTATGGATCCGGGAAGTGATCCTGATCCTAATAAAGAGACATCCAAAGGAGTCTCTCTAATAATGTGGCTGTCCCTTATGATATTCTCATCAGAATGTTGTGATTCTGAGTGAGGGCTGTTAGGTTGGGTTTGGGCCTTGGAGGCAGAAGAAGAAGGAGTTCTCTTGCCCCTTTTTCTAGTATATGTCGTTGCAACCGGGGCCCTGTGTTCTAGTTGAATGATAACATCCAAAACAGGTGTAAGTAATTTTTGTGCCTGTGCATCCTGAGTAGTATGCACAGGGGTTCGAATGGTAGAAACAGACTGTTGTTTAAGATGTGAGGTGGAGGGTGTGGGATCAATATCAGCTGGGATTGCTGAACTGTCACCCAGGGTACTCTGTATGTTCAGCATTGTAGATAACAATAGAACATTGACCCCTGAGAACCTTTTGTAAACAGTTCTCATGTTATCACTTCAGATCGGCGAAACTGCAGATCTTCGTGAAAACCCTAACGGGTAAGACGATCACGTTTGAGGTCGAATCCTTCGACACAATCGACAACGTGAAGGCAAAGATCCAAGACAAGGAAGGCATTCCACCAGACCAGCAGCGTCTAATCTTCGCCGGAAAACAGCTCGAGGACGGTAGAACCCTAGCCGGTTACAACATCCAGAAGGAGTCAAATCTTCGCCTCGTCCTTCGTCTCCGCGGTGGCGTGAAGAAGCGCAAGAAGAAGACCATGGAAGGCGAAGGCAAGTGCGGAGCTCACCTGATGACATCCGTTTCTTTTCTGAGATATGCATTGGAGAAGAGTGTGGCTTCCGAGATGGTGATATCCTTGCCGTCTACCTTGGCTTTGATTTGGGGAATCCCCTGTTCGGTAGAGTAGACGGCAGTACTCCAGAAATCCTTCATATGAGGGATATATGTGGCATGGTTGGTTGTGAGGGCAAATTGGATCTTTGATCGACATAAGAAGTCGATCATATCATTGAATCCTTCGGATATCTTTCACTTGGTTAGGTATGAAAGTGAGGGATGAAGGGCTTTGAATGTGATGGGGACTTGAGAGAAAGTGATGTTGGTTTAGGGAGAAGTGGAAGGTGAAGAGGTGGAAATTTGATTTGTTTTTATAACGGCAAAGGAGAGAAAAAGCATAATGACTTGTACAGTACAACCCAATTCACCTTTTATTGTTACAGCTGTAATGCACCGAGGCAGTCATGGTAAAGATTGACGTTAATTTGTTTTTACAGCGGGTAAAAGTTAATTTGAACTTAAATTTACCCATCGGCAGCAAACTTGATTGCTGTGGATGAGTGAGCCTGTCTGCTGCAACCTTGGTTGATGCGGAAGGTTAAGTCTGTCAGCAGCAAACTTATCTGCTGCTGATGGATTTAATAATCCGCAGCAAGGATGTTGCAGCTGACAGTCTTAAAGAAATCCGCAGGAAACATGTTCCCGCTGATAACTTAAAGCAGTCAGCTGCACATCTTTTGCTGCTGAGAATTAAACCTGTCAGCAGCTGAAGAAAAAATGCTGCTGACTTATAACTTTTATTTACAACATAAGACAAAACACAAAAATAGAATAGAGATAGATTTTAATCAAAGTTCATCATACCAATTGATTCAACTAAATATTTAAATCTAGCTTCATCAAAAGGTTTTGTAAACAAGCATATTGCTCATTTGTATGAACTTTGGTTAAAATAATCCTCTTTTTCTCAGCTTGATCTCTTATGAAATGATACCTGATGTCAATGTGCTTTGTCTTTGAGTGCTGCACCAGATTGTTTGTGATTGAGATAGCACTCATGTTGTCAATGTGAATTGGAGTTGCCATGAAAGTCATCCCATAATCCAACATTTGATTTTGTATCCAGATGACTTGTGCACAGCAAGTTGAAGATGCAATGTATTCTGCTTTAGCTGTAGAAGTTGAAACACATGTTTGCTTTTTGCACTGCCATGAAATAAATCTCCTTCCTAGAAACTGACATCCCCCTGAAGTGGACTTTTTGTCCAAGTTGCATCCCCTTTAAGCATGCAATGCAGTGGTCTTCCAGTTGGAATTATTTGTCAGGAATCTCTCTGACAAGATTATTCTTCACCAATTTGTTGATAGTTTTGATATTAACATGGCTTAATCTCCTGTGCCAGAGAGCTGATTCATCAACTGAGGCCTTTGATAAAAAGCAGGAAACACTCCTAGATGGAGTGACTTCATTCATGTCCAGTACATAGAGATTTTCTTTTCTCTGAGCAGTTAATAAAATGCTTTCTGGAGGAGGTGTGGATAAGCCTGGAGTCAATACAAAACATTCTTTAACTGTGAAGAACATCCAATGCTTTTGGTCACAGACCTGGGAAACACTCATGAGATTGAAGTCCAATTCTTTAACATAGTTGACCTTATCAATGCTCATTCTTTCGTTAGACACAGTTCCTTGTCCAGTAATGGATCCTCCTTTTGAGTCACTTCCAAAGGAAACATATCCTCCATTGAAATGTCTGAAGTTGGAGAGGATAGATCTGTTGCCTGTCATGTGCCTGGAACACCCACTGTCTACCACCCAGGTGTTATTCTTGTGACCTGGTTGTCCCTGCACATGATAGATTTCTAATTAGTAGGAGGAACCAAAGAGTCTGCAGACTTGAAAAAGATGGTTGTTAGTGTATCCTTTTCAGTATGTTTGCAGTCAATGGAACCAATGACAGTGCTTGGAGATGGTTTGGCTTTCCATTGCCTTGTTGGTGATTTTCTAGTTTTCCTCACATTGTCAGAAGCAAACTTTGCTACTGATGTTTCTGGCTTGTTGACAGTAGATCCTGCTGTTGATGGCTTTGTTGAAGTGGCATCATTCTTTGCTGCTGAAGGTTTTGCCTTGGATTTTGGCTTATCAGCAGTGGACACTCTTGCTGCTGATGGCTTTGCCTTATCTGCAGCAGATTTTGCTGTGGAGGATTTTGGCTTATCAGCAGCAGACTTGGTTGCTGCTGAAAGCTTCTGCTTTGTTTTCTTGGACTTAACTTGACTAACAACCGATGTATGCTGATCCTTATTTACCCTTTGTATTTGAGGGGCTTGATGAAAGATCTGGTTGAAAGGGTTAAACTTACAGTTTGCAGCAAAGTGGTCTGTTTCACCACAAATGATGCAAGTTTGTTGAGATTTAGGCAGTTTCACTCTTGGGGGAGATAGAGACTCCGTGAACTTAGTTGCTTTGACTTCGTAGCTTCTTACCTTCTTGTTTTTGTTAGTCTTTTCAAAGGCATGCTGCTTTGAATTTCTTTGGTATTCCAGGTAATGAAAGCAGGTGCTGGCAGTGTGGTTATATCTGCCACACACAAAGCATGATCTTGCCAGTTTATCTCTTGAAAGGTAGACATAGTCCTTTCTTTGGAACAGATCCTTGAATTTCCGTGGATGAGCTTTTTTATGTTCAAAAGTGGCTTTTTCTAGGGTCTTTTGAACATATGGAACTTTCTCTTCAGGCTTACGACATATATCAAATACCTTCCTCTTTGTGAGTGGATTTGACTAAGGCTTGGGGTTTGTGGGTTGATGCGTGTAAACTATATATATATATTTTTATAAGTATTTTTACACAATTAGTTTTAAAAAGGGTTTTCACCAATTACTAATCACACACACCGGGCAGTGTACCTGTCGGATAGCAATATAGTAAAGGTAAGAACCGGGTATCAATCCGTGGACACGGAGGAATGCGATAATAAACCGGGACTAAAATTCAATCAAGTATGGGTAAAAGATGTTTAAGTTGATTTTTAATTAAACTAATATGTAAGAATATAAAACTAACTAAAATCACAAATCAAACAATAAAGGAGAAAATATCACTTCGGTGTCGAGTCCATTTAGAATACATTCAATACACTCATAGAAACATGACAAATACACGATGCATAAATTTACTAAATTCTCGTCAAAGATATCTAATCAAATGACTATTCGGAAAGCTAGCATGAATTACACAAACCAACCACCTAAAGTCATACAATGAGGCTCATGTGTTTAATAATCATGTCAATGTTTATAAGGATTGAACTAGCTTCCGATTAAGGTACACTAATCCAACAACTAGTTGGAAAGATAATATGAACAACACACTATCCACCTCAAGTTGATTAAATTAGACAACAATATGCATTTCTTCAACATACAATGTTCAAATAAAGGTTATATAAATTAGGAGGATGTGTCAACAATCCCTAGATAAACATAATACTAAATATGACACATCATAACAAATACTTTGTCTTTCCAAACATAAGCATAAGGTTATACATAAAAATATAATGATTCATAAACAAGACTTCATTCACCATTCCTAGTCAAATGCCATAAACTAGTATAAATACATACACCAATCCGTGAATATAAGCATAAATCATAAGTTTTCCAACATAATATGACATACACAAATACAAGTCTTGTAAACAACTCAAAATACTTGAATACATAATTTCATCAAAGAATAATCATACGGTTGTCATAACATTAACACAATAATTGCCAATAATCCATGAATGTTGTCAAATGTATCTAAACTTCATCTAAACCAAAGTGAACAAGAGTTTTAGCTCATCATGAGCACCAAAATTACAAATAAGCAGGGAAAAATAGTGAGAAACATGATATGAAAACAAGAATCAAACCACTCCTCCAAGCCCAGATGTTGTTGTTGATGTATGGTGATCCTCTTGATGTTGTATCCTCTCCAAGAAGCTTGAAATATGGCTGGAACAAAGAAAACTCGAGCTGGAATAGTAGGTTTTTCCCCTGGTTTGCTGAATGTCTGAATGAGAATTAAGTTCTGTTTAAATAGAAAAGGGGAGGCAAGACCGTGCCAGGAGAGAAGGCACGACCGTGCCTAGTACAAAGACGCGGCCGTGTCTAGGTCTTGGCACGACCGTGTGACAGAGGTTTGACCGATCCGTAGCTTCCATTGGGTACCACTGATAGAGGACGTACGGTTGTTCAGACTCACGAGATGACACGCAACCGTGGGAGGCCAAGGCACGGTTGTTCCTTGGATTTTGGCTTGGCGCGGTCGTGCAAGACGTGGGCGCGACCGTGCCTAGGGTTTGGGATCTTGGCACGACCTTGCCAAATAGGGGCACGACCGTGCCTCCATCCCAGAAACCCCAAAACTTCACTTGTTTATCCTGGAATCTTCTTGTTTATTCACCAAGCTTCACAAAAACCTACAAAACAGGAAATGAAGCAAATAAGTGTCTAAACATTGAATATAACCAAGAATTGATCATTAAATGAGCGAAGTTTTATGCCAAAAAGATGTGTAAATACTAACACATCAAACAACCCCACACTTGAACATTGCTTGTCCTCAAGCAAGAAATCAAAATGAAACAAAACTTCTAATGACACTATGGATCAAATCGGGAAAACCGTAAGCATAAATAAACTTATAAAGGTTTGAAAAGATTTTCAAGAAATGCAAAATTAACTAAATGAAACCCAATGACGTGATAACCGAATAAGCAAATGAATATGCCTATGAAATCATTAGCATGTAACTTTATGCTTCTCACAATGTTAACACACACTCAGGAATATATATGATTATACAAGTAATGGAGTATGTATATAACACTCAAATGCCAAGACAATGAATCATGCATAAATCATAAGCTTGCTAAAAGATCAAATCTCTACCAACTAACATGAAACAAAGCATAAATCAAGAGGGCTTTAAACGGGTTGTAACTTGGCAATGGCTAAGGGTAAGGAAGTGGAATTTAAAAGTGGCTAAATGGTTAAAAACACGACGGCTATGCTAACTCAAAAACTAAACCAACTTCTAATAAGAAAATAAACATAGCTAATACTTCCGTATAGATAAGAGCTAACAACTGAATTATTTCTATCTTTGGTCACAAAATTGCTCTAATCGGCTATAATTCACCTAATTTTGGTGATTTTTTTTTATACACTATTTCTTTTCTTTCTTTTGAAGGGAACTAAGTCAATATGTATCTTTCCTTAGCTAAAAACTTCTCAAGAATTTGAAGATTACAACAAAATAAAAGCTATAAAATTAACATTAGCCGACCGGATTTCTAACACGGGCGAAAAATAAATGAAAAGGCTAATGAATGTTTGAATGTGGTGTAATGTGGGTGATAAAAGAAAACGACAGGATAGGCTCAACGTGGCTAACTAGTGGATGTGTTCGGGTGAGGGAAAATAAAAATAAAAATAAAAGGCTCACAAAGGAGGGTTTATCCTAATGCCTCAATTATTTTTATGCAATATTTATGTTCATGATTTCGAAATGTATACTAAAATCAAGTTTTAATAAGCATGAAACATCCGGCACACTCAAATCCGCAAAAAAAAAAACAAGAGCAAACAATGTCTAAAGCTATCAAGGCTCAAAAATAAACTCACGGAAACGGAAAGGAATGGGTGTAAGCAAAAGGTTACATGCAATTCATTCGTTTAGCCCACTAAAACTCATGGTTATCACAAAAAATTGAGTTTGACTCGACGGAATTTCTATTTTAGTTTCTTTCAAAAAATCAAACCTCTATTATTTACTAAAAATTGTGAATGCTAAACGGTTAACTTTTATTATATTTTTGTGTTTTTCAATTTTATAAAACTGATTTAGTGTCAATAAAAATTATGAAGGAAGATTTTGCAAAAAAATTGAAGTGATAAAATGCTCAAAAGGACAAACATAGCGTGAATAAATTCCCACCCTACACTTAGAATTCTACATTGCCCTCAATGTAGAACAAAAATAATGTAAAGCAAAGAATAAACACCTAACCCCACACTTAGAAATATACATTGCCCTTAATGTATACAAAAACATGCAAAGCAAAATGGAATGCAATGCAATGAAGCATGAAGGGAGAACTGAAACTTCCCTCATGTCGATCATGGCACACGCAAAAAGCCTACCCACAAAAATGACGTTCCACGAAGTTCCACAATTCCAAGATCTAATCAAGACTAACAACATCAAACACAGAGCAGTAACATCAAGCCAAAATATCAACATAAATGTAAAGACAAATATATATAACAGTACATGGAAATAAAAGTACAACAAAAGAACAACATAAAACGCCGAAGCGTGATACAAGAGTTTGTACAACATACAAGAAAGTACAACTCACAAAAATGATACCAAAATGCAATGGGAGGTACTACTCCCACTGCACGCCCTCAAGGTCGATGCCGGTGGCCCCGCCTCCCTCGCCTCCTGCTGCTGGTGGTGATGGTGGTGATTGATGATACGGTGGAGATGGTGGTGGCTGATGATGCGGTGGAGATGGTGGTGGCTGATCGGGCTGCTGATGCTCTGGCTGCATAAAGAATGGAAGGGGAACCACGTATGGTGCTCCGCCAACAGCAGCAGCGGCGCACTGGACCTCATACTGCCAGGTCCAGTAACGCATGAACAAGTCATGTGGAATGACAATCACAGGCGGTGGTGGCGGCAGAGGAGGCTGGTCGGGCTGCTGATGCTCGTGCCCCTACTCCTGCTCCTGCTGAGCAGCGTGTGCCTGATGGGCGGTGGCGACGGCCTCGGCCTCAGCATGCACAAGATCTGGATCGGGACCCGGACGGTCTGGATCCCATGTCCGTCCCCATCTATCTACCAATTTGATCCCTCCTGCGCCACGACGAGCGACGTGCATGTTCCTTAGTGTCTGCATGGTCATCACGACGGTCTCAGCCACAGGGGTCAGGTCCCCTATCAAATCGTCGGTAAGCAGCTGAAAATGCCTCGCCAGCTTGGTCACGAAGTGACCTCCACAAATGGCGCTGGTAACATCGCGCCCGGCGCTGGTAACATCGCGCCCAGAGCTGTTCACCAAGTACCCCGCGATAGAATGCGCAAGATTGCAGGTGCCCGGGCGTCTCTTCCTGTCCTCTCCCAGAAATCGAATAGACAATAAAACGATGAAGAACACGGTGCAAGGGATCTCAAAGGCTCGAAGCCTTGGTCAAACTCGGATCGTACATCCCAAATCCAAACTCATGCCAGAACTGATCCTTGTACTCCTCTGTCGGGAACTCGGTGATACCATCGGTGAATATCTCAGTATGAAGCTCCTGCCTCGTATACAGGCCCAATAATCTCCTGAATCTGGTAACTCACATCACCCGCCACTCCCCGCCTAGCCTAAATCTAACCGTCTCCGGCTGCTCTAAGTCCGCGCAAGGATAGTCAAACTTATAGGTGGAAAAGAACTCCATCACGAGCTCGACATACTGAATAGCGTGAAGTCGAAACAAACGGCGCCATGGGGTGGTGACGAGGTCGTTCCACCGGTCCCGCTGACCGATGGCGTCTATGGCGGCAGGCTCGAAACGACGAGCAACTAAAATCCGGCCTCTGCGTGGCCACAAAACATCCAGACGAGCCTCGTACTCATGCTCGTTCAAGTCAAACTCAAGGTATGGGTGGTCCCTGTTGCCTGCCATTTGCACGGCAACAAAATTAAAATCAAAACAGTTATGAAGACGCTAAACTGAAGTTATGAAGTTTCTGACCTAATTATGAAGGGGCACGGTCGCGCACGGGAAGGGGCACGACCGCGCCAAGGCCAAAATCCAAGCCCACGGTCGCGCTATGGCCGACCACGGGCACAATTTCTCGACAACACGACCGCGCCAGGTGCAGGGCACGACCGCGCGAAGGCCAAATTCAAGAGGCACGACCGCGCTCGATAGAGGCACGGCCGGGCCTGACCAAACCAAGTCCACATGGGAATGAAAATCCGAGCATGACCGCGCCTGGTCTGGGGCACGACCGTGCTCAACCCATTTTAGGGTTTCCAGAATTCAAATTTTGCCACTTTAATCACGTTTTATAAAAGGGTTTCGTGGCCTAGCATCCCAGGGGACATGTGTGACCCAAACCAACTACATATCATAAATAAACGGACAAAAATTACAAAACCTAAACTACCTAAAATTTTGATTTCTAGAGTAAAATCCTAGGGCTAAATACAAACGCAAAAGAAAAAGAGGGTTCGGAAACGTACCTTAGATTGCGGAGAAGGAAGTAACGTGGCGGAAGTTAGGGAGAATCGCACGTAGGGGGGTTTCGGTGGGTGAAAATGAAAAATGGAAAGTTTCTGCCTTGAAACCAATTTGAACTGCCCCAATCTCTTAGGCACGACCGCGCCAGGTGCTTAGGCACGACCGCGCCAGGTGCTTAGGCACGAACGCGCCTAGGGTTAGAGGCACGACCGCGTCAAGTGCTTAGGCACAACCGTGTCTCTAACCCAACATACAGAAAAACCTGAGTTTTATGCAGCTTATACCCAACCCGACTGCGATTCTTCCAAACTAAAATGTCTAAAAATTCAGAAAACATACCTGAGACATCTCAATCACTAACCAAAGTCCGCTTGATCCAAAACACGTTCCGATCACCAAAGATGATACCGGAATATGCTAAGTTTATTAACGAGTCGTTAGCCAGACTCAAGTCCCCGAATTCATTTGTCCTTGGGGTGGAGGTCAACTACCTCCAATGCCGGGTCAACCGGTCCGTCAATGTATGGTTTAAGACGATGACCGTTGACCTTGAAGATCCTCCCATCTTCGTGCTCAATCTCGACGGTCCCATAAGGAAACACCTCCTTAACCGTGTAGGGACCCGTCCATCAGGACTTCAACTTCCCGGGAAACAATCGCAACCTAGAGCTGTAAAGCAACACACGACCACCCACTCGTTTTCGCAAAACCGTGTCCCCGACAACGGCGCCAAAAACTTGATGCGTGTAAACTATATATATATTTTTTTATAAGTATTTTTACACAATTAGTTTTAAAAAGGGTTTTCACCAATTACTAATCACACACACCGGGCAGTGTATCCGTCGGATAGCAATATAGTAAAGGTAAGAACCGGATATCAATCCGTGGACACGGTGGAATGTGATAATAAACCGGGACTAAAATTCAATCAAGTATGGGTAAAAGATGTTTAAGTTGATTTTTAATTAAACTAATATGTAAGAATATAAAACTAACTAAAATCACAAATCAAACAATCAAGGAGAAAATATCACTTCGGTGTCGAATCCATTTAGAATACATTCAATACACTCATAGAAACATGGCAAATACACGATGCATAAATTGACTAAATTCTCGTCAAAGATATCTAATCAAATGACTACTCGGAAAGCTAGCATGAATTACACAAACCAACCACCTAAAGTCATACAATGAGGCTCACGTGTTTAATAATCATGTCAATGTTTATAAGGATTGAACTAGCTTCCGATTAAGGTACACTAATCCAACAACTAGTTGGAAATATAATATGAACAACACACTATCCACCTCAAGTTGATTAAATTAGACAACAATATGCATTTCTTCAACATACAATGTTCATATAAAGGTTATATAAATTAGGAGGATGTGTCAACAATTCCTAGATAAACATAATACTAAATATGACACATCATAACAAATACTTTGTCTTTCCAAACATAAGCATAAGGTTATACATAAAAATATAATGATTCATAAACAAGACTTCATTCACCATTCCTAGTCAAATGCCATAAACTAGTATAAATACATACACCAATCCGTGAATATAAGCATAAATCACAAGTTTTCCAACATAATATGACATACACAAATACAAGTCTTGTAAACAACTCAAAATACTTGAATACATAATTTTATCAAAGAATAATCATACGGTTGTCATAACATTAACACAATAATTGCCAATAATCCATGAATGTTGTCAAATGTATCTAAACTTCATCTAAACCAAAGTGAACAAGAGTTTTAGCTCATCATGAGCACCAAAATTACAAATAAGCAAGGAAAAATAGTGAGAAACATGATAAGAAAACAAGAATCAAACCACTCCTCCAAGCCTAGATGTTGTTGTTGATGTGTGGTGATCCTCTTGATGTTGTATCCTCTCCAAGAAGCTTGAAATATGGATGGAACAAAGAAAACTCGAGCTGGAATAGTAGGTTTTTCCCCTGGTTTTCTGAATATCTGAATGAGAATTAAGTTCTGTTTAAATAGAAAAGGGGAGGCACGACCGTGCAAGGAGAGAAGGCATGACCGTGCCTAGTACAAAGACGCGGTCGTGTCTAGGTCTTGGCACGACCGTGTGACAGAGGTTTGACCGATCCGTAGCTTCCATTGGGTACCACTGATCGAGGACGTACGACTGTTCAGACTCATGAGATGACACGCGATCGTGGGAGGCCAAGGCACGGTTGTGCCTTGGATTTTGGCTTGGCACGATCGTGCAAGATGTGGTCGCGACCGTGCCTAGGGTTTGGGATCTTGGCACAACCGTGCCAAATAGGGGTACGGCCGTGCCTCCATCACAGAAACCCTAAAACTTCACCTGTTTATCCTGGAATATTCTTGTTTATTCACCAAGCTTCACAAAAACCTACAAAACAGGAAATGAAGCAAATAAGTGTCTAAACATTGAATATAACCAAGAATTGATTATTAAATGAGCAAAGTTTTATGCCAAAAAAGATGTGTAAATACTAACACATGATGGGTCCTGACGTCTGTCCCTTTTCAATGTTTAGCTTTCTTCCATCTGGAGGATAGCTGATCTTGATCTGTTTGAATGGTACAAGGGCTGGAATAGCTGGAAGAACAGCAGGAACTGCAACTCTATTCAGAACAGCTTCAGATGGGACTGCACTGGTTTCATCATGGTCTGAGTGGGTTGACTCAGATTCCGATGAGGTAGTGCAGTCTTCGACGAAAGGTTCATCCGTTGAAGGATCAAGGTTTCGGTTTGCAGTGTCAAGATTTGCAACATTGAAGCTTGGGTCGTATATGGCAATATAGTCAGCAGGAGGAGGAACAACATTGTACTGATCATTGTTATACCCAAGTCCAGTTTTTACCTTCTCATGGACTTGAATATCTAAAAGTCTTTGTAACTTTTTGGAAGAAAATTCATATTTTTCAACATGAACTTTCTGTTCTGCCAGCTCAGCTCTGGTATCTTTTAGTTTGACCAGTAGATCATCAATCTGAGTTTCAAGATTAGTTTGTTCGTGTTTTAGCGATGAAATCTCTTTCTTAAGGCAGTTAATCTTTTCTTTATAAGTATTTTCAACCTTTTTGAACTCAGATTTCATCTGATGAAACTCTTCATTTTGATCTATAAGGTTTTGGTTATGCTTTCTATAACCCAAAACTTTATCAATACAGGCTTGAGAGCAAAGATGTTCAAATACCTGAGGTGGTATCTCTGTAGTGTCTGCCATCAGAGATTGATTGTTGACAGGCAGTTCTTCATATTGGAAGCTCCAGTCGAACTCAGAAGTTCCAACAGTTGCACAGGCTGCAGTTTGAACTGGAGGAGTAGCTTGTTGTTGTTGTTGTCTGGGTTGGGCTTGGTGAGCTTGTCTTGACTGAGAAGTAGCTGGATTTGCTCTTGGTGCCTTGCATTCCCTAGCAAAGTGACCCAGTAGGTTACAGTTGTAACATCTTAGTTTGCTTTTATCCGAGCCAACTCTGGTGTTGGAGTTGTTACTTGGAATGGGTCTTTCGGTTCTAGAGTAGAACCTTTTTGATCTTATAGAGAGCATGGCATACGAGTGCTGTATGTCCATTTCTTCTAAATCATCTGGATGAAAGCATTCCAGATCCTCCTTGATAAAGGACATGTTGCTTGAGTTTTCAGAAACAAAAGCAGCAGAGGTTGATGTTTGAGGAGGAGCTTCTAGGAGAAATGGTGAGCTTTTTGTTTGAGAGATTGGAGTTTGAGGATGAGTGATGATGGTAGGATAGTAGTTGCTTGAACTAGGACCCGAGTGCTCAGAATGGAGGGCAGAGGAGGTGGTGGTGGATGTTGAGGCTGTTTGGTAGCTTGAGCTTCTTTCTTTTGCCTGAATCATCTCTAGCTCATAGGTTTTTAGCATTCCAAAGAGCTCAGTCATCTGGAGAGTATTTAGATTCTCAGTTCGTCTGATTGACACTGTGTAAAGTGTCCAGCAGCTTGGTAGAGACCTGATGAACTTCTTGAGAATATCTTCATTCTCTAGCTTCACCTTTGAGCACTGCAGCTCTCCTACAAGATAGGTAAATCTGTTGTATAGAACAGTTAGAGACTCACCTTCCTTCCATATGAAGTTTTCATACTGCTGCTTCATGATGTCTCTTCTGCTTACTTTGACTTCCTCAGAGCCAGCAAACATCTTCACAAGAGCCTCCCAGAGCTCTTTAGCAGTTTTGTAACTTCTGAAGTTATGAAAAACTTCATTTGGAAGGCACATTTGGATGGCTCCTAGTGCCTTGAAGTCCACCTCCATCTTCTTTATGTCCTCTTCTAAGTACTTGGAGGGCTCCTTTGGAACTGATGGTCCTCCAAAGTCAGCAGAGGCCACCATGGGAGTGTAGGGTCCATCCCTGATGGATTTCCACATTCCGTACTCCTGATAGTAGAAAAAAATTTCCATGCGATTTTTCCACATGTCGTAGTCTTCCCCAGATACCAATCTTGGTGGTCGGTTGATGCTGCCGATGTCTTCAAATCCGTTGCTCTGTGCCATCTTTGTTCTTGGTGACTTGATGAAAGAGAGATAGTTTAGAATAGAACCAGAAGTGATTAAACAAGTGTGAGTTTGTTTAATCTGAGCCAAAGCTCTGATACCACTTGTAGGATCGAGAAATTACAAGATGGTTCTGTACTTAGTTGAAATTGGCGGAAACAATAACAAGTACACAAGTGTAATCGAGTAAGCAGAAAGAATACTTTTAAGAACACTATTGTATTAAGCTTTTGCAGATAAATGATTACAATTGAAAACTCAATCAAAAAGCACAAAAAGCACAAAAAGCACACTTACAATGAAATACTCACTTAGAATCAAGACAGTCCCTTGGTTCTAAGGATCAGATCTAACACAGACCGTTGATCTGTTGTAGGTAGCTAACTAGTCTAAAGCTAGTTAACTTTATTGAAGCGTCTTCTTTATGCATCATTACTTGCATGCTTGGAGAAGAGCATTGTTGACCGTCATTGGTTGTGCCATTGAGGTTCCTTCTGCTTTGAGTGTGTCAGTTGCTTTTTCAGAAAGTTGTCAGTGACGCTTGGTATGGATAGTCAGCTGCAACGATTTGTCTTCAAGGCACAAGGTTGTCAGCAGCAAAGATGATGATCAGCAGCAATTTGTAACCATCCAAAGCTGATGATAATTTGCCTGTCAGCAGCATCAAGTGTTGATGCTGCTGAGAAGCCTATCCGCCGCAACTTTGGTCTTCAGCAGAGAAGGCTATCCGCAGCAAATTTGTTCTTCAGCAGGAGAACAAGTATCCGCAGCAGATAAGCTTGTCCGCAACAGTTTGTTGGTCAGCAGCAAACTCTGAGATCAGCAGCATTTGTACTTAGAGAATTTTATAGCCATCAGTCTTTGGTTCTACAACATACATGTTCATGCATAAAATACTAAACTAGGACCATGAACAAGACAAGGACACATCGAATATAAATTTCACACAGACACACACAGACACACACACACACACATATATATATATATACTATCACATAAAATAACACTTGGATGATGGTGTTCTTCATAAACCCTTCATTCCATTCATGTGTTATGTCAAATGATACATGTTCAAGAAGTTATTTGATCATGTGTGACTTACCTTGTAAGACCCGAGGTAGTGTCCTATGATTCAAGAAAACATACGAACGATTATAATCAACATATGAACGTGAAAGGTGTTACCAAATATATATATATATATATATATATATATAAACAAAAATCACTTATGCAAGTTTATGCATTTATAAAAGTCTATTATCAACATATGTATATGCATATACGTAAATATAAGTGTACTAACACCATAAACACGCATCATCTTGTCAAAAATCTGAGAACATGGAACAATTATTAAAACCCGAAAATAAGCCTTTAACGTGCCTACATCCATCACTAATGTTTCATGCATAAGAGTTATGTCCTATGAACTCAAGAAATATTTATCTACTTGTAGCATCTAAGTAGGACGTTCTATTGCGCTTCTAGCCTATTATCACACTACTCAAGACTCGAGGTGAGTTCACAGCCCCTCTTTTATTTTTTTTAATGTTTTGTAAACATCGGGGGAGAAACATACTTACTCACCATATTTGCTTATATATTTGAAAGCATGATAAATCAAAGTTTGATACATTTGAGAAAACATGGAACACACTTACAAAACATTTTCTTTTTTATATGATAACAAGAGAACAAGACTCGACCTTTACGTTTGCATGAGTTGAACACAATTATAGAGCTCCTAAAGTCCCCTGGAACAATTTAATAACCATTAACTGTAGCCTAGGGTCCTATGAATAGTACTATGGGGAGTGACGTCCCCTGGTCATGGTTAGTCGCGCCAACTGTAATCTGGATGATTTATGGCCGCATAGCTTCTGATAACAAATGAGAGGGGCAAAAGAACACTTGTCATGGTTTGGTTACATCTCATGTATGAACATATTATTTGTATTCCTAGATAGTTTATAAATATGTCAACATTACGTGGTTGTTTATCATATACACTTGGAACTATTTGTGTACAATTGGATATATTTTCAATGTGAAAATTTCTCGTTTCATGACCATGAGGTCATCACATATTTTCAAGGAAAACAATTTTACTCTATGGCCATGTACACTTTAATGATATTTTTAAGGAAAACGGTTTTTATATTATGGTCGTGTGCACACTAACAATGTTTTCAAGGAAAACCACTTACATTATATAACGATCAAACCTGTGAACTCACCAACCTTTGTGTTGACACTTTTAAGTATGTTTTTCAGGTAACATATAGCTATGGCTTGGTTGGAATAGGTTAGCCATTTCGATTAAACCCTAGAAGCGAAGAAGCAAGGTCGTCAAACCTCAAGATAGGACATTGTATTAGCTTAATTTAGTATTTGTGATGGTGCTCATTATGTAAAAAAGTCTTTACTTTAGCTTTCGCTGTTGTATTACGTTACCAATCGTTGCAACCTTGATTTATTTATTAAGTGGATAAATTTGGGGTGTGATACATCCTTAGCGGGTGGCTGGTCTATTCAGGGACTGTTCATATAAGTCAGTTAGTCAAAATTGTAAGAATAAGTTAAGAGGATCAAATACCTAAGTGATAAGTTTTCTCCATTTGATTGTTTCTAGTACTTCATATATGTTTTCCTGTTTAGTTTCCTTTAGTTTAAGTAATCCAGTCTTTAGTTTAATTAGGCTAGATACGTTGAGGATTTAGTATTGATAGCTCTCGTGTTACCTAGGCTCGATATTTGGTTCTTACCTAAACTATATTATAATATGATAGTTACACTTGGCTATTGTGTGTAGTTTGTTGCTGGTATTAATCATTTCTCATACATCTAAAAATTGTTTTTATGTACCAACTCACACATACCAAGTATTTGGTGGCTTTGACAGGGAACACTTTAGTATAAAAAACTGTCCAAAGTAGTAATTTAGCCATTTCTTGTTCTTGTTCTTGTTCTTTTAATTCTGTTCTCAAAACTCTAAAAAAATAAAATAAAGAAATTTCCTTCATTTTATGCCTAGAAGTTCTACGACTGAACTTCTTGAGCCTTTTGTTGAACCTGAACGTGAGTTTCATAAAAATCTGGAAGAGCAGACAATGGATGACGGCGCAACCACCACTGTCGCGTACAATCATTGATTATGCGAGGTTGTCTATCAACGAAGTCTAGCAGGCTAACAACTTTGAGCTAAAGCCAAGCGTTGTTCATATGCTTCAGAAAATGACGCAATTCAACGGACCACCAGAAGAAGATCGTAATGCTCATTTTGCAAACTTCTTTCAAGTTTGTGATACATTCGAGATTAATGGGGGTCAAGTGAGGCAATCCGTCTCCTACTATTCCCCTTTTCGTTGAGAGATCGAGCCAAGACTTAGTTGAATCGCTCCCCGTTGGTTCGGTCACTACATGGGACCAGGCGTCAGAGATATTTCTTAGAAGTATTTTCCATCGTTCAAGACTGCACGGTTGAGAAACAATTTCACTACATTCGCACATGAAAATGGGGAGACCATGTACGAGGATTGGGGACGTTTCAGGAATTGCTCAGAAAGTGCCCACATCACGGTCTTGAGTTATGGTTCTTGGTGCAAACATTCTATAATGCTTTGACACCAACAACTCAACAAACAATTGACACCTCAGCTGGAGGTGCCCTATTCAAGCAAACTCCAGAAGATGCTCATGAGCTTCTGTAGGAACTAGCAGTGAACACATATTAATGGACATCTTCTAGAACGAAGGCGATAGTGAAACAACAATGAGTTCACCAAGTTGATTCATACACAATATTGGCTGCTTAGAGCTATCTTACAAAATATCGACCACTTATTGGTGAATAAGGCTTAACAACTCTATGAGATCTGTGGTAGATTGCATCCGATTAATAACTGCCCGATGATGATTTGTAAGGCCCCAAAACCGGGAATCCGACACGTTGGCATACACGTAAGCACAGTAGTAAATGACCTCCAATAAACTCAATTAAATGCAGTGGAAAATCAATAGTCAAACAAATGGTCAACAACTCGACCCGACATAATCCAAACTAAGTACTAATATTCAAATGTCTTAACAACGAATAGCAAATAAATGTCATCATAAACACACACGGTAACCAATCGCGATCCAGAAGCCGCCAACTCATTCTTTCTATTTACCTGAAATACATGCTAAAAAGTCAGCTACGCTGAGTGAGTTCTATAGTAATCCGTTCAGGGATATTAAATCCCGAACCTTTATTAAAAACGATTTACTTCACAAAGGTTTTATCACTTCTTTACCGATTAATCAACTATATATTTTATCGACATACACGAAATCATGTCGACTGGTCTAATGACTCGTACGCTCATGACTCGTTGATTGATCATTGTCAGTTATAACCACACACCGACCAACACCGACTTACTATCACGCTTAAGCAACCCTTTCCATCCGACTAAGGTCAGACTCAATTCTCTTCGACTAGAGTCGACCCGATAACAATTAATCTCATAATATCAAAGCACCGCATTAAATAAATCGACACCAAATCCTATGCATACAATTACATTATCATTTCACACACATATATCGACGTCAAAACTTATCATTTCGTGCCCGTACTATAAGGGACGTTGCATGTATTAGAGCCCAAAACTACAAAACATTTAAACGTGGGTGATAGAAACTCACCTTTGCTTGATACGCCTCGATCTCTAAAACCCGCTAATGTCTCGTTCTCGCTCTTCGATCTCGCACTTCGATCTCGCACCTATATTACACACAATTCACGAGTCAATACACGACTCGTCATTAAACCCTTCTCTACGCTTGTACCCCTACGCTACGCGTGATCGCATGCACGTGCATGGCCTCCATGCATCAAGTGATCACCCATGCACGTCCCCGTGACTCCGACACACACACACCTTCTTTCCAACCGTCGAGCTTACACCGTAGATGTCGGGTGTCCTGGTATTCCCGCTCAGCTCCCGCTTTGCACCACCGCTGTCCGGTTCCTTAAGCCGAAGTATTGGTCACCCGGAACCACCTCGCCATCGTCCCACGAACAGTCCGTGAGCTACCCCCGCCACTGCCACAGTCGGCCAACGCTGCTTCCACCCTTCATGCATCGATCCGAGTCCTCCTGCAGCCGCGGTGGTCGCCTCCGGTTGTTGCCGTTGTCCAAACGGCCGTGACAGCCCCTTCGGGTCTTTACCGTCGCGCTACGGTGGTGTCCTAGCCCCTCGCCGGCCTTGTCTTTCTCCCCACCGGTTCCCACAACTCGTCGGCCACCCTAATGGGTTCGCCCGAACACCACTTAGTCCCAATCATGCCTATAATCGAAAACCGGGATTACAACTAGTCAAGTTTTAAGATTATACCTTTATTATGAGTGACTCGTGCGGATCGAATCACCAAGATCTTGCCTCTTTCCTTCACGCGACCCCCACGAAACCCTAGAGTCATAAAACCAATTACCACGATTATCCTAGGCATAAAACACACATACATTGTCCAACTTGTAAGGCCCCAAAACCAGGAACCCGGCATGTTGGCATACACGTAAGCGCTGTAGTAAATGACCTCCAATAAACTCAATTAAATGCAGCGGAAAATCAATAGTCAAACAAATGGTCAAAAACTCGACCCGACATAATCCAAACTAAGTACTAATATTCAAATGTCTTAAAAACGAATAGCAAATAAATGTCATCATAAACACGCACGGTAACCAATCGCCATCCAGAAGCCGCCAACTCATTCTTTCTCCTTACCTGAAATACATGCTAAAAAGTTAGCTACGCTGAGTGAGTTCTATAGTAATCCGTTCGGGGATATTAAATCCCGAACCTCTATTAAAAACGATTTACTTCACAAAGTTTTTATCACTTCTTTACTAATTAATCAACTATATATTTTATCGACATACATGAAATCACGTCCACTGGTCTAATGACTCGTACGCTCATGACTTGTTGACTGATCATTGTCAGTTATAACCACACCGACTTACTATCACGCTTAAGCAACCCTTTCCATCTGACTAAGGTCAGACTCAATTCCCGTCCACTAGAGTCGACCCGATAACAATTAATCTCATAATATCAAAGCATCGCATTAAATAAATCGACACCAAATCCTACACATAGAATTAATTATCATTTCACACACATATATCGACGTCAAAACCTTATCATTTCGTGCCCGTACTATAAGGCACGTTGCATGTATTCGAGCCCAAAACTACAAAACATTTAAACATGGGCGATAGAAACTCACATTTGCTTAATACGCCTCGATCTTTAGAACCCGCTAACGTCTCGTTCTTGGTCGTCGATCTCACACCTATATTACACACAATTCACTAGTCAGTACATGACTCGTCATTAAACCCTTCTCTAGGTTAGTACCCCTACGCTATGCGCGATCGTATGCACGTGCATGGCACCATGCATGGCCTCCATGCATCACGTGATCACCCATGCACGTCCCTGCGACTCCGACACGCACACACCTTCTTTCCAACCATCTAGCTTATACACCGTAGATGTCGGGTGTCCTGGTCTTCTCGCTCGGCTCCCGCTTCGCACCACCGCTGTCCGGTTCCTTGAGTCGAAGCCGTGGTCACCTGGAACCACCTTAGCCCGCCATCATTCAACGAACAGTCCGTGAGCTTCCCCTGCCACTGCCACAGTCGGCCAACGCTGCTTCCGCCTTTCATGCATCGATCCGAGTCCTCCCGCAGCCGCGGTGGTCGCCTCCGACTGTTGCCGCTGTCCAAACGGCCGTGACAGCCCCTTTGCGTCTTCACCGTCGCGCTATGGTGGCGTCCCAACCCCTCGCCGGCCTTGTCTTTCTCCCCACCGGTTCCCACAAACTCGTCGGCCACCCTAATGGGTTTGGCCGAACACCACTTAGTCCGAATCATGCCTATAATCGAAAACGGGGATTACAACTAGTCAAGTTTTAAGATTATACCTTTATTACCTTTATTACTGCATATGTGTAGTACCACCCCAAAAACCTAAACTCCTCACCCCACCCCTACCCAAAAACCTAACCCCACCCACCCACCCCCCAAAAACCTAAACCCCCCACCCACCAAAAAAAAACTTAAACCCACCCACCCCATCCAAAAACCTAAACTAAAAGCTAAATTAAACCAAAAAACTAACTTTTAAAGCTAAACTAGCTATTTTTTCAAGTTGTTTTTTTTTAACGAGGACGACGTGGGAAACAAGGTCTCCGAACCACTTTTTAGTTTTTGATTTATATTTTGAGTTATGATTTTTTTATTATTTTTTTACCTTTAAAGAGGAGTTATCTAGTTCTCTTTCTAAATGTTAGTTTTCTTATGAAGTTCACCATATATATATATATATATATACCCGTTTTGATATATTCAAACCAAATTCTAAATTTCTTTATTTACGATTAAACAAGCAAGTAGTAAAGTTTTTTGTTTCATCCAAATTAAATCTTAAACATAATTTAAATTTAAATCCATATATAGAAATATATTTAGAAGAATAATCTCATAACTTTTTTTTTGTTGAGTGTGTCAGTTAAAACATATTGTTTAAGCAGCGCAAACAAGATCGTGTAACAGATCTGTGATCAAGTTCGAGATCACTCATAAGGGCTTAGTTATTAATAAACGAAAATATCCGGTTTCAACCATTGATGTTCAAGAAATTATTACCATATCAAAAAGTCATGAATTTGTTGTTGTGAATGAATCTTACTAATGGAAATCCACAACGATACAATGAAGCTCATAGGTTGCTAGCCTGAACGCGTGAATCATGAAACCCAAACTTGTTCAAGCGTCCCACACAAGAGCCAAACTCGGCTCTTTCTCTCCTCTAGCTACGAGAAAAAGAGGGAGAGGGAGGGTGACGATTAGGGTTAAGGAAATATAATAGAATTAGTGGAATGGTATCCGCCAACCCTATTTATAATCCCAAAACCTTTGGGCCCAAGTCATAATATTTCAACTGAAACTCTAATTAGATTAGGGTTTTAGTGACTTAGCAACCGAGTCTTTAAAAATCTATACATATTAATAAATAAATGTTTGTTGGAGACACGTGTCCATTTTCTAGAGCACATTTTCTCCCTTTTCCCGCCTAAAACTCACTTCCAGAAATTGTTACATGCGGGTCATTATACCCGACTTGCTCCACATAACTTTACATGTTCCTTTTATTCGCTCTATTCTCTAATTTAGGGTTTCTCCATGATATGTTTCACCGCAAGGAACTTCCTCTCCTCCACTGTCTTCTACGCAGATCTGCTTTCAGGTCCGCTTATTTTTGATAACGACGACTAGGGTCTAGGGCAAGGATTTGCGGAGAATGTAAGATTCCAACCCGGGCATCCTACAGTTGGTTCTCATAACGGGTCATTCGTATTTAAAAACACATTTATTATTAATTCAATTACAGTGGAAGCCTTTCTAAATTTCTTAGTTGTTATTTAATGATATTAAATTACCTCACGAATGACTGCACACCAATCCGAGTAACACCGCTCCCCAGCCAAGATACGTCAACCCTACGCTTACCTGCAAAACAATCTAACGTACACACAAAGTCAGCTACGTTGAGTGAGTTCTAATAGTTTAATTTAAACAAAATCCATCACGTCATATTCATTAGTTTATTCCACTCAGGACCCTCTCGTCCTTAAAAAATAATATTACGATTTATTAACGGATAGTTAACTGTTATCCCACGACATCCCCTAATCGTTTATCACCCGAGACTCAGCCCATACTACCAATGTTAATAATAATAACCTTACCCTCTCGTCAGCTGTAAGACCCCAACCCGGGCATCCTACAGTTGGTTCTCATAACAGGTTATTTTCATTAAAAACTCAGTTATTGTAATTCAAACTACAACGAAAGTCTTTCAAAACTCATTTATTACTGTTTAACGTTATTAGCTTACCTAACGAATGCCTACACACCAGTCCGAGTGACACCGTTCCCAAGCCAAGATACGTCAACCCTACGCTTACCTGCAAAACCATCTAACGTACACACAAAGTCAGTTACGCTGAGTGAGTTCTAATAGTTTAATTTAAACAAAAACATCACGTCATATATTCTTTAATTTATTCCACTCAGAACCCTCCGGTCCTTATAAAATAGTTTTACGATTCTTTAACGAATAGTTAACCCTATGATATCCCATGGCATCTCATACCTGTTCATCACCCGGGACTCAGCCCGTACTACAAATATTAATAATAATAACCACCTTACAATCACATCGACATAGACTCAACATACTATGCTAACAACTCATACCAGGAATTCGCATTAACTCGACTCTGGGTTAACACAACCTACCCTAGACATTAACACACCCGACCTTAACCAAGGCTCTCCAATTAACCGGCATGACACCTACACACATCACGTCACGTCACAAATCCTGACGCAACGGTTAGTCTAACTCGACATATCACATTACTATCATCAACACATCACACTAACACTATCTTACACACAATAAATATAACTCATTACTAGCATGCGAATTAACACATATATAAGCACGCAACACACATACCTTATCACTGCACCCTCGTCAGGGTGTTCAACACACCCCGAGCTCATTATTAACCTGTCAAATAAATGTCACCGTTGGTGACTTCCCGACGGACCTCATCCTTCGCAATCCCATTTGCTGTACCATAATGACATGGTGCAAACATACAACAACGAACACACAACACAAACACCATACTAGCAATTACATGACTCATTAACTATACTTGCACCTCACGTATAACCCTAGAACAACATATTTCTCACACAATATATCATAAACATTTAATGTACGACACGACTCTTTCCGTGCGGCCCTTAACACAACAAGCATTAATAACCCATACCTTAACTCACACATTTCCATGAACTCACCGTATACCCTACGATCACTGAATAATTATTTTGTATTCAAAACGCATCGGGTTAGAACCCGAAATCCTTAACACATTAAATAGAGTAAACTTATTTCAAAAGTATGTACGATAGCTCCAAAACGTTAAAAACATTTAAAGAGGGGAATTAGAAACTCACTGTCGCGTAGATCCAAGTCTTGCCCGTTAACTGTCCTCTTGCTCGAACTCCAAACCTGTCAACGTATGATCACATAATCACGATACGTTCAAAACATACGTCGACTAGTACATAAACATAATAACAATCCCGACACTTGATCTCCTCTGCTAACCAATCCATCCTCATGAGACCCTAGTTCACACGTACACCAGAACTGGATCATCCTTGACCCATTTAGGAAATCTGAATACTTGAACCGGGTATCGTGTATGCACGTATATGACCATGCACCTCCTGGTCACGCCATGCCAATCCCTAAGTTTACGAATCAGTTGAACTCAAGTCGGTTTACCCATGCACGCATGCGAACAAATCCATGCACCACTTTAGTCGGGCAAGGCCAATATCGGCTACACTGCCGTACCCCGTCTCCACCTCGTGCACCATCGGGCCATCCGTTACTATGTTAGGACATAGATGTATGACAAGAGCTTGTAATAGTTTAGATCTTATTGTCTTTATGTTTTATTAATGTTTGTTTTTGTATAAGTATGGTATAAGTTCTGCTAGAGGCGAACTTATCAAGTTCGCCTAGTCTCAGTAGAGGCGAACTTATTAAGTTCGCCTATAGCAGAAGCTTTGTCAATAAACAGAGTTTGCAGGTTCAGTTTTTGTAATGCGTTTGAATGTTCATCTCTGGTTCTGTAAACTCTGTTATTGCATGGAATAGAAAAGAAGTTTATTTACTCTGTGATTATTACAGTTTCTATTGTCACATTGTCTACACATACATTGATACGGTTGGATTCCGCACTCCGTGTCATTGATACGTCATGTCTCGAGTACGATCTATAGGAGAGTTATGTGGACCTACAAGTGGTATCGGAGCCATTGCTCATGATTTGTGAGTGATTTGTGATAGTTTGTGTATGATTTGACAAGAAATTGGTTAACTTTTGCAAGTTCTCATGTTCATGGAGTTTTCAAGTTCTTGAGAGTAATTTTAAGGCTGATTTCGTAAATTTGAAGGTGTTTTTGAAGAAATTGATCCACTAGAAGTGTTCTAAATCACATTATACTCAATCCTACGGTTCAATTTCATCAAATTCCATCAATTCAGCAAGTTATGGTGATTTTCGGAACTTTTTGTTCGTGTTTTGGTTGAAGAATCATCTTCCTGAGTTGTTACAGCTATTGCAGGCGAACTTAGATGTTTTACTTGATTAAGTGAACTTATAGGGTCAAGTTCGCTTGAAGGGTTTGAAGCCAACTTAATATCTTCGCCTGAGTGGATTCTTGTTCATACTTAGTAATTTTTTTGGAAAATGGCAAATATGGTGCAAGTTACTAACATGTTAAACTATGATAATGAGATTGGTACATCTCAGAAACCACCAAAGTTGTTAAGTCTTGCTGATTATCCAAACTGGAAATATTCTTTTTGATCAGTTTGTATCGTTTACCGATACGAGTTTATGGATTCCTATTTTGGAGGGTTATACACATCCTACATACTCATGGATGGGAAACGATGATGTTCCTAAACTAGTATCTGCATTAATCACTGAAGAAAAATAGTTGTTTGATCGTGAGAAGAAAGCTATGGCTAGCATTTCTATGTCACTTCCAAAGGAAATTTATCATAGTTTCAAACAATTTAAGTCTTCTCAACAATTGTGGGATGCATTGCAGAAGAGATGTGAAGGAAGTCTTGATGTGATGAAAAGTCGGAAAAAGCAATTTCTGGTTTTCAAACATTTTCAAAATGAATCTTTGGATGATCTTGCAACAAGATTTTATCATTTGCTGAGTGAATTATCTAGTGCATCGGTTGTTTATGAAACTGAGGAGATCAATGATAAGTTTTTGGAGTCTTTACCATCAAAATTTGATGTGTATTATGTTTTGATCAAAGAAAATGCCAAGTACAACACCATGTCTCTTGAAGATGTTATTGGCAAAATTCAATCTCATGATTTGTATATGAAGAAAAAGGAAACTAATATGGAGCATATTCAAGATCCTGCTATGTATTTTGCTAAGTTTTCTGGCAAAACTGGTTCTGGTGTTGCATTTTTCTCTAGTGATGGTCAAGATAATACAACTGAAAATTTATCTAGAACATTTTCTAGAGCCTCAAGTCAAACTGGATTTTCTGCAAATACATCAAGTTCTGCTTCTGGATCACAAACTACAAATTCATATCATATGAATCAAAGGGTTGCTGATGATTATTTGGAAATGTTTTCTTCTTTCATGGCATCTTATGAAAACTTTATCGGAAGGAAGATACATGATCCAGATGTTCTTGAAGAGGATTTTCGTCAAATAGATCCTGTTGATTTAGAAGAGATGAATATTCAATGGAATATGGCCATGCTTATGCGACAAGCAAAGGACTTTCTGAAGAAGACTAGAAGGAAGTATATTGGTTCTAACAGTCGATCAAGAATGGGGTTTGACAAATCAAAGGTTCGATGTTAGAATTGTCAAGAATATGGTCATTTTGCTAAAGAATGTGTGAAGCCGGAAGTTGAGTTTGATTCTCAGAAGAAGACAAACAATTTTCAGAATAATCGTTCTCAGTCACATGGTTCTTCTGGATCTGGAAATTCAAATCATGCATTCACATCATATTCTTTGGTTGAACAAAATGATGAAAATTATGATTGGGGTATTCATCTAGAAGATCTGGTTGGTGCTGTGAGTCAAGCCTTTGTAGCTGAAATTTATTTTGATAATCCTGAAGGAACAACTGATGATGATAGTTCAAGTGATGGTGAGAGTCTGAAGAGTGATGATGAAGAGAGTGTTAAAGTACACAATGTTGATTCTGATATTGCTTCTGCATCTGGGGTATCTGAAGATGATATTGTGTTGACTACAAGATCTGCTGAAGAAGCTATTTCTGAATACATTCCAATTGCTAAAGTCTTCAGCTGATATGTCAGATCTTTTAATGGTAAAAGATTCTATTTGTAATATTTACTGCTCTAATTGTGTCTTTATGAAGGATAAAATGCAGAAGGTAATGGATGATAACACAAACTTGATTTGTGATATGAAATCCATGCATGTGGTTAATCAAAAGTTGAAAGATAATGATAAGCTTTGTATGGATAGAATTGAACCTTTGAAAAGAGATTTAAATTCTTTAGGGTTAAAGTACGGAACAAGCATATCATCTGGATATGGCTTATGCTGAAATTGAGAAGACAAATGAAATTGTCACTCAGAAAAACAAGGAGCTTTCTGACAGAGAATCAGAAGTGATCAACCTACATCGAAAGCTGGAAAGTTTTGGAAATTCATCAGTGTTATTGAATTACTTTCATGATAATGCTGATCCTACAAAGAGGGTTGCTGGAGTTGGATATGTTCCTCCACCATTTAATGAGAATTATGTAGTTGAACTAGAAATCATTAATGAGAAGGAGATTGATCCAAAGACTGTTTTGAAGGTTAATCCAGTGACAGGTGAAGAGATGATTTATGATTCTGACAATGATGATGAAGTGTTTGATGACAACAAGGTTGAAGGAGTACCTAAAAAGGTGAAACTTGATGAACCAAAGGAAGTGAAACAAGTTACAAGTGATAGATGCATTCTAACAGAACCTGATGAAGTTGTACAACCTAATCTTTCCAAGGGGTTATTAACAAGTGGTTTTGTTGCTACTGGTCATTATAAGAATATATCCTCAAAGGTAACTAAAAAAGTTTATGTTCTGAAGAAGAAAGTTGAAAGTTCAATGACATCTTTTGGAGAATGTTCTTCAAGTTGTTTATCAACTTCAAGAAAAAGTTCTTATTTCAGAGATCATCGGGATAAACGAGTGTGCTTTCATTGTAATGAAGTGGGTCATATTATGGTACACTGTCCATATAAGAATCAAGAGAAGAAGCCTGTGTTTTCAGAGAAAGACAAATCAAAAATTGTTCCCACACAACAAAAAGTGGTGAAGATTCTGAAGAAACTGAATGTGGGAAAGCCTACATCTGATGTTGTGAAGAAAGTTCCACTAAGGCAATCTGTGCCTACTCAGTCATTTGTTAAATCCACGGGATTTGAGCAAAATGATAAACATGTGTCTTAACTAGTGTTTGTGCATACTGGTGTGAGAAATAATGCTGATTTTCAACATCATTTTGAGATTCCACATGTTGGAATCACAAAAGGTTCTCAACCTAAGGTCAAACTTTCTCGACCACAAAGGAGGAGACGTAACAGAAAATTAAAGAAACTTTTGGAAACATCTGACTTTGATAATAATAAATCTAACAATGTTTTTCAAAATAATCATCCTGTTTCTCCATCGAGAAGTTCTGATTTTGTTGGTCTTTATGTACCAAAGGTTGATGACAAAGTGGATTGTGAACTCATTGAAGTTGTTTATTTTGATATTTTTGGACGACCCAAGACCACAATGGCTTGGGTACCCATTTCTAACTGATTTTCTTTGTTTATGTAGGGGCAACCAAGGAGGACTATCAATAATACTTGGTATGTGGATAGTGGTTGTTCTCGACATATGACATGAATTATTCGTTTGCTCGAAGATGTTATTAAAATTGATGGCGGTTATGTTGATTTTTCTGGTAATAAAGGCGGGTACATAACAGGTCAAGGTACTTTGAAGAATTACAAGGTTAAATTTAAGAAAGTGAACTATGTTGAGCAACTAGAACACAATCTTTTGAGTGTATCTCAAGTATGTGACAAGAAGTTTTCATTCCATTTCAATGATACTGAATGTTATATCTTGAAGCCAGGATTTGTTATTCCTGAAGAATGGATTCTTATGAAGGCTCCAAGGAGAAATGACACATATGTTTTGGACATGAGTGTTGCAACGACAACGGATTCTATTCCGACATGTTTACTCTCTAAGGCGTCTGAATTTGACTCTATTCTGTGGCACAGGAATCTTGCTCACATCAATTACAGGAAAATAAATTATATTGTCAAGAATGAGCTAGTTATTGGTGTTTCGAAAATGAAATTCTCCGTTCCTGATGACTGTATTCCTTGCAAGAAGGGAAAACAACACAAGAAGTCCCATAAATCTAAGACAGAGAATTCTATTGTGACTCCATTGGAGCTACTACATATGGATTTGTTTGGACCGAGTAGTATTAGGAGCATTGGGGTAAATCTTACTGTCTGGTGGTAACAGATGATTTATCTAGATTTTCATGGGTTAAGTTCCTTGCTTTTAAAGCTGAAACAACAGAGATGGTACAGTTCTTAATTACGGGTTTAGAGAATTTGTGCAAACAGAAAGTCAGAAGAATTAGGAGTGACAATGGCAGCGAGTTCAAGAATAGCAAGATGGGTTTATTTTGTTTACAAAAGGGAATTCATCATGAATTCAGTGCGCCATATGTACCTCAACAAAACGGAGTTGCTGAACGAAAGAACAGAACTTTGGTTGAAATGACACGTACGATGCTTGCAGATTCTAAGGTCCCAGTTACTTTTTGGGCCGAGGCTGTGAATACTGTGCGTCACGTTTTGAACAGAGTTTTGACCGTGAAGCGACACAACAAGACATGCTATGAGTTGCTTAATCATCGGAAGCCTAATTTGGAGTATTTATTGCCTTTTGGCAATCCATGTACCCTATTGCAGGTTAGATATGTCCCAACCAAGTTCAGTGCTAAAGCTATTGAAGGGATCTTTCTAGGGTATGTTGCAAATTCTAGTACCAAAAGGGTTTATAACAAAGAGACTCGTCAGGTTTAAGAATGGTTTCATATTGATTATTCAAATCGTTCTTTACCTCAAATGGCGATTGGACCAGACTTGGCTTTTGATTATGATAGCTTATTCAAGTCTTTTCATTTACCTTCTGATATTTCTCCTAAAGAGGCTATTGTGTTGTATGAGTCTTGTCAGGATGCACATGATGGAGGTTTTATACCAAATGTGGTTCAAAGTTCATCTGTTCCATCTACTTCTATTCCTGATCCTAATGTTGCTTCTTGCTCGGGACCACAAGTGTCTGATAGTGACGAAGAAGATGTTGTTTTTCAAGATTCTTCTGCTGATCCATTATTTGTTGATGAACCTTCTACTTCGACACAAGTTCAGGGGGAGATTCCTATGAATCTGGACTCGGAGATACCAGTTCCTCAAAACTTTTCTTCCCAACCTGAAACGACTCAAGTTGATGTGTTGTTGGTTCCTGAAGTTGCTTCCATTAAAGAACTCAAAGATCATCCGGTGACAAATATAATTGGGAATTTGAGAGATGGAGTGCAGACACGTTCTTTACTCGAGAATACTTGTTTGTATACATGTATTAAGGATACTTGTGGTCTTGATGTTTGCTCGCATTCATGTTTTATTTCTCAGGTCAAACCAAAGAATGTGGAAATGGATTTGAGCGATAACAATTGGATAGAAGCAATGCAGGAAGAGCTTGCTCAATTTGATAAGCTAAAGGTCTGGAATCTTGTAGATCTTCCAAAGGACGTGTATCAAATTGGCACTAAGTGGGTGTTTAAATGCAAGAAAGATGATCGTGGTGTTGTGGTGAGAAATAAGGCAAGATTAGTTGTATAGGGGTTCAATCAACAAGAAGGAATTGATTACACCGAGGTTTATGCTCCTGTTGTTAGGCTTGAAGCTATTTGATTGTTTATTGCTTTTGCATCTTACAAAGGGTTTAAGGTGTTTCAATTAGATGTGAAGAGTGCTTTCTTATATGGTAAGGTCAAGGAAGAGGTTTATGTGTGTCAGCCGCTGGGGTTTGAAGATCCAGTTCATCCGTCTAGAGTATTCAAGCTTGATAAAGCACTTTATGGCTTACATCAGGCTCCTCGAGCGTGGTACAAAACTTTGTCTAAACATCTTATGGACAATGGATTTGTGCGTGGCCAAATTGACTCGACCTTATTCATAAAGAAAGCAGGGGGAGATTATCTACTGGTTTAGATATATGTAGATGATATTATTTTTGGCTCAACAAATGAAGGGTTATGCAAGGAGTTTGAGAGTGTTATGAAATCGAAGTTTGAAATGTCAGCTATGGGAGAGTTATCATTTTTCCTTGGATTTCAAGTTAATCAGAAGGAAGATGGTTTCTTTATTCATCAGTCCAAGTATGTCAAAGACATCTTGAGCCGGTTCAAGATGGAGGACTGTACCCCATACGATACTCCAATTCCGGTGAATCATAAGCTGAATTCTGACCCAGATGGAAAAGAAAATGATTGCCGACTCTACAGAGCAATGATTGGATCTCTCATGTACTTAATCGTTTCAAGGCCAGATATAATGTTTGCTGTGTGTATCTATTCTAGATTCCAAGCAAAACCAAAGGAGTCTCATTTGATAGCAGTCAAGAGAATCTTTCGTTATCTAGAAGGAAAACAAAGATTGGGATTATGGTTTCCACATGGTTCTAACTTTGAATTCAATGCATATACTGACTCTGATTTTGGTGGTTGTTGTTTGGACAGGAAATCTACAACAGGTGGTTGCCAGTTCTTGGGTAATCGTCTTGTTTCCTGACAGTGTAAAAAACAAACTACAGTATCCATTTCAACATGTGAAGCAGAATACATCGCTGCTGTAAGTTGTTGTTCCCAGATCTTGTGGATACAACAACAATTAAGAGACTATGGTTTTAATTTCACAGGAACCCCCATGTTTATTGATAATACTGCCACAATGTCCATAACAAATAATCCTGTTAAGCACAGTAAAACAAAACACTTTGAAATTAGATATCATTTTATTCGTGATTGTGCGGATAAAAAGTTGATTGAGCTGGTGAAGGTACACACTGATGATAATTTTGCTGATCTCTTTACCAAGACATTTGATCGTACCAGGTTTGAATTTCTGATCAAAATGATCGGTATGATCAATCCCGAATAAAAGTTTTTCAAAAACAATTTTTCATGGGAGATTTTGTTTTAATTTTCTTTTATTCCGCTTTATTAATTTTCTGCATTTTAAATTTCAGTCAAAAATTTGTTATTTATAAAAATTCAAAACAACATGAAAAATTTAAAATTGACATCATTTGAAGTTAGAGAAGAAATGATAGTACATCAGTGAATAGTTTATCACACATGACCATAGTAGACCTTTGATATGTTGATATATGTGTGCTCAAAGTGTATTGATTTGATCTAAATTTCAAAGTTTGCATGAACAAGAAATGATTGTGTTATAAATGCTCTAATCTTGATAATCTGTTTTAATTTGAATATGAGTTTGAAACTTGGATTGTCAATAGACTAGAAGCGATTTGGACCAATAGTAGTGTGAAAATGAAATATGATATGATTACATCTGTGATTTGAATCCATTATTTGCATGGGTGTGTGTGTAAAAGATCATTATCAGATAAAGAATATATGGTTTTAAGAATTTCATGAGACCAATATCAGATTATATCTTTAGCACAAATTCATTCGGTTCATTTCACTGCCTATGCCCCGAAAAACATGCAATGTGATGTTGAACTAAGATATGTGTTCTGATAACATCTGTTAGAGCATATGATAGCCCTTGGATCATATTGATACGTCATCTATATTGATTCCATTGAATCTTATCCAGATAATAGTTGGATCCTCATACCTGAATATACTGATTCTCATTCTAAAGCCAATTCATTAAAATCTTTTGATTCTGAATCATCTTGATTCGTATATCCTTTGGGATCTGCTATTCTATCCTTGTGCTAATAGAAATAATTTCATCTTGGTGATTGATCTAATCTTGCAATAAATCATGTATGTCTTGAAGATAATGCAATTTTAAATTTTGTTGGGCATATATGTGGGGTACACGATGTTTTTCATCTAAATGGTACTAACTTACATGAATTTGGGAGTAAAACGCTTGTAGTTTCAAATCTTATAATATTGACAACTTAAGAATTCATACTTTGTATTGCAACTTCGGTATGAATAATTGAGCATTTTATGACCTGATCTTGTTTACTTTGAGATTTATCGCGTATCATTTCAAGTTATGTTTGATAAAAAAAATACACAAATGGCAAATAATGAAAAAGATATGAGAAGCATAAGAATGAGTGAGATTGTTTCATATCAACTTGGGAGTAATAAGTGAATTCATTTCATATGAATATCATATTTCAGTGCGTATCATCTGTTACCCATAGTTTGTGATAGAATGTGTGATGACTTGCTCATATACTGATATGATCTTATTACTCATGATGTTCAACCAAAAACATGTGTGTATTTTAAAAAAAAACCAAAAATATGTGTTTCAGTCTGTTAAGAGAAAAACCAAAAATATGTGATTCTGTTTGTACAGATAAAATCCAAAAAGATTTTTTTTTCGTCTTCCATGAAAATTCTATCTTTTAATTTTATTAAAATGATTCGGGATTGGATCAGATACATGTTACAGATGGAAGATCATAAGGTTGTGAAATGATGATGGTTGAGGTTTGTTGAAGTTTGAATTCCAACATGGTTTCAAGAAAAAAGAAGAAGCGAACTTATTATGTTCGCCTGTTGCTTGTTAAGCGAACTTAACAAGTTCGCTTGATTAAGCGAACTTAATTGAGGATATAAATATTTTTTCCAGGTGAACATATTCATTACATTTGTCTTTTTCCCGAGTGAACTTCACTAGAGCGAACATCTCCACAGTTTAGCGAACTTGTCGGTTTTTGAATTCTGGTTGGTTAGATTGAAATTTTCGTGGTTGCATCTTGATCGATTTTACATTGCGAGTCTATCTAAAGGTAGATTCATTGATTTTTATCCGTTAAATCGATGGGAATTTGATTTTTTGACCCTGTGTTCATCTTGAGTTGACGTCGGTCTGGGGTTTGGTCTAATAGGGTAGTTTTAATGGTTAAAACTTGAAATTGAAGCTTAATAGTTCTTAGTTGTTGTGAATCGATGCTAATGGTGTGTTTGATTTGCAAAGAATTGTCGATTTGACCAAGTTGAATATCTGGTATGAAGATGTATCGACAGACGAACTTGTTCTGGCGAACTTATTATGTTCGCCTCTTGTAACACTAAGCGAATTTAGTAAGTTCGCCTAGGGGTCACTATTGTGTTGGACTTGTGAATTTTTTTTCTGTGTTTTGTGTGTTTGATTCTTTTTTGTTTTTTTAGTCTAGTATTTGTCATATATGTGTGTGTATTATATATACGCGTGTGCCTATACTAATGTTGTTCTTTGTCCAATGCATGTTTAGATGGATCGACGTGTTGAGTACAAACATAACCAAGTGGCTTTGTTAGATCCTCAAATGTTGGAAGCTGTTAATTACCAAGGCATTATCAACTTTCTGAATAGATGACTGAGTGTTGCTCTTTCGGGAAATCCTTATATCAGTACGCCTTATATACAATAGTTCTTAGCTACCGTACATCAAGATACAAATGTTGAGCCTCATGTTCTTAGAGCTACAGTTAACAACACTGAGGTGGCAATATCAGTGGATACCATTCGTGCTGCTCTTTTCCAAGGTGGTGCAAATGATGATCCCATTTCTTTACCAGGAATTTTAATTATGGGATGCTTTCAAAGGATAGGTTATAGAGGGCGTCAAAATGATACTCAAGCTAGGAAAGGTGGATTGGTGGGTGAATGGAGGTACTTTATGCATGTTATTATCCAGTGCCTTTCACCAAGGAAGGCTGGAACTGATGGGTTGAAGAGTGCGTTACAAGCTGCTATGGTTGCACTGACACTGAACAAATGGTTCAACTTTGCACTACACATTTACCGTGAGCTTGTGATGCAAATTACTCCTCCAGAAGGTCAAGGATTTCTTATGTATCCTAGATTCATCCAAATGATTTTGAATTATCTGATTCCTAATCTACCACAGCATCCACAACGTCTAACCCTGGCTCATATGTCAAAAAGGATTTTCACTGACTGTACTAAGGTGAAACAGCAGAATGCAGCATTGATTCCTATTCCTACTCCTCTATTTGGTCACATTATCAATCCTGTTTATGTTGAGCCACCGAATGATAACTGGTTTCATCCAGAGGAATTGGAACAAGATCAAGATCAAGAACCACCACCACAACAACAACCACAGATTCAACAAGAACAAGTGCAAGTTCCTATTCAACAAGAACAAGAACAGGTTCCTATTCAAGATGATATTCCAGTGAATGAACCAGTTCATGTTGATCCTGATGTTAATGACAATGTTGGTGAAAATGAAGATTAAGACTTAGGTCTTAACATGGAGGATTTTAATGATGTTGTGAACTCACCCATTCATGAGCCTGAAGGGAATGTGGTTGATACGAGTTCAAGTGATACAATTCTTCCTGATTCTGAGGCTACTAATTTTGATTCGTCAAGAGACTTTAGCTCAGGTCATTATGAAAAACTGGCTAATTTGCCATTGGCAAATGCAGGACAAAGAGTGAAATCCAAAGCCAGAAATCCAAGACGTAAGTCTATTCGGGATCCTCCTTCTGGTACAGTTCTTGGGAAACGAACATTAATAGATGAATCTTCTTATTCGGACAAGGAGTTTACTCCAGTGCCAAAATCACAGAAGCTCATGGCTGCTTCTATTGCTGCTGCAACTTCATCTCAAGGTGTTGAAGATGCTTCTTTCGTTGAATCTTTGATTGTGACACCTCCTCTTTCTAAACGTCCTTCTCCTGTGATTACTCCTGCTCCAAAGGCTACTACATCATCTGCAGCTGGTACTTCTCAGTCTCCTGATTCTTCAAGGATAACATACCTTGAATCTCAAGTGATTGCCTTGCAACATCAGGTTGATGTTCTTATGAACACTGATTCTCAAAGACAATTGGTCGGAAAAGCAGCTAGATGACATGAAATTGTTGGTTTCTAAACTTGTTGAGCATCTTGACGCTCAGGGGGAGTTAAGGATACATGATGCTTGTTATACTGATGATGTTCAAAGAAAAGAGGGTGATGACAATGATCCTAGTGGCAACATGGAAGGTGATCGTCAATACGCTGACGCGAATCCTATTTTAAGGGTTTAGGGGGAGTCATCAACTACTATTGAAGGAAACAAGAAAGGAACTGAAGTGAATGAAGAGATCTTGTTAATAGAATTCTTTCAAATAGATTCTGATGCTGAAGAAGAAGAAGCTGAAAAGATTGAATGCTTAGATGATCTTGATGAACTGTTTGATGATGTTGTAGATACTGAAATTGAAGAAGGTGAGATTGTGGTGATTTAGATTGAAAAGAGCAAAGTAGAGGTTACTTATGAAGGCTGTGATGGTCTTAATGTCCCTTATAACTTCATTCAATATGATGTTATTCCTGAGTTCTCTAATGAAGGAATGACTGATTCTGTGGACTCTGCTGAAGACACATCCAAGCCTGATGATTATGCTCAATCCAAGATTAATGATGAAATTGAAGCTACTCATTCCATGCCATCTATGTCAGTCGAAGAACCAGTGATGTACAGAGATATTGGTATGACAAAAGAGCAGTGGAAGGAGGTAGTGAATAGTTGGAAAAAGGAATTACCAAAGTCTCCTATACAACCTGCTCAGAAAGAAAGATATGTAAACAAATAGCAGTGTATTGGAAGAATTATTAGTTGGTTTTATGATGAAGAGGTAAATCTGTTTGCTTTAAAAATATCAGATGGTGTTCAGTTAAATCCTAGGATCAAATATTTCAATACCTTGCCAAGGTGTGAAATGAATGGTCTTGCTACGAAACCATTGATAAACAGATCAAAATTTGGATTGGCTGCTGTGATTGCTAATCTGATAAGCAGAGAAGGTGGATCTGGAAAGTATGAAAAGCTAAAACCTCAAAGAGGAAAGAGAGTGAAGATAGTTGATCCAAGTACTGGTGTTGTGACTTGGAAGTATAAGTTCAAACTAGTAAGAGCTATGCAAAATATTCCATTGAAGAAGATACCACAAGACTTTCTAGGAAATATGAAGTGGTGGTATGTTGATGTGAATACTGGAGAAGCTAGAGTTGAAGATAGAGATAATAAGGTCATTGTAAGTTTCTATGATGCAATGAATCTTATTAATTTCTCTAAGAAAGATCAGAGAACTCTAAGAAAGAATGAGATCATGTTTACTAAAGAATGGAGAAAGCAAGGATTGCAGTATAAGAGAGTATTGGAGGTGTGTCACAGATATGGAGTGCATGCAGGAAGCAAGCTACCAGAGAACTGGAAGAGCTCATCATAAAGACAGAAGACAGAAGATCAAGCTAGTGTCAGGGGGAGTCTGTTAGGACATAGATGTATGACAAGAGCTTGTAATAGTTTAGATCTTATTGTCTTTATGTTTTATTAATGTTTGTTTTTGTATAAGTATGGTATAAGTTCTGCTAGAGGCGAACTTAGCAAGTTCGCCTAGTCTCAGTAGAGCTAGTAGAAGCTTTGTCTATAAATATAGTTTGCAGGTTCAGTTTTTGTAATGCGTTTGAATGTTCATACTCTGGTTCTGTAAACTCTGCTATTGCATGGAATAGAAAAGAAGTTTATTTACTCTGTGATTGTTACAGTTTCTATTGTCATATTATCTACACATACATTGATACGGTTGGATTCCGCACTCCGTGTCATTGATACGTCATGTCTTGAGTATGATCTATATGAGAGTCATGTGGACCTACATAGTGTCGTGTGTCGCTGTCCGGCCACCACCGTGTGTCACCGCCTTCCTTGTCGGGCAAAACCTTAGTCTGGTAACTTCCCCCGTCATTCTCTTCCATCCGCAGCCGTGCACCACCACTGGTGCCTCCAAAACCGTCGCCTAGCATCACCACGGCTATCACCGACCACCTCCTCCCCCTCCTCGTCGCTTCTCCATCAACGTCCTCCCATTCTCTCTTCTCGGCAATTTGCCGCCACGCAAAACCAGACACCACCAAGACCTGTGCTTGCCGTCTTTCCCCACCACACGCACCACCGTCGACCCTCATGCTGCATTCTGCCACCCCTCTCTGCCGTAAACATCCTCATCACCATCGGTGATCAAAACCGAACACCCCGTAATTCCTAACTACTTGCGCAAGAACCGAATACACTAGCATGCATAAGCGAAACAATGATTAGCTTAACACCACTTAGAAGATGATGGTGCAGCCCCGTCGTCGAACAGCTCCCGTCCTCCTTCTCACGTCCCTTTCTACCATCGCACACACCCTAGGTTACGATGACCTAGGGTTTTTCAAGAATGGAGAATTTAAACCCTCTAAAACTTTCGTCCGAGACCCTTTAATTTCCTGATGTGTTTGTGAATTAAGTATAAAAATATAAATAAATATATTTTCAAGGTGATTGATTTCACAAGATCAGGTTTTAAATTTAAAAATTAAAATGATAAATATGTTAAGTTAAAACACACACAATAGGCAAGTGTACCTATCACAGCGTAATATAGTTAGGTAAGAACCAAGTATCGAACCAATGGATACGGTCGAGTTCCAATACTCAACTTTTGTTATCGTTTAACCGGATTAATTAGTAGGTGGGTTTTGTGTGCTTGTGAAGCAGAAAAGTAAATGACGATAAAGTAAATAACATAAAAGTAAATATGTGCGTGAAGTGTGTATCAGAAATGTAACTAGCAAAGTAGTAAATAGCAGAAAAGTAAATAAAGCGAAAATGATCAGATTACGGAATGTATTGCTTCAGAATTCGAATCAGCTTGGTACGCGATAATGTTAAGTTAACTAATTCAGTGGTATGACTACTACAAACTTGTGACCCGGGTCATCGCTAGAGCCTCGTCCCCACGACATTTAATTTGCAAATTATATTTTTTTAAAAGTCGTAGTGCCTCCTGTTAAGGACAACATTTACCCTCAACCCATCGAATGGTCATCTCCGGGTTGGATAAAGACATCGGACTCAAAATTCTTTGTATTAAGTTAAATAGGTGATTATATTTTGCTCATCGGGAGGCGGTGTAACAATGGGACCAAGTATAAAGACGTACCGTTCCCAACATGAGTTCACCAACTCTAGGTCGCATAATAATTTCGTATAAAGACGTACGATCTTAGGAGTATAGACCAAGTCTTGGCTTATCAATCTCTGCTCGTATAAAGACGTACGAGTTTCAAAGGAAGTTTGATTAAAAATGGTTTTATGATCTTACTCTTTAAAATCAAGACACTCACAAATATAAAGACGGATTTAGACAATAATAAAAGCCCATCAAAAGATGGTTTTTGAGGATGAATTAGTTAAATACATAAACATACCACTTCATTAATAGGTTAAACATTAACATGCACCAAAAATCATCTTCACCCTAGCAATACAAAGAAGTTTTAGCCACGAATGGCCATAACAACTAGTGTAATCATGAGTTTCTTAGGCTCCCCAATTGTGAAACAAGGAGGAAGAGCCCCTCTACTCTCTACTCTCTACTCTAACTACGAAAATGCTCTGTTCTTGAGTGTAATTTTGCTCTGGATTGGTGTGTGGAATGAAGAGCCTCCTATTTATAGGCCTCAAAATGTGCAATGCATGGCCGTGCAATGGGTTGCACGGTCGTGCAAAGGCCCAGGGAATCAAACATGGTACAGAGGACACGGTACCGGGCCTTGGGGAGCAAAGAAGGGCAATGCATTGGGAGGCACGGCCGTGCAACCCACCAGTTTCTCCCAGCTTTGTCTTGTAGATTCTTGTTGACTATTGTTGACCAATTTTGACTACTTGGGGGTCAATGCCTAGGGAATAAACCTTCTAGAAGCTTGAATACTTGGTGTTCTTGATAGGATTTGGCTTGATTTGTATTTTTAACTCCGAATAACCTGCAATTATAAAATAATTGTGTTTTAAGCATAAATTGCAAGGTTATTATTCAATTTAGTACCATAATGTGGGATTATTATGTATGTAAAATATGTATAAATGATGACATATCATTTCCCTTTGTGCGTTTCGACCTCAAAGATATATTTAAACGACCAATCGGGCTCCCTTGTTCTTGTTACAAAGAGTCCTACGCGAAAGTCCATACTAATCATAACAATAACTGAGGACTCGGGTTATCCACTTCCCGAACCCTTACCTTCTGGATCTTTGGGATGTTACAAGTCTATCCCCCTTAAAAGAGGATTCGTCCTCGAATCCTGCGTCGACAAAACCCGACACTGTTCACCTGCTTGCTATACATGGCACACCTAAAATCTTTTGGTGCTAACCGCTCTCTTTCGGACATCCTGTCATGGTCATTGCCTTACATGGGTCACCATCCTTGGTGCTCAGAAGTGGCATCCTACCTTGTTTGCTTTCAACCCTGGAACTTGTAGGACCACCTAGGTATTCCTTATTTACATGTCTTTACATCGTTACTCAAGCGACACAACATCGCCAATTGCTTGCTTACTTATCACCTTAGCTCACTGGCACATTTGCCTTCTTCTCTGGCATGATCCTAGTTATCTCGGCATTCCGACAGTCATCCCCAAGTAAGGCTCCTTGCTTTTTATAACTAGAATCATTCGTCGTTCTTCTCGTCTCGTACTCTAATCGTCATCCAGTGATGACTCTTCAAAACTCAAGCACCACTGCCTTGCATCATAAATGTGATACATCTACTTTTCTCATATGATTTCCAAGAGCTTGTGCCAAGCTACACTGGCTCTCACAAAATTACTCTACTATGATATTCCCTTAGTTTATTATCACATGTTTAATACGCCCTTTAGGTAAGTTCACACTACACAAGACTAGAGTCAAAATCACCAGCTATCATTGATTCTCAAAAGCCCACATATCATCATCATGCCTGCCTCAGAAGCAAGGCATTCGCTTCACTTGATGCTCCACAGGAGTCTGCCGTAGACTAGTCATATATTTACCCGAGTAGGCGTTCCCTTTCCAGCCTCTCGTGTGTAATCCTGTACTTATTCTTCCTGAATCCTGCTTTCCTCGTTGTTGCGCTATCATTATCGTGCGATTAACGATCACGTCTCATTCATATTTTATGGACACGAAATCCGTCTGCTCACCGACTTCAACTATTCGTCGTCTCGTCTAGGGAAAACATACCTATTCATCTGGTGTCTCACTTTGACTGAATCCTGCATATGGAAAGTGTTCCATGATGGTCCTCCGTCACTTTGTTAACTCCGTGCTGAAATCTTCAGCGTCATTACCTTGATCGCATCATAAACATTTCTGGTCAAGCGTTCATGTAAGCACTTTCATCATCCTCTCTCACCGCTCCGCCCATTGGCTTCGTGCTCCGAATTCCTGAAATATAAGCATAGGCATCTCATAAGAGCACCTCACCGGTCGTATGGAGAGGCGTAAAAAAAAACTTCTCGTATCACCTCGATGTACCAACTTTGAGAAAATCATCAAGATAGAAATACTTATACTTGTGCACATAGACTTTCTGTCCTATATACGTCTAAGAATGTACTACAAGGACACACCGACACAACATACTACAGATCATACCATGCTCTACATGAGTACTAATAATCCCAGCTTCTATCTCACACAAAGTGCACACAACTAGTTAAACCTGAGCAAGTTTAAATGTTATACAGTATGACCCTGTCTTTTATAAACACACAAACTCTTTAACTCTATCTTTTATTTATTATAACGGTAGCTCCTGCCACACGTCATCACATATTCACACAGAATTCACATAGTCGTACCCTTACGGATATTATTAATGGTTTAAGGCAACACACTACTAGACCTAGACACAAGTCAACGCTCTAATCTTTTATACACCTAATATTTATAAATCATAGCTCCTCACAGGACCTCATCCCGAACCTTTGTATCTATACACAAGGTACATAACCACAATTTCTCACATGACCCCGTCCTGCACATTCACACAAAGTGCAATACGCCCGTTGCACTACAAACCTCACCTGATTATTAGCACATAGGTGACACTACCTTAAGAATGTAGACACAGCAAATTTCAAAACTTGTACAATCTAATTAACGATGCTCTAGCACCACAACAAAAATTACATTTAATATGAACTCACGTTGTTCAAAAGGTAATCACATAATCACACAATATCGCATTAAATCTAACATTGTACCCACCATAGTACGCTATCACTAGCACAACTATCATTAATCACACTCAAGTCATCCCGCGGTATATCTCGTAATCAATGTCAAAATCAACTAGTCAATATTTGAACTAGGTATCCCACCACGTAAACGGCTAATCAATCAAAGTGTCAAATCTCCCTAGGATCTCTCATGACAACTACCACACACATTACTCATCAAGCAACCGAGCATCCTAATACTGCTCACTGAATCACTGCTAGACCATGTCAGGTGCAACCGGCGTGTCCTCATCTGGTTCCTCCTGAAACAAAGCTCATTTAACCACCGCAAGTGGTCGATCCCTCAATCGTGTAGGTACACATCCTGGAAGAAAATCACATACAACCGACATGACTCTCGCTTTCCTTCCACTCTTTCCAATCATAGCTCCACGCGGTATGTCGCCGATCGAAGCTCTAGTCACACTTGTAACATTTTGGATTTTAGTATTCATATTTCAATTCAATGTAATGCAATTTCAAACTCAATACTCGTGCAATGTCTCATTATTTTATCGCCGTAAATTAAATGCAATGATTGTATACAAATTCGCAAGTTTTACTCGATTATATACATTTAAACGCTATACAAGAAACTATTTTATTCAAACTCATCAAACCTGAAAAGTCAAGGACTAATGTTGAAAAATGTCAAGAAACCCTAGTCTATCACGGTCGTGCTTCGTCTTAGCACGGTCGCGCCAAGTGCTTTGGCACGGTCGCGCGACCTGCTTTGGAACGATCGTGCCCGGTGCCTAGGCACGGTCGCGCCTGTGAAACAGCTGAAAAGTAAATGCAGTTTAATCACCCGATCGTTGGAAATCCGTAACAGCTTTCCGTTTCTTTTCCCCTTAACGAGAGTATACCATTTTCGAATTAACCAAACGCCTCAGTTTCATTGCATCAATTCAAGAAAAACTCTCCTAATTCAAGAAAGACTCTCTCAAGCTTTTTCGATCAGAATTATCTCAAGCAATCCAGTCAAACGTTTCCTAAACCATCTCTGAACCATCCGAAGCCGCTGAAGCATTCGAAACCGCAACAGAGGTCGCCGGAATCCAGTCTTGCCGTCGCCGGAACTTCCTCCCTACCGTTCTCTATCGATTCGCTTCTATTCAGGTTAATTGAACCCTCTAATTTATTCATTCCAGTATCTGAATCAAAAGCCCTCTATCAATTTGGGTTTACAATTCGTAAATCTGTCAAGATCAGAAACCATGTTTTAATAAAAATAATTTAATCGGATCCATACCTAAACACGATTTCCATACAATTAAATTATATGAAAAGACTCGTAATAACCCGTTAATCAAAAGCCCTAACAACTCCAGCGTTTAAAATACAAGAAATTGTCAATTCGTGTCTGTTTTGGAAGAGACACGGTCGCGCTAATCATCTAGCGCGGCCGTGCCTCATGTAGCGCGGTCGTGTCGAATAGCGACGCGGTCGTGTTCTCCTGTCCAGACCTTGTCATGCCCTCTGGGCTAGTCCCTGTTGTGTCTAAAGATCATAGACACGACCGTGCCGGGCCAAGGCACGGTCGTGCCTGTTGACTTGTCTAGATTGTGCTCCTGTTGATCAACCCGGTCGCGCCCCGACTAGCGCGGTCGCACCCGTGGCTTGAGCACGATCGTGTCCTTCCGAGGCACGGTCGTGTTAGACTCAGAACTCTTAACAGAATTATAATTTTATATATTTTAATCAGTAAATGTTTCAGATTTTATAAAAATATGTTTTATGTATTTAAAAATGGATTAAAAGTTTAATCTTGGCATAAATATAATTTATTGAAAAGTTTATGAAAATTAAATTTATATTTACTATCTTACACTTAAATGATATTTTAAATAATTAAGTTACAAAATTTATAAATAAATAAGATAATGATTATTTATTTAATTTTCATCTTAAATCAAAATCATTTATTTATTTATACTTAATTACAATTAATATTTACATTATTTCATAAACTATAATTATATATTTATTTATTCAAATTCAAACCTAATCAAAATGTTACAAACATATTTTACTTCAAACTCTATATATTTTATTCAATACTTTTAAATACAAATCAATAGTTTTATACACAAATTCAACTTTCATTTTAGACTTAAACTTTATGCATCTATTTGATACTATACACATTACTCGATAGGTTAAATTGTGCATTCCAAGGATTATATTTGCTATCTATAATCCTTGTTAGCTACACTTCCATATCAAGTGAGTATTCACAACCCCTTTTTACTCTTTTACACTTTTGGGGTGGAACATGAACTTTATACACATTACACATTTCACAATTACATTTGCTCAAACAACACAAGTACTAAATCCTACATACATACATGTGTGCAAAATTTGAGCTTTGTGCCCGAGTGCTAGTTGTGCTAGTCTTTGTGAAAACTATGTGCAATCATTAACTATACAAGCCGACGGTTTTCAATGATAGATCTATTGAGTCTGACAAACCCACCCAAGTGGAGGTGATTGATACCGACAACACAATTTGCATACTAGTTACTAAGGTTTGATTGTACTTGATTACACAATAGCAGCTCCCCATAAATGCCTTATTTTTCATGTCTTGTAAGGGATTTGTTTACAACTATATGCTATCTATATACAACTGTGTTATACTCACCAACTTTTTAGTTGACTTTATTTTATTCATGTTTCAGGCCCTAATATGTGAGAATGATTCAAGACGTGCTCAACATAGGATTTGGACTTAGTAATATTAAATCAAGAAGTTTATGAATTGTTTACTGTTCTTTGTTTGGATTTTGGTTTGTACTTGGATTATGTGAAATGGAAATTTGGCTTTAATATATTTCAATTTAGTCAACCTTGTGCTATGAACAGTCTTACATGTCCCGCCCCGATGATTCCGCCATCGGTCGGGGTGTGACAACACTTGGCACGAGAAGCGCCAACACTACTCCCGTTTCACTAGCAGTTTCACCCGTAGCAGTCGTCGTCTTGACTGGTCGTTCTGCATTCCCTCTAGCAAGAGCATCACGCCTGACCATTCTCGTACGCTTCGTCTTAACCACCTAATCCTACTCAAGATAGATCGCTAGAGTGATTACTATGAGCACAAATTCAGAATATGAGAGTAATCATAGATTGCCAAATCACGGTGAACAAATGCAATTTGGTGGTCTAAATCACTGCTCGGATTCAAAACCTTTCCCATCATACTCACACTAACTTCTACCTTCACGATGCACATGCATCCCACACAACTCACATAGAATCCCAAAATAATTCATCAAGTTAACACAACAATGACAATTGTATACCACGCAAGGTTACACACAAATTCATTCACTATGCTAGTACACCAAATTATCTAATCGTAACGCAATTAATGGTACTCCACCTTAAGTAACTCACAAAACATGATTTTTCTAAATCACACCACACAACTTCACATAATTCTACATACTACTACAACACATAGGACACATCATGTTCCCACGCGGACCCATGAATCACTTACTCATACCAATCACTTTACCTAGTGTAACATTACACAATTGCTAAATAATAATTACTGCTCAACTCGAAAGACGTATCTCTTGGCTCGCGGTTACTCGTTGTGGCATTCGTTTCACCCTCGTCCCATTTTTGATTTAAGTTAAAGTACTTTATTTGTTTAAAAATACCAGTTTTCTCTTAAACTACAGCTTTGATACCAACTTGTAAGACCCTAACCCAGGCATCCTACAGTTGGTTCTCTTAACGGGTCATTTTCATTAAAAACGCATTTATTGCAATTCAAACTACATCGACAGTCTTTCAAAACTCATTTTGTTACTTTTTAACGTTATTAGCTTATCTCACGAATGCCTGCACACCAGTCCGAGTAACACCGCTCCCAAGCCAAGATACGTCAACCCTACGCTTACCTGCAAAGCCATCTAACGTACAGACAAAGTCAGCTACGCTGAGTGATTTCTAATAGTTTAATTTAAACAAAAACCATCACGTCATATTCTTTAGTATTTTCCACTCAGAACCCTCCGGTCCTTATAAAATAGTTTTACGATTCTTTAACAAGTAGTTAACCATATGATATCCCATGGCATCCCATACCCGTTCATCACCCGGGACTCAGCCCGTACTACAAATAATAATAATAATAGTAATAATAATAATAATAATAATAACCTTACAATCACATCGACATAGACTCAACATACTATGCTAACAACTCATACCCAAGAATACGCATTAACTCGACTCCGGGTTAACACAACCTACCCTAGACATTAACACATCCGGCCTTAACCAAGGCTCTCACAATTAACTGACATGACACTTACACATGTCACTTCACAAATCCTGACTTAACGGTCAGTCTAACTCTACATGTCACATTACTCTCATCAACACATCACATTAACACTATCTCACACACAATAAATATAACTCATTACTAGCATGAAAATTAACACATATATAAGCATGCAAACACATACCTTATCACTGCACCCTCGTCAGGGCGTTCAACACACCCACAGCTCATTATTAACCTGTCAAATAAATGTCACCGTTGGTGACTTCCCGAAGGACCTCATCCTTCGCAATCCCATTTGTTGTGCCATAATGACACGATGCAAACATACAACGACGAACACACAACACAAACAACATACTAGCAATTACATGACTCGTTAACTATACTTGCACTTCACACACAACCCTAAAACAACATATTTCTCACACAATATATCATAAACATTTAATGTACGACACGACTCTTTCCGTGCGGCCCTTAACACGACAAGCATTAATAACCCATACCATTAACTCACACATTTCCATGAACCCACCGTATACCCTACGATCACTAAATAATTATTTTGTATTCAAAACGCATCGGGTTAGAACCCGAAATCCTTAACACATTAAATAGAGTAAACTTATTTCAAAAGTATGTACGATAGCCCCTAAACATTAAAAACATTTAAAGAAGGGAATTAGAAACTCATTGTCGCGTAGATCCAAGTCTTGCCCGTTAACTGTCATCTTGCTCGAACTCCAAACCTGTTAGTGTATGATCACATAATCAGGATACGTTCAATACATACGGTGACTAGTGCATAAACATAATAACAATCCTGGCACTTGATCTCCTCTACTAACCAATCCATCCTCATGAGACCCTAGTTCACACGTGTACCTGAACTGGATCATCCTTGACACGTTTAGGAAATCCGAATACTTGAATCGGGTATCGTGCATGCACGTATATGACCATGCACCTCCTCGTTACACCATGCCAATCCCTAAGTTTGCAAATTGTTTGAACTCAAGTCGGTTTACCCATGTATGCATGCGCACAAATCCATGCACCATTTTAGTCGGTCAAGGCCAATATCGGCTACACTGCCGTACCCCGTCTCCACCCCGTGCACCATCGGGCCACCCGTTACTGTCGTGTGTCGCTGTCCGGCCACCACCGTGTGTCACCGCCTTCCTTGTCGGGAAAAACCTTAGTCGAGTAACTTCCCCTGTCCTTCTCTTTCATCTGCAGTCATGCACAACCACTGGTTCCTCGAAAATCATCAAATAGCATCACCACGGCTATAGCCGACCACCTCCTCCCCGTCCTCGTCGCATCTCCATCTACGTCCTCCCTTTCTCTCTTCTCGGCAATCTGCCGCCACGCAAAACCAGACACCATCACGACCTGTGCTTGCCGTCTTTCTCCACCACACTTACCACCGCCAACCCTCCTGCTGCATTCTGCCACCCCTCGCTGCTGTAAACATCCTCATCGCCGTCGGGGATCAAAATTGAACACCGAACCTAATTCCTAACTACCTGCGCAAGAACCCAATACACTAGCAAGCATAAGCGAAACAATGATTATCTTAACACCACGTAGAAGATGATGGTGCAGCCCCGTCGTCGAACTGCTCCCGTCCAGCCCGTCCTCCTTCTCGTGTCCCTTTCTGCCATCGCACACACCCTAGGTCACGATGACCTATAAACCCTCTAAAACTTTTGTCCGGGTCCCTCTAATTTCCTTTGTGCGTTTCGACCTCAAGGATATATTTAAACGACCAATCGAGCTCCCTTGTTCTTGTTACAAAGAGTCCTACGCGAAAGTCCATACTAATCATAACAATAAATGAGGACTCGGGTTATCCACTTCCCGAACCCTTAGCTTCTAGATCTTTGGGATGTTACATCAGCATAGACTCAACATACTACACTAATAACTCATACCCAAGAACAAGCATTAACTCGACTCTTGGTTAACACAACACACCCTAGACATTAACACACCCGGCCTTAACCAAGGCTTTCACAATTAAATGACAGGACGGTCATATACGTCACGTCACAATCCTGACACAATGGTCAATCTACTCTACATACCACAATAACATAATCTACACGTCGCACTAGCCTTACCACATTAATATCATCACATACATAATAAATATAACTCTACGTTTGCATGCAATTCAACACCACATAAATATACTTGTAAACACATAACTCGTCACTGCACCCTCGTCAGGGTTACCCTCGTCAGGGCGTTCAACACTAACCTGTCAAATAAATGTCACCGTTGGTGACTTCCCGAAGGACCTCATCCTTCATAATCCCGTTTACTGTGCCATAATGACAATGATGAAAACACGAAACTTAAATATAAACACATAATAACACACACCATTTACACGACTCATTAATTACACTGCACCTCACACATAACACTAGAAAAGTATATATATATGTATATATATTCCACATGAATTCATAGCATTTAATTTAAGGCACGATTCTCCCCGATCGGCCATTCACACGTCACGCCTTAACACCCCATACCCTTAGCTCCCGCATTTCCATGACCTCACCACAGACTCTACGACCCCTTAGTAATTATTTTATACTCAAGACGCATCGGCTTAGAACCTGAAACCCTTAACACATGACACATTAACAATCTTTGACTCTAGCTCACATAATATCCACAAACACCCCATATTTTAATACCTAAGTTCGTAAACCGATCGGGTTAGACCCCAAAGCACGTTATACATTTAATGTAATAAACACATCTCAAAAGTATGTACGATAGCCCCAAAAACATTAAAAACAATTTAAAAGACAAGATTAGAAACTCACTAGTTGTACCGAGTCTCGTTCCTTGTCTGCAACCCGTCCGTCCGTGCTCGAACCCCAAACCTGATAAACACGGGGTCACATGATCAGTTTACGTCCTAAACATACGTCAAATACGTAGTAATATAAATAAATCTCTGTCGTCCACTCATTCCACCCCAATGACACCCTGGCTTCACGTATTCATGGATTGGACCGTCTTTGACCTGTTAAGGACTCGAACACATGAACCGGGTTCTCATGCAGGTACGTTCACGTGCCATGCAAACCCCGAGCCCCACGCAAGCTTGTCCACGCGCACCACAGGCACCACTGCCGTCGTCGTGCTCCGCCTCCTGCCGAAGGAGTCATCATTGTTGTCCTCTTCTTCCTCGTGCTAATCCTAGTCGGCCAACTCACTCTCTGCCACCTCCATCGTTCCAACCCTTACGGTTATCACCACTACTATCCTCACCGGTCACCCTCATCACTAGGGTTATTGACGCACCCCGTCACAGCCACCATCACCTTCGTCATCGCTCCGTCGTTATCTTCCCTGCTGCTAGGTCACCGTCCCCCACCGCCAGGTGCTGCCGCACGCCTCCAGGCCTGCGTCCCTTCCCCGCTGTCGGCCGTGAACCACAAACAACACCCTTCAGGTGTTTCATTAAACAAGACCAAACAGGATCATAGAAAAGATTACGAGGAATACCTTAGTGTAACGAAGCCGTTTATGGCTTTACACTGCCGTAAGGTCACCACGAACCCCCATGCTCGATCTCCCTTTTCCCCCGCGTCGCTTCGTGTTGCCGTCGAGTTCCCCTAGACCGATTATGGTCTAGGGTTTTGCTTAAATGGGTATTTAAACCTTTGAGGTTTTACATCCAATCCCCTTTCCTTTTGTTTCGTGCACTCCGACCATAAAATTCTCGTTAAGCTACTTAGCCGAGCGTTTCCTGTCATTATAACGCCCCTAATTTGGTTTAATAAAGGCTCGGGCCGCTCACTAACCCGGATCCTAAACCTTTCAGATTTCGGGATGTTACAAGTCAAACCCCTTAAAAGAGGATTCGTCCTCGAATACTGCGTCGTCACAGCCCAACGCGCTTATCGTTCAGTACTCACTCATGCACCGATTCTGTTTAGTGTCTAATATTCTCCTTCACACTAATTGATTTCATTACTTTGCATTAACCTTAATCCTCCACACTCGGCGTTCAAAGAATGTCCAACTCATAGTACACGTCCATCTTTGGAATTGTAAATCTCATGCACCCCTTTCCATTATGGCGTAACCTTGTCAATCAGTTACGTACCCATCGGGTTTCATGGTCCGTTCAAGGCAAACAAAATATCATTCCTTATGTAATTCTGATGTCCTTGTTATCCCGACTGCCATACCCAAGTACGGTTCCTTGATTCTTATAGCTAGGATCATTCGTTGTCCTTCTCCTCTCATACTTTAATCGCCATCCAATGATGATTCGTTAAAACTTAGGCAACACTGCCTTTCTTTTAGATGAGAAACATCTCTTACTCTCAAATGACCTCCACGAACTGGTGCCAATCTTTATCGAAATCTCCTAATGGTTCCCCACCATAGTATTTCTTTACTTCTTTATCACGTTTTTAGTATGCCCCTCAAGTATGTACATACACTTAACACTAGGGTCATTTCATCAGCCCTCGATGTCCTTAAAAGCTTACCTACCACCGTCATGTCTATTTCAATAGCCAAAATTGGGTTTATTTCAATTCTCCACTCCAGTCGTAAGTTTGTCAGCGTAGGCCTTTCCTTCCCAGTCACTTATGTGCAATCCCACACTTACCCTTCCCTCGTTCCACTTTTCTCTTCATTGCTCTATCATTGCCACACGATCACCGATCGCATCTCGTTCATCAAGTACGAACTGGAAGTCCGCCCTAACATGCGCCTCAACTATCCATTGTGTCGTTCATAGAGAACATATCCAATCTCCTTATATTTTACTTGGCAGAACTCCTCCTATGGAACGTATCCCATGGAGAACCGATCGTCACTTTATCCACTCCGTGCTGAAATCCCTAGCGTCGTCACCTCGATCTCGTCGTAGCTATCGCCGACCAAGCATCCACGTAACGCTTTCCTCATCAACTCCCTCCACCGCACCCCTTGGCTTTGTGCTCCGCATTCCCGAGATATAAGTATAGGTATCTCATAAGAGCACCTCGCCGATAGTCTCGAATGATGTCAAAACTCCTCGTATTACCTCGATGTATCAACATTGAAAAACCTTCAGGATAGAAACACTATGCTTGAGCATCCCGCCACTCGTCCTATGCACGATTAAGCGTGTACTACCAGGACACGTAACGTCAGGTCATAATAACAAAACCTATCATGTCCAAAGTATATATACGTAGGATTTTATCTTTCTAACTCGCACAAAGCACACCCATAACTAGCTAGACCTGAGCAATTCAACATATTTACTATACGACCTTGCCATTTATAAACACACACACACACACACCCCTAAGCTCTATCTTCTATTCACCCCAACGGGTCGTGCCAATGATTCCGAGCAACACATTACTCGGTCTAGACACAAGGCATCATTCTAATCAATTACACATATAATATATATAAATCATATATCCCCACAGGACTCTGTCCTGAATACTCACACAAGATGCAATGTACCCATTGCGTTTCAACATCACCTAGACATTAACACTTAGGTGGCACTATATTAAGACCGTAAACACGGACAATTTCAAAACTCATGTCTATACAAGTCTACTCACACCATCTAATCAACCATGCACTAGTATCACCACAAAAATCGCATTTAATGTTAACTCACGTTATTCAAAATGCAATCACACAATCACATTATACCACACATATCCCACTATTCTAAACACAACTATACGCTGTTACGAACACAATTATCTATATTTATGATCTAATTACCATGCGGTAAAACTCACAATGAATGCCAAAATCACATAATAAATATTTTGAAATAAGCATCTCCCCACGTAAACGTCTAATCACTCCTACCGTCCAATCACCTCAAAATCCATTGTGACACATGCCGCACTAACTAATCATCAAGCTGTCGAGCATCCCAAACACCACCTGCAAAATCACTGATAGACCACGTCATGTGCATCTGGCGTGTCCTCCTCTAGTCCTTCCTGAAACAAAACTCTCTTAACCAACGCAAGTGGTCGATCTCTCCACCATGCAGATCCGTATCCTGGAGGAAAATCATATACAACTAGCAGTGCCATCCTTTTCCATCTCATCTTCCCAATCATTGCTCCGCTTGATACGTCGCCGACCGAAGCTCCAGTCAAACTTGGCGCGAGAAACGCCAAACTCATTCCTACCTCATTTTCAGCTCCTCCTATGGCATTCGTCGGCTTGACCTTTCGATCTACATTCCTCTTAGCAAGAGTCCCACGCTTTCCCGATATCGTACGCTTTGTCTTAGCCACCTAACCCTATTCAAGATAGAACGCTGGAGTGATTACTATGAGCACAAATTCAGAATATAAGAGTAATCATAGACTGCCAAATCATGGTGATCAAATGCAATTTGGTGGTTTACATCACTGCTCGAATTCTAAACCTTTCCCATCATACTCACACTAGCTTTCTACCTTTCACACACTCTGGATGCACATGCATCCACACAACTGACATAGCACCACACAATAATATAGCAAATCATCATATATATCACACTTACACATTACATGTAGTCGCACACAAATTTATTACACTATGCTAGCACACCAAGATATGTCACATAACGCAATTAATGCTACTCTACATTAATTAGCTCACAAAACATGATTTCACAGAGTCACACCACACATTTCACTTAGTTACTACTACAACGTATAACACCCATCATGTTCCCACACAGAACCATACATCACTTACTCACACCAATCACTTCACCTAGTGTAATACTACACAAAAGGTAATTAATAATTACTGCTTAACTCAAAAGACGTACCTCTTGGCTCGCGGTTACTCGTGGTGGCATTCATGTCACCCTCGTCCCATTTTCGGTTCAAGTTAAAGTATTTTATTTGTTTAAAAATACTAGTTTTCTCTTAAACCACAGCTCTGATACCAACTTGTAAGACCCCAACCCGGGCATCCTGCAGTTGGTTCTCCTAACGGGTCATTCGTATTTAAAAACGCATTTATTATTAATTCAATTACAACGAAAGTCTTTCTAAATTCTTTAGTTGTTATTTAATGATATTAAATTACCTCACGAATGTCTACACACCAATCCGAGTAACACCGCTCCCTAGCCAAGATACGTCAACCCTACGCTTACCTGCAAAACAATCTAACGTACACATAAAGTCATCTACGCTGAGTGAGTTCTAATAGTTTAATTTAAACAAAAGTCATCACGTCATATTCATTAGTTTATTCTAATCAGGAACCTCCGGTCCTTATAAAATAATATTACGGTTTATTAACGAATAGTTAACCCCTGTTATCCCACGATATCCCTTAATCGTTTATCACCCGAGACTCAGCCCGTATTACCAATGTTAATAATAATAACCTTACCCTCTTGTTAGCATAGACTCAACATACTACACTAATAACTCATACCCAAGAACAAGCATTAACTCAACTCTTGGTTAACACAGCATACGCTAGACATTAACACACCCGGCCTTAACCAAGGCTCTCACAATTAAATGACACGACAGTCATATACGTCACGTCACCATCCTGACACAATGGTCAATCTACTCTACATACCAAAATAATATCATCTACACGTCACACTAGCCTTACCACATTAATATCATCACATGCATAATAAATATAACTCTACGTTTGCATTCAATTCAACACCACATAAATATACTCGTAAACACATACCCCGTCACTGCACCCTCGTCAGGGTTACCCTCGTCATGGCGTTCAACACACCCCGAGCTCATCACTAACCTGTCAAATAAATGTCACCGTTGGTGACTTCCCGAAGGACCTCATCCTTCACAATCCCGTTTGCTGTGCCATAATGACAACGATGCAAACACGACACTTAAATATAAACACATAATAACATACCATTTACACGACTCATTAATTACACCTGCACCTCACACATAACACTAGAATAGTATATATATATATATATATATATATATATATTCCACATGAATTCGTAGCATTTAATTTAAGGCCTGACTCTCCCCGATCGACCATTCACACGTCACGCCTTAACACCCCATACCCTTAGCTCACGCATTTCCATGAACTCACCAAGACTATACGACCCCTTAGTAATTGTTTTATACTTAAAACGCATCGGGTTATAACTCGAAACCCTTAACTCGTGACACATTAACAATCTTCGACTCTAGCTCACATAATACCCACAAACACCCCATATTTTAATACCTAAGTTCGTAAACTCATCGGGTTAGACCCCAAAGCTCGTTATACATTTAATGTATAAAATACGTCTCAAAAGTATGTACGATAGCCCCAAAAACGTTAAAAACATTTTAAAAGAGGGGATTAGAAACTCACTGGTTGTACTGAGTCTCGTTCCTTGTCTGCAACCCATCCGTCCATGATCGAACCCCAAACTTGACGAACGCGGGGTAACATGATCAGTTTACGTCCTAAACATACGTCGAATACGTAGTAATATAAATAAATCTCTGTCGTCCACCCCATCAACTCATTATTCCACCCCCCATGACACCCTTGCTTCGCGTATTCATGGATTGGACCGTCCTTGACCTGTTAAGGACTTGAAAACATGAACCGGGTTCCCATGCACTTACATTCACATGCCATGCAAACCCCTAGCCCCACCCGAGCTTGTCCACGCGCACCACGGGCACCACTGCCGTCGTCATGCTCCGCCTCCCGCCGAAGGAATCATCATTGTTGTCCTCTGTCTTCCTCGTGCTAACCCTAGTCGGCCAACTCCTTCTCTGCCATCTCCATCGTTCTAACCTTTACGGTTATTGTTGGGTCTGAATATGTGAGGCTGACACTTATCAAATAAATAGAATTGTTGGTGTTACCGAATAGATGGTATCCGGGTTTTGTAATCATGAACTGGGTTCACGATGGGTTCACGGTTTGGGTATTCGGCCGGCCATGGGCCGAGAACATGTATTATGGGCTTAGTTTGTTTAGGCTTAGTATAAATACATGTTTATGTAACCTAAATTAGAACGTGAGTTAGACCAGTGATAGAACCGTGTGAGGATAGCGGTTCTTATTGTTTTTTGTGTAATTCTCTCAAGAAATAAAACGAGTTATTACATTGATTCCTTATGTTCTTGAATCACCACAATCAATAGTTTCTTCCTATTGATTGTGAGACTTGATATCATAGTTGTTATTGTGTGTTAATCGAAGATCCGTAGAGATTTGGGACTTACAATTGGTATAGAGTCATTGAAGTCATTCAAGGCTCGGTTTTGGATATCAACGACTCAAGAATCACTGTTTGAGGTATTGTTTTATAGTTTTCGGTTGATTTTTGTTACTAATCGGCTGTGATTGTGGTAGTTTTTCATATTTTTCTGCTGAGAATCGAGGAGTTCTTTGATATTTTTTCATGGAATCGTTGCTGGGTTGCTGCTGATTTGGAGGATTGATTTTGTTAAAATCGTCAAAAGGAAAAGATTCTGCATTGATTTCATGAGAAAATAGATTGAAAATTGATTTGATTTCAAAATTCAAAATCTCACGATTTTAGGAGGTTTTTTTGGAAACCGAATCAGTCAAAAGGTTGGTTATCGGTTTAGTATTCACGACAGTAGTTCACGGTTCTCATTCAGAGGTTAGTTCTCGGCACTAGGTTCTCGGCTGGAGGTACACGGGAATAGCTTCAAAAGGACTTTCACTTGTTCAAGGGAGAGGTTCACGGGATTGCTATACGGGCTCAGGTTCTCGGGAAGAATAGCTTCATGGGATAAGGATCTCAGGAGTTTTTCACGGCTCAAGGTTCACGGGTCTATTTCATTGGTCAGTTCACGGGCTGGTACTGGATCACGACTGAGATAGGTTCACGGGATGTTGAAAGGTTCACGGTTCTGATCTAGTTCTCGGTAATCCATAGTTCAGGGTAAAAAAAAGTGATCTTAGCCAAATTTTTGAGAGAACGTTTATACTTCTATTCGGAGCTGTTTTTGAAAAGTTGACGACATCGGATTATTTTTGTGAAAATTTTGGCGGGAAATAATTTGAAATTTTTTCTTGGTCAAAATTTTGATAGAACGATTACACATCTATTCGGATCCATTTTTGAGAAGTTGACAACAGTGGATTTTCAGTGAAAATTTTGGTGGGAAAGTTCAGGAAATCTCTAACAAAATGTTTTCTACATTTGGAGTAGCAGGACAAGCTTCATCATCTTCAACTTCAATTCCAACTGAGGTAACATCTAATATCTATTCTCAATTGTGTATTGATAAGGTGGAGATGTTCAGAAAAGAAAATGATGATTTGAAGTTTGAAATTAGAAATCTTAAATATCATAAATCAAAGTTTTCTAAAACTGAGAAAGCATATAAAGAAGTGATAGAAGATAGTAAGAAAGATATTTCACTTCTAAAAGAACAACCAAGTCAGAAATGTTGTGTGTTAACTGATGCTAAAGAAGAGACTAAAAGGTTAACTGTTAAATTAGAACAAGCCAAATCAAATTTTGATGAAGCTAAGTTTAAAGTAGAATTTTTTGGTCAATCTAGTAAAGTAGTTGATATGCTGGAAACCCAACTTCATAAACTTGGGAATGGGTCAAAAGGGATTGGGTATAACAACATGCCTCGTCCTTTTAATGGAAATTTCAGAACTGTTCATCCATCTGTTGAGGAACAAGTAGCAGCAAAGTATAAGGTGCTCTTCTCTTCCAATTCGTCAGACACCGATGAATCTAAATCTTCATCCTTAGATTCTCAGGTTAAATGTGTGAACAATTCTGATGCTTCTACTTCATGTGCAGAAAAAATAGAGATTGAGGAATGTGATAGTGAAAATGAGGAGTATGAAGAGACTTGTTTTTGCAAGAATAAAACTAATGTTAATTCTGGTTGCAGAAATAAACTGATACTTCTAAGGACACTGCTTCTAAGAGCAACAAACACTCTGTGCAGGCTTGGAAAAATGTTTCTAAAAATTCAAAATTACCTGCATATAGTGATGGAAAACCCAGATTTGTTAAACCTGTCACTGATAACGTTGTTAAGTATTCCAACAGGGACCTGTCCAAGTTGAAGGAGAAAAGCAAGCAGGTTGAAAAACCCTGGGTCAGTGTTCAAACCTCAAGTGCTTCACCTAAACACTTCACCAAAGCTGAGTTTTATACAAAGTATGATCATCATCATAAGAGGTTTGAACAAGACCGTGCTTAGAAAAACATGAAGTATGCAAGCTCCTCAAAGAGAAGATGTGATCAATCTTATCACTCAATATCATCATCATCTTCTTCATGGTCAAACAGATCGAGATATGCTTCTTATTCTAAGAAGCAGACATGCTACACATGTGGTAAAGCCGGTCACATTGCAAGAAATTACATGCATCGTCCTTATGAGCCCCATTACATGAACAAACAGAGGGCTACTGTCACAACCCCAAATTTATTTACTTAATAAATAAATACAGGTTGCAACGATTGGTTCATTACACGATAGCGGAAGCAGTAATTGTGATTTCTAAGACTTGATTACATATACAATTACTAAACTAAGTAATACTATGATCTAAGTTCTTCTAGATCAACGATAGACTTGAGACTTGATATTCTACGTCCTTCCAGCTACTAGGAAATTGATCCAACATAGCTAGCCTATTCCAACCGCGCCATAGCTAAAGGTTACCTGAGAAACATACTTGAAAGTGTCAACACAAAGGTTGGTGAGTTCACAGAGTTAGTTATATCAGTGCTTATAGTTCTTCCCGAAAACATGTACATGACTTTACCATCATAAAACTAAGTAGTTTTCCCCGAAAAACTATACATGACTTAACCGTCATATTAATGAGTAGTTTTTATTTGAAAACGTGTCCATGACTTTACCGTCATAAAATATGTAGTTTTTCCTTTAAAAACATTACCATGACTTAACCGTCATGATTCCAATGTTTAAACATGATCATTTTCTGATCAAAAACTCTTTTGTTTAAAACCTGATCACTTTAACCTGATCAGAACTCTTTTGTTTAAAACCTGATCACTTTAACCAGATCAGAACTCTTTTGTTTAAAACATGATCACTTTAACCTGATCAGAACTCTTTTGCTTAAAACCTGATGACTTTAACCTGATTAGAACTCTTTTGTTTTAAACCTGATCACTTTAACCTGATCAGAACTCTTTTGTTTAAAACCTGATCACTTTAACCTGATCAGAACTCTTTTGCTTAAAACCTGATCACTTTAACCTGATCAGAACTCTTTTGTTTAAAACCTGAGCACTTTAACCTGATCAGAACTCTTTTGCTTAAAACCTGATCACTTTAACATGATCAGAACCCTTTTGTTTAAAACCTGATCACTTTAACCTGATCAGAACTCTTTTGCTTAAAACCTGATCACTTTAACCTGATCAGAACCCTTTTGCATGTATTACCAATGAATTTGAATACTAATCCGATCTATTAACCCCATTTGTAAGCTTGCAAGGAATACAAAATAGTATGTAATGTACGAGAACGTAACCAAACCCCGACCTTTTGTGCCTCCCCCTCGCCTTTTTGCGAGTAAGACAATATGCGGTCATTCGGCCCTTTTGACCCCTGGTTAGTGCGACTAACCATGACCGGAGGCGTCACCCCCAATAGTACTATCCATATAATCCCGGGCTAACATAGCTAATGGTTACTAACTTATTCAGAGGACTTTAAGCGCTTTACTTTTCCCTCAATACACACATACGGTCAGATCATTAGTTCAATTCATTTACACACAAAAGTCTTTTACAAGTATGTTTCCACCCCAAATCATTTGAAAAACTTAGAAAAAAGGGAATTAGTGAAACTCACAAGGAGTTAGACCTGAATGTTCATGATGTCAAACTTGTAAGCAAATGTAATTCATGTTTTCAAACATAACAAGTAAGTATGTTTCTCCCCCCAATGTTTACAAAACATTAAAAAGTTAAAAGGGGGCCGTGAACTCACCTTGTGTTCGATGAAATCCTAGCAAACAAACTTGTGCTAGTTCTTGTCTATCCGTACCCTAATCACACAAGGGTACTAATGTGTTAAAACTACTCGTCTTAAATGCAAGTTGTTCACCCGACTTAACTATTCCTGTTAAGTTCGTCTTTGTTTATTTAAAAACATTGTTTTCTCATGACGACTCGTTGGTGATTATTATTCAAGTCTAGACGCTTTATTTATTTTCCGGGAAAACTATTATATTTCCATATTGGTGACTCGTTGTGTTTGTCAAAAATAAATATTATTTTTGCAATCGTCTTATAATATATTTATATTATAGTCCATGTATAAACACATATAATTATTTCTTTCCAATAATTATACAAGTATCGTTCATGTATTTCCTATGTATGTCTATCTCTATATGTACATACAATTACTTGTTCCGAACGATATTTATTAACTTGTTTATGTTTAACATGTATTTATATTTCCTTACAAATATATACACACAAGTATAACCACATTTCAACATACACTTATTTATTTTTAACTGAAACATATTTAATTTCGTGCACATGAACCTATCTATGGTTATTTCATCATGATATGTGCATGTATGCTTTATATTGTTACCAAATGTCCCAAACACTTTAATCATAACAATTTCATTCCAATACACAACAATACAATATTATCCAAAATTTGCTTTTGTATGCATACATTTTTGGGCATATATTTCGGTTCTTATCAAGCATGCATATGTTTCAATAATTATCAATTTAACAAGTTAACACTTTATGAACATACATTCGAACATACATGTATCACGATTTCTATTTAAATAAACCACTTGATTATTTCCGGTTTACATCTCTAATCATGGATATGCATTCATTTTCGATTTTTCATATGTAAATATGTATTCGTTTTACACTTTTTCTTATTTATCAAGTTTTCCAAAGTTAATATTAAAACACACCTACATATATATATATATATATCATGATTTCTTCGTGTATGTATCCATGTTCAAGCCTTTTTATCTAGTGTTAATCATGCTTTTAATATCTTCAACTATCATTATGGTATCAAAACAACCACATATACACCCATACATACAATTTTCGGCTACACACATATATACACATTTACACACATCTTTTTAGTTTATCAATTCTTAACTTAGCATCATGAATTCAAATCAACACATATCTCGTAATTATGTTAAGATATTAACTTATGTATAAAAACTTATCATTTTTGAATTTCATACATCTTTTTATATAAAGTTTATTTTTTAATCATAATAATGTTAAACTTTATAAAACTCTTTAGCTTTTTAAACCTCCTTTAATTATTAGGATGAACAACATGCCTACTTTAAGGAAGTAAAGAAAACATAAAAGATGGATGACGGTTTCGTACCACCAGGAAAGCTAGGTGAAGAATTTCAACAAAGGATGAGGAATGGCTTGTCTTGCTAGCGAATTTGACTCCTAATCCTCAAGAAATTTCTTGAATCTTCAAGCTTCTAGCTAAGTTCTCTATGGTTTGCTCTTGGATTTGAAAGATGTAAAGTGTTTGTTTGTGTGCATGTGTGTGCCGTATGTGTGTATACATATGGTATAGTGAGAGTTTGAGTGTGTAAGTGGGTGCATTAAATGTGATGGAAATTGCATGTAATGATCATGTTGGAAGAATGTATGTATGTGTGTGTCGTATGTGAAGAGAGAAAGGGGGGAAAAGGTGGAGTGTTTGACTTGCCTTTCATCATGATAATGTATGGATGATATGATAGATGTGATCCTTGCTTGGATTCTTAGTTGAATGGGTATGGCCTCTTATGACAATCATCATGGTCATGATGGTGGAGTGGGTGTGTGGGTGGCCCCACACATTTTCGGCCATGATTGGGCATGGGGTGGGGGTTGGGTCTTGTCACATCACGAGTCATTATTCCATGTATTAGTTGATTGGTTTTTAGGTACTGTATACCCGGTAGGTGATCCCGTGATCTAATACTCGGTGTATGACTTTTTAATGGTTTAAACTTTATATATCTATATACCTAGAAATTATATATATATATTTACATACATATATATACACATATATATATATAATTATTTGATGAAAAGGGGGTTGAGTGTAGAACTCAACAAGTCATCATTATTACGACTTGATGTTGGAGTGGAGTATAAGCAAAGATATAATGATGTTGATGTGATCTTTGAGGTTGCTTGTACTCCTTGCCATAATCATGATGATTATGAGGTTGAGTGAGGTGTAAGCAAAGAAATCATCATGATGATGATGTGATTGATTTAGACGCGGTATACTACCCGAAATTAATACCCGTTTTAATATATTTAATTATTAAAACGTCCTACATTTCGTGTAGTTTGACTAGCTTTAATAATCTGCTAGTGAATTTCCGACATAGTTATTACTTGAACTATATTATACATGTATACACAAAATAACATAGAGCCATGTAACAATTATTTATATGTCAACTTTTTGTAAAAGTTTAGTCACCAATATTTATGTTTTTATGTTAAAGCGTCTCCCTAGACTTTTACCGGAATAAAATCTTTGTTAATCACCAACGACTGTACTGTGTGGGTTATATCTTTTTACTTTACTAGAAATTCTTAAAATTTACTAGACATGAAATAAACTCCTTTGCTAGACTCCTTGACTTTACTTAGTCAAAATAAAACCTTCAGGAAATATATACTATGAACGTGTATTTATGAGATATAGATATTGACGGTGTCACATTCTCCCCTTGTTAAAGAGAATTTCGTCCCGAAATTCAGTTCCTGTCATTTAGACTTTGAGTGTTCATAAACAAGGACGGGTACTTGGATTTCATTTTATCTTCCCGCTCTCACGTATACTCGGGGCCGCGCTTCGAATTCCAACGTACCTTGACCAGCTTAACACGGCTGCGCCTTGTTTTCTGAACCTTCCAATCTGTGACTTCAACAGGTTCCTCAACGAAGTGCAACTTGTCATCTATGTGAATTTCATCAGGCGGTATAGTCAATGTCTCGTCTGATAAGCACTTCTTGAGATTTGATACATGAAACGTATCATGTACCTTGTTTAATTTTTGTGGCAACTTGAGTTTGTAAGCTACAGGGCCAACCCTAGCCAAAATTTCAAATGGTTCAACGTACCTAGGGTTAAGCTTGTCACGGTTGCCAAATCTTGCAACTCCTTCCCAAGGTGAGACCTTCAACATGACTTTGTTTCCCACTTGGAATTCTAATGGCTTTCGTCTGTTGCTAGCACAACTCTCTTTCATCTGTCGCTAGCACAACTCTCTTTCGACTGTCTCTAGTGGCTTTCGGACGATATTTGATCTCGACGATCTTGTCCATGGTTTGCTAGCCAATATCAGGACCAGTCAAATGATTTTCGCCAACCTCCGCCCAATATAGTGATGGGCGACAGTTACAACCATCCAAAGCCTCAATGGAGCGGCTTTAATGCTGGTATGGTAACTGTTATTGTATGAAAACTCAGCCAACGGCGGTGAGTATCCCTATTTCCTCTTAAATCGATTGCACACGCACGGAGAATATCTTTTAAAGTTTGGATGGTCCTTTTACCTTGACCATTCATCTGGGGATGATATGCAGTGCTCATGTCAAGGCGTGTGCCCAAGGCTTCTTGTACATACTGCTAGATTCTTGACATGAATCAATTGTCCCTATTAGAGAAAATGGAAACTGGCATACCATGCTTAGCCTTAATTTCCTTAATATTTAGCCTCGCACGCTTCTTACTTTTATCTGTCTCCATTATTGGTAGGGAGTGAGCGGATTTCGTAAAACGACTAACGATTACCCGTATTGTATCATAGCCGCTATGTGTTTTGGGTAGCTTTGTAATGAAATCCAGGGAATCCTCCTCCCATTTCCATTGAGGAATATGAGGTTGTTGTGACTACTCAGTTGATTCCTAACATTCTGCTTGTACTATCGGGTATCTCCCAACACAAATAGCAATTTCTCCTCTCATGTTTGGCCACATAATGGAGTTCCTCGGGGTCCTTATACGTTTCATTCGATTCTGGATGAACGGAGTACTTGGGCTTATGGACTTCATCCATAACCTCCCACATAGGCTGCCGATACCTGGTACCCAAATTATATCTGTATCATCCAACTTAGGCTTCAATTGCTTGATTCCATTTACTTGGTAGTCAGTATTCGAAAGCAAAGCGAATACTTCTCCAACTAACAATATTATACGTGAAAGAACCCGTTTATTTGATTACCCTCAATATGGTAGGGTTATGTGATGCTCATTCCTGGTAATGAAAGGAATGGTGCCTGCGAATCTTGAGCGTATTTTGACACATACCCTCTATTCGTCTACGCACTTTGTCACAAAAGCAGGTCTCTATCGATCTTAGGAAAGAATTACTCGACGAAGTGTCCAAGTTTTAGTTGAATATTGGGTAGTAATGACACCGTACGAAAATGAACTTTTATGTTTGTCCCTCTTATGCTTTTCGAAAGCATTTTCCCGGACTAAGACTTTTCTCTTATTCCAGGTTTCACGTTTTCTAGGATTTTCCTCTCCATGTGCCTTCATGGAGCTAAGATTTGATGTTCCTTGGGAGCTCTTATTTGCGAACGTCGAGTCTAATCACCACTTTACCCCTTTGCTTGCACTACCTTTCGAGGCAGACTAGCCTTTGGGTTGTATGAAAACTCCTGTCTCGACTACCATACCTTCAAAGTATGTAAGCCATACGAAGTTCGATGTTTGTTTGGAATATTCACATTCCGTCTAGCTGAGGGAATGAATAGTAATACTATGAAAATGGTCTCATCGAATTAGTGCTTTCCCCAAAATGGGCTATGGGTTTGTCAACCCATTAAGTTGGCTGAGACGTTTTGGGAGTTTTACAATTGTCATCTTGTAGTCATTCAGTGTGTCTGCACTTCCTTAGGGTTTGAATGGTACTTTGGTGACTTACCATTACGTATTCCACTCATTCAGGTTATAGCCTCAAAATCCTTAGCACAAGGATAAGCTTGAGGTAATGAGTGTTGAACGTCGAGACTTTTGTATTCTAACTGAGTCTACTCCAAGAGATCATTTCTTAAAAATAGATGCTCTAGAGCTTCCCAATTATAGAAAACTAGGAGTGAAAGATGCAATCACACCTCTCTTCTAGGCTAAAATCTGGGATCCATCCATTAAGATGAACTTTGGGGAAGTGCGAGTACAAAAGAGTAATAAATTATTCTTCTCAACTCTTTGTGGACAGTGGCCTGTTGTGAATAGCTCGAGCTTACGTCCCTTATGCATATCACGAACTAATGAGATTAGCATGAAATTCCGCATTTGGAACTCCTTTAAGAGTTTTGCATGTCGTTTCCCTGTTAGTGCGACAATAGTCGTTAGTCCATACTTAGGTTTCTTTGGCATTCGCTTGAGCATCAACCCCGGCTTATCCATTACCGAGAGAATAGTTAGACTTAAAGGTATATTGAATGTCAATGGCTGCGAGAGCAACCCTGTTTGACCGATATTTTGAAATGTCCGATTACCTACTTGTCTCATGTCGAGCTTCCACAATATCCATAGGTGCCATGTGTATGCGGGTCAGAATAATATCCTGCCCCATTACTGAAGTTAGTGCATAACACTCTTGACGTAACTTTAAAGCAATTGTGAGATTGAACTGTATGATGGATTCTGAGATTACGCTATAATCTCCCACAATAATTGTGCAATTATTGTAAGTGTTAGTTGTGATAACGCTCAATTTGAAGCATTCCTGACAAGTAGAATCTCAAAGAATGAATGTGCGAATTCCTTCGTCGTTCAGGATTTACTAAGGATTGGTTGAATTCAATTAGAATTTCCCTCGTTCCTCCAAAACTAGGAGAATGCTTTGTGAGTACCTAATTGAGAAGTCTGATTTGTTAAGATCCAATCCTTAATCAAGTGATTGAGAATATGGGTTGATCATCAGCTTTGACAGCAAGACTCACTAAAGTTCCCATGCACTGCAAATTATGATTACGTGTGCACCCGTAATGATAATTTGCCTTGCCTGATCCCTATAGTGTTTCCCCTATCCCTAGCTTTTAATCAAAAGGGATTTGAAATGATCATTAGATTGCGTTTGCACATTTGTACAGGAGTGTGTATTGTTTTATCGGATTACTCTTAATTATGTGTACCAATACTCATGAATTTGCCGAATATGGATGTTGTCGGATGAGGCTAATGGTAGAGAGGCACTACCAGTGTCTCAGAATTAAAATGCGTATGAAAGTCAGGCACTATGTGTAGGGCAGAGATCCTCAAATGATTATCGAGCAGCTCATGCTCCAAGTATGTATGTACTTATGGATCCACATGATCCTGATGAATGTCTGGGTCTCTTGACCCGTATGGTTCTCTCCCGTTTAGTCCTGCTCATCCATCTTGGGTTCCCTTCTGTCCGGGTAATCCCGTTTGCCATATCTCATGGCGAAATTCTAGGCATCCGATCCGGCAACTTATGAAGGAGAGTATTTATACCGCAAATATGTTAGAAAGATAGTTGCCTCCATGGCTGGAGTAGTTGTGGTGCAGGTATAGGTACAGATTCTGGTACGGGTTCAGTCTGTTGTGATACCAAGATCGGTAACTGACGATCGCTGCCGTCGTCGTCCAAGCTCAGCTCGTAACTCGATCTTCTAAGGTTGCAGTATGCTGAGTACCCGTTATTCATGACTCGTAATCCGAACAGTAACATGTTATAAGTGTTTATTATTTCAACATTGTTGTGTGTGTTTAAGTGTTCATTACATGTGCCATGTAATTGTATTAGTGTAGCTAATGATACCCTAGTGTAACTCCATACACTAATAGTCTACACAAATTGTTCGGCAACGGTTGGAATTCCTATACTCAAGTCTCGGGTTAGTGTGATGCAAGTCTTAGAAATCTTGGTCCCTAAATGAGTCCGGTTAGAGCCTAGGTATCACTAAGGAAACCTAATTCGCTAAAACCATTGCTCTGATACCAATCTGTCACAACCCCAAATTTATTTACTTAATAAATAAATACAGGTTGCAACGATTGGTTCATTACACGATAGCGGAAGCGGTAATTGTGATTTCTAAGACTTGATTACATATACAATTACTAAACTAAGTAATACTATGATCTAAGTTCTTCTAGATCAACGATAGACTTGAGACTTGATATTCTACGTCCTTCCAGCTACTAGGAAATTGCTCCAACATAGCTAGCCTATTCCAACCGCGCCATAGCTAAAGGTTACCTGAGAAACATACTTGAAAGTGTCAACACAAAGGTTGGTGAGTTCACAGAGTTAGTTATATCAGTGCTTATAGTTCTTCCCGAAAACATGTACATGACTTTACCGTCATAAAACTAAGTAGTTTTCCCCGAAAAACTAAACATGACTTAACCGTCATATTAATGAGTAGTTTTTATTTGAAAACGTGTCCATGACTTTACCGTCATAAAATATGTAGTTTTTCCTTTGAAAACATTACCATGACTTAACCGTCATGATTCCAATGTTTAAACATGATCATTTTCTGATCAAAAACTCTTTTGTTTAAAACCTGATCACTTTAACCTGATCAGAACTCTTTTGTTTAAAACCTGATCACTTTAACCTGATCAGAACTCTTTTGTTTAAAACCTGATCACTTTAACCTAATCAGAACTCTTTTGCTTAAAACCTGATCACTTTAACCTGATCAGAACTCTTTTGTTTTAAACCTGATCACTTTAACCTGATCAGAACTCTTTTGTTTAAAACCTGATCACTTTAACCTGATCAGAACTCTTTTGCTTAAAACCTGATCACTTTAACCTGATCAGAACTCTTTTGTTTAAAACCTGAGCACTTTAACCTGATCAGAACTCTTTTGCTTAAAACCTGATCACTTTAACCTGATCAGAACCCTTTTGTTTAAAACCTGATCACTTTAACCTGATCAGAACTCTTTTGCTTAAAACCTGATCACTTTAACCTGATCAGAACCCTTTTGCATGTATTACCAATGAATTTGAATACTAATCCGATCTATTAACCCCATTTGTAAGCTTGCAAGGAATACAAAATAGTATGTAATGTACGAGACCGTAACCAAACCCCGACCTTTTGTGCCTCCCCCTCGCCTTTTTACGAGTAAGACAATATGCGGTCATTCGGCCCTTTTGACCCCTGGTTAGTGCGACTAACCATGACCGGAGGCGTCACCCCCAATAGTACTATCCATATAATCCCGGGCTAAAATAGCTAATGGTTACTAACTTATTCAGAGGACTTTAAGCGCTTTACTTTTCCCTCAATACACACATACGGTCAGATCATTAGTTCAATTCATTTACACACAAAAGTCTTTTACAAGTATGTTTCCACCCCAAATCATTTGAAAAACTTAGAAAAAGGGGAATTAGTGAAACTCACAAGGAGTTAGACCTGAATGTTCATGATGTCAAACTTGTAAGCAAATGTAATTCATGTTTTCAAACATAACAAGTAAGTATGTTTCTCCCCCCAATGTTTACAAAACATTAAAAAGTTAAAAGGGGGCCGTGAACTCACCTTGTGTTCGATGAAATCCTAGCAAACAAACTTGTGCTAGTTCTTGTCTATCCGTACCCTAATCACACAAGGGTACTAATGTGTTAAAACTACTCGTCTTAAATGCAAGTTGTTCACCCGACTTAACTATTCCTGTTAAGTTCGTCTTTGTTTATTTAAAAACATTGTTTTCTCATGACGACTCGTTGGTGATTATTATTCAAGTCTAGACGCTTTATTTATTTTCCGGGAAAACTATTATATTTCCATATTGGTGACTCGTTGTGTTTGTCAAAAATAAATATTATTTTTGCAATCGTCTTATAATATATTTATATTATAGTCCATGTATAAACACATATAATTATTTCTTTCCAATAATTATACAAGTATCGTTCATGTATTTCCTATGTATGTCTATCTCTATATGTACATACAATTACTTGTTCTGAACGATATTTATTAACTTGTTTATGTTTAACATGTATTTATATTTCCTTACAAATATATACACACAAGTATAACCACATTTCAACATACACTTATTTATTTTTAACTGAAACATATTTAATTTCGTGCACATGAACCTATCTATGGTTATTTCATCATGATATGTGCATGTATGCTTTATATTGTTACCAAATGTCCCAAACACTTTAATCATAACAATTTCATTCCAATACACAACAATACAATATTATCCGAAATTTGCTTTTGTATGCATACATTTTTGGGCATATATTTCGGTTCTTATCAAGCATGCATATGTTTCAATAATTATCAATTTAACAAGTTAACACTTTATGAACATACATTCGAACATACATGTATCACGATTTCTATTTAAATAAACCACTTGATTATTTCCGGTTTACATCTCTAATCATGGATATGCATTCATTTTCGATTTTTCATATGTAAATATGTATTCGTTTTACACTTTTTCTTATTTATCAAGTTTTCCAAAGTTAATATTAAAACACACCTATATATATATATATATCATGATTTCTTCGTGTATGTATCCATGTTCAAGCCTTTTTATCTAGTGTTAATCATGCTTTTAATATCTTCAACTATCATTATGGTATCAAAACAACCACATATACACCCATACATACAATTTTCGGCTACACACATATATACACATTTACACACATCTTTTTAGTTTATCAATTCTTAACTTAGCATCATGAATTCAAATCAACACATATCTCGTAATTATGTTAAGATATTAACTTATGTATAAAAACTTATCATTTTCGAATTTCATACATCTTTTTATATAAAGTTTATTTTTTAATCATAATAATGTTAAACTTTATAAAACTCTTTAGCTTTTTAAACCTCCTTTAATTATTAGGATGAACAACATGCCTACTTTAAGGAAGTAAAGAAAACATAAAAGATGGATGACGGTTTCGTACCACCAGGCAAGCTAGGTGAAGAATTTCAACAAAGGATGAGGAATGGCTTGTCTTGCTAGCGAATTTGACTCCTAATCCTCAAGAAATTTCTTGAATCTTCAAGCTTCTAGCTAAGTTCTCTATGGTTTGCTCTTGGATTTGAAAGATGTAAAGTGTTTGTGTGTGTGCATGTGTGTGCCGTATGTGTGTATACATATGGTATAGTGAGAGTTTGAGTGTGTAAGTGGGTGCATTAAATGTGATGGAAATTGCATGTAATGATCATGTTGGAAGAATGTATGTATGTGTGTGTCGTATGTGAAGAGAGAAAGGGGGAAAAGGTGGAGTGTTTGACTTGCCTTTCATCATGATAATGTATGGATGATATGATAGATGTGATCCTTGCTTGGATTCTTAGTTGAATGGGTATGGCCTCTTATGACAATCATCATGGTCATGATGGTGGAGTGGGTGTGTGGGTGGCCCCACACATTTTCGGCCATGATTGGGCATGGGGTGGGGGTTGGGTCTTGTCACATCATGAGTCATTATTCCATGTATTAGTTGATTGGTTTTTAGGTACTGTATACCCGGTAGGTGATCCCGTGATCTAATACTCGGTGTATGACTTTTTAATGGTTTAAACTTTATATATCTATATACCTAGATATTATATATATATATTTACATACATATATATACACATATATATATAATTATTTGATGAAAAGGGGGTTGAGTGTAGAACTCAACAAGTCATCATTATTACGACTTGATGTTGGAGTGGAGTATAAGCAAAGATATAATGATGTTGATGTGATCTTTGAGGTTGCTTGTACTCCTTGCCATAATCATGATGATTATGAGGTTAAGTGAGGTGTAAGCAAAGAAATCATCATGATGATGATGTGATTGATTTAGACGCGGTATACTAACCGAAATTAATACCCGTTTTAATATATTTAATTATTAAAACGTCCTACATTTCGTGTAGTTTGACTAGCTTTAATTATCTGCTAGTGAATTTCCGACATAGTTATTACTTGAACTATATTATACATGTATACACAAAATAACATAGAGCCATGTAACAATTATTTATATGTCAACTTTTTGTAAAAGTTTAGTCACCAATATTTATGTTTTTATGTTAAAGCGTCTCCCTAGACTTTTACCGGAATAAAATCTTTGTTAATCACCAACGACTGTACTGTGTGGGTTATATCTTTTTACTTTTCTAGAAATTCTTAAAATTTACTAGACATGAAATAAACTCCTTTGCTAGACTCCTTGACTTTACTTAGTCAAAATAAAACCTTCAGGAAATATATATTATGAACGTGTATTTATGAGATATAGATATTGACCTGAAATGTTGGGTGTCACAGCTACACCAAGGGAAAAGTATTATTCTATGCTAATTAAGGTTGAAAAACCTAATGCAATGAAGAATAAGCATCCCAAAGTTAAGCCTTCTGATGGTGACTGGAATGCTTCAAATAGAAACAATCATGCTTATTTTGAAAGACAAAAAATTAAACAAAATAAGCAAACGGTGAAACCTAAAGTCTCAGCTTCAAAAGAGACCAAATCATTTGTTCAATCAAAGCCTGTCTGGAAGGCTAAGGAAAATGTTGTGGCAACACCTGTCCTTGATTCTAAAACTTATATGTGTTTGCAGGAAGTATCTTACATTGATGCTTCAGGGATGCCCAGGTCAACCATGGCTTGGGTACCTATGTCTAACTAATCTTCTCATTCATGTAGGGACAGCCAATGAGGATTGTCAATAACCAGCCTGGTATGTTGATATGGGTTGTTCCAAGCACATGACGGGTGACATTTCTCTGTTGCAGAACGTTATGAAATTTAACGGAGGGTATGTTTTCTTTGTAGGAGATAAGGGAGGTAAGATCAGCAATAAATGTACAATAAAGGTACAGTTTACTTTGGTACATTATGCTTTGAAAATAATGAGTTTTGAAATTTGAGAATGGTCACAAAAAGATTTTTCTTTATAGTTTAAAATTGTACATTTTTTTTTATTTTAATGCACAAATTTAGGGGAAGATATGAGAAAAATACAAAAAGAGTGTTTTTTAAAGTTTATTAGTGTCAAGAAAATACAAAAAGAGTCTCCTTCATTTCAGTTAAAATAAAAATACAAAAATATTGTATGTGTCTGAGTCGGAAGTTTTGCAATTAAATGGGAAGTGATATGAATGTTCGTTTCTTAAGGCTAGGATCAACACATGTAAGGCATTAAATTGAAAAGGCTATGATCAGTGTTGGATATGTTGATAGGCTCTGCATGTGATACACTTGAACAAAATAGTATTATGGCCTTAGTGGGGAACATCTCATAGATTAGTGTAATTTGCTATTCCTGTTAATAATCGAGAACTTAAACATAAAGGTTGACGAACTGTGGATAACCCTTGCTCTATTGGGATTGCACTAACCGGGACCCTTCACAAAGGGGTTGCGAGCTTGACTTGATAAAAGTCTGTAAATATTATATATCTCTATAGTTAAAAGACATGCATTGACATGCAATAGGTGAAAAGACACTCAATGATAGTGCAAAACTAATCTGCAAAGAAGAATTTTGAGCAAAAAGACACGCAATGTTAATGTCGTGCTATAGGAAAAACTCAAAAAGATATGTCTAAAGACGTACATATAAATATACTTGTAAATATTTTTTTCTTTTTGGGAATATGTGACTGGGAAGGGATTTCTCGTTAAGGCATGTAAGTCCGTAGTGCTATGACCCAGAGCTTTTGCTGATTCTGAACATGTAAGCCCGTAGTGCTGTGTTTTTGATCAAATTTTGTCAGAGATTCCATGAAAAGTTTCATAAACCCGTGCTAGTTATGCTCAATTAGTTATTATTTAGGTGCTCAAAAGATCATGAGGAAGGGAAGCTTTACCTGATAAGTTGTGGGGTCCATTAAAGTTCATCAATAATTCACATAATTTAAACATTCACTTAATTACAGGTTTCTGAGATATGAATGTGGGACCCATTAAGTCATAACTAATTCTACCCAAAACATGATAATTTAAATCACAGTGAAAACTTCGATTTGAAGCTAAAACATGAGTTTAGAAGGATCTAAAGATTAGCAATCTGCTTGACCTGTCTGAGTAAAAGTACATGCTGAAAAATGTTCCTTGATCTGCCTATAGATCGATTTGATCCCATTGCAAACTTCCTAAAGACTCATTGTTACAAGTTTGTGTTAATAATTGTTAGTTTAAAATTGTGATTAATTTGAGTTGCATTTTGTTAAGAAAAATACAAAAAAGATTTTATTTGAAATTTTATCTTTTACTTCAGTTATAGTTTATTTTTTAGATTTTCTATTTTATTTAACTTTACTTTTGTTTTTTCTTTATAAAAAAAATTTGACCATTCTTGAATTTAAAGACTTGTCATCAAAAGAGTTGAAATTCCAAAAGTTTGGATGTACTAGGTATTCGTGTAAATATTGGATTCCCTGTTGCATATAAATGTCTGTTTATAAAACTTCTGAGAATTTACAGAATTTATTTCTAATCAAGAACCAGGGTTGAAGGAGAATGAAATGCTGTAAATTACTGACAAGCTTGAAGTACCAGCACAACAGAATCTACTCGAGTCAAAAGAACCTGATGTGATTTCATATTCTGACAATGAAAGTACACATGAAGAAGTTCCTGTGAATCTGATTGAAAGAGAAAGAATGAAAAAGAAAAGAGCTACTGAGAATCCTCCTCTCACATCCTCATTTAGCAAGATGATCAAGAAAATGCTGATTAGGATCCACATGAGGATCTATCTCCAAAAGAAGAAAGAGAGACCCATGTTTGAGAGTTCAGAAATGTTGAACCTTATCAACATCGACATCGACACCACAGCTACAACCACAGATTCCGATGACAATGTTGTATGCTGGAAGTGGTGATCACAGTACTACATTTGAGTTATGAAGATCATTTGATAGCATCAGCCTAGGGGGAGATTGTTGGGTCTAAATACGTGAGGCTGACTCTTATCAAATAAATAGAATTGTTGGTGTTAACGAATAGATGGTATTCAGGTTTTGTAATCATGAACTGGGTTCACGATGGGTTCACGGTTTGGGTCTTGGCCCGGCCATGGGCCGAGAACATGTATTATGGGCTTAGTTTGTTTAGGCTTAGTATAAATACATGTTTATGTAACCTAAATTAGAACGTGAGTTAGACCAGTGATAGAACCGTGTGAGGATAGCGGTTCTTATTGTTTTCTGTGTAATTCTCTCAAGAAATAAAACGAGTTATTACATTGATTCCTTGTGTTCTTGAATCACCACAATCAATAGTTTCCGCCTATTGATTGTGAGACTTGATATCATAGTTGTTATTGTGTGTTAATCAAAGATCCGTAGAGATTTGGGACTTACAGTTATCACCACTACTATCCTCACTGATCACCCTCATCACGTGCCATCCTTTCACGTCAGACTCACCACCATTCTTGATCTCCTCCGCTCACCGCCACAACACACCACTACTGCTGCCTCCGGCAACCCTCCTCCCCCTCGTCGGTCGTCTTCGGCATAGTGACCCCATCGCCAAGCTGTACTTGCCGCTGGACCAGTCATCACTACGACTGTTGACGCACCCCGTCACAGCCACCATCACCTTCGTCGTCGCTCCGTCGATATCTTCTCAGCTGCCACGCCCCCCACCTCTAGGTGCTGTCACGTGCCACCAGGTGTTTCATTAAACAAGACCAAACAGGAAAAGAGAAAGGATTACGAGGAATACCTTAGTGTAACGAAGCCATTTATGGCTTTACACCACAGTAAGGTCACCGCGAACCCCCGTGCTCGATCTCCCTTTTCCCCCGCGTCGCTTCCTGTTGCCGTCGAGTTCCCCTAGACCGATTATGGTCTAGGATTTTGCTTAAATGGGTATTTAAACCTTTGACGTTTTATATCTAAGTCCCTCTCCTTTTGTTTCGTGCACTCCGACCATAAAACTCTTGTTAAGCAACTTAGTTGAGCGTTTCCGGTCATTATAACGCCCCGTATTTGGTTTAATAAAGGTTCGGGCCGCTCACTAACCTGGATCCTAAACCTTTCGGATTTCGGGTTGAAGACAAGACAGGTATCTCTAAAGATTTTATTACACATAAAATAGGTGTTGATAATAGATTCAGGCCGATACACCAAAAAAGAAGTAAATTCGCTCCAGAAAGAAATGGGGTTATCTAGGAAGAGGTCGAGAGACTATTAAAAGCAGGAATGATAAGGGAAGTAAAATTCCCAAGGTGGCTAGCTAATGTGGTGGTGGTTTTGAAGAAGAATGGAAAATGGAGAGTCTGTGTAGACTTCACAGACTTAAACAAAGCATGTCCAAAATATCCATTTCCATTGCCACACATAGATTCAATGGTTGATGTCACATCGGGCCATGAGATGCTCACGTTCATGGATGCTTCATCAGGATTCCAACAGATCCAGATGGAACCCTCAGACCAGGAGGATACTACCTTCATGACTCCAACATGTATATACTGCTATATTGCTATGCCTTTTGTTTTGAAAAATACAAGTGCAACATACCAAAGGCTGGTCAACTTGATGTTTAAAGATAAGCTATGGGACACCATGGAGGTCTACATATATGACATGGTGGTGAAATCAAAGAAAGCTGAGGATCATCTCAGGGATCTCGGGGAAGCATTTGACATCCTGGACAAATATAACATGAAGCTGAACCCTTCCAAATGCCACTTTAGAGTGGGGGCAGGAAAATTCTTGAGTTATATGGTGACCAAGAGAGGAATATAGGCCAACCCAGAACAGATCAAAGCAATAGTCAATTTGAAATCCCCAGCAAACACCAAGGATGTCCAAAGATTAACTTGCAGAGTAGCAGCACTTAACAAATTTATATCAAGATCCTCATAAAGATGCAAAGAATTCTACGATATCCTGAAAAAGAATAAGAGGTTCAAATGGGAAGAGAAGCATGAACGAGCACTCTAATCACTAAAAGAGTACTTATCGACAACTCCTCTATTGATGAAACTAGAAGATAACGAACCATTATCCCTATACTTGGCGGTATCCGAAAACTCAGTTAGCGCTGTCCTAGTCAAGGATCACGAGGGACAGCAGCATCTGGTATACTATGTAAGTAAAAGCCTACTCGCAGCAGAATCCATGTATTCTCATTTAGAAAAATTAATATTGGCTTTAATAATGGCATCCACTAAACTTAGACATTATTTTTAAACACACACTATTCACGTAAAAACTAATTACCCTATTAACTGTGTTTTGAGAAAGCCAGAAATATCTGAAAGGATGGCAAAATGGTCAGTCAAGCTCATCGCATATGATCTCGTGTATGAGCCCAGAATATCGATAGAGTCTCAGGCACTTGCAGACTTTGTGGCTGATTTCAGTAGTGATATCTAGCATGAAGCAGACCTTGAAGTTCAGCAATTAGAAGAATCCAATGATAAGTGGACTTTATTCACTGACGGGGCATCAAACGTTAGAGGAACGGGTCTAGGGATCATACTAAAATCGCCACAAGGGGACATAATATCCCAATCTATAAGTTGTATGTTCCAAGCAACTAATAACGAAGCTGAGTACGAGGCACTGATAGCAGGCTTACAACTAGCTTGGGATATGAAAATCAGGTATCTCCAGGTATATGTAGACTCTTTGTTAATTGCTAACCATTTTAACGGCTTGTATGCAGTGAAAGGTGAAAGAATAGCCAAGTATCTGGAAATAGTTAAGCAATTATTTGTGAAATTCGATATATTTGACATCAATCAGGTACCAAGAGAAGACAATGCTGAAGCTGATGCCTTAGCAAACCTCGCTTCGGCTCTCAAGATACCAGAAGGAGTTACGATACCGATCATACAAATCCTGAGTCTAACAATTGAAAAGACAAACGAAGTATCAAATACAGAAGTAGATATTCAGGATCCCGAACCCAGTCAGGAATCCTGGACTTTACCTATTAAAAAATATTTGCAGGATGGAGAAATCCCAAGTGATGAAAAGAACCACGGAGCTTTTCGCATGAGGGTATCTCGTTTTATAATTATACATGATGTCGTGTATAGGAAGTCTATTGCAGGTCCATATTTGAGATGTTTTGAAAATCCCGAACCTCTTGAAGTTCTCAAAGACATACACGAAGGAGATTGCGGAAATCACACTGGGGCAGGGAACTATTCTCAAAGATCGTAAGGACGGGATATTTACTACCTGCCTACCATGAGGAAAGACGCTATAACTTATTCTCAAAAGTGTGATGCCTGCCAAAGACACAACAACATACTTCACCAATGAGCATATAAGGCTCCAAACCCAGGAACCCGACACGTTGGCATACACGTAAGCATAGTAGTAAATGACATGAAATCGTCTCAATAAATGCAGCGGAAAACAAACAGTCAACAGTCGTCAATGACCCAAATCTGAAACATAATCCAAACAAGTAATAATATCTAAATCATTCAACATAATAACGTAAAATAAATGTCATCACAACGATAATGGTAACCAAACACTATCCAGAAGCCGCCACCTCACACTTTCTCTTTACCTGAAATACATGCTAAAAGTCAGCTACGCTGAGTGAGTTCTATAGTAATTCGTTCGAGGATATTAAGTCCCGAACCTTTATTAGAAACGATTTTACGTCATAAAGGCTTTCTCATTTATTTACCATTTAATCAATTATATATTTTATCGACATACACAAAATCATGTCGACTAGTCTAAGAACTCATACGATCATGACTCGTTGACTGATCATCGCCAATCATAACAACCCACCGACCAACACCGACTTACGTTTACGTTTAAGTAACCCATTTCATCCGACTAAGGTCAGACTAAATTCCCGTCGACTAGGGTCGACATGATATCAATTATCCTCTTACCATTAGATCACGATATTAGATTACATGACACCGAACCCTACGCATACAATTATAACTATCATTTTACAACGCGTTTATTAACATCAAAACCCTTATCATTTCATGCCTTCGCTATATTGCAAGTTACATGTATTCACGCCCAAAACTACAAAACGTTTAAAAGAGGGCGATAGCACTCACCTTTGCTTGAGACGTCTCGCTCCCTTGAACCCGTTAACTTCCCGTGCTCGTCCTTCGACCTCGTACCTAACAAATACACAAGTTACGAATCAATACATGACTCGACGCTAATACTCTCTCTCTCTCTCTTGAGTCACAAAATTTATGTACGTGACCACCCGTGGGTGCGCGTTGTCGTGCATGGCTTTGGATGCAACGCATGCACTCCCGAACCAAACCCAAACTGTCACCCCGCAGCTAATACCGGACCACCCCCGCTCATCCGCCGTTTTTTTGAATCATCGAAGCCGCCACAGCCTCCGGCGTGGACTCTGGATTGCTTCCACCTAGCCATTAGCTGAGCTACACCACCACCGTACCGTCCCTACCAGCTCACGCCTTCCCGCCAAGCCGACCAGCCCTGGTCCAGCCTCACATCACTGTTGTCGTGGTCACCCAGCACCTCCCCTACCGTCGAATTAAGCCTTCGGGTCATCCCCTTCCTTTTTCGGTCGTTCACAAGTCGCCGGCCACCCCCAAGGGTTCCGGCCGAACACCCGATAGACACAAGAACATCCAAAAACCAAAACCGTAATAATAATGAGTCGAGAGTGGAATTATACCTTCGATCCAAGTGACTCGTGCTAGTCGAATCACTAGAGAACTCGTCGCCCACCTTCACTCAACTCCTATGAAAACCCTAGGATCATAAACGCAAGCATCACGGTTAAACGGGGTTACAAACATGCATACGATGATTAGAGGTTCACGATTTTTACCTTGATCTCGACAAGAACTCGACGGATAGCTTCCTCCTATTCCCTTCTCTGTCTCAGCAGCCGCAAGTCGCAAATGGGGATCCCCCATTGCCTTAACACCCCTTTAGGGTGTGGCTCCCCGGACCGGGCTTCGGCCCTTGCGTCCCAACGGCCCCCACTCGGGCTTGGCCCGCCTCAATTCATTTTATAAAAATGATCCCGCAAGTCTTGATAATTATATATTAACCCCAGACTAATTATTTATAAAAACGACCACGTAATAACTCCGTCAAGTCTCCTCTCCTAACGAACCGTTATTTATAGTAATTACAAACCCGTTTTCTAAACGAAAAACCGGGATGTTACAAGTCTTCCCCCTTTAAAGAGGTTTCGTCTTTGAAACCTGTGTCATCTAGAAACAATGCGGATAACGTTTACGCATATCCACTTCTGGCTCCCAAGTAGCTTCGGATCCTTTACGATGCTTCCATTGCACTTTAACAATAGAGATCACTTTCCTTCGCAGTCTCTTTTCCTTTCTATCTAGTATAGCCACTGGTTCCTGTATATAATTTAGCTTGTCATCCACCACAATGTCATCTAATGGTACGTGTTCTGTAGCATCAGCCAAACACTTCTGTAAATAGGTTATGTGAAACGTTGGGTGTATCCCTGCCAATTCTTCTAGCAACTGCAGTCTGTAGGCAACACTACCAACACGTTCCTCTATCATAAACGGTCCAATATATCTCGGACGAAGCTTTCCCCGTTTCTGGAAATGAATAATGCCCTTCCAGGGTGACACCTTATGCATCACATAATCTCTTGCATTAAACTCTATAGGTCGTCGTCTCTTGTCGGCGTAAGACTGCTTCCGATCCTGAGCGGCTTTCGTCCTTTGCTTCACTAATTCAAACTTCTCGGAAGTTGCTTTTACAACGTCTAAACTCTCTAACTCTTTCTGTCTGATTTCTCCATAGCACACCGGGGTTCTACACCTTCTCCCATAAAACATCTCATACGGCGACATCCCAATAGTCGCATGATAACTATTGTTATAAGAGAACTCAGCCAACGGTAAGTGACCATCCCATGCACCTCCGAAGTCAATCACACATGCACGCAACATGTCCTCCAACGTTTGTATCGTTCGCTCTGACTGTCAGTCAGTCTGAGGGTGATATGCAGTACTAATGTGTAACCTCGTCCCCATAGCTTCATTGAATCTCTTCCAAAATTTTGATATGAATCTCGTATCTCGGTCGGATACGATAGAAATAGGCACTCCGTGCCTAACAACGATGTCGTTAACAAACACTTCAGATAAACCTTTCGATGAGAAAGTTTCCTTAATCGGTAGAAAATGAGCGCTTTTCATCAACCGATCCACTACTACCCAAATGGTATAGTGCCCCTTAACCGTCTTAGGCAATTTCGTAATAAAATCCATTGTAATATGCTCCCACTTCCACTTAGGAATCTCTAAAGGTTGGATTTTGCAATAAGGCTTCTGATGTTCTGTCTTAACTTGAAAGCATGTCAAACATTTGCTCACATACTGGATCACATCATGCTTCATTCCCGGCCACCAATAGTTGCCCTTCGTGTCTTGATACATCTTTGTCGTTCCCGGATGTATCGAGTACCTTGACTTGTGCGCTTCGTCAAGTACTTACTCTCTATATCCACCAAACCTTGGTATCCATATACGGTCATCCTTGACCCACACCCCTTAACTGTTCTCAGTCAACAGATCACGTTGTCCAAAAATCCTATCTTCTTTTAGCCTTTCATCTCTCAAGGCTTCTGTTTGCACATACCTTAATAACGTTAGGAAATCTGGCGTTACTACTAGTTGACACGCTTTAACTCTAATTGACGTGTGTTCTTCCTTACGACTTAACGCGTCAGCAACTACATTTGCCTTTCCCGGATGGTAAAGAATCTCACCGTCGTAGTCCTTGATTAGCTCTAACCACCTTCTCTGCCTCATGTTCAACTCTTTTTTGTTCGAAGAAGTACTTTAAGCTCTTATGATCCATGTAGATCGTGCACTTGATTCCGTACAAGAAGTGTCTCCACAACTTGAGTGCAAACACCACCGCCGCTAACTCTAAATCATGAGTAGGGTAATTCACTTCATGCGTATTTAATTGCCTTGACGCATACGCTATCACTTTCCCTCGTTGCATTAACACGCAACCTAACCCCAAATAAGACGCATCCGAATACACCACTAAGTCGTATATTCCTTCCGGTAATGTTACCACTGGTGCTTCAGTCAACCACTTCTTTAACTCTTGAAATGCACCCTCTTGATCCGCTCCCCAAGAAAACTTCACTCCTTTTCGAGTCAATTTAGTTAATGGTGTTGCCAACTTAGAGAAGTCCTTGATGAACTTCCTGTAATAATCGGCTAACCCCAAGAAGCTACGCACCTCCGTTGGAGTCTTAGGAGCGTTCCAATTCACCACTGCTTCAATATTTTCAGGATCCACCATGATCCCGTCTGGGTTAATAACATGCCCCAGAAACTGCACTTCACGCAGCCAAAACGCACACTTTGAGAATTTAGCGTAAATCTTTTCTCGTCTCAACGTCTCTAACACTTCTCGTAGATGATCTGCGTACTCCTCCTCACTCTTAGAGTAATTAGAATATCATCGATAAACACAATCACCGATCTATCCAACATTGGACGGCACACGCGGTTCATTAAGTCCATGAATGTTGCCGGAGCATTCGTCAATCCAAAGGAAATAACCAAGAAATCATAATGTCCATAACGTGTCCTAATCCGTCTTCGGAACATCTTCTTCCTTAACTTTCAGCTGATGATATCCAGACCTCAGATCTATACGCGAAAACCACTTTGCTCGTTGTAGTTGATCGAACAAGTCATCGATACGCGGTAACGGATACTTGTTCTTAACCGTCAACTTATTGAGCTCCCGGTAGTCGATGCACATACACATTCTACCATCCTTATTCTTCACAAACAGGATCGGTGCACCCCACGGTGATATACTTGGTCTTATGAACCCTTTGTCCAACAAGTCATGAAGTTGCTCCATGAGCTCCTTCATCTCTGTCGGTGCCAATCGATACGGAGCTTTAGAAATCGGCTGACCTCTTGGCTATAGATCGATCTGGAATTCGATCTTCCGTTCCGGTGGTACTCCCGTCAAGTCATCGGGGAAGACATCCGCAAACTCCCGCACCACTGGAACCCTGACAAGTCCACACCTTTCGCCTCAGTATTGGTGACATAAGCTAAGTATGCCCCGCACCCATGCCTCAATGACTTCACTGCCTTTATCATAGAGATAATTCTCGGTAGAGAGCTCACTATGTCACCATACACTGTCACCACCGTTCCTTCTAAGGACTTCAACATTATCATTTTATGTCGGCAAACAGTGTCCACATCGAATGCGGCCAACCAATCCATCCCCAACACATCCTCAAATCCTCCTATAGCAATAATAAATAATCTAACAGGGAACCTATGACCCTCTAGATCAATGAAACAGTCGTCTAAAGCTTCAATGACTCTGGTGGGTGATCCCGCTGCGGTCTCAACACTAAACGGACTTTCAATCATCCTAGCCGTCTTACACAAACTCTTGTAAAAAGATGGGGCTACAAAGCTCTTACTTGCCCCCGAATCAAATAAAACTAAAGCTGGTACGTTATTAATAAGAAAAGTACCTGAAACAACATCAGGGTCAGTCTTGGCTTCAGCTGCAGTCATGGTGAAAGCTCTAGCTTTAGCCTTAGACTTTTCAACTTCTTTCTTTACTGGGACTACTTCACTGCTTGGTCCCGCACTCTGTTCTGCCTTACACTCTTTCACAAGATGGCCAAAACCCCCACACTGGTAACACTTAGGACTGCGCTGGAATCTGTAGCAAAATGTCCCACCTTACCGCAGCTATAACAAGAACCCGCATCAGCCCTGCACTCACCCGAGTGTATCTTACCACACTTGCGACACGAATCAGGACCATCGGTCCTAGCCTTCTTCACAAATATAACCTTCAAATCTTTACCGAACCTCTTGAGGGGTACGGACCACTTCTTATCCTCTGGTTTCTTCTCTTGCACCTCAGCTCCCATGACATCATCATACAAAGTTCCACTAAGCTCCACCGCATCGTCAAAACTCGAAGGTTGATGAGCCTTGACTAAATGCCTAACACGATCCGGTAGACCGGCTACATAAAACTTCATCCACCGTTCATCATTTCCAGCTAAATGTGGCACCAAACGTTCCATCTCTATAAACTTCGACATGTACTCATGATGAGTCGATTTACCTACCTTGAGAGTCAGAAACTCTCTCTCTACTCTTTCTAGCTCTCCCAAAGCATGGAACTTCTTCCTAACCAAACCCTTTAGATCCTCCCAAGTCATAGCATCCAACTCCTGAGTCATCTTTCTTTCACCGAGTTCCACCAGTGCAAAGCCTCAGCAGAGAAAGAGTGAGAAACGAACTTCACGATCTGCTCCGGCTTGCACTCACTGATAGAGATGGTGGACTCCATCTCAGTAAGCCAGTGATATGTGGCCATTGCATCCTACAAACCATCGAACCTAGGTGGATCGCACTTCTTAAATTTCCCGTAGTCACAGTTGCCGCGAGTTCCAGCCGACCTATTCTTCTTTTCCACCTCCACTAGCACTCTCGTCTCGAGCTCTTCGAATGCTGCCTTCACGATATCAGGCAGATATTCATGGATTATCTCAGACACTTCCTTCTTAATTACTTCGCGAACCTCAGGTTCGAATTGGAATCCTTCATTGTGCTCAGAATGCACCGAAGGTTCAGCACGCACTGACGGTTCAGTATGAACCGACACCTCTTCAAGGTTATCATTCTCACCCTGGGCGTTCTCACGTCGCCCCCCTAGCAGTAGCATTAGTAGCAATTTGTCTCTTAGGTGCTATCAGATACTGAAAATAATAACAAACAGAGCAATACTTAGGTATCATTTAAAACAATCTGAGTAGTGCTATTAGTTAATGACGGTGGCCAATCGCCATTACCCGCTTGCCTTGCCTTTCAGGTTTTAAACCATCCCTATACTGCATCTTGGCATAACGCCCCTTTCTTAGCCTACACACACATATACACTAACTCATACCTAGCGCTTCTGGATTTTGGTTACGTGTGATGACATTCCCTACACATTGGTCCCACTCTCAGTCTAAGTCTAGGCATCGAGAATGCCCAGATTATTTAAACCACCGCTCTGATACCATCTTGTAAGGCTCCAAACCCGGGAACCCGACACGTTAGCATACACGTAAGCACAATAGTAAATGACATCAAATCGTCTCAATAAATGCAGCAAAAAATAAACAGCCAATAGTGGTTAATGACCCAAATCTAAAACATAATCCAAACAAGTAATAATATCTAAATCATTCAAGATCATAACAGAAAATAACTGTCATCAAAACGATCACGGTAACCAAACTCCATCCAGAAGACGCCAGCTCACACTTTCTCTTTACCTGAAATGCATGCTAAAATTCAGCTATGCTGAGTGAGTTCTATAGTAATTCGTTCGGGGATGTTAACTCCCGAACCTTTATTAAAAATGATTTTACGTCCCTTTTTTAGTTTCTAGGGTCTATTTCTTAGTTCAAGATCCCTCTTACTAACTGGAATCAAAGAATTAGTAGATCTGTTCTCCCAAAATGGTAATGGGCTTGGGTTATGAACTTATAATCTATAATCTGATGATCAAGTCGATTCACAAAGGCTTTCTCATTTCTTTACCATTTAATCAATTATATATTTTATCGACATACACGAAATCATGTCGACTAGCCTAAGAACTCGTACGATCATGACTAGTTGACTGATCATCGTCAGTCACAACAACCCACCGACCAACACCGACTTACGTTTACGCTTAAGCAACCAATTTCATCCAACTAAGGTCAGACTAAATTCCCATCGACTAGGGTAGACACGATATCAATTATCCTCTTACCATAAGATCACGACATTAGATTACATGACACCGAACCCTACGCATACAATTATAACTATCATTTACAATGCGTTTATTAACGTCAAAACCCTTACCATTTCGTGCCTTCGCTATATTGCACGTTGCATGTATTCTTGCTCAAAACTAAAAAACGTTTAAAAGAGGGCGATAGAAACTCACCTTTGCTTGACACGTCTCGCTCCCTAGAACCCGTTAACATCCCGTACTCCTCCTTCGACCTCTTACTTAACAAATACACAAGTTACGAGTCAATACACAACTCGACGCTCATACTCTCTCTCTCTCTCTCGTGTCACAAAATTTATGTACGTGACCACCCGTGGGTGGCCCTTACCGTGCATGGCTTTCCATGCAACGCATGCACGCCCGAACCAAACCCAAACTGTCACCCCGCAGCCCATACCGGACCACCCCCGCGCATCCGCCACTGCCGTGAATCCTCGCAGCCGCCACAACCTCAGACTTGGACCCAGGCTTCTTTCCACCTAGCCGTTAGCCGAGCTACTCCACCACTGTACCATCCTTACTAGCTCACGCCTTCCCGCCAAGCCGACCAGCCCTGTTCCGGCCTCACATCGCTGCTTCCGTGGTCACCCAGCACCTCCCCAATCGTCGAACTAAGCCTTCGGGTCATCCCCTTCCTTTTCCGGCCATTCACGAGTCGCCGGCCACCCCCTAGGGTTCCGGCTGAACACCCGATAGACACAAGAACATCCAAAAACCTAAACCGTAATAATAACGAGTCAAGAGTGGAATTATACCTTCGATCCAAGTGACTCGTGCTAGTAAAATCACTAGAGAACTCGCCGCCCATCTTCACTCGACTCCTACGAAAACCCTAGGATCATAAACGCAAGCATCACGGTTAAACGGGGTTACAAACACACATACGATGATTAGAGGTTCACGATTTTTACCTTGATCTCGACAAGAACTCGACGGGTTGCTTCCTCCTCTTCCCTTCTCTCTCTCGACAACCGCAAGTCGCAAATGGGGAACCCCCATTGTCGTAACACCCCTTTAGGGTGTAGCTCCTCGGACCGGGCTTCGGCCCTTGCGTCCTAACGGCCCCCACTCGGGCTTGGCCCGCCTCAATTCATTTTATTAAAATGATCCTGCAAGTCTTGATAATTATATATTAACTAAGACTAATTATTTATAAACACGACCACGCACTAACTCCGTCAAGTCTTCTCTCCCCGCGAACCGTTATTTACAGTAATTACAAACCCGTTTTCTAAACGAAAAACCGAGATGTTACATAGCGGAGCCATTGTATTCAATTATCTCTCCTTGGCCATTTATGAAGTTGGGGATGGATATAGTCGGCAAGCTTCCCAAGGCATTAGGAGGAAAAGTATTCATGCTAGCAATGACAGAGTACTTCTCAAAATGGATCGAAGCCGAAGCATTTGTCCAAGTAAGATAAAAGGAAGTCATCTCCTTCATCAAGCGCAATATCCTGACAAGATTAGGGATCCCGGCGGAGATAGTATGCGACAATGGGTCTCAATTCATCGGCAAAAGGACAACCAACTTCTGTGCTAGTTGGGGGATCAAAATGATAACTTCCACCCCTATACATCCTCAAGCCAATGGACAGGCGGAATCTAGCAACAAGATCATCATCAACAACCTCAAGAAAATATTGGGAGCAAAGAAAGGAAGATGGGCTGAAAAGCTACCTTTTGTACCGTGGGCAGATAGAACAACCGCAAAGAGCGTAACAGGACAAACGCCATTTTCTTTGGTGTTTGGAACTAAAGCTATGATCCCTATTGAGATGGTTATCCCTATTGTCAGAACCAATCTACAAACTTCAAAATCCAACAACGAAGCCCTTACTCATGATCTCGACACAGTGGATGAGCTCAGGGACATTGCCAAGGTTCATATAGTAGCTTACCAGCAAAGAAAAAAAAGGTCATACAACAAGAGCATAAGGATCAGAAGATTCCAAGTGGGTGACTTAGTACTGAGGAAGGCATTCCAGAATACAACTAATCACAGCGAAGGAAAGCTTGCACCAAAATGGGAAGGCCCATACCTGATTGACTCAGAAGCAGGCAAATGTGCGTATTGGTTAGCTACTATGGAAGGAGAAATCCTGCCAAGATCCTGGAACGCCATCTACCTTAAACCCTACTTTATGTAAGTTAGAAATTATATTCTAACTAAAATGGTTCGTCTTCTTTCCATAATTATTTTTAATTTTTATTATCCTTTATCAAAGTACTGACTTGTGCGTCGGAGGGGTATTAGCCAGTCTTACACCCCCCTCACCAAGGTTTCTTGTTTTGCAGCAGGGATCCTGGAGGATTCTTACACAAGATAGAGATTGGCCATCTCTCCTAAGTTTAGGTATCTTGAAATACCTAGAAGGTTTAAACGGCTTTTGCCTTTCTAAGTATTGGGTTAATACACCCCGCCAGGAGCGCACGATATCCAATTATAGTTCAAGGTGGTGCGACCAGTCCATGTAACAGTGGCTGATAATTTCCTCATTATTGGCTATATATTGGGTGCTACAAATATAACAGGCGTGTTATTACTCAAGTTTCTCCCGAGCATTTAACACTTACGTGTTAAAGCTAAAGTTTTTAGCATTTTCATGCTAAGTTAGAATTGGCTTAGCCCACTTTATTTGGCTCAACCCACGTTATCTAGCTTGGCCCACGTTTTTTTGGCTTAGCCCACGGTTCTAATTTGTCAGAGATTAAAGACTTATGAATATCATGAAGTTCAATTACTAAGTCTACGACATGACTAAATACTGGGGACAAATAATAGTTGTTGTACTTTGGACTCTATGCTATAATTTGGCATGTACATCTACCCAACTTGATATTCAAATAAGGTATGTGATGGTTATTTTTTATATTGAAAAACTGAATGACTAAGTCATGATACATTTGGTATTCTTACTTGACATTTATCAAAACCAAATTGTATTTTCCTAAGTCTAAGTTTGATAAAAACCTGAGAGTTTATTATTGAGGATCCGGTATCCCGAAAATATGTTCAAACCTATTTTTCTAAGTATTACAAACTTTTGATTATCTAAGGATCCTAATTTCCTAAACCATATCAAAATAAACCAAATATGTAACACTCATGGCAAACAGTCATAAACTGTCTACTAATATTTAAAGTGCAGGAAAGAAAAGTGATCCGGGCTTCATCCAAAACCTGGACCCATCCACCCGGAATCACAAACTGTAAAATTATCTCCCCATGACAGGGATCCCAAAAGCATAAAAAATAAAATTGTTAAGAGACAAGAAAGGAAATTGTTTTAAGTCAAGAACAGTTGAAAAACCACAAACATTAGGACTCAGGTCTCGGCATCATTACCCTCATCGCCCTGTTCAACATGCTTATCTCCATCAACAACTCCAGTATCCTCAGCAGCCTTGCTGGTCTCCACTGCTTCACTTCCTAGCTTGGCCAGAGAAGAGCTCCATCCCTCAAGATCCCAGGCTGCACGATCAAGACCCTCAACAGCCGCATGCTCAGCCATCTGGATCATGGATTGAAGAATATACTTGGCTGCGAGCTTCTTAGCATCATCCACGGTTCGCTGAAGTCTCAACTCATACTGGGTTGTGCTTTCCTCCATCTTATTCTTCTGAACCTGAATCTCTTTCTCCAAGTACTTGCTCTTAGAGGCAAAGATTTTCTTCAAGTCCTCAACTTTCTCCAGCGCTTCCTCAACACTCTTCTCCGCTTCATACAAGTTGGCGTAAAGCTTCTCGAGACCCTACAAGATTTAAACAGATTAATGATTCGAGATCCTGAAATAAGCATTGGGATACCAAGAGGATACTTACCAGATTCATCAAGCACTGAAGTTTCTTGGTGGTCTCAGCGGAATCCATCCCCTCAAAGAACTCAAGATCCAGTACCTCCGGTGTTTTCCACTTTTTGCTTCCTGAAGCTTTGGACCGGAGAAAAGGGGCAAGAGGCTTGGCACTTGCAAGTGTGGGACCTTCTTTCTTGACCACGACAGCCCTAGATAGAAGGCTGTCAAGATTAGACAGAGCAAACTGGGAGCTTGATTTAGGGATTCCCCTGCATGTATTTCCAATAAAGCTTGAATTATTTTATCTGTGTCCGTTCTTGCAGGAAACAGTTCAGCAAACTTTGAAGCTACACAAGGATAAACATAAATCATTATCAGCTAATCAAAAGTAACATAAAATCACAGGGATACTAATTGTTTCCTACCCTTCTTAACCCATTCAAGCGACAAACGTTTCCCACCGGGGATGGAATCTCTCCTGACAAAGAAGAATTTCCGCTTCCGGTCAGAATCGTTTTGTGTGGCTTTTGGAATTTAATGAGTTCGCCCAGTCTTAAGCTGAAGGAAAAATCGAAAAGAACCATGGGTTCTTAAATTGTAAGTGTCAGCTAGCTTAGGAACACCAATGGTTAGAGAGTGTGAACAATTCAGCTTTTCAAGAGTAGCCAAAATTCTCCAAACCATCGGCATAAATTGGGAATAACAAAGACCGGTAAGCTTAAAAAACTCGCTAGTGAGTGGAGGAAAAGAATATGACAGACCCAAAGTAAAAGGATAGCTATGGAAGAAAACCCATGTTTCAGAAATCAGATCAGCTTTTGTTCTAGAATCAAAAGACCTAAAAATGGTTTTTAAACAGTTTTTTTTTTTTTTTTTTTTTTGAAGTTGACTTGGAGAAGGCCATTTAAACCCTAATTCTCTCCCCCCTAATGGCGATTTTGGAGAAACCCTTTGTTCTTCATCCTAATCTGATTTTCGTCTAATGATCTTGGAGTTTGTTTAGCGATTCTAATCCTTGGATTATTACCTACATACAAATCTCCATAATCACCAAGATCCGATCGGTTTAGGGTTTTATTTTTTCTGGTTTTCAAAATCGTAAGCTTTAGAAGCTTTTGGATCTCCTGATTTATTATAAGGTCTGTGATTGATCGCGATTAACATTTGTTAAATTAGCTAGATCGATACGAACCCTTCTAACTTATCTAGGATTGATGATAGCTTTCTACGGCTATAGGGATTAGGGTTTTTGCTTTTTTCATTTTTTTTCTGGTTCGTGGTTCTCCTTGGTGGTTCTTTGATTTTGCTATTGCATGGTTGTTCCTTATTATTGTCGATGGAGAGAGTTGAAGATTCTGATGGGGATGATCGTCCCAAACCAAATAACTTGGCCGCTAAGATAAAGAAAATTGATGTGCCTATCAAAGGTATTTTGAAAAAGTTGAATATATTTTCTGATTCTAGCATATCTTCGAACCAATCTATGATTGGTAAGGAGACAAAGTTTTTGGTAGGAGATAATGATCCAAATTTGAATCATGAAGATTTATCTATACCCGGTAAGTGTGATTCCAATTTGGAATGTGATTTGAATGCGTATTCTGCTGATAATGTGCTCAAACCTGGAACTAATTCGAATATTGGTGTTTCATATGCATCAAAGCTGAAATCGGGTAAGGAGATTAAACCCATTCACTTTCGTCTACTTAAATCTGCTGAGGTGTTGGAAGATGTCGACATTGTTCTTCCTAAGGAGGCTGTTAGAATTGTTCAAGATAAGTTTGCAAACACTATATACGGCTATTTTTTGGGAAAGAGACTTGCTTTTCCGGTTGTCGAGTATTTTGTTAAAAAGAATTGGTTGAAATACGGCTTACAAAAATCAATGATGAATTCGAATGGATTTTTCTTTTTCAAGTTCTCGGATGACAAAGGGATGAAGGAAGTATTGGAGGGTGGTCCGTGGCTGATTAGGAATACACCATTCTTGTTAAATATTTGGACCCCAACTACAAGTTTAAAGAAAGATGATATCAAGAAGGTGGCAGTTTGGGTTAAAATCCATAATGTTCCTTTAGCAGCCTATTCGGATGATGGGTTGAGTATGCTTGCAACTAAATTGGGCACCCCAAAGATGCTTGATTCTTATACGTCTCAGATGCGTTCAGATTCTTGGGGTTGGAGCAGTTTTGCTCATGCACTAATTGAACTTTCGGCTTAAATTGCTTTAAAGGAGGAATTAACAATTGCTATTCCGGTTGTAGAAGGGGAAGGCTATGTTAAAGAAAGCATGAAAGTTGAATATGAATGGCGTCCTCCTAGGTGTGATATATGTAAATTTTTTGGTCATCAAGTGTCTCATTGTCCTAAGAATGTTAAAGTTGTGCAGAATAATATTAAAGAGAAAGATGCTGATGGTTTTAGTTTGGTTACAAATAAGGGCAAGTCTAATAACAAGAAAGGTGTCACGATTAATAAAGCAAAACCGATATTTATTTATAGACCCGTGGGGAGGAAACCTGTTAACAATGATGGAGGATCATCCTCTAGTACGGTGGTGCCTATTTCAAACCCGTTTACTGTTCTTGAAAAGGATGGTAGTGAGTCTATGAAAAGAAGGAAGGGTACTTCTTCTAGAGGTCAGCCGAGTGCTTCTCATAAGACATATAATGAGTTAGGTTTTGTTGATGATGAGGGGATTGAGATAGTGTATGATGAGACTGCCAAATTCATGGAAGTAGGTGTACAACCAAATTATGAGGGGGCAAGCACTCCCGGTTCAATGAGTTTTAATGGGTAGTATTGCTTCTTGGAATATTAGGGGATTGAGCCGTCCCCTTAAACAGAAAGAGGTTCAGGAAGTTATAAATGAAAATCATCTTAATGTTTGTGCTATTTTGGAGTCTCATATGGATGTGTCTACAGTGTATGGTGCTTGTCGGTCTATTTGTAGAAGATGGAATTGGACATCAAATGGTTCGATTTGTGATAAGGGTACTAGGATTATTGTGGGATGGAATGCTTTGATCTCATGGTGTTATCCCAAACTAATCAGGTTATACATACTCAAGTGATTTACAAAGCTGATAATAAAGCGTTTTTTTGTTCTTTCATCTATGCGGATAATGATTATGTTAAGAGGAAGGATTTATGGCAGAATTTAAAGGTACATAAAGGTTTTGTGAATATTAATCCTTGGGTACTTTTGGGTGATTTTAATTCTTCTTTGAATTTGGAGGATAACTTATATGGTTCATCAAAAATTACTACGGGTATGAAGGAATTTAAGGAATGTGTGGATCATATTGAGGTGTTGGATATTAACCATTCGGGGTTTCATTATACGTGGAATCAAAAGCCGAAAAAGGGGGTTGGTATTTTGAAGAAAATTGATAGAGTTATGGGGAATGCACAGTTTGTGGTTGACTTTTCGTCGGCTCATGCTATCTTCCAGCCTTATCGTATTTCTAATCATAGTCCTTGTATCTTGAAGCTTCCTAATATCTCTAAATCAGGGCCGAAGCCGTTCAAATTTGCTAATTTCTTAGTTCATAAGGCTGAGTTTAAAGCGGAAGTTGTAAAAGGTTAGGGGACGGTTTGTAGTGGCAACCGTATGTATTGTGTGGTTAAGAGGCTGAAATTGCTTAAATCTCCGTTGCGAAAGCTGTTGTATACACAAGGAAACTTGCATGAGAAGGTGGTTAAGTTAAGGGCTAAGTTGGATGAGGCCCAAATGGCTATTGATGATGATCCATGTAATAATACTTTACGTGAAGATGAGGCTGGTATAGTTAAGGCGTTTATTGAAGCTAAACTGGATGAGGAACGCTTTTTGAAACAAAAATCTAAGATTGAGTGGCTTCATGTTGGTGATTCAAATTCGGCTTATTTTCATAATTCCCTAAAATGCAGAAATCATGTAACTCGTATTGATTGCATCAAAGATCGTAATGGTATTATTTTTGAAGGGGTTGATGTGCCAAAGGCTCTAGTTGATCACTATTCTAAATTTTTGGGTGTGGAAGGTAATCTTTCTAACTTTATGAATCCGGATTTGTTGGTTAGGAGGTTGTGTCCAATGAAAGCTCTGAATATGGTTCGGGATGTTTCTATAGTTGAAATTAAAGAAGCTATGTTCTCGATTGGAAATGATAAGGCCCCTGGCCAGGATGGTTTTTCGGCTGCTTTCTTTAAACATTCTTGGGATGTGGTGGGTAATGATATCTCTTGTGCTATTCAAGAGTTTTTTGCTAATGTGAAGTTACTTAAGGAAATCAATCATACTATTTTGGCGCTTATTCCTAAGGTGCCTACTCCTGATTCAGTTATGGACTACCGCCCCATTTCTTGTTGCAATGTCCTTTATAAGTGCATTAGCAAAATTATTACAAATAGAATAAAGGTTGGTTTGGATGATGTTGTGGATATTAATCAATCAGCTTTTATTCCTGGGAGACGGATTTCTGATAATATTTTGCTTACTCAAGAATTGATGCATAACTATCACCGCAATATTGGTCCTCCTAAATGTGCTTTTAAAGTTGATATTCAAAAGGCTTATGATACGGTGGATTGGTCGTTCTTGAAGTCGTTGCCGGTGGGTTTTGGGTTTCATCCCAAAATGGTGCATTGGATTATGGTTTGTGTTACTACTACATCTTTTTCGATTGGGGTTAATGGTAATATTCATGGTTACTTTAGAGGTAAAAGGGGTTTGCGTCAAGGAGATCCAATGTCTCCTTATTTATTCACTATGGTTATGGAAGCTTTGATGCTCATTTTGAAGGATCTGCTTGCTAAATCCTCTAATTTCAAGTTTCATAACCTTTACAAGAAACAAAGAATTGTGAATGTTTGCTTTGCGGACGACTTGTTTCTGTTTGCTAGAGGAGACGTCAACTCGGCTAGAATCATTATGGAAGGTTTGGACAGGTTCAAGAACATTTCGGGTCTTGTTCCTAGTATGGATAAGAGTACCGTTTTCTTTGGTAATGTTCCTAGAGAGGATAAGCAATGTATTTTACAATTGATGCCTTTTGAGGAAGGATCTCTTCTAGTTCGCTATTTGGGTGTGCCTCTTCTTTCTTCTAGATTATTGTATAAAGATTGCAAGATTCTGGTTGAATGGTTGGAGTCTAGAATTGATAGTTGGAAGAATAAAACTTTGTCGTTTACTGGGCGTCTTCAACTTATTAAATCTGTTTTATCTTCCATGCACATTTATTGGGCCTCTGTTTTTATTCTTCCGGCTCGGATAATTGCTGATTTAGAGAAGAAGATGAGAGCTTTTCTATGGTGTCAAGGGCCGATGAAGAAAAGTAGGGCGAAAGTCAAATGGAGAGATGTTTGCCTTCCTAAGTATGAAGGTGGTTTGGGTATTCGCAGAATTCGTGACATGAACATGGCTTTGATGACTACTCATATTTGGAGTCTTCTTACTAGAAGGAATTCTATATGGGTTAAGTGGATTCATGAGCATAAAATTAAAGGAAATTCTTTTTGGCAGATTCGGTCGATGGGCAATTGTGCGTCGGGTTGGAGGAATATACTGCAGTTGCGTGATCGGGTTCGTCCTTTTATTGTTTCTAAGATTGGAAATGGTTTAACATCTTCAGCTTGGTTTGATAATTGGGCTCCCATGGGGCCTTTATATTCTTTCATCTCGCCCCGTCAAATACACAGGGCTAGTTTTAATCTTGATTCGAAGGTTATTGATATTGTGAACAATGTTTCTTGGAGGTGGCCCAGAGCGTGGCTTGATTTGTTTTCGGTGCTTATAAACCTTCAGCCGCCTACTATCCGTTGTGATGTTCCTGATTATTTTGTTTGGCGTGATTCTAATGCAGTGGAGCACGAATATTCAGCTTCGATTGTGTGGGATACGATTAGATCTTATGAACATAGAGTCCCTTGAGTGGAGATAGTATGGTTTGCCAACTGTATCCCAAGACATGCTTTCCTTGCGTGGCTAGTTTGCAAGAAGAAATTAAAGACTCAAGACAAGTTAAGGCAATGGGATGTTGGTGGTGCTACCAATTTAAACCTGCTTTGCTATTCTCTGTGTTGCTCGGATCCGGATTCACATGACCATTTGTTTTTTGAATGCTCATTTTCCATACAGGTTTGGTCTTCTATAAAGTCTTGGGCTGGTATTCAGATTGGGTCGAATAAGTGGGAGGATATTGTGTTGTGGTTGATGTCCGTTCCTAATAAGAAGTCGATGAGGAGTGTCATAGGCCGTTTACTTCTTGCTGCGACAGCTTATTTCATTTGGCAAGAGCGTAATGAGAGGCTTTTTAAAACTCGTAAAAGATCTATTCCTATGATTTGTGAAGCTATTGTTTCTACGGTTCGATTGAAGCTAGCTTCGGTGAAGGTCAAGAGTTCTATGACGGGTTTGAGCTTGCTTGAGAAATGGAACTTGCCGAGCATGTAGAGACTTTAATTTGTTTCTGTCTCTAGTCATTGTCTAGAGTTTGTTTTGGTTTTGTTAGTTGTGTTTTTGAGTTGTTTTGCTTTTGAGCTGGTTTTACACTTCCTGGCATGTCGGGATAGTGAACTAGTGGGGTTCTCAGCCTCACTACTTGTGCTTGTTGTTTTGTTGATAATATAAATTTGATCTGGGGTAACCCTTTACCCAAAAAAAAATGGTTTTTTGAGGAAAAACATTGTTTGATTTCAAAAGTTTGATGTCCGAATCGGTGAAAGAACAGAACTCAAGATCAGAGTGATCAAGGATCCCCTGATCTATAAAATCCTCTATTGTTTCAACAATGATAGAAGAAGCCGATGTGGTCATTTTCTTGCCCATAATCGTAAAAGGTTAGACGAAAGAAATCAAAAAATATCAGAGGATATTTTTTTTACCTGTTTTGGCTTGGAGAAGACGAGAATGAAAGAGAAGGAGTAATAATGATTTTATCCTACAAGTGCAACGGTTAATTGCATTGGTTTTCGTAAACATCTCTTCGCAACCTTATCATCATTTACTATTTGAATTTTGAAATTTTTACAGATGTCGATAAGTGTTTGACATCTGTTAAAATTTGGGGACAATTGTTATGGGTCATTTTACAGCTAAGGATCATGAATCTTCAACGTACTTCGGTATCCTGACAGGTTTTGGTGTCCTCAGTATTTAACCATTGTATCTTTCGTTTACATTGACCAATACGCAGGTAAAACACGTGTAGTCAATGTCATCCCTAAAGAATCACTCCAGAAGTCAAGGAGAACGTGTTGAAGACGCGTGGAGTGGCCTCCAACGGTCATAATTGAAGAATTAGTCTATCCAGGGATTCTCGGATAGTTAGTTAGCATTATCTCTGTATTTATTCAGTAGTCTTGATCGATTAGGAACACTTCACTACGTACTTAGCATTCTAAACGCATAATCACTTCTGTAACACACTTAGCTCGATCATTTACTGCTCAACACCTGTAATCTTTTTATCATTTATTGAAAAAACGAGGCAGGTGTCGATTGTCACCTCCCGAAGTTTTATGCTGGCGGTCCCTAAAGATCAAGGGATTTACTCGTAAACAACCGAGTCACTTTTTACGTTCTTACATTGTCTTAGATTGATTTTACAAGCACACTACCTCACAAACTAAGTTTGGTTACAAAATTAGTCTTGTTAATTTTTACCCAAAACGAGTAGGTTACTAAATTGTCCTATTATGGCTAAGAGAGAGAGGATTTATATTTAAATAAATTTCATAAATTGTTATTTTGTGAGTAAAATGACCATTATGCCCTCAAGTGGTTTACACTTAACAGAAAAAGATAACAGCAGTTAGTGTAAAGTACATAGGATGTGTAAAAATATATAAAAAATAACTTATGATGTACTTATTAAAGTCAAAGGACATAGAGTACAATTTCATATACAATTAAACGACAATATGCATAGTTTAGTCTAATGTCTTTTTAGTCGTAAAGACAATACTTGTGAATGCTAACATTTACTTTTTTTCTCTTTTATTCTTCTTTTTCTTTTATTCTAGTGTTTTCTAGTCTGTTTCGTAATATACATATACAAGTTTTCAGTTCTAGACACTTGCTTCATATTTTTTGTTCGGTCACACTGAAATGAAGAAGACTTATGTGAACCACATTTCTTAAGTATTAACGTCCGACCAAAATATATTTGTTACATATAATTTATTCGGTTGTATTTAGAATTACGCACCACGACGAACATTCTCCATCTCTCGTTAATTTAAGTGGTTGACCGACAAAAAATAGCAAATGTTGACCCTCTATTTCTTGGCAAACCGGTTATTACTCAAAGTATATAAGCAATTTTCGCTTTATAAGCAAACCATTGGCTTGTTTAGTTAAATGATTCCCCACAGGAGATCATAATAAAGATTAAAAAAAAAAAGAAATAATAAATAAAAAATAACGTTCTAAAAAAAAGTGAAAAGAATAACATACAATGGGGAACCATTATCTTGTTTTATTTTTTACTCTCTCGTTCATCATTTCGGTGCAGGCTGTACGACATTCCGCTAGCCTCGACGACGAACAACTGTGAGTTAATTGTTTACTGTTTCTTTTTAATGTTGTTTAGAACGGGGTAGTTTTAAAACGCATGTTCGACTGGGGGCTTTTTGTAAAAAAAATTGTTACAAAAATAGGGTTGCCGCACTTGGTAAGTTCGACATCTAAGGCGACATCTCCCTTAGATATTTAAATTTTCTTTTTCTTTAATTTTTATGTAATATTCAGTTAACATTAAATCTAGTTTTTTTTAATAAGATGTAATATCTGGTATATTTTAAAAACCTAAATACACGGCTATTTTTTAATTTTTTTTATCTACGTTTTGATATAAATTTTATTAAAATCTGAGTTTTATCAAAGTAACGGATTTTTTAATATTATGAGACAAATAATATGTTATTTATTATACAATCCAGTTTTCAAAAAGTTTATATCAAAACGTAAAAAAAACATAACCATGTGTTTAGATTTGAAAAAAAATGTCATACATTACAAGTTACTAAATCCAAATTAAATGTTAAATAAATATTGCAAAATAAAAAACAAAGTTGATGAAAAATGAATCAATTTGTAGATGTCGTCAGTGGCGGATCCAGGAAATTTTGTAAGGGGGTTCACCCTATAATATTTTAGGGGGTTCATCCCAGTTTTTTACCTACCGTTACACTAAAATTTCGAAACTCGGGGGTTCCTGTGCACCCCCCCGCTTCACTTAAGTCCGCCCCTGGATGTCGCACTTTGGAAAACCCCATCTTTTGTAATCGCAGAAAAAGTACGACGAACCTTCTTGTTCCGGCGTACTACCCTGATACGTTAAGGTTAAATTCTCTAGTGTATTATTTTTAAAACCGAGCCAAGTCAAACACGTGTGTCAATATTTCATATATTGTATATATATTAACATGTGCAAATTCTTTTATAGGCTTCAATTTTCGGGTGGAAACGCAACAAGGAGGGACCTAGCCGAATGTGTGGCAGGTAACATAATCGACAAGTGTTGGAGGTGTAAACCCGATTGGGATAAAAACCGACAAGCCTTAGCCCAATGCGCGGCTGGTTTCGCAAAGGGGACCACTGGGGGCTCGGGTGGCGAGGTCTACATTGTAACGGATCCTACAGATGCTGATGCTGCTGCCCCAAAGCCAGGAACACTTCGCGCTGGTGTCACCCAAAACAAACCTATCTGGGTTACCTTTGAGAAAGATATGGTCATCACTCTGACTCAAGAGCTCGTTATAACGAGCGACACGACGATTGATGGTAGAGGTGCGAAAGTTGAGATCACGGGTGCGGGTCTCACCCTTTATAATGTGAAAAATGTGATAATTCATGGGGTAAACATCCATGATATAAAGGAATCACCAGGAGGGATGATTAAGAATTCGGATGGTCCACCAGGACTGAGACAAAAGACTGATGGTGATGGGATATGTGTTACGGGTTCGTCTAAGATATGGATTGACCATTGCAGTCTTAGTAAGGGTCCGGATGGGCTCATTGATGTCACCTTGAAAAGCACTGCTGTAACCATTTCCAACTGCAAGTTCACCAATCACCATAAGGTAATTAATTTTTTTTATATGGGGAACCCGCTTATGCGGTAAACCCCTGGGCCTTAACCAATAGCCTAATAAACCGTCAGAAAAAGGTAATAGGTCGGGTAGATGGCCTTGTGGTAAGAATAGAACGCAAGATCTCATGCGTGTGGGGCATAAGGCTTACCACTTACGGCACAAATTAATTAATTTAAAAGCTTATATTTGAGTTTTAAGTCAAAACAAGAGAAAAAAAAAACCAGAACTATGAGCATGCATCCAAAGGACAACCAAGAAACTATATAACTTAAAACAGAGAAGAATAAAATAATGTAAAAATCCACCGAAGGTTATTGATAATGCACACACTTTTGACCACTTGAACATAAACATTTCCTAAAGCAACCTATTAGAAAAAGGTTGCATAAGCTTACTCGGCTAAGAAGACTAGATTTCAGGCACACAAAAAACCTTGAAAAGTATAATTGGGTTCACCAAAAATCCAATAAAAACCACCATGTAGCCTGTTGGAGAGATTTTAGCCAACATTTCCCTATCCCGGCTAGATTTTAGCCGGCAGCCGTTACACGTGGTCTGTTTTGGCTGATTTTTGGTGGACCCCCATTGTAAATTTTTTTTGTGTCGGATAAATTCAAGCCTCCTTAGCCGGATTAGGTGAGATGACGTTTTCTGAATTATTGATTTTGAATATGTTTGTTTTTTAGTGGACTAAAAGTCTATGTACATATTGGCTTCAAACTTGGTCAAAATATACATTTTGGTAATTTTTAATTCATGTTTTAATTATGGGTTACTAGGTTAGTCTCTATATGAGATAGTGACTTCCTATGTCTTGGAGTTATAGCTTAGAGTTGCCAATACTATATTATACCTGAGTTTTAGATTTTTGTCTGACAACAAACTGCTTCAAGAGAAAATTGCCCATCCTTGTGTGATATCTTTTGTGAACTCTATGACACAGAAGTCACTATTTTAACTAGCAACTAACTTAGAATTGAAAACAAAAAATGACCCCATTTTATTATTATTAAGTGTTGGGTTTAATCTTGACTTTAGTTTTAGTATTTGCCTTTTTATAAAGTTGAATTCATTTCCTATATTTTTTGTTACTGAATTATACAATGCATAAACAGTTAATACTACTCGGGGCAAACAACGCGCATGAGGAAGATAAAGGCATGCAAGCCACAGTCGCGTTCAACTTGTTTGGTGAAGGATGTGACCAAAGAATGCCTAGATGCCGATTTGGGTTATTTCAAGTCGTTAACAACAACTACGAGGGATGGGGAACGTACGCCATTGGTGGTAGCGCCGCCCCAACTATCCTCAGCCAAGGCAATCGATTCGCAGCCCCCGCTGACCCTATAAAGAAAAATGTATTCTAATCTTTTAACCCCATTTAATTTCACATATCTTAAGGTCCCTAGAATGGCTATAAAGTGACTCTTTAATATGGTTTTGAAGGTTTTGGTGAGGGCCGATGCACCCGAGGAAGAGTGGAAGAAGTGGAACTGGAGAACAGAAAAAGACGCGCTTTTAAATGGAGCCGTCTTTGTGCCATCAGGTGTTGATCCGGCATTGACCCCTGAACAAAAGGAGCTGTTGATTGTTGCTGAACCGGGTGAATCGGTACCTCAACTCACCAATGCTGCAGGTGTCCTCTCGTGCATGCCCGGACAACCTTGTTAAATAAGCACCCGATTTGTTAGTTTGCTACGTATATATTAAGTTAAGATAAATGAACCACTACATTGTATTGCACTTGTTATGATTGGAATAACATTTATACAGGTGTTGAATTGTAGATAAACGTGTATATATTTGTGTTAATATGTGAATAATTTCGCATTCATTCAGCACTCTCATCCTTCAAAATCTAGTAATGGTTTTATCCTTGTGTAAGGATGCCAATCTTACATAGCCAATCCACCACAAAACCAAAACAATTAAGACGATAATGGGAGTTTGAAGAATGGTAAAGTACTCAAGTATATATGTCACATTTAAATTGTTTTGTTTTTGGCAAAAGGGATGGATGTATTGGTGTGGAAGACATGTAACATCCATCAAAATTTCAAGCCCAATTTGAGCAAATATAAAATTTAGGGACTATTATGTAAATATGTAGTTCAAGTTTGGGCTAAAAGTGAAAAACCTGGAAAAATCAGGCTTAACGGACCGCTAAGCATTTCCAAATGGACCGTTAAGCATAGGTGATACGTGTAAGTTGTTGTGCCATATGTGTAATAACTCAACCGGAGGTTTAGACACGTATCATAAGTGGCAGACCGTTACCCAACTCCTAAAGGCCCGCCACGCCTCAATTAACCAAAGGTCGACACGTGTTTGACGACTCTTTGTCGATGGGATGGTAGCGGACCGCTACCAATTCCTTAACGGTCCGCTTAGGGTCGCAGATTCTATATATAAATCGGATTTTGAGAGTTCATTTAGAAACATTCGATTTTCGAATTTTTCTTGTTAGGGTTTCGTGCATATGGTTTCTAAACAATTTTGATCATAATAAATAAATAAACACAATGGAAATATATACACAAGCTAGTCTTGGCCATTACCCTAGACTGCCTACCTACATGAGTCCAGATGCAAACCAATAGTTAGAACATTTATACCTTTCCCGTAACCGGCTGACTAACTAAGCTCAACACCTTCAGTTAACGATTCCAGTCACTAGATCTAGTTCACATGAATCTCCTCTACCCGTATTTGAACTCTTTCCAATCTAATCCCTAAGACACCTGTAAAACACCCATCAACCTGAACTCTTTCAGATCTCCCATAAATCACCCACATAATTGAAACTTGACAATAACCAAATAAGAAAACCCGAAACTGACAAAACCAGGTCAACCAGTATAAACCGATGGCAATGTGACAACGAATGAACATGACTCGTGGCGGCATTCCGCGTTGGTAGCGGCAGTGTCCGGTAGCGGCTTCCGGCGTGTAGTGTCCGGACAACGGCGGTTTGGAGGCCGACGATGGCTGACAGCGCAAGGGGGGAGGAGGGGAGAGAATAGGGTTTCCAACTTTTGTAAACCTGATTTACTCTTTAAAATCTTTTGTCCTCCATAATCCCTTAATTCATAACCATCTAGCTTGTTCTCCAAGATTAGGGTTTATGGATCCCTTAGTTACTACTGGATCCATGCAATTAACACTTAATTACATTTATGGGCCTAATCTATTTAATTGTTTAATTAACTAAGAGTTAGTTAATTTAATTATAACCATATGTAATGTAATTATAATTACAATTAAATAACATCGTAATTAATAAATTTGTTCCAAACATATTGCCACCGGTTCATTATTAATCCAATTAATAATGAGGACGATTATTTCATAAATAAACATCGCGTCTAACCGTATCCGTTCGTCATGCTAGTTATTTCATAAATAACTATCTCGGCTTTCATTATATTTGTGTGATGGACTATACTAACTAGTAATATATCTGGTGTTCGTAATCGTTGCCCAAAGTGTAACCCTTTGGATCGTACCTCGTTAACAGTAATGTCAAATATCGTTACTTGGGAATACTAGTCCAACAGACTCCCACTTGCACGAGTCTATCAATACAGACAGTAATGGACATCTAGCTACATCTCACTGCCCCTTTTAAGGTATGACGTTTTATCTAGTAGTCGACTATTCCCGATTAGTCTAAGTACTCTTACTTAACTTTTCGTAATAGTCATGACATTTCTTAATCAATTATCCTATCTGTTCCAGATATCCTGTTTGAACATGAGACATTGTTCTCATCAATTCTCATATAATGTTCAAACATTCTCTTTACTCGATCGAGATTCAAAGTGGTTCCTTCATACACACAGCCGAGCACAACGGTGTAATTATACCAGTTAGGATCAATGAGGGGCCCGAGATATCTTTCACCTATAGTAGTAAGTGGACAAAATTCCATCTTGACTATGTACAACTCTCACTAAGTTTCAAATTAGTTTACAACAAAATCCCTTATTGCTGCCTAGTCAAAGAACATCGTTATACAATGTCAAAAAACAACCTTCCATAGAATCAAGTTCTAGTATATACATTAGGTTTGAGTATACACTAACAATACCATTTTTAAAACCTACTTATGACAACGATCCATGAATTAATTATGAAAAGGGATACTGACCACGTGTCGAAGGCTATTCAAAAACTATATTAAAAACTACTCCTTAGTTACTTCGACTATAGATAGGGAAGTACGGTTGTCGAATCCACAGAGAACTCGTGGAGAATGCTATTCAAGTTAAAACGAGTAAAAGAGTACTAAAGTTTAAAACTTTATTACTTAAACTAATGCAATTTGTAAAAAGAAACGAACTTTGATTTTTAGAAAACTATTAGAGAAAACGACCACTTCGAGTTTCAAATTCAGCAAAACACACGCACAATTTCAGTTTCAAATCAAATCACATAGACATAACCTTGTTTAACTGTTTAACCTAATCACACATTAGTCAATTCATTCACAAAATCAGATTATTCATCATGCAAGAAAACCAAGAAACGATTATAGATGCGATAAATTGAAAACATGCAACTATTCATAAATTAAACACACAATTGAATTCAAAGAACTTAATAGGTTCACAAAACTTCAATCCAATACTGATAATCAACTAAAATTATACGAGTACATGCATAAATCATTCACCTGGAGGGATTACAAAGAGCTTAGCCGTTCATGATTGTAGAAAACATAAAGATTCAAACTTTAAACTTACAAGCATGAAAAACTAAGAACAATTGGCCTAGAAAACTCTGGAATCGCCTTAGGGAAGCTCTGGGACGGCAAGGAAGAAGGTAATTCGTTAATGGGAGTCACAATGGGGGTTATAATTGAAATTAGGTTTAATTTGTCGTAATCCCACTTTCTCGCATACCGCGAAACATTCTGGCCCGGCCTTCGTGTACCGCGAAGGCCAATTAGTCAGGCGTGCTTTTTCTTTCCCTCGCGTGTTGCGAGAAACTTGCCACCGGTACCGCGAAGACCTAAAACTCCAAGAAATTGACTTTTTGCTTTGACTTTGCCTTTCTTTGACTTCTTGGGCTTTGTACCTTTGTTACTTTCTTCGTATACTTCCGCTCTTTAAGCACAATAACCCTGCAACTCATCAAACTACAAGACACACGTAAAATCAACTCGATAAACACAATTAAACTATTAAAACACATAAAAACCGACACTTATACATGGGATATTTAACCTTACATCACATCCCTTATACTTTCATTTTTCACAGCACATATTTTCATAACACGTTAACTGTAACAATCAGTATTTCTGTCCGATTAAACCTAACCACCGACTCTTGAGCCCCCAATTATGTGATTAATATATTATACATTACCAAACCGACAGTCTATCTATGGGTCTCACACTCAGGAAGCTACGACTCAGCCTAATCCTATCTCAATGTCATGTTTAGGCCCGGTTTAAACCTTATAGATTCCCCACCATTATAGAAACGAATTTATATGTTTTTGAAATCAGATGGATAATGGATTGATGGATGAATGTTTTAGCTTTTATTAATGTTTTATGAATAAACCTAACCCAGTGGTGTTTCAATCAAGCTAGAACTCGACATATGACACGTAGGTTGCGGTTTTAAGCAGTGAAGTACATAAGCTTCGAAATAGGGGTGTATCCTACAAGTAGCCATCCCGAAGGTTAACACATAAACGTAACTTAGTCATCCAATATTGATCACTTAAGTCCCGCTCATGGGTATATCAACCAAGTCATTATCCCGGAGGGTAACATGTAGGTTGAACCAAAGCTTTCAATTTTTATTAATTAAGCACATTCAGTTGATGGATTATGGATTGCGGGCGCCATCAACTTTCGGATTTATTTTCATAAAAAAACGGTGTGCCAAAATTTTAAAAACCTATAAATTTTTGTTTATAAAGGTACCTATCACTATTAAAACACATAAAAACCGACACTTATACATGACATATTTAACCTTACATCAGCTACGTCCAATATTCATTCTCTAATGAATATCTATGAACTTGGCCTTCATCTCTTTGAACTTTCATATTAGGAATGATTCATAACTATGAAAAAGCCAACGATTCACAATAGTTTTAGTTCATATTTATTCCCATAAATACAAACGACTACGAACATTTAGAATAACTTTTATTTAGGGATTAATCGTACTAAAACATTGAACTAATCATTAATGATGAGGAATTAACCGTTAATTACAAGATCAGATAAAATATTGATGTACCATTCAATATCACCCAATTACCAAGGCATAGATCAAGATTCCTTTCTAGCTAGGTTGAACATTTAACATGTTATTCTTATCCAATAAGAATCTAAAGTTCAAGCTTTCTTGGGTAATCTAGACTTGGTCTATGTTCCACTTTTTTTAGAAAATCTCAACAAATTCCCGATGTACAACATCATATACTTACTTTGTGTAACACCTGCCACAAAAATGTTCAAGATTTTACAAGAGGTAAACCCTAAGGACTATAAGTGTAATTACACCAAAGTCTAGGGTTGAAAGTAAAGGAAACATGTGAAATTAAGTTGATATCGGATCGACATTATACTTCATATCGGTACGAAGTGAACTAAGTTATGATATCGGACCGAGGTTAAACTAAGTCCAATAGCGGACCGACATCTAAGTTCATATCGGTCTGAAATAAGTGGTTAGGTCGGTTAGCGGACCGACATCGATCCATAACGGTCTGACAAACTCCTCTCAGCCGTAATTATTTATGGTGACACGTGTCCAATGACTCAGTTCCACTGATGGGACATGGGTCTAGATATCGAACCGATTTGGTCCACATATCGGTCTGATATTGCCGCCAAATATGTTCGATCCAATCAGAGTTAGACATCTAGGGCTGACGTGTGTTTGGGCGGATGTCGGACCGACATCCCCATCCATATCGGTCCGACATGGACCCAAATGGTAGCCAATAAATAGTTGGACGATCTCGTTCGATTTTCTACATCCCAAACGACTTCCAACTTCTAAATCTCGTTCCAGGTGATCCCTAGCTCACTCCTAACGATTCTGGTCCAACTATCGCTCGTTAGAACGCTCGTAGAAAGGTCAAGACGCTAGAGAAATTCGGTTAAGAAGCTAGAAGCTAAGCTTTCAACTTTAGAAGCTCATTCCTACAAACAAGGTGAATACTTTATCTCTTTCAAAACTTGTGTCAAACATTTTATTTACAAAAATGGCCAAATAAAGATTAACGAAATAATGCTCAATGTTCTTCTATGAACCAAGCATTCAGGCCATAGGTATACGTAAAACTTGCAAGGGATACACGGGTCTCGGTTGAAATTCCCGGATTGTGGCCGGTGCTTATCTTATAACAAATGAAGGGCATGGAGTTCTCGTTGTTATAAGCTATGACGCCAGTGTATACTGTGGCGCGATTGAACAGGATGGGCCTGCTGAGTGTGTGGATTGGACATAAAGTTGTGATTATGAAATTAATATTTATTTGTTCCAAAATGATTTTATGTCAAGATATTGTATTCACTGGCGTTCGCGCTGACGTTTTATTTTCAAAATGTTTTCCAGGTAATGATTAAAAATATGATGAGAAGGGGATAAGGGCAGACATGAGATCTGACCCAGTAAAGGATGGAATGCACGTAGGATTCTCAGACCTCATGTAAAATGAAATCCAAAAGAAAGGAGATAGGACCAGGGAACTGATCAACCCTGTGTTGGAACTATTTCCAGTGGCTCATCATGTATTTGATTTCAAACTTGTTTTGTAATCAAATGAGAAAGGTATTGAAACCTTATGTTTATAAAAGTAAGTACAAGGCATTTGTTTTCCAACTGAGTTTTGGTATTTACAAATACAACCCTTGAGATTGAAAGAATTATGAAACGATCATTTGAAAAGACTTCCGCTGTGTTTTACAAAAACTCTGAAATCGTGTAACCAAGCGATACCAATCGGCTCGCACATGTCCAGGGGGTGCCTGAGGTGGGGTGTGACAGGTTGGTATCAGAGCCACAGGTTTTAGCGAATTAGATACTTGGATCTAGTATCTAAGCTTCAACCATTAATGTTTTTAAGAAAAGTAAGCTTTTTCCATTAATGCTTTTAAGATAAGAAAACAAGGTAACCTTCTGATCGGTATGTAGTTATCTGACAAACGGAAGTGTTCTGTCTAAGGAAAGAGCGGTGTATAAATCTCTTCTAGACCCGTTGCTCTTACCAGGGAACATGACTGTTGGAGGTACTACTCTAGAAAAATAATCATCCTTGTAGAGCTTTAGTTAAGATTAAGATACTGGCTTTAGTATCTAAGTCTTACAAATAAAATAAGTACTAACAGGATAAGATTGCAAATGTCTGGAGGAAATATTGTTCCATATTACAATCCCAATCATCCTATTAAGCAAGAATCTCCTGAATATCACCCGTTAGGTTCACAAAAGAATCCTATATGTTCGCCATACTACAATGACGACTCATTTGTTGTACTTCCAAACTCTCCTGAATACCACCCTCAATCCCAATACTCTTCCAGCCAATGGATGGATGCTGGATCAGACTTTAGCAACTGGAATACTACTGCCCAATCTGTACAAGGAAATGAGCCACAATCTAGACAGGTTCAGTCATCTGAAGAAGATCCTTCTGAAGATCCCCAATACCAATCTACTTCTGAAAACCCTAATGATTATCTTTTCAATTACCCCATCTCAAACAGTTATGATTATAAATCTTATGACTCTGGATCCTCGGTCGCATATGATCCATATGTTGATCCTTACCAAGCTTATTTCCAATCACCACCAGAATGTCATCATGCTTATAATGATATGCTGATGGGTATTCGTGATCCTCCACCTAAATATGGTTATAAGTATACTATGCCATCTTCCCATCTCGAATGTTTAGATCGTTCGTTACGTGAAACAGACGAGATAAACAAAAAGATAACCATGGACAAGAAAAGAACCCATTTTATAAGAAGCAAGTATATGAGTATGGAAAGGATCTGAAGACCTTGGGGAAAAAACTAATGAAGGATTAAGTTCTTATTGTATTTTGCTTTTATATTGTAACATATTTTGATAATAAAAGTATCTTTTGTTTTTAAATTTCAAAATGGTTGGAAAGGGCAAAGGTCCTAGTTTTCTTCAAAAATTAACTCTTTCTAACTACTTTGACCATAAGACGAATGAAACAACTATAGCACTTAATGAGGAAACTGAAAGTTATACTTTCAGAAGCCTAGGAGATATAGGAAACCCTAGTGTTCCCTATAATCCTTCTATAAGTTTTCATTCTGCTCCAACTGCTGGAAGCTATATGTTACTCCTGTTTATCCGTAAAATTTTCCTGAGAGATATACCAATATTCCTTATGAAAATAAATATGATCCTGAAGAAGAAGAGCGCGCTGATTCCAATATACCTTACGTTCCGTATTATGAAACTATTCATGTTCCTGCCCCGCATAGAAATGAGAATGCGTCAGGAAATGAGAGGGAGCAAATGCTGTTAAACCGAATAGCTGAACTGGAAAGAGAAAAGGCTGAAGTTGAAGCTCGGAATGCTCTACTAGTTCAGGCTCTTGAAGACAAGAACTTTAGAAATTTCTGAATATGTTTTATGAATTATCTTTGTAAAATATTCTATTAATCAAAAGTTTTGTTTTACATCAATTCCTGTTCTTTTGATAGAATGTCGAAACAAACTGGACCATCTCAAAACACTAGAGGAAAAAGGAAGCAAGCAGAAAACGCTGCTGAAAATAATAATTCTCGTGTTGAACTTCAAAAGATGATAACGGAACGAATCAAGGATTCTCTTTCGGTGATCTTTACGGAGCTAGAAAAGAGACAAGCAGATAGAATATCTGTTCAACCTTCGATACCTCAATCTGTTCATTCTCGTCAAACTCGAACAGTGACCCAATCGAGACCTATTACTATTTAACCAAAGGGTTCTGTTTCTCACAAGTCTATGAAGACTGAAAAGGAAGAATATTACCATAACTCCTCGGAAGATGAGAGTATGGGAAATAATTATGGTCACGTAGTTAAGAAGAGAAAGGTAAAAGGTTGTACGTACAAGATGTTCCAGGATTGTAAACCATACAATTTCTCTGGAAAGGAAGGTGGAATTGCCACACCACGATGAACTGAGAAGACTGAATCAGTCTTAGCTATCAGCAAATGTGCTGAAGAGGATAAGGTTTTATATGCCTCAAACTTATTCAAAGATCAAGCTTTAGAATGGTGGAACAGCATCATTGCTGCCAAAGGCAGAGATGCAGCCTACGCAATGGACTGGAATGCCTTTAGGGCGCGAGTTGAAAAGAAAAACGTTCCCCAGAATGAACGGGAACAGATAGATGGAAAATTTTTAAGTTTGAGAATGATAGGAACGAATCATCAGGAGTATGCTACTAAACTCCTGGAATATGCTCGAATCGTCCCACATCTTGCCACTCCTGAATCAAATCTAATTAAGCGTTATATTTGGGGTTTGATTGGTGAGATACGCGACATGGTGAAAGTTGCAAATTGTGAAAATCTTGATGATACCATGGATCTAGGGGAATCATTAACAACCAGTCTGATAAGAAATCAGGAAGAAGGAAAGAAGAAGGAAAGAAGAAGAAAGAAGTTATTGGGCAAGGCCCAAGTGGAATAAAGAAGTCATCCTTTGTTCCTCGGAATAACAATTCTTCTATTCTTGAATGTCCAAGGTGCAGGCAGAGACATCTGGGACAATGTCGTGCGGGAATTTTCTATAACTATTGCAAAATGTCCGGACACAAAATAGAGGATTGCTTCAAGAAGAAGTCAATCACTTGTTATGGTTGTGGTGAAGCAGGCCACATCAAAATCAATTGTCCAAAGCAGAAGAAGACGGACGGGACATGTCCTAAACCTGCAGATAGAGCGAAGAAGAATGCACGGGCATTCGTTCTTAACACTCACGAAGCAGCAGGTACGCCCGATGTTATTACGGGTACATTTCTTGTTGATGATATTTATGCTCGAGTTTTATTTGACTCTGGTGCAAACCAAAGTTTTATAGATCATAGATTCTATAGACTGTTAAATAAAACTCTAGCTAAATTAGACACAAAATACATGGTAGAAACTGCCAACGGTGACCTCGTCCAAATTTCTAAAATCCTTAACAATTGTCATATCACATTATCAGGACATGTTATACCTGCAAAATTGCTACCAATGACTTTAGCAGGTTTTGACATTGTCTTAGGAATGGATTGATTAGCCTCTAACCAAGCCCGTATCCTGTGTGATAAAAAGGCAATAGAACTTCGTTCGCCAGAAGGCGATATTCTTACAATCAATGGCGATAAATTATCCAACTCTGTTGGAATAATTTCTATGCTGAAAGCCACAAAATACCAGAGAAAAGGTTGCTTAGCATACCTTGTATATGTAACTACCGACACTAAAACAAAGATTGAAGATGTGCCGGTTGTGGCTGAATTTCGTGATGTCTTCCCCGATGAACTGCCTGGAATTCCACCTGAGAGAGAAGTGGAATTAAGAATCTATCTTGTACCCGGTACGACACCTATTGCTAAAGCCCCGTACAGATTAGCTCCAAATGAAATGGCAGAATTGAAGAAGCAATTAGATGAATTACTTGAGAAAGGATTTATAAGACCAAGCTCATCACCTTGGGGAGCTCCAGTTCTATTCGTTAAGAAGAAGGATGGATCGATGCGTATGTGTATCGATTATCGTGAACTTAATAAAGTTACGATAAAGAATCGTTATCCACTCCCTTGAATTGATGATCTTTTCAATCAACTCCAAGTAGCTCGTTGCTTTTCTAAAATTGACATTCGTTCTAGTTATCATCATTTGAAAATCAAGGAAGAGGATATTCCTAAAATTGCTTTCAGAACACGATATGGTCATTATGAGTTCACGGTAATGCCGTTCGGACTTACTAATGCACCAGCAGCATTCTTGGATATGATGAATCGGATTTGTAAACCTTACTTGGACAAGTTCGTTATCGTGTTTATTGACGATATTCTCATCTATTCCAAAAGTAAGGAAGATCATGCCAATCACTTAATAATCTTACTTGAAATTCTGAGAACAGAGATGCTATATGCTAAGTTCTCAAAATGTGAATTCTGGCTGTCAGAAGTTCAATTCCTTGGTCATATAATCAATGCCAATGGTATTCAAGTTGACCCTGTCAAAATTGAAGCCATATCTAAATGGGAAATCCCGAAATCACCAACTGAAGTCCGTAGTTTCCTCGGTCTAGCAGGTTACTATCGGAGATTTATCCAAGATTTCTGTCGAATAGTTGTACCATTAACTTCTCTGACCCGCAAGTCAGTCAAGTATGAATGGGGTACTGAACAATCTGAAGCATTTGAAACTCTAAAATAGAAACTGACTCAAGCACCCATATTGGCTTTGCCCGATGGAAATGAAGGCTTCCCAGTTTACTGTGATGCTTCACACACCGGCTTTGGTTGTGTGTTAATGCAAGGAAGCAAAGTTATTGCTTATACTTCTCGTCAACTGAAAACTCATGAAAAGAATTATACAACTCATGATTTAGAGCTAGGTGCCATAATCTTCGCCCTGAAATTATGGAGACACTATCTATATGGAGTCAAATTCATAATTTTCACTGATCACAAAAGTCTGAAGTATATATTCAGTCAGAAGGAACTGAATATGAGGCAAAGACGTTGGATGGAAGTCCTAAATGATTACGATTGTGAGATCTGTTATCATGAAGGAAAAGCCAATGTCGTAGCCGATGCTTTAAGTAGAAAGGAACATGAGAAACCTAAACGAGTTCGTGCTTTAAAACTCGATCTCCAAATCGATCTTATCACTCGTATTAAGGAATCTCAGAAACTTGCCTTGCAAGAACCCAACCTTGAGAAGGAAGGATTAGGAGGCATGATTAATCAGTTAATCAAAGGAGATGACAGAATTCTTAGAATGAATAAGAGAATCTGGGTTCCTATCTATGGGAATACTCGTGAAGAAATTCTGGAGGAAGCCCATAAATTTAAATACATAATGCATCCGGGAAGCGTAAGATGTACAAAAACCTAAAATCCAATTACTGGTGGATAGGAATGAAGAAGCATATCGCTATCTATGTTACAAAATGTTTAACATGTTCCCAAGTTAAAGCTGAACATCAGAAACTATCTGGTTAGTTATAGCAACTTGAAATTCCCGTCTGGAAATGGGAAATGATAACCATGGACTTTATCACAACACTTCCCCGAACGAGTCGAGGGAATGATACTATCCGGGTTATCATTGACAGACTTACTAAGTCTTCTCATTTTCTTCCTATGAAAGAAACATTCATCATGGATAAGTTGGCACAATTACACGTTAATGAAATTGTAACATTACACGGTGTGCCACTATCTATCGTGTCAGATAGAGACAGTAGATTTACTTCTCGATTCTGGCAAAGTTTTCAAAAAGCTCTTGGTCCGAAATTAAATCTTAGCACTGCCTACCATCCTCGGACGGACGGACGGATAGAGCGAAAGAAAAAGACATGTTAAGAGTTTTTGTCATAGATCTTGGAGGAAGTTGGGATGACCACTTACCTCTAATGGAATTCTCCTATAATAATAGCTATCATATGAGTATACATGCCGCTCCTTTTGAAGCCTTAGACGGTCGTAAAGGTCGAACTCCAATCTGTTGGTCTGAAATAGGAGAAAATCAGTTGTCTGGACCTGAAATAGTCTTGGAAACAACTGAGAAAGTTATCCAAATAAATGATAGTTGAAAGTGGCTCGTCAAAAGAGTTATGTTGATAAGAGACTAAAGCCGTTAGAATTCAACGTCGGTGATAACGTTCTGTTGAAAGTTTCACCCTGGAAAGGCGTTGTATGATTTGGAAAGAAAGGGAAATTGAGTCCTAGATTCGTAGGACCATTTAAAATTCTGAAAAGAGTTGGGCCTATGGCCTGTCAACTTGAACTACCAGATGAAATGAATGGAGTACATGATGTATTCCATGTGTCAAATCTGCAAAATTTTGGCAGATAAATCTCTGGTAATGCCCCTGCAAGATGTAGAGGTAGATGAAAAGTTAAGATTTGAGGAACAACCTTTGCAAATCGAGGACAAGCAGGAAAAGAGATTGAAAAGAAAAAAAATTATAATTGTGAAAGTAAAATGGAACTCCATACGTGGACCTGAGTACATGTGGGAACTGGAGTCGGAAATGAAAAAGAAATATCCACACCTGTTTGAATAAACTCGAGGACGAGTTTAAAACAAGGTGGGGAGGATGTAACACCTACCACAAAAATGTTCAAGATTTGACAAGAAGTAAACCCTAGGGACTATAAGTGTAATTACACCAAAGTCTAGGGTTAAAAATAAAGGAAACTTGTGAAATTAAGTTGATATCGGACCAACATTACACTTCATATCGGTCCGAATTGAACTAAGTTATGATATCGGACCGAGGTTAAACTAAGTCCAATAGCGAACCGACATCTAAGTTCATATCGGTCCCAAATAAGTGGTTAAGTCGGTTAGCGGACCGACATCGATCCATAACAGTCTGACAACCTCCTCTCAGCCGCATTTTTTATGGTGACACGTGCCAATGACTCAGTTCCACTAATGGTACATGGGTCTGGATATCGGACTGACATGGTCCACATATCGGTCCACTTGTGAAATATGTTCGGTCCAATCAGAGTTAGATATCTAGGGCTGACGTGTGTTTGGGCGGACGTCGGACTGATATCCCCATCCATATCGGTTCGACATGGACCCAAATGGCAGCCTATAAATAGTCGGACGATCTCGTTTGATTTTCTACATCCCAAACGACTTCCAACTTCTAAATCTCGTTCCATGTGATCCCTAGCCCACTCCCGACGATTTCGGTCCAACTATCGCTCGTTAGAACGCTCGTAGAAAGTCAAGACGCTAGAGAAATCAGGTTAAGAAGCTAGAAGCTAAGCTTTCAACTTTAGAGGCTCATTCCTACAAACAAGGTGAATACTTTATCTCTTTCAAAACTTGTGTCAAACATTTTATTTACGAAAATGGCCAAATAAAGAATAACGAAATAATGCTTAACGTTCTTCTACGAACCAAGCATTTAGGCCATAGGTATACGTAAAACTTACAAGTGATTCACGGGTCTCGGGGTGAAATTCCCGGATTACGGCTGGTGCTTATCTTATAACAAATGAAGGGCATGGAGTTCTCGTTGTTATAAGCTATGACGCCAGTGTATACTGTGGTGCAATTGAACAGGACGAGCCTGCTGAGTGTGTAGATTGAACATAAAGTTGTGATTATAAAATTAATACTTATTTATGCCAAAATGATTTTATGTCAAGATATTGTATTCACCAGTGTTCGCGCTGACGTTTTATTTTTAAAATGTTTTCCAGGTAATGATTAAAATATGATGAGAAGGGGATAAGGGCATACATGAGATCTGACCCAGTAAAGGATGGAATGCACGTAAGATTCTCAGGTCTCGTGTAAAAGGAAATCCAAAAGAAAGGAGATAGGACCAGGGAACTGATCAACCCTGTGTTGGAACTTTTTACAGTGGCTCATCATGTATTTGATTTCAAACTTGTTTTGTAATCAAATGAGAAGGGTATTGAAACCCTATGTTTATAAAAGTAAATACAAGGCTTTTGTTTTCCAACTAAGTTTTGGTATTTACAAATACAACCCTTGATGTTGAAAGAATTATGAAACGATCCTTTGAAAAGACTTACGTTGTGTTTTACAAAAACTCTGAAATCAAGTAACAAAGCGATACCAATCGGGCTCGCACACGTCCAGGGGGTGCCTGAGGCGGGGTGTGACACTTTGCAATGAACTTTTTTGTTCAATATGATTTTCTTTGCATGTTTACCCAAAGTGATCTTAAAATAACTCCTTATGTTATTCACTTTCAAAATCAAAAAATCCTTCTTTAAAGTAAACATTACTATCATGAACTCTTTCAAATAGCATGTAACCGTTCATACTTGAATTATTGAAGCAGTTATATTTATAATACACCATGTATTTCTTAATTACTTTACGTTTCTAAAGTCAAAACTCTTTTGACCAAATGAAGCATGTATATAATGTTACTCTTAACATCTACACACTTACTCTATCATAATGAATGCTTCAATAAGTATGCTTCCGAAGCATACGAGGTTGCTTATAACTTAATTTATAGATCTAGGCTTCACGGTTTTAACTGATTATCATTTAATCAAACTTTGCAATAGTTTAGTTGATTGACGTTTTAAACTTTTTGATATCTTTTCAATCCTTGAAACAATTCTATTAACAACTTTTTGTTAATATTTATATGTCTCACATATATTTGGTTGTTGCATCAAACTATGAATATGTAACTCGCAAATACATTAAGGTCGTTATCCCTAAAGTGCATCAATATGACTCTTCATATCTTGCACTTATTGTATGAATCTTCATACTATTATGATCTAGAAAGTACTCTTTCGTCTTTGCACAAGCAGCCACAATGGTAGCTTTCGTATGAACCAAACATGTGTTCATATGAAACATCTGGTGTTTCATTTGTGCAAAAGGTTCTGTTTAAGTTTCTTGTGGTTCTCTATCTATCCCATAGATATGTGTTCCTTTGTTAGTCATATCCAATGTGATTTGACAAGTAATATTCATTCCAAGATCCATATCTTGAATTTAGATTAAACTTAGTATGTCAATTACATACTTAGTCTTGAAGGATCTAAGCTCCCACTTACCTCCACACATCTCCTTTGATAACTACTTTATCAAATGGAAACCTATTTCATATTAAGTTAAAATACATATGTTACTTTTACCTTTATCTGGCAACATCATCATACATTGAATTAGCCGCCTATGATTAGATGTATTACCTTTAAGCATGCATTCATCTTATGATAGCTTAAAATAACTATTGATCTCAGAAGAGGACATCTTTATTATGTTTAAAGGTATGCACGTTTCCAAAAAATGTAGGTTTTGGCAGATAATCTGCTAGAGCATAATAGTCGAGTTCTAAACTCGTTATAATATTTTTAACCTTTTATGATATGCAGGTTTCTCTTTTAGTTTCATAAATTTAAAAGAATGTATTGGATCTTACTTTCATGTTCCAAACGTGAACATTTGTCGTTTTGTTAAGTACATATCAAATAACTCTTTATTTGACGATGATTCTAAATTTCATTTGCCAAAAGGATTCCAAGTTACTAGAATGATTCTAGTTTGTCTTCAACTTCCTCAAGCTGTTGGACATCTCTTGAGAAATACTAAGGTAGCAACACTTGCTAAGGATCATCACATCTCTATGTACACAATCCTTTTTTAGTGACAAAGGAGTTTATGTTAAAAATTATTATGGAGTCTTGTGGTGATAACTTTTACCGATTTGAAACTTACACTTTACTTTCCCTTTTAACAAACTTTTGATCTAATCAAATATTTCTTGTCTTGTGTTTGTCGGTTATACTTCACTAATTATTTGAAAAGGTTTCGAGTAATCTCATGTGTTGGGTATAAATAATAGAATGATATTATCAATTGAAAGATCGAAGCGAAAGTGAAGTTTTTAGTGTCCAACTACACTTCAGGCGACATTCTGAAGAGTGTCACCTGGGAACATGGCGACATACTGAAGTGTGTCGCCGGAGTGATTTGGCGACATTTTCTAAGGTTTCCCAACGCAGCAGCGGCTGGCTTGGGAGAAAGGTGCAGGGGTTATAAATAGGGCATTAGGTTGTCACTTGTTTTTGTATGTTTTCTGCGAGCCACCACCACGGGTAAGCTCACCGGGGATAGAGCTATGTAATTTCTTTGTATAAAATCAATGAAATTTCTACCTTTGGATCTTCTATGTGTATCTATTATCTTGTTTGATTGTTTGGTTGGCTCACAACCACGAGTCTCTACTCTTTTCTTATAAAAACAAAAGATGGAATCAAGATCTGGGGATCTATCAAGTGGTATCAAATCTTCAGTTACTGATTTCGGCTTCCTATTGATCAGATCTACATCAGAAACCCGCTAGAGACATTAAACGAGGCCAGATCTAAAGATTTTGTGAGGATTTTTGAGTTTTTCACGTTTTTCTGGGTGAACAGTTGAAATACCCTACTTATTTCTTATTTTACAGAGTTTTATATTGCGAAAAACGGTCCCAGATTAACAAAATTTTGCCATTATTGGCTAAGATAACTTTTTCATTTATAATATTGTTTTACATAAGATGATATGATTACATCATACTATATAGGGATCTCTAACTCTGACTGCTCCGTCCTCAAGAAGCTTTATTCCACATGCATTTTTCCTGAGTGTTTGAAAAACATTTTTGAATTAGCTTACGCTAAGTAAGTACGTTCATTTTATTATGAACCCTTTAGGTGCTTATTATTGTTCAAGTTTCCCAGTCTCTTGGCGCCCCCGTGACCCTCTCCGGACGTACCTCCGGTCACGTCATTCCTATATTTTGTGGGTGTGCTAACCCCCTCGCAACCATCTTAGGTCGTACCTCTGGTCCGAGTATTGGCAAGGTTCTTATACTCGTCAGTATAGACCCCTTGCATTTGTCACGAACACTCATTTATTCCTCAGCCCCTAGGCTTGGAATTTTTTTCTCCTTCAGCCCCGTAGGCCTGGAGTTTTTTTTTTCCTCTTCTTTATTATTGAGATCCACATTATAGGTCGGGGATCTCATTTCATTTAGAATCTTGAGTATCTTTGACTCACAGCCTCCCAAATGTATCAAGCATTTGTTTTCATTTCATGTATATGCTTGATTTACTCATCAACCAGTCCTCACCTCAAAACTTCTTAACGGTTTCTCCAAGATGCACTAAAAGGGTTTATATATAGGAAGTATCAGCGGCGTATCCACCACCCCTTAACACTTCGTGAGTACTCCTTTATTCCATTTTTGGTTTTAGACTTGTTCCATCATACTCATTCATTTTTGCACGTATCGTCATGCATTTATGTATTCATCATTTATTTCATGTATTCATACTCATATTTCATGTATTAATATTCATCATGCATGATATACTCACGTACTCATATATTTTCATCATATATTCATACTTGTCATATATTGTAAACTGGGTGACTATCCTTCCAAAGCAGTACCTCCAACAGAGATGTTCCCAGGAAAGAGTGACAGGTCTAGGAGAGATTTATACACCACTGTTTCCTTAGATAGAACATTCTGTTTGTCAGATAACTACATACCGGTCGGAAGTTCTCCCGTACGTTTACTATAATTTCATTATTGTCTTTTAGTTCATACCCCTAAACATTCATAATGGTTTCACCACGAAGCACCAAGAGATTTATATATAGAAAGTACCAGCGGCGTATCCACCACCTCTTGGATACATCGTGACTACTCCATTATTCCAGTTTAGTGTTTAGACTAATCTGTCATTACCCCGTACCCTCGTTATATACCTATCACATAACACATATCATTTAAGCATGTAATTCATATAATCGTGTCTAAGGTACGGGTCTAGTGCACTTACATTATCCTTGGATAGTTCCTAAGTATGTTCCTCATCTAGGCTTTTCTGAACTTGAACTGCACTCGCAACGTACCGCACTCGTAACAGTCGTGCTAGCCTCGCCTCGATTAGCGTGTGTGGTGATATTGGTGAAGTTGTTGTTGTTTCCAAATGAACAACAAGAAACATCTATTTATAGGGCTGAAACCCATCAGTGGCGGACAGCTAAGACAAGTGGTAGCGGTCCGCTACCACCTCTATTCCAGTTGTCTGGCATACTCTGCATGTGGCAGACCGTTACGCTTTGAGTAGTGGTCTGCTACCCAATCCTTATTAGCGAGTCATCAAATACGTGTCACACTCTCGTTGCCTGAGCCCAATTACGACTGGCGGTCCGCCATAGGGCTGAGTCACCTGACACATACCTGCCACGCGTCATTCTCCCATAATTTCCTTAACCCACTCGTAGCGGACCGTTATGTGATCCGGTAGCGCTCCGCTACCGACTTAATTTTCCAGTTTTTTATTATTTTTAGTCCCTTAACTTTGGGACTTTTACATCTTTAGTCCCTGGACTTTTAATTCCTTAAAATTTGGGATGTACAACAATTCTTCGGGCGACACTGTTCATGCATCTGGCTAAACTCATCTTCATCCCGCGACACTAGTTGTTAACGGCACTAGAATCTTTAACGCAAGTTCATTTAGCAACTCTACCGGCGACCATGATCATTGTCGCCATGTCTTCACTAGTGGTGACATAACAAGTGTCGCCTGGATGACATTGTCGGGGACACTATCCAAGTACTCTTGTTTGAAAAGAAAAATTAAAAACAGGAGGACCATTGTCCAAACATTTCTTGGATTAATTTTTTAGTGGATGTTGTAAAAAAAAAAGAGGATCATTGTCCAAAAACTTGGAGACAACGTTTTTCGGGTTTTTTGAAAATTTTGTTTCTTTGGAAATAGCGGATCCGGGATGTTCGAAGGTCTTCTCAATTGTCCAATATTTGAGGTTCATGTTATGGATTTAGAGTTTTGTCGTCTTCTGAAGACCTGACCATTTGGTACTGGTAAGTGGAAGTTCAAACCTTTATCTCTTGTCTACAAGTTAGAAGGATCTACACTTGAAGGGGAGAATCATAGTGAAAGTATCGGATATCAGTTATTTCGAAGACGTGTGACAGAGTTGTTCTTTGGGGAGAATCACAACGAAAAGTACTGGCATCCGTTACTTGGTCTCATTCTCAGTTTAAGTCCAGACATTGGGAATGTCTAAATCTCTTAAACTATTGCTATGATACCAATTTGTAAGGCCCTAACCCCGGGAGGCCTCATTTGTTGAATTTACTCATTCACAAACGGTTTTTAAACTTAAAAATGTAATTAAAGTAGCGGAATAAACGCCATTACTTCGTCTCAAATTAACAACCAAATAAAACATTGTTTAACAACATTCAACCATTCATAACAGTTCAAAATTGATATCAGATCTCTATCGGAGGTAACTCTTCAAAATATCCAAGCAAGCATCCACTCATCGTCATTCTAACCTTAACCTGACATGCATACTAAAAGTCAGCTAAAGCTTGTGAGTTCAAGTCTTTCATTCGTTATTTAGGAAAATAGTTTCAATCGTACATTCATTTGTTAGGGTTTAAATTATTTATAAGAAAACAAGGCCTTAATAGTCATCATTCATTCAATGTCAAAACATAGTTTAAACGGAAACATTCATTCATCATTAAACATTCATTTAAGTCAAACATTCATTACCTAAATATGTGTCAACATTCTTTCCATTCATTTCACTCATTATTGTCCCTAAGGCTTCATCGCACAAAGGCCGAAAATACGTTCCCAGTTCATTTATCGCCCTTATGAGTCTTAAGGCCATAAGGTACTTCGACGGGTATGACACTTACGTCCACAACACCGTCAGATCATTTATTTATCCTTCAAGGGTCACGTTAACCCTGAGTGACAGTCGCCACTCCCATCGTCAGTTATACAACCGTAATACCATTGGTAGGCCATATATGCACTACCCGTGTTGTACTTATGGCAATATGGCCTACCCTTACACTACCATAAGGTTGGGGATGTACACCCCAAACTTCCTTCGTCAATTCATTCATTCAACATATTAGACATGTAATGACTTCTTTAAAACATTTGTCCTTTTTTTCGTAAAACATTCCATACATATGCAAACCCTTTCTTTCATTTATAAACTATTCCTTTTTAAACATTTCATTTCGTAAACATTCTTGTTTCATAAACATTCATTTCATAAATAGTTCGTTTCGTAAACATTCTTATTTCGTAAAACATTCCTTTAATAATTAAACGTTCATTCACAATCATTTCATACATGCGTCATTTTGTAAACATTTCGCGTGAGTAAGCACATCACCCTATAACACAAGTAAATATGGATTCTTGACTCACGTCTATTAACAGTAGCGCGCTAAACGATCTACATATAAGTGAATACGTGAAATCTATTAATTCTAGGCTAGTGTCGCCTACCCTAGTATCACCATTAGTGTTGCCGACACTAATGTAGTGACAGTGTCGTTGGACAGTGTCACCACAATCAATGTCGCCTTAACTTTCGTTAAGGTCTTAGTGACCTTGGTATCGTCCCATTTGGGCTCATCTTCTTCAAGTGGCCGCGTCTAGTGTTGCCACAGGAGATAGTGTCGCCACCTAAAGATCTTCACATACAGGGCCACTTTCGATCCAAGTTCATAACGTTTTACATCCAAAACGTTTTTTTTAACTTCCATGAAGACAGATTTAGCCTCTTTTCGACCATTAAATCGAAAAAACCTTACTTTTGAGATCAAAACCCTAGTTTTGTCGCTAAAAACCTATTTAAATTGAAATCATAAGGTTTAGGTTAGATTTTTACTTCAAATGTAGCAATTTTTCGTGTACTCTTCCTCTTGAACGATGGAGTAACTAATTGGAGCAATTCTTTAAGATTTTGGTGATGATTCTTGGCTTTCACTCTCTAGAACTCTTCTCTCTCTAAAAGATTTTGTGCAGTATGTTGGAATGAATCTGATTTGTTACGGAGGCTAGGGTTTATTTGTTACTCCTTCCTTACAAATCCTTGGCCAAATCCCACCAAGCATTAGCCCATTAGATATGTTTTATTCCACTTGCCCAAATAAGCTTTTGTCGGGATTTTTTTGGATGTTACATTTGATCAAATTGTTTGAAGGTAAGACAAAATGTAATCAGTTATCCCAAATTTGCCAGAGGAAGTTTCAGTGAACCAAAGGAAGCAAGGAAGAAAAAGAACATGCTTATAACATGATTGCAGATGAAGTGAGAAAACTTTTGATGTCGTTACTAATGTATTTCTCAATTAGCAATATTTATGCAATAAAGTTGCCACTTTCCGTCATATTATGAATAAACCATTTAATATTTATGTAGATGAAATTGTTTCACAACACGGCGTAACGATCTCAATTGTGTATGACAGAGACAATAGTGTTGCTTCACGGTTTTGGCAAAGTTTTCAACAAGAAATAGGCACTCCTCTAATTTTAAGTACTGACACGACCTGAAATACGGTACAGAAATAATAAGTTTTTAGGATGGCTAACATACCTCATTTATTCAATGGGTCAACCTAAACGATCATATGTTACCTCATTATGACATTAACTTGGTGTGAAAATTTTAATGCCTCTTATGGAGTGAAATTAAAATCAAGCTAGCTAAATAAGCATCACATATATGACATGGTAGTTAAATTTTTATTTAGACGCTACTAAGGGTGTTGGGGGCGCCTAACCCGAAGGGTATCGAGTAGGTGAGATGTACCCGGGTAAAGGGGGGTACACCGCCCCTAGTGATTCGAGTTGGGCCGAGTAGAAGAAATCGAGTAGGTTGAACGGGTTTATTTACTCGGTTTACGTTGGAGAGAGCCGTTGGTTTCTAGCTGTTGGTGGGGGTGGGCCTTTAAAAAAAACTAATTTTTACTTATATATACCCACATTTCTTATCTAACGTTTCAAATTATATATATATATATATAGAAACAAAGAAGGCCGAGTGGTACAAGTGATTTGGACCTTGTTGAAGCGGCTTTAAGCCATTACAAGAAAGTGTACAAAAGGCCATTCATCAACTTGAAATGTTGGGAGGTTGTACGCAACAATGCTAAATGGGAACCCATAGCATTGATGGGTGAGGATTTAGAAGGAAGTCAATCCTCAAAAAGAACAAAAACTTCCGAGTCGAGAACCCAAGTGACCTGGAGGGTTTACAAACCTCTTTCCTGACATAAACGTGAGCGTAGAACCGCAAGACGACACGACACCGACAAGGCCAAAACGTCCGGGGAAGAAATCGGCCGAAAGTTCATCTAGTAAGGGAAATTTGGTAGACATAGTCAAAGAATACAAGACTATGAAAGCGTTGGAGTTAGAAAAAAAAAGTCTTCGGGATAAGATGGTGGAAGCAAAATTAAAAAGAGAACAAACGGCGATTGAGTTGATGCTTGAAAAACAAAAGGATCGTGACATCAAAAACTTCACCGAATCGCATGATCATCTCGTAGACCCATACTTGTCGATTGTATTGCAACGTAAACGTGAAATTGCCGCAAAGTATGGATGGCAATACACATTTTAGATTTTAAAATTTTATTATCTAGCTTTTATTTATTTTGTAGGTTTTTTTATTTTTAATTGTATTATGTTAATTTTTATTTAATGAAATTGTCTTTTTTTTTTAAATTAAATGTTTATTTTTTTTTACAAAAAAAGTTGGTGAGTAAATGAGTAGGGTGTTTCCAATAAAATCTGAGTAAATAAGTAGTTTTGAGGTGGCGGAATTCTATTGGGCAGTTTTGATGAGTAAATGAGTAATGGGGTAAATGGCCCCATCACCCTAATCAGAGCAACTTCATCGACAATAAGAGATGTCGTTAATCCGCAGGTGAAGATACCGACTGTCATAATCCATCGGTGATTGTGGGGAAACCGGGCATGCGTAAAAGTTTCACCGACGGGATGGATCAACCCGACAGAATGCCGACGGATAAATATAAAAACGGAAATATTGATACCTCTTAAAAACACTACTTTTAAAAAAGAACTCTCGCTCCTCGTTTTTTTCCAGTAGGGAAATATTGATACCTTTTAAGTGAGTAACAGGTAAAAGAATACTCAGCATTAATATATAGTACTCATATTATAACTTACAAACTTTTATTTGGTTAATACACGACGACTTCGAGGAAAACTCTCCATCTCACACTATATATACTTGTTTGACCCGGAATTTGATGATTGTTGTATTGTCCTCCAGTAATGGTCCTATTATATATGCACTCTTGGTAAACCACTTATTACTCAATATATACAAACAAAACCATCTTATTTATCTCCAAAAAAACACATCATAAACGAACACTAATGATTCTTTGAGATTCCTTAAAATGCATTAATCAAGACTAGCTTTAGTACTTAGAAAAATTGTTGTCAAATTAATGTTGTGAAAAGTAGAATCACACAATGGAGTATCACCATTTTGTTCTCTTTTTCACCCTGACCTTTGCTTCTATAATCCCATCTCGGTTAGGGGAAACCGAAACTACCATCGCAGACATGGTGGATGATCCTGCGAATCCTAACGCGGCCGCCATGGAAGCTTATTACAACCCTGAGTTGTACTATGGAAACATGGAAAGTTCCACAAGGAGGGACTTGCATGACTGTTCCACAAAGAACATAATAGACAAGTGTTGGAGGTGCAAACCGGATTGGGCGGAAAACCGACAAGCGTTAGCCGAATGCGCGGCTGGTTTTGCAAAAGGAACCACAGGGGGCGCGAGTGGGGAGATCTACACGGTCACATGTCCTTCGGACGATAATGCTACAAAACCAAAGCCGGGGACATTGCGTTATGGTGTCACACAAGACAAGCCTTTGTGGATCATATTCGAAAGAGATATGGTGATAACGTTGAAACACACGCTTGTGGTCTCTAGCGACAAGACAATTGATGGTAGAGGTGTGAAAGTTAAGATCGCGCATGGTGGAGGTATCACACTTCATAGTGTCAACAATGTCATTATTCATGGGATTGAGATCCATGATGTGAAAGAAATGGCAGGGTATGGATCAAGAGCAGGGTGCGACGGTGATGGTATCACCGTTAAAAGTTCTACGAAGATATGGATCGACCATTGCACGATTAGTAAAGGTCCGGATGGGCTCATTGATGTCACAGTGGCTAGCACATTTGTGACCATTTCCAACTGCAAATTTGGCAATCATGACAAAGTAAGAATTATATTTCCTTTTAGCGTAAAGTGTCATTTTCGTCCATGTGGTTTCATCCAAAAAAATTTTTTTAGCTTTTTCGTCCCTGATTTTTCAAAATTTAGCCATTTTCATCAAACTAACTAACTTCGTCTATATTTTAACGTTAAATCAGGGGCAATATTGGTTAATTCATGGGTAATTTGGTTAGATTTTAACCTATGAATTTCAAACCGACCATTGATTTAACGTTAAAATGTAGACGAAGTTAGTCATTTGGATAAAAATGCCTAGATTTTAAAAAGTTAGAGACGAAAAAGCTAAAAAAACGTTTTTGAATGAAGTGGCTAAAATAGTCAAACTATAGGGACGAAAATGACACTTTACTCTTCCTATTTTATTTTTAATGTATGTGATTAAGTAAACTTTAGTGTACATAAAACAGGCCGTGTTGCTTGGAGCAGACGATTCACACAAAGAAGATACTGTGATGCAAGTGACTGTGGCGTTCAACAAGTTTGATGGATGTGTTCAAAGAATGCCGAGATGTCGATTTGGGTTTTTTCAAGTGGTTAACAACGATTACAACGGATGGGGAATATACGCCATTGGTGGTAGTGCGAATCCTACTATCCTCAGCCAAGGCAACCGGTTCGTTGCTCCAAATGAACGTCATTTAAAACAGGTATCCAAAACTAGCTATATGCACTACTAGAAACTTGATTGTTCCATTGGCAAAACTTTATAAAACATCCAAAAATAATAATAAATTATAAAATTTGTAATCATCGTTTGGTAATTTCTGGTTTACCAACATAAATTGGGTAAATTACATAATACTAAATTATTGAGAAAATAGAAGTAATAAACCTGAATTGTTTTATTTATTTATTATTTGTTCATATTTTATAAACTTACACATGTTATGTACATCAAAAAAACTATTAAACTAATTGGTCATATGTCTTTTTTTCATTTTTAACCTTACTTTTATATACATAAACGAAATTTGTTTATATATATTTTTATTTCAGAATAAATTAATAAACATTGCATTTCAATCATTTTTATATTTTTAAAATATTTAAAGTTTGAAAAAATGAATGATTTATTTGTTTTGTATGTCTTCTCTCGATATATAGTGTTAGACATAGATCTCTTGTGTGTATCTGTTGGTAATCCCTTGATATTTAGTGACGTTTTTTTTTATAAAAATGGAAATTTGTTGGTGTCAAACATCGATCCGTCACAAATATGAAGATAAAATTTCAGATTACATTTGTTCACATGCTTTTTAGTTCTTGCTGTTTGACCAAAGTTGCGACGGGCGACAGAGGTAGCTCTACAGTATAAGCAACTAAAGCAACCGCTTTAGGCCTCCAAATTTGAATGGTCATAAAAATTGAAAAACTACTTTAATTTGTATTCTCAAATTTTATGTTTTCAGATAAAATGATACTTTCACAACTTTTATGTCAACATTATACGTTTTGGCGATATATTAAATTACATTTAAATTCTTTTATATATTTACAAAACTTTCACAATAGGCCTTAATTTCAACGTTCGTTTTAGGCCACAAAATATGCTGAGTCGGCACTAACGGGCGGTACTACACTATGACTAGCCTCATCACCTCTCTGGTTTTCACATTTATGCTTTTCACTTCTTGCTGGTTGACCAAAAGACAACTCCAATTTTCACCAATGTTTCATTTGAATGACCTTAAGGTTATTCCGAACGAACTTTGATCATACTATATCTGTTTTGAAGGTGACAATAAGGAATAATGCGAAAGAGGAAGAGTGGAAGAACTGGAACTGGAGATCAGAAAAAGACGTATTCGAAAATGGAGCCTACTTTGTAGCATCTGGGTCTGATCCGCAACTAACCCCTGAACAACAAGCACACATGATTGAAGTTGCACCAGGATCCGACGTTCCGCAACTTACCAGTTGTGCTGGCGTACTCTCATGCGTGCCTGGACAACCTTGCGTTTAACCATCACATATATTTCTTTTTTTCTATTCGCGTTACATATCTTCTTACTTATTTATCAAAGCGAATATGTAATCAGTAAGAGGAAATCAATAAATTTGAAATGGTCATTTGGAAAAACTGGGTTGTTTTACATTTTATTTTATTCCATGATTGATTGAAACAACAATTATAAAGTTTAACCAATGTTTTTAGGATTGGACCGGACGTCGAAATGGTCTTCTTACCAGATTTAAGAACCGGACGATGTTATAAATATTATAATTATAAAATAAATCAATCCTTAAAAAACCACCAACAAGTTAATTCTTAAACTAACAATTAGCTACGATATACAAATCCAAAAGACTTAAAAGAGATTAAAAAAATCGCCAATCTTTACGACCACCGGGTCGCTACAAGACCGTTTCAACACACATAACCGGACGGCAAGACCACCGGTTTCAGGTCCGACCGGTCAGTCCAGTCCGAGTTTCAAAACACTGGGTTTAACCATACAATTTTTTAATATAATATTATCATTTATATATTTTTTTTCGGCAACACCTATATATTATCGGATAATTTGGTTTACCCGATGCAACACCTAAAAAATCCAGGGCAGCCCACCACAGGAGGAACTCCCAACTAGGTAAACCCCCTAAACTAGACACAAACATTTTTTGTGACCTAGATTCGAATCGACGACCTTCCATTTGAAAGTCCTTGAGGTACCTCCAGAACAAAGCCCCTTTTTGAATCATTTATATATATGATGTTTCATAACTATATATGTACATACGAAAAGTTGCGTACCCACCCATTAGGATGGTTTCGTCCGATAGAATTAATATTTGATTTTATCCTAAGTTAGTATTTTAATTTGTATTATTTAACCTTAAACCTAAGTAGTGGCGGTTACCACCATCACACTACCGAACTATTGTGTCTGCTCAGCAAGGGGAATGTCACCTCATCACCACCTATAAATACCATGTATCCCTGCCATTTTTAATACAATAAAAGTGTTTACTTTTGTTTTTTTCTCTCAGAATTTGTGTACGAAAGTATGTATGTATCCGAGAATGATTGATCCAAATTTAGCAAGTAAATTAAGCAAAATAGTGCCCACCAAATTCCACATTTGGTATCAGCGCATGTTAAACTCGTTTACAAACATATTTACTAAAATGTCGTCGTCATCATCATCTTCATCTGACACCGGCGATGAAATTTTTTTTTTCTGTGTTTTCTCAACTGCCACGCTAGAGTGGTGGGAAGGAGCTCAACCGGTGCAACTTAGAACCCAAAAAGCGATTCTCAACTGTGATCGTGAGGCGGCTAATGCTCTTCTTCTGAATGACTATTTCACGGTGCACCGCACGTACATGGCTGAAGACTTTATTTGATGGTTTCGAATGAGTCGAGATTTATTTTTAAGAATTAAAAATGATTTGGAGAGAGAGGTTCCTTGGTTCCGCCAACGGGTTGAAGTTAGGTCGGTTGGTTTTACCGCCACACAAAATTGTGCCGCTGCTATACGTCAAATGGGGTACAGGAACGCTACCGATTGTTTGACGAGTACTTGAAGATGTCCGAACGAACTATTAGGTCTTGCATTTACAACTTTTATAGAGGTATAATTAAATTGTACCGTAAGAAATACTTATGAAAACCTTCGGCAAGCAACATTCAGCAATTATATGCGGCATGTGAAGCTAGACACGACTTTCCCAGGATGCTCAGTAGCATTGATTGCACACATTGGGAGTGGCAGAACTGCCCCAATGCATGACGATATAAGTTTTCACGCGGTGATCATCCTAATCCTCTATTAAGCTTGAAGCCGTGACTTCAAATGACTGATGGTTTTGGCTTGCCTTTTTTGGTATTACTGATTCTATCAATGATATTAATGTTTTAGATCAGTCGTCTATAATTGACGATATGATAAATGAAACTGCACTAGACTTGTGTTTTGAACTCAGAGGGTCACATTACAAGCGTGGATATTATCTTGTATCTCGAAAACAAATTTTACATAAGTCATTCAATCAAGGTTGATGATCAAGTTGTAAAGGAAAATCCTCTAAAAACACCAAAATTTAAAAAAATAATAGTTCGAATCTCAGTCGTAAATAAATTAAGAAATTTGTCTTAACAGTGTGTTCTCGAGGTTTATCTCAATCCTCCCCCATATTATAGAGAATTAAAGAGAAAAACCTTTTTTTTTCTTAGTAAACTTATTAGTAAACTTAAAAGAAATTCAAGCAGGTTCCAACCTCCTAGGGTTTATCAAGATTCTATAATACTTTCAGGGAACAAGCTGAGAGTTTAGATTCCGAGATATCAAAAAAGATGTTAAACCTTTCGATACCCTCAGCCCGAGGAGCTTCCATCATCCAAAACCCTAAATCCCCTTTTCCGTTAAACCCACAAATCTCTTCTCCATCTACAATCAAACTCATAAACCCAATTTCAAGAAAACTCCGTCTCAAATGCCAATACTCCGACCAACAACCCAGACAAGGTAATCACTCTTCTTTTCCCATTTTTTTATTTTAAACAAAATTGAAATTCAAAATTGTAATGGGTTTTGTTTGGATTGATGAATAGATGCTCCGAAGGTGTTCATTGGGCATTCGATTTACAAAGGGAAGGCTGCTCTCACGGTTGAACCTCGCCCACCTGAATTCGCGCCGTTAGATGTAAGTTTGACTCCAAAGTCAAAATTGTGTAATGTGTTTGACTCAAAAGTCAAAATGTGTAAGTTTTAGTTGTTTGTACAGTCAGGGGCGTTTAAGCTGACAAAGGAGGGTTTCATATTGCTTCAATTTGCGCCTGCTGCTGGTGTTCGTCAATACGATTGGAGTAGGAAACAGGTAATCTTGTTTTCTTGGTTTTTGATTGATGGTAAACTTAGGTGACATTTGGTTCGTGGAATGTTTTGGATTTGGGATTTGAAGGGTTCCTTTGAAAATCCATAATGTGTTTGGTTAATACATAATAAATGTGTTAATGAAATTGGAATGTAAAAATACCCAAAATGACAAAATTACCCCCTTAGAATGAACAAAGTATAAAACAAATATCCAAAATCAAATATCTTTAAAAGAATGTTTTGAAATCAAATATCTTTAAAAGAATGTTTTAAAATACCGAAAAACGGATAGGGTTATTATGTAAATTATAAACATTCTTGAGGTTTCCTTTGAATTGTTGAGAGATTTTCAAATCCATCAATTGAAGGATTTGGTTAGAGTTAATTCAAATTCCTTCTCTTAGCCAACCAACCATGCAAAGGAATGGAATTTAAATTCCAATTCCATTGAATTCCTGCCAATCAAACAAGCCCTTAAGTTTTTGCATAAATAAGTTTGTGTTTTAGTTATAAAGAAATTATAGTAATCAATGTTACTAAGGGAAGTTGGGCACTTAAAATATTACATCATAATAGTTTCCAGATTGTGAGGTTGACTTGTGTGGACCAAGGGTTTGGTGCAAATTTAAATGAGAGTAATGTATGAATTCACAATTTAAAGGGAAATTATGTTGCTATCTAGAGGAGTGTTTAACTGTTTATGGTTCGTTTCGGCCGGTTTTGACGAAAATTTTGGGCTAAATGGTTAACTACAGCTTTGGGGATGACAAACCAAACCGGCCGGGTTGGGTGGGTTGGCTGGACTGGCTTGGTTTGGTTTTGGTGGTTTTAACCGGTTTTATTTTTATTTATTATTATTTTTCTTTCACAGTCATTAGTTTGATTAAAAATGATAAAGATGGTTCACAATTATAATACATATGCATAACTATATCTTCAAAAATGAAAAAAAGTATATAAATAATAAATGTTAAATGGCTAGTTCGTAATAAATAGTAAAACGACTCTGATTAGCTGAAAAACCAGTTATTCAACTTACAGTGTGTTTGGGTGTGCGTTTTAAAGTAAATATTGCGACTTCATTAATCAAATGATCCTTTGATTAATGTTAGCACCTAGTGATATAAATCTCATTCATCAATATCTGTCATCAACTCCTCGATTCTCAAATTTTAATTACCTTGGCCCTAAATAGTTCAGAAAATCAAAATTAATCTCGCGGTTATGGCAAACATAGCAAATTTATTATTGCAACTTCAAGTCACAAATCAAAGTAATCACATCTGTTACACATCCAAAAACTCAAGAACATAATTCTCAAAAATCAAGCACATAATTCCCTTAAATGTACCCTTTATTATGACCATAATAATTCTCATAAATTAACTTTCCTTACACCTAAATAGGTCCTTTAAAGGAAATAAGATGCAAATTATCCATAAACTGGTCATCAACAACAAGGGCTGCATAGGTTTTAGGTTTCTCATCGCGAGCACCATCTTTGACTGTGATTGTTAAGTTGTACACTGTTCCATACCCTTGAAGGATCTCAGCGTTGACCAAGTTGTAGAACACGAGTTTGCTATTGGCCTTAAAGTTGTGTTCTCCCACTGCAAACTTCCCAATTTTGACCATCTTTGTGTCGGTCAAATTCTTAATGGGAATCCAACTATTGAGATGCGTTTTGTTACCAAACGCAGGGTAGACATTGCAGAAAATGGAACACAAGAAGAAGGCGAGTATTGTAAAGAGAAGAGTTTGATAATTTGAACTCATTTTGTGTGTGAACAAGATTTTGAAAGAGAAATGGACATAAGGGGTTAGGAATTTATAGCAGTAAGGTCACAACTTCACATGAAATACGATGTCTATAACACGGTCAGAAACATGTTAATTTTTTTTTGTCTTTTCATCCTTTTTTATAATTCTGGATTTCAGTTTTTTAGTTTTTGAAGTTTGAAGTAGATATAACAATTTTAGCAAGTTACTAAAACACGTGAAGTTTTTGTTTCTTTTTTTTTCATCTTTTTCATTTTTGTTTTTGGATTTCAGTTAATTAACAATTTTAGTAAGTTACTATCAAAATTATATTTCAAATAAATACATATTTGATTAACTGTATTAATTAAAATTTTATTGCTATTCACATGAAGTACAATGTGTATAACACCGTCAGGAAACATGTGAAATTTTTCTTTTTTCATCTTGTTCATTTTTATTTTTGGATTTGAGTTTTTTATTTTTTAAAGTTTGAAGTAGACATAACAGTTTTAGTAAGTTACTAAAGCATGTGAAATTTTTATTTCTTGTTTTTTCATCTTTTTCATTTTTATTTTGGATTTTACAATTTTAGTAAGTTACTATAAATATAATTTTCCAAATAAATACATATTTGATTAACAGTAATAATTAAAATAATTAAAATTTTATTGATATTCAATATTGCATCATTTTAAACTTTGTGACTGGATCTTTGTAATTATATAATTTGCTTCTTTCACATATCACTATAGAAACACCCTAATCTTTTTGAGTTTTTATTTAACCCCTTATCATATTTTGATCTGTTCACATTGTTTATTAGATAACAAATTATTTTTCATAAAGTGTATCATAATAAATAATTAAATATCTTGTCAAGACATTAAACATATTACCATACTGAATGGTATTGATACAAAATTTATTTTTTATTTAATAGACCGAACCTTTTTGAAGACAAATCATCGCGTTTTAGGCAACCTTTTACAAGAAATCCGATTTCTCAAATGTACATGAGATATACTGCCCATTATAAGTTCACATGAAATTCAATGGTATCTTCTCATATTAAACATGTTATATATAGGGCCATGTAAGTTCACATGATATATGGTGCTATATTAGATCATAAGAAACATGTGATACAGGACATGAGTTTCTCCACCGGTTTAGAATAGTGTTTATGTGCGTGTTTAAAATATTTATAAATATTTTTTTATTTTTTATTTTCTATTTTATTTTTTAAAAGTAATAAGAATTTCTTTTATTTTCACTTCCACATGGCTAAACTGTTGCCACATCAGTACCACACAGAAATAGGTTCTGGTCATTTTTTACATTAATTGGTAACAAACCAACAACTAAAAGTTTGTTACATCAAAAGGTAAGTTTTAAAGTTCATTACATCGCACATTAAGTTTTAAAGTTCATTACGCCTAGGTTCCAAACCATTGTGTGTTACTGTTCGGTTAATATAATGTTTCTGCCTGAAAATTGTGCATTTATTATTCCTAACTAAATCTTAATATGAGAAACCTTGTTATTTTGTATTTAACTATTTATATGAAATCATTATCCATATACTAATTAAAAATTAATATTTCTAAGTGAACCAGAGTTGTTTCGCATTTGAAACAGAGTTGTTTCACATGTGAAACATGTTGTTGGTTATAATTCTTCATCCATACAATTCATTTATTAAATAAATAATTTCTTTTTATAAATCTTCATCCGTAATTCCAGGTATTCTCGTTGTCAGTTACTGAAATTGGAGGCCTTATCAGCCTTGGTGCAAGAGATTCATGTGAATTCTTTCATGACCCTTTTAAAGGAAAAAGGTTTATACATCTTCAGCCATGATCGTTCTGAGGGTAAAAGAGTCTTTTCCTTTTGCTGAATCTTGCGATTTTTTTGGCAGTGATGAAGGTAGGGTTAGGAAGGTTTTGAAGGTGGAGCCTCTCCCAGATGGATCCGGCCACTTCTTTAATCTCAGTAATTATTTTCATTTTCTTTTTTATCTTTATTTTTTATTTTTTATAAATCTCGTTTTCTGGAAATTGTATTTAACTAAATGGTTTTCTGAACTGAAGGTGTTCAAAACAAGCTTATAAACATGGATGAAAGCATTTATATCCCTGTTACAAAGGCAGAGTTTGCAATTCTCATCTCAGCTTTCAATGTATGCTCTTTCCCATATCCCTCTAGATCTTTGACTTTCATTTTTTCTGTACTCTAAGAGGTTAGAGGTAGCAATTTTGGCCCATTTTACTTACGAATGGGTTGATTTAGACGGGGGTTTGTTTTAGCTCTTATGGGTCAAGTGGGTCGAGTGGGTCAGACATATTAAAAGTTACCCAAAACATACTTCTAAGACATTAAGTCCTAAATTGTTTTATTCAAAATATTATACTAGTATTGTAGATACATGGTATCCATACTTGTATATAACACAAATTAAAATTTTAAAATTTGGGAAATAACGTTTAATGCCAACCCAACATGACCGGCGCCAAAAATATTTTGTTTTGATTTTAACATATTTTTGACCTTTTACCAAACCTACAATATCTTGGCTTGTTTAGCTTAATAGAGCTTAAGGTTGGCTCGGTTATTATCAATTAGTTATTTTATCTACATTCTATATATGTGTGTCTGTGTGTGTATATATATATAACATGAGATATATTATTTAGTTATTGTTATCATAATTATACATATAATTATTTTTATTATGCAATATTTTATTTATTATATTAAATAAAATTTATTATATTTATATAAATAATAGGGCTGTTTAGGCTCGCGGCCGCGGGCCTAACAAAGCTCAATATAAAACGAACTTAATTTTAGGCTCGAGCTGATTCGAGCCTTTAGCAAGCCAATCTTAGTGGTGCTTTAAGTCGTGCATTTTGGTTGATCCATTATATTTAGGGCAAGTGATGAGCTATCTAACCATTTTAATTTATCTTTGTTACAATGATACCCCTTTTTCTTGAAATATACAAAAAGTAGCAATATTATACTTTGTAATAAAATTTTTTGATAAATTTTGAATTTTGGTGATGTTTGTAAGAATGAGTTTTTTCTAACATATTGTATGCTATGCAGTTTTCTGTGCCATATCTTTTGGGCTGGCATACCTTTGTGAATTCCATCAAACCTGAAGGCACAGCCGGTTTGAACAATGCTAATTCGCGATCTGGTGCTGATTTAGAATGGAACAGATAGTCATTGCTAGTTTTACCAATGATCATGAGGATGCATTGGAGTCTGTGTGTATTTGTTATGCTTTAGGTGCTATCATCTTATCTCATTTCTTTAGCTTTTCTGAACCCAACTTTTTAGAATCTTTTGCCTTTGTGCATCTTTTGGTTTTCAACCTTAAATTGTCAGCATAGTGTGGTGTGATGCCTGTCTTCATTCATAGTTGTGCCTTAAAATATCCTTTAGTTTTGTTTTTACTAATGTCATGTAATGTAGTAATTTTGTTATATCCACTCATTTTTAGAGATTAAGAGCATTATCCTCTATAATTTAACTAAAAATCAGTATTCTTTAAATTCATCTGTAAATTTTATTTATGTTCCAAAACATCTGACATCATTCCCATCCTCAACTCCACCTTTATATTCTTTTTTATTTTTTTTCTTCAATTTAAAATCTTATGTTTCAACTATTTTGTCTTATTTTTTTTACTTCTATTGATTAAACTGGTCAAAACTCAAACACAGATTGATTTTTAAAAACTCAAAACTAATAGTTTTACAAAACTCAAAACTTGCAAGTGGAAACTGATTACATGGGTCAAACCTCAAAATCCACCCAAAATAAATTACAAAATGTAAATTACAATTTTGAATGATCTAACATCATATTTGAAGGGGTTTAAGATATTAAAACCCAATATAAGAATCAAACGAATCGGATCTCCGGTTTAAGGACGCGAGCCGCAGCTCAATACGAGTCCCGGCCAAAGAAGATTGAAGGGAATTAACCCACACAATAGCAAATGAGCAGTAATGCCCATCTCCTCAAGCCGCGGCTGGAAGGGAGCCACAGTCGGATACGGCTGGAAGGATGCCGCGGCTGAGAGGCTATCACGGCATAGCAAGGGACCAATGCGTAGGGTTAAAGAAATGGTTATACAAAGCATCAAATACGAAGGTCCACTTGAAGATTGGTCTTCAAAGAGAGATTATGGTGATAAAATGGTGTATTTCTAATTAAATGATTATGGGTTTGAATCTTGTGACATGTAGATTTGATTATTTTTGAAGTAGAATATGTATAGGTTAAAGAGAGTGTTCGTCAGTAAAAAGATAAAAAAAATTTAAGGAACAAAATACAACTCAAATTACCAAGGATCGAAACAATAGCCCACCCACCATCGCGTACCCAGCGGCGGCTAAGGACCTGCCGCGGCTCCAAGGGTGTCACGGCCTAGGTTCATCCGTTGCAAAGTTCAAGCTCAATCATCCATTAGTTTTAAAACACTTAGTCGATATTGGAAAAGTTATGAATAGAATAATAAGGAAGAAGCTAGGGACCACGAAATAACTAAAGACAAAACAAAGGTAAAAGCCAAAGGCTTATGCTAATGTACCCGACTGACATCTGGGTTGGGTATATAAATCAACTATAAAGACAAAGGATGAAAGGGAAAACTGAACCCACGACAGAGAGAAGCCATATATACGGGTAGTACACAAAAGGGCAGGTCACCTAAAAAGACAAAAGGTACCAAGAACGAAATCTGTACATAGAGGACACAAGACAACTATGGAGACAAAGTATATTACATAAACACTTAACCATCTCAACACCAAAAGGGGAATAACAGTCGGATAGACAGAGACAGGAAGGGAAGTTTGACTACAGGTAACCCTAAATAGGCCCTTGGTCCAGACATCACAACCAGGAAGACCCTATAAATAGTCTCATCAGTTTCCAAGATGAGTCTCACTTTTTACACTCTCACATCCTCAATACTCGAATTCACTTCTCCTTGCTCTTCTTCTTCTTTTTCTTCTCTCCTTTTACCAGACAAATACCTATCCTCACACCGGAGAGTGATCACGAGGATGAATCCCTTCTGCTCGTGGCGAGACTCACGGTGTTACTTGTTTTGTAGATCAATTCTTCAAGGCCAGGAGATCCAGTCCGTCTTTCCAAGCCCAAGTCCAGAAGTTCCAGCTTTGCTTTACATCCTTCACTGCATAGAAGGTTAAACCTCTTTGTAGCAACAATATTTAAATTACTACTTACAGTTTTACATGATAAATATATAATAAATAGTATAAAAAATACAATAATTGTAAAATGATAAAATAAAATAGCTTAATAAAAAAATTATAAAAAGGTTTTTATAAAACAAATAAGTTGCTTAGTTAATTAATAATTTTTTTAAAGAAAATAATAAAATAAAAGTAAGAAAAGTATATTACTTATTAAAGATATATATATACATATTTTTATAATTTTATAATATAGCTAAGTTGGTTAATTTATTAATAAAGTTTTAAATAAAATCTATAAAATAAAAATGATAAAAAGAATAAATGAAGAATAAAAGAAAAAGAAAGAAAAGAAAAAACCAAAATAAACTTTACATTACAAGAATTGTCCTTTATAGTTAAAAGACAATAATGTTATTGACTTAACAAAAATATTTAACTACAGTTAGTTAAAAGGATAATAAGTGAGAGAACATTTCAAAATAAATGACAGTGAGTGAAAGTAAAAGTTTTAAAATACTAATTCCATAATTTTGGAAAACATAAAAGACAAAATTTGTAATTTAGTCTAAAAACAATAAAGTAAATTTCCAAAATCATAATTACTAAACTCTAACATGGCATGGGTGCAATCAAACTATGGAGGAACTACAAGTATCTCTAAAATTGGTCTACTTTTCGAGTTTTAAAACACCCTGCAAGAGCATGACATAATTAGCAAACAAAAACATATACAACAATGTCCTTTTAAATTTTATTTAAATTTTACGCTCAGAACATGACACATGTGTACAAAAAGTTCAGTGAAAATAGGTTGATCCTACATAAATTTATCAGAAATTTAGCATGCTAGTATTGTTTAGAATGAATAGAACATGGACTAGTAAGCTGCTAGGTAGCTAAAACTTCTTGATAACCCTTAAGAAGAAATTATAAAACAATGTTAGGCCCTTAGAGCGAAAAAGAGTGCGCTTTCGTATAACTATCTCACCTGCCTATGACTAACAAGTATTACATTGCAATTTTGCGTAGAAGACGAAGATGTGCCGGCATGATTTGCAGCCGCGGACGACAATGAAGACCAAAATCGAAACAAGTACTACAACACCAAAATCTTGAGTGTAGAATGAAAGTTGAAAGACGTGGGTCCCACTCTTTTTGTTTCTATAGGTCAGTGGCGAAGTTTGAAGAAAAACGCAGGTGGACCGGGATTTTTTTTTCCTATCAAGGGGGGCGGGAACTATAAAATTTCCGCCCGAATACGTATAAATTAGCATTATTAAACGAAAAATCTGCCGAATATATATAAATTAACACTACTGAGCGAAAAATCGAAGAGGGGCGGGCCCCCGGGCTCTAAGAAAGCTTCGCCCATGCTATAAGCGATGAATGCCATATTTTGTCCTCATCGTTAACCAAGGGTGCTACTCATCGTGTCATGTTTGTTGCTAAAGTCGTGCTAAGATTAATAAAACTTATCCGCTTCTAACATACTCAAAATTAACTTTCTAAAAATTGAAGTATATTGATATTAAAAAAAAAGTTGAACTTGAGTTCGAGCTTATATTTCCCTTACTCTCATTTATTAAAGTCGGTATCCAATCAATTTTTTTTCCTTTCTCTTTCTGATATGCACCCCCTCAGTTTTCAATAATAATTCTTAATTTTCTAAAAACTTAAATATCCTCTAATTTAAAGAAATAAGTTTATTGTTGTGTTTCATATTTTTTTTCTTTACGCTCCGATATAAATTTTGTTATACTCATTTACAAGTGCCTGTCACAACTACCCCCTGAAATTTGTAAAATATCAAAATTATGTGTTTTTTCTCACCACCACGCCACATATCATGTATTTGTTGGTCCATAATTTTTTTGGGTTTTTTCTTTGGTTTTTTTACATTTCTTTTTATTTGCCTAATCGAGTCGCCGTAATTTTATATATTTTTATATACTTAATCACGTTATTGTCACTGCCTCAATTGTTTAAGGTCCGCTTACCGCCACAGAGCGCGGGGTGCTAATGTCACCCTACTTAACAACGTTAATGTTGTAATATCCAAGATTTTCCGAGCATATTTAAGAACTTGAAAACTTATTTTTAGATAAAACTTATTTTACTTTAAATCAATTATACTTAGGATATATGCATATCTAAACATAAGACTTATAATATATATATATATACATATACATATACATATATATATTTTATGGCTAAAATATATTAAATTCTTAAAACTTATAGGTTTGTAATTATATAAATGATATAATTAATAAACTTATTCTTAAATACTTAAACTTATAAATTAATCCTATAAATTATTTTATGAAGTTATAAAATAATAAAACTTACAAAACTTGCTTAACTTTATAAAAGTGAAACATATTTATATTTAATAAAAGTCCAGGGACTAAAATTGCTATTATTGAAACCTATTTTAAACTTAAAATCGTGTTTTAACATGAAATAATAAAAGCTTGAGACTCCAGGGACTATTTGTGTAATTCGACCAAACTTCCGAACCGGGAACTGATCGCGAGTTCGAATCCCACAGAAGTCAGTTTTGGACCCCCTTTATTCGAAAACGCGTTAAATGGCCGAATTGAATGCTCCTCGAGCTTTGACTCAGGCATGTGACCATAACCCAATGCCCTTCAATGCTCAACTTCGAATCTAACACCCGCGTGATTCAAGTTTAAACCCGTTTTGTTCATCCATCACCTTCCCAACTGTCCGGGCATTTAAAGATGGAATTGAGTATAAATATCACCCACAATCATTCGACGACAACACCCTCAGACTATCTGAACTCCCAATTTCATCATCAAGTACCCGCATTGCTCGATTTTGCTCCGGTGACGGCCGACTTCAAACCCAGACCTGTTCTCCTTCATTTCGACATCAATTCAGGTAATTCAAATGCCCAAAGATCTCGTTTTTACTCATATATCAATAGCTCTCTGTCAATTTGCGTGAACATAGGTTAATTGAGTCGTATTTAAGGGATTTTGATTCTAGGGTTCATCAAGAAATTAGAGACGATTTGGGTATGTGTTTAACTATTTGGTTTTCCATGTTTAAACTTAGTGAGGCTCATAGCCGGGTGGTTTGTTCGTCGGGTTCGAATCTGACCGGCCTAAGTTTTGATGTTTTTATTTTTTGCCTTTTTAAACAAATTTTTAAATCTTTAATTATTTTATAAAAACGGTTAACATTTATGAACTTAAATATGATTTTTATTTACACTTTTATATTTCAGAAACATTTTATTTAATTAAAACTTATAAAAAATTAATTCTTAAAAAATAGGTTTAAATACTTAAAAGCTATAAAAATACTTTTAAACCTTACAAAACTAATATTCTAAACAAGAAATATTTTATAAAATTTAAAACTTTAATTTAGTATTATTTTCTAAATTATTACTCTTTAACACTTTAAAAATAAATTTAAAAACTTATATATTTTATATAAAAAAAACTTATTTGTTTATATAAATTTAAAACAAGAGAAATAAATATATTTTATTTATTTTTCTAATGTTTATAAACTTTATAAAATAAAATAAGAAACTTTATGTAAGACATATATAAACTTATAGTTTTATTTAAACTTTAAACTTATAAGTTAAAAGTAAACTTATTAAGAAATGTTAATTAATATTTTATAAACTTATAAGGACTTATTTAAACTTATAACCACTTGTTAAAAAAACACTATTTAATTTCAAGTCAATTTAATAAATCCTTAATACTTAAATATTTTAAATCTTAAATAGGTTAGATTGATTATTTAATTTTGTAAAAACAAAAGATAAAAAAAATCTTGAAAGAAATCAAAATTTGGGATGTTTGTTCAAAATGAGATCTTAAACATGTTTAGATGTTCGAATAAATAATTTGTTTACCTGAATAGTTTCATCATCTTCACCATAAACCCACCACTGAGTGGCACAAGTTTTGTGATAAAATCCCTCTTAAAAAGGGTTGCCGTGACAAGTCTCTTCCGCCCGTTTAGGGCTGCAGGCGTCGAGCTCTGCCTTGGTGCGGCCGTCCACCGCCGTGGGTGCCACCGCCGGTTCCTTTTTCTCTCTCTGTCAGATGTGGTGTATGTGTTCTAGGGTTTTAAAATGAGAGAAAAGATGAGAAAGTTGGGGTTTTATAAATAAGAAAAGGTTTGGGTTTGTAAATGAAAAGAGGAGTCTGTGTGTGTAAGTGTACAAAATTTGTAAATTATTTCAACATTTTAAATTAGGATCCTTTAATATATAATTTTTAAAATATAAGTTGTTCTGGAAAAATAAAATTAATATAATTTGATGTGACCTTTTACATCTCCTTTCATGTAATTTTTTTTTTCAAACCAGTTTGCTAAACAAAATAGGGATATGACCTTACTTTCACCGACACTTGTTGTACCATTAGGTTCAACTTATTCAAACACAATTTTTACCCTAAATCAAAAGTTTTTGGATTTTTCGAGACACATGGTGTGTTACCGATTGGATGAACATTTTAGAATTTGATCAAATGGCTATCTGGGTTATTTCTTGGTTAAATGATTTATCTAACTAATTTTATGAGTTGATATGGTAATTTAATTAAACATTTCAAATTACTTATACTACTTGTCTCTAAAATAAAAATTTTAATATACTGTTTATTTTTTTTAGTTTCATGTATTATAGTTATAATGTTTTTTTTTATCACGAGTTTCATGTATTATGATTGGAAACCATTTAAACTTTTAATATTAACCCGAAGTTTTTTTCAAATGTTTGATCAAATATTTTGTTATAGAATATCAATTAAATTATTAAAGTACCTTAAAGTTTTGATTATATTTCACATACATCCTTAAAATGATTGATCATGTTAAAAAGGTCTCACTCTATAGGAACCCGCAGTTCTAATTAATGAGAACCCAAGTTCTCCTAAAATACACTTTGTATATATAAATGTCTACTTTAATAAATCTTTTTTTTTGCAGAATGTCAAACCTATCAAAACTAGATTTCATTGCCCTTAACATATCCCGAAACAATTACCTCTCATGGACCCTAGATGCCAAAATTCACCTGACGGCTAATAACCTAGGAGAAACAATTGGTGATGGGAACGAGTCTTCCCTCCAAGACAAGGCCAAAGCAATGATATTCCTCCGTCATCATCTGTATGAAGACTTGAAGAGTGAATATCTCACGGTCGAGGACCCTCTAGAGCTTTGGAAAAACATTAAAGATCGATTCGACCACCAGAAGTTGGTATTACTTCCCAAAGCTCGCTACGAGTATTACAACTCTGCTATTTTCCGCATCACATCCGAACTGAAATTATGCAGAGAGAATATAACAGATGAAGACATGCTCGAAAAGACTTTCTCCACATTCCATGCCTCTAACTTGCTCCTGTCGTAGCAATATCGAGAACGTGGATTCACTAAATAATCTGAACTAGTATCATGTTTATTGGTGGCAGAGCAAAACAACAAACTACTTCTTCAAAACCACCAAGCGCGACCCGTCGGAGCGACCCCATTGCCAGAAGCAAATATGGAAACCGCTCAAAGCGGGCGAGGGCGAGGGAGAAGCCGCGGCCCTAGTAGAGGTCTTGGGCGCGGACGGAGTAACACATGGCGTCTGGAATATCACAATTCTAAACCCGACAGTAGTGAGTTAAGCCGTCAAAGTACGGGGCGACCCCCAAGGGGGAGAACTAGCCGAGGACAAAACAACATGTGCTATAAATGCGGGATGACAAACCATTGGTCTCGCACATGTCGTACCCCTAAGCACCTCGTTGAAGCTTATCAACAAGTAATGAAAGAAATTGAGAAAAATGTAGAGGCTAATCTTATCGAGGATACCCTTAATCTAGCACATCATGCCCCGCTATCAGACACTCATTTAGATGTGGGCGACTTCATTGAAAACTTTCAAGATTCTATTGTTTAGATGTTCTTCTCTTTTTCTCATAGGCACTGCTATTTAGATTGTGATCTTTGTTTGGAATTGTTTTAAACTTTTGTGATGGTTTTTATTCTACTCAAATAAATGGCATTTTGCATTACTCAAATAAATGTGTATTTTGCCTTACGCATAAACACGTATTCCCTTGTCTATTGTAGGACTTAGTAACTGATTGAATGCTCTGTAAGAGCACGAGTCATCCTACCCACGAGTACGAAAAATTAATAAGTTTTTTTTGTAGGACTTAGTAACTGGTTGAATGCTCTGGAAGGGCACGAGTCATCCTACCCATGAGTACGAAAAATTAATAAGTTTTTTTTTTTGAAAAAAAAACTTATATTGAACATCTTATATTCTAGTAAATCTCTAATTGAGACCGTGATCGAAGACGATATCGAATATCTCTCAATTACATATGATACATATGGCAAGGAGACCATACTAGAAAACTAAAGATTTTTACCAACTAGAATATAACAAATCTTATAAGCTATACGCTTTCTTGACAAATTAATTATTAGGCCTTCCGAAATAAAATAGTCCCTCTTATTCACAAAAGTAATTCAAGGGAACATATATGGGCATTTTTAATCTTTATATAGACCATTTCAATCACAAAAGATGATTGCAACAATCGCTAGACCTCTCCTCATAAGATGCGAATTACCATCTTCTACACGAGGAAGTTACATTATGCATGTCGATGCACTAATCAGTTAACACCAACTGCTTATCACGAATACTCCCCATTACAACCGGTCTCCAAAAGAAAAACAAAGTTGTCTCAAGTTTAAATATTTGGTCGTGCGGTTTATATACCACATAACATACCTACACGCATAACATACCAAAACGGGACAACATAGAAGACTAGACACTTATATTAATTTTAGCTCTCAATCCTGAGATTGGCTCGGAAATGTTTACAACACGGTATGCTTACTTTCTATAAATATAATAGTATTCCCAGTCTTAAGGGGAGATTAAGAAATAAATAACAAAAGCCTGGTAATATAATGAATAATATGAATTGCATCACGAATATCAAACATTGATCCCGGAAGTGGTAAGTATAAATCTGAAGTCCAATATGTCAAACACAAAGTAACATGCGAGTTACTAGATGCATTTACAAACACAAACAAAAGTGACAATGTCACATATACTAGCATAAATTTCACATGCTCGAATTGGAATAGTCACAAAAATATTACCATATAAATAAAACGTGGAAAATAAATTGGTTCCAAAGACAAACATCCACGAAAATGAAAAGAGCATAATAATGCAGTTGACATAACTCTATAAGATGTTATATATAAAACCTCAGAAGAGGTAAATGTCCCAGAAGAGACTAACACATTTTCAGAAGAAAATAATAATATCCTAAAAGATACCATAAGAGGTTAACAAAATCTAAGAAGAAGATATGGAGCTCTAAAAGAAACTTAGGTATCAAACAAATATGAGATCTCAATACATTATGTACAAAATAGTACAATATGGAACCGAAAATGAAACACATGTTACATTATATTTTTCATATGCTATAGCACCAATTTGATCAATTAAAAGGATTACGTACATAACACTCTGTAAGAGTGCTTGACTAACCAAAATGGCAAGAGAAGGACGAATTAAATTCGATTGACAAACGAAACGTTTTCGGACTTGTAGTTCGAACACCTATAGACGTCAAACCACTAGATTATAAATGTGTGTCTTTGAATTAAAAAAGAAACAAAAAGGATTATATTATGCGATGTAAGGCACGACTTATAACACAAGGGTTTTTCCCAAATCTCAGTAGTTGATTATGAGGAAACGTTAACCCTACGATGTTTATTGGCCTCGCAATCTCAGAAAGACTTCAGATGTAACTTTGGATGAAATTTTTGCTTAGAAGTTCACCATAATAGCAGTTTACAGTGATGATCTTTTAAACATCATCGAGAGAAACTATCGAACTACTAGAGAGAATTTTGGAAAAAAGGATTGAAACAACTTGAATATTGGAATTGGAAAAAGTATATACCCCAATATATTTGCAGGACATGAGACTTAGGTCTCCTCTACGAGGAAAATGATAAAGTCCCAACTATTTGGCGAGACGGTGATTTCTTAAAGGTCGGCAAAGCAAACCAGGACAACAACACTACCGAACCATGGCGAACTTACAACAATGTACGATACCGGTCGAGAATGTATGATGATGTGTTAGTATTTACACATCTTTTTGGCATAAAACTTCGCTCATTTAATGGTCAATTCTTGGTTATATTCAATGTTTAGACACTTATTTACTTCATTTCCTGTTTTCTAGGTTTTTGTGAAGCTTGGTGAACAAACAAGAAGATTCCAGGATAAAAAGTGAAGCTTTTAGGGTTTCTGTGATGGAGGCACGGTCGTGCTCCTACTTGGCACGGTCGTGCTAAGCTCGCAAACCCTAGGCACGGTCGCGCCCACATCTTGCACGACCGCGCCAAGCCAAAATCCAAGGCACAACCGTGCCTTGGCCTCCCACGGTCGCGTGTCATCTCGTGAGTCTGAACAGCCGTACGTCCTCGATCAGTGGTACCCAATGGAACCTACGGATCGGTCAAACCTCTGTCACACGGTCGTGCCAAGACCTAGACGCGACCGCGTCTTTGTACTAGGCACGGTCGTGCCCTCTCTCCTGGCACGGTCGTGCCTCCCCTTTTCTATTTAAACCGAACTTAATTCTCATTCAGACATTCAGCAAAAACCAGGAGAAAAACCCACTGTTCCAGCTCGTGTGTTCCTAGTTCCAACCATTTTTCAAGATTCTTGGAGAGGATACAACATCAAGAGGATCACCATACATCAACAACAACATCTAGGCTTGGAAGAGTGGTTTGATTCTTGTTTTCATATCATGTTTCTCACTATTTTTCCCTGCTTATTTGTAATTTTGATGCTCATGATGAGCTAAAAATCTTGTTCACTTTAGTTTAGATGAAGTTTAGATACATTTGACAACATTCATGGATTATTGGCATTTATTGTGTTAATGTTATGACAACCGTATGATTATTCTTTAATGAAATTATGTGTTCAAGTATTTTGAGTTGTTACAACACTTGTATTTGTGTATGTCATATTATGTTGGAAAACTTGTGATTTATGCTTATATTCATGGATTGGTGTATGTATTTAAACTAGTTTATGGCATTTGACTAGGAATGGTGAATGAAGTCTTGTTTATGAATCATTATATTTGTATGTATAACCTTATGCTTATGTTTGGAAAGACAAAGTATTTGTTATGATGTGTCATATTTAGTATTATGTTTATCAAGGAATTGTTGACACATCCTCCTAATTTATATAACCTTTATATGAACATTGTATGTTGAAGAAATGCATATTGTTGTCTAATTTAATCAACTTGAGGTGGATAGTGTGTTGTTCATATTATCTTTCCAACTAGTTGTTGGATTAGTGTACCTTAATCGGAAGCTAGTTCAATCTTTATAAACATTGACATTATTATTAAACACGTGAGCCTCATTGTATGACTTTAGGTGGTTGTTTGTGTAATTCATGCTAGCTTTTCGAATAGTCATTTGATTAGATATCTTTGACGAGAATTTAGTCAATTTATGTATCGTGTATTTGCCATGTTTCTATAAGTGTATTGAATGTATTCTAAATGGATTCTACACCGAAGTGATATTTTCTCCTTGATTATTTGATTTGTGATTTTAGTTTAGTTTTATATTCTTACATATTAGTTTAATTAAAAATCAACTTAAACATCTTTTACCCATACTTGATTGAATTTTAGTCCCAGTTTATTATCGCATTCCACCGTGTCCACGGATTGATATCCGGTTCTTACCTTTACTGTATTGCTATCCGACGGGTACACTGCCCGGTGTGTGTGATTAGTATTTGGTGAAAACCCTTTTTAAAACTAATTGTGTAAAATACTTATAAAAACATATATATAGTTTACACGCATCAAGTTTTTGGCGCCGTTGCAGGGGACACGGTTTTGCGAGAACGATTGGAATTAATTTTTAGTGTATAAATATTTTTTTTGCATTTTACTTGTTATTTTTAGCTTCATTTGTATATATATACATCTTGGTCTTTATCCCATTTTATTTTATTTTTTTTTTATTTTCATTTTTTATTTTATTTTATTTTTGTTTTATTTTTTTGTCTAACTTGTGTTTTCTTTGTCCTAGGTTCGCGTATTTAAATCTAACTTGTCGTGCAGATCGTGTATGTTCTCAACTCCCGTCGAGGAGGTTCCTGAGCCGGAGCGTGATCTTCATCGGAGATTGCGAGCCTGTTCCCGATTTGTGGCCCGGATACTCGAATTTGACGAGGTTGTTGTTGACGAGGTAGAAGAGATGGCGAACAAGGATGCGGGTCGGACGCTTTCGGATTTTGGTAAACCAACACTTGAGGGTTTGGAGTCGAGCATCAATGGGCCGAAGGTTGGAGCACATCAGTTCGAGATCAAATCCAGCATTATACAGATGGTGCAGAACATGTGTCAGTTCGATGGCAAGGATCACGAGGATCCCAATACTCATTTGGCCGGTTTCTTAGAGATTTGCGCCACTTTCAAAATTCGTGACGCTACCGACGATGCTATTCGGCTCCGGTTGTTCCCGTTTTCCTTACGGGATCGAGCCAAGGCTTGGTTACTGTCACTTCCCCCTAGGTCCATTAGTACTTGGGACCAAATGGCTGCTAAATTCTTAGAAAAGTACTTCCCTCCGGAGAAAACATCAAAGTTGAGGGCTAGGATTCTTTCTTTCCAGCAGGACGACGGGGAGACGATCTATGAGGCGTGGGAGAGATTCAAGGAACTGATGAGGAAGGTTCCCCGGCATGGATTGTTGAAGTGGCAGCAGTGTGAGACCTTCTACAATGGTCTAGAGATGACTGGGAAGCAGCTGATTGACGCATACGCGGGTGGAGACATTGGAACGAAGACACCCCAGGAGGCGTATGACTTGCTAGAGAAGGTGGCATCGAAGAGCTACATTCAGCATACTTCCCTAGCGAGAACCCATAGGCAGGGTGTCCATCACGTGGATGGAATTACCTCTTCAGCTGCCCAGGTGGAAGCACTTTCCACCAAGATTGATCAGATGCACGTCCACAAGGCCCAATCCTTGTGTGAGTTTTGTGGTGGGGCGCATCCCACGAGTGCTTGTCAGGTTAGGGATCAGGGGGCCCACGAGCAGGTTGATTTCATATCCAACCAGAATCGTCCCCAGAATAATCCCTATAGCAACACATATAATCCGGGGTGGAGGAATCACCTGAATTTCAGTTGGAAGTCTGGCAACAATAGCCAGCAACCACCCGGATTCACTCAGCGCGCCCCATTCCAGCATCAGTCCCACCAGTCTCAGGGACAGAGTTCTCAGTTTCGACCTCAGCAGGGCCAGTTTCAAGGCCAAGGTTCTAGCAGCGGTCCACCACCCGCACCTGAGGGTAAATCCAGTTTAGAGGACATGGTTGCATGGCTACTTGCCAACTCAGAGAGTCAGAATCAGTTGGCAGAGAAGCAGAACCGGTACATGGAGGAGCGTTTCCACACGCATGAGACTGAGTTGAGGAATCATAAAGCTTCGATCCAGACCATAGAGAACCAGGTCGGGCAGATCGCGAAGCTTCTTTCTGAGAGACCGCCAGGTAGCCTGCCTAGCAACACTGAGCCCAATCCCATGGCTCATGTGAAGGCCATCACTTTGAGGAGCGGTAGAGACACAGGACCGGATCCACAGGTTCCTGTGCATGAGTCATCTGAGGAGGAGGTTGTGATTGAGATTCCTGATGAGACACCGCCGAGGGGTAAACCGGCGAACACATCGCGCCCTCGCGAGCCTGTGAGAGATTACACTCCAGCCGTTCCATACCCAGGCAGATTGAAGAAGCAGAAGATGGAGGAGCATTATGGTAAGTTTCTAGGGTTGTTTAAGCAGTTGCATATCAACTTACCATTTGTGGAGGCTCTAGCTCAGATGCCTAAGTAAACGAGATTCTTGAAGGATATCATCACGAAAAAGAGGAAATTGGAGGAGTTGTCTCAGGTGACGCTGAATGAGGAGTGTTCGGTGGTGATTCAGAACAAGCTACCGGAGAAGAGACGAGATCCGGGGAGTTTTACCATCCCCTGCTTGATAGGTAGCTTGTCGGTTAGCAACGCCTTAGCTGACCTTGGTGCTAGCATTAACCTCATGCCATATGCGGTCTTTGCTAAGCTTGAGTTGGGAGAACCTACACCGACACGCATGAGTATCCAGCTGGCCTATCGCTCGGTCAAGTATCCGCGAGGGATAGTGGAGAATATGTTGGTTAAGGTTGATCATTTTGTGTTTCCTGTAGACTTTGTGATTCTGGACATGGATGAGGACAAGAATGTCCCTATTATCCTAGGTCGACCATTCCTGGCCACTGCCAAGGCCCTGATTGATGTGTATTCGGGGAGGCTAACATTGTGGGTGGATGAAGAGGAAGTGACCTTTGATGTAGGGAGATCCATGCAGCATACCCATAATCAGGATGATTCACTTTACTTTGTTGAGGCTATTTATTCTTGTGTGAGTGATCATCTCCAGGACACAGCTGAGGAGGAGTCCCTGGACACCCAAATTGTAGGAGGGGAGACATTTGATCCAGTTAGTGAGATCAGTTTGATGAGCAGTTGCATAGCCAGGAGAGCTATGAGTTTCCCTAGTGTTCAGCGGTTTTTACGATGGTTGATAGAGAGTCTGAGCTGATTGAGCGGCCTTCTATTGAGGACCCACCACCTGTTGAGCTTAAGGAGCTCCCGAGCCATTTGGAGTATGCCTTTTTAGATGGTGAGTCTCGATTACCTGTCATTATCGCCTCTGATTTAACTAGTGATGAGAAGGAGAGGCTACTAGAGGTGCTGAAGCAGCACAAGCATGTTATTGCATGGAGGATTATGGACATTAAGGGAATTAATCCCTCTTTCTGTACCCATAAGATCCTTATGGAGGATGACTACAAGCCCGCTGTGCAGCACCAGAGGAGGTTGAACCCGAACATGCAGGAGGTAGTGAAGAAGGAGGTGATTAAGTTACTGGATGCTGGTTTGATTTATCCCATCTCCGATTCACCTTGGGTTAGCCCAGTTCAGGTTGTCCCTAAGAAGGGAGGCATGACTGTCATCACCAACGAGAGGAATGGGCTGATTCCTACTCGTACAGTCACCGGTTGGAGAGTTTGCATCGATTACCGCAAACTCAATGATGCTACTCGGAAAGACCATTTTCCCCTCCCGTTCATTGATCAGATGTTGGAGAGATTAGCGGGAAAGATGTTCTATTGTTTCCTGGATGGCTTCTCTAGCTACTTCCAGATCCCGATTGCTCCTGAGGACCAGGAGAAGATGACATTCACATGTCCCTATGGCACATTTGCTTATCGGCGGATGCCCTTTGGATTGTGTAATGCTCCGGCCACTTTCCAGCGTTGCATGGTGGCCATTTTCCATGATAGGATTGAGGACTCCATGGTGGTTTTCATGGATGACTTTTCTGTGTTTGGGAGTTCCTTTGATCATTGCCTCGAGAATCTGGAGAGGATGTTGGCTAGGTGTAGAGAGGCCAATCTGGTGTTGAACTGGGAGAAATGCCACTTCATGGTGAAGGAGGGCATTGTGCTTGGGCACAAGGTTTCATGCACGGGGATTGAGGTTGATAGAGCTAAGATTGACACCATATCTAAGCTGCCCCCGCCGACTTCTGTGAGATCTATTCGGAGCTTCCTTGGTCACGCGGGCTTTTACAAGCGTTTTATCAAAGATTTTTCTAAGATTGCCCGACCGATGACCCAGCTTCTTGAGAAGGAAGCCCAGTTCGTGTTCTCCGACGAGTGCCTCAGTGCATTCGATTTGTTGAAGGAGAAGTTGGTGAATGCCCCTATCATGGTGGCTCCTGATTGGAAGCTGCCATTTGAGATCATGTGTGACGCGAGTGACTTCGCTGTTGGGGCGGTCTTAGGACATAGGAGAGAGAAGCAGTTTCACCCGATTTATTATGTGAGCAAGACGCTCAATGACGCACAGGAGCATTACACCACGACAGAGAAGGAGCTCCTAGCCATTGTCTTCGCTTTCGATAAATTCCGGTCTTATCTCGTCCTATCAAAGACCATTGTATTCACCGATCATGCAGCCCTTCGGCACCTGTTCAGCAAACAGGATGCCAAACCCCAGCTAATCCGGTGGGTTTTGCTGCTTCAGGAGTTCGACATTGAGATCCGCGATAAGAAGGGCGCGGAGAATGTCGCAACGGACCACTTGTCCCGTCTTGAGTGCTCAGCTTCATCTGAACTTCTGGGGTCATCCATAAATGACAATTTTCCCCACGAGTTTCTCATGCACATACAGACACAGGATGAGGAGTGTCCATGGTTTGCTGATTTTGAAAACTTTCTTGCTAGTGGGATTATGATTAAGGGCTTAACGCATCAGCAGAAGCGAAAGTTCTTTGCGGATGTGAAGCACTATCTTTGGGAGGATCCCTATTTATTTCGAGTCGGGGCTGATCAGATTGTGCGTAGGTGTGTCTTTGGAGATGAGGCACGTCAGGTTCTTAGACACTGCCACGAGGGCCCGACAGGTGGACATTATGGAGCTACCTTGACCGTGAAGAAGGTCTTTGACGCCGGTTTCTTCTGGACTACCATATTCCGGGATGCTCATGAGATGATCCGAGCTTGTGACGCTTGCCAGAGGGCGAGCAACATTTCGTCTAGGAATGAGATGCACCAGAACAACATCCAGATTTGTGAGATTTTTAATGTCTGGGGTACTGACTTTATGGGACCGTTCCCAGCTTCTCGTGGCAACCGGTATATCCTAGTCGCTGTTGACTATGTTTCTAAGTGGGTCGAGGCTCAAGCCTTGCCTACTAATGATGCTAGGGTGGTTGTTCAATTTCTGAAGAAGCTGTTCTCTCGCTTTGGTGCCCCCAAGGCCCTTATCAGTGACCGTGGTACCCACTTCTGCAACTCCCAGTTGGAGAAGGATCTATCACGATATGGTGTGAACCATAGATTCTCCACAGCCTACCATCCACAGACCAGTGGACAGGTAGAGGTCACGAACCGGGGCATAAAGCGGATTCTTGAGAAGACGGTTGGTCAGAACCGTAAGGATTGGTCGGACAGGTTAGATGATGCACTTTGGGCCTTCCGGACTGCCTATAAGACGCCTATTGGTACCACACCATTTAGGTTGATCTATGGGAAGGCGTGCCATCTTCCGGTGGAGTTGGAGCATAAGGCCTATTGGGCGTTGAAGGCGGTGAATCTTGACTTGGTGAGCGCGGGAGAGAACCGGTTCACTCAGATTCATGAGCTTGATGAGTTGAGGAATCAAGCCTATGCAAACTCCACGATCTACAAGGAGCGCACTAAGAGTTTACATGACCGACATTGAAGGACAAGAAGGAATTCTGAGTGGGTGGTCGTGTGTTGCTTTACAACTCTAAGTTATGATTGTTTCCTGGGAAGTTGAAGTCCTTATGGACGGGTCCCTACACGGTTAAGGTGGTGTTTTCTTATGGGACCGTCGAGATTGAGCACGAAGATGGGAGGATCTTCAAGGTCAACGATCATCGTCTTAAACCATACATTGACGGACCGGTTGACCCGGCATTGGAGGTAGTTGGCCTCCACCCCAAGGACAAATGAATTCGGGGACTTGAGTCTAGCTAACGACTCGTTAATAAACTTAGCCTGTTCCGGTATCATCTTTGGTAACAATTTTTAGATTTTGTTTCTATGTTTATCTTCTTATTTTTTATTTTCTTTATTTTTTAGGATTTTACCATTTATTTTTGAGTTTAGGTTATCGGAACGTATTTTTGGATCAAGCAGACTTTGGTTAGTGATTGGGATGTCTCAAGTATGTTTTCTGAATTTTTAGACATTTTAGTTTGGAAGAATCGCAGTCGGGTTGGGTTCAAGCTGCATAAAACTCAGGGTTTTCTGTCTGCTGGGTTAGAGACACGGTCGCGCCTAAGCACTTGGCGCGGTCGTGCCCAAGCACCTGGCGCGGTCGTGCCTAAGTGATTGGGGCAGTTCAAATTAGTTCAAACATCCAAATGCTCAGACACTTCCCCCCAAACATATTCCGACCCTTCCCACTGCGATTACCTTGTTCTCTAGCTTGTTGATCTCCATTCCTTCGATTCCAGGTACGCCCCCGCAATCCTAATCTTTTCGTTTTTGTGTTTAGGATTAGGATCATCATTACTTTTTATAACTGAATTTCTAGGGTTTTATTATTTTCTGTTTTGAACTTCATTTTAGATATAATTACGTAGGTTCGTTAGTATTAACTTCTTGGAATGTTGCTATACTAAAAGCCCCCTCATAATCATGCTAAAAATGTAAAATTTTGACTCCAAAAACCCTAAAATGGGTTGAGCACGGTCGCGCTCATGACCAGGCGCGGTCGTGCTCGGCTTTTGTTATTTCCAGGAAGTTGTTTTTGGTTGAGCGCGGTCGTGTCTCCTACTAGGCGCGGTCGTGCCAACTTGGGTTTGTTCTAAGCGTGACCGTGTTTCTCCCTAGCGCGGCCGTGGTCTTCTTTTTTTGACCTAGGCACGATCGTACCCTAACCTGGCACGATAGTGTTTCCGGGTTGGGACAGCCCGTGGTCGGCCACAGCGCGACCGTCGGCTCAGATTTTGGCCTAGGCGCGGTCGTGCCCCTTCCCAAGCGCGACCGTGCCCCTTCATAATTAGGTCAGAAACTTCATAACTTAGCATCTTCATAACTGTTTTGATTTTAATTTTGTTGTCGTGCAGATGGCAGGCAACAGGGACCACCCGTACCTTGAGTTTGACTTGAACGAGCATGAGTACGAGGCTCGTCTGGATGTTTTGTGGCCATGTAGAGGCCGGATTTTAGCCGCTCGTCGTTTAGAGCCTGCCGCCATAGACGCCATCGGTCAGCGGGACCAGTGGAACGACCTCGTCACCGCCCCATGGCGCCGTTTGTTTCGACTTCACGCTATTCAGTATGTCGAGCTCGTGATGGAGTTCTTTTCCACCTATGAGTTTGACTATCCTTGCGCGGACCTAGAGCAGCCGGAGACGATTAGATTTAGGCTAGGCGGGGAGTGGCGGGTGATGTCAGTTGCCAGATTCGGGAGATTATTGGGCCTGTATACGAGGCAGGAGCTTCATACTGAGATATTCACCGATGGTATCACCGAGTTCCCGACAGAGGAGGACAAGGATCAATTCTGGCATGAGTTTGGATTTGGGATGTACGATCCGAGTTTGACCAAGGCTTCGAGCCTTCGAAATCCCTTGCACCGTGTTCTTCATCGCTGTATTGTCTATTCGATTTCTGGGAGAGACGGTCGTGAACTTGCGAGAGCTATTCTATTTATTTTGCCTTGTACGCCTGTGCACCTGCAATCTTGCGCATTCTATCGCGGGGTACTTGGTGAACAGCTCTGGGCGCGATGTTACCAGCGCCATTTGTGGAGGTCACTTCGTGACCAAGCTGGCGAGGCATTTTTAGCTACTTACCGATGAATTGATAGGGGACCTGACCCCTGTGGCTGAGACCGTCATGATGACCGTGCAGACACTAAGAAACATGCACGTCGCTCGTCGTGGCGCAGGAGGGATCAGATTGGTAGATAGATGGGGACGGACGTGGGATCCAGACCGTCCGGGTCCCGATCCAGATCTTGTGCAGGCCGAGGCCAAGGCCGTCGCCGCCGCCCATCAGGCACACGCTGCTCAGTAGGAGCAGGAGCAGGGGCACGAGCATCAGCAGCCCGACCAGCCGCCTCCTCCGCTTCCGCCGCCACCACCGCCTGCGATTGTCATTCCACATGACCTGTTCATGCGTTACTGGACCTGGCAGTATGAGGTCCAGTGCGCCGCTTCTGCTGCTGGCGGGGCACCATACGTGGTTCCCCTTCCATTCTTTATGCAGCCAGAGCAGCAGCCCGATCAGCCACCACCATCTCCACCGCATCATCAGCCACCACCATCTCCACCGCATCATCAGCCACCACCATCTCCACCGCATCATTAGTCACCACCACCATCACCACCAGCAGCAGGAGGCGAGGGAGGCGGGGCCACCGGCATCGACCTTGAGGGCGTGCAGTGGGAGTAGTACCTCCCATTGTATTTTGGTATCATTTTTGTGAGTTGTACTTTCTTGTATGTTGTACAAACTCTTGTATCACACTTCGACGTTTTATGTTGTTCTTTTGTTGTACTTTTATTTCCATGTATTGTTATATATATTTGTCTTTATATTTCTGTTGATATTTTGGCTTGATGTTACTGATCTGTGTTTGATGTTGTTAGTCTTGATTAGATCTTGGAATTGTGGAACTTCGTGGAACGTCATTTTTGTGGGTAGGATTTTTGCGTGTGCCATGATCGACATGAGGGAAGTTTCAGTTCTCCCTTCACGCTTCGTTGCATTGCATTCCATTTTGCTTTGCATGTTTTTGTATACATTGAGGGCAATGTATATTTCTAAGTGTGGGGTTGGGTGTTTATTCTTTGCTTTACATTATTTTTGTTCTACATTGAGGGCAATGTAGAATTCTAAGTATAGGGTGAGAATTTATTCACGCGATGTTTGTCCTTTTGAGCATTTTATCACTTCATTTTTTTTTGCAAAATCTTCCTTCATAATTTTTATTGACACTAAATCAGTTTTATAAAATTGAAAAACACAAAAATATAATAAAAGTTAACCGTTTAGCATTCACAATTTTTAGTAAATAATAGAGGTTTGATTTTTCGAAAGCAATTGAAAAAGAAATTTCATCGAGTCAAACCCAATTTTTTGTGATAACCATGAGTTTTAGTGGGCTGAACGAATGAATTGCATGTAACCTTTTGCTTACACCCATTCCTTTCCGTTTCCGTGAGTTTATTTTTGAGCCTTGATAGCTTTAGACATTGTTTGCTCTCGTTTTTTGCGGATTTGAGTGTGCCGGATGTTTCATGCTTATTAGAACTTGCTTTTAGTATACATTTCGAAATCATGAACATAAATATTGCATAAAAATGATTGAGGCATTAGGATAAACCCTCCTTTGTGAGCCTTTTATTTTTATTTTCCCTCACCCGAACACATCCACTAGTTAGCCACGTTGAGCCTATCCTGTCGTTTTCTTTGATTACCCACATTACACCACATTCAAACCTTCATTAGCCTTTTCATTTATTTTTCGCCCGTGTTAGAAATCCGGTCGGCTAATGTTAATTTTATAGCTTTTATTTTGTTGTAATCTTCAAATTCTTGAGAAGTTTTTAGCTAAGGAAAGATGCATATTGACTTAGTTCCCTTCAAAAGAAAGAAAAGAAATAGTGTGTAAAAAAGTTAAATAAAATAATTTCACCAAAATTAGGTGAATTATAGCCGATTAGAGCAATTTTGTGAGCAAAGATGGAAATAATTCGGTTGTTAGCTCTTATCTATATGGAAGTATTAGCTAGTTTATTTTCCTTATTAGAAGTTGGTTTAGTTTTTGAGTTAGCATAGCCGCCGGGTTTTTAGCCATTTAGCCACTTTTAAATTCCACTTCCTTACCCTTAGCCATTGCCAAGTTACAACCCATTTAAAGCCCTCTTGATTTATGCTTTGTTTCATGTTAGTTGGTAGAGATTTGATCATTTAGCAAGCTTATGATTTATGCATGATTCATTGTCTTGGCATTTGAGTGTTCTATACATACTCCATTACTTGTATGATCATATATATTCCCGAGTGTGTGTGAACATTGTGAGAAGCGTAAAGTTGTATGCTAATGATTTCCTAGGCATATTCATTTGCTCATTCGGTTGTCACGTCATTGGGCTCATTGGGTTTCATTTAGTTAATTTTGCATTTCTTGAAAAATTTTCAAACCTTTATAAGTTTATTAATGCTTACGGTTTTCCGATTTGATCCATAGTGTCATTGAAAGTTTTGTTTCATTTTGATTTCTTGCATGAGGACAAGCAATGTTCAAGTGTGGGGTTGTTTGATGTGTTAGTATTTACACATCTTTTTGGCATAAAACTTCGCTCATTTAATGATCAATTCTTGGTTATATTCAATGTTTAGACACTTATTTACTTCATTTCCTGTTTTCTAGGTTTTTGTGAAGCTTGGTGAACAAACAAGAAGATTCCAGGATAAAAAGCGAAGTTTTTAGGGTTTCTGTGATGGAGGCACGGTCGTGCCCCTATTTGGCACGGTCGTGCTAAGCTCGCAAACCCTAGGCACGGTCGCGCCCACATCTTGCACGACCGCGCCAAGCCAAAATCCAAGGCACAACCGTGCCTTGGCCTCACACAGTCGCGTGTCATCTCTTGAGTCTGAACAGCCGTACGTCCTCGATCAGTGGTACCCAATGGAAGCTACGGATCGGTCAAACCTCTATCACACGGTCGTGCCAAGACATAGACACGACCGCGTCTTTGTACTAGGCACGTTCGTGCCCTCTCTCCTGGCACGGTCATGCCTCCCCTTTTCTATTTAAACAGAACTTAATTCTCATTCAGACATTCAGCAAAAACTAGGAGAAAAACCAACTGTTCCAGCTCGTGTGTTCCTTGTTCCAGCCATATTTCAAGATTCTTGGAGAGGATACAACATCAAGAGGATCACCATACATCAACAACAACATCTAGGCTTGGAGGAGTGGTTTGACTCTTGTTTTCATATCATGTTTCTCACTATTTTTCCCTGCTTATTTGTAATTTTGATGCTCATGATGAGCTAAAACTCTTGTTCACTTTGGTTTAGATGAAGTTTAGATACATTTGACAACATTCATGGATTATTGGCAATTATTGTGTTAATGTTATGACAACCGTATGATTATTCTTTTATGAAATTATGTGTTCAAGTATTTTAAGTTGTTTACAAGACTTGTATTTGTGTATGTCATATTATGTTGGAAAACTTGTGTTTTATGCTTATATTCATGGATTGGTGTATGTATTTATACTAGTTTATGGCATTTGACTAGGAATGGTGAATGAAGTCTTGTTTATGAATCATTATATTTGTATGTATAACCTTATGCTTATGTTTGGAAAGACAAAGTATTTGTTATGATGTGTCATATTTAGTATTATGTTTATCTAGGAATTGTTGACACATCCTCCTAATTTATATAACCTTTATATGAACATTGTATGTTGAAGAAATGCATATTGTTGTCTAATTTAATCAACTTGAGGTGGATAGTGTGTTGTTCTTATTATCTTTCCAACTAGTTGTTGGATTAGTGTACCTTAATCGAAAGCTAGTTCAATCTTTATAAACATTGACATGATTATTAAACACGTGAGCCTCATTGTATGACTTTAGGTGGTTGGTTTGTGTAATTCATGCTAGCTTTCCGAATAGTCATTTGATTAGATATCTTTGACGAGAATTTAGTCAATTTATGTATCGTGTATTTGTCATGTTTCTATGAGTGTATTGAATGTATTCTAATTGGATTCGACACCGAAGTGATATTTTCTCCTTGATTGTTTGATTTGTGATTTTAGTTTAGTTTTATATTCTTACATATTAGTTTAATTAAAAATCAACTTAAACATCTTTTACCCATACTTGATTGAATTTTAGTCCCGGTTTATTATCGCATTCCACCGTGTCCACGGATTGATATCCGGTTCTTACCTTTATTGTATTGCTATCCGACGGGTACACTGCTCAGTGTGTGTGATTAGTATTTGGTGAAAACCCTTTTTAAAACTAATTGTGTAAAATACTTATAAAAACATATATATAGTTTACACGCATCATATGACGCTAAGATCAATCAATACATGATACAAGATGCATGCAGTTCGGAACAAATCAAGTACCCGACAATTATCTATGAAGATAAGGCAACTTACATACAGAGGAGGCTACATCAAAATTCAAGTCAAGCATTAATCATACAATATCCAACTCTACTTATTGAAAGACGTGTATTATTGAAGGGGATACATTATACACGCTGTACTCTTTTTTCCTTGACTAAGTTTTGTCCCACTGATTTTTTCTTAGTAAGGTTTTTAACAAGGCAGCGTAACTGATCCAGAATTATCAGTTTACTTGTTGGTCCTGAAGTACTAATTTAACATTATCCTGGAGTATGTTGTTAATATTGTATAGTGAGTGGTAATATGTCTGAAGGGGAGTGTTATAAACATAGCCATTTATTACCACATTTAACCTCTTTCGATTACTTTGACTATGTATTTACTCTCATTCATGGTATTGATTTTCAGTTTTAATTGTATGTACTATATAAGGTAAACAAGACTATGAGTATAGACACACTTGAGCTTTACACATCTCTCTATATTCAACACCCTTAATGATTATGTATTCTTTGAATAATTATTATTTATCCTTAATAAATATTTTATTCTTAAAATAATTATTAAAAACCTTAATAATTATTTATTCGTTAAATATTTATTAGTCATTATTTATTCTTTAAATAATTATTATAAATCTTTAATAATTATTTATTTTTTAAATAATTATTATTAATATTTGATAATTATTTACTTTTTTCACTTATCTATTGATACAACCTTATTCATAAAACTACTTTAAATTATTATTACCTATATTGTGTAGTTAATAATCATAATGCATTTTAAATAATTATTTTAATTAATAATTATCCTAAACTATCAATTTAATAAACTTTGATATTCAAGACTTGTGTTATTCGTTTAAAACTTATTGAAACCTTTGATAAGACTTTATAAACACGTTCATCCCCGTCTCCGAATTGGAACCCTAGTCAATCTTAGAATCCTAGACCCTTTGCCATAGACATAGAGGATCAAACTTTAAACTTTAGACTTTGTCTTTAGGCTTGTTGTGAGGATATTCTCCCTCAAAGTCTTGCCACACTTAATCCTCGTTGGACACTCTTGCATCATTCCAAGTGAGTATACTTAGCCCATTTTCGTTTTGTTTTGTTTATAAACTTGGGGTGGAACATGTATCAAACTTTCAGACTTATACAATTCTTATACAACTATGTTTATATGCTTATTCTTGTGTTATGTGCCTTTCAGACTTGCATGCTTAAATTAAACTTAGAACTAGCATATTCATTAACTTTTATCAAGCCTACAGTGACAATAATAGATCTATTGTATTTGACCAATCCACCTAGATTGATTGACCCTTCGGGGAGAGCCCATGGTGATTGTTACTAGATTTAAACTTTAAACTTTTAAAGGTAACTTTCGGGTTATGCCTAAACTTGGTTTGAGGGTTGATATGCATAATGTTTAAACTTGTTTGTTCTCACAGTTATACTATAGAATGCATGTATATAGTGAATTGTAAAACTTTTCAAAGACTTTGTTAAACTGTGTCAAAACCTTCATATCTCACCAACTATTTTTAGTTGACAGTTTACTTAACATGTTTCAGGTACATCTTCATGAGACTTTATTGTGATCACTTAGGATGCTTTGGACTTATAATACTTTTCAAATAAACATTGTATTCTTGTTATGTATGTTTCATTCTTTGTATTTAACCTTTGAAATTTATTAATGAAATATTTAAACTTTAATAGTCAACCTTGTTGTAACGTCCTTGATTTTTATGCCATAATTTTTCTTCATTCATTTAATTAGGTACAATAATAAAACACTTGAAGTCCCGTACTTGCTTAAGCTCATCATGTCACATTAGTTAACATTCTAAACATGTATCAATTTAAAATTTCAACCTTGCATTTACATATTTTATTTCTATTATATATATATTACATAAGTAGGTATATTTATATAGATATATACATATACATTACTATAATAACGAAATCAAAACAAAACGTATAATGTTTTAATTACGTCTTTGTATATATATGTATTTAATTACAAATAAATATGTAAATACTTTTGATTATATTAAATAAACCACTTATACAATTTTTGATCATATTATCATGAGATTTATTTCCCTTATAAATAATTATCATAAACGATTAGTTTTTTTTTATAAATTTTATAAAAATAATTTTTAAACAACTAAAATGAATTTAAAACAAATATAGAGGAATTAAATCAATTATGTTAAGCCATTAAACCCCCCCCCCCTTTTTAATTGCTTTGAACCACACCTTTATTGCTTGAACCCTCTAAACCTTAATTTGAACCCCCTCCCTCTTCTCAACCGTGGACCCTGGAATTCTAGATTGGAACAATTTTGACTTGAAAAGTCAAACTCAATCAAATCTCTCTAATTCCCTGAAATTTCGGGATTTAAAACCTTCCAAATCAAACTCCAACTCATTTGCGTTCATTAGAAACCCATAATCAACTAATCTAATTGAGAAATAAAAAACTTTAAGAACCATTTAAGGAGTTTACGGTTATGGGTTTTCAAACCCATAAACCAAGCCAAGATCCCAATAATCTCGTTATTACCAGCTGTAATACACGTTTCAAATCGTCCTATAAGACCCCCTAACATCTAGCAAATCAAAATCACTCAAAAATCGTCTCTTTTTCTCTCCTCTACTCCCGATTGGCACAAGGGGAGGACCCGGCTCTCGGTCTGCGACGATTCAAGGTGACTCAGTTTATTTTCGGTATAGACTGCAGGTACCCATTCACCTCCCATCGAATCACATCACCTCTGTTTTGTTCTGGATATCTAACTAGGGTTAAAAGGGGGAGGGTTACGATCTGGGTTTTGTAAGGAAGAGGAGGAGCTGTGCGTATGGGTTTCAAATTTCCATTCTGAATTGTTAATCAAATGTGAGACTGGTCCACCGGTTAAACTCTTCCACAAACCACCCACAGGTCGCAGGTTCTTAACCTGCAGACCATTTTTCTTTTTCGTTTTATTTCCTGCTTGATCTTTAAACACACACACACTCAATTATATACATATCTTTTTCTTTTTCATTTTATTTCCTGCTTGATCTTTAAACACACACACTCAATTATATACATATTTATAAACTATTATGGATAAGTTTTGATTAACAAAATTCTTTTATAAATTCGCAAGGTTTTATTTAACATCCTTGATGAATATATAGATAAATATATATATATATAAATGTTTAATTGTTCTCCTAAAAACATTTCGATTATTATCAACATGTTTAAATATATATTCTTTTCACTACCGCTATATATTTTCAGAACATGACAAGCTTTATCATATTCATAAATACTATTATCTTATATATACAACTTTAAAATAAATAAATAAATAATCGAGTAGTAACCACGCGACTCTTATTAAACTTATATATATATATATATATATTACTTAAACCTTTAAAACGACTTATTTTATAGCATATTAGTAACAATATGATATTATCAGTGTTACTAAAATTATAGTCATTTTATTTACATAATTAACATATTATTAAGACTATCACAAATAACATAATTTTAGTAGTAAAATTATGATTTCTAGTTAAATAAACAATCTTACGAAATTAAAATTTTCATTAATAGTAATAATACAAATTCATATTTATTTACTTATTTCAAATAATATCCCGATATTATTATGTTATAGCATTTCAACATGTCACTTTTGACATTGTCTTATTAATATGAATATTACATTAATATATTTAATACATTAGCATATTGGCAAATAATATTTATTATTGCACCTAGTTTGTTTATATAAATAAAATTTATAAAACACCTTCCACACACTCTATTCGTATTTCCCGATCACACGCCCGTTCCAAAACCCTAAAAACCCAAATCTCTCCATTCATTTTCCCTTTAATCATTTCAATGTATTAAATATGTATAACTATTTATTTATGGCATCATTAACCCGAATCATTCGCCCTCACAATCTAGTTTGATTTTGAATCACAATATTAAGGTGAGTTTACATAGCCCCTTTTACACTATTTACATTTTTGGGGTGGAACATGAGTACAATTATACAATGTTTATAAACTACACAGTATAATTCCATCCTACATTCATGTGTGCAATTTGAGCCTTATGCTTGAGTGCTAGGTGTGCAAACTATAATTTTTGTGCAGTTTACATATGCACTCATTAACTACACAATCCGACGGTTAACATTGATAGATCTATTGAGTCTGACAAACCCACCTAGTTAGGGTGATTGTTGCTGACAACACAATTTTGTTATTTGCATGCTAGTTACAAAGGTTTGATTGTACAACTTGGTTTCACAATAGTAACTCTCCATAATTTCTTTATTAACCATGATATGTATGGATTGTATGCACACAAGACAATGATACTATTTAGAGTCAAAACCTATGTATGCTCACCAACTTTTTAGTTGACCTTTTTTTATCATGTTTCAGGTACAAATCTTTGAGTTCATGTTTCAAGTTGCTACATATAGGACATGAAGACCTAGTCGAAATAAACAGATTTAAACTTGTTGATGTATTTCATTTTCTTTGATTGATTGTAATGGTTGAATAATGTTATGAAATTGAAAAGAATTTAATATATGAAACGTTAGTTGAAATCATGTGCTTATGAACAGTCTACATGTCCCGCCCCGACGTATTCCGTCGTCGGTTGGGGTGTGACAGATTGGTATCAGAGCCAGGTTATAGGGATTTAGGTTATTAGACACCCATGACCTAGACTATAACCTTAGGACACCCATCATGTGCCATGCTCCACATTGTTACGTGTTACATGTTTACTACTCTGTGTGATTTTCTTACATATTATTCTAAGTGTTACATCGCATGATACAATACACGATAGTTTATATGCTACACTACTTGATAACTCACATGCTTAAAAATTGCTATCTATATAATACCCTCTTTACCACACTGCTTGATTATATGCTACTTGTTTGAGGCCATTAAATGCTATCCTAAGTCTTACCGCATACTGAGAATTATGTCACCATCATCAGTTGTGAACAAAATTTAAACTCTTAGGCCTCAAGGCCATTAAAATAATAAAAAAAAAGAATCCTGTCAAGGTTTTTGAGTTCTGTAAATTAGTAAAGAAAATGTGCAATCCGGAAGGGTGAATGTTTGTACTTTGGGTCTTCTGTCTAGGAAAGCATTTCATATAAATCCAAATCAACCAAAGGATCCGTATGCTTTCCTGGGAATTCCCGAAGTGAGTGTTCACCTATAGGCTAAAGCATGTCTTCTTGAAAGTATAAGAATTTGAATCACTTTGACTTGTTAAAGTATCCATTTGGTTATGTTATAAAATGAGTACAATCTAAACACCATCGTTTTGTTTATTACAATTTAGTACACGTACCTAAGCCTTCTTTATAAACTAATCATTTTATTATCCGATTTAAACAACATCGTTATTTTGTTCAAACAAAGCGTTTATCAAACATGTAGTTTATAAATAGTATCGGAAATATAAATTTCCTATAAACCTTTTCACCTTGTAATAAAACTTAATACAACTTGTTTTATAAAAGCATTATTTTAGCCATTATTTTCTCTTAAAATATTCTCTTTATAATAATTTAAAATTAAATAAAAAGGTTTTCATTTAATTATCCATATAGTTAATCATTCAACTATTTCTCACCATTTTATTAATTTACAAACAAGAATAAATTACAACTACTTGTTTATTTACAAACAAAGAGCACAAATCAACTATTCGTAAGCACACTGCTCTTAATATCTACACAACCTTCTCGTTATCTTACACGTTCGGAAATGTATTAGTGGACTAGGCACTGCAATGAGATGAATCATTTCGCGTAGACATTAGCCATCCATATAAACCTCAACAAGATTTAAAAGTTAAAATCCAATTACCCACATTTTACATGCACGCCAAACAAAACGCTTGTCTGCAACACTCGACTACCTGCGAAATTTGATAGTTTATATTACTCATGAGATTCAATAACTTACATATGAACATTCACATGATACATGAAACTTAGTTGTTTACCATATACATGATACTAGGTTGATCACATGATACTAGATTAAGCACATTATACACGATCACATGATACATGAAACTTAGTTGATCACAATATACATAATGTTACACTGATCACATAATACATGAAACTTGTTTGTTTGCAATATACATTATACGATTGATCACCTAATACATGAAACTGAGTTGTCTGCAATATACATAATGTTACACTGATCACATAATACATGAAATTTGTTTGTTTGCAATATACATTATACTAGATTGATCACATAATACACGAAACTTAGTTGTTTGCAAAATGCATGATACTAAATTGTTCACACTATACAATATACATGACACCACATTGCTCACATTATACCTGAAACTTATTTGTTTACAAAATACATGATACTAAATTGTTCACACTTTACAATATACATGATGCTACATTACTCACATTATGCCTGAAACTTATTTGTTTACAAAATACATAATACTAAATTGTTCACACTATACAATATACATGATACTACATTGTTTACATTATACATGAAAACTTATTTGTTTACAAAATACATAAATACTAAATTGTTCACCTTATATAAAAAAAACTCATTTGTTTTACTATATACATGGTACTAAACTACTCTCATTATACATAAAAACCTATTTGTTTACAATGTGCATAGCACCAGATCATACATGAGACCTAGTTGTTTACAATGTACATAACACTAGATCATACATGGAACTTGTGTGTTTACATTATACACGGAACTAAATTGTTAACAATTGTTGCAATTGATCGATCACATTATACGCAAGGCATGATCATACACTTTATTCACTAAAGTTGAGAATTATAACACTTTGAAGCTACTCGGGGTTTGACCAATTGATCGATCACATTATACGCAAGGCATGATCATACACTTTATTCACTAAAGTTGAGAATTATAACACTTTGAAGCTACTCGGGGTTTGACGTATTCTTGTTCAAACACGAGGAAGCTGCAAAACTTTAAAACAACTCGGTATTTGACGTATTCTTGTTCAAACACGACTAAGCTATGGAACTTTAAGTTATACTACTATATTACTCTTTAGTTGCTAACTGACCTGACTATCTAGGGAGACAGTTACTTATTAGCAACTCATACGTGGAAACAATAAACAAGAACTAAGTAATTTTATACCCTCTCTTGACCCGTACACAACAGAAGGATCTATACGGACCATGCGACGATTCGAGTAATTACGGGTGCACACGAAATTATAAAAATCAGCGCATGGAAAACAAAGTAAATTATGTCGTGTGATGACATAAAACCTATCGTGATATATAGCAACGAAACTAATGTGATATGACACGGGCATGGTGGATACGCCGCTGGTACTTCCTATATACAAGTGTTCCTGTCATATTATCAGAAGTAGCATTATTTATGTCACGTAAAGTTTTATGACCTGGACCAATGTTTGTGAAATCTCTTATACCCTGACAATTCTTGAACATATTAGAATATATTCTAAACGAGCCTTAATCATCAAATTCTCACCGTTTCTCATTTCAAGTAATGCATTTCATCTATAGAATCCAAAATATCTCTCTACAATTTTTCTCCTTAATCCTCTTCAAACTAAATCCACTACTACCATCTATGCCTGACATAATGACCTGATCTGACCTTGAGTATCAAACCCGAACCCTGTCATCAGTTATACTCCTCAAACCGACAATTCAAACTGACAATCAAAGCTTGTTGAGAATCCAAGTCCACTCCTTTCCTGATTCGGTAGCCTCCGCCAGTTAAATTTCGGGACGATATTCCCTCAACATGGGGATACTGTAACATCCTAGATTTTCATGACATAATTTTTCTTCATTCATTTAATTAGGTACAATAATAAAACACTTGAAGTCCCGTACTTGCTTAAGCTCATCATGTCACATTAGTTAACATTCTAAACATGTATCAATTTAAAATTTCAACCTTGCATTTACATATTTTATTTCTATTATTTAAATAACATATGTAGGTATATTTATATAGATATATATACATATACCTTACTATAATAACGAATTCAAAACAAAACGTATAAAGTTTTAATTACGTCTTTGTATATATATATGTATTTAATTACAAATAAATATGTAAATACTTTTGATTATATTAAATAAACCACTTATAGAATTTGTGATCATATTATCATGAGATTTATTTCCATTATAAATAATTATCATAAACGATTAGTTTTTTTTTTATAAATTTTACAAAAACAATTTTTAAACAACTAAAATGATTTAAAACAAATATAAAGGAATTAAATCAAATATGTTAAGCCATTGAACCCCTCCACCACCCTTTTAATTTATTTGAACCCCTCCTTTATTGCTTGAACCCTCTAAACCTTAATTTGAACCCTCTCCCTCTTCTCAACCTTGGACCCTGGAACACAAGATTGGAACAATTTTGACTTGAAAAGTCAAACTCAATCAAATCTCTCTAATTCCCGGAAATTTCGGGATTTAAACCCTTCCAAATCTGTAACATCCCAAAAATAAAACGACAGTTATAATGACAGAATAAACGAACGAGGCATGACGGGGTCGGGCCGGGCCGGATGGGCAGGCGGGCTAGAAGGGGCGAACATAGGGGAGCCTCCCCTATAAATAGCCTAAGTCACCACCGTTTCTCTCATTTGCAACATCTAGAGAGAGAAACCGTAGAGAGAGAAAGTTGATGGATCGACCCGAGTTTTCAGCCAAGAGTTCCTCCATAGCTTGTGAGAAGAACATCCGGATCAGAAACTCGATACAGGTTACGATCTAGCCTAGATCTGAGTTGTTGTTCGTTTTGGGGTTTTTCGGGTTTTGGATGAAAATGTAAAGTTTTTACGGATGAAACTGGAAGAAAAATATAGATTTGAGTTTCTTAATGAAAAGCAAACGTTTTGAATGTAAACAAGTTCGGGATCTTGACGTGATCAGACCCGAATGAGAAAGTTAGGGTTATTGCGGTGAAACAGATCATGCATACTTATCAAGTACGCATGAAGAGGATCCTGCGTACTTATCAAGTACGCATGAAGATGATCATGTGTACTTATCTAGTACGCATGAAGCGAGTCCTGCGTACTTATCAAGTACACATGAAGCAAAGTTTGCGCACTTATTAAGTACGCAAGAACAAGGCCTTGCGCACTTGCTAAGTGCGCAGGCATCAAGCTGGTTAAGTAAAGTCAGTATGTTTAGAAGGTTAAACCGTTAGAGTCAGAATTTGGTCTGATGTGTATTTAACTAATCAATTCAGATAGGAAGTGACGTTGTTGTGGGACCTTTGTTTAGGACAACCCAGATTAGCTTATCCGGTGAGTTCTAAAAGCCCTCTTTTCAATGTTTTGAATAATGTTTTTGAGCTGGTTTGCATACGTAACGATGTGACAATTTCATAAAACGATGTTTATGAATGTTGTATGTGACGTTTTATAAAATGATGTTTATGAACGATGTTTTGGAAGGAAGGGTTATGAAAGAAGTGTTTATGAAATATTTTGCCAAAAGAAGTTTATGAAGTGTTTATGAATGAATGAATAATTTTTAATAAAACGTACGAATGCTTTAACTGAACTTTTGAAGTAAAAGAAGTGAATGTTTACGAAAGTCATAAACGAACGAATTTGTCAATCTTCCTTAGGGAATGAAGGTTATGGGTATGGGAAGTATGTTATGGGCCTTTACCTTTTAGGGGCCTTTGTGGCTGGCCAATTGTTGTACAACTGAGGTGATGAAGGTCGCCAAGCGGATTATCGTTATCCTTGAAGTTGGTACGATTTACCTTACGGGGTAGTCGTGCTTGAAGTTTGGTACTTGTGCCTTATGTTTATGATGTGTTATGTTTTTGTAATTGCATTATTTTACGTACGCTTTTATTAATGAAGTTAAATGATATGTTTTTGGCAAATATTTGAAGTTGAGGTTTTATGAAAAGCTATAACTCACCAGCGTAGCTGAATTTTTAGTATGCACATTCTGGCTAAGGCAGGTTATGATGATGGATGGTGATGCTGGGCGGCTTGATGAGTTACCCGGATGATATGAAGATTGACATCCCGTTATGATTAATTTATGTTCTGTTTATGTAATAGACTATGTTACGCTTTCGCATGTAGAACAATGTCACTATTATGTTTTAATGAAATTTTCTGCTGCGTTGTTTTGATATTCAAGTATAAGAACTGTTTGTGAATGAGTAAATCCAACAAGTGAGGCCTCCCGGGTTTGGGGCCTTACAAGTTGGTATCAGAGCAATAGTTTGAGAGATTCAGACACTCCCAGTGTCTGAACTTAAACTGTGAATGGGACCGAAAGCGGATGCCAGTACGGGTAACTCGAGCCACATCATCACGTATGAAGGTATCATATATATTTACATATATTGTATGCCTTAGAAGTGTTATGCTTGGACTTGTGTTCTGATGGAATCACAAAGGTGGTCAAATAGAAATCGAGAGGTAGTGTAATGGTTAATTGCAGATGGCCAGTGTATATTAACATCTTACAGTGCTTGTTGAATGTTATTTGTTAACTAGCGTGATGACATTGGATTCTTGTCTTATAGACTGAAATGGCAAGAAGATGAAACGGAAGGCGTGGTGGGGGCCGTACCGGTGGTCGTAACGGTGGGCGCGGCAGGACCCCTACACGCCAGGAGTACAGTGAAGAAGGAAGTGTTCACACTAAGCCAGAAATTAGTGTGCACGGGACTGAGCCGACTCTTGTCGGAGAACCACAATTCACTTTTGAACCAGAAGTGAGAGCGGATCTGGCACACGAGTTCACTGAGTTGATGAAGGTTTCTCTGCCAGGACTATTGGCAGAAGCGTTAAAGAAGGCTAGTGAGACGGGTGGGTCTAACACGGCGGTTGGTACCCCGAACACTGAGGCAATCAACGCACCGCTTAACCGTGGTTGCGACTATAAGTCCTTTAAGACATGTGACCCGCCGGACCTGACTGGGAAAAAGGACGCGGTGGCTAATTTTGATTGGGTAATCCGTGTGGAAGCTGCCATTCGTCTGAGCGAGTGTCGAGCGGATCAAGTGGTGAAGTTTGCTGCTAACTCCTTGAGGGAGGAAGCATCCCACTGGTGGGAAGGTGTACGTCAAGCCAAAGGGGACGAGGCTGTGGATGCGATGATGTGGATTGATTTGAAAACTTTAGTGATCAAGAATTTCTGTCCAAGGAATGAGATCGAAAAGGTAAAAAGGGAATTTCTGGGGATTAAGGCCGGGAGCATGACGCACCGGTAGTACACCACACGGTTCAATGAACTGGCACGTCTGGTGCCACACCTTGTCACGAATGAGGAAAGAAAGATTTCCTGTTACATTCAAGGGCTGCCGGACCAGGTCCGCACCTATGTTAAGGAAAACGCCCCTACTACCTATGATTCATTAGTAGAACTGAGCGGCGTGGTATTTGATGATCTGGCGCTGAATGTCGTTGCCATTGAAGAGCCTAAGAAGAAGCTGAGTTTCCCCGCTAAGCGATCGGCTGGGAAGTTGTTTGGGGCTCGGGACAAGCAGGCCAGGGTAGGCGAGACGGCAGTCTGTGGAAGATGTGGGGTAAGACATGCGGGTGAATGTCGGTTAGGGTCAAATCTATGCTTTAAATGTGGCAAGACCGGACAATACTCCCAAGAATGCCCACAAGGCTTCAAATTTTACAATTGTGGGGAGAGTGGTCATATGAGCCAGGAATGCACCAAGCCCATAATGGGTGAAGCCGGGAAAGGGAAAGGCCCAAAGTAGAAAGAAGAGAGGCCCGGAGCAAAGACTCGTGCGTACGCGCTGACGCAAGACCAAGCCAGGGCAGACCCCGATGTGGCGTCAGGTACATTCATCCTTGACAACAATTTTGTTTCTGTGTTATTTGATTCGGGTGCCAGTAAGAGTTTTATATTTGTGACTTTCTGTAAAAGAGTGAAGTACACTTTCAGTAAGCTAGAAAGGGCCTTTAACGTAGAAACCGCTGAGGGTAGAACCGCGAGAGTGACCGATGTAGTTGACAACTCCATGATAAAAATAGAAGGTCATAGGTTCCCTGTCAGATTGTTTGTTATGGTTTGGGAGGGTTTGATGTCGTGTTGGGTATGGATTGGTTAACTGCCAACGAAGCACCAATCATATGTAAACGAAAGATAATCCGACTCAAGGCTCCGGATGGTAGCAAGGTCGAGATTTTTGGAGATCGTGATGCTCTGATGCCCAACGTCATCTCGATGATTAAGGCAACAGATTACTTGAGGCGCAGATGCGAGGCTTATCTGGTGTACGTGATTGACAAGTGTAAGGAAGTGAAGGAACTAGACGATGTACCCGTGGTACGCGAGTACCCGGAGGTGTTTCCAGAGGACTTTCCTGGGATACAACCCGACAGAGAGATTGAGTTCCGAATCGACTTAGTACCAGATGCCCAGCCCGTGGCTAAAGCTCCATTTCGACTAGCACCAGTAGAGATGAAAGGGTTAATGGCACAACTAGATGAGTTACTTGAGAAAGGATTTATCCAACCGAGCATCTCGCCGTGGGGTGCTCCGGTGTTGTTTATAAAGAAGAAAGACGGTTCGATGAGAATGTGTATTGATTATCGCGAGTTGAACAGACGTACGGTGAAGAACAAGTACCCTCTACCAAGGATCGACGACTTGTTCGATCAATTGCAAGGCGCAAGTTGGTTCTCAAAAATAGACCTTCGGTTCGGGTACCATCAGTTGAAGGTGAGGGAAGAAGACATACCGAAAACTGCATTTCGCACGCGTTATGGACATTTCGAGTTCCGCGTAATGTCTTTTGGATTGACGAACGCCCCCGCAGCGTTCATGGATTTGATGAATAGAGTTTGTCGACCAATGCTGGATCGATCAGTAATCGTGTTCATCGATGATATCCTCATCTACTCCAAGAATGAGGGTGATCACGCGTGTCACCTGAAGGAGGTATTGGAAGCTCTGAAGAAGGAAAAGTTGTATGCTAAGTTCTCCAAATGTGCGTTCTGGCTTAGGGAAGTCCAATTCCTAGGACATGTCATTAACCCGAACGGCATCGTGGTTGACCCAGCGAAGATAATGACGGTAAGGGAATGGAATATTTCTAAGACGCCAACCGAAATCCGTAGTTTCTTGGGATTGGCAGGCTACTATCGGAGATTCATCCAGGATTTCTCGAAAATAGCTTCGCCATTGACAAAGTTGGCTCGGGAGGAGGTAAAGTACGAATGGGGTTCGACCCAGGATGAGGCATTTAAGGAATTGAAAGAGAAGCTAACCAAAGCTCCAGTCTTGGCCCTTCCAAGGGCAATAAAGACTTGGTGGTATACTCTGACGCTTCGAGTCAGGGATTAGGGTAAGTGTTGATGCAACACGGTAGAATGATTGCATATGCATCACGGTATTTGAAAGTTCACAAAGCCAATTATGCGACTCACGATTTGGAACTTGCTGCTGTCGTATTCGCATTAAAAATCTGGAGGCACTACCTTTACAGGGTGAAGTTTACTATTTACTCCGACCACAAAAGTTTAAAGTACTTTTTCGAACAAAGGGAACTTAATATGAGGCAGAGACGATGGCTGGAACTATTGAAAGACTATGACTGTGAAATCATATACCATCCTGGAAGGGCAAACGTGGTGGCTGACGCTCTAAGCCGAAAGGATGTGCCTGCTCCTATTAGAGTGAAAGCTTGTCAGTTGGTGGTGACGTCAGATGTGATGAGGGAAATTGAAAGAGCTCAAGATGAAGCACTGAAGGAAGAAAACATAAAGAAGGAAAGAATGGTTGGCCAACAGGACAAGTTGGAATATAACACGTTTTGGGCGGGTATGGATACCTATGAGTGGCGAGCTTAGAACCAAAATCTTGGATGAGGCTCATAAGTCTCGATAATCTATCCACCCCGGTACCAACAAAATGTACCAAGATCTGAGGAAGGAATACTGGTGGCCTGGAATGAAACACGAAGTGACAAAGTACGTACTCGCAAGTAAAGGCTGAACACCAGAAACCGTATGGAAAGATTCAACCACTTGACATACCGGAATGGAAGTGGGAACACATTACCATGGACTTCCTAACCAAGCTACCTCGCACAACTAAAGGTCATGACACCGTTTAGGTAATTGTGGACCGTTTAACGAAGAGTGCTCATTTCCTACCTATTCGCGAGACGTTCTCGTCGGAAAGGTTAGCAGAAGTATTTACTAACGAAGTAGTAGCACGACATGGGATGCCTTTGACGATCGTATCTGAACGGGACACACGATTCACATCGAGGTTCTGGAAAAGATTTCACGAGGAGATGGGCACGAGGCTTAATATCAGCACGGCATACCACCCACAAACGGATGGTCAGTCCGAAAGGACCATTCAGACATTGGAGGATATGCTTCGTACTTGTATTATCGATTTTGGCGGCAGTTAGGACATTCATCTGCCGTTAGCCGAATTCTCCTACAATAATAGTCATCACACGACTATAGGCATGCCTCCTTACGAAATGTTGTATGGGAGAAGATGCAGGACCCCGGTTTGTTGGGGTGAGATTGGACAGAAGGAATTAGGAAGTCTTGAAGTCGTAAGAGAAACGTCGGAAAGGTTTGATCAAATCAAAGCACGAATGAAGGCCGCACAAGATCGTCAGAAATCCTATGCGGATAAACGACGAAGGCCTATCGAGTTTGATGTTAGGGACATAGTAATGTTGAAAGTGTCACCCTGGAAGGGAATCATACAATTCAGGAAGAGAGGAAAGTTAAGTCCGAGATTCGTCGGACCATTCAGGATAATGGCACGGGTTGGTGAAGTCGCTTATCGGCTAGAGTTGCCTGATGAGTTAGGTGGGATTCATCCTACCTTCCATGTATCACACTTGCGAAAGTGTTTGGCGGATGAATCGGCTCACGTACCACTTACTGACATCGAGGTCGACAACAGCCTTAACTACATCGAAGAACCCGTGGCCATCTTAGACAGAAAGGAGAAGCGTTTGCGTAATAAGATTATTCAATTGGTTAAAGTCCAATGGAAGCACCAAAAGGGATCGGGATCTACTTGGGAAACGGAGACAGAAATAAGGGAGTCGTACCCTCAACTATTTGACTTATGATAGGTTTCGGGGACGAAACCTATTGTAAGGGGGTAGACTTGTAACATCCAAAAAATAAAACGACAGTTATAATGACGGAATAAACGAACGAGGCATGACGGGCCGGGCCGGATGGGGCGGCGGGCTAGAAGGGGCGAACATAGGGGAGCCTCCCCTATAAATAGCCTAAGTCACCACCGTTTCTCTCATTTGCAACATCTAGAGAGAGAAACCGTAGAGAGAGAAAGTTGGCGGATCGACCCGAGATTTCAGCCAAGAGTTGCTCCATAGCTTGTGAGAAGAACCTCCGGATCAGAAACTCGATACAGGTAACGATCTAGCCTAGATCTGAGTTTTTGTTCGTTTTAGGGTTTTTCGGGTTTTGGATGAAAAGGTAACGTTTTTACGGATGAAACTGGAAAAAAAACATATATTTGAGTTTCTTAATGAAAAGCAAACGTTTTAAATGTAAACAAGTTCGGGATCTTGACGTGATCAGACCCTAATGCAAAAGTTAGGGTTTTTGCGGTGAAACAGATCATGCGTACTTATCAAGTACGCATGAAGAGGATCCTGCGTACTTATCAAGTACGCATGAAGATGATCCTACGTACTTATCAAGTACGCATGAAGAGAGTCCTGCGTACTTATCAAGTACGCATGAAGCAAAGTTTGCGCACTTATTAAGAACGCAAGAAAAAGGCCCTGCGCACTTGCTAAGTGCGCAGGCATCATGCTGGTTAAGTAAAGTCAGTATGTTTAGAAGGTTAAACCGTTAGAGTCAGGATTTGGTCTGATGTGTATTTAACTAATCAATTCAGATCGGAAGTGACGTTGTTGTGGGACCTTTGTTTAGGACAACCCAGATTAGCTTATCCGGTGAGTTCTAGAAGCCCTCTTTTAAATGTTTTGAATAATGTTTTTGGGCTGGTGTGCATACGTAACGATGTGACTATTTTGTAAAAAGATGTTTATGAATGTTGTATGTGACGTTTTATAAAATGATGTTTATGAACAATGTTTTGGAAGGAAGAGTTATGAAAGAAGTGTTTATGAAATATTTTTCCAAAAGAAGTTTATGAAGTGTTTATGAATGAAGGAATGAGTTTTAATAAAGCGTACGAATGCTTTAACGGAAGTTTTGAAGTAAAAGAAGTGAATGTTTACGAAAGTCACAAACGAACGAATCTGCCAATATTCCTTAGGGAATGAAGGTTATGAGTATGGGAAGTATGTTATGGGCCTTTACCTTTTAGGGGCCTTTGTGGCTGGCCAACTGTTGTACAACTGGGGTGATGACGGTCGCCAAGGGGATTATCGTGATCCTTGAAGTTGGTACGATTTACCTTACGGGGTAGTCGTGCTTGAAGTTTGGTACTTGTGCCTTACGGGGTGCAGTGCTTGAAGTTTGGTACGTGTCATCCTTGTGATGCCGTGCTTGAAGTTTGGTGTTGAATAACCTAAGTATCGGGCCCTAGGAGTTCTTCACCCGAAGGACAGTACGGTGTTGATGGGCCTAGTGGTGGTGATCTTTAGTTTATTCCACTAGTATTAACGTTTGGATTTGACGGTTACGAGAAGGCGCAGATTCGATATGTTTGTTGACTTATGTTTATGATGTGTTATGTTTTTGTTATTGCATTATTTTAAGTACGCTTTTATTAATGAAGTTAAATGATATGTTTTTGGAAAATATTTGAAGTTAAGGTTTTATGAAAAGCTAGAACTCACCAGCGTAGCTGACTTTTTAGTATGCACCTTCAGGCTAAGGCAGGTTATGATGATGGATGGTGATGCTGAGCGGCTTGATGAGTTACCCGGATGATATGAAGATTGGCATCCCGTTATGATTAACTTATGTTCTGTTTATGTAATAAACTATGTTACGCTTCCGCATGTAGAACAATGTCACTATTATGTTTTAATGAAATTTTCCGTTGCGTTGTTTTGATATTCAAGTATAAGAACTGTTTCTGAATGAGTAAATCCAACAAGTAAGGCCTCCCGGGTTTGGGGCCTTACAAAATCTCTCCAGTTTTAACTCTTATTAAACTTATATATACATATATATATATATATATATATATTAATTAAACCTTTAAAACGACTTAATTTATAACATATTAGTAACAATATGATTTTATTAGTGTTACTAAAATTATAGTCATTTTATTTACATAATTAACATATTATTAAGACTATCACAAATAACATAATTTTAGTAGCAAAATTATGATTTCTAGTTAAATAAACAATTTTACGAAATTAAATTTTTCATTAATAGTAATAATACAAACTCACATTTATTTACTTATTTCAAATAATATCCCGATATTATTATGTTATAACATTTCAACATGTCACTTTTGACATTGTCTTATTAATATGAATATTACATTAATATATTTAATACATTAGTATATTGGCAAATAATGTTTATTATTGCACTTGGCTTGTTTTTATAAATAAAATTTATAAAACACCTTCCACGCACTCTATTCGTATTTCCGGATCACACGCCCGTTCCAAAACCCTAAAAACCCAAATCTCTCCGTTCCTTTTCCCTTTAATCATTTCAATGTATTAAATATGTATAACTATTTATTTAGGGCATCATTAACCCGAATCACTCGCCCTCACAATCTAGTTCGATTTTGAATCACAATATCAAGGTGAGTTTACATAGCCCCTTTTACACTATTTATATTTTGGGGTGGAACATAAGTACAATTATACAATGTTTGCAAACTACACAATACAATTCCACCCTACATTCATGTGTGCAATTTGAGCATTATGCTTGAGTGCTCGGTATGCAAACTACAATTTGTGTGCAATTTACATGTGCAATCATTAACTACACAAGCCGACGGTTAACAATGATAGATCTATTGAGTCTGACAAACCCACCCAGTTAGGGTTATTGTTGCCGAACACAATTTGGTTATTTACATGCTAGTTACAAAGGTTTGATTGTACAACTTGGTTTAACAATAGTAACTCTCCATAATTGCCTTATTAATCATGATATGTATGGATTGTATGCACACAAGACAATGATACTATTTAGAGTCAAAACCTATGTATGCTCACCAACTTTTTAGTTGACCTTGTTTTTATCATGTTTCATGTACAAATCTTTGAGTTCATGTTTCAAGTTGCTACATATAGGACATGAGGACCTAGTCGAAATAAATAGATTTAAACTTGTTGATGTATTTCATTTTCTTTGATTGATTGATTGTAATGGTTGAAGAATGTTATGAAATTGAGAAGAATTTAATATATGAAACGTTAGTTGAAATCTTGTGCTTATGAACAGTCTACATGTCACGCCCCGACGTATTCCGCCGTCGGTTGGGGTGTGACACTTGTGCTTTTTGAACAACCGCGTCCGCCCCGGCGTATAATCCGTCGCCGGTTGGGGTGTGACTGATTGGTAATAGAGCCTTGGTTATAGGGAATTAGGTTATTAGACACATGACCTAGACTATAACTTAGGAGTCCCAAACATGAGTTATCTCATATACCTTTACTAGGAATCTCCTCTCTATTTTATTCTTAAACCTTAAACCTTATACGTGTATACTTATACTTGGAACCTTATACTTCTATCTACATGCGTACTTCAAGAATCTACTACGTCGAAGTTATATTCTTAGACTTCCAGTCTAATCCAAACACTAACTCTCTTCAATAGTATTTGAGTCTAAACAGTGTATGGAAACTTGTGTGGACCGGAAGGGTGGATGCCTGTATTATGAGAAATCCTGTCAAGGAAAGCATTTTGTACAAATCCAGATCAACCGTTGGACCCGTATGATTTCCTGGGAATTCTTGGGATGAGTGTCCACTTATAGGAATACATGACTTCTCTAAACATTATTGAACTCAAATTTCTCTTGATATGTCAAAGTGCCTATTTAGTAATGTGTAATAAATGGGTACTATCTAAATACTTTATACTTCATGACTTCATGATTTCAAATCCTCATCTATGATCCTTTACTCTATGATCCTTTACTCTATGATCCTTATGATCACCCTCTTCATCGGTTGCCTCATTATAACATACCTACTCGAAACTGAACTGTATGATTCTTATGATACAAAACTTAATACTATGTATACTACACTACATGAAAACTCTTGTGTTTATAAACATTCCTATCTTCATGCTACCTGGCTAATTTCATTAAGTACTATCCAAAGTTTTACTACACACTTATACATCCTAATTCTTCATACAATCTTAATCTTACACACATGACATTACTAACCTTTGCAGACAAAACTTAAGTACATTGGACCTAATATAAGAAACTAAGGAACCTACTCCAAGATAAAGGAACCTGCTGGAATGAATAAAACCTCACCTTAGGGCCTCAAAGCCCAGCCCGTAATGAACCTCATCATAGTACCATAAGCCCAAACAATAGTACATAATGACTGAAAGAATGTGTAGGCCCATAAGGAGTTCTGGATAGGGAAAACAAGGTACTTAAGTGTGTCCTTCATGACCCACCCTCTTTTCCAGGAATTCTCTTCATGAGTACACCACTTATAGGTCAAGAGTTATTTCTAAAATATTACTGTGAAGACTCAGTATTATGAATAATCAAACTTTAAATTCATGAAAGACTTCTATATTTAACACTTAGTAACTTCACCACCACTTACAAACTTCTTCCCTCTTTCTTGCTAGGCAATGGACTCTTACTCACCTCCTTCACCAGTGTACCGCCCTGGAGCAGAGTCTGACCAGGAAGAAAACAACGGATCACCAGTTCATCAGCCACCAGCACACCCAACTGCTAGGGCAATGATTGATCTAAGTGCAAACTGGATCCAAAACTCTGGCCCGAGACTCGGGACATCTGGACCATCTCCACCAAGAAACCATTTTCAGGCACCATGTTTTCACAACCAGTTTTCACCTCCTACAAAAGACCCCTACCTAGCACCTGACTCATATCATCCTAACCCGAGGACAAGGCATGCTAGGGCACCCACTAGTGCTATGGAGTCCCAGTTGACGACTTCCACCAATACGTGAGAACCTCAGGCGAGAAATAGAACACGGTATAAGACACGACCTGTTGAGCCAGAGGATTGACAGCCTGATGGATCAGATATGGTGTCAAGAAGAGAAAATCACAACCCTAGAAGAAGACAGGGAGATACTTGAGTGCCATACGAAAATCACTAGAGCTGAGGCTAGGTTTGCTATCCGAGTAACCATAGCGGTACTCGTCTTAGTACTCATCTGCTTCCTAGTGGAAAGTTACCTGAGGCGTTAATTAGGATTTCTATTTTTTTTGTTTTTAATTTCTGTTTAAGAAACAATTCCTTATGTAGGGACTAAAAGTCCTAATTTTCAAGCATTTAATGATGAGTTCTATTTTTTTACTATTACTTTTGATTTGACACAAATCTTATCGAAACTTTCCTTTTTCATTACAACTTAGTACTTTTGCCTAAAACATTCTTCGTAAACAATTTATCTTAATATCTGATTCAAACAATGACATATTAAGTCATCAAACTCTAAGTGGTAAATATTACTGAAGAATAAACTTTAAATAAACGTCCTATTTTGGAAAATACTTTCAAAGCAACATGACTTATGAAACATTGTCTTGATCAACTATGACCTTTACTTCGCAAGAATTACTAAGCCTTGGCTAAACTAATTAATCGTACTTTCTCTTGAAATATTTTTTTATAACTACTCATCCATTTATCTGACCCATTATTTCTCCAACATCCTATCTATACACAAACAAGAATAAACTATAAAGTACTTATACAAAACAAGATCAGTTATTCATGAACACACTCCTATAAATACTATCAGAACCTTCCCCATTATCTTACACTTTCGGTAATAGAATACTTTCCACGTCAAAGGAACGAATCTTTCTGCATAAACATTAACCGTAAACCACAACGAGGAGTAAAAAGATAAAACCCAAGTACACGTCCCTCATGAAATTCAATAAAAATACATATACACAAAATACACTACCAGATGAAGTCAATACTTTAAGTCGAGAGGAACACACTTTGTTACATTGTGTGGAAATTCAAAAACAACATCCAAACCCGTATTCTTGAAGCTCAACACCTTTCGGTCACCGAAAGTAAACGTGTACAACGAAATGTCATGTAGAGCTTAACTTCAATTAGAATCTAAACTCAATGATTTGCTTTACTAAATCATACCTAAATTCCTGATTATGATAACTTTTGTATGTTCATCTTGAATAAAACTTATAAGACTCATTACTCGTTTCATCCTAAATGCACAAGAAACTTCATTACTAATGCTAGAGACTGACATGAATAAGGACATTGCTCTCTATAGCAAAGTGCTTCACTTACCTTCAAGTCAAAACCAAACAATCGACATCCATCTGGTCTCCTTGAACAACCAGAATTTCCTGTATAGGAATAAGGAGCGTATAACAATGGATTTCATTATGAAACTTCCTCACACCTCTCATGGTCACCATGGTATTGGAGTGATCACACTATACTCAAGGCATGATCACACACTTTATTCACTAAAGTTGGAAGCTGAAAAATTTTAAAGCTACTTGGGGTTTGACGTATTTTTGTTCAAACACGATGAAGATGTACAACTTTAAAGCTACTCGGGGTTTGACGTATTCTTGTTCAAACATGAGGAAGATGTAAAACTTTAAACTACTCGGGGTTTGACTTATTCTTATTCAAACACGAGGAAACTTTAAAACTCTAAGTTATGCCACACCATTACTCTTTAGTGGCTGATTGACATTTCCCTCTAGGGACTCAGTTAATTGTAAGCCACTCATACATGAAACAATACTTATGAACTAAGTAATTCTTGTGCCCCCTCTTGACCCACACAAAATGGAAGGATCTATACGGACCATGCGACGATTCGAGTAATTGCGGGTGCACACGTAATTATAAAAAACAGCGTATGAAAAAACATAGTAAACTCTGTTGTGTGCTATAACCTAGAACCTATCGTGATAGATAGCAATGAAACTAATGTAATATGACAAGGGCATGGCGGATACGCCAAAGGTACTCCCTATAAATAAATGCACTATCATATTGTCAGAAATAGTGTTGTTCGTGCCACGAGAAGTTTTCGATCTAGACCAGCGACCGTGAAATCTCTTACCCGCTGACAATTCTTAGGCATATTAGACTATATTTTGAGCAAACTCAAATCATTGTCAAATCCATTCCAAGTAATTCATTTCACCTTTAGAATCCAAATGATTATGCAACAGTTTTTCTCCTTAGGTTCGCTTCCAAAAACTAGAACCACATATCCCTCGATGAAACTATGCCCTTCTTGGAGAAATCATGGAGATCATGAAGCTTGAAATCAAGCAACTCAAGGCATAATCATTTCCCATCATCATAGTTCATTTGAAAATTCTGAACGTAGCCCAAAGTTTACTTGAGAACATGAAGTATCTTCCCTCATTATCCTTGTACATACTATAAACTTAAATCCTGAACTAGACTTCTACTTTAATTTCGGGACGAAATTTCCTAAAGTAGGGGAGACTGTTATATCCAGGATTTCCTGAGCATATTTTAGAACTTGAAAACTTATTTTTAAAGAAAACTTACTTCAGTTTAAATCAAATATACTTAGGATATATGGATATCAAAACATAAGACTTATAATATATATACATATATATATATATATATATATCTTATGGCTAAAATATATTAAATTCTTAAAACTTATAGGTTTGTAATTATATAAATGATATAATTAATAAACTTATTCTTAAATACTTAAACATATAAATTAATCTTATAAATTATTTTATAAAGTTATAAAATTATAAAACTTACAAAACTTGCTTAACTTTATAAAAATGAAACATATTTATATTTTATAAAAGTCCAGGGACTAAAACTGCTATTATTGAAACCTATTTTAAACTTAAAATCGTGTTTTAATATGAAATAATAAAAGCTTGACACTTCAGGGACTATTTATGTAATTCGACCAAACTTCCGAATAGGGAACTGATCGCGAGTTCGAATCCCACAGAAGCCGGTTTTGGACTCCCGTTATTCGAAAACGCGTTAAACAGCCGAATTGAATGCTTCTCAAGCTTCGACTCAGGCATGCGACCATAACCCGATGCCCTTAAATGCTCAACTTCGAGTCTAACACCCACGTGATTCAAGTATAAACCCGTTTTGTTCATCCGTCACCTTCCCAACTGTCCGGGCATTTAAAGATGAAATTGAGTATAAATATCACCCATAATCCTTCGACGACAACACCCTCAGACTATCTGAACTCCCAATTTCATCATCCAGTACCTGCATTGCTCGATTTTGCTCCAGTGACAGCCGACTTCGAACCCAGACCCGTTCTCCTTCATTTCAACATCAATTCAGGTAATTCGAATGCCCAAACATCTCGTTTTTACTCATATATCAATAGCCCTTTGTCAATTTGCTTCAACAAATGGTTAATCGAGTCGTATTTAAGTGATTTTGATTCTAGGGTTCATCGGAAAATTAGGGACGATTTGGGTATGTGTTTAACTATTTGATTTTCCATGTTTAAGCTTAGCGAGGCCCGTAGCCGGGTGGTTTGTTCGTCTGTGTGTAGACTCGGCTGGCCGGATTAGTTTTGATGTTTTTATTTTTTGCCTTTTTAAACAGATTTTTAAATCTTTAATTATTTTTATAAAATCTTTTAAACATTTATGAACTTAAATATGATTTTTATTTATACTTTATATACCAGCAATATTTTATTTAATTAAAACTTATAAAAAATTAATTCTTTAAAAAATAGTTTAAAATACTTAAAAGCTATAAAAATACTTTTAAACTTTACAAAACTAATATTCTAAAGAGGAAATGTTTTATAAAATTTAAAACTTTAATTTAGTATTATTTTCCAAATTATTTCTGTTTTACACTTTAAAAATAAATTTAAAAACTTAAGTTTATATAAATTAAAAACAAGAGAAATAAATATATTTTATTTATTTTCTAAATTTTTATAAACTCATAAACTTTATAAAATAAACTAAGAAACTTTATGTAAGACATATATAAACTTATAGTTTTATTTAAACTTTAAACTTATAAGTTAAAAGTAAACTTATTAAGAAATGTTAATTAATATTTTATAAACTTATAAGTACTTATTTAAACTTATAACCACTTGTTAAAAAAAACACTATTTAATTTCAAGTCAATTTAATAAATCCTTAATACTTAAATATTTTAAATCTTAAATAGGTTAGATTGATTATTTAATTTTGTAGATAATTATTTACCCTTAATGATTATGTATTCTTTGAATAATTATTATTTATCCTTAATAATTTTTTTATTCTTAAAATAATTATTAAAAACCTTAATCATTATTTATTCGTTAAATATTTATCAGTCATTATTTATTTTTTAAATAATTATTATAAATCCTTAATAATTATTCATTCTTTAAATAATTATTATTAATCTTTGATAATTATTTACTTTTTTCACTTATCTATTGATACAACCTTATTCATAAAACTACTTTAAATTATTATTATCTATATTGCGTAGTTAATAATCATAATGCATTTTAAATAATTATTTTAATTAATAATTATCCTAAACTATCAATTTAATAAACTTTGATATTCAAGAGTTGTTTTATTCGTTTAAAACTTATTTAAACCTTTGATAAGACTTTATAAACACGATCATCCCTGACTCCCAATTGGAACCCTAGTCAATATTAGAATACTAGACCCTTTGCCATAGACATAGAGGATCAAACTTTAAACTTTAGACTTTGTCTTTAGGCTTGTTGTGAGAAAATTCTCCCTCAAAGTCTTGCCACACTTAATCCTTGTTGGACACTCTTGCATCATTCAAAGTGAGTATACTTAGCCCATTTTCGTTTTGTTTTGTTTATAAACTTGGGGTGGAATATGTATCAAACTTTCAGACTTATATAATTCTTCTACAACTATGTTTATATGCATATTCTTGTGTTATGTGCCTTTGAGACCTGCATGCTTAAATTAAACTTAAAACTAGTATATTCATTAACTTTGATCAAGTCTACAGTGACAATAATAGATCTATTGTATTTGACCAATCCACCTAGATTGATTGACCCTTCGGGGGGAGCCCATGGTGATTGTTACTGGATTTAAACTTTAAACTTTCAAGAGTAACCTTCGGGTTATGCTTAAACTTGGTTGGAGGGTTGATATTCACAATGTTTAAACTTGTTTGTTCTCACAGTTATACTATAGAATGTATGTACATAGTGAATTGTAAAACTTTTCAAAGACTTTGTTAAACTGTGTCAAAACTTTCGTATCTCACCAACTATTTTTAGTTGACAGTTTACTTAACATGTTTCATGTACATCAGCATGTGACTTTATTGTGATCACTTAAGATGCTTTGGACCTAAAATACTTATCAAATAAACATTGTATTCTTGTTATGTATTGTTTCATTCTTTGTATTGAACCTTTGAAAGTAATTAATGAAATATTTAAACTTTAATAGTCAACCTTGTGCTTTTTGAAAAACTGCGTCCGACCCGACGTATAATCTGCCGGGGTGTGACAAATGTCACAACCGTAACACGTGAGCGAGATTCATAAACACATAGAGTTAATTATGTACTTAGCCCCACTAATGTCACTGTATGACCTCGCCGCAACGCGCGGGTCATAATTTCTAGTTAAAACTTATTTACTAAAAAAAGTTTGAACATAAGCTTCATATATAAAGCTTGATTAGTCTCACAAGCATAAATGACTTTATTATTTATATAAATTTTATCTGATATATAGAAAATATATATTTACATAACAATAATAATAATTATTATATATAACGTTATGATAAAAATAGTTAAATAGTATACATTATATTATATACTAGCTTTAACCCCATGTGGGGTGAAACGTTAAAACTATATTAATAAATATCTTAACATCTCCTTCTATAGAAATTTGATATTGTAGTGGTAACTTTTTCATTTTGTTAAATGTTAATATTATATGGATGAGAGTAATCAAAACATCAAAAAAAATACATGAAAATAAACTTCACAAGTAATGTGTTTTTTACAATACATTAAATTACATGTCAAATGAAATATTACAATGATGATTTACAATTTAAAAATAATTCATTGTATACAACATTTGACTTGACATTGGTAACATTCCATGTTTAACATCCACTAAATGCAAAAAAATAGACTTTTTGAAAATAATAGACTTTTTTTGTTTATCCGTGTTTAACATCCACTCAATTACTGAAAACACAAAATAGCCAAAACCGTTCGAAAAAATGTCACAAACGGTGCAAACCTGATTGAAGCCAGTAGAAAGTTAAAGAAATCGAAAATAATCAAATTAGTCAACGATTTCTTTGTTTATCCATTTTATTAGCTTTTTAAAACTCTATCACTTTGTTTTTATAAAAACTTTAACCTTGATGTTGTAACATATTTAAAAATATTTAAGATGTAATCACTTTACGTATCGATATTAATTTTTTTAAATCTCGCATTTCATACGACAAATCTCGCTAAACTTTTAATATTTAATCTCTCATTTAAAATAAAACAAAAAAGTAAAAATTTAAATTTCAACAAATCGTCTTTTAAATTCAAAATTTTAAACTCCAAAACTTAAAAATAACACTTCTTAATATATTGACATAAATTAAATTTAAAATTCCAAAATTAAATATGAATTCAAAACTAAAGTTTAAAATATAATACACTTTTAAAAATAAATATTTATAATTTTTTTTATATTTAATTAAAAACTAAATATTAAAACTTCAAAATCAAAATAAAAAGTTTATTTATGAATATCAAACTAAATAAAAAACTACCATTTAATATTAATAAACTTTATTCTTAACAGATGTTTATTTATAATAAAAAATTAGTATTTTCAAACTTTATATGTAAAATAAAAAAATCGTGTTCTTTTAATAATAAAATTTTAAAAACCCGCTCTTTTAATAATAAAATTTTAAAAACTCGCCTTTTTTAAAATCTCCTATTTTTTAATTCTTAATCTTAAAAAAATATATTCACTTTGATGATAATTTAAAAAAAAATTTGATTCAATTGTAATAATGGTGAATTGATTTGGCAACACGAATATTTAAACGCACATATTTTTTTGTTCATATTCGTTAGTTAAAAAAATGAATGTGTTCGTGTTCATTTATGTTTTTAAATGAACGGTTTACGAACACAAACAAATTTAAACAAACAAAACCGAACACCAATTATATTATGATGGCTAAATAAGGCTTGCTAATAGGCTAGAATGGGCTACTAAACTACAACTAAAATTGGGTTTATCACAAATTCGCTAATAGAAAGGGTTGTAAAATTAGAAAATCAATGATCTTAAATTAAAAACTAATATTAGTAACGAGTAAGTTTAAATGAACATTTAAACGAACGAATATAAATGAATGGATATAAACATAAGTAATGAACGAACATAAACAAACGTAAATGAGCATAAATCAACGATTACAAAACGAACGTTCATGAATGTAAATGAACGAACATGACATTTGTTCGTTCATTCGTTTAATTAAATGAACAAAAAATTGTGTTCTTGTTCATTCGTTTATTAAATGAACGAACATGAACAAACTTCTGGTCAAATAGTTCATTAATAATTTATTTAACATTCGGTTCGTTTACCCGCCTAATCTCTTTCTTGTTTCGTAAAAAACGCAACCTTTGACCATGTAGACACTTTTCAAAATACTACTTTCCAAAATGCCTTTTTTTAAAAGTGATGTAATATTTTCTAAAATATGATAACCAGAACTTAGAACCTCTCGGTTCCGTCTTTTACACACAATTTCAAATGAAAAGCTTTACTTTTTCTTTTTAACATATAATTTAGTTTCTCTATAATAATTAGTAGTCATTCAATTACTTACAATTTGCATTGCATAATGTAAACTGTCTTTGCTTTACGTACAAGTGCCTATTACATAGGTCACATATGTAATTAAATGAAACTTTGGCCCCAGTTTTTTACACATTGGTTTCTGTATTTGTGCATTACTTTCACGAATGCAAAATACACGTGGCGGCTTCTTCTCATTTTTTTGGTCGTTCAACTTGGTACCTTTTTATTAAATTAAAAAATATCGACGTCTTCTTTTCTTTTTCTTTCAGTCATTTCCTTAATCATAATTATAAATAAATTACTTTAGCTTTAAAGTGTTGATACATAAACAAAACATACATGATAACAAAAAGAGTAAATTGCTATTTTGCTCATGTGGTTTGGACGTTTTAATTATTTCAGTTTAAAAAATAATCTTTTAACAAATCAAACTCTGTTGTTTGGATTCTATAACCCTTTTAGTCAAAATTGGTCACGCCGTATTCTCTAAACGTTAACCCATATCATGTGCCCCTCACATGAGGGGCATTTTGGTCTTTTACTTATTTCTCTTAAATAAAACCAAAAACCTGAGGAATCTTGCATAAAACCACTCACGCTTCTTCTTCTTCCCCACTAAACCCTAAATTGCCATGGTTATATGCAAGTGTGGTTCCCCAACCATGATTGTCACCTCTTGGACTTCTAATAACCCTGGGTGAAGGTTCCACTGTTGCAGTAGAAAGGTAATTTCATTTCATTTTTTTTGACATAATTCATGGATGATAATTACAGGTTCGAGGATGTGGGTTTGTTGTGTGGGCCGATCCTCCCATGTGTGCAAAATCTGTTGAAATCATTCCTGGGTTACTAAGGAAGATCAACAAAAATGAAGAATTTACAAAGAAGATGTCTGCTGAAAATAGGAAGCTTAAATGTGCTATTTTTTTAACTTGGATGTTGTTTGTCATGTACTTCATTACTAAATGTTTTTAAGCTATGTACTGGTTACAAGTATGTACTGGTTATTTTTAAGCTATGTACCTGTTATTTATGGAATGGAAATGTTTTGTTTGGTATTCAATTTGAAGTTATGTACTGGTTACAGAATTGTAACGCTTTGCTTGTTTGGTATGAAAGTTGAAGATATGAACCACCAAACATAATAGTAAAACCATAAGTTGAACATCAATAGAGAATTAAAACATAAACAGAGAATTAAAACAGAAACAGAAACATTAATATTGATTCCAAACATCAGTTATTATGCATACATTAACAGACAATTAAAACCAAAAGACAGTTACAAACCATGGTTCTAAACAGAATAGAGTAGTGACAGTAGCAAAAGACAGTTAAAACCATTAATAAACCATGACTAAACCATATTCCCAAACATAAAATATTATAGCAAAAGACACTTAAGACCAAAGACCATGACTAACTTGCAGGTTGTGAAGGTCCCTGCCCCTTGCAACTTCTTTTATTATGTCCGGTCTTCTTGCAAACTTGACATGTGACACACTTTCCTTTCCTAGTCATATTCCCAGTAGTGTTCATCTTCTGTGACAACTCCTCAGCAGATCTCTTTCTAGCCTTTTTTGGCCTGCCAACTTGTGTGTGATGTTTAGGTGGTATTAGTGTTGTTGGGCAAGCAGATGGACATGTCCCTACCATTGATTGGTCAATGGTTTTCTTATAGACCTTCTTCCATGTGTCCAACCAATACACCTCACTAACCCATGATTCTGGGATTCCAACCTAAATACCATTAGAAACCATATTCCAATTAACAGCCACTGCATGCTTGCAGGGCATACCAGTCAGTTCCCATTTTCTACATGAACAAGTTTTTCTATCCACATCCACAACACGTTGATCACCCCATGGTCCACTCACCTCATACTTGCTTTGACCAGTCCACATGACATTGTATTGAGATGCCTCAGACTTGATATGGTTAAATGTCTTTGTAGCCGTGGGTGTCAATGGACCATCAGATTTTGTAATTAGCTTGTTGACCACCCCAATTCTCCTCATCATGTATTCTCTGATAAATTCTAAGCAAGTGATAATGGGTTTATCCCTACCTCCTACCAAATGCTTATTAAAAACTTCACATAAGTTGTTGAGTAAGACATGACACTTTGACCTACCTGTCAATGTAATCAAAATACAAATGTAATCAAATACCAAGGTAATCAAATGCCAATGAAATCACATACCACTGAAATCACATACCACTTAAATGGGATCTTGCCCAATGTTTAGGTGGGATTTCTTGCAACCACTTATGTAAGGATGAATCCTGCTTTCTAATTGCTTCCATTTGTTTGTTAAATTGAGGAATTGTAGTATCGCTTGCTGCTTTCCATAACAAGTCCTTGAACAGATTGCCTCTCCATTTAGTTTTCATATTTTCATGTATATGTCTGAGGCAGTACCTGTGTTCAGCAGAAGGATAAACCTTCTTGATTGCTGGAATGATGCCCTATAAATCAAACAAAGTATTAATTACAATAAACAAAAATAAAAAATTAACTACAATAAATAGAACCAAATACTAACCTTCTGTCTGTCACTCAAGAATGCAAAATTGGAGTTTTCCTCTAGATCTAGGTCATCACCAAGACACTTTAAAAACCAAGTCCATAAATTCGATGTTTCTGCTTCAACTATTGCAAATGCTACTGGGTATATCCCATTATTAGCATCTACACCTACAACTGTCAAAATCTGGCCAGGATAGGGCCCTTTCATGAAGCAGCCATCCAGACCTAATACTTCTCTCCCAGATTAAATCCAGCTTTTAAAGCTTCATAACAGATGTAGATCCTTTTAAAATGCCTACTTTCACCTGTGGGATTAAATTCTCTTTCCACTTCTATCTTAATTGTTGTGCCTGAATTGGATCTTACCAACTCTTCATAATAATCCCTAAGAAGTAAATATTGTGATGCATAGTCACCTTGAACTTTGTTTATAGCCACTACCTTAGCCCTAAATTTTTTTTACAGACTCACTTGAACCTGGTACTTTTTCTGTATTTGATCTTGAAGAGCTTTTAATGGTATTTCAGGGTTGGACTCCACCATGTCTTTCATCTCCTTTGCTATAGTACTAACAATATACAACTTGACTTGCCTAGTTTGTAGGCATTTATGATCCTCAATAAAAGTCTTGACCAACCAAGAATCTTGCTCATTTTTCCTTGATAAATGCAATGACCAGGGACAAGTGGGTGCATTGTGCTTTTTACTTGTGAAGACAAACCTACTTGGGAAGACTCACCAACTTTTTGAGTATTACAATCTTGCCCCTAAACTTGTGAAGTATTGCCATCTTGCCCCAAAACTTGTGAAGTATTGCCATCTTGCCCTCTAGAAACAAAAACGGGGTTAACACCTGTGCAAATAACCCTAAACCTGAACATCTCATTTCTAATGATAAAAAGTTGTCTTTTAGTAAGTACAGCATGACTTTTAACAAGACATTTTATTTCCTCCTTATTGGTAAAGTTTTAACCCACATAAAATGGTACAACATCCAGATTCTTTGCTTGTTTCATTTTCTTTCTAAACTTCTTAACAACATTGTTTAGTAAATCTTCTTCATCAGTGGCACTATCAAAGTCATCAAGATCAATGTTCAAATCCTCCTCCTCATAATTTTCACCATCCATATCATTATAATCCCTATTAACATTAGCCTTGAATGACTCCATATCAACATTAACATCCTCAATCATGTTGTCTGTATCCTCTATAAGATCATCATCTTGATCATTAACTGTTTATTCATGAACTGTTTCTTGTTGGTCATTAAATGTTGCTTCATGAACTGTTTCTTGCTGATCATGAACTACTTCTTCCTGAATTGATTGCTCTTGCCTATCTAAGGCTAGTTGTTTTCTGCAAACTTTTGTGACTTTCTTAGATGGCTTAGGATTAGAGGGTTCAGGATTAGGATCCACCAGTTCTTCAATAACAACCTTACTAGGAGACGGCTCATATTGGTCCAATCTTGAAACCCAATGTTCAGTGTATATTTCTATTACCTTAAACCTAGACACATAATCCAACATCAAAAGCGCTTCTTGATCATTTGCTAGTGGTCTTAAACAAGAATTCATGTCCAGGTCAGGAATTTTATAATGGTAAAACATTATCTGCTTTTCTAGATAGCCTAATTCCTGGATCATGGCATTAACCTCATGAATCGAAAACTCATCAGCATCTATCATGTCTATATAGTTAAACTTACCATCAACATAACATGTAAATGGGTTTTTGATGAATACTCCGCCATGAAACATCTTCAAAGTAAAAATACTAGGGTTTTTCCCTGTCATCAAAATGAACAAAAAAAAACAAATGGGTCAAACACCATAAAATGCATATGGATTTAAAATCATCAAAAGAAAGAGATTTGAGTCAAAAATAGTGAAGAACTAACCGTATACTGCATATGGATCAAATATCGCATTCTCACTTCGAAGATTCCAGAGAGTTAACACCATTGCTAAAAGCTTCGATTTTTATAAACGAATCTCACTTCCAACGATTAAGTTGCAGAGAAATTATGTCACACCCCGCCAAGGCGGAAACGCGAGGCACGACGTTCACTGGTTTCCAAAGCATATGATTACCGCAAACACATACATGATAAATGGATACATAAACAAGATTAAGATTATACATTACAAAAACATAATCTGAGTTTACAAAAAGTTAAGATTTCACAAATATGACTCAATTCAATGAGTTATACAAGGGAAATCCTCCTTGAGTAGTATCCATCGTGCATGCATGTAATCTACATTGCTAACCTTGAAATCACGTTCAGTTACCTGAAAAACATACTTAAAATCGTCAACACAAGGTTGGTGAGTTCACAGGTTTAATCAAATTGTTCTTTGTAAACTTCATTTGTTCATAAATAATTCAGTTGCATGTGATAAACAGAATAAGAATTGTTGACCCATTTGTAAACTAGCTAGGAATACAAATAATATGTTCATACATGAGGCGTAACCAAACCATGACATGTGTGAGCCCCTATTAAGCGTTATCAGATTCTATGCGGCCATAAATCCTCCAGATTGTGGTTAGCGCGACTAACCATGACCGGGAGACGTCACTCTCCATAGTACTATTCATAGGACCCTAGGCTACAGTTAATGGTTACTATGTTGTTCCAGGGGACTTTAGCGGCCTCCAATGTGTTGTTCTCATCCCATGTAAACATAAAGTCGTTTCTTATTCTCTTGTTATCCCATAAAATAGTTGAAGTATGTTCTTCCCCCAAATATTAGAAAACAGTAAAAAGAAAGGGGCCGTGAAACTCACCTTGAGTTTGTGTATATACTTGTGATAAAACTTGTTGTAGTCAACCTTGACTATTTGTACCCTAGATACCAAGGGTAAATTGTTGTTAAGACCAACATCTTAATTGTAAATTGTTCACCGACCTTGTAAATCTGATTGTGTTTGTTTAAACATCGTTTTAGTTTTCCAACACATGTTTTGTTGTAAAATAGTTTTGAGTTACTGCCCAACTGGGACTGTTGTACAGGTATCGAAACTTCTTAGTTTCGATGGAGAATATGTGTGTCGAAACTACTTAGTTTCGATGGAGTGGTTAGGAGTCGAAACAACCTAGTTTCGATTGAGAAAAAGGTATCGAAACTACCTAGTTTCGATTGAGTATTTGCTATCGAAACTACCTAGTTTCGATTGAGTAAAAGGCATCGAAACTCCTAGTTTCGATGGATCAACAGGTATCGAAACTCCTAGTTTCGATTGAGTTAAATCGAAACTCCTAGTTTCGATTACTGGACTTCTGTTTGACAGAATCAGTCCTGCATATTTTTATGTTTTAAACTTTGAATTTGATACACTTTTCTTGTTATCTTACTTGTGTTTGAACATTTTGCATGTTTGGCTCCAGATTTTTAAGAAAATAATATGAAAATATCGAGTTTTTACCTTTAAAACAGTGGCGATGATGATGAGCGAAAACAGAGATGATCTTGAATCTTTTGCTAAACCCTTTTCAGAAACACTTGAAAACACTGAATCCTGATGGTTTTTGTCTTAAAACTTGGCTTTGATTTTGAAGATAAATGGAGAATTTGCCGTATGAAATGAGTGTGATGAATGGGAATTGTGAGAAAAATGATTGAAGCGAGTATGGTTATATGTGAGTTTTCTCAGTGAGGTATGGGTCGAGTAAGGGAGGGATTTCGCTGGCTTTTTCGGCCAAAAGTCAAAGAGTAGGTTGGTTTATAATAATAAAACAATTAGATTTAGGTATTAATATCAATTATAGTTTTAAACGGTAAATAAATCCGGTTTAGATCATCCACGGTATTATAAATTTATTCTGAAAATAATTTATTGTTCTACGCAAAGTTTGTGTAAAATAATATATATATGTATATATATATTTTTCTGGTTATTTATTTTAACCACTAGTGTTCGAATTTAGTCGGGTTATAAGTGTATGTGAACCGGTAACTCCTAGAATTACCAAATGTGAACTGAGACAATGCTCGGTTTTTGTTAGACTCTAAAGTCCTTGTTTGCGAAATTAAATAAATCACAAAAATAATTATTATGTAAACTTGTTTATAATGTGTACGGATATTGACCTGAAATGTCGGGTTGTCACATTCTCCCCATGTTAACAGAATTTCGTCCCGAAACTCAATTCGTGTCCTCTTGAACTGGTGCATCCTCAAACAAGGATGGGTATTTTGTTTTCATTTGGTCCTCTCATTCCCATGTATACTCAGGACCACGCTTTGAGTTCCAACGTACTTTAACCAGTTTGATCCGACTACGTCTCAGCTTTTGAACCTTCCAATCTGAAATCTCAATCGGTTCCTCGATGAAATGAAGTTTATCGTCAATGTGAATCTCGTCAGGCGGTATGATCAAAGTCTCGTCTGATAAACACTTCTTGAGATTTGATACATGGAACGTATCATGTACATTGCTTAGTTCTTGTGGCAACTTGAGCTTGTAAGCTACAGGGCCAACCCTAGCCAATATTTCAAACAGTTCAACGTATCTAGGATTGAGCTTACCACGGTTACCAAACCTCGCAACACCTTTCCATGGTGAGACTTTTAACATTACTCGGTCACCAATTTGAAATTCTAATGGTTTTCGTCTGTTGTCAGCGTAGCTCTTTTGTCTATCTCGGGCCGCTTTCAGACGGTCCTTAATTTTGAAGATCTTATCAGTGGTTTCCTGGACAATCTCAGGGCCTGTCAAATGTTTTTCACCAACTTCCGCCCAACATAGCGGTGAGCGGCATTTACGACCATATAAAGCTTCAAACGGAGCTGCCTTAATGCTCGTATGGTAGCTGTTATTGTAGGAAAACTCAGCTAATGGTAAATGAGTATCCCAATTTCCTCCGAAATCAATTACACACGCACGTAGCATATCCTCTAAAGTTTGAATGGTCCTTTCGCTTTGACCATCTGTTTGTGGGTGATATGCCGTGCTCATGTCAAGACGTGTGCCCATGGCTTCTTGTAATGATTTCCAGATTCTAGACACAAATCTGCTATCTCTATCCGATATAATAGAAATTGGCACTCCATGCCTAGCCACAATTTCCTTGATATAAAGCTTTGCAAGTTTCTCGGTTTTATCAGTTTCTTTCATAGGTAGGAAATGAGCTGATTTTGTCAATCGATCGAAAATTACCCATATGGTATCATAACCACTGGATGTCTTGGGTAATTTTGTGATAAAATCCATAGAAATTTGTTCCCATTTCCATTGGGGAATTTCAGGTTGTTGTAACAAACCAGACGGTTTCTGATATTCGGCTTTTACTTTTGAACATGTTAAGCACTTACTGACATATGTGGCAATATCTCCTTTCATATTGGGCCACCAATATAATTCTTTTAGATCCTTATACATTTTATCTGAACCTGGGTGAATGGAGTACCTGGACTTGTGGGCTTCGTCCATAACTAACTCCCGTAAGTTACCAAAACGGGTCACCCAAATTCTATTCATGAAGCATAAAGTGTCATCTGACTTAGACTCCAATTGCTTTATTATTCCTCGTAAAGCTTCATTCTGAATGTTTTCTTCTTTGATTGCCTCTTGTTGTGCCATCCGAATTTGAGTAGTAAGATTCGTGTGAATTGTCAATTCTAGGGCACGAACACGAAGAGTTTTAACTCGTTCTTTACGACTTAAGGCGTCTGCTACGACATTGGCTTTACCGGGATGGTACTTGATATCACAATCATAGTCGTTTAGTAGTTCTACCCAACGACGTTGTCTCATGTTAAGTTCCTTTTGATCGAAGATATGTTGAAGACTCTTGTGATCAGTAAAGATAGTACATCTTGTACCGTAAAGGTAATGTCTCCAAATTTTGAGCGCGAACACAACTGCACCCAATTCCAAGTCGTGGGTCGTATAATTCTTTTCGTGCACTTTTAGTTTTCGTGAGGCATATGCGATGACTTTTTCTCTTTGCATTAACACACAACCAAGTCCTTGGTGTGATGCATCGCAGTATACGACAAAATTTTCGATTCCCTCCGGAAGGGATAGGATTGGTGCACTACACAGCTTCTGTTTCAGTAATTGGAAAGCTGACTCCTGCTTGTCACTCCAATCATACTTCTTTTCTTTCTGGGTTAATGTGGTTAAAGGCAAGGCTATTTTTGAAAAATTCTCGATGAATCGTCTGTAATAACCGGCCAAACCTAAAAATTGACGTACTTCTGTCGGAGTCTTTGGTGCTTCCCAGTTTTTGATCGCTTCAATTTTAGATGGATCAACGTGAATTCCTTCCTTGTTGATGACATGACCAAGGAAATGCACTTCTCGGATCCAAAACTCACACTTAGAGAATTTAGCGTAAAGTTTCTCGTTTCTGAGTAGTTCTAAGATTAATTTCAGGTGATGTTCATGATACTCCTTGGTTCGTGAATATATTAATATGTCATCGATAAACACAATCACGAATTTATCCAAGTATGGTTTGCACACGCGGTTCATGAGATCCATGAAGACAGCTGGTGCGTTTGTCAAACCAACTGGCATAACTAGGAATTCGTAGTGACCGTAACGAGTCCTAAACGCTGTCTTTGGTACATCTTCTTCTTGGATTCTTAGTTGATGATACCCTGAACGTAGATCAATTTTTGAATAGAAGCTAGCACCTTGTAGTTGATCGAACAAATCGTCTATTCAAGGAAGTGGGTATCGGTTCTTGATTGTAAGCTTGTTTAATTCTCGGTAATCAATACACATCCTAAAGGTTCCATCCTTTTTCTTTACAAATAGGACCGGAGCTCCTCAAGGTGAGAAACTCGGTCTTATGAAACCTTTATCAAGCAACTCTTGTAGTTGATTTGATAATTCTTGCATTTCAGAAGGTGCTAATCGATATGGTGATCGGGCAATTGGTGCGGATCCTGGTACCAAATCGATTCGGAATTCGACTTGCCTCGGTGGTGGTAATCCAGGTAAGTCTTCAGGAAAAACTTCGGGGTAATCCCTAACGATTGGAATATATTCAAGTCGACGTTCCTTGGGTTTCTTTTCGACGACGTGAGCCAGGAATACGCAATAGCCTTTACGTAGATACTTACGAGCTTTCATGCAGTTTATCATCCTTAACGTTACTCCACTCTTCTCACCTTGAATCGAAAGAACTTCTCCGTTTGAGAGTGGGATTTGGACAATCTTCTCAAACAAACCATCACGTACAGCATTATCCCTTAGCTTGAAAGCTAGAGTTATGGCGCTCTTGGCATCCATAGGGTTCGATGAAGTCACCAGACTTCGGATTTGAGGTGCGAGACCCCACAAGTATCTTTCAACCTTCTTGTATTCTGGGGTAACCATGTGTGGAACCAAGATTGCTAACTCATTGAATCGGTCAGTGTAGCCAGCAACATCGTCTCCTGTCATTTGTAAATTCCACAATTCAGATTCGATCTTTTGCAACTCATTTCGAGGACAGTATTCCTCGATCATCATGGCTTTTAGGTCTTCCCATGACAACTCATATGCTGTCTGCCTTCCCAAAGTCTTTACTTGTGAATTCCACCAAGTTAAAGCTTTATCAATGAGTGAGCATGTAGAATACTTCACCATGCAGTCAGCGGTGCATTCACTAATATCAATCACCGATTCCATCTTCTCTATCCATCTCATTAGCCCAACTGCACCCTCAGTGCCATTGAAGTTACGGGGTTTGCAAGATAGAAAGGTCTTGTAAGAGCACTTCCTAATTGGAGCATCTGTAGAATTACAAGTCATAACGTCATTAATTCGGATCATGACTAGGTGTTACGGCTTATTTATTCCATTACCTCCGGAACCTCCAGCTGTACCGCTACCTCCTGCACCTCCTCCGCCGGTACCACTGCCGGTTCCTCCTCCACTATTTCGGTTTGCCTCATACTGTTGTATAGCAGCAGCTACTCGTTGTGCTATGAGTTGTTCCACATTTGGAGAAATTGTCTCGTTGTTGTCACCAGTAGTGTTACGGGTTGTCCTACGCTTAGGTGCCATGACGTTCTTTCTAATCATGTCAATTAAAAAGAAACAACATTATATAAAAAATAATGATAGATCATGACATAAGGATACAACAACATCAAACGTAAACAACTATCATTACAACATAAACCATTACATACATAGTCAAAACATACATAGTACATTGTTCCCAAAAGATAAGGATACAAAAAGGATGGGTTCACATGACCTCATCAGTACTAAAGTTTTAAACTACTTAATGTACTACGGGCACAACCCGCCCGTAATAGGTTTAAAAGAAGAAGTGAGAGTACAATCCAATCATCATGGCAAGTCCCGCCATGACAAAGCTAGCTCTCGCCACAAATTCTGCAGCCAACGTCCTTTCTTCCAGCGCCTCCACCATGTCTCGGACAGTGACAGTGAACTGCTAGTCCATGTCGGCTCTCAACTCCAGATAGTTAGTGGCATCCTGTATGTTTCGGGTGCGGTCATCTAGAGTCTGAACTCGGGATCCGAGTCCTTGACGAAGTCGCGTGGCTGCATCCCCCTGTGCCCGGATGTCATCTAGGAGATCATCAAGACGCTCCTCATGCGTACGAACGCGAGCTACCAAGGTAGGCACAGTGAGCTCTATGGCTTCCCCAGTGTGAGGTAGGGGTGTTGGGGAGTTAGAAGACTCTCCAATCTCAAAGGTAGATGGGATGCTCTCCATCTCCCTCCAACGTGCCAGAGTACGGGGCATCCAACGGATAGTTCCCACGGTAGGGTGGTAACAGGGTCGTTTCCTTGATGGCTTCTCATCAGTCTCTAAGTTCTTCGGGTCACGGGCTGCTAGAGTCCTCTTGTGCGGAAGTCGAAACTTCTTTCTAGCGCTTTGTACCTTCACTGGTCCTCCGCTTTTCTTTCGGTAGACGATAGGCGGTTTTCCCAAGGCGACATTAGGTGGTGTGGAGCTACGGGTTTGTACTCGATTTTTGGGATGTGAGGCGGAAAGTTCCTCGTTTGATTCAGTGTCAGAGACGGGATCAGAATGTGAATGTGACGACATGCTTATGACTACAATATCCATATGACAAAATGACTGGTTATACAATGCTTATGCAATGAAAACGTTTTAGTGAGTCATTTAGATTATAGACTAGGTTCCAATTTAGATTCCTAGTTCGCTATAATCAATGGCTCTGATACCAATTTCTGTCACACCCCGCCAATGCGGAAACGCGAGGCACGACGTTCACTGGTTTCCAAAGCATATGATTACCGCAAACACATACATGATAAATGGATACATAAACAAGATTAAGATTATACATTACAAAAACATAATCTGAGTTTACAAAAAGTTAAGATTTCACAAATATGACTCAATTCAATGAGTTATACAAGGGAAATCCTCCTTGAGTAGTATCCATCGTGCATGCATGTAATCTACATTGCTAACCTTGAAATCACGTTCAGTTACCTGAAAAACATACTTAAAATCGTCAACACAAGGTTGGTGAGTTCACAGGTTTAATCAAATTGTTCTTTGTAAACTTCATTTGTTCATAAATAATTCAGTTGCATGTGATAAACATAATAAGAATTGTTGACCCATTTGTAAACTAGCTAGGAATACAAATAATATGTTCATACATGAGGCGTAACCAAACCATGACATGTGTGAGCCCCTATTAAGCGTTATCAGATTCTATGCGGCCATAAATCCTCCAGATTGTGGTTAGCGCGACTAACCATGACCGGGAGACGTCACTCTCCATAGTACTATTCATAGGACCCTAGGCTACAGTTAATGGTTACTATGTTGTTCCAGGGGACTTTAGCGGCCTCCAATGCGTTGTTCTCATCCCATGTAAACATAAAGTCGTGTCTTATTCTCTTGTTATCCCATAAAATAGTTGAAGTATGTTCTTCCCCCAAATATTAGAAAACAGTAAAAAGAAAGGGGTCGTGAAACTCACCTTGAGTTTGTGTATATACTTGTGATAAAACTTGTTGTAGTCAACCTTGACTATTTGTACCCTAGATACCAAGGGTAAATTGTTGTTAAGACCAACGTCTTAATTGTAAATTGTTCACCGACCTTGTAAATCTGATTGTGTTTGTTTAAACATCGTTTTAGTTTTCCAACACATGTTTTGTTGTAAAATAGTTTTGAGTTACTGCCCAACTGGGACTGTTGTACAGGTATCGAAACTTCTTAGTTTCGATGGAGAATATGTGTGTCGAAGCTACTTAGTTTCGATGGAGTGGTTAGGAGTCGAAACAACCTAGTTTCGATTGAGAAAAAGGTATCGAAACTACCTAGTTTCGATTGAGTATTTGCTATCGAAACTACCTAGTTTCGATTGAGTAAAAGGCATCGAAACTCCTAGTTTCGATGGATCAACAGGTATCGAAACTTCTAGTTTCGATTGAGTTAAATCGAAACTCCTAGTTTCGATTACTGGACTTCTGTTTGACAGAATCAGTCCTGCATATTTTTATGTTTTAAACTTTGAATTTGATACACTTTTCTTGTTATCTTACTTGTGTTTGAACATTTTGCATGTTTGGCTCCGGATTTTTAAGAAAATAATATGAAAATATCGAGTTTTTACCTTTAAAACAGTGGCGATGATGATGAGCGAAAACAGAGATGATCTTGAATCTTTTGCTAAACCCTTTTCAGAAACACTTGAAAACACTGAATCTTGATGGTTTTGTCTTAAAACTTGGCTTTGATTTTGAAGATAAATGGAGAATTTGCCGTATGAAATGAGTGTGATGAATGAGAATTGTGAGAAAAATGATTGAAGCGAGTATGGTTATATGTGAGTTTTCTCAGTGAGGTATGGGTCGAGTAAGGGAGGGATTTCGCTGGCTTTTTCGGCCAAAAGTCAAAGAGTAGGTTGGTTTATAATAATAAAACAATTAGATTTAGGTATTAATATCAATTATAGTTTTAAAGGGTAAATAAATCCGGTTTAGATCCTCCACGGTATTATAAATTTATTCTGAAAATAATTTATTGTTCTACGCAAAGTTTGTGTAAAATAATATATATATGTATATATATATTTTTCTGGTTATTTATTTTAACCACTAGTGTTCGAATTTAGTCGGGTTATAAGTGTATGTGAACCGGTAACTCCTAGAATTACCAAATGTGAACTGAGACAATGCTCGGTTTTTGTTAGACTCTAAAGTCCTTGTTTGCGAAATTAAATAAATCACAAAAATAATTATTATGTAAACTTGTTTATAATGTGTACGGATATTGACCTGAAATGTCGGGTTGTCACAAATTAGGGATTTTAAATGGGGAAGAAGAAGAAGCGTGAGTGGTACATGATCAGGTTTTTGGTTTTATTTAAGAGAAATAAGTAAAAAACCAAAATGCCCCTCATGTGAGGGGCACATGATATGGGTTAACGTTTAAAGAAGACAGCGTGACCAATTTAAACTAAAAGGGTTATAGAATTCAAACCACATGGTTTGATTTGTCAAAAAATTCTTTTTTGGACTGAAATGGTTAAAATGTCCAAACCACAAGGCCAAAATAGTAATTTACTCTAACAAAAAAATTAAGAAAATTGTTAAAGTTAAAGTAGAAGATGACAATAAAAAACCGTATAACCAGTATATAAAAAATTAAATAATACTAAACATGTTTTCTTTAACACTATTAAATATTTTACGTGCCGTTACGTGAAAGTTAACGCGCCATAACGCATGTGACTCTTCAAACCTTTGATTTGTTTTAACAGTTTAGCTTTTTTTATGAAGTTTAGAAGTCGTTTCCGTTATTATTTAAAAAAAAATTGTTTTTTCAAAAACTTTAATTTATTTAACGGTTTAGCTTTCCTCTTTTTCTATAAAGTTCGAAGTCGTTTAGTGTCCGTTGTTTAACGTGCGCGCAACGCGCCGGGTAAATTACTAGTTCATATTCATATTGAATATAAAACTAACTATATAATTTAGTTCCGTAATTTATCAATATTTTAATATAAATATTATTAAAAATCGAGTTTTATCTAGTATAAAATATATGATGTTCTGTTAATTTTTATATAATAAACTTTATGTTGGATACAAGTTAGTTTTTAATAATATTTATAGTGAAATATAGATAAATTAGGAAACTAAAGTATATAGTTAGATTTTATTAAATATTACAAATTATCATAGTACAACTAGAATATATCTTAAATGAAAATAAAAAAAAATCAAATTATTAACCTATTATTTCCCATGAGGGAATAGTAGGGTTTTTTTTAATTTTTTCATAAAAGCTTTTTTTTTTTTATATATTTACCACAATTCAAAATTTTTTCTTTCTTTTTACATTTTCAACCCTTATAGTATATATAATGAACATTTTTAGTCCGTTTCATTTTTTATTAATTTTGTTTTCTTTTAATAACTTTCGTTCGTTAATTTTTTTCAAAATATGGAGTGCGCAGCTGTTTTTAGTTTTTTTTGTCAACATTCCATATAATTATTTTTAAACGGAGATGTATTCAAAATCGAGTTTTTTTGTCGTTGCCTATAGCGAGCGTCGTTACCGTTGTCGTACCGTGACGAGGTGAACAACATCATTGTCGATATTGGTATTATCGGAACCCGTGTCGGTATTCGCCTTATGGTATTCGACGACCCGAACCGATAATTTTTAATTTGTTTTTTCTTTTTTTTATATTATTTAGTTGTATGTTTCCTTCCTATTAACATTATTTTTATCGTTTCACTTACGTTTTAGTTTAAATTTTATTAACGATGGGCCTGACACCGTTTTCTATGATAACTTTCGTTTGTTAGATTTTTTAAATAACAAAATGCGCCATTTTCTAAATTTTTTTACGGCAACGTTCTGGTTTTAATTTTATTGAATACGAAGTTGTATTCAAATTCGAGTGTTTTTTAGTATCATACGATATAACGAGTCTGCGATTCAATGTAAGTTTTATCTAAGCAAACGAGTCAAAAAATAACGACAAGGCTCCCGTCGCGAAGCGCGGGGATATAAACTAGTTTTATGAATTTGGAAGATAACTCCAATCACCAGGCTTTTATATAAAATATATTTACTTTTAAAAATTAGTAATACACATTTGAAATTTTGTTTCACCAAATTGGTCAAGAAAACTATACTCTTGAATCTTTTTGATTTTCCCTAGTGACTTCCTTAATCGGATTTTATTTCACAGAACATCCCAAAAAAGAAAAAAGAAGAAAAAAACAATTTCAATTTTCATAATACCAAAAAGAAAAAATGTGATATATTTTTTCAATTTTTGGATACCATCATATAATCAACTTCCAAAACACCTAATTAAACTGGTCCTCTAAATGAAACAAGATGCATGAAGTCTTGATACTGCATATCAGAAACAACAGCAACATAGTTCCTTATTGTATCATCATCATCACCACCGTCGCTAGCCGCGATTGTTAGATTGTACTCCGTTTGGGTTTGTGATCGGGTCTCACCGTCTACCAAGTCGTCAAAGACTAGTCGAGTCTTGGCCTGGAAGTTGTGTCTTGCTACTGCAAACTTCCCAACGTCCACCACCTTTGTGTTGCTCAGATTCTTGATTGGCCTCCAACTAGCGACAAGTGTGTCGCTGCTTGACGCAAGTGGGATGCTCAAGAAGATGGATTGTGGTGTTAAGATGAGTATTATGAAGAGCAGAAACTGGTTATTTGATGGCATTTTATATGTGAGAAAAGTTAACGGATGAGAAAGTGAAGGGTAAATGAGCATGGATTGTGTGGATTTATATTACCAAGTTCACATGATGAAACATGTGAGTTATAACATTATGACAAGATTATTAATATATGTATTATTTTATTTTATAACTTAACATTTATTTATTTTTTTATATTAGTTTAGGGTTATTTTCAAATATTAATATTTCATCCTAACTGTTTATTCAAAGCACTTCCATATTATTATTATTATTTATTTAAACCAAATTAAGATGAGACATTTGATTTATTTAAAGCTAGATCATTAAATTAAATACTTAAATACATATTAAAAACCAACTTTTGGTTATGTGGGGAAAAGTACTCTATAAAATTTATAACTTGAGAAGCTAATAGCACAAGCACTTTTCAAAGCTTTAATATACTACTTTTATGCTGTATTTTTTTCTTGCCATTTTTAATCTATTTTTTTTTTTGTTCAAACCATTTTTATTCTATTTTTTTTCTTACGTTTTAATTTATAATGTTAAATTTTATACGTTCTTCTCACGTAGGATGAGTTTACCTAAATGTTTGGCTTTATTTAATAAAATTTGACAATGTGAATTTCTTCTTTTTTATGAAATTTGACAATGTTAATTTCTTCTTTCTATTATATAATAATGATTTCTATAATTGTTTTATAAAACGTTTTTTATTTAAAAAAAATAAGTTTGTTCATAAAATATTTTTATAATTGAACATTTCTTTCATTCTTTTTATAAAATATTTTAAAAAATAACTATATAACATTTCTAATATTTGTATTAAAAGATATGTAATAAGTCATAAATCTATATCCGTACTATCTAATAAATAAAAGTTTTTTCATGCCACGTGTCGTCTTCATATTCATTCTCATCATTTTTTTCCGTCTCTCTCTTATTAAATACACCTCTATATTTTAGTAATAATATATTTAAAAAAAATACTAATTATACTAATAAAGCACATACCTTATTATAAGAAACTTTGAAAACTAATTATGTAACTTTTATTTTAATCAAATATTTGTAAATGAAAGTCAAATTACATTATATAGTAATTAAGGTATATTCGAAACCCAGTTATAAATTATTTTTTTTACATATTTTGAACTTTGTTTTTTATCCTTGGTATATATAACACTTTTACATTTATAAAATATATATATCTAAAGATTTAAGAATTTTATGCATTTATATTTTTCACCATGTATGTAGTACATGGGTTCTAAACTAGTATGTAATATGAAATTCTTTATTACTAAGTATATACCATTGCATTTATTTAACCTGTGTAATACATCGGGTTTCTAACCTATATTATAATAATTGAATAACTTACTTGCTACGTTTCTAACCTAGATTTTTGTTTTCCACTTTTTTCTCCTATTAAATAAAAACTAGTGGGTTGGCCCGTGAAAAGCATCGGTTATCACCAAGGCTATTTTGGAGAGCTCTTTTGGATAACGTAGTCCAACCCGAACTATCTTAAACACTGATTATATTTGGCTATTGTTAGTATTATTATAACTATGTAAATATTTAGTAATTATATATACTTAAGCATTTAAATAGGATAATACTTAATTTAAATAGTATTTAATTATAAAAATACAAATATTAAATGTAAATTTAAATCTTAGTTTGAAGTATTATAAATAAAATAATACTTATTGTAATGAATTAAATAATCTCAGTGCATTAAATATTTGTAATTATTGAGTTTTAGGCTTTAATTGTAAAGACGGAGATAAATAGTAATTGAACAAATTTTATGTATTGATTAGGTGTATCTTATGCACACCATTTTGTTTTAGGAGTTTTAAAATTTTTGGTAAATTACAAGCATGTCATTCAAATATGTTTCATATTGTAGTATAGATATAGATGATGTTAAATAATTAAATATCTAAAATTTATTCTAATATTTAAAAAAAAATATTAAATCAAAACAAAATTTTAATTATATCTTCTCTTAAAATATATTTTTATAACTATTAAATCTTCATTATCTGTTATTTATAATTCTTAAATATTAATTATTCTTTATTTCATCAATAACTAATAACATCTTAACATAAAAATCTTTATAAAAACTGTTGTTATATAATAAATTGTCTTTATTCAACCATGTAATTGATGTGTTTTAACCTAGTATTTTATGTACGACAACATCAGGGATCGAGTTGGTAAATGTAAGATAGACTAATAACGTTGAGAATTTAAATGGCTGATCAATTAATTAGTTCATTTTTCAATTTTCGTAACATTTTTTTTAAATATATAAATAATATTTTTCAAAAGTACGGCAAGCTCTGTGCTGGGTACAGTGGTGGACCTAGAAAACGTTTTCGTGGGGGTCGAAAATTTTTTAAGTCTATTGACTAGGCACTATATAATAATATTTTTGGTCCATTTGGGTCGAATCGGGTCGGTTCATATAAAAAAGATGATGAAACTAAATTTCATATAATCAACAAAAAGTACGTCAAACGTCATTACAAAATACATAATGAAAATACAATGTATCTAAAGTTGTTCTCTACGGGTTTTCATTTTTTAAAATTTAGCCATAACATCATCTAGAGAGACATTCTTAATCAAGTCTTTTTCAATGTAACAAATACAACTATCATTTTAATTCTCATCACCAATCTGATTACGCAAATCGGATTCACATACTTCACTGGCGAAAAACATTTTTCAACGGTTGCGGTTGCTATAGTTAATACGAGAGCTAGCCGACTCTCAGGGGTCGATTCTCTGCGGGTCGAATCTCTCTTCTTCTTCCTCACTGAGAGTTGGCACATTGCAGGTGCCGACTTTTGAGTGTCAGCTCAAGAACACCTTTTTCAAACAGGTTGGTTTTCGATCCAAAACTCAAATCTTTTATGTCAAAAATTTCTATCTAGCTTCCATGAATTTCTATCTAGCTAGATCTATACTTTATTCCCCCCTTTTTCACGTAAAAATTCGATCTTTATCTTAAAAACCCATCATAACCCTTAAACCCATTTCGAAACAGAAACCCAAATCTGAAGACGTTTTGTTACCTGTTTATGCTTGATTCATTCTTCTTCAACATCCAGGAGTGTCTAGCAATCAAGCTTGGTGCAAGATGTAGGTAGAAAGATGGACTTCTTGCTCTTTCTCTCTAGATCTTTCTCTCTCTCTAGGGTTTTGATAGTGAAGATGATGGAATGAGGTAAAAGAGGAGGAGGCAAGGCTTATCAAACATCCATTGCACCTCTTCAGCCCGACCTGAGTCCCAAGCCCACGAGCCCATCAATTCTATTTTATCATTTCTTTTCTTTTAACGCTTCCCCCCGAGACATGTCGTCTTTCGCTTTATTCTTTCTTCGTTATTTTCAGGATGTTACAAATGAGTTTGATACTTCTACGGTAACCTCGGAATTTCTAGTTCTAGCCGCCATGACCAGTGATTTATTAACCATCCAAGCTTCTACGGTAACCTCGGAATCCGTTTTTTCTTTTACTGGCAAGCTTTTATCCATAAAAAGAACGAGACTCACTCCCATGGCGATGAAAATATGCATTTGCTTGAAAAATCACTTGGACGCGATGGAACGAATACAAGATTCTACAACTCTTGAAGACAAATGTCACACCCCCAAATTTCAACTAACAGAGTTTTACCGTTTTAGGAAGTGACTAACCAGGATCTCAGATATTAGTTACTTTGAACGACTCTACATGAGACTCAAATGAAAATACCATTATAATCAAAGTTCAATGCGGAAGCGTAACGAAAAGTAAATGCGCAAAACACACGCGCCCAAACCAAAGTCCAAAAAGTCCAAAATGTCCAACCAACCAAAATACAATACAAGGAAGTCATAAAATATATCATAAGTAAAATAGTTAAATCCCATGCATGCCCTAACGTGCACCTTGTGTATTATCTTAGCGACCTGAGAAAACATGTAAGAAAAAGTGTCAACACAAAGTTGGTGAGTTCACAGGTTTCAAATAAATACGTAAGCGTTTACCAGATTTATGATCATTCAATATGCATATCTATAGGTAGCTAACTTATGTTCATGTTTAACTCAAGTGCTCGCAACCAAAGCTGACTGTTTGTTTATTGCCTCCTGCCAGGTCTATCAATACTGACGATGTGAGTAGGCTAACATTTCACCCGTTCGATAGCCAATCGAGTTAGCGCGACTAACGCGGGTGGGATTTGTCAAACCCAGTAGTACTACTAAATATTACCTCGCTAAGATCCATATTAACGGTTCGATATAAGATGAGGACTTTCTGTGATAGCGTGTTACACTTAGCTTTAACATTGATATCATACGAAATATAAAATCTCAAAAATAGTTAAGCGTGTTTTCTCCCCCAAGTTAAAACAATAAAAAACTCACCTGATTGCGAAGGTAGTAATTACACAAGTACGAGATTAAAATCTCAAGCGGTAGCCTGACACGGCTCACAAATGTCCTAGCATTACAACATAACAGTTAGGGACTTAATGGGAATATGCGACGACAACGCGGAAGATTGAACGTCCTAAAGAAACGTTCTAATGATCAAGAGTAGACGAACGTGTCCACGGAAATAAGAATTCTTAATTAGGATAAATACATTTCACGATGAATGACGAATAATATATAGTAATTACAATCGAGCGTTTTTGTCATTAATTAGAAGTCTAGGAAAATAATATAATTTAATATATTATTTTTAGGTTCGAAGGATTAACTAAATAATCATTCGTGGGGAAAAATAATAAATATATTATTTTTAGTCGAATATATAACGTGGGTAAAGAATATACAAATTATATTATTTAAATTTTAAAACGTCACATGAATTAATTAAACGAGACGAAATAATATAAAACTATATATTATTTTATACTAGGAGTTATGGTTTGAAAATAATATAAATATATTATTTTTATTCGATAATAATCTAAATATATTATTTTTAAAAGTGAAAATAATATAAAAATGGATTAATAATCAAACCCGAACTTACGGGGGTTTCCGGGTTTCAAAACATAATTATCTATTAATACAATAGTATAGGAAATGGTTTTTAAATATATAAAATACTTAAAAACAATTAAAACCAAAACAGGGGGAGGGAGACTCGAACCCGGGTCCCCTCCCTATGAGCACGCTGTCTTAACCAGTCCCGGCCGCTAGGCTATCGCAACAGAACCCGAATCGAGAATGGTTTTAATCAAAAACTCACTGAGGTATCTCCCTCATACGAACCCGAATCAAATCACCCTCCAAATCCATCGATTTTGATAACGACTGATTCAATTGACACAGGGGTTGTGTTCCATACAAAATTCCGAACCTGGGGTGAGTTTTAATTTGAAAAACATCAAGTTCTGAATCGATTAATTAGAGTTTGAAGGCCGAAACCCTAATTTGAAAACGTGGGATCGATTTGAATATTTCTGATGTTATAAATCCTTGAAATCATGGGGCTTTTACTCATTGGATCATTGCGAATCTAACCAAGTAATTTAATTTGATTGTAGTTGAGTTTAAGGTCGACACCCCCAAATCGATTTTATGAAGAACCCTAGATTCCGGATCGTGGTCAATTCGATATTATGGCAGTGAATTGGCATAAGGCTTTCATCAAATGGAGGATTACGAATCTAATGATATAATTTAATTGTATTTAAACAGGTTCTAAAATAAAGTTTGATTAAATCGGTTTCGTATGAACCCTAGAATCTGGATTGGGTTCAATTTGGTAATGTAAGCCCCGATTAGGTTAGGGCTTACGATCTTGATGTAAAAATGAAGCTAAAGGATGTAAGAGTTACCAGAATGATGCTCGAATTGGTAGTGTACTAGTAGAACAGGTGTCGACCGAGAATGGTTTGCTCTCCGACGAGTGTGGATGCTTCTCCGATCGATTCAAAGCGTGCAGAAGCTACAGTGGGTCTCGTCTTTCGTGTGCAGGTAGTTTGTTTGCGAGAACAACAATTGAAATGATCGAATTCGTTGGTATGAAATCATAGTGTCGACGGTTATGAGTTATAATTCATTAACTTGATTAATTTCGGCATTGATTATGGTTAAGTCGGTAGTTAAGACCGTTAATGGCCGAATTCGAATGGTTTCAGTTTCGATTTCGATTAAAAACCATCATGGAATTCGAATTCGATCAAGGATATACGATTTGACTTTCAAAAGTCAACCGAAATCAAGAATGGTTTAATTTCAGATTTAGTCCCTATAGTTTGAGATACAAAACTGACAGAAATGGCCCCTGAGGTTAGGTTTAACTGGTTTCAGTTAACGGGGTTAAGTTTTCTATAGGATTTTTAACGGAATTGTTAACGGCGTTATTATGAAAAGTCCGAGTTGTCACATCATCCCCTAGTTAAAGGAATTTTCGTCCCGAAAATTAAATAAATAAATAAATAAAAATTTCGGATGTCACATCATCCCCTAGTTAAAAGAATTTTTGTCCCGAAAATTAAAAATAGTAACTTAAGAATTTGACGTGGAGTGCTTGAACAAATTAGGATATTTGCGCATCATCTGATCCTCGCGCTCCCACGTGAATTCCGGTCCGCGTTTCGAGTTCCAACGGACTCTAACAATAGGGATTTTACTACGCTTAAGTGTTTTGACCTCCCTATCTATAATTTCAACAGGTTCTTCGATGAAACGCAACTGTTCATCAATGTGTAGTTCCTCCAGAGGAACTACGAGTGATTCGTCTGCCAGGCATTTCTTTAAATTTGAGGCGTGAAAGACGTTGTGTACACCACTAAGTCTTTCAGGTAGGTCCAGTTGGTACGCGACTGGTCTGATTCTCTTCATTATTTTGAATGGTCCAACATAACGAGGATTCAATTTGCCTCGTTTCCCGAAACGAATAACACCTTTCCAAGGTGAGACTTTGAGTAAGACCATGTCACCTATTTGAAATTCCAAAGGTTTACGACGCTTGTCGGCATAGCTCTTTTGACGATCACGAGCTGCCGCCATACGGTTTCTAATTTGAACGATCTTTTCGGAAGTTTCAAATACAAGTTCAGTACATGTGAGTTGGCTATCTCCAACCTCAGTCCAACAAATGGGAGAACGACATTTCCGTCCATAAAGTGCTTCAAATGGAGCAGCCTTGATGCTAGTGTGATAGCTGTTGTTGTAGGAGAACTCCACCAACGGTAGGTGAGACTCCCAAGTGTTACCGAAATCGATCACACAAGCTCATAGCATGTCCTCCAGAGTTAGATAGTACGTTCAGTTTGGCCATCAGTTTGAGGATGGTATGCTGTGCTCATATCTAGACACGTGCCTAAAGCTTTTTGTAATGACTGCCAGAAACGGGAAGTGAATCGTGCATCCCGATCCGAAATGATAGAGATAGGCACCCCGTGCCTGGAGACTACTTCTTTCAAGTAAATACGTGTAAGTTTTTCCATCTTATCAGTTTCCTTGATGGCTAAGAAGTGAGTAGATTTTGTTAAACGGTCTACGATCACCCAAATGGTATCACATCCCGTAGGAGTTCGTGGTAATTTCGTGATGAAGTCCATAGATATCTGTTCCCATTTCCACATGGGGATTTCTGGTTGCTGGAGAAGACCGGAAGGTTTTTGATATTCAACTTTGACCTTCGCGCAAGTCAGGCACTTGCTCACATAGGTAGCTATATCGGCTTTCATCTTTGGCCACCAATACAGTACCTTTAAATCATGGTACATCTTGTCCGAGCCTGGATGAATAGAGTAACGAGACTTAGGAGACTCATCCATGACTAGCTCCCTTATATTCCCGAACACGGGAATCCATATTCGTTCTGCAAAGTAGCGAATACCATCTGATTTTACCTCGAGCTGCGCTTCCATACCGCGTGTACCTTCCAACAGTAGGTTTTCCTCTTTTAGAGCTTCAAGTTGTGCACTTCGAATTTTGTCAGGTAATCCGGGGTGAATAGTAAGCTGTAATGCTCGAACTCGTTTGGGTTTGGATTCCTTTTGACTTAGAGCATCAGCTACAACATTTGCTTTACCCAGATGATATTGGATCGCACAGTCGTAATCATTCAAGAGTTCAACCCAACGACGTTGTCTCATGTTCAGCTCTTTCTGTTTGAAGATATGCTGAAGACTCTTGTGATCGGTGTAGATGGTGCACTTGGTACCGTACAAGTAATGTCTCCATATCTTAAGTGCAAAAACCACGGCTCCCAACTCTAGGTCATGAGTGGTGTAGTTTTTCTCATGAATTTTTAACTAACGCGATGCATATGCGATCACTTTCTCCCGCTGCATCAACACACAACCTCAACCTTGGATAGACGCATCACAATATACTACGAAGTCGTCCGTTCCTTCCGGAAGGGCTAGTATAGGTGCACTGCAAAGTTTCTGTTTAAGGAGTTGAAATGCTGACTCTTGTTTATCACTCCAGATATAGGATTTACCCTTTTGAGTCAAAGCAGTAAGGGGTTGTGCGATCTTAGAAAATCCTTCGAAGAAATGACGGTAGTAACCAGCCAATCCCAGAAATTGTCGCACCTCAGTCGGAGTTGACGGTGCTGCCCAATTCTTGATGGCTTCTATCTTCGATGGATCGACATGTATCCCTTTCTCGTTAACTACATGCCCTGAGAATTGAACTTCCCGAATCCAAAATTCACACTTGGAAAACTTGGCATAAAGCTGTTCATTCTTAAGCAGTTCCAGAATTAATCGAAGATGTTCTTCATGTTCCTCTTCACTTTTGGAATAGATTAAAATATCGTCGATGAATACGATGACAAACTGATCAAGATAAGGTTTACACACACGGTTCATGAGGTCCATGAATACCGCGGGTGCATTGGTTAACCCGAAAGGCATAACCATAAACTCATAGTGGCCGTACATTGTCCTGAAAGCAGTTTTAGAGATATCCTCATCTCGGACAACCGTACCTAAGATCTATTTTAGAATAGAAACTTGATCCTTGGAGTTGATCAAAAAGGTCATCTATGCGAGGCAAAGGGTACCAGTTCTTGATTGTGACTTTATTCAGCTCCCGGTAGTCAATACACATACGGAAAGTTCCGTCCTTCTTCTTGACAAATAGTACCGGAGCTCCCCACGGTGATGAATTAGGTCGGATGAAACCTTTATCCAACAAATCTTGTAGTTGAGTGGACAACTCTTGTAATTCACTGGGTGCCAGTTTGTAAGGTGCCCGAGCAATCGGTGCTGCTCCGGGTGCTAAATCAATTTGGAATTCAACTTGATGGTGCGGTGGCAGACAGGGCAGATCCTCAGGAAACACTTCCAAAAACTCACGCACAACGGGAATATCTTCGATCTTCTTCTCTTCTAAGGGCTGCTCAACAAAAAGGGCCAAAATAGCCGTATGCCCCTTTCGAAGACATTTTTGTGCTTTCATGAAAGATATGATGCCCATGACTGCACCAACTCTTTCGCCTTGGATGGAAAGGGTTTCTTCATTCGAGAGAGGTATACGTACAATCTTCTCATGACAGATAAATTCGGCTTGGTTTTTAGATAACCAATCCATGCCGACGACTATATCAAAACTACCAAGTATGACCGGCATAAGGTCGATATCAAATGTATGTGTAGCTAGCTCAAGTTTACATCCTTTAAGTATGTGAGTTGCCTCAATTATTTGGCCGTCAGCTATCTCTATTGTATACTTATCTTCTAATAGAGATGAAGTTCCTTTTATCATATTACTAAATTTCTTAGATATAAAACTTCTATCTGCACCAGTGTCAAAAAGGACAGAAGCAAAGTAATTATTTACGAGGAACTTACCGGTGACCACATTATGGTTGTAACGGGCTTCTCCAGATCCTAGTACGAAGGCTCGTCCCTTCGCACCATTTCCTCCACCATTTTGATTGTTACCACCATTACCATTGTTATTCTGGTTGGGGTTGTGATTTCCATTACCCCCTTTCTTCAACTGAGGACAGTTCTTTCGGATATGCCCTTCCTTTCTGCACTCAAAGCAACCCCTTGTGGATCCCGGTTGTTGAAAAGGTTGTTTACTTTGTAACTCACCCCTGTAGTCCTTAGCAGTGTGACCTATTTTACCGCACCTCTGGCAACGATTGCAGAACCCAAAGTGGTGAAAGTTACACTTGTTACACTTCGGGAACTTCCCCGCATAACCACTCTGGTTTTGACCTGAAGAGGTCGACTGGCTGAAGTTTTTAGTAGGCTCAAACCTACGCTGTTGCTGTTGTTGCGGTTGGTTAAACTGGGGTTGGTTGGGTTGAGGTCCTTTGGAGTGGGAGTTGGAGTGGTTGTGGGTGTTGGAATGGTGATCGAACTTGCGTTTGTGATTGTCGGTGGGGTTAGCAACTGAACCTCTCGGAGGTAGGGTTCCTTGTGTCACCGCTTGGTCGGTTAACTTATGCGCAAGTCGAATGGTTTGTTGAATAGTGGCAGGATTGGATGAAGTAACCATACTTTGTATTTGAGGCACTAGACCTCCAATGTAAAGTTCGATTCTTTTGTAGTCAGGAGTTACCATATGCGGGCACATAGTAGCAAGTTCGTGTGAACGAGTGGTGTAGAGTTTAATTTCCGAACCCTCCATCTTAAGGTTCCAGAACTCTCCCTCTAACTTTTGGATCTCATCGCGTGTGCAGTATTCTTCCTTCATCATTGCTTTAAATTCCTCCCACGGGAGTCCATTTGCCATTGCCAGACCCAACATTTGAACTTGGGCATTCCACCATGTTAGGGCCGGGCCTTCTAAAGTTCCAGCAGCAAACTTCACTTGGTTAGCCACGGGGCAGTTGCACATGGCTATTACTGATTCTACCTTCTCGAACCAGCGAAGCAATCCAACGGCTCCTTCAGCTCCACTAAAGGTGTGGGGCTTGCAATCCATGAATGCCTTGAAACTACAGGCTGGTTGTTGGTTTTGCTGATTTTGCTGACCTGGATTTAGAAATACAAATAAAATTGGAATTATAGAGTTCAGAAAGATGTCTTTAGAAGAAGGATTGACACCATTTGTCAATAGCTAAAGCATTTACCTGCAGCATTCTGTGCTGCTAGAGCCTCTGCCACACTATCATTTATCAGGGTTGCTAGCTCTGCTGCCATCATGTTAATGGTACCACGACCACCGGCACGGCCTCCGCGTCCTCTCCCAGACATGATTCTTCACAATCACAAATGAAAAACAATGAGAAATATATCGCATATTAAACATTATTCAGGTACGAGTAAGGAGATACAACATCTAATATGTTGAAAATTAAATAAATTGTAAGGCTACAAAATAAATAACTCAAATATTAAACTTCTCATGCTTTTATTGGATGGGAACAACCTTACCCATCTAGGTTTGGAAAGAGGAATAACATAAGCAAAAAAAAAACATGAAAAGGAAGATACAATAGGAAGATCATCAAGCATCTTCGTCCTCGGAAGAAACATACGATTGTGCATCGTCTATCTCCACTGGTTCCTCCTCCAAGGGCTCCTCCTCAAAGGGCTCCTCCTCGAAGGGTTCTTCTTCAAAAGGTTCCTCCTCAAAAGGTTCCTCCTCGCCATCAGAATGTGGAATCTCCTCAGGAAATAAAGCGGGTTGTAGTTGGGCTTCCAAGTGAGTCACCCTCTCTTGAAGACCTTCAGCAGTGTGGTTTGCCACATGTAGCTGAGCTTCCATAGCAGCTAATCTCTCCAAAACTCCTTCCATATCATCATCCATAATGTCGGCCCTCGTCTCTAGATGTGCCACATGATCCACTAAAGGTTATGAACATGGTCCATTGCAGCTAGTTCGGTAGTCAAGAGTTCTATTCCTAGCTTATTCTCTTCTATTTGGGGTCCATTCTTCAGAAGTTTAGGTATCTCCTCGGTGGCATCTTGTACAATACTCAATTCCTTCGACATATAAGATACGAATGCTGCGAAAGCTTGTCCCATGGTGCATGGTAAGCTAGGTAGTGTAGATGATGAAGATGCAGATCTAAAGTAAGGTGATGGAACATCTCCCATTTCGATCCATCTTTGGATCATATGTGGGTATACGTCCCAATTGAGAGCATAATCCAATGCTCGTGCGTTACTCGGTTCGCCTTGGTCGACTGAATGGTTACTCGAAGTAGTCCGGCGCCTTTTGGGTTCCGGGGATGAGAGTACAGGTGCCTTATGCCCTGATGCTTTTGGTGATGGAGGTGGGGTTGACGACATGATCCTGCAACAGTATGTATAGGTGCCAAACATCCAAATGACATGTAACTAATGTGTAAGGCTATAGTCTAGTATGCAATCCTAGTTCTCTATAACCAATGGCTTTGATACCAATATGTCACACCCCTAAATTTCAACTAACGGAGTTTTACCGTTTTGGGAAGTGACTAACCAGGATCTCAGACATTAGTTACTTTGAACGACTCTACATGGGACTCAAATGAAAATACCATTATAATCAAAGTTCAATGCGGAAGCGTAACGAAAAGTAAATGCGCAAAACACACGCCGCCCAAACCAAAGTCCAAAAAGTCCAAAATGTCCAACCAACCAAAATACAATACAAGGAAGTCATAAAATATATCATAAGTAAAATAGTTGAATCCCATGAATGCCCTAACGTGCACCTTGTGCCTTATCTTAGCGACCTGAGAAAACATGTAAGAAAAAGTGTCAACACAAGGTTGGTGAGTTCACAGGTTTCAAATAAATACGTAAGCGTTTACTAGATTTATGATCATTCAATATGCATATCTATAGGTAGCTAACCTATGTTCATGTTTAACTCAAGTGCTCGCAACCGAAGCTGACTGTTTGTTTATTGCCTCCTGCCAGGTCTATCAATACTGGCGATGTGAGTAGGCTAACATTTCACCCGTTCAATATCCAATCGAGTTAGCGCGACTAACGCGGGTGGGATTTGTCAAACCCAGTAGTACTACTAAATATTACCTCGTTAAGATCCATATTAACGGTTCGATATAAGATGAGGACTTTCTGTGATAGCGTGTTACACTTAGCTTTAACATTGATATCATACGAATTACAAAATCTCAAAAGTAGTTAAGCATGTTTTCTCCCCCAAGTTAAAACAGTAAAAAGGGGCCATGAAAACTCACCTGATTGCGAAGGTAGTAATCACACAAGTACGAGATTAAAATCTCAAGCGGTAGCCTGACACGGCTCACAAATGTCCTAGCATTACAACATAACAGTTAGGGACTTAATGGGAATATGCGACGACAACGCGGAAGATTGAACGTCCTAAAGAAACGCTCTAATGATCAAGAGTAGACGAACGTGTCCACGAAAATAAGAATTCTTAATTAGGATAAATACATTTCACGATGAATGACGAATAATATATAGTAATTACAATCGAGCATTTTTGTCATTAATTAGAAGTCTAGGAAAATAATATAATTTAATATATTATTTTTAGGTTCGAAGGATTAAATAAATAATCATTTGTGGGGAAAAATAATAAATATATTATTTTTAGTCGAATATATAACGTGGGTAAATAATATACAAATTATATTATTTAAATTTTAAAACGTCACATGAATTAATTAAACGAGACGAAATAATATAAAACTATATATTATTTTATACTAGAAGTTATGGTTTGAAAATAATATAAATATATTATTTTTATTCGATAATAATCTAAATATATTATTTTTAAAAGTGGAAATAATATAAAAATGGATTAATAATCAAACCCGAGCTTACGGGGGTTTCCGGGTTTCAAAACATAATTATCTATTAATACAATAGTATTGGAAATGGTTTTTAAATATATAAAATACTTAAAAACAATTAAAACCAAAACAGGGGGAGGGAGACTCGAACCCGGGTCCCCTCCCTATGAGCACGTTCTTAACTAGTCCCGGCTGCTAGGCTATCGCAACATAACCCGGATCGAGAATGGTTTTAATCAAAAACTCACTGAGGTATCTCCCTCATACGAACCCGAATCAAATCACCCTCCAAATCCATCGATTTTGATAACGACTGATTCAATTGACACAGGGGTTGTGTTCCTTACAAAATTCAGAACCTAGGGTGAGTTTTAATTTGAAAAACATCAAGTTCTGAATCGATTAATTAGAGATTGAAGGCCGAAACCCTAATTTGAAAACGTGGGATCGATTTGAATATTTCTGATGTTAGAAATCCTTGAAATCTTGGGGCTTTTACTCATTCGATCATTGTGAATCTAACCAAGTAATTTAATTTGATTGTGGTTGAGTTTAAGGTCGACACCCCCAAATCGATTTTATGAAGAACCCTAGATTCCGGATCGTGGTCAATTCGATATTATGGCAGTGAATTGGCATAGGGCTTTCATCAAATGGAGGATTACGAATCTAATGATATAATTTAATTGTATTTAAACAGGTTCTAAAATAAAGTTTGATTAAATCGGTTTCGTATGAATCCTAGAATCTGGATTAGGTTCTATTTGGTAATGTAAGCCCCGATTAGGTTAGGGCTTATGATCTTGATGTAAAAATGAAGCTAAAGGATGTAAGAGTTACCAGAATGATGCTCGAATTGGTAGTGTACTAGTAGAACAGGTGCCGACCGAGAATGGTTTGCTCTCCGACGAGTGTGGATGCTTCTCCGATCGATTCAAAGCGTGCAGAAGCTACAGTGGGTCTCGTCTTTCGTGTGCAGGTAGTTTGTTTGCGAGAACAACAATTGAAATGATCGAATTCGTTGGTATGAAATCATAGTGTCGACGGTTATGAGTTATAATTCATTAACTTGATTAATTTCGGCATTGATGATGGTTAAGTCGGTAGTTAAGACCGTTAATGGCCGAATTCGAATGGTTTCAGTTTCGATTTCGATTAAAAACCATCATGGAATTCGAATTCGATCAAGGATATACGGTTTGACTTTCAAAAGTCAACCGAAATCAAGAATGGTTTAATTTCAGATTTAGTCCTTATAGTTTGAGATACAAAACTGACAGAAATGGCCCCTGGGGTTAGGTTTAACTGGTTTCAGTTAACGGGGTTAAGTTTTCTATAGGATTTTTAACGGAATTGTTAACGGCGTTATTATGAAAAGTCCGAGTTGTCACAACAAAAATGAAGCCGAACAAATCATACACGAGGGAGAGGTTGAACAAGGAAAGTCGTTGCCACTAACCGATGAAGAACTCGCTTACGATGAAGCGCAACGAAGTAGCAGTAGTAACAATAGCCCCGGTGAAGAATAAACACCAAATCACTAAATAACGACGTCGACTAAACGTCAAAAAATAAATAAATATTGTAACGTTTTTAATATTTTTGTAATGTTTTTGCATTTTCTAAATTTGTATTGTAATGTATTTTATATTTTTGTAATTTTCAAACTTCAAAAAAACAAATAAAGATTCAATTGTTTAAGTTTTCAAAAACCGGTTTCAAACTTAACAGGAGCAGTTTAATATGTTTGAGTTTTCCATTCAATAAACCGGTTTGGCTAGAAACCGGTTTTGACCATACCGGTTTCGGTTTGGTTTGAAACTGGTTCGGGTTAAAAGACCGTTTTGTGCCCCTCTAGTTTAACCCAATAAGATCTTAACCCAAATTGTTTTTTATTCGGTTTTAATTTTAGCCCGATAGGCCAATAAGATCTAATCCAACTTAAAAGTTTAAACCATTTTTATTAAACCAAAAACAAGATACGAAAAAGTAGCAGTCTCGTCTTCGATTAGAATTTAGACGTGAAGGACGAAAGTTGAAACAGAGCCTCTTGCGTGTTGCAACTTCAACTTCCAAATTTTGAGCGTTCAAGAATCAAGGTTGAGAACTCGTAAATTCGATTGATTGAAAAAACGGAGAACTCGGTTATTCTTAATTTTGGTTTTTTACACATCTTCAATCATGTAAGTTTTTTTCTCTACATTTTGATTTATTATGAGTTTATAACTTATGAGTTATGATTGATAAATTAAACAAATATGTTGAATTGAATATTGATTAATTAATTACTTGATTATTGTTTATTTCTAAACTTGATTCTTGCATAGTTGTTTTTTATCTCTTGATTAGTTACTTACACACTTATAGGTTATAATTAATTATTGATTTTTAGAAATCATCCCTCCTAAACCATTATTCGGTAACGAAAAACCTAAAAATGAGAGTGGTTTAACTATATAACATATATAAATTACGCAGTTATTGATTAGTCAGTTACAATTTTTCTTTTAAGAATGTTAAAAGAGTCGCACACTTTGTTTAACTATGTAACATATATTATTTTGCTACAATAACTTTATTTTGTTTATTGTTATTACAATTTTTATCGTATTAATGAATTTTTTCATATATATAGATTTATATTTTAGATTTTTAGGGACCTATTTTTTTAAGTCACACAGGGCATCAAAATCTCAGGGACGGTCATGCTTCTACTAAGAAGTAAACCACTTTACCACCAGAATATCCCCTCCGTGACTTCTACTACCTGTCTACTCTCATGATTCAAAATATAGGTTCCAAAACAAATATCCACACACTCTTAAACCAATTTACGAAATGAAATCAACAAATACCAGCTACTTCACTCTACAAAAACATTCTGATATACATGCCACGTCACAATGCTTGTTACCGTTGCTAATATGGTGATAAAACAAGATTCTAATACAATAAAGTGGGAAACACTAAATACATCAATATATACATACAAACAACAAAACTAATGTATAAGTTAACATTTGTTTGTTTATCATCGTACTTGACTAGTACTTTGTCGTGGTGTCGGCAGCGGAGACGCCGAGGGTGTCAACCGCCGTTGACGATGCCCTATTGGTGACTTAGGAACCGGACTCGACACCATCCGGTGTTGTTTTGAAACGTTTTTGCCGTCTTGAAGCTCTTCTAGAGCGACTAAAATTTCAGACATTCGCGGTCTGGTTTTAGGTTCGGTGTGAAGGCATTGTGAAGCAAGTGTAGCTGCAGTGAAGGCCCCCTTCTGAGGGTACTGTCCCTCCAATCTAGTGTCCATGATCCTAAACAACTTTCGCTTGTCTCCTAGATACGGTTTTGTCCATTCAACAAGGTCTTGCTCAATACCGACTTTTTCTTTGTCAACGGCTCGGCGACCTGATAGTAGTTCTAGCAAAACGACCCCGAAACTGTATACATCACTCTTTGATGTTAACCGACCTGTTGGAAAGATCAGAACATGGAGTGTTTAAAACTTTGAGATTATTTTATTACCAAGGACACAAGAAAACAAAAATAAAATGTTTACGTGTATGGTGCTGGGCTAATCGATTTGTTCACGGGTCACGGGTCATGTGTCAACAGCTTACCGGGTCGCAGGTCAGCTGAGTTTTATTTATCTAATCACATGTTTTTTTTGTGTTTTGTAAGAGGCTAAATAGTGGATTTGATCATGGGTCATGTTTGCTAAATTGTAGGAGTGGTAGAGTCTAATATCATACCCGTCCCGTACCCACGAAAGTTTTTTTAAACTATCCCGTACCCGGATACTAGTCCCATTACCCATCCCGAATGTTTCGGGTTTGCCCATCAGGTTCGGGTTCGTCTGCCATCCCTGATTCAGATTGATTACGAGTTAAGAGTAATGACCTGTAGCAACATATTCTGGGGCGGCATACCCATGTGTACCCATTACTTGAGTCGACACGTGAGTCCTATCACCGGTCGGTCCTGCTTTAGCTAAACCAAAATCAGACAGTTTTGCATTGAAGTCCTGTGTCAAGAATGCCTAATGAGTGTGTGTAAATCTTTTGATATTTGAATAATTACAATCAGATATTCAGTTGTACCGCGTCAAGAAGGATGTTTGAAGCCTTGAAATCGCGATATATGATTTGGTCTTTAGCGTCATGAAGGAAAGCCAGTCCTTTTGCAGCACCTATTGCCACCTTGAGCCTTGTTGCCCATGGAAGCGGTTGAGGACCCCCTGTAAATCCAAACAAAACGTGAAAAATTCGAATTATGTAAGAAGATATAAACTAGGGGCGTTAAAATACCATTGAAACTGACTGAACCGTGTAGACCAAAGCAAGTCAGTAGGTTTGGCGGGTTTGAGATCCAAATAATTCTGTTTTTACGGTTTAATGGTTCAGTAGGTTTTGAAACTTGGAATCGGCCGGTTAAGCCATTTGTCTTTTATCTTTTATTTTTTTTTTGTTTTTAAAATATGTAATTTATATACATATTATAAAATTTTGAACCATATATTTTTCATTTAAAAAGTTTTAATAAAACAAATAATTTTAAAAAGAAAAATCACATAAAACCGAACTGCCAAACCAGTAAAACTAGTTTGATTTTTTAATCAAAACAGACCGAACCGGACCGTGAACATCTCTATAAACACTTGAAACCTTACTTCTAAAAAGATGATTCTCCAAGCTTCCTTTAGGCATGTATTCATAAACCAAAAGCCTACTTTGACCCTCTGAACAGTAGCCAATAAGTTTCACCAGATTAGGATGGTGTAGCTGACCAAGATAAGTTACTTCTGTCTGTAAACAACAAACCATCAGAAAACAATTTGGGAATGAGTCTTTAAGGTGCTTATTATTCGGTTTTAAACCGAACTGAAACTATTTAAAACCAAACCGACTTATATATTCGGTTTTAAACCGAAACCGAATTGAGTTTCTAGTTTTCGATTCCAAAAATCTGAATTTAGTTCAAACATAATAAACTGAATATCAAATAATGTTTATTTAAGTTTTATCAACCCAATCCAATTACAACTATAGCCCAATCTTATTTAGCTCAACCAAATCCAATAACAAATAATGGTAAAAATAAAAAATATTTAGTATATTCGGTCGAAAACCAAAAACGGAAACAAACTCTAATTCAGTGCGATTTCGGTTTCAACCGGAAAAAGATTTCAAACCGAATAAACCGAACATGAAAAAAATGCATACCAGCCATTCTTTATGGCCTTGAAACCCCTCGGGTTTAAGCTTCTTGACAGCGATGGGGATTCCGAATCCAGGTTTCGAAGCCAAATGCGTTACCTCATCGATCCAGCCTTTGAAAACGTACCCGAATCCTCCTTCTCCCAGCAGCCCGTCGGATCGGAAGTTCCTGGTGGCGTTCTTCAACTCCATTAACGAGAACGGTTTCACATTCGCAGATAATAATACTTCTCCTTCGGATCTCGGTGTACTAATGCTTTCAATACTGCTGCTTCCCCCACTGTATGTCGAAATCGTCATGCTCGAAGGACCCGAAGACGACCCGATTTTGCTACCGACTTTCAAAACCCCTGTTTATTCAGATATTGTTAGAATTCATAATCATGAACAGTAATTGCAGTCCCAAAGGACTTCTCGGTAGTTAAGTGGTGTAACCCACAACTAAAAAGTTATTGCTGTGATGTATTTATCTTAGAAATTATAGAAATTGACGTTAAAAAAATGAATAATAATTTCAAATTCAGAACCACCATGCGTTCAGTTCCGTCACACTGTGTTCCCGATTTTAATAAATGAAACAAAAGAAGGGAAATGGAATTAGGCGATGTGTAATGGTTTTACTAAAAAATGAATAACGCCCCGTCACATCACTTTCACGTAGACGGAGATTGAAACCATTAACCAAAACCACTAAACTGTGTAATTATTTCACTATACACCATTAATTTAAAAATTAATTTATTTTATTGTAAAGTGCATTTATTTGTTTTATTGGTTGGATCGTATTCGCCGCCCCACCCTCGTGATTTCCCCCACCCTCGAACCCAAACGCCCCAATCACGCCTGAGGGGAGCAGTGTTTAACGCCCCCACTCTTTTGTCACATCACCCCCAATACACACAACCTAATAAATGAAAGAAGGTGAAGCGAAAGATAATGTAATTTCGTGTTAAAAGAGTTCAAAGGAACTTAAAAGAAATCAAGAAAATTTAAAAGATTTTATAACCTCATATTTACGCTTCCATTTTTGGAGGAAAGTTAGGTACTTTCATTAAACAACTCAGAGACACGCCTCCATTCAGTTGGTTAAAAACTTGAAATCAAAATTGGGGAAAGTTGAAATAACAGAAACAGGAAACACATAATTGCATAAATTTCGATGAAATCGAGAGTTTACCAGAGGATCGGGAGCTAAGCGCAGCGTCGACTTTAGCCGATGAAGAATTCAAACAGTTTCCCATATTGATTGAAGTGATGAATTCGAAATCTGAGGGTAAATTAAAGGATCGTAGGAAGAGTTGTGTTCATATATGGTGGCAGAAGATTATGGGTATGAAAGTGAGAAAGGGTTCCAAGGGAAATTTCGTCATAAATGATAAATAATGATAGAACAGCGCACTACCGCTGAAAATTTACGATGCTCTTGATTGACTTGGTATAAATTATTTTAAGTCGTTTAATAAAACATATAAAAACATTTGTTTTTGTCAGATAAAATTTATATATTTTTTATGCAATTTGTTTCCTTGGCTGCTAAAGATATAAAAATACATTAATGTTTGATGTAGCAGGTTATTATATATTTTTCTTTTTTTGTTTTTTTACATTTTGTTTGATTATACTTTCATGTAAAAAGTGGACTTAATTATGATATACATATTTAAATATATATGTGAACGAAAGAAGTATGTTGGTAGATATTGTTTGTTTTATCTGTTAACAAAGTTTTCTCTTGTTTACACGTTACAATTTCATATGATTCTAGAAATTTTATTTAATGTTATAAAGTTTAGCTGAAATGTTGAAAATTGAAAATAAATAAATAAATATCTAATACGGTTAGTGTTGTTAAGGGGAATGTCTTGTGATCTTACTTTGAATGTGAAAGTAAGTAATTTATGGTGAGAAAATAAATAGCACATGGTATTAGAAAGCGTGAGTTATGAATATGTACATAACTATTGGTGGAGGTAGTTCGTACTTGTATCCGAATAATTTCAGTCTCGATTGTTAGCGTATGATTCTTTCTATATGTCTTGGATATTGTTAGTATGTGATTTGTACATTTTAAAGATCTCAATTATAGCTCAGAAGTATCTTAATGTGTTCGGATGTTGGGGATTGTTTGAACAATAGGGATTGTTTGAACAATAAGGATTGTTTCATCTAAGCATGATTATAAGTAGGCATGTTAATTTATCACATGACACAAATCTAACACAAAATTTATGAGTTTTAGTTTAGGATAGAAACGGTCAGGTCAGTTTCAGGTCGAACCCATGAACACGTTTAGATTTATCGGGTCCACCTAACTGCTTTGTGAGTTAACTCGTTTACTTTTAAGAATATATGTGCTTATCATATGAATTAAAACTTGTCAGAGTCGTGTCAAAAAAATTTAGAGATTTTAATATTTAAATGTAACTTTTTTTATATATCTTTGTATTTTTTGTTATAAAATTTTAACTTAAAGTATTAATTTATAAAAGAAAATAGAAAAAAAATCGGGTCAAAGGGCTGTATTCGTGTCAACCTGTGAATATTTGTTTCATGTTTAGGTTCATGTATCTGATATGATTTATGGATTTGTATAGTATTCGTGTTCGTGTTAGGTTAGAACGTTAACCTATGAACACGACCCTAATTATAAGTGTTTAGAGCTTAGTAATTAAACACATATAAATATAATGGATGAATTTTAGGATATACTTATAATTCTTAATAAATATATATAAAAAATGTTGTATTAAAGCTTAAGTCTAGTATTTCTAAAGTTATATACATAAATTGGCTAGTAATACGTTCACTATTTGTGTACGGACGCGTAATTATTAACCTATTATTTCACATGGGGAATAGTAAAGTTTCATGTTTTTTTTCTTTTTCTACAAAAGTTTTTTTTATACATTTATAACATAATATGGTAAAGTTTTTTTTTTCTTTTTTATCAAAAGTTTGTTTTTTCGTAGAATTGTCACAAAACATAAATGGAGTAAACTTTAGTTTTTTTATATTGCCTCAACTTTGGTTTTTTTTATAAAATTGTAACAAAAGTTTAATGGATTTATTTTTTAGTAAAGTTACGTTTAATGCGTTTATTTTTTAGTAAAGTTTGAGAGTTTTTTTATTTTTTATTCACGCTTTTAACCCGTTTTATTTTTATAATAGTTTCGTTTATCTGTAATGACTTTCATTCGTTAACTTTTTTGTTTTATTTTTTTTGTATCGTACGTTATAGCGAGTCTGTGTTTCGACGTAGGTTTTATCCCCATGGACAAGCCGAACCGATAATTACCAAACTCTCGCTGCGTAGTGTGAAGAAAAAAATAGTTATTAATGAAAAGCAAGAACCTCCTAACTTTTGTCCACTTCATATAACTAGTAGTTGACTAGACTATGTTTATTTCCTTCCCCCGCGCAACACGCTAGACTTTCTGTCCAAAAGTAGAATTGATCTCGTCATATTTCTCTTGATGTAAAACTTATTTTACATTATATTTATATTATATATATTTGCTGATGGTCGACTCATACGACTTCTATAAAAATCACAATGGTCAAATGCTATCGGACCACACACTATACATCGTTTTTCCTTTTGTGTATCTTTTATCTTATTAGTTGTTTTTTTTGAAATAACCTTTCGTCATATCAATAACATTGTAAGCACTTTAAGATTATTACAAATAGTGAACAGTATCACATATGCAAACATCCGTAAAAATTATGTTAGCGAACACGCACAAACACGTTTTAGTGAAAGCACAAGAAAATGTGCAAATATGTTCCTGAAAACTAAATGAAAATATTGACCGATTATAGATGTTCCGGCCTGTAACATCTAAAATATACACCCGATTTTAACTTTCAAAATCATGTTAATCAACACTCTTGATTAATCAACACATGCCAAAAGAAATGATATGACAAACGACATAGACTTTACTTTAAATAAACAACAACCGACACTTCAAAAATGACAACAAGTTTAAACGTCCAAAGGATAACTTAAAACAAGTCTAATGAACCCCAACAAGAAGTTCTAACTCCAACCATTAACATACACCAAAACGAATGAGAATCCAATTCCACCACGAAGCGTGACTCGATACTTCAAACCGAAGCTTTACCTACAAGGACATCATTTAAAAATACCATTAGTAATGATATAACATTACCCCCAAGTGCTTAACTCCCCAAATGGCCCAAAAACCAGCGTATGGCAGACCCCCACCGACGTCCCATACTCTGGTCTCAGGTTTGCATACCCACAATTCGTTTTAAGCTGTTCCAGCCCTCCCGACTCAATCCCCAGACATTTTGACAACCCCATAGCGATATACTATTATTATAAACTTCATATAACACCTTCTTAATACCACATGATGATTTATATAAATTCAAGACCATCCAACACATTTAGAGTTGAAGTTAACAACTAGTTATACCATCATTTTCAAGTTTACCGCGTTAATCATCAAAACATATTTGTGAGGTTTGAAACTCAAGCTACATTCATGTGAGACTCTTAAGTCTCAAACCCCAAACCCCTCATGTGTGATTCTTTTGATCACAATTGTATACCACTTTCGTGAAGTTCTTAGACCTCAAATACACCCTCCTTTATGAAGTTCATAACTTCAATGACTACATGTGAGGTTCTTAGACCTCAATGACATTCTTTAACATACTACAATGAACTCATAGGCAATCTACAAAAGACATACTTCATACTTAACAAGTGTACACACATAATGCCAAACCATCTCTATACCCCATACTTTATTTACTAACATGTGGGATTAAAAGATCCCAAATTCACCAGTTAAATTTGTGAAGTTCAATGACTTCAATTACAATCCTAATCACCCTACCCGTACATTCAATATAAACATAAAAATGACGCTAAAGAACTCATAAGTAATGCTATGACTCGAATCACTATACGACATTGTGAGGTTCATAGACCTCAAGCACCCACACTTTGCATACATATACCATATGCAATTTCACCAAATCAACATACACACATTTACACATATGATAATCAACAATTTCAACATGTATATCAAGTATGTTCATTTACTACCACTTATCATTACTAAGTGTAGGTCCCTGGGTGTCTCGGATCGTTACGTGTGGGTGTGTGACTAGTCTGACCGGGTGCGGAATACCCGTGACTAGGTGGAGAATCAAGTAACACAAAGTAAACCGACAGCGAAAACAATTTCAAACTTCGTCTATTATAAAACTTGTAGGTTACAGAGATGTTACAAATGAGTGCGTACATACATTCTGTCACTAACATCTATATATACTAGACCTGTTGCCTGCACACTTAGCAAGTGCGCAAGGATTAACTCATGCGTACTTAGCAAGTACGCAGACTTTTTTCTTGCGTACTTGCTAAGTACGCAGAATATACATCATGCGCACTTGTTAAGTGCGCACAACACTTAACAAAGACGAATACAACGACAAGTACTTACAAACATGATTACAACTCAATAAACCAATACATACAGACGCTGCTATACAAATACATAAAGACAATACATAAGTAAAAACAATCTTCAGAGTGCTTGTCACAAGAATTGCTTAAAACAAACTCCCCCTTGACAGCAACTCTGGAGATGTCTACAGTCTCTAACAGCTTCAGAGTGATTGTCACAAAAATTGCGTCAGCAAACTCCCCCTTGACAACAGCTCTGGAGTTGTCTTCAGTCTCTATCATCTGTATGCAAGTAGTATTTTTCTAACAACATCGTATCAGAGGTTCCCCAAGGTCAAAATCCATGAGCTAAAGGACGACTATGTCAAGTTTGAGCTCCGTGACCAGAGGTTCCCTAAGGTCAAAATCCGTGAGCTCAAGGATGACTATGTCAAATTTGAGCTCCGTGAAACCAACGCCAGCATTGCTAACGTGCCCCACGCCAGTAACTCAAAATGACGTATATAGAAAGATTTAGGAAGGAATCCCTGAATAGTCCTATTCTTCCTCCTCTCAGTCTCATGTTCAGCAACATACTTATTTTCTGAATTCTTTCGTCTTTGTTATTTGGAGGATGACTCGGGAAGGGAAACCTTCGCCATTCTCCGTGGGTGTGTTTGGTCTGGTGCATCATCAGAGTCAGATGAATCAGATTCAGTCGCCTCAGAATCTGACTCTTCAGCACCAGCTCCTCCTTCTTCTTCATCACCGCCATCACCAGCCATCTCTGGAATAACGTAAGATATACAACATTAGTTCAAACATAATCAATGGTATAGAACAATATATGAAAAAGTATAGCACTTGCACATTGAACCGAATTTCAGACTTAGAAAAATTCCTGAGTTACATTTCCTGCATACTTAACAAATACGCAGGAAATTGTTCTTGTGTACTTAGTAAGTACGCAGGAGCTAATTCTTGTGTACTTAATAAGTGCGCAAGAACTAACACTTAGAACTTTTACAAAATCCAAAATCAAGAGATTCAAAGTTTTAGATGATGATAGTGGTCACCACAGTGTCGAAAAACCTGTTTAAGACCTATGGGACCAAGACTAATACCAATGCAATGCTAAAACCCGACATTTGGACCTAACCTCGGTCCGATGCAAAATCACGGACACCCAAGGGCTCAAAACCAAAATCAAGAACAATTAAGGACGAATTTAACATGCTAGAGCTTCGATTGATGATCATAAACTAGTTTTAGGGCCTAATTTTAACTTAAGAACACCCAAACCCAGTTTAGATTTCATCATCAAAACCCTAAGCTCGAAAGTCAAGAAATCGGTCCTCAACAAGAGATTTTGCGGATGAAATGGTCCAAGATTCTCACCAAATGTTAGTTAGGTAAGGATGAAACAATGATCGGGATGAAAAAAAGACTTGGGAATACTCAAAAATTTTGAGTAAAAAGGAGCAGGGAGTATACAAGCGTTTGAGCGTTTGAAAATGATGAAAAAGTCTAACTACAGCTTATATACCCCACACACATGGGTCGTGCGTACTTAACATGTACGCATGACTTAACTCCTGCGTACTTAACAAGTACGCATGACTTAAGTCTTGCGTACTTGTAAGTACGCAAGGTTTAATTCCTGCGTACTTAGCAAGTACGCAGAAGCCCTTGTGAGTTCAAATTTCAACTCAAATTATGAAGAAGTCAAAGTCAAATAACGAACATGATAAGCACATTCAATCAAGAGGATTCAAAGTCAGTTCACGAAGGTTAAACACAAATATTTTTAGCTTTTCTGATTGGAATTTGAACTATACACAAACTTAAAATCTTTTTGATCTTTTTAGAATAACGATATACACATATTCACACACAAGCAATTTTTGTTCAATGACACGAGCAGAGGATCATATCAGGCTAATTTATAGCAATAATGATACAAGATAAACATAAAAAAATATGGGATCATGTCATGGATTACAATTTATTTATACGTAAAAAGCACATAAACAAGTAATTCAAGTTGACAATATTATAAGATTTGAAACCATAAGCATCTTAGTATCATGTTCTTGTGTGTTAAGGTAATAGTTATTAATATACAACGTGTGCCCCACAGTTATGCTATGAACATACTTTGCACTTATCTCAAGGCATCTAAGATTTTCCCAATGATTTTCTAAATTTCCAGAATGAGGCTATATCAATTAGCACAGGAAAAATAAAATAGAATCCATAAGGATTATCAGGAATCATAAGATTCAGAATCGAGTGATTCATTTGTCTTGGTTTCATGTGAATTCTTCAGTGAATATCGGTATGATGATTCAGGATAATGAATACGGTGTTTGAGTATTTAGGTAAGGGAATCCAACTTTTATCTGGATTTGAATTCAAAGAATCAGGAGTGATTCAAGGGTGAATACACGCTCAACGGTTGATGTAAAGACATGTCTTGATTCAATCTCTCATTGCATACTTGTGAGTATAGACAGTGAGATGAACCGCATTAATTGTGCTAACGACCTAGCCCGAAACTGGTCTCAGAAGAAAATAATTGCCAAAATCTAACATCCTGTATCCGATAGTGATCTTTTGCATTCTTTTACGCACACACACTAGCAAATATGGGTTCAAATCACAATTGTAGTATAGATTTAATTTCCACTCTACTGATGATTTAAAGATGCTTACAGCCTACTGACAATTCAAATTACTTGTAAATAAGCATATTAAGAACACAACAATTTAAACAATCAAGTAAGTATGACGCAATCATTTCCCACATGAGCAGTCTAGGACGTTTAGATCATTTCTGATGTACTATCATTTAAGTGAACATTGAAATTTTCTAGTTTTCTATTTTGTTTGAAATTTTGTAAAATATTTGAAAATTAACATAACTATACAGAAAATTTAAAAGAAATAAAATTTAACTTTCATGAATTGAATTGATTTAAGAAAAATAAGTTTTCAATCCGGATTGAACATTCCTATCATGTTGACAAGATGTCAAAAACGTGTTCGATTAAACGCCTTAGTGAAAAGGTCAGGAAAGTTGTCATCCGTGTGAACCTTTACAAGTTCAATGAGATGCTTTTCAGCACAATCACAGATGAAATGGTGGCGAATTTCAATATGTTTAGTTTTGGAATGTTTCACCGGGTTGTTTGCGATGGACATGTTGGCATTGTTGTCAATGAACAGTGGAGTTCCAATAAATTTTAAGCCATAGTCTCTCAATTGCTGCTGAATTCACAATATCTGAGAACAACCGCTCGCTGCAACAATGTACTCTGCTTCACATGTTGAGACAGAAACCGTTGACTGCTTCTTACACTGCTAGGAGACCAGCCTGTCTCCCAATAATTGACATCCACCTGAAGTTGATTTTCTATCAAGGTTACAACCACCATAATCTGAATCAGTATAGGCTTTGAGGTCAAATGACTGCTGCTTTGAGTACCAAAGACCCAATCGGGGTCTCCCTTTCAAGTATCTGAATATCCTCTTGACAGCTATCATATGAGACTCCTTTGGTTGTGACTGAAACCTTGAGCACAAACATACAGCAAACATTATGTCGGGCCTTGAAGCTGTGAGATACATGAGAGAACCGATCATCCCATGGTATAATTTACAATCCACATCCTTTCCATCTTTATCTGGATGCAAACCGTGATTGACAGGGATAGGTGTGCCATAAGTACTGCTATCATTCATCTTGTATTTTGACAAGATGTCCTGCACATACTTAGTTTGATGTAGATAGATGCCATCCTCTCTTTGACTGACTTGCAGACCCATGAAGAACGACAATTCACCCATGTTGCTCATCTCAAACTTGGACTTCATCACCTATTCGAATTCCCTACACATCTCTTCATTTGTAGACCCAAAGATAATGTCGTCGACATACACTTGTACGAGTAGAATATCACCTACTGCTTTCCGAATGAAGAGGGTCGAGTCAATTTGTCCACGGTCGAAACCATTTGACAGTAGATGTTTTGATAACGTCTCATACCATGCCCGAGGTGCTTGATGAAGACCATAAAGTGCGTTGTCGATCTTATACACTTTTTTGATATTATGCGGATCTTCATGAACTTTTCCATACAGGAAAGCACTCTTCACATCAAGTTGATAGACCTTGAAGCCGACATAGGAGGCATAAGACAGAAACAGTCGAATGGCCTCAAGTCTAGCAACTGGGGCATATACTTCAGTGTAATCCAAGCCCTCTTGTTGATAAAATCCTTGAACAACCAACCTTGCTTTATTCTTCACTACGACATGACGATCATCCGTTTTGCACTTGAACACCCATCTGGTTCCAATTGGCTGTACGCCTCTTGGCAGGTCAACTAAATCCCACACATGCAACTTTTGGAATTGAGACAGTTCATCTTGCATTGTCTCAATCCAACAGTTGTCAGTGAGAGCCTCCTTCACATTCTTCGGCTCCAACTGGGACACGAATGCAGCATGCAAACATGTTTCCATGACACCCGTGTCAAGTATCTCAGCGTACAGACTAGAGTTCTCAGTAATGGTTCTATGACGAGTCTGAGCATCAGCATGAGGATCACCAATAATGTTGTCAATTGGATGATTCTTATGCACACTCGTCTCTGGTATTTGCGGTTCTTGAATTTCTGAATCGAGGTTCATGCTCAACTCCCCCATATCCTGTGATCTAGAAGACGATGATTCAATGTTGATTAGATCAGCTGGAGCTTCATTTCCTACACGAGTGTTAGGATTTGCTTGAGCGTCATTTCCATCAACATGGACAACTTCAACATCATCACTGTCATGAGTTCCAGATGCAGATGCAATATTGGAATCGAGAGTTACAATTGGTACATTTGCACGGGTTGAGAAACTGGAGTCATCACCGCCACCAAAGAAATCATACACATTTGCGGCAACATCGACAGACAAATCAGGAAGGTTGAAAGACTTGAATAGCACATTATTATCAAAACCCCAAGCTGGACTAGTTGGTTCTGGTGGAATGCTGTGTTTACTGCAATCCACTTCGAACCATTCCTCGACAGTATGAGTTCCTATATTGTACACTTTCTTGCGAGGTGAATTGGCAACATATCTTAAGAAGATGCCTTCCACTGCTTTTGCATGAAATTTGGGTTTTCGATCCTTGTATTGTAGCAATAAGGAACAAGGACTACCAAAAGGAACTAGGTAGTCAAGATTGGGAGGTCGATTGCTGATCAACTCATAGCAGGTCTTGTTGTGCCTTTTCACAACTAGAACTCTGTTCAAAACGTGACAAGCTGTATTTACTGCTTCTGCCCAGAAAGTTACTGGAAGCTTTGCATCTGACAGCATTGTCCTTGCAGTCTCGATCAAGGTTCTGTTCTTTCTTTCTACAACTTCGTTCTGCCGAGGTGTGTACGGGGCACTAAATTCATGATGGATCCCCTTCTTGAGACAGAAAAGCTCCATCAAATTATTCTTGAATTCAGTTCCGTTATCACTCCTTATTCTTCTAACCTTCAACTTGCAAAGAGATTCCAAGCTCGGGATCAGGTATTGAAGAATGGCAGCAGTCTCGTCCTTTGTACCTAAAAAATGCACCCAAGAAAAACGTGAGAAGTCATCAGTTACAACTAGACAGAATGACTTACCTCCAATACTCCTGATACTTATGGGGCCAAACAAATCCATATGTAATAGCTCCATAGGGGTATCGATAGAGTTTTGGAGCTTGGGCTTGTGAGACTTTCGTTGCTGTTTGCCCTTTTTACAAGGCATACAGTCATCTGTAACGGCAAATCTCAGCTTAGGAACACCGGTTACCAAGCTATTTCGGACAAGATGATTCATTTTTCGATAAGAAATGTGTCCGAGTTTCCTATGCCACAAGATAGAGTCAAGCTCTGTCGCTTTGGTAAGCAAAACAAGTAGCAACTGATGAAGTGGTTCTTGCCACACTCATATCAATCTGATAAGTGTCGTTTGTCCTTGGTGCTTGCATCAGAATCCAGTCTTCAGGAACTTCAAAACCAGGTTTGAGAATCATGCATTAAGATTTGTCAAACATAATGAAGTACTCCTTGTCGCACATCTGAGAAACACTCAACAGGTTATGCTGCTCGCAGTAGTTGACGTTGTCGAAGCTGACACAACCATTTGAAACGACGCCTTGACAAGTAATACTGCCGCCCTTCTCGCCTGCAAAGGCCACATAGCCGCCTCTGAATGGTTTTACATCTTGAAGCAGGGCCATGTTGCCTGTCATGTGCCGGGAGCATCCACTATCTACATACCAATGATTAGAGATAGTTCCCTTCAGATGTCCCTGCATGAGTCACAAGAAATTAAATAGTTTTGGAGACCCAAGCCATGGTGGTCTTAGGTCATCCGTCTTTCTCAAAATAAATTACTTCAATTAATTCACAGTCGTGACTGTCAAAAATGGGTGAATCGTTAGAAGACTTAGGACCAGGAGATTGAGAACTTTTAGATTTCTTGTTCCAGGACCTTTTCTTTTGTTTTACTGGAACAGTCGACTTGCATTCAGAAGCACTAGGTGAACTAGTAGAAGCTTCACCTGATTGAATTCCAGCCAGTTGTTCCAGCTTCCTCAATCTCTTGTTCCTTCTTCTCCTCTGTGACTTAGAAAGCTTAACCACATGTTTCTCACCAGTTGGTGCACTACCAGAGGTAGACACACAGGGTTTAGCAGGTTGCTTTTCCCTTTTTGGAACATATGGCTTAGCCTCATTTGTGATCTTTGGCTTCACCATAGGTTTGACTGGTGGTTTCACCACATTCTTCTTTGGACTTTTATGCTGTTTCACTAGTGGTGACTTGGGGAGAGCAGCTGGTTGCGAAACAACTGGCTGTTTCCCTTGGTTCTTATTCGGGTAGTTCACAATGATGTGACCAACCGTACCACAGTTAAAATAGGTTCTCCTCTCTTTGTAAGTCCTACTGTAAGGCTCATTTGATTTGACGTTTGATGACTCAGCATGGTAAACAGGAGAAGTTGTTTGGTGAACAATAGTTTGACTTGATGCAGATTGGTTTTTGGGAATATAATACTTTTTCATATTTTTTTGATAGCCAAGCCCATAATGAGCTGAAAAAGCTTCTTTCTTAACTTGATTAATGTTTTTATATCCCCCATAAAGCATCACTTTTAATTTTTCATTTGATTCAACGATATCGGGTTCAGTCAAAATACAATTATCACTATCAGTGATAATGTTTTTCTTAACTTTCTATTCATCGAGTAACTCCTCAGAGACTACTACTTCAGGGCAGGTGTTCTCAGACCCATCATCAGAAGCAGTACGGAACTCTTCATCAGATGTAGAATCAGCCTTACTTGAGGAATCATCCTTGTTAGAGGAACCATCCTGACTCGAGGACTCATCAAGGCAAGACAAATCAATGTCAATTAAGCCGTTGACAAATTTCCCGCTTACTGGTGGAGGAATGGCATTAGTACCTAGCCCTAAGCCATTCACTTGTCTCACTACAGACTCGTAGTGTTCCACCACAAAACGAGAATTTTTCAACTTCTCAATATTACCTTTCAACTGCAAGATCTCATTTTGCAGTTTGTTGATCTCATTGTTCATTTTCTCTAACCCCTTGTACGCAACATCCAAATGAAATTGTTGATCGCTGATTTTAAGTGAATAATCACGTTTTTCTTTCTTCAACGTTTCAATTGAATCTTTGTATCATTTTTTATTTTCTTTGTAGCTTAAAGCTGCAATACGAAGGGGTTCGAATTTGTCTTGAAGCTTAGAATTTTCAACCTTTCAGCTTAGATATTTGGAACAAGAAATGACAGCAAAAGTGTTAGAATCTACCTCATTAGATGAACATGATGCCTCTCTAATAGCCATGAGGGCAACTGCAGTTGTAGACTTTTCTTGGTCCGCCACAGAAGCTTCCGGTTCCTCTGCTTCCATCATCTCCATAATCTCAGCCATGAGACCAACTTGCGTTTGAGCAATAAGGGCATCCTCCAGATGAACACCCTAATCAAAGCCGTCATCTTGTTGTGCTACCAAAGCATTGGACGTTCCACCTTGACCTTGATTGCGGTTGTTGGAGTTGTTGTACCCTTGACTGTTTCCTTGGCTAGGTCTGGTGAACCCCAAGGCCGGTGCTTTGTCCTTTTGACATTCTCTTGCAAAATGCCCAAAGTTATTGCATTTGTAGCACTTGGCCTTGGATTTATCATATCCCACCTTGGCATTTGAATGTCCACCAATAAACTTCCTGCCAGTTATATTCAGGAAATGCTTCACCCTTCTCAAGATCATGGCCATATTCCATTGAATATTCATGTCCTCCATATCATCCGGATCCACCTGATTGAAGTCTTATTCTATGGTTTCAGGATCCGTGAGCTTACCACCAATGAAGTTCTCATAGGCAAGCATGCATGATGAGAATAAAGCCACATGATCTTCAGCTATCTTGGCTATTGCTGATTGGTTAGCTAAAGATGTGGGAGAAGGATTTCTTGAGGAGTTTTGGTGATGAGATCCAGAACCAGAACCAGATCCAGATGTTGCCTAACAAGCATGACCACCACATGCATTTGAGTTATCCTCATCATGAGAGTTCCCTAAGAAAAAGGGTAATTCCAGAACCTGATGACTTGGCTGTGGAAGACGTCCCAAAATACATAGAAGGGTCTTGTATTTGAGGTCTCCCTGAGCTCTCTTTTTGTTTTAGGTTCATATCATGTGCTTGAACCTTTTCGATTGCTTCATCAATAGTCATCTCATAAAACTTTGAGTTCTCTTTCATCAGAGTGGTGTACATCTCAAATTTTGGTGGTAGGGTATCCAGAAATTTCTAAACTAACTCCTCATTCGGATAGATCAGGTCATAAGCTTTCATCTCAGTTTGCAGATGATAGGATCTAGAGATAAGCTCATCTATAGATTCATTCTCCAGATATCTGAAGCACCCATACTGCTTCCTAAGAAGATCCCTCTTACTCTTCTTGATGTCGCTGTTTCCCTCGAATCTCTTCTGCAAAGCCTTCCAGAGATCCTTGGAGTTATCGTATCCTCTAAAGCTGTGAAATAACTCCCTGGTCAAGGCTATAGTAATAGATCCATGTGCTTTCTTCTCTCTGTCATAAACTTTATTTTCTTCTTCATCAATTTTGGAGATAGGCTTGGGAACTTCCTCATCAAGATATGTATATGTGGGATGCTTATAACCCTCTAGAATGTGTATCCAAAGTGAGGAGTCGGTGTATGAGATATAATGCTCAAAGTGTGCTTTCCAGTTTGAGTAATCATTTACGCTAAGCAGCTTTGGTGGTTTCTGTGGGGTTCCAATCTCATTGTCATAATTTAACAGGTTACCGAGATTCTGAAGATTTGCCATGGTGAAACACTTAGTCAAATTTCAGAAAAGTCAAAGTAATGTGCGCACTTAGGTTCTGACCTTGCGCACTTAAGAACTTGGTCTTGCGCACTTCAGAATCAAGGAGTTAAGTACGCAACAAGAAATGGTCTTGCGTACTTGGTAAGTACGTAGGAAGACTGTCCTTTTAGCCAGAAAGGGTAAGTACGCAGGTCACTTTTTCACCAACCCTCACCAACTTTTTTTGGTCACTGGAATCTCACCGGAGACGGAAAAAATTGAAGATATGACTAAACAAAATGAGCTAAAGGGTCAGAAACTCGTTTCTAACCAACCTTTGATGCTCAAAACACTCAAATACACAACAAAAAGTCAGTTTTTGAGTGATTTTTGCTTCTAAAATAGTGCTCAAGAGCTACCCCTATTTTATCACAAATATCAACAAAAACACACACTTTCGCTTGCAAAAACTCTATAGGATGTGTAGAAGATGCTCCTAACACACTCACAACACTCAAAATCAAGAGCTAAGCTCTGATACCACTTGTAGGTCCCTGGGTGTCTCAGATCATTAAGTGTGGGTGTGTGACTAGTCTGACCGGGTGCGGAATATCCGAGACTAGGAGGAGAATCAAGTAACACAAAGTAAACCGACAGCAAAAACACTTTCAAACTTCGTCTATTATAAAACTTGTAGATTACAGAGATGTTACAAATGAGTGCGTACATACATTCTATCACTAACAGCTATATATACTAGACCTGTTGCCTGCGCACTTAGCAAGTGCGCAGGGATTAACTCATGTGTACTTAGTAAGTACGCAGACTTTACATCCTTCGCACTTGTTAAGTGCGCACAACACTTAACAAAGACGAATACATCAACAAGTACCTATGAACATGATTACAACTCGATAAACCAATACATACAGACGCTGATATACAAATACAAATGCATAAAGACAATACATAAGTAAAGACAATCTTCAGAGTGCTTGTCACAAGAATTGCTTCAACACTAAGTAAGTGCAAAGCACTTAGCTTTAGCTAGAGACGATTCCACTTGGTCTTCAAAGCTATCTCTTTTACCTTGATCACGTAACTATCCAATTGCAATAAGCAATCCTATGATCTCAATCCATACACCAAATTGAGATTCAAGACACACCTATGATCTAAAGATCAACACCGTAACAAGTTGGTTAACACAACCTTAACCAAACCTCCAACACCCAATGATGTAGTGCAAAGCACACATCTTTATTCCTTTGTTTTCGTGTCGTTTTGATTAGTTTATATTCGTTTTGAGTTGTTTTTGGTTTGTATTGAATCTACTATGTGTTTATAGGTGCTCGTGGTAATAATGAGTGAAAACCCGAAGAAACCGAGCACGAGAATGAAGCCCAAGATCAAAAGTGAAAAAAATCTGAAAATTCTGTCTTTCACGGTACACGAAGACCAGCTGAAGTTCCCTCACGGTACGTGAGGGAGTCCGAAAGTGCGCCCGACTATTTTGGCCCTCGCAGTACGCGAGGGACTGACCAATTTCTCTCGCGGCACGCGAGAGAGTCGTAATCCGAGAAAAAAACCCTAAAAATTGATTTTAATAGAATTTGAATGCAATTATCAAAAAAGTTCATATTCTGACCGTCCAGAGAGTTGCTAGAGGCGATTTTGGGAGTTTGGAGGTCAAATCAAGGCTAAATTTTGCAGCTTTGGATCCGGGTTCGTTAGTATTAGCTTATTCGGTTTTCAAGATTGCATATTTGTGTTTGAATTGAATGTTTGATACCATGGTTTATGCTTTTTACTACTGTTTTGGTTGTTTAAACGTGATCCTAGGCTAATACTTAGTAAAGTTATGATTTTTATCGGTTTTTGATTTCAATTGATGATTTGTTGATTTTGTAAAAGATCTTTGGTTAATTATTATGATGTTTGTGCATGTTTGATTTTGGTTTTGAGTTGATTAATGTCTTCATGTTATCTTGTTGAATGTCTTTCATAAATGGATGCATGTTTTGGTTGTTTGCTTGTTGTTTATGACCTGAGTGGTTTGCTAGACGTAGTGATCCATAAGAACGTTAGTTGAACCCTGATTAGAAGTGAATGTGTGTCCTAGTTCAATACTCGAGAGGTGAGAATTATTTGTCTAGTCTTCGTCATTAGGAATCCGAGTGTTAACAGTCTGAGAGGGCGTTAGTATTAGGTGTCTAGTGATTGTTGCTAGTCAAGTCATAGTAGTTATCCTGAGATTACCCCGTGCATTCTTTGAGTGTATTGTGGACGGTGAGACTGAGAAGTAATCTGTCCATTTGGGTACAATATCATAGTTGGAAATACCTGAGAAGTGATCCAACAGGCTGGTGAGTTAGTACAACTTTAGGTAGTCTAGTCGGTGACACCCTGAGAGTGATTAGGGATCCACTAGGTTATCGATAGTTGTTATCCTTAGAAACACAGATCCATCATAGTCCGTAACCGGTAGAAGTTGTTCTTTGCAAGTAGGATTCCGACCTAGGTAGTGTTCTTCCCATCTCTTGATATTTCCTTTGTTCTTGTCTTGATAGCTTGATTCGTACTTAGTTTATTGCATTCTTTAGTGATAATCTTTAGTGTAGTAAACCCCCCAAACCAAATCATCTTAAGTCCGAGTCAGAGTCTATTTTGTTATTCGTAGTGTCTCTAGGGTTCGATATTCTGGTTTACCATTATGCTGTGCTACACTCGATAGTTACACTTGCCTGTCAGTGTGGTTTATTTCATAGGTTTTCCATCTTTTTACTTAGGAGTCTAGGTTAGGTTTTATAGTTATTTTTATAGACCGTCTGGACGACATCACCCAACAATCAACTTTCAACCCAAGTTGACTCGTTTGGGTTTCATCGAATTTCACCCAATTCCCAAAGGTTCTTGATTCACTATTTGATTGAGGTTTCTACTAATTAATGTGTTTATCAACACCATAAACACTTACCAAACTCCAATTCACCATTTAAACCATCTCAATAAAAAATCCTCAAATTTTCATCTTAAGAACCCTAATTTTCAAACCATCAAATTAGATTGGGTTCTTACATAATAATGTGTCTTTTGACACCGTAGACGCTTATCAACCACCAAATTATCATTTAAACATCATTATATTGAAAAACCCCAAATTTCCCTCAAGAACCCTAGTTCTTGAATCAACAAATTGGATGTTTAGATGATGTTATCTACCTCCCAATACATTCAATCAAGGTAGGTTATCATTTTTAACAAGTTATTAGTCATACAAACCACCCAATTCAGCCCCTCAACATGCTTCCCCTAAAAACCACAAAGAATACCAACAATGTTGGTTTATATGACGAAGAGGAAGCTTACATGATGTTTGGAAGAAGAGGATTGCACCAAATCTAACCGATTTCACATGCACAATATAGATTTGTGATTTTGAACTTCTTCGCCCCATTCCTTTTGTATTTCATGACACAAGCACACACAATTGTGTGTTTGTGTGAGTCTTTCTCTCATAAAAATCTGAGTTTTGGGAAGTTACACAACTGCCCCTGAACTTTCGTATTTTACTCATTTCACCCAAACTTGTAAAACCTCCATTTTGGCAACAAACCTCTAAGTTTCCATTTTGTTTATTTACACCCTTATAATATGTTTAACATATTATATTATAAACCCGAAAGTTGGTTCGTTACAAAACCATAAGTGGAAAAAAAGGAAAATGTAACACACAACGTTTATCTCATATGAGTTTTTTACCAATAAAAGGGAAAATTACACAAATAAACATATCAACTGATAAAATCAGTTAGATAATCATTTAACTGAGAAATCAGCCAGATCGTTGTTCAAATTCTAAAATGGTACAAGTTCATCCAATCAATAAACAACTAGTGTCTCCAAAAGTCCAAAAACTTTTGGGAATGAAAAACATGTGTCAAAAATACCAGATCTAACAAAATAACAACCAATCTTAACTCAATATCAACACATAATCTCTAGATCTAATGTAAATAGGCACCAAGAAATTACAAAAAATTGAACTCCAATTCGAGAGAAAATTAGGATTTTTTATTAAGAACTTTAAACTGAATTAACGAACTAATGTTCAAAGGCTATAAGCCTTATTTATACACTTTTAGAACAAATACAAAGTCAACCCTGAACTAATATGGAATTACAATTAAGTCCTCCAACATTACACCCCTCTAATTCCAAGTCTTTCCTTGCAAATCCTCAACACCGCCAAGCAAATATCTCATTTAAGCAAACTTTACTTTTGGCAAAGCTTTTATTAACACATCATCCCTTTGAATATCTCCACTCACAAAATCAACTTGAATTTGATTTCTTAATATACACTCTTATGAAGTGGAATCTCGTATTAATATGTTATGATCTACCATGAAAAATAGGATATTTCAGCAATGCTATAACAAACTTATTATCTACCAGCAGTACCACATGTTCTTGCTCTTTTCCTGTTATTTCTCCAAGTATTCCCTGCAACCAGAAAGCCTGATATGCTGTAGAGGCAGTAGCCATAAACTCTTATTCACAACTAGATAGAGCAACATTTTGTTACTTTTGTGAATGCCATGAAACAATTGAACCATTATAAAAGAAAGCATTTCATGATGTAGACTTACCATCATCACTATTAGTTAAGTGATTACTATCACTAAAACTTACAAGTTTTCCTCCTTCGTTTCTGCCATACTTAATGCCATAATGCAAGGTAACTTTATGCTTCACAGCTTTCAAATTGGCCTCCCTAGGTTCTTGCATAAACCTGCTAACATAACCTACTACAAAACATAAACCTAGCCTTGTTTGTGTCAAATATCTTAAAGATCCAACCAGTCTTCTGTAGCATGTTGGATTGACCTCATCACCCCTCTTCTTTTTTAAACAACTTCAGGTCAGGTTCCATAGGTAGTTTGGTCTCATTGCAGTCTTCCAACCCAACCATTTGCATGACTTTTGTTGCATATGCAGACTGTTTAATCAAAATCCCACTTTCATTTTGTGCAACTTCTATTCCAAGGTAGTAGCATAGCAATCCCAAGTCTGTTATTTCAAACTTCATTTTCATTTGGTTCTTAACTTGTTCAACCTCCAGTTGATTACTTCCTGTTACTTGCAAATCAGCCACATACACCCTATAATAAAGAGTGACTGATCTTTGGAATTCACATCGACTACTTGTTCATGCTTACACCTTTTAAATCCTAATTCCTTCAAAACTTCATATTATCTTAGATTCCATTCCCTTGGTGATTGTCTCAGACCATATAAGGCCTTTGACAATGTAGGATCGGTGAATACAAGATGGTTATATTCTAGTTGAAATTGGCGGAAACAATCACAACTGAGCAATGTAAACAAGTAAACACAAAGAATACTGATAAATGCAATTTGTATTAAGCTTCAATGGTTACAAGATTACAGAGAAAACTCTAAGAAAAGCAATGAAACGATACACTACTTATATAGTAACTTAGAATCAAGACAGACCCTTGATTCTAAGGATCAGATCGAACACAAGCCATTGATCTCGTATACTAGAAGCTATACTACACGTTAAGACAATAAATACTACAAAGGATAACTTTACTCAAACATCTTCTTAGGCATCATTGCTTGGATACTTGGAAGGAGAGCGTTGTTGTCTTTTATTGTCTGCACCAGTAACATTCTTTCTGCATGAGATGTGTCAGAGTTGCAGCAGAAAGTTGTCAGTGGAAAAGTTTCTTTTGCTTTGCCACTCAGCAGCAACGATTGATCTTTGGCAGATATGGCTATCAGCAGCAAAGTTGGTGATCCGCATCAAGACTCAACTATCCAAAGCTGCTGATGATTTGCCTATCATCAGCATCAAGTGTTTGATGCTGCTGAGAAGCCTATCAGCAACAACTCTGGTCTTCAGCGGATAAGGCTGTCTGCAGCAGAGTTGTCCATCAGCAGGAGAACAACTATCCACAGCAAACAAGCTTATCTGCAGCAGCTTGTTGGTCAACAACAAAACTGTGGAGTATGCAGCAGTTGTAATTAGAGAATTTTGTAGCCATCAGTCTTTATATCTGCAAACTATCCTTGCAACCTCATAGCCTCTAGGGTCCTTGCTGGGATTTTCAAGAGGAAGCTCAGACAGAGTCTTGATGTCTTTGCTTGGCATACTGAAGATGGCCTTGCTTGAACATCTCATCTTCTATCCTCTGACATCTATCAAAGTGTACTAATCCTGAGCAGCATTGTAGGACCAACTGATGAATGGAGAGTGGGATTGGAGAGGTTTAGCATCAAAGATTACATCTTTGCTAGGATTGAAGTGATGTTTGATCACTAACAACAGATGCCTCCCACCTTCATTCTCAGGCTCATGAGCTTCACCCAGCTCCATCATTCTTCTAAGATCAGAATCTGGGAGCTGCATAACCTCATCAACAGATTTGTAGATTGATTTTTTACCTCTGTCCCCCCTGAAAACCTTAAACCATTGATCTTGATTGCTGTAGAACCAGATAACAATTTCTCTTGAATCTTCTGGTGTGGTAGTAGGTTTAGTTTTCTTCTTAGGAGGCTGTTGATGAGGAGGAGCTGGGTGTGAGGACTTGGACTCTTTGGGAGGAGAGCAGGGAGGTCTAGGAGGGAGAGTGGAAGGCTGTTGGATATAGGAAGGAGTGGATGAGGAAGTAGGCTTGGATTTCTTTTGTTTTCTTTCATTTGTTGAGTGTTTGCCCTTTTCTTTAAGCCTGTCTTCCCAAATCTTTCTTCCTCTTCCTTCTTGACTTTGACATATAAGGCTTGCAGGTTCATGAAGCTCATGGGACCTAGCCTCTTTCCACTTTCTCCTCTAGCCTTTAGGAAGTCCATCATGACCTTCCTTTCTTCATGGGTCCTAATGTTAAAAGCAATGGTCTTCTTGGTTTTCTGTTTGGCTTTCTCTTCTTCTTTAGCCCTTTTCTTATTTTCCAGTTGACCTTGCTGACACATGAAAGCTCTGTAGATTTCTTTATTTGATAATTTCTCAAGGTAGTCTGCATCCTCACCTTGAGAAATCAGAGCTTCTATCCACTCCTCTCTCATTTATTTGGCTAGTTTAGAGTCAGTTATCCTGAACTTAGCCTCTTATTTTCTTTTCTTTTATCTTTCTTCTTCTTCTTTATTCAGTTGTTCATGCAGCTGAAGAGCTAGAGCTTCATCTTCTTGTAATTAAGTAGCTACATGAATTTTAACTTTCAGAGCATCTAGTTGCCTAGCATGCAACTTGATCTGTTGTTCTCTGAGGAGAATGGCAGCTTTTCTTTCTTGAATCTTTCTAAACTCTGTCATATCCTCTTCTTCTCTTTCCCTTCTTTTCTTCTCCCTTTGTCTCTTCTCCTTCTTTAATCTTTCTTCTTCTTCTTCTGTCATGATGCCCTTCCCCTTGTCTTTGTTGGATGCCTCTGCTTCAGATTCATGGATCACAACAGTAGATGTAAGAGATGCTATTGGGATCTCAGCTTCAGCTTCATTGGCAAGTTGAGGAATAGACACAGAGGAAGGGACTGCTTCACTCTCTTCCTTTTCCCATTCACTCCCATGTATAGCTTTGAAGGCTTCTTTGACATTCTGAGCATCCACTTTTCTTGAATCTACTGCTGCACTCAGTATGACAGTTAGTGAAGAGGGAAGGGATAGATCTGAGTTAGAGTCATCCATTGCAAGCCATCCCTCCTTTTCAAGATAAGCTTTGATAATTTTGATCATTTCTTGACTTTCTAGGGAGTTGATGTTGCATATGTGTGTCCTAAGTTCAAAGACCTTACGTAGGAAGTCAGGATTGAGGAGCATGATCTCTTTAATGTTGTTGATTTTGAAAGATGATCCATCACATAAGAAGAACTGAATGCCAGAGGACCTAGTGCTTGACCATCCTTGCACTTCCAGGCCCCTGACCATTGCATTGTAGAAGAATCTTCTCCAACATAGAACTTATTCTTCTGTTAAAGCATTGCTCCTTACCAAGTCAAATCTTGGAGCCAGTCTTTGTTCTGATGCTATTGAAGACTCTGCATGGTGTTTAGGATAAGCCACCCTGTTTGCTTCTTCTAGAAACCATTCAAACCAGGGCAGATTATCCTCCATCAAGACATAGAACCTGCTGATTGCAAGTTCTGCTGAGAGATCTGAGGAAGTATTGGTGCAGCTTGATAAGTACAGTTCAAGAACTTGAAGTGGATTCATTGTATTCCAGTTAAGCTCTTCTATTCCACCAAACTCCCGTCCAATTCAGAATCTCTCAGATAGACCATCATACCCCCAAGCTAGAATAGAGTCAAACTTTAGCTTATGTGCAGTCGGTGTGAACTGAGGGGCAATGGTCTGTCTTGATATATTTGTTGCAGCTGGAAGAATGCTGAATAACAAAGGTGTGTCTTCATCTTGACTTTCGTTCTTCAACACCTCATCAACAGCTCTGACAACTAACTTCCAATCCTCAGAGATATCTTCCATGCTAACTATCTCCCCCTTTTTTGGTTGCATCAGTGTATAAAGTTTCATTTGAACAAAAGCAGATTTGAAGAGTGTGCTTTGAAAGGCAGCCTGCTCTTTTATCCATTCATCAAGGCTGTCAGCATCATCTTCCATGCTAACTATCTCCACCTTTTTTGGTTGCATCAGTGTATAAAGTTTCATCTGTTTGAGTGCCCACTGATACAAGGGAAGGAGTAGTCATTAGAGGGCATTGATGGGCTTCATGCATTGAGACTTGGTGCCGTAGTTTGGACACTTCAGCCTCTAGCATTGCCACCCTGACCGTCAATTCCAATTTTTGAAGTTTCAGTCTGTCCTCATCCACAGTTGTGGAATCCTTGGAACTAGATGGGGCCTTAGGCCTATACTGTGCATCCCCATCACCCTGGTTTTCTTGGCACCTGGGATTCCTCTCAGTGAAGAGTGTTTCAAGAGAAACATTCTCACTGTGAGTTACCATGGGGAGGGTCTTAGTGATGTTATCACTATCCTCCTGGTCAAATGATGTACCAGGAGTAGTGATAGCCCTTTCCACCTTCACTCTATCATCACTCCCAGAGTGAACCTTCTTGGGTGATGAACTTGGGCTGGGTACATTAGCAGCCAAGTCAATCAATACCTCTGAAATAGTGGTAGTTGGAGAAGGTATATCATCTTGACTAGTTGCCTCTACACTTAAGTTTAGAGAAGAAAAATAATGACAGGGTACAGCAGGTTGTTCTATGGATCCGGGATGTGATCCTGATCCTAATAGAGAAACTTCTAAGGAAGTCTCTCTAATGGTTTGGCTATCCCTTTTGATATTCTCATCAGAATGTTGGGATTCTGATTGAGGGCTTTTAGGTTAGGATTGGGCCTGTAAGACAAGAATAGAAGGAGTCTTCTTGCTACTTTTTCTGGTATATTTTGATGTAATTGGGGCCTTGTGTTCCAGTTGGGCGGTGATAACATCCAAAACATGTGTAAGTAGTTTTTGTGCCTGTGCATCCTTAGTAGTATGCACAGGGGTTCGAATAGTGGAAGCAATTTGTTGTTCAGGTTTTGAAGTGGAGGGTGTGGGATCAGTATCGGCTGGGATTGCTGAACTGTCACCCTGGGTACTTTGTATGTTCATCATTGTAGATAACAATGGAATATTGACCCCTGAGAACTTTTTGGAAATAGTTCTCATGCTTTGAAAAATATTATTTTTATGACCCAACATAAGATAGATTCTTGCAGGTTTTGAAAGATCTTTTAGTTCATTGTTGAAAACCTCCTGCAAGAACCTTGGGTACATATAGAACGCCTACTTTGCACCTTCTTGAAGGTTATATCTCAAACCTTCAAAGATGAGATGTGCAAAGTTAAAACCTTGGCATGTGACCATACCGTGAATAGCAGACGCGAGACCAGAGCTCATTTGATGCCATCCACTTCTCTTATGGGATATGCATTGTAGAAGAGTGTGGCATAGAAACTTCCATCAGCGCCTTTTTGATGGTATATTCATTCTGATTTCCAGTGTACCCGATGGATACAAAGGTCCTCATATACTCTTCTCTGGAGTATGAAACGGCGGCCCCCTCGTCCTGAAGCTTGAGATGTTTTCTGAGAGTAGCTTCAGTGACTGTGATGTCTTTGCCGTCTACCTTGGCTTGGATTTGGGAAATCCCCTGTTCGGTAGAGTAGACAGTGGTGTTCCAAAAGTCCTCCATATGAGGGATGTATATGGTAGGGTTGACGGTTAGTGCATAGTATATCTTTGATCGACAGAGAAAATCGATCATATCATTGAACCCTTCGGACTTCTTGCCTTTTATTAGGTATGCAGTGAGATTGTGGTAGGGTGAGAACTTGTCATCGGGCTGGTTTATGTCGACCTCTACCATTGTTGTTGGGTTTGGAGGGAAGGAGGAAGTTTTTGAAAGGTGGTTAAGTATGGAAGGCTTTGAATGCTGTGAATGCTTGGGAGAAAATGGTGAGAGTTAGGTTGGAATTGAATGTGAAGAGGTTAAGGAGAAATTTGATTTGTGTTATAACGCTAGAGGAGGGAAAAAGAAAAGTTACTTGTACAGTACAACCTTATTCACTTTTCACTGTTACAGCTGTAATACACTATAGCAGTCATGGTAAAGACTGAAAGGACTTTTTACAGTGGGTAAAAGTTAATTTGGACTTATCTTTACCCATCAGCATCAAACTTGGTTGTTGCGGATGGTTAAGCCTATCCGCTACAAACTTGGTTGCTGCGGATGGTTAAGCCTATCCGCTGCAAACTTGGTTGCTGCGGATGGTTAAGTCAGTCAGCAGCAAACTCAATTGCTGCTGATGGATACAATGGTCCGCAGCAAAGATGTTGCTGCTGACTGCCTTAAAGCTATCCACATGAAACTTGTTCCTGCTGATAACTTAAAGCGGTCAGTGGCAAATTCTTTGCTGCTGATGATTAAACCTGTCAGCAGCATAAATGGTTGCTGCTGACTTATAACTTTTATTTACAACAAAAGACAAACACATTTATAAAACAATTTTAGAGACAGATTTTAGTCAAAGTTCATCATACCTAGCTTCATCAGAAGGTTTTGTAAACAAATCAGCATATTGCTCATTGGTATGAACTTTGGTTAAATAATTCTCTTTTTCTCAGCTTGATCTCTTATGAAGTGATACCTGATGTCAATGTGCTTTGTCTTGGAGTGCTGCACTCAATGGAGCCTATGATGATGCTTTAAGGGACTGGGATCTTGGCTTTCCATTGTAGAGGAGGAGGTTTTCCAGATCTCTTTGCTTTATTTGCAGCTGATGATGCTTTGGCTGCTGACAGATTTGCTTGATCAGCAGCAGATTTTGCTACTAAGGACTTTGGCTTATCAGCAGCAGATTTTGTTGCTGCTGATGGTTTTACTTGAGCAGCAGCAAACTTGGTTTCTTGGGCTTTACTTGATCAACAGCATGTTTGCTGTCTGCTGATGGTTTAACAACATATGTATGCCTATCTTTATTTACCTTGCTACCAGATGGTTTCTCTGTAGAAGTTCTTTTGTTGATAGGATTTTGTTTAGGAGGGATTTGATGAAGAATCTAGTTGAAGGGATTAAATTTACAATTTGCAGCAAAGTGGTCTGATTCACCACAGATGATGCAAGATTGTTGAGGTTTTGGCAGCTGCTTCCTTGGTGGGGATAGAGAGTTTCTAAAATGAGTTGTCTTGGCTTCAAAGCTTCTTACCTTTTTGTTCTTGTTCGTCTTCTCAAAAGCATGTTGCTTGAAGTTTCCTTGTTGCTAAAGGTAGTAGAAGCAGGTACTGGCAGTATGATTGTATTTACCACAGACAAAGCATGATTTAGCCAATTTGTCCTTTTGAAAGTACACATAGTCCTTTTTCTTGAATAAGTCTTTGAAATTCCAGGGATGGGCTTTGTTGTGCTCAAAGGTGGCTTCCTCCAATGTCTTTTGAACATATGAAACTTTCTCTCTAGGTAGACTGGTTTTGGGTTGAGGATTTGGGTTGGTGGAGGTTGAAGACTGTCCCTTTTCAACAGTTAGCTTTCTTCCTTCTGGAGGATAGTTGATTTTGATTTGCTTAGTGAGTTGAAATACTGGAACTGTTTTTGAAGGGATGAAAGGGCTTGGATTACTGGCTTTAATAAGTTTAAAGGCAGGTGGTGATGGAGCTTCATTGGTTTCAGTGGAGTCTGAGCATGTGGACTCAGACTCGGATGCAGTAGTGCATTCTTGCACAAAGGTTTCTTGGACAGCAGGGTCAAGGTTTCAATTGGCCAGATCAAGGTTGGAAAGATTGAAACTTGGTTCATGAATGGCTACACAGTCAGCCGGTGGAGGAACATCATTGTAGGGTGTAGGTCCCTAATTCGGTGCGTGACGGATCTCTAGACTCGCGGTACGATACGGTGATAACGTGCGGAATCCATGATCAACGTGCTCGTGTAACTCAATCAACAACAACGGTGTAAATAAACTCTTTGTATTCCACCAAGATATCAGTTTACAAGATTTCACAGAATTTCTCTCGTCTCTAATCTGTTTTGTAACTTTGATATCGTCTCTTCTCTCAGAACTCTAATCTGTCTTGTATCTTTTTTACAGACTCTGTTCTCTATATATAAGCACTAGTTCTGAAGTAGGCGAACTTAATAAGTTCGCCTCATAGATGCTTAGGCGAACTTATTAAGTTCGCCTTTATTAGGCTAAGCGAACTTAATAAGTTCGCCTCTGATATACTAGGCGAACTTAATAAGTTCGCCTCTGATAGGCTAGGCGAACTTGTTAAGTTCGCCTCTAGCAGAACTTACACAGAATTTTATCAACAGTTACAAAACATATCCTAACAGACTCCCCTTTAACTGTTGCTAACAATTCTATCAATTATAAGTCAAAGACTCTAAGACTAAGACATAATATCTTCAAGCTCGTTGTCACCATAATATGCTCCAACAGACTCCCCCTTGACAACAGCTTCAGAAGATTGTCATCCGTCTTCATATATCATCAAACACAATGTAGTCTTCGTCTTGTTCATCTGCACTTTCTCTTTCTATCTAGAAGAAAACTTGGGAGAAGGACCCCTTATCAACTTCTATATGCAATATTCAGTTTTTGCAAAGGAGAACACCCAAGAATAACCAACAATTAAGATTTTCATGGAAGCTAGAAAAATAAAATCTTTTTGGTTTTTCAAACATAAGAAACACAAAATCTTTTTGGTTTTTCTCTATATAAACTGAAATGTAAAATACAAAATCACATCTTTTTGGTCGAACATCACGAGTAAGAAGATCATATCAGTATATATGAGATATCAATCACACATCTTGGATATAAAATCCATATAATATCAAATGGTATCCTATGTCATTCTTTCAAGCCTTGACCAATCAAACTAATATCTTTCAAGATTATCACACTATATCTTTTCAAGACTTTTATATTGCATGTTATGATACGCGATAAACATTCAAAGAAAATAGGATCAGGCTATGACACATAAATTCAAATTGTCAATATTATAAGATTTGAAACTAAAGCATCTCATTCCCACTTTCTTGTGAGTTAAGGTACCATTTAAGTATGAAATACAATATGTACCCCACTAGTATGCCAACAGAAAGTAAATGCACTATCTTCAAGACATATGAGATTTGACTGAAGATTATCCGAATTTCCAGAATGAGGAGACATCACTTAGCACATGAATAGTAGAATCCAAATTGGATTGTATAGGAATCAATGACATTCAGAATCGAATGATTCAATGTTTTGGCTTATATATGTGGAATCATAAGATTCAGGTACGTGAATCCAACTGTTATCTGGATTATAAATTCAATGGAATCAGTAAAGATGATTTATCAATATGATCCAAGGGCTAGTATATGTTTGACAGATGTTGTCAAGTACATATCTTGATTATACTTCAAATTGCATGCTTTTCGGGACATGGGCACTAAAGCAAATCGAATGAATAGTGCTAAGGACATAACCCGAAACTGATCTCATAGGAAAATCTTTATTAAAAGCTAATATTCTTTATCTGATAGTGATCTTTTAACGCACACACCCAGGCATAAAATGGGTTCAAATCACAGTTGTAACATATACAATTATGTTTTCACACTACTAATGGTTCAGTGATGCTTTTAGTCTACTGACAATTCAAATTATATGCATACACAACACTATCATTTCCTATTTGTGTAGTCTCTGAAGTTTAGATCAAAACATATAATTCAGATATATTAACATAAAGCACCAACCAGTCAATCTAAGGTCATGTGTGAAAGAACATCTACTGATGTACTATCATCTCTTCTTTAACTTCAAGTAATGTCGATTTTAACTTTTTCAATTTGTTTGAATTTTTCAAAGAAACTAAAACAAATGAAAATAAACTCTTCCATGAAAATATTTTATGAAAAACATTTTACTTGGTTACTCAGGATTAAGCAAGTCAATCAATTAAAAAACTCAAACCGATGTAATCCTGAAATTGAATGTCTTTGCCTCTGTCACCAACACAGTTCTGTACTCCCCCTCAACTAGTCAAATGGTTGCATCAATGACTTTATGCTCACCATCGTCATCCTAAGTTTCAGGTTATCTTTTGGACTTTGTAAAACTCTTTCCAAAACATTGTGTGTGACATATTCTCCCCCTTGAGCATCAAGTCGTTGAATCAAATATATTCTCAGTTATCAACAACTCGTTACTCTTGCAGATGTCATTCCCTGTCATGTGCTAAGAACCACCACTATCAACAACCAAAATGGTATTAATAGTCCCTCTTGGTAAATCCTGCACAACTAACAAGAAACATTAATTTGAAATTAGGACCCAAGCCATGGTAGTCATGGGTCTTCCATCTGTATCAAAATAATAAACCTCACTCCATTCACAATCGAATCTCTCATCAATTTTAGGAGATTTTTCCGACGAGTCAGAAACAGAAACTTTAGATTTCCAAACATACTTCTTTTCATTAAGTTCTTTTTGCTTAAAATGTGAAGTGTTTGAACATTTTCTTTCATTTGAAAATTGATTTGATTGTGAAAACTCTTGTTGTTCTAAAAGTTTTCTCAATCTTCTGTTTCTCCTCCGTCTTTGAGGTCTAGAAAGCCTAACCTCAGATTTTGAATTACCCTTTGGTGTATCACGAGGTTTAACCACACTTGGGTTAACATAAGGCTTACCAGGAGTTCTTACCTTTTCTGGAGTAACATGTCGGTTACCTTTGGCGTTGTGAGGACAAGCAAGCCGAATATGACCAACAAGACCACAGTAAAAGCAAGATCTCTTCTCACGATAATCTCTCATATAAGGAATCTTCACACGATTAGATGCATTTGAAGAATATTCTCCTACATGAACTTCTTTTGGAGTTTGAGACGGAACAAACTTTTTCTCAATAGGTCTTGATTCAGTCTTCACCTTCTCAAGAACTACATGCTTCTTTCCTTTATTTTTGTAAGGACAGTTCACCACAATGTGTCCCATCTCATTACAATGAAAGCATGTACGCCTGTCGTTATAATCTCTGATAAATGGAACTCTCCTTGAATTTGAAGAACTTCCAAATGGATAATTTCCAGATGAATTAGAATCAACCTTTGAGTCTTCTTTCTTAACAGCTTTCGGTATCCCTTCTACCTTAGCTTCATCAAAATATTCATCATCACTCTCATCATAATACACCATATCTCCACCTGTGACTGGATTCACTTTCAACACAGTCTTAGGATCTAAATCCTCATCATTTATAATCTCAGGTGTAACAGAATAATTTCCGTTGAATGGTGGAGGAACATAGCCGATACCACTAGTTCCCTTCCCCTCTTCAGTATTCTCATGATAATAACCTAATAAGAATGATGAATTTCCAAAGCTTTCTAACTTTCTATGTAATCTGATCACCTCTGCTTTAGATTCATCTAGTTCCTTATCTTTCGCAACAAGATCATTATTTCGTTTCTCAATTTCTGCAAAGGACATATCCAGGTGATATGCCTGCTCTTTGATCTTCAAAGTCAGAGAACTTATATCTCTCTTCAGTGATTCTACTCTCTCAATGCACACATTCTCATTATCTTTTAATTTCTGGTTTACCGTGTGCATCGATTTCATATCACAAATGAGGTTTACGTTGTCATCCATAACCCTCATCATTTTATCCTTTACTGAAATACAGTTAGAACAAAACGTCTCAGAGTTAGAAACTACCTCAGCTTTTACTTCTGAAGAAGATGTACCAGGAGCCATGAAAACGTCATCATCAGCTTCATTCTTTTGATCAACAATGACAGGCTCTGCATCATTTTCTAATTCACTCAGATCATCTTCAACTGTCTGAAAACTTTCTTCACTCATCACATCAGTCTCAGTAGATTGAGTACTTTCACCAGAACGAATACTCTCACTATCAGTTAAATCTGCAGAAGAATCACTTTGAGAATAACTCGGCTTCTCTAATACTTCTTTGATCAAGACTACAAATGCTTGAGAAGTTGCTTCACCCTTTTTCTTTAATGATTCCCATAGATCTCTTGAAGTTGGACACTTCCTGAGACTATGAATGATTTCTTTTGGTATAGACATCGTTAAAGTTTCACGCGTCTTCATCTCTCGGTCAAACTTCTTCTTTTCTAGTTTACTGAGAGCTGTCACTGGTTTAGGAACATCATAATATCCCATATAGTCATAAGTAGGATGCACATATCCTTCAAATATGGATGTCCAAAAGTTTTCATCGGTTTTGGATACGAACTGTTCGAACTGGACTTTCCAGCTACGAAAATCTGATATGCACAAAAGTCTCGGTGGCATAGTTCCAATCTCATTATCATCACATGAAATTGTCATTTTGAAAATTTTGCGAAAATATCCGGAAAAAAATTTCCCGCCAAAATACTTTTTTTTTAAGAAGACTAGCTAAGTTCGCCTGCCTGAGCGAACTTGACCCCAAGCGAACTTAACCCCAAGCGAACTTGTTAAGTTCGCCTGATTAAGTTCGCCTACTGATTAAGTTTGCTTAGACTGTGAGAAGCGAACTTAATAAGTTTGCTTGCTAAGTTCGCTTGCACAAGAACTCAGCAAGTTCGCCTAAAACAGCTGAAACAAACTCAGAAACCTAAACACGAACAAACTCGGCTGAAAATCATGATTTCTGATCAAAATGATGGAATTATGCAATTCTGAACCGTATGATTGTGTAGAAACTGATTAGGAACAATCCTATCCGATCAATTTCTTCAAACCAATCCAAAATCAATCCAAATTGATCAAAAATCTTCTATTTTTATCAAGAACACAAAAAAGATGAAAAATCCTTCAAATTCTCTGAATTTTGATGTTGATTGGACACGAAAACACCACGAATCTTCTGCTAATCAAGAGCAAAGGCTCTGATACAACTTGTAGGTCCCTAATTCGGTGCATGACGGATTTCTAGACTCACAGTACGACACGGTGATAATGTGCGGAATCCATGATCAACGTGCTCGTGTAACTCAATCAACAACAACGGTGTAAATAAACTTTTTGTATTCCACCAAGATATCAGTTTACAAGATTTCACAGAATTTATCTCGTCTCTAATCTGTCTTGTAACTTTGATATCGTCTCTTCTCTCAGAACTCTAATCTGCCTTGTATCTTTTTCACAGACTCCGTTCTCTATATATAAGCACCAGTTCTGAAGTAGGTGAACTTAATAAGTTCGCCTCATAGATGCTTAAGTTCGCCTCTAATAGGCTAAGAGAACTTAATAAGTTCGCCTCTGATATACTAGGCGAACTTAATAACTTCGCCTCTGATAGGCTAGGCGAACTTGTTAAGTTCGCCTCTAGCAGAACTTACACAGAATTTTATCAACAGTTACAAAACATGTCCTAACATAGGGTTTTTCAGCTTGAAACCCAACTCTAGCTGTTACCCTTTCATGAATTTGAGCATCTAAAAGCCTTTGAAGCTTTTTGGATGCAAACTCACATTTTTCAACATGGACCTTTTGGTCTGCTAATTCAGCCCTTGTAGCCTTTAACTTAACCAGAAGATCATCAATATGAGTTTCAAGGTTTGTTTGTTCATGTTTTAACGATGAAATCTCTTTCTTTAAGAAGTTAATCTTTTCTTTGTAACTGTTTTCAACCTTTTTAAATTCAGATTTCATTTGGTGAAACTCTTCATTTTGATCTATGAGATTCTAGTTATGTTTTCTATATGCAAGAACCTTATCAATACAAGACTGAGTACACAGATTTTCATAAACCTAAGGTGGTATCTCTGATGTGTCTGTAATGAGAGCTTGATTGTTGACAGGAATATCCTTATACTGAAAGCTCCAGTCAAAGTCAGCAGTTCCAACAACTACACAAGTTGCAGTTTGAGCAGGAGGAGTGGCTTGTTGTTGTTGTTGCTGTCTTGACTGAGTTTGGTGAGCTTGTCTTGGCTGAGCATCAGTTGGGTTTGCCTTTGGTGCCTTGCATTCTCTAGCAAAATGACCAAGTTGGTTACAGTTGTAACATCTCAGTTTACTTTTGTCTAAGCCAACTCTAGTGTTGGAGTTGTTGCTTGGGATTGGTCTTCATGTTCTAGAGTAGAACCTTTTGCTATAAGAGAAAGCATGGAATATGAGTGCTGTATGTCCATTTCTTCTAGATCATCTGGGTGAAAACATTCCAGATCTTCCTTGATAAAGGACATGTTGCTTGAGTTTTCAGACACAAAATCAGTAGAGTTTGTTTGAGGTGATGCTTCAAGAAGAAATGGTGAGTTGTTTGATTGTGCGGTTGGAGTCTGGGGATGTGTAACAAAAGTAGGGTAACTGGGAACTGAGTGGTCAGAGTGAAGTTCAGAGGAAGTGGTGGTGGATGATAAGGCTGTTAAGTAACTTGAGCTTCTCTCTTTGGCTTGAATCATTTCTAATTCATAATTCTTTAGCATGCCGAACAACTCTGTCATCTGTAGGGTCTTCAAATTTTCAGTTCTTCTGATTGACACTGTGTAAAGTGTCCAACAACTTGGCAGGGACCTGATAAACTTTTTGATAATGTCCTCATTCTCCAACTTCACCTTAGAGCACTGTAGCTCTCCCACAAGGTAAGTGTACATGTCTTCATCTGAATACTTTAAGGGTTCTTTGGGGACTGATGGACCTCCGGAATCAGCAGAGGCCACCATGGGTACATATGGTCCATCTTTAATGGATATCCACATCCCATACTCCTGATAGCAGAAGAAACTTTCCATCCTGTTCTGTCACATATCATAGTCTTCTCCAGACACCAGTCTTGGTGGTCTGTTGATGCTTCCAGTATCATCAAAACCATTGTTTTGTGTCATTTTGGATTTGTGTAAGTTGGTGTCTTAACAAAGAGATAGTATTGAATAGAACCAGAGAGTGATTAAACAAGTTTGAGTTTGTTTAATCTGAGATCCAAAGCTCTGATACCACTTGTAGTATCGGTGAATACAAGATGGTTCTATTCTAGTTGAGATTGGCGGAAACAATCACAACTGAGCAATGTAAACAAGTAAACACAAAGAATACTGATAAATGCAATTTGTATTAAGCTTCAATGGTTACAAGATTACAGATAAAACTCTAAGAAAAGCACACTTGTATAATGAAACGATACACTACTTATATAGTAACTTAGAATCAAGACAGAACCTTGATTCTAAGGATCAGATCGAACACAAGCCGTTGATCTTGTATACTAGAAGTTATACTACACGTTAAGACAATAAATACTACAAAGGATAACTTTACTCAAACATCTTCTTAGGCATCATTGCTTGGATACTTGGAAGGAGAGCGTTGTTGTCTTTTATTGTCTGCACCAGCAACATTCTTTCTGCATGAGATGTGTCCGAGTTGCAGCAGAAAGTCGCAGTGGAAAAGTTGCTTTTGCTTTTCTAATCAACAGCAACGATTGATCTTCGTCAGATATGGCTATCAGCAGCAAAGTTGGTAATCCACATCAAGACTCAACTATCCAAAGCTGCTTATGATTTGCCTATCAGCAGCATCAAGGGTTTGATGCTGCTGAGAAGCCTATCAGCAGCAACTCTGGTCTTAAGCGGATAAGGCTGTCCGCAGCAGAGTTGTCCATTAGCAGGAGAACAACTATCCGCAGCAAACAAGCTTATCCGCAGCAGCTTGTTGGTCAGCAGCAAAACTGTGGAGTCCGCAACAGTTGTACTTAGAGAATTTTATAGCCATCAGTCTTTATATCTACAGACAACTTGTACACTTTAGTTTCAACACCTTTTTTTTCTCATAGACTTCATGTTGATTCACATACACACTCTCTTTTAACCCCTATTGAAGAAATGCTTCTTTTGACATACATGTGATACACTTTCCAATTCATTTTTTCATATAAAGCATGCATTAACCTTATTGTATTAATTCTGGCCATAGGAGCAAATGCCTTTTCAAAACCTATCCCTAAGTGTTGTATATTTCCTTTTGCAACTAATTTGGCTTTATTCTTAGTTACATTTACTTCATCATATCTTCTCAACTTATACACCCACTTTAACCCTATAAGAGATCAATCAAAATCCAAGTTTTGTTTCTTACAATAGCCTGAATTTCTTCTATCATTGCATCTCTCCAAACCTTCTCTTTGGCTGCCTCTTGAAATGTCAATGGCTCTCCTTCCTATGCAAGTAGGAGCTCAATAGCATTACTTTCCTCTTTAATACTAGCACCATACCTTACATTGCAACTAAGCACATTATCGTTTAGCTTAGTTGGTAATTTAGAAGTTCTAGTTGATCTCCTTAACACAGACTGCTCTACTTCTTGACTTTGGTCATTAGTATTCTCACCCTGCTCAATCTACTGACCTGGAACCCTTTGTTCATAATCATCATTTCCCACTTCCTTTAAGTATTCTGACCAGTTTCATTTTCTGTCTTCTTCAAAAGGAACATCCCTACTTACAAACACCACATCATACATTCTGTGAGCTTTTGAACCACACTCAACCCCCAAATACACCATTGGACTACTATTATCATCCATCTTCTATAAACCAGGTTGAATTACCTTTACATGCTCAACACATTCAAAATTTCTCAAGTTTTGTAAGTTTGGCTTTCTTCCCTTTAATGCCTCATATGGAGTATAGTTCTTCAGGGCTTTGGTCTTAACCCTATTTAGAACATATACAGATTGCCTCACGTCTACCTAGAAATCTTGAGGCATATGCATTGCCTTAATTATACTCTTATTCATATTAAGAATGGACATGTTTCTTAGTTCCACTACACCATTCTGCTGAGATGAATAAGGTGTAGCTAGCATTCTTCAGATTCCTTCATTTTCACAAAAAAAAACTATTAAATTCTTGTGAGGTAAACTCCCCTCCACGATCTAACCTTAGTGTTTTATCTTTCAATCCATACTCATTCTCAACTTTCACCTCAAATTGTTTGAAAGTTACAAAAGCAAGATCCTTACTTTTGAGAAAGTATACCCACATGAAACTTGTATAATCATGAAGAATCAACATAAAGTACTTATTTCCTCCCCTGTAGGTATTATTGTTCCACACAAATCTTTAGAGACTACCTTCAAAGGTACATCTACTCTATAGTGTGACTTGGATAGAAAAGGTTGACTGGGGTGCTTACCAGCTAAACAGTCCTGACATATTTGAGTTGGATGTGTTATAAGAGGTACTCCCTTAACCATTTTTTTAAGAAAGAATTGGGGGGGGGGGTTGTTGTGTGGTGTAAGGCTTGAGTGATAAGACAAAATATTCAATTCTGTAAGACCCCAAACCCGGGAACCCGACACGTTGGCATACACGTAAGCACATTAGTAAATGACATCAAATAAACTCAATTAAATGTAACGGAAAATCAATAGTCAAACAAATAGTCAATGATCCGACCCAAACATAATCCAAAACAAGTTCTAATATTAAAATGTCTTAACAACAAATAGTAAATAAATGTCATCACGATCACGCACGATAACCAAATGCCATCCTGAAGCTGCTAGCTCTCACTTTCTCTTTACTTGAAAGACATGATAAAAGTTAGCTACGCTGAGTGAGTTCTATAGTAATTTAGTAGGGATATTAAATCCCAAACCCATTATAAAATAATTTAAGTCTCATAGGTATTAGCTCATAAATGGGTTATACAAAATGATTGTTTCTTTCTAATTATGTATGATTTAATCATACTCGCCTTATCCGAGGGTACCGGCAAACCCAATCACCTGTCTGACCGCTGTCAGACACATTAACCTGTTGAGTAACGTCAACACAATATCAATCTTACACTTAATCACCGTTGTAAGACCCCAACCCGGGCATCCTAGAGTTGGTTCTCATAACGAGTCATTTTATGTAAAAACGCATTTATTGCCATTCAAACTACAACGGAAGTGTTTCAAAACTCATTTATTACTATTTAACATTATTAGCTTACCTCACGAATGCCTGCACGCCAATCCGAGTAACACCGCTCCCAAGCCAAGATACGTCAGCCCTACGCTTACCTGCAAAGCCATCTAACATACACACAAAGTCAGCTACGCTGAGTGAGTTCTAATAATTTAATTTATTCAAAAACCATAAGGTCATATTCTTTAGTTTATTCCACTCAGAACCCTCCGGTCCTTATAAAATAGTTTTATGATTCTTTAACGAATAGTTAACCCTATGATATCCCACGGCATCCCATACCCGTTCATCACCCGGGACTCAGCCCATACTACCAATAATAATAATAATAACCTTACAATTACATCGACATAGACTCAACGTACTATGCTAACAACTCATACCCAAGAATACGCATTAACTTGACTCTGGGTTAACACAACCTACCCTAGACATTAACATATTCGGCCTTAACCAAGGCTCTCACAATTAACTGACACGACTCTTATACCCGTCACGTCACAAGTCCTGACTCAACTGTCAGTCCAACTCTACATGTCACATTACTATCATCAACACATCACATTAACACTATCTCACACACAATAAATATAACTCATTATTAGCATGCAAATTAACACATATATACGCATGCAAACACATACCTTATCACTGCACCCTCGTCAGGTTGTTCAACACACCCCGGGCTCATCATTAACCTGTTAAATAAATGTCACCGTTGGTGACTTCCCGAAGGACCTCATCCTTCGCAATAATGACATGATGCAAACATACAACGACGAACACACAACACAAACAACATACTAGCAATTACATGACTCATTAACTATACTTGTACCTCACGCGTAACTCTAGAAGAACATATTTCTCAAACAATATATTATAAACATTTAATGTACGACACGACTCTTTCCGTGCGGCCCTTAATACGATATGCATTAATAACCCATACCCTTAACTCACTCATTCCCATGTTCCCACCATAGACCCTAAGATTGCTTAACAATTATTTTATATTCAACACGCATCGGGTTAGAACCTGAAATCCTTAACATATTCAATAGAGTAAACTTATTTCATAAGTGTATACGATAGCCCAAAAACGTTAAAAACATTTAAAGAGGGGATTAGAAACTCACCAGTTATGATGAACCTCAGTCCTAGCCTGGCAACTGACTACGCTCAAATCACTAACTTGTCAAGTGCGTGATCACAAGGTTAGAACATGCTCTAAACATACGTTGCATATCGCATAAATAGTTAAATTCTAACTCTCGACCTCGACTATTCGCTACCCCAGCTTCATAAAAATCTACTATAGTTATATGGGTTCCGGGCCGTCCTTGTCCTGCTTAGAAACCGTACGCCAAACCCTCGGGTTCCCATGCATGCACGTACGTGTGCATGCATACGCTTTCCACCGTGAACCACTACCACCACCGTGTACCAATAACCCAACCCGGGCATCCTACAGTTGGTTCTCATAATGGGTCATTTTCATTAAAAACACATTTATTGCAATTCAAACTATAGAGGAAGTCTTTCAAAACTCATTTATTACTATTTAATGTTATTAGCTTACCTCACGAATGCATGCACACCAATCCGAGTAACACCGCTCCCAAGCCAAGATACGTCAGCCCTATGCTTAAATGCAAAGCCATCTAATGTACACACAAAGTCAGCTACGCTGAGTGAGTTCTAATAGTTTAATTTAAACAAAAGCCATCATGTCATATTCTTTAGTTTATTCCACTCAGAACCCTCCGGTCCTTTTAAAATAGTTTTACTATTCTTTAACTAATAGTTAACCCTATGAAATCCGACGATATCCCATACTCGTTCATCACTCGGGACTCAGCCCGTACTACCAATAAAAATAATAATAACCTTACAATCACATCGACATAGACTCAACGTACTATGCTAACAAATCATACCCAAGAATACGCATTAACTCGACTATGGGTTAACACAACCTACCCTAGACATTAACATATCCGGCCTGAACCAAGGCTCTCACAATTAACTGACACGACTCTTATACCCGTTATGTCATAAGTCCTGACTCAACAGTCAATCTAACTCTACATGTCACATTACTATCATCAACACATCACATTAACACTATCTCACACACAATAAATATAACTCATTACTAGCATGCAAATTAACACATATATACGCATGCAAACACATACCTTATCACTACACCCTCATCAGGGTTACCCTCATCAGGGCGTTCAACACACTTCGAGCTCATCATTAATCTGTTAAATAAATGTCACCGTTGGTGACTTCCCGAAGGACCTCATCCTTCGCAATCCCATTTGCTGTGCCATAATAACACGATGCAAACATACAACGACGAACACACAACCCAAACAACATACTAGCAATTACATGACTCATTAACTATACTTGCACCTCACGCATAACTCTAGAACAACATATTTCTTACACAATATATTATAAACATTTAATGTAAGACACGACACTTTCCGTGCGGCCCTTAATACGATATGCATTAATAACCCATACCCTTTAACTCACCCATTCCGAAGATCCCACCATAGACCCTACGATCGCTTAACAATTATTTTATATTCAACATGCATCGGGTTAGAACCCGAAATCCTTAAAATATTCAATAGAGTAAACTTATTTCAAAAGTGTGTACAATAGCCCCAAAACGTTAAAAACATTTAAAGAGGGGGATTAGAAACTCACCAGTTATGATGAACCATAGTCCTAGCCTGGCAACTCGTCCAACTACGCTCAAATCACCAATCTGTCAAGTGCGTGATCACAAGGTCAGAACATGCTCTAAGCACACGTTGCATATCGCATAAATAGTTAAATTCTAACTCTCGACCTCGACTATTCGCTACCCCAGCTTCGTAAATCTCTACTATACTTATTTGGGGTCTGGGCCGTCCTCGTCCTGCTTTAAAACCGTACGCCAAACCCTCGGGTTCCCATGTATTCACGTACGTATGCATGCATACGCATGCAAAACCCTTGTCGGGTGTACTCGTTCCTCTTTCCCGCTTTCCACCATGAACCACCACCACCACCACCACCGTGTACCAATACCAATTTCCACCGAAGGTTCTCTTCGATTGCGCACCATTTTTCTTCCCGAGCCGTGACCACCATGAACCATCATCCCCTTGCTCACTGCCGTAGTACTCCGCCACCACCACCTTTAGATCGAAAGTGGTATCACCGCCGTCCTCCACTGTTACGCTGTTGAAGGACAACATCGCAGAAGCCATCGGCCGCAGCTAGGCATCGCTACTGCCTCCATCTTGTACGCATGCCGCCCGTCGCCTTCCTGCCTTCGCTGCTCCTTCCTTTCGGCGTTCGGCCACCTTCACGCGCTTCAACCCTCACCCACAACCATACACCTCCACTGTCTCCCGTTGTAGGATCGTAAGATTACAAGGTGATTCTGTTCTAGTTGATATTGGCGGAAATAATAGCAACCAACAAAGTAAACAAGTAAACAGCAAGAATACTGATAAATGCACTGTTGTATTAGACTTCTGAGATTACAAGTTTACAAGTAAAACACTATCAAGAAGCACTATCAAGGCACACTTTGTTTGAAGTGTTTACAAGATATATATAGTAACTTAGAATCAAGACAGACCCTTGATTCTAAGGATCAGATCTAACACAAGCCGTTGATCTTGTTTATTAAACTAAATTACACGCAAAGGCTAATCTAGTTAACTTTACTGAAACATCTTCTTTGGCATCATTGTTTGCATGCTTGGAGAAGCGCGTTATTGTCCTTTATTGGTTGAACCATTGAGGTTCCTTCTGCTTGGAGTGTGGCAGTTGCTTTTGCAGAAAGGTGTCAGAGGCGCTTCACATGGATAGTCAGCTGCAACGTTTGGTCTTCAGAGAATAAAGCTATCAGCAGCAGAGATGAGAATAATGCTGCTGATAAGCCTATCAGCAGCAACTTGTGTTGAACGCTGCTGATAAACCTATCAGCAGCAACAAGTGTTGAATGCTGCTGATAAGCCTATCAGCAGCAACAAGTGTTGAATGCTGCTGATAAGCCTATCAGCTGCAACATGTGTTGAATGCTGCTGATAAGCCTATCAGCAGCAACATGTGTTGAATGCTGCTGATAAGCCTATCAGCAGCATTTGTACTTAGAATAATTTGGTTGCAATCAGTCTTTGGTTCTACAAACTCCCCCTAGACTGATGCAACCAAAATTCTTCTAATCACTTTGCTGCTGAAGCTTTTGCATGTGGCGGACTATCCTTTCAACCTCATAGCCTCTTGGATCCTTGCTGGGATTGTTCAGTGGAAGTTCAGACAGAGTCTTGATGTCTTTGTGTGGCATTTTGTAGATTGCTTTGCTTGAACATCTCATCTGCTGCTTCTTTACATCAATCAGAGTGAACTCATCCAAAACAGCATTGTAGGACCAAGATACAAATGGAGAGTGGGACTTGAGTGGTTTGATATCTATGACCACATCTTTTCTAGGGTTGAAGTAATGTCTGATTGCTAGCATAAGATGTTTCCCTCTCTCATTTGCAGGCTCATGAGCTTCACCCAGCTCCAAAATTCTTCTTAGGTCTGAATCTAGTAGTTGCAGAACCTCATCAACAGACCTGTATGTAGATCTTCTTCTTTCAGTTCTCCCCCTGAAGATCTCAAACCTTTGATCCTGTGGATTGTAGACCCATTCAACTATGTTTCTTGAGTCTTCAGGTTCAGATGAGGATTTGGATTTCTTCAAGGGAGGCTGTTGATGAGTGGGAGCTGGGTGGGATGATTTGGACTTGTTGGGTGGAGGAGTGGAAGGTTTGGGGAGGAGAGTGGAAGAATGATGGACTGAGGAAGAGGTAGGTGAGGGAGAAGGCTTGGGTTTCTTTGTCTTTGGTTTTTCTTCTTCTTTGATAAGTACCCTTTTCTTGGAGCCCTTCTTCCCTAGTCTTTCTTCCTCATCCTTTTTAACTTTGAAGTAGAGGGCTTGCAGGTTCATGAAATTCATGGGACCTAGCCTCTTTCCACTATCTCCTCTAGCCTTAAGGAAGTCAATCATGACCTTCCTTTCTTCATGGGTTCTTTTATTCAGTGCAATGGTCTTCTTGGACTGTAGCTTGGCTTTTTCTTCTTCTTCAGCCTTTTTCTTGCTAGCCAATTGACCCTGCTGACCCGTGAAGGCTCTGTAAATCTCTTTAGTTGATAGTTTCTCAAGGTAGTCTGCATCCTCCCCTTGAGAGACTAGAGTCTTTACCCACTCCTCCCTCATTTCTTTAGCTAGTTCAGAATCGATTATTCTGAACTTAGCTTCTTCTTTCTTCTTCTTCTCTAATTCTTCCTCTTCTCTATTGAACTGTTCCTGCAGTTGAAGAGCAAGAGCTGCATCTTCTTTAATCCGGTCAACTGCTGGAATCTTTCTTTTCAGTTCATCCAGCTGTTTAGCATACAGCTGGATTGTTTGTTCTCTTAGGAGAATGGCTGTTTTTCTTTCTTGAGCCTTTTCCAGGTCAGCCATCTCCTCTTCTTCTCTTCTTCTTCTTTTCTCTTCCCTTTCTCTTTTCTCTTTTTGCAACTTCTCTTCATCTTCATCTGTCATGATTCCCTTTCCTTTGTTTACATTGGATGCCTCTGCTTCAGCTTCACTGATCACAACAGCAGATGATGATGCTGCTATTGGGATCTCTGCCTCAGCTTCATTGGCAAGTTGAGGGATTGACAAGGGACGGTCACTTTCTTCATCAAGTTGATACTCAGGACCTTCTATTTCCCTCAGTTGATCCCTAAGAGAAGATCTTGTGCCAGATGCTGCAGATGTGGCTTCAACTTGTGGAGTATCTGAGTTGGAGTCAGCATCAGAAGTTGACACAGACTCTTCCTGAGGAATCAGTCCTTCTTCTTCAAGATGGGCTCTGATGGTGACCATCATTGCCTGGCTTTCCAATGAGTTAATATTGCAGATGTTGGCTATGAGCTGAAAAATCTTGAATAGGAAGTCTGAGGGCAGCTGAAGGATGTTCCTGGTGTTGATGATGAGAGAGGAGCCGTTGCTGAGCAGAAGAGTGTGGTCAAGGGACTTAGTGCTCACCCAACCTAGCACGTCCAAGTCCTTGACTAGGAAGGCATACAGGAATCTTCGAAGGCCCAGAACTTCTTCTTTAGTGTGAAGACTGCTCCTTGTTATTTCAAGATTGCTAGGAGTCAGTCTCATTTCTGCGGCCGCCGAGGATTCAGGATAAGCTACCCGATTTGCTTTTTGAATTAGTCTTTCGAAGTGGGGTAGATTATCCTCCATCAAGTCATGGAACCTGCCAATGGCAAGTTCTGCTGAGAGATCTGATGAGGTGTTGATGCAGTTAGTTAAATGCAGTTGTAGGACTTGGAGGGCATTGAGAGAGTTCCAGTTCAGCTCTTCTACTCCGCTGAACTCCCATCCAATCCAAAACCTCTCAGCTGATCCATCATACCCCCAAGCTAGAATGGAGTCAAATTCTAGCTTCTTTGATGATCTGAATAGTTGGGGGGTTGAGGATTGACCAATGATGGCTGCTGCTTCAGGGATGATGCTGAATGGTGTATTTGTTTGTTCAGTGTCTTTAGTACCATTCAGCATTTCATCGACAGCCCTGACGACCAACTTCCAGTCTTCAGATTTCTCTTCGTCTTCGTTATCTGGGACTGGCAAGTCATGAATTTGGACAAAAGCTGGCTTGAATAGTGAGCTTTGAAGTAGAACCTGCTCTTGAATCCAGTCGTCAAGACTGTCTGTATCTTCTTCCATAGAGACCATCTCCTCCTTTTTGGTTGCATCAGTAGACATGTAAGCATCAGTTTGGGTGCCTACTGATACAAGAGAGGGAGTGGATAAAGTTGGGCATTGATGGACTTCATGCATAGAGACTTGGTGTCTTAGTTTGGACACTTCAGCCTCTAGCATAGCCACCCTGGCCGTCAATTCCAAGTTATGAAGTTTCAGTCTGTCCTCATCCACAGTTGTGGAATCCTTGGACCCAGATGGGGCCGTAGGCCGAGCCTCAGCATCCCCATCACCCGTGGTTTCTTGGCGCCTGGGATTCCTCTCAATGAGGGGAGTTTCCAAGGAAACACCCTCACCATGAGTTGTCGTGGTTGAGGTCTTAAAGATGTTGTCACTGTCCTCCTGGTCCTTTGATGGACCAGCAGTAGTGACAGCCTCTTCCACATCCACTCTTTCATAACTCCGAGAGTGGACCTTCAGGGTAGATGAACTTGGGTTGGGTGTGTTGGAAGCGAGATCAATCAGTACCTCCGAGATAGTGGTAGTTGGAGAAGGTACATCATCTTAATCAGGTTCCTCAACACTTAAGTTCAGAAGAGAAAGGGAGTGCTCAGGGGGCTGTTCTACGGATCCAGGAAGTGATCATAATCCTAATAGAGAGACTTTCGAAGGAGTCTCCCTAACAGTGTGGCTTTCCCTTATGATATTCTCACTAGAATGTTGTGATTCTGAGTGAGGGATGTTGGCTTGGGTTTGGGCCTTGGAGGCAAGAGAAGAAGGAGTTCTCTTGCCCCTTTTCCTTGTATATTTGGCTGCAACCGGGGTCCTGTGTTCCGGTTGAGCAATCAAACTCTGGGTGAGTAAATTATGTGCCTGTACATCCTCAGTAGAATGAACAGGGGTTCGATCAAGGGAAGCAGCAGTTTGAGTTTGTGGCAGTGAGGTGGAGGGTGTGGGATCAGTATCAGCTGGGTTTGCTGAACTGTCACCCTGGGCACTTTGCGTGTTCAACATTGTAGATAACAATGGAACATCGGCCCCTGAGAACTTTGATGAAACTGTTCTCATGGTTTGAAAAATGTTGTTCTTATGTCCCAACATCACGTAGATTCTTGCAGTTTTTGAAAGATCTTGGTGCTCAATGTTGAACACTTCCTGCAAGAATCTTGGGTACATGAAGAACTGTGATTTCACCCCTTCTTGAAGGTTGTATCTCAAACCTTCAAGAATGAGGTGGGAAAAATTGAAACCCGCCCCAGTTATCATACCGTGAATTACCGACGCAAGTCCGGAGCTAAGTTGGTTCCAGCCACTCCTCTTCTGGGATATGCATTGGAGAAGAGTGTGGCAGAGATACTTCCATTTGGGACCCATGAGTGCCTTCTCTATCGTATACTCTGTTTGATTTCCAGTGTACCCTATGGATACAAAGGTCCTCATGTATACGTCTCTTGGATAAGAGATGGCGTCCCCTTCATCTTGAAGCTTGAGGTGTTGGCGGAGCTTTGCTTCAGTGATAATCATCTCCTTGCCGTCTACTGTGCCACTGATTTGGGGAGTGCCCTGGTCAGTAGAATACACGGCTGAGCTCCAAAAATCTTCCATGTGGGAAGTATAAATGGTTGGGTTGACTGTTAGGGCATGGTAGATTTTGGACCGACAAAGGAAGTCGATCATATCATCGAATCCTTCGGATTTCTTGCCCTTTATTAGGCATGCAGTGAGGTTGTGATATGGGGAAAACTTGTCGTTTGGGTTGTTTATGTCTGCGCCTGCCATTGTTATGGATTTGGAAGGAAGAGAGAAGGGTGTTTGAATGGTGGTTAATTGTTTAGGGCTTTGAATGCTGTGGGGACGGGAGAGAAAGTGATGGGAGATAGGTTTGAAATTGAATATGAAGAGGTTGTGGGAAGGATTGAGATTGTGATATAACGGCAGACGAAGAAAAAGCAACTTTACTTGTACAGTACAACCTGTTTCACTTTTCATTGTTACAGCTGTAAAGCACTCGAGCAGTCATGGTAAAGACTGAGAGTAGTTTTTACCTCGGGTAAAAGTTAATGTAGACTTGTTTTACCCATAAGCAGCAAACTTGGTTGCTGCCGATGGTGAGCTATCCGCTGCAAACTTGGTTGCTGCGGATAGTGAAGTCTTTCAGCAGCAGACTTGGGTGCTGCTGACTGTTGTATTCATTCCGCAGCAAAAAGGTTGCTGCTGACCGCCTTAAAGCTGTCCGCAGGAAACTTGTTCCTGCTGATAACTTAAAGCGATCAGTGGCAAAGGCTTTGCTGCTGAAGAGTAAATCTATCAGCAGAGAAAAAAGTGCTGCTGACTATAACCTTTTATTAAGAACAAAAACATAGACATATTTACAAGGAAAGATAAAAATTAGAGACATGTCTTATTCAAAGTTCATCATGCCAATTGATTCAACTAGATATCAAAATCTTGCTTCATCAAAAGGTTTAGTGAACAAATCAGCATATTGCTCATTTGTGTGAACCTTGGATAGGACAATTCTCTTTTTCTCAGCTTGATCCCTGATAAAGTGATACCTGATGTCGATGTACTTAGTCTTGGAGTGCTGCACTGGATTATTCGTGATAGAGATAGCACTCATGTTGTCAATGTGAATTGGAGTCTGCATGAAGGTCATTCCATAGTCAAGCATTTGATTTTGGATCCATATGACCTGTGCACAGCAGCTTGAAGCTGCAATGTATTCTGCTTCAGCTGTTGAAGTAGAGACACATGTTTGCTTTTTGCATTGCCATGAGATGAGCCTTCCTCCAAGAAATTGACATCCCCCAGATGTGGACTTTTTGTCCAAGTTACAACCCCCATAGTCACTGTCAGTGTAGGCATAGAGATTGACATTTCCATTCTTTGGATACCATAGCCCAAGTTTTGGAGCTCCCTTTAGGTATCTAAGGATCCTTTTGACAGCTTGAAGATGAGACATTTTTGGAGCTGCTTGAAATCTTGCGCAGAGACAAACTGCAAACATGATATCTGGTCTTGAGGCAGTGAGATACATGAGAGACCCTATCATTGCTCGGTACTGATGTTGATCAGTGTCTTGTCCTTCTTTATCCGGAGATAATTGATGGTGCACTTGCATAGGAGTTCTTGCAGCAGAGCAGTCAGCCATTTTGAACCTCTCCAAGATGCTTTTGACATACTTGGATTGACTTATGAAGATTCCATTTGGTACTTGTTTGACTTGAAGTCCTAAAAAGAAATTTAGTTCACCCATTGAACTCATTTCAAGATTGGAATGCATCAGAACTTCAAAGTCTTTGAAGAGCTTCTTTCTTGTAGATCCAAAGATAATGTCATCAACATAAATCTGGACTAACAAAATTTCTCCCCCTTCATCTTTGATGAAAAGTGTCTGATCAATGGCCCCCCTTCTGAAGTTGTTGCTAAGTAGATATCCAGATAAAGTTTCATACCAGGCTCTTGGGGCTTGGTGTAAGCCATAGAGAGCTTTGTCCAGTTTTAAGACCTTATTTGGATGTGCAGGATCCACAAAACCTGGAGGCTGTTTGACATAGACCTCTTCACCAATCTTGCCATACAAAAAGGCACTCTTCACATCCATTTGATAGATCATAAAGTTTTTGGATGCTGCATATGCCAGAAAGATTCTGATGGCTTCCAGACGTGCAACAGGAGCAAAGACTTCATCATAGTCAATGCCTTCTTCTTGAGTGTAACCTTGAGCTACCAGTCTGGCTTTGTTCTTGACCACAATGCCCCTTTCATCTTGCTTGTTTCTGAAAACCCATCTTATTCCAATGGTTGTTTGACCAGGTGGAAGATCAACAAGCTTCCAAACATCTTGTCTTTTGAATTGCAGCAATTCTTCCTGCATTGCTTCAATCCAGCTGTTGTGCTTGAGAGCTTCATCAATCTTCTTGGGTTCCACCTGAGATAGAAAGCAAGAGAACAAACAAATGTTGGCTTCATGAGACTTACTTCTTATCTGGATACCTGTGTGGACTTGGCCAATGATGTTTTCCAGAGGATGCTCTTTGTTTATTCTCTGTGCTGGTATCACATCCAGCCATATTACCTCTTCAAGATTACTTTGGTTTAGATCAGGGTTGTCTTCAGTTGTGAGGAGAGGATCTTGGAGGTTCTGATCAGAGGCCTCTTCAGCATGGATTGAGGAGGCTTCATTAAAGATTTCTTGGTCCGAGAGATTGCTGCTTGTGGTGTTGGAAGTACCGGCTTCACCTGTACTGGCTTCAATAGCTTCTGCCACTGATGGAGGATCAATGGATGGCCTTTTCATCCTGATGAAGGGACTGGGAAAATCCAGTCTGTAGTCAGAAGAGGAGGTTGAGGCAGAAGATGTTGATTTTGAAGAGGAAGACTCCATATTTGAGAATATGAGAGGCTCAAATATCTGGGTGAAGGAGTCTATATCAAAGAGCCAGTTAGGACCTTTGCCTTGTTCACAGACAACGTGTTCCCTGCATTCCACATTAGCAGATTCTTCCACAATCCGAGTCCTAGAATTGAACACTCGGTAGGACTTTGATTGAGAGGAGTAACCCACAAAGTAACCTTCATCAGACTTTGCACCGAATTTAGGAAGATCTCCATGTGTGATGAGGATGGTACATGGACATCCAAAGGGCTTCAGGAAGCCAATGTAGGGAACTCTTTTGAGCCATAGTTCATAGGGTGTTTTATGGAGAGGCTTAACAATAAGGACTTTATTCTGCACATAACAAGCTGTGCTTACTGCTTCCGCCCAGAAAGTAAGGGGCAGCTTTGAGTCAGCCAGCATAGATCTTGCTGATTCAATCAGAGTCCTATTTCTTCTTTCAGCAACCCCATTTTGTTGAGGGGTTCTTGGAGCACTGTATTGCCTTTCAATGCCCTTGCTCTCACAGAAACTGTTCAAAGTGTGATTTTTGAACTCTGTTCCCTGATCACACCTTATGATCTTTACCTTCAGATTGCTTTGATTCTCTACCCTAAGAATATAGGATTTGAGAATCTCAGCAGTTTCATCTTTTGTTCTTAGGAAGAATACCCATGAGAATCTGGAGAAGTCATCAGTTATCACCAGACAGTAGGACTTTTTACCCATTGACATGACATTCGTAGGACCAAAGAGATCCATATGCAGTAGCTGGAGAGGGGTGTCATTTGTGTTCAATGTCTTGGGCTTATGGGAACTCTTGTGTTCTTTTCCTTTCAAGCAGGCAATGCAGTGATCGTCTAGCTGGAATTCTTTGTCAGGAAGCCCTCTGACAAGATTGTCCTTCACTAATTTATTGATTGTTTTGATGTTAACATGGCTTAACCTCCTGTGCCAGAGAGCGGATTCATCAACTGATGCCTTTGACAGAAAACATGAAACACTACCAGATGGAGTGGCTTCATTCATGTCAAGCACATATAAGTTGTCCTTTCTACGAGCAGTTAGGAGAATCTTCTCTGGAGGGGGTTTAGATAGGCCAGGAGCTAACACGAAACATTCTTTGTCAGTGAAGAACATCCAATGCTTTTGATCACATACTTGGGAAACACTCATGAGATTGAAGTCAAGTTCTTTAACATAGTTGACTCTTTCAATACTCATCCTTTCATTGGACACAGTTCCTTGTCCAGTGATAGATCCACCCTTTGAGTCACTCCCAAAGGCAACATATCCTCCATTGAAATGTCTGAAGTTAGAGAGGATGGACCTGTTGCCTGTCATGTGCCTGGAACAGCCGCTATCTACCACCCAAGAATTGTGTTTATTGCCTAGCTGTCCCTGCACATGGAAGATATCTAATTAGTGGGAGGATCATTGTAGCATGCAGCATTGTAGAAGATCGTTGCTAATTTGCCATTGTCAGCATGCTTGCAGTCAATGGAACCAGTAGTTATGCTTGGAGATTGTTTAGCCTTCCATTGCTGTGTTGGTGGTTTTCTAGCTTTCTTTACATTGTCGGCAGAGGATGTTGTTGCTGACAATTCTGGCTTATCCGCAGCCGATTTTGCTGCTGAAGGCTTTGCTGGAGCAGTAGCAGTTTTTGCTGCTGGAAGCTTTATTTTGGATTTTCCTTTGTCAGCAGCAGATACTTTTGCTGCTGATGCCGTTGTTTTTGATTTTGCTTTGTCAGCAGCAGAGACTTTTGCTGCTGAAGGCTTTGCCTTTGGTTTCCTGGACTTTACTCTATCAGCGGCGATTTTGTTTGCTGCTGATGGGGTGAACACAGATGAACGATTTGTAATCTGGTTAAAAGGGTTGAACTTGCATGTTGCAGCAAAGTGGTTTGATTCCCCACATATGATGCAAGTTTGTTGAGGTTTCTGCATCTTCACTCTTTGAGGGGATAGAGATTCTCTGAACTTTGTTGCCTTTGCATCATAGCTTCTCACCTGTTTGTTTCTGTTTGTTTTCTCAAAGGCATGCTACTTTGAGTTTCTTTGGTGTTCACGGTAGTAGAAGCAGGTGCTGGCAGTGTGGTTATATCTGCCACACACAAAGCATGATTTTGCCAGTTTGTCTTTTGAAAGGTAGACATAGTCCTTTCTTTGGAACAGATCCTTGAAGTTCCATGGATGGGCTTTGTTATGTTCAAAGGTGGCTTCTTCTAGGGTCCTTCGAACATTTGGAACCTTTTCTTCAGGTTTACAACATACATCAGATACCTTTCTCTTTGTGATTGGCATGAACTGAGGCTTGGAGTTTGTGGATCCTGATGTCTGTCCCTTTTCAATGTTTAGCTTTCTTCCACCTGGAGGATAGCTGATCTTGATCTGTTTGAATGGTACAGGGGCTGGAACAGCTGGGAGAACAGCAGGAACTGCAACTCTATTCAGAACAGCTTCAGATGGGGCTGTACTGGTTTCATCATGGTCTGAGTAGGTTGACTCAGATTCCGATGAGGTAGTGCAGTCTTCCACAAAACATGCATCCATTGAAGGATCAAGGTTTCGGTTTGCCGTGTCAAGATTTGCAGTATTGAAGCTTGGTTCGTGAATGGCAACATAGTCAGCAGGAGGAGGAACTATCTTGTACTCGTCTTCATGATATCCAAGTCCAGTTTTTACCCTTTCATGGACTTGAATATCTAACAATCTTTGTAACTTTTTAGATGAAAATTCATATTTTTCAACATGAACTTTTTGTTCAGCCAGTTCAGCTCTGGTAGCTTTAAGTTTTACTAATAGATCATCAATCTGAGTTTCAAGATTGGTTTGTTCATGTTTTAATGAAGAAATCTCTTTCTTAAGGCAGTTAATCTTTTCTTTGTAACTGTCTTCGACCTTTTTGAATTCAGATTTCATTTGGTGAAACTCTTCATTTTGATCTATTAGATTTTGGTTATGCTTTCTATAACCTAAAACTTTGTCAATGCAAGCTTGAGAGCAAAGATGTTCAAATACCTGAGGTGGTATCTCTGCGTTGTCTGCCATAAGTGCTTGGTTGGAGGCAGGAACATCTTCATATTGAAAAATCCAGTCAAATTCTGTAGTTCCAACATTTGCATAGGCTGCAGTTTGTGCAGGAGGAGTTCCTTGCTGATGCTGCTGCTGCTGCCTGGGCTGACCTTGGTAACCTTGTCTTTGATGGCTGGCACCCTGATTGGCTTTGGGTGCCTTGCACTTCCTAGCAAAGTGACCCATTTGGTTACAGTTGTAACATCGGTTCTTGCTTTTATCAAGCCCAACTCTGGTGTTTGAGTTGTTGCTTGGAACTGATCTCTCGGTTCTAGAATAAAACCTTTTTGCTCTGAGGGAGAGCATGGCATATGAGTGCTGAATATCCATTTCTTCAAGATCATCTGGATGAAAGCATTCCAGATCCTCCTTTATGAAGTGCATGCTGCTTGAGTTATCAGAGACAAAAGCAGTAGAGGTTGGCTGTTGAGGAGGTGCCTCAAGAAGAAATGGTGATGAGTTGGATTGTGAAGCAGTTGGTGTTTGAGGATGAGTAACAATGGGAGGATAGTAGTTGCTTGCACTAGGACCAGAATGATCAGAGTGAAGCGCTGAGGTGGTGGTGGAGGAAGTGGTAGCTGATTGATAACTGGAGCTCCTTTCTTTAGCTTGAATCATTTCTAATTCATAGGTTTTGAGCATGCCAAAGAGCTCAGTCATCTGAAGAGTCTTCAGATTCTCTGTTCTTCTGATGGACACTGTATATAATGTCCAACAACTAGGAAGAGATCTTATGAACTTCTTGAGAATGTCTTCATTCTCCAGCTTTACCTTGGAGCACTGCAGTTCTCCAACCAGGTACGTGTACCTGTTATATAAAACTGTTAGTGACTCACCTTCCTTCCAGACGAAGTTTTCATACTGTTGCTTGAGAATGTCACGTCTGTTCTCCTTGACCTCCTCAGATCCAGCAAACATCTTTTCCAAGGCTCCCCGTAACTCCTTTGCAGTTTTGTGAGCCTTGAAGTTGTGAAAAACTTCATTTGGAAGGCACATTTGGATAGCTCCTAATGCCTTGAAGTCCACCTCCATTTTCTTTATGTCTTCTTCAGAATACTTGGAGGGTTCCTTCGGAACTAGTGGTCCTCCGGAGTCAGCAGAGGCCACCATGGGAACATAAGGTCCATCCCTTATGGATTTCCACATTCCGTATTCATGGTAGCAGAAGAAGCTTTCCATACGGTTCTTCCACATATCATAGTCCTCCCCAGACACCAACCTCGGTGGGCGGTTGATACTGCCGATGTCTTCAGATCCATGACTTTGTGCCATTTTGTTTTGTGTGACTTGATCAAGAATAGAGTTTTGAATAGAATCAGAAAGTGATTAAACAAATGTTAGTTTGTTTAATCTTGAGCCAGAGCTCTGATACCACTTGTAGGATTGTAAGATTACAAGGTGATTCTGTTCTAGTTGATATTGGCGGAAACAATAGCAACCAACAAAGTAAACAAGTAAACAGCAAGAATACTGATAAATGCACTGTTGTATTAGACTTCTGAGATTACAAGTTTACAAGTAAAACACTATCAAGAAGCACTATCAAGGCACACTTTGTTTGAAGTGTTTACAAGATATATATAGTAACTTAGAATCAAGACAGACCCTTGATTCTAAGGATCAGATCTAACACAAGCCGTTGATCTTGTTTATTAAACTAAATTACACGCAAAGGCTAATATAGTTAACTTTACTGAAACGTCTTCTTTGGCATCATTGTTTGCATGCTTGGAGAAGCGCGTTATTGTCTTTTATTGGTTGCACCATTGAGGTTCCTTCTGCTTGGAGTGTGGCAGTTGCTTTTGCAGAAAGGTGTCAGAGGCGCTTCACATGGATAGTCAGCTGCAACGTTTGGTCTTCAGAGAATAAAGCTATCAGCAGCAGAGATGAGAATAATGCTGTTGATAAGCCTATCAGCAGCAACTTGTGTTGAACGCTGCTGATAAACCTATCAGCAGCAACAAGTGTTGAATGCTGCTGATAAGCCTATCAGCAGCAACATGTGTTGAATGCTGCTGATAAGCCTATCAGCAGCATTTGTACTTAGAATAATTTGGTAGCAATCAGTCTTTGGTTCTACACCCGTACCTGCCAACTCCTCACCGGTCACTTCCTACCCACATTACCATTACAGCCTGTCTCCCTCTTCTTCGTCGCCGGTCGTGACCACAAACTAAACCCTAGTCGAGTTTCTTACGCAAAACAGAAACAAGAATGAGAAGTGAAAAATGGCGCTAGAGAATTACCTTACGCGAGTTGGAGTCGTCCCCGCCAAATGCCGACGTAGCGCCACCGCCAACCACCTCTCCCCGCCTATTTTCTTCTCACGTGTCTTCCTCTTTGCCATCGCACGAAACCTAGCTAAATGGTCTAAGGTTTCCCGTTAACTTATATATATACATCCTCGAGTTGCATCCGAGTCCTTGTACTATCCATGACTACGCGTTTTTAACTTAAGCAAATCGTTAATCGGCCAACCGGTTCTATTTTGGGTAGTTACACGCAACCCCTTCGGCTTACCTACTAATTACTTTGCTTAATGCAGGTTCGGGTCATCCACCCACCCGAATCATTAGCTTTTGGATTTCTGGGATGTTACACCCGTCATGCCAAACAAGTACGTAACACATTCTTATACAAACCATGCAAACACAACAGTTATCAGAATATATGTGTTTATCACACGACAGTGCCTACGATACGTTTATCATCAACACCTTTCGCCTGTATTCGTGCCCAAAACATTAAAACATTTAAAAGTGGACGATAGAAACTCACCTTTGCTAGACGTAACTTGATCTCTAGAACTCGCTAACGTCTCGTGCTCTCTTTTCAACCTCACACCTATAATACACACAATTTTACGAGTCAATAATATGACTCGACATTAAACTTTCACCTACGCAAATAACTCTACGTCGCGCAAGTCCGCTTATACGTGCATGACACTAGGCATGGGATGCACGCACTACATGAATTCCCGTTCCCGACATCTCATATCGAGTTGAACTCCACTCCGAGCCTTCCTTCACGCTGTAGCATCCTTCCACGCGCATCCCCGTCCTCAGCCGACTTCACACGGCTACTGTCCGGCCTTAAGTGCCGCCCCAAGACCTCCCGGAACCGTCGTAGCTTGTCGTCACCTCCACCGAACTACCCCAGCCCCATAACCACCATTCGGACCACCCGCGAGCATCCTGCGTGTCCGCATTCGCTGCTGTCGCAACCGGCCAGCACCATTTCTTGTGCCCATGCGTTATTACGAGACCTCCCGGAACCATCACCGCCTGCCGCCACCGTTGCTGAGTCCCTCCACAGCCGTGACTGGCCATCATTGTCCCGTTACACCCGCCTTTGGTCCTTTCTTTCTTGTCTTCACCATCCCGGCCCTAGCCGGTTTCCTTCTTGCCTTTGCACGCACGCCGACCACCCTCAAAAGGGTTCGACCGAACATTCCACAACTCACCAAAAGCGTTCTAAAATGAAAACTAGGATAATAACGAATCGATATTGGGAGTATACCTTCGTACCAAGTGACTCGTGCGAATCGAACCACTTGAATCTCGCCTTCTTCCTCCACTCGTACACTACGAAACCCTAGGATCATATCACGTGTTATTACAATTATCTGGAGCTCAAAACATATAAGAAATGATTAGGGGATTACGTTTATACCTTGGATCGACCACGAACACGACGATTGGCTCCTTCTTCCTCCCCTTTCTTTCTCGGCAGCCGCAAGAGCAAATGGGGAACCCCCCATTGCCGTAACACCCTAAAAGGGTTCGAAACCATGGACCGGGATTCGGCCCTTGTGTGCTACCGGACTCTCGCTCGGGCTTGACGCATCTTGAAACTTTTACAAGGCTCCCCCTTAGATCTGGATAACTACACCTTAAACCCCGTCTAATTGTTTTTAAAACAATAACTCACAAATCCCGTCAAGTCTTCTAACCTCGCGAACAGTTATTTACAATAATTACAAACCCGTTTTCTAAACGAAAAACCAGGATGTTACAAGTCTTCCCCCCTTAAAGAGGTTTCGTCCTCAAAACCTGTATCGTCTGGACACAAATGCGGAAAGCGTTCACGCATTTCCGCTTCCGGCTCCCAAGTAGCTTCGGATCCCTTGCGATGCTTCCATTGCACTTTAACAATAGGGATCACCTTCCTTCGCAGCCTCTTTTACATTCTATCAAGTATGGCCACTGGTTCCTCTACGTAATTTTGCTTATCATCCACCACAATATTGTCTAACTGTACGTGTTCTGTAGCATCCGCCTAACACTTTCGCAAATGGAACACATGAAACGTTGGGTGTATCCCTGCCAATTCTTCTGGCAACTGTAGTATGTAGGCAACACTACCAACACGTTCCTCTATCATAAACGGTCCAATATATCTTGGACTAAGCTTTCCCCGTTTCTGGAAACAAATAATGCCCTTCCATGGCGACACCTTAAGCATCAAATAATCCCGTGCATTAAACTCTATAGGTCATCGTTTTTTGTCGGCGTAAGACTTCTTCCGATCCTGAGTGGCTTTCATTCTTTGCTTGACCAATTCTAACTTCTCGAACGTTGCTTTTACAACATCTAAACTCTCTAGCTCTTTTATCCGATCTCTCCCCAGCACACTGGGGTCCTTCACTTCCTCCTATAAAGCATCTCATACGACGACATCCCAATAGTCACATGATAACTATTGTTATAAGAGAACTCCGCCAACAGTAGGTGACCATCCCATGCACCTCCGAAATCAATCACACATGCACACAACATGTCCTCTAATGTTTGAATCGTCCGCTCTACTGTCCATCAGTTTGAGGATGATAGGCAGTGCTAATGTGCAATCTCGTCCCCATAGCTTCATTGAACCTCTTCCAGAAATTCGACGTGAATCTTGTATCCAGGTCGGATACAATAGAAATCGGCACTCCGTGCCTGGCAACGATCTCATTAACAAACACTTCGGATAACCTTTCCGATGAGAAGGTCTCCTTAATCGGTAGAAAATGAGCGCTTTTCGTTAGCCGATCCACTACTACCCAGATTGTAGCGTACCCCTTCACCATCTTGAGCAGCTTTGTAATAAAATCCATTGTGATGTGCTCCCACTTCCACTTCGAAATCTATAAGGGTTGGATTTTTCCATAAGGCTTCTGATGCTCTGCTTTAACTTGCAAGCATGTCAAACACTTTCTTACATATCGGATCACATCATGCTTCATCCCCGGCCACCAATAGTTGCCCTTCATGTCCTGATACATCTTTCTCGTACCCAGGTGTATCTAGTACCTTGACTTATGTGGCTCGTCAAGTACTTGCTCTCAAAACCCTCCAAACCTTGGTATCCAGATACGGTCATCCTTGACCCACACCCCTTGACTGTTCTCAGATAGCAATTCACGCTGTCCAAAAATCCTTTCGTCTTTTAGCCTTTCATCTCTTAAGGCTTCCGTCTGCACATCCTTTAATAACGTCAGGAAATCTGGCGTTACTATCGGTTGACACGCTTTAACTCTGATTGGCGTGTGTTCCTCCTTACGGCTTAACGCATCGACAACCACATTTGCCTTTCCCGAATGGTAAAGGATCTCACTGTCGTAATCCTTGATTATCTCTAACCACCTCCTCTACCTCATGTTCAACTCGTTTTTCTCAAAGAAGTAATTCAAGCTCTTATGATCTGTGCATATTGTGCACTTGATTCCGTACAAGTAATGTCTCCACAACTTGAATGCAAACACCACCGCCGCTAACTCTAAATCATGGGTAGGGTAATTCATCTCATGCGTCTTCAATTGTCTTGAGGCATACGCTATTACTTTCCCTCGTTGCATTAACACGCAACCTAACCCCAAATAAGACGCGTCCGAATACACCACTAAGTCGTCTGTCCCTTCTAGTAATGTTAACACTGGTGCTCAGTCAATCGTTTCTTTAGCTCTTAAAACGCACGCTCTTAATCCGCTCCCCAAGTAAACTTCACTCATTTTCGAGTCAATTTAATTAATGGTGTTACCAGCTTGGAGAAGTCCTTGATGAACTTCTTGTAATAACCAAATAACCCCAAGAAGCTACGCACCTCCGTTGGATTCTTAGGAGCGTTCCACTTCACTACTTCTTCAATCTTTGAACGACCCACCATAATCCCCTCTGGGTTAATAACATGCCCAAGAAACTGCACTTCCCGTAGCCAAAATGCACACTTTGAGAATTTAGCGTAAAGCTTTTCTTCCCTCAACGTCTCTAACACTTCCCGCAGATGATCTCCATGCTCATTCTCACTCTTAGAGTAGATTAGAATATCATCGATAAACATAATCACCGATCTATCCAGCATTGGCCGGCACACGCGGTTCATTAAGTCCATGAATGCTGCCGGAGCATTCGTCAAACCAAAGGACATAACCAAGAACTCATAATGTCCATAACATGTCTCAAATGCCGTCTTCGGAATATATTCTTCCTTAACCTTCAACTTGTGATATCCTGACCTCAGGTATATACGTGAAAATCACTTTGCTCCTTGTAGTTGATCGAACAAGCCATCGATATGCGGTAACGTATACTTGTTCTTAACCGTCAACTTATTGAGCTCCCGATAGTCGATGCACATACGCATGCTATCATCCTTTTTCTTCACAAACAAGACTGGTGCACCACATGGTGAGATACTTGGTCTTATAAACCCCTTGTCTAACAAATCCTGAAGTTTCACCATGAGCTCCTTCATCTATGTCGGTGCCAATCGATACGGAGCTTTAGCAACCGGCTAAACTCCTGGCTGTAGATCAATCTGGAATTTGATATCCCGTTCCGGTGGTACTCTCATCAAGTCATCAGGGAAGACATTCGGAAACTCCTGCACTACTGGAACCTTTGATAAGTCCATGCTTTTCGCTTCAGTATTGGTGACATAAGCTAAGTATGCCCCGCACCTACGTCCCAACGACTTCACCACCTTCATCATAGAGATAACTCTCGGTAGAGAGCTCACTCTGTCGCCATACACCATCACTACCGTTCATTCTAAGGATTTCAACCGTATCATTTTCTGTCGGCACACAATGTCCGCATCGAACGTGACCAACCAATTCATTCCCAACACAACATCAAAACCTCCTAGAGCAATAATAAAAAGCCTAACATGAAACCTATGACCCTCTAGATTAATAAAGCAGTCGTCTAATGCTTCAATGACTCTGGTGGGTGATCCCACCGCGGTCTCAACACTAAACGGCTTTTCAGTCATCCTAGCCGTCCTACACAAAATCTTGCAAAAAGATGGGGCTACGAAGCTCTTACTTGCCCCCGAATCAAATAAAACATAAGCTTGTACATTATTAATGAGAAAAGTACCTGAAACCACATTAGGGTCGGTCTTGGGTTGAGCTGCAGTCATTCTAAAGGCTTTGACTTTTGCTTTAGACTTTTCATCTTCTTTCTTCACTGTGACTGCTTCCTTGCTTGCTCCCACACTCTGTCCTGCCTTACACTCTTTCGCCAGATGGCCAAAAACCCCACACTGGTAACACTTAGGACTGCGAGGGTAGCCTCTAGCAAAATGTCCCGCTTTACCACACCTATAACAGGTACCTGCATCAGCCTTGTACTCAACCGATTACATCTTACCACACTTACGACACAAATTCGGACCATCGGTCCTAGCCTTCTTCACAAACAAAACCTTCAAATCTTTACCGAACCTCTTGAGGGGTACGGTCCACTTCTTATCTTTCGGTTTCTTCTCTTGCACCTCAGCTCCCATGACATCATCATACAAAGTCCCACTAAGCTCCACCGCATCGTTAAAACTCGAAGGTTGCTGAGCTTTGACTAAATGCCTAACACGATCTGGTAGGCCGGCTACATACAGCTTCATCAATCGCTCATCATTTCCATCTAAGTGCGGCACCAGACGTGCCATCTCTATGAACTTCGACATGAACTCACGGTGAGTCGATTTACCCACCTTGAGAGTCATAAACTCTCTCTCTACCCTTTCAAGCTCTCCCGAAGCATAGAACTTCTTCCTAACCAAACTCTTCAGATCCTCCCAAGTCATAGCTTCCAACTCCTGAGTATTCTTCCTTTCTCTCACCGAGTTCCACCAGCGTAAAGCCTCGACAGAGAAAGAGTGAGAAATGAACTTCACTATCTCCTCCGTCTTGCACTCACTGATAGAGATGGTGGACTCCATCTCAGTAAGCCAGTGGTACGTGGCCATTGCATCATTCAACCCATCTAACCTAGGCGGATCACACTTCTTTATGTTCTCGTAGTCACAGTTTCCGCCAGTTCAAGTCTTCTTCTTCTTTTTCTCCACCTCGACTAGCACTCTCGTCTCTAGCTCCTCAAACGCTGCCTTCATGATATCAGGCAAGTACACGTGAATCATCTCAACCACTTCCTTCTTAACTGCCTCGTGAACCTCTGGTTCGAATTGGAACCCTTCGTTGTGCTCAGAATGCACCGAAGGTTCAGCAGACACCGACGGTTCAATACGAACCAACACCTCGTCATGATTAGATTTATCGTCCTGTGCATTCTCACAATGCCCCCTACCACCAGCATTAGCAACAATTTGCCTTCAAGGTGCCATCAGTTACTGAAAATAATAACAAATAGAGCAATACTTAGGTATCATTTAAAACAATCCGAACAATGCAATTAGTTCGCCATTACCCTCTTGCTTTGCCTTTCAGGTTTTAAACCATCCCTGCATTGCATCTTGGCATAACACCCCTTTCTTAGCCTACTAACACACACACACGTAAACACTAACTCATACCTGGCGCTTCTGGCTTTTGGTTACGCGTGATGTCATTCCCTACACATTTGTCCCATTCTCAGTCTAAGTCTAGGCATCGAGGATGCCTATATTATTTAAATCACCACTCTGATACCAAGTTGTAACGCCCCAAACCCAGGAACCCACACGTTGGCATACACGTAAGCACAGTAGTAAATGACATCAAATAAACTCAATTAAATGCAACTGAAAATCAATAGTCAAACAAATAGTCTATGATCCGACCCAAACATAATCCAAACCAAGTACTAATATTCAAATGTCTTAACAACGAATAGTAAATAAATGTCATAACGATCACGCACGGTAACCTAACGCCATCCAGAAGCTGCCAACTCACATTTTCTCTTTACCTGAAATACATACTAAAAGTCAGCTACGCTTAGTGAGTTTAATAGTAATTTAGTAGGGATATTAAATCCCAAACACGTTATAAAATAATTTAAGTCTCATAGGTATTAGCTCATAAATGGGTTATACAAAATGATTGTTTCTTTCCAACGACGTAAGATTTAATCCCGCTTGCCTATTATGAGGGTACCGGCAAACCCAATCACCCGTCTGACCGCCGTCAGACACATTAACCCATTGACTAATGTCAACACAATATCAAGGTTACACTTAATCACCTGTCACGCCAAACAAGTATGTGACACATTATCATACAAACCATGCAAACACAACAATTATCAGAATATATGTGTTTATCACATGACAGTGCCTACGCTACGATTATCATCAATACCTTTCGCATGTATTCATGCCCAAAACATTAAAACATTTAAAAGTGGGCGATAGAAACTCACCTTTGCTACACGTAACTTGATCTCTAGAACTCGCTAACGTCTCGTGCTTACCTTTCAACCTCACACCTATAATACACACAATTTTACGAGTCAATGACATGACCTAGGTAGTATTCTTCCTATTCCTGATATCTTCCTTAGTTCTTTACCTTGATAGCTAGAGTCGAACTTGTTTATTGCATTCTTAGTTATAATCTTTAGTGTAGTAAACCCCCCAAACAAATTCAATATTAGTCCGAGTCAGAGTCTAGTATTGTTTCGTAGTGTCTCTAGGGTTCGATACTTGGTTTACCATTAAGTTGTGCTACACTCGATAGGTCCACTTGCATGTCAGTGCGGTTTAGTTAGAGGGTATTCCTTTTATTACTTAGGAGTTTAGGTTAGGTTTTATACTTATTTTTATAGACCGTCTGGACGACTTCAAGTTTTTGGCGCCGTTGTCGCGGACACTTGGCAATAGCAATATTAACTATGATTAGTTCTTTGTTTGATTTTTGGTTTATTTGTTTTCTTTGAGTCTGTTTTGTGTGCTTGTCCTATGTGCTACTTGTGTGTCATATCTGTGAGTCTAATATAGGATCGAGTCCTTCTGTTTTTGAGTCTTTGTTTCTTTCCATCTTAGAGTCTTTCTGTTTATGCAAAATACTCGTTCACAGGGGTCACCATCTTATTTAGCTTTCCTAGAACCTGAACGAGAGCTACACGAACGCACCCACGACTTTCAGGAGAGTTTGAAAGCATTGTGCGAAAACCAGGTACATTCTACTAGCCCTATTCCATTTCCTACCAAGGGCTACGTTGATCCACCATCGAGACGTACTGTACACTAGAGGGCTAGTGATGAGGTCACTGGGGTGAGATCTTCGATCACCCGCCTCGCCATTCCTAATGTCAATTCTTGGCAGATCCCATCACATGTTATGAGTACGATCACTCATGCTACTCAATTCCATGGCCTTGAGGATGAGGATGAGGATGCACCCGGACACTTGTCCCATTTTGTTCGTATATGTGATACCTTTAATATCACGGGTGTATCTGAGGACGCTATCTACTGGCGTTTATTTCCATTCTCACTCTCTGGGCGTGCATCCACTTGTCTTGACACCCTTCCTGACAATTCTATCATCACCTGGGAGGATCTTCAAGCTAAGTTTTACAAGAAATACTATCCACCTTCCAAGGCCGCTTGCCTCAGGGATCAAATCCACTCCTTCCGGATGGATCCCGACGAGCCTTATTACATGGCCTGGGAGCGGTTCAACATGCTGTTGAGCCGTTGTCCCCAGCATGGTCTGCTAGACTGAGCGATAGTAGAGAAATTCTACAATGGTCTCACCTTCGAGAAGCAACAAATGTTCAATATAGCTGCGGGAGGCCATATCATGGAGAAACTCGAGCCAGCTGAGTGCGAGGAGATTTTTGAGAACTTCACTCAACCCGAACAACAGTATCCATCTACTAGGACTTCCACTCCGAGTGCTAGATCATCCACCTTAGCCTCGAGAGGTGTGCATCAGGTCACTCCTGATTCTAGCGTGGCTGTTGCACTCGCCTCAATGGCTAACGAGTTTAAGGAACTAAAGCTCAGTGCTCAGCGGTGTCAAGTGTGCAGGGGAGGTGACGACACCCGGGAATGCCCAGTCAATAATCCAGAGCAGGTGAGCTATGCTGGAAACTAGTACCAGAGCCGAGGGTATAACAACCAAAATTCTTTTGGCACAGGATGGAGATCTGGAAATAACCCACTAGGGTTTAATGGTCGTCAGCAGTATCAGCAAAATGGGGGAGGAGATACAGGACCTAGCATGGGAAGCAGTGTTGACATGACTATGATAAAGGAGATGCTTGAGACTCAGACACAGCTGCTTGCTCACTTAGTCCAGCAGGACAGGGATACTAGGCAGAGCTTGGATAGCCACGACGCTCTATTAGAGAATCAACAGTCAGCATTCCATGATCTGAAATGCACGGTTGAGGATATCACTAAGAGTATGAAGGATCGACATGGAGGTCCATCTTCAAGCTCCAATGCTGCAGTGATGGCCGTGTCAGTTAGGAGTGTGAGGGAGAAAGAGGTTGCTGAGGATGACCCCCACTCCAGTGCGTACAGTATTCCGTCACCTGAGGAGGTCAAGAAGGTTGACCGGAGGGCTCGATTTGCTGAGATCGATGCCAAGACGGACGAAGAGCAGGTGGACGAGGAGAGAGTAGTTATGATACATGCTACGAAGGCAGAGGAGAAGAAGAAGGGGGTGAAGATGTAGACCCCCGAGATTGACATGACTCGTGTTCCCTACCCAGCACGCTTGCTGCCATTCAAGCAATCCAGGGAAAATAGTCACTTCCTTGACATGTTCAAACAACTCAAGGTCAATCTCCCGCTCATTGAGACTCTCCAGCGCATGCCAAAGTATGTAAAATTCCTAAAAGATCTTCTTACCAACAAGAAGAAGCTTGAGGAGGTCTCAAAAGTCTCACTTAGTGAGCAATGCTCTGCGGTGGTGCAGAACAAACTTCCAGAGAAACTAGGAGATTCGGGTCATTTCACGATCCCATGTCTCCTGGGCAGTTTTCCTTTGCACCACGCGTTGGTCGATATAGGTGCTAGCGTCAATCTGATGCCATATTCCCTTTATAAGCAACTAGACCTACGTGAACCACAACCGACGCACATGAGCATATCCTTGGCTGACCGTTCAGTCAAGTATCCATGGGGAATTGTGGAGAATTTTCTAGTGAAAGTAGGCAAATTTGTCTTCCCCGTGGATTTTGTTATTCTAGACATGGAGGTGGATGACAGAGTCCCACTCATCCTCGGGCGTCCATTCTTGTGCACCGCCAAGGCATTAATCGATGTCTTTGACGGGAAACTCACACTTCATGTGGGGGATGAGTCGGTTATATTTGATGCCACAAAGTCTGTGGAGGATGTTGGTGAGCATAGCCACTCCGTGTGCCTGCTTGATGCCTTCATGGACTACCAGCAGGACTCTGATCTAGTGTTACAAGTAGGTGAACCCACCCCCATTTTAGGAGAACCATCTGAGTGGGTGGTAGAGTTAGAAAGGTTGTTAAAGGAGCCGGACGTTTACGTCGATGATGTGCCTGATGATCTGCTGAAGATGATGGTGGAATTAGACGAAATCATAGGTACAACCCCAAGCGTGGGGAAGTTACTGGAAGTTGTAGAGGATCCTAGAGATCCCGGTGGAGGTTTAGAGATCATATCCATAGTTAATCCCATTCCTGAACCGCTACTCATCACCGCCGTGCATACTGAGATGGTGAGTGTTGACCCGACCCCTAGTTCCAATACCCCTAGGTCTAGGCCACCCCGTAAGAGAACCCGTACTTTGATAGAATCCTCTGATTATAGGATGGTGCAAACCCCAAGTATGGGGAAGTTTAAGGGTGATAAGTTGCTAGGGTATTTGAGACATGTTATCTTTGGATCTGGTAGGTATAAGCGGTGGTGGAAGGATAGGGGTGATAGCCACAAGGGATATTCGGTGTTTGTTTGGTTGTTGTTGGTAATGTGGAGGACTGGGAGACCGTGAAGGATGAAGGCAGTCCTAGTTAGAATCAAGGAGAAGGCTCCTGATAGGCTTGCTTGAATCTTGGGCAAGTGCCCGAGATGTAGAGTTTGTATGCTTTCTTTGGGATTGAGTCAGTGTCTTGTCTGTGTTTTTTGGTAAATGTGTTTTGTGTGTGTCGTGTTATGCAAGGACTCGCGCTCGATTCAGTGAAGAAAATCATCATGAATGAAGTTCCATGTATATTTACATAGGTTTTTATGCTTGGGACAGGATTTTAAAGAATTTGGGTGAAGAAAAAATTTGAAGGGGTCTAAAATATTCTAAGTATAAAATGGAAAAAAATTTCTTAACTTTCTGTTACCTGCACTCCTTCGGGGTACGCGAAGCATGATCACAAGTCTCTCGCGGTACGCGAGAGATAAACTTTGAGGCCGGCTTAAATGCCACTTCCTCACGGTACACGAGGAGTGGCCGCCAAACCTTCGTGGTACGTGAGGAGTCCTGGGAGTGGCCTTTTTCCTTTGTTTTCCCATGGTCTTCCTTACTCGTCCACCAACACCCATTACCATCCACACCATTCACCTCCACCATCAACCATTATCATTCACCATCATCCATCATATCATATCACACACCGACCATGGGTAACTAGGAACCATTTTTAGCCGATGATCCACCTTGCCGTGGCATTCTTGTCTATGTGATTGCCACCCATCGGGCATATATCCTTGCATTCTATCCAGATTCATTGTGAGTCTTTGTGAGTTAGTTTGAGTCTTTTGTTTGTGTCAGTTTAATGCTGCGGGTTTGTTGTGAGGTTTATTTTGCAGGTATTATTCGTCTTGCCCGTACTCAATATCCATTCGGGCGGGATGAATGCTTCTATTATTGTGTAAAGGCAATCCAACAGAGATGTGCAACCATGACCGAAATGCTATACGGTGCATACAAGGAAGAACAAAGTTGGATACATTGATTTGCATCTAAATTAACCAGCTAAGTCGCTTCTTGTTTGTTTATTTTTGCATTTTTATTTTTAATTGTGTCTTGCTTCACATTGAGGATAATATGTCTTTAAAGTGTGGGGATGTGAGTGTTTAAGTTTTAGGTTGTGTCTTTTATAAAAAAATTGAAAAATACAAAAAATTAGAAAAATGTCCTTTGAAATCAAAAGTTTTTGCATAGTAAATGAAAAATGATAGTACAACTGGATCTACTTGTTTGAGTTTAAATGATATAAATAATAAAAAACGCGTCTAATTTGTGATGTTTGGTAGACCCAGCCACCTTGAATGGCTTAAATAGCCTGTGAGTGTTACCTAGGATTAATCACATAATAAAATCATGATATCTTGTGGCTAGTCATCTTAGGGTAACGGTAATACTGAAACTGTCAACATAGGGTGATAGGTACCACATTAAGTTAAAATTTAGAGTTTTTAAAAATTTTCATGACACACCGCTCTCTTTTTATGAGAATAAATCCGAGTTTGGGTGGCGCCCATTCCATAAATCCATTATTCCATAACTATGAGCCTAATTACTTTGAAATATGAGTCTTGCTTATGTGTTTCCCTCTGGGATGGCGACTTGGAGGATACACCCCTAAGTGGGATTTATGTGCTTAAATGTGTAGAACCTAGTCTATGTGTTAGCTTCCGGGATAGTGACTTGGTTGAGACGCCTCTAGACGAAAGTTCTTATGCTTTAATTAATACTCATTTCCACCCATTCGATCCATAATCCATTGATTTCTAAAATAACTGTGAATCTTAGTTTAACGTGGTAGGCAAATCTATATGGTTTAACCCGTGCCTAAACATGACCATGAAACGGGATTAGGTAGAGTTGTAACTTCTAAGTGTGAGTCACATAGGTTGATTGATTGTTGTATAAAATGGAATTAGAACACATTACGGGGGCTAGATAGTTGGCGCTTGGGTTTAATCGGACAGAAATACTAATTGTTGTTTTTTAACGTGTGAGTATGTTTAACTAATTGGTAATTGATTATTAAAGTTAGATCTCCGTTATGATTCCATTGCAGACTTTTTTGAGGACGAAAAAAGGTTAAGTGTGAGGATGTTTGATGTTGTGCAAAGCACACATCTTTATTCCATAGTTTTCGTGTCGTTTTGATTAGTTTTCTATTCGTTTTGAGTCGTTTATGTTATCTATTGAGTCTATGTTGTGTTTATAGGTGCTCTGAGAATTACAAGTGAATATACGAAGAAACCGAGCACGAGAATGAAGCCCAAGGATAAAAAGTGAAAAATGGTGAATTTTACTTCTTCGCGGTACGCGAAGACCAGGAGACATTCTTTTGTGGTACGCGAGGGAAAGGAAATACGAGTGCGACTAATTTGTCCCTCGCGGTACGCGAGGGAATGGCCAATCTCTCTCGCGGTACACGAGAGAGTCGTAATCCGTGAAAAAACCTAAAAATAGAATTAAATAGAATTTGAAGCCAATTAGGTCAGGAGTTCGGATTCTAGCCGTCCAGGGAGAAGCTTAGGAGATTTTGGGGCCAAGGAAGTGGAATCAAGTGTCAAGTTGAAGACTTTGATCATCGGGTTTGTTTATTTAAGCGTTTTCGATTTCAAGATTCGATTTTGGTATTTGAATTTTTGTATTGAACCATGCACATGTTTAATTCTTCTGTTCTAGTTGTTTTGAGCATGATTCTAGGCTAAAACATTAAACACTGCTTAGGTTCATGATGAATGCTTGTTAAAGTTTAAGTTTTTATCGGTTTTTCTGATTCGTATGATGATTTGATGATCTTGTAAAGATCTTGGGTTAATAATTATGATAATATATGTATGTTTACTTCTGATTCGTGTTTGATTATTGATTCCTTGCGTTGATTGTGGTTGTCTACCAGTTTAATTAGCGTATCTAGGTCATAGATCGTAGGGTTTGTGATTTCGGTAGTTCGCTAGACGTAGTAGCCATAGGAGTTGTTTTTTACTACTGATTAAAAGTGAATGTGTGTCCTAGTTTAATACCCGAGTGGTGAGAATTAGTTGTCTAGTCTTCGTTATTAGGAATCCGAGTGTTAACAGTCTGAGAGGACGTTAGTATTAGGTGTCTAGTAATCGCTGCTAGGTCAAGTCATAGTTGTTATCTCAGGATTACCCCATGCATTCCTTGAATGTATGGTGGACGGTGAGACTGAGAAGTAATCTGTCCATTAGGGTACTTTATCATAGTTGGAAATACCCGAGAGGTGATCCAACAATCTGGTGAGTTATACATCTGTAGGTTTCTTAGTTGGTGACACACTGAGAGTGATTATGGATCCACTAGGTTGTCTAGAGCTGTTTCATTAGAAACTCAGATCCATCATAGTTCTAGAACCGATAGAAGTTGTACTTTGCAAGTAGGATTCCGACCTAGGTAGTATTCTTCCTATTCCTGATATCTTCCTTAGTTCTTTACCTTGATAGCTAGAGTCGATCTTGTTTATTGCATTATTAGTTATAATCTTTAGTGTAGTAAACCCCCCAAACCAATTCCATCTTAGTCCGAGTCAGAGTCTAGTATTGTTTCATAGTGTCTCTAGGGTTCGATACTCGGTTTACCATTAAGCTGTGCTAAACTCGATAGGTCCACTTGCCTGTCAGTGCGGTTTAGTAAGAGGGTATTCCTTTTAATACTTAGGTGTCTATGTTAGGTTTTATAGTTATTTTTATAGACCTTCTGGACGACATCGGTCGCCTCCACCGAACCACCCCAGCCCCGTAACCACCATTCGGATCACCCGCGAGCATCCTGCGTGCCCGCATTCGATGTTGTCGCAACCGGCCAACACCATTTCTTGAGCCCAAACGTTATTCCGAGACCTCCTGGAACCGTCACCGCCTGTCGCCACCGTCTCCAAGTCCCACCACAGACGTGACCGGCCACCACAGTCCTGCTACACCCGCCTTTGGTCCTTTCTTCCTTGTCTTCGTCATCCCGGCCCTAGCCAGTTTCCTTCTTGCCTTTGCACGCATGCCGGCCACCCTCAAAAGGGTTCGACCGAACACTCCACAACTCACCAAAAGCGTTCTAAAACAAAAACTAGGATAATAACGAATCGAGATTGGGAGTATACCTTCGTACCAAGTGACTCGTGCGAATCGAACCACTTGAATCTCGCCTTCTTCCTCCACTCGTTCACTACGAAACCCTAGGATCATATCACGTGTTATTACGATTATCCGGAGCTCGAAATATATAAGAAATGATTAGGGGATTACGTTTATACCTTGGATCGAACGTGAACACAACGATTGGCTCCTTCTTCCTCCCCTTTCTTTCTCGGCAGCCGCAAGACCAAATGGGGAGCCCCCCGTTGCCGTAACACCCTAAAAGGGTTCGAAACCGTGGACCGGGCTTCGGCCCTTGCGTGCTACCGGACTCCCGCTCGGGATTGACCCATCTCAAAACTTTTACAAGGCTCCCCCTTAGATCTCGATAATTACACCTTAAACCCCGTCTAATTGTTTTTAAAATAATAACACGCAAATCCAATCAGGTCTCCTAACCTCGCAAAGAGTTATTTACAATAATTACAAACCCGTTTTCAAAATGAAAAACCGGGATATTACAAATTCCCTCCCCACACATGAATTTCACATTGTCCTCAATGCATTTAATGCATGCATGAACTTAAATAAAAAATAATGCACAGGTAAAATGTACGTAGTAAGGGTATTCTCTGAATGTTGCCATGTCCAAGGAGTGTAGTGGAATTCCATAATTGCCCTACATAGCTCCCCCCCCCCCCAGTCAAGGAAATCTATGTAAATCACAAAAATATAAAGCCAAGGGGGAAATTTGGTAATGAGTCGGCGCGTCACATACCACAGAGTGTTAAGGCGAAAGACAACCAAAATTGCGCATGACAAATCTATCTCTAGGGTAGAGTGGACCGATATTACTCAGATGAAATGTTATGAAAAGGTCGATTAGGCGAGCCGCAGAAACGGGGAAAAAATTCTCATTCATTTAGGTAGCGTTTGGTATGCATGAATGAGAGGTGGAATGGAATGGACGATTACGAGGGAATGAAAAAAATGGTGTTTGGTTGGACAATGGAATGAAATCACCCATTTCACAAGGAATGTCATTCCCTCTAAATCCCTCAAATTCATTCCATCCACCCTCCTTGTTTTTTTTTCATTCTATCCCCTCTTTCACCCTTCATCACCACCACACCCTCCTACCACCACCACCCACCACCACCTCCCACCACCGCCTCCACCACCCACCACCAACCACCAACTCCCTCCGCCACCTCCACCTCCCACCACCATCGCCGCTGCCGCAACCTACAACCACAACGCCACCACCACTCACCGCCACCTCCCCCCACCTCCACCGCCATCGTCACCACCACCCACCGCCACCTCCCACCGCCTCCACTGTCACCAACCACCACTACCTCCCACCACCACCTCCTACCACCGCCTACATCACCCACCACCATCGCCGCCGCCTCCACCGCCATCTCTCGCTGCCGCCTCCACCACCCACCACCATCGCCGTCGCCTCCACCACCACCGTCGCCACACTCACCACCACCTCCCACCACCGCCATCGTCACCACCACCCACCGCCACCTCCCACCACCTCCACCTCCACTGTCACCACCACCCACCGCCATCTCCTACCACCACCACCACTGTCGCCTCCTCCACCACCCACCACCACCACCTCCTACCACCGCCACCCCACCCACCACCGCCCACCACAACTGCCATCACCCACCGTCACCCAATACCGCCACCCACCACCGCCGCCACTCATCACCGATTTTATTCCTTCGTCTTTTCTAGTCTACAAAACAACATAAAATAATGATTTATTTCATTCCATCATGGTTACCAAACAAGACAATGGAATGGAATGGTTCATTTCATTCATTTGTCTATTCCATTACCTCGTTCATTCCATTCTCTCGTCCATTCCATTACCCCATACCAATCAGACCCTTAGTGCTGAAAAAAATGTTGCTTTGCTCAAGCCTTGATTTTGTGCTCACCCTGCCACAAAATCGCATCAAAACATATTTTCTTACATTTTGTCCTAGTTATTGGTTTTACTAAAAAGTAAACATGTGTTGCCTCCCGAGAAGCGCCACGTTTGTTTACGGGTCCTTGGCTAGACCCAAACGCAAGGATATCAAAAGATAATATGAAAACATTTTTCATTCAATACGTAGCCTTACATGCAAAATTAGGAAAAAACAGAGGAAAATAACGTAAACCTACATATACGGGTTTCACAATAATAAAATCTTATGCCGAGCATTTTGGTCAATTTTTTAAAAATTTTAACAAGAAATTGGACTAAAAGTGTAGACATCTTATAGGGGCTAAAAGTGTTACGTTTGTGAAAATTTATTGGACTAAACCTGTAATTTCTGAAAGTTAGGGGCTAAAGTGAATTCCGAGCATACCACAGGTGCCATCAGTGTAATTAACTCCATTTCTTTATATATATTATAAATAAATATATAAAAAAGGCACAAATAACTCTCATTTAATGTCAAAATGACAAAGTTTGTAAACCACAAAAATACACATTGTGACACCAGACATTTTCAGGTTAACACCGTTAACACAAACTCAGTTGTCTCAAACATTCATTCATACGTTACACTTAATTAGGGTTAATTAAGTTGTCAGTTATCGCACAAACACTCAATTAACGGTAATTCAGAGAATTACCGAGTCGCACGAGTGTGTCCCCGAACGTTGGTGATTAATCAAAAATAATATTTCGAGCAATTATTAAATTATATTTATTATAATTTATGTGAAATTACGTGTTATGTGATTTTACGCTTAATTTGTGAACTTCCGTGAAACCGCGTACATTTACGCATAACTGCATGATTTTATTCGTTTTAGTAATTTTTATAAAAATAATTACTAGAAACTATTTTTAGTTAGTAGGATCATTTAATTTAATTAAAATCCTTTTTAAATAAACCAACGGGCCTCCTAAACTTGCTTAAACACATTCTAAGCCCATGGGTTAAACTATTTAATAGATTTTTCAAAATCCTAATCCCATTTACCCCATTTTGGTTGAAAATCCCACCCCACTCCTCTCTCAAATCGTCAATCTCACCTTCATCCTCTCAAAACATGTTGTAACGTGTTAGATATTGAAAATCATGCATGTTGTGCATAGCTTATTATAAATAGAAACTTTTATTTGAATTGTGATCTGCATGTTGAGTTCTAAGCATATGATACGTGATATGACGATCTAGGACGTGTTAGATTGATCTTATGAAATGTTAGTAATGATAGTTTCCAGGAAACGCGAGTCTCGAACATACTTTCTAATTATGGAAACTTACTAAATGTGGAAACGTTTTTATTATGGAAACTTACTAAATATGGAAACTTTCTAATTATGGAAACTTTCTAAAAATGAAAAATTTGCTAGCATACTAGAATAATAAGGATTTGTTTCTAAGTGTTACATGCATGATCTTATGTGTATATTATGTTAGTATTATGCTAATCAAACATTAATTCGTACATTGAGTCACCAACGGGTCGTCGGGTCAAACTTCAGTCAAACTTGTAATTCTTTTCAAAACACTTAAACAATGAGATTGTTTGGATGCAAAGGGTCTTACGAACCAACACGAACACACACTCATAAACTTATGAAATATAAGTAGCCGTTAGCGGGTCACATGTCTTTCACTTGTCATTCTAGCACATACTCTAAGGTGAGTTTCACAACCCCTCTCTTGACTTACTTTCCTTTTTGGGGGAAAAAGCATGCGCACAAACATTTTAGATCTTGGATTATTGTATTATCACTTGCTTACTAACGTGTAAACATACCATGAAAGTCCTTACAGCTCGAACCGTTAGTATTGCAACATATCAAGGTAATTTCAAGTAGTACTACTGGGTTTGACAAACCCCACTTGCGTTAGTCGCGTTAACTCGATTGGAGGTCGAACAGGTGTAATATTGACCTAGACATTTAGCCATTGTTCGGTAGACATGGCTGAAGGCAAACAAAACAAACAATCAGCTTTGGTTGGGAAACATTTATAGTAGCATTACATAGACTCATTATCTATTGATATACATTATTTACACTATCTTGCAAACATTATTTATTTACAAACCTGTAAACTCACCAACCATTGTGTTGACACTTTAAGCATGTCTTTCTCTGGTCGCGAATATACACAATCAGGACTATGACACATTGAAGTGCATGGTTTTCATAAACACATTAAACACATTTTCTTACTTTATTTACTTTGGGTTTGGGCGCCTTGTTTTGCGCACTTGGTTGTTCTTGTACTTGGTTTTTATTTACGCTTCCGCAGTACTTTTAACTTAACGGCATTGTCTCGTGACTATGAGCAACACTGGTATTTTTAAAACTTATATAGTGGTCGTTCAGTATAACTAATGACAATTATTCTGGTTTGTCACGCGTCTCGTGGTAAAACTCCGCATGTGGATTTTGAGGGTCAGACACACATGAGAAAAATAAACTGACAAAAATGACTAAACCTCTTAGACAAAAATGACACTTTACTGTATATATATATATATATATATATATATATATTACGTTTCCATCTTAATTAGTTTTTCTATTTAAGAATTCGTAAGTTTACACAATTATTTTTATTAATTAGTTATTTTTATAAATTCTATTATTATTATTATTATTATTATTTATTATTATTCCTATTATCTTATCATTAACATCACTTTTTATTTAATAAGCTTATTATTATCATATTAACATACATTTAAACATTTTTAAACTTTTATAAAATGCAATTTTTATTATTACTAATCCAATCATAATAGTAATTATTATCTTCACATCCGGACTTTTGCTCAGAAGTAGGGGTTTGAAAAAGTCACATTTTAAAAAATAAAAAATAAAAAAATTCATACCCTAATACCAAATGCTATTATTGTTGTCTTTAACATAAATTATTAATTTAGACCCCTTAACTATAATGCATAAAAATTTTGGTCATCACAATCCTCTCTCCTTTCTAAATAATTTCTTCCCCAAATTTTAAAATTACTAACTCTAAAATAATTAAACTACTGTACACGTAATACGCGCAATATCTGATATTTCAACACTCTACTCCGATGTTCCTATAAAACACAACAAAACTTCCATTTCAAAATTTGGGTTCTTTAGAGTAGAATAATATGGAATAATGGATTTGGTTGACACGCATCAGACACCACAATCTTATAGGTCATCCCTATTGAAAAAAGTTTCAGAAAGGCCAATATAGTAGTTGGGTATTTAGGATTCAAAAATCACAAGCCAATCGTACTAAAACTAACATTTTGTTTTCATTTGTTTGGAAGTTTGTTAAATGCCTATGAATAATCATTTGTATTATTTAAATCAAACTAGAAACATATGAGTCTTGAGTATAAGAAACTAAAATAATAATACAATTATAGTAACTTACAAAAGGCAAATAGCAAAACACTAATGTTTATAGTATAAGCATTAAATGCATATGAATTTTATAACTTTTTTTTTGTCTCTCTCTAAACATGTCTCTCTCTCTCAAAAATATTAAAACTTTCTTAAAAATATTAAACCTTTTCTTTTTATTTTTTACTAGAATGGCTTGAAATTGTTATTACTTTGATATAAATGCAAACTATTTTATGGTCTGGCCTAACATTACAAGCTTTAGGGTTTAATCTTATATTGTATATATATGACCAGGTTAGAATCTCGTGTATTACACGAGATTGTATATTAAAAAAGATAAAACTTATAAATTTGTAAATACGTCATAACTTGTCAGACTATTATGATCGTCTCGAGATATATCAAGTGGAAATGCGTGTGTACATAACAAATTAGTATTTTTTTTTAATCAGTTATATTTTGATTTTCTATTATATAATCTTATTTAATATAATTAGTATTCTTCTTTAATAATATATTTATAATATAATTATTATTTAATAAGATAGAGGCGCATTAATTAGGAGAGAGAGGCGGGAAAACTTATATGAGGAGGCATGAGAAAATGACAAGTGTCCATCTTAAACCTTTATTTATTAGATAGAATAGATATAGATACGTTGTATCTGATAGTTGTAATTACTCCCGAATGATTGAATATTGTTCGTTTCTCATTTTCACTCTATTATATTTCACATTATCAACACAAAAGTGCTCACCTGCAAAACCCTAATCCCCTTCCATTTTTTATTATCTAACATGATCCCACCCAACACAAGTGTTAATTTTTGATTACTTTGGAGGCTCCACTTGTAAGACGATGCAAATCAAATTAATCCAGCCGATAACATTTTTGTTGCTGCTGAAACTGCCATCTCGAGCCAGAATAATGGTACACGTTTTCTCCGATATACTATTTTTTGCTACTCAGGTAACAAATTGAGCCCTCTGTAGTTGATATATATGCAATGCACACATCATCCTACAGTTAGGTTATTTGCAGGGGTGAAGGTTTGAAGGGGCTAGGGGTGGCCACGGCCCCCGCCGTTTTTTCCGTTAGTAGTATAAAGTTTTCCGTTTTTGTCCGAAATTTTTTTTACGTATTGAGCCGGCTCCCGCTGTTTTATTTCCCTAAAGAATTCTTGGCCCCCTCTGATTTTGTATATCGCTGCTTAACGAGCTGAGTCCTTAATCGCCGCTGCTGCTTCGCCAATCGCTGCTCCACCTGCTCACTACCAGTCGCTGCTCCACCGTTGTAAGTCGGTAGGTGTTGAAACTTGAAACACTTAATTTCTTGATTTCTTGCATTCTTGATTCTTGTTAGTTTGTTACTGAATACTAGCCCTAATTTCTTGATTTCTTGCATTCTTAATATCCACTCAATTCATGTAAGTTGTATTATTGTTAAATACTAGGGTTAAACACTTAACGGATTATGATTAGGATTATTAATGATGAACAAGAGATTGATGATGAATTGATGATGATTATTGTTAATACAATCTTATTGTTTTTTTTTTGTTAGACATATTATGTGAAAGTTGAAAACTTTAACTATTAGTTATTTTTTTAAAAGAATTGATGATAAACAACAGAAAAAAAATAATGATGAACAAGAAAACAAACGTCACAAATATTAAAGGTCGTCGGGCTGAGTTATAATTTTCTTCCATTTCAGGTGCTTATCATTTTTCTTTCGCATTATAAAAGATAGTTTTATATTTAAAGTTATTTATTATTGATTTGTTTGGCCCGACCCGAACATATAACCCGAAACATAGCGATAGGAAAAAAAAATTTGATATCATGACTTTCGGCCCACGCTACTTACTTTTTCAAGCTCCACCACTGGTTATTTGCATATTGATTTGGTGAGCCTTGGGTTGGCTTTTCTTTTCTAGAAACTAATGTTATGTTTATCAAAATGAAGACAACAAATATAGAAAATCTAAAAACATCCCGTCTGTGACCCATAAAAATAAAAAGAAAGAAACAAATCTCTCTAGATTCTCTTGCTCCATTGTTTAGAACCATTAGTTCTATCTAACCTTGACAACAATATTTTTCTCTACCACCATCGAGCTGTCAGTTGATCCTATTTACCTCGGTCCAAACGACCCCTTGGTTGAGTTTGCGATCTACCTGTTTGAGTCCTCACTCGGCAACCGGCTTAACCATTGATATCATCAGGGCCGGCCCTGGGGTAAGCCGAGCCGGGCCGCCGGCCAGGGCCCTTTTTTGCAGCGCTTATGTTTCATCTTCGTTTTAGTTAAACAACTGCAAGCCCTGTCACATGGCGTCTTGTGTTTCAAACCGAACCGTGAACACCCCTATATCATCATGATTCCTCTCTCTTGCAGCGCTTGTGTTTCATCTTCGTTTTAGTTACACAACTGCAAGCCCTGTCACATGGCGTCTGTGTGTCTCGAGATGGCCCTTACGAAAACCTAATTTCTTCATCGATGGTGTTGGGCGTTTTGTGCGGCAACGTGGTAAACCTGGTCAAAAGAAGAGTCACACAGTGAATCAATTTTTAAAGTCCTTTTCACATTCCCATATATTAAATTCACACCTAAATTTTTAAAGTCCTTTTCACATTCCCAATTTTTTCGGATTTTAATAACTTTCATCTTCTGTTTATTATTGCCGTAATCGTTGGACTAAGCCCACTGTTTGAAATTGTTAAACCCATTTTATGGCCTAACTAATTGATAGCAGTTTGTTTGAATGGCCCATGATATTATACATGTATGCATATCTGTTTTATAGAAAATAACGTTAAACAGATCTTGATTTCGACAATTATATGATAATTCATGAAAATAAATTAGCAATGAAAATTTCGATTTAGTATTTAAAAAAAAACTTACATGAATTTCTAAATATCTTCTCAGACATCTCCGGTTTTATTCATTATAAGATACAATGAAAAAAAAAATCACATTACAAAGCGCACTCGACATCTTCGGCCGTAACTATTTCCCGGGAATCTAAATGCCAAAATTTCATTTTGACAACAAATAGTCTAGGATAGACAATCCTTGACAGCGAACAGCTTTTTTTTTCTTCAAGTGGATACCAAAGTCATGATCCTTCTCATCCAATAAATCCTTAAATACCTAAACGGAAAATAGCTTATAATCCATGATAGGAACAAGGCTTCACTCCATCAAATGCTAAAATCGTTATCTTTCTCCTCCACCACATCCCGAAAGACCTAAGAAGGGAATACCTCACCATTGAGGATTTTCTCGACGTGTGGAGGAACATCAAAGACATGCTTGATCACTAGAAGTTTGTCCTCCTAAATCTCACTACAAATCTTCTCCATCATCAATAAACGATTTTAAGTCGGTTAGCAACTACAATTTAGCTCGTTTCAACATTACCTCTGAGTTGAAGCTATATAGAGAGAACATCATTGATGTTGCAATGATTGACAAGACGCTCTACACGTCTCACACTCATAACACGCTTATGTCGTAGCAATACCGAGAATATGTCTTCCTGAAATATTCGTAGATGATATCAGGTCTTCTGATAGCAACCAACTGCTATTATCCCATTCCTTGATATGAATGTGTCTATCTTTCAAGGTGGATGGAGGAGAAGAAAGACGTGGCCCCAACAGAGGCCATATGTATGGAAGAAACAACTAATGGATGTGAGAGGCTTATCATCATAACGCTACATCAGTGGTTAAACCGATAGAATATGGGTCGGCCACTAAGAGGGAGACCTTACAAATGCAAGAAAACATCCGCTACAAATACGGAATGACCAAACATGTTGCCGTCTTGTTGAGCTCTAAATCACTAAAATACAAGGGAAAAGAGGTTGAAACAAATGCATCGAGGCATCCTTGTAGCCTCGTTATCAACCCTTCATTTGGATACTATTGATTTTGTCATCACCGATGAAAACATAAAATAAAGTTTTTGTAACCTATCGGATGCTCCAGAAAGAGCAAGGTAATCTTACTTACCAAGTTTATACTACTCTAGCATATAGCAGCACAACTAACACTATCCTAAAACATATAATTATAATAATAATCTTATCGGTTGTCTTTAGTAGAGACACTTATTGGTACTATCTCATATGTTGGTGACCTTATTGAATGCTCCATGTCACACCTCCAAAATCCACTAACGGAGTTTTACCGCGAGGTGTGTGACAAACTAGGATCTCCGTCATTAGCGACGTCACACGACTCTATACGAGTTTAAATAAAAATCGTTAAATGTTTAGAGTAAATGCGGAAGCGAAAAGATTAAATATTTAATGCACAAATCAAACGCGCCCAAAAGTCAAGTTTAACAAATGTAGATAAATTGTTTAATGTTTGCAATAACAGAAAGGACGCCAATGCATGTCCTAATTGTGCACCTGTGCCTTAGCGACCTGAGAAAACATGTAAGAAAATATGTCAACACTAGGTTGGTGAGTTCATTGGTTTCAGTTCATAATAGTGTTTGCCAGATTATGTACATTCAATATATATCAATAGGTAGCTAACATATGTTCAAGTTTACTAAAGCGCTCGCAACCGAAGCTGAATATTTGTTGTGTTTAATGCCTTCCACCATGTCTATCAACAGTGGTGATGTGTTAGGTCAATATTACACCCGTTCGACCTCCAGTCGAGTTATCGCTACTAACTCAGGTGGGGTTTGTCTAACCTAGTAGTACTACTCAAGACTCGCTAAGTTCATATTAAACGGTTCGATGTGTAAGGACTTTCATGGTAGAGTGTTACGCCTAGCTTAAACAAGTGATATTTAAGAACTACAAGAATGTAATGTTCGCGTCATGTTTTCTCCCCCTATTTTAAAAACAGCAAATGGGGTCGTGAAACTCCCCTGAGTGTGTAGAGTGTAGGTAAATAGCACCACACAAGGATGCAACAAAACCACGAATAGTGTGCAAGTGGATAGTGTACGAATGCCCAAGAATATGATCACGATTGTTAGGGATACGTAGGAATATGTGACGACGATATGGGTAGATCGGATGTCCTAAATATGCGCATGGATAGCGAATAGAGATCTTGTCATCGGGATTAGAAAATCCGTAGTTTGGTATTTAGTACGGATGTGATTTATGTAAAACACAACTAGACACGAGGTAAAAATATTAAATAATAATCCGTGTGATTTTGTGAACGAAATAATTGTTTAAGCGATAATAATAAATATATAATATTTAAAAAAAAATAATACTTACAACCAATTATGAAATTAACATGGGGTGTATTATGTTCAAAATTCCCTTTAAATTAAATAAAAAGACCAAAGGAGTAACACACGACTTTGCCTGGGTATGGGGCGCCAGCGTGCCTGGGCATGAGGCGCGACCGTGCCTAACCAGGAGGCACAACCATGCCTAGACATGAGGCACGACCGTGTCTTAAGCTGTCCAGAAAATAAAAATGAGTTGTGGGATTCGAACCCTGGTCTCTCCGACAATAGCACAACACTTTAACCAGTCCTTCTCGATAGGGTATCACGTTATAGACCCAGATCAGATTGGTTTTAATTTTTAAGTCCTCTGAGTTCTTCCCCTAATCGCGATCCGAATCAAAACCAGTCCTAATCTCATGGATTTCGATCGCGATTTGCAATAGGGGTTTAGGGGTTTTGTTTATTAATGTATTGAGATCCTGTTGTTGTGTTTAATTGCAAAACTCATCAAGTCCAGATTGTTAATTGCTCATTTGAAATACTGGGTTTTGACCATGGAATCAAATTGACTAAATTCGATAAGATTAATGGTTAGATTCATGGGGCTTTCACTGAGTATGAGATTTTGAATCTAATCATATAGATTCATTGGATTGAGATTGAGTCTAGGTTAGCGTTCGATTAAACCACCTTTGCGATGAACCCTAGATTTTGTTCATGATCAATTAGATGAAATAAGCCCCAATTAGGTTAGGGCTTTCATTACAGAGGTGAAAACGAATCTAGGGGTGTGTTCAATTACCTGAATTGATGTCGGATTGATGGAGTTCGACAAAACCACAGTTGCGACTTCGAAGGCTTGGTCTCCGACGTCTCCGGCTTTTTCTCCGGTCAAATTGGAATGTGAGAAAGGTGCAGAGAGACTAGACTTAGGTGTGCAAAGTGTTTGCTTGCAAAATGGTAATCTAAATGTTTTCGAGGGTCTTAGGTGAAAGGGTCAACAGTTACGACTCAATGAGCATAATTATGATAAATTCATAATGATTAACGATGTTAAACGCTTAAAAGTTGTTTAATGATAATCAATATCATCAATGCCTTGTGTAATTGTTGCGAATTCCAACCATCTTTGGAGTTACAGGTTTGATTTTGGATCAAAGATGTCGATTTTGACTTTCCAAAGTCAAAGAATTGAGTTTAGGGAAATTACAGCATTAGTCCCTAAAGTTCCATGTGTATTATGATAGAATTGGTCCTTGTGGTTTGCAATTAGTTAACTGAGTCAAGAGATGAAGGGATTTGAGTTAAAGTAGTTATCCGGAATTTGTCGGGTGTCACATCATCCCCTAGTTGAAAGAATTTTCGTCCCGAAAAATAAATAACGTTGCTAATTAAAAAAAAATCTGAATGTCACGTCATCCCGTAGTTGAAAGAATTTTCATCCCGAAAATTAAATAATACCTTATGTGTTTGGCGTGGATTGCTTGAAATCATCTGATCCTCGCGCTTCCATGTGAATTCCCTTCCGCGTTTCGAGTTCCAACGAACTCTGACAATAGGGATTTTACTACACTTGAGCGTCCATGTGAATTCCCTATCCATGATTTCGACCGGTTATTCAATTAAGTGTAATTGTTCGTCGATTTCTAGTTCCTTAAGTGGAACCACGAGTGTCTCGTCTGCTAGACATTTCTTTAAGTTTGAGACGTGAAAGACGTTGTGTACACCACTAAGTCCTTCAAGTAGGTCCAGTTGGTAAGCTACTTGCCAATTCTCTTTTCATTAACTTGAATGGTCTAACATAACGAGGATTTAGTTTGCCTCGTTTCCCAAAACGGATTACACCTTTTCCAAGGTGAGACTTTTAATAGGACCATGTTACCTACTTGAAATTCCAACGGTTTCTGACGCTTATCGGCATAACTTTTTTGATGGTCACGGGCTACCGCCATACGATTTTGAAATTTGCACAATTTTCTATAAGGTTTCGTGCACGAGTTCAAGACCCGTAAGTTGGCTATCACAAACTTCGCCCAACAGATAGGTGATCGGCATTTTCGTCCACACAAAGCCTCAAATGGTGTTGTCTTGATGCTAGTATGATAGGTGTTATTGTATGAGAACTCAATTGAAGGCAGATGAGTTTCCCATCTGTTACCGAAGTCAATTACACAAGCTCGTAACATGTCTTCTAGAGTTTGAATAGTACGTTCGGTCTGGTCATCTTTTTTAGGATGGTACGCTGTGCTCATATCCAGGCGCGTGCCTAGAGCTATTTGTAAAGATTGCCAGAAACGTGAGGTGAATCGAGCATCTCGATCAGAAATGATTGAAATTGGCACTCCGTGTCGAGAGACTACTTCTTTTAGATAGATACGAGTTAGCTTTTCTATCTTATCAGTCTCTTTGATTGCTAGAAAATGAGCGGATTTGGTCAAGCGATCTACGATCACTCAGATGGTGTCACATCCGCTAGGGGTTCGAGGTAGTTTAGTGATAAAATACATGGAAATCTGCTCCTATTTCCACATCGTGATTTCCGGTTGTTGGAGCAAACAAGACGACTTTTGGTATTCGAATTTGACCTTCGAACAGGTTAAGCACTTGCTCACATAGGTGGCTTTATCAGCTTTCATGTTCGGCCATCAATATAGAACTTTCAAGTCATGATACATCTTATCGGAACCAGGATGAATAGAATATCGAGATTTGTGAGCTTCATCCATTACAAGTTCCCTCAAGTTCCCGTAAACTAGGACCCATATTCGCTCTGCGAAGTAGTGAATATTGTCTGATTTAACCTAAAGTTGTTTCTCAATGCCACACGTGGATTCTAACGGTAGGTTTTCATCTTTCAGGGCTTCGAGTTGAGCATTATGGATTTGATCAGGTAATTCAGTATCAATAGTGAGTTACAATGCTTGAACTCGTCTATGCTTAGTTCTTTCTGGCTTAGGGCATCAGTTACCACGTTAGCCTTGCCCGAATGATACTTGATAGCACGATCATAATCATTCAAGAGTTCGATCCAACGACGTTGTCGCATGTTCAACTCTTTCTGTTCGAAGATGAGCTGAAGACTCTTGTGATTGGTGTATATGGTGCATTTGGTACCGTACAAGTAGTGTATCCAGATTTTTAGTGCAAACACTACAACTCCTGTCACACCCCCAATTTCAACTAACGGAGTTTTACCGTTTGAGAAGTGACGAACCATGATCTCAGACATTAGTTACTTTGAACGACTCTACATGGGACTCAAAATGAAAATATCATACAAATCAGAGTTTCAATGCGGAAGCGTAAGGAAAGTAAATGCGTAAAACACATGCGCCCAAAACCAAAGTCCAAAAGTCCAAACGTCCAAAACGTTCAACCAAAACCAAGTACAATAAAATAATCCAAACAAATATAAATAAGTCATAATCAAAGTAGTTGAATCCCATGCATGCCCTAATGTGCACCTGTGTCTTATCTTTGCGACCTGAGAAAACATGTAAGAAAATATGTCAACATGAGGTTGGTGAGTTCACAGGTTTCAATATATGTAAATAAGCGTTTACCAGATTTGTGTTCATTCAGTATGTCTCTATAGGTAGCTAACCTATGTTCATGTTCAACTCAAGCGCTCGCAACCGAAGCTGACTGTTTGTTTATTGCCTCCTGCCAGGTCTATCAACACTGGCGGTGTGAGTAGGCTAACATTTCACCCGTTCGATATCTAATCGAGTTAGCGCGACTAACGTGAGTGGGATTTGTCAAACCCAGTAGTACTACTAAATATTACCTCGCTAAGATGCATATTAACGATCCGATATAAGTTGAGGACTTTCTGTGATAGCGTGTTATGCTTAGCTTTAACATTGATATCATACGAATTACAAAATCCCAAAATTGTTTAATCATGTTTTCTCCCCCAAGTTAAAACAGTAAAAGGGGCCGTGAAAACTCACATGCGTTGCATTGTAGGTAGTATCACACAAAGGATAAGTTGGAACCACGTGTGTAAGTCTCAAACGACTTACGAATGCCCTAAAATTATACACACATAAATTAGGGATAAAAATAGGAATTGTGACAGCGATACGGAATGAGAAACGTCTTAACGAAACACTCTAATATTCAAGAGTGGACGAACGTGTCCACGGAGTTAGGAATTTCTTAAATAATCAAATTATAATCACTTTACGCGACGAATGACAAAAAATATAATAAATATAATCGGGTGTTTTGTCATTCACGAAAATTAAGAAAATAATAATAATATATATATACGAATAAATAATATAACTAATTATATTATTTTTTTTTAATCTCAACTGAACACGATGTTATAAAATGATTCGAAATAATATAAATATATATTATTTAATAATACGGGTCACGGTTTGAAAATAATATAAATATATTATTTTATACGAAGTTACGGTTTGAAAATAATATAAACATATTATTTTTATTTGATAATAACAATACTATTTTATTTATAAAAGTGGGAATAATATAAAAATGGGTTAACAATTCAAACCCGAGCCTACGGGTTGTTTCCTGGGCTAAAAAATATTTATATAATAATATAATATTATAGGGTTTGATTTTTATATTAAAATAATACAAGAAAAGTTTAGGTCCCTCGGGTGTGGCGGATCGTCACATGCAAGTGGGTCTACTAGTCGGACCGGGTGAGGAATGCCCGTGACTAGGTGGAGAGTCTAGCTAAACAAAGTAAACCGACAAGAGAAAACACTTTAAACGTTCTTTGTATTATAAATACTTGAAGGTTACAGAGAAAAGCACTTGGTTTACAATCTGCGTATTTGCACTAAAGCCTGCGTACTTAACTTCTGTCAATCTATCCTACTTATACAGGACCTGATGTATGCGCACTTAGTAAGTGCGCATAGCAAAATGCTCTTGCGTACTTAGCAAGTATGCAGAGTTGTTCTTGCGTACTTGCTAAGTACGCAGGAGCTTTGTGCGCAAAACACTTAGAAAGAAATGCAACATTCAATATGTAAAAGTAAATACAACTCGATAAACTAATACATAAAGACTCTTACATACAAAGACAGTTACAAACAATACAAAAAACCTAAGACTAAGACTCTATCTATCCAGAGTGTTTGTCACAGGAAAGTGCTTCAACAAACTCCCCCTTGACAACAGCTCTGGATAATCTTCAGTCTTCGGTCTTCACAGCTTCAGTCTTCAGCTTCTATCTTCTTCTTCTTGTATTCAAGGCAGAACTTGATCACCTTGTCATATTTAGAAGCAAGGAGCTTTGTCCATTCGTCCGTGTAGACGCAGTAGTGTTCTGCTAGTACCTCCAGATCTTTCACAGAAAAGTTGATGAAGCAGACTTCATCAAATATTCTGATCAGTTCTTTTGGCACTAAGTTCCCACTCTCTGAACGTCCTTTGCCCATGATCATAACCTCACTCGTTTTTGGATCTACGTACCAGTACCACATGTCACCAAGAATATCCTGAGATAACTTGCTCAGGGGAATCTTAGTTTCACTTCGCACTGGCTTGTATACCAATTTCTTTAAGTGCTTCTTAGTCACAGGATGTACAACATGCTTATCCTTGACTCTCTTGGGCACTTGAGGCTTAAACATATCGAACTTCCCTGATCTTGCTTCTCGCTGCAGAACCACCCACAAACCCATCGCCACTGCGTGATTGGAATGACCCAGCAGCTCTTGGTTTGCTAGGTTCACTAGGTCGTATTTGGGCAAGGAGCTGAACGCTTCACTGGTGACCCTTTGATGAATTAGAAGGCATGTCTGTTTCTTTCGGTGCCTCTGGGTCCACAAGTTCAGGGTCAACTGGGGAGGCTTCAGTCGAGGCTTCTACATTACTATCCTGCTCGACTGAACCTGTATCGAGCGGAGCGTCGAAGGATGGAAATTCAAAGATCTCTCCATCTTCTAGCTCGTACTCTCCTTCCCCGTCACCCTTGGAAATTTCGATCACAACATCTTCGTCATCATCATCCCAGTCGTCACCAGAGTCGATCTCTCCTTCTTCTAGATTGAAGAGAGCATCGATCTGTGCTTCTTTTGAATAGTCAGGCTCTAGATATAGGATCTCATCATCAGATAAGTCCTAAAGTACTTCAGCCACTGACTTTCTTTTCTTACCACCACCACCACCACCACCAGAGGTATCACCACCCTCTTGTTGAGTAAACTCCCCCTCAGCCATTGGAATAGCAGATATGGGCACAATTGCCAAAGCTTGGTGCTCACCTCCACTAGGACCGGCTTCAGGATCCTTGTCTTTATCGTCATCCTTAGTCAAGTCGACTGGATGACAAGGCTCAGCACCAGTGGATTTCTTTTCTTTCTCTTTCTCTTTCTCCTTCTCTTTCTCCTTCTCCTTCTCCTTCTCCTTCTCCCCCTGAGCATCAAGCTTCTTGGTCAGTTCTGCAACTAATTTGACCATCGCTTCGTGCTCTTTTCTTTGTAAATCTAGTCTTAGCTCAAGTGAAGTTTTGTGGCCTAGAATCATTTCATTTGTCTTCATTAACAGCTCGTTCTGTGCCATTACGTTCTTCAGTCGCTCATTAGTCCCCGTTCTCTGGCTATGTAGAATCCTAACTTCATCGGCCAGTGAATTAATCTGTGCTTGTTGAGCATCAGATTCCTCCTTTGACTTCTGAATAGTCTTCAGCAGTCCAGCAACTTGGGTCTCCAGCACATCGATCCTTGTATCATTCGGATCAGGATGCCTAGACGATGACGCTTCGGCATTATGGATAGGGGAGGCGAAGATCGTGTCAAAGTCAAACCCTTTTGTGAAGTCACCATAATTAAGGGGTTGGCTTGACGGCACAATGGTGGGTGTTGGCATTATGTATGAGATGAGAGTTGTTGGGGGTAATGGTAGGGGTGATGGTGACAGACTCCGTGACAATTGGAGTAGTCACCGCCACCTGGACGGATGTAGTAGGGAGGGTCACCGTCACAGGAACCTCCTCTGTGACTGTCACGTCAGCTTGAACTTGTGGTCTTCTCCTCCTACGGTACAATTGCTGTTTTGGTGGGGTAGAGGCGGAATCTGGACTGGCAGCTGAAACATGTACTTGCTGCACAATCGGGACCTCTACCACACTGGGGATAGCAACCTGTTGCCTATCACCCATGTTCTTATGAACACTCTGTCGTCTTTGTCTTTGTAGAGCAGCGTTAGAGTCAGAATTTGGCTCATATTCACTGCTTGAGCTTTGTTGCTTTCTTTTGGAGGACGACTCAGGTAGGGTTACCTGTGCCGATCTCCTGGGGTGTGCCTGGGATGGTGCGTCATCGGAATCAGAAGAATCTGATTCTGTTGCTTCTGAATCGGATTCCTCAGCACCACCTTCACCACCTTCGTCGTCTCCATCCTCAGACGAACCATCATCACTCTCCATTTCCTCCTGTTGTTGCTCATCAGAGTGTTCACTATGTTCAGGCTCAGAGTTGTGGCTATACCAGTTCCATTCATCAGGTGCCACATATGCTTCATTGATTAGGTGGCCAAAGAGTTCAGTATGCACAGGGGTAGATTCTACACTGCTTGGCTTTAAGAATTGAGTAAATACTCTTTTGTCCACCCGCTTGACTTGCAGTCTCCCCCTATAGCAGGAAGGTTTGGCAACGCGTCATCAATCAAGAGTTGCACAAACCTAGGGTACAATAATAATCTAAACTTCTCCACTGTGTTGATCTGGTCATTGATTGCTTTGAAGATGTAGCGCGAGAAGTTATAGCCCCTATTAAGAGACAAGCCCACCATGGCTGCTGCAAGGTCATGACCCATGGCATCTTTACCAGCTTTCCTTGACGAGATGCACACGATCATGACGTGGGCGAAATACCTCCATTGGTCTAATACCCACATCTTTTTGTATGAGGCATAGTCCCTCGCTCTGACGTATCCCATTCTTTGCCTCCAACACCCATCCACATAGTAGTCTGGATAGGCTGTCGGGTCGGTAGCAAGGTCTCTGAACTGCAGGACCCTTCTTATGGTGTCTCCCAGAATTGCTCCAAATACGGTCTTGACACGGTCGGGTCAGCCGAGATAACATAGCTGATTCTGGAGCGGTTCAAGAAATCAACTATCTCCCTATATTGTAAAGCTGCACCTTTCCATTCGGGTTGAGTGTTTGCTAACAAGTTGAATTCGTTAGTAAACGCCCGAGCCATAATCTGCAAAAACACACAGAAAACACAATCAGAACAACACGTATCATTGGAAATGAACAAACATGACTCAGTATAGTAGTTACTCTTTGAATAGAATTTTCAGACTTAGAATTTTTCCCAAGTGTTGGTCCTGCGCACTTGCTAAGTGCGCAGTCTTTTCCTCTTGCGTACTTGCTAAGTGCGCAAGAACACCACTTGACAAAAATTCCAGAATATTGACAAATTGACTGATCGTTCAAAAAGCGGGTCGATTAGCTCGCCACTAGGTCGGATTCAATGATTCTAACCTATGGAACCAGTATCAATACCACAAACTACCTACACATGACCAATTTTGACCTAAAAAGTCGCCCGACCCACTGTCGATTCATATTCAACCGACGGATCAAAATCGAGGACCAAAAGGGATGAATGGGAGTCGATTGAGTTTTCTAATCCGGTATTAGTGATAAGAAATTACCCAAACAACCCCAATTTTACCCAAAAATTCAAGAATAAACCTAAAATTTTTTAGTCGAGAATCGGTCCAAATGTTACGATTTCACGGATGGATTTAGCCTAGATTCTCATCAAATCGATGAAATGAGATGATGAAACTATAGACGGGACGAAAAGATGGTTTAGGAACACTTTGATTTTGAGTGAAATTTGCAGAGGGAAAAGTTTTTCGTTTGAAAGCATGAAACTGAGAAAATTTTCTAAGTGTCACTTTTATACCCTTCACTAATCAGTCGTGCGTACTTGTTAAGTGCGCACGAGTTAACTCTTGCGTACTTACAAGTGCGCAAGACTTAACTCTTGCGCAAGACTTAACTCTTGCGCATTTACAAGTGCGCAAGCTTCAAGGCTTACTTTGTGCGAACTTGACAAGTACGCACAACCCTTAAGTGCGTAAATTTTAAACTCAGAATTTATGAAGTATTTCAAGTCAAATAACGAACAAGATAAAAATATTCAATCAGGAGGATTCAAATACAATTCAGGAAGGTTAAACACAAATATTTTTTGCTTTTCTGAATAAAATTGAACTATGCATAAACTTAAAATCTTTTTGATCTTTTCTAATAAAATATACAAGAATGTAGAACCAAAGACTGATGGCTTCTAAATTATTCTAAGTACAAATGCTGCTGATAGGCTTATCAGCAGCATTCAACACATGTTGCTGCTGATAGGCTTATAAGCAACATTCAACACATGTTGCTGCTGATAGGCTCATCAGCAGCATTCAACACTTGTTGCTACCGATTGGCTTATCAGCAGCATCATTCTCATTCTTGCTGCTGATAGCTATGTTCCTTGAAGACAAATCGTTGCAGCTGACTATCCAGGCCAAGCGTCACTGACAACTTTCTGCAAAAGAAACTGACACACTCAAAGCAGAAGGAACCTCAATGGTGCAACCAATGACGGACGACAATGCTCTTCTTCGAGCATGCAAACAATGATGAATAAAGAAAATGCTTCAATAAAGTTAGCTACTTTAGCTTTAACGTGTAAAATTAGCTTTTGTATAAACGATCAACGGTCTGTGTTTAATCTGATCCTTAGAATCAAGGTTCTGTCTTGATTCTAAGTTAGTATAAATACTGTGTAAACACTTCATTGTAAGTGTGCTTTTGAATTAGAGTTTTCATTTGTAATCGTTTATTCTCAAAGCTTAATACAACAGTGTTCTTATCAGTATTCTTTATGTCTACTCGATTGTAATTGTGTAGTTGTTATTGTTTCCGCCAATCTCAACTAAGAACAGAACCATCTTGTAATTTCACGATCTGGGTCCAAGGATTCCACAACTGTGGATGGGGATGAAGGGGCTAGGCCTAAGGCCCCATCTGGGTCCAAGGATTCCATAACTGTGGATGAGGATAGACTGAAACTTCATAACTTGGAATTGACGGCCAGGGTGGCTATGCTAGAGGCTGAAGTGTCCAAACTAAGACACCAAGTCTCTATGCATGAAGCCCATCAATGCCCAACTATAACCACTCCCTCTCTTGTATCAGTAGGCACCCAAACTGATGCTTACTTATCTACTGATGCAACCAAAAAGGGGGAGATGGTCTCAATGGAGGAAGACACAGACAGTCTTGACGACTGGATTCAAGAGCAGATTGTAATTCAAAGCTCACTATTCAAGCCGGCTTTTGTACAAATTCATGACTTGCCAGTCTCAGATAACGAAGAAGAAGTGACATCTGAAGACTGGAAGTTGGTCGTCAGGGCTGCTGATGAAATGCTGAATGATGCTGAAGACACAGAACAAACAAATACATCATTCAACATCCTTCCTGAAGCAGCAACCATCATAAGTCAATCTATTACCCCCCAACTGTTTCAAACTACACAGAAGCTAGAATTTGACTCCATTCTAGCTTGGGGGTATGATGGATCAGCTGAGAGATTTTGGATTGGATGGGAGTTTAGTGGAGTAGAAGAGCTAAACTGGAACTCTCTCAATGCCCTCCAAGTCCTACAACTGTATTTAACTAACTACATCAACACTTCATCAGATCTCTCAGCAGAACTTGCCATTGGCAGGTTCCATGACTTGATGGAGGATAATCTACCCCACTTCGAAAGACTAATACAAACAGCAAAACGGGTAGCTTATCCTGAATCTTCGACAGCAGTAGAAAGAAGACTGACTCCTAGAAGACTTGACATTATAAGGAGCAGTCTTCTAACTAAAGAAGAAATTTGCTGCTTAAGAAGATTTCTATACTCCTTCATTGTCAAAGACTTAGATGTGCTGGGATGGACAAGCACTAAGTCTCTTGACCACACCTTCTTACTAAGCAACGGCTCCTCTCTCACCATCAACACCAGGAACATCTTGTCACTTCCTACAGACTTTCTCGACAAGATCTTTCAACTCAGGGCAAATATCTGCAATGTCAACTCACTTGAAAGCCAGGCAATGATAGCTACTGTCAGAGCCAAACTTGAACACGTAAGAAGAATTACCGAGGAAGTATATGTATCAAACTCTGACACTGATACTGACTCAGCTTCCCCTCGAGTAGACATCTGTGCTGCAGCATATGAGTCAAGATCAACAATCAAAGAAATGCTGAAAGAAGTCACAGGTTCTGAGTGCAAATCGGATGAAGCCATTGACCTTCCCTTGTTCACCTCTCAATGTGCCAATGAAGCTGAGGCTGAGATCCCAATAGCAGCACCATCATCTGCTGTTGTGGTCAGTGAAGCCGAAGCAGAGGCATCCAATATAAACAAGGGAAAGGGAATTATGACAGATGAAGATGAAGAGAGATTGCTAAAAGAGAAAAGAGAAAGGGAAGAGAAGAGAAGAATAAGAGAAGAAGAGGAGATGGCTGACATTAAAAAGGCTCAAGAAAGAAAAACAGCCATTCTCCACAGAGAACAAACCATCCAGCTGTATGCTAGGCAGCTGGATGAACTGAAAAGAAAGATTCCTACAGTTAACCAGATTGAAGAAGATGCAGCTCTTGCTCTTCAACTGCAGGAACAATTTAACAGAGAAGAAGAAGAATTGGAGAAGAAGAAGAAAGAAGAAGCTAAGTTCAGAATAACCGATTCTGAACTAGCCAAAGAAATGAGGGAGGAGTTGGTAAAGGCTCTAGTTTCTCAAGGTGAGGATGCAAACTACATTGAGAAACTATCAAATAAAGAAGTCTACAGAGCCTTCATGGGTCAGCAAGGTCAATTGGCAAAGAAGAAACAGGCTGAAGAAGAAGAAAAAGCCAAACAAAATTCCAAAAAGACCATTGCCTTTAATAAACGGACCCATGAAGAAAGGAAGGTCATGATTGACTTCCTTAAGGCTAGAGGAGAGAGTGGACAGAGCCTAGGTCCCATGAACTTCATGAACATGCAAGCCCTCTACTTCAAAGTCAAGAAGGATGAGGAAGAAAGATTGGGGAAGAAGGGATCCAAGAAAAGGGTACTTATTCAGGAAGAAAAAGAAACAAAAGCAAAGAAACCCAAGCCTTCTCCCTCACCTACCTCTTCCTCAGTCCACCAACCTTCCACTCTCCTCCCCAAACCCTCCACTTCTCCACCCAAAAAGTCCAAACCATCCCTCCCAGCTCCCACTCATCAACAGCCTCCCTTAAAGAAATCCAAACCCACACCTAAACCAGAAGACTCAAGAGACATAGTTGACTGGGTCTATAATCCACATGATCAAAGGTTTGAGATCTTCAGGGGGAGAACTGAAAGAAGAAGATCTATCTACAGATCTGTTGATGAAGTTCTGCAATTGCCAGATTCAGATCTTGACAGAATTTTGGAGCTGGGTGAAGCTCATGAGCCTACAAATGAGGGTGGGAAACTTCTTGTGCTAGCCATCAAACACTACTTCAACCCTAGCAAAGATGTGATCATTGACATCAAACCACTCAAGTCCCACTCTCCATTTGTAAGTTGGTCCTATAATGCTGATTTGGATGAGTTAACTTTAACTGATGTAAGGAAGCAGAAGATGATATGTTCAAGCAAAACAATCTACAAAATGCCACATAAAGACATCAAGACTCTGTCTGCACTTCCACTGAACAATCCCAGCAAGGATCCAAGAGGCTATGAAGTTGAAAGGATAGTCAGCCACATGCAAAAGCTTCAGCAGCAAAGTGATTAGAAAAATTTTGGTCGCATCAGTCTAGGGGGAGTTTGTAGAACCAAAGACTGATGGCTTCTAAATTATTCTAAGTACAAATGCTGCTGATAGGCTTATCAGCAGCATTCAACACATGTTGCTGCTGATAGGCTTATAAGCAGCATTCAACACATGTTGCTGCTGATAGGCTCATCAGCAGCATTCAGCACTTGTTGCTACTGATAGGCTTATCAGCAGCATCATTCTCATTCTTGCTGCTGATAGCTATGTTCCTTGAAGACAAATCATTGCAGCTAACTATCCAGGCCAAGCGTCACTTATAACTTTCTGCAAAAGCAATTGATACATTCAAAGCAGAAGGAACCTCAGTGGTGCAACCAATGACGGACGACAATGCTCTTCTCCGAGCATGCAAACAATGATGAATAAAGAAAACGCTTCAATAAAGTTAGCTAGTTTAGCTTTAATGTGTAAAATTAGCTTTTGTATAAACGATCAACGGTCTGTGTTTAATCTGATCCTTAGAATCAAGGGTCTGTCTTGATTCTAAGTTAGTATAAATACTGTGTAAACACTTCATTGTAAGTGTGCTTTTGAATTAGAGTTTTCATTTGTAATCGTTTATTCTCAAAGCTTAATACAACAGTGTTCTTATCAGTATTCTTTCTGTCTACTCGGTTGTAATTGTGTAGTTGTTATTGTTTCCGCCAATCTCAACTAAGAACAGAACCATCTTGTAATTTCACGATCCTATAAAGAATTCACACAAACTATTTTTGATCAAAGACACGAGCAGAGGATCATATCAGGCTATCTTTTAGCAAAAACGATACAATATAAACATCAAAAGAATATGGGATCATGTCATGGATTACTATTTATTCATACGTAGTAAGCATATAAACAAGTAATTCAAGTTGACAACATTATAAGATTTGAAACTATAAGCATCTTTGTATCACATTCTTGTGTATTAAGGTATCATTTATAAGATATACAACGTGTACCCCACTGATATGCTTTACTAATGTAAATTGAATTATCTCAAGGCATCTAAGATTTTCCCAATGATTTTCTAAATTGTCAGAATGAAGTTGCATCTATTAGCACAGGAAAAGTCAAGCAGAATCCATAAGGATTATCAGGAATCATAAGATTCAGGATCGAGTGATTCATTGTCTTGGTTTCATTTTATTTTCGTCATTGAATATCGGTATGATGATTCAGGATAATATATATGGTGTTTGAGTTTTAAGGTAAGGGGATCCAACTTTTATCTGGATTTGATTTCAATGAATCAGGAGTGATTCAAGGGTGAATACATGCTCAACGGTTAATGTAGAGACATGTCTTGATTCAATCTCTCCTTGCATATTTGTGAGTATGGGCAGTGAGATGAACCGCATTAATTGTGCTAACGACATAACCCGAAACTGACCTCAAAAGAAAATTATTGCCAAAATCTAACATCCTATATCTGATAATGATCTTTTCTATTCTTTTACACACACACTCTTGCAAACATGGGTTCAAATCGCAGTTGTAATTTAGATTTAGTTTCCACACTACTAGTGATTCAAAGACGCATACAGCCTACTGACAATTTAAATTACTTGTAAATAAGCAGATTAAAAACATAATAAGTTAAACAGTTAACTAAGCATGACGCAATCATTTCCCATATGAGCAGTCTGTGACGTTTAGATCATTTCTGATGTACTATCATTTCCTCTTTTCTCAAGTTAACTTTGAAATTTTCTCCATTTTCTATTTTTGTTTTTGTTTTTGTAAAATATTTTGAAACTTAAAAGAACTATACAGAAAATTTAAAAGAAATAAAGTTTAACTTCCATGAATTGAATTGATTTAAGAAAAATTAATTTTCACTAAGGATTGAACATTCCTATCAAGTTGACAAGATGCTCAAAACGGGATCGATCAAATGCCTTTGTGAAAAGGTCAGCAAGATTGTCATCCGTGTGAACTTTTACAAGTTCAATTAAATGCTTTTCAGCACAATCACGGATGAAATGATGACGAATCTCTATATGTTTAGTTTTGGAATGTTTCACCGGGTTATTTGTGATGGACATTGTGGCATTGTTGTAAATGAATAGAGGAGTTCCAGTGAAGTTTAAGCCGTAGTCTCTCAACTGCTGCTGAATCCACAGTATCTGAGAACAACCGCTCGCTGCAGCAATGTATTATGCTTCACAAGTTGAGACAGAAACCGTTGACTGCTTCTTACACTGCCAGGAGACCAGTCTGTCTCCTAAGAATTGACATCCACCAGAAGTTGACTTTCTGTCAAGGTTACAACCGCCATAATCTGAATCAGTGTAGGCTTTGAAGTCGAATGACTGCTGCTTAGAGTACCAAAGACATAATCGGGGTTTCCCTTTCAGGTATCTTAAAATTCTCTTCACGGCTATCATATGTGACTCCTTCGGTTGAGACTGAAACCTTGAGCACAAGCACACAGCAAACATTATATCGTGTCTTGAAGCTGTGAGATACATAAGTGATCCGATCATCCCACGGTACAATCTGCTATCTACATCCTTTCCATCTTTGTCAGGATGCAGCCCATGATTGACTGGGATAGGTGTGCCATAAGTACTGCTGTCATTCATCTTGTATTTTGACAAGATGTCCTGCACATACTTAGTTTGATGTAGATAAATGCCATCCTCTCTTTGACTGACTTGCAGACATAGGAAGAATGACAATTCACCCATATTGCTCATTTCAAACTTGGACTTCATCACCTGCTCGAATTCCCTACACATCCCTTCATTGGTAGATCCAAAGATAATGTCGTCGACGTATACTTGTACAAGAAGAATGTCACCTCCTGCTTTCCTAATGAAGAGAGTCGAGTCAATCTGTCCACGGTCGAAACCATTAGATAGTAAATGCTTAGATAATGTCTCATACCATGCCCACGGTGCTTGATGAAGACCATAAAGTGCTTTGTCGAGCTTATACACTTTATTGATATTATGCGGATCTTCAAAACTGGGAGGTTGAGTGACATAGACCTCTTCATGAACTTTACCATAAAGGAAAGCACTCTTCACATCAAGTTGATAGACCTTGAAGCCGACATATGTGGCATAAGCCTAGAACAGTCGAATGGCCTCAATTCTAGCAACTGGGGCATATACTTCTGTGTAATCCAAGCCCTCTTGCTGATAAAAACCCTGAACAACCAATCTTGCTTTGTTCTTCACAACAACATGACGATCATCCGTCTTGCATTTGAACACCCATCTGGTTCCAATTGGTTGAAAGCCCTTTGGCAAGTCAACCAAATCCCACACGTGCAACTTTTGGAATTGAGATAATTCATCTTGCATCGCCTCGATCCAGCAGTTGTCAGTGAGAGCCTCCTTCACATTCTTCGGCTCTAACTGGGACACGAATGCAGCATGCAGACATGTTTCCATGACACCAGTGTCAAGTATCTCTGTGTAAAGACTGGTGTTCTCAGTGATGGTTCGATGACGAGTCTGAACACCGGAATAAGGATCACCAATAATGTTGTCGATTGGATGATTCCTATGCACTCTCGTCTCCGGTACAATCGGTTCCTGAATTTCTGGATCTAAATTCGTGCTTAACTCCCCCATTTCCTGTGTTCCAGAGGAAGAATATTCAATGTTAATTTGATCAGCTGTAGCTTCATTTCCAACAGTTGTGTTAGAATTGGCTTGAGCGTCATCTCCAACAACAAGAACATCTTCACTGTCATCACTGTCATGAGTTCCAGATGCAGATGCAGCATTGTAATTAGGAGTTATAATTGGTATAGTAGCACGAGTAGAGAAGCTGGAGTCATCACCGCCACCTAATAATTCATAAACATTTGCGGCGTCAACTGCAGATAGATCAGGAAGATTGAATGACTTTAATAGCGCATCATAATCAAAACCCCAAGCTGGACCTGTTGGTTCGGGTGGAATGCTGTGTTTACTACAATCCACTTCAAACCATTCCTCGACAGTACGAGTTCCTATGTTGTACACTCTCTTGCAAGGCGAGTTGGCAACGTATCCTAAAAAGATGCCTTCCACCGCTTTTGCATGAAACTTAGACTGGCGGTCTTTGTATTGTAGCAACAAGGAACAAGGACTACCAAAAGGAACTAGGTAATGAAGATTGGGAAGTCGATTGTTGATCAACTAGTAACAAGTCTTGTTGTGCCTCTTCACAACCAGAACTCTGTTTAAGACGTGACAAGCTGTATTAATGGCTTCTACCCAGAAAGTGACAGGAAGCTTTGCATCCGACAGCATAGCCCTTGCAGTCTCAATCAGTGTTCTGTTCTTCCGTTCAGCAACTCCATTCTGCTGAGGCGTGTACGGCGCGCTGAATTCGTGATGGATCCCTTTCTTGAGACAGAAAAGCTCCATCAAATTATTCTTGAACTCAGTTCCGTTGTCACTCCTAATTCTTCTAAATTTCAGCTTGCAAAGCGATTCCAAGCTCAGGATCAAATATTGAAGAATATCAGCAGTCTCGTCTTTAGTACCTAAAAAATGCACCCAAGAAAAACGTGAGAAATCATCAGTTACTACTAGACAGAACGACTTACCTCCAATACTCCTGATACTTATGGGGCCAAACAGATCCATGTGTAATAGCTCCAAAGGGGTATCAATAGAGTTTTGGAGCTTGGGCTTGTGAGACTTCCGTTGCTGTTTGCCCTTTTTACAAGGCATACAGTCATCTGTAACGGTAAACCTCAGTTTAGGAACCCCGGTTACCAAACCGTTTTGGACAAGATGATTCATTTTACGATACGAAATATGTCCGAGTTTCCTATGCCACAAGATGGAGTCAAGCTCCGTCGCTTTAGAAAGCAAACAGGTAGGAACTGATGAGGTGGTTGTTGCCACGCTCACATTGATCTGATAGGTGTCGTTTGTTCTTGGCGCTCTCATCAGGATCCAATCTTCCGGAACTTCAAAACCGGGTTTGAGAATCAGGCATTCTGACTTGTCAAACATCACCGAGTACTCCTTATCACACATTTGGGAGACACTCAACATGTTATGCTTCAGCTGCTCGCGGAAGTTGACATTGTTAAATCTGACACAACCGTTCGAAACCACGCCTTGACACGTGATGCTGCCACCTTTTTCTCCGGCAAAGGCCACATAGCCGCCTCTGAATGGTTTAACAACTTGAAGCAAGGCCATGTATACGAAGTTTAATGTTTTAGCAACGTGTATTCAAGCTTTTAGTCTCCGTTGTGATTTATAGTAAGTCCTTTACGTGACAAGAGTTGAATGAGGAAAGTCTCCAAGCATAGGGTAACGGGAAAAGTTTCGATAAGGTTTATGATTGTGTGTTTATAAATGATTTTATCTCGTTTTATAACAGCAGGTATAGTTTTCTTTTATATAGAGTGTAATTAAGATGTTTAAAAATGACGAGTTGGACATTGATAAATAGTATAAGTAAGACTTATGAAGAGGTATGTATGATTGTCAAACGAAAAGTTGGTCAAGTTTAGAAGTGTGAAGTCTATATAAGAGGTAAGGATCATAGCTGATTACGGCAGTGGCTCGTAAGTCGAGTTGTTTTAAAAGAGTGCTTAAGAATTAGAAGGTTCGTTCAAAGTTTATTCTTCAAGTGTACGTGTCACTTAGGGTTTTTATAGTTAAATGCCACGTCGTTAATTATCTCTAGTACTAACGTGAGCTATTCTTGACGGAAGTGTATGGGTAAGAGGGTTAAGTTTGTAATGATGAGAGGAGTGTCAAATCAACAAGTGATAACAAGATGAAATTTCAAAATAACTTTTCATTAGATATTCCAAAATTTGGACTTCTAGCCCTTACATAAGACAAAAATTTAAAATTTAAAAGGAATAGAGGCTTCACGCACGCCTTAGGTAACTCTCTACTAAGAAGCATGTAAGTACTACCACAAGGACTGCTAGGGTTACTCGGATGGCAAACCTAGACTCCGCTCTAGTGGTTTCGGTACGGTGCTCGAGGATTTCCTTGTCTACCTCCAAGGCTGTGATCTTGTCTTCCTGAATCCAGATTTGATTGGCCAGGTCGTCGACAGGTCGTGTTGTGCCCTATGCTCCATCTCCCTCCTCACAGATTCCTCGGTTTCCATAAACCTAGGAATGTTAGGCACCGGGATTCCCATGGTCACGGTAGGTGCCCCGGCATGCCTAGCCCTTAGGGTAGGGGTAGGTGCTAAGTACGGGTCCCTTGGTGGTGATGAGAACCGGTGGTGAAGATGAGGTGCTTGATAAGGATTCCTCGGTGGTGCTGTCCTAGGGTTTCTGGTCCAGTTGGTGTTGAGTTCAGCTCTTGCCCTAGCATTAGGGTAGGGACTTGGCTGATACACCGGTGACTCGCTGCTCTCTTCTCGGTCGGACTCTCCTCTTGGACGATACACTGGTGAAGAGTGTGAGTGTGAGTCCATTACCTAGTAAGAGAAGAGAATAGGAAGAGATTTGTAAGTAAATTGATTAAACGTGTTCAAAAAGATTTTTATTCATAATACTGAGTCATCACAGTACTATATAAAAAAAGGTTTTGGCTTAAAGTTGATGAGCTAACGAAGAAAATTCCCGGAAGAAAGGGTGGGTCACGAGGACTCACTTATGTACCCTATTTCCCTAGCCAGAACATCCTCATGGGTTTACAACTTCTTTGTTGTCACCGATGTTTGGGTTTATGGTAATATGTTGAGGTTCATTGTGGGTTTAGAGTCTTAAACGTGGAGCTTGTCTATTCCATAGTAGTCTTCTTCCCTGGCGGGAAAGCGATCAGGTTACTAATCACTTTGTTAATGTACTTTAGGTTTAAAAAACGTTAAGTTTTTTGTTTACAAGAAACGGTGATGCGTAAGTTTTAAGGACGTGTGAAGGTTTTAAAAGTGTAACAAAGTTTTGAGTTAGTCATAAAATGAAGTTTGCTTGAGTGGCGAAAAATGAAATGAGGCACATGGGTTTCCCCTTATGTGCCAAGTTTATAATGAAGTTTGTAAAAAGGACTTGTAGGATAATACCTGGTTTTAAATGTGTTGGTATTACAAGGTTCATGAAGTTTAAGGATGTATGAACACTTTGAGATGCATAAAAGTGTAGCAAAGGTTTAAGTGAGTTATCTAGAGTAGTTTGGTTGAGTGATGAAAATAAGATGAAAACACAAGGGTTTCCCCTTAAGTGTCATGTTCATAAAATAATGAAGTTTATAGGAGAATTTGTAGAGTAATACATAGTTTTAAGGGTTGTATTACCACGATCACAAAGTTTATTGGGTAGTATCTATAAATATAAGTTTACGTATGTAGTTTTTTTTTTGTATAATCTCGTAAGAATTTCGCCTTGAAGGTAATTCCTTCAGGTCATGACGAGTAAGCATGCTGTCATGTGACAAGATGGGACTTAAGAATCATAGAATAAAGATTATAGAGGAAAGTTTTTAAATCATGAATTTATGAAGTGTATAGTATTTGAGATAGTACTCATTTAGTGCATATCACTAAGTAAGTACTTTGACATATCAAGAGAGATCTAAGCTCACTAATGTTTAGAGAAGTCATGCATTCCTATAAGTGGATACTCATTCCAAGAATTCCCAGGAAAGCATACGGGTCCAACGGTTGATTTGGATTTATACGAAATGCTTTCCTTGACAGAATTTCCCAGAATACAGGTATTCACCCTTCCGGTCCGCACAAGTTCTTACACATTATCTAGAACTTAAATATTCTTCACGAGAGTTTAGTGGAGGATTATACTTAAAGCCTAAGAACGTGTCCTCGATGTAGTAGACTCTTGCAGCACGTAGGTAAGTAGAATCGTAGAATCTCCAAGCGTTCACGTATAAGAATTTAGAATAGAATGAGGAGAAAGTTCCTAGTAAAGGACATGAGATAACTCATGTTTGGGTCTCCTAAGTTATAGTCTAGGTCATGTGTCTAATAACCTAATTCCCTATAACCAAGGCTCTGATACCAATCTGTCACACCCCAACCGACGGCGGATTATACGTCGGGGCGGACGCGGTTGTTCAATAGCACAAGGTTGACTATTAAAGTTTCAATATTTCATTAATAATAGATTCAAAGGTTCAATACAAGGAAATAACAAGTATACAACATTTATTTAATAAGTAGTCTAGGTCCAAAGCGTCCTATGTGATCACAAACAAGTCTCATGATGTAGAACCTGAAACATGTGAAAGAATCTGTCAACTACAAAATAGTTGGTGAGATACAAAGGTTTTGACACAGTTTAACAAGTATTTGAAAAGAATTACAATTCACTATGATATATGCATTCTATAATGTAAGTATGAGAAAAACAAGTATCTTAAACATTGTGCACATTCAATCCTCAACCAAGTTTAGGCATAACCCGCAGGTTACCCTTATAAGTCTCAAGTCTCAAAGTTTTGGTTTAGTAACAAACACCAAGGGCTCCCCCCGAAGGGTCAATCAATCAAGGTGGATTGGTCAAATACAATAGATCTATCATTGTTACCATAGGCTTGATCAAAGTTAATGAATATGCTAGTTTTAAGTTTAATCTAAGCATACAAGTCTCAAGTTTAACATAAGAATAAGCATCTAGTCATAGTTTGTACAAGAATTGTATAAGTTTGAAGTTTGAACATGTTTCACCCCAAAAGAATGTAAATGAAAAAGGGGCTAAGTATACTCACATGGATGATGAATAGTATCCGACACGGATAAGTATTTGCAAGCTTTGGAGGGAGAATATCCTCACGATAAGCCTAAGTATGCAAGTTTAATTATTTAAGTATGATCCTATAAGTCTATGGTAAGGATCTAGGATTTCGAGATTCGACTAGGGTTCCAAGTGGGAGGTGGGCATGATTGTGTTTTGTAAAGTTTAAACAAAAGTTTCAATGAAGGTTTTGAATGAATGTCGCAAGGTTTGAATACCGAAGTTTCATAAGTTTATAGTTTAGAATAATTATTAATTAAAATAATTATTTAAAAGTTTCACAATTATTCATTATACGAAAATAATCAAAATAGTTTTCTAAGCATCTGGAAATAAGTTGAAGCAATTGAAAGGTCAAATAATTATTAAAGTTTAACAATAATTATTCAAGAAATAAATAATTATTGAGGATTTATAATAATTATTTAAAGGATATATAATAATAATTATTATTTTGAATAATAATTAAGGTTTTATTACAATTGTTTCAAGGATGCATAATTATTACGAATAAATACTTAAAAATTATCTATCTAATTGAAAGAATTAATATAAATCACTTACGATTTATTAAAGCATTTAAGTATTAAGTATTTATTGAAATATGTATAGTTAAATAATGTTTAAAATGTGTTCTTAAGTTTAAATATAGTTATAAGTTTATAAGGGTTCTTTTAGGATAAAGTTTACAAATATTTTACAATAAATAAATGCACAAGTCTTATGTTTTATAAAATTGATTTTATAGAAGGTTCAAGTTTTCAAATTCTATAAAATATTTCCTATTCCGAATATAACTTTTATAAGATTTAAAGGTGGTTTTTATACTTTTTTAAATATTCATTTTCAAAGATTAAACAAGTTTTAACTAATTTTAATTAATTAAAAATTGTTCCAGAATATAAAAGTATAAATAAAAATTGTTTTTAAGTTTATAAAAGTTTAATAGATTTTATAAAAATTATTAAAAGCATAAAAACTGTTTAAAATGGGCAAAAAGAATTAAAGTGGACAAAAAACGGTTCCCTCGATTCGAACTCGGGTCACTGACCGGGTCACACATACACACAAGCACACTAACCGCCTGACTACGGGTCTCGTTAGTTTAATACACAGAAAAAGAAAAGGTTAAACAGATTCTTCCGAACACCCCCAAATTCTCAAGAACCCTAGCTTGGATTCCCGTTAAATACATGTCGATTTGCCCTCTGTTAATGAAATTAAACAGAGGGCTTTCGATCATTGAGATGAAACGAGCATAATGGCCACAAGAATTACCTGAAATGGTGGATAAACGAGTGAGAACGGGTCCGGCTTGCCTTCGGCTGTCACGACTCCGAATCGAAGAATGCAGGTGATGAACGCTTAAATTGGATGTTTAGGAAGCTTGAGGGTGATGTTGCTAGTGGGTTTGGGTCGATATTTATAGTGGATTCAAGCATTAAATGCCCGATTAGGTGGGGAGGTCACGGTTAGGTACGAACGGCTACAATTTGAATTTATGCGTGTCTCGGGCCGTGTTCAAGCATTGATGGATCTTGGGTTTCGATCGCACGCCTCCGGCGAAGCTCGAGGTACACTGAATTTGGACGGAATCGCGATTTCGCGTAAAAAGGCTGAAAAACCGGGCTGTACGGGACTCGAACCTGGGACCGTTTTTGGTTTCAGAAGTTTAGTGAAATTGCAAAACAGGTCCTCGTGGTTTCCCAGTTTTAACACTTTGTGTTTAAAAGTAGGATTTTAGTTTAAAACAAGTTTCATTACTTGACAGTCTTGGTCCCTGAACTTTTATAAAATCAAATGTATATATGTTTAAAATTTTAATAAGTTTTTCTCAAATGATTAAATTTTATAAAATAATTTATAAAATCTATTAATAACTTTAAGTAATTACGAACTTGTAAAGTTTTGAGAATTTAAATGATATTTTGTTTATAAAACACACACACATATATATATATATGTATAAGTATAATTTGTTTTTATATCAATAAATTAATAACTATTATTTAAGAAAATAGTTTTAATAAAATTTCAAGTTTTTGAATTAAAAATACGTGCGAAGGTTTAGGGAAATACAGGTCGGAAAAATACCGGATATTACAACAAATACCCTAGAATATGATCACGACTATTAGGGATACGTGGAAATATGTGACGACGATATGGGTAGATCGGTTGTCCTAAATATGCGTATGGATAAAGAATAAAGATCTTGTCATCGGGATTAGAAAATCCCTAGTTTGGTATTTAGTACGGATGTGATTTTTGTAAAACACAACTAGACACGAGGTAAAAATATTAAATAATAATCCATGTGATTTTGTGAACGAAATAGTTGTTTAAGCGATAATAATAATAAATATATTATTTTTAAATAAAAATAATACTTAGAACAAATTATAAAATTAATCTAACATGGGGTGTATAAAATTAAATTGAAAGACCAAAGGCGTAACACACGACCGTGCCTGGATATGAGGCGCGACCGTGCCTGGATATGAGGCGCGACCATGCCTGAGCATGAGGCACAACCATGCCTAGATATGAGGCACGACCGTGTCTTAAGCTGTCTAAAAAATGAGTTGTGGGATTCGAACCCTGGTCTCTCCCACAACAACACAACACTTTAACAGTCCTGCCCGCTAGGGTATCGCGTTATAGACCAAGATCAGATTGGTTTTAATATTCAAGTCCTCTGAGCTCTTCCCCCCATCGCGATCCGAACCAAAACCAGTCCCACTCTCATGGATTTCGATCGCGATTTGCAACATGGGTTTAAGGGTTTTGTTTATTAATGTATTGCGATCATGTTGGTGTGTTTAATTTAAAAAATCATCAATTCCAGATTGTTAATTTCTCGTTTGAAATACCGAAACCCTAGGTTTTGAACATGGAATCAATTTGACAAAATTTGATAAAATTAATGGTCATATTCATGAGGCTTTCACTGAGTATGAGATTGCGAATCTAACCATATAAATTAATTGGATTGAGATTAAGTCTAGGTTAGGGTTCAATTAAACCACTTATGCGATTAACCCTAGATTTTGTTCATGATCAATTCGATGAATAAACCCCAATTAGGTTAGGGCTTTCATTCCAGAGGTGAAAACGAATCTAGGGGGTGTGTTTAATTACGTAAATTGATGTTGGATTGACGGAGTTCGACTAAACCACAGTCGCGACTCCGAAGGCTTCGTATTCAGATAAATTAGAATGTGTGAAAGGTGCAGAGAGACTCGACTTAGGTGTGTAGAGTGTTTGCTTGCGAAATGGTAATCCAAATGATCGAATTTGAGGGTCTTAGGTGAAAGGGTCGATGGTTACGACTCAATGAGCATGATTATGATAAATTCGTAATGATTAACGATGTTAAACGCTTAAAATTTGTTTAATGATAATCAATATCATCAATGCCTTGTGTAATTGTGGTGAACTCGAACCATCTTTTGAGTTACAGGTTTGATTTTGGATCAAAGATGTCGATTTTGACTTTCCAAAGTCAAAGAATTGAGTTTAGGGTAATTACAACATTGGTCCTTGAATTTTCATGTTGATTATGACATAATTGGTCCTTGTGGTTTGAAATGAGTTAACTGAGTCACAAGATAACGAGATTTTTGTTAACGGAGCTATCAAGAATATGTCGGGTGTCACACTCCAGAAGAGCATACTCACAAAACTACTAAAAGAAATTTCTTATAGTAAATTCTAAAGAAACTTTACCAATCGACTTGACGATTATCAAATTGAAACTGTGACAAAAAACGATACTGGATATATCCAAATTACAAACATGGCGAGAAGACCATACTAGAAAATTAAAGGTTTTACAATCTAGAAATATATTGCATAAAATAATCTAATAAAAATCAAATATGATGAGTAACCAGAACTTACTAGCCAACGATATTTTTTGACTTACAACATGACAAAATAGGTTATCGAGGTAGTATCGTGATGAGGTGAATGATCAAAAGTGCCAACAAGCGCACTCTCAAATATTTTAATTCTTTGCTATAAAGAATCCCTCTTATATTTGGTAAGAATTCAAATGGACATATGCGAGCATGTTAATCTTCATGTGGACCGTTTTCAGTATTTTACGATCTTAAGAGATACTTCTCTATATGGTCACGTGTGAGTCTTTTAGCTACCTTATATCATTTGCCCGCTTATTGTATGTCTATACGGATAAATATTGATTATCCATCAAATTATGTTCAAACATAAGTTTTAGCTAAATTACTAACTACATGATTATAGTAAATAGTTAGACACCTATTGATAACATGTGAATACCCATCTTCTACTAATGGTTATTCAAAGGCATAGAATTATTATTTTACTTATTTTGTAACTTTTTTTTGTCTTTTTCTAAACATATCCCCCTCTCTCAAAAATATTAAAACTTTCTCAAAAATATTAAACCTTTTCTTTTTGTTTTTTACTAGAATGGCTTGAAATTATTAGGTCTTTATTTTTTTATGTTTTTTTGTTTGTAACTTTTATAATATTATATATTATAAAATTCTGAATATATCGTTACGACATGCTTATTTTTATCTACGTGTCCATATAGGTTTCGTTCAAAACAGAGTTATGCGTGATAGTGTGAAAATTGTCTACGAACTTATGTACAACGCCCTTATGATTTTTTTAAACTTTTTACTTTTTTTTAAACGAGTTGCTTTCGTTGTCTAAACTTTCTACGGTTAACTTTTATAAACAGTCGGTCTTTTTTTTTTCTTATGTAAATAGTTTTGTAATGGTACTAACTATTTCACTGCGAAGTGTGATTTTGCGTAAAGATTTTCTTTTGTTATATAATGTTTTGAATACGCTTATTTATTTCGTACAAAATAAAATTTTTAACTGTTTCATTTTTATCCATATAGTATCTTAAATATCATCAACGCTCTATTAAGTGTTTTCATTTTTTTATGTATTACGTGTTTTAACGTGCCGCTACATACGTTTTACCGTGCCTCTACATGCGTGGCTCTTTGAAGACTCTAATTTATTTAGTGGTTTGCTTTTTTTATTTTAAACTTTAGAAGCCGTTTGGTGTCCATTTATTTTTTCGTATTCAAAGACTTTGATTTATTTAACGGTTTAGCTTTCCTATTTTTTTTATAAAGTTCGAAGCCTTTTACCATATATTGTTTAACGTGACGCAGTGCGCGGCGACTGCAATGCGCCGGGTAAACGACTAGTTAATAATCATGATGCTACTTTATTCTTATCCACCTCAATTTCCCAAGTCACATTGGCACCCTCATGTGCCTTTATTAACATTTGATTACTATTATCTCATTATCACAAAGAGGAGGGAGAGAGAGAGATATAGAGAGAGAGAGAGGGAGAGTGAGAGGGAGAGAGAGAGGGGGAGGGGGAGAGAGGGAGAGAGAGATCTTGCTTAGCATTCACCCAAAATTTTTTGTCTTTATACAAATTTTTGGTGCCACTAGAGTCCGGTTAATATAAATTTAAACTTTGGATTGGTCAGGGGTTTGGGTATTCAATAATATATTTGGAGTCTTAGTTAGACCTTATATTTTGTGTCGGTATTCTTTCTTCTTCTGTTTTGGATCGCATTGGTCTCCTACCTGGATCCGTGGTGTTCAAGGCTTAAGAAGGTAGAAGTATTTTTCTAAACAAGGTTACATTAATTCCGGTATTGTGGTGGTTAGAATGGAGTTCCCTCTAGCTAGTTACAAGATTAAGGGTCGACGCTTGTAGCCCTTCCACTTTTTACTAAGAACATAAATTAGTTGATTTTCGTTCTTCATTGAGTGGACTGGCGGTGAATGCCCAAATTTCCAAAGAGCCATACGACGTTGGTAACCATACTTGGCAGCCAAGTCAATCGGATAATCTTAGTACGATTAATGGCCTGAGAAAGAGACTAATATTTGCAGGAGTCCGTTAGCATTCCATTGAATTAATGAGCTGTCCACCCATAGAATTAACTACATCATTGTTTTTATTAAAAACCCTATTTTATTACCAAATGGATTCCAACCCATGGGACATGCGTTTGATAAGATTATCTCTCAAAGCCTTTGCCTCGCTTGGTTGCCTCAATTATTTTTACTTTTAAAAAAACTACTACCCCTTTTATTAGACTAAACAATTACAAAGATTGAGTACGAAGGCCGTGTCCATTGCTTCGATACTTGGTTCTTACATAAAGTATATTACGATGCCATATGTGCACTTGTCTATTGTGTGTAGTTATTAAAGTAGATATCATTTTATAAATTTTAGAACCTGAGAATCGTGTTACAAATTTTAATGTTCAGATGCCACATGCTATTAACAAAAATTTAAGTGTTCGGATGGTTTTTTTTTTCCTTTCTCCATCAGTTTGAGGATGTTTTAAATTCATCGTGGTACCTAAAAAGTTTTGAACGAAAAACTTACACTCACTAAACCTACTCTTAATTTTACGCTATTTTTTGACAATTAGATTTGAAGCCGCATGAAAAAGTGTAACATCCTAAAAATAAAACGACAGTTAAAATGATGAAATAAACGAACGAGGCATATCGGGTCGGGCCGGATGGGTCGTCGGGCTAGAAAGGGAGCCTCCCCTATAAATAGCCAAGGTCTCCATCATTTCTCTCATTTGCAAGTTATAGAGAGAGAAACCGTAGAGAGAGAGTTGGCGGATCGACCCGAGATTTCAGCAAAGTGTTGCTCCATAGCTCGTGAGAAAAACTTCCAGATCAGAAACTCGATTCAGGTAACGATCAGGCCTAAATCTGAGTTTTTGTTCGTTTTTGGGTTTTTCGGGTTTTGGGTGAAAAGGTAACGTTTTCACGGATAAAACTGAAAGATAAACATAGATTTGAGTTCCTTAATGGAAAACAAACGTTTTGAATGTAAACAGGTTCGGGATCTTGACGTAATAAGACCTGAATGCGAAAGTTAGGGTTTTGCGAAGAAACAGATCGTGCGTATTTATCAAGTACGCACGGAGCAGGTCCTGCGTACTTATCAAGTACGCAGGAAGAGGGGCACTGCGTACTTATCAAGTACGCAGGAAGAGGATCCTGCGTACTTATCAAGTACGCAGGAAGCAGGGTCTGCGCACTTGCTAAGTGCGCATGCATCAGGCTGATTAGGTAAAGTCGGTATGTTTAGAAGGTTAAACCATTAGAGTCAGGATTTGGTCTGATGTGTATTTAACTAATCAATTCAGATCGGAAGTAACGTAGTGGGACCTTTGTTTAGGGCAACCCAGATTAGCTTATAAGGTGAGTTCTAGAAGCCCTTTTTTAAATGTTTTATATAATGTTTTCGGGCTGGTGTGCATACATATGAAATGATGTTTTTACAAAACGATGTTTATGAAACTATGTTTATAAAATGATTCTTATGAAACTATGTTTACGAAATGAAATGATTTGGAATGAACGGTTTATGGAAAGAAAGTTTATGAACAGAAGGTTTACGAACGAAATGTTTATAAAGAAATGGTTTAAACTAAAGGTAAAGGGTTTCGAAAATGAATGAAAAGGTTTTATGAAAAGAAAAGAAAAAGGGCAAAGGTTTTAAAGAAGTCATTACAAATCTAATCTGTAGAATGAAGGGAATTGACGAATGAAGTCTGGGAATGTAATTCCCAGCTTTGTGGTAGATTATGGACAGCGAGCCATAGTTGCCATAAGAGCAACAGAGGCAGTGTCTTGGTGGCCTGCCAATGGTTTGATGTTGTACAACTGGTAGGGAGTAACGACGGTTACTCAGGGGTTAACGTGACCCTACGTAAGGTTAAATTATGATCCGACAGTGTTATGGCCGTGAGCCATAGCCGTCGATGGAGGTTGTCGGTCTATGGACATGAGAGCCATAGGGGCAACTGAATGGGTATTGTCGGTCCTCGTGCAGTTAGCCTTGGGGGCAATACAAAAGGGAATTGACGGAATGTATGGTATTGTGGCAATGACGACGATACGTAACGGTTCCTTCGGGGACACAGAGACGCTTAAAGAAAGATACAGATTGTAGATAGTAATGTATGACTTAAATGAAAGTTAAATGTTTTAAACAAATGATCCGTTCAATGTGTTTATGATGAGGAAAAATGTTTGAAGGTTTTCAATGATGAATGAAAGGCCCAGTTTTTCATATACGTGATGTTAAACCCAAATGAATGTTTTGAATGATGAACCATTTCTTAAATCGAACGAAAACTAGAACTCACCAGCGTAGCTGACTTTTTAGTATGCACATTCAGGTTAAGGCATGTATGGATGCTGGACGGTGATGCTTGGCAAGCGAGAAGAGTTACCCGGTTGATCATGAAGACTGGCATCCCGTTATGATTAGATTATGATATGTTTATGTAATAGAATATGTTACGCTTCCGTTGTTAAACAATGTAATGGTTATGTTTTATTGAAGTATTTTTCGCTGCATTATTTGATGATCAAGTTTAAGAACTGTTTGTTAATGAGTAAATCCAACAAGTGAGGCCTCTCGGGTTTGGGGCCTTACAAGTTGGTATCAGAGCAATAGTTTGAGAAATTCGGACACTCTCAGTGTCTGAACTTAAACTGTGAATGGGACCGAAAGCGGATGCCAGTACGGGTAACTTGAGCCACAGCATCAGGTATGAAGGTAGTATATATTTACATGTATAGTATGCCTTAGAAAGGGTTAGGTAAGGACTTGTGTTCTGATGGAATCACAAAGGTGGTCAAATAGAAATCGAAAGGTAGTGTAATGGTTAATTGCAGATGGCCAGTGTATATTAACATCTTACAGTACTTATTGAGTTTTATTTGTTAACTAGCGTGATGACATTGGATTCTTGTCTTATAGAACAAAATGGCAAGAAGAGGAAACGGAAGGCGTGGTGGGGGCCGTACCGGTGGTCGTAACGGCGGTCGCGGCAGGACCCCTGCGCGCAAAGAGTATAGTGAAGAAGGATGTGTTCACACTGAACCGGCGGTTGGTGTGATGGAACCGAGCAGACATAGGTTGAAGAACAACCTTTCACTTTTGAACCAGAAGTGAGAGCAACCATAGCTCGAGAGTTCACAGACTTGATGAAAGTTTCTTTGCCAGGACTGTTGGCAGAAGTATTAAAGAAGGTTAATGAGACCGGTGGGTCTAACACGGCGGTTGATACCCCGAACACTGAGGCAATCAACGCATCGCTTAACCGTGGTTGCGACTATAAGTCCTTCAAGGCATGTGACCCACCAGTCCTGACTGGAAAGAAAGACGCGGTAGCTACGTTTGACTGGATAATCCGTATGGAGGCTGCCATCCGTCTCAGCGAATGCCGGGCGGATCAAGTGGTGAAATTTGCTGCTAACTCCTTGAGAGAAGAAGCATCCCATTGGTGGGAAGGTGTACGTCAGGCAAAAGGGAGCGAGGTTGTGGATGCGATGATGTGGGATGACTTGAAAACCTTGGTGATCAAGAATTTCTGCCCAAGGAACGAGATTGAGAAGGTAGAGAGGGAATTTCTGGGTTTGAAGGCCGGGAGCATGATGCACCGGCAATACACAACCCGATTCAATGAACTGGCACGTCTGGTGCCACACCTTATCACGACTGAGGAAAGAAAGATTTCCTGTTACATTCAAGGGCTGTCGGACCAGGTCCACACCTATGTTAAGGCAAACGCCCCTACTACCTATGATTCGGTAGTAGAACTGAGCGACGTGGTATTTGATGATTTGGCGCTGAATGTCGTCGCCATTGAGGAACTAAAGAAGAGACCGAGCTTCTCAAACAAGCGAACTGGTGGAAAGATGTTTGGGACTTGTGATAAGAGGGCTCGGGTGGATGAGCCGACTATTTGTAAGAAGTGTGGAAGGGAGCATACTGGTGAATGTAGACTGGGATCTAACTTGTGCTTCAAGTGTGGCAAGACCGGGCACTACTCCCGTGAGTGCCCACAACACTTCAAGTGCTATAATTATGGGGATGCCGATCATCTGAGTAGGGAATGCCTGAAATCGAGAATGGGTGAAGTCGGGAAAGGGAAAAGGAAAGGCCCGGAAAGGAAAGAAGAGAGGCCCCGAGCAAAGACTCGTGCGTACGCACTGACTTAAGACCAAGCCAGGGCAGACCCCGATGTGGCGTCAGGTACATTCATCCTTGACAACACTTTTGTTTCTGTGTTATTTGATTCGGGTGCAAGTAAGAGTTTTATATCAGCGGCTTTTTGTAAACAAGTGAAGTACACTGTCAGTAAGCTAGCAAGAGCCTTTAGCGTAGAAACCGCTGAGGGAAGAACTGCGAGGGTGACTGATGTAGTTGACAACTCCACGATAAAAATAGAAGGTCATAGGTTCCCTGTCAGGTTGTTTGTTATGGTTTTGGGGAGGTTTGATGTCGTGTTAGGAATGGATTGGCTAACTGCCAATGAAGCACAAATTATATGTAAATGAAAGATAATCTGACTCAAGGCTCCGGACGGTAGCAAAGTCGAGGTTCTTGGGGATCGTGACGCCCCGATGCCAAACGTCATCTTGATGATTAAGGCAGCAGATTACTTGAGGCGCGGATGCGAGGCTTATCTGGTGTACGTAATTGACGAGCGTAAGGAAGTGAAGGAACTAGACGATGTACCCGTGGTACGCCAGTACCCGGAGGTGTTTCCAGAGGATTTGCCTGGAATACCACCCGACAGAGAGATCGAATTCCGAATCGACTTAGTACCAGATGCCCAGCCCGTGGCTAAGGCTCCATATCGACTAGCACCAGTGGAGATGAAAGAGTTAATGGCACAACTAGACGAGTTACTTGAGAAAGGATTTATCTAACCGAGCATCTCGGCGTGGGGTGCTCCGGTGTTGTTTGTGTAGAAGAAAGACGGTTCGATGAGAATGTGTATTGATTATCGCGAGTTGAATAAACGTACGGTGAAGAACAAGTACCCTTTACCAAGGATCGACGACCTGTTCGATCAATTACAGGGCGCAAGTTGGTTCTCAAAAATTGACCTTCGATCCGGGTACCATTAGTTGAAGGTGAGGGAAGAAGACATACCGAAAACTGCATTTCGCACGCGTTATGGACATTTCGAGTTCCGCGTAATGTCTTTTGGATTGACGAACGCCCCCGTAGCGTTCATGGATTTAATGAATAGGGTGTGTCGACCGATGCTGGACCGATCGGTAATTGTGTTCATCGATGATATCCTCATCTACTCCAAGAATGAGGGTGATCACGCATGTCACTTAAAGGAGGTGTTGGAGGCTCTGAAAAAGGAAAAGTTGTATGCTAAGTTCTCCAAATGCACGTTCTGGCTTAGGGAAGTCCAATTCCTAGGTCACGTCATTAACCTGAATGACATTATGGTTGACCCAGCGAAGATAATGACGGTATTCCTAAGACGCCAACTGAATTTCGTAGTTTCTTGGGATTGGCAGGCTACTATTGTAGATTCATCAAGGATTTCTCAAAAATTGCTTCGCCGTTGACAAAGTTGACTCGGAAAGAGGTTAAGTATGAATGGGGTTCGACCCAAGATGAGGCGTTTAAGGAATTGAAGAAGAGGCTAACCCAAGCTCCAGTCTTGGCCCTTCCCGAGGGCAATGAAGACTTAGTGGTATACTCTGACGCTTCGGGTTAGGGATTGGGATGCGTGTTGATGCAACGCGGAAGAGTGATCGTGTATGCTTCACGACAGTTGAAGATTCACGAAGCTAATTATCCAACCCACGATTTGGAACTTGCTGCTGTCGTATTCGCATTAAAAATCTGGAGGCACTACCTTTACGGGGTGAAGTTTACTATTTACTCTGACCACAAAAGTTTGAAGTACTTCTTCGAACAAAAGGAACTAAATATGAGGCAGAGGCGATGGTTGGAACTATTGAAAGACTATGATTGTGAAATAATATACCATCCTGGAAAGGCAAAAGTGGTGGCTGACGCTCTAAGCCGAAAGGATGTGCCTGGTCCTATTAGAGTGAAAGCTTGCCAGTTAGTGGTAACATCAGATGTGATGAGGGAAATTGAAAGAGCTCAAGATGAAGCACTTAAGGAAGAAAACATTAAGAAGGAAAGGATGGTTGGCCAACAGGACAAGTTGGAATATAACACCCTTGGTGTTAGGACACGTTTTGGACGGATATGGATACCTATGGGTGGCGAGCTTAGAACCAAAATCTTGGATGAGGCTCATAAGTCTCGGTACTCTATCCATCCTGGTACCAATAAAATGTACCAAGATCTGAGGAAGGAATACTGGTGGCCTGGAATGAAGCATGAAGTGACAAAATATGTAAGCAAGTGCTTGACTTGCTCATAAGTAAAGGCCGAACACCAGAAACCGTATGGAAAGATTCAACCACTTGATATACCGGAATGGAAGTGGGAACACATTACCATGGACTTCATAACCAAGCTACCTCGCACAGCTAAAGGTCATGACACCATTTGGGTAATTGTGGACCTTTTAACGAAGAGTGCTCATTTCCTACCTATTCGCGAGACGTTCTCGTCGGAAAGGTTAGAAGGAGTATTTATTAACGAAGTAGTAGCACGGCATGGGATGCCTTTGACGATCGTATCTGACCGGTACACACGATTCACATCGAGGTTCTGGAAAACATTTTACGAGGCGATGGGCACGAGGCTTAATATCAGCACGGCTTGCCACCCACAAACGGATGGTCAGTCCGAAAGGACCATTCAGACATTGAAGGATATGCTTCGTGCTTGTATTATCGATTTCGGCGGCAGTTGGGACAGTCATCTGCCGTTAGCCGAATTCTCCTACAACAATAGTTATCACACGACGATAGGCGTGCCGCCTTACGAAATGTTGTATGGGAGGAGATGCAGGACCCGGATTTGTTGGGGTAAGATCGGACAAAAGGAATAAGGGAGTCTTGAAGTAGTAAGAGAAACGTCAGAAAGGTTTGATCAAATCAAAGCACGAATGAAGGCCGCACAAGATCATCAGAAATCCTATGCGGACAAACGACGAAGGCCTATTGAGTTTGATGTTAGGGACATAGTAATGTTGAAAGTGTCACCCTGGAAGGGAATAATACGATTCAGGAAGAGAGGAAAGTTAAGTCCGAGGTTCGTCGGACCATTCAGGATAATGGCACGGGTTGGTGAGGTCGCTTATCGGTTAGAGTTGCCTGATGAGTTAAGTGGGATTCATCCTACCTTCCATGTATCACACTTGCGAAAGTGTTTGGTGGATGAATTAGCTCATGTACCACTTACTGACATCGAGGTCGTCAACAGCCTTAATTACATCGAAGAACCCGTGGCCATCTTAGACAAGAAGGAGAAGCGTTTGCGTAATAAGATTATCCAATTGGTTAAAGTCCAATGGAAACATCGAAAGGGATCGGAAGCCACTTGGGAAACGGAGAAGGAAATGAGGGAGTCGTACCCATATCTATTTGACTTATGATAGGTTTCGGGGATGAAACCTATTGTAAGGGGGTAGACTTGTAACATCTTAAAAATAAAACGACAGTTAAAATGACGAAATAAATGACCGAGGCAAGTCGGGTCGGGCCGGATGGGTCGGTGGGCTGGAAGGGGAGCCTCCCCTATAAATAGCCAAGGTCTCCATCATTTCTATCATTTGCAAGTTCTAGAGAGAGAAACCGTAGAAAGAGAGAGTTGGCGGATCGACCCGAGATTTCAGCAAAGTGTTGCTCCATAGCTCGTGAGAAGAACCTCCAGATCACAAACTCGATTCAGGTAACGATCGGGCCTAAATCTGAGTTTTTGTTCGTTTTTGGGTTTTTCGGGTTTTAAGTGAAAAGGTAATGTTTTCACAGATAAAACTGAAAGATAAATATAGATTTGAGTTCCTTAATGGAAAACAAACGTTTTGAATGTAAACAGGTTCAGGATCTTGACGTAATCAGACCTGAATGCGAAAGTTAGGGTTTTGCAAAGAAACAGATCGTGCGTACTTATCAAGTACGCACGGAGAAGGTCCTGCGTACTTATCAAGTACGTAGGAAGAGGGGCACTGCGTACTTATCAAGTACGCAGGAAGAGGATCCTGCGTACTTATCAAGTACGCAGGAAGCAGGGTCTGCGCACTTGCTAAGTGCGCAGGCATCAGGCTGATTAGGTAAAGTCGGTATGTTTAGAAGGTTAAACCGTTAAAGTTAGGATTTGGTCTGATGTGTATTTAACTAATCAATTCAGATCAGAAGTAACATAGTGGGACCTTTGTTTAGGGCAACCCGGATTAGCTTATCAGGTGAGTTCTAGAAGCCCTCTTTTAAATGTTTTATATAATTTTTTCGGGCTGGTGTGCATACATATGAAATGTTGTTTTTACGAAACGATGTTTATGAAACTATGTTTATAAAATGATGCTTATGAAACTATGTTTACGAAATGAAATGATTTGGAATGAACGGTTTATGGAAAGAAAGTTTATGAACGGAAGGTTTACGAACGAAATGTTTATAAAGAAATGGTTTAAACTAAAGGTAAAGGGTTTCGAAAATGAATGAAAAGGTTTTATGAAAAGAAAAGAAAAAGGGCAAAGGTTTTAAAGAAGTCGTTACAAATCTAATCTGTCGAATGAAGGGAATTGACGAATGAAGTCTGGGAATGTAATTCCCAGCCTTGTGGTTGATTATGGACAGCGAGCCATAGTTACCATAAGAGCAACAAGGGCAGTGTCTTGGTGGCCTGCCATTGGTTTGATGTTGTACAACTGGTAGGGAGTAACGACGGTTACTCAGGGGTTAACGTGACCCTACGTAAGGTTAAATTATGATCCGACGGTGTTATGGCCGTGAGCCATAGCCGTCGATGGAGGTTGTCGGTCTATGAACATGAGAGCCATAGAGGCAACTGAATGGGTATTGTCGGTCCTTGTGCAGTTAGCCTTGGGGGCAATACAAAAGGGAATTGACGAAATGTATGGTATTGTGGCAATGACGGCAACACGTAACGGTTGTCCACGACATGCAAGGTTCCTTCGGGGACACAGAGACGCTTAAAGAAAGATACAGATTGTAGATAGTAATGTATGACTTAAATGAATGTTAAATGTTTTAAACAAATGATCCGTTCAATGTATTTAAGATGAGGAAAAATGTTTGAAGGTTTTCAATGATGAATGAAAGGCCCTGTTTTTCTTATACGTGATGTTAAAATCAAATGAATGTTTTGAATGATGAACCATTTCTTAAATCGAACAAAAACTAGAATTCACCAGTGTAGCTGACTTTTTAGTATGCATATTCAGGTTAAGGCAGGTATGGATGCTGGACGGTGATGCTTGGCAAGCGAGAAGAGTTACCCGGTTGATCATGAAGACTGGCATCCCGTTATGATTAGATTATGATATGTTTATGTAATAGAATATGTTACGCTTCCGTTGTTAAACAATGTAATGGTTATGTTTTATTGAAGTATTTTTCGCTGCATTATTTGATGATCAAGTTTAAGAACTGTTTGTGAATGAGTAAATCCAACAAGTGAGGCCTCCCGGGTTTGGGGCCTTACAAAAAGTTACCATTCCAACACCTTGGTACCAGAGGTACATGTCCTTTTATCATTTCTATCTCTTAGCCCCGCCTCCTCTACCACTATTTGAAAAGCGACTATTACCGACGGCATAAAACCATCGGTAATTACCAACGAATATCAGGAAATAAAAAACCAAAATAAGTTATATAAATATCCATGTTGTTATACCGACGAATATTTGAAGATCTACAAAATTAAAAATAAATTTTATAAATATCTTGCGTTGATTACCGAAGAATTTAACGACATCTGTCACTGTCACTTTCACTGAGGGATTTCTGACAAATACGTCCTTCGTTGAAAGGCATCTCCTATGTGGTGCACATTCACACACCACTACCCCCTCTTCCTTTGTCGCACACCATCACCTCCATATTGTAGTCATCACACTCCGTCATGAATAACCTCACCATCGTCTTCAATCTTCATTTACTTCTTTCTCCTTTCATACATATCATGTTTGTGTTAATGATTTTTTATTGTATTTGATTTTTAAGGTTTAAAGTTGTAACTGTCGCACCCCAACCGATGGCAGAAACGTCGGGGCGGGACATGTAGACTGTTCATGAGCACATGGTTGCCTAAATTGCAATATATTAAAGCGTTACATTTCCATTCATAACTCCAACAAACCAAATTCAACAATACAAAAATTTTGAAATACATAACATGTTCATTTTATTCAATTAACTAGGTCCACAACCTAAGTGAAGCAAACTTGATCAACTCAAACTTTTGTACCCGAAACATGATGAAAACGAGGTCAACTAAAAAGTTGGTGAGCATACATAGGTTTTGACTATTAATAGCATCAACGTGTTGTGTGTATACAATCCATACATATCATGGTTAATAAGGCAAAAATGGAGAGTTACTATTATGAAACCAAATTGTACAATCAAACTTTTGTAACTATCACCCTAACTGGGTGGGTTTGTCAGACTCAATAGATCTATCATTACTTACCGTCGGCTTGTATAATTAATGATTGCACATGTAATTGCACACAAAAGTAGTTAACACACCTAGTACTCAAACATAAATCTCAAATTGCACACATGAATGTAAGGTGGAATTGTATTGTGTAGTTTTGCAAGTCATTGAACATAATGTTCATGTTTCACCCCAAAATACTTAAAACAGTGTAAAAGGGGCTATGTAAACTCACTTGTAATAGTTGTGTAGATAACACGAGCAGTAGGTAGCACAAATGATTCTCAAATCACAAGTTTAACCTAGAATGAAATATATGAACTTGCATTAATAATGTGCCCGAATGTCTAGGTCAAGATCAAATGTTCATCGGGTTTTGATATGAGTGGATTTGTATAAGGGTTGTGTCATTTTATTTGAAAAGATGTAAGTCGACGAAAGTTTGATATGTAAAATTGTAAGTTCAAAGTATATATGAAAAATAGTATTTGTCTTTAGGGTGTTTAGTTAGTTTAAATAAACAAATTCCTTTTATTTATTTAAAATATTGCGTTTTTAAAAGAATTGTAGTATTATATTTATTAAAATAAATAAATCTATCTTATTTATTCATTTATATCGATGTGTCAAACTATAGGGTAGATATATGTATTAGTACCTATTAAAACGCTATTAACTTTGTTAGTGTAAAAAGGATAATTAATAAATAAATTTATTTATTTATTTATTATTAAAGTAGCATGTTCTAAAATAAAAAAAATGTAGTTATTAACATACATATTTTAAAAAAAGTTTTATTTTTTTTAAACCCTAATATTTATGTATAGTTTAATAGAAAACAAATGATTTATAAATCGTGTTTCATGAGAAAGTATATATATATATATATTTATAGGATTTTGTCACAAAAGAGTTGGTCATTACAATACTTTGTTTTGTAATTTATAGATATATATATATAGATTACTTGTTTGAAATGAGACTTTAAATAATTTAAATTAGTAAAATAGTTATTTTATTTTAAAAATTGTAAACTATTATTTTATTCTGATTTGGGTTTTATAAAAATAATTTTTATAAATTAAAAACCGCTTTGAAAATGATTTTAAAACACAAAGAACTCCACCCGGCTCGAACCCGGGTGGTTTCTAGGAGAGTCATGCGTGCAAACCATCAGACCAGAACCCATCTAGTGCTAAAAACCCGGTCCGGAATTATTTAAGCGTGATATGGGAAGGAATACCCGGTCCAGTGGTGCGCAAAAGGGAAAAAGGGTGCGGGGATGGCTTTGAACCCGCGCCCCTTCAGAACAAGTCAAGTGTTCAACCGATTTAACTGGGTGAAAGTCCTGTTTAGGAAACCGTTGAGAAATTTAAAAACCCAGGCGTTCACCCTCCCTTCGTCCCCCTTTGAATACCCGAAACCCTAGCCATAGAATCAACTCGATAAGTAGGAGATCAAAGCTATGATCATGGGGCTTTTGATCCTTGGACTAAAACGAGACTATTGATATAAGATTTACCTAAAATGGTTACGAATCGAAGACGGTCTACGTGCTGCAAGCGCTCGGCGATCTTGGGGCTCGTTTGGGTGTTCTGGAAGCAAGAAAGAGGTGTTGAGAGGATGTATGAGGGGATTGAATGCCTCAATTACATCTTAATTGCTCAATTCGACTCGGATTAATTGTACACGGTTGTCAAACGAGATTTACGCGTCAATTCGTTTTGTTTAGGATTAATTGATTTACGCGATTAAGGACTGAATACGTGAGAGGATTGATTTAGCATGATTTACGGTCTTTAATTGCGTTTAATTTCTTTGATTAGAATTGGAATTGTCTCGGTTTGATCTCAAGAAGTCAAACGACTTTAAATCTCTAATAGATGTGCGTAATAGGTTGAATTGAATTGTTACAAAGGTCTAAAATTGGTTGATATTCGTTCTAGTATCCCGGGAAAGTCCGTATCCGTCGGGTTTGATCGATTTTGGCCTTGAATTGCAAGGGTTTTGAGGTTGTTTGACTTTCAGAAGTTAACGTGAGTCAAACTCTTTGAATGAGTCAAAATTGGAAGTGATGGGGTTCAAGTTCAAGGGTGAGGTTCAAGTTGGGAGTTCAAATGTTTTTTTTTTTGGGGGGGGGAGTTCAAACTAAGTTTATTTATTTTAAATTTCCTTTGCAATTATATATAAAATTTTATTTATTTTATAAACTTTATAAAACTAATTATAATTTAAAATGTCAAATATATATATATATATATAGAGGGTTGAGTTCATGAGAGAACTCACTATAATTAGAAAACTAGAGAACCACTAAGAAAAAAATGTGGAATTTTAAAGGGCAAGGGTAAAGTTGGAACTTAAAATATATAAATTTTTAAACATTTCTATCTTTTGCATACATTATTATTTTTTTAAAAAAAATTGCACCATTAAATAAAGAATTTCTTTATCTTTCATTTGAGTATATATAACGTTATAAAAAATAAGAATTAACTCGTCTTTTTTTTTCTTATTATTTTCAATATTGCATATGTGTAGTATCACCCCAAAAACCTAACACAACCCCAAAAGCCTAAACCCCCACCCCACCCCAAAAACCTAAACACACCACACCCACCCTCACCCAAAAACCTAAACCCCCCTCCCCACACCCCCACCCAAAAACCTAAACCCTCCACCCACCCCACTAAAAAACCTAAACCCCCCCACCCCACCCAAAAACCTAAACCCACCCAACCCCACAACCCCACCCAAAAACCTAAACCCACCGCACCCACCCCTACCCTAAAAAACATAACCCTAAACGTAATACTGCATATGTGTAGTACCACCCCAAAAACCTAACCCACCCCCCAAAACCTAAACCCCTCACCCCACCCCACCCACCCCTAAAAACCTAAGCCCCCCACCCACCCCCAAAAAACCTAACACCCCCACCCACCCACCCCCATCCAAAAACCTAACCTAAAAGTTAAGCTAAACCCGAAGAGTAAACCTTAAAGTTAAACCGACTATTTTTTCTAGTTTTTTTTAAAGAGGACAACGTGGGAAACAAGGTCTCCGAACCACTTTTTTTGTTTTTGATTTATATTTTGAGTTATGATTTTTTTATTATATATTTTTTACCTTTAAAGAGGAGTTCTCTAGTTCTCTACCTAAATGTTAGTTTCTTATGAACTTCACTATATATATATATATATATATATATATAATTGCTAAACAAATCTTCTTGCGTGGTTTAATTAATAAAATCATATACATAAATATGCTTGTATATTACTATTTATAAATAAATATTCATACATATATATGGATATATATATATATATATGTATATATCAAATTGGTGTTATAGAAATGTATATGTAAACGCAAGGTTCTAAATTTCGAATAGATGTATTAACTTAAAATAACGATTTATGTGACAAAAGTACTTGAATAAATATATGTTTTAAATGTAGTATTATTATTGAAATCATTAAAATAAAACAAATAAGGAAAATTTATGGTCTGAAAAATCATGGATGTTATAGTAACTATGCTTTCCGCGTACGCCCACATTTAAATGTTAGAATTTCTAATTATCTTTATAAATATTTTTCTGTATATTTAATTCATCAAAACAAAGTTCATTACCAAGATTAGGGTGTTCAAATATATCCTTATCGGAAACCGAACCCAAATTATCTGAAATTCCGAATCCAAACTATCCGAAAATTCGGATTCGGATATTAATATTGGAAGATATTTCGGATATCCGATATCCGAAATATATATTTTTAATTATTTGTTATTTATTTATTCAAACCCTAATCTCCTAAAGGAAAGCTTCTTCACGGCATCACTACCTTTTCATTTTTCAGCGTAGCCCACCCCCACCCACCAGCGAACTCTCTCGGTCTCTAGTTTATCGTCTTCCCGGTGGCCGCCGGCCGTCGTCGTTCAACGTCATATGTGTAGGATTGGTGATTACAACATGGTTCTATTCTAGTTGAGATTGGCGGAAACAATCACAACTATGCAATGTAAACAGATAAACAAAGAAAATACGGATAAATGCAAATTGTGTTAATCTTCAATGTTTACAAGATTACAGAGAAAACTCTAAGGAAGCACACTTGTACAAATGGAAGATACAATACATATAAAGGAACTTAGAATCAAGACAAACCCTTGATTCTAAGGATCAGATCAAACATAGACCGTTGATATTGGACAGTTACAAGATATGCTACAATTGGTAGACAACTAAAAGACAAACTGAAGTAAACAGTTGTGTTCAGGTCAAAACTCTTCATAGGATTCTCAGGAGACTTCAGAAGTGGCAACAATCCTTGCTGTCTCAAAGCCTCTAGGGTCCTTTCTTGGATTGTCAAGAGGAAGTTCAGATAGAGACTTGATGTCCTTGATTGGCATGCTAAAGATGGCATTGCTAGAACATCTCATCTTCTAACCTCTGACATCTGTCACAGTGTACTCAATCTTCTCAGCATTGTAGGACCAACTAGTGAATGGAAAGTGGGATTGGAGAGGTTTCGCATCAATGATTACATCTTTGCTAGGATTGAAGTGATGTTGGATCACTAGCAACAGATGCCTCCCACTTTCATTCTCAGGCTCATGAGATTTACCCAGCTCCATCATTCTTCGAAGATCAGAATCTGAAAGCTGCATCACCTCTTCAACAGATCCGTAGATTGATCTTTTTACCTCTGCCCTTCCCCTGAAGACTTCAAACCATTGATCTTGATTGCTATAGAACCATACTACAATTTCTCTTGAATCTTCTGGTGTGGTAGTAGGTTTGGTTTTCTTCTTGGGAGGCTGTTAATGAGGAGGAGCTGGGTGAGAGGATTTGGACTCTTTGGGTGGAGAGGAGGGAGGTCGAGGAGGGAGAGTGGAAGGTTGTTGGATAGAGGAAGGAGTGGATGAGGGAGTAGGCTTGGGTTTCTTTTGTTTTCTTTCATCAGTTTGAGTGTTTACCCTTCTTTTTAAGCCTGTCTTCTCCAATCTCTCTTCCTCTTCCTTCTTAACTTTGACATATAAGGCTTGCAGGTTCATGAAGCTCATGGGACCCAGCCTCTTTCCACTATCTCCTCTAGCCTTTAGGAAGTCCATCATGACCTTACTTTCTTCATGGGTTCTGACATTGAATGCAATGGTCTTCTTGGTTTTCTGTTTTGCTTTTTCTTCTTCTCCGGCCCTTTTCTTATTTGCCAGTTGACCTTGCTGTCCCATGAAAGCTTTATATATTTCTTTATTTGATAATTTCTCAAGGTAGTCTACATCCTCACCTTGAGAAATCAGAGCTTCAGTCCACTCCTCTCTCATTTCTTTGGCTAATTCAGAGTCAGTTATCCTGAATTTAGCTTCTTCTTTTCTCTTCTTCTCTCTCTCTTATTCTTCTTTATTAAGTTGTTCCTGTAGCTGAAGAGCTAAAGCTTCATATTCTTTTAGTTATGCAGCTGCAGAAACTTTGACCTTCAATTTATCCAGTTGCCTAGCATGCAACTGGATCTGCTGTTCTCGGAGGAGTATGGCAGCTTTTCTTTCTTGAATCTTTTTGAGGCCAGCCATCTCCTCCTCTCTCTTTCTCTTCTTCTCTGCTACTTTTCTTTCTTCTCTTTCTCTATCCTTTCTTCTTCTTCTTCTTCAGTCATGAGACCCTTCCCTTTGTCTTTATTGGATGCCTCTGCTTCAGCTTCATGGATCACAACAGCAGATGTGAGAGATGCTGTTGAGATCTCAGCTTCAGCTTCATTGACAATTTGAGGAACAGACACAGTGGAAGGGACTGCTTCATTCTCTTCCTTCTCCCATTCATTTCCATATGCAGCCTTATAAGCCTCTTTAACATTCTGTGCAACCACTTTTCTTGATTCTTCTGCTGCATTCAGGATGACAGTTGGTGAGGAGGGAATGGATAGGTCTGAGTTAGAATCATCCATTGCAATCCATCCCTCCTTTTCAAGAAAAGCTTTGATAATCTTGATCATTTCTTGACTTTCTAAGGAGTTGATGTTGCAGATGTGTGCCTTGAGCTCAAAGACTTTGTGCAAGAAATCTGGGTTGAGGAGCAGGATTTCTTGAATGTTGTTAATTATGAATGATGATCCATCATAAAGGAAGAACTGAAAGCCAGAGGACCCAGTGCGTGACCATCCATGCACTTCCAGACCCCTGACCACTTCATTATATAAGAATCTTCTGAAGCAAAGTACTTGTTCTTCTGTTAAAGACCTGCTCCTTATCAAGTCAAGTCTTGGAGCTTATCTTTGTTCAGCTACTTTTGAAGACTCTGTAGTGTTTGGATAAGCCAACTTGTTTGCTTCTTGAAGAAACCATTCAAATCAAGGCATGTTATCCTCCATCAAGTCGCAGAATCTATCAATTGCAAGTTCACCTGAGAGATCTGTGAATGTGTTGATGCATCTTGTTAAGTACAGATCCAGGACTTTGAGTGGATTCGGTTTATTCCAATTTAGCTATTATGTTCCACCAAATTCCCATCCAATCCAGAATCTCTCAGATAGACCATCATACACCTATGCTAGAATAGAGTCAAACTCTAGCTTATGTGGTGTAAGTGTGAATTGAGGGGCAATGGTCTGACTTGATATGCTTGCAGCAGCTGGCAGTATACTGAATGATAGATGTGTGTCTTCATCTTCAATTTCATTTTTCAAGACCTCATCAACAGCTCTGAAAACTAACTTTCAATCCTCAGAGATTTCTTCATCTTTATCTACTGAGTCTGGCAAGTCATGAACTTGAACAAAAGCAAGCTTGAAAAGTGTAATTTGAAAGGCAGCCTGCTCTTGTATCCAGTCATCAAGATTGTCCTTGTCATCTTCAACAGTAACTATCTCCCCCGTTTTGATTGCATCAGTGCATAAGGTTTTATCTGTTTGAGTTCCCACTGATACAAGGGTAGGAGTAGTCACAAGTGGGCATTGATGGGCTTCATGCATAGAGACTTAGTGCTTCATGCATAGAGACTTAGTGCTTTAGTTTGGACACCTCAGCCTCTAGCATAGCCACCCTGGCCGTCAATTCCATGTTTTCTAGTTTCAGTCTGTACTCATCCACAAGTGTGGAATCCTTGGAAGTAGACGGGGCCTTAGGCCTAGCCTTTGCATCCCCATCACCCTGGTTTTCTTGGCGCCTGGATTCCTCTCAGTGAAGAGTGTTTCAAAAGAAACATCCTCACTATGAGTTGCCGTGGTTGGGGACTTAGTGATGTTATCACTGTCTTCCTGGTCAATTGATGTACAAGTAGTAGTGATAGCCCCTTTCACATTCACTCTATCATCACTCCCAGAGTGAACCTTCTAAGGTGATGAACTTGGGCTGTGTACTTTGGCAGCCAAGTCAATCAGTACCTTCGAGATAGTGGCAGTTGGAGAAGGTACATTGTAACATCCATGATTTTTCGCCTTAATTTTTAGTTCATTTCACAATACATTTCAACTCCGTACCGGTTCAACACAATATGTCACATTAATTATCATCTTAACACGTATCAAATTTAGTTTTCAACCTTGCACATTAGCATATTATTCTCCTATTATATATATACTTACAATATGTTATAGAGATAAATAAAAAATATAAGTTTCAAATTCCAAATTTCAACTCTTATTTTATCATTTGTAAACACACACATACTTATAAATATTCGGTGTTACTAAATAAATTAAGTAAACAGGTTCAACGTTATTAAAACATATATAGATGTATATATATAATCGTGTAAGATTAGATCATGTAGTTACGCCTTTCGAAAATATACGAATGAATATTCAAATATATATACATACATACATTGTATTTTATTAAATAAACCATTTTGTAATTTTATGAAATTGGAAACTTTTCCTTTATTAAAATTATATTAAAACACTTGATGTTTTAATAAATATAAATTTCATAAAATCAATTTTTTTATAATTAATAAGAAGCTAAAAAAAATAAAAGATGTCTTAAACCCCATGGAATCAGCTTTGAACCCCCATCCTTTGTAATTGAACCCTCTTCACCTCAATTTGAACCTATTCAAGTGTTTGAACCCATTACCCACCCCCTTTGACTTTTAAAAGTCAAACAACCTCAACCTCTTGCAATTCAGGGCCGGGTACCGATCAAACTCGACTAATTCGGACCTGCCTTGGGTACTAGATAGATGTTCAACCTTACTAAACCCAATTTACATTTCAAATACGTGAATTAATTTGAATTCAAACGGAATTGACTTCTCAAAGTCAAACCGAGTAAATTCGTTTCCAAGTCCAGAAATTGAGACGCGTTAGAATCCGTAAATCACGGCCTAATCAATCTCATATGAATTCAAACCCAAATCGTGACCCAATTCATCTGGAATCTAGCCAATTGATACGAAAATCACGCCGACAGTCGTAGTGGCAATTCCGGACCGAGTTGAGCATATTAAATAAAATTGGACAATAAGAATTACTGGCACATTTTCGCGACCTCTCCTCTAAACTCCCTGAACGTCCAATTCAATCACTTTTCACTTCTGAAACTCCATCGAGGCCGAAGAACCCCAGGCCTGAACTCCCAGTCATTCTCCTCCGTTGCGTGGCCATTGTAGGTAAAATTTGTTGCATTAGACTCGTAATGATTCAGGGTTTGAAAGCCCCATGGTCCCGAGGTCGATTTTTGTTTAATCGAATCGATTTCAGAACTAGGGTTACGATTTTCGCGATGTGGGGAAAAAGATGAGTTCCAGGCTTCTTGTTTTGTATTAAGCAATCCCGTTTTTATCAAGGCTTGGCGCCTAGATCAAACGGTTAAACCTTTTCCCTCGTAGGCTGCAGGTCATGGGTTCAAAGCTTATGCCCGCACCTTTTTGTTTGCTGCTAATACCTGAACCTGGCCCCCTTCAGTCTATGCATAAAAACTCAAGGACCGACATATCGTAACAACTGGACTCCCTGGTCCAGTGGTATGTACACTGATGCTCCCCAAGACAGACCCGGTTCGAACCCGGTGGCCTCCACTTATATTTTTTAGAAGTTTTCAACCCCTTTCCCTTTTAAAAAATCATTTTTTTATATAAAACCCTTTACCCTTAAACCTGATTTGCACAAAAATAAACAAGTCTAAATGAAAATCATTATTTTACGATTAAAATTGTTTTCACACTTTACTTTTAATATAAAAATCATTTAAATTGTATCTTTAATTTAAATTGATAATATAAAACATGTAAACCGTTCTTTAGAACTATAAAGTTGGTAAAGTTTTTTTTTATAAATTTTATCTAATCATTTTATACACTCATAAAAATTACGTATATTTCGGTAAAAATTACTAATTTCGATTTAAACATAATTCAACGAACCCTCATGTATATATATAACTACATTCTTTATTATTTTGAGCATATAACTTTAAAAATAAATAAATCTATTACCTTGTACATTAACGAATTCACTTAAGGTTTTCTTTAAATTGTAATAATATATATATTTTTGACACTTTGTAATAAATAGATAAATAGATAAATTTATATCACATTACTTTTAAAGAATCACTATCTTAAATAAATGAATAGGAAGAATTTTATTTATTTAAATCATTTAAACATAAACTCTACGACACACATTATTCTTTCATACACTTTGAACCTATACTTTTATCAACTCACATCCCTTACATAATATGACACGAGTTCTTTGTACAAGTCCCTACACTCACTCCCATTGAAAACCCTAGACTTGGCCTTAGACTTTCGTACATGTTATTGATCTAGATCCCTATACATTACACTCTAGGTTAACGTTGTGAGTTAGAAGGATCACTTTGCTACCTATTCTCTTGATCTATCTACATCTTTGATACATGTGAGTTTTACATAGCCCCTTTTTCACTATTTTACATTTTTGGGATGAAAAATGAACACAACTGTGACATTTCGAAAATTTTCGTCGTGAAATTTATCATGTAAATATTAACAATTTTATATCAAAACATATACACGTATATTGGTGTTCAATTTATGCATTTTTAAATTAAATATTTGAAGGTATAAACTATATAAATTATGCTATTAAATTAAAATATTTATATAAATAAATTAATGGTTTTCAACTTTATTAAATTAACCATTCAAAATAATTGATTTTAAATAAAAACATAAGTTTTATAAAATTTTATATATACTTAAGTTTTATTTAGTTTAAAAGAATTTAAGTAAAATAAACTCATTAATTTAGATAAATAATTTAATGTATTATTTCAATAAGATAATTATTAAAAAAAAATTAGTTTTTAATAAAGAAAATGGATTTATAAAATATATAAGTATAATCTAAATTAATTAAAGTTTAAAAGAAATTAAATTTTGTAATTAAATTAAAGTCTGAGGGCTGTTTGGTCTTAAACAGAACTATAAGGGTTTATTTTGAAATGTTTCTAGGGTCTGTTTAAAACGTTTTCAAATCCCAGGGACCAAAATTGCCAAGTTGCATTTCGTTTTGCCGGTCACCTTTATCCTTTGTCCGGCGGACCAAAAGCTTTCCGGCGAGCCCCGACAGCCCTGTCCCTCTACACCTCAACACCTAAAACTTGCACCATTGTACTCGCCGCCCTCACGCGACCAAGTTTCCCTGACCAATTTGCCTTCTTATCATCAGAATTCCCGAGACGCCATTATCTAACCCAAAGTCAAACCCATGAAATTCGGCCGACACACAGTACCTCCACGGCTATAACCTAGCCCCTTCTGTTCGTCTGGTTGGTGCGCGTGAACCCAAGCTATCAATTGCCGTGTGTACTGTCGGGATTCTGATTCAAGTTAAAAGTCAACCCTGGACCTTCATCCGTTAATGGCACTCTCTCCGTCTATTCTCTCCTTAAATTGAGCTTACCGCGGTGTTCGCGATATCCAGGCGAAGCTCCCCAGCCCTTTTGAAGTTCCAATTCGACCCCAAAAGTCCGGTTCCAGTTCTGGGTACTCTCGGTTTCGTTCCCGACTTCGCAGACCCCCGTTCGGTTCAGGTTTTATCACTACATTTCGTTCCTTAACATTCGTTTACTGTGGTGCTAACGATTACGATCATCAGCTAGACCATAGCCCACTGATTCGCGGCCAATCGAGGTTGCCCGGACACAAGTCCTGGTCGTTGCCGAGAACCAGTGGTCAAACCATTCATAGGTTATAAATAAATTTACATGTTCCTGACCAGCGATGGGCTATAGCCCGGCTGGTCAGTATCGTGTGCGATGAGTATTAGGTCCCGGATTCGAGTCTTCTGGCCTCCGGCCCAACCCCATTTTGCTCCTGTTGTCATTTTTTTTATTTTATTAAAATTTCTTAACTTATTTTAATATTATTTTTATACACTAAAGACTAAAACGAGTCGGTTTGATCGTTCGTTTATTTTGAAACCGATTAAACAATCTTTTTATCCATAAACTAATCCATTTCTATAAATCTTGTAATATTATTTAAATACATTTTTTTATATATAAAATATCCCATATTTTTATAAATCTTGTAATATTTTATAAACTTATTTAATTACATTTTTATATATAAAATGTCCTACATTTTTATAAATCTTGTAACATTTTTATAAACTTATTAAAATACATTTAATATATAAAATGTCTCATTTTTTTATATAAACACTAGCAATTTTTTTTTAATAAACTTGTTAAAATAAATTTTAATATATAAAATATCAACATAATTAGTCAAATAAAGACTTATCTTTTTATTTATTATTATTGTTTAAATACATTAAACATAATGATTAATTATTTAAAAATGTAATATTTTATAAGTCAAAGTTTTACAAAACCGTATTCATTTTCTACCACATTTTATACAAATAAATATTAAGGATATTATTATAAAACCTATACTCATTTAAATACGAATATGCACATACAATAATACCCATTTATCCACATAGGGTTTCATTGTGCTTAGACTTCAACATACTTATCACCTACACGCGTGGACAAATACCCGCTTGCAAGGTGAGTTACATAGCCCCTATTTTACATTTTTATACGTTTTGGGGTGAAACATTATACATGCTACTCATATTGTTTATACGTGTTATACATGAGACTATATGCTTATTCTTTGGATGTACATACATTTAACACAAGACAACCAACTGTAATATTGATAGATCTATTGTGCCTGACCAGCCCACCCGGTTAGGGTGTTTATTACTGCATACTCGGATATGACCGCGTGTTATATTCAAACATATCGGATATAGTGGGTAACTATATTCAAACATACCGGACTTAGCTGCTGTGCTCTGTTCAAGCGTGTCAAACTCGGTTTGAATTGTGATTTAAATAAATGGTACATCATATATATATACTATGTTTAACAAGGTAAACAATGAGTTGCAAAACGATTTACACTACTATTTACCGGAATTACTAAACCTATGTACTCACCAACTTTTTAGTTGACACTTGATTTAAATAATGTTTCAGGTTTGGATATGTGACTGCTTGCCGAAGATTTCTCCACTTAGGAATTACGGACCTAGTTAAATAAATCAATGTTTCGAACTAGACTAGGTTATTTGAAATGTATTGTATTTGGATCTTGTTGTCTTTAAACTTAATTAATGAATTATGCAACCTTTTAGTTATCATGAGCTTTTGAACAATCATTCTATTGTCCGCCTCGATGATTCCACCATCGGTCGGGGTGTGACAGATTGGTATCAGAGCCATGGTTATAGGGAATTAGGTTATTAGATACAATGACCTAGACTATAACCCTAGGACTCCCTTTTATGTGTTATGTGCTAAATGATTAATTGCTATGTGAATTATTTGTAGTTAGGTAATATTTGAATTTTCTCAAGTTTGGTACATGAGACTTATACACATACATACAAGACTTTGATACATGATACATACTTTACATACACATTTGACAAACAAAACTTATGCAAACAAATACACTACCCATCCTTACCCATACTCTTTCCTAATTAATTGCAACACTCCTACACATTTTATACTCATAGACTCTCAAGACTATTAAAATCTTGAAAATCTCGTCAACGACATAATTTCTCGAAACCAGTAAAGGACACATGCAATCTGAAAGGGTGACACCTGTACATTGGGTTTTCTGTCTAGGAAAGCATTTCGTATAAATCCAAATAAACGGACCCGTATGCTTTCCTGGGAATTCTTGAAGTGAGTGTTTACCTATAGGCTAAAGCATGTCTCCATGAAAGCTTTGAGGAATTATTTAACGTTGATAAGTCAATGAATTCGCAAGGATACAATCCGAACTTAAACTCAAAATTTGGGGACATTATAGCGAGGTAGGAAGAACTAGACGAACATGCAAAACAAATCATTATTACGGGTGCACACGTAATAACTATTTGTAGTGCATGCGAATCCCGGCCATTCCTATCGCGCGAATAATGATCCATGTTATCATATCCTCCCAGGAATAGATTTCATGGCTTATTTCCCCTATTCTTTAGTGTTATAAATTTTGAATGAATTATGTGATCAGTTTTAGTCAGAACTTACATACATTATCATGCGACATGATGAGGGTCATCTCGCGTTCCTGCTTGCATTATTGTGAACAGTCTACCAACTGTGGCACATGCATGCCTATTTTATCCGAAGTCTCATAAAATTTTGTCTTTTCTCGTGGTATTTTATAGAATGCCTCCCCGTTGCGCAGCTAATGCTAACTCCAGCAATCCCAACACTGACCTTGCTGCACTACTTACTCAACTAGTAGGCCAAATGATCCAAGCTAACAACAACAGTGATGGGTCTAATACGCAAGGGAATGGTGCAAACCCACCGTACTGTACATTCAAGCATTTCAATTCTTGTAACCCCACCAAATTCTTTGGGACGGAAGGTGCTACTGGCCTTCTTCAATGGTTTGAAAGTATGGAGAGTACTTTCCTAAACAGCAATTGTCCCGACAACCTTAAAGTCCGTTATGCTGCCAGCGTCTTCCAAAAACGAGCACTCACCTGGTGGAACGGTGAGAAACGTACTCGAGGCAACGAATCCGCTATGTCCTTGTCTTGGGACGAAATGAAACGACTTATGACTGACGAGTTCTGTCCTCACAACGAAATGAGGAAGCTCGAAGCTGAATTTTGGGATCTCACCCAAGATAGCGGAGAGAATTTGGCTTACACCACTCGTTTTCAAGAACTAAGTCTGCTCGTGTCCCACATAGTTACTCCCTTAGCGCGGGAAATTGAGAAATACATAGGTGGACTGCCTATGCCGCTCCAAGACACCGTATTGGGAAGTAATCCCTCCACTCTCGAAGACGCTATCCGTTTGTCTGCTGTGTTGACTGACAATCACGTCAAAGCGGGTACCTTATCCAGGAAGGGTACCAAGAAAGTGGTCGAAAAAGCCGCTACTTCTGTGTCCGACAAAGACGAAGAGCTCAAATCTTCCCATCATGATAGGAAGCTCAAGGCCCAAAACCTTGCTGCCATCATTCCTGCCGTACCTGTGACCCAAGTTACTCCTGCGGATCAAATTATGAGAAATTATGTAGGTTCATTTCCCCAATGCCCTACTTGCAAGTATCACCATGCCCCGCATGCTGCATGCCGTCTATGCTCAAAATGTAGACGCTATGAACACGTTGTTACTACTTGCCGTGCTCGCACTATCGTTAATCAAGCTACTCAAGGCAATCATCCAGTGCCTCTCACTGTCACCTATGGACGGGCCTGTTACGAATGTGGAGACCCAAACCACTTTCGAAACCAATGTCCAAGACTTCAAAATCAAGGTGGTCCTCGTGGACGAGCATTTAATATAAATGCTAACGAGGCTCCGGCCAATGAAGACACTGTCAACGGTACGTTCCTTTGTTCACTATCTTTATACATCCGTTTTATTCAATATTCATGCCAATAGAAAATTGTGTCTCTTGCTTTTAACCAACTATCTGCTAAACAACCAACCAATCTTGATAACTCGTATATCATGGAAATAGCGGATGGGGAAATCCACTGCTATGAGTTCTACAACCCGTGACCGCATATAAAAGCTATGCTATCACCATTCATCTCATCCCTATACTTTTGTGAAACAAACCTATTATGTTTAAACTCGGTCATACAACTTGCTAGCTCTGTTAAAGTTTACTTAAATTGTTGAAGTTCCAAATCCTAGTAATTATGCACGGGGAATCCCCGGTATATCAAAGGGGTGGTGGGTTAGCCGCTGGTACACCCTATACACAAACCCACTTGATATAACGAGTATAAACAATGCATAAGTACTAGGAGGAGGACCGGTTTTTGAAAATGTTTTTTTTTGCAAAATTTGAAAATAGGAACACCCGTGGAGTGGAGTTTTAAAGGAAAATGCCATGTCAGAAGGTGATTGGCACCAATATTGTTAAATCTGGTTTCTAGTAGTTTACATTCATGCGTTGTACGAGCAATTGTATGCATAAATCTCATTACACCATTAGATCAACTAATTATCAACTCGACTCGAACTAACACCGTCATCCGTTATCATACGATATTTCCCCGCTAAATCTTTCTCTTGTGAAGTAATTCCATCCTAAGTCTTTTGTCATCTCTTTCCCGCTTCTATAACCTTCGTAAATCGAATTTCGGGACGAAATTCCTTCAACTTGGGGAGACTGTGACATTTCAAAAATTTTCGTCGTGAAATTTATCATGTAAATATTAACAATTTTATATCAAAACATATACACGTATATTGGTGTACAATTTATGCATTTTTAAATTAAATATTTGAAGGTATAAACTATATAAATTATGCTATTAAATTAAAATATTTATATAAATAAATTAATGGTTTTCAACTTTATTAAATTAACCATTCAAAATAATTGATTTTAAATAAAAACATAAGTTTTATAAAATTTTATATAAACTTAAGTTTTATTTAGTTTAAAAGAATTTAAGTAAAATAAACTCATTAATTTAGATAAATAATTTAATGTATTATTTCAATAAGATAATTATTAAAAAAAAATAATTAGTTTTTAATAAAGAAAATGGATTTATAAAATATATAAGTGTAATCTAAATTAATTAAAGTTTAAAAGAAATTAAATTTTGTAATTAAATTAAAGTCTGAGGGCTGTTTGGTCTTAAACAGAACTATAAGGGTTTATTTTTGAAATGTTTCCAGGGTCTGTTTAAAACGTTTTCAAATCCCAGGGACCAAAATTGCCAAGTTGCATTTCGTTTTGCCGGTCACCTTTTTCCTTTGTCCGGCGGACCAAAAGCTTTTCGGCGAGCCCCGACAGCCCTGTCCCTCTACACCTCAACACCTAAAACCTGCACCATTGTATTCGCCGCCCTTACGCGACCACGTTTCCCCGACCAATTTGCCTTCATATCATCAGAATTCCCGAGACGCCATTATCTAACCCAAAGTCAAACCTATGAAATTCGGCCGACACACAGTACCTCCACGGCTATAACCTAGCCCCTTCTGTTCGTCTGGTCGGTGCGCGTGAACCCAAGCTATCAATTGCCATGTGTACTATCGGGATTCTGATTCAAGTTAAAAGTCAACCCTGGACCTTCATCCGTTAATGGCACTCTCTCCGTCTATTCTCTCCTTAAATTGAGCTTACCGCGGTGTTCGTGAGATCCAGGCGAAGCTCCCCAGCCCTTTTGAAGTTCCAATTCGACCCCAAAAGTCCGGTTCCAGTTCTGGGTACTCTCGGTTTCGTTCCCGACTTCGCAGACCCCCCTTCGGTTCAGGTTTTATCACTACATTTCGTTCCTTAACATTCGTTTACTGTGGTGCTAACGATTACGATCATCAGCTAGACCATAGCCCACTGATTCCCGGCCAATCGAGGTTGCCCGGACACAAGTCCTGGTCGTTGCCGAGAACCAGTAGTCAAACAACTCATAGGTTATAATTTAATTTACATGTTCCTGACCAGCGATGGGCTATAGCCCGGTTGGTCAGTATCGTGTGCGATGAGTATAAGGTCCCGGGTTCGAGTCTTCTGGCCTCCAACCCAACCCCATTTTGCTACTGTTGTCATTTTTTTTTATTTTATTAAATTTTCTTAACTTATTTTAATATTATTTTTATACACTAAAGACTAAAACGAGTCGGTTTGATCGTTCGTTTATTTTGAAACCGATTAAACAATCTTTTTATCTTTAAACTAATCCATTTCTATAAATCTTGTAATATTATTTAAATACATTTTTTATATATAAAATATCCCATATTTTTATAAATCTTGTAATATTTTATAAACTTATTTAATTACATTTTTATATATAAAATGTCCTATATTTTTATAAATCTTGTATCATTTTTATAAACTTATTAAAATACATTTAATATATAAAATGTCTCATTTTTTTTATATAAACACTAGCAATGTTTTTTTTAATAAACTTGTTAAAATAAATTTTAATATATAAAATATCAACATAATTAGTCAAATAAAGACTTATCTTTTTATTTATTATTATTGTTTAAATACATTAAACATAATGATTAATTATTTAAAAATGTAATATTTTATAAGTCAAAGTTTTACAAAACCGTATTCATTTTCTACCACATTTTATACAAATAAATATTAAGGATATTATTATAAAACCTATACTCATTTAAATACGAATACGCACATACATATAAACATACAATAATACCCATTTATCTACATAGGGTTTCATTGTGCTTAGACTTCAACATACTTATCACCTACACGCGTGGACAAATACCCGCTTGCAAGATGAGTTACATAGCCCTTATTTTACATTTTTATACGTTTTGGGGTGAAACATTATACATGCTACTCACATTGTTTATACGTGTTATACATGAGACTATATGCTTATTCTTTGGATGTACATACATTTAACACAAGACAACCAACTGTAATATTGATAGATCTATTGTGCCTGACCAGTCCACCCGGTTAGGGTGTTTATTACTGCATACTCGGATATGACCGCGTGTTATATTCAAACATATCGGATATAGTGGGTAACTATATTCAAACATACCGGACTTAGCTGTTGTGCTCTGTTCAAGCGTGTCAAACTCGGTTTGAATTGTGATTTAAATAAATGGTACATCATATATATATATATACTATGTTTAACAAGGTAAACAATGAGTTGCAAAACGATTTACACTACTATTTACCGGAATTACTAAACCTATGTACTCACCAACTTTTTAGTTGACACTTGATTTAAATAATGTTTCAGATTTGGATATGTGACTGCTTGCCGAAGATTTCTCCACTTAGGAACTACGGACCTAGTTAAATAAATCAATGTTTCGAACTAGACTAGGTTATTTGAAATGTATTGTATTTGGATATTGTTGTCTTTAAATTTAATTAATGAATTATGCAACCTTTTAGTTATCATGAGCTTTTGAACAATCATTCTATTGTCCGCCTCGATGATTCCACCATCGTTCGGGGTGTGACAGATTGGTATCAGAGCCATGGTTATAGGGAATTAGGTTATTAGACACAATGACCTAGACTATAACCCTAGGACTCCCTTTTATGTGTTATGTGCTAAATGATTAATTGCTATGTGAATTATTTGTAGTTAGGTAATATTTGAATTTTCCCAAGTTTGGTACATGAGACTTATACACATACATACAAGACTTTGATACATGATACATACTTTACATACACATTTGACAAACAAAACTTATGCAAACAAATACACTACCCATCCTTACCCATACTCTTTCTTAATTAATTGCAACACTCCTACACATTTTATACTCATAGACTCTCAAGACTATTAAAATCTTGAAAATCTCGTCAACGACTTAATTTCTCGAAACTAGTAAAGGACACATGCAAACCGGCGGTTAACAATGATAGATCTATTGAGTTTGACAAACCCACCCAGTTAGGGTGATTGTTACCGACAAGACACTTTGTTTTGTATGCTAGTTACAAAGGTTTGATTGTACTACTTGGTTACACAATAGTAACTCCCCATAATTGCCTTATTAATCATGACTTGTATGGATTTGTTTACACACAACACTTTTATGTTATTTAGAGTCAAAACCTATGTATGCTCACCAACTTTTTAGTTGACCTTGTTTTCATCATGTTTCAGGTATAAAAGTTTAAGCTGATCAAGTTGCTACACTTAGGTTGTAGACCTAGTTAATTGAAACAAATGAATATGTCATGTATTTCAAATATTCTTGTATTGTTGTATTTTGAATTATGAATGGAAATGTAACGTTTTAATATATTAAATTTTAGTCAACCATGTACTCATGAACAGTCTACATGTCCCGCCCCGACGTTTCCGCCGTCGGTTGGGGTGTGACATACATCATCTTGACATGGTGCCTCTGTACTTAAATTCAAAGAAAAAAGAAAAGTGTATAGGCTCAAAGGGTTGTTCTATGGATCTAGGATGTGATCCTGATCTTAATAGAGGGACTTACAAGGAAGTCTTTCTAATAATTTGGCTATCCCTTATGATATTCTCATCAGAATGTTGGGATTTTGAATGAGGGCTTTTAGGTTGGGATTGGGCCTGAGAGAAAAAAATAGAAGGAGTCTTCTTGCTCCTTTTTCTTTTTATGGTATAACTAGCCTCAACTGGGGCCCTGTGTTCCAGTTAGGCTTCTAAAACTGGGGTAAGAATTTGTTGTGCCTGCGCACCCTCATAAAGATGCACAAGGGTTCGAACAATGGAAACTGTTTGATGTTCAGGCTGTGAAGTAGAGGGTGTGGGATCAGTATCAGCTGGGATTGCCGAACTATCACCCTGGGTGCTTTGTATGTTCATCATTGTAGATAACAATGGAACATTGAACCTTGAGAACTTTTTGGAAATGGTTCTCATGCTTTGAAAAATGTTATTTTTGTGTCCTAACATTAGGTAGATTCTTGCAGGTTTTGAAAGATCTTTTAGTTCATTGTTAAAAACATCCTGTAAGAACATTGGGTACATAAAGAAGGCATGTTTTGCACCTTCCTGAAGGTTATATCTCATGCCTTTGAAAATTAGGTGTGCAAAGTTAAAGACTTGGCCAGTAACCATACCGTGGACAGCAGAGGCAAGAGCAGAACTCACTTGATGCCATCCATTTCTCTTCTGAGATATGCATTGAAGAAGTGTATGGTATAGAAACTTCCATGGAGGACCTATCAGTGCCTTTTCTATTGTGTGTTCGTCCTGATTTCCAGTGTACCCTATGCATACAAAGGTCCTCATTTATTCTTCTTTGGTGTATGAGATGGCGGCCCCCTTGTCCTGAAGCTTGAGGTGTTTTCTGAGTGTGGCATCAGTGACAGTGATGTCTTTGCCGTCTACCTTGGCTTTGATTTGGGGAATACCCTGTTCATTAGAGTAGACGGTTGTGTTTCAGAAATCCTCCATGTGAGGGATATAGATGGTAGGGTTGACGGTGCGTGCAAAATAAATCTTTAATCGACAAAGGAAATCGATCATGTCATCAAACCCTTCGGATTTCTTTCCTTTAACCAGGTATGCGGTGAGATTATGGTAGGTTGAGAACTTGTCATCGGGGTGGTTGATGTCGATCTCTGCCATTGTCGTTGGATTTGGAGGGAAAGAGGAAGTTTTGAAAGGTGGTTAGGTATGAAGAGCTTTGAATGCTTGAGAGAAAATGGTAAGGGTTAGGTCGGAATTGAATGTGAAGTGGTGAAGGAAAAGTTTGATTTGTGTTATAACGGCAAATGAGGGAAAAAGCAAAGTTACTTGTACAGTACAACCAATTTACTTTTCACTGTTTTACAACTGTAATACACTATAGCAGTCATGGTAAAGACTGAAAGTACTTTTTACAGCGGGTAAAAGTTAATTTGGACTTATTTTACCCATCAGCAACAAACTTGGTTGCTGCGGATGGTTAAGCCTATCAGCTGCAAACTTGGTTGCTGCGGATGGTTAAGTCTATCAGCAGCAAACTCAATTGCTGCTGATGGATATAATGGTCCGCAGCAAAGATGTTGCTGGTGATTGCCTAAAAGCTATCCATAGGAAACATGTTCCTACTGATAACTTAAGGCGCCGTCAGTGGCAAATTCTTTGCTGCTGGAGATTAAACCTGTCAGCAGCAAAATTGTTTGCTGCTGACTTATAACTTTTATTTACAACAAAAGACAAACACATTTTATTCAAAAAAATTTATAGATAGATTTTAGTCAAAGTTCATCTTACCAGTGGATTCAACTAAATATCTAAATCTAGCTTCATCAAAAGGTTTTGTAAACAAGTCAGCATATTGCTCATTGGTATGAACTTTAGTTAAAATAATTCTCTTTTTCTCAGCTTGATCTCTTATGAAATGATACCTGATGTCAATGTGCTTTGTCTTGGAGTGTTGCACCGGATTGTTTGTAATTGATATAGCACTCATGTTGTCAATGTGAATGGGAGTAGCCATGAAAGTCATCCCATAATCCAGCATTTGGTTTTGTATCCAGATGACTTGTGCACAACAACTTGAAGTTGCAATGTATTATGCTTCTTCTGTAGAAGTTGATACACAAGTTTGCTTCTTGCACTGCCACGAAATAAGTCTTCCTCCCAGAAACTGACATCCCCCTGATGTGGACTTTTTGTCTAAGTTGCATCCTCCATAGTCACTGTCAGTGTATGCATACATGTTGAACTTATCATTTTTAGAATACCATAGCCCAAGTCTTGGGGCTCCCTTTAGGTATCTAAAAATTCTCTTGACAGCTTGAAGATGTGTATTCTTTGGAGTTGCTTGGAATCTTGCATAAAGGCATACTTCAAACATGATATATGGCCTTGAGGCAGTGAGATACATGAGTGATCCTATCATTGCACGGTACTGATGTTGATCAGTGTCTTGACCATCTTTGTCTAGAGTCAGTTGATGGTGCACTTGCATAGTAGTTCTTGCAGCAGAGCAATCAACCATCTTGAATCTTTCTAAACTGCTCTTGACATATTTGGATTGGATGATGAAGATTCCATTTGGAACTTGATTGACTTGATGACCCAAAAAGAAATTTAGTTCACCCATTGAACTCATTTCAAACTTTGAATGCATCAGAACCTCAAAGTCTTTACACAATTTCTTCCTTGTTGATCCAAAGATGATGTCATCAACATAGATTTGTACCAGTAGGATTTCTCCCCTTTCATCTTTGATAAACAAGGTCTGATCAATGGCACATCTTCTGAAGTTGTTGCTTAGTAGATATCCAGAAAAAGTTTCATACAAGGCTCTTGGAGCTTGATGTAAGTCATAGAGAGCTTTATCTAGTTTGAACACTTTCTTAGGATATGCAGGATCTACAAAGCTTGGAGGCTGTCTGACACAGACTTCCTCACAAATATTCCCATACAGAAAGGCACTCTAGACATCCATTTGATAAACTATGAAATTATTGGATGCAGCATATGCCAGGAAGATTCGGATGGCCTCCAGCCTGGCAACAGGAGTAAAAAATTCATCATAGTCAATTCCCTCTTCTTAGTGTAGCCTTGAGCTACAAGTCTGGCTTTGTTCTTGACTACAATGCCTCTCTCATCTTGCTTGTTCCTGAATACCCATCTTGTGCCAATAGCAGTTTGACCAGGTGGAAGATCAACAAGTTTCCAGTCGTCCTGTCTCTTGAATTGCAGCAACTCTTCCTGCATTGCCTCAATCCAACTGCTGTGTTTCAAAGCTTCATCTATCTTCTTTGGTCTACCTGAGATAGAAAGCAGGAATACATGCATATATTGGCCTCATGAATTTTGCTTCTTGTTTGAACTCCTTGCTGAACTTGGCCAATGATAATTTCCAAGGGATGTTCCTTGTTGATTCTCTGTTCTGGTACAACATCCAACTGTATTCCTTGCTCAAGATTGCTTTGATTCTATTTAGGAAACTCTTCATTCATGGTGGAAGAGTCTTCAATATCAGCAGCAGCATCAGCATTATCAGCAACAGCATTAGCAACAAATGCCTCTACATCATTTACAGATGTGTCTTGGATTTCATTCTGATTTTCATTCTCAGAGAGACTACTGCTGGTGACATTAGAGAGACTGGTTCTGGCTTCACTAGCTTCCACAACAGATGGAGGATCAATAGATGGCCTTTTTAGTCTTGTAGACTCCATATTTGAGAAGATGAGAGGCTCAAATATTTGTGAGATGGAGTCTATATCAAAGAGCCAGTCTGGTCCTTTACCCTGTTCACATGCAATGTGTTCCCTACATTCCACATTTGCTGATTCTTCCACAATTCTTGTTCTTGAGTTGAATACTCTGTAGGACTTGTATTGAGAGGAATAGCCCACAAAATATCCTTCATCATATTTGGCACCAAACTTAGGAAGAACCCCATGTGTGATCAGAATGGTGCATGGACATCCAAAGGGTTTTAGAAATCCAATGTAGGGAACTCTTTTGAACCAGAGTTCATAAGGCGTTTTGTTGAGAGGCTTGACAATAAGAACTCTATTTTGCACATAGCAAGCTGTGCTAACTACTTCTGCCCAGAATGTGAGAGGCAGTTTTGAATCAGCCAACATTAATCTTGCTGATTCAATTAGAGTTCTGTTTCTCCTTTCAGCAACTCCATTTTGTTGAGGAGTTCTTGGAGCACTATATTGTCTTTTTTTGCCCTTGCTTTCACAAAAAAACAATTCAAGGTGTGGTTCTTGAACTCTATACCTTGATCACACCTTATGACCTTGACTTTCTGATTGCTTTGATTCTCTACCCTCAGAATGTAGGATTTGAGAATCTTAGCAGTTTCATCTTTTGTTCTCAAGAAGTATACTCATGAGAATCTAGTATAGTCATCAGTTATCACCAGACAGTAGGACTTTTTGCCCATTGACATGACATTTGTAGGACCAAAAAGATCCATATGCAACAACTGTAATGGAGTGTCATTTGAATTCAATGTCTTGGGCTTCTGAGAACTCTTGTGTTGCTTCCTCTTCAGGCATGCAATGCAATGATCTTCAAGTCTGAATTCTTTGTGAGGAAGACCTCTGACAAGGCTTCCCTTTACCAACTTGTTGATGGTTTTTACACTGACATGGCTTAATCTCCTGTGCTAGAGAGCTGATTCATCAACTGATGCATTTGACAGAAAACAAGATACACTACCAGATGGAGTGACCTCATTCATGTCAAGCACATATAGGTTATCTTTTCTTTGAGCATTCAATAGAATTTTCTCGGGAGGAGGTTTGTTTAAGTCACGGGAGAGCACAAAACATTCTTTGTCTGTGAAAAGCATCCAATGCTTTTGATCACAGATCTGAGACACACTCATGAGATTGAAGTCCAATTCTTTGCAAAGTTTACTCTTTCAATACTCATTCTTTCATTAGACACAGTTCCTTGTCCAGTAATTGATCCTCCTTTTGAATCACTCCCAAAGGCAACATATCCTCCATTGAAATGTCTAAAGTTGGAGAGGATAGACCTGTTGCCGGTCATGTGCCTGGAATAACCACTGTCTACAACCCAGGTGTTATCATTATGACCTAGTTGTCCCTGCACATGAGAGAGAGCTAGTTAGAGGGAGGAACCCAAGAACTTGCAGACTTGGGTGAGTGTGTGTTTGGGTCAATAGCATCAATATGCTTGCAGTCAATGGATCCAATGATGATGCTTTGAGGGATAGAAGTTGTGGACTTGGCTTTCCATTGTTGGGATGGTTTTCTAGATCTTTTTATTCTGTCAGCAGCTGAAGGTTTTGCTTGATCAGCAGCAGACTTTGCTGCTGAGGACTTTGGCTTATCAACAACAGACTTGGTTGCTGCTAATGGTTTTACTTGATCAGCAGCAGACTTGGTTGCTGCTGAAGGCTTGGTTCTTGATTTCTTTGGCTTCTAATGATCAGCAGCATTTTTGCTGGCGGCTGATGGTTCAACAACAGATACATGCTTCTCCTGCTTTACCTTTCTGTTGAAAGTGGGTTTCTCTGTGGGAGTTCTTCTATAGATTGGTTTCTGTATTGGAGTAGCATGAGCTAGTTGAAATATATGGTTGAACGGATTGAATTTACAATTTACAGCAAAGTGGTCTGATTCACCACAAATGATGCACAATTGTTGGGGTTTTGGGATCTGCTTCCTTGGAGGATAGAGAGACTTTCTTAATTGAATTGTCTAGGCTTCATAGCTTCTTACCTTTTTGTTCTTGTTTGTTTTCTCAAAAGCATGTTGCTTGAGATTTCTTTGCTGCTGTAGGTAATAGAAGTAGGTGCTGGCTGTGTGATTGTATTTACCACAGACAAAACATGATTTAGTTGATTTATCCTTATGAAAGTATACATAATCTTTCCTTTTGAATAGATCTTTGAAGTTCCAGGGATGAGCTTTGTTATGTTCAAAAGTGGCTTACTCCAATGTTTTCTGAACATATGAAGGTATCTCTCCAAGTGTATGACAAATGTCAAACACCTTCCCGGGTTGATTGGAGTTTGATTGGGGATTGGTGGAGGTTGAAGACTGTCCTTTTTGAACATTTAGATTTCTTCCTTCTAGAGGATAGCTAATTTTGATTTGCTTGGATGGTGGAGGTATTAGTATTGAAGGAATAAAGGGGATTGGACCATTTGTTTCAGTGGAGTCTGAGCATGTGGACTCAAACTCAGATGAAGTAGTGCATTCTTGCACAGATGATTCTTGCATAGAAGGATCAAGATCTCGGTTTACCAAGTCAAGATTGGAGAGATTGAAGGTTGGTTCATGGATGGTTACATAATTAGCAGGTGGTGCAACAGTTTTGTACTGGTCAGCATGGTACCCTAGACCAGTCTTTACTCTGTCATGAACATGGACATCTAAAAGTCTTTGCAACTTTTTTGATGCAAATTCATATTTCTCAACATGAACTTTCTGTTCTGCCAATTCTGCTCTGGTAGCTTTTAATTTAACCAACATATCATCAATCTGAGTTTCAAGATTTGTTTGTTCGTGTTTTAATGATGAAATCTCTTTCTTTAGGCAGTTAGTCTTTTGTTTATAACTGTTTTCAACCTTTTTGAATTCAGATTTCATTTGGGGAAACTCTTCATTTTGATCTATAAGGTTTTGATTATGCTTTTTGTAACCTAGAACCTTATCAATACAAGCTTGGGAACAAAGATGTTCATATACCTGAGGTGGTATCTCTGTAGTGTCTGCCATAAGAGCTTGGTTGTTGGCAGGAAGATCCTCATACTGAAAGCTCCAGTCAAGGTTTTGATTATGATTTGGTTGTTTTAATGATGAAATCTCTTTCTTTAGGTAGTTAGTCTTTTCTTTATAACTATTTTCAACCTTTTTGAATTCAGATTTCATTTGGTGAAACTCTTCATTTTGGTCTATAAGGTTTTGATTATGCTTTCTGTAACCTAGAACCTTATCAATACAAGCTTGGGAACAAAGATGTTCATATACCTGAGGTGGTATCTCTGTAGTGTCTGCCATAAGAGCTTGGTTGTTGGCAGGAAGATCCTCATACTGAAAGCTCCAGTCAAAGTCATCAGTTCCAACAGCTGCACAAGCTGCAGTTTGAGCAGGAGGGGTAGCTTGTTACTGTCTTGGCTGAGCTTGTCTTGTTTGACCTTGATGAGCTTGTCTTGGCTGAGCAGCAGCTGGATTTACCTTTGGTGCCTTGCATTCTCTAGCAAAATGGCCATGTTTGTTGCAGTTGTAACATCTCATCTTGCTTTTGTCCAAGCCAACTCTGGTGTTGTAGTTGTTGCTTGGAATGGGTCTTCCTGTTATAGAGTAGAACCTTTTTGCTCTGAGAGAAAACATGGCATAGGAGTGCTGTATGTCCATTTCTTATAGATCATCTGGATGGAAACACTCCAGATCTTCCTTGAAAAAGGACATATTACTTGAGTTTTCAGAGACAAAGGCAGTATAAGTTGTCTGAGGTGGAGCTTCAAGAAGAAATCGTGAGTTGTTTGATTGTGAGGTTGGAGTCTGGGGATGAGTGACAATGGGAGGATAGTAGTTGCTTGAACCGGAGACTGAGTGGTCAGAAAGTAGTGCAAAAGAGGTGGGGTTGTTTGATGAGGCTGTCGAATGAACTGGGCATCTTTCTTTGGCCTGAATCATTTCTAATTCATATGTTTTGAGCATACCAAAAAGCTCAGTCATTTGCAAGGTCTTAAGGTTTTCAGTTCGTCTGATTGACACTGTATAGAGTGTCCAGCAGTGGGGAAGAGATCTGATAAACTTTTTGAGAATGTCTTCATTCTCCAGCTTCACATTTGAGCACTGTAGCTATCCCACAAGGTAGGTGTACCTGTTGTACAGAACAGTAAGAGACTCACCTTCCTTCTGGATAAAGTTTTCATATTTTTTCTTTAGGATGTCTCTTCTGTTTTCCTTTACTTCTTCTGACCCAACAAACATCTTCTCAAGAGCCACCCATAGCTCCTTTGCAGTCTTGTATTCTCTGAAGTTGTGGAAAACTTCGTTTGGCAAGCACATCTGGATGGCTCCCAAAGCTTTGAAATCTACCACCATCTTCTTGATGTCTTCCTCTGAGTACTTTGAGGGTTCTTTAGGGACTGATGGACCTCCGAAATCAGCAGAGGCCACCATGGGTACATATGGTCCATCTTTTATGGATCTCCACATCCCGTACTCTTGATAGCAGAAGAAACTTTCCATCCTGTTCTTCCACATATCATAGTCTTCTCCAGGCACCAGTCTTGGTGGTCTGTTGATGCTTCCAATATCATCAAAACCATTGTTTTGAGCCATTTCAGAATAAATGGTGTTTTATAAAAAAGATAGTAGTAAATAGAACCAGAGAGTGATTAAACAAGTATGAGTTTGTTTAATCTGAGAGCCAAAGCTCTTATACCACTTGTAGGATCGGTGATTACAAGATGGTTATATTCTAGTTGAGATTGGCGGAAACAATCACAACTATGCAATGTAAACAGATAAACAAAGAGAATACTGATAAATGCAAATTGTATTAATCTTCAATGTTTACAAGATTACAGAGAAAACTCTAAGAAAGCACAGTTGTACAAATGGAAGATACAATACATGTAAAGGAACTTAGAATCAAGACAAACCCTTGATTCTAAGGATCAGATCATACACAGACCATTGATCTTGGACAGTTACAAGCTATGCTACAATTGGTTAACAAGTAAAAGACAAACTGCAGCAAACAGTTGTGTTCAGGTCAAAATTCTTCTTAGGAATCTTTACAGGAGACTTTAGAAGTGGTTTGTCTTTAATCATCTGCACCAATAACATTCCTTATGCCGATAGATGTGTCAGTGTTGTAGCAGAGGTGTCAGTAGCAAAGTCAAAGCTGCTGTTGATTTGCCTATCAGTAGCATAAGTGTTTGATGTTGTTGAGAAGCCTATCAGCAGCAACTCTGGACTTCAGCATATAAGGTTATCCGCAGCATAGTTTTTCATCAGCAGGAGAACAACTATCCGTAGCAACTAGCCTTATCCGCAGTAGCTTGTTGGTCAGTAGCAAAATTGTGGAGTCTGCAGCAGTTGTACTTAGAGAATTTTGTAGCCATCAGTCTTTATCTCTACAATATGAAATCTGAATCATTCTATATTCGATCTTTAATTCTTCCGGCGTCGCTCCCAGTGATTTTCTATGGTACGCTTATGTTCGGATCTATGGTTCTTGAGTTGGTAGTTTGGTGAACCAAACCCATGGAAGGGCTGAAGCCTGAAGGAGGATGTTGTCGAAACCATAAATCTCACTTTACCGCCGTTCGTATTAACATGCTTGAAATGTTAGTTTGTATTAATGTGCTTGAAATGATAATTCTGTTTGCATACTTGAAAGGATAATTATGTATAATTCAAACAAAATTCTTCCAAATTGTTTTTCAAATTTTGAAAATCCGAATTACTATCCGAATCCATATCCGAAATTTTGGATACGGATTTGGAGAGTAAAATCCACTATCCGAAATTTTTGGATATCTGAAATTCGGATTTCTGAAATTTCGGATATCCGGTTTTGAACACCTAGTTTGTTTGTGTAATGGTATTTTTTGAAACTACAGATTTATTAGAGTTTTTTTCTTGTAAAATGGTTTTTAAATAAAATTACTCGAATTTATAAATGGGCATGACATTGTAGATTAGCTCAGGCCCATGAACATTATTGTAATACTTAGGGCCTCATACTTAGGGCAAATGCTATAAAAACTAACATACTTTCTAGTTTTTCTTATAAAATTCCTTCAACAAATTTTTACACATAAAAAACCAACATACTCCATCTTTTTTCTCACAAAAGTCCCTAAACAAATTTTTGTACATAAAAAACCAACGTATTCTTTTTTGTTTTTCTCACGAAAGTCTATCGACAACTATTTATCTTAGCAAATGAATCCGGAAAATAAAGCAAAGGAAATTAACTAATAGAAGCAAGAGTAAATAAACCATTTGCCTTGCTTCTGTCAATTCATTTGCTAGGATAAATATTTGTCGACGGACTTTTGTGAGAAAAACAAGAAAGTATGTTGGTTTTTTATGTGCAAAATTTTGTTTAAGGACTTTTGTGAGAAAAAAGATGGAGTATGTTGGTTTTTTATGTGTAAAAAATTGTTGAGAGACTTTTATGAGAAAAACCAGAAAGTATATTGAGTTTTTATAGCATTTGCCCTTATTTTATCTAAACAACCAACTATATAAAGATATAAATAAAAACTGTAAATAATAATAATAATAATAAATTACATGAATAATCTCTCTGGTAAGTTTGACATTTTGTACTTTTCGAAAGTAAATTTTTTTGTAAAATAACTGTTATATTATATTATTTTTAACAAGAAAACAATAAATTCATGTAAAATTACTAGAAATCTTTTTGAGTACACATGCAAACGAAACGAACGAACACACGTTTTTTTGTTTGTTTAACTATAATTGAGCAAAAGAAAGAAGACAGATAATTAAACAAACAAATTTTCTTGTTTTTGTTTGTTTGTTAAGAAAATGAATGTGTTTTTGTTCGCTTAACACAAACACCTAAAGGTACGAATGAGAGAATAATCAGGACGTGTCCCAAATAAAACCTCATAAGGCGAGGAGTGATGAAGAACATGTGTAGGTAGTCGATTAATGATAAAGGATGCGGTGGCATAAACATCATACCAAAAGACCTATGGAAGATAAGCGTGAAAGAGTAACGCCTGTGCAATCTTAGAAAGTTAACGATTTTTTTGCGTAGAAACCCCACTTTGTTGGGGTGTGTACGGACAGGCTATATGATAAGCAATGCAATATTCAGATAGATTTTTGGCCATTTGGCATGAACAAGTTCAGGAGCACTATCGCAATGCAAATGTTTGATGACACATGAGAAAAAAGATTTTCAACTAAGGGTTCGAATTTACAAAATGAATCAACAACTTGTGATCGATAAGATAGAGGATATATCCACGTGAAACGACTAAAGTCTTCGATAAATGTAATTAAATAACGATATCCAAAAATTATAATTTATAAATGCACAATTACATGAGAATCAATAGAATTAAAAGGTAATCAACTAGATTTTTAAGTTTCAAAAGTATTACAGACTTTATTTGAAGACTTAGTTGACATGTGTAAAAAGGGAAAACGAGATAAAACAATATCAAAAGGATGTCCTAAGCATGAATGCCATAACTCTCGTGATGTAGAAACGATAGCAAATAATTAGAAGAGCTAATGAGGACTAGGTTGCATGTAGAGGATCTGTGTTCAGCTAGAGTCAAAATAGATAAGCCAAGTGTGAGAAATTAACAGCTATAGGGTGATGAATAAAAAGTTTTGTAATGGATAAAAGGGTTTTAGCTATGTCGGGAACGACAAGTACATTTATGAGAAGAAGAGAATGATGAGATACCGGCAGTAAAGAGTAACTAATATGGAAAATGGGAAGCAGTAACATTAAATATCATGTGTGAGGTGGCTCCAGAGTCCAGTATCTAAGACTCGGTAGTCTGGCATACATCTAAGAAACTAGCAACAAGTCCAAAATGAGATGTAGACTAACCAGTGTTGGTGCATGTTTTGGGGACAACTAGCTTTGTATAGTTTAGTCTTTATGTTTAATGTTTTGTTTGTTTTGTATTGTAATAGTTTAAGTTTGCACATGTAGTTGAGGCGAACTTGTGGCGAACTTATTAAGTTCGCCTGATTCAGATTGTGTTGTCTATAAATGTCACACCCCCAAAATCCACTAACGGAGTTCTACCGTTAGGAGCATGACAAACCAGGATCTCAGTCATTAGTTACATCAAACGACACTATATGAGATTTAAAAAAAGTCATAACATAAATGTTTTAGAGTTAAATGCAGAAGCATAAACGTTAGAATGAAATCAAAAGTAATTATACGCAACAAGCGTCAATTAATGTAAATAAGTAAAACTGTTTAAAGTGCTTGAAATGAATGATATGACAGTAGGACTCCATGCATGTCCTAAGTGTGCAACATGTGCCAAAGCGACCTGAGAAACATGTAAGGAAAAGTGTCAACACGAGGTTGGTGAGTTCACAGGTTTGTATGTAAATAAACTGTTTGAGTGTTGCTGGATCCATATACGTAAGTCACACCTATTGCTATCTAGGCAATGTACAAGTTACTCTAAGCATTCGCAACCGAAGCTGACATTTTATGTTTGAGATGCCTTCCACCATTGCTTACATCAACAATGGCAAATGTTTAGGAAAATTTACACCCGTTAGACTTCCAATCAAGTTAGCGTGACTAACCCGGTTGGGATTTGTCAAACCTAGTAGTACTACTCAAATTTTCTCGCTATACTCCATATATTAACGGTCCGAGTGTGTAAGGACTTTGCATGTTATGTTTGCAATTAGGTACACAAGTGGTAATGAAATACTATGTGATAAATGTCCGTGCGTATGTCTCTCCCTAGCCAGGAGACAAGTAACGGATGCCTGTTCGTATGCATGTTTCTCCCCAATGGGAAAATAAGTAAAATTATATTTGTTTGAACGCATGTTTCTCCCCAACGGGAAAACAAGTAAAATGATATTCGTTTGTATGCATTTTTCTCCCCAACGGGAAAACAAGTAAAAATAATGTTTATGTGTATGCATGTTTCTCCCCCAATAGGAAAACAAGTAAAAAGGGGCCGTGAAACTCACCTGAGCCTGAGCAAAGCGTTGGTAAATAGCACCTCATAAGAATGCAACAAATACCACAAACAGTATGTTAGCAGACAATCTACAAATGCCCTAGAATACGATTTACAACTGTTAGGTACACATGGGATTTCGTGACGACGATACGGAAAGATTTGACGTCCTAATACATACTAAGAAATAACGAATAGATGAACGAGTCATCAGAAATATAAAGAGTTCTAGTGTGATAATAAAGTAAACGTGGTACGTATCAAACGTCACCAACCGTGAGTTGATAATATAATACATTTTATTGTTTCGGTTGGTTGAGTAAAAATAATAACCTTGAATAATATAAATTAGTATATTATTTTGAAACGTGGGAATAAGTACTTAAAATGTGCTTTGAATGGTAGTTTAGGAATATAATATAAATAATTATATTTTTCATAATGTAAGTAATTAAGTAGGTGATAAAAATAATAAATATATTATTTTTAATTAAAGATGTAAACTTAGGTTGGAGTGCGAATTAAATTCCAGAGTATACGAGTGTCCTCGAGTGTCAAAAACATTTTAATACAACATTAACATGCTAAAGGAAAAATAAATATGCAGGAGACCGGACTCGAACCCGGGTCTCCTACGTATGAGTCCATTGCTTTAACCACTACGCCCGCTAAGGTATTGCGTAGAACATTGATTTAGAAATGATTTTATCATTTTAGAACACTGTGTTCTACCCCCCCTTTCGAAGTCGAACCCGATCCCAGTCCCCTAAACCAATCAAAACGACCGTGATAGGTCAAGTAACCATATGTGTTTTGTTCTATGATGAAATACGAATCAGTGGATGTGACTAGTTGCAAAATTCGTTGAGTTTAAGAACCGTAATTTCAAGTTTGAAATTGCCGAAAACCTTGGGTTGCATTTGAAATCAATTCGATAAATTATGATATTATTAATTGCTAAGATCATAGGGCTTTTACTGTTTTGAGTATTTCGAAACCATCCTCCTAGGTTAATTTGATTGAGACTGAGTTTGAGATCAAAAACCCGAGAACGTTTATGAACAAACCCTAGTTTAAAGATTATTAACAATTCGATGTTATACGCTTAAATTAGCATAGGGCTTTCAAAGATTTGATGATTGCGAAGCCATCCATATGAATTAATTGCATTGAGATCAAGTCTAGACCGTATTTCAATTAAACCGAATATGAGATGAACCCTAGAATTGGTTTGTGATTGAGTCGATGTTTTAAGCCCTTATTAGCATAGGGCTTTCCATCTAAGAATGAAAACGAAGTTATGGATATGGTTTATTACCAGAATGAATGTCGAATTGAAGGTGATTGAGTAAATGGGTTCCGACTTGCGCGTGTTTGATCTCCGGCTATAACGGCTTCGTCTCCGATGGAATTGACGTATGGAATTGCCTCTTCTTGGTGTGAATAAGGTATGTAGGCCTTCAATTTGAGAGAATAATGATTGACATGGTCGGATTTGCGCACAATAGGGACGATGATCGATGCTACGACTTTACTACTCATTATAATTCAGATTAAAGACGGTGTTAATTGCTCAATAATGGACGGTTATGAGGTCTAAAGTGTATTTCGGTTATCAATCTCAACATTTAATCAATTATGGTTCGCAAATTTGAATTCAAAATCGATAGGTTTGACTTATAAAAGTCAACATGAACAAATCTAATAAATTTTGACTTTGAGAGGTCAACAAATTGAGTTTCGATTAATTGCACAATCAGTCCCTATAGTTTTAGGTTTAAATATCGACAAAATTGATCCCTAAGCTTTGTATGAGAGTTAACTGAGTTAACGGAATTTTCTTGGGGTGTCACATCATCCCTTAGTTGAAAGAATTTTTGTCACGAAAATTAAGATAAAAAAAAAATCGGATGTCACATCATACCCTAGTTGAAAGAATTTTCGTCCCGAAAATTAAATAGTACCTTAAGAATTTGACGCGGAGTGCTTGAACAGATTAGGATATTTGCGCATCATCTTATCCTCGCGCTCCCATGTAAATTCCGGTCCGCGTTTCGAGTTCCAACGGACTCTGACAATTGTGATTTTACTGCGTTTTAACGTTTTGACCTCCCTATCCATGATTTCGACTAGTTCTTAGATGAAACATAGCTGTTCATCAATGTGTAGTTCCTCAAGAGGAACCGCGAGTGACTCGTCTACTAGACACTTCTTCAAGTTTGAGATGTGAAAGACATTGTGTATAACACTAAGTCCTTCAGGTAGGTCCAGTTGATAAGCTACTGGACCAGTTCTCTTCATTATCCTGAATGGTCCAACATAACGAGGATTCAGCTTGCCCCGTTTCCCAAAACGAATGACACCCTTCCAATGTGAGACTTTTAACAAGACCATATCCCCTACTTGAAATTCTAACGGTTTACGATTCTTATCGGCATAGCTCTCTTGACGATAACGAGCTGCTGCCATACGGTTTCTAATTTGAATGATTTACTCAGAAGTTTCAAGTACTAGTTCAGGACCTGTAAGTTGACTATCCCCAACCTCGGCCCAACAAATAGGAAAACGACATTTCCGTCCATATAATGCTTCAAATGGAACTGCCTTGATGCTAGTGTGATAACTGTTGTTGTAGGAGAACTCCACCAACGGTAGGTCAGACTCCCAGGTGTTACCGAAGTCAATCACACAAGCTCGTAGCATATCCTCCAGAGTTTGAATTGTACGCTCCGTCTGGCCATCAGTTTGAGGATGGTATGCTGTGCTCATATCTAGACGCGTGCCTAAAGCTTTATGTAACGATTGTCAGAAACGAGAGGTGAATCATACATCATGATCCGAAATGATAGAGATTGGCACCCCGTGCTGAGACACTACGTCTTTTAAGTAAATACGAGTAAGCTTATCAATTTTGTCGGTTTCCTTGATTGCTAAGAAGTGAGCGGACTTTGTTAAACGATCGACTATCACCCAAATGGTATCACATCTGGTAGGAGTTCGTGGCAATTTTGTGATAAAGTCCATGGATATCTGCTCCCATTTCCACATGGGAATCTCTGGTTGCTGGAGAAGACCAGAAGGCGTTTGATTTCAACTTTGACCTTCGCGCAAGTCAGGCACTTGCTCACATAGATAGCTATATCGGCCTTCATATTTGGACACCAATATAGCTCCTTTAGGTCATGATACATATTGTCGGAACCTGGATGAATAGGGTAACAAGATTTATGAGCCTCATCCATGACTAGTTCCCTTAAGTTCCCGGATACTGGAACCCATATTCTCTCGGCGAAGTAGCGAATATCGTCAGATTTGACCTCGAGTTGTGCTTCCATACCGCGTGTACCTTCTAGCGGTAGGTTTTCCTCTTTCAGGGCTTCAAGTTGAGCATTACGGATTTTATCAGGTAATCCGGGGTGAATAGTAAGCTGTAGTGCTCGAACTCGTTTGGGCTTGGTTTCCTTTCTACTTAGGGCATCAGCTAAAACGTTAGCCTTACCCGGATGATACCGGATCGCACAGTCATAATCATTCAAGAGCTCTTTCTGCTCGAAGATATGCTGAAGACTCTTATGATTAGTATAGATAGTGCACTTGGTACCGTACAAGTAGTGTCTCTATATCTTAAGAGCGAAAATTATAGCTCCCAACTCTAGATCATGAGTGGTGTAGTTTTTCTCGTGAATCTTTAGTTGACGCGAAGCATATGCGATCACCTTTTCTCGTTGCATTAATACACAACCCAAATCCTGAATGGATGCATCACAATACACCACGAAATCATCAGTACCCTCCGGAAGAGCTAGGATAGGTGCACTGCAAAGTTTCTGCTTAAGATGTTGGAATGCCGACTCTTGGTTATCGCTCCAGTTATAGGCTTTACCCTTTTGAGTTAAGGCAGTGAGAGGTTGTGTAATTTTTGAAAATCCCTCGATGAATCGACGATAATAACCAGCCAATCCCAGAAATTGTCGTACCTCAGTCGGAGTCGTCGGTGCTGCCCAATTCTTGATGGCTTCAATATTTGATGGATCGACATGTATTCCCTTCTCGTTAACCACATGTCCTAAGAATTGAACTTCCCGGATCCAGAATTCACACTTGGAAAACTTAGCATATAGTTGCTCCTTTTTAAGTAATTCCAGGATTAAACGTAGATGTTCCTCATGTTCCTCCTTGTTCTTGGAATAAATGAGGATGTCGTCGATGAAAACGAAGACAAATTTATCAAGGTATGGCTTACACACACGGTTCATGAGATCCATGAACACCGAAGGTGTGTTGGTTAATTCGAAAGACATGACCATAAATTCGTAGTGGCCATACCTTGTACTGAAAGCAGTCTTTGAGATATCCTCATCTCGGACTCTCAGTTGATGGTAACCGGACCTAAGATCTATATTGGAATAGAAACTTGATCCTTGGAGTTGATCAAAGAGATCATCTACACGAGGTAGAGGATAACGATTCTTGATCGTCACTTTGTTTAGCTCAAGATAGTCGATGCACAAGTGGAAAGTCCCGTCCTTCTTCTTGACAAATAGGACTGGAGCTCTCCAAGGCGATGAGCTAGGTCGGATGAAACCTTTGTCCAATAATTCAGGTATCTGAGTGGATAGCTCTTGCAATTCACTGGGTGCTTGTCTGTAAGGTACCCGAGCAATCGGCGCTGCTCTAGGTGCTAGGTCGATTTGAAATTCTACTTGACGATGCGGTGGCAGACCAGACAAGTCTTCGGGAATTACTTCCGAATAGTCACGTACGATTGGGATGTCGTCAATCTTCTTTTCCTCAGATGGTTGCTCGGCGACGAGAGTCAAAATGACAGCATGACCTTTTCGAAGACACTTTTGTGCTTTCATGAAGGATATGATGCCAATGACTGCACCAATCCTTTCGCCTTGGACAGAAGGGTGTCTCCACTCGAGAGAGAAACACGAACGATTTTATCACAACAAACAATTTCGCTTGGTTCTTAGATAACCAATCCATACAGATAATCACGTCAAAGCTGCCTAGTGTGACTAGCATAATGTCAATGTTAAGCGTATGACTAACCAATCCTAGCTTATATCCTCTCAGAATGGGAGTTGCTTTGGTTATTTGACCACCCACTATATCCTACAGTGTACATAGTTTCTAATAGGGTTGGAGTACGACGCACTAATATGAAATTTGTGTAAGCGTCGGTCAATGCAAAGGTCAAGGGAAGAGGTTCACATGTAGGAAAGAAAAATCTAATAAGATAGAGATTCCAGCAACGTAAGGGATAGGATGTATGTTTAAGTAGTCGTGTTCAGCCGATGGTTGGTTGGATTAAATTCCCGTTTTCTAAAGTCATTGGAACAACGGGATCATTTTGTGAAGAAAGAAGTCCGTTTACAGAGTTGGATATCCTCGGGTATAAATCAAACTAGACTAAGGATTAGTCACATGATAAGTTAATAGAGTCAAGGGAATTTATTTTTGGAGTGTAAGGAATAACGTGTTAGCCTAGAGAGAATTCCACAAATTCCGCTTGGAGTCGATAATTTTGCCATGAGATTCTATTAGAGTTCCAATCAAGATGGTTTCTGTGATCACGTTTAGATGAGCGTCTTAATTTCACTAAGACTCTTACATGAGAGAGATAAAAGAATGGATTCTATTGATGATAGCTCAGTGTGTCCGTAAACATCTTTAACCTGATAGTCGCGTCTATCAACTGATGACTAGGTTTAACGATGCCAACTATTCGTTGAGTGGGTTACAAGAATTTCTATGGACAATGGAAACTTAAATCTGTAAATCACTTATTAGGACTATTTATCCACACACTAGGTTTCACCAGGACTTACATGCACCTCAAATTACTATTACGTGTGCACCCATAATGATAATTTGCTTTGCATGTTCACCCTAGTTTCTCCCTGTCCATAAGTTGATCAACTAAAACTCATATCAGGATGAGTAGTCGGGATTTGTTTGATCCGAGTATTCACTCGAGTTAGAACATAATACGAGAGTTCAATCCAGCGGATTGCAGATGGAAACATGCACATGAAACAAACATGCACATGAAATGCGACTTCGAGAAGTGAAACGAATTCATGGATACGAGTTACAGGAAGGAGCAAAGTAGCCGTCCTTCTAACTGAGTCAGGAGAGGGTTTGAGTATGCAATGAGCAATGCATACCCAACTTTGTGGTCAATCTATTCTCAATAGAATATCAACCAAAGACGCGAGCCCATGGCTTGGGAAAGTGATGACATCTATGTGTCAATAGATTCTGCAATAATGCGTGCAACGGTCTTCCTTCACTCGACGTATTGTTGTTAGTGGGTACAGTAGGGACTCGCCTCCAACGATCCGAACTCCCAAAGTGATATGTGCTAGTTGAGTGTCGTCCATAACATGGATTTGAGAAAGCCCACCAAACCTGACAGGTGATGGTGGTGTAAGTGACTCCTCCGAAGGCTCAGTCTTGCTGCCCTCGGACGGGAGTGGATGTTGTTCTGGTGATTCCCTGAGTGTCGCCACTTGGAATGATGATGCAATGTAAATGATGTGTTCCTCGTCAACAGAGGGTGGTATGAATGATGTCAACATGACTGCAATGCATTGTATGTCTGGATGTTATGTGTATCTTGTATGAGTGTACGTGTCATGTAACTAATGCATGTGTGTGGTTACAGTCTAGTATGCCATCCTAGTTCTCTATAACCAATGGCTCTGATACCAATCTTTCACACCCCTAAAATTCACTAACGGAGTTCTACCGTTAGGAGCGTGACAAACCAGGATCTCAGTCATTAGTTACATCAAACGACACTATATGAGATTTAAAAAAAAAGTCATAACATAAATGTTTTAGAGTTAAATGCGGAAGCGTAAACGTTAGAATGAAATCAAAAGTAATTATACGCACCAAGGGTCAATTAATGTAAATAAGTAAAAATATTTAAAGTGTTTGAAATGAATGATATGACAGTAGGACTCCATGCATGTCCTAAGTGTGCAACCTATGCCAAAGCGAACTGAGAAACATGTAAGGAAAAGTATCAACACGAGGTTGGTGAGTTCACAGGTTTGTATGTAAATAAACTGCATAAGTGTTACTTGATCCATATACATAAGTCACACATATTGCTAGGTAGGCAATGTACAAGTTACTCTAAGTGTTCGCAACCGAAGCTGACTGTTTATGTTTGAGATGCCTTCTGCCACTGCTAACATCAACAATGGCAAATGTTTAGGACAATTTACACCCGTTAGACTTCTAATCAAGTTAGCGCGATTAACCCGGGTGGGGTTTGTCAAACCTAGTAGTACTACTCAAATTTCCTCGCTATACTCCATATATTAACGGTCCGAGTGTGTAAGGACTTTGCATGTTATGTTTGCACTTAGGTACACAAGTGGTAATGAAATACTATGTGATCCATGTCCGTGTGTATGTCTCTCCCTGGCAGGGAGACAAGTAACGGATGTCTGTTCGTATGCATGTTTCTCCCCAACACGAAAACAAGTAAAATGATATTTGTTTGAACGCATGTTTCTCCCCAATGGGAAAACAAGTAAAATGATATTCGTTTGTATGCATGTTTCTCCCCAACGGGAAAACAAGTAAAAATAATGCTTATGTGTATGCATGTTTCTCCCCCAATAGGAAAACAAGTAAAAGGGGCCGTGAAACTCACTTGAGCCTGAGCAAAGCGTTGGTAAATAGCACCTCGCAAGAATGCAACAAATACCACAAACAGTATGCTAGCGGACAATCTACAAATGCCCTAGAATACGATTTACAACTGTTAGGTACACATGGGATTTCGTGACGATGATACGGAAAGATTTGACGTCCTAATACATACTTAGAAATAACGAATAGACGAACGAGTCCTCAGAAATATAAAGAGTTCTAGTGTGATAATAAGGAAAACGTGGTACGTATCAAACGTCACCAACCGTGAGTTGATAATATAATACATTTTATTGTTTCGGTTGGTTGAGTTAAAATAATAACCTTGAATAATATAAATAAGTATATTATTTTGAAACGTGGGAATAAATACTTAAAATATGCTTTGAATGGTAGTTTAGGAATATAATATAAATGATTATATTATTTATAATGCAAGTAATTAAGTAGGTGATAAAAATAATAAATATATTATTTTTAATTAAAGATGTAAACTTAGGTTGGAGTGCGAATTAAATTCCCGAGTATACGAGTGTCCTCGAGTGTCAAAAACATTTTAATACAACATTAACATGCTAAAGGAAATGATTCTGAAAGAGGAAAGTAGTAAAAAAGGCCCAAAAATAAATATGCAGGAGACCGGACTCGAACCCGGGTCTCCTGCAGTATGAGTCCATTGCTTTAACCACTACGCCCGCTAAGGTATTGCGTAGAACATTGATTTAGAAATGATTTTATCATTTTAGAACACTGTGTTCTACCCCCCCTCGAAGTCGAACCCGATCCCAGTCCCCTAAACCAATCAAAACGATCGCGATAGGTCAAGTAACCATATGTGTTTTGTTCTATGATGAAATACGAATCAGTGGATGTGACCAGTTGCAAAATTCGTTGAGTTTAAGAACCGTAATTTCATGTTTGAAATTGCCGAAAACCATGGGTTGCATTTGAAATCAATTCGATAAATTATGATATTATTAATTGCTAAGATCATAGGGCTTTACTGTTTTGAGTATTTCGAAACCATCCTTTTGGGTTAATTTGATTGGGACTGAGTTTGAGATCAAAAACCGAAAACGTTTATGAACAAACCCTAGTTTAAAGATTATTAACAATTCGATGTTAAACGCTTAAATTAGCATAGGGCTTTCAAATATTTGATTATTGCGAAGCCATCCATATGAATTAATTGCATTGAGATCAAGTCTAGACCGTATTTCAATTAAACCGAATATGGGATGAACCCTAGAATTAGTTTGTGATTGATTCGATGTTTTAAGCCCTAATTAGCATAGGGGTTTCCATATAAAATGAAAACGAAGTTATGGATATGGTTGATTACCAGAATGAATGTCGAATTGAAGGTGATTGAGTAAATGGGTTCAGACTTGCGCGTGTTTGATCTCCGGCTATAACGGCTTCGTCTCTGATGGAATTGACGTATGGAATTGCCTCTTCTGGGTGCGACTAGGGTATGCAGGCCTTCAATTTGAGAGAATAATGATTGACATGGTCGGATTTGCGCACAATAGGGACGATGATCGATGTTACGACTTTACTACTCATTATTCAGTTTAATTCGGATTAAAGACAGTGTTAATTGCTCAATAATGGACGGTTATGAGATCTAAAGTGTATTTCGGTTATCAATCTCAAACATTTAATCGATTATGGTTTGCGAATTTGAATTCAAAATCGATAGGTTTGACTTATAAAAGTCAACAGGAACAAATCAAATAAATTTTGACTTTGAGAGGTCAACATATTGAGTTTCGATTAATTGCACAATCAGTCCCTATAGTTTTTGGTTTAAATATTGACAAAATTGATCCCTAAGCTTTGTAATAGAGTTAAATGAGTTAACGGAATTTTCTCGGGGTGTCACAATAAATAGTTCAAGAGTTGTTCTCATTTAGAACTTCTGTACTTTTATAGAACTACTATGTGTTTACTGTATACTGATAATACAAGGAGCTTTTTATGATATCTTGTCTTGTGTGACTGCATTGAGTGTGTGAGTATTCGAGACATACGTATACGTAAGGATTCCGCACTTCGTGTACGTATTACGTGTTTTACAGCAGAGATCGATCGTTAGACCCGCTGAGACTTACAAGTGGTATCAGAGCCATTGCTCTTGATTAGCTACTGTTGTTTGACATTGTCTCGATTGATTTTTCACAACATGATGGAGATTTTCAGAAGTTTCTGTGTTTTTGAGAGTTTTGCGATTTTTGTGATGGATTTTAAGTGATTTCTTCATTTTTGGTGTTGTTTTACCAAAATTGGTCCGTTAGAAGTGTTCTAAATCATCATTTGAAGAATCATACGGAAGGAATTTCTCTAATTCATTCAAAATCGAGAAATATGGAAATTTTCGGATCTGTTGGTGAGTTTGGTGTTAGAACAATATTCCTTGTTCTTCAGCTGAAATAGGCGAACTTGTCTGATCGGTTACGGGCGAACTTGTCAAGCGAACTTATTAAGTTCGCTGGATTTCATTCAGGCGAACTTAGTAGGCGAATTTGTTAAGTTCGCTTAATACAATTTTTTTGAAAAAATTTCTAAGTGTTGAAGTGTGTTCAAGAATGTCATCTACTTCAAATCAAGTGAACAATATGACTCATTTACTGAATCATGACAATGAGATTGGAGCTCTAACCAAGCCACCGAGGCTTATGAATCTCAAAGATTATTCTAATTGGAAAAGTCGATTTGAGAATTATGTTAATATCAATGACAGGAGTTTGTGGATTCCTATTAGTGAGGGATATGAGCATCAAATGCATAGTCATATGGGTGTTTCAGCTAAAACCAATTTTAGCTCTTAGTGATGAGGAAAAGAAGCTTTATGATTGTGAAAAGAAAGCTCTTGCAGCTTTATCAATATGTTTACACTGGACATCTATCATACTTTAAAGAAGTTTAAGACTTCTCGACAACTTTGGGAAGGTTTGGCTAAAAGATGTGAGGGTAGCACTGATATCAAGAAGAGCAGAAAAGAATTGTTAAAGAAACAGTTTAGTGTTTTTAAACACTTTGATGGTGAATCGGTGGATGAAATCATGTCAAGATATTATCATCTTCTAAGTGAAATGGTCAATAATGACAACACTTACAAAAACAAGAAGATTTTTGAAAAGTTCTTGGATGCTTTACCAGCACAATTTGAGATGTACACCATAGTGATCAAAGAACACTCTGGATTTGATGATCTTAGTCTTGAAGATTTGATGGGAAAGATTCAATCATATGATCTGCATAAACAAAAGAAAGACATAGTTTATCAAGATCCAAGTATTTAGTTTGGGAAAGTTCCAGATGTTCCTAAAGAAAGTTCTTGTCAAGAAAATACATGCTTTGTTGCTTCGAACTCTGGATGTTCAACTCATAACAAGAATAAAGGTCATTCGTGTTCTACTAAAGTGTCTCCATCTGCAGCTAATGATATGATGGCGATGATTGCATCATTCTTAACCTCTTATGAAAATTTTATTGGTGGTAAGATCACTGGTCCTGATATGATTGAGGAGGATTTTAAATAGCTGGATAAATATACTTTGGAAGAAATGAATATTCAGTGGAACATGTCAATGTGGTTGAGACAAGGAAAAGATCACTTGAAGAGAACTGGAAAGAAGTTCATTGGGGCATCAAGCAAAACCAAGATGGGAATGGATAAGTCTAAGGTGAAGTGTTATAATTGTCATGAGTTTGATCATTTTGCTCGAGAATGTACAAAACCAAGAAATCAGAATCAAAGACCTTCAAACTCTCAAGGAAATTAAAACAAACAGAGTACTTCCACAGCTTTGATATCTCAACAAAAAGAAAATTATGACTGAGGTATTCATTTGGAAGATATTGTGGCTCATGTTAGTGAAGCTTTTCTGGCTGAAGTACATCATGAAGATGAAATTGAAAGTGGTTCTTCTGATAGTGACTCTACAGATTCTGGGAGTTTACATGAAAGTGAAGAGTCAGTGCCTAAGAAGAGTGAACCAAAATTTTCAAACGAAGATTTACTGAATGATGGAGCAGTTGGAAATGTTACAGAAAAGATTGCAGAGATGTTAGCCGAAGGGAATGCATTCATGGCTAATTCTAAGCAGGTAAAACAGGTTGTCTCTTGTTTAAAATGCATTGAATTTAAATTCAAAATTACGAGATTGTGTGATGATAACACGAATCTCATATGTGACATGAAAGCAATGTACACATCGAACCAAACTTTGAAAGAAAATGAAATAGTTTTGAAAGCTAAAATTGAATCTCTAAAAGACGATATTAAAGTTTTGCAAACCAAAGTAAATGAACAAGCATTTCACCTCGATGCGTCATACTCTGGGTATGAAAAGAAAATTAATGAACTTGTAGTGTCACAGACAGAGGTAACAAAATTGTTACGCAAGCTTGAGGGTTATAAGAATTCCAGTTTCTTGTTGGAATATTATAATGATAAAGCTTCAGGTGAAAAAGTTATTGGTGGGGTTGGTTCTTTTCCTTATTTTGATGATAGAGAGATTGGGGGAGGTGTTGGTTATTGTCCACCGTTTAATGCAAATTATACCCCATGTTTGATTGAAAAGGTTTTGGTTAAAGATCTGGAACCAAAAACTGTTTTGAACATCAATCCTGTTATTGGTAAAGACATGGTATATGATGATTCAACTCATGATGACGTGTTTGATTCAGAGAATGTTAAAGGCATAGTGAAAGATTGTTAGTATGTGGAACCAGTCGTGATAAAAACAGTGACTAGAGAAAGGTGCATTCTAACTGAACCAGATGATGTGAGTGAACAACCAAAACCTAAATCTACTTTTAAACCAGTTAAACCATTTGTAAGTGGTGGTTTTGATTCACATGAGACAAACAAGATTGAAACAATCTCAACTCTTGATTTTAGTAAAAAGAAACTTGAAAAGGAAACTCATCAGGTTGTTCATTCTTTAAACACTATTTCTCAGTGTTCATCATCCACTTCACTCAAGGTTCAGAAAGAAAAGTATGTTCGTGTCTACAAGGAAAAACGTGCTTGTTTTTATTGTGGTGCTGTTGGTCATATCCTGAAAGATTGTCCAAATAAAAACTTGGGGAAGCGTCTGGAGAATCCAAAGTTGGCATGACCTTTTGTGAATCCACCAGTAAAATCTGTAAGTAAGAATGTGGATAGTGGTGTAAAGAAGCCAAGTGTCCAGACTGCTTCTGATACAGTGAAAATTGTGAAGAAGATTGAGTCAATTGGTGAGACTACCCAACCAAACGAAAAATTGTCAAGACCACAAAGACGTCGAAGAAATAAACGGTTGAGAAAACTTCTCAAAAAACCAGTGGTAAATGAAAAGGTTGAGGTGTCGAGAGAGACTGACATGGTTCAGGTTACATCAAAGTGGAAACCTAAATCCACTGTTACTGTTTCTGGGAAACAATCTCCTAAAATTCAGGAGAAATTTGATTGTGTATTGAAGGAAATAGTTTATTTTGATGAATCTGGCCGACCCAAGACTACAATGGCTTGGGTCTCTATTACTAACTAATCATTTCTGTTTGTGTGCAGGGAACTCCAAGGAGGATTGTTGGCAACCATTAGTATGTTGACAGTGGATGCTCTCGGCACATGACGGGAAATCTTAACTTATTGGAAAATGTGAAAGAAATTCAAGGAGGATATGTTGCTTTTGCAGGCAAGAAAGGAGGAAATATTTATGGCTAAGGAATTGTGTCAAATGGGAGATTGAGCTTTGAGAAAGTCAACTATGTTGAGCAGCTAGAACATAATCTGTTATCTGTTTCGCAAGTATGTGATAAAGATTTCTCATTTCATTTTAATAAGTCAGAATGTTTGGTTCTGAAGTCGGGATTTGTGATACCTGAAGATTGGATATTTATGCCAGCTCCTCGAAAGAATGATACATATATGTTGAACATGAGCACAGCAACGACAACGTCATATGTTCCAAGATGTCTTCTTTCGAATGCTTCCGAGTCCGATTCAACTTTGTGGCACCGGAAAATGGCTCATATAAATTTCAGAAATATTAACTATCTTGTCAAAAATGGGTTGATTTCTGGTGTCCCAGTTATGATATTTCAAGTGAATGAAGACTGTAATCCATGCAAGAAAGGGAAGTAGTACAGGATGTATCATCGTACAAAGTTGACTAATTCAATTGTGACTCCTTTAGAGTTGTGGCATATGGATTTGTTCAGACCTATTAGTGTTAAGAGTGAAGGCGGAAAATCTTATTATTTAGTAGTGACTGATGATTACTCGAGGTTTTCTTGGGTCAAATTTCTTGCTTCTAAGGATGAAACAACTGAAATTCTTAAGTTCCTATTTGTAGGACTTGAGAAATTGTTTAAATTGCAAGTCAGGAGAATTCGTAGTGAAAATGGCACATAATTCAAGAATGGAAATTTGGGTTTATTCTGTTTAAAGAAGGGCATCAATCATGAATTTAGTGCTCCTTATGTTCCTCAACAGAATGGTGTTGCTGAACGGAAGAATCGAACTCTTATTGAGACGGCTCGTACTATGTTATCTGAATCAAAATTTTCGGTTACTTATTCGGCAGAGGCATTAAATACAGCCTGTCATGTTCTCAATAGGGTTTTGACCGTGAAGAAACACAACAAAACATGTTATGAATTGCTGAACAATTGAAAACCTAATCTGGCGTATCTTTTGCCCTTTGGGAATCCATGTACCTTGTTAAAGACTCGCGATGTTCCTACTAAATTCAGCTCGAAGGCGATTGAGGGAATTTTCTTGGGATACGTTGCAAATTCTCATAATAATAGAGTTTTTAACGAAGAATAATTGAAGAATGGTTTCATATTGACTGTGATAATCGTTGTGTTCCTCAGGATGCGAAAGGTCCCTCTTGGGCATTTGATTATGATGCATTATTCCAATCTTTAAATGTTACTCCTGTAATTTCTCCTGTTGAAGCTGAAATAATATATCAGTTCTACTGCAATGATGATTCAACTGTCGATCCTTGTTCGATTATTTCGATTGTGGATACTCCTTCAGTTGATTCGAATGTAGCTTCAACTTTGGGTACAACACAACATGATGACATTGACGATGATGAAGCAGTGTTTCCGGAGTCTTCAAATGATATCCAAAACATAGTTGATGATTCATCAGCATCGGCATCAGTTGAGCGGGAGTTGCCTTCAAATCTTGATGCTGTTATTCAAGCTTCAGATATTCCTCAATCTCGTGTGCATAAGGATCATCGAACTGACAATATTATTGGTGATTTGAATGCAGGTGTTCAAACAAGACATCGTACACTTGCAGAAAATTCATGTTTATATGCTCAGATTGTGGATATAGGTATCTTGGAGACATGTTTACATGCTTGCTTTATTTCTCAAACAGAACATAAGAATGTGGTTGAGGCACTGGATGATGATTGTTGGATTGAGGCCATGCAGGAAGAATTGGCTCAATTTGATAAATTACATATTTGGGATTTGGTTGACTTACCCAAAGGTTCAAGATCTATTGGCACAAAGTGGGTATTCAAATGCAAACATGATGATCGTGATGTTGTGGTACGTAATAAGGCGAGACTTGTTGTCCAAGGTTTTAATCAGCAAGAAGGCGTTGATTACATCGAAGTTTACACTCCTGTTAAGAGGATTGAGGCAATACGTTTGTTTCTTGCTTATGCTTCTTTCAAGGGTTTCAACGTTTTTCAATTGGACGTCAAGAGTGCTTTTCTATATGGAAAGGTAAAGGAAGAAGTATATGTGAAACAGCCGCCTAGTTTTGAAGATCCCAAGTTTCCTGAAAAAGGTGTTTAAATTGGAAAAAGCGTTATATGGTCTTCATTAGGCTCCTCGTGCTTGGTACGAAACTTTGTCGTTGCATTTACTTGAGAATGGATTTGAACGTGGTCAAATGGATTCGACCCTTTTCATCAGAAAAGCAGGGGGAGATATATTACTTGTTCAAATCTATGTGGATGATATAATCTTTGGATTGACGAATGTCAAGATGTGCGAAGACTTTGAAAGAGTGATGAAGTTGAAATTCGAGATGAGCAGCATGGGAGAATTATCGTTCTTTTTGGGTCTTCAGGTTGAACAAAAGGAAGATGGTTTTTATATTCATCAAACAAAGTATGTTGTTGATATTCTCAAGAAGTTTGATATGGAAAATACCTATGCTTTCAACACTCCAGTTAATCACAAACTAGATTTTGACCTGAAAGGGAAAGAGGTGGATTGTCGATTATACAGAGGAATGATTGAGTCTTTAATGTATCTGACAGCGTCACGTCCATATATTATGTTCGCAGTATGCTTGTGATTAAGATTTCAGTCTAAGCCGAAGGAATCTCATTTGATTGCTGTAAAGCGGATTTTTCGATACTTAAAGGGTAAACCAAGGTTGGGATTATGGTATCCAATTAATTCTGACTTTGATTTTAATACTTTTATAGATTCATATTATGGAGGTTGCGGTCTGGACAGAAAATCAACATCTAGTGGTTGTCAATTTCTAGGGAATAGACTTGTGTCCTGGCAATGCAAAAAGCAAACCTCAGTTGCAATTTCAACATGTGAGGCAGAATACATTGCAGCAGCTAGTTGTTGTTCCCAAATCCTATGGATTCAACAACAGTTGAGGGATTTTGGTTTGAACTTTACAGGGACACCAATGACGATTAATAACACAACCACCATGTCGATCACAACAAATCCTATGAAACATTCAAAAACAAATCCTATAGAAATTCGACATCATTTCATTCGTGATTATGCAGAGAAGAAGCTGATTAAGTTGGTGAAATTTCTTACGGATGACAATTTTGCTAATTTGTTTACCAAAGCAATCGATCATACATGGTTTGAATTTCATACTGAAATGATTGGTATGCTTAATCCAACGTGACAAAGGTTTTTTAAAAGGATTTTCATGGAAGTTTTTCTTTTAGTTTTATAGATTCATTAAAGTAAATAGTTTTATGCTTTATTTTTTGCTAGTTTACTTGCTTTCTGAAAAACCCAAACAAATTTGAAAAAGATAAAATCGGCACTGCTTGAAGTTAGAGAAGAAATGATAGTACATCAGTAGGTGATCGCATACTCATAACCATAGATTGACTACCCGGTGTCTATATTTATGTTTGTGCTTATATGATTTGATCTAAACTTCTTAGTTTGCATAAACAGGAAATGATAGCTTCATGACTGTCTGGCATTGCTATATATGATCTTTAATTTGGATATTTGCATGTAATTTGAATTGTTAGTAGGCTAGAAGCGTTTTTAGTCCATTAGTAGTGTGAAAACATAATGGTCTATATCACAATTGTGATTTGAACCAATGGTATGCTGGGTGCGTGTGTTAAAAGATCATTATCAGATAAAGAATATGAGACTTCAAGTATTTCATGAGACCAGTATCGGACTATATTGATTAGCTCAATTTTTTCAGTTCACTTCATTGCCCATGCCCTGAAAAACATGCAATGTGAAGTTGGACTAAGATATGTCTCTGACAACATCTGTTGGAACATATACTCACCCTTGGATCAATTATCTTGATTCCATTGAATATATCCAGATAACAGTTGGATCACATTACCTTATGTCATTGAATCAATCGATTCCTTGATCAATCTTATTGTTGAAAGATTTCCATCACTGTTACTACTAAATCATGATGTTTCATCCAAAACCAAGCTATATGAATCATTCGATTCTGAATCATTCTGATTCCATATATCCTTTGGGATCTGTTTCTTTTCCTGTGCTAGTTGAGATAGTTTCATCCTGGAGATTGATCGAATCTTTGCATAAGTCTCACACGTCTTGAAGATAATGCAATTTAATTTTCTGTTAGCATATTTGTGGGGTACACATTGTTTTCATATAAATGGTACTAACTCACAAGAACTTGGGATAAAAACGCTTGTAGTTTCAAATCTTATAATGCTGACAACTTGAATTGACATGTAGTATATTGCCAATTCGGTATGAATAAGTTAGCATGTCATGATCTGATCATGTTTACTTTGAAGTTTATCGCATATCATTTCATGAATTTATGAAAAAGTTATGAAAAAGAAAGTGATATAAAATGTCAATATTCAAATAAAATGAAAAAGAAAGATGTGATATCTGTGAGCTGTTAGTGTTTGAATAGAAATTTCAAAAGATTTGATAGTTTCTGAAAATATGATGTATTAGATCTGAGAAATTGTTTGCTGAGATATCATAGAATGTTGCACAAATTGCTTGTTTGCTGAGCCAAGTATCTGTGAATATGCAGAATGCCATAGGTCAACCCTTAGATCTGATAGGGATGTTATATTCAGAATGGGTATGTGATACATCAAAGATGCTGATATGATATTATTACTCGCAGTGTTTGACCAAAAATATGTGATTCTGTATGTACAGAGAAAAGCCAAAAAGATTTTATTGTTTAGATATTTCTAGATTTACTGTTTTAATTCTTTAAGAAAGAGTACAAAAAGATTTTAGTGTGTTTTAGCATAAATTTTGAAAAATCCAAAAATATGTACTTTACTTGTTCATTTAGCTTTATAAGAAAAGTCCAAAAAGATTTTGTTTTTATCTTCCATGATAAATTCTTAATAATTTGGATTGAGATTGATGTACAGGTTGCAAGGTGATTGGATTGTCAGAAAAGTTGCAAAGAGAAAAAATTTCAAAATTTGGCTAAGTGTTGACATAGGCGAACTTGCTACGTTCACTTATTATGTTCGCCTGGGGTGGCGAACTTGTTAAGTTCGCTTGGTTTGGCAAACTTAACCTGTTGAGTATATAAAAGGATTCAGCGAACTTGACCATTCACTTGTTGTCTTGACTTGTGTGAACTTAGTGAGCGAAGTTATATGTTCTGTTCATTTCTCATCTAAGTTTGAATTTGTAAAAGTGAAAGTGGTTAATTGTTTCTTGTTTCCTAATCAAACTCAAGTTGCGATTCCAACCAAGGTAACATCATCTCATTTCATCCATAGAATCGTTTGGAATCATCAAGTTTATCATCGGGTTTTTTTCTCACGACTGTCGCCCATCTAATTCTTCATCCTTTTGTGATTTAAATATGAAATTGAACGTTTGATTACATTAATCGAGTGTTGGCGAGTGGTTGTGTATGATTGATTGTTGTTTATAACATCAAATTGATCAAAGTTGATTTCTGTGACTGTTCGAATTTTTGAGCGAACTTGCTCAGGAGAACTTAACAAGTTCGCCTCTTGTAACTCTAAGCGAACTTGTTAAGTTCACCTAGGGGACCAGAGTTGGAAAGACTTGGCATTTTTCAAAGTTGTGAAATTTTTTTTTTAATTTTTTTTTTACTTTGTTATTTTTATTATTTTGTGTTTGTGTTTGAAATTGTCGATGTCTAATATAATGTTCTCAGAAGGTCATGGATCGTCCTGTTGAGTATAAGCACAATCAGGTGGCACTACTTGATCCCGAGTTAGCTGAGGCGGCAAATTATCAAGAGATTATTAATTTCTAAATCGAACAAGGATTCATGTCGCTCTTTCAGCTAATCCTCATATTAGCCTGCTATACATTCAACAATTATGGGAAACGAGACAATAAGATACGAATGTTGATCCACATGTGATTCGAGCTACAGTGAATAATCAAAATATTGCTATTTCTACTCAAGACATTCGTACAACGTTATCACTGGGTGGAAGAACTGATGACCCGATTAGTTTACCGAATATCCTGATTATGGGTTGCTTTCAAAAATGGGTTATCAAGGTCGACAAAATGATTCACAAGCATGGAAGGGTGGTCTTGTCGGTCAATGGAGATACTTTATGCATGTGATCATTCAATGTTTATCACCAAGGAAAGTTGGAACTGACGGCTTGAAAACTTCATTACAAGCAGCTATGGTTGCTCTAACATTGAACAAGCCTTTCAATTTTGCCTTGTACATCTACCGGGAGTTGGTGATGCAGATTACACCACCTGAGGGTCAGGTGTACCCTCGATTCTTGCAGGTTATCTTGAATCATTTGATTCCTAATTTGCCACCGGTAAATCCAAGATTGAATTTAACTCCAATTACAAAGAGGATCTTTACTGACTGTATGAATATCAAACAGCAGAATCCTGCTTTAATTCCAGTTGATACACCATTGTTTAGGCACATAATCAATCCTGCTTATGTTGCACCGCCAAACAATAACTAGATACATGATGATCTTGCTTTGGAATTACCTCCAGCTAACAATCAAGACGAGGAGGAAGAGGATGCGGAAGGTGGTGAAGTTAATGAAGGTGAGGAAACTGAAGTGATGATGGTGCTGATGGTAATGATGGTGATGATGGTAATGACAATGATGATGATCATGTTGATGATGGAAATGATGGTGATGATGTGAATGTACATGCTGATATGAATGAACCTCATGTTGATCATGTAGAGGTTGAAGAGACTAGCACCAGTTCATCTGGATCTGGTAGCTCTGATAACAATGAAGACAGTTCTCAGGATTTTGGCCATGATCATTATGATCAGTTAGCTAAACTTCCTCGAGTTACTAGGAACGTATATGACAAACGTCAGAAGTCTCTAGGTAAAAAGATCGTGACTTTACCAAGACGCAAGTTTGTAAGGGGTCGTCCTGCCGATGCAATACTTGGAAAGAGGAAATTACAAGATGAAACATCCAGTTGTGAGGATGATGAAGCTCCTGCAACAAAAGGACCTAAATTGATGGCTTCGGCTATTCATGCTGCTCAAACTGCACAGGATAGGGAGTTTGTAGATTCTTTGATAATCACTCCTATCCCTTCATAATCTCATACTCCACAAGATACTTCGACTGTATCCAAGACTCAAGATGTGGTTGGTCCGTCTACAAGAGATGTGCATAATTAACGAATACAAGCTTTGGAAACACAGGTTTCAGGCTTACAACCAAGCATGCTCAGACTATCAACGATCAAAACAAGGTGCTTGTAGAGATGCAGCTTCTTGTTAGCCAACTGTTAGAGTGTCTTGACGCTCAGGGGGAGAAGGTTCAGGCTGATAAGTCTGCTTGTCATAGTATTGGTGTTCAAAAGAATTTAGATGATGACGAACCAGATGCTGGTGATGGTTTGGGTGAGCGTCAACACGCTGATACTAACCCGTCATTAACTCAGGGGGAGTCAGAGACTATTATTGAAGCTAATATGATGACAGGTGATGGTGATAAAGAACTGAGTGCGGTTAATGCTGATATGTTAGATAATTCAATCTTTGAAGACTCTGGCATAGATGATGTAGACAAGATTTTTCTGATAATGATGATACAGATGAGGAAGAGTTAGAGGAGGGAGATATTGTTGAAGTGGAGGTGGAAAGTGACAAATAAAAGGTGATTTATGAAGGGTGTGACGGATTAATTGACATGGATGTCTTTGACGATGATGTGATTCCTGAAGAGTTGTCAGAAGGAGTTGTAGAATCTGAAGAGTCTGATCCTAATCAGGATAAACAAAACCCTGATACTGCTGAGAGCTTGCCTAAAGAAACTGAAATGTATAAGAATACAGGAATGAGAATGGCACAATGGGTGGAGATAGTGAAGAGCTGGAGAGATAAGTTACCAGTTGCTCCAGTGGCACCAGTACAAAAGCAGAGATATATAAACAAAGACAAATGCTCTGGAAGAATAATAAGTTGGTTTTATGAAGCTGAGTTCAAGCTATTCGCTTTGAAAAGGTCAGATGGAGTTCAGTATTTGAAGCCAAGGCTTAAATACTTTAACTCTTTACCGAGATGTGAAGTCAATGGGTTATCAACAAAGCCCTTGATTAACAGATTGAATAATGGAATAACTGACTCGATTACCAACGTGATAAGAATGGAAAGAGGTTCTGGAAAGTATGAGAGACTGAAACCTCAACAGGGAAGGAGAATAAAAGAAGTAGATCCTGTTACTCAAAAGGTGACATGGAGATACAAGTTTAAACCTGTGAGATCGGAACCAAAGATTCCATTGAAACTGATTTCTTATGATTGTTTACATGATCTTAAATGGTGGTACGTTGATGGATGTATGGGAGAAGCTGTGATAGAAGACTTGAATGGCAAGGTTACAGTGAGATTCTTTGATGCTATGAACCTTGTTAACTTTTCAAGGACTGATCAGAAGATGCTGAAGAGTAGAGAGATCATGTATACTGATGAAAGCAGAGAGCACACATTAGAGTATAAGAAGATGTTGTATGTGTGTTTGAAACACAGGATATATGCAGGGAGCTCGTTGCCAAATAATTAGAAGAACGAGACTTGAAGATAAAGACCAAGCTGTTGTCAAGGGGGAGTCTGTTGGTGCATGTTTTGGTGACAACTAGCCTTTTATAGTTTAGTCTTTATGTTTAATGTTTTGTTTGTTTTGTATTGTAATAGTTTAAGTTTGCACAGGCGAACTTAATAAGTTCGCCTGGTATAGTTGAGGCGAACACTACAGGTGGCGAACTTATTAAGTTTGCCTGATTCAGTTTGTGTTGTCTATAAATAGTTCAAGAGTTGTTCTCATTTAGAACTTCTGTACTTTTCTAGAACTACTATATGTTTACTATTTACTAATAATACAAGGAGCTTTTTATGATATCTTGTCTTGTGTGATTGAATTACGTGTGTGAGTATTCAAGACATACGTATACTTAAGGATTCCGCACTTCGTGTACGTATTACTTGTTTTACAGCAGAGATTGACCATTAGACCCGCTGGGACTTACAACCAGAGGCCCAATAGGTGAAATGTAAATGACTCAATTGTGTTGTGTCAGCAAATGGATTAGACCTGGTTGAACAAATCCCAATAGAGCCAGATGTATAAGAAGAATACTTTAGGTTAGGCCCAAGAATGCCATCTAATCCAGTAGTGTAGCCTATCTTATTTTCCAAATACACTTTTATGGCTACCATATCCAAAGCCCATATTGCCATTATATGTGTAACACCCGGATTGACAAACCAAGAGGTTGAATGACGGAAGAGGAGGAATAGGGTTGACTAACCAAGAGGTTGAAGATGGAGAAGAAACAGAAACATTATTGGATTGGGATGACATTTTTTAAATCAGTTTTGAAAGATAGTGATTGAACACGCATTTTAGTAGAGATTTAAGGATAAAAAGCACCACTTGCCCCATAGTGGGTGCCAAATTGTTTTGGGTAAAAATTAACAAGACTAATTTTATAACCAAACTTAGTTTATGAGGTAGTGTGCTTGTAAAATCAACGTAAAACAATGCGAAAATGTAAAGAGTGACATGGTTGTTTACGAGGAAAGCCCTTGATCTTTAGGGATCGCCGACATAAAACCTCTGGAGGTAACAATCGACACCTGCCTCATTTCTTGAATAAATAATAAATAGATTACAAGTTCCGAGCAGTAAATGATCGAGCTATGTGTTACAGAAGTGTTTACGAGTCTAGAAAGCTAAGTGCGTAGTGAGAATGTTGTGCCTATTCTATCAATTCTGCTGATTAAATACAAAGATAAATCTAACTAACTATCCGAGAATCCCAGAATCGACTTAGTCTTCATAAATGACCGTTAGAGGCCACTCCACGCGTCTTCAACATGTTCTTCTTGACTTCAGGAGCGATTCTTCAGGAATGGATTTGACTTCACGTGTTTTACATGCGTATTAGTAAATATAAACGAAAGATACAATGGTTAAATACTGAGGATACCGAAACTTGTCAGGATACCAAAGTACGTTGATGATCCAGGATCCTTAGCTGTAAAATGACCCATAACAATTGTCCCCAAATTTTAACAGCTGTCAAACACCTATCGACATCTGTAAAAATTTTAAAATTCAAATAATAAATGATGATAAGGTTACGAAGAGATGTTTACGAAAACCAATGCGATTTAACCGTTGGGGGCTTGCAGGAAAAAACCATTATTACTTCTTCTCTTTCATTTTCATCTTCTCCAAGCCATTGCCGGTAAGAATATCCTCTGAATTTTTGTGCTTTCGTCCTCCCATTCTTCCACCATCACGGGTAAGAAAATGACTAGATCAGCTTCCTCCATTATCGTTGAAACGATAGAGTACTTTACTGATCAGGGGATCCTTGATCACTCTGATCTTAAACTCTGCTCTTTTACTGATCCGGAGATCAAGCTCCTAGAGTCAAACAATGTTTTTCCTCAAAAAACCGTTTTTAGGCTTTTCGTTTCTAGAACAAAGGCAGATTTGATTTATAAAACATGGATTTGCTTTCACAGTTTTCCTTTTACTTTAGGATTGTCTTACTCTTTTCCTCCACTCATCACCGAGTTTTTAAAACTTACTGGCATTTGCTACTCCCAAATCATGCCGATGGGTTAGAGGATTTTGGTTACTCTTGAAGGCTGAATCATTCGCACTCCTTGACTATTGGTGTCCCGGAACTAGCTGATACTTACAATTTACGAACCCATGGCTCTTCCCCATTCGTCCATCAGCTTAAGACTGTGCGAACTCATTTAATTCCAAAAGCCACACCAAACGATCTCGAGTGAAAAGGAAAATTCTTCTTTGTCAAGAGAGATTCCATTCCCGGTGGGAGGAGTTTTCCGCTTGAGTGGGTTAAGAAGGATAGGATATAGCTAGGATTCTTGTAGCTTCACATTATATTTGAATTTGCTAATAATGATTCTTGTGTAGCTCCAATGTTTTGCGAACTGGTACCTGCAAGAAGTGATACAAACAAGAGGATTGAAGCATTACTGGAAATACCTGTGGGAGAGAGATCTTTTCTCCTTGAATCCACCGTTAGTCAAACAAGCTTCGAAACCCAGTATTCTGAATCCGAGATGTCTTCAGGTGAGGAATGGTCAGTATTTTCATCGATATACAGCTTGATTCCGAACTACTTTATTTTTGTGAAGGAATCCCTAAGTCAAGCTCTCTTTTTGCTTTGTTTGACCTTGAGAGTCTTCTATCTAGGGATGTTGTGGTCAAGAAAGAGGGTCCCACACCTGCAAGTGCCAAGCCTCATGTCCCTGTTTCCCGGTCCAAAGCTTCTAGAAGCAAAAATAGGAAAACGGCGGAGGTGCTGGATCTTGAGATCTTCGAGGGGATGGATTCTGCTGAGACCACCAAAAAGCTTCAGTGCTTGATGAATCTAGTAAGTATCCTCTTGGTATTCCACTATTTATTTCAGGATCCTGAATCATTAATTTGTTTAAATCTTGTAGGGTCTGGAGAAGTTTATGCCAACTTGTCTGAAGCAGAGAAAAGTGATATGGAAGCCCTGGAGAAAGTTGAGGATTTGAAGAAAATCTTTTCTTCCAAGAGCAAGTACTTGGAGAAATAGGTTCAGGTTCATAAGGATAAGATGGAGGATAGCACAACACAATATGAGCTAAGACTTCAACGAACTGTGGATGATGCTTAGAAGTCTGCGGCTAAGTCTATTCTTCAATACAGGATCCAGATGGCTGAGCAAGCTGCTGCTGAAGGTTTTGATCGTGCAACCTGGTATCTCGAGGGATGGCGCTCTTCTCTAGCCAAGTTAGGAGGTGAAGCAGTAGAGACCAGCAAGGCTGCCGAGGATACTAGAGCTGCTGATGGTGAGAAGCAGGTTTACTAGGGCGATGAAGGTAAAGATGCTGAGACCTATGCCCTGGTGTTTGATTATTTCTGTTGGTTAACTTGTCTTGAAACAATTTCCTTTTATGTCTATGGCTGATGAACTATTTTACCTTTGGATACCTGTCATGGGATAGACAATTTGATAGTTTGTGATTCCGGGTGGATGGGTCTAGGTTTTGGATGAAGCTTGGATCACTTTTCTTTCCTGCACTTTAAATATTAGTAAAAGTTGATGACTATTTTCCATGATTGTTACCTGTTTGGTTTGCTTTGATATGTTTTAAAAAATTAGGATCCTTAGATAATCAAAAGTTTAGAATACTTAAAAAATAAGTTTGAACATATTATCGTGACACCGGATCCTTAATAATAAACTCTCAGGCTTTTATTAAACTTAGACTTAGGAAAATACAATTTGGTTTTGATAATTACAATTAAGAATACCAAACGTATCATGACTTAGTCATTCCATTTTCAATATAAAAACTAACCATCACATACCTTAGTTGAATATCTAGTTGGGTAGATGTACAAACCGGATTATAGCATAGAGTCCAAAGTACAACAACTATTAGCTATCCCTAGTGTTCAGTCATGTCGAAGACTTAGTAATTGAACTTCATGATGTTCATAAGTTTTCCATCTGTAACAAATTAGAATCGTTGGCTAAGCCAGATAACGTGGGCGAAGCCAAATAATGGTGGGCGAAGCCAATATCATGGGCAAAGCCAAATAATCGTGGGCTAAGCCAATGTCGTGGGCTAGGTCAATTCTGAGTTAGCATGAAAATACTAAAAACCTTAGCTTTAACACGTAAGTGTTAAATGATTCGGAGAAACTTGAGTAATAACACGTCTTTTATATTCGTAGCACCCAATATATAGCCAATAGTGATGAAATTATCATCCACTGTTACATGGACTGGTCGCACCACCTTGAACTATAATCGGATATCGTGCGCTCCTGGCGGGGTGTATTAACCCAATACTTAGAAAGGCGAAAGCCGTTTAAACCTTCAAGATATTTCAGGATACCCAAACTTAGGAGAGATGGCCAATCTCTATCTTATGTCGGGATCCCTGGAAGTAATTCCTACAAAACAGGAATCCTTGGTGAAGGTGGGTGTTAGCCCTCAAGTCAGTAATTTGATAAAGAATAATAGAAATTAAAAATAATTATGGAAGAGGACGTACCATTTTAGTTAGAACATAATTTCTAACTTACATAAAGTAGGTTTTGAGATGGATGGCGTTCCAGGATCTTGGCAGGATTTCTCCTTCCATAGTGACCAATCAATACGCACCTTTGCCTGCTTCCGAATCAATCAGATATGGGCCTTCCCATTTTGGTTTGAAGATTGGTTCTGACAGTAGGGATAACCATCTCCGTAGGGATTATTGCTTCAGTTCCAAACACCAAAGAGAATGTAGTTTGTTCTGTTGCATTTTTTGCGGTTGTTCTATCTGCCCAAAGTATGAAAGGTAGCTCTTCTGCCCATCTTCCTTTCTTTGCTCCCAATATTTTCTTGAGGTTGTTGATGATGATCTTGTTGCTACATTCCACCTGTCCATTGGCTTGAGGATGTATAGGGGTGGAAGTTATCATTTTGATCCCCTAACTAACACAGAAGTTGGTTGTCCTTTTGCCGATGAATTGAGACCCATTGTCGCATTCTATCTATGCTAGGATCCCGAATCTTGTCAGGATATTGCGCTTGAGGAAGGAGATAACCTCCTTTTCTCTTACTTGGACAAATGCCTCGGCTACGATCCACTTTGAGAAGTAGTCGGTCATTGCTAGCATGAATACTTTTCCTCCTGGTGCCTTGGGAAGCTTGCCGACTATATCCATTCCCCACTTCATAAACGGCCAAGGAGAGTTAACTGGATACAATGGCTCTGCTGGTTGGTGAAGTATGTTGTTGTGTCTTTGGCAGGCGTCACACTTTTGAGAGTAAGTTACAACATCTTTCCTCATGGTAGTCCAGTAGTATCCCGTCCTCAGGATCTTTGAGAATAGTGCCCTGCCCCCAGGGTGATTTCCGCAATCTCCTTCGTGTATGTCTTTGAGAACCTCAAGTGGTTCAGGATCCTCCAAACATCTCAAATATGGTCCTACAATAGATTTCCTGTACAAGACATATTGTAAAATTATAAAGCTAGATATCCTCATGCGAAAAGCCATGTGGTTCTTTTCATCACTTGGGATTTCTCCATCCTGAAAATATTTTTTAATAGGTAAATTCAAGGATTCCGGACTGGGTTCGGGACCCTGAATATCTACTTCTTTTGCATTTGACACTTCATTTGACTCTTCGATTGCTGGACTCAGGATATGTTTGATCGGTATCGTAACTCTATCTGGTATCTTGAGAGCCGAAGCGAAGTTTGCTAAGGCATCAACTTCAGAGTTGTCTTCTCTTGGCACCTGATTGATGTCAAATATATCGAATTTCATAGATAATTGTTTAACTATTTCCAGATACTTGGCTAGTCTTTCACCTTTCACTACATATGAGCCATTAAAATGGTTAGCAATTAACAAAGAGTCAACATATACCTGGAGATACCTGATTATCATATCCCAAGATAGTTTTAAGCATGCTGTCAGTGCCTCGTACTTAGCTTCGTTATTAGTTGCCTGGAACTCACAACTTATAGATTAGGGTATTATGTCCCCTTGTAGCGATTTCAGTATGATCCATTGACCCGTTCCTCTAACATTTGATGCCTCGTTAGTGAACAAAGTCTACTTATCCTTGGATTCTTCTTATTGCTGAACTTCAAGGTCTACTTCATGCTGGATATCACTGCTGAAATCAGCCACAAAGTCTGCAAGTGCCTGAGACTTTATCGTTGTTCTGGGCTCATATACGAGATCGTATGCGCTGAGCTTGACGAACCATTTTACCATCCTTCCAGACATTTATGGCTTTCTTAAAACACACTTAATAGGGTAGTTAGTCTTTACGTGAATAGTGTGTATTTCAAAATAGTGTTTAAGTTTAGTGGATGCCATTATTAAAGCCATTATTAATTTTTCTAAATGAGAATACCTGGTTTCTGCCGGGAGTAGGCTTTTACTTACATAGTATACCGAATGTTGTTGGCCTTCGTGATCCTTGACTAGGACGGCGCTCACTGAGTTTCCGAATACGGCCAGATATAGGGATAATGGTTCTCCATCTTCTGGATTCATCAATAGAGGAGCAGTTGACAAGTACTCCTTTAATGATTGTAGTGCTTGCTCATGCTTCTCTTCCCATTCGATCCTCTTGTTCTTTTCAGGATGTCATAGAATTCCTTGCATCTTTCTGAGGATCTTGATATGAATCTGTTAAGTGCGGCTACTCTGCCAGTCAGTCTCTCGACATCCTTGGTATTTGCTGGTGATTTTAAATTGACTATTGCTTTGATATGTTCCGGACTTGCTTCTATTCCTCTCTTGGTCACCATGTAGCCCAAGAATTTTCCTGCCCCCACTCCAAAGTGGCACTTTGAGGGGTTCAACTTGTTATACTTGTCCAGAATGTCAAATGCTTCCCTGAGATCCCTGAGATGATCCTCAACTTTCTTTGATTTTACTACCATGTCGTCTATGTAGACCTCCATGGTGTCACCTAGCTTGTCTTTGAAACATCACATTCACCAGTCTTTGGTATGTAGCACCTGCATTTTTCAAACCAAAAGGCATATGAATATAACAATAGATACCTGTCGGAGTCATGAAGGCAGTATCCTCCTGGTATGAGGGTTCCATCTAGATATGTTGGAATCCTGATGAAGCATCTATGAACGTGAGCATCTCGTGGCCCGCTGTGGCATCAACCATTGAATCTATGCGTGGCAATGGAAATGGATCTTTTGGATATGCTTTATTTAAGTCTGTGAAGTCTACACAAACTCTCCATTTTCCATTCTTCTTCTAGACCACCACCACATTAGCTAGCCACCTTGGGAATTTTACTTCCCTTATCATCCCTGCTTTTAGTAGTCTTTCGACTTCTTCTTGTATCACTGTGCTTCTTTCTAGAGCGAATTTTCTTCCCTTTTGGTGTATAGGCCTGAAACTGTTATTAAGAACCAATTTATGTGTAATAACGTTTTTAGAGATACTTGTCATGTCCTCATGCTTCCAGGCGAAAGTTGAAGTTCTAATCTTTATCAATTCTATAAGATTTTGTTCAATATCCTTGGGGATATTGGTTCCAATAAGCGCCTTAACGTCGAGATCCTACGCACTTAGGGATACTTCTTTCACATCCTGCTCCTTGGTTTCCATGACGTCTTGGGCTTGCTTCCATAATTGCTATGCTTGCCTGGTCTTGGCGGAGGCTTTTATTGGAGAGGTGTAACAGTCCTTCGCATCTTGTTGATCGCTGTTAATATTCACTACTCCCCACGGAGTTGGCATCTTGACACATTGGTGATATTTTGAAGGTACCGCTTTCATGTTGTGTATCTAGGGTCTCCCTAGAATAATATTGTAACCAGATAACGAATCTATTATGCAAAATTTTTGTATAGTGTTTACCCCTTCGATATATATCAGAAGCTTTATTTCTCCGGCTGTGTTTTTGACCTCTCCGCTGAATTCTACCAATACTGCTGACTTTGAAATAATTTTGGACTCCGGGATCCCCATTCTTTTTAGAACGTCATACTGAATGATGTTCACTGAGCTTCCTCCGTCTATTAGTATCCTTCTTATGAAGTGATTGGCTATTATAGAGTGATCACCAGTCCATCATGATGAGGATCCTACACGATATCCCTGTCATCTTTATCGAAAGAGATCACCTTTTCTTTAGTCAGGCTAGAGGTTCTGATAGGCCTTTCCCCTCTTTCTGTCTTTGTTCCTTGGCATTTCTTTTCGCTGCAGAATAAGAAGTACCACAAATGTCACATCCACCAGACCTATTACCTTAGCATATTTTGTTCTTTGCGGGATCCTGTCTTGATCCTTGGTCTTGTTCTTTCCTTTGCCTAGGAATTATTTGAGATACCCCTTGCTTAAGAGGTAACTTATCTCTTTGCGCAGGGCGATGCTATCTTCGGTCACATGGCAAAAATCCTCATGGAAAGCACACCATTTGGACTTGTCCTTTCCTCCGGTATTCCTCTCAAATTTGTGAGGCCACCTAGCTTTGTCTCCGAGATCCTGCATGGCATATAACAAATCAGTTGTGTCAAGTGAAAAACAATACTCAGACAACTTAGGATATTCTTCCTCTTCCTTTTCATCTTCCACAGCATTCACCCTGTGATTATCGGGTTTAGCATACGGTTTGGATCTGTACGGCTTGCAAGGTGCACACTCAGTCTTTCGGTTAGGTTGAGTATAACTGGTCGGAGCTTCTGCCCTTTGTTGGATATTCCTTTCATCCTCGAGCCTAATAACTCTTAATGCCCTATTCCTGACTTCGTCAACATTCCTACAAGGATTCATGACAAGTGCTTCATAAAATTGAGAATCTTTCCTCAATCCCAACTTCAACACCTTGACTGCAGTGGCAACGTCAAGGTTCGGGATGTCCAAGGATTCTCGGTCGAACTTGCTGACATAGACTCGAAGCGATTCTTCGGGATTCTGAACTATCCGGTGTAAGTCACTTGTTAGCCTTTCAAAAGTTTTACTTCAAGAAAATTTATTGTTAAACATGTCAATCAAATGAGCAAATGAAGTAATAGAATATGGAGGAACATTTAGTAGCCATTTTAAAGTTGATCCTGTTAAGGTAGAGCCGAAGCCCTTGCACAGACAAGCTTCCTTCAGGTCAAGAGGTATGGGGTTAATCTCCATCATTTCCCTGTACTGCGCGACATGTTCCTCAGGATCTGTAGTTCCATCATATATCTTCATTTTGGGAGTTTGAAAGCGCTTGGGGATCTCTGCATCACAATGGGATGAGAAAATCTAGAGATCATGTGACTGGTAGCGGACATCTTGGGCATAGGCTGGACTACGCCTGGTACACTGGAGATCATTTCTCTTAGCTTGTTTACTTAGTTTTGTTTATATATGGTGTTATACGCAATATTGTTTGCATAATGTGTTATGTGCAATGAATGTGTATAGAGGTGAATGAATGTAGTTATAGTTGTAATGCAATAATGGAAATGTGGATATGAAGTTATGGTTTAAATACCATAATGGAAATGTGGTGATGAGGTTATTATCTTAGTATCATAATAGAAATGTGGTGATGAAGTTATGGTTTAAATACCATAAAGGAAATAGGTGAGGAAGTTATGATCTAAAATCATAATGGAAATATGATGATGAAGTTATGGTCTATGTGCCATAATGGAAATGGAAATGTGTTAAGTAAGATGGTTAATTGAAAAGAATGAAACTTGTAAGGTGTTATGCAAGTAATATGTCGCCGAATAACTAATTGGGTGGAAACGGGTCAAATGAGTGAATGGGTGAAAACAAGTATATTTTACTTGTTGTTGTGTTTTATCTTCATTACTAATGGTGATTATATGTGGTGATATGTAGGAAAAGCTCCGATGTAGTCAAAGTCAAGTCCATGGAGTTTGGCGAGTTCTCGTATGTATATTTGATGTTTTGGGGTGTAATTAGAAAACCTTTAGAAGGGTTGTTAATGATATATGTTATATGATGTTTTTGGTGTAAAGAATGATGTTTGGATGTTTTAAACAAAATCCCAAGTGTTGGGAAAATTTTGTGTCATGTTGAATTGGTAAATGATGGAAAAATGGTTAAGTGTTGAAAACTAGGCAGCTGAGTAAACTTTCTGTTTACTCTGGTTCCCCGCGGTACATGAGAAACAGGCAAGGTTCTCTCACGGTACGTGAGACACCTGTTTCTCAGGTGCGTGTGTTTAGGACTCCCTCGCGGTACACGAAGGGAGGGGCCTGATTCCTTGCGATACGCGAGGGTTAAATAAGAAAAATAAAAAAATTCTTGGGACGAATGCTTCCGTGTAATAAATAATTAAATAATCGGTGTTCGAAATTAGGGTGTTACAACTTGGTATCAGAGCAATGGTTTGAGGGATTTGGTGTGGGTGGCAGCAAACTCAAACTGGATGCTCTTGATATGGGGGAATCATACGAGAATCCAAAATGGACTTGACCAAGACTCGGAGCTTTTGGAAATGAAAGGTTAGTAATGATATGATGAAGGTGGTTATATACATATGGTGTATATGTATATGTATGATTGAATGACAAGGTGTTATGTGTGCCGAAACTTGTTTTTGTGATTTTTTATATGGATATGATAATTACAATTGGGTATGGCGTATTATTAAACATGTCTGGCCAATATGATTAATAAGACGAAATGTGCAAGGGTCTTTATGATAACAATATAACAATGAACATTTGCAAGGATTAGGTGAAGGTGATTGTATATGTATATATGTATATAGGTAGATATATATATATATATACTTAATACATATAAGAGTAAATGTGTGACGGATACTTAAGGTATTGAAAGTGTAAGCGTATTAAGGTGTTTTTGTTCTAATTCTCAATTAAGAGATGACAGACGATACAAATAATGAACCGTTGGATTCAAGAATCCAAAAGATGATTAAGGAAGAAGTGGCCAAGGCCTTTGAGAAAGACACATATTTGCTAATGGAGGAAATAAGTGGGGCTATTAAGCTTACTCTCGAAGACGTAATGAAAGAAAAGGAGAGGGAAACATAAGGTTATACTCTTAAAGAGTTGATGGTGATCAAGCCCAAGGAGTATAATGGGCAAGTGGACAATCCTTAGCCATAGGTGGGTGGTAAATATGAAGTCGAACTTTGAAACGACAAAATGTATGCCTGAGGATATTGTGATGTTCAGTGCGCCTCTGTTGACTAGAAGGGCAAAGGAATAGATTTTGAATCTCCGAAAGGAGAGAGGTTAATTGGGTGTGACCTCCATGACATGGGAGGAGTTTAAGATGGCTTTTCTAAAATACAATTGCCCACAAGCCGCAGTTGACAGGATTACTGAGAAGTTCCTCCTCATGAGGCAAATGACTGAGTCGATTGATGAATTGGCAGGGGCATTCTTTGATCGCGCCAAGTTCTGTCCGGACGTGGTGTCCACCGAAAAGGCAAAGATTGCTAGATTTTATGCTATGTTGACTGTGGAGTTCAGGGATAGTATACCTCCATCCTCTTTTACCACACTTGTAGACTTTATAAACAGGTGTTGGGAAAGGGAGGTGGAGTTGAGGAGGCAAGAAGCTAGGGGTGAAAAGAGAAAACTGGAAATTGTGGATCAAGTGGTGAAAGCAAGAATTCGTTTAGCAAGTTCTCTTCCCGGGGGTGCAAGATTTGTGGGAAAGAACATTTAGGGGAATGTAGGAAGGGAACATTAAATTGCTATAAATGTGGGAAGCCGGGGTATATGGCTAATCAATGTTCAAGCCAAATTCTCTTGTGCTACAATTGTTACAAGCTCGGGCACAATAGGGCGGATTGTCCCTAGTTGAAGCAAGGTGGAAGCGAAAAGAGGATAGAGACGCGAAAGCCAAAGGGTAGAGCCTTCCACATCTCGGCGGAAGAGGCAAAGACGAACCCAGAGGTGGTGTCAGGTACATTGAAGATTAACTCTTTACCTGCACTAGTTCGTTTTTATTCGGGGGCTAGTCATTCGTTTGTGTCCTTGACATTTGTTAAGTATTCTTCGTTTCTAAGTAGCAAGTTAGACGAACCGTTAGAAATCGAGGAGACAAGTGATAAGAGTTTCCTAGTATTCGATATTTATAGGAATTGTAAGTTAAGGGTGGGGGGTGAAATGTTCATTATAGACTTAATTCCTATGACCATGGGGGATTTGAATGTAATAGTGGGGATGGATTGGTTGTCAAAGAACAAAGCGAATATTCTATGTGGACCTAAGGCGATAAAACTCGATTCCCCATCGGGTGAGTCCATTTACATAGAAGGTGAGAAGAAAAGTAAGGTTAAGTTGTGTTTATGGTGCGTGGGTGCAAGGCATACATGGCTTGTGTTGCGGATGTGATTGAGAAAGTGGAATAAATTCGCGATGTTTCAGTTGTGAATCAGTTTTGAGGATGTGTTTGTAGATGAGTTACCGGGGGTTCCACCGGAGAGGGAAGTAGAGTTTGGGATTGATTTGATACCGGGTGCTAAGCCGGTGGCCAAAGCACCTTATATGTTGGCACCGCCGGAGATGAAAGAGATAATGGAGCCATTGCAAGAACTACTTGATAAAGGTTTCATACGCCCACGCGTCTCACCTTGTGGTGCACCCTTTCTCTTCGTTAAAAAGAAGGACAGGAGCATGAGGATGTGTATGGATTATCGGGAGTTGAATAAGTTGACGGTGAAGAATAGATACCCGTTACTTCAGATTGACGACTGCTTTGATCAATTGCAGGGGGCGTCATGGTTCTCTAAGATTGATTTGAGATCCGGGTACCATCAACTAAAACTGAAAGAAGAAGACATGCCTAAGACAGCTTTCCGTACTCGATACGGTCATTACGAGTTTACGGTTATGCCATTCGGTTTAACCAACGCGCCCGCGGTTTTCATGGATCTTATGAACTGGGTGTGTAGACCATTCCTCAACCCTTCAGTCATCGTGTTTATTGATGATCTTCTCATTTATTCGTGGAATGAAAGTGATCATGCCTTTCATCTTCGTGAATTTCTTGAAGTGTTGCAAATGGAGAAGCTTTATGCAAAATTTTCTATGTGCGCATTTTGGTTGCACGAAATCCAATTCTTGGGTCATGTGATTAACGAGAAAGGAATTACTGTTGACCCATCCAAGATAGTGGCAGTAAAATATTGGTCATCGTCGAAGACGCCTTCAGAGATTAGGAGTTTCTTGGGATTGGCGGGCTATTATCGGCGATTTATTGAGAATTTCTCTAGGATTGCCTTGCCGATGACGAAGTTAACGCGTAAGGAGACTCATGAGGTGAATTACCCTACCCATGATCTAGACCTTGCGTCCGTGGTATTCGCGCTCAAAATTTGGAGGCATTATTTATATTGGGAGAAGTGTACGATATACACGGATCACAAAAGTCTCAAATATTTATTTGACCAAAAAGACCTCAACATGAGGTAAAGGCGGTGGCTTGAATTGGTCAAGGATTATGATGTGAGATAATTTATCATCCGGGTAAAGTGAATGTAGTAGCGGGTGCTCTTAGCCGGAAGATGAGTCATGCACCTATTAAGGTGAAGTCATTCAAGATGACAATTTCATCATCTCTTATAGATGAAATCCGGGAGGCTCAAGTGTTAGCACTTGGTGGTGATTTGAAGAAGGAACAAATGGTTACTTATGTTGATAAGCTTGGGGAAAATAGTTCGGGGTTGAAAACATGCTTTGATAGGATTTGGATACCTAGGTTGTCAAGTGTTTTGACAACTATTTTAGATGAGGCGCATAAATCCAAGTATTCTATCCATCTCGGGGCCACAAAGATGTTTTATGATTTGAAGTGTCATTTTTGGTGGCCGGGTATGCGGCGTGAAATTTTTAAGTATGTGGAAATATGTCTCACATGCTTAAAGGTAAAGGCGGAGCACCAAAAGCCGTATGGAAAGCTTCAACCGCTTAAAATACCGCTTTAGAAATGGGAGAACATAACCATAGATCTAATTACTAAACTACCTAAGACACGAAAGGGTTATGATGCAATATGGGTAGTAGTAGATCGGCTGACAAAGAGTGCACATTTCCTTCCTATAAAGGAAACGTAGACGTCAGATAGATTGGCGAAAATCTATGTGATGGAAATAGTGTCACGTCATGGTGTATCGGTGACGATTATATCGGATCATGTTACGAGATTTACTTCTCGTATTTGGAAGAAACGAGGATATGGGGACTAGATTGAATCTTAGTACCGCTTATCATCCATAAACGCATGGTCAAAGCGAGCGGACGATTCAAACGCTCGAGGATATGTTACGCGCGTGTGCGTTGGATTTTGGGGAAAATTGGGACGACCGTTTACCGTTGGCGGAATTTTCTTACAGACCATCCTAGTATTGGTATGCCGCCTTTTGAGGCGTTGTATGGGAGGAAGTGTCGAACACCCGTGTGTTGGGGTGAAATTGGTCAACGGGAACTTGGTAGCAAAGAGGTGGTCAAGAAAAATTTTAGTAGTACTGACCAAATAAGGGCATGCTTGAAGGCGGCTCAAGATTGCCAAAAATCCTATGCGGATAATAGAAAGCGGGCGATTGTGTAGGTCCCTCGAGTGTGGTGGATCGTCACATGCAAGTGGGTCTACTAGTCGGACTGGGTGCGGAATACCCGTGGCTAGGTGGAGAGTCTAACTTAACAAAGTAAACCGACAAGAAAATCACTTTAAACATTCTTTCTATTATAAACACTTGAAGGTTACAGAGAGAAGTACTGAGATTACAATTTGCGTATTTGCTACTATGATTGCGTACTTATCTACTGTCAACCATTCCTATTTATACAAGACCTGATGCCTGCGCACTTAGCAAGTGCGCAGGGCAATTTGCTCTTGCGTACTTAGCAAGTACGCAAAGGTATTCTTGCGTACTTGCTAAGTACACATGAGCTTTCTCATGCGCACATACAAGTACGCAAAACACTTAGAGAATTATGCAACATTCAATACGTAAAAGTAAATACAACTTGATAAACTAATACATAAAGACTCTTACATACAAAGACAATTACAAACATGAAAATACAAACTAAGACTCTATCTATCCAGAGTGTTTGTCACAGGAAAGTGTTTCAACAAACCCCCCCTTGACAATAGCTCTGGATAATCTTCAGTCTTCACAGCACTTGATCTTTAGCTTCCATCTTCTTCTTGTATTCAAGGCAGAACTTAATCACCTTGTCATATTTAGAAGTAAGGAGCTTTGTCCATTCATCAGTGTACACGCAATACCGTTCTGCTAGTACCTCCAGATCTTTCACCGAAAAGTTGATGAAGCAGACTTAATCAAATATTCTGATCAGTTCCTTTGGCAGTATGTTCCCACTCTCTGAACGTACCTTCCCCATAATCACAGCCTCGCCCATCTTTGGATCTACGTACCAGTACCACATGTCACCAAGAATCTCCTGAGATAACTTGCTCAGGGGAATCTTAGTTTCACATAGCACTGGCTTGTATACCAGTTTCTTTAAGAATTTCTTGGTCACAGGATGTCTTGCTTTCTTATCCTTGACTCTCTTGGGCACCTGAGGCTTGAACATCTCGAATTTCCCAGATCTTGCTTCCCGCTGTAGAACCACCCACAAACCCGTCGCCACTGCGTGATTAGAATGACCCAGCAGCTCTCGGTTTGCTAGGTTCACAAGGTCGTATTTGGGTAAGGAGTTGAACGCTTCAATGGTGGGTTTCAAGTATTGAACCCCGCTAGATATTTTGATTGCGAACAGCTGCTTATCCTCCTCGAACCTTACAGCCAAGATCATCCCTGTTGCTCCTTGTTTGTCTATTATAGACGTCTATTGCCACACAGGAGCTGGACCCTTTGATGAAGTAGAAAGCATATCTTTTTCTTTCGGTGCCTCTGGGTCCACAGGTGTAGGGTCAACTAGGGAGGCTTCAGCCGAGGCTTCCACATTACTTGCACGCTCGACTGAACCTGTGTCGAGCTGAGCTTCGAAGGATTGAAATTCAAAGATCTCTCCATCTTCTAACTCGTACTCTCCTTCCCCAACACCCTTGGTAATTTCAATTACAACATCCTCATCATCATCATCCCAATCTTCACCAGAGTCGATCTCTCCTTCTTCTAGATTAAAGAGAGCATCGATCTGTGCTTCCTTGGAATAGTCAGGCTCTAGGTATAGGATCTCATCATCAGATAAGTCCTTAAGCACGTCAGCCACTGACTTTCCTTTGTCACCACCACCACCAGAGGTATCACCACCCTCTTGATGAGTAGACTCCCCCTAAGCCATTGGAATAGCAGAGATTGGCACAATTGCTAAAGCTTGGTGCTCACCTCCACTAGGACCGGATTCGGGATCCTTGTCTTTGTCGTCATCCTTAGTCAAGTCAACAGGATGACAAGCCTCATCACCAGTAGTTTTCTCCTTCTCTTTCTCTTTCTCTTTCTCCCCCTGAGCATCAAGCTTCTTGGTCAGATCAGCAATTAGTTTGATTATCAGCTCATGCTCTTTCCTTTGAGTATCAAACCTCAGCTCCAAGGACGACCTGTGACCCAGAATCATTTCATTTGTCTTGATTAGGAGCTCGTTCTGGGCCATGACGTTCTTCAGTCTTTCATCAGTCCCCGTTCTCTGGCTACGTAGGATTCTAACTTCGTCTACCAATGAATTAATCTGTGCTTGTTGAGCGTCAGACTCCTCCTTTGATTTTCGAATAGTTTCCAATAATCCAGCAACTTGGGTTTCCGGAACATCTATCCTTGCAGCATTCGGATCAAGATGTCTGGATGATGACGCCTCGGCATTGTGAATAGGGGAGGAGAAGATGGTATCGAAGTCAAACCCTTGTGGGAAATCTCCATAATTGAAGGTTTAACTTAGAGGATCAATGGTGGTTGTTGGGATTGAGGATGTGATGAGGGTTGTAGGAGTTATGGTAGGGGTGATGGTGACTGACTCCGTGAGAATTGGAGTAGTCACCACCACCTGAGCAGATGTGGTAAGGAGGATCACTATCACAGGGATCTCCTCTGTGATTGAAGTGACGGCCACGTCAAGTTGCACCTGTGGCCTCCTCCTCCTACGGTGTAGTTGCTGTGAAGGTGAGGTGGAGGCTGAATCAGGACTAGCAGCTGAAACTTGTACTTGCTGCTGAGCCTCCACCTCACTGGGATAGAAAGCTGTTGCCTATCGCCCCGGTTTTTATGAATGCTTTCTCATCTTTGTCTCTGTATAGCAGCGTCAGAGTCAGAGTCTGGCTCATATTCGCTGCTAGAATATTGTCGCTTTCCCTTGGAGGACGACTCCGGTAGGGTTACCTTTGTCGTTCTCCTTGGGTGTACCTGCGATGGCGCATCATCGGAATCAGAAGAATCTGACTCTGTCTCTTCCGAGTCGGATCCCTCAGCACCATCATTTCCTCCTTCTTCGTCTCCATTATCAGACGATCCATCTTCACTTTCCACTTCCTCCTGTTGTTGTTGTTCATCGGAGTGTTCACTCAATTCAGGCTCCGAATCGTGACTATACCATCTCCAATCACCTGGTGCCACATATGCTTCATTGATTAGGTGGCCAAAGAGTTCTGTATGCACAGGGGTTGGTTCTACACTGCCTGGCTTAAAGAATTGTGCGAACACCCTCTTGTCCACCCTTTTCACTTGCAATCTCTTCCCTATAGCAGGAAGGTTTGGCAACGCGTCGTTAATCAAAAGTTGCACAAACCTAGGGTATAGTAAGAACCTAAACCTCTCCGCCGTGTTGATCTGGTCATTGATGGCTTTGAATATGTAGCGTGAGAAGTTGTAGCCCTTGTTGAGAGATAAGCCAACCATGGTTGCTGTAAGGTCATGACCCATGGCATCCTTTCCAGCTTTCCTTGAGGAGATGCACATGATCATGACGTGGGCGAAGTATCTCCATTGGTCTAGCACCCACATCTTCTTATATGAAGCATAGTCTCTCGCACCGACATATCCCATTCTTTGCCTCCAACAGCCGTCCACAAAGTAGTCTGGATAGGCTGTCGGGTCAGTCGAGAGATCTCTGAATTGCAGGACCCTTCTAATAGAATCTTCAGAAAAGGCGATAGTATGACCAGCAATGGTAGCCCTTATAACGTTGGGGGTTACCGTGCAATCATGCTCCGCAGTCTCCCAAAACTGCTCCAGATAGGGTCTTGAAACGATCGGGTCAGCAGAAATAGCGTAGCTGATTCTTGAATGGTTCAAGAAATCAACTATTTCTCTATACTGCAGTGCTGCACCCTTCCATTCTGGTTCAGTATTAGCTAACAAATTGAATTCATTAGTAAACGCCCGAGCCATAATCTGCAAAAACACACAGAAAACATAATCAGAACAAAAAGTATCATTGGAAATGAATAAACATGACTCAGTATAGCAGTTACTCTTTGAACTGAAATTTCAGACTTAGGAATTTTTCCCAAGTGTCGGTCCTGCGTACTTAGCAAGTACGCAGGAATTTCCTCTTGCGTACTTAACAAGTACGCATGAAATGCTTATTGCGTACTTGTTAAGTGCGTAGGAAACGCACTTGGTGAAAAATTCTAGAATTTGAAAAATTCAACAGGAGTTCAAACAACGGGTAGATTAGGTCGCCACTAGGTCGGAATTGATTATTCTAGCCTATGGGACCAACATCAACGCCAAAACACTTCTATACTTGACCAATTTTGACCTACATGTCGACCGAAACCACTGTCGGTTCAAATTCGAGGTCAAGGACAAAATCAAGAGCTATACGGACAAATTACGGGTCGATTATAGTATCTAATCAGGTTTTAGTGATAAAGATTTACCCAAACAACCCAAAATTTGCCCAAAAATCATGGAATAAACCTAGATTTTCGAAGTCATTGAATCGGTCCAAAGTCACGATTTCGTGGATGGATTTAGCCTAGATTCTCACCAAATTGATTGTAATGAAATGATGAAACTAGCAACGGGACGAAAAATCGGTTTAGGAACACTTTAATTTTTGAGTAAAAGTTGGAGGGAATTTGAACCGGTTTGAAAGTGATGAAACTCTGAAATTTTTCTAAGTCTAGTTTATATACCCCACGCAAAAAGGTCGTGCGTACTTAGCAAGTGTGCACGCTTTAACTCTTGCATAGTTACAAGTGCGCAAGACTTAACTCTTGCGTACTTGTTAAGTATGCAGGGCTTACTTCATGCGCACTTACAAGTACGCACAAACCGTTAAGTGCGCAAACTTTCAAATCAAATTTATGATGATTTTCAAATCAAATAACGAACAAGATAGAAGTATTCAATCATGAGGATTCAAATACTATTAAGGAAGGTTAAACACAAATATTTTTTGGCATTTCTGAATAAAATTGAACTATGCATACACTTAAAATCTTTTTTATCTTTTCTCATAGAAATATACAAGTATTCACACAAACTATTTTTGATCAAAGACACGAGCAGAGGATCATATCAGGCTATCTTTTAGCAAAAAACGATGCAATATAAACATCAAAGAATATGGGATCATGTCATGGATTACTCTTTATTCATACGTAATAAGCACATAAACAAGTAATTCAAGTTGAAAATATTATAAGATTTGAAACTATAGGCATCTTTATATCACGTTCTTGTGTATTAAGGTATTAATTATAAGATATACAACGTGTACCCCACTGATATGCTACAATAATGTAAATTGCACTATCTCAAGGCATCTAAGATTTTCCCAATGATTTTCTAAATTTTCAGAATGAAGTTACATCAATTAGCACAGGAAAAATCAAGCAGAATCCATAAGGATTATCAGGAATCTTAAGATTCAGAATCGAGTGATTCATTTGTCCTGGTTTCATTTGATTTTCTTCATTGAATATCGGTATAATGATTCAGGATAATGAGTATGGTGTTTGAATAAGGTAAGGGGATCCAACATTTATCTGGATTTGATTTCAATGAATCAGGAGTGATTCAAGGGTGAATACATGCTCAACGGTTGATGTAGAGATATGACTTGATTCAATCTCTCCTTGCATACTTGTGAGTATGGGCAGTGATATGAACCGCATTAATTGTGCTAACGACATAACCCGAAACTAACATCAAAAGAAAATTATTACCAAAATCTAACATCCTTTATCTGATAATGTTCTTTTCTATTCTTTTACACACACACACACTTGCACACATGGGATAGTTGTAATTTAGATTTAGTTTCCACACTACTAGTGATTCAAAGACGCATACAGCCTACTGACAATTCAAATTACTTGTAAATAAGCAGATTAAAAACTTAATAATTTAAACAATTTAGTAAGCATGACGCAATCATTTCCCATATGAGCAGTCTATGACGTATAGATCATTTCTGATGTACTATCATTTCCTCTTTTCTCAAGTTAACTTTGAAATTTTCTCCATTTTCTATTTTGTTTTTGATTTTGTAAAATATTTTTAAAACTAAAAGAACTATACAGAAAATTTAAAAGAAATAAAATTTAACTTCCATGAATTGAATTGATTTAAGAAAAATTAATTCACTCAGGATTGAAAATTCCTATTTAGTTGACAAGATGCTCAAAACGGGATCGATATTGTCATCCGTGTGAACTTTTACAAGTTCAATTAAATGCTTTTCAGCACAATCACGGATGAAATGATGGCGAATTTCTATATGTTTAGTTTTGGAATGTTTCACTGGGTTATTTGTGATGGACATGGTGGCATTGTTGTCAATGAATAAAGGATTTCCAGTGAAGTTTAAGCCATAGTCTCTCAATTGCTGCTGAATCCACAATATCTGAGAACAACCGCTCGCCGCAACAATGTATTCTGCTTCACAAGTTGAGACAGAAACCGTTGACTGCTTCTTGCACTGCCAGGAGACCAGTCTGTCTCCTAAGAATTGACATCCAACAGAAGTTGACTTTCTATCAAGGTTACAACCGCCATAGTCTGAATCAGTGTAGGCTTTGAAGTCGAATGACTGCTGCTTAGAGTACCAAATACCCAATCGAGGTTTCCTATTCAAGTATCTGAAAATTCTCTTCACGGCTATCATATGTGACTCCTTCGGTTGAGACTGAAACCTTGAGCACAAGCACACAGCAAACATTATATCGGGTTTTGAAGCTGTGAGATACATAAGTGATCCGATCATCCCATGGTACAATCTGCAATCCACATCTTTTCCATCTTTGTCAGGATGCAGACCATGATTGACTGGGATAGGTGTGCCATAAGCACTGCTATCATTCATCTTATATTTCGACAAGATGTCCTACACATACTTAGTTTGATGTAGATAAATGCCATCCTCTCTTTGACTGACTTGCAGACCCAGAAAGAATAACAATTCACCCATGTTACTCATTTCAAACTTGGACTTCATCACCTGCTCGAATTCCCTACACATCCCTTCATTGGTAGATCCAAAAATAATGTCGTCGACGTAGACTTGAACAAGAAGAATGTCGCCTCCTGCTTTCCTAATGAAGACGGTCGAGTCAATCTGTCCACTGTCGAAACCATTAGACAATAGATGCTTAGATAATGTCTCATACCATGCCCGCGGTGCTTGATGAAGACCATAAAGTGCTTGTCGAGCTTATACACTTTATTGATATTATGCGGATCTTCAAATCCGGGAGGTTGAGTGACATAAACCTCTTCATGAACTTTTCCATATAGGAATGCACTTTCACATCAAGTTGGTAGACCTTGAAGCCAACATAGGTGGCATAAGCCAAGAACCGTCGAATGGCCTCAATTCTAGCAACTAGGGCATATACTTCCGTGTAATCCAAGCCCTCTTGTTGGTAAAAACCCTGAACAACCAACCTTGCTTTGTTCTTCACAACCACATAACGATCATCCATCTTGCATTTCAACATCCATCTGGTTCCAATTGGCTGAAAGCCTTTTGGCAAGTCAACCAAATCCCACACGTTCAACTTTTGGAATTGAGACAATTCATCTTGCATCGCCTCAATCCAGCAGTTGTCCGTGAGAGCCTCCTTCACATTCTTTGGCTCTAACTGGGACACGAATGCACCATGCATACATGTTTCCATGACACCAGTGTCAAGTATCTCTGTGTAAAGACTAGTGTTCTCAGTGATGGTTCGATGACGAGTTTGAACACCGGCATAAGGATCACCAATAATGTTGTCGATTGGATGATTTCTATGTACTCTCGTCTCCGGTACAATCGGTTCCTGAATTTCTGAATCTAGATTCATGCTTAACTCCCCCATTTCCTGTGTTCCAGAGGAAGAGGATTCAATGGTAATTGGATTAGCTAGAGCTTCATTTCCTACAGTTGTGTTAGGATTGGCCTGAGCGTCATCTCCAACAACATGAACATCTTCACTGTTATCACTGTCATGAGTTCCAAATGCAGATACAGCATTAGAATCAGGAGATATAATCGGTACAGTAGCACGAGTAGAGAAACTGGAGTCATTGTCGCCACCCAATAATTCATAAAATTTTGCCAACAACTGCATATAGACCAGGAAGATTGAATAACTTGAATAACGCATCATATTATTCTTGAACTGCGGTGTGTACGGGGCACTGAATTCGTGACGAATCCCCTTCTTGAGACAGAAAAGTTCCATCAAATTATTCTTGAACTCAGTTCTGTTGTCACTCCTTATTCTTCTAACTTACATCTTGCAAAGAGATTCCAAGCTCAGGATCAAGTATTGAAGAATATCAGCAGTCTCGTCCTTAGTACCTAAAAAATGCACCCAAGAAAAACGTGAGAAATCATCAGTTACAACTAAACAGAACGACTTACCTCCAATACTCCTGATACTTATGGGGCCAAACAGATCCATGTGTAATAGCTCCAAAGGGGTATCAATGGAGTTTTGGAGATTGGGCTTGTGTGACTTCCGCTGCTGTTTGCCCTCTTTTACAAGGCATACAGTCATCTGCAACGGTAAATCTCAGCTTAGGAACCCCGGTTACTAGACCGTTTCGGACAAGATGGTTCATTTTACAATACGAAATATGTCCGAGTTTCCTATGCCACAAGATAGAGTCACACTCTATCGCTTTTGTAAGCAAACAAGTAGCAACTGATGAGGTGGTTTTTGCCATGCTCATATCGATCTGATAGGTGTCGTTTGTTCTTGGCGCTCTCATCAGAATCCAGTCTTCGGGAACTTTAAAACCAGGTTTGAGAACCAGGCATTCTGACTTATCAAACATCACCGAGTACTCCTTGTCGCACATTTGGGAGACACTCAACAGGTTATGCTTCAGCTGCTCGCAAAAGTTGACATTGTCAAAGCTGACACAACCGTTCGAAACCACGCCTTGACACGTGATGATGCCGCTTTTTTCTCCGGCAAAGGCCACATAGCTGTCTATGAATGGTTTCACATCTTGAAGCAAGGCCATGTTTCCTGTCATGTGCTGGGAGCATCCACTATCTACATACCAGCGGTTAGAGATAGTACCCTTCGGACGTCCCTACACGAGTCACAAAAGAATTAGTTAGATTTGGAGACCCAAGCCATTGTGGTCTTGGGTCGTCTATCCTTTTCAAAATAAACTACCTCTTTTAACTCACAGCCGTGATGACTGTTCAAAATTGATGAATCTTTAAAAGAATTAGAACTAGGAGATTGAGAATTTTTGGATTTGACAGTCCAGGATCTCTTCTGTTTCTTAACCGGAACAAGAGACTTTGATTCAACTATAGCAGGTGAACTTGTGGAAGCTTCACCTGATTGAACTGAAGTCAGCTGTTCTAGATTTCTCAACCTCTTGTTCCTTCTCCTTCTCTATGGTTTAGAGAGTCTCGCCACAGGTTTCTCACTAGTACGTGTACTACCAGAGGTAGATACACAAGGTATAGCAGGTTACGTTACCTTTCTTGAAACATATGGTTTAGCTTCAGATTTGATCTTAGGCTTTACCATCGGTTTGATTGGTGGTTTCACCACATTTTGTTTTGGACATTTGGGAAGGTTCACTGATGGCGACTTAGGGATGACAGCCAGTTGTGAAACAATAGACCGTTTCCCTTGGTTCTTTGAAGGAAATTCACAACAATGTGACAAACCAAGCCACAGTGAAAGCAAGTCCTCTTGTCTACATAAGTTCTCTTGTAAGGCTCATTAGATCTGGCCTTAGATAACTCAGCATTATGAGCAGGAGGAGTTGGTTTATGAATAGGAGTATGAACCTTTACAGTTTGGTTTTTGGGAGTATAGTATTTTTGCAAATTTTCTTTGTAACTAAGCCCATAGTGAGCTGAAAAAGCCTCTTTCTTTACATGGTTAAGATTTTTATAACCCCCATAAAGCATTACCTTTAGTTTATCATTTGTTTCAATGATATCGGGTTCAGTTAAAATGCAATTATCACCATTAGTGATAATGTTTTTCTTTACTTTCTGTTCAGTTAACAACTCCTCAGATACTACTCCTCCAGGGCAAGTGTTAACCGACCCATCTTCAGAAGCAGTAACGAACTCCTCACTAGATGTGGAGTTAGCCTTACTTGAGGATTCATCCTTTTTAGGGGAATCATCCTTATCAGAGGACTCGTCTTGACAAGTAAGATCAATGTCTATTAAGCTATTGACAAACTTTCCGCTTACTGGTGGAGGAATGGCATTAGTACCCAGCCCTAACCCATTCATTTGTCTCTCTACAGATTCGTAGTGTTCCACTACAAAACGAGAGTTTTTCAACTTCTCTTTATAACATTTTAACTGCAAGATCTGATTTTGCAGTTTGTTAATTTCATTGTTTCGTTTTTCCAACCCCCTGTATGCAACATCCAAGTGAAGCTGTTGATCGCTTATTTTTAGAGAATATTCACATTTTTCCTTTTTCAACGTTTCAATTGAATCTTTAAAATGTTTTTCGTTTTCTTTATAGTTTAGAGCTGCCATACTTAGGGGTTCGATTTTGTCTTGGAGCTTAGTATTTTCAAGTTTTAGCCCTAGACATTTAGAACATGAAATAACAGAAAAAGGATTAGAATCTACCTCATTCGATGAACTTGTTGCCTCTCCAATAGCCATTAGGGCAACAGCAGTAGTAGACTCTTCTCGATCAGTCACATCCTTTTCCTCAGCTTCCATCATCTCAGCTTCTTTTTTCTCAGTTTCCATCATCTCCATGATCTCAGCCATGAGACCAACCTGAGTTTGTGCAATGATGGCAACCTCCAGATGAACACCCCAATCAAAGCTTTCGTCATGTTGAGCTACTAGTGCATTGGACGTTCCACTTTGGCTTTGATTGTGGTGGTTTGAGTTGTTGTAGCCATGGTTGTTTCCTTGGCTAGGTCTAGTGAAACCCGAGGCAGGTGCTCTGTCTTTTTGACATTCACGAGCAAAGTGTCCATAGTTCAGACACTTGTAGCATTTGGCCTTGGATTTGTCAAAACCAACCTTGGCATTAGAATGCCCGACGATAAACTTTCTTCCTGTTCTGTTCAGGAAACGCTTGGCTCTCCTCAATATCATGGCCATATTCAACTGAATATCCAAGTCCTCCATGTCATTAGGATCCACTTGATTAAAGTCTTCTTCTATTTTTTCAGGATCCGTTAGTTTGCCGCCAATGAAGTTCTCATAGGAAAGCATACACGATGAGAATAATGCTACATGATCTTCAGCTATTTTGGCTATAGCTGATTGGTTAGCTGAAGTTGTAGCGGGAGGATTTCTTGAGGGATTTTGTTGATGAGATCCAAAACCAGATCCGGATGCTGCATAACATGCATGACCAACACAAGTTTTTATAGTTTCTTCCTCATGAGAGTTTCCAGTGAAAAGGGCAATTCCAGAGCCCGATGACTTGGTTGTAGAAGACGTCCCATCATACATAGAAGGGTTGTAAGGCCCCAAACCCAAGAGGCCTCACTTGTTGGATTTACTCATTCACAAACAGTTATTAAACTTGAATATCAAATAACGCAGCGGAATCATTCATTCATCATAATTAAAAATTGTTCATACATGCGGAAGCGTAACGTTAACAAATACATAAACATAACATAAACAACTTATAACGGGATGCCAGTCTTCATATCATCCGGGTAACTCTTTTCGCTTGCCAAGCATCACCGTCCATCATCATAACTTGCCCTTAACCTGAATGTGCATACTAAAAAGTCAGCTACGCTGGTGAGTTCTAGCTTTACATAATACCTTAACTTAAACATTTTTCCAAAAACATAACATACATTTGTTTAACAAAAGCGTATGTAAAACATGCAATAACTTAACATCGTAACATAACATCATAATATAAGTCAACATGAACCGAATCTGCACCTTCTCGTAACCGTCAATTCCATACCTCGCATACCAGCGGATGAATTTAAGGCTCATTACCCCTAAGTCATCCGTCACACAGGACCCCTAAGGCTCGTTACCTCTAGGTGGACCACACATATGTCTCCTAAGGCTCGTTACCTCTAGGTAGACCAAACATACGTCTCCTAAGGCTCGTTACCTCCAGGTAGACCAAACATACGTCTCCTATGGCTCGTTACCTCTAGGTAGACCAAAACATACGTCTCCTAAGGCTCGTTACCTCTAGGTAGACCAAAACATAACTTAGGCACTATTTCCCCGCAAGGAATAGTACCTTCCAACGGGATCCCGATAATCCCATGGGTGACTGTCGTCACCCCATCATCAACCAGTTGTACAACCGTTAGCCAGCCACAAAGGCCCCCCGTAAGGTGAGGCCAATAGATACGTACATACTTACCTTAGCTCCCGTAGGAACTCGTGGCAGATTCTTTCATTCGTGACTTTCATAAAACCTTTACCTCATTCTAGTTAAAGCATTTGTATATTTTATTTAACAAAACATCATCTCTTTCGTAAACCTTTCGTAAACTTCATTTGGCAAAAAACATTTCATAAACATTATCCCGTAAACTTCATTTCGTAAACATCACATCGAAAACATCATTTCATAAACATCGTTTCGTAAATCTCGTTTCGTAAACCTGATTTAAAAACATCGTTCCGTATGTATGCACACCAGCCCAAAAACATTTAATTAAAACATTTAAAGAAGGGCTTCTAGAACTCACCTTATAAGCTAGTCTCGGTTGTCCTAAACAAAGGCCCAACAACGTCACTTCCGATTTGAATTGATTAGTTAAATACACATCAGACCCTATCCCGACTCTAACGGTTAAACCATTCTAAACATACTAACTTTACTTAACCAGCCTGATGCCTGCGCACTTAGCAAGTGCGCAGGGACTTGTTCTTGCGTACTTAATAAGTGCGCAGACTTTGCTTCATGCGTACTTGATAAATACGCAGTACCTGCTTCATGCGTACTTGATAAGTACGCATGACCCTTTTCATGCGTACTTGATAAGTACGCATGATCTTCTTCTTGCATACTTGGTAAGTACGCAGGATCATCTTAATGCGTACTTGATAAGTACGCACGAACTGCTTCTTCGCAAAAACCCTAACTTTCGCCTTCGGGTCTGATCCCGTCAAGATCCCGAACTTGTTTACTTCAAAACGTTTGCTTTCCATTAAGAAACTCAAATCTATGTTTATCTTTCAGTTTTATCCGTGAAAACATTACCTTTTCAACCAAAACCCGAAAAATCCAAAAACGAACAAAAACTCAGATTTAGGCCCGATCGTTACCTGAATCGTGTTTCTGATCTGGAGGTTCTTCTCACGAGCTATGGAGCATCACTTTGCTGAAATATCGGGTCGATCTACCAACTTTCTCTCTCTACGGTTTCTCTTTCTAGAACTTGCAAATGAGAGAAATGATGGAGACCTAAGCTATTTATAGGGGAGGCTCCCCTTCCAGCCCCATCCGGCCCGACCCGACATGCCTCGTTCGTTTATTCCGTTATTATAACTGTCGTTTTATTTTTTGGGATGTTACAAGTCTACCCCCCTTACAATAGGTTTCATCCCCGAAACCTATCATAAGTCAAATAGTTGAGGGTACAACTCCCTCATTTCTGTCTCCGTTTCCCAAGTGGCTTCCGATCCCCTTCGATGCTTCCATTGGACTTTAACCAATTGTATGATCTTATTACGCAAACGCTTCTCCTTTCTGTCTATGATGGCCACGGGTTCTTCGATGTAGTTAAGACTGTTGTCGACCTCGATGTCAGTAAGCGGTACGTGAGCCGATTCATCCGCCAAACACTTTCGCAAGTGTGATACATGGAAGGTAGGATGAATCCCACTTAACTCATCAGGAAACTCTAACCGATAAGCGACTTCACCAACCCGTGCCATTATCCTGAATCATCCGACAAACCTCGAACTTAACTTTCCTCTCCTCCTGAATCGTATGATCCCTTTCCAGGGTGACACTTTCAACATTACTCTATCCCCAACATCAAACTCAATAGGCCTTCGTCGTTTATCTGCGTAGGATTTCTGACGATCATGAGCGGCCTTCATTCTTGCTTTGATTTGATCAAACCTTTTCGACGTTTCTCTTACGACTTCTAGACTTCCTAATTCCTTCTGTCCAATCTCACCCCAACAAACCGGGGTCCTGCATCTTCTCCCATACAACATTTCGTAAGGCGGCATGCCTATCGTCGTGTGATGACTATTGTTGTAGGAGAATTCTTCTAACGGCAGATGACTGTCCCAACTGCCGCCAAAATCGATAATACAAGCACGAAGCATATCCTCCAATGTCTGAATGGTCCTTTAAGACTGACCATCCGTTTGTGGTTGGTATGCCATGCTGATATTAAGCCTCGTGCCCATCGCCTCGTGAAATCTTTTCCAGAACCTCGATGTGTATCGTGTGTCCCAGTCAGATACGATCGTCAAAGGTATCCCATGTCGTGCTACTACTTCGTTAATAAATACTTCCGCTAACCTTTCCGACGAGAACGTCTCACGAATAGGTAGGAAATGAGCACTCTTCGTTAAACGGTCCACAATTACCCAAATGGTGTCGTGACCTTTAGCTGTGCGAGGTAGCTTGGTTTTGAAGTCCATGGAAATGTGTTCCCACTTCCATTCCGGTATGTCAAGTGGTTGAATCTTTCCATACGGTTTCTGGTGTTCAGCCTTCACTTACGAGCAAGTCAAGCACTTGCTTACGTACTTTGTCACTTCGTGTTTCATTCCAGGCCACCAAAATTCCTTCCTCAGATCTTGGTACATTTTGTTGATACCGGGGTGGATAGAGTATCGAGACTTATGAGCCTCATCCAAGATTTTGGTTCTAAGCTCGCCACTCATAGGTATCCATACCCGCCCAAAACGTGTCCTAACACCAAGGGTGTTATATTCCAACTTGTCATGTTGGCCAACCATCATTTCCTTCTTTACGTTTTCTTCCTTAAGTGCTTCATCTTGAGCTCTTTCAATTTCATTTATCACATCTGATGTTACCACTAACTGGCAAGCTTTTACTCTAATAGGAGCAGACACATCCTTTCGGCTTAGAGCGCCAGCCACCACGTTCGCCTTTCCAGGATGGTACATGATCTCACAGTCATAATCTTTCAGGAGTTCCAACCATCGTCTCTGCCTCATATTAAGCTCTCTTTGTTCGATGAAGTACTTCAAACTTTTGTGGTCTGAGTAAATAGTAAACTTAACCCCATAGAGTTAGTGCCTCCAGATTTTCAATGAAAATACGACAGCAGCAAGTTCCAACTCATGAGTCGGATAATTATCTTCGTGAATCTTCAACTGCCGTGACGCATACGCGATCAGTCTTCCGCGTTGCATCAACACGCATCCCAATCCCTGACCCGAAGTGTCAGAGTATACTACTAACTCTTCATTGCCCTCGGGAAGGGCCAAGACTGGAGCTTTGGTTAGCTTCTCTTTCAATTCCTTAAACGCCTCATCCTGGGTCGAACCCCATTCATACTTTACCTCTTTCCGTGTCAACTTTGTCAACGATGAAGCTATTTTTGAGAAATCCTGGATGAATCTCCGGTAGTAGCCTGCCAATCCCAAAAAACTGCGGATTTCAGTTGGCGTCTTAGGAATATTCCATTCCCTTACCGTCATTATCTTTGATGGGTCGACCATAATGCCGTTCGGGTTAATGACGTGACCTAGGAATTGGACTTCCCTAAGCCAGAACGCGTATTTGGAGAAGTTAGCATACAACTTTTCCTTCTTCAGAGCTTCCAATACTTCCTTCAAGTGACACGCGTGATCACCCTCATTCTTGGAGTAGATGAGGATATCATCGATGAACACGATTACCGATCGATCCAGCATTGGTCGACAAACTCTATTCATCAAATCCATGAACGTTGCGGGGGCGTTCGTCAATCCAAAAGACATTACGCGGAACTCGAAATGTCCATAACGCGAGCGAAATGCAGTTTTCGGTATGTCTTCTTCCCTCACCTTCAACTGATGGTACCCGGACCGAAGGTCGATTTTTGAGAACCAACTTGCGCCTTGCAATTGATCAAACAGGTCGTCGATCCTTGGTAAAGGGTACTTGTTCTTCACCGTACGTTTATTAAACTCGCGATAATCAATACACATTCTCATCGAACCGTCTTTCTTCTTCACAAACAACACCGGAGCACTCCACGGGGAGATGCTCAGTTGGATAAATCCCTTTTTAAGTAACTCGTCTAGTTGTTCCTTTAATTCTTTCATCTCCACTGGTGCTAGTCGATATGGAGCCTTAGCCATGGGATGGGCTTCTGGTACTAAGTCGATTCGAAATTCAATCTCTCTGTCGGATGGTATCCCAGGAAAATCCTCTGGAAACACCTCCGGGTACTCGCGTACCACGGGTACATCGTCTAGTTCCTTCACTTCCTTACACTCTTCAATTATGTACACCAGATAAGCCTCACATCCGCGCCTCAAGTAATCTGTTGCCTTAATCATCGATATGACGTTTGGCATCGGGGCATCACGATCTCCAAGAACCTCGAATTTGCTACCATCCGGAACCTTGAGTCGGATTATCTTTTGTTTACATATAATTTGTGCTTCATTGGCAGTTAGCAGTCCATTCCTAACACGACATCGAGCCCACCCAAAACCATAACAAACAACCTGATAGGGAACCTATGATCTTCTATTTTATCGTGGAGTTGTCAACTACATCGGTCACTCTCGTAGTTCCACCCTCAGCGGTTTCCACACTAAAAGCCCTTTCTAGCTTACTGACAGTGTACTTTACTCGTTTACAAAAAGTCGTAGATATATAACTCTTACTGGCACTCGAATCAAATAACACAGAATTAAAAGTGTTGTCAAGGATGAACGTACCTGACGCCACGTCGGGGTCTGCCCTGGCTTGTTCTTGTGTCAGTGCGTACGCACGACTCTTTGCTCGGGGCCTCTCTTCTTTCTTTTCTGGGCCTTTCCCTTTCCCGGCTTCACCCATTCTGGGCTTGGTGCATTCCCGGCTCATATGACCGCTTTCACCACAATTATAACATTTAATGCTTTGCCTGCATTCCCGAGAGTAGTGCCCAGTCCTACCACATTTGTATCACAGATTTGTCCCTATCCGACATTCACCCGTATGTCTCACCCCACATCTTCCACAAACTGCCGTCTCGCCTACCCTGGCCTGTTTGTCCCAAGCCCCAAACAGCTTCCCACCCGATCGCTTAGCAGGAAAACCCAGCTTTTTCTTGGGTTCTTCAATGGCAATGACATTCAGTGCCAGATCATCAAATACCACTCCACTCAGTTCTACTACCGAATCGTAGGTAGTAGGGGCATTTGCTTTAACATAGGTACGGACCTGGTCCGGCAGCCTTTGAATGTAGCATGCAATCTTTCTTTCCTCAGTCGTGACAAGATGTGGCACCAGACGTGCCAATTCATTGAACCTGGTGGTGTACTGCCGGTGCGTCATGCTCCCGGCCTTCAAACCCAGAAACTCCCTCTCTACCTTCTCAATCTCGTTCCTTGGGCAGAAATTCTTGATAACCAAAGTTTTCAAGTCATCCCACATCATCGCATCCACAACCTCGCTCCCGTTTGCTTGACGTACACCTTCCCACCAATGGGATGCTTCCTCCCTCAAGGAGTTAGCAGCAAATTTTACAACTTGATCCGTTCGACATTCGCACAGACGAATGGCAGCTTCTATACGGATCACCCAATCAAACGTAGCCACCGCGTCTTTCTTTCCAGTGAGGACCGGTGAGTCACATGCTTTAAATGACTTGTAGTCGCATCCGCGTGCAGGCGGTGCGTTGTCGGACTCGTTGTTCTGGGCACCAGTTGCCGCGCTAGACCCACCTTCCCTATTAACCTTCTTCAATGCTTCAGCTAACAGACCTGGCAGAGAAGTCTTCATCAACTCGGTGAACTCTCGAGCTATAGCTGCTCTCACTTCTGGTTCAAAAGTGAAAGGTTGTTCTTCAACCAGTGTGTGCTCCGTTCCATGCACACTAACAGCCGGTTCAGTGTGAATACTTCTTTCTTCACTATACTCTTGGCGCGCAGGGGTCCTGCCACGCCCACCATTTCGACCGCCGGTACGACCACCGGTACGGCCCCCACCACGTCTTTCGTTTCCTCTCCTTGCCATTTCGTTCTATAAGACAAGGAATCCAATGTCATCACGTTAGTTAACAAATAAAATTCAATAAGCACTGTAAGATGTTAATATACACTGGCCATCTGCAATTAACCATCACATTACCTTTCGATTTTTATTTGACCACCTTTGTGATTCCATCAGAACACAAGTCCTTACCTAACCCTTTCTAAGGCATACTATATATGTAAATATATATACTACTTTCATACCTGATGCTGTGGCTCGAGTTACCCGTACTAGCATCCGCTTTCGGTCCCATTCATAGTTTAAGTTCAGACACTTGGAGTGTCCGAATCTCTCAAACTATTGCTCTGATACCAACTTGTAAGGCCCCAAACCCGGGAGGCCTCACTTATTGGATTTACTCATTCACAAACAGTTATTAAACTTGAATATCAAATAATGCAGCGGAATCATTTATTCATCATAATTAAAACTTGTTCATAAGCGTAACGTTATCAAATACATAAACAACTTATAACGGGATGCTAGTCTTCATATCATCCGGGTAACTCTTTTCGCTTGCCAAGCATCACCGTCCATCATCATAACCTGCCCTTAACCTGAATGTGCATACTAAAAAGTCAGCTATGCTGGTGAGTTCTAGCTTTACATAATACCTTAACTTAAACATTTTGCCAAAAACGTAACATACATTTGTTTAACAAAAGCGTACGTAAAACATGCAATAACTTAACATCGTAACATAACATCATAACATAAGTCAACATGAACCGAATCTGCGCCTTCTCGTAACCGTCAATTCCATACCTCGCATACCAGCGGATGAACTTAAGGCTCATTACCTCTAGGTCATCCGTCACACAGGACCCCTAAGGCTCGTTACGTCTAGGTGGACCAAACATATGTCTCCTAAGGCTCGTTACCTCTAGGTAGACCAAACATACGTCTCCTAAGGCTCGTTACCTTTAGGTAGACCAAACATACGTCTCCTAAGGCTCGTTACCTCTAGGTAGACCAAAACATACGTCTCCTAAGGCTCGTTACCTTTAGGTAGACCAAAACATAACTTAGGCACTATTTCCCCGCAAGGAATAGTACCTTCCATCGGGATCCCGGTAATCCCATGGGTGACCGTCGTCACCCCATCATCAACCAGTTGTACAACCGTTAGCCAGCCACAAAGGCCCCCCGTAAGGTGAGGCCAATAGATACATACATACTTACCTTAGCTCCCGTAGGAACTCATGGCAGATTCGTTCATTCGTGACTTTCATAAAACCTTTACCTCATTCTAGTTAAAGCATTTGTATGTTTTATTAAACAAAACATCATCTCTTTCGTAAACCTTTCGTAAACTTCATTTGGCAAAACATTTCATAAACATCATCCCGTAAACTTCAGTTCGTAAACATCACATCGTAAACATCATTTCATAAACATCGTTTCGTAAACCTCGTTTCGTAAACCTCATTTCAAAACATCGTTACGTATGTATGCACACCAGCCCAAAAACATTTAATCAAACATTTAAAGAAGGGCTTCTAGAACTCACCTTATAAGCTAGTCTCAGTTGTCCTAAACAAAGGCCCAACAACGTCACTTCCGATTTGAATTGATTAGTTAAATACACATCAGACCCTATCCCGACTCTAACGGTTAAACCATTCTAAACATACTAACTTTACTTAACCAGCTTGATGCCTGCGCACTTAGCAAGTGCGCAGGGACTTGTTCTTACGTACTTAATAAGTGCGCAGACTTTGCTTCATGCGTACTTGATAAATACGCAGTACGTGCTTCATGCGTACTTGATAAATACGCATGGCCCTCTTCATGCGTACTTGATAAGTATGCAGGATCCTCTTCTTGCGTACTTGGTAAGTACGTAGGATCATCTTCATGCGTACTTGATAAGTACGCACGAACTGCTTCTTCGCAAAAACCCTAACTTTCGCCTTCGGGTCTGATCACGTCAAGATCCCGAACTTGTTTACTTCAAAACGTTTGCTTTCCCTTTAGAAACTCAAATCTATGTTTATCTTTCAGTTTTATCTGTGAAAACATTACCTTTTCACCCAAAACCCGAAAAACCCAAAAACGAACAAAAACTCAGATTTAGGCCCGATCGTTACCTTAATCGTGTTTCTGATCCGGTGGTTCTTCTCACGAGCTATGGAGCAACACTTTGCTGAAATCTCGGGTTGATCCGCAAACTTTCTCTCTCTACGGTTTCTCTCTCTAGAACTTGCAAATGAGAGAAATGATGGAGACCTAAGCTATTTATAGGGGAGGCTCCCCTTCCATCCCGCCGGCCCATCAGGCCCGGCCCGACCCGACATGCCTCGTTCATTTTTTCCGTTATTATAATTGTCGTTTTATTTCTTTGGGATGTTACAAGGGTCTTGTAGCTGAGGTCTTCCTGAAATCTCCTTTCTTTTTAGGTTCATGTCATGAGCTTGAACCTTTCCAATTGCCTCCTCTACTGTCATCTCATAGAATTTTGGATTCTCCCTCATCAGGGTTGTGTACATTTCAAACCTTGGTGGCAAAGCATCAAGAAACTTTTCCCCCAGCTCTTCATCTGGATACCTAAGTTTAAAAGATTTCAACTCCGTTTGTAGTTGATAGAATCTAGAGATGAGGTCATCTAATGATTCATTTTCCAAAAATCTGAAGCATTCATACTGCTTTCGGAGTAAATCCCGCTTACTCTTCTTGATATCACTATTTCCTTCGAATCTTTTCTGTAAAGCTTTCCAAAGATCCTTAGAATTGTCATAACCTCGGAAACTATGGAACAACTCCCGAGTTAATGCCATAGTGATTGAACCAAGAGACTTCTTTTCTCGATCATAAGCTTTCTTTTGTTCATCAGAAAGTTTAGAGATAGGTTTGGGCATGGTTTCATCAAGATAGATGTGTGTGGGATGCTTATATCCCTCAAGGATTGGTATCTATAGCGATGAGTCGGTATAAGAAATGTAGTGCTCAAAACGTGCTTTCCAATTAGAATAATCATTTACGTTCAGCAACTTTAGCGGTTTCTGTGGTGTACCGATCTCATTATCATAGTTTAAAAGGTTTCTAAGATTCTGAAGATTCAACATAGTGAACACTTAGTCAAATTTCAGAAAAATCAGACACAGTTGCGCACTTGATATTGGCCTTACGCACTTGAGAAATGGTCTTGCATATTTAAGATTTGCTCTTACGTACTTGATAAGTAAGCAGGAGTAAATGATAAGTACGCAGGATATAACTTAAGTTCGCACAAGATCAGTCTTGCGCACTTGTAAGTACGCAGGAGCTTAGTCTTACGTATTTAGTAAGTACGCAACAGAACTGTACTTTTTGCCAGAAATGGTAAGTACGCACAACACCTTTTCAACAATTCTCACCAAACTATTCCGGTTACTGGAAAATCGCCAGAGATGGTAAAAATTGGACTGATGAACAATGCAAATGAGCCAAAGGGTTAGAAACTTGTTTCTAACCAACCCTTGATGATCAAATCACTCAAATACACAACAAAAATCAGTTTTTGAGTGATTTTTGCTTCTAAAATAGTGCTCAAGAGCTACCCCTATTTTATCACAAAAATCAACAAAATACCTCTTTTTGCTTGTAAAAACTCGGTAGAAACTCTCCAAACTCACTCACAACACTCAAAATCAGGAGCAATGCTCTGATACCACTTGTAGGTCCCTCGAGTGTGGCGGATCATCACATGCAAGTGGGTCTACTAGTCGGACCGGGTGCGGAATACCCGTGACTAGGTGGAGAGTCTAAATTAACAAAGTAAACCGACAAGAAAATCACTTTAAACGTTCTTACTATTATAAACACTTGAAGGTTACAGAGAGAAGTACTGAGATTACAATTTGCGTATTTGCTACTATGACTGCGTACTTATCTACTGTCAATCATTCCTATTTATACAAGACATGATGCCTGCGCACTTAGCAAGTGCGCATGGCAATTTGCTCATGCGTACTTAGCAAGTACGCAAAGGTATTGTTGCGTACTTGCTAAGTACGCAAGAGCTTTCTCCTGCGCACATACAAGTGCGCAAAACACTTAGAGAATTATGCAACATTCAATATATAAAAGTAAATGCAACTCGATAAACTAATACATAAAGACTCTTACATACAAAGACAATTACAAACATGAAAATACAAACTAAGACTCTATCTATCCAGAGTGTTTGTCACAGGAAAATACTTCAACAGATTGAGTTTCAAGTGGGAGACTTTGTGCTTTTGAATGTCTCTCCTTGGAAAGGAGTGGCGGTTTAGGAAACGAGGGAAGTTAAGTCCACGTTTCATCGGACCGTTTAAGGTGATAGAAAGGGTGGGTGCGGTAGCATATCGTTTGGAGCTACCGGAGGGACTAAGTAGACTACATAACACGTTTCATGTGTCTCGTTTGAGAAAGTGTTTGGCGGATGAATCTACTTTTGTTCCATTGGATGATATTGAGTTGGATGAAACGTTGAATTATGTTGAGGAACCGGTGGCAATCTTGGTTAGAAAGGTGAAGCATTTACGCAATAAAGAGATTAGCCAAGTTTTGGTGAGGTGGAAACATAAAAAGGGAGCGGAAATGACTTGGGAAACCGAGGAGGAAATGCTTAAATATTATCCGAACCTCTTTATGTAAAGTTGAGTTTCGGGGACGAAACCCAAATAAGGGGAAGTGATTTGTAACGAACCAAAATCCGGGTTTCGTTTTTAAATAAATAAATATATCTAATTAATATTATGGTGGAAGTAGTGTTTTAGAAATAAGTTAAAACAAGTGGGTTTCAAGTTAGTGATAGGGTTATATTAGTTTTTTTTAACTAATTTTGACATGAAAATGGATGAAATGGAAGTTGAGGGGCTAAATGTGTAAATATGACAAATCTGCCATATTTGACATAAGAGAAGTCAAAATTGGCTTTTGTGTTTAGAGTGGGGATCAATGGGGGTCGATCATTGCAAGAGAGAAGGGGAGAAAAGAAGCTTTGAAGCTAAATCGTGCAATTGAAGCTTGGATTATGAAGGTGTTGGCTTGCGCATCATCCTTCTTGCATCAAGTAAGTGTTAATCATCATTTTGATTTCATCATTGTTGAGTTAGTAAGTGGGTTTTGTAGAAATCCGAAATTTGATGATGCATGGGGTAAATTAGTGTTAGGTTGTTGATAATCTAGCTAAACTAAAGGTAAAGAATGGTGAATAACATCCTAGAACCCCTTGATTTAGATTATGAGAAGTTAGGGTTCATATGGAAAGAATTGGAGGTTTTTGGATTATGATGATAGGATGATGAATTAATGACGATTAAGTGTTTCTATGATGTTAGACACTTGAAAGAACACTAAATTAATTTAATGTTACAGATTAAATGAAAAAGTTAGTGTTAAGGAATGGTTATGAAACTCAAGTAGGTGAGTTTGGGTGGAAAGAGGGTGTTTAGATATGAGTATAACTCAAACGGGTCAGTTTGGGTTGGAAATGGAATATTGGGTTGTGAACCCAATTATAATGTGATTTTTATGTATGATAAATTACTAAACTAGGTGTATATGTTTAGGTATTCAAATTGCAAATCGGGAAGGGGGAACAGGATCTTCAAACCCGAAAGGCAAGTGCCTTTGCACTTACTTAGTTTTGTTGATATATGGTGTTATATGCAATATTGTTTGCATAATGTGTTATGTGCTATGAATGTGTATAGAGGTGAATGAATGTAGGTATAGTTGTAACGCTATAATGGAAATATGGATATGAAGTTATGGTTTAAATACCATAATGGAAATGTGGTGATGAGGTTATGATCTAAGTATCATAATGGAAATGTGTCGATGAAGTTATGGTTTAAATACCATAATGGAAATGGATGAGGAAGTTATGATCTAAGAATCATAATGGAAATGTGATGATGAAGTTATGGTCTATGTGCCATAATGGAAATGTGTTAAGTAAGATGGTTAATATAAAAGATGGAAAAATAATGGAAATGTGATGATGAAAATTTTGTGTCATGTTGAATTGGTAAATGATAGAAAAATGGTTAAGTGTTGAAAACTGGGCAGCCGAGTAACCTTTTTGTTTACTCAGGTCCCCCGCGGTACGCGAGAAACAGGCAAGGTTCTCTCGCGGTACGCGAGAGACCTGATTCTCGGGTGTGTGTTTTGGACTCCCTCGCGGTACGTGAATTGTGGGGCCTGATTCCTCGCGGTACCCGAGGGTTAAATAAAAAAAATTTCTTGGGACAAATGCTTTCGCGTAATAACTAATTAAATAATCGGTGTTCGAAATTAGGGTGTTACAATATGTTATTGAGTCGACCTGTTACTGTAAAATTGGTAAAATTATCGAATAACATGAAATGTGGATACTTCATGAAGGGGTTAAGTGAAGTAATATACTTCACGGATGGAAGTGTGGTCATATGCCTTACGGGTGGAAGTGAAGTAAAATATTTCACGGATGGTATGAAGTTAAAATGCTTCATGAGGTGACATGGAGTCAAATACTCCATAGGAAAAACTGATAGGTGGATCTCTCACAAGATATGTGGATATGTCAAATAAATGAATGATAAACTATTAACCATGTATAGGTTATTATTGATCTTAAGAAGTTGTTAAATGTATGCTTAAATATAAGGATATGTGTTATATTGGTTTGAAAAGGAAAAATGGAGTTGCTGTCAAAACTGTGTTTTCTAAGTGGCGTACTCTTACGCCTATCAGCGTAGTCTTACGCTAGACCTGGATAAGTTCACTGCCTTACGGCCTCATTACGCTGAAAATATTTATTTCTGGGTGGCGTACACGTACGGCATGCGGCGTATTGATACGCCGGGACTATCCTACGCCCAAATGTTGAATTTTGTTGTTTTTGGCATGTGTTTGTTGTAGAGACTTGTGGGGAAGTCCCTAGGGCTGCTTATCTTTACTAACCATATATAAATTGATGTTTTGTATGTAGGAAAGCTCTGGGGTGGTTCTCGGGTTTCGCATCATGTGGATTGGATTCTCGTGGACGTATTTCGTCATTGATTTGTTAACCTTCTCGTTGGGAGTTTTAGAATCATTTTGGTGTCATTAAAAGTTGTGGATAACTTGTTGTGGTTAAGCTTTGTTAAAACTAATTTTGTGGAAACTGCGTAGTTAAGTTTGTATTTGTAAACCTAATACATGTAGATATGTTAAATGTTATTTTAGGACCTTAATTCCTCGTGTTTTGAAAAGTTTAAATTAGGTTAGATTTTTGGGTGTTACAAAACTTTGCCATAACTGAGAAGTAAATCTACTAATTCTACCTGACACGATAGATAGTTGCACACCGTATGATGTCACGATTTCATTAACGTATAATTATGTTAGAATATCCATACTGAACATTTTTTCATCGGAAGGAAATGAGCAGACTTAGTAAGTCTGTCTATGATAACCCAAATAGTATCATTTCCTCGACTCGTTCGGGAAGTTTTGTGATGAAATCCATGGTTATCATTTCCCATTTCCAGACAGAAATTTCAAGTTGCTGTAACAAGCCAGGAAGCTTTTGATGTTCGGCCTTATCTTGAAAATTTCAAGTTGCTGTAACAAGTCAGGCAGCATTTAGCAACAAAGATAGCGATATGTTTTTTCATCCCTATCCACTAGTAATTGGCTTTTTGGTTTTTATACATCTTATCGCTTCCAGGATTCATCATATATTTAGATTTATGGGCTTCTTCAGGAATTTCCTCATGACTATTTCCATAGATAGGAATCCAAACTCTCTTATTCATTCTAAGAATTACGTTATTACCATTGATAAGTTGATCAATCATGCCTCCCAGTCCTTCTTTCTCAAGGTTAGTTTCTTGTAAAGAAAGTTTCTGATATTTCTTAATACGAGTAACAAGATTGATTTGGAGATCGAGTTTTAAAGCACGAACTCGTTTAGGTTTTTCGTGTTCTTTTCTGCTTAAGGCATCAGTTACAACATTGGCTTTTCCTTCATGATTACAGATTTCGCAATCAAAATCATTTAGGACATCCATCCAATGTCTCTGTCTCATATTCAGTTCTTTCTAACTGAATATATACTTAAGGCTCTTGTGATCAGTAAATACAATGAATTTGACTCCATATAGATAGTGCCTTCATAAATTCAGAGCGAAGATTATGGCGCCCAATTCTAAATCATGAGTCGTATAATTCATTTCATGAGTTTTTAATTGGGTTTGGGTGATGGTACCATAGGAACAGCGGGTTCCTGGCTGTCTGGGATGTAGGTGACTTAGGGGATGTAGACATTTCCTGTAATTTAATGCATATGTGTCATGTATGAGTGAAGCGTTGTGTAACTAATGCAATGTATGGTTATAGTCTAGTATGCAAAATCCTAGTTCTCTATAACCAATGGATCTGATACCAATCTGTCACACCCCCAAATACACTAACGGAGTTTCACCGTTAGGAGCGTGACATACCAGGATCTTAGTCTTTAGTTACATTGAATGACTCTATATGATTTTAATAAATACCTTTTAATAGTTAGAGTAAATACGGAATGCAGAAGCGAAAAGTTTTAAAAAATCATGCAATTTAAATAAGTAGTTAAATAAATCTGATGTTTGAAAAAACAAATGAGACTCCAATGCATGAATGCCCTAGTCTCGTGCTCGAACCTTAACGACCTGAGAAAACATGCTAAAATGTGTCAACACTAGGTTGGTGAGTTTTTTTCAACTGTAAGTAAAGATACTAGATAAAACAATTGCAATTATATCAATAGGTAGCTAGCCTAATAAACATGTTATTAAAGCGTTTCTACACCGAAGCTGATTGTTTGTGTTTGATTTGCCTTCCACCATGTCTATCATGAACAACGGTAAGATGGTTGGTCAAAATTACACGTTCGACCTCCAGTCGAGTTAGCGTGACTAACGCGTTTGGGGCCTGTCATGCCCAGTAGTACTACTCAAGATTACCTCGCTATTCCATATATTAAACGGTTTGATATGTAAGGACTTGCATGATATTTTTGCGCTTAGTACAACAAGTGATATAAAAGAAATGTAAGATCTAAATTTTTGTGTTCATGTTTTCTCCCCTAGTTTAAAACATAGAAAAGGGGCCGTGAAACTCACCTTAGAATGCATGCAGATGAAAGTTAAGTAAAAACCGTTGGACTACTAACTGCCACCTATAAATATCGATTTATAAGTGTGTGTTGGTGTAAGTTCACATGAACCCTAAGTATCCAAACAATCCCATTATTTTAAGTGTTTAGAAAATATTTAATTGTTTAACCAAGATTGACCAAGTTTGACCCGACGACCCGTTGGTGACCCGTTTAGTAATTTAATGTTTGATTTGAATACTAACACACATAGTACACAATCAAGTTTCATGCTACACAACTCAAAAGTAACTTAACATGGCAAGTTATGTCTACACAATGTACGTTCGTCAAAGTTCCTACTTTTAATAAAGTATGAACACAAAGTTTGATTTCCATAGATTACATCATCTATTACACATTTGAATGATCCTAATCATGTTTATACATACCTACTAATGCATGAATGATCATCACAACATACACATTAGGTCTAGACATCAAGTTTCAAATTCTAAAAGTTTCCACTTTTAGTAAGTTATGATCAATGCATGTGATTTGTACCAAACAACACTCTAACAAGTTGTAATATGTTCATAATAACATGGTAGCATCATCCTACAACATCATGCACGTAAAACAACTCACATTTAGCAAACACATTTCAATAAAGTTTCCTCTTTAGGAAGGTCTACGATTTCTAGCTTTGTTAACAAGATTCAATGCATCAATTCAATTGTAAACTACTTAACTAGCATAAAAACTATCATAAAAATCATCATACATGTCTAGCATGCAATCCTACAACATCACATATTCAAAAAGTTCCGGGTTAGAATCAAGTGCGTTCATCTGGTCATCACGTTCCCACGTTAACTCCGGTTCACGCTTCGAGTTCCAGCGAACTCTGACAATAGGTATTTTACTGCGCTTTAATGTTTTGACCTCTCGGTCCATGATTTCGACTGGTTCCTCAATAAAACGTATTTGTTCATCGATTTCCAACTCCTCGAGTCGAACCACAAGCGTCTCATCTAATAGGCATTTCTTTAGATTTGAGACATGAAAGACAATGTATACTCCATTGAGTGTATCCGGTAAGTTCAGTTGATATGCTACTTAGACAATCATTTTCACTATCTCGAATGGTCCAACGAAGCGCAGGTTTAACTTACATTGTTTTCAAAAAGGATTCACACCTTTCCAAGGTGAAACCTTTAATAGCAGTTTGTCACCCAACAAATTGGTGATCGGTATTTCCGCCAATACAATGCCTAGAACGGTGCTGCTTTGATGCTAGTATAATAGGTGTTGTTGTAGGAGAACTCTACTAGAGGCAAATGAGTCTCCCAACTGTTACCGAAATCGATCACACAGGCCCGTAGCATGTCCTCTAGGGTTTGTATGGTACGCTCACTATGGCCATCTGTTTGAGAAAGATACGTTGTACTCATGTCCAGGCGCGTGCCTTGAGCTTTCTGTAATGATTTCCAGAAACGTGAGGTGAATCGGGCGTCTCTATCAGATATGATGAAGATTGGCACTCAATGCCACGAGACTACTTCTTTAAGGCTGAGGCGGCTTAACTTTTCCATTTTGTCGGTTTCTTTGATAGCAAGGAAGTGAGATGATTTGCTTATGCGATCCACTATCACCCAGATTGTGTCACATCCGGTCGGGGTTCGGGGTAATTTGGTGATGAAATACTTGGAAATCTGCTCTCATTTCCACATCGGGATTTCCGATTGTTGGAGCAATTCGGATGGCTTTTGGTACTCCACATTGACCTTTGAACAAGTCAGACACTTGCTCACATAGGTGGCTATGTCGGCTTTCATGTTAGGCCACCAATATAACACCTTTAGATCGTGATACATCTTTTCGGATCCCTGATGAACAGAGTATCGAGATTTGTGAGTTTCATCCAAGACTAGTTCCCTTAGGTTTCCATACACTCGAATCCATATTCACTATGAGCAGTTGCGAATACCATCTGATGTAATCTCAAGTTGTTTCTCCATACCCCGAGTGGCTTCCAACAATAAGTTCTCTTTTAGGGCTTCTAGTTGGGCATTACAAATTTGTTCGGGTAATCCTGTATGAATAATGAGTTGTAACGCTCTAACTCGTCGGGGTTGGGTTTCCTTTCCGCTTAGGACATCGGCTACCACATTAGCTTGGCCCGGATGGTACTTGATGGCACAATCATAATCATTTAAGAGTTCGATCCAACGAAGTTGTCGCATGTTTAATTCTTTCTGCTCGATTATGTCCTGAAGACTCTTGTGATCGGTGTAAATGGTGCACTTGGTATCATACAATTAATGTCTGCAGATCTTCAGTGCAAACACCACGGCTCCCAACTCCAAGTCATGAGTCGCGTAGTTCTTCTCATGGATTTTCAATTGCCGGTAAGCATACGCGATAACCTTCTCGCGTTGGTTCAACACACAACCGAGACCTTGGACGGAGGCATTGCAATACACTACAAAGTCATCTGTTCCCTCTGGTAGAGATAGGATATGTGGGCTACATAGTTTCTTCTTCAGTAGCTAGAATGTTGATTCTTGAGTCTCGCTCCAGTTATAGGGTTTACCTTTTTGGGTTAGGGTGGTGAGAGGTTGAGCGATATTTGAAAATCCCTCTATAAACCGACGGTAGTATCCAACCAATCCTAGAAAATGTCAAACTTTTGTTAGAGTCGTTGGTGCTGTCCAATTCTTGATGGCTTCTACTTTGGCTAGATCGACATGAATTCCTTTCTCATTGACCACATGTCCTAAAAATTGAACCTCGCGAATCCAAAAATTGTATTTAGAAAACTTAGCGTATAGCTGTTCCTGTTTCAATAGTTCAAGGATGAAACGCAGATGCTCCTCATGCTCCTTCTTACTATTCGAATATATATATGGATATCGTCAATGAAAACGATGACGAACTGGTCCAAATAGGATTTTACATACGTGGTTCATGAGGTACGTGAATACCGCGGGTTCGTTGGTTAATCCGAATGGCATGACCAAAAACTCGTAATGGCCGTACATGGTTCTGAAAGCAGTCTTGGATATATCTTCATCTCAAACTCTCAACTGATGGTATCAAGATCTTAAATCAATTTTTGATGTGATGCCCTCTGTTCTTATGATATCCAAGTCTAAACTACTCAAACAGTCTCTAGAATGGCGGAAACAATCCAGAAATCTACCAACACCGAGAAGATTGAATCAAACACGAACTAGAAGGAGAAATGCCACACACATGAAATGCACAATCAAACTAATGATTTCCATTGATAATCTCTGGTAATTATAAGATGGATCAACAAACTACAAGCTTTGATTTCACAAGAACAATTCTGATCAAAACAATACAAAATGTGAAATCTAACTTTAAAATACAAAAGACAACATATTTATACTAAAAAGAACTCGACCGAAAACTTATGATCGAAAAGTGTTTTCAGCCGAAACATTAGTTTTCGACCGAAAACCTCAGAGTTATACAATTTCAGCCTATAATTGATTTCTATTGACTACTAGGTTCCAACAATCTCCCCCTAGTCCACAGAACATCAATTCTTCACTTTTTGTCTTTATCAGGCTTGGCATTGGCTTTGACTTTCTTAGCATCCAACTCGGCAAGTCTTTTCTTGATAACATTTGCTTCATATCTTCTTAATAAGCATCGAGCTACAACTCTCATATACAGCTTTGCTTTAGCCTTTATCTTGGTGCTCATATCACATTCAATTAGATTGTGATCGAAGACTCTGATCTCTGGAAAGCCACGTTGTGTGATTATTTCTTCATGAGTTCTGCTGTCATACTCCCATCTTTTGAAGTTCTTGATAAACACTTCCTTTCTTGCCGGGATTTAGACAGTTGAAACTGTATCTGCTGGCTTGACGATGTACCTGAATCTTCTTTTTCCATCTTTATATTTCTTCTTTAACTGCTTGCCTTCAGGCACCCGTGGCTTGAAGCTTTCAAACTTGTCTTTAGCACACTCTTTCTTTAGATAATCTTCAAAATTTTCAGCAAAAGTGTTCTTTGTTTGATTGATCAACTAAGATGACTCAGCTACCGAATATCCCAGTACGGTAAAGTCTTTAACTTGGAGCTTCGGTCAAAGTACTTGATATTACCTTCACCACTTTTGATGACATACATCTTCTTCTCAGCATCATACATCCAACCCAAAATTTCTCTAGTTAAAGCTTGTTCTGGATTTCTAATCTTCTGTGTTATCCTGTCAACAATGGTAGGCTTTTCAGTTACTTTCCACCATGTACTTTTATCTACATTTGAAGTCTTTAAATGATCAAAAGATTCTTCAACCTCATCAGGTACTTGGAATGGTTCTCTTTCATCCACCAACTTATCCATCTTGCCAATAAGTAATCCATCTTCTTCAACATACGTTTTGCTGCTGTTCATATTCATACTTTTTATATTCTGTGCTTGTCTCAGCTTGTTTATCAGTCTCTTCAGCTGTCCTTTGAATTTTACCAACACCTCCAGCTCCACCACTGTTACTATCGTCATCAGAAGATTTATCATCACCTTTCTTTTCACCAGTGATCACCACATCCTCTTCATCTTCTTCCTCATTCTCTTCCTCTTCCTTATTCTCACCAGTCACCTCAATTGCTTCAACTTCATTATTCAATAACATATATTTATCAAATATAGTATTTTCTTCATACATATCAGCATCAAAAACATGAGAAGGAATGGGCTTAGTAGCAGCTAGAATATCTTGATTCTCAGTGTTTGTTTCTTCATTGACATTCTATTCATAGGTTGGAGCACCTACATGAGCTATCAAGTCCTGCACCATCTTCTAAATTTGATCAATTTGTTGTTGTTGTAGATTAATGACACCTTTCTGTCTGCTGCTTTCAGCCCTCAACTCTCTTATTTCTTTAGAGTTTGCAGCTTCTCTACTCTGTAAGTTTGAAATCTGAGTCTTTAGTTGACTCACCACATCAGCTGTTTCTCTAATAGCATAATTCAGAAAATCTTCATCTACAAGACCATAATTCTTTGACTTCTTAGACTTATGCCTTTCTGGAATTTCCTTTGCCTTGCCATTGCCTTTGTCAAGCTTTGTAGTAGTTGTTGTATTTTGCTTCTTCAACTCTGGATCTGTAAACACGATACCCTTAGACGAAGGAGGTCTATAAGGCACGGTTTTAGCCATTTCAGGTTGTTTTCTCTTCTTTGATGGTGTTATTGCAGTTGCTTGAATCTCAGATACTTCAATCACTTCAGTATTTACACTTAACACATCATCATTCTCAGCCACAAACTCTTCAGTATGGCTCAACAATGGTTCAGTAACTTCAACATTAACTTCTGAAACTACAGTATCTCCAACATTCACATCAGCAACTTTATAGTCACCAACATTAGTATTAGCGTGCTGTTCTACTTCTTGGACTTGTCCCTCTAGCTGTACTTCTGCTCTGACATTACCATCACCACCATCAATACCCTGATCATCATTGCCTTGATCATCATTATCCTCATCATTATCAGTATCAAGCTCAATGTCACTATTCAACAAATCATCCACCTCATCATCAATAGTAAATTCTGGATCAAGGATGTTCACCCAACATATTTGGAAACAAAGGTGTCACATTACCGTTGAATCTACTTGTGTTCCGGATATTGTTCATGCTGTTGAAGATAACCTCTTGCATTGATTCTAATGGATGTTCCACTCCATCATTTTGAAGATCTGGCAATAGCGTGTTGATTATTATTTGAAAAAACCTCGGGTACATCAGGAATATGTAATTTTGTCTTGGCCCCACAAAGTTACTTATCATAGCTTCAAATATCATTTTTGAAAAATTAAATCGTCTGTGTGTAGCCAAACACACTAGAGCCCTGCTAAACACTTCTCCAATCTGATCAAAAGCAGATGTCCTTGGACTCATGTAGTGAATCAACACATGTACTAGGTACCTCCATTGTTTCCCAAACATAGTCTTTGTTACTTGTCTTCTAATAAAATTCCCTCCGTATCCCATGGTCAAGATGATTCCAGAAACTGTTGTATGACTTATTTTGTTAGGAAATTTTGGTGCATCTCTGAAATTCAAAACTTCTCGGATAACCTGTTCAGTAACCTTTATAGTCTTGCCACTCACTGTACTTTCTATCCATATCTCTTTGTTCACATTCTTGTACTCAACGTTATCCCAAAACGCTCTAACATGTTTTTAAACACCCTGACTTGAGTAGATATTGCTATGTGAATCCTTGAATTGCTTAAAAACCGGACAATCTCTTCATAACCATGAGATTTCTTCGTTGTTGTGGTTAAACACGAACAAATATTATGCCTCGGTTCAAACTTTAAACAATTCATTTCTGAAATAAACAAACAAATCAGAGTTAGAAACTTTTGAAAATTTTCAGAAAAATGCATAACTCCTGATATTTCGGTCAAAAAGCCCTTAACAATCACCTTTTTCGATCGAAAACTTTGTTTAACCTTTTGAACAAAAACTGAAATATCAAACATTCATCACAAAACTTTTCGATCGAAAACCCTTCTGATAAGATACCAACATTTCGATCGAAAACTCAGATCAAACAAACATTATCTCAACTATGAACATTTCGACCGAAAACCCCTGAACATTATCTTTTTCGATCGAAAACTCTGATTTTAAAATTTTTCAAATTTTAACTTTTTCGATCGAAAACTCATTTCGGACATATCAGAAATGACTCTTCATTTCCATCCAAAAAAATATTTCGGTCCATTCATGATACTTTTCGGGCGATTCATACTACTTTTCGGGCAATTCAAATATTCAAACATTCAAGTTAAATCTAAGCCTTTGGATCTACCCTATACACCTCTACAAGCTGTGAAAACGTACCTTGATGATCGAAAAACTATAAGAAGCATAATGAAGTCACAAACACCGGTTTTTCGCACGAAATCTTTGCACTTGAAGAAATTCAAACGAGAGAAAACGATGGTAATAAACAAGGTGGAAAAAAACGTTTTCGATCGAAAGTCCAGAATTTATAGAATTTGTGATTTCGACTGAAAACTTTTCGGTTTAGACTTTTCGGACAAACTTTTTCGGTCAAGGAGATTTCGACCAAAAACTTTGAACTTCATAAAATTTGAACAAACACAATGTTATTTTATTATTATTTTGTTTTCTTTTTCATGTCCACCTTGATATCATTAAGACATGTTCCAATATTTTTAATAATTTTCACATACACGATCACATACAAACATCAACACAAACTGCACACAGATTTTCATCAAAATGACTTATTACAGACTTTCAAACAAAGAAAAGGACAAACACATATTAAACTTCACATCCATTTATTTATTAACAACAAACTGATCTCTTTTTGACCTTTTCTTAATCATTTTTACAGTCTTTTATTCTTTATTTTTCTTTTAGTGAACTGAAATGACATAGGATCATAAATGTATACTGTCTTAATCACACTTCATATCAAATCAGGATCTAACCAGTTCAACCTTGATTTCCATTTATTTTTCAGCATAAACTCTTACATCATATTTCAGCAAATATCGTGTGACATTTATGGTAATTTTTATCAATACAGAGTGTATCCAAACAATGAGATGGGGTGAAATGAAACTTAACACAAAATTTCATCAAATCACGATCCAATCACCAACATGAAGGTAGCGTTTTTAGCATAGGAAAATAATCCAAGTGGATTTTATTTGAATCTTTTTTTATTCTGAATCATTTGATTCTATTTTCTTGGTTTCTGAGATGTTTTGGAATCAGATTTGATTAGGGTATGCGGATATCCATAGAATATTGGATATATCAATTGAAATCACGTATGAGATCAAAGGGCTAAAACATACCGACTTCCTGGTTTTCATCGTAGACTTTCACCAGAACCATCAGCTGTATAAAGATGTTTAACTCTATATCGTATATTTGACAGATATAGTCAATAGAGCAAACGAATTGTGCTAAAAACTCATCAAGATCCTGGTCTCATGGAATGATTGGATTCATTTTGCATTCGAACGATGAAAGTACCGATATTCAATGTGGATAACACTAATATTGCAATTTTGTTAATCACACAAATACCGTCTAATTTATACATGCAGAGCCCACCGACATATCGAAACTTGTAACCGATGTCACCATCATATCCAATTCATGCGTAAGCTCAGCACACAAATGTACTATCATTTCCTATATGCACGTCAATCAGTCACATAATTTTTCTTTCCAGCTTATATTTTTCTTTTTCTTTTATTCTCCCCCTAAAATTGTGTTGTAATTTTATTTATTACTTATACCATTGAGAGAACAAATATGTACTATACTAGCACAAGCACTTGTTATACTACCACACGGTTAACAAACAGAAACACAGAAAATATAAAACTCAAACTTCAACACAATTTTAAACACTAAAAGAAAATCTTTTTGAGGAACATTTTATGGTCTTTCAATTCAAATATAGACTTTTATTCTAATGAAAACTTATTATATTTTTTTATTTTTAATTTAATTATATTTTATTTTTATTTTTTTTAAAATGAGATCATCCCCAACATCTTAACCAGAGAGTTAAACCGATTTGTTTTAAAAGCTTTTGTGAAAATGTCTACTTTTCGCTCTAAGGTATCGACGTGGACCACCTTAATCAATCCATTTTCAAAGCAATCTCTAATAAAATGTAACGTGATGGTGATCTGCTTTGTTTTTGAATGATGAATTGGATTCTTGACAATGCCGAGCACGACCTCATTGTCACAAAATATTGGGGTCTTCAAGAAGTTGATTCCAAAGTCCATTAGTTGATGTTTTATCCAGATGACTTGTGAACAACATCTCGTAGCAGTTGTGTACTCTGCCTCAGCAATTGAAGTGGATACATTTGTTTGTTTCTTACACTGCCATGAAACAAGTCTCTCCCCCAAAAATTGACACCCGCCTGATGTAGATTTCATGTCCAAATTACATCGACCATAATTGCTGTCAGTATACGCATAAAAGTTAAATTCAAAATCAGAAGGATACCATAAACCTAGATTTACATGACCCTTAAGATAACGAAATTTTTTTAATAGCCGATTCATATGATTCTTTTGGAGCTACCTGATATCTAGCACACGAACAGACAGCGAAGATTATATCAGGTCTACTTGCAGTGAGATACATCAAGGAGCTAATCATTGAACGATATGTCTTTTGATTAACTTCAACTCCAGATAAATCCACAGTGAGAGGTTTATGGGGAGCAATGGGGGTAGAAGTTGATTTACAATCATTCATTTTGAACTTTGTCAAATTGTCTTTCACATACTTTGGCTGATGTATAAGAATTCCAGCATCAGACTGTTCTACCGGCAATCCCAAAAAGAACTGCATTTGTCCCATTAAGCTCACTTCAAATTTGAGTTTCATGACAACTTCAAAATCTTTCTAAAGAGCTTCATTTGTTGAACCATAGATAATGTCATCAACATAGACTTGAACAATCAGCAAATCTGAATCATACTTCTTCAGAAACGGTGTTTTGTCGATTGTGCCACAAACGAAACCATTTGATGTGAGATGTGTTGACAAGGTTTCATACCACGCACGAGGCGCTTGATGTAACCCATACAATGCTTTATCGAGCTTGTACAACTGTAATGGATGAAAAGGATCTTCAAAAGCAGGTGGTTGATTAACATAAACCTCTTCCTTTACCACCCCATAAAGAAAATTTGTCTTCACATCCATTTGGTAGACCTTAAACTTCTTGTAAGATGCATAGGCCAAGAATATACGTATAGCTTCAATTCGTGCAACATGAGCAAAAACATATTCATAATCCAATCCTTATTCTTGATAAAACCCTTGGACAACTAGACATGCCTTGTTACGAACCACAATCCCACGATCATCTTTCTTGTTTTGAAAAACCCAATTTTGTTCCAATTGGATATTTTCCTTCATGCAAATCCACAACATGCCAAACGTTAAGTTTTTTGAACTGGAGAAGTTCCTCTTGCATGGCTTCAATCCAACTTGGAACTTGTAAAGCTACTGTGACATTTTTGGGTTCTTCTTGTAATAAACAAAGTATAAACATACATTAATGTTTCCAGCTTGACTTCTATTTTGAACTCCATCCCCAAGAGATCCAATGATGTTTTCAACTGGATGGGCAGAATGAATTCTCTGAATTGGAACATTATCAACTTGCACAGATTCTGGCATATTTGAAACATTCAAATCTAGTTATTGATCACTTGAAGTATTAATACTTGAAGAGCTTGTCTGAATAACATCCTTAGTTTGATCATTTAATGGATCTAACTGAACTTCAATAACAGCTGGTTCATCATTAGTATTTGGAATTTCTTGTACTTCAGAATCTGCATTAGTAACTGAATTATCAACATGATCTTCTTGTGTTTGTGTCGATGAAGTAACATCTTCAGAAATTTCATTTTGAACAATCACTTGCTGTGGTGTAAGACCCCAACCCGGGCATCCTACAGTTGGTTCTCATAACGGGTCAATCTCAATTAAGATACATTTATTATTAACTCAATTACAGTGGAAGTCTTTCTAAATTCTTTTATTGTTATTTAATGATATTACATTAACTCACGAATGCCTACACACCAATCCGAGAACACCGCTTCCTAGCAAAGATACGTCAACCCTACGTTTAACTGCAAAAAAATCTAGCATACACACAAAGAGAGCTACGCTGACTGAGTTCTAATAGTTTAATTTAAGCAAAAACCATCACATCATATTCATTAGTTTATTCTACTCAGGACCCTCTGGTCCTTAACAAACTAGTTTTTCGTTTTAATTACGAATAGTTAACCCCCTGTTATCCCACAACATCCCATAACCATTTATCACCCGAGACTCAGCCCGTACTACAGATAATAATTATAATCTTTCCGTCTCGTTGACATAGACTCTTAACCGGGGCCCGGATTACTAATGATTTGCTTATAAATGTCCCATAGTTGCATCCGGGGCCCGGATTACTCTTAACCGCACATAAAATTCTTGTTAAGCGAGTTAGCCGAGCGTTTCCTGTCATTATAACGCCCCTTATTTGGTTTAGTATAGATACGGGTCGCTCAATAACCCGGATCCTAAACCTTTCGGATTTCGGGATGTTACAAATCTACCCCCTTAAAAGAGGATTCGTCCTCGAATCCTGCGTCAGTACAAACCAACATAACCCAACCCTTCGATTCTTACTAGTGCATCTCAACTCCTTTGGTGTCGTCCATTCACTACTTACATCGACGCGATCTCTTTACTCTACATCTCGGTCACCACACTTGGCTTTCGAAGAAAGTCTCTCCATTGTCTGCCTTCTACTTGGGAACTTGTAGGATCAGCTATGCATTCCTTCATCACTTGTCTTTTCCACTTCCACCTGTATGGGGCCACATCACCAATTACCTTATTACTTGACCCACTTCTCTGATTCGCTCTTCGCACCTATAATGTTATTTTTAGCATAGCCTTGATAACCTCATCATTCGACGGTTATCCCTAATTAAAGCTCCTTTTTCTTACATAACCGGGATCACTCGTCGTTCTTCTCATTTCGTACTCTAGTCGTCTCTCGACGACGATTCTTTAAAACTTAGGCACCATCGCCCAACTCACCAATGTGATACTTTTCTCATTCGCAGAAAACCTCGCAGAACTTGTGCAAAGCTCTACTGATCTATCCTAATGGTTTGTCTTCACATTATATCATTTCTTCGTTACCACGTATTTTATATGCCGTTGTGTACGTGCATACACCGAACACTACGGTCACTCCCATTATCCCTCGATGTTCTCAAAAGTTCACCTACCTTCGTCATGTCTATCTCACTAGCCAAACAATTTCTTTACATGAATGCTCCACCAGAGCTCTCCTTAAGCTAGTCATAAGCTTGCTAGCATAGGCATTTTCTTCTTGGTCACACATGTGCAATCCTACACCTATCTCCCCTCTATCTCTCTCTCATTGTTGTTGCCATATCGCTATTATGAGATACCACATCGCGTCTCATTTACTGACTACAAACGTTAAGTCAGTCCTGTCATAGATCTCGGTTTTCCACTGCCTCATTCCGAGGAAACTTTCTCGTATCTATTGTATCTTATACTGACAGACTTCTTCGTATGGACATATTCCATGGAGTCCCTGTGGTTACTTCATTCGCTTCGTGCCGAAATCTCTAGCGTCGTCACCTTGATCTTTGTCGTGACTATCTCCGGGCAAGCGTCCACGTAACACTGTCATCATCAACTCTCACCGTTCCGCCTCTCGCCTTCGTGCTCCGAATTTCCCGAGATATAGGTATAGGCATCTTCTAAGAGCACCTCACCGATCATCTAGAAATCATCAAGACTCCTCGCATCACCTCGACGTATCAACGTTGAGAAAATCGTAAAGATAGAAGCACTATACCTGCGCACACCAACCATCCATCCTATGCTCAACTAGGTGTGTACTACAAGGATACACCGACACAACATAACTACATAACATGCAATATTCTACATATGTACTAATAACCCAACCTCCTAAATCGCACGAAGTGCACACAACTAGCTAGGCCCGAGTGATTCTACATGTTTGCTATATGACCTTGCCATCCATAGACACACAAACTCCTGAATCCCTACCTCCTATTTATTATAACGGTAGCTCTTGCCACTCGTCATCACATATTCACATAGAATTCACACAGTCGTACCCCTATGGGAAGTATTAATGGTTTAAGGCAACACAATACTCGACTTAGACACAAGTCAACACTCTACACATTCACTCTCATAATGTTTATAACCATAACTTTTTCCACAGGACCCCGCCCTACATATTCACGCAAGATGCAACGCACCCCTTACACTTCACACCCCCACCTAGATGACACTATCATACGTTCGTTAACACAGAGAAATTCATATTTCATATCTGCACCAGTCTACCCACATTATCTAATCAATCACATCAAAATTTACATCTATTATGGACTCACGCCAAGCAAAATTATAATCATTGAATCACATCACACTGCACATAGCTTCCTGTCGCAGCGCAATACAACACATTCAAAAACAAAATTATTGTTACTCACGTCCAAATCGCATCACGTCAAAGCAAAAGTCAATATCAAAACCAAATAGTCAACATTCAAGTCAAACACCATACCACATAAGCGTCTAATCAATCAAGTCACCCCGTAATATCCCGTGGTAGTTATCACTATCACTGATCATTCAGAAGTCAAATTTTTTCAAACAATGTTTATGAAGTTACTACTCAACTGTCTTAGGTGCATTTACTGCATCCTCCTTTGGTTCTTCCTCATCGGATCCCGAATCAATCATCGTATCCTTTTGGAATAGAGCTCTCTTAGCCGTCAAATGTAGTTGATCCTTCAGCTATGCCGGTCCACATCCAGGATGGAAATCGCGTACCGCTGATACCACGCTCCTCTTACATCTGATAGTTTTGGTCATAGCACCGTGCGGAACGCCACTATCCTTAGTCTTCGCTATGCTTGGTGCAGGAAGCGCCATCACTACTCCCGTGTCACTGACCTTTTTGTCCACAGCAGCCGTTGGTTCGCCCTGACGGTCTACCCTCATCCTAGCCAGAGCTCCTAGCCAGAGCTCCTCGCCTGACCGATCTAGTCCGCCTTGCCTTAACCATCAGTACCTGCACAAGATAGAACGTTGGAGTGATTACTATGGGATCAAATTCGGAATATGAGAGTAATCATAGATTGCGAAATTATGGTGATCAAATGTAGTTTGGTGGTCCACATTACTGCTCATACTCTAAACCTTTCCCATCATATTCACAATAGCTTTATATCTTTCCCACATGCCGGATGTACATGTATCCCACACCACTCACATAACATCACACAATTATATAGCAAATTATCATATATATCACACTTACACATTACATGTAGTCACAACACACATTTCACTTAGTTCTACATACTACTACAACACATAGCACACATCGTGTTCCCGCATGGAACCATAAATCATTCACAAACATTAATCGCTTTACCTATCGTAGCACTACACAAATGGTTAACAATAATTACTACTCAACTTGAAAGACATACCTCTTGGCTCGCGGTTACTCGTGGTGGCATTCGTTTCACCCTTGTCCCATTTTCAGTTTAAATTAAGCTATTTTATTTTTACAAAAACACCGATTTTCTCTTAAACCACGGCTCTGATACCAACTTGTAAACCCCAAACCCGGCATCCTACAGTTGGTTCTCATAACGGGTCAATCTCAATTAAAATATATTTACGATTAACTCAAATACAGCGGAAGTCTTTCTAAATTCTTTTATTGTTATTTAATCATATTACATTACCTCACGAATGCCTGCACACCAATCCGAGAACACCGGTTCCAAGCCAAGATACGTCAACCCTACGTTTACCTACAAAACAATCTAACGTACACACAAAGTAAGTTCTAATAGTTTAGTTTTAGCAAAAACCATCACGTCATATTCATTAGTTTATTCCACTCAGGACCCTCCAGTCCTTAACAAAATAGTTTTTCGTTTTATTAATGAATAGCTAACCCTCTATTATCCCATAGCATCACATAACCGTTTATCACCCGAGAATCACCTCGTACTACTGATAATAATTATAATATTTCCGTCTCGTTGATATAGACTTAACTCACTATACTAATAACTCATACCCAAAACTCACTATACTAATAACTCATACCCAAGAACACGTATTAACTAGACAATTGGTTAACACATCATACTCTAGACATTAACTTACTCGGCCTTAACCAAGGCTCTCACAATTAACTGGAACGACAGTTATACACATCACGCCACAAACCTGACACAACGGTCAATCTAACTCTACTCACCACATTACTATCATCTACACGTCGCACTAACATTTCCACATTACTATCATCACATGCATAAACAATATAACTCAACATTTGCATGCAGTCCTACACATATATAAATACTCATGTAAACACATACCTTGTCACTACACCTTCGTCAGGGCGATCGACGCACCCTAAGCTCATCATTAACCTGCTAAATAAATGTCACCGTTGGTGACTTCCCGAAGGACCTCATCCTTCACAAATCTCGTTTGCTATGCCATAATGACACGAAGAAAACCCGACACAACAATATAACCACATAATATCACACATCATTTAAGTGACTCATTAACTACACTTATTATTCACGTATAACTCTATAACCACCTAGTTCTCATAGGAATTCATAAGAATTTAATATTAGGTCCGACTCTTTCCAATTGCCCATAGCACGTCACACATCTACAATCCCTACCCTTAGCCCACGTATTTCAATGAACGCATCATAAACCCTACGACTCTTAATAATCATTATATATACAGGACGCATTGGGTTAGAACCCGAAACCTTTAACAGGATTACATATATTAACGCTTCTTGAAGGTGTGTACGATAGCCCCAAAAATAGTAAACATTTAAAATAAGGGGGATTAGAAAACTCACCGATTGAGAGGCAGATCTAAATCCTTACTCTGCAACCCGCACGCTCACGCCCGAAACACAAACCTGTCAAGTGTATGATTTCTGATCAAAATACGTTCAATCTGTATATCAAATAACGTATAAATATAAACCCCGCATCTCCCTATAACCACTCGTCATTTAAACCAATGAACTCTCGCTCCACAGGTACATGGGTCGGACCGTTCTTGACCCGCATGGAACTTGAGTAATTAAACTAGGTTACATGCATACGCGTGACACTACCATGCAACCCTAATCAACCACACGTCGCCATGAAAATTCCTATCTCGTGCCGAACCCGCACCCGACTCGTCCATGACTCACCCAGACATCATCATCTTCACGGTGCACCACTCCCATAGTTGTCACCTCTGCCACTACCTTCATCCCCGTCACTCAAAACCCTAGTTGTTGCACCACCGTCGAGCACCACCATCGTGCGCCACCCTTCATGCCGGCAGCGTCACGATCTTCGTCCTCCGTTTCTAACCACCGTGAGGTATCTCCACAGCCAACACCGGCGCCTCTATCTTCCTCGCCTACCATCGTGAACCACCCATGAAGCCCGAAGGTATTATCAGGTCATCACCGCCGTCGAGCATCACCATCACAGCCACCATCATGACCAACACCTCCGTGATCATGCCACCCCCTCGTCTAGCCATTTGCCATTGTTACCAGTTCCTTACCGTTCCACCACGACTGCCACCATGGCTGCCGCATGCATGCCGTGCTGTCGTCAGGCACCATCACCTCACCCGCTCCTCCTTGACCAGCCCTTACGCCACTCTAAAGCCCCTCATTGCCTCTGTCGTGACGTCCCCTTCTTCCCCCTGTGACTACTACCACCGGTTGGCCACCCTTTCTTCTTTGTCTCCACCATTGATCATGTCCACAACCACACCCCTTTTCGGGTTCTTGTACTAACCAGAAACATGAAACGAAAAAGATAAAGGTTTAAGAATTACCTTGATCCTGTAGTGAAGCCTCGTGTTCCAAGCCACCGCGATCTGCCGCCTTTGGCTTCCCGGTTTCCCCGGCTTCCTCCTACCTTGCGGCTGCCATGGCATGCAATTAGCCAAACAAATTGGCTTTGGGTTTTCTAATGATTTGCTTATAAACATCCCATAGTTGCATCCGGGTCCCCGCTTACTCTTAACCGCACACTTTTAACTTAAATTGTTTAGTAACGACCATAAAATTCTCGTTAAGCGACTTAACCGATCGTTTCCTGTCGTTATAACGTCCCTTATTTGGTTTAATATAGATTTGGGTCGGTCACTAACCCGGATCCTAAACCTTTCGGATTTTGGTATGTTACATGTGGACCAACCATAAACTTTTCAACAGATTGATCAATCCTTGTAAGAGACTCTGTTATAGTATTTGAAGTACATACACCATAAGAATCCACTAAAAGTTGCTGATCAACGGTCTTGAAAATTAAAACCGCATCAAAAGACCAATCAGGCCCATTTTGCTCAGGAGAATATTCATCTCTTGCCACTCCACATAATAAGACTCTTGAAAAATTTTAGTTCTCTTGTTATATACTCTGTAAGCTTTTAGATATGAAGAGTATCCCAGAAAGTAGCATTCATCTCCAACAACTGCAAATTTTGGCAATGAATCTTGTGTATTTAAGAGTGTACATGAACAACCGAATGCCCCGAAGAACTTGATATACGGATTTCTTTTGAAAAACAGTTCATATGATGTCTTTGTGTGTTGCTTAACCATAAGATTTCTGTTCAAAACATTGCATGTCGTGTTGACTGCTTCAGCCGAGAAAATAATGGTCAACTTTGAATCTACAAGCATTGTGCGAGCAGCTTCAATCAAAGTTCTGTTCTTCCTTTCAGCCACTCCATTCTGTTATGGTGTTCTTGCTGCGCTACACTGATGTGTTATTCCTTTTTCTGCACAAGAAGAATTTATCAGTTGATGATTAATACTTTTGCTATCACAGATGTTTTCAATCCTTTTTACAAATTCAATGATTATTTCAGGTGTCTCATCCTTTGTTGCAAGGAAAAACAACCATGAAAATCTTAAAAAATCATATGTGATAACAAGACAATATGATTTCTTCGCAAGGCCATTGACACAAACTGGACCAAATAAATCCATATGAATCAGAAATAAAGGTCTAGTAAACATGTCACGGTCTTTCTCGGATGGGACTTTTTGTGTTGTTTTCCCTTTGCACATGACATACAACTCTGTTGAATTATGAATTCTTTCTTGGGTAAAACTCGCACTAAATCTTTATGAACCAAATTATTCATGTTTTTCAAATTCACCTGTCCCATTCGACGATGCCACAAATAAGATTCTGAACCAGTTGCTTTTGATAGCAATCAAGAAACATTCACTGGTGTTGTATGATCATTAATATCAACCACATATGTGTTGAATTTTCTTGGAGCACGCATCAGAATCATGTCTTCAGGAATAACTAGTCCAGGCTTTAAGAATAAGCACTCCTTTGCTGTAAAATGAACTAGTATATCTTTATCACACACTTATGGGACACTGAGTAAATTGAACTCCAATTGAGACACAAAATTAACTTTCTCAAGAGTAATAAGATCATTTGACACTGTTCCCTGACCAGTTATTTTCCCTCCCTTTTTGTCTCCAGCAAAATCAACAAAACCACCATCAAAAGATAAAAAATTATCAAGAATCTCTCTTTGTCCTGTCATGTGTCTTGAGCAACCGCTATCAACATGCCAAGCATTTTTAATAGTCCTCTCGGTTAAACTCTACACATTCAAGACAAACTCAATGAGAAACAGGTACCCAGATCATCTTTGACCCAGGCTGACTTTGACTTTTTACAGTCTTAGTCACAACGACTTGTTCCTTCAAGTTTACATCATTCTTTGTTCCAACCATATGTGAAGATTGTTCATTTTTAATTTTCTAAAAACAACTAACATTTTTCTCATATTTCTTAGTCAATTTTTCTTTAGCAAAATAGATTGGTTGGTTATTTTTCTTCACATATCTTGAACTGTTTTGGACCTTTTTGTCCACAAATTTTGGTAACAGATAATCACGACAAACATTTGAATACAAATCATAACAATCTCTAGAAAGCAAGTAAGCATGATTGTAACGTTGTTTCACTCCGGACTGTGACACACTGTCGTTCTCAGATGCTTTCTTGAAATGCTTTGTGATTTTGCTTTTAACTCTCTCTTTGTGCTTTATGAACCTTGACACACTTGATTTATGTTTACAATTTCTCGCAAAATGTCCAACTTGACCAAAAACATAACAATTGTAGCTTTTAGTCTTTAACTTTGACCTTGACTTTGAACACTCGCATACTTCAAATACAGATTTTTCTTTGTCACTCTTTGACCCACAAACACTCTTTCTTAAGTGTCCTTTGCTATGAACAGACTTATCTTTGACATCAATGAACTTGTCTTTGACATCAACGGATTTGCCTTTGACATCAACGGATTTGCCTTTGACATCAACGGATTTGCCTTTGACACAAAATGACTCTCTTTGGACCTTTGTTGGTGCACTGATTTTAACTTTGGCAAACTTCTTTGTGATAATTGTAGGTTTTTGGAAGCTTTCGGAAGGAATGGAGCAAACACAGTCAAAACCAAATAATCGAAGACCTTACGGAGCCTTAGAAAGATCCACAAGGCTACGTACCATTTCCCAAGTCAAGTGGCAGATTATTAGGCGTTAAAAAGCCGAACATCTCCAAAGAATTATCAAGAAATCATCAAAGTCAAAGGCACTTATGGAGCCCTGTTACACCTATCCAAGACCCATAGATATCCCAAGTACCCATGGGTACTATCCATGGATGATCCATGATCCTTTTTGGCCCATGGAGCCTTCTAGAAGAGTCAAAGAAAGTCAAAAACATAGGCTCCAAGCCAGAAGGAAGAAGAAGATTCTGCCAGCTAAGGGCATGCTCGCGCCCCCTTCGGCACCAGGCGCGCCCGCGCCTAAATAGGGAGTCCTCGTGCCTCCCTCAGATCAGCTTCTAGCATCTTCCATGCTCTCCTATAAATACCATCCGATGTTTCATTGTTTAGCATGCCTTGGTGACCCAAAAAAGGGGTCTTAGAAGATTGTTTTCACTCTCTAATTCCCCAATCACCTTGGTATCAACCAAGACACACCAATCCAGAGAGAAATTATACTCAAGAAGAAAGCATTCTCGTAGTTAGAGTAGAGGGGCTCTTCCTCCATGTTCCACAATAGGGGAGCCTACGAAACTCATCATTACGCTAGTCGTTATAGCTATTCGTGGCTAAAACTTCTTTGTATTGCTAGGGTGAATATGATGTTTGGTGCATGTTAATATTTAACTTATTAATGGAGTGGTATGTTTATGTCTTTTACTAATTCTTCCTCAAAAACCATCTCTTGATGGGCTTTTATTATTGTATAAATCCGTCGTTATATTTGTGAGTGTCTTGATTTTAAAGAGTAAGATCATAAAACCCTTTTTAATCAAACTTCCTTTGAAATTTGTACGTCTTTATACGAGCAGAGATTGATAAGCCAAGGTTTGGTCCATACTTCTAAGATCGTACGTCTTTATACGAGATTATTATGCGACCAAGAATTGGTGAACTCATGTTGGGAACGGTACGTCTTTATACTTGGTCCCATTGTTACACCGCCTCCCGGTGAGTAAAATATAATCACCGATTTAACTTATATAAAGCATTTTGAGTCCGATGTATTTATCCAACCCTGAGATGACCATTCGATGGGTTGAGGGTAAATATTGTCCCTAACGGGAGGCACTACCACTTTTTAAAGAATATAATTTGCAAATCAAATGTCGTGAGGACGAGGCTCTAGCGGTGAACCGGGTCATAAGTTTGTAGTAGTCATACCACTGAATTAGTTAACCTAACATTATCACGTACCAAGCTGATTCGAATCCCGAAGCAATACATCTCGTAATCTGATCATTTTCACCTTGTTTACTTTTCTACTACTTATTATTTTGCTAGCTACATTTCTGTTACACACTTCACGCACATTTTTACTTTTATGTTATTTACTTTACCGTCATTTACTTTTTTGCTTCACAAGCACACAAAACCCACCTACTAATTAATCCGGCTAAACGATAACAAAAGTTGAGTATTGGAACTCGACCGTGTCCATTGGTTCGATACTTGGTTATTACCTGACTATATTCCGCTGCGATAGGTACACTTGTCTATTGTGTATGTTTTAAGTTAACGTAATTATCATTTTATTTTATAAATTTAAAACCTGATCTCGTGAAATCAATTAATCTAAAAATATATTTATTTATATTTTATATACTATATTCACACACGCCATTAAGTGTTTGACGCCACTGCCGGGGACAGTGTGATTTTAAGAAAAATTTGATTTAACGGATTAGCCTTTTTAACCTTAACATTTTTATGGTTTGTTTTGATTGTTCTTTACAACAGCTTTCATGGATGACAACTATGAGAGTTGTTATGGAGGATACCAAAATGACTAAGAGTACCATTATTTGGGGTTTGGTGTGAGATTTGTGGGGGAACCCCACTACACCCAAGATTGTTATCACTATCAAGGGTATTTCACAGATTTTCACCAACCCTACTGGCAACCAAATGAAGAAACCACACCGCCCCAAGAAATTCAACACTCAGCTCTAGATTCCGACTCATGGACCCCAGGAAGTCTCTTTCGTCATTTGGAAGAAATTAAGGTTCAAATCCTGAAGAGTTCTCCAACTGAACAACAAGTGTTTCGTCATTTGGAAGAAATTAAGGTTCAACACCTAAAGAGCTCTCCAACTGTACAACAAGTGTTTTGTTATTTGGAATAAATTAAGGTCCAAATCATAAAGAGCTTTCCAACAGAACAACAAGATGATTCCTTCAAAGTCCAAGAATCGGAGGTTATAGTTTCAATATCTTTAGTAGGGTTAAGTGACTCTAAGGAGCAAGAGCCTTCCAACTTCATAAGCATGGATCAGTCAGAGGTGAGACCGGATGATTTTGAAGAGAGGCCTACTGCAACTTAACAATCACTTACGGACTTCTATGAGAATCTTGAAGCTAAACCATCAAAGGAGCTAGAAGAGAAAAGATCTAAAGAAGAACTGGTGGGAGTCCTAAATATGGAAGCACATGAGGATGTAACCACCAACAAACAAATGAAAATGGTGGCACCTCTTCCTTGAAATAGTGATAACTGGCCTGTGACCAAGCATATTAGTGAATCATTCCATGAATCACATAAGACACAGGATAAGGCACATCACTGTGAGGACCACTTCTCATGGAAAAAGCAACGTTCATCCAACGAAAACTACGTGACAAAATTATCATACCGGGGTGACCGTCTCCTTCTCTACAGGGGTTTCTTGAAGTTTGGTCTCGGAAATTTCAAATAAAGGTGGCGTGATTCATCTACACCATTTTCTTTAGGTGCTCTTCTATAGAGCATTCAAAATTTGGCAGGATAGACTCCACTAATTCCTAGATCAACTTATTATCATTGTACGCATGGTTATCAAATGGGTTGGATGAACATCTCCATATTTCAAGCCACCCATTTGACAGATTTAACACTAAATAGGAAATTCACGAAACACGTACGAGTCGGGCTAAAGACCCTTAAATAAACGTAGCGCTTCCGGGAGGCAACCCGATGATGATGAATAAATTGAGAAGTTGGTGCATACGGTAGAAAGCATGGAGCTCAGGTTTGGTATCTAATTACTTTAGCCCCTAGGTAGAATAACATCACCAGATCATCTCTCTACTTTGATGATTTACACTCCAACTCTACGAGCCTGGTGCCGCAAACCACATCAAATTTCTAAGAAATTCGATGAAGTCTTTGAAGCAACATGTTGACAAGCAGCTGATAGGCACAACCTGACAGTAGCAATGATTTTTGGCCTTAGGTTATACACTGAATTGACCGGGGGAGTACTAGTTTCTTTTCCCTTAAAACTCCATGCATTTAAATTCCTTCATAGCATTCCATTACATGCATTTGTATATTGAGAGCAATGCAAAGTTTTAAATGTGGGGTGGAGAATTAGAGATTCAAACTGCTTGTAACCTCAGAGCAGTCAAATTTAACTTGTGATTTTCTACCCAATTGACTAAAACATTACAAAAACATACCTTTTATAAAAAACCCGTAAAAATTTCAAAAAATAGTTAAACCTTTTTTTAAACTAAATCTCTTGGAGTTTGCACCTATTAAATAAAATAAAGACATGACAAGTAGAAACAAATGGAAATTATGCATAACAAATCACTAAACCTTATCCGATCCGTTTCAATGTGAGAATAATCTGAGCCTTTTCATGGGCATTATTAGCATTAATGTTGCATGCTCTATCGTTTGGTATATTGAGTGTTTATTCGATCGAATTATCTGTAAAATTAGAACTTGTATGACTTATACATATCAAGACCATGAACTAGTGGAAGTATGAAAATGATTGAGGCACCTAAGACTTTATCACCCTTATTATCCATAAAACCCCAAAAATCCAAAAAATATTATCCGCCTATATAGCCCTCTGAGCTTTAGCCTTTTCTTTTCTACTACCCATACTTATCACCCAACCAGCTTTTCGTAAAACCGGTTATTGGTTGAATGTCTTTAAAATGGAAAAATTATCTTATGTCGTGATTTCAAGATTATTAACATTGAGACAATTTTGGAAAGAATCTGTTCTACTCAAAAGAATTGGAATATACAAGAAGATGGATGTATTAGGAAAATAGACGAACTATCTACAAAGAAATTATGGAAATATTATTTCTAGAAAGTTGAAGGAAAAGAATTATCGAAGAATTTGTCTTGATACAGAAAAATAATAAAAAAAATAAAAAATAAATTTATAGAAAAAGAGAAGAAAAAGAAAGAGAAAAGTAAGTCTTTTACCGGCAAGACCTTAAAGAACTAGACATACATTCCATTGATTTTAATTTCTCAAAGCCTGAATTACCAACCAAACTCCGAGAGAAGATTTCAAACAACTAGCAACGGCACAAGAAAGAACAATTGCTACCGTTTTGCGGCTTGTATGAGAGATCTTGTCCTTCGTAATCTAACCATAAACGAGCCCTCAGACTAGATATTCCCTCATGATCTGAGTATTGTAGAGGGACCTACTAGTATTTTCCATTTTAAGCTATGAGGTCGTAGCTGTGTGATTCGCGATAGCTGCAGCCCTTCAAACCCTTTAAAACCCCTAAAAATCCAAAAAGATCTTCATTTTCACCCTTTATTTTTATTTTAGCCACATTACAACCCTTTAAAGTCCTCTTGATTTATGCATACTACTTAGTTAATTGGTGGAGACTTGATTTGCATACAAGCTTATGACCATTGCATAATTCGATTCAAACTTGAGTGTTCCACTTAACTTACATTATCCATACATATAACCCTAAAGTTGAGTGAACATTGTGAGGAGTGAAAAGTTTATGCATAATTAAAGTTCTAGTAGGCTTGTCATGGATTTCATCATAGAAAAATACAAAAATAAAATAAGCAACTCAAGAACTATCCCGGAGTTTCCAACTATTTGGAGCTCTATCACCTTTGTACAGTTTTTAGTTATGGGTATGATCATGCATGAGTTTGATTGAGGACAAGCAAAGTTTATGTGTGGGGTGTTATGATATGTCATCATTTATACATGTTTTACATGCATAATTAGTCCCGTTATTGGTGCTTTATGGACATTATACATTGAAATTATTGTCTAAATCATTCCTTTGTGATAATTGTAGGTTTTCGGAAGCTTTCGGAAGAAATGGAGCAAAAAAGTCAAAACCGAAGGAAAAACCAAAGAATTGAAGACTTTGCGGAGGCTTAGAAAGATCCACAAGGCTACGTACTATTTCCCAAGTCAATTGGGAGATTATTAGGCGTTAGAAAGCCGAACATCTCCAAAGAATTATCAAGAAATCATCAAAGTCAAAGGCACTTATGGAGCACTCTTACACCTATCCAAGAACCATGGATAGCCCAAGTACCCATGGGTACTATCCATGGATGATCCATGATCCTTTTTGGCCCATGGAGCCTTCTAGAAGAGTCAAAGAAAGTAAAAAGTGTAGGCTCCAAGCAAGAAGGAAGAAGAAGATTCTGCCAGCTAAGGGCGTGCCCGCGCACCCTCCAGCACCAGGAGCGCCCGCGCCCAAATAGGGTGTGCCCGCGCCACCATCATATCAGCTTCTAGCATCTTCCATGCTCTCCTATAAATACCATCCGATGTTTCATTGTTTAGCATGCCTTGGTGAGCCAAAAAGGGGTCTTAGAAGAATTTTTTCACTCTCTAATTCCCCAATCACCTTGGTATCAACCTAGACACACCAATCCAGAGAGAAATTACACTCAAGAATAGAGCATTCTCGTAGTTAGAGTAGAGAGTAGAGGGGCTCTTCCTCCTTGTTCCACAATAGGGGAGCCTACGAAACTCATCATTACGCTAGTATTGCTAAGGTGAAGATGATGTTTGGTTCATGTTAATGTTTAACTTATTAATGAAGTGTATGTTTATGTCTTTAACTAATTCGTCCTAAAAAAACCATCTCTTGATGGGCTTTTATTATTGTCTAAATCCGTCTTTATATTTGTGAGTGTCTTGATTTTAAAGAGTAAGATCGTAAAACCCTTTTTAATAAAACTTCCTTTGAAACTCGTATGTCTTTATATGAGAAGAGATTGATAAGCCAATACTTGGTCTATATTTCTAGAATCGTACGTCTTTATACGAGATTATTATGCGACCATGAATTGGTGAACTCATGTTGGGAACGATACGTCTCTATACTTGGTCTCATTGTTACACCGCATCCCGGTGAGCAAAACATAATCACCTATTTCACTTAATATAAAGCATTTTAAGTCCGATGTCTTTATCCAACCCGGAGATGACCATTCGATCAGTTGAGGGTAAATGTTGTCCCTAACGTGAGGCACTACCACTTTTTAAAGAATATAATTTGCAAATCAAATGTCGTGACGACGAGGCTCTAGCGGTGACCCGGGTCACAAGTTTGTAGTAGTCATACCACTGAATTAGTTAACCTAACTTTATCACGTATAAAGCTGATTCAAATCTCGAAGAAATACATCACGTAATCTGATCATTTTCACCTTATTTACTTTTCTGCTTATTACTATCCTGCTAGCTACATTTCTGTTACACACTTCACGCAAATTTTTACTTTTATGTTATTTACTTTACCGTCACTTACTTTTCTTCTTCACAAGCACACAAAACCCACTTACTAATTAATCCGACTAAACGATAACAAAAGTTGAGTATTGGAACTCGACCATGTCCTTTGGTTCGATACTTGGTTCTTACCTGACTATATTACGCCGCGATAGGTACACTTGCCTATTGTGTGTGTTTTAAGTTAACGTAATTATCATTTTATTTTATAAATTTAAAACCTGATCTCGTGAAATCAATTAATCTAAAAATATATTCATTTATATTTTATATACTATATTCACACACGCCATTACAACTTCAACTGTTTTCTTTGAGACTTCTATTTCAGCCATCAGGGCCTCATCAAACTCACCTTCAACATCTTCAATTTCATCATCCCACTCACAACTGCTTAGTTGCTTTGACATAAGAGCAGTTGGAGTTTTCTTCGACTTTTCATCCTTACCTTCAACTTTTGTTTTTCTTGTCTTTTGGATATTCACAAGCAAAGTGTCCAAGTTGTTGGCAATTATAGCATCTGAGTTTGGATTTGTCAAAACCAACTTTCTTTCCGAACTGGAGGTTGTATTTTCCGACCTTTTGAAGATACTTCTTGGCTCACACAACAATCATGGGCATTTGTCATTGTAAATCCATGTACTCAAGATCATCAAGATTTATTTGTACAAGGTCCTCCACATCATGCACAGCAGGTTGAAGCTTGCCAGTTACCAAGGCATCATAGCTGCTCATAAATGCTCCAAACAAAGCAATTTGATCTTCAGGAATCTGACCAGTTGTGTTAACCTTTTCTCCAGACGAATATTCACAACAACCCTTACAGTTCTCATACTTAGAACCACTGCTTCCATCACAATTTCTCGAAAACAAAGCTGCATTAGCTGAACTAGAAAACGTTTTGCTTGTCTTGATTGTTCAACTCTCTCTTCTTTGCATCTAGATTATATGATTCAAGCAGACAGATTATATCATCAACTGACTTGTTCTTCAGATCTGGAGTTGTATTCTTTATCAGCATACACGGTATGCTCCAGCAATCCGGTAGAGAATCCAAAAGTTTCTTTCCCAAATCATATTCTTCAAACTTGACACCCATCTTTCTTAGCCTATTAATCATAGTAGTAAATCTTGTAACTTGTTTAATAAGGGTCTCATTCTTCTTATAACTGAACATATTATACTTCCTCAACAAAAGATCAGTTCTACTTTCTTGAAGTGTTGCACTTCCTTCAAACCTCAAACATAAAGCATTCTACAGTCCCTAAGCTGTCTCGTGCTGCTCAAAATTGAAATACAATTCAGTCGAAAGTGCCAATATGATTGACCCCAAAGCTCTGTTATCTCTCTCAATCAGCTTCTTGTCTGCCTCAGAATACAAATCAGGATCTGCAATAGGGACTAACCCATCAGCATTTGCATTTTTTGGTACATGAGGACCCTTTACAATTGAATCCCATAAAGTATGCACAGTAAACTTGAAATATGCTTTCATCATAGTTTTCCAGTTAGAAAACTATGAGATTGATTTCAGCATCGGTGTCGACTTTCCCACAACTCTCTTGGTATCCTAAAACTGTCGATCCATCTTACACTTGCACTTTGAACACTTAGTCGAAATCAGAAAAACTTCCAATTCAGGACTTTTCAGTCAAAAAACTGTTTTGATCAAAAACCCTTTTCGGACAAGACTTTTTGGTCGAAAAGTCTAGATTTTTTTGTCCAAAAGAGATTTCGACTCCTTCAAGCCGACTTTTTGGAAGCCTCCAAACCAATTATAGACTTCATCTCCATCACTTTTAGCTCTGAAAGTACAAAAATGGCACACAAAAACACTCTGATTCGATTGAATTTGATGAAAAATATTACTTGAATACCAACAGCTTTAACCAACAGCTCTGATACCACTTGTGATTCCCTCTGATCTTATGATATCCAAGTCTAAACGCCTCAAACAGTGTCTGGAATGGCCAAAACAATCCAGAAATCTACCAACAACGAGAAGATCGAATCAAACATGAACTAGAAGGAGAAATGCCATACATATGAAATGCACAATCAAACTAATGATTTCCATTGATAATCTCTGGTAATTACAATATGGATTAACAAACTAGAAGCTTTGATTTCACAAGAACAAATCAGATCAAAACAATACAAAATGTCAAATCTAACTTTAAAATACAAAAGACAACATACTTATACTAAAAGGAATTCAACCGAAATTTCTGATCGAAAAGTGTTTTCGGTCGAAAACACTTTTCGATCGCAAACTTAGTTTTTGACCGAAAACCTTAGAGGTATTCAATTTCAGCCTACAATTGGTTTCTATGGACTACTAGGTTCCCAACATTTGAGTAGAAACTTGACCATTGAAGTTGGTCGAACAGATCGTCAATGCGGGGAAGTAGGTGGCGGTTCTTGACTGTTACCTTGTTTAGCTCTTGGTAATCAATGCACATGCGGAAAGTCCCATCTTTCTTTTTGACAAATAGGACTGGGGCTCCCCATGGCGATGAGCTAGGTCGGATTAAACCTTTGTCCAACAACTCCTGCTTTTGCGTGGATAACTCTTGTACCTCACTTGGTGCGAGTCTATATGGTGCTCAAGCAATAGGCGCTGCTTCGGGTGTTAGGTCAATCTGAAAATTGACCTGATGATGAGGTGGAACCAGGTAGGTCTCCAGGAAATCCTTCTGGGAAGTCACGAACAATAGGGATATCTTCAAGCTTTTTTTCCTCGAAAGACTTGTCAACGACAACGGCTAGTATCGGGGTATGACCCTTAAGCAGACACTTGTGCGCCTTCATAAATGATATGATACACACTACTGAACCACTTCTCTCGCTCTGAATAGATAGGATCTCTCCACTAGATAGGGGTATACTAACAATCTTATCACTACAGATTATCTTAGCTTTGTTTTTAGATAACCAATCCATTCCGACGATTACATCAAATTGTCGAGTCTAACTGGCATGAGATCGATATCGAGTTTGTGACCAGATAGTCCTAACTTACACCCCTTGAGGATATGGGGTGCCTCGATTATCATGCCATTTGATATCTGTACAATATACTGGTGTTCTAATAGGGTTGGGTTTGCTTCTAACCATTTACTAAAGTTTCTAGATATAAAACTTCTATCGGCGTCAGTATCAAAAAGTACAAAAGCAAAATGGTCGTTTAAAGGAAACATTTCGTTAATAACGTTCCAATCATTCCTAGCTTCTCCTGAGTGAATCACGAAGGATCGACCCTTGGCACCATTGTTGTTATTGTTTCCATTACCACCCTTGTTGTTGTTGCCATTGCCATTCCCGTTTACATTTTTCTTCAGTTGCGGACAGTGTTTCCTAAAGTGCCCCTCTTTGCCGCACTCAAAGAAGCCTTTGGGTGCTTCACCAGATGGTGTCTGTTTGATCCGTAGTTCTCCCCTACAATCCTTGGCCGAATAGCCCATATTTCCACATTTTTGGCAACGGTATCGGTCACATGCTATGTTATGGTGGAAATTACATTTATTGCATTTTGGGTACTTACCAGCATACGAACCTTAATTCTGTTGAGTGGAGGAAGACTGAGTAAGGTTCTTAGAAGGTTCAAACTTATGTTGTTGTTGCTGTTGTTGAGGGGATGGGTTTGACTGGAAAGTTTTGGAGTGGGTACTTTAAAACTTTTGCTTGTTGTCGGTTGCCATTGATGTTGCACCACTAGGGGGTAGGATGCCATGAGCGACTGCCTGGTCGGTGAACTTGTGAGCCAACCTGATAGTTTGCTGGATTGTAGTAGGATTGGAGGATGTCACCATACTCTGATTCTGAGGGACTAAACCCTCGATGCATTTCTAGATCCGTTTATAGGTGGGTGTCACCATTTCAGGACATAAAGTTGCCATCTCATGCGAGCGAGTAGTGTAAGCTTCAATTTCAGACCCCTACATCTTGAGGTTCCAGAATTCGCATTCGAGTTTCTGTACTTCATCGCGGGGACAGTACTCCTCCCATAGCATAGTCTTGAATTCGTCCCATAGCAAAGCATTTGCCATCTCCAGAGCTAGCATTTGTACATTGGAGTTCCACCATGTAAGGGAAGGACCCTTAAGTGTGCCAGAGGCGAGTTTCACCTGGTTATTCTGCGGACAATTGCACATTGCAAAGACTGACTCAGTTTTCTCTATCCAGCGGAGTAGGCCAACAACCCCTTTAGCTCCACTGAAGGTGTGAGGCTTGCAATCCATGAAATCCTTAAAAGTACAGGTCTGTTGGTTGTTGTGCTGACCTGGATTTTAGACAAGAATACAATTAGGGATTCAAGATTTGAAATTGAGTTTAGAATGAATGATGACTCACTAGAGTCGACAAATGATTGATTTACCTGCGGCATTAGCAGCAGTGTAGGTCCACATGACTCATCTGGAGATCGATCTCGTGATAGAACGTCTCGATAACACGGAGTGCGGAATCCTTCATGTTAACGTATTGTATATGAATTGACAATAGAAACGGTAAATAAACTATCTCTTTGTATATCAACAAACACAGAGTTTACAGAATATGATCTATCAAGTCTTTCTACTTCGCTCCAGAAAATATTCTGTAAACTCGTATTTATAGACACAAACTCTAGTTCGCCTCTAAGATGCTTAGGCGAACTTAACAAGTTCGCCACTAATAGGCTAGGCGAACTTAACAAGTTCGCCTCTAGCAGAACTTGTTCTATCACTTAGAAAAAATCTATACAATTACATAAAAACATAAAGACAATAAGACCAAAACTATTACAAAGCTTTTGTCATACATTCTATGTCCTAACAGACTCCTACTTGACAATAGCTTGATCTTCTGTCTTCAGTCTTTATGACGAGCTCTTCCAGTTATCTGGTAATCTGCTTCCTGCATGCACTCCATATCTCTGACAGATCTCCAACACTCTTTTATACTGCAATCCTTGTTCTCTACATTCATCAGTAAACATAATCTCATTCTTTCTTAACGTCCTCTGATCTTTCTTTGAGAAGTTAATAAGATTCATTGCATCATAGAAACTAACAATGACCTTATCATTTTATCATCAATCCTACCACCATTTCATATTCCCCAGAAAATCTTGTGGTATTTTCTTCAATGGTATCTTCTGTACAGCACATACTGGCTTGAACTTATACTTCTAAGTCACAATCTCAGTCTTTTGATCAATAATCTTCACTATTTTTCCTTTCTGTGGCTTTAATCTTTCATACTTCCCTGATCCACTAATCAGGTTAGCAATCACATTGGCTAATCCACACTTTGATCTATTAATCAGTGGTTTCGTAGCTAGACCATTCATTTCCCACCATGGCAAGGTATTGAAATACTTGATCCTAGGCTTTAAGTATTGAACACCATCAGATCTTTTAAGAGCCAACAACTTCGTGTCATCATCATAAAACCAACTGATGATTCTTCCAATACACCTCTCTTTATTCACATATCTTTCTTTCTGAGCAGGTTGTATAGGTGACTTTGGTAGTACTTTCATCCAACTGTTAACTACTTTTCTCCACTGTTCTCTAGTCATTCCTGTATTTCTATGCATCACAGATTCTTCATTCAATTTAGGAGACACAGGATGAGTAGTATCAACATCAGAATCTATCTTGGATTGAGCAGTATCATCAGGTGTAGTGATATCTTCAATAAAGTCCATAGAATCTGTTACTCCATCATAAGAAAACTCAGGAATAACATCATCTTGGATGAAGTTATATGGTACATTCAGACCATCACTGCCTTCATATGTAACTTTATATTTACTCTTTTCTATCTCAATCTCTACAATCTCTCCTTCTTCACCTTCATTATCCATCACATCCTCTTCAACATCATCAAATAATTCATCAATATCATCCAGACATTCTAACTTCTCAGCTTCTTCTTCTTCATAATCTGCAAAGAATTCCAACAATAAGATATCTTCATTCACTCCAGAATCATTCTTGGTTCCTTCAATATTACCTGATGTAGACTCCCCCTGAACTCTTGATATTGGATTCACGTCAGCATATTGACGATCACCCTCAATATTACCACTAGGATCATTGTCATTATCATTCTTTCGTTGAATTGACTCAGCGTGACAAGTATCATGTATCCTTAACTCCCCTGAGCATCAAGACGCTCAACAAGTTTGGACACCAATAACTGCATGTCAGCAATCTGTGTAGCTTGAGCTTGAAGGACCAACTGTCTCTGAGTATTAGTAGACACAAGAGTATCTACCTGAGTCTGCAAAGCAAGCACCTGTGATTCAGGGAAAGTAATCCTTTCAGAATCAGAAGGCTTTGAAGGACCAGCGTTAGATGAATGTGGAACATGTGGAGAAATCACCGGAGATGGATGTTTAGATGTAGGAGGTGTAACCAGTAAAGATGCAACAAAAGTAGCGTCCTCAACACATTGAGATGAATGAGTAGCAGCAATAGAAGCAGACATAAGTTTTTCAGCTTTTGGAACTGGAATAACATCACTATCCGAGTCAGAACTCGGGTTTTTGCCAAGTACTGATCCAGAAGGAGGATTAAGAACAGACTTACGCCTCGGCTTTTTGGCTTTTGATTTAATACGTTTCCCCGCATTTTCCAATGGTAAAGTAGCCAACCTCTCATAATGATCTGAGCTAAAATCTCTAGAGGAATCAGAGTCAGTAGCTTCAGAATCAGGTAAAATAGTATCACCGGAACTCGTATCCACCACATTCCTTTCAGCTTCATGAATGGGTGAGTTCACAGCTTCATTATCAAATTCGTCCATATTCATACCCAAATCTTGTTCATTATCTTGAGCAATATCTTCTTGAACTGGTTCATTAATAGGAATGTGAACCTGTTCTTGTGGAATAGGAATTTGTGGTTGTGGGATAGGAACTCGTTGTTGTTGAATAGGAACTTGTTGTTGTTTGTTGTAGTTGTATCTAAGCTTGAACATGTTGCGGTTGTTGTTGTTGTACTTGATTATGGACTTGGCCTTGAACTAACTCCTCTGGATGAAACCAATTATTATTAGGAGGTTCAACATAAGCAGGATTGATTAAGTGACCAAACAAAGGAGTCAGAACAGGAATCAAAGCACCATTTTGTTGTTTAACCTTAGTACAATCAGTAAAGATTCTTTTGGACATAGGAGTCAAGGTCAAATGGATTGGATGATGTGGTAAATCAGGATTTAAATGATTCAGCATCATTTGCAAGAACCTAGGGTACATAAACCCTTGACCTTCTGGAGGATTGATTTGCATGACCAACTCATGGTAGATATATAAAGCAAAGTTAAACCGTTTGTTCCGGGTCAATGCAACCATTGCAGCTTGTAATGCACTCTTCAAACCATCAGTACCAGCCTTTCTTGGAGACAAACATTGGATGATTACGTGCATAAAATACCTCCATTCTCCAACTAAACCACATTTTCGTGCTTGAGTATCATTTGGTCTGCCTCTGTAACCCATCCTCTGAAAACACCCCATAATCAGTGCTCCAGGATAAGACATAGGATCATCATTAGCACCTCCTAATGCCAAAGCAGCACGAATAGTTTCCACTGATATAGCCACCTCAATATTATTCACCGTAGCATGAAGTACGTGAGGTTCAACATCTGTGTCTTGATGTACTGTATCCCAGAATTGTTGTATATACGGTAAGCTAATGTACGGATTTGCGGATAAGGCCACATGCAAACGTGAACGATTCAGGAAGTTGATAATTACTTGGAAATTAACAGCTTCAGACATATTTGGATCTAACAACGCCACTTGATTATGTTTGTATTCAACATGACGAGCCATCTGTAAATGTATTGGACAAAGAACACACATTAGTCATATAACAAACAAAAGAAAAAATCATAAAAAATAAATTTCACACACAAAAAAAATCACAAGTCCAAACACTACTTAGCCCTTAAGCGAACTTAATAAGTTCGCTTAGTGTTGCAAGAGGCGAACTTAAGTTCGCTTGAACAAGTTCGTCGAAACAAGTTCGCCTGAACCAGTTTGTCGATACAAATTCTACGGCAGAATCTCAAAATGTCCAAATCGTTAATTTTGTTCTAATTAAACACATCATAATAATCGATTCTCAACCACGAAAAAATATTAAGCGTCAATTGTAAGTTTTAACCATGAAAAGACACCATATCAGATCAATCTCAGACCGGCTGTCAAAAAACGATGAACGCAGGGTCAAAGGTTCAATTTCCCATCGATTTAACAGATAAAAAACCCTGAAATTACCTTAGAAAGATTCGCAATTCAAATCCGATCCAGAGAGAAACACGAAAATTTCAAATCAAAAACCCTAGTTCAGAATTTTCACAAGTTTGCTAAAAACTCGTAAGTTCCCTCAATAAGTTCGCTCCCAAAGTTAAACAAATAATAAGGATAAGTTCGCCTGAACAAAATATTTAATCACAATTAAGTTCGCTTCATCAGGCGAACTTGCTAAGTTCGCATAACAAGCTCCAGGCGAACATATTAAGTTCGCTTAATCAAAAATAGGCGAACATATTATGTTCGCTCCAAACCTTTGCCTTTGAACAATTTCTTCACCTTCAACACAACACATTCTTGTGAACTTCCATCTGTAGCATGTATCCGATCCAATCCCGAATCATCTTAATAAAAAAATAAAATTTTCATGGAAGATCGAAACAAAATATTTTTTAATTTTATCTATACAAACGGAATCACATATTTTTCGTTTTTATCTAAGCAAACTGAAACACATATTTTTGGGTTATATATGAGCAAACTAAAATACATATTTTTTGATGAACATCATGAGCAAGAATATCATATCAGTATATGAGCAATTCATCACATAGTCTATCATCAACTATGGGTAACCTATGAAATGCACAAAAAAATGATATGAAACAATCAAACTCATTCTTATGTAACTTGAATCTTTTTTATTTTTATGTAATTTTTGCAATCAATTTGAATAATACTTGAAATGATACACGATAAATTTCAAAGTAAACAAGATCAGGTTATGAAATGCTCAATTTTTTATTCCGAATTTGTAATACAAAGCATGAATTCTTAAGTTGTCAATATTATATAATTTGAAACTATAAGCATTTTTCTTCCAAATTCATGTGAGTTAGTACCATTTAGATGAAAAACATCGTGTACCCCACATATATGCCAACAGAAATTTAAATTTGCACTATCTTCAAGACATACACAGTTTATTGAAAGATTAGATCAATCTCCAAGATAAAATTATCTCTATTAGCACAAGTATAGAATAACAGATCCCAAAGGATATAAGAATCAGGATGATTCAGAATCAAAAGATTCTAATGAATTGACTTTATAATGAGAATCAATAGATTCAGGTAGGAGGATCCAACAATTATCAGGATAAATTTCAATGAAATTAGAATAGATAATGTATCTAACTGGTCCAAGGGTGAATATATGTTCCAACAGATGATGTCAGAAACATATCTTAGTTCAGCAACACATTGCATGTTTTTCGGGGCATGGGCAGTGAAGTGAATTGAAAGAGACTGTGCTAAAGACATAATTCGATATTGGTCTCATGAAATTCTTAAAACCATATATTCTTTATCCGATAATGATCTTTTACACACACACCTAGGCATATAATGGATTCAAATCACAGATGTAATCATATCATATTTAATTTTCACACTACTATTGGTTCAAAAACGCTTCTAGTCTATTGACAATTCAAGTTTCAAACTCATATTCAAATTAAAACATATTATCTAGATGAGAGCATTCAAAACACTATCATTTCTCATTTATGCAGACTTTGAAATTTAGATCAAATCAATTTACTTTAAACTAACATATACTAAAGGTCTACTAACCATTCACTGATGTACTATCATTTATTCTCTAACTTCAAATGATGTCAATTTTATATTTTTCATTTTGTTTTGAATTTTTATATATAACAATTTTTGACTGAAATTTAAAATGCAGAAATGTAACAAAGCAATAAAAGAAATTTGTTTTTGAAAAACTTTATTCGGGATTGATCATACCTATCATTTTGATCAGAAATTCAAACCTGGTACGATCAAATGCTTAGTAAAAATATCAGCAAAATTATCATCTGTATGTACCTTTACCAGCTCAATCAACTTCTTATCTACACAATCACGAATAAAATGATATCTAATTTCAATGTGCTTTGTTTTACTGTGCTTAACAGGATTATTTGTGATAGACATTGTAGCATTATTATCAATAAACATGGGGGTACCTGTAAAATTCAAACCGTACTCTCTTAATTGTTGTTGGATCCACAAGATCTGTGAATAACAACTTGCAGCAGCAATGTATTCTGCTTCACATGTTGAAATGGAGACCATAGTTTGCTTTTTACATTGCCAGGAAACTACACGATTACCCAAGAACTGACAACCACCTGTTGTATATTTCCTGTCCAAACAACAACCACCAAAATCAGAATTAGCGTATGCATTGAATTCAATGTTAGAACCATGTGGAAACCATAGTCCCAATCTTTGTTTTCCTTTCAGATAATGAAAGATTCTCTTTACTGCAATCAAATGAGACTCTTTTGGTTTTGCTTGGAACCTGGAACAAATACACACAGCGAACATTATGTCTGGCATTAAAGCGGTTAAGTATATGAGAGATCCAATCATTGCACGGTAGAGTCGGCAATCAACTTCTTTTCCATCCGGGTTAGAATTCAATTTATGATTAACCGGAATCGGAGTATCATATGGGGTACAATCCTCCATCTTGAACCGGCTCAAGATGTCCTTTACATACTTGTACTGATGAATAAAAAAACCATCTTCCTTCTGATTAACTTGAAGACCTAGGAAAAATGATAAATCTCTCATAGCTGACATCTCAAACTTTGATTTCATAATACTCTCAAATTCTTTGCACAACCCTTCATTTGTAGAGACAAAAATAATATCATCTACATATATCTGTACCAGTAGATATTCTCCCCCTGCTTTCTTAATGAATAAAGTCGAGTCAATATGTCCACGAACAAAATCATTATCCATAAGATGTGTCGACAACGTTTCATACCACGCTCGAGGAGCTTGATGAAGACCATAGAGAGCTTTATCAAGCTTGAAAACTTTAGACGGATTAAGTGGATCTTCAAACCCCGGCGGCTGACACACATAAACTTCTTCCTTGAATTTACCATATAAGAAAGCACTTTTTACAACTAATTGAAATACCTTAAATCCTTTGTATGAAGCAAAAGCAAGAAACAGCCGTATAGCTTCAAGCCTAGCAACAGGAGCATAAACCTCGGTGTAATCAATTCCCTCTTGTTGATTGAAACCTTGTACAACTAATCTTGCCTTATTTCATACCACAACACATCGATCGTCTCTCTTGCATTTAAACACCCACTTAGTACTAATTGGATACACTCCCTTTGGAAGATCTACAAGATTCCAAACTTTGAGTTTGTCAAACTAAGCAAGTTCTTCCTACATGGCCTCTATCCAATTGTTATCATGTAACGCCATTTCGACATTCTTTGGTTTGACCTGAGAAAAAAAAACACGAATGTGAGCATACATCAAGAACACCTAATACTTGTATACAAGCAAGTGTTTTCAATAATAGAACGCGTTTGCACTCCATCTCGCAAATTTCCAATGATATTTGTAATCGGATGAGCTTTAAGTTCCTTGATTTATGCAACCTCAGGAACCAGAAACACATCAACTTGAGTTGTATCAGATTGATAAGACAGCTCTTGATTAATTGGTATTTCCGAGTCCAGATTTGTAGGAATCTCCCCCTGAGCCTGAGTCAAATTAGAAGGTTCATCAACTAATAAAGGATCAGCAGAAGAATCTTGGAAAATAACATTGTCGTCCTCACTATCAGACTCTTGTGTTCCTGAACAAGAAGGAACATTAGGATCTGGAGCAGATTTAGAAGGAATAGATGAATGTGGAACCGCAGTCGGTAGAAAACCACTATTCTGTGCATCCTGACATGAATCATATAATACAACAGCTTCCTCGGGAGAAATATCAGAAGGTAAATGAAAAGACTTGAATAAATTCTCATAATCAAAAGCCCAGTCTGGTCTAATCGCCATTTGAGGTAAAGACCGATTAGAACAATCAATAAGAAACCATTCTTCAACCTAACGAGTCTCTTTGTTATAAACCCTCTTGGTAGTAGAATTTGCAACACACCCCAGAAAGATCCCTTCAATAGCCTTAGCACTGAACTTGGTCGGGACATCTCTAACTTTCAACATGGTGCATGGATTACCAAAAGGTAGTAAATATTCCAAATTCGGCTTCCGATTATTAAGCAATTCATAACATGTCTTGTTGTGTTGCTTAACGGTCAAGACTCTATTCAAAATGTGACACGCAGTATTCACAGCCTAAGCCCAAAAAGTAACTGGAAGCTTAGAATCTGTAAGCAACGTACGTGCCGTTTCAACCAAAGTCATGTTCTTTCGTTCAGCAACTCCATTTTGTTGAGGTACATATGGCACACTGAATTCATGATGAATTCCCTTTTGAAGACAAAACAAACCCAACTTGCTATTTTTAAACTCGCTGCCATTGTCACTCCTAATTCTTCTGACTTTCTATTTGCACAAATTCTCTAAACCCAGGATTAAGAATTGTACCAACTCTGTGGTTTCGGCTTTAGAAGCAAGGAACTTAAACCATGAAAATCTAGAGAAATCATCTGTTACTACCAGACAGTAAGATTTACCGCCAATGCTCCTGATACTAATCGGTCCGAACAAATCCATATGCAGTAGCTCCAAAGGAGTCACAATTGAATTCTTTGACTTAGATTTGTGGGACTTCTTGTGTTGTTTCCCCTTCTTGCAAGGAATACAGTCATCAGGAACTGAAAATTACATTTTCGGAACACCCATAACCAGATCATTTTTCATGAGAAAATTCATTTTCTGATAATTGATGTTAGCAAGTTTCCTGTGTCACAAAATAGAATCCGACTCAGACGCCTTGGAGAGTAAACATGTAGGAATTGAATCCGTTGTAGTAGCAACACTCATGTCTAGGAAATATGTGTCATTTCTCCTCAGAGCCTTCATTAGAATCCATTCAGTAGGAATAACAAAGCCCGGTTTCAAGATATAACAATCAGAATCATTGAAATGAAATGATAACTTCTTGTCACACACTTGAGATACACTCAACAGATTGTGTTCAAGTTGCTCCCCATAGTTCACTTTCTCAAATTTGACTTTATCGTTCTTTAAAGTATCCTGACCAGTTATGTACCCGCCTTTATTTCCAGCAAAAGCGACATAACCACCATCAATATTAATAACATCTTCTGGCAAACGAATATTCCCTGTCATATGTCGAGAACAACCACTATCCACATACCACGTATTGTTGATATTCCTCCTTGGTTGCCCCTACATAAACAAAGAAAATCAGTTAGAAATAGGAACCCAATCCATTGTGGTCTTGGGTTGTCCAGATGGATCAAAATAAACAACTTCAAGCAATTCACAATCAACATTGTCATCAACCTTTGGAACATAAGATTCACAATTCGACCTTCTCAATGAAGACACAGTATGATTAATTTATGATTATCAGATTCAGATATTTCCAAAAATTTCTTTAGTTTTCTGTTACGTCTTCTTCGTTGTGGTCTAAAAAGTTTGACCTCGGGTTGAGAACCTTTTGGAATTCCAACATGTGGAATCTCAAACTTATTTTGGAAAACAACTGGTTTAGAAATATGCTTATCATGTTGCTTAAATCCGGAAGATTTAGCAAAAGATTGACAAGGCACATTCTTTACAACACTAGACGTAGGCTTTCCCGCAGTTTGTCTTTTCAAAATCGTCACCACTCGTTGTTGTGAAGGAACACTCTTTAGTTTGCCTTGATTCTTATAAGAACAGTGAATCAGAATATGACTAGCCTCATTACAATGAAAGCAAACTCTTTTATCAAGATGATTTCTAATATAAGGAGTTTTTCTTGAATTTGATGACTCATCCGATGAACAAGCTTCAGGAGATTTTACAAAACAGTTGACCGGCTTCTTTTGAACAAAAACTTGTTTAGTCACCATTGATAAATTCTTCTTCTGATGACCAGCAGCAACAAAACCACTTGATTGTAACATTTTGGAAAGTTTAGGTTGATCAACTTTCACCTCATCAGGTTCTGTTAAAATCCATCTATCACGGGTAACATTTGTCACTACCTTTGGTTCATCAAGTTGCACTTCCTTAGGAATGACTTCAACCTTTTTCTCATCAAAAACTTCATCCTCAGAATCAGAATCATATATCATATCTTCCCCATTTACTGTATTTACTTTCAACACCGTCTTTGGATCAATTTCCTCTTAATGAATAATTTCTGGTTCAACCACATAATTTGCATTGAATGGTGGAGGAACAAATCCAATTCCAGAAACCATCTTTATAGGATCAGTATTAGCATTAAAGTTATCCAATACCACAGATGAATTTTCAAAATTTTCCAGCTTTCTATGTAATTTGATCACTTCAGATTCTTTATCAGAAATTTCTTTGTTCTTTTGAGCGAAAATTTCATTTCGCTTCTCAATCTCAGCATAAGTCATATCCAGATGATATGCTTGTTCCTTATATTTCAATCCCAAAGAGTTCAAATCTCTTTTCAAAGACTCAATTCTATTTATACACAATTTATCATTATCTTTCAATTTTTGATTAACTGAATGCATCGATTTCATATCCCAAATTAAATTTGTGTTATCATCCATTACTTTTTGCATTTTATCTTTTATACTGATGCAATTAGAGCAATAAATGTGACAGACATAATCTTTTACCTTTGAAGGATCTGACATATCTGCCATGAAGACTTTTGCAATCGAAATATTTTCAGAATCAGCACCATCAGAAGAATTTTGAGTAAATACTATATCATCTTCAGATACACCAGATGAAATATCAGACTCAACATTTTGTACTTGATCACGCTCTTCATCAGCACTTGGCAAACTCTCACCATCACTTGAGCTATCATCATTAGTTGACTTTTCAGATTTTATAGAATGAATCGCAGCTACAAAAGCTTTACTTACTGTACCAACCAAATCTTCAAGATGAATACCCCAGTCATAATTTTCATCATTCTGAGCAACCAAAGCAGATGATGCAGATGCATGATTAGAATTTCCAGAGCCATGTGACTGATTACGATTGTTCTGAAAGTTATTAGGCTTCTTCTGAGAATCAAATTCAACTTTTGGTTTCACACATTCTTTGGCAAAATGACCATAATCCTAACAATTATAGCAACGAACTTTGGTTTTGTCAAATCCCATATGTGAACGACTGTTAGAACCAATATACTTTCTTCCAGTCTTTTTCAAAAATCCTTTGCTTGTCGCATCAGCATAGCCATGTTCCATTGAATGTTCATCTCTTCCAGATCAACAGGATCAATTTGTCTGAAATCCTCTTCAATAACATCTGGATCATGAATCTTTCCTCCAATAAAATTTTCATAAGAAGCCTTAAAGGAAGAAAACATCGCTAAATAATCATCAGCAACTCTTTGATTCATATTATGTGTTAAAGATGATGAAGAATTTGTATTTGCAAAAAACTAGAATGACTTGGAACCCCAGAACAATGATCATTAGAAACATCTTCAGTATCACCAGAAAAGAACGCAACCCCAGCACCATTTTTGCCAGAAGACTTAGCAAAATACATTGAAGGATCTTGGATATGCTCCATATTGGTTTCCTTCTTCTTCAAATTCAAATCATTTGATTGAATCTTGCTAAGAACTTCTTCAAGAGAAATAGTTTTATACTTGACATTCTCTTTTATCAAAATTGTATACACATCAAATTTAGATGGTAATGCCTCCAAAAACTTATCATTTATCTAAACCACTGAAGCACTTGACAATTCACTCAGCAAATGATAGAATCTCGTTGCAAGATCATCTAAAGATTCATTTTGAAAGTGCTTAAATACTAAGAACTGTTTCTTCAGTAATTCTTTTCTGCTTTTCTTAACATCCAAACTACCTTCGCACCGCTTTTGTAACGCTTCCCACAATTGTTGAGAAGTCCTGAATTGTTTAAAACTATGATAAATTTCTTTAGGAAGAGACATTGAGATACTAGCCATAGCCTTCTTTTCCCTATCAAACAGTAATTTTTCTTCTATGGTTAAAGCAGATACCGATTTAGGAACATCATCCTTTCCCATCCAAGTATATGTCAGATGTGTATAGCCTTCCAAGATTGGAATCCATAAACTTGTATCAGTAAAACACACGAACTGATCAAACCGATCTTTCCAGTTAGAGAAATCTGCAAGACTTAACAATTTGGGTGGTTTCTGAGATGAGTGGTTTCTGAGATGTATCAATCTCGTTATCATAATTTAACATGTTAGTCACTTGCACCATATTTGCCATTTTCAGAAAAAATTTCCAAGTGTTGAACAAGTACTCCCCTTGCTTAAAATCCAAACAAGGGAATTTGATATCAATCGAACTTGATAAGTTCGCTTAAAACAAGAAAATCCGGTAAGTTCGCCTACTGAATAAGTTCGCTTAAACTGAGAGAAGCGAACTTAATAAGTTCGCTTGCTAAGTTCGCCTGCAACAAATATCAGCAAGTTCGCTTACTTCAGCTGTAACAAACTCAGCAAGAAATTCAACCCAAACACAAACAAACATCACCTAAAATCATCATTTCTCACAGATTAGAAGGAATTTGAAGAAATTGGACCGTAGGATTTAGTATTTTATGAATTAGAACACTTCTATCGGATTAATTTCATCAAAATCCACTTCAAATCCACGAATTCAGTAGTAAAATCAGCTTCAAGAACTTGAAAACTCCATGGATACAAAAACTTGTAAAAATGATCAATTTCTTGTCAAATTGTACACAAAATCGTCTCTAATCACCAAGAATCAAACACAAATCATGAGCAATAGAAAAAACAGGTAAATAAACTTTCTCTTTGTATATCACCAAACACAGAGTTTACAGAATACGATCAATCAAGTCTTTCTACTTCGCTCCAGAACAGATTCTGTAAACTCCTATTTATAGACACAAACTCTGCAATAGGCAAACTTAACAAGTTCGCCTCAAAGATGCTTAGGCGAACTTAACATGTTCGCCTCTAATAGGATTCTCCTCTAGCAGAACTTGTTCTATCACTTAGACAAAATCTATACAATTACATAAAAACATAAAGAAAATAAGACCTAAACTATTACAAATCTTTTGTCATACATTCTATGTCCTAACAAACGGCTTGGCTAGCTGCCACAGCCTCAGCCACACGCTCGTTTATGAATGCCGTCAGTTCGGCTGCAGTCATATTGACATTTCCGCGACCTCCAAGTCCGGACATTTTCTTTACATTCACAACATACAATAATAACAAAAATACATTTCATTTTATCATCATACAAGTACAAGAAAACAAAAGAAAGCTAAACCACAACATCTAACATTTCAATAATAATACTTGATAAGACAAATTGTAATGGCTACAAAGTACTTTCAATCAAACATCAAAATCCAGAAACATCTGTTGGATGGGAACAACTGTTGGAGCACATTTGTGTGACAGACACTCTGGATGTGGTACTTCACTAGAGTACCGACAGATTGTAGACTTTCTCAACTGATCAAAAATCAGTTATGCAATCTCTGCTGATCCCGTTATCACTCGAGCATACCTGGAGCAGATCTGGAACACAGTTGATCATAATTGTACAGTAACCCCAAATGTCATTAGGGCTACTGTAACAGGTCATGAAATTGCTATTTCTGAAGACACCATCCAACAAGTTCTACAGTTCGGGGATTTACCAACTGATTCAGTAAATTATCCTGACTACTTTGTTGATGGCTGCTGGAGACAAAGGATGGGATATGTGGTTACTATGTACTATGCCTCTTATAAGAAGATGTGGATACTTGATGAGTGGCATTACTTTACACATGTCATGATCATATGCCTATCTGCAAGAATGGCAGGAAAGGATGCGATGGGTCACGACTTGGTGGCTGCAATGGTTCGCCTCTCTCTGAACAAGCGTTACAATTTTTCCAAAAACATCTACAAATCTATGATCGATCAGATCAATGCTGCTGTGAGGTTTAGATTCCTACTATACCCAAGGTTCGTGCAGTTGTTGATTAATGATGTTTTACCCAATCTACCTCAGATTGGAGAGAGACTGCAAGTCAAAAAGGTGGACAGTAGAGTATTTGCAAAATTCCTTGCGCCAGGTAGTGTAGAACCTACCCCTAAGCACATTCCTCTCTTTGGCCACCTAATTATTGAAGCATATGTGGCCCCTCCTGAATTCAGATGGTATAGTGTAGACTCTGAGCCGAAGCTTAGTGAACATTCTCATGAAAAATTTGAGGAAAAGGAAGAAGGAAGTTGTTCTGATGGTGATGATGAAGAAGGAGGAGAGGGTGCTGAAGAGTCAGATTCGGAAGCAACTGAATCTGATTCATATGACTGTGATGATGCACCCGATCAAACACACCCTAGGAGAATGGCAAAGGTTTCCCTTCCCGATTCATCCTCAAAGAGAAGACGAACAGACAGTACCGACAGCGAGTATGAACCCGAGTCGGATACCAAAGTACAAAGACAGTGATGAGAAATCAGAGGGAAGATAGGCCATTTGTGGATATCCTTATAGATCGTACTCGGGACGTGACGTATCAATAACACAGAGTGCGGAATCCAACTGTATCACTGATTGTGTATACGAGATGACAGAAACGATAACAATCACAGCAATGTAAATAATCTTCTTCTTGTATTTCAACTAATCACAGAGTTTACAGAACTGAGAATAGAACATTCAAAATCATTCTAAGGACTCTCTCTAAAGTCTCTCAGGTCTTCAAGTCTTAACTCTAAGACTTGCAAACACCTATTTATAGTAAAACACAAAACCATACGGCACTATAGGCAAACTTAATAAGTTCGCTCCTAAAGATGCTTAGGCGAACTTGTTAAGTTCGCCTCTCTATGAACTTATACAGAATTTTATCAATAGTTACAAAACATGTCCTAACAGACTCCCCCTTAACTGTTGCTAACAATTCTATCAATTACAAGTCAAAGACTCAAAGGATACGACATAGAATCTTCAAGCTCGTTGTCACCATAATATGCTCCAACAGACTCCCCCTTGACAACATCTTCAGGAGATTGTCATCCGTCTTCATTATCAACATGAAACATACTGTAGTCTTCGTCTTGTTCATCTACACACTCTCTCTTTCTTTCTAGAAGAAAACTTAGGAGAAGGACCCCTTGTCAACTTCTGTCTGCAATATTCAATTTTTGCAAAGGAGAACAACCAAGAATAACCAACAATTAAGATTTCCATGGAAGCTGAAATGTAAAATACAAAAATCACATCTTTTTGGTTAGGATAGTTTACCGGATTAGTTGGTCGAACCTCACGAGTAAGATCACGAGTAAGAAGATCATATCAGTATATATGATGAATCAATCACACATCTTGGATATAAAATCCGTATAACATCAAATGGTATCCTATGTCATTCTTTCAAGCCTTGACCAATCAAACCAATATCTTTCAAGATTATCACACACTATCCTTTTCAAGACTTTTATATTGCATGTTATGATACGCGATAAACATTTAAAGAAAATAGGATCAGGCTATGACACACAAATTTAAATTTTCAATATTATAAGATTTGAAACTAAAGCCTCTCATTCCCACTTTCTTGTGAGTTAAGGTACCATTCAAGTATGAAATACAACGTGTACCCCACTAGTATGCCAACATAATGTAAAATGCACTATCTTCAAGATATATGAGATTTTACTAAAGATTATCCAAATTTCCAGAATGGGGAGACATCACTTAGCACATGAATAGCATAATCCAAATTGGATTGTATAGGAATCAATGAGATTTAGAATCGAATGATGCAATGTCTTGGCTTATATATGTGGAATCATAAGATTCTGTTACGTGGATCCAACTGTTATTTGGATTATCAAATCAATGGAATCAGTAAAGATGATGTATCAATATGATCCAAGAGCTAGTATATGTTTGACAGATGTTGTCAAGTACATATCTTGATTATATTTCAAATTGCATGCTTTAATCAATAGTGCTAAGGACATAACTCGAAACTGATCTCATAGGACAATCTTTATTAAAAGCTAATATTATTTATCTGATAGTGATCGTTTAACACACACACCCAGACATAAAATGTGTTCAAATCACAGTTGTAACATATGCAATTATGTTTTGACACTACTAATGGTTCAGTGACGCTTTTAGTCTGCAGACAATTCAAATTATATGCATACACAACACTATCATTTCCTATTTGTGCAGTCTATGAAGTTTATATCAAAACATATAATTCAGATATATTAACATAAAGTATCAACCAGTCAATCTAAGGTCATGTGTGAAAGAACATCTACTAATGTACTATCATCTCTTCTTTAACTTCAAGTAATGTCGATTTTATCTTTTTCAATTTGTTTGGCTTTTTCAAAATCTTTATAAAAGAAAGTAAAACAAAAGAAAATAAAATCTTTCATGAAAACATTTTCAGAAAAACATTTACTTGGGATTAAGCAATTCAATCAATAAAATTTAAACCGATGTAATTGAATGCCTTTGCCTTTGTCATCAACACAGTTCTGTACTCCCCCTGTCTTGTAGACTCCCCCTCAACTAGTCAAATGGTTGCATCAACGACTTTATGCTCACCATTGTTATTCTAAGTTTCAGGTTATCTTTTGGACTTTTAAATCTTTTTCAAAACAACATTGTATGTGACATATTCTCCCCCTTGAGCATCAAGTAGTTGAATCAAATAGATTTACCAACTTCTGTAATGACTCATTGCACTTGCAGATGTCATTCCCTGTCATGTGCTAAGAACCACCGCTATCAACAACCAAAATGGTATGAATAGTCCCTCTTGATTAATCCTACACATCTAACAAGAAACATTAATTTGAAATTGGGACCCAAGCCATGGTAGTCATGGGTCGTCCATCTGTATCATAATAAAAGACTTCACTGTATTCACAATTGAATCTCTCATCATTTTTTGGTGATTGCTCTGAAGAATCAGAAACAGAAACTTTAGGTTTCCAAACATACTTCTGTTCATTAAGTTCTTTTTGCTTAAAATGTGAAGTTTTTGAACAATCTTGTTCATTTGAAAAATGTTTAGATTGTGAAATCTCTTGTTGTTCTAACAGTTTTCTCAATCTTCTGTTTCTCCTCCATCTTTGAGGTCTATAAAGCCTAACCTCATATTTTGAATTACTCTTTGGTGTATCATGAGGTTTAACCACATTTGGGTTAACATAAGGCTTACCGGGAGATCATACCTTTTCTAGAGTAACAAGTCGGTTACCTTTAGCATTGTGAGGACAAGCAATCCGAATGTGACCCACAAGACCACGGTAAAAGCAAGATCTCTTCTCACAATATTCTCTCATATAAGGAATCTTCACACGATAAGATGCACTTGAATAAGATTCTCCTACATGAACTTCTTTTGGAGTTTGGGAATGAATAAACTTTTTCTCAACAAGTTTTAAATCAGGCTTCATCTTCTCAGGAACCACATGCTTCTTTCCTCTATTTTTGTAAAGACAATTAACCATAATGTGTCCCATCTCGTTACAATGAAAGCATGTAAGCCTGTATTTATAATCTCTAACATATGGAACCCTCCTTGAGTTTGAAGAACTACCAAATGTATAATTTCCAGATGAATTAGAATCAACCTTTGGTTCCTCAACTTTAGTTTCTTTCGGTATCCCCTCTACCTTAGCTTCATCAAAATATTCATCATCACTCTCATCAGAATAGACCATATCCTCACTTGTGATTGGATTAACCTACAACACAGTCTTAGGATCTAAATCCTCATCTTTTATAATCTCAGGTGCAACAGAATAATTTCCATTAAATGGTGGAGTAACATAGCCAATACCACTAGTTCTCTTCCCCTTTTCAGTAATATTAAAATATCCCATTAAGAATGATGAATTTCCAAAGCTTTCTAACTTTCTGTGCAGTCTAATCACATCGGCTTTAGATTTAGCAAGTTCCTTATCTTTCTCATCAATATTAGTATTTCTTTTCTCAATTTTTGCAAAGGACATATCCAGGTGATATGCCTGCTCTTTGATCTTCAAAGTTAGAGAAGTTATATCGCTCTTCAATGATTCAATTCTCTCAATACACACATTCAATTATCTTTTAATTTCTGATTTACCGTGTGAATCGATTTCATATCACAAATGAGGTTTACGTTGTCATCCATAACCCTCATCATTTTATCCTTCACTGAAATACAGTTAGAACAAAACGTTTCAGAGTTAGAAACTACCTCATCTTTTACTGCTGAAGAAGATGCACCAGGAGCTATGAATACGTCATCATCAGCTTCACTCTTTTTGTCAACAATGACAGATTTTGCATCAATTTCAGATTCATGCAAATCATCTTCAACTGACTGGAAGCTTTCTTCATTCATCACATCACTTTCAGTTGATTGAGTACTTTCACCATAATGAACACTCTCACTATCACTTAACTCTGCAGAAGAATCACTTTGAGAATCACCCGGCTTCTCCAATATTTCTTTGATCAAGACCACAAACGCTTAAGAAGTTGCTTCACCCTTTTTCTTCAATACTTCCCATGGATCTCTTAAAGTTGGACACTTCCCGAGACTATGAATGATATCTTTCGGTAAAGACATTTGTAAAGTTGCACATGTCTTCATCTCTTGATCATACTTTTGCTTTTCTACTTTAGTAAGAGCTGACACTGGTTTAGGAACATAATAATATCCCATGAACTCATAAGTAGGATGCACATTTCCTTCAAATACGGATGTCCAAAAACTTTCATCAGTTTCAAATACGAATTATTCGATCTGAACTTTTCAAATACGGTAATCTGATATGCACAAAAGCCTCGGTGGCATAGTTCCAATCTCATTATCATCACAAGAAATTGACATTTTGAAATTTTTGTGAAAATATCTGGAAAAATTTTTCCGCCAAAATACTCTTTTTTTAAAATTTCAAGAATTCAAAATTTCAAAAATGATTCAAAACAAGCATATAAACTTTCCCTAAAAAATTTAGACAACCATATACTTTTTTTTTATTTTTTTATTTTTTTAATGAACACTAGCGAACTTAGTAAGTTCGCCTGAAACTAGATCGCTTGAAACTGCCTGACCGAACTTAGTAAGTTCGCATGAACTGAGCTGAGCGAACTTGGTTAGTTTGCCTGATTAAGTTCGCCTGTAACTGAATCAGCAAGCTCGCCTGGTTCAGCAGCAAGAACTCAGGAAGATGAACTCTTCAACCAAAACACGAACAAAAACATCCAAAAATCATCATAACTTGCTGAATTGATGGAATTTGATGAAATTGAACCGTTAGATTAAGTATAATATGATATAGAACACTTCTAATGGATCAATTTCTCCGAAAACACCTCCAATTTGATGAATTCAGCCTCAAAATCCTCTCAAGAACTTGAAAACTCCATGAATATGAAAATTTGCAAAAGTCAACCAATTTCTTGTCAATTCATACACAAATCGTCACAAACCAATCACAAATCACAAGCATAGGCTCTGATACCGCATGTAGGTCCGCATGACTCTCCTGTAGATCGTACTTGAGACGTGACGTATCAATAACACGGAGTACAGAATCCAACCGTATCACCGATTGTGTATACGTAATGACAGAAATAGTAACAATCACACAATGTAAATAATCTTCTCTTTGTATTTCAACTCAGCTGTATCAGTGAAGGAGGAGGCAGCCACGAAGTTCTATGGAGACGTCTGCCGCTATTATCTTAGAGGAGGTTCCTAAGATGAATTATTCTCTATCCCTTCCAATGTTGTTTGTCCAGCAAGTGATAGTGATGACTTGTGTTCAGACTGAGTCGGTTACTATCACCCCAACCACCGTTGAAACCACCTCAATCCCAACCACCATTCCCACAACCACCATTCAACAAACCAGTCAACCCTATGCCTTTGGTGATTTCACCCAGGGGTTTAACTTTGATGAATTATTCTCTTTCCCTACCCACACAGCCGAATCCTCTACATCCCGAGATCCGGTTCCCCGTGAGTCCAGAATTGCTACCCTGGAATCTCAGGTGGCTGGTTTTCTCGAGACTGTCCAGAAGTCAAGGGAAGAGTCTGAAGCACAACAAGGTCAGATAAATTCCTTGGTGGACGAAGTCACTAATCTTTGAAACCAACGGACAGGGACTGAGGAGCGGCTGAAGAGTCATATGGCCTAGATCAAGACTAATGAAATGATTCTGGGACACAGAACGTCAATGGACCTGCGGTTTGACATGCAACGAAAGGAACATGACATGATGGTCAAGTTAGTTTAATAATTGACCGAGAAGCTTACTGCTTAGGGGGAGAAAGAGAAGGAGAAGAAGAAACCAAAACCTACTAGTGATGAGGCTTGTCATCCGGTTAACCAAGGATGATGATAATGACAAGGATCCTGAAGCCGGTCCTAGTGGAAATGAGCAACAAGCTTTGGCTATTGTTCTAATTTCTATTGTGTCCATGGCTGAGGGGGAGTGTACTCAGAAAGAAGGTGGAGGTGATACTTCTGGTGCTGGTGGTGGGAGTGATAAAGGAAAGTCTCTAGCTGATGTGTTATACGACCTGTCTAATGAGGTCATTATGATGATTGAGCCAGACTATTCCAAGGAAGCACAGATCGATGCTCTCGGTAATTTAGAGGAAGGAGAGATCGAGTCAGATGATGAATGAGATGTGGATGATGAGGATGTGGTAGTGGAGTTTCCCAAGGGTGATGGTGAGGGAGTTTATGAGCTTAAGGATGGAAAGATTTTTTAGGCTCTAGCCTTTGAAGCTACTTTCAACACAGGTTCAGTCGAGCCTGAAAATGTTGCTGAAGATAGTGGTGCAGCAACCTCGACTGAAGCCTCTCCCACCGATCCACAACCTGATGATCCAGAGGCCTGGAAGAACAAATATACGCAAGGTTGGTTTACTAAGGATCAACCTCCAGTTTGGCAAAAGGCCTCTATCTTAGAAAAACATTGAGCCACATGTATGATCTTATCTGTCAAGTTCAACGATGACAAGAAGTTGTTTGCAATCAAACGGGTTGGTGGGGTTCAATTCTTGAAACCAACTGGTGAGGCATTCATCTCATTGTGGAAGTACGATCTAGTGAACTTGGCAAATCATGAGCTGCTTGGTGACACTAGTCATGCAGTGGTGAAGAGTTTGTGGGGTACACTACAGAGAGCAGGAAGATCAGGAAACTTCAAAGTATTCAATCCTCAGATGCCCAAGAGAGTCCGGGACAAGAATATCAGACATCCCGTGACAAACAGAAGTCTAAGGAAGCTGGTCTACAACCCAGTGTTGTGTGCAACCAGGATTCCCCTAAGCAAGTTATCTCAGGATATTCTTGGTAACATATGGTACTGGTACGGGGATACAAAGACGGGCGAGGTGGTGGTTATGGGAAAGATAAGGTCCGCAAGTGGAAGCTTGGAGCCTAAGGAACTTACCAGAGTCTTTGATGAAATCACTTTCATCAACTTCTCTGGGAAAGATCTAACGGCTCTAAATGACAATTATGGCATCTACACGGACGAGTGGACAGAGCTTCAAGCATCAAGATACAACAAGTTGGTCAAGTTTTTCCTTGACTACAAGCTGAAGATGGGAAGCTAAAGCTGATGAGGTTTGAAGACCGAAGACAATCCAGAGCCGTTGTCAAGGGGGAGTTTGTTGGAGCACGTTTGTGTGACAGACACTCTGGATGTTGTCTATGTTTTTGTATCTCTTCTTTATGTATTCGTATTTGTATTTCAGTATATGTATGTTATTGGTTTATCGAGTTATAAACATGTATGTAGGTACTTGTCATTGTTTAGTCTTGTTAAGTGTTGTGCGCACTTACCAAGTGCGCAGGTTGTATAACCTACGTACTTAGCAAGTACACAAGAACAAGTCTGCGTACTTGCCAAGTACGCAGGAACAAAGTCATGCGCACTTGCTAAGTGCATAGGGATTAGGTCTTAGTATATATAGCTAGTTAGTGAAGTTGTTATGTACACACTCATTGTAACTTGTAACCGGCTGTTGTTATCAATAGAAGAAGTTTAAAGTGTCTTGTTGTTGTCTGTTTACTTTGTGTTGTTTGATACTCCAACAAGTCACGGGCATTCCGCACCCTGTTCGATTGGTCACACACTTGCACGTAACGATCTGAGACACCTGGGGACCTACAACAACCCTGTCCATCTAGGTTTAACCAAAAGGAATGAAAAGTAATGAAAACTATCAAACTCCACTACTAGCTGAAGTGACATCTAATCTAGCATCCTCGTCCTCAGCCAATTACGCAAGAACAAGTCTGCGTACTTGCCAAGTACGCACGCAAGTACGCAGGAACAAAGTCCTGCGCACTTGCTAAGTGCATAGGGATCATGTCTTAGTATATATAGCTAGTTAGTGAAGTTGTTATGTACGCACTCATTGTAACTTGTAACCGACTGTTGTTATCAATAGAAGAAGTTTAAAGTATCTTGTTGTTGTCGGTTTACTTTGTGTTGTTTGATACTCCAACAAGTCACGGGCATTCCACACCCTGTTCGATTAGTCACACACTTGCACGTAACGATCCGAGACACTCGGGGACCAACAACAACCCCGCCCATCTAGGTTTAACCAAAAGGAATGGAAAGTAATGAAAACTATCAAACTCCACCACTAGCTGAAGTGACATATGATATAGCATCCTCGTCCTCAGCCGGGTCTCCCTCACGTTCATCAGCCTGAGCATCTCTTGCTGCGTTGGCAGCTCCAAGTTGTGCCTCCAAATGCTCAATCGTAGTGAAAGCCACATCTAGATTGAACTCTAGGGTATTCACCCGCTCATCCATATCTACGCATGACATTGCCAAATTCTCATGATGGTGGTCAGTAGACGCTAGTTCTGTGGTTACAACACAGTGACATCAACAGGGTTCAATCGACGTCGTTCGGGTTTGGGTGATGGTACTATAGGAACAACGGGTTCCTGGCTGTCTGGGGATGTAGGTGACTTAGGGGATGTAGACATTTCCTGTAACGTAATGCATATGTGTCATGTATAAATGTAAGTGTTGTGTAACAAATGTACGTGTATGGTTATAGTCTAGTATGCAAAATCCTAGTTCTCTATAACCAATGGATCTGATACCAATCTGTCACACCCCCAAAATTCACTAGCGGAGTTTTACCGTTAGAGCGTGACATACCAGGATCTCAGTCATTAGTTACATTGACCGACTCTATATGAGTTTAATAAATACCATTTAATAGTCAGAGTAAATATGGAATGCAGAAGCAAAAACGTTTTACAAAATCCACGCGCAAAACAAACGCGCCCAAACATTTCAGTTTAAATAAGTAGTTAAATAAATCCGATGTTAGAAAAAATAAATGAGACTCCAATGCATGCATGTCCTAGTCTCGTGCTCGAACCTTAGCAACCTGAGAAAACATGCTAAAATGTGTTAAAACTAGGTTGGTGAGTTCACAGGTGTCAAGTGTAAGTAAAGATACTAGATAAAACAATTGAATTATATCAATAGGTAGCTAGCCTAATAAGTATGTTACTAAAGCGTTTCGACACGAAGCTGACTATTTGTGTTTGATTTGCCTTCCACCATGTCAATCATGAAAAATGGTAAGATGTTAGGTCTAAATTACACCCGTTTGACCTTCATTCGAGAAAGCGTGACTCACGCGGGTGGGGCCTGTCATGCCCAGTAGTACTACTCAAGATTACCTTGCTATTCCATATATTAAACGGTTTGATATGTAAGGACTTGCATGATATGTTTGCACTTAGTACAACAAGTGATATAAAATAAATGCAAGATCTAACTATTTGTGTTCATGTTTTCTTACCCTAGTTTAAATCATAGAAAAGGGGTCGTGAAACTCACCTTAGAATGTGTGCAGATGAAAGTTAAGTAAAAACTGTTGGACTACTAACTGCCACGTATAAACATCGGTTTATAAGTGTGTGTTGGTGTAAGTTGACATGAACCCTAAGTATCCAAGCAATCCCATTGTTTTAAGTGTTTAGAAAATATTTAATAGTTTAACCAAGATTGACCAAGTTTGACCCGACGACCCGTTGGTGACCCGTTTAGTGATTTAATGTTTGATTTGAATACTAACACACATAGTACACAAGTAATTCAAGTTTCATGCTACATAACTCACAACTAACTTAGCATGGCAAGTTATGTCTAAACAATGCACGTTCGTCAAAGTTCCTACTTTTAATAATGTATGAACACAAAGTTTGATTTCCATACATTACATCATCTATTACACATTTGAATGACCCTAATCATGTTTATACATACCTACTAATGCATGAATGATCATCACAACATACACATTAGGTCTAGACTTCAAGTTTCAAATTCTAAAAGTTTCAACTTTTACAAAGTTATGATCAACGCATGTGATTTGTACCAAGCAACACTCTAACAAGCTTTAATATGTTCATAATAACATGCTAGCATCATCCTACAACATCATGCGGGTACAACAACTCACATTCAACAAACACCTTTCAATAAAGTTTCCTCTTTAGGAAGGTCTACGATTTCTAGCTTTGTTAACAAGATTCAACGCATCAATTCAATTGTAAACTACTTAACTAGCATAAATACTATCATCACAATCATCATACATGTCTAGCATGCAATCCTACAACATCGCATATTCAAAAAGTTTCCACTTTAGTCAAGTTATGAACTACATGCAACTACGGTTTTCCATATAACAATATACTCATCATATAAGTGCAATATCATCAATCAAATAACCAATTCCCCAACTTTATTTCAAAAACTCATGTTTGGATGACTAGAGTTTCAATCAAAATTCTTTAAATCATAAACTAATGAAATCGGATGAAATAACTTACGTAGGATTGTTAGGAACGCCTAGACTAGACCAAATACACTTCCAATTGCAAGATTGAAGATCAAAAAGATTGTGTTTGGGGTTGATTTTGGTATCGGCCAAGAGGGGGTGGGAGTTGGGATCGCGACAGCTAGAGAGAACAAGGGATTAGGGTTTATTGTTTTTTTTATAAATTTCTATATATACGCATGCATGGGTTTAGAATGGGTTATGGATAATCCATGGGTCAACAAGGGAATCCATGTGTTATTTTAAAACAATTAACACTAATAATAATTAAATCCCTTGACTATTATTTTATAAAAACTCGATCTTCTATAAAAATAATTAACACAATTAACATTCGATAAACATTCGCGATATCAAGAAAATTCACATAATTCACGTAAAATCATATAACACGCAAAATCACATAATTTATATTAATTATAAATTATTAATTGTTTGAAATATTATTATTGATTAATCACCAACGTTCAGGGTTAGACTCAAGCGTGATCCGGTAATTCTACGAGTTACCGTTGTGTGAGTGTGTGTATTAATTGATACATTTAATTAGCCTAATTAAATGAAATGCACATGTGACTAACTGAGATGATAGAGTTTATATGAACGATGGTTGAGATAACGATGTTTGTGTTAACGGAGTTAACCTAAAAATGTCAGATTTCACACTATGGGTGCTTGAGTTAGTTTCTGTTTCAGAGTTTCAAAAGCTTCAAATTGTTTAGGACCCCATTTTTACTTAACTGACTTGCGGGTCAGAGAGGTTAATGGTACATCAATTCGAGATTTATCTTGGATAAATCTCTGATAGTAACCAGCTAGACCGAGGACTCTAACGACTTTGGTTGGTGAATTCTGGGTTTCCCATTTAGATATTGCTTCAATTTTAACAGGAACTACTTGAATGCCATCAACATTAATGACATGACCAAGAAGTTGAACTTCTGACAGCCATAATTCACATTTTGAGAACTTAGCGTATAGTTTTCTGTCCTCAAGAGTTCGAGTAAGATTTTCAAATGATTAGTATGATCTTCCCTACCTTTGGAATAGATAAGAATATCGTCAATGAATACGATAACGAATTTGTCCAAGTAAGGTTTACATACTCGATTCATCATATCCATGAATGTTGATGGTGAATTAGTAAATCCAAACGGCATTACTATGAACTCATAATGACCATATAGAGTTCTGAAAGCAGTCTTAGGAATATCCTCTTCCTGGACTCTCAATTAGTGATAGCCAAAACGAAGATCGATTTTGGAAAAGCAGCGAGCTCCTTGGAGTTAATCAAGAAGATCCTCAATTCTAGGAAGTGAATAACGGTTCTTTATCATAACCTTGTTTAGTTCATGATAATCGATACACATACGCATTGAACCGTCTTTCTTTTTGACAAACAAGACTGGAACTCCCCATGGTGACGAGATTGGTCTTATAAATCCTTTCTCAAGTAATTCGTCAAACTGCTTCTTCAATTCTGCCATTTCGTTTGGAGCTAATCTGTATGGGCTTTAGCAATTGGTGCCGTACTGGGTACGAGATTAATTCTAAATTCCACTTCTCTTCCAGGTGGAATTCCAGGTAGTTCATCAGGAAAGACATCATGGAATTTAGCCACAACTCCACATCTTCAATCTTCATTTTAGTGTCGGTGGCTACCGTAACAACATATGCCAAGCACCCTTTTCGTAAGTACTTGGTGGCTTTCAACATGGAAATTATTCCAACAGAGTTGGATAATTTATCACCATTGATTGTAAGAATGTTGCCTTTCGACGAACGGAGTATTATTTCCTCTTTATCACATAAGATACGAGCTTGGTTAGAGGCTAACCAATCCATTCCTAGGAAAATATCAAAGCCTGGCAAATTCATGGGCAACAGTTTTGCAGGTATAACATGTCCTGATAGTGTGATGTGGCAATCGTTAAGGATTTCAGAGATTTGGACAAGGTCACCGTTGGCAGTTTCTTCCACGTATTTCTTTTCTAATTTAGCTAGAGTTTTATTTAACAGTATGTGGAATTTATGATCTATAAAACTTTGGTTCGCACCAGAGTCAAATAAAACTCGAGCATAAATATCATCAACAAGAAATGTACCCGTAATGACATCAGGCATACCTGCCGCTTCATGAGTGTTAAGAACAAATGCTCGCGCATTCTTCGTCACTTCGTCTGCAGGTTTGGGACCTGTCCCATTAGGTTTCTTCTGTTTGGAACAATTGATTTTGATTCAAATCAAGTAATTGGCCTCTTCCTATAACAATATCAAGTCTTGTGTCCAGACATTTTGCAGAAATTGCAATAAGATGAGGATCGACATTGTCTAAAGTGCCACTTCTTACACTTTGGATATTCAGGAATCGAAGAGTTGTTATTTCGAGGAGTATATGATGATTTCCTGAATCCACTTGGGCCGTGCCCAAATACTTCCTTCATCTTCTTTCCTTATTCTTGATTCCTAATTAGGCTGCTTGTTAAAGATGCTCCAAAATCCATAGCATCATCCAGATTCTCACAATTTGCAACCTTCACCATGTCGCGGATTCTCCAATTAAACTGAAAATATAACGTTAGATCAGATTGGATTCATGGGTAGCAAATGTGGAAGTAATCAAGCGTATTCAAGGATTTTGGTAGCATACTCCTGATAATTTGTTTCGATCGTCTTTAAACTAAGTAATTTCCCTTCAATTTGTTCCCGTTCATTCTGGAAAACATACTTCTTTTCAACCCTTGCATTAAATTCATTCCAGCCTATTACATAAGTTTCATCTCTACCCTTGGCAGCACCAATGTTGTTCCACCATTCTAGGGCTTGATCTTTAAATAGATTGGAAGCATACAACACCTTATCTTCCTCGACACATTTGCTGATTGCAAGCACAAGCTCAGTTTTCTCGATCCACCTTAACATGGCTATTCCTCCTTCTCTCCCAGAGATGTTATATGGCTTGCAGTCTTGGAATATCTTGTAAGTACAACCAACTACCTTTCTTTTCTTCTCTATATGGCGGTTTTGTTACCCATTCTTTTATCTTTAGATGACTTGTGATAATATTCTTCTCTCTCCATCTTCTTCGTCTTATGAGTAGTGGAACCTTCCGGTTTGAAAGTGAAGGGTTTTGATTGAGTAATCGTTCGGGTATGTTGAGAATAAATAGATTGAGGAATTGACGGATGAATAGATAATTTGTCGGTGTGTCTCTTTAAAGTTCTTCAAAGATCATTGGGAGATAATCCTTGATTCTTCCACAATCATCTTTTGGAATTCCTTACGAGAGTTGTTATTTTCAGCAGCGTTCTCAACCACTGCTTGTTTCTTTTTGGCTCTCGTGTTTTGAGAAGGTCCAGTATTTTTCGACATACTATCAAGAAACAAAAATTGATTTAAAACAAAACTTTTTATTGATAATATATATTACAAAGGATAATACATATAGAATTCTTTAGAAATTCTTAAAGTTCTTGTCTTCAAAAGTTTGGACTAATAGAGCATGTCGAGCTTCATTCTCAGCTTTTTTCTCTTTCCAGGTCAACTATTTGTTCCACAATATATGTTCCCTCTCACTTCCCGATGCATTCTCATTTATATGCGGAGCGGCAAGAGGATCTGTCTCATAATAAGGAAAGTAAGGTATATTGGAGTCAGCACGTTCTTTTTCTTCGAGATCACATTTATTTTTATAAGGTATTTCAGCGTATCCCTCATGAAAATTTTGTGAATATATAAGAGTGATATTATAGCTTCAAGCAGTCGGAGCAGAATGAAAACTTATAAAAGGATTATAAGGAACACTAGGGTTTCCTATTTCTCTGAGGCTTTTGAAAGTAGAACTTTCAGCTTCCTCGTTATTTTCTATAGTTGTTTCATTTGTTTTACGTTCAAAGTAATTAGTTGGAGCAAATTTTCAAAGAAAGCTGGGACCTTTGCCTTTTCCAACCATTCTGAAATTAAAAAGATACTTTATTATTATAAGAAAATATATTACAGTAAAATACAACAAGATTTTCAATCCTTCATAAGCTCTTTCCCAAGAGTCATCAGGTCCTCTCCATACTCGTACACCTGTTTCCCATAGAACTTGGTCCTTGCCTTGTCCATGATCTTCTCCTTTGTTATTTCATTCGTTTGGCATAACGAAAGATCTAAACAATTGATAGGGGAAGAAGGCATACTATGCTCATAACTGTATTTTGGTGGAGGCTCGCGGAGTCCAACCATAATATCATTATAAGCATTTTGGTACTTAGGTGGAGCTTGGAAATAGTTCTTAAAAGAACCGTCATATGGAGGTTCAGGAAACATATAGGGATCATACAAGACTGGGGATCCAGAGTTATGGGATTGATAATCAGAACTATTTGAAACAGGATTATTAAAAAGATAATCGTTAGGGTTTTCAGAAGAAGGTTGATAGTAATGGGAATCTTCTGAGGGATCCTCATCTGATGATAAGCATGCTTGGATTTGGCTTGACTATGCCTCATTTCCTTGCGTAGATGGGGAACAAGTATTCCAATTGCTGAAATCTGATCCAGCATCCATCGATTGGCTAGACGAGTTCTGGGATTGAAGGTGATATTCAGGAGAATTATGCTCAAGGAGCACAGCAAATGGATCGTCATTATAATAAGACAAAGATATAGGATTCATTTGTGAACCCAGTGGATGGTATTCTGGGAATTCTTGTTTGATAGGACGATTAGGAACGTAATAGGGAACGGAATTACCTCCAGGCATCTGCAATCTTAACATATTAGTACTTATGTCATTTGTTTAGTCAAGATTTAGATACTAAAGCCAATGTATTAATCTTAGCTAAAGTTCTACAAGGATGGTTATCTTCCCAGAGTAGTACCTCCAACAGATATGTTTCCAAGTAAGAGCGACGTGTCTAGAAGAGATTTATACACCGCTTTTTCCTTAGACAGAACACTTCCGTTTGTCAGATAACTACATATCGGTCAGGAGGTTACCTTGTTTTCTTATCTTAAAAGCATTAATGGTTGAAGCTTAGATACTAGATCCTAGTATCTAATTCGCTAAAATCTGTGGCTCTGATACCAACTTGTCACACCCCACCTAAGGCACCCTCGGGATGTTTGTGAGCCCGATTGGTATCAATCTGCTTTGATTTTAGAGTTTTTATAAATACAGCAGAATTCTTTTTTCAGAAGGATCGTTTCAACATTCTTTCAACCTAAAGGGTTGTATTTGTAAATATCAAAACCCATTTGGAAAACAAAAGTCATGTATTTACTTTATAAACATAGGGTTTCAATACCCTTTTATCTTTGATTACAAAACAGAGTTTGAAATGGAATACATAATAAGCCACTGGAAATAGTACAACTCAGTCTTGATCAATTCCCTGGTTCTATGTCCTTTTTATCTCTTTAGGATTTCCCGTTACACGAGGCCTAAGAATCCTACGTGTATTCCATCCTTTTTCATAATTTAATTCATGGGTCAGATTTCGTATCTTCCATATCCCTTTTTCATCACATTTTATTTATTACCTGTAAACATTTTGAAAATGAAAAATGAGCGCGAACGCCGGTGAATACAATATTATTGACACTAAAAAGCATTTTGGCACGCATGAGTATTCATTCGATAATCACAACTTTATAATGGAATGTCACACCCCAACCGACGGCGGAAACGTCGGGGCGGGACATGTAGATTGTTCATGAGCACAAGGTTGACTAAATTGAAATATTTTAAACATCAATTTCATTTCAAATAATCCAAATACAACCAAATCCAAGAAAGAACATAATTGAAATACATAAAATTCTTTATTATAAATTAACTAAGTCCAAAGCCTATGTGTACCATGTCTTGATCAAACTCACATATTAGCACCTGAAACATGAATAAAATAAGGTCAACTAAAAAGTTGGTGAGCATACACAGGTTTGTATATAGATAGCATATAGATTGTAAATAAACAAATCCTTACATAAAATGATAAAATAAGGCATTTATGGGCAGCAGCTATTGTGTAACCAAGTACAATCAAACCTTTGTAACTAGCATGCAAAATTGTGTTGTCGGTAACAATCACCCCAATCTGGGTGGGTTTGTCAGACTCAATAGATCTATCATTGTTTACCGTCGGCTTCAATAGTTAATGATTACACATAAATCGCACACAAAAGTTAGCACAACTAGCACTCAGGCATAAAGCTCAAATTGCACACATGAATGTAAAGGGGATTTGTATTTGTGTAGTCTGTATAAATATAAACAATAGTATTGTATAATGTTCATGTTCCACCCCAAAAAGTGTAAAGGAATAAAAGGGGCTATGTAATACTCACTTGATTTGAAGGCGTAGCTAACACGAGATATTAGATAGAAGCGGGGTCCTCGTAATGCACAACGTTAACCTAAAGTGTAATATGTATTGAATCAATAGTGTTCACAATAGTCTATGTCTAAGTCTAAGGTTAAATTGGATGTGTGTATAAGGGATTTGAAGTTGTAGGTGTTAGTGGGTTGTACTTGAACGGTGTTGTATAAAATTTGGGTTTAGAATAACTAAATAATAAAATTATTATTTGCTTACTTAGTTATAAAAATAATGTAAGTATTAGGGGTGATTAAGTGTAACCTAAACAAATAGTCTTTTTGTTTAAATGTAAATTAAATAAATAATTGTAACCTTATTTATTTATTTATAAAATATGTAACTCAGTCATTTAGTTATAAAAATATATTAAATGTTTTATATTAAATATAAATTCTTTTAATTTATTCTCATATGGATGTTTAAATAAATTTTGTAAATAATAATTGAGTGTAGGGTTTAGCAATAAATATAGATTAAATTTTGTAAGTTTTAAATAAATAATTTCTATTTATTTTAGAATAGAAATTTGATCTTTTCAAATAATGTTAATATAAATCTTAATAAAATCAATTCTTTTTATTTAAAAATAAATTCGAAATACCTAATGTTTTTAAAATATGGAAATAATTATTCTGCCAAGAATTTTCTCACACACACGACCGCGCCTGCGACAAGGCACGATCGTGCTAGGACCACGGGCGTGACCGTGCTAGTCAGGGACGCGACCGTGTTGACCAATACAGAGGGTGTAGCTAAGCTGTTCGCTAGGCACGACCGTGTCTAGGGTTCTGAGGCACGACCAAGTCTAGCCAAGGGCCTGACCTGTTCTGAGTGTGCGAGGCACGACCGCGCTGGTATTTGGAGCGACCGTGTCTCATGAAGCACGACCGCGCTAGAATGCTAGCGCGACCGTGTCTGTTCCAAAACAGATTCAATTTGACTAATTCTGATATTGTTAATGTCGGAATTCATGGGGCTTTCACCCATTAGATCATCACGAGTCTTTTTGTATAGATTAATTGTATTTAAAATGTGTCTAAGGTTCGATTCGATTAAATCATTTTTTAACAAAATATAGATTCGGGTTCGTGGTGATTTCCATATTGCAAGCCCAAATTAAGATAGGGCTTTTGATCTATGAACTGAAACGAGTGAGAAAAGGTTTCAATTACCCGGAAGAGTAGCGAATTGATAGCGAACGGTAGGGAGGAGTTCCGGCGTCGGCGAGCTTGGCTTCCGGCGTTTTCTGCTACGATTCCGGTTGCTTCAAATGGGTCAGTAGCCTCTGGGAGAATCGTGTAGCGTTTGGTTGGGGGAAATTTCACTCCAGAGTAGGAGGATCGATGTTCAAATGAGAGGATTTTGGTTTTCTTGAGATGAATCGGGTTTCTGATGTTAATGAACAATTGACAACATTATTTTCTTTGTTAATGAAAGTGAAACGTATATCGGTTATGAAACTCAACGATCTCGCGTTTAAAACTGTATTTACATTTCAACTGGTACTAGGCGCGACCGTGCCTAGGCACCGGGCGCGATCGTTCCAAAGCGAGTCGTGCAACCGTCCCAAAGCACTTGGCGAGACCGTGCCAGAACGAGGCGCGACCGTGCCTATTAGGGTTTCTTGTTACTTTTCAACATCAGACCTTGTAACTTTAGTCTTTGACATATTTGTATAAATAGATACTTATGTAGTGTTTAGTAGGTTATAACCGTGTAAAATTTACGGATTTGCATTGAAGTATAGTATTTAATTGATGGTACGAATAGAACAAAACAGTGTACTAGAATTGGATTTGGAATGCATTACATTGAATCGAAATACGGATACTAAAAATCAGAAATGTTACAGTCTCCCCATGTTGAGGGAATTTCGTCCCGAAATTTAACTAAAGGAAGCGACGGCATCAGTAAAAAGATGGGGGTACTTGAGCTTCATTTGGTCCTCTCGTTCCCAAGTAAATTCAGAACCACACTTAGATTCCCAACGAACTTTGACAATAGGAATACGACTTCGCTTGAGCTGTTTGATTTCACGATCCATGATTTCTACTGGTCTCTCAACGAAGTGCATCGTTTCGTCAATGTGCACGTCGTCAAGAGGTATGTGAAGATTCTCATCAGCAAGACATTTCTTCAAATTAGAAACGTAATAAGTAGGATGCATATTGCCAAGTGATGGAGGTAAGTCGAGTTTGTAAGCCACTTTCCCAATTCTCTCAAGGATCTTAAATGGACCCACATAGCGAGGTGATAATTTGCCTTTCTTTCCAAAACGGATCACACCCTTCCACGGAGACACCTTTAGAAGGACAAGTCCACCGACTTGGAATTCCAAGGGTTTTCGTCGTTTGTCGGCATAACTCTTTTACCGACTTCTCACTTCTCGAATGTTGTCACAGATTTGTATAATCTTGTCAGATGTTTCTTGAATTAGCTCGGGACAGGTGATTAGTGCTTCACCAATCTTGTTACAACAGATAGGAGAACGACACTTGCGACCATAGAGAGCTTCGAATGGAGCCATATTGATACTCGTGTGGTAGCTATTATTGTAGGAGAATTCGATTAGGGATAGATGTGAATCCCAATTGCCACCAAAATCAATTACACAAGCTCTAAGCATATCCTCAAGAGTTTGGATAGTTCGCTCGGTCTGACCATCAGTTTGGGGATGGTAAGCCGTGCTCAAATCTGATCGTGTACAAAGAGCCGTTTGGAGAGATTGCCAAAAGCGAGAGGTGAACCGAGCATCCCTATCAGAGATTATGTTTAAGGGAACACCATGCCGGCTCACAATTTCATCAATGTAAATTCGGGCTAGTTTCTCAACCCGATAGTCTTCACGGATAGGCAAGAAATGAGCAGTTTTGGTGAGACGAACAATGATCACCCAAATACTATCATAACCACTTGAGGTGCGAGGGAGTTTGGTAATAAAATCCATAGCTAAGTTCTCCCATTTCCACATGGGAATTTCCGGTTGTTCAAGTAATCCGGAAGGACGTTGGTGTTCGGCTTTGACTTTGAAGCACGTTAGACATTTGGCAACATAGAGAGCAATGTCTTTCTTCATACCGGGCCACCAGTATTGTTGGCGAAGATCTTGGTACATTTTATCCGCACCAGGATGAATAGAATAACGAGTCTTATGAGCCTCGTTCATGAGAAATGTACGGAGACCATCGCGTTCGGGAATCCAAATACAGTTCAAGTAATAAAGTAAACCATTGGGTTTTGATTCAAGCTGAAGTTCAACACCACACGACATTTCCTCGTACATGTTACCCTCGGTGACTGAGACGTGTTGAGCTTCTAAGATGCGATTTTGAATGTCAGTTTGAATTCGGACACATTGAAGCATGACATGGTCCTTTCGACTCAAAGCGTCGGCTACAACATTCGCTTTGCCGGGATGGTAACGAATCTCGCAGTCATAGTCGTTAAGGAGTTCAACCCAACGTCGTTGCCTCATATTGAGTTCCTTTTGGTTGAAGATGTGTTGGAGACTTTTGTGGTCGGTGAACACCACACATTTCGTGCCATAGAGATAATGTCTCCGAATCTTCAATGCAAATACAACCACACCCAATTCGAGATCATGCGTTGTATAATTCTTCTCAGGAATCTTAAGTTGCCTCGATGCATAAGAGATTACTTTGCCTCGTTGCATGAGGACACAACCGAGACCTTGGTTGGAGGCATCACAGTAGACAACTAGATCATCATTCCCATCAGGGAGAGTCAAAATTGGAGCATTGCACAACTTTTGCTTGAGGGTTTGGAAAGCTTCTTCTTGTTTTGGTCCCCATTCATAAGTTTTACCCTTGTGGGTCAAAGCGGTAAGAGGGACAGCAATCTTAGAGAAATTTGAGATGAAGCGAAGATAATATCCGGCAAGACCAAGAAATGAACGAACTTCGGTGGGGGTCTTCGGGGCATTCCAATTCTTAACCGCTTCGATCTTAGCAGGGTCAACATGAATTCCCTTGTCGTTGACGATATGACCAAGAAATTGAACTTCTTTTAGCCAAAATTCACATTTAGAGAATTTGGCATATAGTTGTTCCTTCCTCAAGAGATCCAAAACCAGTCTAAGGTGTTGCTCATGGTCGGTTTAGTCTTGGAATAGATTAAGATATCGTCAATGAAGACGATCACAAATTTATCAAGGTACGGTTTGCACACATGATTCATGAGGTCCATGAAGACCGCGGGTGCATTGGTTAGTCCAAAAGGCATGACCATGAACTTGTAGTGTCCATACCTTGTTCGGAAAGCAGTCTTTGGAATATCTTCCTCTTGTACACGGAGTTGGTGATAACCAGATCGAAGATCAATCTTCGAGAAGCAAGTAGAACCTTGAAGTTGATCAAAGAGGTCATCAATTCTAGGCAAAGGGTAACGGTTCTTGATGGCGAGCTTGTTGAGTTCGCGGTAGTCAATACACATGCGGAATGATCCATCTTTCTTTTTGACGAATAAGACGGGTGCACCCCACGGTGAATGACTTGGACGAATGAATCCTTTGTCGGAGAGCTCTTGGAGTTGACTTGCCAGTTCTTGCATTTCAGAAGGTGCAAAACGGTAAGGAGCTCTAGCCACGGGGTTAGCTCTGGGCGCAAGGTCAATGCGAAATTCTACTTTTCAAACGGGTGGAAGACCCGATAGATCTTCAGGAAATACTTCAGGAAAATCCCGAATGATGGGAATGTCTTGGATTCTCTTCTTCTTGACATCCTTTTGGACGGTAGTGCATGACATTAACTTTAGTCCTTTGCAAGGCTTTTCACCAAAGACTCTTAACGTTTCTCCCGATGATAGAGGTATTCGGATGCACTTCTCGAAACAGATGACTTCGGCATGATGATTTGATAGCCAATCCATGCCAATGATGATATCAAAACTTCCTAGTGGCATTGGTACAAGGTTGATTGGAAACGTATGATCATTAAGTTCTAGGGAGCAATCATAGATAATGGAGTCAATTGTAAGAGAGTCACCATTTTGCTATTTCGACGGTAAAGGTTTTCTCTACTTGGGATCATGTCTTTGCAAGTAAGGGTTCAAAGTTAAGTGACACAAAACTTTTATCGGCACCGGTATCAAATAAAATGGAGGCATATTGACTATTAACAAGGAACGTACCATTGACCACATCATTGTTGGCTTGAGCTTCATTGGCGTTTATGTTGAAAGCACGCCCACGAGCTCCGCCTTGCCTAGCATTGATAAATCTTGGGCACTGGTCACGGAAATGATTTGGGTCGCCACATTCATAACAAGCACGCCCATTTGCAACAGCGGGAACACCTTTATTAGCCACTTGCGGGTTGGTTCGATTTGGTGGGTTGACCTGGCCCGCAAGAGCTTTGGCCCTACAAACATTGACCGTATGGCCATATTTCCCACAATGAGTGCAAAGGCGGCATGGGATGCTTTGGGGATGATGATAGTTGTATGTGGCACAAAGTGGGTAGATCCCAACATATGGCTTTTTGGCTGGTGCTTGAACCATAGGAGCAACTTGGTTAACAGGTATAGTAGGAGTGACCATAGCATAGTTTCTAGCCTTTCTTTTCTTATTATGTCGGGAGGGTTCAGTTGTGGCTTCTTTGTTATGGGTGGAAGGAGTTGCAGTGTCGGAGACTTTCTTTGTGCCCTTTTTAGTAAGAGTCCCCGCCTTCACATGGTTATCGGTTAAGGTAGGGATAAACGGATAGCATCTTCAAGTGTTGCGGGATTTCTCCCTATGACGGTATCTTGAATTTACCTAGGTAATCCACCAATATATTTTTCAATGCAGCGGGATAAAGGTGTGACCATGTGGGGCACGAGAAGACTCAACTCATGGAACCGAGTTGTATATGCCAAGCTTTCACCACTATCATGGGCAAGATCCCAAAATTCGGCTTCGAGTTTCTTTACTTCGATTCGAGGACAGAATTTTTCAGTCATTAGCCTTTTAACCTAATCCCAAGGTAAGGCCATTGCTACATCCACACCTCTATTCCTCTTTTCCCCATTCCACTACGTGAGCGCCCATTTTTGTAAGACACTTGTGGCATGTCGAACACGAAGATTGTTGGGGCAGTCACTATTGAGAAAGGTATTCTCAATACTTTCCAACCATTGAAGAAGTCCCGTAGCTCCTTCGGTACCATAGAACTTAAGAGGATTGCATGAGTTGAAGTGTTTGACGGTGTATTGTGGTGGGTTGGCACCACCATTTCCACCTTTACCACCATTAGCCCCATGGTTACCATTAGTGGCACCATTAGCTTGAGTGAGTTGAGTTACGAGTTGTGCAAGGATGGTAGCGATGTCGGTGTTGGTGTTGGTCACGGGAGCACGACGGGGAGGCATTCTACAGATTTTCACAAGACAAGAAAAGATGTAAGAACTTATGAATGTTGTTTGGGTTTAAAAGAATAAGATAACAAATAAAATAGTAATTCATAGTTGGGATTGTACTCAATTAGTGATATAATCGCTTGAATACTATGACACATTAAGGTTAATTAAACTCATATATTTTTCAAGGAGACATGCTTTAGCCTATAAGTAAACACTCATCCCTGGAATTCCCAGGAAATCATACGGGTCCCTCGGTTGATTGGGATTTATGCGAAATGCTTTCCTAGACAGAAAGCCCAGAATACAGGTGTCACCCTTCCAGATTGCACATGTCCTCAAATAATTAACAAAGTTTAAAAAACTTAATGAGGGTATAAAAAGATTTTTATAGTTTTAGATCCATGAAGTTTCCACATGCTAAGAAGATGTTGATAGAGAAGTAGATAAGGATATTATGAGGTTTTAGGGTATAGGTAGGGATATTGTTTATTTAATTTATTATTTAAGTATAGTCGAATAAGTCATGAATTTCTAATAAGTAAGGTATCAAAAACGAAATAATAACTAATCATAGTAAGCATGTAACACATAGCATGTAACACATAACATGTAGCACATAATCATATAAACATGAAGCATGACATAAGTGGGTGTCCTAAGGTTATAGTCTAGGTCGAGAGTGTCTAATAACCTAGTTCCTTATAACCAAGGCTCTGATACCAATCTGTCACACCCCAACCGACGGCGGAAACGTCGGGGCGGGACATGTAGACCGTTCATGAGCACAAGGTTGACTAAATTGTAATATTTTAAACATCAATTTCATTTCAAATAATCCAAATACAACCAAATCCAAGAAAGAACATAATTGAAATACATAAAATTCTTTATTCAAATTAACTAAGTCCAAAGCCTATGTGTAGCATGTCTTGATCAAACTCACATATTAGCACCTGAAACATGAATAAAATAAGGTCAACTAAAAAGTTAGTGAGCATACACAGGTTTGTATATAGATAGCATATAGATTGTAAATAAACAAATCCTTACATAACATGATAAAATAAGGCATTTATGGGGAGCAGCTATTGTGTAACCAAGTACAATCAAACCTTTGTAACTAGCATGCAAAATTATGTTGTCGGTAACAATTACCCCAATCTGGGTGGGTTTGTCAGACTCAATAGATCTATCATTGTTTACCGTCGGCTTGAATAGTTAATGATTACACAAAAGTTAGCACAACTAGCACGCAGGCATAAAGCTCAAATTGCACACATGAATGTAAAGGGGATTTGTATTTGTGTAGCCTGTGTAAATATAAACAATAGTATTGTATAATGTTCATGTTCCACCCCAAAAAGTGTAAAAGAGTAAAAGGGGCTATGTAATACTCACTTGATTTGAAGGTGTAGCTAACACGAGATATTAGATAGAAGCGGGGTCCTCGTAATGCACAACATTAACCTAGAGTGTAATATGTATTGAATCAATAGTGTGCACAATAGTCTATGTCTAAGTCTAAGGTTAAATTAGATGTGTGTATAAGGGATTTGAAGTTGTAGGTGTTAGTGGGTTGTACTTGAACGGTGTTGTATAAAATTTGGGTTTGGAATAACTAAATAATAAAATTATTATTTGCTTACTTAGTTATAAAAATAATGTAAGTATTAGGGGTGATTAAGTGTAACCTAAACAAATAGTCTTTTTGTTTAAATGTAAATTAAATAAATAATTGTAACCTTATTTATTTATTTATAAAATATGTAACTCAGTCATTTAGTTATAAAAATGTATTAAATGTTTTATATTAAATATAAATTTCTTTAATTTATTCTCATAGGGATGTTTAAATAAATTTTGTAAATAATAATTAAGTGTAGGGTTTAGCAATAAATATAGATTAAATTTTGTAAGTTTTAAATAAATAATTTCTATTTATTTTAGAATAGAAATTTGATCTTTTCAAATAATGTTAATATAAATCTTCATAAAATCAATTCTTTTTATTTAAAAATAAATTCGAAATACCTATTGTTTTTAAAATATGGAAATAATTATTCTGTCAAGAATTTTTTCACACACACGACTGCGCCTGGGACAAGGCACGATCGTGCTAGGACCACGGGCGCGACCGTGCTAGTCAGGGACGCGACCGTGTTGACCAATACAGAGGGTGTAGCTAAGCTGTTCGCTAGGCACGACCGTGTCTGGGCCAGACAGGTGTGTCTGGGCCAGACACGACCGTGTCTAGGGTTCTGAGGCACGACCAAATCTAGCCAAGGGCCTGACCGGTTCTGAGTGTGCGAGGCACGACCGCGCTCATATTTGGAGCGACCGTGTCTCATGAAGCACGATCGCGCTAGAATGCTAGCGTGACCGTGTCTGTTCCAAAACAGATTCAATTTGACTAATTCTTATATTGTTAATGTCGGAATTCATGGGGCTTTCACCCATTAGATCATCACGAGTCTTTTTGTATAGATTAATTGTATTTAAAATGTGTCTAAGGTTCGATTCGATTAAATCATTTTTTAACAAAATATAGATTCGGGTTCGTGGTGATTTCCATATTGCAAGCCCAAATTAAGATGGGGCTTTTGATCTATGAACTGAAACGAGTGAGAAAAGGTTTCAATTACCCGGAAGAGTAGCGAATTGATAGCGAACGGTAGGGAGGAGTTCCGGCGTCGGCGAGCTTGGCTTCCGGCGTCTTCTGCTACGATTCCGGTTGCTTCAAATGGGTCAGTAGCCTCTGGGAGAATCGTGTAGCGTTTGGTTGGGGGAATTTCACTCCAGAGTAGGAGGATCGATGTTCAAATGAGAGGATTTTGGTTTTCTTGAGATGAATCGGGTTTCTGATGTTAATGATCACAATTGACAACATTATTTTCTTTGTTAATGAAAGTGAAACGTATATCGGTTATGAAACTCAACGATCTCACGTTTAAAATTGTATTTACGTTTCAACTGGTACTAGGCGCGACCGTGCCCAAGCGAGGCGCGACCGTACCTAGGCACCGGGCGCTATCGTTCTAAAGCGAGTCACGCGACCGTGCCAAAGCACTTGGCGCGACCGTGCCAGAGCGAGGCGCGACCGTGCCTATTAGGGTTTCTTGTTACTTTTCAACATCAAACCTTGTAACTTTAGTCTTTGACATATTTGTATAAATAGATACTTATGTAGTGTTTAGTAGGTTATAACCGAGTAAAATTTGCGGATTTGCATTGAAGTATAGTATTTAATTGATGGTACGAATAGAACAAAACAGTGCACTAGAATTGGATTTGGAATGCATTACATTGAATCGAAATACAGATACTAAAAATCACATGGAACGAGCCTCTAAAGTTGAAAGCTTATAGACTATCTCCTTATCTTGGTTTCTCTAGCGTTTTGACCTTTCTACGAGCATTTCTTGCTTAACCGGGCACTATGAGGTGTGGGAATCGAACCGGGATCGTCGGGAGTGGGCTAGGGATCACCTGAGACGAGATTTAGAAGTTGGAAGTTGTTTGTGATGAAGAAAAAAGAATGTGTTCGACCAGCTATTTATAGGCTGTGATTCGGGTCTATGTCGGACCGATATGAAAAGGGATGTCGGTCCGACATCCAGCTATGCATGCGTCAGCCCTATATGTCCAACTCTGATTGGACCGAACATATTTGGCGGCCATATTGGACCGATATGTGAACCATGTCTGTCCGATATCCAGGCCCATGTCCCATCAATAGGGTTGAGTCATTGGACACGTGTCAACACCTCATTTTGTAGCTACGAGGAGGTTGTCGGACGAATATGCATCGATGTCGGTCCGATAACCGACATTGGGTTAATTGCAGACCGATATGAGAATGAATGTCGGTCCGATATCTTACCATATTTCATTTCGGGCCGATATGAACATGGATGTCGGTCCGCTATGGGACTTAGTTTAGCAACGGTCCGATATCAGGGTTTAGTTTCACTTCGGACCGATATGGTAATCGATGTCGGTCCGATATCAACTTAGATTTTCTAAATTTTCCCTTTTCAACCCTATACTTTTTTATACTTTAGATACACAAGTCCTTAGAGGTTCTAATCTTGCCATTTATTGGATATTTTTGTGGCAGGTGTTACTTGAACGGCTGATTTTGCTTGGGGAGGGGATTGGGTTGCACCATTTTTGAATGGGTCATGGGTGGCCCTTGACCCATGGATGGTCCAATAGGTTCGAATACGCGTAATTTATTCGCTTTTCGAATTTCAGAGTTTAATTAAGGAAAGTTTTGTAAACGAAAATTGTTTTATATAATGAAATGAATGTGTTAGTCATTTAAAACACAATTTAACGTCAAGTTAGACGTAGTTGTCGATTGTGGACGGTACTTGATAAACGAAGGTTTAGAAGGCGAACAAGCACGCGAAAACACTAACTAGTACTTTTAGGCATCAATTTGCATTGTTTGAACTCTAAGAACATGTTTGAGATGTTTGGGGTGGTTTTATGTGTTTTAAATGAGTTTCAATTGATCTCAAAAGTCTAAGTGTAGTCCTAGAATAATCCACAACTAAGCATAAGTCTTTACAAACAACTATAAGCATAATGTTTCACATGTGAAGTAGATACGTATGAATAAGATTTCAAGTATAATGAACTTTCAAAGAATTCTCATTGATAAGGTCGTAACAAGTACATTATCGAAAGTATGAAATTTAGAAATGTTACATTTTACTTGTTTATTAATTCACTTAAGTTATCATCATCAAGTTTGTACCTACATGAAACCCTTAACAAGGATCATTTGGTACCCATGTTTCATGGGCCGTGGATTGTTAGAACTAAACAATTCAACTCTTACCTATATTGGCGCTATATTTGCGCAACTTTGATTGTTGATTTGTAAAACACATGATTATTTAAAAAATATCTTCTCTTTGAAAATTTTCAAATCTTGTGTTATAATAAATGTTATTTATATTTGTATGAAAATTTTAGTGCCTATTCGTATAATTATGAAAGTGATTATCATTTCTCCTCGGACAATTGTAGGACCTTTATTTATTAATGGATAAATATTTGTTGTTCGTTCTTGGGTAAGAATTGTATGTCTTTTTCGGTTTATAGTCATTATGTAGACTTGTTTAGTCCATGAGATTTCTTAATATGAATGACTATGTTTTGATTACTACTTTTGTTTGATAAGGTAGCAACTTTTGCAGTGTTATTTTTTTATTTTCTTACCTTACACAAAAACAATCGGTTTAATTTTGTTAGAAATAGCAACATTTGATTTGCTTGTGAAACACAAACCACTTTGTCACTAAATAGCTTTAGTGATCTTGGAATGTCATTTAACATTTTACTAGTTTTATCAACTGAAGAAAATGTTCGTTCATGGAATTGGAAATATTTCTTTGTTTTTACATGAGTTATTTTCTTGTTTAAAATTTGATAAGACTTACATTCTTGTAATTTCTCTTTTTCCTTCCTTAAATCTTTTTTTTATCGAAATTTATAATTTTATTCTTTAAAAAGTCATTTTCCGTCACCTCCTTTACAAGATATTTTATTTTACTTATTAAGACACCATTTTCATTTATGATCTTTGAAATAAGATCACACAATCCATCATGTTCTAATTTCAACTCATCATAATTATCAAATAAATTATCTTCACTATAATAGTTCGAGTTGGAAATTACCTCATTTGTCTCACAATATGAGACAAATTTCTTCCTTTATTTTATCATTTTTGTCTTCTTTACTAGATGACTTCTTGGAGTGATTTGTTTTATGCGCCATTGACTTGTCATTCTCTTTCTTGGTAATTTCATAATCTTTCTTCTATGGTGACTTCATACACTCTATGAGTTACCAATCAACTCATCCAATTATCCAACTGGTGTCTAAATCTTTTAACCTTTCAACATTCACCTTAGCTTTTTATCTTGGATGTAGGGCTCTTAAAAATTTCCTTACAAGGTTCTTGTTAGAGTAAATAGTTCCAAGAGATTCAAGATTTGGAATAGTATTATTAAATCAAATATAACCTACAAGTAATTCCATTTTGGTATCCATAACTTGAGGATGATCTTGATGAACGTTAACAAGAGTCTTTCTGATGCAGTTTCGAAAGCAATCAAATGACTCAAGAAACAAATGATGATATTCAAACGATTTTCGAACCGAATGTAGAAGCATGTTTTAGTAACTATAGATAAAATTCTATGTATCGGTGTACATGGCTAATACGCAGTAGGGTATTCCTGAGTACTTATCCTACACACCAGTTTGGTCCTGCGTACTTAGTAAGTACGCAAGAATTTTGTCTTGCGTACTTGTCAAGTACGCATGCGTACTTAGACAAGTATGCAGGTATTGTTCCTTCCCCTATAAATAGAAGATTTGTCTTCATTTGTAGGTGAAACTGCAGGAACCAGGTTGAGAGGTGTCCGGGCGGGACGAGCTCTCCCGCCCCTGGACCGTGAGCTTAGAAGAGAGATGTGTGCTCTTTCGGTATGTCGTCTGTAATACGGGATGATTTCTATGTTATGGATTACGTATCGTTTCATTATCTTTCGTCTTTGTTCTTGTTTCTCTGTCTTGTTCTTCATGTTCAGACACAAATCACAGAATAGATCCGTGTATTTCCGCTACGCGACGAGGCTCCCGGGACCTACACCGAATGATTCAGTCGGGAAGCTTAAAGCTTACAAATTCATTAATAAAAATAATCAACTAAAGAGTTAAACAACCATATAACCCTATTTATACGAAACAAAGAAAAAAGATAAACTAGGAAACAAGGATTATAAAATAGGAATTTAAATTTTGAATAAATAATAGAAGATATTACTCTTGATCTTTTATCTCTTCCAAAGAAAACATGGCCTTCCATCAACTCGACTTATTCATAATTGGGCCCGGGTTCGGTGCGGGTTCTGATCTGGTTAGAACTCGATGCTCCTGCGTCATACTCCTCTTCTTGGAAAATACTCGACCACGAGTCTTGTAAAAACCACCTGAATCTAAGGGAACATTAACTCGATCTTTATTCATTATAATCACGACCCTCTTGAATAGTTCAACTTCATGGTTCGCTTCGCATGACTTTGAACCCATACCACCTAGGTCTATTGGGTTGCTACGTCTCCTTCTCTCTACCTCCTTAAATAAATAATAAAAGATAGCTTGAATGTTAAAAGAATAATAAAAAATATTCTTAATCTTGAATTCAAATAAGCTATCTTATCCACACTCCAAGATTTTTTCATCATAGGTCGTCGTTCGGGTGAGGTCAGATGCTCTCGCATCACTTTCATATATCGTCAGTGATTTTGTAAAATAAATTCCTTTCAAACTCTTTTTTAGCAAAGCATTATAGAGTATAACTTTTCCCTTAAAGACTTTTGAAATCATTTCTTTTTCATAAAAATCACCATCTTCAAGTATATCCTAAAGATCTAGATCTTTGGCTTTAACATATGTTTTAAAATATTGTTTCCAAGAAAAAAAAAATCTTCTTTAAAGTTTAGTTTTAAAAACTGGTTTTTTAAATTGTACCGGATTAGGCTTAGAAATTGTTCAACCGGTTATATCTGGTTATACCGGGTGGTTTAACCGGGTTGACTAGTAGACCTATAATTTCATAAAAGTACAACTTTAACTCAAAAAAATAATCCAAAAATACATGATTCCATGATAAAAAATTCCAAAAGTTAATCCATAATCAAAGATTATCCAAAATTACTCAATTTTTAAATAAAGATTTTTTAAATAAAAGTGCATAATTGTTTTATGTCATTGGAGTGTTGAATGTATTAATTTCATTATTGCTTAAAAGATAAAAATTCACCATAGTCGTCGTCCTCATCAACAAGAGCATAACTATTTTCGTTTCTTACACTATTAAATAAGAATATTTATCGCTTAAATGTTTTTAACAGCAAGTAGAATGATGATGGTTAAACATAGTTTTTACATGAGCCGTTATTTTCTGAAGAGTAGCATATCAATTGATTTTTTTTAAACTGGATTGTAAGTAAATTAATTAATCAACAAGCCTTCTGTTTGTGACTTTATGTGTATCCCGGCAAAAAAAATTCTTTTAAGATTAAACATAATATTTTACTTCTAACTAAAACCGGTACAACGGTATAACCTGGTATTACCGGGAATACCGGCGGTTCAACTAACATACCGGTTTTTCAACTTACCGGGCTATTGGTCGAGACCCGGTTTAACCGGTATTACCGTCCGGTTTAAACCGGTTTTTAAAACATTGCTTTAAACATAGGTGGTCTAAATATAAAAAATCCCTCTCAAAATTTTTATTTTGATCCGTGCATCTAACTCAAGTTTTCAAAATAATTTTTTGTTTGAAATTTTTTTAAGTTTCTCTAATACCAATCGTAGAAAACTAAAAGGGGGTACGTTATTTTCTTTTTTATAAAATTCTTCTTTTAATTATTTATGTATGAAAGAAATTTGTGATATGTATTAAATAAATATATAGGCAAGTATGTAAAGAGTTTTGGTACATAAAGGCAAAACCGGTTTATAGATGTTCTAGTAGATGTTAACAAATTCACATTACGTCCCGATTCTCCAGTCAAGATTTTGCTCCACTAGTTGTTTCCATTAAACGGAAGGGATCACCAGTACAAGAACGTCTTACTAGTTAGAAGGTAGTAATCATCTTCTACAACATATCATTAGTTAAAGGTAGTGTTCATCTTTTTTAATATTATATGTCAAGATACTTGTTTTTACAGTTCTTACTATGTCAAGATAGTGATCTTCCACAACTATACACTATATATACCGTTAACATAGTTTTCAACTCACTACTACGATAAGATTAATTAACAATGATGGTGAGTATCAAATATAAGAGTGGATAATAGTAAAAACTTGAAGTTCACACTCTTCTTCTCTTTCTTGCTCTTTTTTATCGTCACTCTAGATCTTGAATATTCGATCTTCTCAGCTAATATGATAATTTAAAAGTAACTAGAGAAAGATTTATTTGATAGTTGTTTGAAAATGCTTTTAGCCAGAGGGGTGAGTATAAATCTTGGACAATGTCTAAATTTAAATTTAATATGCAAAGAAAAAAAGTCTTGAGACTGCCGAGTTGGCGGTCAACTGCCAATCGACCGCGAACACCCAGGACCACTTTATGGTCTGCACTTTGGACGTTGTATGTTGTCCAATTTACACTCCAAAGTCATTTCCACTGTACAAATATAATTATGTTTAACCCCATACTCAAAGTGTAAAAGCCTATATGAAAATGGCAAGATTGTCTTTTGTTTTTTTTGTTAAACAATGAAGATGCTTACCATTTTGCTGAAAGTTATTTCTAGTTGGTCTTTTTTTTACTAACCATGGTGCTTTAAAGGCTATTGACATCTTGTGATAATCAAAATCGTTAACTTGCCTCTAAATATACATTCATTTTCTAGATTCTTAACAATATTCTATCATCAGACCAAGAAAAGAATTTCACTCATTATGCACAGATACAAACAATGTTTTAAAAACCGGTTTAAACCAGAATCTAAGCAGGATCAAGGTTAGTACCTTAAACCCGGGATGTCTCATGTATTGGATTTACACAAAAGCAAACAGTTCTTATACTTTAAACATTCAACAACAACGGAAATTGACGCCATTACATCTTCTTAAAACGCAACCAATTAAAACATGTGTGCAATACGTTCATCATTTATACCTTTCATTCCATTTCATTTCATTTCTCGTCCTTTCATCACTCTTAGGACTTGTAAGTTCCAAAGGTAATTACATATCATCACCCTTAAGACACATAGGTTCATAAAGTCTTACCATTCACCATTCATGGGTGACGTTAACCCCAAGTGACCGTCGCCACTACCTTCGACAGTTGTACAACTGTTATACCCATTTATAGGCCACATAGATGTTACCTCGGTTATACTTATGATACTATGGCTTTCCCATAAGTCAACAAATATGCATATACACATACACTAACACACAAATACACACTCATACACGTACATACACTAACACATGCATATACACACATACAGTAACACACACTCATATGTGTATATACACTAACACATGCACATACACACATAAACACTTATGCATATACACATATTGTAACACACATACACTCATATCGTAGACACACATACACAAACTAACACATATGCATATACACATACAATAACACACACATTCATACACTAACATATATGCATATACACATACAGTAACACACATACATATACATATTATATTAATAATAATAATCCTTAACTATTATTTAATTATTAATTTTATATTAAATTTTAGTAATAATAATAACCTTTAATTACTAATAATTTTAGTTACTAATATTATAAATTTTATTAATAAATATGTTAAATGAATTAAAAAATAAATAATTACTTTTGTGGGAAACTTGTCGGAAATATTGATATATTCCGACAAATTTCCGACAATTTTGAAAAAAAAAATCTATTTTTTAAATATTAAATAAATAAATAACTTTTTTTACTAAATATATTAAACAAATTTAAAAATAAAAAATTACATTTGTGGGAAACTTGTTGCAAATAGTTACATATTCCGACAATTTTCCGACAATTTTGAAAGAGCATATTTTTTAAATATTAAATAAAGAAGTTTACTTTATTAATAAATATGTTAAACGAATAAAATAATAAAAAAATTACTTTTGTGGGAAACTTGTCGGAAATATTTGTATATTCCGACAATTTTCCGACAATTTTGAAAAAAAATCCGATTTTTTAAATATTAAATAAATAAGTTACCTTATTTAATAAATATATTAAATAAATTTAAAAATAAAAAGTTACGCTTGTGGGAAACTTGTCGGAAATAATTATGTATTCTGACGATTTTCCGACAATACTGAAAAAGCCTATTTTTTATATATTAAATAAATAAGTTAACTTTATTAATAAATAAGTTAACAAATAAAAAAAATACAAAAAAATACTTTTGTGGGAAACTTGTCGGAAATATTTCCAACGATTTTCCGACAATTTGCAAAAAACCAATTTTTTTTAAAGATTAAATAAATAAGTAACTTTATTTAATAAATTTATTAAACCAATTTAAAAATATAAAATTTCATTTGTGGGAAAATTGTTGGAAATAATTATATATTCCGACGATTTAAAAAAAAACATATTTTTTAAATATTAAATAAATAAGTTAAAGTATTTAATAAATATGTTAAACTAATTAAACAAATAAAAACTACTTTTGTGGGAAATTTGTCGGAAATAATTATATATTCCGACAATTTTGAAATAAAACTTATTTTTAAATATTAAATAAATTAGTTAACTTATTTAAATAAATATATTAAACGGACTAAAAAATCAAAAAATATTTTTATGGGAAACTTGTCGCTGGATCGTTGGAAGTAGCTTATAATTGGCGACGGAATAGTGACAACTTTATTTTTGTTGGAATTTTGTCGAAAAATTGTAGGAAATCTTATGGTCACTTTTTTGTTTTTTGTTTTGTTAAAAAGTTGTCGTTAACTCGTGAGAAATTGCATTTGTCAGTAATTTGTCGGAAACTTTTGTAGGAAAAACACATATTTTCTAGTAGTGATAGGTGAACTTATTCGTGTGAAAGCACACCTAGAATCTATTCTCGCTCAAGGAAATAATTTGTGCATATACCCTTTACTATGTATTATCCATGTGTTTAAGCTATATTAAACCTGATAAATCATTTAACTATATTAAATGAAAATTTTAATTGTATTAAACGCTTTAAATGCAATTTAAAAGGTTTGATGGCAAACCATCTATATATTGCAGCAGTCCAGACCCACTAGTTAGATGGTCAATATACGTAACTTGATGCTTCTTAGTATAACACAACTGGTCACCGTCTATTAATGTTGGTCAAACCATAAGGTCAACATAAACTTTACTTAATTAAAAGAAATGAAAATAGTCCAGGTAAATTTGTGGCTTGGAGCAAAACCTAGCTACGAAAGTCTGATAGTTTTAGATCGATGTTTGTTTAAGTAGGTAAGAGGCATGCATAATTTTGAAATTTACATCGACTAAAAATTGTGTGTCACATATATAAATAATAAATCCATATAATTATTTCTATTTAAAATTGTCACTGGAGTTTCAAACAAATTTATCTCACTTAATTTTTAAAGGCCGATTCTAACCACACACGGAATATTGCTAATTGGACCCGCCGTCGCGCGATACGCCCTCGTATAGGTCAATACGAGGGCGTATAGGGTTTAGTCTCTGACACCAGAATGACACGTGTCATTCTCTGTGTCCCATACGGTTCGTATTGCCCTATACGCCTTGTATGAGGCAGGGCTCAATATTTTTCTTCAAAAGTTGGAAGATTTTGTGGTAAATAATCCTATACGTGGCGTATAGACCTATACGCCACGTATAGGATTATTTATTTAATTATATTTTTTTTATAATAATATATTATTTTGTATTTTAATTTATATAATTTTGTTAATATAAGTTTGTTATCTATTTATAAATTTTATAAATTTTATATTTTTTTTAAACATTTATTATATTTTTACAGTATAATCAAACAAAATATTAAACATTACAAACCAAACAAAATATTAAACATTACAAACCAAACAAAATATTAAACATTACAAACAAACAAGTAAACTAAACATTATATACATTACATCATAAAATTAAATATATACATCAAAATGTTTTACATACATAACAACGAAATAAATAAAATACAAATAAAAGAACTAAACCTAATCGGCTCCGGCGTCACCCTGACCTGCCCCAAAAATAGAAAAAGAAATACGATCCGGATCCTCAATATCCGGCGCCTCCCCGGGTAGAGGCTGCAGCCCAGTCTCTGAATAGATGAACGTCGAAAGAAACTCGACGACAAGCTCTCGGTATGTCTCCTCAAAAGAAAGGTCAAAAAGACGCGACCATGGCGTGTCCTCACTATCACACGCGTTCATAAGAGCTTTGTCACTGTCTGTTACTATCACACGCGGCTCCATACACTTTTACAACATTACTTTTATTTGAAGTAACACCCAGACGAAGTTTTCCTCCCGTTCTTTTGATATAAATGCATGAGCGACACAAAATGACTGGTGTGGAGGTCACACCGACCACTTGGACAAATGGAAGTTTGTACATGTTTGTTTTGTATGTCGCGTCGATCATCAACACGTGCGGGAATGCACGCCACATCTCGTACGATTTCGGATGAACAAAGAATATCTCCTCCACACTATTTGTGGCAGGATCTTCTCGAGTATAGTAGACGTATTTTTTTGAAGAAAGCAGGTTTTCCAGAATCTGTATTGGAGTTTCACCGACTCTCGTTTCATTTTTTATCTTTTGTATTGCATTATAAATGTTATTTTTAATGCAACTACTCTCTGGGTTTTGTTCCCTTATAGTTGCTAGAATGTTTCGTGGCAACATGTTTTGCGAATACAACTTCCCCACCAAAAGTTGTTCCGACTGAGACAGTCTCCTTGCAAACGAGTGCGCCTCAAGATGTTGACTATGATCGTGGTTATGACTGTCATCCTTCACCGTTAATTTCCAATCACCAGTATTTTCTTCGTACTCTCCTTCCAATTTAAAGGGACAACCAATTTTCTTGCTACCGGCACGTCTAACCGTGGCAGTAGACGCACGTTCGCAGTGACGGTCACACACAAGTCACACCTTGATAAACGGTTCCGTCGGATCGTCACCTTTTCTCCTCGATCGTCGGGTGACAATGACGTAAGCATTGTCACGTCCTCTCCGGATAGCCCAATCAACCAACTGTTCACGAGACTGAAAATTCTGGTTAGTTTTATAAGACATATTTTGATTATTTTGTTCTTCGTCTTCGGAGTCATCGGTTTGTTGTGTCGGGTAAGAGACTTCATCGTATACGTATTCGTTCGTGGGTCGTGTAAGGTAAGACGGTTCACCGTATACGAACTCGGGATTGCTTAGTGGCTCGTTCAAATCTGGAAGCCTTACCCGTTGATGAGAATAAACGTTGGACGAGACCTCCTCCTGGTTCACTTCTTGAACGCCAAAACTTTGCGGATTGTTTTCCACCGACTCGTTAGAATATACCTGAAAACCGTAGTTACCATCCCACCACCAAGACATGTTTACAATTTTTGAATTTTGAAAGCATACGTTCGGTTCGAATGAGAATTCTGCATGGTTAAATACACAAAATTTGGGCCTATACGCATCGTATAGCCCAATACGATGCGTATAGGGTACGAGGTGATGTGACCAGTGGCAGAAGGTACATTGTACCCTAAACTGCAGCGTATTGCCCTATACGATGCGTATACGATGTTTGAATGACCAGGTTATAAGAGAATGTCGGGCATGAGAAATTGTGAAGGGCTATATGCATCATATTGCCCTATACGATGCGTATATGGCCAAGTCCGAGTAGAATTCTTCGTGTGTGGTTAGTAGTCCCCTTTTTAAATTTTGTTGAATAGAACATCTTAAAACAATATTAGATTTTGATTGGAGAAAAGGATGGCGATGAAGTGCATGATAGATGTTGGTGGATCAGGTGGCAATGTCTGCCCCTCTTATCACCATCGCCTGGATTCCTGCCATCTCTTTCCCTAGAAACTAACCATACTCTCATTAAATAAATTTTATAGAATAAATGTTAAAATATTTAAATAATAAGAATAATAATAATAATTAGTTTCTAGCTAAAAGTATGTTCCGCGTCCATGTTTATATTTTAGCTACATATACTCCACAGATTTCCTATGAATCAAGTTCATTGCCAGAAAGTGATCACTAAAAAAATTAAAAAAAGTTAAAAAGAAAACTCATTTTGTAATTAAATGGTCAATTACAAAAATACTAAATTACATAAAACAACCTTTAGGTATATACCAAACTACACCCGCATACCTTAATCTTCATTAATTACACTGACACCATTTATCTATATGTTTTGTATCAAGTTATAACCTTTAGACTAACCGACGTTAGATTTTTCAGTTAAATGACATGTAAATGACTAATTTACCCTTCATTCTTATACTAGGTTAAAACCCATATATTACATGGGTTGAATAAATACAAATTGTTATAAAACATCAGTTACTATGTAAATTTATAAATTCTAAAAATGTTATATAATTATTTTTTTTAAATGTTTTATAGAAAAGAATGAAGAAATGTTCACATTATAAAAATGTTTTATGAATAAACCAACTTTTTTAAAATAAAAAACGTTTTATAAAAGTAGTTTTAAAAATCATTTTATTTAATACGAAACAAAAACTATAAAAAAAAATTAAAAATTTTGAATAATTAATAAGAGAGAGGCGGGAGACAAAAATTAAAAAACTTGTATAATTAATAGGGGAGAGAGGCGGGAAAAAATGTTGAGGATGAATGTGTGAGTGACAAGTGTCCGCTCAAAACTTTTATTTATCATATAGTATAGATTAACAAATTAATATATATATATATATATATATATATGAGACGGTTATCGTACAAAGAGCCTAAATCGTACGAACCATACGAAGGGCCTCCAACCGTCCGAACTCTCGATCGGCGTGGGTAAAACCAGGTGCATCAGCCTAAGAGCTAGGCCTCATTTGCGATGCCGCGAAAATTAATGGTGGTAGCAAGGATCGAACCCGAGTCCTTTAGGGATTTCGGGACTTACCTCAACCACTACACTACAACCTCTTTGGCTGAAATGCATTTTTGTGACCAAAGAATCATAAAGAAAATGGAATTTATCATCCACAACACCACCTCCTAATCACCGTAGTCACGCTATCGGGTGCCGCCGCACTAGACCAACATTCCATTGGCCACTCCCCACCACGGCCTCCACTAGTGATTTGCATCGCTAAAGACACCGGTCACATCATTGAGCATGTGAAAGCTTGTGTGCAGAAAGGAAGAGATGGTAAATTATAAAAAGCATGATACATGGGTATTATATACTTAGTATCAAAAAATTTGGTGTTTTTAAAACCCGTGTATCACGGGTTTAATAAAACCATGTATTACACGAGTTGAATAAAATATAATGTAATGTATTAACACATATACTCATTAAAATGAAATAATGTAAATATTTAAATATATGATTAAAAGTTTTTTATTTGAATCTTAGATGGCTATAAAATTGTTTTCGGTTTGTAGAATTCATGAGAATATATAGAACAAATGAATTGATGATAAACACAATTTTAAATTTAAAAATGTTTAGATAAAAGTTGAAACAAATAATTAATCTAATTACCAAAAATTATGGAGTTAATTATTAATATGAGAGAGGGGTGAGTAAATGAGAATGGGGAGGCCTAGGAATATGATAAGTGTCCTCATATTTTACTTGTTTATTAGATAGTATAGATATAGATATAGATATAGATATAGATGTATAGTTTTTGATGAAATGTGCCAAATAATTGATATTTAAAAAAACACAATTGATAAATACAGTTAATTAAGATAATACAAAAAACAATTTTGCTTTATTAGAGTAAGGGTGAAAGGGGTAGTTTACTCCTTTACCTATTTAATCATCAAAACTGTCCAATAGAATTATGCCATCTCAAAACTACTCATTTAATTAGATTTCATTGGAAACACCCTACTCATTTATTCACAAACTTTTTTTTTAATAAATAAACATTTAAATACAAAAACATACTTTTTTATTAATTAAAAATACAAAAGACAAATAAAAATACAAAAAAAGTAACACAGTAAAAAAAATATCGATTAATTAAACATAATTTTCTTCCGAATCGCTGCTGGCCCACTCCGGTAATGTAGCAAAATGTTCAACAAGATCATATCATAGTCTAAAGCGTGTATCTTGATCCCGCAAATCATTAATTACACCATCGTCTACTACTTCATTAGTTGGAGGGTCCATCACGTAGTTGGGTGAGATTGCATTTCCGTCATGCTTTAAATTCATATTGTGCAATATGATACATGCATAAACCACATTATGTATTTTTTGATGTTTACGTGACCGTTGCGAACGATTAATTATGCCCCGTTTAGATTTTAAAACACTATACCCACTTTCGACATCTTTTCTAGTCGATTCTTAAACTTTCTTAAACATTTTCTTTTTCGAGTCGACAGGGAATGGAAATGATTTCACAAAAACAGACCAAGTGGGGTAAATCTCATCCGCAAGATAGTAGCCACGTTTGTATTCATGGCCATTAACACGGAAAGGACACTTCGGGGCAGTTCCATGCATTTCGTTATCGAACAACGGAGATTGATCGAGAACATTTATTTCGTTATTCGAACCGGCAGGACCACAATACACATGTCAAAACCATACGTCATTTGGCACCACTGCTTCCATCATGATCGTAGGGTATTGGTGATCACCTCTCATAAATTGGGCACGCAAACTAGTCGTACACATCCTCTAAACGACATGCGTACAATCGATGCTACCGATCGTCCATAGAAGGCATTCGCTTCAATTGACGCCCTACCGGAGCTGCCTTAGACTAGGCGTAGTGTTACCAATCATTAGCACTTCCTTTCCGAGAACTTATGTGCCAACCTTCACTTATCCATCTGTAATCCTGCCTTTCTCCCCGTTGCTCTAGCATCACCACGAAATCTAGTTTCATGCACATTATACAAACGTGCAATGTCGTGACTTGTAGGTCTACTTAAAAACTCTTTGCCGTATAACATAGTAATAGAATTGCGAAAGTATTCTAAAAATTCACGAGCAGTCCTAGCGGACATAGATAAATATTCATCATATTCGTCAGAAGGGTTACCTGTAGCGAGTTGGAGAATAGCAGAAGTGCATTTCTGAATCGGCATGAAGCTCTTCTTTAACCTCCTGTCATATCCTCCATGAAACCAACAAAACTTTGAATCCATACTTATATCGCTGAAAATGTTTAAAAACAAATCTTTCGGTAAGCGAAATCTCCGTCTAAACGTATTTGCGTTGTACTTGGGGCATTTGACGAAGTAATCCTTCAACATAACTGTGTTAGCAACATCACGATCACGATGTATAAATTTTTTTCTTTGATTTTACCGTATCCTCAAGCTCGCTAGCCGTAGCGGCAACTTTGGACAAAAACTCAATGACACTTGATTAAGAAGTGTCAGAAAAAAAATCATCAAAACCACTAGAATCAGATAATCCCGAAGGCAAACCAAGAATGCTATAATCAGATGAACATATTTTGTTAAAAAAAATTGGAGTTTTACAAAAATATATGCGTGAAAAAAGGTACTTGTGTTTAAAGAGGAAAGTGAAATATATATAGATGAGAGATATATAAATAATTAATATTTTTTTTAAAACACCCAACTCCCCCCCTCCACCCACCCACCCACCAACGGCTCTCTCCCCAACGGTTCCCAACACCCAACGTCTCTCTCCCTCTCCAAGTAAATTTACTCGTTCAAATAACCTGCCTCCCCTACTCGGCCAATTCAATTTTAAAGGGGGCGGTGTTCCCCTACTTACCGGCCGGCCTACTCCTCATTTGTATCCGGGCTATGCGCCCCTTTCATCCTAAGAGGCTTGTTTGAAATTAATTATGTTAATTATTATTTTCGAACTTATTTTTTAAAGTCAAGTCTATACATTTCTTTTTGAAATCAAAAGCTAGAGTTCCTAAAAACTTTATTTACACGATTTAACATTTTTATATTATTTAAAATATATTCCTTTTCTTGGCAAAACTTTATTAGTTTACATTTATTCACGTGATATATATCATCACAAGTATTTGCAAGAATAAATATAATTCATGTTAATGTGTTATTTTGTTCGCTTTTAAATTTTATTCTGATTGTTAATTGACAACAACAAATATTAACATTTGACATTAGTATCTTTAATATGACCATCCTATTTTGATAATAAGAGAAATATAATTCATAATTGTAATAAAAAAACAGTGTATACCAAATGATATTGTTTCTATGAGAACTATGATGAAAGATAGTAACATAACTCGTTGTATATCTATCTTTTATCATTTTCCAAAGGCGTGTCGTATATAGTCTCTATTATTTCTTTAGCCCAGTATCATTCACCTCTCTCTCTCTCTAAATTCCTTTCTTTCTCTCTCTAAACTTGATCATGTGACCACAAAGATTTTTTGAAATGTTGAGAAAAGTCATATAATGAAAGCTAAAGAGGTGGCTTAAACAGCTGATGACTTGCACTGGAATGGCCTTCTTCTCCAACAATTTCATGTTACACTCCTCCCAAGAAGATGACCATCATGCCCCTACATCTCTCTCTCCAATCCTCCCACCTTGCAGTACCACCACTCAAGATCTAAGTGGTAATTAACTTAACTTACCCTCTCTCTTTCAGAGAACATGATGCAGTGATGTGTTGTGTTGTACAACTCATTTATGCATTAGGGTTTCACCTCCAAAGTTTGTTTTTTTTTTTTTTTGATTTTGAAGGACTAAATCCAACTGGGTTTGAAGAAAGTTTGAATTATTATGGATTAAAAGATGATCTTGGTGCAGGTATGGCATCATTCTTGGGGAAAAGATCGATGTCGTCTTACTCGGGCATGAACAACATAGATGGATGTGATCAAGAAGGGAACATGAATGGAGAAGACGAGTTATCAGATGATGGATCACAGCTTCTTGCAGGAGAGAAAAAGAGGAGATTAAACATGGAACAAGTGAAGACTCTTGAGAGAAACTTTGAATTGGGAAATAAGCTTGAACCTGAGAGGAAAATGCAGCTTGCAAGAGCTCTTGGACTTCAACCAAGACAGATTGCCATTTGGTTTCAAAACAGAAGAGCTAGATGGAAAACTAAACAGTTGGAAAAAGACTATGATGCCCTTAAGAGACAGTTTGAAGCTGTTAAAGCTGAGAATGATTCCCTCCAATCTCAAAATCATAAACTTCAGGCTGAGGTAATATTATCTATTGCACTTGTTCATCAATCATTAGCTCTCCTAATCTTCAGGTGATCACAAAAATGTACATTCTAACCTTTTTTATTTTTTTATAATAGTAAGCAACTTTTTTGCATATCTAATCTATACATACTAATAAATAAAGGATTTTTCATAATACTTGTCGTCTCCGTATTTATTGTCATCATTTTTTCTCACCTCTCTCTCTTAAAAATTCACCTCCATATTTTAATAAAAAAATATATTTAAAGAAAATATGTCGTCTCCATATTCATTGTCATCATTTTTTCCCGCCTCTCTCTCTTATTAAATTCACCTCCATATTTTAATAAAAAAATATATTTAAAGAAAATATTAATTATACTAATAAAACACATTTATTTTAAATTATCTTTTATTATAAGAAAACTTTGAAATCTAATTATGTAACTTTTAAATAATAAAAGAAATTCAAATTATTTTAAATAGTACTTAACGTATTTTCGAAACCCACTTATTTATTAATTTTTATATATTTTGAATTTTGTTTTCTTTCCTTAGTATACAGTAAAATATACACATAAAAATTTAAATATTTTATTTATTGATATTTTTCACCCAATGTGTAGTACACGGAATCTAAGCTAGTGACAATTAAATAAAAGTTTCTTCTAAAACAGTAGTATTTACTAAACTAACTGTAGTAGTTACTTACCCTAAATGATATTACATAACTTTAAATGATTAACATTTTATATTAAAGGAAAGTAAAATTTTTACACAATTTCCAATATTGGGCATGGCAAAAATTTATATCTTTTGGGGGGCAAAATGGTCAATATGGAGATTTAGCAAAATAAGTAAAATTTGTTTAAATATATGTATATCAAATTTCATATCTTCATTTTCATATTCTTGATTTGAGTTTAAAGAAAAATTAAACAAATAAGTCCTGAATATTTTTATTCATTTTAATTAATTATAGAAGGATCTTTTGGTATTGATTAGTTCCACATGCACAGCCAGAATAATTAAAGATTATCAATACCTAAATTAGACATTCATGCTATCCCTTTTAGTGACCATTGTTTTTATTTTTATCCAAGGTAACTTTATATGGAAAACATGCTTTTCCACAAGTAGAAGATATATGATACAAAATTATTTAGTTTTGTATTTTCAAGATTTTAGAACTTTTTTTCATACTCTAAATCTTGTATGGTAATCGGTGAATTTCTTGATTTACATTAACAAATAATTATTCATTAATGTATATATATCCAGAAATTCACTAATTATGCGGTCTTGAACAAGAATTAGTACATGTTACACTTTAGTTTATTGATGATTGTTTGATTAACCATAAAGATTGAAACTTTTCAGATAATGGCACTTAAAAATAGGGAGCCAACAGAACTAATCAACCTCAACATAAAAGAAACAGAAGGATCTTGCAGCAACAGAAGTGAAAACAGCTCTGAAATCAAGCTAGATATCTCAAGAACACCGGCTACCGATAGCCCTCTATCATCGCACCATCAACACCAACATCATCAGCAGCCAATCCCTAATCTTTTCCCATCAACAAATATTGAGAGGCCTAATTCGAATAACATTGTGGGTCATCAACTCTTCCACAATTCATCATCAAGGCCAGCAGATCATCAACTCCATTGCCAGAAACTTGATCAATCAAATGCCATTAAAGAGGAATGTTTTAGCAACATGTTTGTTGGTATGGAAGATCATTCAGGGTTTTGGCCATGGTTGGAACAACCACAGTTCAATTGATGAAACCAGGAAAGAAAACGGTATTTCGATTCGCCTTCTAGGCTTTGGTTTGATTATATTAAAGATGGAGATCAATTTGTTTGTTCTTCAAGCTTTAAATTCTTGTTTTTGGCACCTAAATTAATAGAGCAAAGTTTAGAACAAAAAGTACTATTATTTTTAATTCAAGATTAGTGTTTGGATAAACCTTGTATTCAAAGAAATAAAAGGGTATTGATCAGTAGATGCTGTTGCATTATTTACCAATATTAATTGCAGATACAAAAATTACATTCTTAATTTTTTTACTTATTTTTAAAGTTTAAACGAATAAAAGTATAATTAAATTATTAATAAAATAGTTGTTTATATAATCTCTTATTCAGGAAAGTTATGATTGGTGTGACACTTTGCTGATTTTGATGAAATCAGTACGACAGTACTGAACCGTAAAAAACAAAATATTTAAAATTTTAAGTGAATTCTAACCACACACGAAATATTACTAATTGAACACGTCGCCCTATACGTCCTCGTATATGACAATACGAGGGCGTATAGGGTTCAGTCACTGACAACAAAATGCCACATGTCATTCTCTGTCTGGTGGCTGTTCTAATACGTGGTGTATTCAGCTATACGCAGCGTATGAGACAGTGGTTATATTTTTGCTTCAAAAAGTTGAAAGATTTGGAATTTTAAATCTTATACGTGGCGTATAGGGCAATACGCCACGTATAGTTTTTTTATTTAATTATTTTTTTTAATTTAATTTATATTTTGTTTTTTTTATTTAATTATCTTTTTTTAATTTAGTTTATATAATTTTGTTAATATAAGTTTGTTATCTATTTATGAGTTTTATACATTTTATATATTTTTTAAACATTTATTATATTTTTACATTACAACCAAACAAAATATTAAACATTACAACCAAACAAATAAACTAAACATTACATACATTACATCAAAAAATTAAATATTTACATCAAAATGTTTTACATACATAACAACGAAACAAACTAAATACAAATAAAATAACTAAACCTGACCGGCTCTGCCGTCACCCTGACCCGCCCCGCCCTCATCCTGAATGGGGTCGTCCGGATATTGTTTTTATTTTAAATAATAAAAATAATTTTAAATAATAATAATAAATAATAATAATAATAATATATTGTTTTTATTTTAAATAATAAAAATCCTTTTTTATTTTAAATAATAAATAATAATAATAATATATTTTTTTTATTTAAAGTAAAAAATATTTTTTTTAATACCTATACGCCACGTATAGCCTTATACGTGGCGTATAGGCTGTTACTGGGTAACCAAGCCATACGCAGGCAACCCAAGCCATACGTAGGGCTGTTACAGGGTGTCACACCCCAACTGAAGGCGAAAACGTCGGGGCGGGACATGTAGACTGTTCATGAGCACATGGTTAACTAAGATTTATATATATTAAACGTTACATTTCTATTCACAATTTCCAAATACAACAATTCAAGAATATTGGAAATACAAAACATATTCATTTGCTTTAATTAACTAGACCCACAACCTAAGTGTAGCAACTTGATCAACTCAAACTTTTGTACCTGAAACATGATGAAAACGAGGTCAACTAAAAAGTTGGTGAGCATACATAGGTTTTGACTCTAGATAGCATCAAAGTGTTGTGTGTAAACAAATCCATACAAGTCATGATTAATAAGGCGTTTATGGGGAGTTACTATTGTGTAACCAAGAGTACAATCAAACCTTTGTAACTAGCATGCAAAATTGTGTTGTCGGTAACAATCACCCCAATCTGGGTGGGTTTGTCAGACTCAATAGATCTATCATTGTTAACCGTCGGCTTGTATAGTTAATGATTGTACATGTAATTGCACACAAACAGTTAACACACCTAGCACTCAAACATAAAGCTCAAATTGCACACAAATTGTAAAGTGGATCTGTATTGTGTAGTTTGTGTAAGTCATTGTAATGTTGTGATCATGTTTCACCCCAAAATATAAAAATAGTGAAAAAAGGGGCTATGTAAAACTCACCTTGATATCAAATGTGTAGGCAACAAGAGTAGTTTTGTTGCTCAAGTGATTCTCAAAATCACAAGTTACCCTAGATTACAATGTATGAATTGGAGTTAATAATGTGTACAAAGTCTAGGTCTTGTTCCAAAGTTTATAGGGTCTTGATATGTTACCAAGGTTGAGTCGTTTCATGTAAAACAAATGTTTGGATGTTGACATATGTAATTAGACAAAGGTTTGGTAAGAAAATGTAGGTTCAAAGTATACTTGGAAATAATTATTGTTTTAATGTTTAATTAATTTAAATAAACAGATTCCTTTTATTTATTTAAAATAATGTGTGTTTCAAAAGAAATGTAACATTATATTAAATAAATCTATTTTATTTATTTATTTATGATAACATGTCAAGATATAGGGTAAATATATATTTTGTACATATTTAAACCCCAATTAATTTTTATAATTAAAATAGTAATAATAAAAAAGATAACTAATAAATAAATTTAATTATTTATTTAATATTAAAGTAGTATGTAAAAGAAATACAAAATGTAGATGTATTTATTAACATATATTAGGAAATTTTTTTTTTTGATTTTAAACTCTAATATATGTTTATAATTAGTTTAATAAATAAATGGTTTATAACTTTTATTTCATGGAAAAGTATTTTGATAAATTCTTGTTATAATAGTTAATTAATTTAAAATACTTTGTTTTGTACTTTAAATAGTTGGATTTAAAATATATATATATATATATATATATATATTTTGAATAAAATGAGTTTTTAAACAATATAAATGTGTAAAAATAAATTTTTTATGTTAAAATTGTAAACTATTGTTTTATTCTGATCTAAATAATGTCGGGTTTATAAAAATAATTTTATACAATTTTTAAAACATCAAAAACGGTTTTTAAAAAATAAATGCGGCTTGCCCGGGTCGAACTCGGGTCTGCCCTGTGCAGGCTCAACGATTTAACCACTGCACCAGGGGCTGACTTCTCGGGATAAACCGGTTTAAGTTTGTTTTAACATGCTTTGGCAGTGAGTCCGGATCTGGTATCAAGAAAAACAAAACGAGTGCCGGGTATGGGTTTCGAACCCACGCCACCTGGTTCGGCGGCGCAGTGGCTTACCGGCCGGACCAGGTGGATTTGCTGGTATTACAAGGAACCCAAAATTATAGATACGCTAAATGAATCAAAGCCGAAATCCCAAATTGGCTTATGAATCCTTAACGAATTTGTGTTTGATGCCTTCTGTCATAAGGAATTGACAGAGGGCTTTCGATCTCCAAGTAAAAATGAAACGAATGACATGATTCATACCTGGAACGGTCGAGTACAGAGGGCCGACGGCTAGCGTGGCAGGAGCAAGGATCTTGATGCTCGATTGAGTTGCAGAGTGAAATGAGAATCAATTGAGGATGGAGGGAGTTTCTAATGAGTTGTGCGATGGTGTGAGAATGGATTGATTCGATTTATTTCATCTTAATTACCAGATTCGGTCGCGATTTGAGGGTAACGGCTGTCAGTCCTGAATACGCGTAAATTTGATCGGCTGTGAATGAATTGAGTCGTGGGATAGGGTTAGATACATGCGAGGATAATCAGTGCGTGATTCACGGGCTTCAATCGTGTTTAATTTCTGAGTTTGACAAGGATTTTGGTTAGGTTTGACTCTGAGGAGTCAAAGTGTGTTCAAATTCAAAATTACTGCTCAAGTTATTGATTTGGGATGTTGATTGGGCCGAATAGGGATCTATTTAAGGTCATGCTGCTATGGACTACCCATTACCACAGAATTGGATTGATCAGGGTGTTGATTGAAGAAAGAAATAGATGGTTTGACTTTTTAAGTCAAATTTTGTCAAAATAGGTCAAAATTGAGGTTAGAGGTCCAATTTCAAAGGTGCGGGTTCAAGCTTGGTTTATTTATTTTAAATGTCCTTCGTAATTATAAAAAAAATAGTTTCTTTTATAAACTTTATAAAACTAATTATAATTTAAAATGCCAAATATATATATATATATATATATATATATATATATATATATATATATAATTGCTAAACAAATCTTTTTGTGTGGTTTAATTAAAAATTTCAAATACATAAATATTTTTTTTTGTATACAATTATTCATAATTAAATATTCATACATATATATGGATATATATATATATATATATATAAATGTCGAACAGCGGTTATAGAAATGTAACGCAAGGTTCTAAATTTTAAATAGATGAATTAAATGTTTGAATAAACATAGGTTTTAAATGTAGTGTTATTATTGAAATCATTAAAATAAAATGAATATCGAACATTTATGTTCTGAAAAATCATGGATGTTACACCGGGCAACCCAAGCCATACGAATGCCAAATTGTCGAGAACATGAGCCATACGCAGCGTATAGCTCTATACGTGGCGTATGGCTTCATCGTCTTTCTTAGATGAACTATATGCCGCGTATTGTTCTATACATGGCGTATAACTCTTTAAGTTTCAGTGGTAAAAATCCATAATCTACCAAGTTTTACCTGCTAATAATCAATACAAACCTAACATTATTGATCGGGAGTTGAGATACGTACCTTTACAAAGTTTTTTTGAGACGACAATCGAACTCAAGGAGCTATTATTGCCGGGTCGCGTATGTGTTTGTGTGTGTTTGTTGTGGATCGTTTAGGACTGTACGAGGCATCATCCGGGTTAATCAGAAGGCTATACGCCACGTATAGGTCAATACGTGGCGTATAGAATACCAAAGGTTGGTGGCTATACGCCACGTATTGACCTATTATGCAAATCTAGATCTATTAGTAGCCATTATTTTCTTAAATCGTTCAATACGATCACTGTATATTTTTTCCCATTCTGCTGCATCATCATTTCGGTGCACATTCCAAAGTGCATTCGGCGTGGGAATCGAAAAATCTCCTTCTAACTTGACGTGGATGAAATGAGCCCTGTTGACGTGAACTAACGATACGATTTGATGTTGAGCGTGAACGTTTGGACCAAACCACAATGGAAAAAATGTTTGATTACCGGCGATGCTTAAAAGATGAATAATCACCCCAAATCTTTGAGCAATTAGGAGTCCTTTGTATGGCATCGACATCCAATGACTAACTGGTGCGACTTTCACATCCGGCCAATCTATCGTGTGACGTAGCTTATCATATTCTTGAAAGGCAACTCTGTCAAAAACAGTTCTCCACCATTCTTGTTTATTGTCCATCTCCTGTAGAAGTTGTTGTCGGATAAAAAGCCATCGGTTTTCAATTAACCCTATCCCCAAAGCTATCGATCAAAAATCACAGTTTTCGTCGGGATTTACATCTTGTATATGTGAAATGTACGGATAAAATAAAGATGGTATCGAATCCTTAAAACAATTTATATTGTTAACCGCATCTTTCCCCATAATCAATGGAAACCCAAGATGAGCGTTATCATCTTGTGGTTGCTTTCCTTTACCATTCGTTGAACGACGGTGTTGAATAACCGAACTCGCTTGTCTAGATTCTTGTGACGCTGTAACATCCCAAAATGTCGAAAAATAAAGTTAACGAGTTCAAGCGGGCCGAAGTCGGGCCGGGTCAGTCGCGAACCGGGCTTAGGGAGGTCTCTCCTATAAATAGTCCAAGGCACTCATTCTTCTACTCTTTGACATTCTAGAGAGAGAAAACCGTAGAGAGAGAAAGTGTCGGAATCACACAAGATTGTACCAGAACGTGTCTCTTGCACTCGTGAAGGAAACCTCCAGATCAGAAGCTCGATTCAGGTAACGATCCGACCTAAATCTGAGTTTTTGTTCGTTTTCGGGATTTTCGGGTTTTGGGTGAAAATAGGACGTTTTTCCGGATGAAACTTAAGAATAAGCTTAGGTTTAGTATCTACAATGAAAAACGGTTGTTTTGAGCCAAGAAGGTTGAAGTTTTGACATAACCGAACCCAAATCCGTGATTTTCGGGACTTTTGGGGAAGATGACTGATGTTGCAGGCGAACTTAGCAAGTTCGCCTGTCAAGTTCGCTTGGTGGAGGCGAACTTATCAAGTTCGCCTGATTATGTTCGCTTGGCAAGTTCGCTTGGCCAAAGTAAGCGAACTTATCAAGTTCGCTTGAGTTAAGTTCGCCTGGCCACAAGGTAAGCGAACTTATTATGTTCGCCTGATTAAGTTCGCCTGGCCAAAGGGTAAGCGAACTTATTAAGTTCGCTTATAAGTTCGCCTAAGCCAGGGGAGGCGAACTTAGCATTAAGTTCGCCTATATCAGCTGAGTAGGGTGTGAATCGAGGTTAGGTCTGATATATGTGTTTTGTAACCAATTCAGATCGGAAATGACGTGGTTGAGCCCTTGATTAGGACAACCGAGACTAGCATATAAGGTGAGTTCTAGAAGCCCTCTTTTAAATGTTTTTATATAATGTTTTCGGGCTGGTGTGTACACGTATGAAAATGACGTTTTATAAAATGATGTTTATGAAACTACGTTTACGAAAGGAAATGATTTGGAACGAAGGGTTTATGGAAAGAAAGTTTATGAACGGAATGTTTACGAACGAATGTTATAAAGAAATGGTTTAATGAAAAGGTAAAGGGTTTTGAAAGTGAAGGAAATGTTTTATGAAAAGAAAACAAAAAGGGGCAAAGGTTTTAAAGAAGTCATTACAAATCTAATCTGTCGAATGAATGGAATTGACGAATGAAGTCTGGGAACGAGATTCCCAGCCTTGTGGTAGATTATGGACAACGAGCCATAGTTGCCATAAGAACAACATGGGTAGTGTCTTAGTGGTCTGCCAATGGTTTTGATGTTGTACAACTGGTAAGGGAGTAACGACGGTTACTCGGGTGATGACGATCATCCTAAGTGAATGGTAATGGGAAATTAATGACGGCGATACGTAACGGTTAATTTCCAAAGGAAAGATGCGTGTTGGGCAATGACAGCGATACGTAACGGTTGAGCCCACTTATTGAATGGTAATGGGAAATCAATGACGGCGATACGTAACGGTTGATTTCCAAAGGAAAGATACGTGTTGGGCAATGACGGCGATACGTAACGGTTGACCCCACTTATTGAATGGTAATGGGAAATCAATGACGGCGATACGTAACGGTTGATTCCCAAAGGAAAGATGCGTGTTGGGCAATGACGGCGATACGTAACGGTTGACCCCACGTAGTGTATGGTTGTGGCAATGACGGCGATACGTAGCGGTTGCCCACAACATTAAAGGTTCCTCCGGGAACATAGAGACGCGTAATGATACAAATTTTAGATAATAATGTATGACTTAAATGAATGTTAATGTTTTAAACAAATGATCCGTTCAATGTGTTTAAATGTGCGAAGGTTTATGAATGAAAGGCCCTGTTTTCTTATACGAATGTTAAACCCTAATGAATGTTTGAATGATGAACCATTTCTTAAATCGAACGAAAACTAGAACTCACCAGCGTAGCTGACGTTTTTAAGTGTGCACATTCAGGTTAAGGCAGGTTATGAGGATGGACGGTGATGCTTGGCTAGAGATGAAGAGTTACCCGACTGCTTTTGAAGACTGGCATCCCGTTATGTTTAGTTATGATGTAAATATGTTTTAATCAATGTTTACGCTTCCGCATGTATGAACAACGATTAAGTTATGTTTAAATGAAATTTTCCGCTGCGTTATTTGATATTCATGTTTAAGAACTGTTTGTGAATGAGTAAATCCAACAAGTGAGGCCTCCCGGGTTTGGGGCCTTACAAGTTGGTATCAGAGCAATAGTTTGAGAGATTCGGACACTCCAAGTGTCTGAACTTAAACTTTGAATGGGACCGAAAGCGGATGCCAGTACGGGTAACTCGAGCCACAGCATCAGGTATGAAGGTAGTATGTATTTACGTATATAGTATGCCTTAGAAAGGGTTAGGAAAGGACTGGTGTTCTGATGGAATCACAAAGGTGGTCAAATAGAAATCGAAAGGTAGTGTAATGGTTAATTGCAGATGGCCAGTGTATATTAACATCTTACAGTACTTATTGAATTTTATTTGTTAACTAGCGTGATGACATTGGATTTCTTGTCTTATAGAACGAAATGGCGAGGAGAGGAAACGGAAGACGTGGTGGCCGTACCGGTGGTCGAAATGGTGGGCGTGGTAGGATCCCTGCGCGCCAAGAGTATAGTGAAGAAGGAAGTGTTCACACTGAACCGGCGGTTAGTGTGCATGAAGCTGAACAGACACAGGTTGAAGAACAACCTTTCACTTTTGAACCAGAAGTGAGGGCAGCTATAGCTCGAGAATTTACAGAGTTGATGAAGACTTCCCTGCCAGGTCTGTTGGCAGAAGCATTGAAGCAGGTCAATGCGGTGGGTGGGTCTAGCGCGGCAGTTGGTGCTCAGAACAATGAGACCGATAATGCACCGCCTGCTCGCGGATGTGATTATAAGTCCTTTAAGGCATGTGACCCACCGGTCTTGACTGGGAAGAAGGACGCGTGGCTACTTTTGATTGGGTAATACGTATGGAAGCCGCCATCCGTCTGAGCGAGTGTCGAGCTAATCAAGTAGTGAAGTTTGCTGCTAACTCCTTCAGGGAGGAAGCATCTCATTGGTGGGAAGGTATACGTCAGGCAAAGGGGAGCGAGATTGTGGATGCGATGATGTGGGCTGACTTGAAAACTTTAGTGATCAAGAATTTGAGGAACGAGATTGAGAAGGTAGAGAGGGAATTTCTAGTTTGAAGGCCGGGAACATGACGCACCGGCAGTACACAACCCGATTCAATGAACTGGCACGTCTGGTAACACACCTTGTCACTACTGAAGAGAGAAAGATTGCCTGTTATATTCAAGGGTTGCCAGAACAGGTCCGCACCTATGTTAAGGCAAACGCCCCTACTACCTATGATTCGGAAGTAGAGCTAAGCGGCGTGGTATTTGACGATCTGGCACTGAATGTTGTTGCCGTTGAAGAGCAAAAGAAGAGGCCGAGCTTCTCAAACAAGCGAACTGGGGGAAAGATGTTTGGGGCTCGTGATAAGAAGGCTCGGGTGGGTGAGCCGACTATTTGCAGGAAGTGTGGAAGAGAGCATGTAGGTGAATTCAGACTGGGATCTAACTTGTGCTTTAAGTGTGGCAAGACCGGGCACTACTCCCGAGAATGCCCGCAAGGTTACAAATGCTACAATTGTGGGGAAAATGGTCATATGAGTAGGGACTGCCAGAAGCCCAGGATGGGGGAAACCGGGAAGGGAAAGGGCCCTGAAAAGAAGGGAGAGGGATCTCATGCAAAGACTCGTGCGTACGCACTGACGCAAGAACAAGCCAGGGCGGACCCCGATGTGGCGTCAGGTACATTCATCCTTGACAACACTTTGGTTTCTGTGTTATTTGATTCGGGTGCCAGTAAGAGTTTTATATCGGCGAGTTTTTGTAAACGAGTGAAGTACACTGTTAGTAAGCTAGAAAGGGCCTTTAGCGTAGAAACCGCTGAGGGTAGAACTGCAAGAGTAATCGACGTAGTTGACAACTCCACGATAAAGATAGAAGGTCATAGATTCCCCGTCAGATTGTTCGTTATGGTTTTGGGAGGGTTCGATGTGGTGTTGGGTATGGATTGGCTAACTGCCAATGAAGCGCAAATTATATGTAAACGAAAGATAATCCAACTCAAGGCTCTGGATGGTAGCAAAGTCGAAGTTTTTGGAGATCGTGACGTCCCGATGCCAAACGTCATTTCGATGATTAAGGCAACAGATTACTTGAGGCGCGGATGCGAGGCTTATCTGGTATATGTAATTGATAAGTGTAAGGAAGTGAAGGAACTAGACGATGTACCCGTGGTACGCGAGTACCCGGAGGTGTTTCCAGAGGATTTGCCTGGGATACCACCCAATAGAGAAATTGAGTTCCGAATTGACTTAGTACCAGATGCCCAGCCCGTGGCTAAGGCTCCATATCGACTAGCACCAGTGGAAATGAAGGAACTTATGGTCCAACTAGACGAGTTACTTGAGAAAGGATTTATCCAACCGAGCATCTCGCCGTGGGGTGCTCCGGTGTTGTTTATAAAGAAGAAAGATGGTTCGATGAGAATGTGTATCGATTATCGCGAGTTGAATAAACGAACGGTGAAGAACAAGTACCCTTTACCAAGGATCGATGACCTGTTCGACCAGTTGCAAGGCGCAAGTTGGTTTTCAAAAATCGACCTTCGGTCCGGGTACCATCAGTTGAAGGTGAGGGAAGAAGACATACCGAAAACTGCATTTCGCACGCGTTATGGACATTTCGAGTTCCGTGTAATGTCTTTTGGATTGACGAACGCCCCCGCAACGTTCATGGATTTAATGAATAGGGTGTGTCGACCGATGCTGGATCGATCAGTAATCATGTTCATCGATGATATCCTTATCTACTCCAAAAATGAGGGTGATCACGCGTGTCATTTGAAGGAAGTGTTGGAAGCTCTAAAGAAGGAGAAGTTGTATGCTAAGTTCTCCAAATGCGCGTTCTGGCTTAGAGAAGTCCAATTCCTAGGTCACGTCATTGGCCCGAATGACATTATGGTTGACCCAGCAAAGATAGTAACGGTAAGTGAATGGGACATTCCTAAGACGCCAACTGAAATCCGCAGTTTCTTAGGATTGGCAGGCTACTATCGGAGATTCATCTAGGGTTTCTCAAAAATAGCTTCGCCGTTGACAAAGTTGACTCGGAAAGAAGTAAAGTACAAATGGGGTTCGACCCAGGATGAGGCGTTTAAGGAATTGAAAGAGAAGCTAACACAAGCTCCAGTCTTGGCCCTTCCCGAGGGCAGTGAAGATTTGGTGGTATACTCTGACGCTTCGGGTCAGGGATTGGGGTGTGTGTTGATGAAGCGTGGTAGAGTGATTGCATATGCGTCGCGGCAGTTGAAAGTTCACGAAGTCAACTATCCGACTCACGATTTGGAACTTGCTGCTGTCGTATTTGCAATAAAAATCTGGAGGCACTACCTGTACGGGGTAAAGTTTACTATTTACTCCGACCACAAAAGTTTGAAGTACTTCTTCGAACAAAAGGAGCTTAATATGAGGCAGAGGATATGGTTGGAACTCCTGAAGGACTATGACTGTGAAATAATGTACCATCCTGGAAAGGCAAACGTGGTGGCTGACGCTTTAAGCCGAAAGGATGTGCCTACTCCAATTAGAGTGAAAGCTTGCCAGTTGGTGGTAACATCGGATGTGATGAGAGAAATCGAAAGAGCTCAAGATGAAGCTTTGAAGGAAGAAAATATAAAGAAAGAAAGGATGGTGAGCCAACAAGACAAGTTGGAATATAACACCCTTGGTGTTAGAACACGTTATGGACGGGTATGGATACCTATGGGTGGCGAGCTTAGAACCAAAATCTTGGATGAGGCTCATAAGTCTCGTTACTCTATCCATCCTGGTACCAACAAAATGTACCAAGACCTGAAGAAGGAATACTGGTGGCCTGGAATGAAATGTGATGTAACGAAGTATGTAAGCAAGTGCTTGACTTGCTCGCAAGTAAAGGCTGAACACCAGAAACCGTATGGAAAGATTCAACCACTTGATATACCAGAATGGAAATGGGAACACATTACCATGGACTTCATAACCAAGCTACCCCGCACAGCTAAAGGTCATGACACCATTTGGGTAATTGTGGACCGATTAACAAAGAGTGCTCATTTCCTACCTATTCGCGAGACGTTCTCGTCGGAAAGGTTAGCAGAAGTGTTTATCAACGAAGTAGTAGCACGGCATGGGATGCCTTTGACGATCGTATCTGACCGGGACACACGATTCACATCGAGGTTCTGGAAAAGATTTCATGAGGCGATGGGCACGAGGCTGAATATCAGCACGGCATACCACCCGCAAACGGATGGTCAGTACGAAAGGACCATTCAGACATTGGAAGATATGCTCCGTGCTTGTATTATCGACTTCGGTGGCAGTTGGGACAGTCATCTGTCGTTAGCTGAATTCTCCTACAACAATAGTCATCACACGACGATAGGCATGCCGCCTTACGAAATGTTGTATGGTAGAAGATGCAGGACCCCGGTTTGTTGGGGTGAGGTTGGACAAAAGGAATTGGGAAGTCTTGAAGTTATAAAAGAAACATCGGAAAGGTTTGATCAAATCAAAGCTCGAATGAAGGCCGCCCAAGATCGTCAGAAGTCCTATGCGGATAGACGACGAAGGCCTATCAAGTTTGAGGTTGGGGACAGAGTAATGTTGAAAGTGTCTCCTTGGAAGGGAATCATTCGATTCAGGAAGAGAGGAAAGTTAAGTCCGAGGTTTGTCGGACCTTTTAGGATAGCGGCACAGGTTGGTGAAGTCGCATATCGGTTGGAGTTGCCTGATGAGTTAAGTGGGATTCATCCTACCTTCCACGTATCACACTTGCGAAAGTGTTTGGCGGATGAATCAGCTCACGTACCACTTACTGACATCGAGGTCGACAACAGCCTTAATTACATCGAAGAACCCGTGGCTATCTTAGACCGAAAGGAGAAGCGTTTGCGTAACAAAGTGATCCAATTGGTTAAAGTCCAATGGAGGCACCGAAAGGGATCGGAGGCCACATGGGAAACAGAGGCGGAAATGAGAGAGTCGTACACTCAATTATTTGACTTGTGATAGGTTTCGGGGACGAAACCTATTATAAGGGGGGTAGACTTGTAACATCCCAAAATGTCGAAAAATAAAGTTAACGAGTTCAAGCGGGCCGAAGTCAAGCCGGGTCAGTCGCGAACCGGGCTTGGGGAGGTCTCCCCTATAAATAGTCCAAGGAACTCATTCTTCTGCTCTTTGACATTCTAGAGAGAGAAAACTGTAGAGAGAGAAAGTGTCAGAATCACACAAGATTGTACCAGAACGTGTCTCTTGCACTCGTGAAGGAAACCTCCAGATCAGAAGCTCGATTAAGGTAACGATCCGACCTAAATCTGAGTTTTTGTTCCTTTTCGGGATTTTCGGGTTTTGGGTGAAAATAGGACGTTTTTCCGGATGAAACTTAAGAATAAGCTTAGGTTTAGTATCTACAATGAAAAACGGTTGTTTTGAGCCAAGAAGGTTGAAGTTTTGACATAACCGAACCCAAATCCGCGATTTTCGGGACTTTTGGGGAAGATGACTGATGTTGCAGGCGAACTTAGCAAGTTCGCCTGTCAAGTTCGCTTGGTGGAGGCGAACTTATCAAGTTCGCTTGGTGGAGGCGAACTTATCAAGTTCGCCTGATTATGTTCGCTTGGCAAGTTCGCTTGGCCAAAGTAAGCGAACTTATCAAGTTCGCTTGAGTTAAGTTCGCCTGGCCACAAGGTAAGCGAACTTATTATGTTCGCCTGATTAAGTTCGCCTGGCCAAAGGGTAAGCGAACTTATTAAGTTCGCTTATAAGTTCGCCTAAGCCAGGGGAGGCGAACTTAGCATTAAGTTCGCCTATATCAGCTGAGTAGGGTGTGAATCGAGGTTAGGTCTGATATATGTGTTTTGTAACCAATTCAGATCGGAAGTGACGTGGTTGAGCCCTTGATTAGGACAACCGAGACTAGCATATAAGGTGAGTTCTAGAAGCCCTCTTTTAAATGTTTTTATATAATGTTTTCGGGCTGGTGTGTACACGTATGAAATGATGTTTTATAAAATGATGTTTATGAAACTACGTTTATGAAAGGAAATGATTTGGAACGAAGGGTTTATGGAAAGAAAGTTTATGAACGGAATGTTTACGAACGAATGTTATAAAGAAATGGTTTAATGAAAAGGTAAAGGGTTTTGAAAGTGAAGGAAATGTTTTATGAAAAGAAAACAAAAAGGGGCAAAGGTTTTAAAGAAGTCATTGCAAATCTAATCTGTCGAATGAATGGAATTGACGAATGAAGTCTGGGAACGAGATTCCCAGCCTTGTGGTAGATTATGGACAACGAGCCATAGTTGCCATAAGAACAACATGGGTAGTGTCTTAGTGGCCTGCCAATGGTTTTGATGTTGTACAACTGGTAAGGGAGTAACGACGGTTACTCGGGTGATGACGATCATCCTAAGTGAATGGTAATGGGAAATTAATGACGGCGATACGTAACGGTTAATTTCCAAAGGAAAGATGCGTGTTGGGCAATGACGGCGATACGTAACGGTTGACCCCACTTATTGAATGGTAATGGGAAATCAATGACGGCGATACGTAACGGTTGATTTCCAAAGGAAAGATGCGTGTTGGGCAATGGCGGCGATACGTAACGGTTGACCCCACTTATTGAATGGTAATGGGAAATCAATGACGGCGATACGTAACGGTTGATTCCCAAAGGAAAGATGCGTGTTGGGCAATGACGGCGATACGTAACGGTTGACCCCACGTAGTGTATGGTTGTGGCAATGACGGCGATACGTAGCGGTTGCCCACAACATTAAAGGTTCCTCCGGGAACATAGAGACGCGTAACGATACAGATTTTAGATAATAATGTATGACTTAAATGAATGTTAATGTTTTAAACAAATGATCCGTTCAATGTGTTTAAATGTGCGAAGGTTGATGAATGAAAGTCCCTGTTTTCTTATACGAATGTTAAACCCTAATGAATGTTTGAATGATGAACCATTTCTTAAATCGAACGAAAACTAGAAATCACCAGCGTAGCTGACGTTTTTAAGTGTGCACATTCAGGTTAAGGCAGGTTATGAGGATGGACGGTGATGCTTGGCTAGAGATGAAGAGTTACCCGACTGCTTTTGAAGACTGGCATCCCGTTATGTTTAGTTATGATGTAAATATGTTTTAATCAATGTTTACGCTTCCGCATGTATGAACAACGATTAAGTTATGTTTAAATGAAATTTTCCGCTGCGTTATTTGATATTCATGTTTAAGAACTGTTTGTGAATGAGTAAATCCAACAAGTGAGGCCTCCCGGGTTTGGGGCCTTACAGACGCAATGTACGAGCTGTGTCTCGCAGGGTCACATTTGCTTTGTTGGGATCCTGTGAATGAGCTGTTTCTCGCGACATCATGTTTCCTTTGTTGTTGCCTTTTCAAAGTTGGACGACCGCGGGTATCTTCTTGTACGACAAGCGCTTTCTTGTTACTTTTGCTCGGAAAGACCACCCCTGCGATTCTCGACAACATACTTCTTTTGACCTGATCAGGTTGTGACATAATTTTGTTTCTCAATGGATCACGTTTACATTTTCATCATCGACAAACGACGATTTTAAATCAAGTTTCCTCCGGAAGACGTCCAACGCATCTAGCGGGATTCTGCCACCTGTATTAAAACGAAATAGTTAGAACAATTTGAAAATATAAAAAACAAGATAAATAGTCAAAACAGTTTACCTGTAGCTTCGATATTTGCCAGACGACAAGCACACGGCAACCCACAACTACTGAAAAGTTGGCAACCACACGTTGCATTTTGTTTTTGTATATGTGATAACTTGTACCACTCGTTTTCTAACAAATTTAGAGTTTTATGTGAAACTTTACCGTGCAGGTTATCAAACAATTCAATAGCTATGTGGTTGTCCATTTTCCTTATGAGGCTTGTAATTAATAATATTGATATGTTACAATTTCATCAACAAACCCAACTAGTCTATCTAGCGAGTTGTTAGCATTTCTAAGATAGCTCTTTAAGAGCGAATGTTGGCTCTCGACTCGGTTCGTTGTATGTTAACAAAAATTGAGGTTTCTGTTGGACCAGGCGGATACAAACTTTTCTTTATATGGGTCCAACCAATTTTTAGTCAGATAATCTATAACTCCTGGAAAAATATTAAATATTGAATAAATATTTAAATATTTAATAAATATTCAATATTGAAAATATTAAATATTCAAAACTTACTTCCTCGTTTAGCTGCATACAGTCGTTTGTAAAGCCGGTTGAAGTTGTACTAGTATATATCTGGCGTGGGAGACTCACACAATACCGACCATGAATACTTGAAATTTGCCCAATCTTCGTCTGTAAATGATGCCCTGTAATGTTTTGCGATATTCTCGTGTATGTGCCACCGACATAGGTTCTTGGAACAGACCGGAAATATTTTAAAGGGACAACCTATTTTCTTGCTACTGTATTTTCTTGGTACTCTCCTTCCAATTTAAAGGGACAACCTATTTTCATGCTACCGGCACGTCTAATCGTGGAAGTAGACGCGTTCGCCGTGACGGTCACACACAAGCCACACCTTGATAAACGATTCCGTCAGATCGTCGCCTTTTCTCCTCGATCGTCGGGTGACAAGGACGTAACCATTCTCACGTCCTCTCCGGACAGCCCCATCCAACAACTATTCACGAAACTGAAAATTCTGGTCAGTTTTATACGACACGTTTTGATGGTTTTGTTCCTCGTCTTCGGAGTTGTCAGTTTGTTGTGTTGGGTAAGAGACTTCACCGCATGTGACATTTCAAAAACTTTCGTTGCGGAATTTATCGTGTAAATATTAACATTTTATATTTAATCGAATTTATACAAATTGGTGTATTGGCAAATTTCAATTTATGCATTTTTAATTTTTAAAAATATTTGAAGGTTATAAACTATATAAATTATGTTATTAAATTAAATAATTTATAAAAATAAATCAATGATTTTTAATTTTATTAACCATTCAAAATGTTTGATTTTAAATAAAAACATAAGTTTTATAAAATTATATATATGCTTAAATTTTATTTAGTTTAAAAGAATTTAAGTTAAATAAACTTAATAATTTGAATAAATAATTTAATGTATTATTTCAATAAGATAAATATTTAAAAATAACTAGTTTTTAATAAAGAAAATGGATTTATAAAATATATAAATATAATCTAAATTAATTAAAGTTTAAAAAGAAATTAAATTTTGTAATTAAATTAAAGTCGGAAGGCTATTTGGAATAAAACAGATTCTATAGGGGGTTTGTTCGAAATTTTTTTAAGGTTTGTTTTAAACGTTTTCAAATCCCAGGGACCAAAATTGCCAAATTTCAATTCGTTTTACCGGTCACCCTGCTCATTGGTCCGGCGGGTAAACTGCTTTTCCGGCGAGCCCGACAGCCCTGTCCCTCTACCCCTCAACACCTAAAACCTGCGCCATTGTACTCGCCTTCCTCGTGCGACCTCGTTCCCCCGACCAATTTGCCTTTCCATCATCAGAATTTCACGCGCACAATCTGACCCGAATGTAACCGCCGCAATTCACCCACGCGGCTGGACCTCGACCTCTGCAAGACGTCTGGACAGTTTCGGCATAACCAGACAAGTGTGTAGATGTGCTCAATTTCGTGTCCCACCATCGAATTCAACTTCGGGTATAAAAACCATTGTCGGTCCTTCTCAAGCCCCATTCTCCCTCTCTGTCTACTCTCTCTCTAAATTGAGGATACCTCTGTGTTCGCGACATCCAGGCGAAACTCCCCTGCCCACTTAGAAGTTCCAATTCGACCCCAAAGTCCAGTTCCAGTTCGGGATATTCTCGGCTTCGTTCTCGACTCCACAGACCACTTCGGTCAGGTATTATCACTGCATTTCGTTTCCCTACCCTTCGTTTATCTTAGTGCTAGCAATTCCGAGCATAATCCAGACCATAGCCCACTGATTCCCGGACAAACGAGAATGCTCGGACACGACTCCTGGTCGTTGCCGAGAACCAGTGGACATTTCGCTAAGTGGTTATCATTTAATTAACATATACCTGACCAGCGATGGGCTATAGCCCGGCTGGTCAGTGTCGTGTGCAATGAGTATAAGGTCCCGGGTTCGAGACTTGTGGCCTCCGGCCCACCCCCTTTTTTTCTCAGTTTAAGCCTCTGAACCCGTTTCCCTTTTCTGAACCCGGATTCGGGTCTGGGCCAACCCGGTCCGACCCATTTGACTATTAAATCTCATTTTATCTATTATATATATATTAAAATAATTAATTTAAAACCCACTTATTATTACTTGTTTAAATTAATTGTTTTAAAATCCATTTAATTATTTTAACTTATTTTAATATTCTTTTTATACAATAAGTGCTAAAACGAGTCGGTTACTCGTTCGTTCATTTTGAAACCGATTAAACAAATTTTTATAAACCATCCTATTTTTTTTGTAATTTTTTTTATAAACTTATTAAAATACATTATAATATATAAAATGTTCCATTTTTATAGATCTTGTAATATTTTTATAAACTTATCAAAATACCTTTTAATATATAAAATGTCCCATCTTTATAAGTCTTGTAAATATTTTTAATAAACTTGTTAAAACAAATTTTAATATATATAATATGATTAGTCAAATAAAGAATTTTCTTTTATTTATTATTGTTATATATAAATACATTAAACATAATAAATACTTGTTTAAAACAATATATATATATATATATATATATATATATATATATATATATTTTTGTGAGTTAAAGTTTTACAAAACCGTTATCATTTTCCACCCTATTTTATACAAATAAATATTAAGGATATTATTATAAAACCTATACTCATTAAATATGAATACGCTCATAAACATACAATAATACTTATCCATCCGCATAGGGTTTCAGCAGGCTTAGGTTTCAACGTCCTTATCACCCGCACTCGTGGATTATCATATCCGCTAGCCAGGTGAGTTACATAGCCCCTATTTTACATTTTCATACATTTTGGGGTGAAACATTATACATGCTACTGACATTGTTTATACGTGTTATACATGAGACTATATGCTTATTCTTTGGATGTACATACATTTAAACACAAAACAACTAACTGTAATATTGATAGATCTATTGTGCCTAACCAGCCCACCCAGTTAGAGTGTTTATTACTGCATACTCGGATATAACCGCGTGTTATATTCAATCATATCGGATATAGTGGGTAACTATATTCAATCATACCGGACTTAGCTGTTGTGCTCTGTTCAAGCGCGTCAAACTCGGTTTGAATTGTGATTAAATAAATGGTACATCATATACATTATGTTTAACAAGATAAACAATGAGTTGCAAAACGATTTACAACTACTATTTACTGGAAATACTAAACCTATGTTCTCACCAACTTTTTAGTTGACACTTGATTTAAATAATGTTTCAGGTTTGGATATGTGACTGCTTGCCGAAGATCTCTCCACTTAGGAACTATTAATGTTTTGAACTAGACTAGGTTATTTGAAATGTATTGTATTTGGATCTTGTTGTCTTTAAATTAAATTAATGAATTATGCAACCTTTAGTTATCATGTGCTTTTGAACAATCATTCTATTATCCGCCTCGATGATTCCGCCATCGGTCGGGGGTGTGACAGATTGGTATCAGAGCCATGGTTATAGGGAATTAGGTTATTAGACACGATGACCTAGACTATAACCTTAGGACTCCCTTTTATGTGTTATGTGCTAAATGATTAATTGCTATGTGAATTATTTGTAGTTAGGAATTGTTTGAATTTTCCCGAGTTTGGTACATGAGACTTATACACATACATACAAGACTTTGATACATGATACATACTTTACATACATATTTGACAAACAAACTTATGCAAACAAATACACTACCCATCCTTATCCATACTCTTTCCTAATCCTTATAAATTGCAACACTCCCACACATTTTATACTCATAGACTCTCAAATCTCTTAAAATCTTGAAAACATCGTCAACGACTTAATTTCTTGAAACCAGTAAAGGACACGTGCAATCTGGAAGGGTGACACCTGTACATTGGGTTTTCTGTCTAGGAAAGCATTTCGTATAAATCCAAATAAACTGACCCGTATGCTTTCCTGGGAATTCCTGAAGTGAGTGTTTACCTATAGGCTAAAGCATGTCTCTTTGAAAGTTTCGGGGGATTATTTAACGTTGATAAGTCAATGTATTCGCAAGGATACAATCCGAACTTGAACTCAAAATCTGGGGACATTATAGCAAAATAGGAAAAAAAACTAGACGAACATGCAAAACAAATCATTGTTACGGGTGCACACGTAATAACAATTTGTAGTGCATGCAAGTCCCGGTAATTCCTATTATGCGAATAATGATCTATAACATCATGTTCTATCCGGAATAGATGACTTAGTTTCCCCTATCAACTTAGAATAAATACACATGCACTGGCACGCGTCATGATGAATCCCGTTTTTCTGCTTACATTATTTCCCGCTATAACTCATATATATCCATCTTATCTAAAATATCATTGTCTTTTCTTATGGTGTTAGAATGCCTCCTCGACATGCTAACTCTAGCAACTCCAACGTTGACCTTGCTGCACTACTTACTCAACTAGTAGGCCAAATGATCCAAGCTAACAACAATGGTAATGGGTCTAATACGCAAGGGAATGGTGCAAACCCACCATACTGCACATTCAAGCATTTCAATTCTTGCAACCCCACCAAATTCTTCGGGACGGAAGGTGCTACTAGCCTTCTTCAATGGTTTGAAAGTATGGAGAGTACTTTCCTAAACAGCGATTGTCCCGACGTCCTCAAAGTCCGTTATGCTGCCAGCGTCTTCCAAAAACGAGCACTCACCTGGTGGAACGGTGAGAAACGTACTCGAGGCAACGAATCTGCTATGTCCTTGTCTTGGGACGAAATGAGACGACTTATGACTGACGAGTTCTGTCCTCGCAACGAAATGAGGAAGCTCGAAGCTGAGTTTTGGGATCTCACCAAAGATAGCGGAGAGAATTTGGCTTACACCACTCGTTTTCAAGAACTAAGTCTGCTCGTGGCCCACATGGTTACTCCCTTAGCACGGAGAATTGAGAAATACATAGGTGGACTACCTATGCCAATCCAAGACACCGTATTGGGAAGTGATCCCTCCACTCTTGGGGACGCTATCCGTTTATCTGCTGTATTGACTGACAATCACGTCAAAGCGGGTACCTTATCTAGGAAGAGTACCAAGAAGGTGGTCGACAAAGCTGCTACTTCTTTGTCCGGCAAAGACGAAGAGCTCAAATCTTCCCATCATGATAGGAAGCGCAAGGCCCAAAACTTTGCGGCCATCATTCCTGCCGTACCTGTGACTCAAGTTACTCCTGCGGGTCAAATCCTGAGAAACTATGTAGGTTCATTTCCCCAATGCCCTACTTGCAAGTATCACCATGCCCCGCATGCTGCATGCCGTCTATGCTCAAAATGTGGACGCTATGAACACGTTGTTACTACTTGCCGTGCTCGCACTATCGTTAATCAAGCTACTCAAGACAATCATCCAATGCCTCTCACTGTCACCTATGGACGGGCCTGTTACGAATGTGGAGACCCAAACCACTTTCGGAACCAATGTCCAAGACTTCAAAATCAAGGTGGTCCTCGTGGACGAGCCTTTAATATAAATGCTAACGAGGCTCCGGCCAATGACGACACTGTCAACGGTACGTTCCTTTGTTCTCTATCTTTATACATCCGTTTTATTCAATATTCATGCCAATAGAAAATTGTGTCTCTTGCTTTTAACCAACTATTTGCTAAACCATCAATCAATCTTGATAACTCGTATATCATGGAAATAGCGGATGGGAAATCCATTGCTATGAGTTTTATAACCCGTGATTGCATATAACAGCTATGCTATCACCATTCATCTCATTCCTATACTTTTGTGAAACAAACCTATTATGTTTAAACTCGGTCATACAACTTGCTAGCTCTGTTAAAGTTTACTTAAATTGTTGAAGTTCCAAATCCTAGTAATTATGCACGGGGAATCCCCGGTATATCAAAGGGGTGGTGGGTTAGCCGCTGGTACACCCTATACATAAACCCACTTGATATAACGAGTATAAACCATGCATAAGTACTAGGAGGAGGACCGGTTTTTTTTGAAAATGTTTTTGCAAAATTTGAAAATATGAACACCCGTGGGGTGGAGTTTTAAAGGAAAATGCCATGTCACGAGGTGATTGGCACCAATATTGTTAAGTATGGTTTCATATAGTTTACATTCATGCGTGTATGAACAATTGTATGCATAAGTCTCACTATACTATTAGATCAACTAATTAACAACTCGACTCGAATTAGCATCGTCATCCGTTATCATACGATATTTCCCCGCTGAATCTTTCTCTTGTGAAGTAATTCCATCCTAAACCTTTTGACATCTCTTTCCCGCTTCTATAACCTTCGCTAATCGAATTTCGGGACGAAATTCCTTCAACTTGGGGAGACTGTGACATTTCAAAAACTTTCGTTGCGGAATTTATCGTGTAAATATTAACATTTTATATTTAATCGAATTTATACAAATTGGTGTATTGGCAAATTTCAATTTATGCATTTTTAATTTTTAAAAATATTTGAAGGTTATAAACTATATAAATTATGTTATTAAATTAAATAATTTATAAAAATAAATCAATGGTTTTTAATTTTATTAACCATTCAAAATGTTTGATTTTAAATAAAAACATAAGTTTTATAAAATTATATATATGCTTAAATTTTATTTAGTTTAAAAGAATTTAAGTTAAATAAACTTAATAATTTGAATAAATAATTTAATGTATTATTTCAATAAGATAATTATTTAAAAATAACTAGTTTTTAATAAAGAAAATGGATTTATAAAATATATAAATATAATCTAAATTAATTAAAGTTTAAAAAGAAATTAAATTTTGTAATTAAATTAAAGTCGGAGGGCTATTTGGAATAAAACAGATTCTATAGGGGGTTTGTTTGAAATTTTTTTAAGGTTTGTTTTAAACGTTTTCAAATCCCAGGGACCAAAATTGTCAAATTTCAATTCGTTTTACCGGTCACCCTGCTCCTTGGTCCGGCGGGTAAACTGCTTTTCCAGCGAGCCCGACAGCCCTGTCCCTCTACCCCTCAACACCTAAAACCTGCGCCATTGTACTCGCCTTCCTCGTGCGACCTCGTTCCCCCGACCAATTTGCCTTTCCATCATCAGAATTTCACGCGCACAATCTGACCCGAATGTCAACGCCGCAATTCACCCACGCGGCTGGACCTCGACCTCTCCAAGACGTCTGGACAGTTTCGGCATAACCAGACAAGTGTGTAGATGTGCTCAATTTCGTGTCCCACCATCGAATTCAACTTCGGGTATAAAAACCATTGTCGGTCCTTCTCAAGCCCCATTCTCCCTCTCTGTCTACTCTCTCTCTAAATTGAGGATACCTCTGTGTTCGCGACATCCAGGCGAAACTCCCCAGCCCACTTAGAAGTTCCAATTCGACCCCAAAGTCCAGTTCCAGTTCGGGATATTCTCGGCTTCGTTCTCGACTCCGCAGACCACTTCGGTCAGGTATTATCACTGCATTTCATTTCCCTACCCTTCGTTTATCTTAGTGCTAGCAATTCCGAGCATAATCCAGACCATAGCCCACTGATTCCCGGACAAACGAGAATGCTCGGACACGACTCCTGGTCGTTGCCAAGAACCAGTGGACATTTCGCTAAGTGGTTATCATTTAATTAACATATACCTGACTAGCGATGGGCTATAGCCCGGCTGGTCAGTGTCGTGTGCAATGAGTATAAGGTCCCGGGTTCGAGACTTGTGGCCTCCGGCCCACCACCTTTTTTTCTCAGTTTAAGCCTCTGAACCCGTTTCCCTTTTCTGAACCCGGATTCGGGTCTGGGCCAACCCGGTCCGACCCATTTGACTATTAAATCTCATTTTATCTATTATATATATATTAAAATAATTAATTTAAAACCCACTTATTATTACTTGTTTAAATTAATTGTTTTAAAATCCATTTAATTATTTTAACTTATTTTAATATTCTTTTTATACAATAAGTGCTAAAACGAGTCGGTTACTCGTTCGTTCATTTTGAAACCGATTAAACAAATTTTTATAAACCATCCTATTTTTTTGTAATTTTTTTTATAAACTTATTAAAATACATTATAATATATAAAATGTTCCATTTTTATAGATCTTGTAATATTTTTATAAACTTATCAAAATACCTTTTAATATATAAAATGTCCCATCTTTATAAGTCTTGTAAATATTTTTAATAAACTTGTTAAAACAAATTTTAATATATATAATATGATTAGTCAAATAAAGAATTTTCTTTTATTTATTATTGTTATATATAAATACATTAAACATAATAAATACTTGTTTAAAACAATATATATATATATATATATATATATATTTTTGTGAGTTAAAGTTTTACAAAACCGTTATCATTTTCCACCCTATTTTATACAAATAAATATTAAGGATATTATTATAAAACCTATACTCATTAAATATGAATACGCTCATAAACATACAATAATACTTATCCATCCGCATAGGGTTTCAGCAGGCTTAGGTTTCAACGTCCTTATCACCCGCACTCGTGGATTATCATATCCGCTTACATTTTCATACATTTTGGGGTGAAACATTATACATGCTACTCACATTGTTTATACGTGTTATACATGAGACTATATGCTTATTCTTTGGATGTACATACATTTAAACACAAGACAACCAACTGTAATATTGATAGATCTATTGTGCCTGACCAGCCCACCCGGTTAGGGTGTTTATTACTGCATACTCGGATATAACCGCGTGTTATATTCAATCATATCGGATATAGTGGGTAACTATATTCAATCATACCGGACTTAGCTGTTGTGCTCTGTTCAAGCGCGTCAAACTCGGTTTGAATTGTGATTAAATAAATGGTACATCATATACATTATGTTTAACAAGATAAACAATGAGTTGCAAAACGATTTACAACTACTATTTACAGGAAATACTAAACCTATGTACTCACCAACTTTTTAGTTGACACTTGATTTAAATAATGTTTCAGGTTTGGATATGTGACTGCTTGCCGAAGATCTCTCCACTTAGGAACTATGGACCTAGTTAAATATATTAATGTTTTGAACTAGACTAGGTTATTTGAAATGTATTGTATTTGGAACTTGTTGTCTTTAAATTAAATTAATGAATTATGCAACCTTTAGTTATCATGTGCTTTTGAACAATCATTCTATTGTCCGCCTCGATGATTCCGTCATCGGTCGGGGTGTGACACCGCACACGAAATCATCAGTTTTTTGTGTTGGGTAAGAGACTTCACCGTATACGTAGTCGTTCATGGGTTGTGTAAGGTAAGACGGTTCACCGTATACGAACTCGGGATTGCTCTGTGGCTCGTTCAAATCTGGAAGCCTTACCCGTTGATTAGAATAAACGTCGGACGATACCTCCTCCCAGTTCACCTCTTGAACGCCAGAACTTTGCGGGTTGTTTTCCAGCGAATCGTTATAATATACCTGAAAACCATAGTTACCATTCCACCACCAAGACATGTTTATAATTTTTGAGAGATTGTTTGAAAATTTTTTAAACGATACGTTCGAATGAGAATTATGCATAGTTAAATACACAAAATTTGGGCCCTATACGCATCGTATATGGCAATAAAATGCGTATAGGATTCAGGTCAAACCTGGTCAAACCTCGTATACGCATCGTATAGTTCAATACGATGCGTATAGGGTACGAGGTACTTTCTGCAACTAGTCATCCATCACATCGCCATACGCCGCGTATAGATCTATACGGGGCGTATAGCGATGTGATGGATGACTAGTAGCAGAAGGTACCTCGTACCTTAAACTGCATCGTATTACACTATACGATGCTTATAGGGTTGGAATGACTAGGTTGTACGAGGATGTCGGGCTTGATAAATTGCGAAGGGCTATACGCGTCGTATTGCCCTATACGATGCGTATATGGCCAAGTCCAAATAGTAATTCCCGTGTGTCATTAGTAGTCCCAAAATTTTAACACATACAATCATTGATTTTAATATTAAGTTTCCTACTAAAATTTTCACATTGAAGTTGATGAAAAGAAATCAAAGGAAATGGACAAGTGTGTGAAAAAGGGTTTTGTGTGAGAGAGAAACAAATGTATCAAACACACATTCCAATATAGAACGAAGATAAAGAGATGGAAAGTGTAAAAGAAAAGCAAGAGTTGGAAATGGTCACTTTCTTGAAAGGAACATTTTGCAAAACTTTTATCCTTCCTGCCTTTTTTGACAAGAAATTTAGGGCTTTGGCCATCATCACACTCCTTTAATTTTGTACCCCATCACTTTTTTTTCTTTTGTCACTTTATGATTGTTAGAGCTTACCATCAAATCCTTTCCTATGGTTTATTCTAAATTAGTGAGACTCAAATAAATGTTAGCATACTATTGGATATTGGTCATATTAATTTGATTGATTTGAATTCAATAGAAGACTCTAGCTTATATTAACGTTTCAATTCGACGCGCATACTTTGAATTTTGGTTATCTAAATAGTGACAACGATGGTTAAGATTCATTGCAACCACTTGTACATAAGACTTAATAATTTGTAGAAAGGAAAGTCATATGAATTATCATTTTGACCAAATGCTTTTACATAAATAGCTATTTTGAAGCCAATAGACATATGCCACAAGCCATTTGAATGGCACCACGTGACAATACAACACAACACAAATAAAGATATGCATTCAAAAGTAGTCGTCCTATGAGGAGATGTGACGTGGTAGCGAAAATGTAGATTTTTAAACGTTATTAAGCCAAATTGTGTAGATGAAGCTTACGCTAATAGGGATATGACACTTCAACCTAGGGGTGTTTACTGTTCGGTTCAATACTGTGAAATTGTTCAAATAGGTCATACGTTTCATTTAGTGGTCAATTTTTATGTTTACTTTCGGTCGGTCGGTTTCAAAAGGTTCAAACCATAGGGAACGAATTGATTTGCAGTTTATAGCCAAAACCGGTCGTATAAAACCAGACTGGATCGTAACATTGGTGTATATATATATATATATGTATTCTTTTAGATATTATTTATTTACTTTGTTAATCTTGTCCATGTTGATTTGTACGAAAGAAAAAAAAAGGAGGTGTGTGATGTGTGCTTTGTACGAAAGAAAAAAAAAAGGAAGAAACAAGAGATGGGGCTGGTGCATTGTGACAACAAATGTCTAATGCCCGTTGTTGAGGATTTTAGAAAACAATCGACGGTGCGTGCGAACAGGTGGGTTGTGAAGTGGTGACAGGGAAGCGCCGCACCAGTGGAATCGAACACTGAACACGGGGTTGTTTCGGGCTAAATCGGTAACAAGACAGTATCGAGTGACAAGGATATAGTGCTGCCAAAATGGGTGAGCAAGAAAATAACTAAAAAGATAAGAAAGAGCATGAGATTTGTTTTGAATCTATGTAAAGATAGCAAACAAGAAGATCAAGAACCTCTGTGGCCGTTCAAGAAAGTTAGCAAGAAAGAAACAAGTCAAAGTCAAGATTAAGGAGTTAGTGTAAGGGTTAATCTTGACGTGTTACAAATATATGTCAGCAGAAAATCTATTTATAAGTCACATGTCTTTTATGGTTTAAAGAGTCCTGAGTAGCGTATTTTGTTTAGTTAAATTAGTGAAGTCATGGATAGGTTAATTTCCTTTTTTTTTTGGAACAGCTAATTTCCTTTTCTTTAGGAGCATGTGTTATTTTCTATGTTTAATGTAAGTTTAAGAATGAATGAAAAGTAGTTTTTAATGTTTCCAATACCTCCTTCAGATGACAGATATGATCACCCTCGCTCTTGGAGTTACTGACCGATCCAACATCAGACGGCACACTCTCAAGTCCATGAACGCCGCAGGAGTATATTTATGAAGTCGAGCCCTTGGCAAAACTAGACCATATTTATGAAGTTGAAACAACATAAGGAAATATGATAAAGATATACGAATCATTAGAAAAATGTAAGATCGCTCTTTTAGCACACATGATTGGGCACGGTTGATGCCAATGAATCTGGTAGGATTTGACGTTGTTCTTGGTACGGAATGGCCGTTAACCAGACCCGTGTCATTTGTGATAAGAAGGCTATTGAATTCCGTGGCGATAAACAAACAAATCAAATACGAATTATATCAATGATAAAGGGAGTTAAATGTGTTGAAGAAAGGATGCATGGCTTCAGTTTAAGGGTAAGTTTATTTTATTTGATATTGTTTAGTTTATATTACCATATTTTATTTGTTATGTTTATTTTAGAAGGGTTGGTTCCTAAAGTCTATATAATTGTGGTCACACGTTTGTAAGTTTCAACAGTAGAGTATACTGTTTTAATTGATGAAAGGTCGAACTTTGTTCTTAATCAACAAACCAGATCCGCTTCATCTTTTTCTGTTGGATCATAAGTTTTTTTTTCTTCTGGTCAAGATATGTGAAGTGTGCCCCGGTTAGAGGATCGACCAGATATATTAGATATTATTCTTAATTATAAATGTCATTAACCACTTTAGGTTCAATTAAGTTCACAACTTCTTAAACAAACACAACATTGTGTTTTAGTCTTCAAACTTGAAATAACATCACTTACGTTTTTATTTTATTACGTTGCAACGCTTTGATCATTTGAATTAAAACATGGTAACCATATAATTTTAAACCAAAATTAAATGTGATTAAATAAAGGAGAACATACCACATAATATTAACCAAATTTTAAAAGTGTTCTAATTAGGTCACCCATCATAGTATACCTGAGGGTGTATACCGTGTAAAATACGTATTGAGTGACCTAATTGAAACACTTTTGAAACTTGATTACTATTTTACAAAGTTACCCCTTAAATAAACTCATTTCACTATTTACACATGTTCTGGTTTTGTGATGATCAACAATCCTAAACTTTTTTTTCACTAAAATGTAATGCATATATACATAGGAAAATATTCAAATGATAACCAATTTTTATGTTTTAACCATGAAAACCACTCTTAAACAATCACATAATTAATAAATTATTTTTTGTTTTAATTGTTAAAAAATTATTTAAGTATTCTTAAATATATGTACGGAAAGGAGGAGTCTTACATATATGTACCAGTCATAATGTTACATATACGTGACATATATTGATACTTATATGTAACACCAACAGAATAATAATCATTATATATGTATAACACTATGTTTAAAAATATTATCACATAAATATTGGTTATAATTTAAACAAACCTTATAAACATATATGTATATATATTTGTCATATTACATTATGTTTTCTAAATACATTTATAAATATATATAAATACAAATATGAAATTATATATAGACGTGTCATATTATCTTTTTTCTATGTACGACAAACGAAAATGTGGATAGTAGTTAAAGAAAAGAAAATAGCTAGATTCCTTCTGGCAAGTTCATGTGAGCTACTGTCACCCACTCCGTAGCATCCAACACAATCTAGGGACCCACCCTCTTTCTGCCTCTCAGATGCACCAATCTCCAACTTAACATGTTCATTCCCTTTCAATGTTTCGGCACACACACACATTTTAAAGTTTTAATTTAACGCCCAACATTTTATCTTTCATTGTGTATGTATTTTTGAAATGTCTTTTTTTTTTTTGATGTACAAGCCTCATAATTTTTATGACATGAGGTATGTGTACGTTAAATTTCAAGGCAAACTTTTTTGTATGAATAAAAAGTATGACGAAATTTCATTTGTTAGCTTGGAACTAGTAGTGTAATTTTATAGTAAACATGTAACACTTAGGGCTCTCACTGTGGGTGACTAGTTTTAATATACCTACTTTTATTAGTAAAAAATAGTATAAGTTACATATTTTTGTCATTACTATGAGATTGTTGGGAAAAGTGTTTGAATTGAAAATCATCAAACTCTAACTTACATGATGAAATAAATATTTAGCATTTGGTATTATTTGTTTAATAATAGTTGATCATATGTCACGTACAAGTTTCGAATAACACTCAAGTCAATAATCTAGTTCAAGATTAAACAAGTCATTAAGTATACACATACTATAAAACTATGTCATCAAGTTACCAATTAGACAACGAAACACGCATTACAAAAGATCACTGTTAATTAATGATCGGTATTAAGACTAACATGAAGTCAACATGTCACAAGTAAATGATGACATCCAAGGTTTGATGACGAAGTCAACAAGATCTTGACACGCATAATCAAGACAACGAACAAAATGATAATATGATACTAAATGAGAAAGATTAAAAACCGTTTTCTAATATAAGTCTAAGATTTATAAACAAAAAATATGATTTTTATAAAACAAAGTTCATTTCATTATAGTAATTTATAGAACTTGAGAAGGGTTTATAAAATTCAAATATTTATAAACTATGTGTCAAGAATACTTTTTTGGAAAAGTAATATTTGCATAAATATAAATGAAAATGACTTTAGAATATAAAATTGGACAACCTACAACTTTCAAACTATAGCGCAAAAAGTGACCGTGGGTGCCCAGGGTCAACCACTACATGGGCATTCATGAGACTTCTTGTCTTCGCTTTTACCTATAAATTGAGGCTTTGTCCAAACTTTACATTCACCCTTTTATACTCAAAACACTTTTAAATATTTATGAAATAGATCATTCTCTCATTCTTTCATATTGTCATATCATTTGAGAAGATTAAAGATCAAGATAAGATTAAAGAGCAAAAAAGAAGAGTTGTGCTACAACTTCCATTATCTTCATCATTATTCTTATGTTGTGATGTTATGTTATTTTGTTACCAATTCTTGTGAGATATTTGTAAGGGACACTCACTACACTTGTTATGTGAGTTAGTTATGAAAATCAATACTATCTTGATATAGTGTATAACTTGTTTGGGTTTCATTATCTTTGTATAGTAAAAAGAGTTTAAAGACCACTATCTTCTCATAACGTATTGAAAATGGTGATCACTACCTTTATTAAGTGGATATTTGTACAAGGTGATCACTAGCTTTATTTAGAGAAACACTTGGTGTACCAGTAATTTCTTTCGTTCAGGAGAAACGTTTAGTGGTGGAACTCTTGAATGGAGAATCGGGGAGAGGGCGTATAGTGGATTTGTTAACATCCACTTGAACCTATATAAATCGGTTTTGTCTTTCTATCCCTAAACTCTTTTTATACTTGTCTATTTATTTCTTTCTTACATATAACAAGTGTTCTTCCATACATAAACAATTAAAATAAGAAACTTTTAAATAGAAAACTATTTACCCACATCTAGTTTTCTACAAAGTGGCTTTGTTTAGATCTTGGTAGTCTATACACATCTTGAGTATACTATCCTCTTTCTTAACAAATAGAATGGACGCTCCCCAAGCACTACAACAGTATCACCCTATCCCGACGATTTTTTTTCACCCTATAGCGACGACTTGTCGTCGGAATAGCCTATACCGACGACATGTCGTCGGTATTGCCTCGTCCCAATAGCCAAGATTGTCTTCGGGATAGGTGTCGTCGGGATAAGTCAGCCTATAGCGACGACTTGTCGTCGCTATAGGGTTTAATAAAAAATTTCAAAAAGAAATTCTATACCGACGACATGTCGTCGGTATAGGGTTTTTTGTTTTTTGAACAATTTTTGAAAAAGGCCTATAGCGACGACATGTCGTCGGTATAGGGTTTTTTGTTTTTTTTAATAATTTTTGAAAAAGGCCTATAGCGACGACATGTCGTCGGTATAGGGTTTTTTTTGTTGTTTTTTAATAATTTTTGAAAAAGTCCTATAGAGACGACATGTCGTCGGTATAGGTCTTTTCTGTTTTTTTTATTTTTTAATTTTTAATATTTTATCCAGAAATATAAAATTTCTAAAAACAAAACCTGCAAATCACTAAATATAAACCATTCAAACATTCAAATCGGATTAAAACTAATATCCGAAACATAAACCAAACATCTAAATTGTTCGATACACAAACTTGTCCGACCAATCAAACATTCAAAACATAAACTTGTTCGACACACAAATATACAAATTACATACATATACATACAAACACTAATTTACATAAACTAAATTATATAAAATAAGCACACATATAAACCAAATGACCTAAACTAATCATAATTTAATAATTCCATCATACATACAAATATACATACTCATACATACAAACATACATACATAACACATACATACAAAATCATAAAAATCTTAGATCTAAACCAAATTTCATCACAAATTAGTAATTAAAACGAGTATTTACCTTCACAAAGCTAGAAATCCAAGAAATGATGAAATTCCTCCAAAACCTAACCAAAATAAACAAACAAAACTTCAAAATCTTGAAAAAAGTAGCTAAAATATGAAACCCGGATGTTATATCACCTTAAATCCCGAGAGTTTTTGTGAAAGTTGCTCCCAATAAATACCATCTTATATACATACACATCACAATTACATACATAAATAAAAGCCCAATTACATAATTATAGACATATACATACAAACATACATACATAAATAAATGTCCAATTAAATAATTACAAACATATACATACAAACATACATACACATATATGAATTCATATTAACTAATCATCATAAACACAAATTACACACATACATACAAACTAATCATCCAAACTAATCATCATAAACACAAATTGCACACATACATATAAACTAATCATTATAAACACAAATTACACACATACATACATATACATACAAACACTAATTTACATAAACTAAATTATATAAAATAAGCACATGTCTAAACCAAATGACCTAAACTAATCATAATTTAATAATTCCATCATACATACAAATATACATACTCATACATACAAACATACATACAAATATACATACATAACACATACATACAAAATCATAAAAATCTTACATCTAAACCAAATTTCATCACAAATTAGTAATTAAAACGAGTATTTACCTTCACAAAGCTAGAAATCCAAGAAATGATGAAATTCCACCAAAACCTAACCAAAATAAACAAACAAAACTTCAAAATCTTGAAAAAGAAGCTAAAATATGAAACCCGGATGTTACCTCACCTTAAATCTCGAGAGTTTTTGTGAAAATTGTTCCCAAAAACCGTGAAATCGCCGGAGAGAACAATTTGGGGGAGTTTTGGAGGATTTTGAGTGGAAATGAAGGTCTGCCGTCTGTTTTCCCTATTTGTTCGCGCTGCACCCTATGGCGACGACATATCGTCGGAATAGGCCCAAATGTCGTCGGCACAGGTACCCTATGCCGACGACATGTCGTCGGTATAGGGTTCGTAGGATGTTGACGAGTCAATAAAGGAAAAAACCCTATCCCGGTGACATGTCGTCGCCATAGGGTTTTTCAGAATTTTCTCTAATTTAAAAAAAAAAATTTGACCGACGAAAATTGATTAAATAATTAAAAACAAAAAGAAAATCAAAATTAACCTATAGCGACGACATGTCGTCGCTATAGGTTTTCCCCAAAAATTCATTGGGCGCCAGCTTTCCCTCCAATCTGCTCAACCCTATAGCGACGACATGTCGTCACTATAGGGTGTCCCATTCAAAATTTTGGTTTTCACCTATCCCGACTACATGTCGTCGCCATAGGGTTTTTCAGAATTTTTTTTAATTTAAAAAAAATTGACCAACGGAAATTGATTAAATAAAACAATTCGGAGTTTTTGAGATTTTATTTTATACTTTCACATATTATATATATATAACTTGGACCCTGAAACAAGAAAGAAGAACAAGTTTGACTTGAAAAAGTCAAAACCCATTTTCACTCTTCTATTTCCGTTGAATTCGCAATCAAAACTCAATTCTTTTGAATCCTAAATATTCAAGATCGTGTATTAATTGCGTATCAAGCCCCAATTTGATAGATTAGGATCGAAATCATGAGATTTGGAACCCAATTTGGTATGTCACGTAAATGGGTATGAGATTGCTTAAATCACCGAAATCAAGCCCGTAATCCCGCAGATCTCGTCAATTTAAAGTTGTAAACGTGTTATAATCACCCTATATATAATCCTTATCATCTTACAACTCGAAAGCACCTCTAAATTCATTTTTTTCTTCCTCTCGGTTTGCAATCGGCAAAAGGAGAGATCTCGATCTGCGACGACTCAAGGACAACTCGGTTTCATTCTTTCCTTCGGAATCGATACCAGGTACCCATTTACATCTGATGTCGCCTAGACGGTCTATATAAAAACTAACAAAACCTAACCTAGACTCCTAAGTAATAAATGGAGTACCTTCGAACTAACCCGCACTGAAATGCAAGTATACCTATCAAGTGTAGCATAGCTTAACGGTAAACCGAGTATCGAACCCTAGAGACACTACGAATAACAAAACTAGACTCTGACTTGGACTAAAGAGTGATTATTGGTTTGGGGGGTTTGACTACACTACTGATTAAACTAATGAATGCCGAAAACTAGAACGACTCAACTACCAAGATAAGAACTGAGGTGAAATCAAGAATTGGGAAGAATACTACCAAGGTCGGAATCCTACGTGCAAAGTACAACTTCTACCGGTTCTGGAAACTAAGATGGATCTGGGTTTCTAAGGATGACAACTAAAGACTACCTAGTGGATCCCTAATCACCCTCAGGGTGTCACCAATTAAGCTACCTAAAGCGTACTAAACTCACCAGATAGTTGGGTCACCTCTCGGGTATTTCCAACAATGATAAAGTACCCACAGGACAGATTACCTCTTAGTCTCACTGTCTACAATACATTCGAAGAATGCACGGGGTAATCTTTAATAACAACTATGATTTAACCTAGCAACAATAACTAGACACCTAATACTAACGTCATCTCAGACTATTAACACTCAGATTCCTAATGATGAAGACTAGACAACTACTTCTCACCACTCGGTTATTGAACTAGGACACACATTCACTCTATTCAGCAATCCATCACAACTCATATGGTCACTATCTCTAGCAAACCATACACAATCACAAACCCTAAGATCTATGACCTAGATACGTAAATCAAACTGACAGACAACCACAATCAACGCATGGAGTTATAATCAATCACACAATCAGAATTAAACATGCTTATACATCATAATTAATATCCAAAGATCGTTTACAAAATCATTCAGCCATCAAATAGATCTAAAACCGGATAAAAATCTAAACTTTACGCATATTCATCAATTAACCTAGGCAGTATTATGGTTTTAGCCAATAATCATCATCCAAAACATCATAACAGAAGTAAAAGACAAAGACATGGTATCAAACATAGCAATCAAAATGCAAAGATTCAAACTTGAAAACCTAGATCGCCATTACAACGAACCCGAGATCCAAAAGCTTTGATCTTGCACTTGAATCGATCTTCTTGCTCCCAAAATCGCCCTAGGCTCTCTCCCAAACGGCTGGAATGCGAACTTCTCAAATTATGGCATTAAAAATCTATTAAAATTCGATTTTAGGGTTTTTCACGATTTAGGGTTCTCTTGCGTACCGTGAGAGACTGGGCTGAGTTCCTCGCGTACCGTGAGGAACAAATTAGTCGGAGCCGGTATTGCTTTCCCTCGCGTATCGCGAGGCATTTTTCTGTCTCTCTCGCATACCGCGAGGAACAGAATTTCAATAAATTCTTCTTTATTTCTCCCGGCTTTATTCTCTTGCTCGTTTTCTTCGGGATTTAGCTTCCTATTCCACACGAGCTCCTAAAAATATACAATAGACTCAAATACAGATGGAAATTTTAAAAAAAATTTGACCGACGGAAATTGATTAAATAAAAAAAACAAAAAGAAAATCAAATTAACCTATAGCGACGACATGTCGTCGCTATAGGTTTTCCCCAAAAATTCATTCGGCGCCAGCTTTCCCTCCAATCTGCCTCAACCCTATAGCGACAACATGTCGTCGCTACAAGGTGTCCCACTCAAAATTTTGGTTTTCACCTATCCCTACGACATGTCGTCGCCATAGGGTTTTCTAGAATTTTTTTTAATTTAAAAAATTCAAATTAACCTATAGCGACGACATGTCGTCGCTATAGGTTTTCCCCAAAAATTCATTGGGCGCCAGCTTTCCCTCCAATCTGCCTCAATCCTATAGAGTGTCCCATTCAAAATTTTGGTTTTCACCTATGCCGACGACATGTCGTCGCCATAGGGTTTTCCAGAATTTTTTTAAATTTAAATTTTTTTTTTGACCGACGAAAATTGATTAAATAAAAAAAACAAAAAGAAAATCAAAATTAACCAATAGCGACGACATGTCATCGCCATAAGGTTTTCCAGAATTTTTTTTAAATTAAATAAAAATTTGACCGACGAAAATTGATTAAATAAAAAAAACAAAAAGAAAATCAAATTAACCTATAGTGACGACATGTCGTCGCTATAGAGTGTCCCATTCAAAATTTTGGTTTTCACCTATGCCGACGACATGTCGTCGCAATAGAGTTTTCAAGAATTTTTTTTAAATAAAATTTTTTTTTGACCGACGAAAATTGAGTAAATAAAAAAAACAAAAAGAAAATCAAAATTAACATATAGCGACGACATGTCGTCGCCATAAGGTTTTCCAGAATTTTTTTTAAATTAAAAAAAAATTTGACCGATGAAAATTGATTAAATAAAAAAAACAAAAAGAAAATCAAATTAACCTATAGCGAGCTATAAGTTTTCCCCAAAAATTCATTCGGAGCCAGCTTTCCCTCCAATCTGCCTCAACCCTATAGCGACAACATGTCGTCGCTACAGGGTGTCCCACTCAAAATTTTGGTTTTCACCTATCCCTACGACATGTCGTCGCCATAGGGTTTTCCAGAATTTTTTTTAATTTAAAAAATTCAAATTAACCTATAGCGACGACATGTCGTCGCTATAGGTTTTCCTCAAAAATTCATTGGGCGCCAGCTTTCCCTCCAATCTGCCTCAATCCAATAGCGACGACATGTCGTCGCTATAGAGTGTCCCATTCAAAATTTTGGTTTTCACCTATGCCGACGACATGTCGTCGCCATAGGGTTTTCCAGAATTTTTTTTAATTAAAATTTTTTTTTTGACCGACGAAAATAGATTAAATAAAAAAAACAAAAAGAAAATCAAAATTAACCTATAGCGACGACATGTCGTCGCCATAAGGTTTTCCAGAATTTTTTTTAAATTAAAAAAAAAATTGACCGACAAAAATTGATTAAATAAAAAAAACAAAAAGAAAATCAAATTAACCTATAGTGACGACATGTCGTCGCTATAGAGTGTCCCATTCAAAATTTTGGTTTTCACCTATGCCGACGACATGTCGTCGCCATAGGGTTTTCCAGAATTTTTTTTAATTTAAATTTTTTTTTTGACCGACGAAAATTGATTAAATAAAAAAAACAAAAAGAAAATCAAAATTAACCTATAGCGACGACATGTCGGCGCCATAAGGTTTTCCAGAATTTTTTTTAAACTAAAAAAAAATTTGACCGACGAAAATTGATTAAATAAAAAAAACAAAAAGAAAATCAAATTAACCTATAGCGACGACATGTCGTCGCTATATGTTTTCCTCAAAAATTCATTCGGCGCCAGCTTTCTCTCCAATCTGCCTCAACCCTATAGCGACAACATGTCGTCGCTACAGGGTGTCCCACTCAAAATTTTGGTTTTCACCTATCCCTACGACATGTCGTCGCCATAGGGTTTTCCAGAATTTTTTTAATTTAAAAAATTCAAATTAACCTATAGCGACGACATGTCGTCGCTATAGGTTTTCCTCAAAAATTCATTGGGCGCCAGCTTTCTCTCCAATCTGTCTCAATCCTATAGCGACGACATGTCGTCGCTATAGAGTGTCCTATTCAAAATTTTGGTTTTCACTATGCCGACGACATGTCGTCGCCATAGGGTTTTCCAGAATTTTTTTTAATTTAAATTTTTTTTTGACCGACGAAAATTGATTAAATAAAAAAACAAAAAGAAAATCAAAATTAACCTATAGCGACGACATGTCGTCGCCATAAGGTTTTCCATAATTTTTTTTAAATTAAAAAAAATTTGACCGACGAAAATTGATTAAATAAAAAAAACAAAAAAAAATCAAAAATAATCTATAGTGACGACATGTCGTCTCTATAGGTTTTCCCTAAAAATTCATTGGGCGCCAGCTTTCCCTTCAATCTGTCTCAACCCTATAGCGACGACTCGTCGCTATAGGGTGTCTCATTCAAAATTTTGATTTTCACCTATCCCGACGACATGTCGTCGTCATAGGGTTTTCCAGAATTTTTTTTAATTGAAAATTTTTTTTGATCGACGGAAATTGATTAAATAAAAAAAACAAAAAGAAAATCAAAATTAACCTATAGCGACGACATGTCGTCGCCATATGGTTTTCCAGAATTTTTTTTAATTTAAAAAAAAATTGACCGACGAAAATTGATTAAATAAAAAAAATAAAAAGAAAATCAAAATTAACCTATAGTGACGATATGTCGTCGCTATAGGTTTTCCTAAAAAAATCATTGGGCGCCAGCTTTTTCTCCAATCTGCCTCAACCTTATAGCGACGACATGTCGTCGCTATAGGGTGTCTTATTCAAAATTTTGGTTTTCACCTATACCGACGTCGTCGGTATAGGAGACGTCGGCACAGGGTCATTTTCTTGTAGTGAAGGTGAAGAACTAGGTCTAATGAAACCTTTATCTAGTAGTTCTTGCAATTGTTTATTCAGTTCTTGAATTTTCTTCGAAGCTAATCTGTAGGGTGATTTTGCAACAGGAACACTTGTGTGTATTTAATCAATTCCAAACTCCACTTATCTGGATGGAGGAAGTCTAGGTTGATCTTCCGCAAACACCTCTAGGTATTCCTTACTAACGACACATTCTCCAATTTCATTTATTGTAATACGTCCATGGTATAAGCTAAGTAATCTAAACACCTTTTTCTCGTGCACTTAATTGCTTCAAGCTATAAATGATATCCACCGAGCTTCCTGATTTCTCGAAACGGATTTTGATTATTTTCATGTTAGCGATTGGAATAGTAATTAGCTTCCTATCATGAACTATTTGAGCTTAATTCTTGGTTAACTAATCCATACCTATAACTACATCACAACCTCCCTAGTTCTATGGCATTAGATCTACAAGGAGTGTATGATTATCTATATATATATATATATTACGCATTCTTTATTATTTAGAGGTCTCTATTTATTTCCTATTAGTTAGTTCTATAATGAATGCATTATCTAACTCTTGGACTTCTTTATTATTTAAGGGTTTGAACATAATTGATATTAAACCCCTAGTTGCACCAATATCAAATAACATCCAAGCATAGGTGTTGTTAACTAAGAACGTACCAGTGACTAAATCTGGTTCTTTACGAGCTTCATATACTTTCAAGATAAATGCACGTTCCTTAGATTTAGTGGTCTCTCCTTGATTATTCTTTGTCAGCTTAGGAAAATCCAGATGCAGATGTCTCGTCTCACCACACTCACAACAAGCTCGGGGTGTAATCTAGCTAATTTCCAAATGTCCCAAATGCTTGCAGTTTACACAAATTGTCTTATCGAAATGGCATCGACTATTACGCTTCCTTTTCAAATTTATCATTTAGTTTTGTTATCATGGAATTTTCCTTTCTTGTTTCCTAAACTAACTCCTTTATCATTATTCCCATGACCTGAATCCTTCCCACTTTTGTTGTCGTCATTCCATTTTCTTTTCATAGCTCCACTTTCTTCCTCTTGCATCTCAAGCTCAGATGTCGCAATTACACTAGCCTCATATGTCTCGACGAAGGTCTTTGGGTTTCTTGCTTTAATAAAGGCTTTTAATTCGGGTCTTAATCCCCAAATGAACCTATTAATTCATTTATCCTCGAGTGTTACTAGATACGGTACTAATCTAGCCACTGGTATACTCTCGGTATGTCAGACTCCTACTTCCAGTTTCAAAAAGTTTCCTTTTACCTTTTCTAGCTCACTCATAGGACCTAATTGTCGTAACACCATTTTCTGCAGTTCCTCCTAGGTCGGTTGATGTGCTAAATAATTTCCTTCAAATTGTAGTACATTATCACACCAGCAAAGAGCTTTGGATTCAAATGTATGAACAACAAATCTAACCTTTTCTTTCTCAATCAGATAACTAATGTCCAGTACTAAATCTATTTGCCTCAAACATTACAAGTTGTTGCACCGTTTTTTTCTCCATTAAATATCGAGGGATTACAGGCTTTGAAATCCCTATAGGTGCATTTCTCTTTCTTTCCTTTACCCTTATAACAGTACTCCATGTTGTAGGTATCATCACTCTCACTAATATTATTGTATGTACTTTTTGTATGGTGCGGGTGAGGCAAGGGATTGGTTTCCTTTTAGCTGATTGAGGTTTTGAATTGTATCCTTAACACCAAGAATTATTGCACACATTACCTTAGCAAAGGCTTCAACGATTAACGTTTCTATCTTCTTTCCTAGATCATCTTGGTTGGGTGTAGTTGGATGAGACGAATGCTTAGTGTGAACATGAACAAAATCTTAATTACCAAGAAGTGTAGCTTTTCCTTTTGTTCTATTTCTGATCTTCATTTAGGGTCCTCCCTCATTAGCATAGTCGGATATTACAGAAGAGCTAGTGGACCAGAATTTCCTCTTGTCTTATTCTATAAACCACATGTCGAATGTTAGTCTACTTTTATGGTCGGATTTTTTTCTACTGGATAGATTATGGTTAGTTCGATTTACTTTAACTTTATATTTAATGTACAAATTATTGTCACTGTTATGATCGACTACGCCTAGGTCTACTAATGTGACTACCCTAATTGCGTACTAATTAAAATAATATCTTTAGCAAAACCTTAACAATAGTTTTACAAATGAGACTACCCTAAAAGTGTACTAATTCAAATACTATCTTTAGCAAAACCTTAACAGTAGTTTGTACGTCATAACTTAGGTATCTGAACATAGATGTTTTAAGAGGTAGCTAGTGTATCTCGTATTATATTCAAACGGTTTCCTTCTTTATCCTCATATATCTTTTTTTCGATCTTAGCATATTATCAATCCTCCACAATTTTGATTATTCTTCTTGGGGATCTTTTTCTTTTGTTCTATATTCTCAACCCAACTTGTCCAACTTTACCCTAATGAATTGAAGTATGATTCCTTCTCTTATAATACATGTTATACAGTGGCTTTTGGATACTATAACGGTGGCTTTTATATACTAGAACGATCAGTCAATGACACACATGCATACGCCCTCTATTTTTTTTATGGTTCTTTCACTTTAACCATCGGTTTATGTGGGTAAATGGAACTTATGTTCGAGCTCGTACCCAAATCATCTTGGATTTTGTCTAAAATTATGAAATCAATCTTGAATCTCTATCTTAGACCATAGAATTAGCTATACATTACTTACCACATTCTCCTTCAAATATAATTTTGCAAACATATCCAAAGAATAGAACTCTCGTGCCTACGAGCACTACAAGGAAATGACCCTGTGTCGACGTCGTCTATACCGACGACATTTGTCGTCGGCATAGGTCAACCTGTACCGACGACATATCGTCGGTATAGGTCAAAACCAAAATTTTGTCAGGTACACCCTATACCGACGACATGTCGTCGGTACAGGGTTGAGCCACATGGATGGAAAAATGGCGCCCAATGAATTATTGGGAAAAACCCTATACCGACGACATTTCGTCGGTATAGGGTTATTTTGAATTTTTTTTTGTATTTTTAATATATTAAACATTTCGTCGGTCAAAAAAAATTTTAAATAAAAATAAAAAATTCTAAAATGACCTATACCGACGACATGTCGTCGGTATAGGCTTTTTTACTTTATTGACCAGTCAAAACTCTACGAAGCCTATACCGACGACATGTCGTCGGTATAAGACACCTATTGCGCCGACTTTTTAGCCTATACTGACGACATGTCGTCGGTATAGGGCTAAGCGCGATTAAACACAGACAGCAGCTTTCTGCTTCCCATTTCCACGAAAAAAAACCCCAAAACTATCTCATCTTCTCTCTTTGGCGATTTCCCGTTTTTGGTGTGTTTTGTGGAGCAATCTTCACTAATCTCTCGGTTTTTAAGGTTAGTTAACTTATATGTTTCAATTTTGACCATAAAATCAAAATTTTTGGGTTAATTTCTTTGTTTGTTGTTAGGTGTTTGAAGCTTTGACAATTGTTTGAGGATTTCAAGCTATTCGAAGATATTTGCAAACTTGGTTAGTAATTTTTTTATAAATTATGTTTAGATTATGTTTGTATGTATATTGTTGTGTTTATTTTGTATGTATGTATATATGATTTAGATGTGTGATTTTATAAATATTTATGAAATTTTATTATGAAATTAGGTTTAGATGAAATTTGGAAATTTAGATGTATGTTTGTATGTATATTGTTTAGATGAAAATTTGGGATTAAATTAGGTTTAGATGAAAATTTGGGAAATTTGGGCATTTATTATTTGACAATTGTTTGAGGATTTCAAGCTATTTAAAGCTAATTGTTTGACAATTGTTTGTGTATGTGTATGTATGTTTATTTATCGAATTGTGTATGTAATTTGGGAATTTGGACATTTATATATGTATGTTTGTATATATGTTTGTATGTATGTTTATGTATGGAATTGTGTATGTAATTTGGGCATTTATATGTGTATGTGTGTTTGTATGTATTTGTATTATTTTTATGTATGGAATTGTGTTTGTGTATGTAATTTGGGAATTTAGGCGTTTATATATGTATGTTTGTATATAATATGTAGGTATATATTTGTGTATGTGTGTTTGTATGAATTTTGATTATGTTTATGTATGGAATTGTGTTTGTGTATGTAATTTAGGAATTTGGGCATTTATGTATGTTTGTATATAATATGTATGTATATATGTGTATGTGTGTTTGTATGTATTTTTATGTATGAAATTGTGTTTATGTATGTAATTTGAGAATTTAGGCATTTATTTATGTATGTATATAATATGTATGTATATATGTGTATGTGTGTTTGTATGTATTTTTATGTATGGAATTGTGTTTATGTATGTAATTTAAGAATTTGGGCATTTATTTATGTATGTTTGTATATAATATATATGTATATGTGTATGTATGTTTGTATGTATGCTTGTATGTATTTGTATGTATGTTTATTTAATTGTATGATTTGTGGATGTATGTATATATGTTTGTATGTATATGTAACTTTATTTAATTTTGTTGTAAGTTCGGAACTCATTGCGGTTGACGAGGTGTGAATAACATCATATTTGTGTTTCATTGAATTTATTTAAGGTACGTATTCCGACTTTTATGCCTTTGTGTAGTTAATTTTTTATTTCATTTAGAGTGTAAACGGCTCGTTTATCATAATTTTATAAATACTATTACTTATATATTAAAAAAATATATATTTTATAATTTTATAAAATAAATAAGAAAAAGGCTTACACCCCTAATGTCATTTATGTACGTCTTTGTTTATGTATGTCATGTCTCATATTGTGTACACTAGTATGTTTATTTAGGATAACCTTTTAGAATATACCCGTCCAAAATTTATCTAATAGGGATAAATTTTGGATTGTACCCTTTGGGACTGCTTTTTGAATATTCTATCTCATTTAGGATATGTATACATTTTAACGGGTTGACATTTAAGATAAAATTGGTAGCTATTTCTCCTTACTCCTTCGAGTTTGCGGTTTATTTGCATACTTGGGGAGTTAAGGGGAAATGCTGCTGATTTTTCTTAAATAGTCAACTCGATAAAATGTATACATATGAGATAGAATATTCAAAAAGTGGGTCAGGATCCACCGCCTTAGAGTACCGATCAAATCATATACATTCATTTATATCATTTATTACATGCACGTATATGTGTATGCTTATGACACTAGATATGGCAATTGATAAAAGTTGGGTTACACTGGGAAATCGAAATTCTTCGGCATTCTTAAGCGGTCTTAGCAACTTTATAGAGACGGCCAAGAACCATGTCGACGGTCGAGGTAGAGCGTTTTGCCCGTGTAGACGTTGTTGTAATGCGTGTCGACAGGATTTGAAGACGATATATGGCCACATACATGACCGTGGGTTTCTACAATCATATAAGAATTGGATTTATCATGGTGAACAGCATCCTCGTGCGGTAGAGATAGCATCATTTTTTGCCCTAAGAACAACACCAACTCCTCCAATAATTACAACAACAAATAATGAGATGTTTGATGCCATAGATGATGTGATGGCAGAGAAAAATACAAACGGGGATAATATAGATGAAGATGGAATTGGTTTAGACCCGGAGTTTGATGCGTTGTTTGAGGAGCTAAATAAGGAGTTATACCCCGGTTGTAGTCAAATGTCTTCCCTAAACTTCATAGCCAAATTGATGCATATCAAAGTTATCAACAAATGGACGAATAGTTCGTTTGACCAACTGTTAGAGCTTCTACAAATTGCATTGCCAAAGGAAAATCACGTTCCAGCGTCACATTATGAAGCTAAGAAGAAACTGAGTAAGATTGGGTTAGGATATCAGTCTATCCATGCTTGCATTAATGATTGTGCACTGTTTTGGAAGGAGAATGAATCAATGCAAAACTGTCCGGTTTGTAATGAGAGCAGATGGGTTGACAAAAACACAAAGGGGAAGAAAGTACCACAGAAAGTGTTGCGCTACTTTCCTTTAACTTCATGGCTTCGAAGAAGGTATAGTTCAAGATTAACGGCAAAAGATATGATCTGGCATAATACTGGACGCTCAACAGATGGTATGATGCGACATCCGGTTGATGGGAAGGAATGGCAAGAATTTGATGAGAGATATCCGGATTTTGCTAAAGAACCAAGGAATGTGCGCTTAGGTTTGGCTGCCGATGGTTTTAATCCGTTCGGTAACATGAGTCAGACTTACAGTATGTGGCCGGTAGTGTTAACAACATATAATACACCACCGTGGTTATGTATGAAAGAGTCTTCTTTCATGTTAACCTTGCTAATTCCCGGGCCTAAATCACCTAGTAAGGACATTGATGTATTCTTAAGGCCGTTGGTTGATGAGTTGAAAATTTTGTGGGCTGAAGGAGTTCAGGTGAGAGATGCATCAACCAAAACTGTATTTAGGATGCATGCTGCACTGTTATGGACTATCAACGATTATCCTGCTCGTAGTAGCTTGTCTGGATAGAGTGGTCAAGGCTATAAAGCATGCCCTACGTGTAACGTTGACACACCTTCGTGCGCTATAACGAATAAGATAGCTTTTGTTGGACACAGAAGATTCTTGCCTAGAAAGCATAAATGGAGGAACGATCTGTCGTTTGATGGCAAGAAAGAGACAAAACATCCTCCCCGACGATTGACTAATGCTCAAATATTAGAACAACTAAAAAATCTCCCAGATCGTGTTCCGGGGAAACATCCAATGTATGGAGGGGTAAAAAGAAAGCGCCTAACATCAGAGTTGAATTGGACTAAACAAAGTATCTTCTTTGAGCTCGATTATTGGGCTTCTATGCTTTTAAAACACAATCTTGATGTTATGCACATGGAGAAAAATGTGTGTGAGAGTTTATTAGGTACTTTGTTGATGAACGATAAATCAAAAGACACACACAAAGCCCGCAAAGACTTGGAAAATATGGGTATTCGACATAACCTATGGCTAACACAAAAAAACAACAAGTTTTACTAACCACAAGCTCCTTACTCTTTCACACCAAGTGATCGAGAACGCTTTTGTCAGTTTATTCGAGGAGTGAGACTGCCTGATGGATTTTGGATCGAATTTCAAAAATAAGGTACTTCCCAATAATTCAAATATAATTGGGTTAAAGTCCCATGATTATCACATCCTCATGCAACGATTGCTGCCAATAGGGGTACGATCGGGTCTGCAAAAAAATGTTTCAACAACAATCAATGACGTTTGCACATTCTTTCAAAAAATTTGTGCACGATCAGTAGATGTGAAAGACATGTATGAAGCAAATGAGAAAGTGGTTAAGATATTATGCAATTTGGAAATGATATATCCCCCAGCATTTTTTGACATAATGGTTCATCTTATTCTTCATTTACCTGAAGAAGCTATTCTTGGTGGCCCTGTGTATATGAGATGGATGTATCCTTTTGAAAGATACATGAAAAAGCTCAAAGCATATGTTAGAAACAAAGCCAAACCTGAAGGCTCAATTGCGGAGGGTTATGTTGCAGATGAAGCCTTGACATTCTGCTCTATGTATCTGGATGGTATGCAGACCAAATTTAACCGACCAGATAGAAATGCAGATGCTGGCATTCCCAAAAGGCAGTTTCAAGTGTTTTCTTCACAATGTCGACCAATATCGAAAAAGAAAATCAAGGCGCTATCTGAACATGCCAACAAATCATTACAATGGTTTGTGTTGAACAACTGCGATGAAATCAAAGCCTACAAATCGTAAGTGTTTTTGTCCATCTACCCGTGATAAACTATTATTATATTTTCATTTAATTCTACTAATTTAAGTTTTGTTTTGTCCATCTACCAGTGAATTTGAATCTAAATTTCCTGAACGCAATATGCAAACTGATTTTTCTTCATGGTTAAAATATGAAGCAAATGTATTTTCATCTTCATCTTCTACACCCGATAACATAGAATTAAGGGCATTGGCACATGGTCCCTTGTACGCATCTTCTTACACTGCTTGCATAGTCAATGGTGTTAGATTTGTGGTACAAAATCGTGATTCCCGACGCACTACTCAGAACAGTGGTTTGGTTACAATAGGAGAAGACGATACTCCATTTTATGGTCAACTAGAAGAGATCATAGAGTTGAACTACATAGATGGTTACTCGGTTGTACTATTCCGTTGTAAATGGTTCGACACGAGAGGTAAAAGATTAATTAAGCAAAACAATACTACTATAATTGACATTGGCCGTGATTGGTATGTTGGCAAAGAATGGTATGATGATGTCCAATATATATTAGCCACACAGGCTAAACAAGTGTTCTATCTTCGAGATCCTTCTCGAACCACTGGCCAATGGAGGGTTGTTGAGGACGTTCACCATCGGAAGCTTTGGGATCATCCTACTGTTGTTAATGAGATAGATATATTGCACGACACTCAATCAAATGATTATACTTTGGTTGTCGACACCGGATGCGAAGGTGGTGAATCAAGTCACGTAGGTGGTGACCAAACTCCAATTCCCCATGTTGATAGTCAGTCTATTACACGGGAAACTCAATCATTTTTTGGTAACTTGGTTGTGGACTTAGGCTACTTGCCTATGCGTACAACTTTAAATGAGGGTGGTGACCCAAGTCATGTTGCCTCGATTGATCTCGATGAAAGTTTTATTAATGATGATGAAGAAGATGAAGAAGATGCATACAATTCAGATGATGAAGACGAACTAAATGACGACGATGAAGAAGATGATGATGTTGTTGACACACGTTATTTTACTGATGATTCTGATTAAATGTATGTTAAAAATATACTATTTTTCTTTGTTAATTAATAATTATTTGTGCTTACTAATAAATTTTGTTGTAGGAAAAATGGCAACAATGGCGCAATCACACGGTGGAGATGGTGGAGACGGTGGAGACGGGGGTCCGTATCACTTCGACTCGGGTTGTGCGACTGGATCTGGTGGTAAGTTACTTGTTATTGTTTAATAGATGTCTTTATAATTGCCTAACTTTTGAATGTCATGTGTCAATATAGGTAGTTCCTCCCAAAAAAAACGATCTAAAGGCAAAAACCTAAAAATGTATAAGAAATTTGAGGAAAATGGGAGGAAGCCTCTTCCCATTGATGTAGAACTTCATGCCGGGGGGTACAAGTTTGTGGGTCCCAACGCTTCGGATTTTATCCGTTCTATCTCGTTGGAGGTTGAAAATGTTGTTCCGCCACATTATCCAAATTGGGCTAAGGTTCCAATTGAGAAGAAACGGGCCATATATCCCACTCTTATAGTAAGTATAGATGTTTTATAATTACTTACAATTTCATAACTATTACATTTATAATTACTTTCCATTTGTAGGATTATTTTGATCTGGAGTCCTGGAGAAACACTGATAAGTGGCGAGGCGTTGAACTCGGAATCACCGCCGAGTGTCAGAGGTCGTATAAAGATCACAAGAATGTGTTGAAAGGTCACTTCCTGGAGAATGGGGGATACGATGATGTGGAGGCGGCGATGAATAATCCACCAGAAGATCTTGATCAAGAATCTTGGCAGACTTTGATTAATGAGCTGTTTTTAGATGCGAGCTATAAAAACCGCGCGACGAAGAACAAACAAAACCGATTAAAACAACGTTACCCAAGTTACCATGGTAGTAAATCATACGCCCAGCGCCGACACATGGAGGTATGAAAATACAATTGTTAGTATTATATAAACATGCTTATTAATTCTTAGTGATATTATTTTTGTTTTTCACAGGGTACCGGCCCAATTGATGTGTTCAAATCGACCCATTATAAAGAAGGGACCGGTTGGGCCAACACGAATGCATCATCAGATTATGTAAGTCAAATGATTTTGTTGTTAGACTTACTAGACTTAGAACATTCAACTGCAACTTAAAACGGGTCAAAATGATTCAAACACACTTTAATAGACTTAGAACATCCAACTTGAGCCCAATTGTTGATTATTTTTGCTAGTATTATTAGTATTTGTTGTTATTAGCGTTGGTTGATTGGAATTTGTGAATTTGGGTCGTTTATAACTTATAGTTTAACAGGTTGGTTATCCATTTTACAACAGTTATGCTGTCGAATTTTATTAAAATAGTCAAGTGATTGTTTATTACATTGTTTAATGCAGGACCGAATCCAAGAGGAGTATGCAAGATCCTCTGCTGAGTCTGGTGGTGACTCGTCTGCTGTCGATGAGTTTGCATGCATGGAGTGTGCATTGGGTCAACGGCGTGGCCATATCAGGGGTGTCGGTCGTGTGGTGAGTAATCCCACACCGGATTTGTTCAGTACCCCCACTCCACAACCACATTGGCAAGAAGTGGATGAGCGTGTAACTCAACTTCAACAACAACTCCAAGATCAACAACACCGCGAAGCCCAACGAGATGAAGATCAACAACAACGCGAATCCCAACGAGAAGCACAACGAGATGAAGAACGTCGTGTGCATAATCAACAAATATGCTTGAAATGCAACGACAAATGGATGAAATGCGTCGAATGTGGGAACGCAGAACTAGCAGCGACGATAATTAGATTGAAGTTGATGCGCCTTTGCCTTGGTTGTCGGTGTTATTGTTGAATTTTTGAACAATTTTTATGTTTGTGTGTCGGACAACTTAATGTTTAAATATTTGATTTGTGTGTCGAACAGGTTTCTGTATCGAACAATATGTTTCGAAATTCAATTTTTGAATGGTTTGAATTATCTGATTTGCAGGTTTTGGTAATTAGAAATTAAATATTTCTGGAAAATTTTGAAAATTTAATAAAAATTAAAAAAATACAGAAAATCCTATACCGACGACATGTCGTCGGTATAGGTTGGGTCTATCCCGACGATTTGTCGTCGGTATAGAATTTCTTTTTGAATTATTTAATTAAACCCTATGCCGACGACATGTCGTCGGCATAGGTCTACCTATACCGACAACACCTATACCGACGACATCTTTGACCTATTGGGACGAAGCAATACCGACAACATCTATACCGACGACATGTCGTCGTCGGTATAGCTTCAAAAAAAATCGTCGGGATAGGGTGATATTGTTGTAGTGGAGAAATGAGAATTCTTAATTAGCAAGCACACCACATATCTTTCCACTTGTTTGGCACATTTATTTTGTTGGGACATCATTGTCCAATTGTTGTGATTAAGATCCTTATTTTGATGATGATAGAAATTAAACTTGTCTTATTAACTAAAGATGATCATTGTTATGGGTCAATTTTTACCTGTGGGATCTCGGATCTTGAGATAAGTATCGGAATCCCTGATCCTTATTACGTTCTAGTATCTTGATTAAATGACCGTTATAATAATTAAGATTACGCATTGGTTTTGACTCAATCATGCAGGTAACGACTATTCCTCGTTAGTATTAGCTGAAGACACGGGATTGCATTCAAAGCAACGGATATATGCGTGAAAAGAAGTCTTGTAACGGACCATTGAAGACATTTTCAAGATTTTAGCTTAGCAATTAATATTGATAATTGTATTTATATTGACTATGATCGATAGGAAACACACATCACAACACTCGCACTCTTTGTAACACTAGTCTCGATCAAATCATTCATACTCGCTGTACTTTTTATCAAAATCAATAAGATGTAAAGGAAGCGCATCTTTAGTCGGCTCTCGAGGTTTTGTGTCGGAGAACCTCAAAGATCAAGGGCTTTCCTCATAACTCATCGTGTTATCTCTGTATTTTTACTTTACTTTAAGCAAGATTATACAAGCATACTACCTCACATACAAAGTTTGACTACTTAATTATCCTTGTTAATTTTTGGTCAAAACAGTTTGGCGCCCACCGTGGGGAAAGTGGTGCTTTATTCTTGAAAATCTTGTTATAAACTACAATCCATTTTTACTTCTCAAAATCCTTTTCAGAAAATGTCGTCCCAATCTAAAATATTTTCTACTCCAATTTCATCTTCAAAATCTGAGTTAAAACTTCATCTTTTTCCTTCTCTGGTATCCTAGAAGAAAAATGATAACACAGCCCCCAGGAATGAATCTGCTGTCTCTAATATCCTAAAACTCAGATCATCGTCCGGAGTACCTTTACTTGTTTCAAATGATGATTTTCTCTCTGTATTTTCACCAATGAAATAAGAAATGGAATAGCGGCAAAAAACTAATCAAATATTCATGAGAGAAATAGAAAAGATGAAGGAATCAAAGCAACCAGTGGAATCAACAACTCCAATACAACCAAAGACCCCAAATACTCCAGGATCTCCGGGAAACTATTTAGAAGATTTCATCCGCATGAAACAAATCGGGATGAATAATCCAACCCAAACTGCTAGAATTACATCAACCAGGGATCCTAGTGTTCCATCAGGATCCTCGTCACAAAATCATGACGACGGTAACATTTACGACAATTAATTTTTTAACTAATATTATTAGACCTATGCAGGATACTGGGATTAGTCCAATAATGGATAAGGAATTAAAGAAACTAAAAGACATGATCTCGAGTGTACCTGGTGTGGTACAGCCAATGGCTGAAATATCCCCGTCAAGCCATATGATGTCAAAATTTGCTCCACCAATATGTGATGCAGAGATCCCAAAGTGTTTTCAGACCCCGAAAATGAAACTATATGACAGGACTACGGATCCTGAAGAACACGTTGCTCAATATAGAGAAAGGATGGAAATTATCCCTATCACATCAGATTTGAAAGAAGCATGTTTGTGCAAAGGCTTTGGATCAACTCTCACCGGATCCACTCTAAAATAGCTACTAAGCGTTCCTCCTTATTCTATTACTTCATTTGCTCATCTAGTTAATTTATTTAATAATCAATTTTCTTGTAGTAGAACATTTGAAAGATTAACTAATGATCTATACATGATAGTTCAGAATTATGATGAATCCCTCAGGGATTATGTAAGCAGGTTTGGCAGAGAATCCTTGGAGATCCCCATTCTTGATCTTGCTACTGCTGTTCAGGCCTTCAAAATGGGGTTGAAAAGATATTCTCAATTTTATGAAGACCTCATAATGAACCCTTGTAAAAACTTGGATGAAGTTAGAAACCGATCCCTATGATTTATAAGTCTTGAAAAAGATAAGAAAATCCAAAGGAGGATCGATACATCGTCAAAATATGATCATCCCAACCGGAAGTTAGAATCATCGACCTACAAACAACATAAATCCAAGCCTATTCAAGACCTAAGAATAATAGGATCAATGCAGTCGAGGATAATGAGGATGAAGAAGAGTATCCTAATATATGTTATTATTATTTTTCTGTTGATATCTTAGGACTAATGTATGCAATGCAGGATCTTGGAGAAAAAATAAAATGGCCCAAGAAACATGATAAAACAACCACTTGGAAAGATAAATCCAAATGGTGTGCATACCATGAAGATTTCGTCCATACCATTGAGAATTTCATTTCATTACGAAAAGAAATAGCTTACCAGCTGAGCAATGGACATCTAAAAGAACTCCTGGGAAGAAAGAAGGATAAAATCCGGAATGATGAGAAATCCCAACAACGAGCGACATCCCCGCCTCCAGATGCTAAGGTAATCAATTTTATATCTGGTGGTTATGATATTTGTGGTACCTCTTATTCTGCAGCCAAAAGATATGCTAAGGAAGCTAAGGCAGAAAAGGGAGACAAGCAAACAAGATCCTCAACCTTAGCAGACAAGGAAATGATCTTGTTTGATGAAGAAGACAGAGAAAACGTTCAAAATCTCCATCATGATTGTCTAGTTATCACTTTGTATATTGCCAATCACTTTGTATGTAGGATCCTTATAGACGGAGGCAGCTCCGTGAATATTATTCAGTTGGATGCGTTGAAAAGAATGGGTATCACCGAGACGGATATCATAGCGAAATTCTCAGTACTAGTAGGATTCAGCGGAGAAGCTAAAACTACCGTGGGAGATATCAAGCTACCTATCTATATCGAGGGAGTAAATTCTACCAAAAGTTTTGTGTTATTGATTGTTTATCTACTTATAATATTATCTTTGGGAGACCATGGATTCATGATATGAGGGCTGTTCCTTCAACATATCATCAGTGTGTGAAAATGCCAACACCTTGGGGTTGGTGAAGATAAATGGCGATCAACAAGCTGCAAAGGACTGTTATACTTCATCAATGAAACCTTCTACGAAAACCAGGCAGGTATAGAAATTACAGAAACAAGCATAAGGTGCATTGGAAGCAAGAGAGCAGGAGATTAGAGAAGTATCCTTAGATCCTATGAATCCAGACATCAAAGTGCTTGTAGGATCCAATATCCCCAAGGATATTGAAACATAACTTATAAATTTCTTAAAAGAAAGAAGATCAACGTTCACATAGAAACACGAGGACATGACAGGTATCTCTAAAAATATTATAACAAATAAACTTGATATAGATAACAATTGCAGGCATATACACCAAAAACGGAGAAAATTTGCACTCGAAAGAAATGTTATCATACAAGAAGAAGTTCAAAGATTACTCAAGTAAAAAATGATAAGAGAGGTTAAATTCCCAAGATGTCTAGCAAATGTGGTGGTGTTACAAAAGAAGAATGGGAAATGGAGAGTTTGTGTAGACTTTACTGATCTAAACAAAGCCTGTCCGAAGGATCCTTTCCCTTTGCCACATATAGACTCAATGATTGATGCCACAGCAGGCCATGAGATGCTGACCTTCATGGACACCTCTTCGGGATTCCAAAAAATTCAAATGGAACCTTCGGATCAAGAGGATACTGCCTTCATGACCCCGACAGGTATATATTGTTATATTTCTATGCCTTTTGGTCTTAAAAATGCAGGAGCCACATACCAGAGGCTGGTCAATATGATGTTCAAAGACAAACCGGGGGACATGATGGAAGTATACATACACGACATGGTAGTCAAATCAAAGAAAGCTGAAGATCATCTCAGGGATCTCAAAGAAGCTTTTGATATTTTGGATAAATATAATATGCAACTTAATCCTTCAAAATGTCACTTTGGAGTTGAAGCTGAAAAATTCCTAGGATATATGTTAACTAAAAGAGGAATAGAAGCAAGCTCAGAGCAAATCAAAGCTATCATTAATTTAAAATCACCATCAAATGTAAAAGAAGTACAAGGTCTGACATGAAGAGTAGCAGCTTTCAACAGATTTATTTCAAAATACTCAGAAAGATGCATAGAATTCTATGATATCCTAAAGAAAAACAAGAGGTTCGAATGGAGCGAGAAACATGAAGAAGCATTCGAAGCCTTAAAGAAATATCTAGCATCAACGCCTTTGCTAATGAAACCAGAGGATAATGAACCGTTATTTCTATACCTGGTCGTGTCAAAAAGCGCACTAAGTGATGTTCTAACTAAGGATCACGAAGGGCAGCAGCATCCTATTTATTATGTAAGTAAAAGTCTACTAGATGCGAAAACCAGATATTCATATCTCGAAAAATTAATTCTAGCATTAGTTATGGCATCTACTAAACTTAGACATTGTTTCGGCCAAAAATTACACAACATAACTAAGTAGCCAAAATTTGTATGTGAGGTAGAGTGCTTGTGTTTTTGGACAAGAAATGTAATGTAAATAAAGATATCGACACAGCGATATACGAGGAAATCCCTTGATCCTTTGAGGATCTCCGACATAAAACCTCGGGAGCCGACTAAAGTCGTGTTGCCTCGTTTTTCCATATAAAAAGTGGTCAAAGTTACAACAAAAGAGAGCAAAAACGATCATCTATAGGTGTTTACAAAAAATAGTGCGAGTGTAGTGGTTGTGTGGTGTGTACATTATGTCCTAATGATCATTTTTCTGCCCCTTATATACAATACATGTCATTAAATGAAAAGCTAATATCCCGGAATTATCATATTTGGAACATTACAAGTCTTCTTTTGTAGGTCCACATGACTCATCTTAGATCGATCTCGCGACAGGACGTATCGTTAACGCGGAGTGCGGAATCCTACCGTATTAACATTTTGTATAACAATCGACAATAGAAACAACGGTAAATAAACTTTCTCTTTGTATTCCACAATAGAGTTTACAAGTTTCACTGATTACAATCGATTCAGTCCCTCTGCTGCTCTCGTATTCTACTCTGAAACTGTAAACTCCTATTTATAGACATAAAAAGTTCGCCTCAAAGATGCTTAGGCGAACTTGTTAAGTTCGCCTCTCTATGAACTTACACAGAATTTTATCAACAGTTACAAAACATGTCCTAACAGACTCCCCTTTAACTGTTGCTAACAATTCTATCAATTACAAGTCAAAGACTCTAATACTAAGACATAATATCTTCAAGCTCGTTGTCACCAGAATATGCTCCAACAGACTCCCCCTTGACAACAGCTTTAGAAGATTGTCATCCGTCTTCATATATCATCAAACACACTATAGTCTTCATCTTGTTCATCTGCACTTTCTCTTTCTATCTAGAAGAAAACTTAGGAGAAGGACTCCTTGTCAACTTCTGTCTGCAATATTCAGTTTTTGCAAAGGAGAACAACCAAGAATAACCAACAATTAAGATTTCCATGGAAGCTGGAAAAATAAATTTTTTTGGTTTTTCAAACATAAGAAAGACAAAATCTTTTTGGTTTTTCTCTATATAAACTGAAATGTAAAATACAAAATTATATCTTTTTGGTCGAACATCACGAGTAAGAAAATCATATCAGTATATATGAGATATCAATCACACATCTTGGATATAAAATCCATATAATATCAAATGGTATCCTATGTCATTCTTTCAAGCCTTGACCAATCAAACCAATATCTTTCAAGATTATCACACTCTATCTTTTCAAGACTTTCATATTGCATGTTATGATACGCGATAAACATTCAAAGAAAATAGGATCAGGCTATGACACACAAATTCAAATTGTCAATATTATAAGATTTGAAACTAAAGCATCTCATTCCCACTTTCTTGTGAGTTAAGGTAACATTTAAGTATGAAATACAATGTGTACCCCACTAGTATGCCAACAGAAAGTAAATGCACTATCTTCAAGACATATGAGATTTTACAGAATGAGGAGACATCACTTAGCACATGAATAGCAGAATCCAAATTGGATTGTATAGGAATCAATGAGATTCAGAATCGAATGATTCAATGTCTTGGCTTATATATGTGGAATCATACGATTCAGGTACGTGGATCCACCTGTTATCTGGATTATGAATTCAATGGAATCAATAAAGATGATTTATCAATATGATCCAAGGGCTAGTATATGTTTGACAGATGTTGTCAAGTACATATCTTGATATGGGCACTGAAGCAAATCGAATGAATAGTGCTAAGGACATAACCCGAAACTGATCTCATAGGACAATCTTTATTAAATGCTAGTATTCTATATCTGATAGTGATCTTTTAACACACACACCCAGGCATAAAATGGGTTCAAATCACAGATGTAATCATATTATATTTAATTTTCACACTCTATTGGTTTAAAAACGTTTCTAGTCTATTGACAATTCAAATTATATGCATGCACAACACTATCATTTCCTATTTGTGTAGTCTCTGAAGTTTAGATCAAAACATATAATTCAGATATATTAACATAAAGCACCAACCAGTCAATCTAAGGTCATGTGTGAAAGAACATCTACTGATGTACTATCATCTCTTCTTTAACTTCAGGTAATGTCGATTTTATCTTTTTCAATTTGTTTGGCTTTTTCAAAATCTTTTTCAAAGAAAGTAAAACAAACGAAATTAAACCTTCCATGAAAATATTTTATGAAAAACATTTTACTTGGTTACTTGGAATTAAGCAAGTCAATCAATTAAAAACTCAAACTGATATAATCCTGTAACTGAATGCCTTTGCCTTTGTCACCAACACAGTTCTGTACTCCCCCTGTCCTGTATACTCCCTCTCAACTAGTCAAATGGTTGCATCAATGACTTTATGCTCACCATCGTCATCCTAAGTTTCAGGTTATCATTTGGACTTTGTAAAACTCTTTCCAAAACATTGTGTGTGACATATTCTCCCCTTGAGAATCAAGTCGTTGAATCAAATAGATTCTCAGTTATCAACAACTCTTTACTCTTGCAGGTGTCATTCTCTGTCATGTGCTTAGAACCACCACTATCAACAACTAAAATGGTATTAATAGTCCCTCTTGGTTAATCCTGCACATCTAATAAGAAACATTAATTTGAAATTGGGACCCAAGCCATGGTAGTCATGGGTCGTCCATCTGTATCAAAATAATAAACCTCACTCCATTCATAATCGAATCTCTCATCGATTTTTGGAGATTGTTCTGACGAATCAGAAACAGAAACTTTAGATTTCCAAACATACTTCTGTTCATTAAGTTCTTATTGCTTAAAATGTGAAGTGTTTGAACAATCATGTTCATTTGAAAAATGTTTAGAATGTGAAAGCTCTTGTTCTAAAAGTTTTCTCAATCTTCAGTTTCTCCTCCGTCTTTGAGGTCTAGAAAGCCTAACCTCAGATTTTGAATTACTCTTTGGTGTATCACGAGGTTTAACCACATTTGGGTTAACATAAGGCTTACCATGAGTTATTACCTTTCCTGGAGTAACATGTCGGTTACCTTTGGCGTTGTGAGGACAAGCAATCTGAATGTGACCCACAAGACCACAGTAAAAGCAAGATCTTTTCTCATTATATTCTCTCATATAAGGAATCTTCACACGATAAGATGCACTTGAAGAAGATTCGCCTACATGAACTTCTTTTGGCTTTATTTTCTCTGGAACTCCAGATTTTGCAACAGGTTTTGATTCAGGCTTCATCTTCTCAGGAAATACATGCTTCTTCCCTTTATTTTTTTAAGGACAATTCACCACAATGTGTCACATCTCATTACAATGAAAACATGTATGATGTCTTTATAATCTCTGACATATTGAACTCTCCTTGAATTTGAAGAACTTCAAAATGTATAATTTCCAGATAAATTAGAATCAACCTTTGAGTCTTCTTTCTTAACCTCTTTCGGTATCCCCTCTACCTTAGCTTCATCAAAATATTCATCATCACTCTCATCAGAATACACCATATCTTCACCTGTGACTAGATTCACCTTCAACACAGTCTTAGGATCTAAATCCTCATCTTTTATAATCTCAGGTGTAACAAAATAATTTCCATTGAATGGTGGAGGAACATAGCCAATACCACTAGTTCCCTTCCCCTCTTTATTATTATCATGATAATGTCCTAATAAGAATGACGAAATTCCAAAGCTTTCTAACTTTCTATGCAATCTGATTACCTCTGCTTTAGATTCAGCTAGTTCCTTATCTTTCTCAACAAGATCATTATTTCGTTTCTCAATTTCTGCAAAGGACATATCCAGGTGATATGCCTGCTCTTTGATCTTCAAAGTCAGAGAATTTATATCCCTCTTCAGTGATTCTATTCTTTCAACACACACATTCTCATTATCCTTTAATTTCTGGTTTACCGTGTGCATCAATTTCATATCACAAATGAGGTTTACGTTATCATCCATAACCCTCATCATTTTATCCTTCACTGAAATATAGTTAGAACAAAAAGTTTCAAAGTTAGAAACTACCTCAGGTTTTACTTCTGAAAGAAGATGCACCAGGAGCCATGAATACGTCATCATCCGCTTCATCCTTTTGAGCAACAATAACAGGCTCTGTATCAATTTCTGATTCACTCAGATCATCTTCAACTGTCTGAAAGCTTTCTTCACTCATCACATCAGTCTCAGTAGATTGAGTACTTTCACCAGAACGAATACTCTCACTATCAGTTAAATCTGCAGTAGAATCACTTTGAGAATCACCTTGCTTCTCTAATACTTCTTTGATCAAGACCACAAACGCTTGAGAAGTTGCTTCACCATTTTTCGTCAATGCTTCCCATAGATCTCTTGAAGTTGGACACTTCCCGAGACTATGAATGATTTCTTTTGGTAAAGACATCGTTAAAGATTCACACGTTTTCATCTCTCGATCAAACTTCTGCTTTTCTACTTTAGTAAGAGCTGTCACTGGTTTAGGAGCATTACGAAATTCCAGAAAGTCAAAAGTAGGATGCACATATCCTTCTATTATTGGTCTCCAAAAATTTTCATCACTTTCTGATACGAACTGTTCGAACCGAACTTTCCAGCTACGGTAATCTGATATGCACAAAAGCCTCGGTGGCATAGTTTATTTTTTTTATTATTTTTTTTAAAACACAAGCGAACTAGATAAGTTCGCCTGATACTGCCTAAGCTAACTTAATAAGTTCGCCTGAACTTCACTGAGCGAACTTGACCCCAAGCGAACTTGACCCCAAGCGAACTTGTTAAGTTAGCCTGATCTTCACCGAGCGAACTTATTATTAAGTTCGCCTCCCTAAGTTCGCCTGCAACTGAATCAGCAAGTTCGCCTAAAACGCTGAAACTTCAGAAACACGAAAACACGAACTCAGAACTCCGAAAATCATTAATTCTCACAGATTTGAAAGAATTTAAAGAAATTGGACCGTATGATTGAGTATTTTATGAATTAGAACACTTCTATCGGATCAATTTCACCAAAATCCACCTCAAATTCATGAATTCAGCAGTAAAATCAGCTTCAAGAACTTGAAAACTCCATAAAAATGCTCAATTTCTTGTCAAATTATACACAAAAACGTCTCTAATCACCAAGAATTAAACACAAATCACGAGCAACAGCTCTGATACCACTTGTAGGTCCACATGACTCATCTTAGATTGATCTCGTGACAGGACGTATCGTTAACGCGGAGTGCGGAATCCTACCTTATTAACGTTTTGTATAACAATCGACAATAGAAACAGCGGTAAATAAACCTTCTCTTTGTATTCCACAATAGAGTTTAAAAGTTTCACTGATTACAATCGATTCAGTCCCTCTGCTGCTCTCGTATTCTACTCTGAAACTGTAAACTCCTATTTATAGACACAAACCAGCTATTAAGTTCGCCTCAAAGATGTTCGCCTCTCTATGAACTTACACAGAATTTTATCAACAGTTACAAAACATATCCTAACATCTTTGATGAATATAGTCGTTGTTTTCAATGCTATTCCGAGTCTTCGGCTAATATTAATGGTAAATGGGTGTTACCTGCATGACTAAGTCAAAACAAACGCGTAATATTAATTGTTACAACGGTCAGTTAATCAGGATACTGAAACATAGTTAGGATTAGGGATACTGATACTAATCTGAGGATCCGGGATACCAGAGGTAAAAACTAGGGCATAACAATTGTCCCCAAGTTTTTGACAGTTGTGAAGGTAATTCAGAAAGCTGTAAAAAACTTTAAAATTCAATATTTAAAAAGTTTTGACCGATGTGACTTTATGGGAGCGTAGATCTAGGTAAAATGATCTTCTTTCTTTCTTTGATAGAGCATCCATCCCTGGCGGGGATCTCTTGCCAGTCCAGTGGGTTAAAAAGGGTAGAGAATAGTCATGATCCCTGCATATTTATGGGATAGATAATTATGGTTCGATTGGATGGGTCCATGTTTTTGGATGAAGCTCGAATCATCTTGGTTTAAGACGAAGCTTGGATCGGTCTCTTATTTTCCTGCCCTTAATATTAGTAAACAATCTTTTGACTATAAACAATGATGTATTATTTTTTCAAATAGGTTTTTAATCAAAATTCTAGATCCCTGAGAGTTATTTTAATAAGATGCTGTGTTTGCTTGACTAATGATCTTATAAAAAAATTGTTTTATAAAAGATTAATATAAATTTAAAAACATATATTAAACAATACATCATGTCAGAGTCTCCAAATGGTGGAACTTATTCAGCCTTGTAAGTTCCTTTCAATAGTATATTTCGAGAGAAAAGGAATGTACCCGGTATCTTGGTTTAACTAATGTGAAATCATCACCTTTTGATATCCTTAGCTATTCCTCAGGATTTAGTCTTGGATAGTTGGTCTTCTTAGTTGATTGAAGATTTTTTGGAGATACACTCAGGAGTATGTAAATGCTAATTTTGGGGAAATTCCTATTAAAATATTAGAGTTGCACCTCGGATGTGACATGTTTATGCCAAGACATTAGTTTAACATGTTTATGTTAAATAGTTGGGGTCATGCCCTGTAGGAGTATAACATATTTATGTTATTCAAAAGGATCCTAAACGTAGTCAATAATAGTGAAATTTCCAGCAAACGTTACGTATGCTGATTCCAACTATCTTATATTACATTTGGATAATGTGCGCTCAGGCGGGGTGTAGAAACCCAATTTCTAGAAAGGTGAAAACCTTTAACCGTTTAGGGAGACTTTTCAATGCCCTTAGCTTAGAGAGATGGCCAATCTCTGTCTTTTATTCATGATCTTCAAGGATAAAATCTGCAAAACATCAAACCTTTGTGAAGGTGGGTGTTAATTTTGTCTAACACCACTCCGATGCTTAAGTAAGTATCAAATGAAGAAGATAAATGAATCAAAATAAATAATGATTAAAACATACCGGATCTGATTGGGATATAATGCTCATCGTACATGACAAAGGTCTTGAGATAAGTAACATTTCATGATCTTGGTGGTATTTTTCCTCCCATAATTGCTAGTCAGTATGCTCCTTTGCTAGATTCTGAATCTATGTCCTTCGGGATTCTACTACTTTTCAAATATTTTTTTATGTTTGTTATCCATAAGCTTTCGACCTGCTCGGGATCTTGAATCTCCAAGTCTCCTATATTTGATACATGTATTGCTTTACCTTCTAATGGTGTATTATTAGGATTTCGCTGCCCGATGGTATTTTGAGTGATGATCCCGGATTTACTAAGGAACCGGCCTCTGTATTTTCTTCCCTAGGGACATGTTCAATTTGGAATATCTCGAACATTTTTGTTAATTTTTTTACTATTTCAAGTTATTGTATCAATCTTTCACCTTCCGCTTCATAAGAGACATTAAAATGGTTAGCAATTAACAATGAATCAACATATATTCAGAGATACCTGATCTTCATGTCTATGGCTAATCCTAATCCTGCTATTATGCTTCATTGTTAGTTGTTTGGGATTCACAACTAACTGGCTATGATATTATGTCCATTGTGGCAATTTTAGTATGATACCTATTCATGTACCCTTTACGTCAGATGCACCACCACTGTGTAGGATTCATGTATCATTTGTTCCTTCTAGCTGTTGGACTCCTTAATTATTTTTTTCTTGAATATAACTATTGAAATCTACCACAAAATCTGTCATGTCTTTTTGTTTTTATCCCATTTTGAAGGTTTGATCAGCAGTAGCAAGATCAAGATTGAGGATCTTCGATGATTCTCCACCAAACCCGCTTACATAATCCCTGAGGGTTTCATCATAACTTTGAATTATCATGTAAAAGTCATTAGTTAATCTCTCAAATGTACTAGTGCAATAAAATTGATTATTAATGAAGGAATAGAATAAGGAGGAACTCTTAGTAGTCATTTTAAGGCGGATCTGGTGATAGTTGATCCAAAGCCTTTGCATAAACAGGCTTCCTTCAAATCCAAAGCGATGGGGTCTACAAACGTTTTGGGATCTCTGCATCGCATATTGGTGGAGCAAATCTGGATATCCTCTGACTTGATGAGGATATTTTAGGTATCGGTTGTACCATACCAAGTATCCTCGAGATCACGTCCTTTAGTTTTTTTTTAATTCCTTAGCCATTATTGGACTAATCCTAGTATCCTACATAGGTCCAATACTATTAGTTTTTAAAAAATTTTGAGTATCATAAATGTTACTGTCGTCGTTATTATGTGATGAGTATCCTGATGGAACACAAGGATCCCTGGTTGATGTAACTCTAGCAGTTTGAGTTGGATTATTCGTCCCGATTTATTGCATGGGAATGGAATCTCCTAAATAGTTTCCAAAAGATCCTGGAGTAGTTGGGGTCTTTGGTTGCATTGGAGTTGTTGGTTCCACTGGTTGCTTTGATTCCTTCATCTTTTCTATTTCTTTCGTGCACATTTGATTAGTTTTTTGCTGCTATACCATTGCTTATTTCATTTGAATCATCATTTGAAACAAATAAAGGTACTCCGGAAGATGATCTGGGTTTCAGGATATTAGAGACAACAGATGCATTCCTGGGGGCTGTGTTATCATTTTTCTTCTGGGATACCGGAGAAGGAAAAAGAGGAAGTTTTAACTCAGATTTTGAAGATGAAATTGGAGTAGAAAATAATTTAGATTGGGAAGACATTTTCTGAAAAGGATTTTGAGAAGTAAAAATAAATTGTAATTTGTAACAAGATTTTCAAGAAAAAAGCACCACTTACCCCACGGTGGGCGCTAAACTGTTTCGGCCAAAAATTACACAACATAACTAAGTAGCCAAACTTTGTATGTGAGGTAGAGTGCTTGTGTTTTTGGACAAGAAATGTAATGTAAATAAGGATATCGACACAGGGATATACGAGGAAAGCCCTTGATCCTCTGAGGATCTCCGGCATAAAACCTCGGGAGCCGTCTAAAGTCGTGTTGCCTCGTTTGTCCATAAAAAAAAGGTTAAAGTTACAACAAAATAGAGCAAAAACCATCATCTATAGGTGTTTACAAAGAATAGTGCAAGTGTAGTGGTTGTGTGGTGTGTACATTGTGTCCTAATGATCATTTTTCTGCCCCTTATATACAATACATGTCATTAAATTAAAAGCTAATATACCGGAATTGTCATAATTGGACCGTTACAAGTCTTCTTTGATGAATATAGCCGTTGTCTTCAATGGTATTCCGAGTCTTTAGCTAATATTAATGGTAAATGGGTGTTACTAGCATGACTAAGTCAAAACAAACGCCTAATATTAATTGTTCCAACGGTCAGTTAATCAGGATACTGAAACATAGTTAGGATCAGGGATACCGATACTTATCTGAGGATCCGGGATACAAGAGGTAAAAACTAGGGCATAACAGACATTACTTAGAAACTCATCCTATACATATTAAAACTAACTATCATATAAAGTGTGTTTGGAGAAAACGAGAGATGTCAGGAAAAATGGCTAAATGGTCTGTAAAGCTGAGTGCTTATAACTTGATATATGAGCCCAGAAAAACAATTAAATCCCAAGCCCTAGCAGACTTTGTGGCAAATTTCAGTAGCGATATCCTACAAGAAGCTGATTTAGAAGTCCAGCAGCTAGAAGGAACAATGGATATATGGATCTTACACACTGATGGTGCATCTAATATAAGGGGCATAAGATTAGGTATCATACTAAAATCACCACAGGGGGACATAATACCCCAGTTTATTAGTTGTGAATTTCAAGCAACTAACAATGAAGCAGAATATGAAGCACTAATAGCATGATTACGACTGGCCATAGATATGAAGATCAGGTATCTCTAAGTATACGTTGATTCATTATTAATCACTAACCATTTTAATGGCTCTTATGTAGAAAAAGGTGAAAGACTGATATGATACCTTGAAATAGTCAAAGATTTAAGCCCATAATTCGAGACTTTTCAAATTAAACAGGTTCCTAGAGAAGAAAATACTGAGGCCGATGCCTTAGCAAACCTAGGATCAGCACTCAAAATATAGTTGGATAGCAATATCCCAATAATACACATCATGAGCCCAGCTATTGACCCCATAGAAGATAAACATGTGTCAAATATAGGAGATCTGGAAAACCATGATTCTAAACAGGTTAAAAGCTCATGGATAGCACCCATCAAAAAATATTTTGAAAATAGTGAAATCCCGGAAGATGAAAAGAATCATAGAGCTTTCCGCATAAAGGTATCACGTTTTGTTATTTTACATAATATCATATATAGAAAATCCCTTGCAGGTCCATACTTGAAATGCTTGGAGGATCCTGAAACAACTGAGGTCTTAAAAGATATACATGAAGGAGACTGTGGCAACCACATTGGGGGCAGATACCTCTTTTCCAAAGTTCTAAGAATAGGATACTACTGGCCAACCATGAGGAATGAGGCTATAAATTATGCCTAAAAGTGTGATTCATGTCAAAGACATAGCAACGTACTACACCAGCCAACAGAACCATTATATTTAATCATATCCCCTTGGCCATTTATGAAATGGGGAATGGACATAGTCGAAAAACTTCCCAAAGCACCAAGTGGAAAAGTATTTATGCTTGCAATGACCGATTACTTTTCCAAATGGATTGAAGCATAAGCGTTTGTTCAAGTCAGAGAGAAGGAAGTGATATCTTTCATAAAGCGCAATATTCTCACAAGGTTCGGGATCCCCGCGAAGATAACATGTGATAACGGATCCAGTTCATCGGAAGCCGTAATCCCAACAGAAGTAGTTATCCCTACTGCAAGAATCAGCCTTCAGGATCCTTAAACCAACAAAGAAATCCTCGCTCAGGATCTTGACACCATCAATGAAATCAGAGATCTCGCAAAAATTCGGATTGCAGCGTACCAGCAGAGGATAGCTAAGTCTTATAATAAAAATATCAAAGCTAGAAGATTTCAAGGTGATCTGGTACTCGGAAAAACCTTTCAAAATACTATCAAGCCCAGTGACATAAAATTAGCACCCAAATGGGAAGGACCATATTTAATAGATTCAGAAGCTGGCAAAGGAGCATACTGGTTAGCAACTATGGAGGGAAACGTAGTGGCAAGATCCTGGAATGCTATTCATCTCAAGACCTATTTCATATAAGATGAGATTAATAACTCAACCAGATCCGGTATGTCTTTAATTATTATTTATTATTTTCATTCATCTCCTCCATCTTTGATACTGACTTAAGCATCGGAGGGGTGTTAGCTCAAAACTAACACCCACCTTTACCAAGGTTTGAAGTTTTGTAGTTTTATTCCTGAAGATCATTAACAAAAGACAGAGATTGGCCATCTCTCTAAGCTACGGGTATTTTAAATCCCCTCAACGGTTAAAGGTTTTCACCTTTCTTAGAATTGTGTTTCTACACCCCGCCTGAGTGCATGTTTTCCAAATGTAATTCAAGATGTTATACTCCTACAGGGCATGAACCCAGCTATTTAACATAAACATGTTAAACTAATGTCTTGGCATAAACATAACACATCCGAGGTGTAACCCTAACAAGAATTTCTCTAAAATTAGCAGTTACATGCTCCTGAATATATCTCCAAAAACCTTCAGGGAAGAAACAATGAAATTTATTCAATCGTCATAATACCGAAGAACAACTGAAGACATCAGAAGATCTCTATGGATGTTTTGCTTAATTTAAGGAAACTGTTCGGCATGGATCTACGCTCCACATCGGTCAAAATGATTTGAAAGTTTTTACAGCTTTCCAAATGACCTTTACAACTGTCAAAAACTTGTGGACAATTGTTATGGGTCAATTTTTACCTCTGGGATCCTGGATCTTGAGATAAGTATCGGAATCCCTAATCCTTATTACGTTTCAGTATCTTGATTAAATGACCATTATAATAATTTAGATTACGCGTTTGTTTTGACTCAATCATGCAGGTAACGACTATTCCTCATTATTATTAGCTGAAGACACGAGATTGCATTCAAAGCAACGGATATATGTGTGAAGAGGAGGCTTGTAACGGACCATTGAAGACATTTCCGAGATTTTAGCTTAGCAATTAATATTGATAATTGTATTTATATTGACTATGATCGATAGGAAACACACATCACAACACTCGCACTCTTTGTTACTAAATTAATTCAAGATGTTATAAGATCAAACAAGGCAGCTCCCGAGGTTTTGTGCCGAGGATCCTCAAAGATCGAGGGCTTTCCTCGTAACTCATCGTATTATCTCTGTATTTTTACTTTATTTTAAGCAAGATTATACAAGCATACTACCTCACATACAAAGTTTGACTACTTGATTATCCTTGTTAATTTTTAGTCAAAACAATCATATACAACCTACTTGTCATTAAACATATCAGTGAATCACAAGTGATAAGATCAACAAGTTTTAATATATAAATATCATGGAGATCAAGTTTACAATATTCCATCTGAGAAAACTGATGACCATGATCAAAGATAACAACTTACCATCAAGATGTAATTATCAACAAGTCCAAAGATAAAGATACAATCAAGGATCAAGACATGATCATCAACAAATTAACTTGATATGCTCATATATAAAGATGAAAGCATCAACATGGATATGTTGGGATGCTAGAGCGAATTTAAAAAGATTTAATGGTTTTAAAAAAAATAAATTATTTAAACTACAAGTCATTCCATAATGGTTTATAAAATTTAGAAATAGGTTTCTCAATAGCAAAACCTAGAAACTAAATTCAAATAATTAAGATGGATATGAATTTTGAATTCACAATGGTAAAATGTTGGTGAAACTTCCATTTACGGAATGTATCATAACATATCTTGCCTTGAAGACACAAACCTTCCATAAATGGTTAAAAGACAAAACATAAAAGGAAAGATATCTATTTACAAGGCAAATATTTCCATTTGTGAATATAGGTTGAACTATTCATGATAGGACTTAAACGGATGGTTTGGGAAAGGTAAAACATATTGTAATCAAGTGAAATTGACTCTAGATTGAGAGATGGGATAATCTCTAACATTCAAAACGTAGGCCAAAGGCAAGCACCCGTGTCGATGGTCGCTAGGACGATCGACCGTGGGTGGGGCAACTCACATTTGGCTTTTTGCCTATAAATAGGAGCCCTTGTCCCACCATTCCACTCACCCCTTTTACACTACAGTTTCAAAATACACATCCAATACAATTTTCCCTGTTAAAGAGGTTGTGGTCTAGTGGTTGAGGTAAGGCCGAAGTCTCAAGGGACCCGGGTTTGATCCCTGCCACCACCATTAATTTCCGCGGCATCACAAATGAGGCCTAGCTCTTAGGCTGATGCACCAGGGTTTTACCCACGTCGATCCAGGGTTCGAGCCTCGGCTCTCCCTCAAGCCTGGAAGCGGGCCGTATTGGGTGGGGTTTTTCCATGAAGCTCTCCAACTCTGACGCCAAGTTGGCCCGGTTAAGACAACATATTGGCCGGAGTTGGACGAGGCTTTCCCATGTGACCGGGGTGTGCGAGGTCACAACATTCAATGTTCGCCTTTCAAAAAAAATATAATTCTCCCTTATTCCCTTGATATTCTAACATTATTTGAAGAAAGAAAATCAAGATTAAGATCACGAGCAAAAAGAAGAAGGTCTACAACTTACCATTATTGTTGTATTGTTTGTGAAGGGTCTTCAATAATATTGTTTAGTAAATATTGTTTTAATTTGTAAAAGATAACACTATCTTAATATAGTGTTGAGTTGAGATAGATCACACCATCTTGATATAGTCTTGATGTGCTACAGATAGAACTATCTTGACAGAGTTCTTGGTTTTGAGGCTATAAACTATCTTGACGTTTTATACTTAGGAGAGTTCACTACCTTGATATAGTGAGAAGTGTAAATACATCTATCTTGACATAGTGAGTTGAAGAAGGTGATCACTACCTTTTAATAGTGATACGTTGTACAAGGTGATCACTACCTTTGAACTTGTGAAACGGTATGCATTGGTGATCCCTTCCATTTAAGGAAACGAATAGTAGATTCGGTTTTGTCTTTCTAACCTTTAAACTCTTTACATACATTGCATATTTACAATCTTGAGTTCTTAGCTAGTGTTAATCCATACAAGATTAAGCTTTAAATAAGCAAATTTAAAAAAAAAACGCATTCACTTTGTTCCTTAACTTGTGTGCCTCATCAACAAGAAATTTCTTAACTTCACAACTGCAAGGCATCCACACCCCTCCTTATTTATACATTTTCATCCTTTAAGGATTCAAATGGTTTCAACTCGCATGATGTATATGCCACCATCTTTCCTCGCTTCATCAAAACACATCCCAAATCGAGATATGATACCTCACGATAAAATATGATATATGCACCCTTGAGTAGGATAACTTCACTTCTCGCTCAAAGTTTGGAGAAAATTTTCTTTGCACATCTCTTCAAACAACATCAATACCCTTACTAGTCAATTTAATCAACGACGATTCAACTTTTTAGAAATTCCGAGTCAACTATCAATAAATATATGCCAATATAAGAAAACTTTGAGCTTCTATAACAGTTTTAGGTGGAACTTATGCCATAAAAACATCTACTTTTAGAGGGAATGACGTAGATTCCATGATAGTTTATCACGTATCATAAGGATCACTACAAGAATATACGGACTTCGCCAATGGACGCTTCCGTCCGAATCTATCGTTGATAGTCATCACTGTCAAGAATATGTCGGCGAAGCTCCTTCGGCAAAATGGTCGTGGGTAATACTTTTTTCCTTTATCACCGATAGACAACTTACCGGCGGCTTACTAATGCTTTTTCTCAGGCCAAAGTTTCACTCTTTCCGACGGATTATTTACTAACGGACTACTGATGGCACCTTTACCGATGGATCCTTGAAAAAGGCTTCGTCGGGAAACTATTGGTAAGATAATACTAGCAAGTTACCGATAGGCCAAGAATCCATCGGTAATCCCTTTGTACTTTTCCAAGAAACTGTAGAATTAGACGGATTCCAGCGGTGATCCGTCGACAATTTTCCAATGGATTTGTCTGTCGGTAATTTTTCAATTAATTTGTCCATCGGTAATATTTGGTCGGTGAAGGCCATGTTTTCTAGTATTGGATTAAACTTCACATAACAAAAACTCACAATAGAGAATTTAGCTTAAAGCTCTTCTCTTCTCATAGTTTCCGGTACCTCCTACAATCTTTCTATGGTTAGGTTTACAGTTGAAATATTTTTCAGTCACATCAGTCAAAACGATAACTAAATGATCAAACATACAACATACACAATTCATGTAATCCATAAAGGTAATCGATGCGTTGGTTCGACTGAAAGACATAACCACAAATTCGTAGTGGGTATACCTCGTTTTAAACATCATCTTTTGAGTGTCTTCCTTTTTTACTTCTTTTTGAAAAGGCTTCCTTTGCAGGTGATGAAAACCCGATCTCAAATCTGAAATCATTTTTCAAATCCGATTTAAACTCAGTTTAAGATAAAATACTAATGGAAGATCAAACTAGTAAATCGTGCTTAATCATTAATTTATTTTATATTTATTAAACTTGTTATTTTTAAAGTGTATATTCTTTCTTGGATCATGTGAAGAGCAAAAATATGATCTCGTAACATGGCATGATACCTTGGCAGATTTCCTTTTCAATTTTTTTAAGTGGATTAACAAATGCTCTAATAAATTAAAAAAATAGTTAAGTGATAGTAACTAAATATTGTTAAATTTACTATAGCTTGTTAGTGGCCACGTGCATGACATGTGCGGTGATATAAATATTGTAGCTGTTTTAAATTTTGTTAAGAAAACGCATTTCCACCATTTTTCTATTTTTAAATTATTAGGAGAAATCAATTTAAGTTAAAGTAATTGAAAGATATAGAGAAATTCGAGGTTGCTACGAGGTTAGTGCTCCTTAAGAATCATCTTTATGAATATATAATTTAATTAAACGAATCTATACTTGGATACTATAATGACACTTGTTCATGCAAACTAGGACATGAGGGTCTTCAATCTTTCACTAGTCAAATTTTCTATGAATTGAGGTATTTTTTTTTGAACGACATGAATTGAGGTATTTAACGTCGTTAGTTTTTATACTTTAACTATTTAGATTATTTTCGCTAAACTAATCAAAGAAATATAAAAAAAAACCTATTAGATCGCTTAGATTATTGTAGGTAACTGAAGAGGACAGACCCAACAGCCAATCAGCCCATTTAAACTAGCTTTCAACCCAAAGATATGGGGACCGCTCCAAACGATTAAGGCCACGTGGAAAGCTCTAATTGAGGAAAAGCATGTCCACCAATAGAAAAATAAAGAATTTATGCATGAGCTTGGGTTGACTCACTATCCTCACACCATTTGAGTGAGGAAACCCTAAAATCCAATGAGCATATAAGGATAGAGGAAAGTAACACATGTAGGCATATCAAACTTCCACACATCATTTCAATCTTGTAACATCCTTAATTTTTTTTTTTCATTTTAATAGTTTTAATGCAATAAAAAATATTTTAATTGCCATTTCTGATTCAATGTATTGTGTTATACAAACATTTCAAGTTCAGGGTTTTTCATCAACACAATCCCATAATTTTAGATTTTACACGTACACACACATATATTTCTATTTTATTAATTCAAGTATAAAAAAAATATGAATTTTGTATTTCTCACTCATCAATATACATATATAGTTTTTCATATAAAATAATTGTATATAAATATAAGTTTTTATAAAATACATCCAACCATACATTATTACATTTAAAATATCAAGAAATATATTAGATTCTATAAAGATTTATAAACAAGTTAAATTCAGAGGGACAGTTTATGTCAAATTCAAATCTTGATTTAATTGATATTTTAATCAACACATATAGTTCAGGGACCACTCCTGCCATTACTCAAAACTTGAAATTTTTGAAAGAAACCTTCCCGGCTCTCGTTTCCCCCTCTCCGGCAATGTACCAAAATTAACCCGGAATTTCCGACGTTGATCCGGGAAACCTGTGACCGATGATTTCAACCCAATCAAATCTTTTGTACGCGTTTACAGGTTGTTATCACGCGTTGATCTCGTGCATCACTCACAAATTGAATCGAATTCATTGACTCCTTTCCGGTTTCAGATCAAAACTCACGCAGACATTGTTCAAACTTAATTTGTATAAATTGCATGCTCCAGTGCACACATAAACCCTTTTCGAAACTCTCTGTGCACAAAATTCCAACCCAGATTCGCAAATTCTATCATGTACTCATCGGACAACCGGCGAGAGCTCGTAATCCCCGAATCCTATTCAATCAAGTAAGTCTATTACCTCAATATACTCGGTTTCAAACCTAGTTCAATAACCCTATGTCAATTCGTGTAGATTAAACAGTGTTTGATCGATTTGGAATAGGAACAGAATTACGGTTCTTAGGGTGTTTTCGATTTGGGTGTTTTTACTCAGGTAATTGATAAATAAATTTCTTATCATGTTGTTGAACTACGAGCCCGGTAGTCCGGATGGTTCTTCGCTGTGTGTTAAGTTCGTTTGGGTGTATGTGTTCCGGCAAGGGTGCGAGTTCGATACCCGCATCAAACATTTTTGGAAACCTGAGATAGTTTAGGAAATTATTAAAATGATTTTTGAACAGGAACCCAACATGCTAGCGCATGCATGTGGCTCAGCCGGTTAAACGTGTTGTGGGCTGCAGAACCGGTCTGCTGACCCGGGTTCAAACCCCTTTCACAGGCAATGTTCCTTTTTGTTTTATTTTCAGACCGGCAACAGTTTTATAAAATCCTAAAAAAAATATTCTTTCTTAACTATTTTATTTCAGTAAACAAAACAATGATCTTGTTTTAGCAGATTAATAAAACATGTCGTTTTTTTTATATAAATTGCTTATTTAAATAAACAAACTCATTCATTAAATCAAAAAATCTATTTTTTTTGCCACATCATTTTAATTGGTTAACCTAGTTTAATATATATATATATATATAGAGCATCAAATAAAAGTAGGTTTTCGCTAAAAAAATCTAATAAATGACCAAAACGCTTATAAACGATATCAAACGAACTCCGATTGAGCTTATTTCAGCGACGTTGGAACCGTCTCGTCGAACTATACTATCTTAGCTTTTAGGGTTTAGCTTTTAAGCTTTAGATTTTACGTTTGAATTTTAGGGTTTTAGCCTTATGGTTTAGCCTTAGTGTTTAGCTTTTATGGTTTAGATTTTTTGGTTTAGGTTTTTTTGGGGGGTGGGGGTGGGGGTTTAGGTTTTTGGGGGGTGGGGGTGGTGGTTTTAGGCTTTTTGGGGTGGGGTGGGGTGGGGTGGGGTTGGAGGGGGGGTTTAGGTTGTTGGGGGGTGTGGGTGGAGGGTGGTTTAGGTTTTTGGGTCCGGAGTAGAGTTCGATAATACGGTTCCAACGCCGCTGGAATGAGCTCAATCAGAGTTCGTTTGACCCAATTCTTAACGCTTCTTAGTGAAAAATCATTTTTAGTGGAATCTAGATAGATAGATAGATGGATAGACAGACAGATAGACAGACAGACAGATAGATAGAAAACCACAAATTTAGGCGAAATCCGAGAAAAAACCAAATCATTTCAGGCAATTTTTTTATTTACGTATACGTATCCAAAAACAATTTTTTTGATTTACGTATACGTAACCGTAATTTTTTTGTTTTATGTTTATGTATACGTAACACTGTGTAAAAATGTTTTTTGGTAAAAATGTTTAATATTACATTCATACTCTTATAAATAAATAAAAATAAAATAAAATAATAAATAAATATTATTATATAATTGGGTAAAATTGATTTTTTTAGTGGTTTTCTCGGTTTATGCGTAACTTATGGTTTTCTCTGAAACCCTCCAATATAATAATAATAATAATAATAATAATAATAATAATAATTATACACTTTTGGAATAGTCCATAAGTTTACCATAAGTGTAACTGTCATAATTTATGACTCCATCTATTCTTAACCTGTCTATACTCTTTTCAGAAAATATTTTCAATTTTATACTTTTTTTACATGCTTGTTCTAGTTATCATTGCATATCAACACTTAAAAGACTTAGCCTCTGAAGGAGGCAATCATAAGATAAAAATTATTAAAATAAATAAACTATAAATTTTTACCAGTCTGTCTTTAGAACACCAGGCTTCAAACTTGAAAAACTTCAAATATTATTAAGAGTTGTGTACAAGAGAGAGAGAGTAGTAGAGTTTTTCTCCGGATGATTTTTACAAGAAATAAGAGTCCCCTTATATAGGCGGGGAGAAAGGAAAAAGCCAAACATACAATGATCCCGTCATGGGACCTACTAGACACATTTGTCAAAAAGAAAACAGTAATTAGCAATTATTTTGCTAACTTTTCTAAAAGGGAATAGTGTCTGGCCATTATTGTGCCAAAATGTATAATTTTGTCTTCCACTCCACCTATTATTGGAGTCAACTTTTGAAACAGCTGTTTGTGGGGTCTATTTTGGTCTTTTGTCTTTGAGCTTGCTTGAAGATTCGTCTGGGATGAACGCCTGCTTGTATTCTGCAAGAACGTTGTTGATATAATCTTCATCTATATGATCAGTATCTTGTCCTTCTTGGAAGATTGAGTCTTCGTCTTCTTCAGCCTAGGAAGATGTAGACATTGTTGAAGGAGATGCTCCTTCTTTTCTTAGATTTTTCATCATGTCTTTCTTCATTTATGAAAGATAGAAATCCATGATTTCTTTGTTACTGATATCATCAGTTCCTTTAAGTGTTTGGATTTTTCTGATAATATATCTGAAGGGACTGGGTGCTTCCTTATGAGGATGGCTGTTCTTTTGATTCGTATAATCAGCAATTGTCTTTTTTATTTTCTCTATGGTATCATAGCTTTCTATGACTCCATCAATGTTTTTGAGGGTCATCTTTTTCCAGAATTTGGTAAAAAAAGTTCTTTGAATGCGAAGAATATTTTGGTCCTCATAATCAACCTCTGGAGACCACTTCCAGATCCATGGGATACTGAATTGAATGTAAAAATGTGAAGCAGGTATATTTTTGATGAAATTATCATCCTGCTGAGCCTCTATTAAAACTGGAGAGACTTCTACCCATTAAGTATAAAGAGTTTTGAATAATTCAGGGAGAATATTCATTGAATGGCCAAATGATTGCCACCATTTATAAAACCAGACTGTAATTTCCAGTCCGTAAATATGAGAACAGATTTTTATGAACCACGAATGTTTTTGTTTCGGGTTCTCATATAAAAATGTTTTATAAAAATCATTTTTATAGTCTCAATAGTTATATCGAATTGGGGCTTTGGTTTGGGGATGTATAAGCTCCCTTTCCTTTAATGGAGAAGTTCCCCATGTTTCTACAGATATAATCTGTTTCACCACTATCTTACTGAAATTATAAACATCAGGTTGTCCGGCATGATAGTGTTCTATTTTGCAATTTTCTTTTTTAAGAATTTGCTCATAGTAATATCTTGGCTTATAAGCATCTGTAGGATAGAATCCTGTGTCCATGTATCTGTTTATCAACAGCCATGGATTATCTCTCCATTTGATGTCCTTGTTTTCTAAAAGAAGTATGACTTCTTTATATGGACTTTGAGCCCAATTTGTGATATCATCCTCTGCTTCATTAGAAACAGTTTTAGCATATGATGCTGATGATTCAAGGTGTTTGTTAGATTCCTCTTTTGAGGCTTTATAAGCCAAAAATTCCTTATAAAGGATATTATCTGGTTGTGAAGAAGAACCAGATGATGATGCAATGTTTTTAGCTATAAGCTTACGACTTTCGATTTGGGATATAACCCTCGGATTTTGATTACCTCTTCCTCTATAAGAGGATCTTCATCTTCTTCTTCTTCCTTGCTCCCAAGGAATCATTTCTGAAAAAATTATCCACATGAGATAATTATTTTTTGTTGTTGTAATAAACATATTTTAAATTTGCAAAAAGAAATGTGAAGATTAATATTATTAATCATGTTTCTTTTTGTTTGTGATCCTAAAAATTTTTTTTTTTGGATCTCTCTTTTGGCCACTTCTTGATTATTAATCTGAAGAATGCGGTCTTCCATCATCTCCTGAATTTCTAGGAGAGCCTTTTTAACTGGTCCCTTTGAATGAGCCATTAATTTAAGTATTCTCTGGTAAGAAAATCAGGGAGACTATTGTCACTACCATTTTTATAAATAATTTCAAAATCAAAAGGGGCTAAATGAGACTGCCATCGAGCAAACATTTGTTTTGAAACATCATGCTTGAAGTCTTTAGCGAACATAAATTTAGCCGCTTGGCAATCTGTTTTTATAATAAATTTTTGATGATATAATGTAAGGCCCCAAACCCGGGAGGCCTCACTTGTTGGATTTACTCATTCACAAACAGTTCTTAAACATGAATATCAAATAACGTAGCGGAAAATTTCATTCAAACATAACGTCATCATTGTTCATACATGCGGAAGCGTAAACATTGTTTAAAACATAATTACATCATAGCTAAACATAACGGGATGCCAGTCTTCAAAAGCAGTCGGGTAACTCTTCATCTCTAGCCAAGCATCACCGTCCATCCTCATAACCTGCCTTAACCTGAATGTGCACACTAAAAAGGTCAGCTACGCTGGTGAGTTCTAGTTTTCGTTCGATTTAAGAAATGGTTCATCATTCAAAACATTCATTAGGGTTTAACATCACGTATAAGAAAACAGGGCCTTTCATTCATAAACCTTCACACATTTAAACACACTGAACGGATCATTTGTTTAAAACATTTAACATTCATTTAAGTCATACATTACTATCTAAAATCTGTATCGTTACGCGTCTCTGTGTCCCCGAAGGAACCCTGCATGATGTGGTCAACCGTTACGTATCACCGTCGTTGCCACAACATTCCGTCAATTCCCGTTTTGGTATTGCCCTCAAGGCTAACTGCACGAGGACCGACAATACCCATTCAGTTGCCCCCCTATGGCTCTCAGCCATAGGCCGACAACCTCCACTGAAGGCTATGGCTCTCAGCCATTGACCGACAACTTCCATCGACGGTTATGACTCTCAGCCATAACATCGTCGGATCATAATTTAACCTCACGTAGGGTCACGTTAACCCCTGAGTAACCGTCGTTACTCCATACCAGTTGTACAACATCAAACCATTGGCAGGCCACTAAGACACTGCCCCTGTTGTTCTTATGGTAACTATGGCTCGCTGTCCATAATCTACCACAAGGCTGGGAATCTCATTCCCAGACTTCATTCGTCAATTCCATTCATTCGACAGATTAGATTTGTAATGACTTCTTTAAAACCTTTGCCCTTTTTCTTTTCTTTTCACAAAACCTTTCCTTCACTTTCAAAACCCTTTACCTTTACTTTAAACCATTTCTTTATAAACATTAGTTCTTAAACATTCCGTTCATAAAACTTTCTTTCCTTAAACCGTTCATTCCAAATCATTTCATTTCGTAAACATAGTTTCATAAACATCATTTTATAAAACAACATTTCATACGTATACACACCAGCCCGAAAACATTATATAAAACATTTAAAAGAGGGCTTCTAGAACTCACCTTATAAGCTAGTCTCGGTTGTCCTAATCAAAGGCCCAACAACGTCACTTCCGATCTGAATTGGTTACAAAACACATATATCAGACCTAACCTCAATTCACACTTTACTCAGCTGATATAGGCAAACTTAATGCTAAGTTCGCTTCCTCTGGCCTAGGCGAACTTATAGGCGAACTTAATAAGTTCGCTTACCCTTGGCCAAGCGAACTTGCCAGGCGAACTTGATAAGTTCGCCTCCACCAAGCGAACTTAACAGGCGAACTTGCTAAGTTCGCCTACACCTGCAGTCATCTTCCCAAACAGTCCCGAAATTCACGGATTTGGGTTCGATTATGTCAAAACTTCAACTTTCTTTGCTCAAAACAACCGGTTTTCATTCCAGATACTAATCCTAAGCTTATTATCAAGTTTCATCCGTAAAAACGTCCTATTTTCACCCGAAAACTCGGAAACCCAACTTAAGCAAAAATCTCAATTTTAGCTCGAATGGTTACCTGGATGACGATTATGATTTGGAGGTTTCCTTCACGAGTGCAAGAGACACGAGCGGGTGCGATCTTGTGCGATTCTGGCACTTTCTCTCTCTACGAGTTTTCTCTCTCTAGAATTGCAAAAGAGGAGAAGTGAGGGCCTTGGGCTATTTATAGGGGAGACCTCCCCAAGCCCGGTTCGCGACTGACCCGGCTCGACTCCGGCCCGCTTGAACTCGCTAACTTTATTTCTCGTCATTTTGGGATGTTACATATAAATCATCTTGAAATTTTAAAACACATTTTACTATTGTTAGAATCTCTTTTGCAATAGTAGCATAGTTCTTCTGGCTGTTATTCTATTTTCCTGAATGGAATCTTACCAGACTTTCTTGTTTATTTATTGGTGAAATTTGTTTCAAGATTCCACCATAGTCTATATAAGAGGCATCTGTTTCAATAATTTTTTCCCAATCTGGGTTGGTTATCATTAAGCGAGGAAGATTTTAAACCTTTTGCTTAATCTTTCGAATGGTCTTAGTATGATTTTTTGACCATGGCTGAGGACTCTTTTTTAATCTATCATATAAAATGGCAGTATCCTCTGCTAGATTTTTATAATAGGGAAGAATATAATCTAAACTTCCTAAGAATCTTTGAAGTTGAGTTTTGTCATAAATTTCATCTGGAAATTTTCACCCAAATTCAGTACTTCTGTTGATAGGAATAATATTTCCTGTTTCAATATTATGACCCAAAAATCTTATTTTAGTTTGGAAAAGCATCATTTTTGGTCTGGAAATGACTAAATCGTTTTTTATAATTATATTCTTGAATATATCAAGATGTTTAAAATGAGTTTCAATATCTTTAGAAAATACAAGTATATCATCTATATAGACTATTATAAAGTTACTATAAGGAATAAAGATATCATTCATAATATTTTGGAATTTTGACGGGGCATTTTTCAACCCAAAAGACATTACGTTCCATTCATAATGGCCAGTAGGTACTGCAAAAGCAGTTTTATACCTACCTTTTTCATTTATCTGAATTTTCCAGTATCCAGATTTTAAGTCAAATTTTGAAAATATTATGACATTATATAATTTGTCTAATAAATCTTTTTTATTAGGTACAGGATACCTGATCCATTTTAAATTTTTATTAAGAGGTTTGTAGTTTATAACTAATCTAGGAATACCTCTTTCTTTCTCAAAATGTTTATTAACATAGAAAGCAGTACAAGACCAAGGGGATTTTGATCTTCTGATTAAGTTTTTGTCAAGAAGAGATTTGATCTCTTGTTTGCATAATTCCATATATTCGAAATTCATTTGACAAGGTCTAGCCTTAGTAGTGATTTTACTATCGTTAAAATCATCTTCATAAGGGAGAGAAACAATATGTTTTTTTCCTATCCCAGAAAGCATTTTGGATGATCAATACATATTTGTAACGTAAATTGATTATTAATCATTTTGATCTTATCCTGTAATTTTGGATTGTTTATACTATCTTGAATTTTTAAAGAAAATATTTCTTTTTGTAAAAAATCAATTTGATTTATTTTTGCTTGTAAAAGGGATTCTTTTACATTGTTCAAAGTCCTGGAAAAATGATTTGTAATAAATGGAAAATGTATTTGTTTGTTCTGGAAAGATCCAGTTATTCCTTTATTATCAATATGCCTTAAAGGAAATATTTTATTTAGAAAAGGGGTTCCAAGAATGACTTGGCTAGTAAGGTTTTTAACTAGAACAAAGCTAGTTGGAATGCAGGTCTCATTATGACAGATATGAGCCTGTGGAATTTTGTATTCAATTTTTAATTTTTCTCCTCCCGCAGAACTTAAGTTATGGGAGGTTTTATGAAAGTATTTAGTAGGAATAATTCCTACCCGGATACAGTTTAGATCAGCACCACTATCAACTAGTGCTGTAACAGTTATAAAAAAGTTATCTTCAATACGAAGTTTTACTTTAATATTCCACTTTTGTGTGGTTATAATATCTAAAATACTTTCTAAGAATCCTCCTTGAAGAATTTCTTCAGTATTTCTTTTCTGAGGAATTTCAAGCATCATAATCCTTTCTTCTAGACTTTTATTGTCTTTTTGAAGGATTTTGATATCTATCTTAAGATTATCAATCTCAATTTTTAAATCCTGTAAATTAACAGGTCTGGAAATTTGATTTCTTTGAGCTAGCTGTCTTTTTAACTCAGCTAGAGAAAAAAGTTTTAAATCCTGCTGTGGATTGCTTGAGGAAGATGCTTCCTCAGTCTTCTGTTGATTTAAATACTTAGAGATTAATTTTTCTTTTATTTGAGGATCATTTATAACTTTCAAGAGATCTAAAATCTCGTTGCTTAAAACATTGATTTCCATATTTTGAAATTGAGAAATAATCTGATAAAGACCTTCTTCTGATATCTCAGAAGGGTTTTTACAACAGTCTTTTATGCAATTTGCTGGACAGTGATCTTCCTCTGTTTCTGAGGAATTAAAACTTCCATCTTCTAAAATATTTAGATTTTCTTCTTCTTCTTCTTCTTCTTCTTCTTCTAAGAATGATTGCTCATAACCAGTTTAAAAAATTTTATTTAATAAGACTTCATTAATTTTCTCTCTTAAATCTTTATCTTCGATCTTGTTAAGTTTCTTGGGAACCCAACAAGTTTTTGCCTTGTGGCCTAATTTATCACATTTTCTGCATTTTATTTTTTTTAAATCATTAGGAAATTCTTTCTTTTCCTTATACTTTTTTCTTTTATAATTATTATTATAAGGTTTATCATCTTTTCTAAATTTCTTTCTTTTATAATATATTTTAGGAGAAGAATTTCTTTTCCTGGTTTCTATAGACCTATCAGGTTTATTTTCTATGCCAAATTGGCCACAGAAATCTCCTAACTGTCTTTTCTCATTTAGAGAATGTTTCTTAATCTGTTGGTTAAGTTTTGTTTCATTACATAGGGTTATTCCTTCCTAAACACAGGTGCCTATAAGTTTACTATAAGTGTAACTGTCATAATTTATGACTCCATCTATTCTTAATTTGCTCTTTATTCTTTCAGCAAATAAATGGGGAAGGCCATCTACGAATTTTGACTTCCAATGAGAACTATTAAGCCCGGTGTCACACCCCCAAATTTCAACTAACGGAGTTTTACCGTCTTGGGAAGTGACTAACCAGGATCTTAGACATTAATTACTTTGAACGACTCTACATGGGACTCAAATGAAAATACCATTATAATCAAAGTTCAATGCGGAAGCGTAACGAAAAGTAAATGCGCAAAACACACGCGCCCAAACCAAAGTCCAAAAAGTCCAAAAATGTCCAACCAACCAAAATACAATACAAGGAAGTCATAAAATATATAATAAGTAAAATAGTTGAATCCCATGCATGTCCTAACGTGCACCTTGTGTCTTATCTTAGCGACCTGAGAAAACATGTAAGAAAAAGTGTCAACACAAGGTTGGTGAGTTCACAGGTTTCAAATAAATACATAAGCGTTTATCAGATTTATGATCATTCAATATGCATCTATAGGTAGCTAACCTATGTTCATGTTTAGCTCAAGTGCTCGCAACCGAAGTTGACTGTTTGTTTATTGCCTCCTGCCAGGTCTATCAATACTGGCGATGTGAATAGGCTAACATTTCACCCGTTCGATATCCAATCGAGTTAGCGCGACTAACGCGGGTGGGATTTGTCAAACCCAGTAGTACTACTAAATATTACCTTGCTAAGTTCCATATTAACGGTTCGAGATAAGATGAGGACTTTCTGTGATATCGTGTTACACTTAGCTTTAACATTGATAGCATATGAAATAAAAAATCTCAAAAGTAGTTTAAGCATGATTTCTCCCCCAAGTTAAAACAGTAAAAAGGGCCCGTGAAAACTCACCTGCTTGGCGTTGAAGGTAGTTTCACACTAGAAGTAAGTTGGAACCACGAGTGTAAGTTTCAAAAGACCTACGAATGTCCTAAAATTATAAACATGTAAATTAGGAACGATAATGGGAATTGTGACTGTGACACAGAAGGAACGTCTTAAAGAACCGTTCCAATGAACGAGAGTGGACGAACGTGTCCACGGGTTTAAGAATTACTTTACGCGAAGAACGACATAAATAATAATATCTATATACGAGTGGATAACATAATTAATTATTATTTAGTCTCGATTGATTCACGTCGTTATAAAAATGATTTGAAATAATATAAATATATATTAAATGATAATACGGGTCACAATTTGAGAATAATATAAACATATTATTTTACACGAGTTTACGACTTAAAAATAATATAAATATATTATTTTTACTTATTAATAATAAAAATGTATAAATTATAAAAGTGAGTATAATTTATAAAAACAAACTAATATTTCAAACCCGAGCCTACGATTTGTTTTCCGGGTTAAAACCCATTTATATAATAATACAATATTAAAAGGTTTGATTTTTATTAATTTAAAAATCCAGAAAACTGTTTCAAAAAATGAATGTGGGAGCCCGACCTCGAACCCGGGTCTCTCCCACACACACAAGCCCTTAACCAGTCCGCCCGCTAGGGTCATCGCAAACATACCCGAGACTCATTTCTTTTAACAACCAAGTCAAACGCGATTTCCTTCCCCATAGATACCCAGATCAAATCCCGTCCCAAACACTGAATCTGATCGCGAATAAGGTTAAGATTCACAGGGGTTTTGTTGTTTAGAGGATTGCGAAACTGATGATGTAAACAATTGTAAAAATGGTTGCGATTTAGGTTGTTAATTTCAGTTAAACAGAGTCGAAAACTCTGGGTTAAGAACACAGATTGATTCGACTAAATCCAATATTAAAACCTGATGAATTTATGGGGTTTTTAACAATGACTGAATTGCGAGTCTAACCGTATAACTTAATTTGATTGAGGTTAAGTTTAGACCAGGGTTCGATTAAACCCAATGCGTGATGAACCCTAGAATCGGTTCATCACTTATTCGATGTTACATACTCGAATAAGCATAGGGCTTTCAAAGCATAGATGATTGCGATTCTAACCATACCGTTTAATTGGATTAACATTGAGTCTAGGTTAGAGTTTGACTAAAACATTTTCAAATGAATTCCAGAATCTGATTTTGTAAAATTGGATGTTGTTTGATTCAATTAACATGGGGTTTTCATTAAACTGAGTATTGCGAAACTACTGGTATGCTTTAATTTCGTTGAGAATGAGTTTAGAATCAAAAGCCCCAAATCCGATTTCTTAAGAACCCTAAAATCAGATTATGACTCAATCGATAATGTAAGCCCTGATTAGGATAGGGATTTCATTCTAAAGCATAAAATGAATCAAAAGACTGTTTCAAGTACCCAGTTGAATGTCGGATTGACTGTGCACGATTAAAACAGGGTTCGACGGCTGCGGGTTGATCCTCGTCGCTTTTGGTTGCTTCTCCGGCGCGGCTGGTGTATGAGAATTCTTCTGAGTGACTCGTATAAGGATTGCAGGTGAATAATTTGTGAGAAGAATACAAGAATTAGTCGAATTTGGTGATCGATTAAGATAAGGTCGACGGTTATGAACATAATTATCATAATTTGAGTTTAATTTGATTGATGATTACGATTAAAGTTCCATGATGAACAATTAAGGCATTTAGGTGATAATCAATTACAGAATTCAATTCATTTATGTTATTAATCGCGGATTGGAAATCAAAGGGTCTCGATTTTGACTTCTAAAAGTCAACAGAAGACCAATTTGTCAATTTTGACTTTGGGTAGTCAAATTATTGAATTTGGCATAATTACACAATTAGTCCTTGCAGTGTTGAGTTGAATTTGTGACCGAATCAGTCCTTGGGGTTAGATTTAGTTAACGGGGTTAAGTTTTTAATAAGAAACTTAATGGAATAGTTAACGGGGTTAACCTAAAAAGTCGGATTGTCACACTCGGGGAGTTCCATGACTCTACACAAGAAAGTATCTTTATACCATCTAAAAGATGTCAGAGTTCTACATCTTAGGTTTTGTAGAAGAGTTCTAATATTCTCAGAATCTTCAGACCACCTTCCTGTAGAATGTTCTATAATATTAACTATTAGGGTGTAGACTGCATTATTTTCAGTACTACTAGTGTCTTCTTCTTGTTTGACACTATTTAAAATCTTATTTTTATCTTCTTGAGATAAATAATTATCCCACCATCCTTTTAACTGACATGTGAACCCTGATATAATCATATTTGCTATGGTCTGGACGGAGTTGCTATTATTCTTACAAATCGTGCTATACATAAGAATCCTATGGACAGTATTATAAATTTGTCCTTCTGACTGACCGTCTTTGTTCCATTCATAGATCATTTTCCCATTATAAGAGTTATTAACAATATACTCTTGTTCTTCTATAAGGATATCTTGTGGGGTTGGTGTAGGGTAATAATACTTCCTCTGAGTAGGCTTATCTGCCTACTTAGAAAGTTTGGAGATTTGATCTTTTATCTCCTCTTGATAGTTTTCTTCAGAGAATTCTGTTAAAGTGTTTATCTTAAGATTCTTAAGAGCATTCATAGTTTCATTTAAAGTCGCTATTAGACTATCCTTAGATTTTAATTTAAAATCTGTCGCTTCCGGAGGAAGTTGTATACTAGGAGTAGCAATTTTTTCTTTTAGAAAAACAGTTTTAGCCTGTATATTTTTCTCTTTAAAATGGGATATAATCTTATCCATCTTAGTAGATAAATTTTGTAACTGTTCTCCCAGAATTATTAAATACAAATTTGTATAATTCTGTTGTTTAATTAAGTTATTTATATGAGAAGTTGTAATAGGTAAGGTATATCCTTCTAAAAGTTTTTGAAAGGTTTGATAATACCTTATTTCATTATTCTTTTCTATTTTAAAAGGTTGTGTAGGAGGAAAAATCTTAGAGACTATTTCTCCCTTCACATTAAATGATCTTTCAATCACAGAGATGATACTTCTTGTATAACTTTTTATAAACCAGGGAATAAAAGGTATAATCTCATTTTTTATGATTAAATCTTTATAATATTCATCTTTAAAGAAATTTATATCAGTTTCTTTAAAATTATTAAAAAACCAATTTCTAAATAATTCCCATTTGGGTAATTGAAAATCTTTACATATTTCTTTTCTTACCGGAGATCCCGGATTAAAGTCTATTTTTTCTTTAAAATTCATTAAACAAAACCGACTTCTGATTCGGTGAATTCCAGATCTACTTGGACTCCTTGGACTCCTGTGACTATATTGTCAGGATTTATTCTTAATCTATTAATTGTTTCTGTTGTAGGGAAAGTTTCCCTGACTCTCGAAGTAGAAGCTCTAGAAGGGCTTCTAACAGTATACTCCAAAGGAGATATAAGTTGGCGAGGGGTTAAAGACCTAGAAGATAATGATCTAGGTATATAAGAAGTATTTCTTGGCTGTTCAAACTAGATTTGGATAGTTCCTTCTTCAGATTGTAGAATTTCTAGAGGGTTATTATCTATATATTGTTGAGATGTTGTGGCCTTATCAAGGACCCAGTTTTCTGGAAAATTAATTTCTTCCCATTTTATCTTTCTTCTGGTAGTTATATTAGACTTACCGAAATTAGTTTCTATTACTATGGTTTCATTTAATGGTTTATCAACCATTCTACACTATGGATTTAAGTGTATAAAGGTTTATAATAAATTCTATAGCAGATACAGATAACTTCTGAACCTGGAGCATAATTATAACCATGAGTTTTAACATTTAAAGTTAAAGCATCTGAGATATTAACTGTAGGTCCCTCGGGTGTGGCATATCGTCACATGCAAGTGGGTCTACTAGTCGGACCGGGTGCGGAATACCCGTGACTAGGTGGAGAGTCTTACGAAACAAAGTAAACCGACAAGATTATCACTTTAAACTTTCATCTATTATAAACACTTGAAGGTTACAGAGAGAAGTACTGAGATTACAGGTTGTGTTTATTTACTAATGTGACTGTTTATGATTGCGTACTTATCTACTGTCAACCATTCCTATTTATACACGACCTGATGCCTGCGCACTTAGCAAGTGTGCAGGGCAATTTGCTCATGCGTACTTAGCAAGTACGCCTAGGTATTCTTGCGTACTTGCTAAGTACGCAGGAACTATCTCCTGCGCACATACAAGTGCACAAAACACTTAGAGAAATCTGCAACAGTCAATATGTAAAAGTAAATACAACTCGATAACTAATACATACAGACACTTACAAACAAAGACAAATACATACATGAAAGTACTACACTAAGACTCTATCTATCCTGAGTGTTTGTCACAGGAAAGTACTTCAACAAACTCCCCCTTGACAACAGCTCTGGATCATCTTCGATCTTTAGTCTTCAGTCTTCGGTCTTCACAGCTATGCATCTTTAGCTTCCATCTTCTTCTTATAGTCAAGGCAGAACTTAATCACCTTGTCATATTTAGAAGCAAGGAATTTCGTCCATTCGTCCGTATGCATGCAATACCTGTCTGCTAGTGCCTCCAGATCTTTCACAGAGAAGTTAATGAAGCAGACTTCATCAAATACTCTGATTAGTTCCCTCGGCACTAAGCATCCACTTTCTGACCTCACCTTCCCAATCACCACAGCCTCGCCCGTGTTTGGGTCTACTTACCAGTACCACATGTCACCGAGGATATCCTGAGATAACTTGCTCAGGGGAATCTTGGTTTCACATAGCACTGGCTTGTATACCAATTTCTTTAAGAATTTCTTAGTCACAGGATGTCTTGCTGTCTTATCCTTGACTCTATTGGGCACTTGGGGCTTGAACATATCAAACTTCCCAGATCTTGCTTCAAGCTGTAGAACCACCCATAAACCTATCGCCACTCGTGATTAGAATGACCCAGCAGCTCTCGGTTTGATAGGTTCACAAGGTCGTATTTAGGTAAGGAGTTGAACACTTCACTGGTTGGTTTCAAGTATTGAACCCCCTAGATCTTTTGATTGCGAACAACTGCTTATCCTCCTCGAACCTTACAGCCAAGATCATCCCTGTTGCCCCTTGTTTGTCTATGATAGACGTCTTTTGCCAAACAGGAGCTGGACCCTTAGATGAAGTAGAAGGCATATCTTTTTCTTTCGGTGCCTCCGGATCCACAGGTGTAGGGTCAACTGGGAAGGCTTCAGTCGAGGCTTCCACACTACTAGCATGCTCGACTGAACCTGTGTCGAGCTGAGCTTCGAAGGATGGAAATTCAAAGATCTCTCCATATTCTAACTCGTACTCTACTTCCCCGTCACCCTTGGGAACTTCTATCACTACATCCTCATCATCTTCATCCCAATCATCACCAGAGTCGATCTCTCATTCTTCTAGGTTAAAGAGAGCATCGATCTGTGCTTCTTTGGAATAGTTAGGCTCTAAGTATAAGATCTCATCGTTAGTAGATCCTTAAGCACCTCAGCCGCTGACTTTCCTTTGTCACTACCACCACCAGAGGTATCACCACCCTCTTGATGAGTAGACTCCCCCTGAGCCATTGGAATTGCAGAGATGGGCACAATTGCTAAAGCTTGGTGCTCACCTCCACTAGGGCCGGCTTTGGGATCCTTGTCTTTGTCGTCATCCTTAGTCAAGTCAACAAGATGACAAGCCTCATCACCAGTAGTTTTCTCTTTCTCTTTCTCCTTCTCCTTATCTTTCTCACCTTCACTAGGGCCGACTTCAGGATCCTTGTCTTTGTCGTCATCCTTTGTCAAGTCAATAGGATGACAAGCCTCATCACCAGTAGTTTTCTCTTTCTCTTTCTCCTTCTCCTTATCTTTCTCCCCCTGAGCATCAAGCTTTTTGGTCAGATCAGCAATTAGTTTGACCATTAGCGCATGCTCTTTCAGTTGAGTATCAAACCTCAGCTCTAGAGATGACCTGTGACCCAGAATCATTTCATTTGTCCTGATTAGAAGCTCGTTCTGGGCCATGACGTTCTTCAGTCTCTCGTCAGTCCCCGTTCTCTGGCTTCTTAGAATCCTAACGTCATCCACCAACGAATTAATCTGTGCTTGTTGAGCGTCAGATTCCTCCTTTGACTTTCGAATAGTTTCCAATAATCCAGCAACTTGGTTTTCCAGAACATCTATCCTTGCATTATTAGGATTAGGAAGTTTGGACGATGACGCTTCGGCATTGTGAATTAGGGAGGAGAAGATGGTGTCGAAGTCAAACCCTTGAGTAAATTCCCCATAGTTGAAGGGTTGACTTAAAGGATCAATGGTGGTTGTTGGGATTGTGGATGTGATGACGGTTGTAGGTGTTATGGAAGGGGTGATGATGACTGACTCCGTGAGAATTGGAGTAGACACCGCTACCTGGGCAGATGTGATAGGGAGGGTCACTATCACAGGAACCTCCTCTGTGATTGAAGTGACTGCCACGTCAGGTTGTAGCTGTGGCCTCCTCCTCTGTCTCCTATATAGCTGATGTGAAGGTGGGGTGGAAGCTGAATCAGAACTCGTAGCTGAAACTTATACTTGCTGCTGAGGACTCACCACCACCTCACTAGGAATTGGTTGTTGCTGCCTATCCCCCTGTTCTTGTGAACACTTTCACGTCTTTGCCTTTGAATAGCAGCGTCTGAGTCAGAATCTGGCTCATATTCACTGCTAGTGGACTGTCGCTTTCTCTTTGAGGACGACTCAAGAAGGGTGACCTTCGTCGTTCTCCTCGGGTGAACCTGCGATGGTGCATAATCGGAATCAGAAGAATCAGACTCTGTCTCTTCGGAGTCAGATCCCTCAGCACCATCATTCCCCGCTCCTTCGTCTCCACTATCCGACGATTCACCTTCACTTTCAACTTCCTCCTCTTGTTGTTATTGTTGTTCATCTGAATGTTCACTCAACTCTGGCTCCGAATCGTGACTATACCATCTCCAGTCACCTGGTGTCACGTATGCTTCATTTATAAGGTGGCCAAAGAGTGTTGTGTGCCTAGGCGTAGGATCTACACTGCCTGGCTTTAAAAACTGTGCAAACACCCTTTTGTCCACCCTTTTAACTTCCAATCTCTCCCCGGCAGCAGGTAGGTTTGGCAACGCATCGTTTATCAGAAGTTGCACAAACCTAGGGTATAACAAGAACCTGAACCTCTCAGCCGTGTTGATCTGGTCATTGATGGCTTTGAATATGTATCATGAGAAGTTGTAGCCCTTGTTGAGAGATAAGCCAACCATGGCTGCAGGAAGGTCATGACCCATTGCATCCTTTCCAGCTTTTCTTGAGGAGATGCAGATGATCATGACATGGGCAAAATATCTCCATTGGTCCAGCACCCACATTTTCTTATACGAAGCATAGTCTCTCGCACCGACATATCCCATTCGTTGCCTCCAACACCCATCCACAAAGTAGTCTGGATAGGCTGTCGGGTCGGTCGAGAGATCTCGGAATTGCAGGACCCTTCTAATTGTATCTTCGGAGAAGGCGATGTCATGACCAGCCACGGTAGCCCTTATAACATTGGGGGTTATCGTGCAATCATTCTCTGCAGTCTCCCAAAATTGCTCCATATAAGGTCTTGAAACGATCGGGTCAGCTGAAATAGCGTAGCTGATTCTTGAACGGTTCAAGAAATCAACTATCTCTCGATACTGAAGTGCTGCACCCTTCCATTCCGGTTGAGTATTAGCTAACAGATTGAATTCGTTCGTAAACGCCCGAGCCATAATATGCAAAAACACACAGAAAACATAATCAGAACAACAAGTTTCATTGGAAATGAATAAACATGACGCAGTGTAGCAATTACACTTTGAACTGAAATTTCAGACTTAGAAATTTTTCCTAAGTGTTGGTCCTGCGTACTTAGCAAGTACGCAGGAATTTCCTCTTGCGTACTTAACAAGTACGCAAGAATTACTTCTTGCGTACTTGCTAAGTGCGCAAGAAACATACTTGTTCAAAAAAATTTCAGAAGTTTGTAAAAATCAACAGATGTTCAAAAAGAGGTGGATTAGGTCGCCACAAGGTCGGAATCAGAGATCACAACCCATGGGACCAACCTTCACACCAAATACTTGCTACACTAGTCCAATTTTGACCTAATCGATGACCCTGACGAACCGTCGGTTAAATCCAAGGCTAATGGTCAAAATCAAAGATTAGACGGACGATCAAGAGTCGATTACTGGTTTTAATTAAGTTTTAATTATCAGTTTTTACCCAGACAACCAAACTTATGACTAAAAACTCGAATCAAAAACCCTAAGTTTTAAGTCTCTGAATCGGTCCAAAATCGTGAATTTTGTGGATGGATTGGCTAAATATTCTCACCGATTGATTGTTACACGATGATGATACTAGAGGTGGGACAAGAAATCGGTTGGAACACTCGAATTTTTTTTTTGAGGAAAATTGTCGGAGGGAAATGAACCGGCTTAGAAAATTTGAAAGTGATAAGGAGTCTGAAAATTTTCTAAGTCCAGTATTTATACCCAACACAAAACGGTCGTGCGTACTTGCTAAGTGCGCAAGCTTTAACTCCTGCGTACTTACAAGTGCACAAGGCTTAACTCTTGCGTACTTGTTAAGTACGCAGGGCTTACTTCATGCGAACTTGTCAAGTACGCAGAAACCCTTAAGTGCGTAAACTTTCAACTCAAATTATGAAGTTTTTTCAAGTCAAATAATGAACAAGATAAACAACATTCAATCAAGAGGATTCATAATCAATTCAGGAAGGTTAAACATAAATATTTTTGGTTTTTCTGATTAAGATTGAACTGTTCATAAACTTAAAATCTTTTTGATCATTTCTAGATAGAAATATACACGTATTTACACAAACTACTTTTGATCAAAGACACGAGCAGAGGATCATATCACGCTAACTTATAGCAAAAATGATACAATATAATATAAACATCAAAGAATATGGGATCATGTCATGGATTACTATTTATTCATACATAATAAGCACATAAACAAGTAATTTAAGTTGACAATATTATAAGATTTGAAACTATAAGCATCTTTGTATCACGTTCTTGTGTATTAAGGTATTAATGATAAGATATACAACGTGTACCCCACTGATATGCTATAATAATGTAAATTGCACTATCTTAAGGCATCTAAGATTTTCCCAATGATTTTCTAAATTTTCAGAATGAAGCTACATCAATTAGCACAGGAAAAATCAAGCAGAATTCATAAGGATTATCAGGAATCATAAGATTCAGAATCGAGTGATTCATATGTCTTGGTTTCATTTGATTTTCTTCATTGAATATCGGTATGATGATTCAGGATAATGAGTATGGTGTTTGAATATGGTAAGGGAATCCAACTTTTATCTGGATTTGATTTCAATGAATCAGGAGTGATTCAAGGGTGAATACATGCTCAACGGTTGATGTAGAGACATGTCTTGATTCAATCTCTCCTTGCATACTTGTGAGTATGGGCAGTGAGATGAACCGCATTAATTGTGCTAACGACATAACCCGAAACTGACCTCAAAAGAAAATTATTGCCAAAATCTAACATCCTTTATCTGATAATGATCTTGTCTATTCTTTTACGCACACACACTAGCAAACGTGGGTTCAAATCACAGTTGTAATTTTAGATGAAGTTTCCACACTACTAGTGATTCAAAGACGCATACAGCCTACTGAGAATTTAATTTACTTGTAAATAAGTAGATTAAAAACAAAATAATTTATACAATTAAGTAAGCATGACGCAATCATTTCCCATATGAGCAGTCTGTGACGTTTAGATCATTTCTGATGTACTATCATTTCCTCTTTTCTCAAGTTAACTTTGAAATTTTCTCCATTTTCTATTTTGTTTTTGATTTTGTAAAATGTTTTTGAAAGTTAAAAGAACTATACAGAAAACTTAAAAGAAAATAAAATTTAACTTTCATGAATTGAATTGATTTACAAAAAACAAGTTTTTCACTAAGGATTGAACATTCCTATCAAGTTGACAAGATGCTCAAAACGGGATCGATCAAAAGCCTTTGTGAAAAGGTCAGCAAGATTGTCATCCGTGTGAACTTTAACAAGTTCAATTAAATGTTTTTCATCACAATCACGGATGAAATGATGGCGAATTTCTATATGCTTAGTTTTGGAATGTTTCACCAGGTTATTTGTGATGGACATTGTGGCATTGTTGTCAATGAACAAAGGAGTTCCAGTGAAGTTTAAGCCGTAGTCTCTCAATTGCTACTGAATCCACAATATCTGAGAGCAACCGCTCGCCGCAGCAATGTATTCTGCTTCACAAGTTGAGACATAAACCGTTGACTGCTTCTTACACTGCCAGGAAACCAGTCTGTCTCCTAAGAATTGACATCCACCAGAAGTTGACTTTCTGTCAAGGTTACAACCGCCATAGTCAGAATCAGTGTAGGCTTTGAAGTCGAATGACTGCTGCTTAGAGTACCAAATACCCAATCGAGGTTTCCCTTTCAAGTATCTGAAAATTCTCTTCACGGCTATCATATGTGACTCCTTCGGTTGAGACTGAAACCTTGAGCACAAGCACACATCAAACATTATATCTGGTCTTGAAGCTGTGAGATACATAAGTGATCCGATCATCCCACGGTACAATCTGCAATCCACATCCTTTCCATCTTTGTCAGGATGCAGACCATGATTGACTGGGATAGGTGTGCCATAAGTACTGCTATCATTCATCTTGTATTTCGACAAGATGTCCTGCAAATGCTTAGTTTGATGTAGATAAATGTCATCCTCTCTTTGACTGACTTGAAGACCCAGAAAGAATGACAATTCACCCATGTTACTCATTTAAAACTTGGACTTCATCATCTGCTCGAATTCCCTACACATCCCTTCATTGGTAGATCCAAAAATAATGTCGTCGACGTAGACTTGAACAAGAAGAATGTCACCTTCTGCTTTCCTAATGAAGAGGGTCGAGTCAATCTGTCCACGGTCGAAACCATTAGACAATAGATGCTTAGATAATGTCTCATACATGCTCGCGGTGCTTGATGAAGACCATAAAGTGCTTTGTCGAGCTTATACACTTTATTGATATTATGCGGATCTTCAAAGCCGAGAGGTTGAGTGACATAGACCTCTTCATGAACTTTTCCATATAGGAAAGCAATCTTCACATCAAGTTGATAGACCTTGAAGCCGACATATGTGACATAAGCCAAGAACAGTCTAATGGCCTCAATTCTAGCAACTGGGGCATATACTTCTGTGTAATCCAAGCCCTCTTGTTGATAAAAACCTTGAACAACCAATCCTGCTTTGTTCTTCACAACCACATGACGATCATCCGTCTTGTATTTGAACACCCATCTGGTTCCAATTGGCTGAAAGCCTTTTGGCAAGTCAACCAAATCCCACACGTGCAACTTTTGGAATTGAGACAATTCATCTTGCATCGCCTCAATCCAGCAGTTGTCCGCGAGAGCCTCCTTCACATTCTTTGGCTCTAACTGGGACACGAATGCAGCATGCATACATGTTTCCATGACACCAGTGTCAAGTATCTCTGAGTAAAGACTATTGTTCTCTGTAATGGTTCGATGACGAGTTTGAACACCGGCATGAGGATCACCAATAATTTTGTCGATTGGATGATTCTTATGCACTCTCGTCTCTGGTACATTTGGTTCATGAATTTCTGAATCGAGATTCGTGCTTAACTCCCCCATTTCCTGTGTTCCAGAAGAAGATTCAATGTTAATTGGATCAGCTGGAGCTTCATTTCCTACAGTTGTGTTAGGATTAGCTTGAGCGTCATCTCCATCAACATGAACATCTTCATTGTTATCACTGTCATGAGTTCCAGATGCAGATGCAGCATTGGAATCAGGAGTTACAATCGGTACAGTAGCACGAGTAGAGAAACTGGAGTCATCGCCGCCACTCAGTAATTCATAAACATTTGCGGCGTCAACTGCAGATAGATCAGGAAGATTGAATGACTTGAATAGCGCATCATAATCAAAACCCCAAGCTGGACCTGTTGGTTCTGGTGGAATGCTGTGTTTACTGCAATGCACTTCAAACCATTCCTCGACAGTACGAGTTCCTATATTGTACACTCTCTTGCAAGGCGAGTTGGCAACGTATCCTAAGAAGATGCCTTCCACCGCTTTTGCATGAAATTTAGACTGGCGGTCTATGTACTGTAGCAATAAGGAACAGGGACTACCAAAAGGAACTAGGTAATCAAGATTGGGAAGTCGATTGTTGATCAACTCGTAACAAGTCTTGTTGTGCCTCTTCACAACCAGAACTCTGTTCAAGACGTGACAAGCTGTATTAACTGCTTCTACCCAGAACGTGACAGGAAGCTTTGCATCCGACAGCATAGTCCTTGCAGTCTCAATCAATGTTCTGTTCTTCCGTTCTGCAACTCCATTCTGCTGAGGTGTGTACGGGGCGCTGAATTCGTGACGGATCCCCTTCTTAAGATAGAAAAGTTCCATCAAATTATTCTTGAATTCAGTTCCGTTGTCACTCCTTATTCTTCTAACCTTCAGCTTGCAAAGAGATTCCAAACTCAGGATAAGGTATTGAAGAATGTCTGCGGTTTCTTCCTTCGTACCTAAAAAATGCACCCAAGAAAAACGTGAGAAATCATCAGTTACAACCAGACAAAACGACTTACCTCCAATACTCCTGATACTTATGGGGCCAAACATATCCATGTGTAATAGCTCCAAAGGGGTATCAATGGAGTTTTGGAGCTTGGGCTTGTGAGAATTCCGCTGTTGTTTGCCCTTTTTACAAGGCATACAGTCATCTGCAACGGTAAATCTCAGCTTAGGAACCCCGGTTACCAAACCGTTTCGGACAAGATGGTTCATTTTACTATAAGAAATATGTCCGAGTTTCCTATGCCACAAGATAGAGTCAAGCTCTGTCGCTTTGGTAAGCAAATAAGTAGCAACTGATGAGGTGGTTGTTGCCACGCTCATATCAATCTGATAGGTGTCGTTTGTCCTTGGCGCTCTCATCAGGATCCAATCTCCAGGAACTTCAAAACCAGGCTTGAGAATCAATCATTCATTCTTATCAAACATCACCTAGTACTCCTTGTCGCACATTTGGGAGACACTCAGCAGGTTATGCTTCAGCTGCTCGCAAAAGTTGACATTGTCAAAACTGACACAACCATTTGATACCACGCCTTGACACGTGATACTGCCGCCTTTCTCTCCAGCAAAGGCCACATAGCCGCCTCTGAATGGTTTCACATCTTGAAGCAAGGCCATGTTTTCGGTCATGTGCCGGGAGCATCCACTATCTACATACCAGCGGTTAGAGATAGTACCCTTCGGACGTCCCTGCACAAGTCACAAAAGAATTAGTTAGATTTGGAGACCCAAGCCATAGTGGTCTTAGGTCGTCCATCATTTTCAAAATAAACTACCTCTTTTAACTCACAGTCGTGATGATTGTTCAAAATGGATGAATCTTTAAAAGAATTAGGACCAGAAGATTGAGAATTTTTAGATTTGGCAATCCAGGACCTCTTCTTTTTCTTAACCAGAACAGTAGACATTGGTTCAACAACAGCAGGTGAACTTGTGGAAGCTTCATCTGATTGAACTGAAGTCAGCTGCTCTAGCTTTCTCAACCTCTTATTCCTTCTCCTACTTTATGGCTTAGAGAGTTTCACCACAGGTTTCTCACCAGTACGTGAACTACCAGAGGTAGATACACAAGGTATAGCAGGTTGTTTTACCTTTCTTGAAACAGATGGTTTGGCCTCAGATTTGATCTTTGGATTTGCCATCGGTTTAACTGGTGGTTTCACCACATTTTGTTTTGGACAATTGGGAGGTTTCACTGATGGCGACCTAGGGATGACAGCCGGTTGTGAAACAATAGGCCATTTCCCTTGGTTCTTTGAAGGACAGTTCACAAAAATGTGACTAACCAAGCCACAGTGAAAGCAAGTCCTCTTGTCTGTGTAAGTTCTCCTGTAAGGCTCATTAGATATGGCATTAGATGACTCAGCATTATGAGCAGGAGGAGTTGGTTTGTGAACAGGAGTTTGACCCGATACAGATTGGTTCTTGGGAGTATAGTATTTTTGCAAATTTTCTTTATAACCATGCCCATAGTGAGCTGAAAAAGCCTCTTTCTTTACTTGATTAAGATTTTTATATCCCCCCATAAAGCATTACCTTTAATTTATCATTAGATTCAATGATATCGGGTTTAGTTAAAATACAGTTATCACTATTAGTGATAATGTTTTTCTTGACTTTCTGTTCAGATAACAACTCCTCAGATACTACTCCTTCAGGGCAAGTGTTAACCGACCCATCATCAGAAGCAGTAAAGAACTCCTCATTAGATGTGGAGTTAGCCTTACTTGAGGAATCATCCCTTTTAGAGGAGTCATCCTTTCCTGAGGACTCATCAAGACAAGTTAGATCAATGTCTACTAACCTGTTGACAAACTTCCCGCTAACTGGTGGAGGAATGGCATTAGTACCCAGCCCTATGCCATTCATTTGCCTCACTACAGACTCGTAGTGTTCCACCACAAAACGAGAGTTTTTCAACTTCTCATTAGAACATTTCAACTACAAGATTTCATTTTGCAGCTTGTTAATTTCATTGTTCCTTTTCTCCAACCCCTTGTATGCAATATCCAAGTGGAGCTGTTGATCGCTCATTTTTAGTGAATACTCACGTTTTTTACTTTTTCAACGTTTCAATTGAGTCTTTAAAACGTTTTTCGTTTTCTTTATAACTTAGAGCTGCAATGCGAAGGGGTTCGTCCTTGTCTTGAAGCTTAGAATTTTCAAGTTTTAAGCCTAGACATTTAGAACAAGAAATAATAGAAAAAGGATTAGAATCTACCACAGTCGATGAACTTGTTGCCTCTCCAATAGCCATGAGAGCAACAACAGTAGTAGATTCCTCTTGATCAGCTACAGAAGCTTCCTTTTCTTCATCTTCCTTTTTCTCAGTTTCCATCAACTCCATGATCTCAGCCATAAGACCAACTTGAGTTTGCGCAATGATGGCATCTTCCAGATGAACACCCCAATCAAAGCTGTCGTCCTGTTGAGCTACCAGTGCATTGGACGAACCACCGTTGCTTTGATTCTGGTTGTTAGTGTTGTTGTAGCCATGGCTGTTTCATTGGCTAGGTCTGGTGAAACCCGAAGCTGGTGCTCTGTCTTTTTGACATTCACGAGCAAAGTGTCCATAATTCAGACACTTGTAGCATTTGGCCTTGGATTTGTCAAAACCAACGTTGGCATTAGAGTGCCCGCCAATGAACTTTCTTCCTGTTTTGTTCAGGAAACGCTTGGCTCTCCTCAAGATCATGGCCATATTCCATTGAATATCCATGTCCTCCATGTCATCAGGATCCACTTGATTAAAATCTTCTTCAATTGTCTAGGGATCTGTAAGCTTGCCACCTATGAAGTTCTCGTAGGCCAGCATACAAGATGAAAATAGTGCTACATGATCTTCATCTATTTTGGCTATAGCTGATTGGTTAGCTGAAGTTGTAACGGGAGGATTTCTTGAGGTGTATTATTGATGAGATCCACAACCTGATCCAGATGCATAGCATGCATGACCACCACAACCATTTGAGTGGTCTCCTTCAGTAGAGTTTCCAGAGAAAAGGGAAATTCCTGAGCCCGAAGATTTGGTTGTAGAAGACGTCCCATGATACATAGAAGGGTCTTGTATCTGAGGTCTTCCTGAGCTCTCCTTCTTTCTAAGGTTCATGTTATGAGCTTGAACCTTTCCAATTGCCTCCTCTACTGTAATTTTATAGAATTTTGGATTCTCTCTCATCAGGGTTGTGTACATTTCAAACCTGGGTGGCAAAGCATCCAGAAACTTTTCCACCAACTCTTCATCGGGATACTTGAGCTCAAAAGCTTTCAATTCTGTCTGCAGTTGACAGAATCTAGAGACGAGGTCATCTAAAGACTCATTCTCCAAAAAATCTGAAGCATTCATACTGTTTCCTGAGTAGATCCCGTTTACTCTTCTTGATATCACTATTCCCCTTGAATCTTTTCTATAACGCCCTCTAAAGATCCTTAGAGTTGTCATAACATCTGAAGCTGTGGAACAACTCACGAGTTAATGCCATAGTGATTGAACCAAGAGCCTTCTTCTCTCGATCATAAGCTTTCTTTTCTTCTTCATCGAGTTTAGAGATAAGCTTAGGCAGTTCATCATCAAGATAAATGTGTGTGGGATGCTTATAGCCTACTAGAATTGGAATCCATAATGAAGAATCAGTGTAAGAAATGTAATGCTCAAAGCGTGCCTTCCAGTTAGAATAATCATTTACATTTAGCAGCTTTGGTGGTTTCTGAGGAGTACCGATCTCATTGTCATAGTTTAAAAGGTTTCCAAGGTTCTGAAGATTCAACATGGTGAACACTTAGTCAAATTTCAAAAAAATAAGAGACACTTGCGCACTTGATATTGGCCTTGCGCACTTAGAGGAATGGTCTTGCGTATTTAAGATTTGCTCTTGCGTACTTGATAAGTACGCAGGAGTAAATGATAAGTACGCACAAGATTAGTCTTGCGTATTTAGTAAGTACGCAAGAGATTAGTCTTGCGTATTTAATAAGTACGCAGCAAGACTGTACTTTTAGCCAGATATGGTAAGTACGCAGAACACCTTTTCACCAACTCTCACCAAACTATGCCGGTCACTGGAAACACATCGGAGATGGCAAAAATCGGACGGATAAACAATCAAAATGATCCAAAGGGTCAGAAACTTGTTTCTAACCAACCTTTCATGCTCAAAACACTCAAAATACACAACAAAAGTCGGTTTTTTGAGTGATTTTTGCTTCTAAAATAGTGCTCAAGAGCTACCCCTATTTTATCACAAAAATCAACAAAAACACCTCCTTTTGCTTGTAAAACTCTGTAGAAACCTCTCCAAACTCACTCACAATACTCGAAATCAAGAGCAAAGCTCTGATATTAACTGTAGGTCCCTCGGGTGTGGCGGATCGTCACATGCAAGTGGGTCTACTAGTCGGACCGGGTGCGGAATACCCGTGACTAGGTGGAGAGTCTTACGAAACAAAGTAAACCGATAAGATAATCACTTTAAACTTTCATCTATTATAAACACTTGAAGGTTACAGAGAGAAGTACTGAGATTACAAGTTGTGCGTATTTGCTACTGTGACTGTCTATGATTGCGTACTTATCTACTGTCTGTAGGTCCAGGTAACTCAACTACTGATCGAACTCGTGATATGACGTTGCTATAACAGGAAGTGCGGAATCCTTCATGTTAACATTTTTATACTAACCGACAATTCAAACAACACGCGTAAATAAACTTCTCATTATATTCAGATTCACAATGGTTTACAGACTCAATCAGACAATTCTATTTCTCTCTGTTCTGTTCTCTGTCTAATGACTCTGTAAACACATATATATATAGAAACTAACCTGCTGTAAGCGAACTTATTAAGTTCGCCTGAAACAGACTAAGCGAACTTAACAAGTTCGCCTCAGTTAGACCTAAGCGAACTTATTAAGTTCGCCTCTGATAGACCAGGCGAACTTAACAAGTTCGCCTCTAGGCACATTTGTAAAAACACTTAGCAACTTTATACAATTACATAACAAAAACATAAAGACATAAAATCTAACTATTACAAGCTTTTGTCATTACAAATCTATGTCCTAACACTGTCAACCATTCCTATTTATACACGACCTGATGCCTACGCACTTAGCAAGTGTGAAGGGAAATTTGCTCATGCGTACTTAGCAAGTACGCATAGGTATTCTTGCGTACTTGCTAAGTACGCAGGAACTATCTCCTGCGCATATACAAGTGAGCAAAACACTTAGAGAAATCTGCAACAGTCAATATGTAAAAGTAAATACAACTCGATAACTAATACATACAGACACTTACAAACAAAGACAAATACATACATGAAAGTGCTACACTAAGACTCTATCTATCCAGAGTGTTTGTCACAGGAAAGTGCTTCAACATTAACATCAGATAAAGATAATTGTAAATTTGGATAAATATTAAAATAGACTGGTCCATGAGCCAGGCTAGGTTGGACAATCCCTATAAGAGATTGTTTCCAGTTTAGATTTCTAGCATCTCTTAGAGCTGCTACAAAACTTTCTGGAAGAACTTCTAAGGTTAAGGGTTTGAATGCAATTTGTACAAGCCCTATGTGAAGGAATTTATAATCCTTTTTATATTTGTTTAAATCTTTATTTAACAATAGTTTAATAACCATATCTTCTTTATTTAAAGAAAATGTTTATTCAGTTGTTTTGACAACTTGTTTTAATCCTAACTTTTCAAAAGTTCCTAATTTATAAATTAATTTGTGTTCCATTTTTGGAATAGTCCATTTATTTAATAAATCAAGATTACGAGGAATTTCATATTCCTCTTTAATACTGTTTTTAACAGTATCATTGCTCTTCAGCATATTCATTTTAAATGAATATGTTTAAGTGTTGATCTGCACAATCAAACTTTGAACAAACTTTTATTTTAAGATAACATGGAGATAATTATTTCTTGTTGTTGAAATTCCTCAGAAAAGAAATACTGAAGAAATTCCTCAAAAACACATTAAGAAATTCCTCAAGGAGAAATTCCCCAAGGAATCGTTTCTGAAAAAATTATCCACTTGAGATAATTATTTTTTGTTATTGTAATAAACAAATTTTAAATTTGCAAAAAGAAATGTGAAGATTAATATTATTAATCATGTTTCTTTTTGTTTGTGATCCTAAAAAATTATTTTCTTGGATCTCTCTTTTGGCCACTTCTTGATTATTAATCTGAAGAGTGCGGTCTTCTATCATCTCATGAACTTCTAGGAGAGCCTTTTTAACTGGTCCCTTTGAATGAGCCATTAATTTAAGTATTCTCTGCTAAGAAAATCAGGGAGACTATTGTCACTACCCTTTTTATAAATAATTTCAAAATCAAAAGGGGCTAAATGAGACTGCCATCGAGCAAACATTTGTATTGAAACATCATGTTTGAAGTCTTTAGCGAACATAAATTTAGCCGCTTGGCAATATGTTTTTATAATAAATTTTTGATTATATAAATCATCTTGAAATTTTAAAACACATTTTACTATTGCTAGAATCTTCTTTGCAATAGTAGCATAGTTCTTCTGGCTGTTATTCCATTTTCCTGAATGGAATCTTACTAGACTTTCTTGTTTATTTATTGGTGAAATTTGTTTCAAGATTCCACCATAGCCTATATCAGAGGCATCTGTTTCAATATTTTTTTCCCAATCTGGGTTGGTTATCATTAAGCGAGGAAGATTTTAAACCTTTTGCTTAATCTTTCGAATGGTCTTAGTATGATTTTTTGACCATGGCTGAGGATTCTTTTTTAATATATCATATAAAATGGCAGTATCCTCTGCTAGATTTTTATAATAGGTAAGAATATAATTTAAACTTCCTAAGAATATTTGAAGTTGAGTTTTGTCATAAATTTCATCTGGAAATTTTGACCCAAAGTCAATACTTCTGTTGATAGGAATAATATTTACTGTTTCAATATTATGACTCAAAAATCTTATTTTAGTTTAGAAAAGCATAATTTTTGGTCTGGAAATGACTAAACCGTTTTTTATAATTATATTCTTGAATATATCAAGATGTTTAAAATGAGTTTCAATATCTTTAGAAAATACAAGGATATCATCTATGTAGACCATTATGAAGTCACTATAAGGAATAAAGATATCATTCATAATATTTTAGAATTCTGACAGGGCATTTTTCAACCCAAAAGGCATTACGTTCCATTCATAATGGCCAGTAGGTACTGCAAAAGCAGTTTTATACCTATCTTTTTCATTTATCTGAATTTGACAGTATTCATATTTTAAGTCAAATTTTGAAAATATTATGGAATTATATAATTTGTCTAATAAATCTTTTTTATTAGGTATAGGATACCTGATCCATTTTAAATATTTATTAAGAGGTTTGTAGTTTATAACTAATCTAGGAATACCTCTTTCTTTCTTAGAATGTTTATTAACATAGAAAGCAGTACAAGACCAAGGGGATTTTGATCTTCTGATTAAGTTTTTGTCAAGAAGAGATTTGATCTCTTGTTTGCATAATTCCATTTATTCGGAATTCATTTGACAAGGTCTAGCCTTAGTAGTGATTTTACTATAGTTAAAATCATCTTCATAAGGGAGAGAAACAATATGTTTTTTCCTATCCTAGAAAGCATTTGGATGATCATTACATATTTGTAACGTAAATTGATTATTAATCATTTTGATCTTATCCTGTAATTTTGAATTGTTTATCCTATCTTGAATTTTTAAAGAAAATATTTCTTTTTTGTGAAAAATCAATTTGATTTATTTTTGCTTGTAAAAGGGATTCTTTTACATTGTTCAAAGTCCTGAAAAGAGGATTTGTAATAAATGGAAAATGTATTTCTTTGTTCTGGAAAGATCCAGTTATTCCTTTGTTATCAATATGCCTTAAAGGAAATATTTTATTTAGAAAAGGGGTTCCAAGGATGACTTGGCTAGTAAGGTTTTTAACTAGAAGAAAGCTAGTTGGAATGCAGGTCTCATTATGACAGATATGAGCCTGTGGAATTTTGTATTCAATTTTTAATTTTTCTCCTCCCGCAGAACTTGTTATGGGAGGTTTTATGAATGTATCTAGTAGGAATAATTCCTTCCTAGATACAGTTTAGATCATCACCACTATCAACTAGTGCTGTAACAGTTATAAAAAAGTTATCTTCAATAAGAAGTTTTACTTTAATATTCCACTTTGGTGTGGTTATAATATCTATAATACTTTCTAAGAATCCTCCTTGAGGAATTTCTTCAGTATTTCTTTTCTGAGGAATTTCAAGCCTCATAATCCTTTCTTCTAGACTTTTATTGTCTTTTTGAAGGATTTTGATATCTATCTTAAGATTATCCATATCAAATTTTAAATCATGTATATTAACAGGTCTGGAAATTTGACTTCTTTGAGCTAGCTATCTTTTTAACTCAGCTAAAGAAAAAAGTTTTAAATCCTGTTGTGGATTGCTTGAGGAAGATGCTTCCTCAGTCTTCTGTTGATTTAAATACTCAAAGATTAATTTTTCTTTTATTTGAGGATCATTTATAACTTTCAAGAGATCTAAAATCTCGTTGTTTAAAACATTGATTTCTATATTTTGAAATTGAGAAATAATCTGATAAAGACCTTCTTCTGATATCTCAGAAGGGTTTTTACAACAGTCTTTGATGCAATTTGCTGGACAGTGATCTTCCTCTGTTTCTGAGGAATTAAAACTTTCATCTTCTAAAATATTTAGATTTTCTTCTTCTTCTGAGAATGATTGTTCAGAATCATTTTCAAAAGTTTTATTTAATAAGACTTCATTAATTTTGTCTCTTAAATCTTTATCTTCGATCTTGTTAAGTTTCTTTCGAACCCAACAAGTTTTTGCCTTGTGGCCTAATTTACCACATTTTCTGCATTTTATTTTTTTAAAATCATTAGGAAATTCTTTCTTTTCCTTATGCTTTTTTCTTTTATAATTATTATTATAAGGTTTATCATCTTTCCTAAATTTCTTTCTTTTATAATATTTTTTAGGAGAAGAATTTCTTTTCCTGGTTTCTATAGACCTATCAGGTTTATTTTCTTTGCCAAATTGGCCACAGAAATCTCCTAACTGTTTTTTCTCATTTAGAGAATGTTTCTTAATATGTTGGTTAAGTTTTATTTCATTACATAGGCTTATTTCTTCCTGAACACAGGTGCCTATAAGTTTACCATAAGTGTAACTGTCATAATTTATGACTCCATCTATTCTTAATTTGTTCTTTATTCTTTTAGCAAATAAATGGGGAAGGCCATCTACGAATTTTGACTTCCAATGAGAACTATTAGCGTCAGGGAGTTAATTAAGAAGATTATCTAGACTTTTAATATAATTATAAATTAACCAATTATTTCACCTAAAATATATTCTTGTAATTAATTATTCAAAAGGTACCCAATTTTACTCAAACATTATTTATTTACCCACTTACTGATTTAGATAACCTGTACTCTTACAAGTTATTCAAATAAATAAATATCAACATGCCTTATCTATTTTTTTTAAACACTTAATTTTTTTTACAAAGTTCACTATTTATAAATAATATAACCATTATTTATAAGCCCTAAACTATGTATCCATAACCCCAAATCCAACCTTGACTCCTTAAATCCCTAAGTTCCTTAGCAATTCTATACCTATCATAATATAACAATTTTGACTTTAGGTTTACCTTAGTCTTGTGTGCCTGTCATTACTTATATTAACATAAAATCACCTATAGGTTAACCATGCGAGCAACTAATCACTCGTGCATCATATTGCTCGTGTTATCTACAAACAATCTTTACAAGTGAGTTTACATAGCCCCTTTTCCTTTTGTACATTTTTGGGGTGGAACATGATTACTCAACAAACACTATTTGCAATTACACACGTACAATTCTACAATATGATCATATGTTTTTATTTATGCTTTATACTTGAAAGTTATTTGTTAAGGCTACATATACATGATACACTCATGCAATCATTAACACATTACATCAGGATAACATTTGTGTTATGCCCTACATCAGGATAACACGTGTTGTTATGCCCTACATTAGGATAACATGTGTTATTATGCCCTACATCAGGATAACATGTTTTGTTATGCCCTACATGTAAATCCTGGTTTCTCGTTTAGAGAACGGGTTTGTAAATAATTGTTCTAGAGAATAGACGGTTTAACGGATGTTGTACGTTTTGATTTATGTGGATAGTAGACGGAGGTTATTATGTAATAAACGGGACTCAAGGGATAGTTTTGTAAAAGAATTCAAGACGGGCCGAGCGCGAGGGCCGAGCCCGGTCCGATAACCACCCCTTTAGGGTGTTACGACAATGAGGGGGGGGTCCCCTATTTTGTGTTTTGTGGCTGCCTTGATCGCGGGAGAGAGAGAGAGAGAGGCGAGGGTTTCGAGCTTCCAAGGCAATTTCAAGGTAAAAATTCTCGATCCTTCCTCCCTCTTTTTGCATAATCATTCGTTGAACCATTGTTAACGCGTTTACGGTGTTAGGGTTTTCGCGCAAGGACCAGGTCGAGAGGGAAGAGTTCTCTGGTGATTCAATCCACATGAGTCACCTGGATTGGAGGTATAATCTTTTAAATCTAGAGTATTATTATTAGTTTCGCTTTTTGGATGTTTGCGGGTTAAAGGGAGGCTCGGCCGAACCCACGATGGGTGGTCGGCATATGTCACGAGCTCGGGTAAAGACCGGTGAGGGTCGAGATAGTGGTAGCGAGACGAAGGAAGGCGAGGTGCGGCTGTGGTGGCGCAAGGACATGCATGGCAGCCGCGAAGAAGACCGGGGGGCTGCTCACGGGTTGTCCGAGTAATGGAGACGAAGCTGGGGTGGTTCGGCGGTGGCGACGATGGGCCGTGGAGGCACCGGGAGACCGGGGTTGCGTTCCTAGTAGCCGGACAGCGGCATTACGGGATCAATCGAAGACGGGGGTGCTTATGGAGAGCTGCTACGACGCGAAATGGTAAGCTGAAGTGAGACCGGAGCGATCAAGGACAATGTTCAACGAGTTGGAAGTCTGAAGTGGAACCGGGTTCGCGAAGGGTGCCGAGGACATGAACGGGGGTTCACGTGATGCGTGGAGATCATGCATGGCGTCGCTTGCATGCATGCAATCATGCGTAGTGTCGAGATAAGTAGTATAGGTGTAGAGTATCGACGGGTTGTGTATTGACTCATGAATTGTGTGAATGATAGGTACTAGGTTGAAGGACGAGCACGAGAAGTTAGCGAGTTCTAGTGATCTAGTTGCGTCTAGCAAAGGTGAGTTTCTATCGACCACTTTTAAACGTTTTGTAGTTTTGGGCATGAATACATGCAAGGTGCAATATAGCGAAGGCAAGCAATAAAAGGGTTTTGAAGTTAATATAAATGTGTGAAATTAATAGTCATTTATGTATGCTTTGGATTTGGTGTCACGTAATTACATGTTGTGACTGTTAATTAAGAATTATTTGATATTGTGTCGACACTAGTCGACGGGAAATTAGTCTGACATTAGTCAGATGAAATGGGTTGCTCAAGCTTGGAAGTAAGTCGGTGTTAGTCAGTGAGTTGTTATGACTAACAGTGATTAGTTAACGAGTCATGATCGTATGTGTCCTTGGACTAGTCGACGTGATTTCATGTACGTCGGTAAAATATATTTAAATGAACGATGATTTGGATGAGAAAACCGTTATAATGTAAACCATTTTAATACACGTTCGGGACTTAATACTTCTAACGAATTACTATATAACTCACTCAGTATAACTGACTTTTAGCATGTATTTCAGTTAAAGAGAAAGTGTGAGCTGGCGGCTTCTTGATGGCGTTTGGTTACCGTGATTGTTGTGATGACACTTATTTTCCGTTATGATGTTGAACAATTTAGATATTAGTACCTGATTGAATTGTGTTTGACATTTGGGTCATTGACCACTGTTGACCGTTTGTTTTTCGCTGCATTAAATTGAGTTTATTTGATGTCATTTACTACCGTGCTTACGTGTATGCCAACGAGTCGGGTCTCCGGTTTTGCGGCCTTAAACTACATCAGGATAACATGTGTTGTTATGCCCTACATTAGGATAACATGTGTTGTTATGCCCTTCAGTTACAAGGTTTGATTTGTGCACCAAACTTAATTTAGATTCTCCATAAGTGATTTATAAACCATGTATCATATGAATTGTATACAACTCTTGAAAACTACTTGAGATTTCTAAAACTGTGTATGCTCACCAACTATTTATAGTTGACCCTCTCATTTTAAACATGTTTCAGGTTGAATTATTTGAAGTACAAGTTCATCACTTAGGAGTATATGGGCCTAGTGACAAATAAACTATAATTTCGTAACCTTTGATTGTTTGATCAATATGTATTTTACGTTTAAATCATTTTAATAAAATTATGTAATTTAGTTGATCATGAGCTTTTAAACAGTCTACATGTCCCGCCCCGACGTATTACGCAGTCTGTTGGGGTGTGACAGATTGATATCAGAGCCTTGGTTATAGGGAATTCTAGTAAGTGGCATGTTAAGGTACAACATTAGATAAGATCAAAGAACAAGCTTTTGGTCAGGAAGAGTTCTAGTTAGTGCCTCGGGTCGAGGATAGACATATCTTACTTTATTCAAAATATCTCAAGATATCAATCCATGAATATAGTTTTGAAACGAGTTACGTCCAATAATTACTCTCTAATAATTATCTATGAATATGGTCACCAACTTCTTGGTCTTTCATTCATAATGAACCAACCATCCGATTCACAATAGTCTTACGTTCAGATTGATTCCCATGAATCTGATCGACTACGAACATTTCGAATAATCTACATATTCAAGGATTTCTAAAACGTATAAACTGTCAAACAATGTTGGAAATTAAAGTTGTATCTGTAGCAAAAATTCTAAAAGTATATGTAGCGAAAAGGGTAATTTTGCCTAAGGGAATGTTTAGGCGAACTTAACAAGCGAACTTAGTAAGTTCGCCTATAGAGTTATGGGCGAACTTGTAAAGTTTGTCTGCAGACTCAGTTTGGCTATAAATAGGACATTAAGTTGTTCATTTGAAGTAAGCAATGCTAAAGATAGCATACACAGAGAAGGAGTGATTCTCTGTGTGAAGTGAGTCACAATCCCTAGGTAGAGCTCACCTAGGGATTGCATTTGGAGCTTAAACGTAGAGATGTACACATCTTCGGTATTGTAATATATGATGACGTGTTCGTTATCGATTATATACACGATTGATTATGTTTCATCTCTGTTCTATGTGTGTGTTTGTGTTTGATTCACTTCGTGCTTCCTTCTCAATGCGAATCATCGAGTAATGCGTTGTGATCGTGATCGTCTTGCTCGTTAGAAAATGTCACAGGGACTTTCAAACACAGTAACATCTAATTATAATGCATTAAACCATTAAATCATTCATAAAAACCATTGTAACTGAATAGTTCGAAAGCACCAAATACTAAATATAGATCAAATCCACTGTCTAGCAAATCTAGGGCGTATCTTGTCAGCATGCTCCTCATGTTTAAAATGAGGCATAGGCTTAGTGAACGGTTCCGCTAGATTTTGATCTGTGTGAACTTTGTTTAAAACGATGTCTCCCCGTTCTATTATATCTCGTATATAGTGAAATCTTCTGAGTATGTGTGTCGTCCTGTGGTGTGACCTTGGTTCTTTAGCTTGAGCAATAGCACCAGTATTGTCACACAGTATCTCGATTGGTTTCTGAATGCTAGGCATTACTCCGAGATCAACAATGAACTTCTTCATCCAAGCAGCCTCCTTTGCAGCTTCCGAAGCCGCAATATATTCTGACTCAGTGGTGGATTGTGCAACAACACTTTGATTAATACTTTTCCAAGTAATCGCACCACCATTCAGAACAAAAACAAATCCCGTTTGTGATCGATAATCATCTCGATCTGTTTGGAAGCTAGCATCAGTGTAACATTTAACAGCTAGTTCTTCTTCCAGTCCCCCGTATATCAAGAGCATATCCTTAGTACTTCTCATGTACTTAAGAATGTTCTTCACAGCTTTCTAGTGACTCTCACCAGGATTATGTTGATATCTGCTTGTCATGCTTAAAGCGTACAATACGTCAGGTCTAGTACATATCATGGCATACATGATCAAACCAAACGCAGAAGCATATGGAACCATTTCCATTTTCTTCTTGTCCTCGTCAGACTGAGGGCATTGTTTGTTATTCAGTATGGTTCCATGTGCCATAGGCAAAAATCCTCTCTTGGAGTCTTGCATGAAAAAGCATCGAATGACCTTATCAATATATGTACTTTGACTTAATCTTATAAGCCGCTTTGATCTATCCCTGTAGATCTTTATTCCCAGAATATAAGCAGCTTCACCAAGATCTTTCATCGCGAAACATTTTCCTAACCAAGACTTTACGTCTTTTAGCATAGGAATATGGTTTCCAATGAGTAGTATGTCATCTACATACAGAATCAGAAAAGTCATATGCCTCCCACTTGCCTTTTTGTAAACACATGGTTCATCTTCGTTCTTGACAAAACCAAACTCTTTGATTTTCTGGTCAAAGCGAAGATTCCAGCTTCTGGATGCATGATTTAATCCATAAATGGATTTGTTCAACTTACATACCATATTAGGATTCTCTGGATCTTCAAAACCTTCCGAGTGAACCATATAGACATCTTCAGTAAGACGTCCGTTTATTAAGGCGATTTTGACATCCATTTGCTATATTTCATAGTCATAATACGCAGCAATGGCAAGCAAGATCCTAATAGACTTAAGCATGGTTACAATCGAGAAACTTTCATTTTAATCAATTCCTTGAGTATGAGTAAAACCTTTCGCTACTAGTCGTGCTATGAAGGTTTGCACATTCCCATCCGTGTCGATTTTCTTCTTGAAAATCCACTGTAGAAACAAAGACTGATGGCTACAAAATTCTCTAAGTACAAATGCTGCTGATCTCAGAGTTTGCTGCTGACCAACAAACTGCTGCAGACAAGCTTAACTGCTGCGGTACTTGTTCTCCTGCTGAACAACAAATCTGCTGCGGATAGCCTTATCTACTGAAGACCAAAGTTGCTACGGATAGGCTTCTCAGCAGCATCAACACTTGATGCTGCTGACAGGTAAATCATCAGCAGCTTTGGATGGTCACATCTTGCTGCTGATCCTCATCTTTGCTGCTGACAGCCGTGTGCCATGAAGACAAATCGTTACAGCTGACTATCCATGTCAAGCGTCACTGACAACTTTCTGCAAAAGCAACTGACACACTCAAAGCAGAAGGAACCTCAATGGCACAACCAATGACGGACAACAATGCTCTTCTCCAAGCATGCAAGTAATAATGCACAAAGAAGACACTTCAATAAAGTTAACTAGTTTTAAACTAAACGTGTAATAGTTAGCTATATATAAAAGATCAACGGTCTGTGTTAGATCTGATCCTTAGAATCAAGGGTCTGTCTTGATTCTAAGTGAGTAAAAATACTGTGTAAACACTTCATTGTAAGTGTGCTTTTTGATTGAGTTTTCATTTGTAATCGTTTATTTGCAAAAGCTTAATACAACAGTGTTCTTAAAAGTATTCTTTCTGTTTACTCAATTATACTTGTGTAGTTGTTATTGTTTCCGCCAATTTCAACTAAGAACAGAACCATATTGTACTTTCACGATCCTACAAGTGGTATCAGAGCTTTGGCTCAGATTAAACAAACTCACACTTGTTTAATCACTTCTGGTTCTATTCTAAACTCTCTCTTTCATCAAGTCACCAGAAAAACAAAGATGGCACAGAGCAATGGATTTGAAGACATCGGCAGCATCAACCGACCACCAAGATTGGTATCTGGGGAAGACTACGACATGTGGAAGAATCGCATGGAAAGCTTTTTCTGTTATCAGGATTACGAAATGTGGAAATCCATCAGGGATGGACCCTACACTCCCATGGTGGCCTCTGCTGACTTTGGAGGACCACTAGTTCCAAAGGAGCCCTCCAAGTATTCAGAAGATGACATAAAGAAGATGGAGGTGGACTTCAAGGCACTAGGAGCTATCCAAATGTGCCTTCCAAATGAAGTTTTTCATAACTTCAGAAGTTACAAAACTGCTAAAGAGCTCTGGGAGGCTCTTGAGAAGATGTTTGCTGGCTCTAAGGAAGTCAAAGAAAACAGTAGAGACATCCTGAAGCAGCAGTATGAAAACTTCGTCTGGAAGGAAGGTGAGTCTCTAACTGTTTTATACAACAGATTTACCTATCTTGTAGGTGAGCTGCAGTGCTCAAAGGTGAAGCTAGAGAATGAAGATATTCTCAAAAAGTTCATCAGGTCTCTACCAAGCTGCTGGACACTTTACACAGTGTCAATCAGAAGAACTGAGAATCTGAAGACTCTCCAGATGACTGAGCTCTTTGGAATGCTAAAAACCTATGAGCTAGAGATGATTCAGGCAAAAGAAAGAAGCTCAAGCTACCAAACAGTCTCAACATCCACCACCACCTCCTCTGCCCTCCATTCTGAGCACTCAGGTCCTAGTTCAAGCAACTACAATCCTCCCATTGTCACCCATCCACAAACTCCTACCTCTCAAACAAACAGCTCACCATTTCTCCTAGAAGCTCCTCCTCAAACATCAACCTCTGCTGCTTTTGTTTCTAAAAACTCAAGCAACATGTCCTTTATCAAGGAGGATCTGGAATGTTTTCATCCAGATGATTTAGAAGAAATGGACATACAACTCTCGTATGCCATGCTCTCTATAAGAGCAAAAAGGTTCTACTCTAGAACCGGAAGACCCATTCCAAGTAACAACTCCAACACCAGAGTTGGCTTGGATAAAAGCAAACTAAGATGTTACAATTGTAACCTACTAGGTCACTTTGCTCGAGAATGCAAGGCACCAAGAGCAAATCCAGCTACTCCTCAGTCAAGACAAGCTCACCAAGCCCAACCCAGACAACAACAACATAAGCTACTCCTCCAGTTCAAACTGCAGCCTGTGCAACTGTTAGAACTTCTGGGTTCGACAGGAGCTTCCAGTATGAAGAACTGCCTGTCAACAATCAAGCTCTTATGGCAGACACTACAGAGATACCACCTCAGTTATTTGAACATCTTTGCTCTCAAGCCTGTATTGATAATGTTTTGGGTTATAGAAAGCATAACCAAAACCTTATAGATCAAAATGAAGAGTTTAATCAGATGAAATCTGAGTTCAAAAAGGTTGAAAATACTTATAAAGAAAAGATTAACTGCCTTAAGAAAGAGATTTCATTGCTAAAACACGAACAAACTAATCTTGAAACTCAGATTGATGATCTACTGGTCAAACTAAAAGCTACCAGAGCTGAACTGGCATAACAGAAAGTTCATGTTGAAAAATATGAATTTTCCTCCAAAAAGTTACAAAGACTTTTAGATATTCAAGTCCATGAGAAGGTAAAGACTGCACTTGGGTATAACAATTATCAGTACAATTTTGTTCCTCCTCCTGCTGACTATATTGCCATTTACGAACCAAGCTTCAATATTGCAAATCTTGACACTGCAAACCGAAACCTTGATCCTTCAACGGATGAACCTTTCATCGAAGACTACACTACCTCATCGGAGTCTAAGTCAACCGACTCAGACCATGATGAAACCAGTGCAGCCCCATCTGAAGCTGTTCTGAATAGAGTTGAAGTTCCTGCTATTCTTCCAGCTGTTCCAGCCCCTGTACCATCAAACAGATCAAGATCAGCTATCCTCCAGATGGAAGAAAGCTAAACATTGAAAAGGGACAGACATCAGGACCCACAAACCCCAAGCCTCAATCAAAGCCGATCACAAAGAGGAAGGTATTTGATATATGTCGTAAGCCTGAAGAAAAAGTTTCATATGTTCAAAAGACCCTAGAAGAAGCCACTTTTGAACATAACAAAGCTCATCCATGGAACTTCAAGGATCTGTTCTAAAGAAAGGACTATGTCTACCTTTCAAGAGACAAACTGGAAAGATCATGCTTTGTGTGTGGCAGATATAACCATACTGCAAGCACTTGCTTTCATTACATGGAATACCAAAGAAATTCAAAGCAGCATGCCTTTGAAAAGACTAACAAAAACAAGAAGGTAACAAGATACGAGGTCAAAGCAACTAAGTTCAGGGAGTCTCTATCTCCCCCAAGAGTGAAGCTGCCTAAATCTCAACAAACTTGCATCATTTGTGGTGAATCAGACCACTTTGCTGAAAATGTAAGTTTAACCCCTTCAACCAGATCCTTCATCAAGCCCCTCAAATAAAAAAGGTAAAGAAGGATCAGCATACATCGGTTGTTAGTCATGTTAAGCCCAAGAAAACAAAGCAGAAGCTTTCAGCAGCAACCAAGTCTGCTGCTGATAAGCTAAAATCCTTCACAGCAAAATATGCTGCTGATAAGGCAAAGCCATCAGCAGCAAGAGTGTCCACTGCTGATAAGGCAAAATCCAAGGCAAAGCCTTCAACAGCAAAGAATACTGCCACTTTAACAAAGCCATCGGCAGCAGGATCTACTGTTGACAAGCTAGAAACATCAGTAGCAAAATCTGCTGCTGACAATGTGAGGAAAACTAGAAAATCACCAACAAGGCAATGGAAAGCCAAACCATCTCCAAGCATTGTCATTGGTTCCATTGACTGCAAACATACTGAAAAGGATAAACTAACAACCATCTTTTTCAAGTCTGCAGACTCTTGGGTTCCTCCTACTAATTAGAAATCTATCATGTGAAGGGGACAGCCAGGTCACAAGAATAACACCTGGGTGGTAGACAGTGGTTGTTCCAAGCACATGACAGGTAATAGATCCATCCTCTCCAACTTCAGACATTTCAATGGAGGATATGTTGCCTTTGGAAGTGATTCAAAGGGAGGATCCATTACTGGACAAGGAACTGTGTCCAATGAAAGAATGAGCATTGATAAGGTCAACTATGTCAAAGAATTAGATTTCAATCTCATGAGTGTTTCCCAGGTCTGTGATCAAAAGCACTGGATGCTCTTCACAGATAAAGAATTCTTTGTACTGTCTCCAGGCTTATCCACACCTCCTCCAGAAAGCATTTTACTGACTGCTCAGAGAAAAGAAAATCTCTATGTACTGGACATGAATGAAGTCACTCCATCTGGGAGTGTCTCCTGCTTTTTATCAAAAGCCTCAATTGATGAATCAGCTCTCTGGCACAGGAGATTAAGCCATGTTAAATCAAAACCATTAACAAATTGGTGAAGAATAATCTTGTCAGAGGGATTCCTGAGAAAGAATTTTAGCTGGAAGACCATTGCATTGCAAGCCTAAAGGGGAAGCAACACAAGAGTTCTCACAAGCCCAAGACCTTGAATTCAAATGACACTCCACTGCAACTGCTGCATATGGATCTCTTCAGTCCTACAAATGTCATGTCAATGGGCAAAAAGTCACACTGTTTGGTGATAACAGATGACTATACCAGATTCTCATGGGTATTCTTCTTGAGAACTAAAGATGAAACTACTGAAATTCTCAAATCCTACATTCTCAGGGTAGAGAATCAAAGCAATCAAAAGGTGAAGATCATAAGGTGTGATCAGGGAACAGAGTTCAAGAACCACACCTTGAACTGTTTCTGTGAAAGCAAGGGGATAGAAAGACAATACAGTGCTCCAAGAACTCCTCAACAAAATGGAGTTGCTGAAAGAAGAAACAGAACTCTTATTGAGTCAGCAAGATCTATGTTGGCTGACTCAATACTGCCACTCACATTCTAGACAGAAGCATTTAGCACAGCCTGTTATGTACAAAACCGAGTTCTAATTGTCAAACCCTTCAACAAGACACCCTATGAACTTTGGTTTCAAAGAATTCCCTACATTGGGTTCCTAAAACCTTTTGGGTGTCCATGCACCATTCTCATCACACATGGGGTTCTTCCTATGTTTGGTGCCAAATTTGATGAAGGATATTTCGTAGGCTATTCCTCTTAATCAAAGGCCTATAGAGTTTTCAATTCAAGAACAAGAATTGTTGAAGAATAAGCAAATGTGGAATGCAGAGAACACATTGTCTGTGAGCAGGGAAAAGGTCCAAACTGGCTCTTTGACATAGACTCCTTCTCTCAAATATTTGAGCCTCTCACCTTCTCAAATATGGAGTCTACGTCTACACAAACACCTGCCTCCACTTCATCCACTGACTACAGACTGGATTTTCCCAAATCTTCTATCAGTCTGAGAAGACCATCAATTGATCCTCCATCAGTTGTGGAAGCAATTGAAGTAAGTGAAGCAGGAACAAGACTGTCTAATGTAACCAGCAGCAACCTGTCTGAAACTGAAAATTTAAATGAAGACTCTTCGATAAATGTTGTAGATGCTATTGCTGAAAATATTGATGTGGATAATGCTGTTGAAGACTCTTCCACCATGAATGAAGAGACCCCTGATCAAAATCAAAGCAATCTGGAGCAAGGGATACAGCTGGAGGTGGTACCAGCACAGAAGATCCACAAAGAACATCCTCAGGAGAATATTATTGGCCAAATACACCAAGGAGTTCTCATAAGAAGCAAATCTCACGAGGCCAATATATGCTTGTTTTCATGTTTCCTATCTCAGGTGGAACCCAAGAAGATAGATGAAGCACTCAAACACAGCAGCTAGATTGAAGCAATGCAGGAAGAATTGCTGCAGTTCAAGAGGCAGGATGTCTGGAAACTTGTTGATCTTCCACCAGGTAAATATGCTATTGGCACACGATGGGTTTTCAGGAACAAGCAAGACGAGAGAGGCATTGTAGTAAAAAACGAAGCCAGACTTGTAGCTTAAGGCTACACTCAGGAAGAAGGAATTGACTATGATGGAGTCTTTGCTCCTGTTGCTAGACTGGAGGCCATCAGAATCTTCCTGGCATATGCTGCATCCAAGAATTTCACTGTCTATCAAATGGATGTAAAAAGTGCCTTTCTGTATGGGAAGATTGGTGAGGAAGTAAACGTCAAACAGCCTCCAGGATTTATAGATCCTGCACATCCTACTCAAGTGTTCAAACTAGACAAAGCTCTGTATGGCCTACATCAGGCACCAAGAGCCTGGTATGAAACCTTGTCAGGATATCTACTAAGCAAAAACTTCAAAAGAGTGGCCATAGACCAGACTTTGTTTATCAAAGATGAAGGGGGAGAAATCTTACCAGTTCAAATTTATGTTGATGATATCATCTTTGGATCAACAAGGAAACAGCTGTGCAAAGACTTTGAGATTCTGATGCACTCAAAGTTTGAAATGAGTTCAATGGGTGAACTAAATTTCTTCTTGGGTCTACAAGTCAAACAGGTCCCAAATGGAATCTTCATAAGCCAATCCAAATATGTAAAGAGCATTTTGGAAAGATTCAAAATGGCTGACTGCTTTGCTGCAAGAACCCCTATGCAAGTGCATCATCAACTGACTCCAGACAAAGACGGCCAAGACACTGATCAACATCAGTACCGTGCATTGATAGGGTCTCTCATGTATCTCACTGCCTCAAGGCCAGATATCATGTTTGCAGTATGTCTCTATGCAAGATTTCAAGCAGCTCCAAAAGTTTCACATCTTCAGGCTGTCAAGAGAATCTTTAGATACCTAAAGGGTGCCTCAAGACTTGGGCTATGGTACTCTAAAAATGACATGTTTAATCTATATGCATACACTAACAGTGACTATGGGGGATGCAACTTGGACAAAAAGTCCACTTCAGGGGGATGTCTGTAGGTCCCTAATTCGGTGCGTGACGGATCTCTATACTCGCGGTACGACACGGTGATAACGTGCGGAATCCATGATTAATGTGCTCGTGTAACTCAATCAACAACAACGGTGTAAATAAACGATTTGTATTTCCACCACAATATCAGTTTACAATAATTGTGTCTCTAATCAGTTCCTCCTGATATCGTCTATTCTGTCTCACATTCTGAACTCTGTTAATTACAATTCTGTCTACTGATATCTCCTATTTATAGCGACAGACCTGCTATAGGCGAACTTAATAAGTTCGCCTCTATAGATGCTAAGTTCGCATCTAACAGGCTAAGCGAACTTAACAAGTTCGCCTCATATAGACTAAACGAACTTAACAAGTTCGCCTCTGATAAACCAGGCGAACTTGTTAAGTTCGCCTCTCTATGAACTTACACAGAATTTTATCAAAAGTTACAAAACATGTCCTAACAGACTCCCCTTTAACTGTTGCTAACAATTCTATCAAATACAAGTCAATGACTCTAAGACTAAGACATAATATCTTCAAGCTCGTTGTCACCAGAATATGCTCCAACAGACTCCCACTTGACTACAGCTTTAGAAGATTGTCATCCGTCTTCAAATATCATCAAACACACTGTAGTCTTCGTCTTGTTCATCTGCACACTCTCTCTTTCTATCTAGAAGAAAACTTGGGAGAAGGACCCCTTGTCAACTTCTGTCTGCAATATTCAGTTTTTGCAAAGGAGAACAACAAAGAATAACCAATAATTAAAATTTCCATGGAAGATGGAAAAATAAAATCTTTTTGGTTTTTTAAACATAAGAAACACAAAATCTTTTTGGTTTTTCTCTATATAAACTGAAATGTAAAATACAAAATCACATCTTTTTGGTCGAACATCACGAGTAAGAAGATCATATCAGTATATATGAGATATCAATCACACATCTTGGATATAAAATCCATATAATATCAAATGGTATCCTATTTCATTCTTTCAAGCCTTGACCAATCAAACTAATATCTTTCAAGATTATCACACTCTATCTTTTCAAAACTTTCATATTGCATATTATGATACGCGATAAACATTCAAAAAAATAGGATCAGGCTATGACACACAAATTCTAATTATCAATATTATAAGATTTGAAACTAAAGCATCTCATTCCCACTTTCTTGTGAGTTAAGGTACCATTTAAGTATGAAATACAACATGTACCCCACTAGTATGCCAACAGAAAGTAAATGCACTATCTTCAAGACATATAAGATTTTACTAAAGATTATCCGAATTTCCAGAATGAGGAGACATCACTTAGCACATGAATAGCAGAATCCAAATTGGATTGTATAGGAATCAATGAGATTCAGAATCGAATGATTCAATGTTTTGGCTTATATATGTTGAATCATAAGATTCAGATACGTGGATCGAACTGTTATCTGGATTATGAATTCAATGAAATCAGTAAAGATGATTTATCAATATGATCCAAGGGCTAGTATATGTTTAACTTTTTCAATTTGTTTGGCTTTTTCAAAATCTTTTTCAAAGAAAGTAAAACAAACGAAAATAAACCTTCCATGAAAACATTTTAAGAAAAACATTTTACTTGGTTACTCAGGATTAAGCAAGTCAATCAATTAAAAACTCAAACCGATGTAATCCTATAATTGAATGCCTTTGCCTTTGTCACCAACACAGTTCTGTACTCCCCCTTAACTAGTCAAATGGTTGCATCAATGAATTTATGCTCACCATTGTCATCCTAAGTTTTAGGTTATCATTTGGACTTTGTAAAACTCTTTCCAAAACATTGTGTGTGACATATTCTCCCCCTTGAGAAGCAAGTCGTTGAATAAAATATATTCGCAGTTATCAACAACTCGTTACTCATTCAGATGTCATTCCCTTTCATGTGCTTAGAACCACCACTATCAACAACCAAAATGGTATTAATAGTCCCTCTTGGTAAATCCTGCACATCTAACAAGAAACATTAATTTGAAATTGGGACCCAAGCCATGGTAGTCATGGTTCGTCCATCTATATCAAAATAATAAACCTCACTCCATTCACAATCGAATCTCTCATCTATTTTTGGAGATTGATCCGACGAGTCAGAAACAGAAACTTTAGATTTCCAAACATACTTCTGTTCATTAAGTTCTTTTTGCTTAAAATGTGAAGTGTTTGAACATTTTCTTTCATTTGAAAATTGATTTGAATGTGAAAACTCTTGTTGTTCTAAAATTTTTCTCAATCTTCTGTTTCTCCTCCGTCTTTGAGGTCTAGAAAGCCTAACCTCAGATTTTGAATTACACTTTGGTGTATCACGAGGTTTAACCACATTTTGGTTAACATAAGGCTTACCAAGAGTTCTTACCTTTTCTGGAGTAACATGTCGGTTACTTTGGCTTTGTGAGAACATTCAATCCGTATGTGACCCACAAGACCACAGTAAAAGCAAGATCTCGTCTAACGATAATCTCTCATATAAGGAATCTTCACCACTTTCGGTTGTGAAGGAACAGTCTTCAATTTTCCCTTATTCTTATAAGGACAATTGATCAGAATGTGACCAGCTTCGTTGCAATGAAAGCAAACTCTTCTCTCTTTAAAAGTTCTAAAGTAAGAAGAATTCTTTGAATTTGAGGAGCCATCAGATGAATAAGCTTCAGAATATTTTTCAGAAAATTTTACTGTCTTCTTTGGAACATAAACCTGTGTAGGCACCTTTGATGAATGCACCTTTTGATGACCAGCAGCGACAAACCCAGTCTTCACATGATAAGAAGCACTTGAAAAAGATTCTCCTACATGAACTTCTTTTAGTGTTGGAGACGGGACAAACTTTTTCACAACAAGTTTTGATTCAAGCTTCATCTTCTCAGGACAGTTCACCACAATGTGTCCCATCTCATTACAATGAAAACATGTACGCCTGTCTTGATAATCTCTGACATATGGAACTCTCCTTGAATTTGAAGAACTTCCAAATGTAGATTTTCCAGATGAAATAGAATCAACCTTTGAGTCTTCTTTCTTAATCTCTTTCGGTATCCCCTCTACCATAGCTTCATCAAAATATTCATCATCACTCTCATCAGAATACACCATATCTTCACCTGTGACCGGATTCACCTTCAACACAGTCTTAGGATCTAAATCCTCATCATTTATAATCTCAGGTGTTACAGAATAATTTCCGTTGAATGGTGGAGGAACATAGCCAATACCACTAGTTCCCTTCCCCTCTTTAGTATTCTCATGATAATATCCTAATAAGACTGATGAATTTGCAAAGATTTCTAACTTTCTATGTAATCTGATCACCTCTGTTTTAGATTCAGCTAGTTCCTTATCTTTCTCAGCAAGATCATTATTTCTTTTCTTAATTTCTGCAAAGGACATATCCAGCTGATATGCCTGCTCTTTGATCTTCAAAGTCAGAGAACTTATATCCCTCTTCAGTGATTCTATCCTTTCAATACACACATTCTCATTATCTTTTAATTTCTGATTTACCGTGTGCATCGATTTCATATCACAAATAAGGTTTACGTTGTCATCTATAACCTTCATCACTTTATCCTTCAATGAAATACAGTTAGAAAAAAACGTTTCAGAGTTAGAAACTACCACAGGTTTTACTTCTGAAGAAGATGTACCAGGAGCCATGAATACGTTATCATCAGCGTCACTCTTTTGTTCAACAATGACATGCTCTGCATCAGTTTCTAATTCACTCAGATCATCTTCAACTGTCTGAAAACTTTCTTCACTCATCACATCAGTCTCAGTAGATTGAGTACTTTCACCAGAACGAATACTCTCATTATCAGTTAAATCTACAGAAGAATCACTTTGAGAATAACTCGGCTTCTCCAATACTTCTTTGATCAAGACCTCAAACGCTTGAGAAGTTGCTTCACCCTTTTTCTTCAATGCTTCCCATAGATCTCTTGAAGTTGGACACTTCCCGAGACTATGAATAATTTATTTAGGTAAAGACATCGTTAAATTTTCACGCGTCTTCATCTCTTGATCAAACTTCTGCTTTTCTACTTTAGTATGAGCTGTCACTGGTTTAGGAATATCATAATATCCCATATAGTCATAAGTAGGATGCACATATCCTTCAAATATGGATGTCCAAAAGTTTTCATTAGTTGCTGATACGAATTGTTCGAATCGGACTTTCCAGCTACGGAAATCTGATATGCACAAAAGTTTCGGTGGCATAGTTTCAATCTCATTATCATCACATGAAATTGAAATTTTGAATTTTTTGCGAAAATATCCGGAAAAATTTTCCCGCCAAAATACTCATTTTAAAAAAAAATTTGAAAATTCAAAATTTCAAAAATGATTCGAAACGACCATATAAACTTTCCCTAAAAAATTTGAACAACAAGAATTTTCCCGCCAAAATACTCTTTTTTTTAGAACACTAGCTAAGTTCACCCGATACTGCCTAAGCGAACTTAATAAGTTCGCCTGACTGAGCGAACTTGACCCCAAGCGAACTTAACCCCAAGCGAACTTGACCCGAGCGAACTTGACCCAAGCGAACTTGACCCGAGCGAACTTGACCCAAGCGAACTTGTTAAGTTCGCCTGATTAAGTTCGCCTGATTAAGTTCGCCTAATCTGCACCAAGCGAACTTATAAAGTTCGCCTGCAACAGAATTGCTAAGTTCGCCTGCATCAGCTGTTCAACCAAACACGAACGAAAAATTCTGAAAATCATCATATCTTGCTGAATTGATTAAATTGAATCGTAGGAATGTGTAGGAAGTGAGTAGGAACACTTCTATCGGATCAATTTCATCAAAAGAATCCAAAATCAATCCAAAATGATCAAAAAAATTCTCCATTTTTATCAAGAACACAAAAAGATGAAAAATCTTCAAAATCTCTGAAATTTGATGTTGATTGGACACGAAAACACCACGAATCTTCTGCTAATCAAGAGCAAAAGCTCTGATACCACTTGTAGGTCCCTAATTCGGTGCGTGACGGATCTCTAGACTCGCGGTACGACACAGTGATAACTTGCGGAATCCATGATCAACGTGCTCGTGTAACTCAATCAACAACAACGGTGTAAATAAACGATTTGTATTTCCACCACAATATCAGTTTACAATAATTTTGTCTCTAATCAGTTCCTCCTGATATCGTCTATTCTGTCTCGCATTCTAAACTCTATTAATTACAATCTGTCTACTGATATCTCCTATTTATAGCCACAGACCTGCTATAGGTGAACTTAACAAGTTCGCCTCTATAGATTCTTAGTTCGCCTATAATAGGCTAAGCGAACTTAACAAGTTCGCCTCAGATAGACTAAGCAAACTTAACAAGTTCGCCTCTGATAAACCAGACGAACTTGTTAAGTTCGCCTCTCTATGAACTTACATAGAATTTTATCAACAGTTACAAAACATGTCCTAACAATGTCAGTTTCTGGGAGGGAGATTGATTTCATGGCAGTGCAAGAAGCAAACATGTGTTTCAACTTCAACAACTGAAGCAGAATACATTGCAGCTTCAAGTTGCTGTGTACAAGTCATCTGGATAAAAAATCAAATGTTGGATTATGGGATGACTTTCATGGTAACTCCAATTCACATTGACAACATGAGTGCTATCGCAATCACAAACAATTCGGTGCAGCACTCAAAGACAAAGCACATTGACATCAGGTATCACTTCATAAGAGATTAAGCTGAGAAAAAGAGGATTATTTTAACCAAAGTTCATACGAATGAGCAATATGCTGATTTGTTTACAAAACCTTTTGATGAAGCCAGATTTAAATATTTAGTTGAATCAATTGGTATGATGAACTTTGATTAAAATCTATCTCTAAAAATTTCATTTTAAAATATGTTTTGTCTTATGTTGTAAATAAAAGTTATAAGTCAGCAGCATTTTTTTCCTTCAGCTGCTGACAGGTTTAATCTTCAGCAGCAAAAGATTTGCAGCTGGCTGCTTTAAGTTATCAGCAGGAACAGGTTTCCTGCGGATTTCTTTAAGACTGTCAGCATCAACATCCATGCTGCGGATTATTAAATCCATCAGCAACAGATAAGTTTGCTGCTGACAGACTTAACCTTCCACAGCAACCAAGGTTGCAGCGGACAAGCTTATTCATCCACAACAACCAAGTTTGCTGCTGATGGGTAAATTTAAGTCCAAATTAACTTTTACCCGCTGTAAAAATTAACGTCAGTCTTTACCATGACTGCCTCGGTGTATTATAGCTGTAACAATAAAAGTAAATAAGGTTGTACCGTACAAGTCATTTTGCTTTTTCTCTCCTCTGCCGTTATAAAAACAAATCAAATTTTCTTACCACCTCTTCACCTTCAATTTCTCCCTAATCCAACATCACTTTCTCTCAAGTCCCCACCAACATTTCTCATATGGAGGATTTTTGGAGTACCGCCGTCTACTCAACCGAACAGGGGATTCCCTAAATTAAAGCCAAAGTAGACGGCAAGGATATCGCCATCTTATAAGCCACACTCAGAAAACATCTTAAGCTTCAAGATGAGGGAGCAGCCATCTCATACTTGAAGGACGAGTACATAAGGACCTTTGTATCCATAGGGTACACTGGAAATCAAAATGAGTATACAGTAGAGAAGGCGCTGATGGGCCCTCCATGGAAGTATCTCTGCCACACTCTTCTCCAATGAATATCTCAGAAGAGGAGCGGATGGCATCAGGTGAGCTCCGCACTTGCCTCCGCCTTCCATGGTCTTCTTCTTGTGCTTCTTCGCGCCACCGTGAAGACGGAGGACAAGGTGGAGAGTTGACTCCTTCTGGATGTTGTAATCGGCTAGGGTTCTACCGTCCTCGAGCTGTTTTTCGGTGAAGATTAGACGTTGCTGGTCTGGCGGGATGCCTTCCTTGTCTTGGATCTTTGCCTTCACATTGTCGATTGTGGCGGAGGATTCGACCTCCAACGTGATCGTCTTACCCGGTAGGGTTTTCACGAAGATCTGCATTTTTGCCGATTTGGAGTGATAAGATGAAGCTGTTTCCAAAAAGTTCTCAGGGGTCAATGTTCCATTGTTATCTACAATGCTGAACATAAAAAGTACCTCGGGTGACAGTTCAGCAATCCCAGCTGAAACTGATCCCACACCCTCCACCTCACATCCTGAACAACAGTCTGCTTCTACCATTCGAACCCCTGTGCATACTACTAAGGATGCACAGGCACAAAAATTACTTACACCTCATTTGGATGTTATCGTTCAACCGGAAAACAGGGCCCCGATTGCAACGACATATACTAGGAAAAGGGGCAAGATAACTCCTTATTCTCTTGCCTCCAAGGCCCAAACCCAACCTAACAGCCCTCACTCAGAATCACAACATTCTGGTGAGAATATCATAAGGGAAGAGAACCAAAGACTTATGGCTTCTAAATTATTCTAAGTACAAATGCTGCTGATAGGCTTATCAGCAGCATTCAACGCATGTTGCTGCTGATAGGCTTATAAGCAGCATTCAACACATGTTGCTATTGATAGGCTCATCAGCAGCATTCAACACTTGTTGCTGCTGATAGGCTCATCAGCAACATTCAGCACTTGTTGCTGCTGATAGCTATGTTCCTTGAAGACAAATCGTTGCAGCTGACTATCCAGGCCAAGCGTCACTGACAACTTTCTGCAAAAGCAACTGACACAATCAAAGCAGAAGGAACCTCAAAGGTGCAACCAATGACGGACGACAATGCTCTTCTCCAAGCATGCAGACAATGATGAATAAAGAAAACGCTTCAATAAAGTTAGCTAGTTTAGCTTTAACGTGTAAAATTAGCTTTTGTATAAAAGATCAACGGTCTGTGTTCGATCTGATCCTTAGAATCAAGGGTCTGTCTTGATTCTAAGTTAGTATAAATACTATGTAAACACTTCATTGTAAGGTTGCTTCTTCACAGAGTTTTCATTTGTAATCGTTTATTCACAAAGCTTAATTCAACAGTGATCTTACTAGTATTCTTTCTGTTTGTTCGATTACATTTGTGTAGTTGTTATTGTTTCCGCCAATCTCAACTAAGAACAGAACCATCTTGTAATTTCATGATCCTACAAGTGGTATCAGAGCTTTGGCTCAGATTAAACAAACTAACACTTGTTTAATCACTTCTGGTTCTATTCTAAACTCTTTTTTTTAAGTCACCCAAAACCACGAAACAAAAATGGCACAGAGCAATGGATTTGAAGACAACAGAAGAGATATCCTCAAGCAGCAATATGAGAACTTTGTCCGGAGGGAAGGTGAGTCACTAACAGTTTTGTATAACAGGTACACGTACCTGGTGGGAGAACTGCAGTGCTCCAAAGTAAAGCTAGAGAATGAAGATATTCTCAAGAAGTTTATCAGATCTCTCCCAGGCTGCTGGACACTATATACAGTGTCTATTAGAAGAACTGAGAATTTGAAGACTCTCCAAATGACTGATCTCTTCGGTATGCTAAAAACCTATGAGCCAGAGATGATTCAGGCAAAAGAATGAAGCTCAAGCTATCAAAATGCCTCAACATCCACCACCACCTCTGCACTTCACTCTGACCACTCAAGTCCTAGTTCTAGCAACTACTATCCTCCCATTGTCAAACTGCAGCTTGTGAAAATGTTGGAACTTCAGACTTTGACCGGAGCTTTCAGTATGAAGATCTACCTACCAACAACCAAGCTCTTATAGCAGACACAACTGAGATACCGTCTCAGGTATATGAACATCTATGTTCCCAAGCCTGTATTGATAAAGTTTTGGGGTATAGAAAACATAACCAAAACCTTATAGATCAAAATGAAGAGTTTCATCAAATGAAGTCTGAATTCAAAAAGGTCGAAGACAGTTACAAAGAAAAAATTAACTGCCTTAAGAAAAAGATTTCATCGCTAAAACACGAACAAACTAATCTTGAAACTCAGATTGATGATCTACTGGTCAAACTAAAAGCTACCAGAGCTGAACTGGCAGAACAAAAAGTTCATGTTGAAAAATATGAATTTTTCTCCAAAAAGTTACAAAGACTTTTAGATATTCAAGTCCATGAGAAGGTAAAAACTGGACTTGGGTATAACAATGATCAGTACAATGTTGTTCCTCCTCCTGCTGACTATATTGCCATATACGAACCAAGCTTCAATGTTGAAAATCTTGACACTCCAAACCGAAACCTTGATCCTTCAACAGATGAACCTCTCATCGAAAACTGCACTACCTCATCGGAATCTGAGTCAACTCACTCAGACCATGATGAAACCAGTGCAGTCCCATCTGAAGCTGTTCTGAATAGAGATGCAGTTCCTGCTGTTCTTCAAGCTGTTATAGCCCCTGTACCATTCAAACAGATCAAGATCAGCTATCCTCCATATGGAAGCAAGCTAGAAAAGGGACAGATATCAGAACCCAGAAACCCCAAGCCTCAGTTCATGCCAATCACAAAGAGAAATGTAATTGATGTATGTCGTAAGCCTGAAGAAAAAGTTCCATATGTTCAAAGGACCTTAGAAGAAGCCACATTTGAACATAACAAAGCTCATCCATGGAACTTCACGGATCTGTTCCAAAGAAAGGACTATGTCTACCTTTCAAAAGACAAACTGGCAAAATCATGCTTTGTATGTGGCAGATATAACCACACTGCCAGCACCTGCTTTCATTACCTGGAATATCAAAAACATTCAAAGCAGCATGCCTTTGAAAAGACTAACAAAAATAAGAAGGTAAGAAGCTACGAAGACAAAGCAACAAAATTCAAAAGGTCTCTATCTCCCCCAAGAGTGAAGCTGCCTAAATCTCAACAAACTTGCATCATTTGTGGTGAATCAGACCACTTTGCTGTAAACTGTAAGTTTAACCCATTCAACCAGATTCTTCATCAAGCTCCTCAAAGACAAAGGGTAAAGAAAGATCTGCATACATCGGTTGTTAGTCCAGTTCAGCCCAAGAAAGCAAAGCAGAAGCTTTCAGCAGCAACCAAATCTGCTGCTGATAAGCTAAAATCCTCCACAGCAAAATCTGCTGCTGATAAGGCAAAGACATCAGCAGCAAAAGTGCCCACTGCTGATAAGGCAAAATCCAAGGCAAAGCCTACAGTAGCAAAGAATGCTGACACTTCAACAAAGCGGTCAGCAGCAGGATCTACTGTCAACAAGCCAGAAACATCAGTAGCAAAATCTGCTGCTGATAGTGTGAGGAAAACTAGAAAACCACCAACTCAACAATGGAAGGTAAAGAAACCACCAAGCATCATCATCGATTCAGTTGAGTGCGTCTATCCTTTGGTGTAAATATGTCTGTCTTATGTTGTAAATAAAAGTTATAACTCAGCAGCATCCTTTTTGCTGTTGACAGGTCTAATTTTCAGCAGCAAAGAATTTGCCCGTAACTGCCTTAAGTTATTAGTAGGAACAAGTTTCCTGCGGATAGCTTTAAAGCCATCAGCAGCAACATCCTTGCGGCAGATCACTGAATCCATCAGCACCAATTGAGTTTGCTGCTGACAGACTTAACCTTCCGCAGCAACCAAGCTTGCAGCGGACAGGCTTATCCATCCACAGCAACCAAGTTTGCTGCTGATGGGTAAATTTAAGTCCAAATTAACTTTTACCCGCTGTAAAAGAAATCAACGTCAGTCTTTACTGTGACTGCCTCGGTACATTACAGCTGTAACAATGAAAAGTAAATAAGGTTGTACTGTACAAGTCATTTTGCTTTTTCTCTCATCTGCCGTTATAAAACTAAATCAAATTTTCTTTACCACCTCTTCACATTCAATTCAACCCTAACCAACTATCACTTTCACCCTAAGTCCCCACCACATTCAAAGCTCTCCATATTCTCCATACTCTCAAGTCTCCACCATACTCAAACCATATTCAAATCATCCCTCCAGAATCAAACGGCTATGGCAGACATCGACAACCCAGATGATAAGTTTTCCACATACCATAACCTAACAACATATCTTACCAAAGGAAAGAAATCCGATGGTTTTGACGATATGATCAATTTCTTATGTAGATCAAAGATCTACTTTGCCCTCACCACCAACCCTACCATATATATCCCTCATATGGAGGATTTTGGAGTACCGCCGTCTACTCAACCGAACAGGGAATTCCCCAAATCAAAGCCAAAGTAGGCGGCAAGAATATCACCATCTCGGAAGCTACACTCAGAAAACATCTTAAGCTTCAAGATGAGGGAGCAACCATCTCATACTCGAAGGACGAATACATGAGGACCTTTGTCTCCATTGGATACATTGGAAATCAAACCGGGTATACGATCGAGAAGGCGCTGATGGGCCCTCCATGGAAGTATCTCTGCCACACTCTTCTCCAATGCATATCTCAGAAGAGGAGTGGATGGCATCAGGTGAGCTCTGCACTTGCCTCCACCTTCCATGGTCTTCTTCGGGTGAGCTCTGCACTGGCCTCCGCCTTCCATGGTATGGTCACTAACCAAGGCTTCAATTTTGCACATCTCATTTTTGAGGGTTTGCGATATAACCTTCAAGAGGGTGCAAAGCAGCAATTTTTCATGTACCCAAGATTCCTGCAGGAAGTTTTCAATCAAGAACTAAAAGAACTTTCAAAACCTGCAAGAATCTACATCATATTGGGTCATAAAAATAACATTTTTCAAAGCATGAGGACTATTTCCAAAAAGTTCTCAGGGGACAACGTTCCATTGTTATCTACAATGTTGAACGTACAAAGTACCCCGGGTGACAGTTCAGCAATCCCAACTGATACTGATCCCACACCCTCCACCTCACATCCTGAACAACAGTCTGCATCCACCATTCGAACCCCTGTGCATACTACTGAGAATGTACAAGCACAAAAATTACTTACACCTCTTTTGGATGTTATTGTTCAATCGGAACACAGGGCCCTGGTTGCAACAACATATACTAGAAAAAGGGGCAAGAGAACTCCTTCTTCTCTTGCCTCCAAGGCCCAAACCCAACCTAACATCCCTCACTCAGAATCACAACATTCTGGTGAGAATATCATAAGGGAAAGCCACATTATTAGGGAGACTCCTTCGGATGCCTCTCTATTAGGATCTGGATCACATCCCGGATCCGTAGAACCGCCCCCTGAGCCCTTCCTTTCTCTTCTGAACTTAAGTGTTGAGGAACCTGATCAAGATGATGTACCTTCTCCAACTACCACTATCTCGGAGGTACTGATTGATCTTGCTTCCAACACACCCAACCCAAGTTCATCTACCCTGAAGGTCCACTCTAGGAGTTATGAAAGAGTGGATATGGAAGAGGCTGTCACTACTACTGGTCCATCAAATGACCAGGAGGACAGTGACAACATTGTTAAGACCTCAACCACGGAAACTCACAGTGAGAATGTTTCCTTGGAAATTCCCTTCACTGAGAGGAATCCCATGTGCTAAGAGACCATGGGTGATGGGGATGAAGAGGCTAGGCCTAAGGCCCATCTGGGTCCAAGGATTCCACAACTGTGGATGAGGACAGACTGAAACTTCATAACTTGGAATTGACGGCCAGGGTGGCTATGCTAGAGGCTGAAGTGTCCAAACTAAGACATCAAGTCTCTATGCATGAAGCCCATCAATGCCCAACTTTAACCACTCCCTCTCTTGTATCAGTGGGCACCCAAACTTATGCTTACTTGTCTACTGATGCAACAAAAAAGGGGGAGATGGTCTCAATGGAGGAAGACACAGACAGTCTTGACGACTGGATTCAAGAGCAGGTTGTAATTCAAAGCTCAGTATTCAAGCCGGCTTTTGTACAAATTCATGACTTGCCAGTCTCAGATAACGAAGAAGTGACATATGAAGACTGGAAGTTGGTCGTCAGGGCTGTTGATGAAATGCTGAATGATGCTGAAGACACAGAACAAACAAATACATCATTCAGCATCCTTCCTGAAGCAGCAGCCATCATAAGTCAATCCATTACCCCCTAACTGTTTCAAACTACACAGAAGCTAGAATTTGAATCCATTCTAGCTTGGGGGTGTGATGGATCAGCTGAGAGATTTTGGATTGGATGGGAGTTTAGTGGAGTAGAAGAGCTAAACTGGAACTCTCTAAATGCCCTCCAAGTCCTACAACTGTATTTAACTAACTGCATCAATAGTTCATCAGATCTCTCAGCAGAACTTGCCATTGGCAGGTTACATGACTTGATGGAGGATAATCTACCCCACTTCGAAAGACTAATACAAACAGCAAAACGGGTAGCTTATCCTGAATCTTCGGCAGCAGAAGAAAGAAGACTTGACATTATAAGGAACAGTCTTCTCACTAAAGAAGAAATTTGCTGCTTAAGAAGATTTCTGTACTCCTTCATCGTCAAAGACTTAGATGTGCTGGGATGGACAAGCACTAAGTCTCTTGACCACACCTTCTTACTAAGCAATGGCTCCTCTCTCACCATCAACACCAGGAACATCTTGTCACTTCCTACAGACTTTCTCGACAAGATCTTTCAACTCAGGGCAAATATCTGCAATGTCAACTCACTTGAAAGCCAGGGAATGATAGCTACTGTCAGAGCCAAACTTGAACACGAAAGAAGAATTACTGAGGAAGAATTACTGAGGAAGTATATGTGTCAAACTCTGACACTGATACTGACTCAGCTTCCCCTCGAGTAGACATCTGTGCTGCAGCATATGAGTCAAGATCAACAGTCAAAGAAATGCTGAAAGAAGTCACAGGTCCTGAGTGCAAATCGGATGAAGCCATTGACCTTCCCTTGCTCACCTCTCAATGTGCCAATGAAGCTGAGGCTGAGATCCCAATAGCAGCACCATCATCTGCTGTTAGTGAAGCCGAAGCAGAGGCATCCAATATAAACAAGGGAAAGGGAATTATGACAGATGAAGATGAAGAGAGATTGCTAAAAGAGAAAAGAGAGAGGGAAGAGAAGAGAAGAAGAGGAGATGGCTGACATTAAAAAGGCTCAAGAAAGAAAAACATCCATTCTCCTCAGAGAACAAACCATCCAGCTGTATGCTAGGCAGCTGGATGAACTGAAAAGAAAGATTCCTACAGTTAACCAGATTGAAGAAGATGCAGCTCTTGCTCTTCAACTGCAGGAACAATTTAACAGAGAAGAAGAAGAATTTGAGAAGAAGAAGAAGAAAGAAGAAGCTAAGTTCAGAATAACCGATTCTGAACTAGCCAAAGAAATGAGGGAGGAGTGGGTAAAGGCTCTAGTTTCTCAAGGTGAGGATGCAGACTACCTTGAGAAACTATCAAATAAAGAAGTCTACAGAGCCTTCATGGGTCAACAAGGTCAATTGGCAAAGAAGAAACAGGCTGAAGAAGAAGAAAAAGCCAAACAAAAGTCCAAGAAGACCATTGCCTTTAATAAACGGACCCATGAAGAAAGGAAGGTCATGATTGACTTCCTTAAGGCTAGAGGTGAGAGTGGACAGAGGCTAGGTCCCATGAACTTCATGAACCTGCAAGCCTCTACTTCAAAGTCAAGAAGGATGAGGAAGAAAGAATGGGGAAGAAGGGATCTAAGAAAAGGGTACTTATTCAGGAAGAAAAAGAAACAAAAGCAAAGAAACCCAAGCCTTCTCCCTCACCTACCTCTTCCTCAGTCAAACAACCTCCCCAAACCCTCCACTCCTCCACCCAAAAAGTCCAAACAATCCCACCCAGCTCCCACTCATCAACAGCCTCCCTTAAAGAAATCCAAACCCACACCTAAACCAGAAGACTCAAGAGACATAGTTGACTGGGTCTATAATCCACAGGATCAAAGGTTTGAGATCTTCAGGGGGAGACCTGAAAGAAGAAGATCTATCTACAGATCTGTTGATTAAGTTCTGCAATTGCCAGATTCAGATTTTGACAGAATTTTGGAGCTGGGTGAAGCTCATGAGCCTGCAAATGAGGGTGGGAAACTTCTTGTGCTAGCCATCAAACACTACTTCAACCCTAGCAAAGATGTGATCATTGACATCAAACCACTCAAGTCCCACTCTCCATTTGTAAGTTGGTCCTATAATGCTGATTTGGATGAGTTAACTTTAACTGATGTAAGGAAGCAGAAGATGATATGTTCAAGAAAAACAATCTACAAAATGCCACATAAAGACATCAAGACTCTGTCTGCACTTCCATTAAACAATCCCAGCAAGGATCCAAGAGGCTATGAAGTTGAAAGGATAGTCAGCCACATGCAAAAGCTTCAGCAGCAAAGTGATTAGAAAAATTTTGGTCGCATCAGTTTAGGGGGAGTTTGTAGAACCAAAGACTGATGGCTTCTAAATTATTCTAAGTACAAATGCTGCTGATAGGCTTATCAGCAGCATTCAACACATGTTGCTGCTGATAGGCTTATAAGCAGCATTCAACTCATGTTGCTGCTGATAGGCTCATCAGCAGCATTCAGCACTTGTTGCTGCTGATAGGCTCATCAGCAGCATTCAACACTTGTTGCTGCTGATAGCTATGTTCCTTGAAGACAAATCATTGCAGCTGACTATCCAGGCCAAGCGTCACTAACAACTTTCTGCAAAAGCAACTGACACACTCAAAGCAGAAGGAACCTCAATGGTGCAACCAATGACGGACGACAATGCTCTTCTCCAAGCATGCAAACAATGATGAATAAAGAAAACGCTTCAATAAAGTTAGCTAGTTTAGCTTTAACGTGTAAAATTAGATGATGTACCTTCTCCAACTACCACTATATCGGAGGTACTGATTGATCTTGATTCCAACACACCCAACCCAAGTTCTACTACCCTGAAGGTCCACTCTAGGAGTTATGAAAGAGTGGATGTGTAAGAGGCTGTCACTACATCTGGTCCATCAAATGACCAGGAGGACAGTGACAACATTGCTAAGACCTCAACCACGGCAACTCACAGTGAGGGTGCTTCCTTGGAAACTCCCCTCACTGAGAAGAATCCCAGGTGCTAAGAAACCATGGGTGATGGGGATGAAGAGGCTAGGCCTAAGGCCCCATATGGATCCAAGGATTCCACAACCGTGGATGAGGACAGACTGCAACTTCATATCTTGGAATTGACGGCCAGGGTGGCTATGCTAGAGGCTGAAGTGTCCAAACTAAGACACCAAGTCTCTATGCATGAAGCCCATAAATGCCCAACTTTACCTACTCCCTCCCTTATATCAGTGGGCACCCAAACTGATGCTTATTTTGTCCACTGATGCAACCAAAAAGGGGGAGATGGTCCCAATGGAGGAAGACTCAGACAGTCTTGATGACTGGATTCAAGAGCAGGCTGTATTTCAAAGTCCAAATCCTCACACTCAGCTCCTACTCATCAACAACCTCCCAAAAAGAAAAACAAACCCACTTCCAAACCAGAAGACTCAAGATAAATAATTGGATGGTCATACAGCCCTGAAGACCAATGGTTTGAAGTGTTTAGGGGGAGGATAGAAGCTAAAAGATCAATCTACACATATGTTGATGAGGTACTACAGCTTCCAGATTCTGATCTAATAAGAAGAATGATGGAGCTGGGTGAATCCTCTAAGCCTGAGAATGAAGGTGGGAGACATCTATTGCTGGCAATCAGACATTACTTCAACCCCAGCAAAGACGAAATCATTGATGCCAAACCTCTTTAATCCCACTCTCCATTCATCAGCTGGTCCTACAATGCTGAGAAGAATGAATTCACTCTGACAGATGTTAAAGGACAGAAGATGAGGTGTTCATGCAAAGCTATCTTCAAAATGGCAAGCAAAGACATCAAGAATCTATCTGAGCTTCCTCTTAACAATCCCAGCATGGACCAGAGAGGATATGAGGTTGAAAGGATAGTCAGAAACATGCAAAAGCTTCAGCAAAAAATGCAGTAAGAGAATTTTGGTAGCATCAGTCTAGGGGGGGTTTGTAGAAACAAAGACTGATGGCTACAAAATTCTCTAAGTAAAAATGCTGCTGATGTCAGAGTTTGCTGCTGACCAACAAACTGCTGCAGACAAGCTTAACTGCTGCAGATACTTGTTCTCCTGCTGAAAAACAAATCTGCTGCAGATAGCCTTATCTGCTAAAGACCAAAGTTGCTGCGGATAGGCTTCTCAGCAGCATCAACACTTGATGCTGCTGACAGGCAAATCATCAGCAACTTTGGATGGTCACATCTTGCTGCTGATCCTCATCTTTGCTGCTAACAGCCGTGTGCCTTGAAGACAAATCGTTGCAGCTGACTATCCATGCCAAGCGTCACTAACAACTTTCTGCAAAAGCAACTGACACACTCAAAGCAGAAGGAACCTCAATGTCACAACCAATGACGGACAACAATGCTCTTCTCCAAGCATGCAAGTAATAATGCACAAAGAAGACACTTCAATAAAGTTAACTAGTTTTAGACTAAACGTGTAATAGTTAGCTATATACAAAAGATCAACGGTCTGTGTTAGATCTGATCCTTAGAATCAAGGGTCTGTCTTGATTCTAAGTGAATATAAATACTGTGTAAACACTTCATTGTAAGTGTGCTTTTTGATTGAGTTTTCATTTGTAATCGTTTATTTGCAAAAGCTTAGTACAACAGTGTTCTTAAAAGTATTTTTTCTGTTTACTCGATTATACTTGGGTAGTTGTTATTGTTTCCACCAATTTCAACTAAGAACAGAACTATCTTGTACTTTCACGATCCTACATCCACTTACTTCCTACTGTCCGACTCTCAGGAGGAAGATCAACCAAGTCCCATACATGGTTGTCATGCATGGATTGGATTTCACATTCCAAGGCTTTAAGCCACTTCTTAGATTTTGAATCTAAGATTGCAAATTTGTAACTAGTAGGCTCTGCCTGATCAATTATCAAGACATCGTCAATTTGGTGAATCTCGATATACCGGTCTGGTTCATGATGATCTCTAGTACTTCTGTGAACCGTTTGTGTTAGAGGTGAATCTTGAACATTTCTAGATTCAGTTTCAGCAGTCTCATGCTGAATGACAGGTTCAGATTATGGTTCTTGGATCTCATCCATATCCACACGGTTGTCTCCAATCCCTCTCGCAAGTAGTTCTTTCTCCAAGAAAGTAGCTCTTTTATGAAAACACGATTTTCAGCAGGATTGTAGAAGTAGTAACCGATTTTTTTTAGGATATCCAACGAAAAAAACTTTAACGCCACGAGGATTTAGTTTATCCATAGATAGACTTGTAACATATGCATTACATCCCCAAACCCTAATGTAGGACACTTTGGGTTTTTCCCCATGCCAAATCTCATAAGGCTTCTTGTCCACCTTCTTAGTAGGAGCTAGATTTATGATTCTTGTGGCAGTCTCAAGAGCAAAAATCCAGAAGGAGTGTGGGAGGTTTGTATGACACATCATAGACCGAACCATATCTAATAGAGTTCGATTTCTCCTTTCGGATACACCGTTAAGTTGAGGTGTTCCTTGTGGATTCAGTTGAGAAATGATCCCACATTTCTTTAGATGTTCGTCAAACTCTTGACTAAGATATTCACCACCTCGATCAGATCGAAGCATCTTAATCGTCAGATAACGTTTCTCCTACTACATACTGCTTGTAGTAATCAATAAACTCTTCGTATTCAACCGGCAAAGACATCAGTATGAAGTCTATCGCCATGTCTAGGCTGACAGGAGAACCAAGATCTTTCAGGCTATCAATGAGTATTGTAATTTTAGAAAAATGTGAGATCATTCTTATTCCTCTTTCCATGCCACATGTCAATGATTTAAGTATATTGAGATGTTCACTCTGATTCTGATGAAACCTTTTCTTCAGCTCGTGAGCCATATCATAAGCAGAGTGATATTCCAGCTCACAACGGAGTTCATCACTCATTGTTGATAACATCAAAAATGATGCTTCGTTAGAATCATTGATTTGACGTCTCCAAAGCATTTTGGAGCCATCATTAGGTGGAACTGGAGGAATTGAAATATCTAGGACATAGGATCTTTTTTCTTCCTTAAGAATACTTCTCAAGATACGGTACCACTCAGAGAAGTTTCCTCTTTTAAGCATGTTCCGATAAAGCATACGTTTTAGAGCAGAGACGGAGTCAGGATTGATTTCGAAAGACAGCTACAAAAATTCAAACATAAGTTTTAGTATTTTCATGCTTGGATTTCCTAATAAAATTTTACGATCCAATTGCAAAAATTTATATAATTAGGAATGAGATCCCAGTTCCCCATGTCTCAGTGAATGGCTGAGCACTCTTCACTTGCACAGCTAGACGGGTTACTAACGCTTACCAATTGTATCAACTATACAATTCTTGGTTTGAGGGGCATGACGAGTATTGTCAAGATTTGGATACGTTTTCCCTCAACTACGGCCACTTAAACTACTTAAGTGATATTTGTCCTTCAATTGTAACTGTAGACCTGGCCTAAGTGACTCAGGAATCGCGGTTCTACCTTCAACTAAAAACGTAGGACCGGATGCAGGGTAATTCACTAACACCTGGGGTTCGGATAAATTAGTTGAACTGTTACGATTAAGGATGTCGCATAAATTTCGTTTTTATATTGGGATTTCTGTAATGTTTTTTAATATTACCGTTTCGGGTCAAAAACCTTTTGGTCGACGAGTAGCATGATACAAGTCGCGCAATTTTAGTAAACCAATTTTACTAATTAGTTCGTGAAACACTTTCAACACGCGACACGATCCAATTTTAAATACCCTATTGGTCATTTGTCGCGAACTTATTTTAAACTAATGAACTCTTTAATTAATTTAAAATTGTTTTAAATAAAAACTATTTAAATTTAAAACTTGTTTCATTTTTAAATAAAAAACTTTTATTTAATTACCTTTCCGAGAAAAAATAACAATATAATTATCTCGTCGTTTTAAATTGTGTCAAAAGTTTTATTAAAAGTTTTGCGGTTTATATATTATCCTAAATAATTATATCACAACCACAAAAATAAATAAAACGCAGAACGAGCAACTAGAAAATTTTGTCCGGTTTCGTTCGAGCCATCAAACGAACAACCAGATTGGTCTAAGGGATAACAAAATAATAAATCTGTCATCTCCCACTTATTCCAAGATCTCCATCTTTAAACCTGTCTTTGTCCTTCGTGGTCTTCAAGTCTTCGTCTCTTTATGGTTAAAATATTTATTTACAAATACACTAAAAATAAATATATAAACAAAACCCTAACTATTACATCGGGGTTCCAAATAACCCATAAAAATACAAAGATAACAACCAATCAACAAACAACACAACCACAGGTCTCTAGTGCTCGATTCATTTAACACAATCACAAGAAACGAAAAAGCCTCGATGTTTTGTCAAACAAAAGTTTTGACACATAAAACAATAGATCGATTTAAAAAAAATATGTCTAAACGCGCGTAAAGGTGGCTCAGATACCACTGTTGGAAATCATGGTACCAGTTTTAACTTTTAAAACATTAATTATTTAAAACCTTTTTAAATAAATAAATCAGATATATTTTAGCGGAAGCGATTTATTAATACCATTGCCAGGTCCGATCCGGATTCCTTTCAGTGATCCGATTACACGTGCATAAACAATATTAAATAACCAACTGTAGGGTGTTTAGATTTATACTTTTGACGATAACCAGATCTGTAACACCTTAGTTCAATGAACGTCACGCTAGTCGACTCGTACCCGAAAAAGTGCAGCAAAACGTCACACGATTGCATAGAGGGGAAGCCCACCACAGCGATGGTCAACGACGGTGACCAATCGACGACGACGGATGGCGGAGGTGGTGACGTCGGCGTCGACTTCGCAAGGAGGGGAGGGGGTGGCGTCGATTCGAAGGTGTAGGGGATTAGGGTTAGGGTTTTGATTATAATGGTATATTTATAACCATTATAATTACACACCGGTCCCTCTGGTATTAACATTTAATACCCCAATAATAATTAACCTTTAATTATTAAACCCTTGTAATTACTAATTATATATAATTAGTAAAAAAATAATCCTTAAATGTTTAACTGATTAAACATTCATTCCTCACAAATAATTAATTAATCAGACAATTAATTATCCTAATCTCCGACAAATATGTCTCTAAATATTTACTCACCATTTATTGTTTGCGTCTTTCGTGAAAAATATTTAATAATTAAATATTATATATTTTGTTCGTTGTGTAAGGTGTAACTCTTTGGATCGTACCTTAATAGTAACGTTGACTTAATTGACGATCGGACATCATATATCAAACAAAAACTACTTGAGATTTCTAAACATGTGTATGCTCACCAACTATTTATAGTTGACCCTCTCATTTTAAACATGTTTCAGGTTAAATTATCTGAAGTACAAGTTTATCACTTATGAGCATATGGACCTAGGGACAAATAAACTAGAATTTTGTAACCTCTAATTGTTTGATCAATATGTATTGTACGTTTAAATTATTTTAATAAAATTATGTAATTTAGTTGATCATGAGCTTTTGAACAGTGTACATGTCCCGCCCCGACGTATTCTGCCGTCGGTTGGGGTGTGACAAATCTTTCTCCTTTCCCTGAATTCACTTGACCTCATTTTCACCAAATAGATTGATTCTCACGCTGAAGAGTTGTTACAGGGATTTCCCCCTCCTTGTGACTCCTTAACGCGTTCGTGTTGTGCACGAAGGAGTATCATAAGACACAGAAGACAAGGTATAGGTCTGATTAGAGGAGCTCTTGTTAAAATGGAGACTAGTTGAAGTATCCCACCTGGAAAACCTTGTCAATATTGGCGCCATCCGTGGGACCCGTAGCAAATAGTTCCCTTCTTTTCTCCTTCAGTCGACTTATGGCATCCTCAACTCCTTCCTCAGAACCACCACCACCACCCAGCTTTGTACGACACACATCCTCTACTCCCTAGCAGGTGGCGTGCACTTTACCATCCACCCCGACAGGACAACTCAATTTACCCCCTGTATTTTAAGAAATCCTTGAAGAAGAAGTGCTAACACTTCTTCCACCGCTAAGCGAAACAATCGTTGTTACCTCGACTATCGGATCTTACCCTCTGCTACTACCCCCATTACAGGAAATGGGGTCATTTATTTCCATGCATATGATAAACCTAATACCATCTACACTTACTGCTTTACCAACGATTGACTTGGCGTTGGTCCACGGTTTAACATCTAACATACCTGACATAGTATCTCTCCCCTTGTTTCTTTCTGGTCTGCAGGGTGCATCGTCTAGAGTTTCCTTACCCATGGTACTTCCTCATCCTACACTTCCCTCACCCCACGTTTGGTAGATATACCAGCAACGGTATATGAAACAGTATTAGTAATTGTTGTGCGAGTCACAACAGGCCAGTGTACATGCTCGGCTGTTTTGTGAGGAAGGAACGACTATCACCAAACTTGACTCCCCGAATCTGTACATAACCTCGAGCACAACTCTCAGTTCGATTTAAGGCGGACTTGGCACTCCCTTTACCACTTTCCCCATCCCCCAGCTGGATGTCGGAACCCATGTTCCACCACCCACGGATGACTTCACTAAGCATTATTGCCCGACAACCCTCATTGCTCAATCTAAATTTACCGCACCCATAGAATTTCCATCGAAATTTAGAATGCCCTCCACGATGGGAAATTACGATGGGAAATTACGATGGGTCGACAGATCCTGATTATCATATGAATGTTTTTGTTAGTGTAGGGGGAGTAGAAAAATGTTCTATACCATTGTGTTGCCATATGTTCGTACAAACTCTTATAGGTCCGATGCGCTTATGGTTTGATATCTTACGAGTAGGCGACATTTATGATTTTGAAGAGATAATCAGGAAATTCATGCAGCAATTCAGTCAGCAGAAACGCCACACTAAAGACAAAGCATAGATTCTCAACATTTGGCAAAAGGATGAAGAATCAGTGGAACAATCTCTTGTTCAATATAATTTAGACCATTCATCCTTTTTGGCTACTTGAAAAATGCCTTAAACAAACCTAGTGACGGTACTTTCTCCGAATTCATCATCACAAACTCATAATGAAACATCTTTATAAAGACCCAAAGGGGGAATTTAGGAAATATGCAATAGATACGTCTCCGGGAGCTTAAAGTAGAACGTTGACATTGGAAATCGAAAGTGGCAATACGTGAAGAAATATGCGTATAGGTTTATCTTCCTAGCAGGCGGATTATACGCATGCCGACTAGGTGAGGGTAACTCTGGCTTCCAGTTTGACAAAATGCCATGTTTCGATTAGGAGAGAGTAACTCTAATTATTTTGATCATGCAAAACTTATGGAGGATCAATTAAAGGTCGTGGGCGTTCCTATTACTGTTTCAAGTCTTGTTTTGAAGTTTGTACAAGGCTTTAATATTAATTTCATCCATTTTATTTTCAACATCGTAATAGTAATAAAGTAGCCACTTTTTATTAGTTAAAATCCAAATTACTGGTTTTTGGACAAATATTAGTACACAAGAATCAACGAGTGTACCTATTAGTGCCATGACAACACTATAATTGCAAACATCACTACAATATTAGAATCAAGGGAGTCAACCTATCGTTATGGTTTGTCAAATTGTGAAAAGGTGGGCTATCAGCCTTGCAGTTGTTATCAACATGTTAACCAAGGGCGTAGTCACAACGATGAAAATTGATGGCGAGGAGGAGAACGCTCTTCTCGTCGTGGTGGTCAACAAGGTATAAACTAGTGCAACAATGGTGGTGGTCATGGCTTTCTAGGAAATAGTTGTGGTGGATGGTTTCATAGACGACTTCAAATGTCGGTGACAAACATGGCCGTCAGACCCAACCATGGCCGTCAGACCCAACCATGGCAACCTCAATGAAATACATAACCTTAAGTTGTCTAATTGGGGTATGATGAAGCCGAAACCACTACATTTCACTCATGTCAATATGACTCGCGTATCATGTCGTTTGGTCAAGAAAGTCTAAGCATTACTAATGTGGATCAAGGATAAATTAATTGGCAATATCGGATTTGGATATGGTAGGCCAAATGTTCAATTGGGAAATAATTTAGGCTACACTACTGGCTCGGATGGCATTCTTAGGCCTAGCCTAAAGCATTCCTCTGGTAATCTGGATCTATTGGGACCGGTTCATCTGGGTATGAATGAAGTCCCGACCACTACCTTTCTCTCATGTTAATATGAGTCACGTATCATGTCATAGGGTCAAGAAAGTCCATGCAGTACTAATATGGGTCCAAGAAATATTGTTACACCCGTAACACAGGACAGTCATATACCAAAGTAGTACCTCCAACAGATATGTTCCCAGGTAAGAGCGACGGGTCTAGGAGAGATTTATACACCGCTCTTTCCTAGACAGAACATTCCGTTCGTCAGATAACTACATACCGGTTGAAGGTCGCCTTCTAGTTACAGTGACATTGATACCAAAAACACACAGCGGAAGACTTACATCATAACCTTCTTTTTATTTCATAACATAAAGTTTGTACAACAGTGTCTGACTAGCAAAATACAACATAACAAACTCTCGACTTATAGCTCATGAAGAATCATGCCAATCACTCAGGCCTTTTGGTCACCCAGGGACCTGCCCTCAGTCATCCCTATTTCCAACCTCTGTACATCTCCTGGAATGCCAACTACCAGCTAGGGTTCACCTGTGCTAAAAAACATTTTGGATTAGCTTACGCTGGTGAGTTCATAAACAAAGTCATCTTTACGTGTATCCCCGATCAAGGATGAATGCCCCATATGGGTCTTGTAACCATCCCCACCAATCCACCACCGGAATCCCCTTAGATTCCGAGTCTACAACATACATATATACAAGGACCTTACGACGCGCTGGTCTCATACGTACTAGAACTCAAACAAGGGGATCAGTCTTGTCCCTAGATCCCACCCTAATTATGGCCAAAATAAGTATTTATTACAGAATATATGCACGGATAGTATTGAGATCTCAGATACAAAATCATTTACAAAACATTTCATAGAGCACAGTTCAGAGGAACTCATCTCAAACAGAACCTCCTCCTATATTGAATATAACTATCAACACTTCAATAGAATCCTTGATCATATCCGACATTATCATAATCAATATCCCTATCTTATGTTTATAAGAAACCTCAGGGTGTTCAGAAACCTTACCTTAACACTATATACGGCAGTTTTCGGACGAATTGCAAGAAACCGGACTCTCGGGTGTGGACCAGAACCTCGGGAATCGGGCTAGCAACTTAGAGTGGGAGTCTGATGAAGTGTTTGTGCGTGCAAATTGGCAAGAATTGACCCTTCTATTCTTAGGGTGATTTCGGACCCGTAGCAGACCGTTGTTTAGAGGGATTTCGGTCTGCTACCAACTCCAGCAGCAATTCTACCTTCGGGCTTATGTGTCGGACCGCTATAACCTAGATGTCGGTCCGCTATCGCACCATGGGTCCTGATGAGTCGCATGCCACGTGTCACTACCCGGTTCATTTCTTCTTATACACATAATGGACCGTTATGCTATGGACAGTGGTCCGCTATCCCTCTGATTTTCCTATTTTTCAATTTAAGTCCTTCGACTTTGGAAAATGTAAAATGTGTTATGGGTCATTTTGCAGCTAAGGATCCTGGATCATCAACGTACTTCGGTATCCTGATAGGTTTCGGTATCCTCAGTATTTAACCGTTGTATCTTTCGTTTATAATTACTAATACACAGGTAAAACACGTGAAGTTAAATCCATTCCTTAAGAATCGCTCCTGAAGTCAAGAAGAACGTGTTGAAGACGCATGGAGTGGCCTCCAACCGTCATTTATGAAGACTAAGTCGATTTTGGGATTCTCGGATAGTTAGTTAGCTTTATCTTTGTATTTAATCAACATAATTGATCGAATAGGCACAACATTCCCACTATGCACTTAGCTTCCTATACTCGTAAACACTTTTGTAACACATAGCGCGATAATTTACTGCTCGACACTTGTAATCTATTTATTATTTATTCAAGAAATGAGGCAAGTGTCGATGGTCACCTCCCGAGGTTTTATGTCGGCGATCCCTAAAGATCAAGGGCTTTCTATACTCGTAAACACTTTCGCCAACAACCGTGTTACTCTTTACGTTTTTGCATTGTTTTACGTTGATTTTACAAACATACTACCTCACAAACTACGTTTGGTTACAAAATTAGTCTTTTTAATTTTTACCCAAAACAATTTGGCACCCACCGTGGGGCAAGTGGTGTTTTTATCCTTAAATCTTTACTAAAATTCATGCTCAATCACTATCTTTCAAAACTGATTTAAAAAATGTTGTCCCAATCCAAGAATGTTTCTGTTTCTGCTCCATCTTCAACCTCTAGGTTAGTCAACCCTATTCCTCCTCCTCCGTCATTCCAGAAAAAAGAATGATAATCAGTAGAAGAAAAATAGTCCTGTGGGTTTTTCGGGATCCGGAATATCTGCTGGCACAACTGGGTTTGCTTCAAACGACGAGATTCTCAAATTATTCTAGGAAGTGAAGCAGCAAATGGAGCAGCAGAAAACAAACTAACCAAGGATCTTGAGAAGGTCAAAGAATCAAAGAAACCAGTGGAAGTGACGACCCCGTTACAACCAAGGATCTTGGATTTTGTTTACTCAGGATCCTCAGGAGTCCACAGGGGAGATTTTCTTCCCATGCAGTCTAGGATCACTACTGTTGGACCAACTCCAGCTGTTAGAGTTACTGCGAGTCAGGATCATGGATTTACTCTGGATCATCTTTCGGAAATCCTGACATGGGTAACACTTTCAATCAAATTTCAAATACTAACGAATCTGTGCAGGATACAGGGATCACTCCATCCGCACTTACCTTTCAGGTTTGAAGATCCCGTTCCCCCTTAACGATTTGCAATTTGATTACCTAAACATATACATATAGTTTAGTAATATATCATATATCAAAATCACATTATAATTGGGTTCACAACCCAATCTTCCATTTCCAACCCAAACTGACCCGTTTGAGTTATACTCATATTCAAACACCCTCTTTCCACCCAAAATCACCTACTTGAGTTTCGTAACCATTCCTTTAACACTAACTTTTCATTTAATCTTTAACATTAGATTAATTTAGTGTTCTTTCAAGTGTCTAACATCATATAAACACTTAATCATCATTAATTCATCATCCTATCATCATAATCCAAAAACCCGTAATTCTTTTAATATGAACCCTAACTTCTCGTAATCAAAATCAAAGGGTTCTAAAATGTTATTCACCATTCTTTACCTTTAGTTTAACTAGATTATCAACAATCTAACACTAATTTACCCCATGCATCATCAAATTTTGGATTTCTACAAAACCCACTTACTAACTCAACAATGGCGAAATCAAAAGGACGATTAACACTTAGTTGATGCTAGAAGGATGATGTGCAAGCCAACACCTTCACAATCCAAGCTTCAATTGCACGATTTAGCTTCAAAGCTTCTTTTCTCCCCTTTTCTCTTGCAATGATCGATCCCCACTCTAAACAGAAAAGCCAATTTGTACTTCTCTTAGGTCAAATATGGCAGATCTGCCATATTAACACATTTAGCCCCTCAACTTCCATTTCATCCATTTTCATGTCAAAATTAGTTAAAAAAACTAATATAACCCCATCACTAACTTGAAACCCACTTGTTTCAACTTATTTCTAAAACATTATTTCCACCATAATATTAATTAGAAATATTTATTTATTTAAAAATGAAACCCGGATTTTGGTTTGTTACACATATTGAGTCATTTTCTATATAATTTCACACAATCCACTATTTATTGATTCTAACCACTTTAAGTCTTTCATTTCTTTTTATCATAATAGTTAGTCTAATTCAGTTAATTACCTTCTATTCCAATTTCTCACATTGCCACACGTCAATGGCCTAGTTTAACCAATATCCCATTAAGTCAAACATACAATTTCTACCATTATATGCATACAAATTTGACTATTACCACATAAGTCAACACACCGACATTCTAACCACAATACACATACAAGTTTTTTACCACACAAGTCATTACACCAAGATTTAAACCACACTAAGCACACTACTTTGACTTTTACCTCATAAGTCATATTACACCAATTTACCATATTTAGTTTGACTAGCAATCACATAAGTCAACTACAACAACCTACCACATTCATCATTATAGTATGACTGTTAACCACATAGTCAAATACTCCAATACACCGCATACTACAAAATGGTTTGACTCTTTACCACCTAAGTAAAATTATACCAATTCACACTTACCACATTAACAATACATAAGCAAGTGTTCCTTCAATATAATATCTAATTATACAACAACATTAGTTTATCAAATACTAAGTAAGTGCATGACACTTACCTTTTATGTTGAATCTCCCATCATTGCCTTAGATGATCTCAATTGATCTTTAACCTTAGCAATCCGGTCACCTAAACAATTCATAACTTTTGTTTTAGCAAATATAGTGTCCCCACCCAACTCACTGTTGAAGCACTTTCCTGTGACAAATACTCTGGATAGATTCTGGATAGATAGAGTCTTAGTTTAGTACTTTCATGTATGTCTTTGTCTTTGTTTGTAAGTATCTGTATGTATTAGTTATCGAGTTGTATTTACTTTACATATTGATTGTTGCAGATTTCTCTAAGTGTTTTGCGCACTTGTATGTGCGCAGGAGATAGTTCCTGCGTACTTAGCAAGTACGCAAGAATACATTTGCGTACTTGATAAGTACGCATGAGAAAATTGCCCTGCGCACTTGCTAAGTGCGCAGGCATCAGGTCGTGTATAAATAGGAATGGTTAACAATAGATAAGTACGCAATCTTAGACGCATTCACAGTAGCAAATACGCAGAACTTGTAATCTCAGTATTTCTCTCTGTAACCTTCAAGTGTTTATAATAGATGAAAGTTTAAAGTGATTCTCTTGTCGGTTTACTTTGTGTTGTAAGACTCTCCACCTGGTCACGGGTATTCCGCACCCGGTCCGACTAGTAGACCCACTTGCATGTGACGATCCGACACACCTGAGGGACCTACAAGTGGTATAAGAGCCATTGCTCTTGATTTCGAGTGTTGTGAGTGAGTTTGGAGAGTTTTCTACAGAGTTTTACAAGCAAAAGGAGGTGTTTTTGTTGATTTTTGTGATAAAATAGGGGTAGCTCTTGAGCACTATTTTAGAAACAAAAATCACTCAAAAAACCGACTTTTGTTGTGTATTTTGAGTGTTTTGAGCATCAAAGGTTGGTTAGAAACAAGTTTCTGACCCTTTGGCTCATTTTGATTGTTCATCAGTCCGATTTTTGCCATCTCCGGTGTGTTTCCAGTGACCAAAATAGTTTGGTGAGAGTTGGTGAAAAGGTGTTCTGCGTACTTACCATATCTGGCAAAAATTACAGTCTTGTTGCGTACTTACTAAATACGTAAGACTAGTCTCTTGCGTACTTACTAAATACGCAAGACTTATCTTGTGTGTACTTAAGTTATATCCTGCATACTTATCATTTACTCCTGCGTACTTATCAAGTACGCAAGAGCAAATCTTAAATACGCAAGACCATTCCTCTAAGTGCGCAAGGCCAATATCAAGTGCGCAAGTGTCTCTGATTTTTCTGAAATTTGACTAAGTGTTCACCATGTCGAATCTTCAGAACCTTGGAAACCTTTTAAACTATGACAATGAGATCGGTACTCCTCAGAAACCTCCAAAGCTGCTAAATGTATATGATTATTCTAACTGGAAGGCACACTTTGAGCATTACATTTCATACACCGATTCTTCGTTATGGATACCAATCCTAGAAGGATATAAGCATCCCACACACATCTATCTTGATGATGAACTGCCTAAGCCTATCTCTAAACTCGATGAAGAAGAAAAGAAAGCTTATGATCGAGAGAAGAAGGCTCACGGTTCTATCACTATGGCATTAACTCGGGAGTTGTTACACAGCTTCAGAGGTTATGACAACTCTAAAGATCTTTGGAAGGCGCTACAGAAAAGATTCGAGGGGAATAGTGATATCAAGAAGAGTAAACGGGATCTACTCAGGAAGCAGTATGAATACTTCAGGTTTTTGGAGAATAAGTATTTAGATGACCTCATCTCTAGATTCTATCATCTGCAGACAGAATTGAAAGCTTTTGAGCTCAAGTATCCCGATGAAGAGTTGGTGGAAAAGTTTCTGGATGCTTTGCCACCCAAGTTTAAAATGTCACAACCCTGATGAGAGAGAATCCAAAATTCTATGAAATGAAAGTGGAGGAGGCAATTGGAAAGGTTCAAGCTCATAACATGAACCTTAGAAAGAAGGAGAGCTCATGAAGACCTCCGATACAAGACCCTTCTATGTATCATGGGACGTATTCTACAACCAAATCTTCGGGCTCTGGAATTGCCCTTTTCTCTTGAAACTCTATTGAAGAAGACCACTCAAATGGTTGTGGTGGTCATACATGCTATGCATCTAGATCAGGTTCTGGATCTCATCAACAACACACCTCAAGAAATCCTCCTGTTATAACTTCAGCTAACCAATCAGCCATTGTAACACCCCTAAATTTATTCACTAATCAAATAAATAAATTAGGGTTGCAACGATTGGTAACATTACACAACAGCGGAAGCTAAAATAAGAGTTCTAAGGTGTCGAACACCATTATAGAAACAAAATGAATACATAGACCTAAAGACATACAAGTCTAAATGTACTTGGCGTTAAACGACCATGCGTCTTCGTCTTCTAAGGTCTTAATCCATATGCATAACCTATTCCAACCTTACCGTAGCTATGTATTACCTGAAGAACATGCTAAAAAATGTCAACGCAATGTTGGTGAGTTCACAGGTTTTAAATAAATACAATTGGAAAAACCATTTGTACGAAATCCTTTAGCAAAAACCATTTGTACGAAATCGTTCGGCAAAAACCATTTGCACGAAATTGATTGACAAAACTATTTATACGGGTACTATTGGCAAAATACTTTGCTCAAAATTTACTAGCAAACCATTGATACGTATACCATTGGCAAAACCCGTTTCTCAAAATTGACTGACAAACCATTGGTACGTATGCCATTGGCGAAATCCTTTGCTCGAAATTACTTTATGCATATGATAAACAAAACAAGTTAGCGGTTGATTCATCGTTGTCTAGCTAGCACAAACAAATTATGTGATGCACAAGCCTATAACCAAACCTTTAATGAATTCTTGAATTTTTCCCCAGCCCATTGTACCTTTAAACAATGAGAAACAACAAGACCTAATATGCAATCATTTAACCATGCTGGTCGGGTTAGCGTGACTAACCATGATTAGGGGTGTCAACCCGAATAGTACTATTCATATCGATCTACGGCTAAGTCCATAGCTAATGGTTATAGTTCGAAATACCGATGACCTTTTAGTGTTAACTCATGCTCACAAGGGAATCATATGCTTGTTTCTCGTTTTGTAGTTATCATACCATTTGAAGTTAACATGTTTTCCCCCAAATATAGAAAACAGTAAAAAGGGGCCGTGAAACTCACCTGGTAATGTGTTAGAAACGATGACGTCTTTTATGTATCAACGGAAACCAAAGCCCACGTAATACGATAGTAGCGGGTCTATGTCCTACTCGAGTCATTAAATCCCTGTAGGTACTGAATGAGAATTTAGGACTAACCTTAATATAAAAATGCGAGTCTAAACTCGTGTTGAGCTATCATGCGTGAAGTTGAGCTCTATTGATTTGTTATGTTACAATAACGATCCGGTATATGTTAATAATGGTTGGTACTTAGATCTAAATTACTCAAGCCGAATTAGGGATACCCAATAAACATTCCCTATATATACATACTTTAGTATATCAAATTATCATATTTTATTTATTCGAGTCTTAACTGAATATAAATATATATATGTGTGTGTGTGTGTGTGTGTAACTTCATTCCTTGATTGTAATCGTCTCAAATAATCGCACACTTATTTGTTTCCCACAAAACATATATTATATTTTACGTGTGTATAAGAAATATCGTTTAATACGCGTATTAAAAGTATGTAATTACATACACATTTATACTACTTGTAGATGATGTTTTAGCGTCTTATGTTTTGAAATCGTTCGTATCAATATGTATACAAAATTCTACAGTCATATATTTACTCATTCTCGTATTCAAATATTGTGTTACGTTATAATTATTTGTTTTTTTTTGTAAAAAGAAATGTGAATATTCATATACATATGTGTATCTATAGTCGTATCAGCACTTGTTAACTGTCAACTCCTCGATTAGACGGTAACTCTAAAGTTTTATTCGTATGAGTTTAAAAGTGCCCAAACGTGATGTCCAAGATATGAATTTATACAAAATACATTTATTGTCTAATTTGTCCCAAATATAACCATCAACTGTTTGTATGTTACAAATATTTTACAAATAATTATACGATCAAAATAATAATAATTATTTGTGTATATATAACCATTGCAAGGCAAATTTTTATACATTAAAGTAGTATCTATTTATTCGTTCGTGACGATCGTTAGTCTTACTAAAGCTCCATTTTCATCAGTGACACGTTCATGTTTATATTTATCTCCTAATATTTCATACTTTTAATTTGTACGTATCTCACTCACCAAACACCCGTTAATATGACTCATTATTATTTATTATTACATTAATATTTATTTGTCACTAACGAATCATTTAAAGCTCAACATATTCAACCACGCACACAATTATCTTTCTTATACTTAAATATAAATTGATTTAGTGCGCGTTTATACCTCCCCATTCGCTCGGTTCACATACGCGGACCCGTTGACCCGCGTTGACCAAATTTGACCAGTTTGACTTTCGTTGACTGAGACTCGGGACTATCGGGAACGACTCGAAAAGTCCCGCCTATCCGGGTGACGTCCCGTCTTTGCCATAATCTGTCCAAAATGCAAAAGAATACACGAGAATGAAACCCGGCCACTTTGTTTCACCTGGTTCAACCGAAAACTCAAAAACGAAACTGATATTAAAATGGGTATATTTATTTGAAGGTATGACTTGTAAAAGGAAAAAGAACTCACACGAACCCTATTTGTTCGCCGGAACACTGCAACTAGGCGGAGATTTTGTCGAATCTAAACATGCAACAACAAAATTTAGATGTTTAGGTGGTGGTTAGAAGGTCTCCGGATCCGCCATGGGTTCCGCCGCATTTTACGAAATATCGTGAAGCCACCCGCCGCCACCATCTCTGCCACGGTGGTCTTGGATCCTGTCACCACCGTCGGTGTCCGTCGGAACAAGAGAGCTCTTCTTTCTCTCTCCCTCTCCCGAAACTCTATCTCACTCTATATTTGATTGTGTGTTGAGTTTTTAAGAATTTGGGGTTTAGAGAGTTTGTATAGAGAAAAAAAAAAGAAATTGAGATATTGTGTAAAGATACAGAGAGAATGAACACATTGGAAAATGGAAGATTTAGTGGGATTATCTAGGAATATGGTGAAGATATCGTATCTTTTGAAAAAAAAAATTGGAATACCAGATTCTAGAGATTTGAAAGATATGATAGGAAAATTTATAATAAAATAATAATAATTAGATAAAATGTGAGGAGTAGGCAAAAATAACAGTATAATTCATATCGCGTGTACACAACAGTCTCCGTCATAATTGTTAGATCCGAATTTTTTTGTCGTATAAATCTTATAAAGGTAAGACGCGTTAATAAATATAATTTAAACATTTATTTCATAAAATTTCTGTTTCAATTGCTGTCCAAACCGGTATGCGTCGACACCGCGTATCTAATACGCATTTGCTTAAATAAACGTTTCGCGCTACGTTTGAATAATATTATTAATAAGAATAACAAACAAATATAAATAATGATTTAATTTATTTACTTAATCGTGTAGTCCTAAAATAGTTGAATGACGCTCCTGTACTGCGTGTCTAACCGCGTGTGCTCAGAGTAAACGTTTCACGTCACGAGATTAATTATTATTATATAACTTCTATATTTATATGTCGTGGTAATATATATCATTTAAATATTTGTTTTGTAAGATCCTCGTCCCGGTTGCTGCCTAAGTCGGTGCACGTTGCCACTGCGCGTGCCAAACGCGTTTGCTCAAACTAACGATTCGTGTTCCGATAATTTATTTTATTTATTAATAATTATATTATTAACCATAATAGTAAATATATATATATATATTGCTATTTCTAAAATAGCCGATATCGCCTTGTACCGCGTGTTCACATGTTGGACCTTTAGTTGGGCCGCTACTAAGTCGAGCCCGTTTATGATGAATTAACTATTAATGTAGTTGGCCCTAACTTTAGGGTTGTCACATTATCCCCTTGTTAAAGAAGTTTCGTCCTCGAAACCTAGTTTAAGTTATCTCCCGATAATATCTCGACTTATTCAGACAAGGGTTATGCATCCCGAGTTTATTTCTAGCTCTTAGGGAAAAATTTCACTTTGATCACTCATCGAAATATGACCACCAATACTTATAAATAATGGCTACTAGCAGATAGAACCGGAATGAATAGATTTTCGTACATCGAGATTGGCGACAAGCAATTACAAGTAGGTCTTTAGAAATTTTACCAAAAAAAATGCGGACAATTACACCGGACCTCAAATAAGAGACGGAAATCAAGAAGTTTTCTTCGAGGAATAAGTAGTTGGTTTAAAATATGGATCATAATCATGAGTTTTGTGAGAAATCTAAGCGTGACGTGGGTACGCTTGACATTATCAGTTGAGAAGTACTAGATGGAAGTGTTGTTGTAACTATCCACTGCTGGTAGTAGTGACTATTTACAACGGTTAACATGATTCAGATAAGGCATACCCGATTAGAGGTGTTGAGGTTAAACGAAGGGTAATATAACAATCATATCATTGAAGGGAAATGACTGATTGATGGAATATTTTTGTTTTCAAAATCTACAAAGTAGCGTATCAAAAGGACAGTAATTACAACACCGCGAGTTGGTAAAATCATAACTAAAGTCCTATACACTAACAAGGTCATAATAAGGTACGTCACCATCAGAGGAGAACAAAGGATGTGGTTTCGTATAGGATTTATTCTCCTTATCGATGTCTGATAATCATTATGATAGGGACTAGATTATGATTCGTTTTTAACAATGAAAGCAAGCAGCTGTTTATAAGAGATAAAGGCTTACTAAGAAACTGAGATGGATTTAAGATGCTTTTCCAGGTTCCACGAAATAGTTTCTGATCATGTGAAAGTTTGCTCATTACAACTGACCATTGTCATGGCATGTCCACCTTTGAAGAAACAAGGTTATCACTGTCAAGGAACAAGAGATTCTTACCGAAATTGTATCAAACAAGGAGAGTTATAAGTTCAGTCGGATCGACCTAGACCACGGGTAGGTCATTAACCTTCTTAACTTCCTTTACTTGGATATGGACGGTTTAGAGGAATCTGATAGTGGTTGTTTAGGTAGAGAGGTAGACAACTATGATGTGGAATAAAGTTTTATGGAAATATGAATTCCTGAGATTGATCCTCGTTAGACTGAAGTTTTGACGAATAACCGTCGAATACCAAATGTGACAACAAAATTTCGTCTGGATTTCTATAGTTCTTCTAAAAATTGAGGATGAGTTCAGATGAAGAGGTAAGAGATTATCAAAGTATTTGAGCATACTCTAATTGATTTGGCTTCAACTGATTAAATTATAGACGGTGTGGATCCATTCATTGTCTTGTCACTGGTATCCTGAGATCCACAGAAGAAACAGTTGAATTTGAAAGTATGACCATCATGGATAAAGATGACTAAGTTTCATAAAGAATGTTTGTGGGTCGTTGGTAGTCTGTTGATGAAAATAACATCACCCTTCGTATATTTTTTAAACATTTGCTCGTCGAAGACAACTCATTTCTATCTATCATGGAGGGATCTGAAGCAATAATGGTGTATGGTTTTTCTTAGATGAGATAAACTCGTCATGGAGTGTCGGATTCATGTTTGTCTTGCAGTGGCAGACAACTCACTCCTAAGTCCTAGGACTCTTCTAATCATAAGTGTGGCTTATGGATCATTAGAAATCAGATAGAGTAAAGAGTTTACTTATGCACCTGTGATTGTGTGTTCCGATCCAAGAGTGATAGATTTTCGTGAAAACTAAGACTTCCATTCATTTATGGTTGAGTTTCCCACTATCAAAATTAGCAAGTTTTAGGGTTGCCTCTTTGAAGTGAAGTATGATTAGATGATGTTTGCAAGGAATTGTCATGGTTCATTGGCGTGCTATTCGTGGAAATAGCATTACCATCTATAACCTTGGTAACTAATCATTGGTTGAAGACATTTTCCTTTTCATTAAATGAAATGGATCATGTATTAAAGGGGTCGACAAGATTACACGTAGGCGTGATATGTCTTGTGTATAATAGGTTGGGTCAGGATGTGCAAGACATGAATGATCTATTTATTCCCAACTTCCAAGTCTCATCTTATATGTAAGTATGGCTTGGAGATTGTCGAGGGAGGTGTATACTACTGGTTCACCCAAAGTTTTGTGATTATAAGTCGAAATCTTCTACATTAGACTTCGAGGAAAATCATGATGACCATTCATAATATAACGTAAAAGAATGTGAAGAGTGTACCGAAAGATAATTGAAATATGTATGCACTGATTAATATAATACAGAAATGTGCTAGGACAATTCATAATAAGTAGCAAAATGATAGAGATGTAATTAGACGTACAAAAGGCGTGTGAATAAAGATTAGTCGATGTCACGAGTTGATAGGAATTTTACACTGAATGAGTTGCTGTAATAGAAATGATTCAATAAAGATAAGGAGTTGGGTGAGTTCATAATGTTCGTGGCCGGTTGAAGTGTTGCAGAGATCATCCCAAATATCAACGATTCTTGTAAATCTTATAGGAATCCAGTTAGAAAGTATGATCACAGTTCGACGAGTCGAAATGTGGTTTGTGCATGAATATAAAGTAGCACATATGTCGTCATGAAGTTCACATAATTACGAGGTGAAAACATGTTTAAAGTGTTACGTTAGTATTAGCATAACATGACTAGTGTCCAAAGATGATAGAGTGATCACTACGGATCGAAAGTTGAGACCGACAAGATCTTAAGCCAGATTGTCGTTTTGTTTAACTTCAGAATGGAAAGTCGGAGTTAAGACGACGCAATACTAGATAGACTGATGACTACTCCCGCGTCATTATCAGTGACTAACTATTACATTATACATAGGTCAACACAATAGCATTTCCTAGAATTCACTAGTAAATGTAAATTCACAATTACATGATATCAAGTGTAACTGTCAATTTACCTTACTTGATCACTCTAGTAGTCTTCTGTTGTGGGTCATATTGTAGGTGTCGATTTTTTTCAACATAGTTGCACGTATCAGATATTAATCACGTATGTCACATAATTGTTTCTAGTATTAATGTGGCTAGTGATATTCTAGTGTAACCACATACACTAACAATTGACTCAACTTGTCTAGCAACAGTTGGAATTCCTACACTCAAATCTTAGGTGTTCCAAGTAAAATGCAAGTCTTAGTAATCTTGGTCCCTAAATAAGTTCGGTTAGAGCCTAGGTGTCACTAAGGAGACCTAATTCGCTGAAACCATTGGCTCTGATACCAATCTGTAACACCCCTAAATTTATTCACTAATCAAATAAATAAATTAGGGTTGCAACGATTGGTAACATTACACAACAGCGGAAGCTAAAATAAGAGTTCTAAGGTGTCGAACACCATTATAGAAACTAAATGAATACATAGACCTAAAGACATACAAGTCTAAATGTACTTGGCGTTAAACGACCATGCGTCTTCGTCTTCTAAGGTCTTAATCCATATGCATAACCTATTCCAACCTTACCGTAGCTATGTATTACCTGAAGAACATGCTAAAAAATGTCAACGCAATGTTGGTGAGTTCACAGGTTTTAAATAAATACAATTGGAAAAACCAATTGTACGAAATCCTTTAGCAAAAACCATTTGTACGAAATCGTTCGGCAAAAACCATTTGCACGAAATTGATTGACAAAACTGTTTATACGGGTACTATTGGCAAAATACTTTGCTCAAAATTTACTAGCAAACCATTGATACGTATACCATTGGCAAAACCCGTTTCTCGAAATTGACTGACAAACCATTGGTACGTATGCCATTGGCGAAATCCTTTGCTCGAAATTACTTTATGCATATGATAAACAAAACAAGTTAGCGGTTGATTCATCGTTGTCTAGCTAGCACAAACAAATTATGTGATGCACAAGCCTATAACCAAACCTTTAACGAATTCTTGAATTTTTCCCCAGCCCATTGTACCTTTAAACAATGAGAAACAACAAAACCTAATATGAAATCATTTAACCATGCTGGTCGGGTTAGCGCGACTAACCATGATTGGGGGTGTCAACCCGAATAGTACTATTCATATCGATCTACGGCTAAGTCCATAGCTAATGGTTATAGTTCGAAATACCGAGGACCTTTTAGTGTTAACTCATGCTCACAAGGGAATCATATGCTTGTTTCTCGTTTTGTAGTTATCATACCATTTGAAGTTAACATGTTTTCCCCCAAATATAGAAAACAGTAAAAAGGGGCCGTGAAACTCACCTGGTAATGTGTTAGAAACGATGACGTCTTTTATGTATCAACGGAAACCAAAGCTCACGTAATACGATAGTAGCGGGTCTATGTCCTACTCGAGTCATTAAATCCCTGTAGGTACTGAATGAGAATTACGAACTAACCTTAATATAAAAATGCGAGTCTAAACTCGTGTTGAGCTATCATGCGTGAAGTTGAGCTCTATTGATTTGTTATGTTACAATACCGATCCGGTATATGTTAATAATGGTTGGTGCTTAGATCTAAATTACTCGAGCCGAATTAGGGATACCCAATAAACATTCCCTATATATACATACTTTAGTATATCAAATTATCATATTTTATTTATTCGAGTCTTAACTGAATATATATATATATATATATATGTGTGTGTGTGTGTGTGTAACTTCATTCCTTGATTGTTATCGTCTCAAATAATCGCACACTTATTTGTTTCCCACAAAACATATATTATATTTTACGTGTGTATAAGAAATATCGTTTAATACGAGTATTAAAAGTATGTAATTACATACACATTTATACTACTTGTAGATGATGTTTTAGCGTCTTATGTTTTGAAATCGTTCGTATCAATATGTATACAAAATTCTACGGTCATATATTTACTCATTCTCGTATTCAAATATTGTGTTACGTTATAATTATTTGTTTTTTTTTTTGAAAAAAGAAAAGTGAATATTCATATACATATGTGTATCTATAGTCGTATCAGCACTTGTTAACTGTCAACTCCTCGATTAGACGGTAACTCTAATGTTTTATTCGTATGAGTTTAAAAATGCCCAAACGTGATGTCCAAGATATGAATTTATACAAAATACATTTATTGTCCAATTTGTCCCAAGTATAACCATCAACTCTTTGTATGTTACAAATATTTTACAAATAATTATACGATCAAAATAATAATAATTATTTGTGTATATATAACCATTGCAAGGCAAATTTTTATACATTAAAGTAGTATCTATTTATTCGTTCGTGACGATCGTTAGTCTTACTAAAGCTCCATTTTCATCGGTGACACGTTCATGTTTATATTTATCGCCTAATATTTCATACTTTTAATTTGTACGTATCTCACTCACCAAACACCCGTTAATTTGACTCATTATTATTTATTATTACATTAATATTTATTTGTCACTAACGAATCATTTAAAGCTCAACATATTCAACCACGCACACAATTATCTTTCTTATACTTAAATATAAATTGATTTAGTGCGCGTTTATACCTCCCCATTCGCTCGGTTCACATACGCGAACCCGTTGACCCGTGTTGACCAAATTTGACCAGTTTGACTTTCTTTGACTGAGACTCGGGACTATCGGGAACGACCCGAAAAGTCCCGCCTATCCGGGTGACGTCCCGTCTTTGCCATAATCTGTCCAAAATGCAAAAGAATACACGAGAATGAAACCCGGCCACTTTGTTTCACCTGGTTCAACCGAAAACTCAAAAACAAAACTGATATTAAAATGGGTATATTTATTTGAAGGTATGACTTGTAAAAGGAAAAAGAACTCACAGGAACCCTAATTATTCGCCGGAACACTGCAACTAGGCGGAGATTTGGTCGAATCTAAACATGCAACAAAAAAATTTAGATGTTTAGGTGCTAGTCAGAAGGTCTCCGGATCCGCCATGGGTTCCGCCGCATTTTCCGGAATATCGTGAAGCCACCCGCCGCCACCATCTCTGCCATCGGTGGTCTTGGTCCTGTCACCACCGTCGGTGTCCGTCGGACCAAGATAGCTCTTCTTTCTCTCTCCCTCTCCCGAAACTCTATCTCACTCTATATTTGATTGTGTGTTGAGTTTTTAAGAATTTGGGGTTTAGAGAGTTTGTATAGAGAAAAAAAAAAGAAATTGAGATATTGTGTAAAGATACAGAGAGAATGAACACATTGGAAAATGGAAGATTTAGTGGGATGATCTAGGAATATGGTGAAGATATCGTATCTTTTGAAAAAAAAAATTTGAATACCAGATTCTAGAGATTTGAAAGATATGATAGGAAAATTTATAATAAAATAATAATAATTAGATAAAATGTGAGGAGTAGGCAAAAATAACAGTATAATTCATATCGCGTGTACACAACAGTCTCCGTCATAATTGTTAGATCCGAATTTTTTTGTCGTATAAATCTTATAAAGGTAAGACGCGTTAATAAATATAATTTAAACATTTATTTCATAAATTTTCTGTTTCAATTGCTGTCCAAACCGGTATGCGTCGACACCGCGTATCTAATACGCGTTTGCTTAAATAAACGTTTCGCGCTACGTTTGAATAATATTATTAATAAGAATAACAAACAAATATAAATAATGATTTAATTTATTTACTTAATCGCGTAGTCCTAAAATAGTTGAATGACGCTCCTGTACTGCGTGTCTAACCGCGTGTGCTCAGAGTAAACGTTTCGCGTCACGAGATTAATTATTATTATTATATAACTTCTATATTTTTATGTCGTGGTAATATATATCATTTAAATATTTGTTTTGTAAGATCCTCGTCCCGGTTGCTGCCTAAGTCGGTACACGTTGCCACTGCGCGTGCCAAACGCGTTTGCTCAAACTAACGATTCGTGTTCCGATAATTTATTTTATTTATTAATAATTATATTATTAACCATAATAGTAAATATATATATATATATATATATATATTGCTAGTTCTAAAATAGCTGATATCGCCTTGTACCGCGTGTTCACATGTTGGACCTTTAGTTGGGCCGTTACTAAGTCGAGCCCGTTTATGATGAATTAACTATTAATGTAGTTGGCCCTAACTTTAGGGTTGTCACAGCCATACCCAAAATAGCTGAAGATCATGTAGCATTATTTTTATCATGTATGCTGGCCTACGAGAACTTGATAGGTGGCAAGCTTACAGATCCCGAGACAATAGAAGAAGACTTCAATCAGGTGGATCCGGATGATATGGAGGACATGGACATTCAGTGGAATATGGCCATGATCTTGAGGAGAGCCAAGCGTTTCCTGAACAGAACAGGAAGAAAGTTCATTGGCGGGCACTCTAATGCCAAGGTTGGTTTTGACAAATCCAAGGCCAAATGCTATAAGTGTCTAAACTTTGGACACTTTGCTCGTGAATGTCAGAAAGACAAAGCACCAGCTTCGGGTTTCACCAGAGCTAGCCAAGGAAACAACCATGGCTACAACAACACAAACAACCACAATTAAAGCCATGGTGGTTCGTCCAATGCACTGGTAGCTCAACAAGATGACAGCTTTGATTGTGGTGTTCATCTGGAAGATGCCATCATTGGCCAAACTCAGGTTGGTCTCATGGCTGAGATCATGGAGTTGATGGAAGCTGAGAAAAAGGAAGATGAGGAGAAGGAAGCTTAAGAAAAGGAAGCTTCTATAGTTGATCAAGAGGAATCTACTACTGCTGTTGCTCTCATGGCTATTGGAGAGGCAACAAGTTCATCAACTGAGGTAGATTCTAATCCTCTTTCTGTTATTTCGTGTTCTAAATGTCTAGGCTTAAAACTTGAAAATTCTAAGCTTCAAGACAAGGTCGAACCCCTTCGCATTGCAGCTCTAAGTTATAAAGAAAACGAAAAACATTTTAAAGATTCAATTGAAACGTTGAAAAAGGAAAAAACGTGAGTATTCACTAAAAATGAGCGATCAAAAGCTTCACTTGGATATTGCATACAAGGGGTTGGAGAAAAGGAACAATGAAATTAACAAGCCGCAAAATGAAATCTTGCAGTTGAAATGTTCTAATGAGAAGTTGAAAAATCTTGTTTTGTGGTGGAAGACTACGAATCTGTAGTTAGGCAAATGAATGGCTTAGGGCGGGGTACTAATGCAATTTGTCACACCCCGCCAAGGCGGAAACGCGAGGCGTAACAGTTCATGGTTTCCAAAGCATATGATTACCGCAAACACATACATGATAAATGGATACATAAACAAGTTTAAAGTTTTACATTCCAAAATGTAAATTGAGTTTACAAAAAGTGAAGATTTCGCAAATATGACTCTATTACAATGAGTTATACAAGAGAAATCCCCCAAATAGTTGTATCCATCGTGCATGCATGTAATCTACATTGCTAACCTTGCGATCACGTCAATTTCCTGAAAAACATACTTCAAATTGTCAACACGAGGTTGGTGAGTTCACAAGTTTAAATCAAATAGATTCTTTGTAAAATTCAATTGTTCGTAAATAGTTCCAGTTGCATGTGATAATCAGAATAAGAATTGTTGACCCATTTGTAAACTAGCTAGGAATACAAATAATATGTTCCTACATGAGCCGTAACCAAACCATGACAATTGTACACGCCCCTAATTTCGTTATCCGGTTCTATGCGGCCATAAATCCTCCAGATTGTGGTTAGCGCGACTAACAATGACCGGGAGACGTCACTCTCCATAGTACTATTCATAGGACCCTAGGCTACAGTTAATGGTTACTAAATTGTTCCAGGGGACTTTAGCGGCCTTAAATCGTTTAACTCATGTAAACATAAAAGTCGAGTCTTATTATCTTGTTATCACATAAAAATAGTTGTAAGTACGCTCTTCCCCCAAATATTGAAAACAGTAAAAAGGGGTCATGAAACTCACCTTGTTTTTGTGTATGTTAGTAACGATAATTGTTCCAGTCAACTTGACTATTCGTACCCTAATTACAAAAAGGGTAATTCGTGTTATGACCGAATGTCTCATATGCATATTGTTCACCGACTTAGTAAATCTGGTTGCTTTTGTTTAAATATCTTCTTAGTTTTCCAACACTTGTTTCGTTATAAAATAGTTCTAAGTTACTGCCCAATGGGCCTGAAACAGGTATCGAAACTACTTAGTTTCGATTGGACAGAATAGATGTCGAAACTTCCTAGTTTCGATTGAGCAATAGGGTATCGAAACTACCTAGTTTCGATTGGGTAATAGGTATCGAAACTACCTAGTTTCGATTGAGTAGTCGGGTATCGAAACTATCTAGTTTCGATTTGAGTAACACAGGTATCGAAATTACTTAATTTCGATTGAGTAAACAGGTATCGAAACTATAGTTTCGATTACTGAAATTGTGATTGACAGAATCAGTCCTGCATATTTTTATGGTTTAAACTTGAATTCGACACCATTTTCTTGTTATTTTGCTTGCGTTCAAATAAAATGTATGTTTATTTACGGTTTTAAAGAAAACAATATGAGTAATATTGAGTTTTTACCTAAAACAGAGAATGATGATTTTGAGAGAAACAGAGAATGATCTTGAGCTCCTTAGCTTGATTCTTGAGAAAAACCCTTGGAACTCTTCTTATAACACCGAAATATGAGGATTTTGCTTTAAAAACTTGAATTCAACTTGAAGAGGATTGGGGAAAATTGCCGTAAGAAATAAGATGAAATGAAGACAAAGAGAGAAGGGTATGACTTTTATCTGAATTCTCGCAGTCATATATGGGCTTTTAGGATGTGAGTGAAGTAGGAAGTGGGAGAATGGCTTCTCTGAATTTCGGCCGAAAAGTCAAGGAAGTGGTTTGGGTTAATAATAATTAAATTTAAGTATTAATTTATTAATGGTATTAGTATCAATTAGAGTTCCAAATGGTAATTTAATTCGGTATATTATTTGTTTTAGTCTAAAAATAAATTATTGTTCAACGTAAAGTTGGTGTAATATATTTGTATATATATTTTTCTGGTTATTTAATTTAACCACAAACATTCGTTTTAGTCGGTTTATATGGTATGTGAACCGGTAACTCCTAGAATTACCAACTATGAAATGAGACCATGTACGGTTTTTGTTAGACCTTAATGTCCTTGATTGCGAAATTAAGTAAATCACGAAAACAATTATGATGTAAGCTTGTTTATAATATAGTACGGATATTGACCTGAAATGGCGGGTGTCACATTCTCCCTATGTTTAAAGAATTTCGTCCCGAAATTCAATTCGTGCCATCTTGAATTGGTGTGTCCTTAAACAAGGAGGGGTATTTTGTTTTCATTTGATCTTCTTGTTCCCATGTATACTCAGGACCACGTTTTGAGTTCCAACGTACTTTAACCAGTTTGATTCGACTACGTCTCAGCTTTTGAACCTTCCAATCTGTAATCTCAATCGGTTCCTCGATAAAATCAAGTTTATCATCGACATGAATTTCATCTGGCGGTATGATCATAGTCTCGTCGGACAAACACTTTTTGAGATTAGACACATGAAATGTATCGTGTATGTTGCTTAGTTCTTCCGGTAGCTTGAGCTTGTAGGCTACAGGGCCAACCCTAGCCAGTATTTTAAAAGGTCCAACGTATCTAGGGTTGAGCTTACCACGGTTACCAAACCTTGCAACGCCTTTCCATGGTGAGACTTTTAACATTACTCGGTCACTAATTTGAAATTCTAAAGGTTTCCGTCTGTTATCAGCATAGCTCTTCTGTCTATCTCGGGCCGCTTTCAGACGGTCCTTAATTTTGAAGATTTTATCAGTGGTTTCCTGGACAATCTCAGGACCTATCAAATGTTTTTCACCAACTTCCGCCCAACATAGCGGTGAGCGGCATTTGCGACCATATAAAGCTTCAAACGGAGCTGCATTAATGCTCGTGTGGTAGCTGTTATTATAGGAAAACTCTGCTAATGGTAAATGAGTATCCCAATTTCCTCCGAAATCAATTACACACGCACGGAACATATCTTCTAAAGTTTGAATGGTCCTTTCGCTTTGACCATCTGTTTGTGGGTGATATGCCGTGCTCATGTCAAGACGTGTGCCCATGGCTTCTTGTAATGATTTCCAGATTCTAGACACGAATCTGCTGTCTCTATCAGAGATAATAGAAATTGGTACTCCATGCCTAGAGACAATTTCCTTGATATAAAGCTTTGCAAGTTTCTCGGTTTTATCCGTCTCTTTGATGGGTAGAAAATGGGCTGATTTTGTCAGACGATCAACAACTACCCATATCGTGTCATACCCGCTCGACGTCCTGGGCAACTTTGTAATGAAATCCATTGAAATCTGTTCCCATTTCCATTTGGGAATTTCCGGTTGTTGTAACAAACCAGACGGTTTTTGATGTTCGGCTTTTACTTTTGAACACGTTAAGCATTTACTGACATATGTGGCAATATCTCCTTTCATATTAGGCCACCAATATAATTCTTTTAGATCCTTATACATCTTATCTGAACCTGGGTGAATGGAGTACCTGGACTTGTGGGCTTCGTCCATAACTAACTCCCGTAAGTTACCAAAACATGGCACCCAAATTCTATTCATGAAGTATAAAGTGTCATCTGACTTTGGTTCCAACTGCTTTATCATTCCTCGTAAAGCTTCATTCTGAATGTTTTCCTCTTTGATTGCCTCTTGTTCTGCCATCCGGATTTGAGTCGTGAGATTCGTATGTATTGTCAATTCTAGGGCACGAACACGGAGAGTTTTAACTCGTTTTTTGCGACTTAAGGCGTCTGCTACGACATTGGCTTTCCCGGGATGGTACTTGATATCACAATCATAGTCGTTTAGTAGTTCTACCCAACGACGTTGTCTCATGTTAAGTTCTTTTTGATCAAAGATATGTTGGAGACTCTTGTGATCAGTAAAAATAGTGCATCTCGTACCATAAAGATAATGTCTCCAAATCTTGAGCGCAAACACAATTGCGCCCAACTCCAAGTCGTGGGTCGTATAATTCTTTTCGTACACTTTTAGTTGTCGTGAGGCATATGCGATGACTTTGTCTCTTTGCATTAACACGCAACCAAGTCCCTGGTGTGATGCATCGCAGTATACGACAAAGTTGTCGATTCCCTCAGGAAGGGATAGGATCGGTGCACTACACAGCTTCTGCTTCAGTAATTGGAAAGCTGACTCTTGCTTGTCACTCCAATCAAACTTCTTTTCTTTCTGGGTTAATGTGGTTAAGGGCAGGGCTATTTTTGAAAAATTCTCAATAAATCGTCTGTAGTAGCCAGCCAAGCCCAAAAATTGACGTACTTCTGTCGGAGTCGTTGGTGCTTCCCAGTTTTTGATCGCTTTTATTTTAGATGGATCAACATGAATTCCTTCCTTGTTGATGACATGTCCAAGAAAATGCACTTCTCGGATCCAAAACTCACACTTAGAGAATTTAGCGTAAAGATTCTCGTTGCTGAGTAGTTCCAAAATTAATTTCAGATGATGTTCATGATCCTCCTTGGTTTGTGAATATATTAATATATCATCACTAAATACTATCACGAATTTATCCAAATATGGCTTGCACACTCGGTTCATGAGATCCATAAAAACAGCGGGTGCGTTCGTCAAGCCAAATGGCATAACTAGGAACTCGTAGTGACCGTAACGAGTCCTAAAAGCCGTTTTTGGTATATCTTCTTCCTGAATTTTTAGTTGATGATACCCTGATCGTAGATCAATTTTAGAATAGAAACTGGAACCTTGAAGTTGATCAAACAAATCGTCTATTCGAGGAAGAGGATACCGATTTTTGATTGTCAGTTTGTTTAATTCTCGGTAATCAATACACATCCTAAAGGTTCCATCCTTTTTCTTAACGAATAGGACCGGACCTCCCAGGGTGAGAAACTCGGTCTTATGAAACCTTTATCAAGCAACTCCTGGAGTTGATTTGATAATTCCTGCATTTCAGAAGGTGCTAATCGATATGGTGATCGCGCAACCGGGGCGACTCCTGGTACCAAGTCGATTCGGAATTCGACTTGCCTCGGTGGTGGTAATCCAGGTAAGTCTTCAGGAAAAACTTCGGGGTAATCCTTAACGATTGGTATGTCTTCAAGTCGACGTTCCTCGGGTTTCTTCTCGACGACATGAGCCAGGAATACGCAATAGCCTTTACGTAGATACTTACGAGTTTTCATGCAGTTTATCATCCTTAATATTACTCCACTCTTCTCACCTTGAATCGAAAGAACTTCTCCGTTCGGGAGTGGAATTTGGACAATCTTCTCAAAACAAACAATCTCAGCGTGATTCTTCGACAACCAATCCATGCCAATAACAACGTCAAAGCTTCCCAAGTTAATAGGTAGTAGGTCTATACTAAATGTGTGGTTCTTAAAACATAAGGTACAACCCTGAATGACTTCTCCAGTTTTAATTAATTTCCCGTTTGCTAATTCAATTGTATAATTTTGGTCTAGTTTGCTGGGCTTAATACCGAGTAGGGACTTAAAGTCATTTGACACAAAACTCATATCAGCACCCGTATCGAAAAGTATAGAGGCATAGTGATTATTTATCGGGAACGTACCAGTGACAATGTTCGGATCCTGTCGAGCGTCACCAGTCCCCATCACAAATGCTCTTCCACGGGCCTGATTGTCGTTTCGGTTCTTCAATTTTGGACAGTCTTTTCTAAAGTGCTTTGGATCTCCACACTCAAAGCATCCCTGGTTCATTCTTCCTGTTCCTGGTTTGACCTTTCCTGCTACTTGATTAATCTTATTAGGATTTGCATTGCTCCAACAGTTATGAGCTAGATGTCCATACTTTTTACACTTTCCACATTGGGTACACTTTTCACTGTGATGATATCCACACTTGTCACACCTCGGTCGTGTTCCAAGATATCCATTTTGTTCCACAGTGTTGGCGGCATAGGCTTTCATAGTTTCGGGTCTCTTGTAAGCCTGATTCTTGTTTTGATTACTTGGTTTTCCAACCCATTTCCTCTTTTCCCCAGACCTTCCTTCATCGGTCTCCTTCTTCTCAAACAAACCATCACGCACAGCATTATCCCTCAGCTTGAATGCTAGAGTTATAGCGCTCTTGGCATCCACGGGGTTCGATGAAGTCACCAGGCTTCGGATTTGAGGATCAAGACCCCACAAATATCTTTCAACCTTCTTGTATTTTGGTGTAACCATGTGTGGAACTAAACTTGCTAACTCATTGAATCGGTCAGTGTAGCCAGCCACATCATCTCCTATCATCTGTAAATTCCACATTTCAGATTCGAGCTTTTGCAACTCATTTCGAGGATAGTATTCCTCGATCATCATGGCTTTCATATCATCCCAAGATAGCTGGTATGCAGCCTGTCTTCCCAGGGTTTTCACTTGAGAATTCCACCAAGTTAATGCTTTATCAGTGAGCGTGCATGTAGAATACTTCACCATGCAGTCAGCAGTGCATTCACTAATATCAATCACCGACTCCATCTTTTCTATCCATCTCATTAGCCCAACTGCACCTTCGGTGCCATTGAAGTTACGGGGGTTACAAGATAGAAAGGCCTTGTAGGTGCACTTCCTATTTGGAGCATCTGTAGATTTATAAGTCATAACGTCATTAATTTGGATCATGACTACGTGTTACGGCTTATTTATTCTATTACCTCCGGAACCTCCGGCTGTACCGCTACCTCCTGCACCTCCTCCGCCGGTACCGCTACCGTTTCCTCCTCCACTATTTCGATTTGCCTCATACTGCTCCATGGCTGCAGCTACTCGCTGTACTATGAGTTGCTCCACGTTTGGGGAAATCGTCTCGTTGTTGTCACCAGTAGTGTTACGTGGTGTCCCACGCTTACGTGCCATGACGTTCTTTCTAACATATCCATTAAAAAGAAGCAACATTATATAATAATAATGATAGATCATGACATAAGGATACAACAACATCAAACATAAACAACCATCATTACAACATAAACCATTACATACATAGTTAAAACATACATAGTACATTGTTCCCAAAAGACAAGGATACAAAAAGGGATGGGTTCTCATGACCACATCAGTACCAAAGTTTTTAAACTACATATCATGCTATGGGCACATCCCGCCCATAATAGGTTTAAAAGAAGAAGTGGGAGTACAATCCAATCATCATGGCAAGTCTTGCCATGACAAAGCTAGTTCTAGCCACAAATTCTGCAGCCAAAGTCCTTTCTTCCAGTGCCTCCACCATGTCTCGGACCGTGAGAGTGAACTGCCAGTCCATATCAGCTCTCAACTCGAGGTAGTCAGTGGCACCCTGTATGTCTCGGGTGCTGTCCTCCAGAGTCTGAACTCGAGATCCGAGCCCTTGACGTAGTCGCGTGGCTGCATCCCCATGTGCCCGAATAGTATCTAGGAGATCATCAAGACGCTCCTCGTGCGTATGAACGCGTGCTACTAATGTAGGCACTGTGAGCTCCATGGCTTCCCCAGTGTGAGGTAGGGGTGTTGGGGAGTTGGAGGACTCTCCGAGCTCGAAGGTAGAGGGAATGCTCTCCATCTCCCTCCATCGTGCCAGGGTACGGGGCATTCAACGAATAGTCCCCATCGTAGGATATTAACAGGGTCGTTGCCTAGGTGGTTCCTCATCAGTCTCCAAGTTTTCCGGGTCACGGGCTGCTAGGGTTCTCTTGCGTGGAAATCGAACCTTCTTCCTAGCACTTTTTACCATAACTGGTCCTCCGCTTTTCTTTTGGTAGACGATAGGCGGTTCTCCCAGGGCAACATTAGGTGGTGTGGAGCTGCGAATTTGTACTCGATTTTTGGGACGTGTGGCAGAAAGTTCCTCGTTGGATTCAGAGGTAGAGTCGGGGTCAGAGTGTGAATGTGACGACATGCTTGTGACTACAATATCCACATGACTTGATGACTGATTATACAATGCTTATGCAATGAAAATATTTTGTGAGTCATTTAAATTATAGACTAGGTTCCATTGTAGATTCCTAGTTCGCTATAATCAATGGCTCTGATACCAAATCTGTCACACCCCGCCAAGGCCGAAACGCGAGGCGTAACAGTTCATGGTTTCCAAAGCATATGATTACCGCAAACACATACATGATAAATGGATACATAAACAAGTTTAAAGTTTTACATTCCAAAATGTAAATTGAGTTTACAAAAAGTGAAGATTTCGCAAATATGACTCTATTACAATGAGTTATACAAGAGAAATCCCCCAAATAGTTGTATCCATCGTGCATGCATGTAATCTACATTGCTAACCTTGCGATCACGTCAATTTCCTGAAAAACATACTTAAAATTGTCAACACGAGGTTGGTGAGTTCACAGGTTTAAATCAAATAGATTCTTTGTAAAATTCAATTGTTCGTAAATAGTTCCAGTTGCATGTGATAATCAGAATAAGAATTGTTGACCCATTTGTAAACTAGCTAGGAATACAAATAATATGTTCCTACATGAGCCGTAACCAAACCATGACAATTGTACACGCCCCTAATTTCGTTATCCGGTTCTATGCGGCCATAAATCCTCCAGATTGTGGTTAGCACGACTAACCATGACCGGGAGATGTCACTTTCCATAGTACTATTCATAGGACCCTAGGCTACAGTTAATGGTTACTAAATTGTTCCAGGGGACTTTAGCGGCCTCAAATCGTTTAACTCATGTAAACATAAAAGTCGAGTCTTATTCTCTTGTTATCACATAAAAATAGTTGTAAGTATGCTCTTCCCCCAAATATTGAAAACGGTAAAAAGGGGCCGTGAAACTCACCTTGTTTTTGTGTATGTTAGCAACGATAATTGTTCCAGTCAACTTGACTATTCGTACCCTAATTACAAAAAGGGTAATTCGTGTTATGACCGAATGTCTCATATGCATATTGTTCACCGACTTAGTAAATCTGGTTGCTTTTGTTTAAATATCTTCTTAGTTTTCCAACACTTGTTTCGTTATAAAATAGTTCTAAGTTACTGCCCAATGGGCCTGACACAGGTATCGAAACTACTTAGTTTCGATTGGACAGAATAGATGTCGAAACTTCCTAGTTTCGATTGAGCAATAGGGTATCGAAACTACCTTGTTTCGATTGGGTAATAGGTATCGAAACTACCTAGTTTCGATTGAGTAGTCGGGTATCGAAACTATCTAGTTTCGATTTGAGTAACACAGGTATCGAAATTACTTAATTTTGATTGAGTAAACAGGTATCGAAACTATAGTTTCGATTACTGAAATTGTGATTGACAGAATCAGTCCTGCATATTTTTATGTTTTAAACTTGAATTCGACACCATTTTCTTGTTATTTTGCTTGCGTTCAAATAAACTGTATGTTTATTTACGGTTTTAAAGAAAACAATATGAGTAATATTGAGTTTTTACCTAAAACAGAGAATGATGATTTTGAGAGAAACAGAGAATGATCTTAAGCTCCTTAGCTTGATTCTTGAGAAAAACACTTGGAACTCTTCTTATAACACCGAAATATGAGGATTTTGCTTTAAAAACTTGAATTCAACTTGAAGAGGATTGGGGGAAATTGCCGTAAGAAATAAGATGAAATGAAGACAAAGAGAGAAGGGTATGGCTTTTATCTGAATTCTCGCAGTCATGTATGGGCTTTTAGGATATGAGTGAAGTAGGAAGTGGGAGAATGGCTTCTCTGAATTTCGGCCGAAAAGTCAAGGAAGTGGTTTGGGTTAATAATAATTAAATTTAAGTATTAATTTAATAATGGTATTAGTATCAATTAGAGTTCCAAATGGTAATTTAATTCGGTATATTATTTGTTTTAGTCTAAAAATAAATTATTGTTCAACGTAAAGTTGGTGTAATATATTTGTATATATATTTTTCTGGTTATTTAATTTAACCACAAACATTCGTTTTAGTCGGTTTATATGGTATGTGAACCGGTAACTCCTAGAATTACCAACTATGAAATGAGACCATGTACGGTTTTTGTTAGACCTTAATGTCCTTGATTGCGAAATTAAGTAAATCACGAAAACAATTATGATGTAAGCTTGTTTATAATATAGTACGGATATTGACCTGAAATGGCGGGTGTCACACCATTCCTCCACCAGTTAGCGGGAAGTTTGTCAACAGCTTAGTAGACATTGATCTAACTTGTCTTGATGAGTCCTCGGGAAAGGATGATTCCTCTAATAAGGATGATTCCTCAAGTAAGGCTAACTCCACATCTAATGAGGAGTTCTTTACTGCTTCTGATGATTTGTCAGTTTACACTTGCCCTGAAGGAGTAGTATCTGAGGAGTTGTTATCTGAACAGAAAGTCAAGAAAAACATTATCACTGATAGTGATAACTGTATTTTAACTGAACCCGATATCATTGAATCTAATGATAAATTAAAGGTAATGCTTTATGGGGGATATAAAAATCTTAATCAAGTAAAGAAAAAGGCTTTTTCAGCTCACTATGGGCTTGGTTAAAAAGAAAATTTGCAAAAATACTATACTCCCAAGAACCAATCTGTTTCGGGTCAAACTCCTGTTCACAAACCAACCCCTCCTGCTCATAATGCTGAGTCATCTAATGCTAGATCTAATGAGCCTTACAGGAGAACTTGCACAGATAAGAGGACTTGCTTTCACTGTGGCTTGGTTGGTCACATATTTGTGAACTGTCCTTCAAAGAACCAAGGGAAACGTTCTATTGTTTCACAACCGGCTGTCATCCCTAAGTCGCCATCAGTGAAACCTCCCAAATGTCCAAAACAAAATGTGGTGAAACCACCAGTAAAAGTGATGGTAAAGCCAAAGATAACCTCTGAGGCTAAACCATTTGTTTCAAGGAAGGGAAAGCAACCCGCTACACCTTGTGTATCTACTTCTGGTAGTATACCTACTGGTGAGAAATCTGTGGTAAAAATTTCTAAGCCACAGAGGAGGAGAAGGAATAAGAGGTTGAGAAAGCTAGAACAGCTGACTGGAGTTCAATCAGGTGAAGCTTCCACTAGTTCACCTGCTATTTTTGAACATAAGTCTACTGTTCCAGTTAAGAAACAGAAGAGGTCCTGGACTAACAAATTCAAAAATTCTCAATCTCCTAGTCCTAATTCTTTTAAAGATTCATCCATTTTGAACAGTCATCACGACTGTGAGTTAAAAGAGGCAGTTTATTTTGAAAAGGATGGACGACCCAAGACCACTATGTCTTGGGTCTCCAAATCTATCTAATTCTTTTTGTGACTCGTGCAGGGACGTCCGAAGGGAACTATCTCTAACCGCTGGTATGTAGATAGTGGATGCTCCCGGCACATGACAGGAAACATGACCTTGCTTCAAGACGTGAAACCATTCAGAGGCGGCTATGTGGCCCTTGCTGGAGAGAAAGGCGGCAGTATCACGTGTCAAGGCGTGGTATCAAATGGTTGTGTCAGTTTTGACAATGTCAACTTTTGCGAGCAGCTGAAGCATAACCTGCTGAGTGTCTCCCAATTGTGCGACAAGGAGTACTCGGTGATGTTTGATAAGAAAGAATGCTTGATTCTCAAGCCTGGTTTTGAAGTTCCTGAAGACTGGATTCTGATGAGAGCGCCAAGGACAAACGACACCTATTAGATTGATATGAGCGTGGCAACAACCACCTCATCAGTTTCCACTTGTTTGCTTACCAAAGCGACAGAGCTTGACTCTATCTTGTGGCATAGAAAACTCAGACATATTTCTTATCATAAAATGAACCATCTTGTCTGAAACGGTTTGGTAATCGGGGTTCCCAAGCTGAGATGACTGTATGCCTTGTAAAAAGGGCAAACAGCAGCGGAAGTCTCACAAGCCCAAGCTCCAAAACTCCATTGATACCCCTTTGGAGCTATTACACATGGATCTGTTTGGCCCCATAAGTATCAGGAGTATTGGAGGCAAGTCGTTCTGTTTGATTGTAACTGATGATTTCTCACGTTTTTCTTGGGTGCATTTTTTAGGTACAAAGGACGAGACTGCTGATATTCTTCAATACCTGATCCTGAGCTTGGAATCTCTTTGCAAGCTGAAGGTTAGAAGAATAAGGTGTGACAACGGAACTGAGTTCAAGAATAATTTGATGGAAATTTTATGTCTCAAGAAGGGGATCCTTCACGAATTCAGCGCCCCGTATACACCTCAGCAGAATGGAGTTGCAGAATGGAAGAACAGAACATTGATTAAGACTGCAAGGACTATGCTGTCGGATGCAAAGCTTCCTGTTATGTTCTGGGAAAAAGCAGATAATACAGCTTGTCACGTCTTAAACAGAGTTCTGGTTGTGAAGAGGCACAACAAGACTTGTTATGAGTTGATCAACAATCGACTTCCCAATCCTGATTACCTAGTTCCTTTTGGTAGTCCCTATTCCTTATTGCTACAATACAAAGACCGCCAGTCTAAGTTTCATGCAAAAGCAGTGGAAGGCATCTTCTTAGGATACGTCGCCAACTCGCCTTGCAAGAGAGTGTACAATATAGGAACTCGTACTGTCGAGGAATGGTTTGAAGTGGATTGCAGTAAACACATCATTCCACCAGAACCAACAGGTCCAGCTTGGGGTTTTGATTATGATGAACTATTCAAGTCATTCAATCTTCCTGATCTATCTGCAGTTGACGCCGCAAATGTTTATGAATTATTGGGTGGCGGCGATGACTCCAGTTTCTCTACTCGTGCTACTATACCGATTGTAACTCCTGATTCCAATGCTGCATCTGCATCTGGAACTCATGACAGTGATAACAGTGAAGATGGTCATGTTGATGGAGATGACGCTCAAGCTAATCCTAACATAAATGTAGGAGATCAAGCTCCAGCTGATCTAATTAACATTGAAACTACTTCTTCTGGAACACAGGAAATGGGGGAGTTAAGCACAAATCTCGATTCAGAAATTTAGGAACCGAATGTACCAGAGACGAGAGTGCATGAGAATCATCCAATCGACAACATTATTGGTGATCCTTATGCCGGTGTTCAGACTCGTCATCGAACCATTACAGAGAACACTAGTCTTTATTCGAAGATACTTGACACTGGTGTCATGAAAACATGTCTGCATGCTGCATTCGTGTCCCAGTTAGAGCCGAAGAATGTGAAGGAGGCTCTCGCGGGCAACGGCTGGATTGAGGTGATGCAAGATGAATTGTCTCAATTCCAAAAGTTGCACGTGTGGGAGGTTGACTTGCCAAAGGGGGTACAACCAATTGGCACCAGATGGGTGTTCAAATGCAAGACGGATGATCGTCATGTGGTTGTGAAGAACAAAGCAAGATTGGTTGTTCAAGGTTTTTATCAACAAGAGGGCTTGGATTACACGAAAGTATATGCCCTAGTTGCTAGAATTGAGGCCATTCGACTCTTCTTGGCTTATGCCACATATGTCGGCTTCAAGGTCTATCAACTTGATGTGAAGAGTGCTTTCCTATATGGAAAAGTACATAAAGAAGTCTATGTCACTCAACCTCCCGGCTTTGAAGATCCGCATAATATCAATAAAGTGTATAAGCTCGACAAAGCACTTTATGGTCTTCATCAAGCACCACGGGCATGGTATGAGACATTTTCTAAGCATCTATTTCTAATGGTTTCGACCGTGGACAGATTGACTCGACACTCTTCATTAGGAAAGCAGGAGGTGACATTCTTTTTGTACAAGTATATGTCGACGACATTATTTTTGGATCTACAAATGAAGGGATGTGTAGGGAATTCAAGCAGGTGATGAAGTCCAAGTTTGAAATGAGTAACATGGGTGAATTGTCGTTCTTCCTGGATCTGCAAGTCAGTCAAAGAGAGGATGGCATTTATCTACATCAAACTAAGTATGTGTAGGACATCTTGTTAAAATACAAGATGAATGATAGCAGTACTTATGGCACACCTACCCAGTCAATCATGGTCTGCATCCTGACAAAGATGGAAAGGATGTGGATTGCAGATTGTACCGTGGGATGATCAGATCACTTATGTATCTCACATCTTCAAGACCTGATATAATGTTTGCTGTGTGCTTGTTCTCAAGGTTTCAGTCTCAACCGAAGGAGTCACATATGATAGCCGTGAAGAGAATTTTTAGATACTTGAAAAGGAAACCTCGATTGGGTATTTGGTACTCTAAGCAGCATTCATTCGACTTCAAAGCCTACACTGATTCAGACTATGGCGGTTGTAACCTTGACAGAAAGTCAACTTCTGGTGGATGTCAATTCTTAGGAGACAGACTGGTTTCCTGGCAGTGTAAGAAGCAGTCAACGGTTTCTGTCTCAACTTGTGAAGCAGAATACATTGCTGCGGCGAGCGGTTGCTCTCAGATATTGTGGATTCAGCAGCAATTGAGAGACTACGGCTTAAACTTCACTGGAACTCCTTTGTTCATTAACAATAATGCCACAATGTCCATCACAAATAACCCGGTAAAACATTCCAAAACTAAACATATAGAAATTCGCCATCATTTCATCCGTGATTGTGCTGAAAAGCATTTAATTGAACTTGTTAAAGTTCACACGGATGACAATCTTAATGACCTTTTCACAAAGGCTTTTGATCGATCCCGTTTTGAGCATCTTGTCAACTTGATAGGAATGTTCAATCCTGAGTGAAAATTTGTTTTTCGTAAATCAATTCAATTCATGAAGATTAAATTTTATTTTCTTTTAAGTTTTCTGTATAGTTCTTTTAACTTTCAAAAACATTTTACAAAAACAAAATAAAAAATAGAGAAAATTTCAAAGCTAACTTGAGAAAAATGATAGTACATCTGAAATAATCTAAACGTCACATACTGCTCATATGTGAAATGAATGCGTCATGCTTGCTTAATTGTAAAAATTATTATGGTTTTAATCTGCTTATTTACAAGTAATTTAAACTGTCAGTAGGCTGTATGCGTCTTTGAATCACCAGTAGTGTGGAAATTTAATCTAAAGCTACAACTGTGGTTTGAACCCATGTTTGCTAGTGTGTGTGCGTAAAAGAATAGACAAGATCATTATCAGTTAAAGGATGTTAGATTTTGGCAATATTTTTCTTTTGAGGTTAGTTTCGGGTTATTTAGTTAGCACAATTAATGTGGTTCATCTCACTGCCCATATTCACAAGTATGCAACGAGAGATTGAATGAAGACATGTCTCTACATCAACCGTTGAGCATGTATTCACCCTTGAATCACTCCTTATTCATTGAAATCAAATCCAGATAAAAGTTGGATTCCCTTAACCTAATACGCAAACACCATATTCATTATCCTGAATCATCATAACGGTATTCAATGAAGAAATCAAATGAAACCAAGACAAATGAATCACTCGATTCAGAATCTTATGATTCCTGATAATCCTTATGGATTCTGCTTGATTTTTCCTGTGCTAATTTATGTAGCTTCATTCTGAAAATTTAGAAAATCATTGGTAAAATCTTTAGATGCCTTGATATAGTGCAATTTACATTATTGTAGCATATCAGTGGGGTACACGTTGTATATCTTATAATTAATACCTTAATACACAAGAACGTGATACAAAGATGCTTATAGTTTCAAATCTTATAATATTGTCAACTTTAATTACTTGTTTATGTGCTTATTATGTATGAATAAATAGTAATCCATGACATGATCCCATATTCTTTGATGTTTATATTATATCGTTTTTGCTATAAGTTAGCCTGATATGATCCCCTGCTCGTGTCTTTGATCAAAAATAGTTTGTGTAAATACATGTATATTTCTATCTAGAAAAGATCAAAAAGATTTTAAGTTTATGAACAGTTAAACCTTAATTAGAAAAACCAAAAATATTAGTATTTAACCTTCCTGAATTGAGTTTGAATCCTCTTGATTGAATGTTGTTTATCTTGTTCGTTATTTGACTTGAAATCTTCATAATTTGAGTTGAAAGTTTGCGCACTTAAGGGTTTCTGCGTACTTGGCAAGTGCGCATGAAGTAAGCCCTGCGTACTTAACAAGTACGCAAGAGTTAAGTCTTGCGCACTTGTAAGTACGCAGGAGTTAAAGCTTGTGCACTTATCAAGTACGCATGACCGTTCAGTGTTGGGTATAAATATGGCACTTAGAAAAATTTTTAGACTTTTATCATTCAAACTCTAGCGCCTGTTCAATTCCCTCTGCAAATTTCCTCAAAAATTCCGAGTGCTCCAACTGATTTTTCGTCCCGTTACTAGTATCATCTTTGTACTACAATCCATTGGTGAGAATCTAGACTCAATCCATCCACAAATTCGTGATTTTGGACCGATTCAAAAACTTAACAAATTTAGGGTTTAATCTGTGATTTTAGACAAATTATTGGTGGTTTTGTTAATTCATGATAACTAAAACTTGCCTAGAATCATTAATCGTCCATTTAATCCTTTGATTTTGACTTTGGGCTTGGATTTGACCGTCGGTTCGAATGGTCATCGTTTATTTCAAAATTGGACCAATGTAGCAGTGAATTGGTGTTGATGTTGGTTCCATAGGTCATAATCACTGATTCCGACCTTGTGGTGACCTAATCTACTCAATTTTTTGAACATCTGTTGAGTTTTTAAAACTTCTGGAATTTTGAACAAGTATGTTTCTTGCGCACTTAGCAAGTACGCAAGAAGTAATTCTTGCGTACTTGTTAAGTACGCAAGAGGAAATTCCTGCGTACTTGCTAAGTACGCAGGACCAACACTTGGGAAAAATTTCTAAGTCTGGAAATTCAGTTCAAAGAGTAACTGCTATACTGAGTCATGTTTATTCAATTCCAATGAAACTTGTTGTTCTGATTATGTTTTCTGTGTGTTTTTGCAGATTATGGCTCGTGCGTTTACAAATGAGTTCAATCTTCTAGCTCATACTCAACCGGAATGGAAGGGTGCAGAACTTCAGTATCGAGAGATAGTTGATTTCTTGAACCGTTCAAGAATCAGCTATGCTATTTCAGCTGACCCTATCGTTTCAAGACCTTATCTCGAGCAATTCTGGGACACCGCGGAGCATGATTGCACGGTAACCCCCAATGTTATATGGGCTACCGTTGCTGGTCATGATATCGCCTTATCTGAAGACACTATTAGGCGGGTCTTTCAATTCAGAGATCTTTCCACCGACCCGACAGCCTATCCTGACTACTTTGTGGATGGCTGTTGGAGGCAACGAATGGGGTATGTCGGTGCGAGAGACTATGCTTCTTATAAGAAAATGTGGGTGCTCGATCAATGGAGATATTTTACCCACATCAAGATCATGTGCATCTCCTCAAGAAAAGCTGGAAAGGATGCAATGGGTCATGACCTTGCTGCTGCCATGGTTGGCTTATCTCTCAATAAGGGCTACAACTTCTCATGATACATATTCAAAGCCATCAATGATCAGATTAACACAGCTGAGAGGTTCAGGTTCTTATTATACCCAAGGTTTATGCAACTTCTGATTGACAATGCGTTGCCAAACCTACCTGCAATTGGGGAGAGACTGCAAGTGAAGAGGGTGGACAAGAGGGTGTTCGCACAATTACTTAAGCCAGGCAGTGTAGAACCTACCCCTGAGCATACAGGACTCTTTAGCCACCTAATAAACGAAGCATATGTGGCACCGGCTGACTGGAGATGGTATAGTCATGATTCGGAGCCAGAGTTGAGCGAACATTCAGATGAACAACAACAACAAGAGGAGGAAGTTAAAAGTGAAGATGGATCGCCTGATGGTGGAGACGAAGAAGAAGGTCATGATGGTGCTGAGGGATCCGACTCGGAATAGACAGAGTCTAATTCTTCTGATTCCGATGATGCACCATCGCAGGTTCACCCGAGGAGAACGACGAAGGTCACCCTTCTTGAGTCGTCCTTAATGAGAAAGCGATAGTCCTCTACTATTCAAAGGCAAAGACGTGAAAGTGTTCACAAGAACAGAGGGGATAGGCAGCAACTTGCTATTCCCAGTGAGGTGGAGGTTACTACTCTGCAGCAAGTACAAGTTCCAGCTGCAAGTACTGACTCATCCTCTACCCCACCTTCACAGCAATTATACCGAAGACAGAGGAGGAGGCCACAGGTACAACCGGAGGCGGAAGTCACTTCAATGACAGAGGAGGTTCCTGTGATAGTGACCCTCCCTCTCACATTTGTCCAAGTGGTGGTGATTACTCCAATTCTCACGGAGTCAGTCACCATCACCCCTTCTATAACACCTATAACCGTCATCACATCCTCAATCCCAACAACCACCATTGAACTGATAAGTCAACCCTTTAACTACGGAGAATATACTCTAGGGTTTGACTTCGATACTATCTTCTCTTCCCCAATTCACAATGCTGAAGCATCTACCTCCAGACATGCTGATCCTAATGAAAATAGGATAGTAATTCTGGAAACCCAAGTTGCTGGTCTGTTGGAAACTATTCAGAAGTCAAAGGAGGAATCTGATGCTCAACAAGCACAGATTAATTCGTTGGTGGATGAAGTTAGAATTCTAAGAAGCCAGAGAACGGGGACAGACGAGAGACTGAAGAACATAATGGCCTAGAATGAGCTTCTAATCCAGACAAACAACATGGTTCTGGGGCACAGGTCGTCTCTCGAGCTGAGGTTTTATATGCAGAAGAAGGAGCATGAGCTGATGGTCAAACTGATCGCTGATCTGACTAAGAAGCTTGATGCTCAGGAGGAGAAAGAGAAAGAAAAGACACCTACTGGTGATGAGCCTTGTCATCCTGTCGACTTGACAAAGGATGATGACAAAGACAAGGATCCCAAAGTCGGTCCTAGTGGAGGTGAGCACCAAGCTTTAGCAATTGTGCTCATCTCTGCTATTCCAATGGCTCAGGGGGAGTCTTCTCACCAGGAGGGTGGTGATACTTCTGGTGGTGGTGGGGACAAAGGAAAGTCAGCGGCTGATGTGCTTGAGGATCTATCTGATGATGAGATCTTATACTTAGAGCCTGACTATTCCAAGGAAGCACAGATCGATGCTCTCTACAACCTAGAAGAAGGAGAGATCGACTCTGGTGATGATTGGGACGAAGATGATGAGGATGTAGTATTAGAAGTTCCCAAGGGCGACGGGGAAGGAGAGTATGAGTTAGAAGATGGAGAGATCTTTGAAGTTCCATCCTTCGAAGCTCAGCTCGACACAGGTTCAGTCGAGCATGCTAGTAATGTTGAAGCCTCGACTGAAGCCTCCCCAGTTTACCCTACACCTGTGGAATCGGAGGCACTGAAAGAAAAAGATATGCCTTCTACTTCATCTAAGGGTCCAACTCCTATTTGGCAGAAGACGTCTATCATAGACAAACAAGGGGCAACAGGGATGATCTTGGCTGTAAGGTTCGAGGAGGATAAGCAGTTGTTCGCAATCAAAAGATCTGGGGGGTTCAATACTTGAAACCAACCAGTGAAGCGTTCAACTCCTTACCCAAATACGACCTTGTGAACCTAGCAAACCGAGGGCTGCTGGGTCATTCTAATCACGTAGTGGCGATGGGTTTGTGGGTGGTTCTACAGCGGGAAGCAAGATCTGAGAAGTTCGAAGTGTTCAAGCCTCAAGTGCCCAAGAGAGTCAAGGATAAGACATCAAGACATCCTGTGACTAAGAAATTCTTAAAGAAATTGTTATACAAGCCAGTGCTATGTGAAACCAAGATTCCCCTGAGCAAGTTATCTCAGGATATCCTCGGTGACATGTGGTACTGGTACATAGATCAAAAGACGGGTGAGACTGTGGTGATTGGTAAGGTGAGGTCAGAAAGTGGATGCTTAGTGCCGAGGGAACTAATAAGAGTATTTGATGAAGTCTACTTCATTAACTTCTCTGTGAAAGATCTGGAGGCACTAGAAGATAGGTATTGCATGCATACGGATTCCTTGCTTCTAAATGTGATAAGGTGATCAAGTTCTGCCTTGACTATAAGAAGAAGATGGAAGCTAAAGATGCACAGCTGTGAAGACTGAAGATCGAAGACTGAAGACTAAAGATCGAAGATGATCCAGAGCTGTTGTCAAGGGGGAGTTTGTTGAAGCACTTTCCTGTGATAAACACTCTGGATAGCTTCTGGATAGATAGAGTCTTAGTTTAGTACTTTCATGTATGTATTTGTCTTTGTTTGTAAGTATCTGTATGTATCAGTTATCGAGTTGTATTTACTTTTACATATTGACTGTTGCAGATTTCTCTAAGTGTTTTGCTCACTTGTATGTGCGCAGGAGATAGTTCCTGCGTACTTAGCAAGTACGCAATAATACCTTTGCGTACTTGATAAATACGCATGAGCAAATTGCCCTGCGCACTTGCTAAGTGCGCAGGCATCAGGTCGTGTATAAATAGGAATGGTTGATAGTAGATAAGTACGCAATCTTAGATGCATTCACAGTAGCAAATACGCAGAACTTATAATCTCAGTATTTCTCTCTGTAACCTTCAAGTGTTTATAATAGACGAAAGTTTAAAGTGATTCTCTTGTCGGTTTACTTTGTGTTGTAAGACTCTCCACCTGGTCACGTGTATTTCGCACCCGGTCCGACTAGTAGACCCACTTGCATGTGGCGATCCGACACACCCGAGGGACCTACACTCACCAATTAGGATAACACCCTCCTAGTTGACTCAAAGGTTTACACCCTAACATAACTTGGTTAATTTAACTTTAACCAAGCTTTCAAATCCCTAATAACAATATCCAACCCCTTTGACCCGTTAAGGTTTTATACAATTTCACCCAATTCTCCAAGGTTCTTGGTTCATCGAATTGATTGAGGGCTTTTACTAAAAAATGTGTTTATTATCATCATAAACACTTATCAACCACCAATTCATCATTTAAATTCATTAAATTGAAAGCCACCAATTTTCACCTCAAGAACCCAATTTTTAAAATCAACTAATTGGATGTTATTAACCACTAACCAACTTTATATAAGCTAGATAACAAGTTATGTCAAGTTATCTTTCATCAAAACCATCCAATGCAGCCCCAATTTCGTTTTTTCTCCAAGAACACTAACAATGGTGGAGTTAGGAATAGATACAAAACTTACTTGATGATTGGAAGAAGATATGCTCAATAAATCCTTCAATCCACACATGCAAATTTCCAGATTTCAAGTTCTTGATCAAAGCCCTTTTTCACCTCTTTCTCTCTTGAAAAAATCGTAACACACAGACACACAATATGTGTGTGTGTCTGTGATTCCTCCCCCAAAACCACCAAGACTTGGCCAATTTTTCACATTTAGCCCTTCACTTTCTGTTTTGACCCCTTTTTCTATAAGATACTCAAAACCCACCTTTTGCAACCAAAAGCTCCATCGTTCCTTTATTTAAATATACCCACTATAATACAAATAATATATTATAGGAAAGACCAGAAAATTGGTTCGTTACAAGTTTTCAGAAAGCCCTCGGTACTAAATTGAATCTTAGCATTGCCTACCATCCTCAAACGTACGGGCAAAGGGAAAGAACAATCCAAACCCTTGAAGATATGTTAAGGGCTTGTGTTATTAATCTTGGAGGAAGTTGGGATGACCACTTAACTCTAACGCTATGTTCCTGAGTCTCATTTAAGAAGAGAAAAAAAGGGAAAAGAAAGGAGAAGGAAAGAAACACATGTTCCAGAGTTTTTTAAGAAAGGAAATTGAAGGAATGGTGTTCCAGAGATTTTTTTAAGGAGGGAAATGGAGGGATTTGAAGGGAAAAGAAAGCTTATCTCCATCCTCCCAAATTGGAGAGATTTGGAGAGAAAGGAAAAGAAAAGAAAAGGAGAGAAAAGAAAAGAAGGGAAAGGAATCCTTTCCTTTCCTTTCCTTTCTTTTCTTAAGTAAACTCGGGAACAAAGCGTAATGGAATTCTCCTACAACAATAGTTAACATACGAGTATACATGCCACTCCTTTTGAAGCCTTATACGGTCGTAAATGTCGAACTCCAATATGTTGGTCTGAAATAGGAGAAAATAAATTGTCTGGGCCTGAAATAGTCCTGGAAACAACTAAAAAAGTTATTCAAATAAAAGATAGATTGAAAGTGGCTCGTGATCGTTAGAAGAGTTATGCTAATAAGATATGAAAGCCGTTAGAATTCAGTGTCGGTGATAACGTTCTGTTGAAAGTTTCACCATGGAAAGGTGTTGTAAGATTTGTAAAGAAAGGGAAATTAAGTCCTAGATTCGTAGGACCATTCAAAATCTTGAAAAGAGTTTGGCCTGTGGCCTATCAACTCAAATTGCTAAAAGAAATGAATGGAGTACACGAGGTATACAATGTGTCAAATCTGCGCAAGTGTTTGGCAGATGAATCTCTGGTAATGCTCCTACAAGAAGCAGAGGTAGACGAAAAGTTAAGATTTGTGGAACAACCTTTGAAAATCGAGGACAGGCAGGAAAAGAGATTGAAAAAAAAAAGAAATTGATGATCGTGAAAGTAAATTGGAACTCTAGACGTGGACCTGAGTACACGTGTGAACTGGAGTTTGAAATGAGAAATAAATACCCTTACTTGTTCCAATAAACTCGAGGACTAGATTAAAACAAGGTGGGGAGGATGTAACACATGCCACAAAAATGTCCATGAAATTCCAAGGTTAGAACCTCTAAGGACTTGTGTATCTAAAGTACCAAAAAGTCTAGGGTTCAAAAGGAAAAATTTGGAAAATCTAAGTTGATATCGCACCGACATCGATTACCATATCTGTCTGAAGTGAAACTTTACCCTGATATAGGACCGTTGCTAAACTAAGTCCCATAGCGGACTGACATCAATGTTTATATCAGTCCAAAACGAAATATGGTCAGATATCAGACCGAAATTTATTCTCATATCAGTCAGCAATTGACCCAATGTCGGTTATCGGACCGACATTGATGCATACTCGTCCAACAACCTCCTCGTAACCGTAAAATGAGGTGTTGACACGTGTCTAGTGACAAGGCCCTATTGATGGGACATGAATCTAGATATCATACCGACATGGTCCACATATCGGTCCAATATGGCCGCCATATATGTTCGGTTCAATCAGAGTTGGATATATTGGGCTGACGCATGCATAGCTGGATGTCAGACCGACATCCTTTTTTCATATCGGTCCGACATGGACCCGAATCACAGCCTATAAATAGCTGGTCGAACACATTCATTTTTCTTCATCCCAAACAACTTACAACTTCTAAATCTCTTCTCAAGTGATCCCTAGCCCACTCCCAACGTTCCCTGTTCGATTCCCGCTCCTCATAGTGCCCGGTTAAGCAAGAAATGCTCGTAGAAAGGTCGGAACGCTAGAGAAAGAAAGATAAGGAGATAGTCTATTAGCTTTCAACTTTAGAGGCTCATTCCATTATAAAGTTGTGATTATCGAATTAATACTTGTTTGTGCCAAAATGTTTTTTTGTGTCAATAATATTGTATTCACCGGCGTTCGCGCTGACGTTTCATTTTCAAAATATTTTCAGTTAATCAATAAAATATGATGAAGTAGGGATAGGGCAGATATGAAATCTGATCCATGAATTGAATTGTGAAAAAGTTGGAATACACGCAGGATTCTCAGACCTCGTGTAACGGGAAATCCTAAAGAGATGAAAAGGAGATAGAACCAGGGAATTGATCAAGCCGGAGTTGTACTATTTCCAGTGGCTTATTATGTATTTGATTTCAAACTCTATATTGTAATCAAAGATGAAAGGGTATTGAATCCCTATGTTTATAATGTAAATACAAAACCGGGTTTTGATATTTACAAATACAACCCTTGAGGTTGAAAGAATGTTGAAACGATCCTTTTGAAAAGACTTCCGTTGTATTTATAAAAACTCTAAACTCAAAGCAGATTGATACCAATCGGGCTCGCATAAGTCTGGGGCTGCCTAAGGTGGAGTGTGACAGATCACCCCCCTTTGCATACCTTTGAAACCCTAACTTTTTTCCAAAGACATTTCATTTTTACACCCTATACCCTCAACTATAAATAAAAGGCTAACTCCCTCATTTTCTTCACACTTTGCTACAACTTTTAAGCTAAATCCTTACCCTAATCTCTTGCAAATTCGTGAGCCTACCCTCTCCTTTCATCTAGGAAGAAGTTGTAACAACAAGGTAAGCTAGTTCATCTTTCCTTCTTTCATTCTTGTCTTTCAAGTTCTATTCTCCTTCATCTCTTCAATATTTTTTTTTCATCCATGATCACTAGATCATGAGACACACTCAGCCTTAACAATAACTAATCCATCATAAAAAACAAGCTAACATAAGCAAGCTAACTCAAATAATCAACCAAATGATCTCGTTTGCAATGGTGGCTATGTCGTCGCATTCTATGAATCTGCATGTTGTTCTATTGCAAAATTTGCTTTGCCGATGCTTTAGAACATTCTTGCTAACACAATAACAACCTAACATGTCATATTATTACATACTGACACTTGTTCTAATAAAAAAGTCCATTAAAATCCCTAAAATGTTGCATAAGTGCAAATCTGAATTTTGGACAGAAAACTTGTGTCAAGTTGCGGCAGCCATATATCGGTCATTATTAATTCAAAAAGAGTTATTTTTTAATTAAAATCCAAGTTTAAAGAGTCTACTTTTCATAAAATCTAAGCTTATAATTTTTGGACAAGTTTAAGGGCTTCAAACATAATTTTTAAAATTAATGGTAAGGCCTGAGTTTTAAGACAGAAACTTTCTCCCACTTTATCTAACCATAACTTATTCAAATTACGTCCATTTAATCTACGACTTTTTTTAAAGTAAAGTTCTCGGAGTCAGCTTTCCAACCATGTAAGATTAACCTTTTAACTCAAAGAATTTGACCCTTAAAACGTGTAAACAAGATCGGTGCGCGATTCCGGATATCTGATATTGGGCCATGAATTTGGCACATTTATTGCCTAAATTAAAAAGGTTTATACACAAAATTTATTCATTATAACCTAAATTAAAGGTCTGGAAATTTTGGGAGTTTTTAGAATTTGTTTAGCATTTTTAAATGTGTCTAAAATCCAGTATTACATTCTGTCTAAATCTGATTGTTTACAAAACTAACTATAATCTTTTACCTTTTAACATTCTTATTCCTTTGAACATTATAGACCATCATCTGACCCTAAAAACCTCTTCTCATTAGGTTGTTATTGTGTTAGCGAAAATCGCAAAATGTAATACCATGAGTTACGTATATGTATAATACTAGGAGTTATGTATACGAAAACCGATGGATCAAGAGAAAACCACAATGTTTTAACATTCTTAATCCTTTGACTGTCTAAATATGACTGTTTACAAAACTAACTAACTATATATATATATATAAATATATATATATATATATGTATGTATGTGTGTAGGGGAGGGATTAAGAGAAAACCACAAAACCAAGAAAACCACAAAAATAATGTGTAATAGTATGAGTTACGTATACGTAACCGCAATTTTTTTTGTTTTATGTTTACGTATACGTAACACAATGAGCTACGTATACGTAATCCAATATTTAAATGATTTTATGGTAAAAATTTGTAATATTACATTGATACTCCTATAAAAAATTAAAAAATAAAAAATAAATATTATTATATTAGTGGTTAAATTTGTTTTTTTTAATGGTTTTTTTGGTTTTCGCCTAACTTTGTGGTTTTCTCGAGAACCCTCTCCTATATATGTGTGTATACACACACACACACATATATATATATATGTATATATATATATATCGATCATATATACTCACCACCATACATCACGTAGTAGTCAGCTGCAGGAGCAGCAACTAATCGTATTTTCCATGCCATAATTTTGATGAATAAACACAAAATTAATTAAGCAAGAAGTTTAGGTTTTTAACTTGGAGATCGTAATTTATAAGAAAAAAATTAGTGTAATTAATGTGTGCGACTTTTAGTCTTCTACTTCAGTCGGCGGGGAGAAGTGAAAATATAATCATTCATTACCTTTAGCCATACATAAAAACTTTAACAATGTCCATATATTACTTTTAGCAACACGTAAAACATTATACCGTGACCATTTATCACTTTTAGCCACATATAAATTCAAATAAAAACCAATATGGTAGTTGGTCACATTTGGCCACAATTTTCTAGTGTGTCTACTAAATATCATAATTTTTTTTCTTAAAGTGTGGCTAATAAATGTGTTTTTGGTCATACGTAACAAATGTTGTGGTCGTAGATCACATTTGGCCACACTTTTCTTGTGTGGCTACTAAATGTCACTGGTTTTTTCTTAAAGTGTGGCTAATAGATATGTTTTTGGTCACATGAAATAATATTGTGCCGTAGATTACATTTGGCCACACTTTTCTAGTTTGGCTAGCAAATGTCATAGTTTTTTTCGTAAAGTGTGGCTAATAAATGTGTTTTTGGTCATATGTATCAAAAAACAAACAAATACTATGACCGTAGATCACATTTTGCCACACTTTTATAGTGTGACTACTAAATGTCATAGTTTTTTTCTTAAGGTGTGCCTAAATGTTTTGAACTGTTATACATTGGTCACATGAATAAATAAAATGTGAGGTCAAAAGTAGGATAGAAGGTTTTGAAATGTGATTAATGACCTTTAGCCACACATTTAATCGAAATTGTGGCAGTGCGTTTTTTGAATATGTGTGGCCGTAGGTCACTTTTAGCCTTCTCAAGAAGCTTCATTCCACGTGCCTTTTTCCTGCAGTGTTTGAAAAATCTTTTTGGAGTAGTTCACGCAAAGTAAGTACACTGCATCATTTATTTTATTATTAACCCTTTAGGTTCTTATTATTGTTCAAATTTCCCAGACTCTCAGTGCCCCGGTGACCATCTCCGGACGTACCACCGGTCACGTCATTCGTATATTTTATGGGTGTGCTAACCCCTCCTGATCATCATTGAACGTACCTCCGGTTAGAGTATTCATTTCATTCATGTGTGTGCTAACACCGTCCTGTCCATCTTCGGACGTACTTCCGGTCAGAGTATTGGCAAGATCCTTATACTCATCTTTATAGACCTCTTGCATTTGTCACGAAGACTCATTTTCCACGAAGGCTCATTCATTTCTTTGCCCCATAGGCTTTATTCTTTAGTTTTATTGATATCCACTTTATAGGCAGGTATCTCTTTTCATTTGGGATCTTGAGTATCCTAGACTCATAGCCTCCCAAATGTATCAAGCATTTATTTTCATTTCACGTATATGCTTGATATATTCCCAACCAGTACTCACCTTAAAACTTCGTAACAGTTTCTCCCCGATGCACTAAAAGGGTTTATATATTGGAAGTAGCAGCGTCGTATCCACCATCCTTTTAATACTTTGTGAGTACTTCGTTATTCCATTTTAGGGTTTAGACTAATTCCATCATACTCGTTCATACTTGCACGTATCATCATGCATTCACGTATTCACATTCATCATGCATCACATGTTCATGTATTTATGCGTTCAACTTTATCACATACTCATACTTGTTATATATTGTAAACTGGGGTGATTATCCTTCCAGAGTTGTACCTTCAACAGAGATGTTCCCAGGAAAGAGTGACCGGTCTAAGAGGGATTTATACACCACTCTTTCCTCAGACAGAACATTCCGTTTGTCAGATAACTTCGTACCGGTCGGAAGATCTCCGGTCGTTTACTATATTTTTATTATTGTGTTTTAGTCTATACCCATAACATTCACAGTGGTTTCATCACGAAGCACCAAGAAATTTATATATATGAAGTACCAGCAACGTATCCACCACCCCTTGGATACGTAGTGACTACCCCATTATTCATGTTTACTGTTTAGACTAACTATTCATTACCCCGTACCATCGTCATAAACATAGCACATAACACATATCAATTAACCACATAATTCACATAATCGTGTCTAGGGTACGGGTCCAGTGTACTCACATTATCCTCGGTAGTTCCTAAGTTCGTTCCTCGTCTAGACGCATCCTTGAATTCGAACCGCACTTGAAACATACCGTACTCATAACCACCACGCTTGTAACTGTCGTGCTACCCTTGCCTCAGTATGCATGTTTATGTGTGTGGTGTTTGTTGTGTTGTGGTTTCAAAATGAACGGCCAATGTCATCTATTTATATGTTGGATCCTGGGTCCGTGACGAACCGTTACCGTTTATACCTTAACCACCAAGTTCTTCGCCTACACGTAACGGACCGTTATCAACTCAAGACGGTCCTTCATAACCCATAATGGACCGTTACCCTTCATGACGGTCCGTAATAGAGTTTACACGCGTCACTTCGCAATGATGAGTCATTCTCCGGATCAAACCCTTGCTCAGCCTGTAACGGACCGTTACCGTCTCGTGACGGTCCTCACGGCTCGTAACGGACCGTTACCATCCATGATGGTCCGTTACAGACTCAAAACTCAAAATTTTCATTTTAGACCTTGGAGTTTGCTTTACTTGTATTATTCGTCGTTCTTGCTTCTCGAGTCTTTAAAATTGGGATGTTCCATAAGACGTTGACCTCCTACTCTTTTTGTGTGTCATTTGAGAAGCTAGATAAACGTGGTTTCACACTCTTCTCTAGGACCCAAAAGGATTGATTAAATAAGTTTTTAGTTATTCAACAAAATATAAGTGGGATAGAATAAAAAAACCTAATCGAATCCTCTTATGTTGTGCAATAAGTATCAAACCTCCGATGTCGGGAGGACATACTACATGCTACAAGTTACAATTTACCTCGACAGACCTTGACCTCGGCTTCCACATTTCGATGTCTGACTACTTTCACCAAAAACTGACAAAATTTGTATAAAAATATTATTATTAAATTAAATATAAATTAACATGTATGGTGTCGATCATCTCATACAAATCATAGGATAATATCCAATCTCAATTGGATGGCCAGATGATGTTGAAGACAAGCTCCAAGTGCTAAAATTTCAAGCCATCTCGCTCGCTCGTTTCGTTGTTTTTTTTTGCTCGCATTTCTCATTATCTCCTTGAACAGACCACATCTCCATCGTTCCATTTTTGTTGATCACGTCATCTCGGCAAGAATGCCACCAAAAATGTGTTTGTACATATGTACACTTAATTAGCCAATGTTAATTATATAAAATTAAATATGCATGTATAATACAAAGTGTTAAATATGTACTTATACTAAACCATATGAACAAGATCTTAAACCCTAAACCCTAAACAAGACATGTAGGTGATCCTCTGGGAAGTCCTTTCAATAACGCTAACGACCAGCAAAACAAGTCTTCATTACAGTTATTGTTATGCGGATCGTTTTAGTATTACCGAATATGCGAAACTAAGAAACAATAGGTTATAAAAAATAGATTAATAATTAATACAGTACAAAGTAATATAACTTATATATCAGAATGGTTAGAAGGCTACCTTTGAATATTTGGTGATAAAAATAGATTAATTATTAATGCAGTACAAAGTAAAATCTATACTAATAAATAAAGGTTTTTTGGGACACATGTCACTTTCTTGTACATCCTTAGTATATTTTTCCTGTTTCTCTCTCCTATTAAATAGGTTATATTAAAAGAATATACATTTTTAAATATTTAAAATAAATCTAATTATAAATACTTATCATTTAGTTATAGATAGTTAATATATTATTAACAAAATAAATTTAATATGAATTAACATTTATGAATTACATTTAAAAAAAATAATACTAAGTTGAAAAAAATGTTTTAAAAATTAAACATAACATAATTTATAGCCGTCATGTCAAAATATATATTTTTAAGACATATTTTGACGAGTATATAAGCTAACAAATTACATTATATTTTATTCAACCTCGTGTAATACACGGGTTTTTAAATAAAATAACTTTTTTATTACCATGTATAGAACATTACATTTATTCAATCCGTGTAATACACGGGATTCTAACCTAGTAACTTATATATTAGAATGGCTAGAAGGCTACCTTTGAATATTAGGGCCACGCCTCGACCCCAAAAAAGTCTACGATCTCTCACCTCGAACACCAGTATCATCATAATCTTGTACAGGCTGGCCCTCACACTCCTCCACCTATTGACCCCCCGACCCGGCAGTGCTGACCCCCCTCCCTCTCGAGGTGTGAATGCATATCGGTCACGATGTGCGCTATGCCCTTGATGTGTAGTGGAGGGGGTACTCTCGTCGGAGTTATATCCCTAGACGTGTAGTAGAGGAAGGAATATTTTTATCCATGTTGCTCCCACCCCTGATTCATGCCATCGTCTGTTACTAAAGTTCTAGTAGGTTAACAGAAAGTCACAAGTTACTAAATTCTAACAAGGATCTAAGTCACACTCTAACTTAGTTAATCACATATACATACATATTTAAAAACTTTCTTCATAAGTCCAAGTGTCAAACATGCTAATCATTTACAACGTACACATATAATTTCATGCCTTGTTACTAATGCAAGTCAAAATCCATGTGACTAATGCAACTCACAATCTAACAAATGCAATATCATTTCATAATCAAACTAACTCAATAACCACTAATCAAACAAAATAAATTAAAACAATAAACAATTAAACCAATAAATAATTTAACGAATGCCAAGTTACTAATAGCAATACTAATTAGCATTATATAAAGCAAGTTTCACCAATGCGATATTAATTCACAAATATATCAATTTACAATTCACAAACATGACATTGCAAATGTAATTCAAAATTCAAGTCAAATTACTCTTGAGTATAAAATTGAGACTAATGTTTTCAATCGAAACTTTGTATTGTATCGAAACTACTTCTTTCGATGCATGTTTTTAAGGCCTGTTTGGCGGTGACTAGTAAAACAAGGCATGAAACTCCTATAAATAGTAGAATACCTCTTTAGGAGTGTGTGTGTATATCTGTAAAGGTAATCACCACCCTAGGGGGAGCTCACCCAAGTGAAAAATAATTGTTGAGTGTGGGAGGAGATTTCATTTTCATATCAATTAAAGATTCATACGTTTTATGGTCCAATCATCTGTTCTATATTCCATTTTATATATGTGTGTTCTTGTATGTGATTCTCGCACCCCTCTGTACCATTTTTCTAATTCGAGAGTGATAGCGGGTCAAGGGATTCCACCTCTTGATTCAGACTGTTTGAAGGATTTTAATACAGGTCTGTGTCTACATGTCTCCTTAGGACCTACAGTTACAATTAAGCATTTCATCAAGCACTTGGAGTGAATAAAAAGCGTTACTCAATCCACTAAAAAGAATAAATTACCTTTGAAATGAGTTGGTAAATGGTTAGTTGTTCTATCAAGGGGAGGAGATGGTGGTGTGGGTGGTTCAATTGAGCGGTGATGATGTTGGCGCATGTGGTTTTGTCGAACGAGTGTAAGATGTTTGTGTATGTGATTTGTGGTGGTTAACGGTGGTGGGTGCTCGGTGCTTCATGACGAGGATAGTAGTGCGTTGGCGGGTGCTCGATGGTTTGCAACGAGGGTAGTGGTCTATGGTTTGCGATTGATTTAAGAGAGGGAGGGAGGGATTGATTATTTATATTATTATTAATATTATAAATATTTAGTATTATATATAAAAATAATAATAATTAACGAATAAGATGATATATAATAATAATATTAATTATTATTATTATCATTATTTATGTCAGTAATCATTGATGGATTTCAAATTCTTTTGGTGATTACCAATGAATTGATATAATATTTTATTAATTGAGTATTGATGGACCTAAATGACCTTGTAATGTAATAATGTGTTTGTTTTTGTTACACATAGTCATGTTAGACTATAATATGTCATTTTGTTGTTAAACACATGTTAATATACTTATGGTTTTTGTAATATGTTAGTGAGTTGTGTAGGTTTCTGAAACAACTCACTAACACATTATTTTCGTTAGAACATATGCTCATGATAACTATTACATTTATGAGACACGTGCTTATGATAACATGCACCTTATTGGGCCTTAATGTGCCTTCTAATGTGTTAATGAATTGTTTCGGTTGCACGAAGCCACATTATGTTATAACAAGTTATTTTAGGCTTAGAGACATGCTTTGGATAAATAGGTCATGACAAGTATTGTACATGTTACAAATAAAGTACATTACATTTTCATACCCTACATTTTCATACAAAACAAATATAAAAAAAAATAGACATGTGTGCTCATGAAATCAATGCAAATGACTTAAACATTCTAAAATATGCAAGTCTACTGGTATGTATGTAGCAAGTATAGGTAAATCTGGATATCAATCCGTGGATACCTAAGTCGGCCCTCTATAGCAAACCTCTATCGAGTTCTAGCTTAATGAAACGAGCAAGATGTGATTTAACTAAACACCTAAAAATATGAAATTAATACAAATGAGTTAAAGACTCTAAACTAAAAGACTCTAAATGATGACAATGCAGCAAGTAAGCAAACTGATAAGGACGAGAAAACTCGGGTAAACATCAAGGAACTAAGACAAATAACCTAGGCATGAATCCTATCCACATGCAATAACTATGGTAAATGATCATATGACTATCTTTAAAGATACAAGTCGCTAACCATGTATGTTGCTACTCCTTGAGAAAGCCACAAGACTCGTGTGAAGGTCGGGATAGGTTTAGCCAAAATGTCAAAAGAAGGTTCTCCGGTCGGTCCGACCACTCTCAATGTTGTGAAAGGTTGTGATCCACAACCCTAGAAAAAAGTACAATCAAATATGAAGGAAGCAAATAGACCCTGAGAACACTAACACCATGCCAGAAAAGCTAGACGCGTATGGTTGCGTAATCTAAACTCAACAATCAAGGTTGAGACCGATCGGAGAACCCTTTTTTGACTTTTTAGGATAACCTATCCCGACCTTCGCACGACTCTTTTGGTCTTCTTAGGGAGTAGAAACATACCTAGTTGTTCTTAGATTTGTACCATTAGAGATACTCATACGATGTCTTACCTTAGTTATTGCATGTTCATAGGATTCCTGCCAAGGTGGTTGTCTTAGTTCTTTGATTTCCTAACCGAGTTTTCCAGTGTTTGTTAGTCTGCATACTTGTTGCATTGTCATTTCTTTGAGTCTTTTAGTTTTGAGTCTTTAAGTCATTTTCATTTAGTTCATGTTTGTAGGTTTTAGTTGATTCCATTTTGATCCTTTCATTAGGCTTGGACCCGATAGAAGCTTCATATCAAGGGCTATCTTAGGTGTCTACAAATTGATATCTAGACTTACTTTTACTAGCTACATACGTACATGTACACTTGTCGTGTGTGTGTGGTTGAGTCTCGGTATTTTCCTTTTAAAACTACTGTGTAAGTTATTATTTTTTATATACATTTCATGCAATTCATTAAGCGTAGTAGTCTTTGCCCAAAAGATATGGAGACACTATCTCTACGGAGTTAAGTTTACCATTTATTTAGATCACAAGGCATACATTATTTCATTGAACAAAATGATCTAAATATGAAGTAGAGACGATGGTTAGAACTAATAAAGGACTATGACTGTGAATTCTTATACCATCCAGGGAAAGCAAATGTGGTAGCTGACGCCCTGAGTAGAAAGGAGGAACACCCTCCTCTCCGGGTAAAAGCATGGAAGTTGATAATTACATCAGATTTAATGACACGGATAGAAAAGGCACATATCAAGTCTTTAAAGGAAGAGAATGTGAAAAAGGAAATGATGGTATTGGACAACATTAAAAGTTAGAGTTTAACACTCACAATATTCATCGAGGGCGAACTTAGAGCAAAAATATTGGATGAAGCACACAGGTCCCACTACTGAATCCACGCGGGTACCACAAAGATGTATCAAAACCTGAAAAAGGACTATTGGTGGCATGTAATGAAGTTTGACATCATGAAATGCGTGGCTAACTATCAGACTTGCTCGCAACAAGGACACCAGGTTCACCTCATGGCTTACCTTTATCAGTTGTCTGTAACAGGGACACCAGGTTCACGTCAAGGTTTTGGTACCATGAGGCAATGGGGACAAGATTGAATATCAGCACTACCACCCTCAAACTGATGGTTAGTCTGAAAGAATTATTCAAACACTGTGAGATAGTACCTTACCTTTAACAGAGTTTTCATACAACAACAATTATCACGCCAACATAGGCATGCCACCCTATGAGTAGCTTTATGGCAGAAAGTGTCGAACTCTTGTATGCTAGGGTGAGGTTGAACAGAAAGAGTTGGGCATTCTTGAAATTATCTAAACTATAGAGGAAAATTTAACTAAAATTAACGATTGTACAAAAGTTGCACATGATTGACAGAAATCTTATGCCGATAAGAGACGTCAGCCCATGAATTTATTGTTGGAGATAAAGTAATGCTAAAAGTATCTCCTTGGAAAAGGAATTATTAGATTCCGGAAGGGAGAGGTGGCATATCAGTTAGATTTTCCTTAGGAACTAAAAAGGATTGACCCAACATTCCATGTATTGTACTTGCGAAAATGTTTGACAAATGAAGCCTTTCATGTACCACTGAATGACATAGAGATAGATGAAAAGTTATATTATATCGAGAAGCCTATGGCCATTCTCGATTGAAAGGAAAAGCAGTTAAGAAACAAAGTCATCAAACATGTGAAAGTTTAGTGGCAACATCGGTAAGTATCAGAAGCTACAAGGGAAAGTATGGAATATATGATGAAATCATATCTTTTCCAATTCGAGGAATAATAAGTTTCAAGGCTAAATCCTTTTAGGGGGGGGGTGTTTGTAGCACCCCAAAATCCCGAAAAATAGTTAGAACGAGTGTTAGTAAAGAAATGCAATGCTAGAACGTTATCGGACATAAACAGAAAAAACGGTTCACCCAAAAACATCCCAAAACTTCAAATGGGCATATCTCAGGCTAGAAAATGACTTACGGAAGCCATAAGATATGAAACTTGGGTGCCTCGACGAGAAGAATATGAAAGAGTACGGTAATTGAAAGTCACATATCGTAATGGCCCGTAATGAACCATCACCATGACCTAGCGGTCCATCACGCCACAATTTCAAGAAAAAGTCGGGGAACGCCACATGGAATCCTGACTCACCTGTCTAAGTCGGTAACGGACTGTCACGGGCCTCGTAATGATTTGTCATGGAGCCAGAAGTGGCCTATAAATAGAAATCAAAGGTGTAGTCATTTACACACCATAAAAACAACATTACACACACACACACACACACTTCCTCTAGGGCAAGACCCGAGCCCCGATGCACGTCTGCAAGTACGATTAACCGGTAAACTGTCCTCAAATTGTCATAGATAGTCTAAAGGTAAGGTTTATGACTGTTTAAGATTCGGTTATTTACCACTAAGATAAGTATTTTTATCTAAGTAATGATGTAATGACTTAGGTCCTTTAAGCCAAGCGTTGTGCCATTGCTGATAATAAAATAAAGATACCACATGAGAAAGAGAAGGCTAAAGGTGAGTTCTATGAAGCCCATGTTTTAAATATTTTTAAATTCTTTTGGGGCTGATATACACTCACACAAAGAATAGTTTATAAAGTAAAATTTTATAAGAAAGTTGTAAAGACAATTGATTGAAAGTATAGTTCATTTATGTGCTTACTTTATTAGTGAATTGTCGGAAGTTATCCGTCAGTCATACTTATTAATCTAGCAGTGACAATGCATCCAAATTATATCCTAGCTCTGAGTTTCTGATGGTCTTGGGTGAGATTGAACAAACAACAAGTTAGGCGAGTAATGTTTTAAAGAATATTTATCTTATGTGTAATATGAAAATGAACTACCACAAGAAAGATGTAGTAAAATACTTTTGTATTAATAAGAATAACAATACAAATACTCAAGTAACTTAACAATGAACAACAAATACATAGAATCAGTAAGAAGAAAGAAAATGTTTCTATTGTCGTTGCAATCCTTGCTTGATTGATGCTTTTGATCCATGAACATGTTTATATAGTTAATAATATTTTTTCTTAGTATGAGGGTCACAATAATGTGTTCCAATTTATACATATTATTTACACATATTTCTTCGCAATTTGATCTATTTTATTGGCAAACCTAATAAGAATTAATACCTGATTGAGTTTATCTTGGATTTGTAGGTTTTGATGTTAAGTGTAAATATTTGTGAAGATTGTAGATTGCTCGTGATTGTTGCTTCAAAGTCGAAGTTAGAATAGAAGAAAAGTTTAAGTTAATAAAGAGAATACGAATTGTACTAGGTAGGGTTTGACACGTATGCAGAAGAGAGAACCCTGTACTCATTAGAGAGCAATATAGTATGTGAATATCCCGTGGTCGCCAATATGAATAAACAAAAAAGGATCGCACTGGCTAGGTACGACGTCCCGTATGCCGGTAGAAACATAAACCCTAATTTGGGGCTATTTAAGCAATGTGATGGCCAATTGAGAGAGGATCATGACTTTCAGACTAAGAACAACGTTTTGAAAGCGGAACCTTGAGTATTGAAGATTTGGCCATTCGGTTTCTATTATTCGAGTTGATCATTTCGGTTTGCTTCCCTTTTTTGTTTCCACTCCCACTCGGAGCATGTCTAGATTTGTGATGATTTTGTTTGTCATTATGCTTGTCTAAACATATGTAGCCGTTTAGATTAAGACGAATCTTGTATTGGTTTAAATTTATGGTTGACTTTTGCTTATGATTGTGTGATTTTAGTAGAGTTTTGGTTATGATACTCTTACGATGTGCATGGATGCATGTTAGTAATGATTATAGATCTAATTTTAGTGCTCTAGTTTATTCCTTTATGAAGGTATGAATATTGGAGTAGATTTGTGTTGTCTTTGGATTCTATTGATCACTATTAATATGAGGGTTGACATTCTAACAGGTAATAGACATATCAAGGTTATAATTCGTAAAACGTGTGACGTGAATAGATCTGAATAAAAGGGTTTTGGAACTTGTTAGGGTTTTCTTAGTTCACATAGTAATACATTGTAAATCTCTAGAGCGCTTGTGTCTAGTTAAAAAAAAGAAACTCTGTGTCATAAGAGGTTGTTATAAAAAACGTTTTTCATTATTCTAGGATTTTACTGTGTGTCTATAACACTATTTATCCGATGTTGTGGCATGCGGCCATAAACAATGAACTCCGGTAGAAAAAAAAGAAACTCGGTGCAGTCCGCTTACACTACCAATGGACTTGATTGAGTCCGTTTCCATCACTGACGGATCATTCGTAAACCAAAAATGTTTTAAAATTCACTTATAAAACAAAATTGTTTTTAAAAAGTACTTCTCAAATCCAAAAAGTTCTTGTTAGTTTAGAGTATATGTAAACCATGGTTACTTTCTTAATTTTCTTTTTCTTTTTTAAAACAAGTCACATCCCCTCATAAAAAAAAATCAAAAGAATCACAATATTCATCCAAACCATGGATGGACCCTTGGTACTAAACTCCAATAGTTAATCACGTCTGCTTTATACAAGTTTGGAGAGTCACCAAAAAGTTGTTTAAGGTTTGTAATTATTATGCATAGCCAGATTTATTGAAAGGATGTGGGGTTCACCATTCACACATCACAATCCAACATCCCGTATATGCATGCATTACATCTTTTTTTTTGAACGGCATGCATGCATTACATCTACATACATGCATGAGAATGATGGGTTTGGAATTGGAGACAAGGAAAATATATCTATGTACTTATCTTAGAGGACGGCCAACAAATAAAAAAAACAAATTGTAATTAAAAAACATAAATTGAATAAAAATAATATTGGATGATTAAATCTAACAAATTGTATTTCAGATTTTTAAATTTACTTAAAGGAGTACAAATGAAAAGAGAAATGAAGAGTGATAAGATTCTTGTACACCACGTGCTCCAACCATTGCAATAAGATAAACAAAAAATAAGATGCTCATTTCTTTAAAGTAAGTGCCTTTTAAAAAAAAAAACTCAGTGGAGTACGCTTCCACTATGAAACGTCTTGAAGCTACCATTACATCAAATAACCAACGTTTCTCATTTAGTATTTTCAGATTTCATAATTTATTAACAATATAAATTCATCTTAATGTAAGTAGTTTAATACTTTATTTTAAATTAGTTACATGTGTGTGTGTATATATATATATATAGCAGGTTCAAATAAAAAGTATAATTTGACATTGTTGCTGACCAGGTGCCCCCGTTAGTGGCGTATAAGCAAAGTGAAAAGCATTCTCATTGACGCGAGCTAGGGGTGTTCAAAGTCGGATATCCGAAATTTTCGGATAGTGGATTTCACTATCCGAATCCGAATCCGAAATTTCGGATATCCGAAATTTCGGATACGGATACGGATTTGGATAGTAAAACGGATATCCGAAAATATAAATAAAATAAAAAAATATATAAATAAAATATTTTTAAATTATAAAAACAATTTAAAACATTAAAAAATATACATATAAAATTATATAAATATAATATATCAGGTTTTGATTCAAATTTTCTTATTTTTAAATAATAAAAACAATTAAAAAAATATATAAATATAATATTTTGGATATTCGGATATCCGAAATATCCGAAAATCACTATCCGAATCTGAAAATTCGGATATTCGAATTTCGGATATCCGAATTTTCGGATAATTCGGGTTCGGTTTCGGATTCAGATTTTTTTAAACAACCCTAACCGAGCCGTCCACATCCATCTGCATTGCTAGTGCAGTAGCCGTAATTTCTAAAGTATGTTGCACTCTAAATAGTTAATTAAATGATAAGATGGATGAAGTTTGGAACTATATGTGCTAACAAGAAACTCTATTTTAGTGCTATTATAGTAGTTATTTTTGTCGGGATTTCACGTTCGATTTTACAAATAAAACATATGGGAAGTCTTGATTAAATAATCAGAACAAGAAACCAGGACTTGTGATACATTTGTAAAACAAAAAGAAACTAAAAACCCACAACCATAAGGTGTATTAGAAAACATACACTTGATTGTAGATTGAGAGATCACTACTAAAGAATTCACACACCATGATAACATGTGATCTTGGATGCTAGTCCAAAACTTGTGAATCACCAAACGGGAAATTGATCTCAAACGATTTCTCCTTTTGTCACGAATTGAATCGGAAAACGAGATCCAGATGGTAGTTGCGGTGACGATGAAAATGGAAGCCGCGATGGGTGGCCGCGGCGACCCAGGCAGGTTATCGGCTGGCAGTGTCTTGTAGGAGGTGGTTAAAAGCAATGGTGTTTGAGGTTTAAGTTTTCTGATTTTGATTTCAATGGAATCACAAAGATAACCGGTTCTATCTGATATGTATAATTCCACCGCTAAGCCTTTATTTATAATCTTTCTCAACCCTAATAGTTCTCAACCCTAACGGTCCTTTTTATTTGTGGGCTTAACTTTTCTTTAGTTAGCCTACTAATTAATTTAACACACTAGGAGTTTGGTTTTAAATGGTTTAGATTGTAATAGCTGAATGTGGTATTAAAAAGAAATACATATAGAAAAGTTTCTGGTCTTTATACGTTATCAAAGTTTCTTAACTCGAAATAGTGAATTCAGGAGGTGTTTGGCATTACTTATTAAAAACAACTTATAACTTTTTGAAAAAGAAGTCCTATAACTTTTTCACCTTTAAAACCAACTTTTTCACCGTTACCCAAACAAACTTTTGACTTACTGGAGAAGGTAACAAGTTAATAAGTAGGTTTGAAAAGTAATCCGAAACACCCCCTTAGTTTTCAATAGGAAAGAGAGCAATTATAAATTAACAACTCTCTATATGGAGGTGGGGGTGATGTTGAGGACGGAGTGGTAGATTCGGATGGCATAGAAAGTGGTATAGCCGAGAATGAGGGTATGAGAGTACTAGTAAGATGTGAAATAGAAGTTCTTGAGGGCTCGAGAATATACTCTCTTCAAAGATAACATGACGAAAATTGTAGGTGCATGACTATGAAGTTGTAACATAGATATCCTGGATAACTAGTAGCATACCAAGAAAAATATAGGGAATATTTAGTGATAGTTTATTCATTGGTATCCTCAATAAATGGACGCAAAGACACCTAAAGGTGTGTAAAAGAGTATAACTAGTGCGAGATCGGTAAACAATTTCATATGGAGAGAAATGATCAAGAGTGTAGGAAGGTTGTCTCTTAATAAAAAAGTTGTTGTGGCATAGGCATCGTACCAAAATATTTGAGGTAGATGTGCATGAAAGAGTAAAGCTTGAGCAACCTCGAACAAATGAGGTTTTTTCTACTCATATACCCCCATTATGTTGGGTTGTGTATGGGAAAGAAATACGGTATGAAAAGTGTGCACCATTAAGAAACTGACTCATGGGTCCTCGTGTGAGCTTAGGAACACCATTAAACTGTAAGTTGTTGATTATGCACGAAAACAGGTTCTCTACGAAAGCTTTAATATGGAGAAAAAAATCTATAGCTTGAGAATGATGAGATGATGGATATGACGTGTGCAATTCGTAACATAAAGTGTTTTATTATTTGTGTTAAGAACAGAACATTATGTTAATACTAGAACGGATGTTAACCTATACAAGGTATTGATCCCACAAAACTAGAGGAGAAGTGCTATTGACACATACTAATACCCTAATCAAGTGAAGCCAATTTTATTACTAATTCTATATGACATTGATCTAAAAATAATAAGCACCCTAGTGGGTTTACAATGTGTTATTAGACAAGTAAAGAAAACCATATCATGTTCCTAGACCCTTTTATTCACGTGTATTCTCTAGGTTGCTCACAAGTTTTACAAGTTTTATCTCTGATTTTGTAGGTCCACGGGTGTCTCGGATCGGTTCGTGCTAGTGTGTGACTAGTCGAACCGGATTCGGAATGCCCGTGACTAGGTGGAGAATCAAATAACACAAGGTAAACCGACAACAACGAGATTCTTTAAACTTAGTCTATTGATAATCAAAGCCGGTTACAAGTTGCAAATGAGTGCGTACATGACAACTACACAAACCAGCTATATATAACAAGTGCGTAGGACTTTGTTCCTGTGTACTTAGCAAGTAAGCAGACAATGTTCTTGCGTACTTGCTAAGTACACAGGTTATACAACCTGCGCACAACACTTAACGAAAGACTAAATGTAGGATCGTGAAAGTACAAGATGGTTCTGTTCTTAGTTGAAAATGGCGGAAACAATAACAACTACACAAGTATAATCGAGTAAATAGAAAGAATACTTTTAAGAACACTGTTGTATTAAGCTTTTGCAAATAAACGATTACAAATGAAAACTCAATCAAAAAGCACACTTACAATGAAGTGTTTACACAGTATTTATACTCACTTAGAATCAAGACAGACCCTTGATTCTAAGATCTAACACAGACCGTTGATCTTTTGTATATAGCTAACTATTACACGTTTAGTCTAAAACTAGTTAACTTTATTGAAGCGTATTCTTTGTGCATTATTACTTGCATGCTTGGAGAAGAGCATTGTTGTCCGTCATTGGTTGTGCCATTGAGGTTCCTTCTGCTTTGAGTGTGTCAGTTGCTTTTGCATAAAGTTGTCAGTGACGCTTGGCATGGATAGTCAGCTGCAACGATTTGTCTTCAAGGCACACGGCTGTCAGCAACAAAGATGAGGATCAGCAGCAAGATGTGACCATCTAAAGCTGCTGATGATTTGCCTGTCAGCAGCATCAAGTGTTGATGCTGCTGAGAAGCCTATCCGCAAAAACTTTGGTCTTCAACAAATAAGGCTATCCGCAGCAGATTTGTTCTTTAGCAGGAGAACAAGTATCCGCAGCAGTTAAGCTTGTCTGCATCAGTTTGTTGGTCAGCAGCAAACTCTGAGATCAGCAACATTTGTACTTAGAGAATTTTGTAGCCATCAGTCTTTGTTTCTACAAACTCCCCCTAGACTGATGCTACCAAAATTCTCTTACTGCCTTTGTTGCTGAAGCTTTTGCATGTTTCTGACTATCCTTTGAACCTCATATCCTCTCTGGTCCATGATGGGATTGTTAAGAGGAAGCTCAGATAGAGTCTTGATGTCTTTGCTTGCCATTTTAAAGATAGCTTTGCTTGAACACCTCATCTTCTGTCCTTTAACATCTGTCAGAGTGAATTCATTCTTCTCAACATTGTAGGACCAGCTGATGAATGGAGAGTGGGATTGAAGAGGTTTGGCATCAATGATTTCATCTTTGCTGGGGTTGAAGTAATGTCTGATTGCCAGCAATAGATGTCTCCCACCTTCATTCTCAGGCTCAGAGGATTCACCCAGCTCCATCATTCTTCTTAGATCAGTATCTGGAAGCTGTAGTACCTCATCAACAGATGTGTAGATTGATCTTTTAGCTTTTGTCCTCCCCCTAAACACTTCAAACCATTGATCTTCAGGGCTGTATGACCATCCAATTATTTCTCTTGAGTCTTCTGGTTTAGAAGTGGGTTTGTTTTTCTTTTTGGGATGTCGTTGATGAGTAGGAGCTGGGTGTGAGGATTTGGACTTTGAGGGAGGAGAGGAGGGAGGTTTAGGAAGGAGAGTGGAAGGTTGTTGGATTGAGGAAGTGTTGGGTGAGAGAGAAGGCTTGGGTTTCTTTGATTTCCTTTCTTCTTCTTGAACGTTTACCCTTTTCTTGGAGCCTTTCTTCTCCAATCTTTCTTCCTCATCCTTCTTTACTTTAAAATAGAGGGCTTGCAGGTTCATGAAATTCATGGGACCTTGCCTCTTTCCACTCTCTCTTCTAGCCTTAAAGAAGTCAATCATGATCTTCCTTTCTTTATGGGTGGGTCCTTTTATTAAAGGCAATGGTCTTTTTGGGCTTTTGTTTGGCTTTTTCTTCTTTTTCAGCCTTCTTCTTCTTTGCCAATTGACCCTGCTGACCCATGAAGGCTTTGTAAATTTCTTTGTTTGATAGTTTCTCAAGGTAATCTGCATCCTCACCTTGAGAAACTAGAGCCTTTACGCACTCCTCTCTCATTTCTTTGGCTAGTTCAGAATCAGTTATTCTGAACTTAGCCTATTCCTTCTTCTTCTTCTTCTTCTTCTTCTTCTTCTCTAGTTCTTCTTCTTCCTTGTCAAATTGTTCCTGCAGTTAAAGAGCAAGAGCTTCATCTTCTTCAATCTGATAAACTACAGGAATCTTTACTTTGAGCTCATCCAACTGTTTTGCATACATCTGGATTTGTTGTTCTCTGAGGAGAATGGCTGCGATTCTATCTTGAGCTTTCTTTGTTTCAGCCATCTCCTCTTCTTCTCTTCTTCTTCTTCTTCTTCTTTCTTCTTTTTCTTTCTTTTCTCTTTGCAACCTTTCTTCTTCTTCTTTGGTCAGAATTCCCTTTCCCTTATCTTTGTTGGATGCCTCTGCTTTGGCTTCACTGATCACAACAGCAGATGATGGTGCTACTGTTGGAATCTCAGCTTTAACTTCATTGGCAATTTGGGGAATAGATAAGGTAGGGGAACTGACTTCATCTTCTTCCCATTCCATACCTGTCACATCCTTCCATGCCTCTTTCATCTTTTCCTCTTCTCTTCTTTTTGATTCTTCTTATGTGTTTAGTCTGACTGTTGGAGAAGAGAGAAAGGATAGGTCTGAGTGAGATCCAGATTCCTCCTTGTACAAAGAAGCCTTGATGATCTTGATCATTTCTTGACTTTCTAAGGAGTTGACATTGAAGATGAGTGATCTGAGCTCAAAGACCTTGTGCAGGAAGGCTGAAGGTAGGAGCAAGATCTCCTTGATGTTGACTGTTAGAGAAGATCCATTACTCAGGAAGAAGGTAAAGTCATGGGAGTCAGCGCTTGTCCATCCTTGCACTTCGACATCCCTGAACATTTTATTGTACGGGAATTTTCTCCAGCACAGAACTTCTTCTTCAGTGAGAAGACTGCTCCTTATTATTTCAAGTCTTCTAGGAGACAGTCTTCTTTCTGCTGCTGTTGAAGATTCAGGATAGGCTAACCTTTTTGCTGCTTGTATTTGTATTTGAAGGTTGGGTAGATTATCCTCCATCAAGTCATAGAACCTGCCAATGGCAAGTTCTGCTGAGAGGTCCGTTGAGTTGTTGATGCATTGTAGATGGTATAGGTGAAGGACTTGGATGCTGTTGAGAAAGTCCCAATTTAGCTCTTCTGCTCCGCTAAACTCCCAACCAATCCAGAACCTCTCAGAATTTCCATCATACCCCCAAGCTAGTATTGTATCAAACTCTAGCTGTGTTGAAGTCAGTGGAAATTGGGGGGCAGTGGAGTGACTTATGATGACTGCTGCTTCAGGGATGATGCTGAAAGATGTATATGTTTGTTCTATGTCTTCAGCATCATTCAGCATCTCATCAACAGCCCTGACGACTAACTTCCAGTCTTCAGATGTCTCTTCTTCTTCGTTATCTGAAGCTGGCAAGTCATGAACCTGTACAAAAGCTGGCTTGAAAAGTGTGCTTTGAAATACAGCCCGCTCTTGAATCCAGTCGTCAAGACTGTTTGAGTCTTCCTCCATTGGGACCATCTCCCCCATTTTGGTTGCATCAGTGGATAAATAAGCATCAGTTTGGGTGCCCACTGATACAAGAGAGGGGGTAGGAACAGTTGGGCATTGATGGGCTTCATGCATTGAGACTTGGTGTCTTAGTTTGGACACTTCAGCCTCTAGCATAGCCACCCTGGCCGTCAATTCCAAGTTATGAAGTTTCAATCTGTCCTCATGCATAGTTGTGGAATCCTTGGATCCAGATGGGACCTTAGTCCTAGCCTCTTCATCCCCATCACCCATGGTTTCTTGGCACCTGGGATTCCTCTCAGTGAGGGGAGTTTCCAAGGAAGCATCCTCACTGTGAGTTGCCATGGTTGAGGTCTTAGTAATGTTGTCATTGTCCTCCTGGTCATTTGATGGACCAGCAGTAGTGACAGCCTCTTCCACATCCACTCTTTCATAACTTCTAGAGTGGACCTTCAGGGTAGAAGAACTTGGGTTGGGTGTGTTGGAAGCAAGATAAATCAGTACCTCCGAGATAGTGGTAGTTGGAGAAGATATATCATCTTGATCAGGTTCCTCAACACTTAAGTTTAGAAGAGAAAGGAAAGGCTCAGGGGGCTGTTCTATAGATCCGGGAAGTGATCCTGATCCTAATAGAGAGACATCAAAAGGAGTCTCCTTAATAATGTGGCTGTCCCTTATGATATTCTCATCAGAATGTTGTGATTCTGAGTAAGGGCCGTTAGGTTGGGTTTGGGCTTTGGAAGCAAGAGAAGAAGGAGTTCTCTTGCCCCTTTTCCTAGTATATGTCGTTGCAACCGGGGCCCTGTGTTCCGGTTGAACGATAACATCCAAAAGAGGTGTAAGTAATTTTTGTGCCTGTGGATCCTTAGTAGTATGCACAGGGGTTCGAATGGTTGAAGCAGACTGTTGTTCAGGATGTGAGGTGGAGGGTGTGGGATCAGTATCAGCTGGGATTGCTGAACTGTCACCCGGGGTACTCTGTATGTTCAGCATTGTAGATAACAATGGAACATTGACCCCTGAGAACTTTTTGGAAACAGTTCTCATGCTTTGAAAAATATTATTTTTATGTCCCAACATGATGTAGATTCTTGCAGGTTTTGAAAGTTTTTTTAGTTCTTGATTGAAAACTTCCTGCAAGAATCTTGGGTACATAAAGAATTGTTGCTTTGCACCCTCTTGAAGGTTATATCTCAAACCCTCAAAGATGAGGTGTGCAAAGTTGAAGCCTTGGTTAGTGACCATACCATGGAAGGCGGAGGCAAGTGCGGAGCTCACCTGATGCCATCCACTCCTCTTCTGGGATATGCATTAGAGAAGAGTGTGGCAAAGATACTTCCATGGGGGGCCCATTAGCGCCTTCTCGATCGTATACTCGGTCTGATTTCCAGTGTATCCAATGGATACAAAGGTCCTCATGTATTCGTCCTTCGAGTATGAGATGGCTGCTCCCTCATCTTGAAGCTTAAGATGTTTTCTGAGTGTGGCTTCCAAGAAGGTGATATCCTTGCTGTCTAATTTGGCTTTAATTTGGGGAATCCCCTGTTCGGTTGAGTAGACGGCGGTACTCCAAAAATCCTCCATATGAGGGATATATATGGTAGGGTTGGTTGTGAGGGCAAAGTAGATTTTTGATCGACATAAGAAGTCGATCATATCATTGAATCCTTCAGATTTCTTTCCCTTGGTTAGGTATGTTGTAAGGTTATGGTAAGGGGAGAACTTATCATCAGGGTTGTTGATGTCTGCCATTGTTGTATGATTTGGAGGGAAGGTTAGAATATGGGAGGCTTTGAATGTTTTAAAGATGAAGGGCTTTGAATGTGGTTGGGACTTGAGAGAAAGTGATGTGGGTTTAGGGTGAAATTGAAGGTGAAGAGGTGGTAAGGAAATTTGATTTGTTCTTATAACGGCATAAGAGGGAAAAAGCAAAATGACTTGTACAGTACAACCCAATTCACCTTTTACTATTATAGCTGTAATACACCGATGCAGTCATGGTAAAGACTGACGTTTGATTTTTACAGCGGTTAAAAGTTAATTTGGACTTAAATTTACCCATCAACAGCAAACTTGGTTGCTGTGGATGAATAAGCCTGTCCGCTGCAACCTTGGTTGCTGCAGAAGGTTAAGTCTGTCAGCAGCAAACTTATCTGCTGCTGATGGATTTAATAATCCGCAGCAAGGATGTTGCTGCTGACAGTCTTAAAGAAATCCACATGAAACCTGTTCCTGCTAATAACTTAAAGCAGTCAGCTGCAAATCTTTTGCTGCTGAAGATTAAATCTGTCAGCAATTAACTCATCTGCTGCTGGTATATAATTTTATTTACACAAAGGACAGACACATTTACAACAAAGGATAGACGCATTCAACTGAACCAATGATGATGCTTGGTGGTTTCTTTGCCTTCCATTGTTGAGTTGGTGGTTTTCCAGCTCTCTTTGCCTCTTCAGCAGCAGAAGCTGCATCTGAGGACTTTGACTTATCAGCAGTAGATTTTGTTGCTGCTGATGGCTTTACTTGAGCAGCTGCAGACTTTGTTGCTGCTGAAGGCTTTCCTTTTGGTTGCTTGGGCTTTACTCGATCAACAGCAGTTTTGTTGGCTGCTGAAGGTTTAAGAACAGACGTATGCCTATCCTTCTTCACCTTACTGATAGGCTTTTGTATAATTGGGGTTGGAAGAAGAATCTGATTGAAAGGATTAAACTTACAATTTGCAGCAAAGTGGTCTGATTCACCACAGATGATGCAAGATTGTTGAGGTTTTGACAACTGTTCCCTTGGTGGAGAAAGAGAGTTTCTGAATGGAGTTGTCTTGGCTTCAAACCTTCTTACCTGTTTCTTCTTCTTTGTCTTCTCAAAAGCATGTTGCTTGAGGTTTCTTTGCTGCTGAAGGTAGTAGAAGCAGGTGCTGGCAGTGTGGTTGTATTTTCCACAGACAAAGCATGATTAAGCTAGTTTGTCCCTTGAAAGGTAAACATAGTCCTTTCTTTTGAATAGGTCTTTAAAGTTCCATGTTGTGTTCAAAGGTGGCTTCTTCCAATGTCTTTTGAACATGTGGAACTGTTTCTCCAGGCGCATGACGTATGTCAAACACCTTTCTTTGAGGCTTTGAGGTTGAAGACTGCCCCTTTTCAACATTTAGCTTTCTTCCTTCTGGAGGATAACTAATTTTGATTTGGTTGAAAGGCATAGGAACCGAAGCAGCTGGTAAAGGAACATGAGTACTTGTTTGAATGACTTCAAGAACAGGCGGTTCTGGTACTTGTACTGGTGATGAGACCTCCTCAGTTTTATTGGACTCTGAGCAAGTTGACTCGGATTCTGACGAGGTAGTGTATTCTTGCACCAGTGGTTCATGTCTTGAAGGATCAACATCTCGGTTGGCCTTTTCAAGATTTGAGAGATTGAATATTGGTTCATGGATGGTAACGTAGTCAGCAGGAGGTGCAACGGCTTGATATTGTTCAGCATGATACCCCAGACCAGTTTTTACCCTTTCATGAATTTGAGCATCCAAAAGTCTTTGCAGCTTTTTGGATGCAAATTCATATTTGTCAACATGAACTTTCCGTTCTGCCAATTCTTCTCTGGTAGCTTTTAATCTGGCCAGTAGATCATCAATCTGAGTTTCAAAATTGGTTTGTTCATGTTTTAGTGATGAAATCTCTTTCTTTAGGCAGTTAATTTTTTCTTTGTAACTGCCTTCGACCTTTTTGAATTCAGATTTCATTTGATGAAACTCTTCATTTTGATCTACAAGGTTTTGGTTATGCTTTCTATAACCCAAAAATTTATCAACACAGGCTTGAGAGCAAAGATGTTCAAATACCTGAGGTGGTATCTCTGTAGTGTCTGCCATAAGAGCTTGATTTTTGACAGACAGGTCTTCATACTGGAAGCTCCAGTTGAACTTAGAAGTTCCAACAGTTGCACAGGCTGCAGTTTGAACTAGAGGAGCAGCTTGTTGTTGTTGTTGTTGTCTGGGTTGGGCTTGGTGAGCTTGTCTTGACTGAGGAGTAGCTGGATTTGCTCTTGGTGCCTTGCATTCTCTAATAAAGTGACCCAGTAGGTTACAGTTGTAACATCTTAGTTTGCTTTTATCCATGCCAACTCTGGTGTTAGAGTTGTTACTTGGAAAGGGTCTTCTGGTTCTAGAGTAGAACCTTTTTGCTCTTATAGAGAGCATGGCATACGAGTGCTATATGTCCATTTCTTCTAAATCATCTGGATGAAAGCATTCCAGATCCTCCTTGATAAAGGACATGTTGCTTGAGTTTTCAGAAACAAAAGCAGCAGAGGTTGATGTTTGAGGAGGAGCTTCTAGGAGGAATGGAGATGTGTTTATTTGAGAGGTTGGAGTTTGAGGATGAGTGATGATGGGAGGATAATAGTTGCTTGAACTAGGGCCTGAGTGCTCAGAATGGAGGGCAGAGGAGGTGGTGGTGGATGTTGAGGATGTTTGGTAGCTTGAGCTTCTTTCTTTTGCCTGAATCATCTCTAGCTCATAGGTTTTTAGCATTCCAAAGAGCTCAGTCATCTAGAGAGTCTTCAGATTCTCAGTTCTTCTGATTGGCACCGTGTAAAGTGTCCAGCAGCTTGGTAGAGACCTGATTAACCTTTTGAGAATATCTTCATTCTCTAGCTTCACCTTTGAGCACTGCAGCTCACCTACAAGATAGGTAAATCTGTTGTATAAAACAGTTAGAGACTCACCTTCCTTCCAGACGAAGTTTTCGTATTGCTGCTTCAGAATGTCTCTTCTGTTTTCTTTGACTTCCTCTGAGCCAGCAAACATCTTCTCAAGAGCCTCCCAGAGCTATTTAGCAGTTTTGTAACTTCTGAAGTTATGAAAAACTTCATTTGGAAGGCACATTTGGATAGCTCCTAGTGCCTTGAAGTCCACCTCCATCTTCTTTATGTCCTCTTCTGAGTACTTGGAGGGCTCCTTTGGAACTGGTGGTCCTCCAGAGTCAGCAGAAGCCACCATGGGAGTGTAGGGTCCATCCCTGATGGATTTCCACATTCCGTACTTCTGATAACAGAAAAAGCTTTCCATGCGATTCTTCCACATGTCGTAGTCTTCCCCAGATACCAAGCTTGGTGGTCGGTTGATGCTGCCGATGTCTTCAAATCCATTGCGCTGTGCCATCTTTGTTTTTGGTGACTTGATGAAAGAGAGAGTTTAGAATAGAACCAGAAGTGATTAAAAAAGTGTGAGTTTGTTTAATCTGAGCCAAAGCTCTGATACCACTTGTAGGATCGTGAAAGTACAAGATGGTTCTGTTCTTAGTTGAAATTGGCGGAAACAATAACAACTACACAAGTATAATCGAGTAAACAGAAAGAATACCTTTAAGAACACTGTTGTATTAAGCTTTTGCAAATAAACGATTACAAATGAAAACTCAATCAAAAAGCACACTTACAATGAAGTGTTTACACAGTATTTATACTCACTTAGAATCAAGACAGACCCTTGATTCTAAGGATCAGATCTAACACAGACCGTTGATCTTTTGTTTATAGCTAACTATTACATGTTTAGTCTAAAACTAGTTAACTTTATTGAAGCGTGTTCTTTGTGCATTATTACTTGCATGCTTGGAGAAGAGCATTGTTGTCCGTCATTGGTTGTGCCATTGAGGTTCCTTCTGCTTTGAGTGTGTCAGTTGCTTTTGCAGAAAGTTGACAGTGACGCTTGGCATGGATAGTCAGCTGCAACGATTTATCTTCAAGGCACACGGCTGTCAGCAGCAAAGATGAGGATCAGCAGCAAGATATGGCCATCCAAAGCTGCTGATGATTTGCCTGTCAGCAGCATCAAGTGTTGATGCTGCTGAGAAGCCTATCCGCCGCAACTTTGGTCTTCAGCAGATAAGGCTATCCGCATCAGATTTGTTCTTCAGCAGGAGAACAAGTATCCGCAGTAGTTAAGCTTGTCGGCAACAGTTTGTTGGTCAGCAGAAAACTCTGAGATCAGCAGCATTTGTACTCAGAGAATTTTGTAGCCATCAGCCTTTGTTTCTACACTAAACAAGTACAAGTACCTACATACATGTTTACAACTCAATAAACCAATACATACATATACTAAAATACAAATCCACGTACCAGTACCATATATTACCAAAGAAATCCTGAGATAACTTGCTCAAGGGAATCCTGGTTTCACACAACATTAGGTTGTAGACCAACATCCTTAGACTTCGGTTTCTCACGGGATGTATAACATTCTTGTCCCAGACTCTCTTGGGCATCTGAGGCTTGGAAACCTCAAAGTTTCCAGATCTTCCCTCACTTTATAGTGTACCCCACAAACCCTTCGCCACTGCATGACTAGTGTCACCAAGCAGTTCATGATTTGCCAAGTTCACTAGATCACACTTCGGCAATGAGATGAACGCCTCACTGGTTGGTTTCAAGTATTGAACCCCACCAGCTCGTTTGATGGCAAACAGCTTCTTGTCGTCTTCAAACTTGATAGACAAGATCATACATGTTGCTCCATGTTTGTCTATGATAGATTTCTTTTGCCAAACTGGAGGTTGATACTTAGTAAACCATCCTTGCAGATATTTGCTCTTCCAGGCCTCGGGATCAACAAGTTCGGGATCGGTAGGAGAGGCTTCAGTCGAGGTTGCGGCACCACTAGCCTCAGCAACATTTTCAGGCTTGACTGAACCTGAGTTGAAAGCAACTTCAAAAGCTAGAGCCTCAAAAATCTCTCCATCCTCAAGCTCATAAACTCCCTCACCATCACCCTTTGGAAACTCCACAACCACATCCTCATCATCCATATCCTACTCATCATTAGACTCGATCTCTCCTTCCTCTAGATTATAGAGAGCATCGACCTGTGCTTTCTTAGAATAGTTTGGCTCAATCATTAGAATGACCTCATCAGATAGGCCGTATTGCACATTAGTCGTAGACTTTTCTTTATCTCCTCCACCACTAGAAGCATCACCTCCACCTTCTTGCTAAGTAGACTGCCCCGCAGCAATGGACACAGCGGAAATTGGAACAATAGCAAAAGCTTGTTGCTCACTTCCACTAGGACTGGCTTTAGGATCCTTGTCTTTGTCATCATCCTTGGTTAGATCAACCAGATGACAAGCCACATCACCAGTCGGTTTAGGCTTCTACTTCTCATTCTCTCTCTCCCCCTAGACAACAAGCTTCTCGGTCAATTCATACACTAACTTGACCATCATTTCATGCTCCTTTCGTTGCATGTCAAACCGAAGCTCCATCGAAGATCTGTGTCCCAGAATTATGTCATTTTTATTAACCAGAAGTTCATTTTGGGCCATCAAACTCTTCAGCCGCTCTTCAGTCCCAGTCCTTTGGTTTCGAAGAATAGTGACCTTGTCCACCAAGGAGTTAATTTGAGCTTGTTGTGATTCACACTCTTCCTTTGATTTCCGAATAGTCTCAAGTAAACCATCCACCTGAGATTCTAAGGTAGCAATTCTGGACTCAAGGGGATTAGGATCCCGGGAAGTATAGGCTTCGGCTGTGTGGGTAGGGAAAGAGAGTAGTTCATCAAATTTAAACCCGTGGTTGAAATCACCAAAGGCGAAGGGTTGACTGATTGGTTGAATGGTCGTTGTGGGAATGGTGGTTGGGATTGATATGGTTGCAACGGTGGTTAGGGTGATAGTAATCAACTCTGTCTAAATGGGAGTCGTCACTATCACCTGTTGGACAGTTTGAAATGGGAACCACCTCCACAGTACTTTGTCTCTGCCTTCTCCTCCGCTTATATAGCTGAGTTGAAGTTGAAGTAGAGGTTGAAGTAGTGCTCACGGCCTCTGTGATTGGTTGTCGTTAGGTATGAGCTTCAACTTCATCTGATTCTGATGGTGTACCCGACCAAACACACCCTTTGCTTTACTCTTCTTTCTCTTCCCTGTATTTGTAAATCAGTATCCGACTCAGGTTCATAGTCGCTGTCAGTACTGTCTGTTGGACTTCTCTTCAAGGATGACTCGGGAATGGAAGCCTTTGCCATTCTCCTCGGTGTGTTTGGTCGGGTACACCATCAAAATCAGATGAATCAGATTAAGTGGCTTCAGAATCTGTCTCTTCAGCACCCTCTCCTCCTTCTTCATCATCACCATCACCAGCTTCATCATCAGAACCACTTCCTTCTTCCTATTCCTTGTCTACATGTTCCTCACTTTGTTCATTAGAGTGTTCACTTAACTCCGGCTCAGAGTCTGCACTATACCATTTGAAGTCAGGAGGGGCTACATATGCTTCATTGATTAGGTGGCCAAAGAGAGGAGTGTGCTCAGCGGTAAGTTCTACACTGCCTAGAGTAAGAAATTATGCAAATACTCTCTTGTCCACACTCTTCACTTGTAATCTCTAAATGTGAGGTAGATTGGGTACAACATCATTAATCAACAGCTGCACGAACCTTTGGTATAATAGGAACCAAAACCTCACAGCAACATTTATCTGATCAGTCATGGATCTGTATATGTACTTAGAGAAATTGTAACCCTTGTTTAGATATAGGCCAACCATTGCAGCCGCCAAGTCGTGACCCATCGCATCCTTGCCTGCCTTCCTTCCAGATATGCACATGATCATGACGTGTGCAAAGTGCCACTGATCAAGTACCCACATCTTCTTGTAAGAGGCATAATCCATGGCACCCACATATCCTATCCTCTGGCTCCGACAGCCATCAACGAAGTAATCAGGATAAGTTACCGGATCAGTCGGTAAGTCCCTGAACTGTAAAACTCGTCGAATGGTGTCTTCAGAACTAGCAATATCGTGACCCGCTACAGTAGCCCTAATGATGTTTCAGGTTACTCTACAGTCATGATCAGTAGTGTTCCAGAACTGCTCTAAGAAAGGTCGAGACACAACAGGATCGGCATAGATTGCATAACTAATCTTTGATCTGTTGAGGAAGTCTACAATCTGTCGATAATCTAGTGCAACACCCTTCTACTCTGGGTGAGTTAGCGCTAACATATTGAATTAACTTGTAAATGCACGAGCCATCACTGCAAAGACACAAGATAAACAGAATAAGAACACATAGAATCATTGGAATGTAACATATATGACCTGATATAGATCTTGCACATTGAACTGTAGTCCTAAACTTAAAAAAAATTCAAAGTTTCCCTTCCTACGCACTTAACAAGTACGCAGGTAGGTTGTTTTTGCGTACTTAGCAAGTACGCAGGAGTTATCTCTTGCGTACTTACTAAGTGCGCATGAACCAGCACTTAGTCATTTTTTCAAAATCAGAAATCAAAAGAATGTGTGATTTTACTGCGAGTAATGGCCACCACAAAGTCGAAAAACATGTTTAGGACCTATGGGACTAAAACCAACACCAAAATCGGGCTAAAACCTGGTCATTTTGACCTAACCTTGGTCCGACGGTAACCCACGGTCAGTCAATGGGTCAAAATCGAAATCAACTAATGTTAAGGACATATTAGGAGTTAATAATGGTCGATTGATGATTATAAACTTGTTTTAGGTCTTGATTTAACTCAAAAACATCCAAAATTGGTTTAAATTTCATCACCAAAACCCTAGGTTCTTAAGTTCAAGAAATCGGTCCAAAATTTGATGATTAACAGATGGAATGGTCCAAGATTCTCACCAAATGTTAGTAAGCTGAAGATGAAACTATGACAGGGATGAAAAATCATTTAGGAACACATGAAATTTTTTAGTGAAATTGAGTAGGGAGTATACAACAGTGTTGAGTTTTTGAAAAGATGATACTGATGAAAAATGACTAACAGTTGCTTATATACCCCACACACCATGGTCTTGCGCACTTAACAAGTACGTAGAGACCAGTGTTCACTCCAAGTTCAACTCAAGTTATGAAGGATGTCAAGTCTAATAGCGAACCGGATATGAACGTTCAATCATGAGATTTTCTAAAACAAATCATGGAGGTTAAACACAAATATTTTTTTGTTTTTCTTAAGTTTTTGAGAAACTGTACTTCAAATCTTTTTGACACACATTTTTTTTAAGATAATTGAACTGTACCCAAACTTAAAATCTTTTTGAGCTTTTCTGAATAAAGATAATAGGTACAAGATTCAGATCCTAATATACAGGATTATACAAACAAGCTATTTTTGATCAAAATCATGAGTAAGGGATCATATCAGGCTAAGATAAGCAAATAAATGATACTAAATAAACATTAAAGAATATGGGATCATGTCTTGGATTACTGTTTATTCATACGTAATATACAACATAAGCAAGTTAAATTAAGTTAGCAATATTATAAGATTTGAAACTATAAGCATTTTTGCATCACATTCTTGTGAGTCAAGGTATGAATTATAAGCCTACAACTTGTACCCCATAGTTATGCAACTGGAATTTAAATTGTACTATCTCAAGGCATCTAAGATTTTCCCAATAATTTTCATAGTTTCCATAATGAAGTTACACCATCTAGCAAAGAAAAATCAAACAGAATCCATAAAGATTATCAGGAATCATAAGATTCAGAATCGAGTGATTCATTTGTCTTGGTTTGAAAGGATATCTTCTTTGAATATCAGTTTGATGATTCAGGATAATATATATGGTGTCTAAGGATTAAGGTAAGTGGATCCAACTTTTATCTAGATTTGATTTTAATGAATCAGGAATGATCCAAGGGTTAATATATGCTTAATGGTTGATGTCAAGACATATCTTGGTTCAATTTCTCATTGCATAATTGTGAGTATGGGCAGTGAAATGAACCAAAAAATTGTGCTAAAGACAACCCGAAATTGGTCTCATATAAAAATCATTGCCAAAAGCTTACATCCTATATCTGATAATGATCTTGATCATTCTTTCACACAAACACATGCAGACATGGGTTCAAATCATAGTTGTAGTATATAGATTTAGTTTTCACACTACTAATTATTCAAAAACGCTTATAGGCTACTGACAATTCAAAGTACTTGCATATATTCAAATTAGCAACAGAAAACAATTAAAAACAACCAAGCATGACGCAATCATTTCCCATATGTGCAATCTAAGACGTTTAGATCATTTACTGATGTACTATCATTTTCTTTATTCACAAATGACTTTGAAATTTTCTTAATTTTCTATTTTTTTTGGATTTTCCTGAAATATTTTGAAAATGTAACAAACTGTACAAAGTTAAAAAGAAATAAACTTTAACTTCCATGAAAATATTTTGATTTGAAAAAGAATTTTCACTCAGGATTGAACATTCCTATCATGTTGATGAGATGTTTAAACCGGATACGATCAAACGCCTTAGTGAAAAGGTCTGCAAAGTTTTCATCCGTGTGAACTTTTATAACTTCAACTAAGTGCTTTTCAGCCCAATCACGGATGAAGTGGTGATGAATCTCAGTGTGTTTAGTTTTATAATATTTCACTAGGTTGTTTGTGATGGATATGGTGGCATTGTTGTCAATGAATAATGGAGTTCCAGTGTAGTTTAAGCCATAGTTTCTCAATTGTTGCTGGATCCACATTATCTGAAACCAACAGCTTGCAGTAGTAATGTACTATGCTTCACATGTTGAGACAGAAACCGTTGACTGCTTCTTGCACTGCCAGGAGACCAGCATGTCTCTTAGGAATTGACATCCACCTGAAGTTGATTTTCTATCGAGGTTACAACCGCCATAATCAAATCGGTATAGGCTTTGAATTCAAAGGAGTGTCGCTTGGAGTACCAAAGACCCAATCGGTGTTTCCCTTTCAGGTATCTGAATATTCTCTTTACAACTATCAAATGATATTCCTTCGGTTGTGACTGAAACCTTGAGCAAAAGAATACGACAAACATTATGTCGGGCCTTGAAGCTGTGAGATACATGAGAGATTTGATCATCCCATGGTACAATTTATAGTTTACATCCTTTCCATCTTTGTCTGGATGCAAACCGTGATTGACCAGGATCGGTGTGCCATAAGTACTATAATCATTCATTTTGTATTTTGACAAAATGTCTTGTACATACTTTGTTTGATGTAGATAAATGCCATCATCCCTTTGACTGACTTGCAGAACCAAGAAAAATGACAGTTCACCCATGTTTCTCATTTTAAACTTAGAGTTCATCACTCTTTCGAATTCCCTACACATCTCTTCATTGGTAAACCCAAATATAATGTCGTCGATATACACTTGCACAAGTAGAATATCACCTCATACTTTTCGTATGAAGTGAGTCGAGTCAATTTGTCCACGATCGAAACCATTGGACAATAGATGTTTTGATAATGTCTCATACCATGCCCGAGGTGCTTGATGAAGACCATAAAGTGCTTTATGCAATTTATACACTTTATTGATATTATGCGGATCTTAAAAACTTAGAAGTTGAGTGACATAGTCTTCTTCATGAACATTTACATATATGAAAGCACTATTTACATCAAGTTGATAGACCTTGAAGCCGGAAAAGGAGGCATAAGCCAGAAACAGTCGAATGGCTTCAAGTCTAACAACTAGGGCATATACTTCAGTTTAATCCAAACCCTCTTGTTGATAAAAAAATCTGAGCAACCAACCTTGCTTTATTCTTCACTACAACGTGTCGATCACCCGTTTTGCATTTGAATGGTTCCAATTGGATGCATATCTTTTTGAAGGTCAACCAGATCCCACACGTGCAACTTTTGGAATTGAGACAGTTCTTCGTGCATCGCCTCAATCCAGCAGTTTTCAGTGAGAGCCTCTTTCACATTCTTCGGCTGCATTTGGGATACGAATGCAGCATGAAAACATGTTTCCATGATACATGTGTCAAGTATCTCAGCATACAAACTGGTGTTCTCGGCAATCGTTCTATGACGAGTTTGAACACCGGTATGAAGATGACCAATAATGTTTTCCATTGGATGATTCTTATGCACTCTCGTCTCTGGTACATGTGGCATTGGAATCGGGAGTTACAATAGGTACAGTTGCACGGGTTGAGAAATTTGAGTCATCACCGCCACTACAGTACTCGTACAAATTGGCAGCATCTTCGGCAGACAAATCATGAAGGTCGAAAGACTTGAATAGAACATCAAAATCGAATCCCCATGATGGACTTGTAGGTTCTGGTGGAGTGCTGTGTTTACTACAATCCACTTCGAACCATTCTTCAACTGAGCATGCTCCTATATTGTACACTCTCTTGCAGGGTGAGTTGGCAACATATCCTAAGAAGATGCCTTCTATCCCTTTAGCATGAAATTTGGATTTCCAATCTTTGTACTTTAACAATAAGGAATAGGGACTACAAAACGGAACTAGGTAGTCAAGATTGGGAGGTATACTGTTGATCAGCTCATAACAGGTTTTGTTGTGTCTTTTGAGCACCAGAACTCTATTCAAAACATGAAAGGCTGTGTTGACTGCTTCCGCCCAGAATGTCACCGAAAGTTTAGCGTCTGATAGCATCGTCCTTGCAGTTTCAATAAGAGTTCTGTTCTTCCTTTCTGCAACTCCATTCTGCTAGAATGTGTCTTCCTGTTCTAGAGTAGAATCATTTTGCTCTTAGAGAGAGCATGGCATAGGATTGCTGTATCCATTTATCCTAGATCATCTAGATGAAAACATTCCAGATCTTCCTTGATAAAGGACATATTGCTTGAGTTTCAGAGACAAAGGCAGCAGAAGTTGAGGTTTGAGGCGGGGCTTCAAGAAGAAATGGTGAGTTGTTTGATTGAGAGGTTGGAGTCTGGGGATGAGTGACAATGGGAGGGTAGTAGTTGCTTGAACTAGGAACTGAGTGGTTAGAGTGAAGTGCAGAGGAAGTGGTGGTGGATGATGAGGTTGTTGAGTAACTTGAGCTTCTCTCTTTAGCTTGAATCTTTTCTAATTCATAGGTTTTCAGCATGCCAAATAGCTCAGTCATCTGCAGCGTCTTTAAATTTTCAGTTCTTCTGATTGACACGGTGTAAAGTGTCCAGCCGCTTGGAAGAGACCTGATGAACTTCTTGAGAATGTCTTCATTCTCCAGCTTCACTTTTGAGCACTGTAGCTCTCCCACAAGATAGGTGTACCTGTTATACAACACAGTAAGAGACTCACCTTGTTGCCAGACAAAGTTCTCGTATTGTAGCTTTAGAATGTCTCTTCTAATTTTCTTTCACTTCTTCTGACCAAGCAAACATCTTTTCAAGAGCCTCCCATAGCTCCTTGGCAGTCTTGTATCCTCTGAAGTTGTGAAATACTTCATTTGGCAAGCACATCTGAATGGCTCCCAAGGCTTTGAAGTCTACCTCCATCTTCATGATGTCTTCATCTTAATTCTTTGAGGGTTCTTTGGGGACTGATGGACCTCCGGAATCAGCAGAGGCCACCATATGTACATATGGTCCATCTTTAATGGATCTCCACATCCAATATTCTTGATAGCAGAAGAAACTTTCCATCATGTTCTTCCACATATAATAGTCTTCTCCAGACACCAGTCTTGGTGGTCTGTTGATGCTTCCAGTATCATCAATACCATTATTTTGTGCCATTTTGGATTTGTGATATATGGTGTCTTAGCAAAGAGATAGTATTGAATAGAACCGGAGAGTGATTAAACAAGTGTGGGTTTATTTAATCTGAGAGCCAAAGCTCTGATACCACTTGTAGGATCGGTGAATACAAGATGGTTCTATTCTAATTGAGATTGGCGAAAACAATCACAACTAAGCAATATAAACAAGTAAACACAAAGATTACTAATAAATGCAATTTGTATTAAGGTTCAATGGTTACAAGATTACAGAGAAAACTCTAAGAAAAGCACACTTGTACAATGAACAAATACACTACTTATATAGTAACTTAGAATCAAGTCAGACCCTTGATTCTAACGATCTGATCAAACATAAGCCGTTGATCTTGTATACTAGAAGCTATACTACAAGTTAAGACAACAAATACTACAAAAGTTAACTTTAATCAAACGTCTTCTTTGGAATCATTGCTTGGATACTTGGAAGGAGAGCGTTGTTGTCATTTATTGTCTGCACTAGTAACATTCTTTATGCATATGATGTGTCAGAGTTGCAACAAAAAGTTGTCAGTAGTAATGGTGATGCTTTTCATATGCCAATCAACAACAAAGATTGATCTTCAGCTGATATGGCTATCAACAGCATGGTTGATGATCTGCCGCAAGACTAAACTATCCAAAGCTGCTGATGATTTGCCTATCAGCAGCATCAAGTGCTTGATGCTGCTGAGAAGCCTATCAACAGTAACTCTGGTCTTCAGCAGATAAGGCTGTCCGCAGCACAGTTGTTAATCAGCAGGAGAACAACTATCCGCAGTAAACAAGCTTATCTTTGTTAGGGTTGAAGTGATTTTTGATCTCTAGCATATCTTCCACCTTCATTCTCAGGCTCATGAGTTTCACCCAGTTCCGTCATTCTTCTAAGATCAGAATCAGGGAGCTGCATCACCTCATCAACAATTTTATAGATTGATCTTTTTACTTTTGCCCTCCCCGTGAAGACTTCAAACCATTGATCTTGATTATTGTAGAACCAATTAACAATTTCTCTTGAATCTTCTGGTTTGGTTTTCTTCTTGGGGGGGGGGGGGGCTGTTGATGAGGAGGAGTTGGGTGGTAGGATTTGAACTTTTGGTTGGAGAGGAGGGGGAGTGGAAGGTTGTTGGATAGAGGAAGTAGTTGATGAGGGAGTAGGCTTGGGTTTCTTTTGTTTTCTGTCATCAGCTTGAGTAGTTACCCTTTTCTTTGAGCCTGTCTTCCCCAATCTTTCTTCATCTTCCTTCTATACATTGAAATACAAGGCTTGTAGGTTCATAAAGCTGATTAGACCTAGTCTTTCTCCACTATCTCCTCTAGCCTTCAAGAAGTTTATCATAGCCTTCCTATCTTCATGGGTCCTTATGTTAAATGCAATGGTCTTTTTGGAATTTTGTTTGGCTTTTTCTTCTTTTTCAGCTCTTTTCTTGTTTGCCAATTGACCTTGCTGACCCATGAAAGCTCTGTAGATTTCTTTATTTGATAATTTCTCAAGGTAGTCTGCATCCTCACCTTGAGAAATCAGAGCTTCTGTCCACTCCTCTTTCATTTCTTTGGCTAGTTCAGTGCCAGTTATCCTGAACTTAGCCTCTTCTTTTATTCTCTTTTCAATTTCTTCTTCTTCTTCTTCTTCTTTATTGAGTTGTTCCTGCAGTTGATGAGCTAGAGCTTCATCTTCTTGTAATTGTGTAGCCGCATGAATTTGAACTTTCAAAGCATCCAGTTGCCTAGCAAACAACTAGATCTGTTGTTCCCTGAGGAGAATGACAATTTTTCTTTCTTCAATCTTTCTAATCTCAACCATCTCCTCTTCTTCTCTTTCTCTTCTTCTCTTCTCTTTTTTTCCCCTTTCCTTTTCAATTCTTTCTTCTTCTTCTTCTTCTTCTATCATGATGCCCTTCCCCTTGTCTTCGTTGGATGCCTCTGCTTCAGCTTCGTGGATCACAACAGCAGATGTAAGATATGTTGTTGGGATCTCAGCTTCAGCTTCATTGGCAAGCTGAGGAACAGACACAGATGAAGGGACTGCTTCAATCTCTTCCTTTTCCCATCCAGTCCCATGTATAGCTTTGAAGGCCTCTTTGACATTCTTAGCAGCCACTTTTCTTGACTCTACTACTGCACTCAGTATGACAGTTGGTGAGGAGGGAAGGGATAGATCTGAGTCAAAATCATCCATTGCAAGCCAACCATCCTTTTCATGAAAAGCTTTCATAATCCTGATCGTTTCTTGACTTTCTAAAGAGTTGATGTTGCAGATGTGGGTCCTGAGCTCAAAGACCTTATGTAGGAAATCTGGATTGAGAAGCAGGATCTCTTGAATGTTGTTGATTGTGAAAGATGATCCATCACATAAGAAGAACTGAAGCCAGAGGACCCAGTGCTTGACCATCCTTGCACTTCCAGGCCCCTAACCATTTCATTGTAGAAGAATCTTCTCCAACATAAAACTTGTTCTTTTGTTAAAGCACTGCTCCTTATCAAGTCAAATCTTGGAGCCAGTCTTTGTTGTGATGTTGTTGAAGAATCTAAAATATGTTTAGGATAGGCCACCCTGTTTGCTTCTTCTAGAAACCATTCAAACCGGGGCAGATTATCCTCCATCATGACATAGAACATATTGATTGCAAGTTCTGCTGAGAGATTTATGGAAGTGTTGATGCATCTTGATAAGTACAGTTCAAGAACCTAAAGTGGATTCAGTGTATTTCAATTTAGCTCTTCTATTCCACCAAATTCCCGTCCAATCCAGAATCTCTCAGATAGACCATCATTCCCCCAAGCTCGAATAGAGTCAAACTCTAGCTTATGTGCAGTCAGCGTGAAGTGAGCGGCAATGGTCTGTCTTGATATATTTGCAGCAGCTGGATGTATGCTAAATGATAAAGGTGTGTCTTCATCTTGACTTTCATTCTTCAACACCTTATCAACAACTCTGACAACTAACTTCCAATCCTTAGAGATATCTTCCTCTTCATCTACTGAGTCTGGAAAGTCATGGATTTGAACAAAATCAGGTTTGAAGAGAGTACTTTGAAAGGCAGCCTGCTCTTGTATCCATTCATCAAGGCTGTCAGCATCATCTTCAGTAGTAACTATCTCCCTCTTTTTGGTTGCATCAGTGCACAGAGTTTCATCTGTTTGAGTGCCCACTGATACAAGGGAAAGAGTAGTCACTGGAGGGCATTGATGGCTTCATACATAGAGACTTTGGTGCTGTAGTTTGGACACTTCAGCCTCTAGCATTGCCACCGTCAATTCCATGTTTTGAAGTTTTAGTCTGTCCTCATCCACAGTTGTGGAATCCTTGGAACTAGATGGGGCCTTAGGCCTAGCCTCTACATCCCCATCACCCTAGTTTTCTTGGCACTTGGGATTCCTCTAAGTGAAGATTGTTTCAAGAGAAACATCCTCACTGAGAGTTGCCGTGGTTGGGGACTTAATGATATTATCACTGTCCTCTTGGTCATTGGATGTACCAGTAGTAGTGACAGCCCTTTCCACATTCACTCTATCATCACTCCCAGAGTGAAATTTCTTAGGTGATGAACTTGGGCTGTGTACATTAGCAGCCAAGTCAATCAATACCTCTGATATAGTGGTAGTTGAAGAAGGTATATCATCTTGACTAGGTGCCTCTGCACTTAAGTTCAGAGAAGAAAAATAATGAAAAGGATCAGAGGGTTGTTCTATGGATCCGGAATGTGATCATGATCCTGATAAAGAAGCTTCCAAGGAAGTCTCTCTAGTAATTTGGCTATCCCTTTTGATATTCTCATCAGAATGTTGGGATTCTGAATGAGGGCTTTTAGGTTAGGATTAGGCCTATGAGACAATAATAGAAGGAGTCTTCTTGCTCCTTTTTCTTTTTCTGGTATATTTTGCCTCTACTGGGGCCCTATGTTCCAGTTGGGCAGTGATAACATCCAAAACAGGTGCACGTAGTTTTTGTGCCTGTGCAACCTTAATAGGATGCACAGGGGTTCGAACAATGGAAGCGGTTTGTTGTTCATGTTTTGAAGTGGAGGGTGTGGGATCAATATCAGCTGGGATTGCTGAACTGTTACCCTGGGTACTTTGTATGTTCATCATTGTAGATAACAACGGAACATTGACCCCTGAGAACTTTTTGGAAACAGTTCTCATGCTTTGAAAAATATTATTCTTATGTCCCAGCATAAGGTAGATTCTTGCAGGTTTTGACAGATCTTTTAGCTCATTATTTAAAACTTCCTACAAGAATTTTGGGTACATATAGAATTCCTGCTTTGCACCTTCTTGAAGGTTATATCTCAAACCTTCAAAAATGAGATGTGCAAAGTTGAAACCTTGGCCAGTGACCATACCGTGAACATCAGAGGCGAGAGCGGAACTCACTTGATGCCATCCACTTCTCTTCTGGGATATGCATTGTAGAAGAGTGTGGCATAGAAACTTCCATGGAGGGCCCATCATCGCCTTTTCAATGGTATATTCATTCTGATTTCCAGTGTACCCTATGGATATGCATTGTAGAAGAGTGTGGTATGAAACGGCGGGCCCTCGTCCTGAAGCTTGAGATGTTTTTTGAGAGTAGCTTCGGTGATGATGATGTCTTTGCCGTCTACCGTAGCTTGGATTTGGGTAATCCGTTGTTCGGTAGAGTAGACGACGGTGCTCCAAAAGTCCTCCATATGAGGGATGTATATGGTGGGGTTGACGGTTAGTGCAAAGTATATCTTTGATCGACAAAGAGAATCGAACATATCATTGAACCCCTTGGACTTCTTTCCTTTTACTAGGTATGCAGTGAGATTGTGGTAGGGTGAGAACTTGTCATCGGGCTGGTTTATGTCGACCGCTGCCATTATTGTTGGGTTTGGAGGGAAGGAGGAAGTTTTTTGAAAGGTGGTTAAGTATGGAAGGCTTTGAATGCTGTGAAGGCTTGGGAGAAAATGGTGAGAGTTAGGTTGGAATTGAATGTGAAGAGGTTAAGGAGAAATTTGTGTGGATACTTGGAAGGAGAGCGTTGTTGTCTTTTATTGTCTGTACCAGTAACATTCTTTCTGCATGTTATGTGTCAGAGTTGCAGCAGAAAGTTGTCAGTAGTAAAGGTGATGCTTTTGATATGCCAATCAGCAGCAACGATTGATCTTCAGCAGATATGGCTATCAGCAGCATAGTTGATGATCGGCAGCAAGACTCAACTATCCAAAGCTGCTGATGATTTGCCTATCAGCAGCATCAAGTGCTTGATGCTGCCTAGAAGCCTATCAGCAGCAACTCTGGTCTTCAGCAGATAAGGCTGTCCGCAACAAAGTTTTTCATCAGCAGGAGAACAACTTTCCGCAGCAAACAAGCCTATCCGCAGCAACTTGTTAAAACTGTGGAGTCCGCAGCAGTTGTACTTAGAGAATTTTGTAGCCATCAGTCTTTATATCTACATCTTTCTTAACTTGCTTTATGGTTTTGAAACCTCCATAGAGCATCAATTTTAGTTTATTATTTGACTCAATCGTATCAGATTCAGTTAAAATGCAATTATCAAGATCAGTGACAATGTTTTTCTCAATTTTATGTTCGTCAATCAACTCCTCTGAGACAACACCCTCAGCTTTGGTGTTCTCGGAGCCTTCATCAGAAGCTGAACTAGCCTTACATGTAGAATCATCCTTGTTAGATGAATCATCTTGACTACAGGACTTATCAAGACATAACAAATCAATGTTAACCACACAGTTGACAAACTTTCCGCTTACTGGTGGAGGAATGGCAGTAGTACCTAAACCTAATCCACTCACTTGCCTTGCTACACATACGTTGTGCTCCACCACAAAGAGAGAATTTTTCAACTTCTTAATTTGTCACTTAACTGCAAGATCTCATTTTGCAGTCTGGCAATTTCAACATTCCACTTCTCCAACCCTTTGTAGGCAACGTCCAAATGAAACTATTGTTCACTGATTTTAATTGAAAAATCATGTCTTTCCTTCTTGAGAGTTTCAATTTAATCTTAAAAACGTTTTTCATTTTCTTTGTAATTTAAAGCTCCAGTACGTAGGGGTTCGAGTTGATCTTGAATTCGATCATTCTCTTCCTTCAATCTCAAACATTTAGAACAAGAAATGACAGAAAAAGAATTAGAATCTACCATAGTTGATGAGTTGGATGCCTCTCCAATAGCCATGAGGGCAAGTGTAGATGTAGATTCTCGTTGGTCAGCTTTAGATGCTTCCCTTTCTTCTACTTCCAACATCTCAACAATCTAAGCCATCAGACCCATTTGAGTTTGAGCAAGTATGGCATCTTCTAGACGAACACCGCAATCAAAGCTATTCTTTTGTTGATCCACTAAAGCACTGGAGGTTCCACCTTGACTCTGATTGCGGTTGTTCTGATTGTTGTACCCTTGGTTGTTTCCCTGGCTTGGTCTAGCGAATCCCAAAGCTGGTGCTTTATCCTTCTGACATTCCCTTGCGAAATGTCCAAAGTTTTAACATTTGTAGAACTTAGCTTTGGATTTATCAAATCTAACCTTGGCATTTGAATGCCCACCAATAAACTTCCTGCATGTTCTATTTAGAAAATGCTTTGCCCTTCTTAAGATCGTGGCCATATTCCATTGAATATCCATGTCCCCCATGTCGTCTGGGTCCACCTGATTAAAGTCTTCCTCAATGGTCTCAGGATCCATTAGCTTCCCACCAATGAAGTTCTCGTAGGCTAGCATACAAGAAGAGAACAATGCCACGTGATTTTCAGCATATTGTTGTGCAAGTTTTCTCAACCTTTTGTTCCTTCTTCTTCTCTGTGGCTTAGACAGTTTCACCACAGGTTTCTCACCAGTTTGTGTACTACAAGAGGTAGGTACACTGGGTTTAGTTGATTGCTTTTCCAGTTTTGGAACAAATGGTTTAGCCTTAGATTTTGCTTTTGTCTTCACCATAGGTTTCACTGGTGGTTTCACCACATTTGATCTGGAATACTTGGGTTGCTTCACTGATAGTGTCTTAGGAGCAATAACTTGTTGTTGAACAACTTGTTGTTTCCCATGGTTCTTATCAGGACAGTTCACCAAGATGTGACCGGCCATACCATAGTGAAAGCTTTTTTTTGTAAGTCCTTCTGCAAGGATTTGACTCAGCTTGATGAGTACCAGGAGTTGTTTGATGAACATTACAAGCATCCTGTGATTGACCTGATTTAGATTTGTCATTTTGGTGGTAATATTTATCAAGGTTTTTTTAAAAATTATACCAAAATGATTAGCAAATGCTTCTTTCTTAACTTGCTTTATGGTTTTGAAACCTCCATAGAGCATCAATTTTAGTTTATTATTTGACTTAATCGTATCAGGTTCAGTTAAAATGCAATTATCACGATCAGTGACAATGTTTTTCTCAATTTTATTTTCTTCAATCAACTCCTCTGAGACAACACCCTCAACTTTGGTGTTCTCGGAGCCTTCATCAGAAAAGAACTCCTCATCAGAAGCTGAACGTGCCTTACATGTAGAATCATCCTTGTTAGATTAAATCATTTTGACTAGAGGACTCATCAAGACATGACAAATCAATGTCAACCACACCGTTGACAAACTTTCCGCTTACTGATGGAGGAATGGCATTAGTACCTAAACCTAAGCCACTCACTTGCCTTACTACAGATTCGTAGTGTTCCACCACAAAGCGAGAATTTTTCAACTTCTCAATTTTGTCACTCAACTACAAGATCTCATTTTGCAGTCTAGCAATTTCAACATTCCACTTCTCCAACCATTTGTAGGCAACTTCTAAATGAAACTGTTGTTCACATATTTTAATTGAAAAATCATGTCTTTCCTTTTTAAGAGTTTGAATTGAATCTTTAAAACATTTTTCATTTTCTCTATAATTTAAACCTGCAGTACGTAGGGGTTCGGGTTGATCTTGAATTCGATCATTCTCTTCCTTCAATCTCAAACATTTAGACCAAGAAATAACATAAAAAGAATTAGAATCTACCTTAATTGGTGGCAAGTGCCTCTCTAATAGCTATGAGGGCAAGTGTAGATGTAGATTTTCGTTGGTCAGCTCCAGATGCTTCCCTTTCTTCTACTTCTAACATCTCAACAATCTCAGCCATCAGACTCATTTGAGTTTGAGCAAGTATGGCATCTTCTAGACGAACAACGCAATCAAAGCTATTATCCGGTTGCTCCACTAAAGCACTTGACGTTCCACCTTGACTCTGATTGCGGTTGTTCTGATTGTTGAACCCTTAGTTGTTTCCCCGGCTTGGTCTGGCGAATCCCGAAGCTGGTGCTTTATCCTTCTGACATTCCCTTGTGAAATGTCCAAAGTTTTAGCATTTGTAGAACTTAGTTTTGGATTCATCAAATCCAACTTTGACATTTAAATGCCCACCAATAAACTTCTTTCATGTTCTGTTTAGAAAATGCTTTGCCATTCTTAAGATCGTGGCCATATTCCATTTAATATCCATGTCCTCCATGTCATCTGGATCCACCTGATTAAAGTCTTCCTCAATGGTCTCAGGATCCATTAGCTTCCCATCAATGATGTTCTCGTAGGCTAGCATACACGAAGAGAACAATGCCACGTGATTTTCAGCAGATTGTTGTGCAAGTTTTCTCAACCTTTTGTTCCTTCTTCTTCTCTGTGGGTTAGACAGTTTCACCACAGGTTTCTCACCAGTTTGTGTACTACAAGAGGTAGGTACACTGGGTTTAGTAGATTGCTTTTCCAGTTATGGAACAAATGGTTTAGCCTAAGATTTTGCTTTTGCCTTCACCATTGGTTTCACTGGTGGTTTCACCACATTTGATCTGGAATTCTTGGGTTGCTTCACTGATAGTGTCTTAGGAGCAATAACTTGTTGTTGAACAACTTGCTTTTTCCTTGGTTCTTATCAGGATAGTTCACCAGGATGTGACCGGCCATACCATAGTGAAAGCAAGCTCGTTTTTTTTGTAAGTCCTCATGTAAGGTTCTCAGGTTTTGGATGCCGAGGACTCAGCTTGATGAGTACCTGGAGTTGTTTGATGAACATTACAAGCATCCTGTGATTGACCTGATTTAGATTTGTCATTTTGGTGGTAATATTTATCAAGGTTTTTTTAAAAATTATACCCAAATGATTAGCAAATGTTTCTTTCATAACTTGCTTTATGGTTTTGAAACCTCCATAGAGCATCAATTTTAGTTTATTATTTGACTTAATCGTATCAGGTTCAGTTAAAATGCAATTATCACGATCAGTGACAATGTTTTTCTCAATTTTCTTTTCTTCAATCAACTCCTCTGAGACAACATCCTCAACTTTGGTTTTCTCGGAGCCTTCATCAGAAAAGAACTCCTCATCAGAAGCCGAACGAACCTTACATGTAGAATCATCCTTGTTAGATTAAATAATTTTGACAAGAGGACTCATCAAGACATGACAAATCAATGTCAACCACACCGTTGACAAACTTTCCTCTTACTGATGGAGGAATGGCATTAGTACCTAAACCTAAGCCACCCACTTGCCTTACTACAGATTCGTAGTGTTCCACCACAAAGCAAGAATTTTTCAACTTCTCAATTTTGTTACTCAACTACAAGATCTCATTTTGCAGTCTGACAATTTTAACATTCCACTTCTCCAACCATTTGTAGGCAACTTCTAAATGAAACAGTTGTTCACATATTTTAATTGAAAAATCATGTCTTTAATTCTTAAGAGTTGCAATTGAATCTTTTAAACGTTTTTCATTTTCTCTGTAATTTAAACCTGCAGTACGTAGGGGTTCGGGTTGATCTTGAATTCGATCATTGTCTTCCTTCAATCTCAAAAATTTAGACCAAGAAATGACAGAAAAAGAATTAGAATCTACCTTAGGTGATGAGGTGGATGCCTCTCCAATAGCCATGAGGGCAAGTGTAGATGTAGATTTTTGTTGGTCAGCTCAAGATGCTTCCCTTTCTTCTACTTCCAACATCTCAACAATCTCAGCCATCGGACCCATTTAAGTTTGAGCAAGTATGGCATCTTCTAGACGAACATCGCAATCAAAGCTATTGTCTTGTTGATCCACTAAAGCACTGGACGTTCCACCTTGGCTCTGATTGCGGTTGTTCTGATTGTTTGTTTCCCTGGCTTGGTTTGGCGAATACCGAAGGTGGTGTTTTATCCTTCTGACATTCCCTTGCGAAATGTCCAAAGTTTTGACATTTGTAGAACTTTGCTTTGGATTTATCAAATCCAACCTTGGCATTTGAATGCCCACCAATAAACTTCCTGCATGTTTTGTTTAGAAAATGCTTTGCCCTTCTTAAGATCGTAGCCATATTCCATTGAATATCCATGTCGTCTGGATCCACCTGATTAAAGTCTTCCTCAATGGTCTTAGGATCCGTTAGCTTCCCACCAATGAAGTTCTCGTAGGCAAGCATACAAGAAGAGAACAATGCCACGTGATTTTCAGCAGATTGTTGTGCAAGTTTTCTCAACCTTTTGTTCCTTATTCTTCTCTGTGGCTTAGACAGTTTCAACACATGTTTCTCACCAGTTTGTGTACTACAAGAGGTAGGTACACTGGGTTTAGTAGATTGCTTTTCCAGTTTTGGAACAGTTGGTTTAGCCTTGATTTTGCTTTTGCCTTCACTGGTGGTTTCACCACATTTGATCTGGAATTCTTGGGTTGCTTCACTGATAGTGTCTTAGGATTAATAACTTGTTGTTGAACAACTGGCCGTTTCCCTTGGTTCTTATCAGGACAGTTCACCAGGATGTGACCGGCCGTACCATAATGAAAGCAAGCTCGATTTTATTTGCAAGTCCTCCTATATGGTTCTCGGGTTTTGGACGCCGAGGACTCAGCTTGATGAATACCAGGAGTTATTTGATGAACATTACAAGCATCCTGTGATTGACCTGATTTAGATTTGTCATTTTGGTGGTAATATTTATCAAGGTTTTTCTTGAAAATTTTACCCAAATGATTTGCAAATGCTTCTTTCTTAAATTGCTTTATGGTTTTGAAACCTCCATAGAGCATCAATTTTAGTTTATTATTTGACTCAATCGTATCAGGTTCAGTTAAAATGCAATTATCACGATCAGTGAAATTGTTTTTCTCAATTTTATTTTCTTCAATCAACTCCTCTGAGACAACACCCTCAACTTTAGTGTTCTCGGAGCCTTCATCAGAAAAGAACTCCTCATCAGAAGCTGAACCAGCTTTACATGTAGAATCATCCTTGTTAGATTAAATCATTTTGACTAGAGGACTCATCAAGACAAGACAAGTCAATGTCAACCACACCGTTGACAAACTTTCCGCTTACTGATGTAGGAATGGTATTAGTACCTAAACCTAAGCCACTCACTTGCCTTACTACATATTCGTAGTGTTCCACCACAAAGCGAGAATTTTTCAACTTCTCAATTTTGACACACAACTGCAAGATCTCATTTTGCAGTTTGGTAATTTCAACATTCCACTTCTCCAACCATTTGTAGGCAACGTCCAAATGAAACTGTTGTTCACTGATTTTAATTGAAAACTCAATTCTTTCCTTCTTAAGAGTTTCAATTGAATCTTTAAAACGTTTTTCATTTTCTTTGTAATTTAAACCTGCAGTACGTAGGGGTTCGGGTTGATCTTGAATTCGATCATTCTCTTCCTTCAATCTCAAACATTTAGGCCAACAAATGACAGAAAAAGAATTAGAATCTACCTTAATTAATGAGCTGGATGCCTCTCCAATAGCTATGAGGGCAAGTGTAGATGTAGATTTTCGTTGGTCAGCTCCAGATGCTTCCCTTTCTTCTACTTCCAACATCTCAACAATCTCAGCCAGAGTTTGAGCAAGTATGGCATCTTCTAGATGAACACCGCAATCAAAGCTATTGTCATGTTCATCCACTAAAGCACCTGACGTTCCACCTTGACTCTGATTGCGGTTGTTCTCATTGTTGAACCCTTGGTTGTTTCCCTAGCTTGGTCTGGCGAATCTCGAAGCTGGTGCTTTATCCTTCTAACATTCCCTTGCGAAATGTCCAAAGTTTTGACATTTGTAGAACTTAGTTTGGATTTATCAAATCCAACATTGGTATTTGAATGCCCACCAATAAACTTCCTGCATGTTCTGTTTAGAAAATGCTTTGCCCTTCATAAAATTGTGGCCATATTCTATTGAATATCCATGTCCTCCATGTCGTCTGGATCCACCTGATTAAAGTCTTCCTCAATGGTCTCAGGATCCGTTAGCTTCCCACCAATGAAGTTCTCGTAGGCAAGCATACAAGAAGAGAACAATGCCACGTGATTTTCAGCAGATTGTTGTGCAAGTTTTCTCAACCTTTTGTTCCTTCTTCTTCTATGTGGCTTAGACAGTTTCACCACAGGTTTCTCACCAGTTTGTGTACTACAAGAGGTAGGTACACTGGATTTAGTAGATTGCTTTTCCAGTTTTGGAACATATGGCTTAGACAGTTTCACCACAGGTTTCTCACCAGTTTGTCAACCACACCATTGACAAACTTTCCGCTTACTGGTGGAGGAATGGCATTAGTAACTAAACCTAAGCTACTCACTTGCCTAACTACAGATTCGTAGTGTTCCACCACAAAGCGAGAATTTTTCAACTTCTCAATTTTGTCACTCAACTGCAAGACCTGATTTTGCATTCTGGCAATTTCAACATTCCACTTCTCCGACCCTTTGTAGGCAACGTCCGAATGAAACTGTTGTTCACTGATTTTAATTGAAAAATATTGTCTTTCCTTCTTAAGAGTTTCAATTGAATCTTTAAAACTTTTTTCATTTTCTTTGTAATTTAAACCTGCAGTACATAGGGGTTCGGGTTGATCTTGAATTCGTTCATTCTCTTCCTTCAATCTCAAACACTTAGACCAAGAAATGACAGAAAAAGAATTAGAATCTACCTTAGTTGATGGGCTGGATGCCTCTCCAATAGCCATGAGGGTAAGTGTAGATGTAGATTTTCGTTGGTCAGCTCCAGATGCTTCCCTTTCTTCTACTTCCAACATCTCAACAATCTTAGCCATCAGACCCATTTGAGTTTGAGCAAGTTTGGCATCTTCTAGACGAACTCCGCAATCAAATCTATTGTCTTGTTGATCCACTAAAGCACTGGATGTTCCACCTTGACTCTACTTGCGGTTGTTCTGATTGTTGAACCCTTGGTTGTTTCCCTGGCTTGGTCTAGCGAATCCTGAAGGTGGTGTTTTATCCCTCTGACATTCCCTTGCGAAATGTCCAAAGTTTTGACATTTGTAGAACTTAGCTTTGGATTTATCAAATCCAATCTTGGCATTTGAACGCCCACCAATAAACTTCCTGCATGTTCTATTTTGAAAATGCTTTGCCCTTCTTAAGATCGTGGCCATATTCCATTGAATATCCATGTCCTCCATGTCGTCTGGATCCACCTAATTAAAGTCTTCCTCAACGGTCTCAGGATCCGTTAACTTCCCACTAATAAAGTTCCTGTACGCAAGCATACAAAAAGTGAACATTGCCACGTGATTTTCAGCAGATTGTTGTGCAATTTTCTCAACCTTTTGTTCCTTCTTCTTCTCTGTGGCTTAGACAGTTTCACCACAGGTTTCTCACCAGTTTGTGTACTACAAGAGGTAGGTACACTGGGTTTAGTAGATTGCTTTTCCAGTTTTGGAACATATGGTTTAGTTTTAGATTTTGCTTTTGCCTTCACTATAGGTTTCATTGGTGGTTTCACCATATTTGATCTGGAATTCTAGGGTTGCTTCACTGATACTGTCTTAGGAGCAATAACTTGTTGTTGAACAATTGGCCGTTTCCCTTGTAAGTCCTCCTGTAAGGTTCTTATCAGGACAGTTCACCAGGATGTGACCGGCCATACCATACTTAAAGCAAGCTCATTTTTTCTTTGTAAGTCCTCCTGTAAGGTTCTCGGGTTTTGGATGCCGAGGACTCAGCTTGATGAGTACCAGGAGTTGTTTGATGAACATTACAAACATCCTGTGATTGACCTGATTTAGATTTCTCATTTTGGTGGTAATATTTATCAAGGTTTTTCTTGAAAATTTTACCCAAATGATTATCAAATTCTTCTTTCTTAACTTGCTTTATGGTTTTGAACCCTCCATAGAGCATCAATTTTAGTTTATTATTTGACTCAATCGTATCAGGTTCAATTAAAATGCAATTATTATGATCAGTGACAATGTTTTTCTCAATTTTATTTTCTTCAATAAACTCCTCTAAGACAACACCCTCAACTTTGGTGTACTCGGAGCCTTCATCAGAAAAGAACTCCTCATCAGAAACTGAACCAGCCTTACATGTAGAATCATCTTTATTAGATTAAATCATTTTGACTAGAGGACTCATCAAGACATGACAAATCAATGTCAACCATCGTTGACAAACTTTCCGCTTACTGGTGGAGGAATGGCATTAGTACCTAAACCTAAGCCACTCACTTTCCTTACTACAGATTCGTAGTGTTCCACCACAAAGCGAGAATTTTTCAACTTCTCAATTTTGTCATTCAACTACAAGATCTCATTTTGCTGTCTGGCAATTTCAACATTCCACTTCTCCAACCCTTTGTAGGCATCGTCCAAATGAAACCGTTGTTCACTGATTTTAATTGAAAAATCATGTCTTTCCTTCTTAAGAGTTTCGATTGAATCTTTAAAACTTTTTTCATTTTCTTTGTAATTTAAACCTGCAGTACATAGGGGTTCAGGTTGATCTTGAATTCGATCATTCTCTTCCTTCAATCTCAAAAATTTAGACCAAGAAATGACAGAAAAAGAATTAGAATCTACCTTAGTTGATGGGCTGGATGCCTCTCCAATAGCCATGAGGGCAAGTGTAGATGTAGATTTTCGTTGGTCAGCTCCAGATGCTTCCCTTTCTTCTACTTCCAACATCTTAACAATCTCAGCCATCAGACCCATTTTAGTTTGAGCAAGTTTGGCATCTTCTAGACGAACACCGCCATCAAAGCTATTGTCTTGTTGATCCACTAAAGCACTGGACGTTCCACCATGACTCTGATTGCGGTTGTTCTGATTGTTGAACCCTTGGTTGTTTCCCTAGCTTGGTCTGGCGAATCCCGAAGGTGGTGTTTTATCCTTCTGACATTCCCTTGCGAAATGTCCAAAGTTTTGACATTTGTAGAACTTAGCTTTGGATTTATCAAATCCAACCTTGGCATTTGAATGCCCACCAATAAACTTCCTGCATGTTCTGTTTAGAAAATGCTTTGCCCTTCTTAAGATCGTGGCCATATTCCACTGAATATCCATGTCCTCCATGTCGTCTGGATCCACCTGATTAAAGTCTTCCTCAATGGTCTCAGGATACGTTAACTTCCCACCAATGAAGTTCTTGTAGGCAAGCATACAAGAAGAGAACAATGCCACGTGATTTTCAGCAGATTGTTGTGCAAGTTTTCTCAACCTTTTGTTCCTTCTTCTTCTTTGTGGCTTAGACAGTTTCACCACAGGTTTCTCACCAGTTTGTGTACTACAAGAGGTAGGTACACTTGGTTTAGTAGATTGCTTTTCCAGTTTTGGAACATATGGTTTAGCCTTAGATTTTGCTTTTTCTTTTCCCTTCACCGTAGGTTTCACTGGTGGTTTCACCACATTTGATCTGGAATTCTTGGGTTGCTTCACTGATAGTGTCTTAGGAGTAATAAGTTGTTGTTGAACAACTGGCCGTTTCCCTTGGTTCTTATCAGGACAGTTCACCAGGATGTGACCAGCCGTACCATAGTGAAAGCAAGCTCGTTTTTCTTTGTAAGTCCTCCTGTAAGGTTCTCGGGTTTTGGATGTCGAGGACTCAGCTCGATGAGTACCAGGAGTTGTTTGATGAACATTACAAGCATCCTGTGATTGACCTGATTTAGATTTCTCATTTTGGTGGTAATATTTATCAAGGTTTTTCTCGAAAATTTTACCCAAATGATTAGCAAATGCTTCTTTTTTAACTTGCTTTATGGTTTTGAAACCTCCATAGAGCATCAATTTTAGTTTATTATTTGACTCAATCGTATCAGGTTCAGTTAAAATGCAATTATCACGATCAGTGATAATGTTTTTCTCAATTTTATTTTCTTCAATCAACTCCTTTGAGACAACACCCTCAACTTTGGTGTACTCGGAGCCTTCATCAGAAAAGAACTCCTCATCAAAAGCTGAACCAGCCTTACATGTAGAATCATCTTTGTTAGATTAAATCATTTTGACTAGAGGACTCATCAAGACATGACAAATCAATGTCAACCACCGTTGACAAATTTTCCGCTTACTGGTGGAGGAATGGAATTAGTACCTAAACCTAAGCCACTCACTTGCCTTACTACATATTCGTAGTGTTCCACCACAAAGCGAGAATTTTTCAACTTCTCAATTTTGTCACTTAACTACAAGATCTCATTTTGCAGTCTGGCAATTTCAACATTCCACTTCTCCAACCCTTTGTAGGCAACGTCCAAATGAAACTGTTGATTTTAATTGAAAAATCATGTCTTTCCTTCTTAAGAGTTTCAATTGAATCTTTAAAACGTTTTTCATTTTCTTTGTAATTTAAAGCTGTAATACGTAGGGGTTCGAGTTGATCTTCAATTCGATCATTCTCTTCCTTCCATCACAAACATTTAGAACAAGAAATGACAGAAAAAGAATTAGAATCTACCTTAGTTGATTAGCTGGAGCCTCTCCAATAGCCATGAGGGCATGTGTAGATGTCGATTCTCGTTGGTCAGCTCCAGATGCTTCCCTTTCTTATACTTCCAACATCTCAACAATCTCAGTCATCAGACCCATTTGAGTTTGAGCAAGTATGGCATCTTCTAGATGAACACCCCAGTCAAAACTATCTTCCTGTTGAACCACTAAAGCACTCGATGTTCCACCTTGACTCTGAATGCGGTTGTTCTGATTCTTGAACACTTGGTTTTTTCCCTGGCTTGGTCTGGTGAATCCCGAAGCTAGTGCTTTGTCCTTCTAACATTCCCTTGCGAAATGTCCAAAGTTTTGACATTTGTAGCACGTAGCTTTGGATTTATCAAATCCAACCTTGGCATTTGAATGCCCACCAATAAACGTACTGCATGTTCTGTTTAGAAAATGATTTTCCCTTCTTAAAATCCTGGCCATATTCCATTGAATATCTATGTCGTCTGGATCCACCTGATTAAAGTCTTCCTCAATGGTCTCAAGATCCGATGACTTAGCTGTGGAAGGCACCCCATAATACATAGAAGGGAACAATGCCACGTGATATTCAGCAATCTTGGCAATAGCAGTCTGGTTAGTTGAAGAGGTAGGGGAAGAATTTCTTGAGGAAGATTGGTTGTGATGGGGTTGGTTGTATCCTGATGCATTGAAACAAGTGTGACCCCCACAATGAGTTATTTTTTCTTCTTCCTGAGGACTCCCAAGAAATAAGGCAATTCCAGTACCCGATGACTTAGCTGTGGAAGGCACCCCATAATACATAGAAGGGTCTTGGATATGAGGTCTTCCAGAGCTATTTTTCTTTCTCAGGTTCATATCATGTGCCTGAACCTTTCCAATTGCTTCTTCAACAGTCATCTCATAGAACTTGGGGTTCTCTCTCAGCAAGGTAGTGTACATGTTAAACCTTGGTGGTAAAGCATCAAGGAATTTCTCTACCAACTCATCATCAGGATACTTAAGTTCATAAGACTTCAGCTCAGTCTGTTGGTGGTAGAATGTAGAGATAATTTCATCAATAGATTCATTCTCTAAGTATCTGAAGCAATCATACTGTTTCCTCAGCAGCTCTTTTTTACTTTTCTTGACATCACTGTTCCCCTCAAACCGCTTCTGAAGGGCCTTCCAAAGATCCTTAGAAGTATCATACCCTCTGAAGTTGTGGAATAGATCTCTAGTTAAATCCATAGTTATGGAACCATGAGCCTTCTTCTCACTGTCCTAATCTTTCTTTTCTTCTTCATCCAGTCTAGGTATAGGTTTGGGAATAGTTTCTTCATGAAACAGATGAGTTGGATGTTTATATCCCTTAAGAATTGGTATCCATAAAGTTGAATCAGTGTATGAGATGTACTCCTTAAAGCGTGCTTTTTAGTTTGAATAATCATTTACATTAAGCAGCTTAGGTGGTTTTTGTGGAGTCCCGAACTCATTGTCATAATTATATAAACTATCGATGTGCTGAAGGTTTGCCATAGTGAAATACTTAGACAAAAGTCAGAAAAACTGCCCAATCTACGCACTTAGAACTGGCCTTGCGCACTTAGGATTAAAGGTTGAGTATTTAAGAATTTCTTCTTCCATACTTAACATGTACGTAGGAAGAGCTGATAAATACGTAGGAGCAAAACTTAAGTACTCTGATACTTGGTCTTCCGTACTTAACAAGTATGCAGGAGCAGTGTACTTTTTGCCAAAATTGGTAAGTACGCAATTCAAATTTTCAACAGCTCCACCAACTTTTTTCGGTCACCAGAAAAATGCTCAAATCATCAAATCTTGAAGTTTTGAACAAATTGATCAAGCCAAAAGGTTAGAAACTTGTTTCTAACAAACCCTTGATGATGAAAACACTCAAACAATCAACAAAAACGTCGGATTTTGAAGGATTTTTGTTTCTAAAATAGCGCTCAAGAGCTACTTCTGTTTTATAACAAAAATCAACAAAATTGGTCACTTTTTCTTGCAAATAAGCTGTAACTTGTGTCGAAAATGCTCCTAACACACTCACAAGACTCGAAATCAGGATCAAATGCTCTGATACCACTTGTAGGTCCCCGGGTGTGTCGGATCGGTTCGTGCGAGTGTGTGACTAGTCGAACCTGGTGCTGAATGCCCGTGACTAGGTGGAGAATCAAACAACACAAGGTAAACCGAAAACAACAACATACTTTAAACTTCATCTATTGATAATCACAGCCGGTTACAAGTTGCAAATGAGCGCGTACATGACAACTACACAAACCAGCTATATATACTAGACCGGTTGCATGCGTACTTAACAAATACGTAGACAATTTATACAACCTGTGCACTTGTAAGTGCGCTTAACAGTTAACAAAAGACTAAACAAGTACAAGTACCTACATACATGTTTACAACTCGATAAACCAATACATACATATACTAAAATACAAATACAAGTACAGAAAGTAGACATATTTTCCCATTACCGATTAAGGTGTCAAGCCTCAAGGTATAAGTGCACTTTTATGCCCTAAATATAGAACTAGTTGGATCTAACACGCATGACTTCATTGATAGACCAACGAGACCCCACAAATTAGATATAAACCCAATATCAACAAGCAATAATACACATCATAATTTTCATGAAAACAAACTGTGTATATCACACGATTATAACATAGTCAATCCAAACAAAGAATAATCTAATTCAAACAGCTATGAATGTTTAGCCTAACATAGTAAATGAAAACAAACATGAATCAGAAGAAAACACAATCATAGAATGAAAGAAAACTATACCGAATAGCAAACCGAATTGATCCACATGCTTATACGCAAACTAAGAGGCCATATCTTCAATCCTTGAGTCTTATAAGGTCGGGATCTTGTCTTCTGCTCTAAATATCTCTTCTTAGCCTCCAAAAGTCGTATCCTTATTCTAGTGGCAGCCATATTGCTTAGATAGGCTCACAATAGGTTCCTGTCTTCGCTCGGAAAATGGGTTGTACGCGTCTTGTACAAGTCGTATGGTCACTAAATGTGTCATGTCTTTAAAATACTCGTACAGCCCGTACCTTATCAAGTTGATGCGGGGTCTTCATACATGTATGAGCCATGCACCAAACGACGTACATGTCGTACTCTTGTCTTCTTGACCTCTTTACTTCACACGTCATTTCCTCAACTTCATAACTGTCACACCCCGCCTCAGGCACCCCCTAAACGTGTGCGAGCCCGATTGGTATCATTGATTTCAGAGTTTTATAAAATATAGCGGAAGTCTTTTTCAAATGGATGGTTTCATTATTCTTTCAACCTCGAGGGTTGTATTTGTAAATATCAAAACTCAGTTGGAAAGCAAAAACCTTGTATTTACTTTATAAACATAGGGTTTCAATACCCTTTCATCTTTGATTACAAAACAGAGTTTGAAATCAAATACATGATGAGCCACTGGAAATATTACAACTCAAGGTTGATCAGTTCCCTAGTCCTATATCTTTTCTTTAGGATTTTCCTTTACACGAGGCCTAAGAATCCCACGTGCATTCCATCCTTTCTTTTCCTGGGCCAGATCTCATGTCTGCCCATATCCTTTTTCATCATATTTTAATCATTACCTAGAAAACATTTTGAAAATAAAACGTCAGCGCGAACACTGGTGAATACAATATCTTGACATAAAATCATTTGGCATAAATAAGTATTAATTTCATAATCACAACTTCATGTTAGTATACAATAGCATCATAGCTTATAACAGCGGACAAGTCTACGCCTCCAAATTTTTATAAGATAAGCACCAACCGCAGTCCGGGAATTTCACCTGTAACCCGTGTATCCCTTGCAAGTTTTACGTATACCTATGGCCTGAATGCTTGTTCGTAGAAGAACGTTGACCATTACTTTGTTAACCTTTATTTGTCCATTTTCGCAAATAAAATATTTGACACATGTTTTTAAAAGAGATAAAGTATTCACCTTTTTGATAGGAATGAGCCTCTAAAGTCCAAAGCTTAAGCTAGCTTCTTCAATTGATTTTTCTAGCGTAACAAACTTTCTACGAGCGTTCCTTCTTAAACGAGCACTACAATGAGCGGGAATCGAATTGGGATCATCGGGGATCGTCTACGGGAGTTCTGGAACAAGTTTTAGAAGTAAAGGACGAGTTTGGGATGAGAAAAATGCTCAACATCGTCCAACTATTTATAGGGGTTAACTAAGTTCCATAGCGGACCGTTATACTTGGGCGTAGCGGTCTGCTACCGCCCTTGCATGCGTCAACGCTACACGTCCGAATCTGATTAGACCGTTCATGGTTTTGCGGCTAGCGGACCGTTACTGCTGGGTGTAGCGGTCCGCCACCAGTACGTGTGGCAAGTTCTGGTGATTTTGCGGCTGGCGAACAGTTACCACCTGGCGTGGCGGTCCACGACGAGTACACATGTCACAATAAGTGACCATTAGTCACTATACACTTGGCTTAACCGAATTCATTGCTTAGCTAACAAGTAGCGGACCGTTACCCAAGTCATGGCGGTCCGCCACCCAACTTTGTATTCTCAGCAGACCATTAGGCTTGACCTTAGCGGTCCGCTAAGGTCTTAAATCCTTAATTTTTCAATTTAAACCGGAACTTTAAGGTAATTACACTTATATTCCCTAGGGTTTACCTTTTTGTCAAATCTTGGACATTTTTGGGGTAGGTGTTACAATAACCTCGTGTTATCCTTCCTTTATTATCAAAACCTACAAATCATGAGAAAACACAATTAAGTACCCATTCTTATTAGATTAGAAACAATCCAAAATAGCGGGAATTATACATGAAATAGATGTGTTATTTTAAACACATGAAACATCTCCACACATGAATCATAAATGTCCCTAAGCAAACTCTCTTACACTAAACAGCACAATCTTTAACCACAAGTTAGTCCATTCCTCGTTCTTAATTTACAAACGAATCCTAAGACTTACACCTTTAACAAGCAATAGGTGGTGAATTTTGAAAACAATGAATCATTTAATCGAACTCAACTCACCTTAAGGTCCAAATGTGTAAAACACACCTCCCTCATAACCATCTCTCGTTTGTAAAATCCAGGCTAGGCAATGCCACACAGTTATCATAAGCTTGTACGTAAATCAACTCTCCACCAAGAACTAAGAGAGATACACCAATCAAGGCGGTTACAATCCGGTGTAGTCTAGTTGGGGACAACTAAACATGAAACTTCCTAACATTACAAGGTGTAAAGCGTGGAGTGTGGAATTGTGGATGTATGAACCACAAACAAAAATGTCTCCAAATGGTATACTAATGTTAATTAAATGGGCTTATCTTATTGCCTGTATTATTAAATGGTATTACTGTTCTAAGAACTCATCAAGATCATCTTCATCCCTTTTTCCCTCCCCTGAAGACTTCAAACCATTGATCTTGATTATTGTAGAACCAATTAACAATTTCTCTTGAATCTTCTGGTTTGGTTTTCTTCGGGGGCTGTTGATGAGGAGGAGCTGGGTGGGAGGATTTGGACTTTTTGGGTAGAGAGGAGGGAGGTCTAGGAGGGGGAGTGGAAGGTTGTTGGATAGAGGAAGTAGTGGATGAGGGAGTAGGCTTGGGTTTCTTTGGTTTTCTATCATCAGCTTGAGTAGTTACCCTTTTCTTTGAGCCTGTCTTACCCAATCTTTCTTCATCTTCCTTCTTTACGTTGAAATACAAGGATTGTAGGTTCATAAAGCTCATTGGACCTAGCCTTTTTTCACTCTCTCCTCTAGCTTTCAGGAATTTTATCATGGCCTTTCTTTCTTCATGGGTCCTTATGTTAAATGCAATGGTCTTTTTGGACTTTTTTTTGGCTTTTTCTTCTTCGTCAACTCTTTTCTTGTTTGCCAATTGACCTTGCTGACTCATGAAAGCTCTGTAGATTTCTTTATTTGACAATTTCTCAAGGTAGTCTGTATCCTCACCTTAAGAAATCAGAGCTTCTGTCCACTCCTCTCTCATTTCTTTGGCTAGTTCAGTGCAAGTTATCCTGAACTTAGCGTATTCTTTTCTTCTCTTTTCAATTTCTTCTTCTTCTTTATTGATTTGTTCCTGCAGCTGATGAGCTAGAGCTTAATCTTCTTGTAAATGTGTAGTTGCATGAATTTGAACTTTCAAAGCATCAAGTTTCCTAGCAAACAACTGGATATGTTGTTCCCTGAGGAGAATGACAGTTTTTCTTTCTTCAATCTTTCTAATCTCAGCCATTACCTTTTCTTCTCTTTCTCTTCTTCTCTTCTCTTGTTTTCACTTTTCTTTTTCAATTCTTTCTTCTTCTTCTGTCATGATACCCTTCCCCTTGTCTTTGTTGGATGCCTCTGCTTCAGCTTCGTGGATCACAATAGCAGATGTAAGAGATGTTGTTGGGATCATAGCTTCAGCTTCATTAGCAAGCTGAGGAACAGACACAGAGGAAGGGACTGCTTTAATCCCTTCCTTTTCCCATTCAGTCCCATGTATAGATTTGAAGGCCTCTTTGACATTCTGAGCAGCCACTCTTCTTGACTCTACTGCTGCACTCAGTATGACAGTTGGTGAGGAGGGAAGGGATAGATCTGAGTCAAAATCATCCATTGCAAGCCAACCCTCATTTTCAAGAAAAGCTTTGATAATCTTGATCATTGCTTGACTTTCTAAAGAGTTGATGTTGCAGATGTGTGTCCTGAGCTCAAAGACCTTATGTAGGAAATCTGGATTGAGAAGCAGGATCTCTTGAATGTTGTTGATTGTGAAAGATGATCCATCACATAAGAAGAACTAAAAGCCAGAGGACCCAGTGCTTGACCATCCTTGCACTTCCAGGCCCCTAACCATTTCATTGTAGAAGAATCTTCTCCAACATAGAACTTGTTCTTCTGTTAAAGCACTACTCCTTATCAAGTCAAATCTTGGAGCCAGACTTTCTTCTGATGTTGTTGAAGACTCTGCAATATGTTTAGGATAGGCCACCCTGTTTGCTTCTTCTAGAAAACATTCAAACCGGGGCAGATTATCCTCCATCAAGACATAGAACCTATTGATTGCAAGTTCTGCGGAGAGATCTGTGGAAGTGTTGATGCAACTTGATAAGTACAGTTCAAGAACCTAAAGTAGATTCACTGTATTCCAATTTAGCTCTTCTATTCCACCAAATTCTCGTCCAATCCAGAATCTCTCAAATAGACCATCATTCCCCCAAGCTACAATAGAGTCAAACTCTAACTTATGTGCAGTCAGTTTGAAGTGAGGGGCAATGGTCTGTCTTGATATATTTGCAGCAGCTAGAAGTATGTTGAATGATAAAGGTGTGTCTTCATCTTGACTTTCATTCTTCAACACCTCATCAACAACTCTGACAACTAACTTCCAATCCTCAAAGATATCTTCCTCTTCATCTAATGAGTCTGGCAAGTCATGGATTTGAACAAAATCAGGTTTGAAGAGAGTACTTTGAAAGGCAGCCTGCTCTTGTATCCATTCATCAAGGCTGTCAACATCATCTTCAGTAGTAACTATCTCCCCCTTTTTGGTTGCATCAGTGCATAGAGTTTCATATGTTTGAGTGCCCACTGATACAAGGGAAGGAGTAGATACCGGAGGGAATTGATGGCTTCATACATAGAGACTTGGTGCTGTAGTTTGGACACTTCAGCCTCTAGCATTGCCACCGTTAATTCCATGTTTTGAAGTTTCAGTCTGTCATCATCCATAGCTGTGGAATCCTTGGAACTAGATGGGCTTTAGGCCTAGCCTCTTCATCCCCATCACCCTGGGATTCCTCTCAGTAAAGAGTGTTTCAAGAGAAACATGCTCACTGAGAGTTGCCGTAGTTGGGGACTTAATGATATTATCATTGTCCTCCTGGTCAATGGATGTACCAGTAGTAGTGATAGCCCTTTCCACATTCACTCTATCATCACTCCCAGAGTGAACCTTCTCAGGTGATGAACATGGGCTAGGTTCATTAGCAGCCAAGTCAATCAATACCTCTGAGATAGTGGTAGTTGAAGAAGGTATATCATCTTGACTAGGTGCCTCTTCACTTAAGTTCAGAGAAGAAAAATAATGCAAGGGCTCAGAGGGTTGTTCCATGGATCCGAAATGTGATCCTGATCCTAATAGAGCTTCCAAGTAAGTCTCTCTAATAATTTGGCTATCCCTTTTTATATTCTCATCAGAATGTTGGGATTCTGAATGAGGGCTTTTAGGTTGGGATTGCGCCTGTGAGATAATAATAGAAGGAGTCTTCTTGCTCCTTTTTCTTTTTCTGGTATATTTTTCCTCTACTGGGTCCAGTTGGGCAGTGATAACATCCAAAACAGGTGTACGTAGTTTTTGTGCCTGTGCAACCTTAATAGGATGCACAGGGGTTCGAACAATGGAAGTAGTTTGTTGTTCATGTTTTGAAGTGGAGGATGTGGGATCAGTATCAGCTGGGATTGCTGAACTGTCACCATGGGTACTTTGTATGTTCATCATTGTAGATAACAATAGAACATTGACCACTGAGAACCTTTTGGAAACAGTTCTCATGCTTTGAAAAATATTATTCTTATGTCCCAGCATAAGGTAGATTCTTGCAGGTTTTGACAGATCTTTTAGCTCATTATTGAAAACTTCCTACAAGAATCTTATGTACATATAGAATGCTTGCTTTGCACCTTCTTGAAGGTTATATCTCAAACCTTCAAAAATGAGATGTGCAAAGTTGAAACCTTGGCCAGTGACCATATCGTGAACAACAGAGGCGAGAGCAGAACTCACTTGATGCCATCCACTTCTCTTCTGGGATATGCATTGTAGAAGAGTGTGGCATAGAAACTTCCATGGATGGCCCATCAACGCCTTTTAAATGGTATATCTTCTGATTTCCAGTGTACCCTATGGATACAAAGGTCCTTATATACTCTTCCCTAGAGTATGAAAAGGCGGGCCCTCGTCCTGAAGCTTGAGATGTTTTCTGAGAGTAGCTTCAGTGACGATGATGTCTTTGCCGTCTACCGTAGCTTGGATTTGGGGAATCCCCTGTTCGGTAGAGTAGACGACAGTGCTCCAAAAGTCCTCCATATGAGGGATGTATATGGTGGGAATGACGGTTAGTGCAAAAGTATATCTTTGATCGACAGAGAGAATTGATCATATCATTGAACCCCTCGGACTTCTTTCCTTTTACTAGGTATGCAGTGAGATTGTGGTATGGTGAGAACTTGTCATCGGGCTGGTTTATGTCGACCTCTGCCATTATTGTTGGGTTTGGAGGGAAGGAGGAAGTTTTTTGAAAGGTGGTTAAGTATGGAAGGCTTTGAATTCTGTGAATGCTTGGGAGAAAATGGTGAGAGTTAGGTTGGAATTGAATGTGAAGAGGTTAAGGAGAAATTTGATTTGTGTTATAACGGCAGATGAGGGAAAAAGCAAAGTTACTTGTACAGTACAACCTCATTCACTTTTCACTGTTACAGCTGAAATACACTATAGCAGTCATGGTAAAGACTGAAAGTACTTTTTACAGTGGATAAAAGTTAATTTGGACTTATTTTTACCCATCAGCAGCAAACTTGGTTGCTGCGGATGGTTAAGTCTGTCAGCAGCAAACTCAATTGCTACTGATGGATGCAATGGTCCGCATCAAAGATGTTGCTGCTGACTGCCTTAAAGCTATCCGCAGGAAACTTATTCCTACTGATAACTTAAAGCATTCGGTGGCAAGTTCTTTGCTGCAGAAGATTAGACCTGTCAGCAGCAAAAATGGTTGCTGTTAACTTATAACTTTTTATTTACAACAAAAAACAAACACATTTTATAAACAAAATTTTAGAGACAGATTTTAGTCAAAGTTCATCATACTAATGGATTCAAATAAATATATAAATCTAGATTCATCAAAAGGTTTTGTGAACAAGGCAGCATATTGCGCATTGGTATGAACTTTGGTTAAAATAATTCTCTTTTTCTCAGCTTGATCTCTTATGAAGTGATACCTGATATCAATGTGCTTTGTCTTGGAGTGCTGCACCGGATTGTCTGTGATTGATATAGCACTCATGTTGTCAATGTGAACGGTAGTGGCCATGAATGTCATCCCATAATCCAGCATTTGGTTTTGTTTCCAGATGACTTGTGCACAGCAACTTGAAGCTGCAATGTATTATGCTTCTGCTGTAGAAGTTGATACACAGGTTTGCTTCTTGCACTGCCATGAAATCAGTATTCCTCCCAGAAACTGACATCCCCTTGATGTGGACTTTTTGTCCAAGTTGCATCCCCCATAGTCACTGTCAGTGTATGCATACAAGTTAAACTTATCATTTTTAGAATACCATAGCCCAAGTCTTGGGGATCCTTTTAGATATCTAAAAATTCTCTTGACAGCTTGAAGATGTGTATTCTTTGGAGCTGCTTGGAATCTTGCACAAAGGCATACTACAAACATGATATCTGGCCTTGAGGCAGTGAGATACATGAGTGACCCTATCATTGCACGATATTGATGTTGATTAGTGTCTTGACCATCTTTGTCTGGAGTCAGTTGATGGTGTACATGCATAGTTGAAGCAGTGAAGTCAGCCATCTTGAATCTTTCAAAAATGCTCTTGACATACTTGGATTGGCTGAGAAAGATTCCGTTTGGAACTTGTTTGACTTGAAAACCCAGAAGGAAATTTAGTTAATCCATTGAACTCATTTCAAACTTTGAATGCATCAGGATCTCAAAGTATTTACACAATTTCTTCCTTGTTGATCCAAAGATGATGTCATCAACATAGATTTGTACCAGTAGGATTTCTCCCCCTTCATCTTTGATAAACAAGGTCTGGTCATTGGCACCTCTTCTGAAGTTGTTTCTTAGCAGATATCCAGACAGAGTTTCATACCAAGCTCTTGGAGCTTGATATAAGCCACACAGAGCTTTGTCTAGTTTGAACACTTTGTTAGGATATGCAGGATCTACAAAGCCTGGAGGCTGTTTGACATATACTTCCTCACCATTCTTCCCATACAGAAAGGCACTCTTGACATCCATTTGATAAACCATTAAATTCTTGTATGCAGCATATGCAAGGAAGATTCTGATGGCCTCCAGCCTGGCAACGGGAGCAAGTACTTCATCATAGTCAATTCCCTCTTCTTGAGTGTAGCCTTGAGCTACAATTATGGCTTTGTTCTTGATGATAATACCTCTCTCATCTTGCATGTTCCTGAATACCCATCTTGTGCCCATAGCAGTTTAACAAGGTGGAAGATCAACAAGTTTCCAGACATCATGTCTCTTGAATTGCAGCAACTCTTCCTGCATTGCCTCAATCCAACTCCTGTGTTTCAGAGCTTCATCTATCTTCTTGGGTTCTACCTGAGATAGAAAACAGGAAAACAAACATATATTGGCCTCATGAGATTTGCTTCTTGTTTGAACTCCTTGGTGAACTTGGCCAAAGATATTTTCCAGGGGATGTTCCTTGTTGATTCTCTGTCCTGGTACAACATCCAATCGTATCCCTTGCTCAAGATTTCTCTGATTCAGTTCAGAAAACTCTTCATTCATGGTGGAAGTGTCTTCAATATCAACAACAGCATCAGCATTATCAGCACCAGCATCAGCTGCATCTGCAGCAGATGCCTCTATAGCATTTACAGACGTATCTTCATTCAGATTTTCATTCTCAGAGAAGCTGCTGCTGGTGACATTTGAGAGTTTGGTTCCGGCTTCACTGGCTTCAATAACTTCCACAACAGATGTAGGATCAATAGATGGCCTTTTCAGTCTGATAGAGGGACTAGAGAACTCCAATCTGTAGTCAGAGGAAGATGTGGAAGCTGGTGCTTTGGAAGAGGTAGATTCCATATTTGAGAAGATGAGAGGCTCAAATATTTATGTGAAAGGGTCTATATCAAAGAGCCAGTCAGGGCCTTTTCCTTGTTCACATGCGATATGTTCCCTACATTCCACATTGGATGATTCTTCCATGATTCTTGTTCTTGAGTTGAATACTCTGTAGGCCTTAGATTGAGAGGAATATCCCACAAAGTATCCTTAATCATATTTGGCACCAAACTTAGGAAGAACTCCATGTGTGATCAGAATGGTTCATGGACATCCAAAAGGTTTTAGAAATCCAATTTAAGGAACTCTTTTGAACCAGAGTTCATAAGGTGTCTTATTGTGAGGCTTGACAATGAGAACTCTATTCTACACATAACAAGTTGTACTGACTGCTTCTGCCCAGAATGTGAGAGGCAGTTTTAAATCAACCAACATTGATCTTGCTGATTCAATTAGAGTTTTGTTTTTTCTTTAAGCAGCCCCATTTTGTTGAGGAGTTCTTGGAGAACAGTATTGTCTTTTTGTTACCTTGCTTTCATAGAAACAGTTTAGAGTGTGGTTCTTGAACTCTGTACCTTGATCACACCTTATGACTTTCACCTTTTGATTGCTTTGATTCTCAACTCAAAGAATGTAAGATTTAAGAATCTCAGCAGTTTCATCTTTTGTTCTCAAGAAGTATACCCATGAAAATTCGGTATAGTCATCAGTAATCACCAGACAGTATGACTTCTTGCCCATTGACATGACATTTGTAGGACCGAAGAGATCCATATGCAGCAACTGTAGTGGAGTGTCATTTGAATTCAATGTCTTGGGCTTGTGAGAACTTTATGTTTCTTAACCTTCAAGCAAGCAATGCAATAATCCTCAAGTTGGAATTCTTTGTCAGGAAGCCCTCTGACAAGATTTTCCTTCACCAACTTGTTAATGGTTTTTATATTGACATAACTTAATCTCCTGTGCCAGAGAGCTGATTCATCAACTGATGCCTTTGATAGAAAACAAGATACACTACCAGATGGAGTGACCTCATTCATGTCAAGCACATATAGGTTTTCTTTTCTCTGAGCAGTCAATAGTATCTTCTCTGGAGGAAGTTTGCTTAAACTTGGGGATAGTACAAAACATTCTTTATCTGTGAAAAGCATCCAATGCGTTTGATCACAGACCTGGGACACACTCATGAGATTGAAGTCTAATTCTTTGACATAGTTTACTCTTTCAATACTCATCCTTTCATTGGACACAGTTCCTTGTCCAGTGATTGATCCTCCTTTTGAATCACTCCCAAAGGCAACATATCCTCCATTTAAGTGTCTGAAGTTGGAGAGGATGGATCTGTTGCCGGTCATGTGCCTGGAACAACCACTGTTTACAACCCATGTGTTATTCTTATGACCTGGCTGTCCCTGCACATGAGAGAGATCTAGTTAGAGGGAGGAACCCAAGAACTTGCATACTTGGGTAAGTATGTTGTTGGATCAGCAGCATCAGTATTTTTGCATTCAATGGAACCAATTATGATGCTTTGAGGGATAGAGGCTGGGATCTTGGCTTTCCATTGCTGAGGAGGTGGTTTTCCATATCTCTTTGCTTTGTCAGCAGCTGATGTTGCTTTGGCTTCTGACAGATTTGCTTGATCAGCAGCAAATTTTGCTATTGAGGACTTTGGCTTATCTGCAACAGATTTGTTGCTGCTGATGGTTTTACTTGAGCAACAGCAGACTTGGTTGCTGCTAAAGGCTTGTCCTTTGGTTTCTTGGGCTTTACTTGATCAACAGCAATTTTGCTGGCTGCTGATGGTTTAACAAGAGATGTATGCCTATCATTCTTTACCTTGTTACCAGATGGTTTCTCTGTAGAGGTTCTTTTGTTGATAGGCTTTTGGTTAGGAGGGACTTGATGAAGAAACTGGTTGAAAGAATTAAATTCACAATTTGCAGCAAAGTGGTCTGATTCACCACAGATGATGCAAGATTGTTGAAGTTTTGGCAACTTCTTCCTTGGTGGGGAGACAGAGTTTCTGAAATGAGTTGCCTTGGCTTCACAACTTCTTACCTTTTTGTTCTTGTTTGAGTTCTCAAAAGCATTTTGCTTAAGGTTTCTTTGCTGCTGAAGGTAGTAGAAGCATGTGCTGGCAGTGTGATTGTATTTGCCACAGACAAAACATGATTTAGTTAATTTATCCCTTTGAAAGTATACATAGTCCTTTTTCTTGAACAAGTCTTTGAAATTCCAGGGATGGGCTTTGTTGTGCTCAAAGGTGGCTTCCTCCAATGTCTTTTGAACATATGGAGCTTTCTCTCTAGGTAGACTAGTTTTGGGTTGGTGGAGATTGAAGAGTGTCCCTTTTCAACAGTTAGCTTTATTCCTTCTGGAAGATATTTGATTTTGATTTGTTTGGTGAGTCGAGATACTAGTACTGTTTTTGAAGGGATGAAATGGCTTGGAGTGTTGGCTTTAATAACATCAAAGGCACGTGGTGATGGAGCTTTATTGGTTTCAGTGGAGTCTGAGCATGTGGACTCAGACTCGGATGAAGTAGTGCATTCTTGCATAGAGGTTTCTTGGACAACAGGGTCAAGATTTCGGTTGGCCAGATCAAGGTTGGAAAGATTGAAACTTGGTTCATGAATGGCTACATAGTCAGCAGGTGGAGGAACGGCATTGTAGGGTTGTTCAGCTTGAAATCCAAGTCCAACAGTTTCCTTATCATGAATTTGAGCATCCAAAAGTCTTTGTAGCTTTTTGGATGCAAACTCATATTTTCCACATGGACCTTTTGGTCTGCTAATTCGGCCCTTGTACCTTTAACTTAACCAGAAGATCATCCATCTGAGTTTCAAGGTTTGTTTGTTCATGTTTTAATGATGAAATTTCTTTCTTTAAATAGATAATCTTTTCTTTGTAACTGTTTTCAACCTTTTTAAATTCAGATTTCATTTGGTGAAACTCTTCATTTTCATATATGAGATTCTGGTTATGTTTCATGTATCTAAGGACCTTATCAATACAAGCTTGAGTACAAAGATTTTCATATACCTGAGGTGGTATCTCTGATGTGTCTGCCATAAGAGCTTGATTGTTAGCAGGAAGATCCTCATACTGGAAGCTCCAGTCAAAGTCAGCAGTTCCAACAGTTGCACAAGCTGCAGTTTGAGCATGAGGAGTGGCTTGTTGCTGTTATTGCTGTCTTGGCTGAGCTTGGTGAGCTTGTCTTGTCTGAGCAGCAGCTGGGTTTTCCTTTGGTGCCTTGCATTCTTGGACAAAGTGACCAAGTTGGTAACAATTGTAACATCTCCTGTTCTAGAGTAGAACCTTTTTGCTCTTAGAGAGAGCATGGCATATGAGTGATGTATATCCATTTCATCTGGATGAAAACATTCCAGATCTTCCTTGATAAAGGACATATTGCTTGAGTTTTCAGAGACAAAGGCAACAGAAGTTGAGGTTTGAGGTAGGGCTTCAAGAAAAAATGGTGAGTTGTTTGATTGAGAGGTTGGAGTCTGGGGATGAGTGACAATGGGAGGGTAGTAGTTGCTTGAACTAAGAACTGAGTGGTTAGAGTGAAGTGCAGAGGAAGTGGTGGTGGATGATGAGGTTGTTGAGTAACTTGAGTTTCTCTCTTTGGCTTGAATCATTTCTAATTCATAGGTCTTCAGCATGCCAAACAGCTCAGTCATCTATAAAGTCTTTAAATTTTCAGTTCTTCTGATTGACACTGTGTAAAGTGTCCAATAGCTTGGTAGAGACCTGATGAACTTCTTGAGAATTTCTTCATTTTCCAGCTTCACTTTTGAGCACTGTAGCTCTCCCACAAGATAGGTGTACATGTTATACAACACAGTAAGAGACTCACCTTCCTTCCAAACAAAGTTCTCATATTGTTGCTTCAGAATGTCTCTTCTATTTTCTTTCACTTCTTCTGACCCAGCAAACATCTTCTCAAGAGCCTCCCATAGCTCCTTGGCAGTCTTGTATCCTCTGAAGTTGTGAAATACTTCATTTGGCAAGCACATATGAATGGCTCCCAAGGCTTTGAAGTCTACCTCCATCTTCTTGATGTCTTCATCTAAATACTTTGAGGGTTCTTTGGGGACTGATGGACCTTCAAAATCAGCAGAGGCCACCATGGGTACATATGGTCCATCTTTAATGGAGCTCCACATCCCATATTCTTGATAGCAGAAGAAACTTTCCACCTTGTTCTTCCACATATAATAGTCTTCTCCAGACACCAGTCTTGGTGGTCTGTTGATGCTTCCAGTATCATCAAAACCATTGTTTTATGCCATTTTGGATTTGTGATATATGGTGTCTTAGCAAAGAGATAGTATTGAATAGAACCAGAGAGTGAGTAAACAAGTGTGAGTTTGTTTAATCTGAGAGCCAAAGCTCTGATACCACTTGTTGGATTAGTGAATACAAGATGGTTCTATTATAGTTGAGATTGGCGGAAACAATCACAACTAAGCAATGTAAACAAGTAAACACAAAGAGTACTGATAAATGCAATTTGTATTAAGCTTCAATGGTTACAAGATTACAGAGAAAACTCTAAGAAAAGCACACTTGTACAATGAACAAATACACTACTTATATAGTAACTTAGAATCAAGACAGACCCTTGATTCTAAGGATCAGATCAAACACAAGACGTTGATCTTGTATACTAGAAGCTATACTACAAGTTAAGACAACCAATACTACAAAAGTTAACTTTAATCAAACGTCTTCTTAGGCATCATTGCTTGGATACTTGGAATGAGAGCGTTGTTGTCTTTTATTGTCTGTACCAGTAACATTCTTTCTGCATGTGATGTGTCAGAGTTGTAGCAGAAAGTTGTCAGTAGTAAAGGTGATGCTTTTAATATGCCAATCAGCAGCAACGATTGTTCTTCAGCGGATATGGCTATCAACAACATGGTTGATGATCCGCAGCAAGACTCAACTATCCGAAGCTGCTGATGATTTGCCTATCCGTAGCATCAAGTGCTTCATGCTGCTGAGAAGCCTATCAGCACCAACTCTGGTCTTCAGCAGATAAGGCTGTGCGCAGCAGAGTTTTCCATCAGCAGGAGAACAACTATCCGAAGCAAACAAGCTTATCCGCAGCAGGTTGTTGGTCAGCAACAAAAACTATGGAGTCCGCAGCAGTTGTACTTAGAGAATTTTATAGCTATCAGTCTTTATATGTACATCTTTCTTTACATGCTTTATGGTTTTGAAACCTCCATAGAGCATCAATTTTAGTTTATTATTTGACACAATCGTATCAAGTTCAGTTAAAATGCAATTATCACTATCAGTGACAATGTTTTTCTCAATTTTATGTCCGTCAATCAACTCCCTGAGACAACACCCTCAACTTTGGTGTTCTCAGAGCCTTCATCAAAAAAGAACGCCTCATCAGAAGCTAAACCAGCCTTACATGTAGAATCATCCTTGTTATATGAATCATCTTGACTAGAGGACTCATCAAGACATGACAAATCAATGTTAACCACACCGTTGACAAACTTTCCGCTTACTATTGGAGGAATGGCATTAGTACATAAACTAAGCCACTCACTTGCCTTACTACAGATACGTAGTCCTCCACCATAAAGTGAGAATTTTTCAACTTCTTAATTTTGTCACTCAACTACAAGATCTCATTTTGCAGTCTGGCAATTTCAACATTCCACTTCTCCAACCCTTTGTAGGCAACGTCCAAATGAAACTGTTGTTCACTGATTTTAATTGAAAAATCATGTCTTTCCTTCTTGAGAGTTTCAATTTAATCTTTAAAACGTTTTTCATTTTCTTTGTAATTTAAAGCTGCAGTACGTTGGGGTTCGAGTTGATCTTGAATTCGATCATTCTCTTCCTTCAATCTCAAACATTTAGAACAAGAAATGACACAAAAAGAATTAGAATCTACCTTAGTTGATGAGCTGGATGCCTCTCCAATAGCCATGAGGGCAAGTGTAGATGTAGATTCTCATTGGTCAGCTCCAGATGCTTCCCTTTCTTCTACTTCCAACATCTCAACAATCTAAGCCATCAGACGCATTTTAGTTTGAGCAAGTATGGCATCTTCTAGATGAACACCCCAATCAAAGCTATTGTCCTGTTAAACCACTAAAGCACTGGACGTTCCACCTTGACTCTGATTGCGGTTGTTCTGATTGTTGAACCCTTGGTTGTTTCCCTGGCTTGGTCTGGTGAATCCCGAAGCTGGTGCATTATCCTTATGACATTCCCTTGCGAAATGTCCAAAGTTTTAACATTTGTAGCACTTAGCTTTGGATTTATCAAATCCAACCTTGGCATTTGATTGCCCACCAATAAACTTCCTTCCTTTTCTGTTTAGAAAATGCTTTGCCCTTTTTAAGATCGTGGCCATATTCCATTGAATATCCATATCCACCTGATAAAAGTCTTCCTCAATGGTCCCAGGAACCGTTAGCTTCCCACCATTGAAGTTCTCATAGGCAAGCATACAAGAAGAGAACAATGCCACGTGATTTTCTGCAGATTGTTGTGCATGTTTTCTCAACCTTTTGTTCCTTCTTCTTCTCTGTGGCTTAGACAGCTTCACCACAGGTTTCTCACCAGTTTGTGTACTACAAGAGGTAGGTACACTGGGTTTAGTAGATTGCTTTTCCAGTTTTGGAACATATGGTTTAGCCTTAGATTTTGCTTTTGGCTTCACCATAGGTTTCACTGGTGGTTTCACCACATTTGATCTGGAATTCTTAGGTTGCTTCACTGATAGTGTCTTAGGGGCAATAAATTGTTGTTGAACAACTGGCCATTTATCTTGGTTCTTATCAGGACAGTTCACCAAGATGTGACCGGCCGTACCAAAGTGAGAGCAAGCTCGTTTTTCTTTGTAAGTCCTCCTGTAAGGTTCTCGGGTTTTGGATGCCGAGGACTCGCTTGATGAGTACCACGAGTTGTTTGATGAATATTACAAGCATCCTATAATTGACCTGATTTAGAATTGTCATTTTGGTGGTAATATTTATCAAGGTTTTTCTTGAAAATTTTTACCTAAATGATTAGCAAATGCTTCTTTCTTAACTTGCTTTATGGTTTTGAAACCTCCATAGAGCATCAATTTTAGTTTATTATTCGACTCAATCGTATCAGGTTCAGTTAAAATGCAATTATCATGATCAGTGACAATGTTTTTCTCAATTTTATTTTTGTCAATCAACTCCTCTGAGACAACACTCTCAACTTTAGTGTTCTCGGAGCCTTCATCAGAAAAGAACTCCTCATCAGATGCTGAACCATCCTTACATGTAGAATCATCCTTGTTAGATTAAATCATTTTGACTAGAGGACACATCAAGACATGACAAATCAATGTCAACCACACCGTTGACAAACTTTTCGCTTTTAGTTGGAGGAATGGCATTAGTACCTAAACCTAAGCTACTCACTTGCCTTACTACAGATTCGTAGTGTTCCACCACAAAACGAGAATTTTTCAACTTCTCAATTTTGTCACTTAACTACAAGATCGCATTTTGCAGTCTGGCAATTTCAACATTCCACTTCTCCAACCCTTTGTAAGAAACGCCCAAATTAAACTGTTGTTCACTGATTTTAATTGAAACATCATGTCTTTCCTTCTTAAGAGTTTCAATTGAATCTTTAAAACGTTTTTCATTTTCTTTGTAATTTAAAGCTGTAGTACGTAGGGGTTCGAGTTGATCTTGAATTCGATCATTCTCTTCTTTCAATCTCAAATATTTAGAACAATAAATGACAGAAAAAGAATTAGGATCTACCTTAGTTGATGAGCTGGATACCTCTCCAATAGCCATGAGGGCAAGTGTAGATGTAGATTCTCGTTGGTCAGCTCCAGATGCTTACCTTTCTTCTACTTCCAACATCTCAACAATCTCAGTCATCAGACCCATTTGAGTTTGAGCAAGTATGGAATCTTCTAGATGAACACCCCAATCAAAACTATCATCATGTTGAACCACTAAAGCACTAGGAGTTCCACCTTGACTCTGATTGCGGTTGTTCTGATTGTTGAACCCTTGGTTGTTTCCCTGGCTTGGTCTGGTGAATCACGAAGCTGGTGCTTTATCCTTCTAACATTCCCTTGCGAAATGTCCAAAGTTTTGACATTTGTAGCACTTAGCTTTGGATTTATCAAATCCAACCTTGGCATTTGAATGCCCACCAATAAACGTATTGCCTGTTCTGTTTGGAAATGATTTTCCCTTCTTAAGATCGTGGCCATATTCCATTGAATATCCATGTCGTCTAGATCCACCTGATGAAAGTCTTCCTCAATGGTCTCAGGATATATTAGCTTCCCATGAAGTTCTCGTAAGCAAGCATACAAGAGAGAACAGTGCCATGTGATATTCATCAATCTTGGCAATAGCAGTCTGGTTAGTTGAAGAGGTAGCTGAAGAATAAGGCAATTCCAGTACCCCCACAACCAGTTGTATTTTCTTCTTCCTTAGGAATCCCAAGAAATAAGGTAATTCCAGTACCCGATGACTTAGCTGTGGAAGGCACCCCATAATACATAGAAGGATTTTGGATATGAGGTCTTCCAGAGCTATCTTTCTTTCTCAGGTTCATATAATGTGCCTGAACCTTTCCAATTGCTTCTTCGACAGTCATCTCATAGAACTTGGGGTTCTCTCTCAGCAAGGTAGTGTACATGTCAAACCTTGGTGGTAAAGCATCAAGGAATTTCTCTACCAACTCATCATCAAGATACTTAAGTTCATAAGTCTTCATATCAGTCTATAGGTGATAGAATGTAGAGATAAGTTCATCAATATATTCATTCTCTAAGTATCTGAAGCAATCATATTGTTTCCTCAACAACTCTTTTTTACTTTTCTTGACATCATTGTTCCCCTCAAACCGCTTCTGAAGGGCCTTCCAAAGATCCTTAGAAGTATCATACCCACTGAAGCTGTGAAATAGATCTCTAGTTAAATCAATAGTTATGGAACCATGAGCCTTCTTCTCGCTGTCATAAGCTTTCTTTTCTTCTTCATCCAGTCTAGGTATAGGTTTGGGAACAGTTTCTTTAAGAAACAGATGAGTTGGATGTTTATATCCCTTAAGAATTGGTATCCATAAAGTTGAATCAGTGTATGAGATGTACTCCTCATAGCGTGCTTTTCAGTTTGAATAATCATTTACATTAAGCAGCTTAGGTGATTTTTGTGGATTGCCGATCTCATTGTCATAACCTATAAACTATCGATGTGCTAAAGGTTTGCTATAGTGAAATACTTAAACAAAAGTCAGAAAAACTGCCCAATCTACTCACTTAGAACTGGCCTTGCGCACTTAGGATTAAAGCTTGCGTATTTAAGAATTTCTTCTTGCATACTTAACAAGTACATAGGAAAAGTTGATAAATACGCTGGAGCAAAACTTAAGTACGCGGATACTTGGTCTTCCGTACTTAACAAGTATGCATGAGCAGTGTACTTTTTGCCAAAATTGGTAAGTACGCAATTCACATTTTCAACAGCTCCACCAACTTTTTCCGGTCGCCAGAAAAATGCTCAAATCTTCAAATCTTGAAGTTTTGAACAAATTGATCAAGCCAAAAGTTTAGAAACTTGTTTCTAACAAACCCTTGATGATGAAAACACTCAAACAAACAACAAAAACGCCGGATTTTGAAGGATTTTTGCCTCTAAAATAGCGCTCAAGAGCCACTTTTGTTTTATAACAAAAATCGATAAAATCGGTCACTTTTTCTTGCAAATAAGCTGTAACTTGTGTCGAAAATGCTCCTAACACACACACAAGACTCGAAATCAGGAGCAAATGCTCTGATACCACTTGTAGGTCCCCGGGTGTGTCGGATCGGTTCGTGCGAGTGTGTGGCTAGTCGAACCTGGTGGTGAATGCCCGTGACTAGGTGGAGAATCAAACAACACAAGGTAAACCGACGGCAACAAGATACTTTAAACTTCATCTATTGATAATCACAGCCGGTTACAAGTTGCAAATGAGCGCGTACATGACAACTACACAAACCAACTATATATACTAGACCGGTTACCTGCGTACTTAACAAGTGCGCAGGAGTTTGTTCCTGCGTACTTAGCAAGTACGTAGACAATTTATACGACCTGTGCACTTGTAAGTGTGTTCAACACTTAAAAAAAGACTAAACAAGTACAAGTACCTACATACATGTTTACAACTCGATAAACCAATACATACATATACTAAAATACAAATACAAGTACAGAAAGTAGACATATTTTCCCATTGCCGATTAAGGTGTCAAGGCTCAAGTTATAAGTTCACTTTTATGCCCTAAATATAGAACTACTTGGATCTAACACGCATGACTTCATTGATAGACCAACGAGACCCCACAAATTAGATATAAACAAAATATCAACAAGCAATAATATACATCATAATTTTCATGAAAACAAACTGTGTATATCACACGATTATAACATAGTCAATCCAAACAAAGAATAATCTAATTCAAACGGCTATGAATGTTTAGCCTAACATAGTAAATGAATACAAACACGAATCAGAAGAAAACACAATCATAGAATGAAAGAAAACTATACTGAATAGCAAACAGAATTGATCCACGTGCTTATACGCAAGAGGCCATATCTTCAATCCTTAAGACTTATATGGTCAGGATCTTGTCTTCTGCTCTAAATATCTCTTCTTAGCCTCCAAAAGTCGTATCCTTATTCTAGGGGCAACCATATTGCTTAGATAGGCTCAAATTAGGTTCCCGTCTTCGCTCGGAAAACGGGTTGTACGCGTCGTGTACAAGTCGTATGATCACTAAATGTGTCACGTCTTTAAAATACTCGTACAGCCCGTACCTTGTCAATTTGATGCGGGGTCTTCATACATGTATGAGCCATGCACCAAATGACGTACATGTGTTTAAGCACTTTCCTGTGACAAACACTCTGGATAGAGAGAGTCTTAGTTTAGTACTTTCATGTATGTATTTGTCTTTGTTTGTAAGTGTCTGTATGTATTCATGATCGAGTTGTATTTACTTTTACATATTGATTGTTGCAATTTTCTCTAAGTGTTTTACGCACTTGTATGTGCGTAGAAAGTAGTTCCTGCGTACTTAGCAAGTACGCAAGAATACCTTTGCATAGTTGCTAAGTACGCATGAGAAATTTCCTTGCGCACTTGCTAAGTGCGCAGGCATCAGGTCGTGTATAAATAGGAATGGTTGACAGTAGATAAGTACGCAATCATAGACTCAGTCACAGTAGCAAATACGCAGAAGTTGTAATCTCAGTACTTCTCTCTGTAACCTTCAAGTGTTTATAATAGACGAAAGTTTAAAGTGATTATCTTGTCGGTTTACTTTGTTTCATAGGACTCTCCACCTAGTCACGGGTATTCCGCACCCGGTCCGACTAGTAGACCGACTTGCATGTGACGATCCGCCACACCGAGGGACCTTCAAGTGGTATCAGAACATTGCTCTTGATTTCGAGTGTTGTGAGTGAGTTTAGAGAGTTTTCTACAGAGTTTTACAAGCAAAAGGAGGTGTTTTTGTTGATTTTTGTGATAAAATAGGGGTAGCTCTTGAGCACTATTTTAGAAGCAAAAATCACTCAAAAACCGACTTTTGTTGTGTATTTTGAGTGTTTTGAGCGTCAAAGGTTGGTTAGAAACAAGTTTCTGACCCTTTGGCTCATTTTGATTGTTCATCCGTCCGATTTTTGCCATCTTTGGTGTGTTTCCAGTGACCGGAATATTTTGGTGAGAGTTGGTGAAAAGGTGTTCTGCGTACTTACCATATCTGGCAAAAAGTACAGTCTTGCTGCGTGTTTACTAAATACGCAAGACTAATCTCTTGCGTACTTACTAAAAATGCAAGACTAATCTTGTGCGCACTTAATTTATATCCTGCGTATTTATCATTTACTCCTGCATACTTATGAAGTACGCAAGAGAAAAACTTAAATACGCAAGACCATTCCTCTAAGTGCGCAAGGCCAATATCAAGTGCCCAAGTGTCTCTGATTTTTCTGAAATTTGACTAAGTGCTCACCATGTCGAATCTTCAGAACCTCAGAAACCTTTTAAACTATGACAATGAGATCGGTACTCCTCAGAAACCACCAAAGCTGCTAAATGTAAATGATTATTCTAACTGGAAGGCACGCTTTGAGCACTACATTTCTTACACTGATTCTTCGTTATGGATTCCAATTCTAGAAGGCTATAAGCATCCCACACACATTTATCTTGATGATGAACTGCCTAAGCCTATCTCTAAACTCGATGAAGAAGAAAAGAAAGCTTATGATCGAGAGAAGAAGGCTCTTGGTTCAATCACTATGTCATTAAATCGGGAGTTGTTCCACAGCTTCAGAGGTTATGACAACTCTAAGGATCTTTGGAAGGCGTTACATAAAAGATTTGAGGGGAATAGTGATATCAAGAAGAGTAAACGGGATCTACTCAGGAAGCAGTATGAATGCTTCAGATTTTTGGAGAATAAGTCTTTAGATGACCTCATCTCTAGATTCAATCATCTGCAGACATAATTGAAAGCTTTTGAGCTCAAGTATCCCGATGAAGAGTTGGTGGAAAAGTTTCTGCATGCTTTGCCACCCAGGTTTGAAATGTACACAACCCTGATGAGAGAGAATCCAAAATTCTATGAAATGACAGTAGAGGAGACAATTGGAAAGGTTCAAGCTCATAACATGAACCTTAGAAAGAAGTAGAGCTCAGGAAGACCCAGATACAAGACCCTTCTATGTATCATGGGACGTCTTCTACAACCAAATACAAGACCCTTCTATGTATCATGGGACGTCTTCTACAACCAAATCTTCGGGCTCAGGAATTGCCCTTTTCTTTGGAAACTCTACTGAAGAAGACCACTCAAATGGTTGTGGTGGTCATGCATGCTATGCATCTGGATCAGGTTGTGGATCTCATAAACAACACACTTCAAGAAATCCTCCTGTTACAACTTCAGCTAACCAATCAGCTATAGCCAAAATAGCTGAAGATCATGTAGCACTATTTTCATCTTGTATGCTGGCCTACGAGAACTTCATAGGTGGCAAGCTTACAGATCCCGAGACAATTGAAGAAGATTTTAATCAAGTGGATCCTGATGACATGGAGGACATGGATATTCAATGGAATATGGCCATGATCTTGAGGAGAGCCAAGCGTTTCCTGAACAGAACAGGAAGAAAGTTCATTGGCGGGCACTCTAATGCCAAGGTTGGTTTTGACAAATCCAAGGCCAAATGCTACAAGTGTCTGAACTATGGATACTTTGCTCGTGAATGTCAAAAAGATAGAGCACCGGCTTCGGGTTTCACCAGACCTAGCCAAGGAAACAACCATGGCTACAACAACTCAAACAACCACAATCAAAGCCAAAGTGGAACGTCCAATACACTGGTAGTTCAACAGGACGACAACTTTGATTGGGGTGTTCATTTGGAAGATGCCATCATTGCATAAACTCAAGTTGGTCTCATGGCTGAGATCATGGAGTTGATGGAAACTGAAGAAAAGGAAGCATCTGTAGCTGATCAAGAGTAATCTACTACTGCTGTTGCTCTCATGGCTATTGGAGAGGCAACAAGTTCATCAACTAAGGTAGATTCTAATCCTTTTTCTGTTATTTCTTGTTCCAAATGTCTAGGCTTAAAAATTGAAAATTCTAAGCTTCAAGACAAGGTCGAACCCCTTCGTATTGCAGCGTTAAGCTACTAAAGAAAACGAAAAACGATTTAAAGATTCAATTGAAACGTTGAAAAAGGAAAAACGTGATCATTCACTAAAAATGAGCGATCAACGGCTTCACTTGGATATTGCATATAAGGGGTTGGAGAAAAGGAACAACGAAATTAACAAGCTGTAAAATGAGATCTTACAGTTGAAATGTTCTAATGAGAAGTTGAAAAATTCTTGTTTTGTGGTGGAACGCTACGAATCTGTAGTGAGGCAAATGAATGGCTTAGGGCGGGGAACTAATGCCATTCCTCCACCAGTTAGCGGGAAGTTTGTCAACTGCCTAGTAGACATTGATCTAACTTGTCTTGATGAGTCCTCAGGAAAGGATGATTCCTCTAAAAGGGATGATTCCTCAAGTAAGGCCAACTCCGCATCTGATGAGGAGTTCTTTACTGCTTCTGATGATGGGTCGGTTAACACCTGCCCAGAAGGAGTAATATCTGAGGAGTTGTTATGTGAACAAAAGGTTAAGAAAAACATTATCACTAATAGTGATAACTGTATTTTAACTGAACCCGATATCATTGAATCTAATGATAAAATAAAGGTAATGTTTTATGGGGGGTATAAAAATCTTAATCAAGTAAAGAAAGAGGCTTTTTCAGCTCACTGTGGGCTTGTTACAAAGAAAATTTGCAAAAATACTATACTTCGAAGAACCAATCAGTACTGGGTTAAACTTTTGTGCACAAACCAACTCCTCCTGCTCATCATACTGAGTCATCTAATGCCAGATCTAATGAGCCTTACAGGAGAACTTACACAGACAAGAGAACTTTTTTTCACTGTGGCTTGGTTGGACACATTTTTGTGAACTGTCCTTCAAAGAACCAAGGGAAACGACCTATTGTTTCACAACTGGCTGTCATCCCTAAGTAGCCATCAGTGAAACCTCCCAAATGTCCAAAACAAAATGTGGTGAAACCACCAGTTAAACCGATAGCAAAGCCAAAGATCAAATCTGAGGCCAAACCATCTGTTTCAAGAAAGGTAAAGCAACCTGCTATACCCTGTGTATCTACCTCTAGTAATACACGTACTGGTGAGAAACCTGTGGTGAAGCTCTCAAAGCTACAGAGAAGGAGAAGGAATAAGATGTTGAGAAAGGTAGAACAGCTGACTGGAGTTCAATCAGGTGAAGCTTCCACTAGTTCACCTGCTGTTGTTGAACATAAGTCTAAAAATTCTCAATCTCCTAGTCCTAATTCTTTTAAAGATTCATCCATTTTGAACAGTCACGACTGTGAGTTAAAAGAGGTAGTTTATTTTGAAAAGGATGGACGACCCAAGACCACTATGGCTTGGGTCTCCAAATCTAACTAATTCTTTTTATGACTCGTGCAGGGACGTCCGAAGGGTACTATCTCTAACCGCTGGTATGTAGATAGTGGATGCTCCTGGCACATGACAAGAAACATGGCCTTGCTTCAAGACGTGAAACCATTCAGAGGCGGCTACGTGGCCTTTGCTGGAGAGAAAGGCGGCAGTATCACGTGTCAAGGCGTGGTATCAAATGGTTGTGTCAGTTTTGACAATGTCAACTTTTGCGAGCAGCTGAAGCATAACCTGCTGAGTGTCTCCCAAATGTGCGACAAGGAGTACTCAGTGATGTTTGATAAGAATGAATGCTTGATTCTCAAGCCTGGTTTTGAAGTTTCGGAAGATTGGATCCTGATGAGAGCGCCAAGGACAAACGACACCTATCAGATTGATATGAGTGAGGCAACAACCACCTCATCAGTTGCTACTTGTTTGCTTACCAAAGCGACAGAGCTTGACTCTATCTTGTGGCATAGGAAACTCGGATATATTTCGTATCGTAAAATGAACCATCTTGTCCGAAACGGTTTGGTAACCAGGGTTCCTAAGCTGAGATTTACCGTTGCCGATGACTGTATGCCTTGTAAAAAAGGCAAACAGCAGCGGAAGTCTCACAAGCCCAAGCTTCAAAACTCCATTGATACCCCTTTGGAGATATTACACATGGATCTGTTTGGCCCCATAAGTATCAGGAGTATTGGAGGTAAGTCGTTCTGTCTGGTTGTAACTGATGAATTCTCACGTTTTTTCTTGGGTGCATTTTTTAGGTACGAAGGACGAAACTGCTGACATTCTTCAATACCTGATCTTGAGCTTGGAATCTCTTTGCAAGCTGAAGGTAAGAAGAATAAGGAGTGCAACGAAACTGAGTTCAACGAAACTGAGCTCAAGAATGATTTGATGGAACTTTTCTGTCTCAAGAAGGGGATCCGTCACGGATTCAGCGCCCCGTATACACCTCAGCAGAATGGAGTTGCAGAACGGAAGAACAGAACATTGATTGAGACTACAAGGACTATGCTGTCGGATGCAAAGCTTCCTGTCACGTTCTGGCAGAAGCAGTTAATACAACTTGTCACATGTTAAACAGAGTTCTGGTTGTGAAGAGGCATAACAAGACTTGTTACGATCAACAATCGACTTCCCAATCTTGATTACCTAGTTCCTTTTGGTATTCCCTGTTCCTTATTGTTACAATACAAAGACCGCCAGTCTAAGTTTCATGCAAAAGTGGTGGAAGGCATCTTCGTAGGATACGTTGCCATCTCGCCTTGCAAGAGAGTGTACAATATAGGAACTCGTACTGTCAAGGAATGGTTTGTAGTGGATTACAGTAAACACCGCATTCCACCAGAACCAACAGTTCCAGCTGGGGGTTTTGATTATGATGCGCTATTCAAGTCATTCAATCTTCCTGATCTATCTGCAGTTGACGCCGCAAATGTTTATGAATTATTGGGTGGCGGCGATGACTCCAGTTTCTCTACTCGTGCTACTGTACCGATTGTAACTCCTGATTCCAATATTGCATCTGCATCTGGAACTCATGACAGTGATAACAGTGAAGATGTTCATGTTGATGGAGATGACGCTCAAGCTGATCCAATTAACATTGAATCTTCTTCTTCTGGAACACAAGAAATGGGGGAGTTAAGCACGAATCTCGATTCAGAAATTCAGGAACCGAATGTACCAGAGACGAGAGTGCATAAGAATTATCCAATCGACAACATTATTGGCGATCCTCATGCCGGTGTTCAGACTCGTCATCGAACCATTACAGAGAACACTAGTCTTTACTCGGATACACTTGACAATGGTGTCATGGAAACATGTCTGCATGCTGCATTCGTGTCCTAGTTAGAGCCGAAGAATGTGAAGGAGGCTCTCACATACAACTGCTGGATTAAGGCGATGCAAGATGAATTGTCTCAATTCCAAAAGTTGCACGTGTGGGATTTGGTTAACTTGCCAAAAGGCTTTTAGCCAATTGGAACCAGGTGGGTGTTCAAATGCAATACGGATGATCGTCATGTGGTTGTGAAGAACAAAGCAAGATTGGTTGTTCAGGGTTTTTATCAACAAGAGGGCTTGGATTACACGGAAGTATATGCCCCAGTTGCTAGAACTGAGGCCATTCGACAGTTCTTGGCTTATGCCACATATGTCGGCTTCAAGGTCTATCAACTTGATGTGAAGAGTGCTTTCCTATATGGAAAAGTACATGAAGAGGTCTATGTCACTCAACCTCCCGGCTTTGAAGATCCGCATAATATCAATAAAGTGTATAAGCTCGACAAATCACTTTATGGTCTTCAACAAGCACCGTGGGCATGTATGAGACATTATCTAAGCATCTATTATCTAATGGTTTCGACCGTGGATAGATTGACTCGACCATCTTCATTAGGAAAGCAGGAGGTGACATTCTTCTTGTAAAAGTATATGTCGACGACATTATTTTTGGATCTACAAATGAAGGGATGTGTAGGGAATTCGAGCAGGTGATGATGTCCAAGTTTGAAATGAGTAACATGGGTGAATTGTCGTTCTTCCTGGGTATGCAAGTCAGTCAAAGAGAGGATGGCATTTATCTACATCAAACTAAGTATGTGCAGGACATCTTGTCAAAATACAAGATGAATGATAGCAGTACTTATGGCACACCTATCCCAGTCAATCATGGTCTGCACCCTGACAAAGATGGAAAGGATGTGGATTGCAGATTATACCGTGGGATGATCGGATCACTTATGTATCTCACATCTTCAAGACCCGATATAATGTTTGTTGTGTGCTTGTGCTCAAGGTTTCAGTTTCAACCGAAGGAGTCACATATGATAGCCGTGAAGAGAATTTTCAGATACGTGAAAGGGAAACCTCGATTGGGTATTTGGTACTCTAAGCTGCAGTCATTCGAATTCAAAGCCTACACTGATTCAGACTATGGCGGGTGCAACCTTGACAGAAAGTCAACTACTGGTGGATGTCAATTCTTATGAGACAGACTGGTTTCCTGGCAGTGTAAGAAGCAGTTAACGGTTTCTGTCTCAACTTGTGAAGCAAAATACATTGTTGCGGCGAGCGGTTGCTCTCAGATATTGTGGATTCAGCAGCAATTGAGAGACTACGGCTTGAACTTCACTGGAACTCCTTTGTTCATTGACAACAATGCCATAATATCCATCACAAATAACCCGATGAAACATTCCAAAACTAAACATATATAAATTCGCCATCATTTCATCCGTGATTGTGCTGAAAAGCATTTAATTGAACTTGTAAAGGTTCACACGGATGACAATCTTGCTGACCTTTTCAAAAAGGCTTTTGATCGATCCCGTTTTGAGCATCTTGTCAACTTGATAGGAATGTTCAATCCTGAGTGAAAACTTGTTTTTCGTAAATCAATTCAATTCATGAAAGTTAAATTTTATTTTCTTTTAAGTTTTATGTATAGTTCTTTTAACATTCAAAAACATTTTACAAAATCAAAAACAAAATAGAAAATGGAGAAAATTTCAAAGTTAACTTGAGAAAAGAGGAAATGATTGTACATCAGAAAAGATCTAAACGTGACAGACTGCTCATATGGGAAATGATTGCATCATGCTTACTTAATTGTATAAATTATTATGGTTTTAATCTGCTTATTTACAAGTAATTTAAATTGTTAGTAGACTGTATGCGTATTTGAATCACTAGTAGTGTGAATCTAAAATTACAACTGTGATTTGAACCCATGTTTGCTAGTGTGTGTGCGTAAAAGAATAGATAAGATCATTATCAGATAAAGGATGTTAGATTTTGGCAATAATTTTCTTTTGAGTTCAATTTCGGGTTATGTCGTTAGCATAATTAATGCGGTTCATCTCACTGCCCATACTCACAAGTATGCAAGAAGAGTTTGAATCAAGACATGTCTCTACATCAATCATTGACCATGTATTCACCCTTGAATCACTCTTGATTCATTGAAATCAAATCCAGATAAAAGTTGGATTCCCTTACCTTATTCAAATACCATATTCATTATCCCAAATCATCATACCGATTTTCAATGAAGAAATCAAATGAAACCAAGACATATGAATCACTCGATTCTGAATCTTATGATTCCTGATAATCCTTATGGATTCTGCTTGATTTTTCCTATGCTAATTGATGTAGCTTCATTATGAAAATTTAAAAAATCATTGGGAAAATCTTAGATGCCTTGAGATAGTGCAATTTACATTATTTTAGCATATCAGTGGGGTACACGTTGTATATCTTATAATTAATACCTTAATACACAAGAACGTGATACAAAAGATGCTTATAGTTTCAAATCTTATAATATTGTCAACTTGAATTACTTGTTTATGTGCTTATTATGTATGAATAAATAGTAATCCATGACATGATCCCATATTCTTTGATGTTTATTTTATATTGTATCGTTTTTGCTATAAGTTAGCCTGATATGATCCTCTTCTCGTGTCTTTGATCAAAAATAGTTTCTGTAAATACGTGTATATTTCTATCTAGAAACGATCAAAAAGATTTTAAGTTTATGAACAGTTCAATCTTAAACAGAAAAACCAAAAATATTTGTGTTTAACCTTCTTGAATTGATTATGAATCCTCTTGATTGAATGTTGTTTATCTTGTTCGTTATTTGACTTGAAAAATCTTCATAATTTGAGTTGAAAGTTTGTGCACTTAAGGGTTTCTGCGTACTTGTCAAGTGCGCATGAAGTAAGCCCTGCTTACATAATAAGTACGCAAGAGTTAAGTCTTGCGCACTTGTAAGTACGTAGGAGTTAAAGCTTGCGCACTTAGCAAGTACGGACGGCTGTTTTGTGTTGGGTATAAATAATGGACTTAGAAAATTTTCAGAGTTCTTATCACCTTCAAATTTTCTAAGTCTGTTCAATTCCCTCCGACAATTTTCCTCAAAAATCCGAGTGTTACAAACCGATTTCTTGTCCCATCTCTAGTATCATCATCGTGTAACAATCAATCGGTGAGAATCTTGAGGCAATCCATCCACAAAATTCGCGATTTGGGACCGATTCAGAGACTTACAAACTTAGGGTTTTTGATTCGAGTTTTTAGTCATAAGTTTGGTTGTCTGGGTAAAAACTGATAATTAAAACTTAATTAAAACCCGTAATCGACCCTTAATCGTCCGTCCAATCTTTGATTTTGACCATTGGGCTTGGATTTGACCGTCGATACGACTGGTCGTCTTATAGGTCAAAATTGGACGAATGTAGCAGTGATTTGGTGTTGATGTTGGTTCCATGGGTCGTAATCACTAATTCCGACCATGTTGTGACCTAATCTATCCAGTGTTTGAACATATGTTGAATTTTTTATTTCTAAAATTTTTTTTGAACAAGTGTGTTTCCTAACAAGTACGCAAGAAGCAACTCATGCGTACTTGTTAAGTACGCAAGAGGAAATTCCTGCGTGCTTGTATAGGTCCCTAATTCGGTGCGTGACGGATCTCTAGACTCGCGGTACGATACGGTGATAACGTTCGGAATCCAAGATCAACGTGCTCGTGTAACTCAATCAACAACAACGGTGTAAATAAACGCTTTGTATTTCCACCACAATATCAGGTTACAAGATTCTGTCTCTAATCAAGTCTACTCTGATATTGTCTCACACACTCAGTTCTACCACTCTGTCTACTGATATCTCCTATTTATAGCCACAGACCTGCACCAGGCGAACTTAACAAGTTCGATTCACTGTGCTTAGGCGAACTTATTAAGTTCTCCTCTAATAGGCCAAGCGAACTTAATAAGTTCGCCTCTGATATACTAGGCAAACTTAATAAGTTCGCCTCTGATAGGCTAGGCGAACTTGTTAAGTTCGCCTCTAGCAGAACTTACACAAAATTTTATCAACAGTTACAAAACATGTCCTAACAGCTTGCTAAGTACGCAGGACCAACATATGGGAAAAATTTCTAAGTCTGAAATTTCAGTTCAAAGAGTAACTGCTATACTGCATAATGTTTATTCATTTCCAATGAAACTTGTTGTTCTGATTATGTTTTTTGTGTGTTTTTTGCAGATTATGGCTCGGGCGTTTACGAACGAATTCAATCTGTTAGCTAATACTCAACCGGAATGGAAGGGTGCGGCGCTTCAGTATCAAGAGATGGTTGATTTCTTGAAATGTTCAAGAATCAGCTACGCTATTTCAGCTAACCCGATCCTTTCAAGACCTTATCTGGAGTAATTTTGGGAGACTGCAGAGCATGATTACACGATAACACCCAATGTTATAAGGGCTACCGTGGCTGGTCATGACATCGCCTTCTCTGAAGATACAATTAGAAGGGTCCTGTAATCCTGAGATCTCTCGACAGACCCGACAGCCTATCCAGACTAATTTGTGGATGGTTGTTGGAGGCAACGAATGGGATATGTCGGTGCGAGAGACTATGCTTCGTATAAGAAAATGTGGGTGCTTGAACAATGGAGATATTTTGCCCATGTCATGATCATGTGCATCTCCTCAAGAAAAGCTGGAAAGGATGCAATGGGTCATGACCATGCTGCAGCCATGGTTGGCTTATATCTCAATAAGGGCTACAACTTCTCACGCTACATTTTCAAAGCCATCAATGATCAGATTAACACGACTGAGATGTTCAGGTTCTTATTATACCCTAGGTTTGTGCAACTTCTGATAAACGATGCGTTGCCAAACTTACCTGCTACAGGGGAGAGATTGCAAGTAAAAAGGGTGGACAAGAGGGTGTTCGCACAATTCCTTAAGTCAGGCAGTGTAGAACCTTCCCCTGAGCATACAAGACTCTTTGGCCACCTAATCAATGAAGCATATGTTGCACTAGGGGACTGGAGATGGTATAGTCACGATTCGGAGCCAGAGTTGAGTGAACACTCAGGGGAACAACAACAACAACAAGAAGAGGAAGATGAAAGTGAAGATGGATCGTCTGACAATGGAGACAAAGAAGGAGGACATGATGGTGCTGAGGGATCCGACTCGGAAGAGACTGAATCTGATTCTTCTGATTCCGATGATGCACCATCTCAGGGACACCCAATGAGAACGACAAAGGTAACCCTACCTGAGTCGTCCTCAAAGAGAAATCGACAAGCTTCAAGCAGCAAATATGAGCCAGATTCTGACTCTGACGCTGCTATACAGAGACAACGACGTGAAAGCATTCACAAGAACAGGGGAGATAGGCAACAGCTTGCTATCCCCAGTGTGGTAGAGGTCAGTACCTAGCAGCAGGTACAAGTTTTAGCTGCTAGTCCTGATTCAGCCTCTACCCCACCTTCACAGCAATTATACCGAGGACGGAGGAGGCCACAGGTACAACCTGACGTGGCAGTCACTTCAATCACAGAGGAGGTTCCTGTGATAGTGACCCTCCCTATCACATCTCCCCAGGTGGCGGTGACTACTCCAATTCTCATGGAGTCGGTCACCATCACCCCTTCCATAACACCTACAACCGTCATCAAATCCACAATCCCAACAACCACCATTGATCCTTTAAGTCAACCCTTCAACTATGGGGAATTTACTCAAGAGTTTGACTTCGACACCATCTTCTCCTCCCCCAATTCACAATGCCGAAGCGTCATCATCCAGATATCTTGATCCTAATGATGCAAGGATAGATGTTCTGGAAACCCAAGTTGCTGGATTATTGGAAACTATTCGGAAGTCAAAGGAGGAATCTGACGCTCAACAAGCACAGATTAATTCATTGGTGGATGAAGTTAGGATTCTAAGAAGCCAGAGAACGGGGACTGACGAGAGACTGAAGAATGTCATGGCCCATAACGAGCTTCTAATAAGGACAAATGAAATGACTCTGGGTCACAGGTCATCTCTAGAGCTGAGGTTTGGTACTCAACAGAAAGAGCATGAGCTGATGGTCAAACTAATTGCTGATATGACCAAGAAGCTCGATGCTCAGGGGGAGAAAGATAAGGAGAAGGAGAAAACTACTGGTGATGAGGCTTGTCATCCTGTTGACTTGACTAAGGATGACGACAAAGACAAGGATCCCAAAGCCGGTCCTAGTGGAGGTGAGCACCAAGCTTTAGCAATTGTGCCCATCTCTGCTATTCCAATGGCTCAGGGGGAGTCTACTCATCAAGAGGGTGGTGATACCTCTGGTGGTGGTGACAAAGGAAAGTCAAGAACTGATGTGCTTAAGGATCTATCTGATGATGAGATCTTATACTTAGAGCCTGACTATTCCAAGGAAGCACAGATCGATGCTCTCTTTAATCTAGAAGAAGGAGAGATCAACTCTGGTGATGATTGGGATGAAGATGATGAGGATGAAGATGATGAGGATGTAATGATAGAAGTTCCCAAGGGTGACGGGGAAGGAGAGTACAAGTGAGAAGATGGAGAAATCTTTGAATTTCCATCCTTCGAAGCTTAGCTCGACACAGGTTCAGTCGAGCATGCTAGTAATGTGGAAGCTTCGACTGAAGCCTCCCCAGTTGACCCTACACCTGTGGATCCGGAGGCACCAAAGGAAAAATATATGCCTTCTACTTCATCTAAGGGTCCAGCTCCTGTTTGGCAATAAACGTCTATCATAGACAAACAAGGGGCAACAAGGATGATCTTGGCAGTAAGGTTCGAGGAGGATAAGCATTTGTTCGCAATCAAAAGATCTGAGGGGTTCAATACTTGAAGCCAACCAGTGAAGCATTCAACTCCTTACCCAAATAAGACCTTGTGAACCTAGCAAACCAAGAGCTGCTGGGTCATTCTAATCATGCAGTGGCGATGAGCTTGTGGGTGGTTCTACAGTGGGAAGCAAGATCTGGGAAGTTTGATATGTTCAAGCCTCAAGTGCCTAAGAGAGTCAAGGATAAGACAGCAAGACATCCTGTGACTAAGAAATTCTTAAAGAAATTGGTATACAAGCCAGTGATATGTGAAACCAAGATTCCCCTAAGCAAGTTATCTCAGGATATCGTCGGTGAGATATGGTACTGGTACGTAGATCCAAAGACGGGCGAGGCTGTGGTGATTGGAAAGGTGAGGTCAAAAAGTGGATGCTTAGTGCCGAGTGAACTAATCAGAGTATTTGATGAAGTCTGCTTCATTAACTTCTCTGTGAAAGATCTGGAGGCACTAGCAGACAGGTATTGCATGCATACGGATGAATGGACGAAATTCCTTGCTTCTATATATGACAATGTGATCAAGTTCTGCCTTGACTATAAGAAGAAGATGGAAGCTAAAGATGCATTGTTGTGAAGACTGAAGACTGAAGACTAAAGATCGAAGATAATCCAGAGCTGTTGTCAAGGGGGAGTTTGTTGAAGCACTTTCCTGTGACAAACACTCTGGATAGACTCTGGATAGATAGAGTCTTAGTTTAGTACTTTCATGTATGTATTTATCTTTGTTTGTAAGTGTCTCTATGTATTAGTAATCGAGTTGTATTTACTTTTACATATGGATTGTTTCAATTTTCTCTAAGTGTTTTACGCACTTGTATGTGCACATGAAGTAGTTCCTGCGGACTTAGCAAGTATGCAAGAATACATTTGCGTACTTGCTAAGTACGCATGAGCAAATTGCCCTGCGCACTTGCTAAGTGTGCATGCATCAGGTCGTGTATAAATAGAAATGGTTGACAGTAGATAAGTACGCAATCATAGACTCAGTCACAGTAGTAAATACGTAGAACTTGTAATCTCAGTACTATTCTCTGTAACCTTCAAGTGTTTATAATAGACGAAAGTTTAAAGTGATTATCTTGTCGGTTTACTTTGTTTCGTAAGACTCTCCACCTCGTCACGGGTATTCCGCACCCTGTCCGACTAGTAGACCCACTTGCATGTGACGATCCGCCACACGTGAGGGACCTACAACATGTCGTATTCTTGTCTTCTTGACCTCTTTACTTCGCATGTCATTTCCTCAACTTCATAATTGTCACACCCCGCCTCAGGCACCCCCTAGACGTGTGCGAGCCCGATTGGTATCATTTGGTTTCATTAATTTCAGAGTTTTATAAAATACAGCGGAAGTCTTTTTCAAAAGGATCATTTCATTATTCTTTCAACCTCGAGGGTTGTATTTGTAAATATCAAAACTCAGTTGGAAAGCAAAAGCCTTGTGTTTACTTTATAAATATAGGGTTTCAACACCCTTTCATCTTTGATTACAAAACAGAGTTTGAAATCAAATACATGATGAGCCAATGGAAATAGTACAACACAAGGTTGATCAGTTCCCTGGTCCTATCTCTTTTCTTTAGGATTTCCCTTTACACGAGGCCTAAGAATCCAACGTGCATTCCATCCTTTCTTTTCCTAGGCCAGATCTCATTTCTGCTCATATTCCTTTTTCATCATATTTTAATCATTACCTGGAAAACATTTTGAAAATAAAACGCCAGCGCGAACGCTGGTGGATACAATATCTTGACAGAAAATAATTTTGCACAAATAAGTATTAATTTCATAATCAAAACTTCATGTTAAATCAACACACTCAGCATGCCCGTCCTGTTCAATCGCACCACAGTATACACTAGCGTCATAGCTTATAACAGCAAACAGGTCTACGCCTCCGAATATTTATAAGATAAGCACCAGCCGCAGTCCAGGAATTTCACCCATAACCCGTGTATCCCGTTGCAAGTTTTACGTATACCTATGGCCTGAATGCTTATTTGTAGAAGAACGTTGAGCATTACTTCGTTAACCTTTATTTGTTCATTTTCGCAAATAAAATATTTGACACAAGTTTTTAAAAGAGATAAAGTATTCACCTTTTTTATAGGAATGAGCCTCTAAAGTCCAAAGCTTAAGCTAGCTTCTTAACTTGATTTTTCTAGCGTAACAACCTTTCTACGAGCGTTCCTTCTTAAACGAGTGCTACAATGAGCGGGAATCGAACTAGGATCGTCGGGGATCGTCTACGGGAGTTCTGGAACAAGTTTTAGAAGTAGAGGATGAGTTTGGGATGAGAAAAATGCTTAACACCATCCAACTATTTATAGGGGTGAACTGAGGTCCGTAGCGGACCATTATACTTGGGCATAGCGGTCCGCTACCGCCCTTGCAAGCGCCAGCCCTACACGTCCGAATCTGATTGGACCGTTCATGGTTTTGCGGCTAGCGGACCGTTACTGCTGGGTGTAGCGGTCCGCCACCAGTACGGGTGGCAAGTTCTGGTTATTTTGAAGCTGGCGAACCGTTACCACCTGGCGTGGCGGTCCACCACGAATACACATGTCACAATAAGTGACCATTAGTCACTATACACGTAGCTTAACCAAATTCATTGCTAAGCTAACAAGTAGCGGACCGTTACCCAAGTCATGGCGGTCCGCCACCCAACTTCGTATTCTCAGCGGACCGTTAGGCTTGACCTTAGCGATATGCTAAGGTCTTAAATCCTTAATTTTTCAATTTAAACCCTAAACTTTAAGGTAATTACACTTATAGTCCCTAGGGTTTACCTTTTGTCAAATCTTGGACATTTTTGGGCCAGGTGTTACAATAACCTCGTGTTATCCTTCCGTTATTATCAAAACCTGCAAATCACGAGAAAAAACAATTAAGTACCCATTCTTATTAGATTAGAAACAATCCAAAAATAGCGGGAATTATATAAAATAGATGTGTTATTTGAAACACATGAAACATCTCCACACATGAATCCTAAATGTCCCTAAGCAAACTCTCTTACACTAAACAACATAACCTTTGACCTCAAGTTACTCCATTCCTCGTTCTTAATTTACAAACGAATCCTAAGACTTACACCTTTAACAAGCAATAGGTGGTGCATTTTAAAAACAATGAATCATCTAATCGAACTCAACTCACCTTAAGTTCCAAATGTGTAAAACACACCTCCCTCACAACCATCTCTCATTTGTAAAATCCGGTCTAGGCAATACCACATAGTTATCATAAGCTCGTACATAAATAAACTCTCCACCAAGAACTAAGAGAGATACACCAATCAAGGCGGTTACAATCCGGTGTAGTCTAGCTGGGGACAACTAAACATGAAACTGCTTAACATTACAAGGTGTAAAGTGTGGAGTGTGGAATTATGGATGTATGAACCACAAATAAAAAATGTCTCCAAATGGTATACTAAGGTTAATGTTTGGGTAGGGAAAACAATTAAATGGTCTTATCTTATTGCCTGTATTATTAAATGGTATTACTTTTCTAAGAACTCATCAAGATCATCTTCAACCCTTGTCAAATGTTATAGGAAATGTATAAGCTATTGTTACTACAAAAACCAAAGCTGGTATTGTTAATGAGTGATTGTACTCATTTTTTCTATCTCAAGTTGAGCCCAAGAATGTGGAAATGGCTCTAAAGGAAAACATTTGGGTAGAAACCATATAGGAAGAACGAATTCAATTCAAAAAGCAAGAGGTTTGGGAACTAGTTAATCTTCAACAAGGTCAATATCCTATTGGTACAAAGTGGGTGTTCAAGAATAAGAAGGATGATAGATGTAATGTTGTGAGGAAAAAACCAAGTCAGTCAAGTATCAGCATGGTTCTGAATATGGAAAATGATATTGGTACTAAAAATAGACCTCCAAGACTTACCAATGCTGGTGAGTTCTCCAACTGGAGTTCTAGGTATAAGCCATTTGCACAATACATTGACTCAACTATGTGGAGATCGATTCCAAGAAGTCCTTGTATACCGGTGGTTGAGAATGAAAACCTAGAGTTTGTTCCTAAGGACCTCGACTTGTATGTTGACGATGAAATTAAATAGGTGGAAAAAGATCAGAAAGCCTATGCAAACTTAACCATGGCTTTGCCCACTTAAATCTTAAGGCTTCAAAAAATACACCACTGTCATGATATGGCAAAGATATTTGAGGGGAAAGCGTTGATAGACATATTTGAGGGGAATCATGATATGAGGGACAGTAGGAAGGATATGTTGAGCAAAATTTTCAACATGTTCAACTATATCAAGGGAGAAACTCTAGAGGCTCAGATCAACAGGTTCACTCATCTGATGACAGAAATGGGCATTGTTGAAATCAAGTTGACTAAAGGAGATATCAACAAGAAACTGCTTAACTCCTTGCCCATAACATGGAACTACAACTGCAAAACCATCAAAAGAACAAAAGACATGTACAATACATCTAAGAGTGAGCTGATTTCAACCTATAGATCTTATGATATGGATGACAAACAATGTCATATCAACCATGTGAGCTCAATGGGTGATACTATAATTACTATGAACAGTGCCTTTGTTTCAAGTGTGCAAACCCAAGTGCCCCAATAGACTGGCTTTGTTGTATCCATTCAGCAACAGGATTAGCCACAACTCTTTGCTCATAGCACTAAGGTGGTTGAAGAGAATGTAGCTATGTTCATTGTTTTTATGAATAGCTATAATGCCCTTTTTGCTAGCAATCTCACTCCAGCAAACATGGTACATGATGATGTGGATCAGATCAATGCTGATGATGCCGAGGAAATGGACATCAAATAACACATGGCCATGGCATTTTTTAGGGCAAAGAAGTTCTTTAATAAAAAAATAGGACGAACAATTTTGATGGAATTGGGACTAGAAGTAAGAAGATTGGATACGATAGGTCAAGCCTCTGGTGCTACATCTGCAATACGCCTAATCTGGCAAGCACATCTACTAAGGCTGTTAGAAATGAAGCAACTACCTCTGAAGGAAACAAAGCAATGGTGAGCCAATAGAGTTCTAGCTATGACTCGAGTGACTAGATAAGTGCTTTGGAGGTGTAGATGAATCATGCCTTCATGGGAAATGTCACTGACAATGAGGTAACTAAAAATCTCTGTTCTGACAGTTGCATTGAGAGAGTCAATCATTACATGAAAATTAATGATGATTTGAATAAAGAAATGACCAAGTTAAGATATTTTAAACCTGAGTATAAAAAATCATAAATCATTTTCAAATATAAAATAGAAGCTGAAAAAAAGGATGTTTCTAAACTTAATATGTTTTTAAGTGATAAAGAATGTCTTAATGTGATTGTAAAAGAAGAATCAAAGATTTGAGAAATCAATTAAATGAAGATTTAAATCAACTCTCTCACACCAAGTTAAAAATTGAGAAAACTAAATACTCTCGTTTGTGGTGTATGATATGATTGACTCTCAAATTCGGGGGGAAAGGGTTAGTGGGGTTGGTTAGAATTATGTTGCACCACCATTTAATGGTAATTAATATGTGTTACCCAATGAATATCCTGAGATGTTGAGATGGTTTATAGTTTGGAATGCAAACCCGATCAACGATCATCCTCTGAGAAGTCAGTTCCTTTGATTGCTAGTGTCGTGACCCCCTGTGTGAATATTGCTAATGCTTCCAAGTATTGTGTAGAAACAGGATTAGTAAAGGGCATAATTGATGAATGTGAGAGTGATGAAGAAGAGGAGAATCAGAAGGAAGAATCTAAGTTTGTTATGAAAAGTTTTTCTAGTAAAATTAATGATGTTTTTAATTCCCGTTTAAAAATTAATTTAAAGAAAGTTTATTATTCACAAAATGACATTTTTGGGAAGGGAAATAGAACACAATTTTTTAAGGGCGGTGATTTTGAAAAACAAGTTTCATGCTTCTGAAAGGGATAATCAAATAAATTTTGTTAAAAACAAGGTTCATGCTTCTGAAAGGGATAATCAAATAAATTCTAAATCGTCTGCTAGTCAATCAAGCCACAAACAATCTACTCAAATATTTACGAAAAATGAGTTTGATTCAAAATATGATAATCATCAAAGCGTCTTTGAGCAAAACTTTAGAAGAGAAAAGATAGATTGTTAAAGGAGAAATCATAAGGATTATGATAAAGATATTATGATAGGAGAGATCATAGGTATAGTGAGGATACATGTCACTGCAGAAGATCTCCTCATTAGTCATCATCATGGTTCACCGGATCATACTATGCCCCGTATCCCAACCAAAACAAACTTTTTATGTCTGTGGGAATCCAGGACATATTGCTAGAAATCGTGTTCATAATCATGACTATCCTGTGAGGCATCCTAATATTACACAAATGGAAAACGTGTTTTCTAAGCTAAGAAAGGTTGAAAAAACTAAGGTTGTGAAGCATAAGAAGCCAAACGTTAAAAAGTCTGATGTAAAGACCGGTGATGTGCCTAAATCTCAACAATTTTGAAAACATGTCTTTGAAATCTAAACAAAAGGTGTTTGAGAAACAGGCACGATCTCAAAAGTGAAAAGAAAAGGTTGAGGTTCCTAAAGTTACAAAACAATTTGGCAAGTAAAAACTTTTTTTGGAAACCAAACGCTTAAGCAGAACCAGCAACAGTTATTTTTGAATGACAAAAGAGATACGCAAATATAAGAGGTTTCTTATCTAGATGAGTCAAGATTACCCAAGAACACTTCGGCTTGGCTACCCATCTCTAACAGATTCATTTATTTTTTGCAGGAATAGCTAAGGAGGACTGTCAACAACCTTCGGTACGTTGATAGTGGTTGTTCCAGGCACATGACAGGGGACAACTCTCTACTTCATGATATCAAATTCTTTGATGGAGGGTATGTTACCTTTTCAGGTGATAAAGGAGGTCAAATCACCATGAAAGGTACTATCACTAATGGTACTCTCTGTTTTTGAGGATGTCAATTATGTTTCTAAATTGAATCATAGTTTCTTGAGTGTGTTGCAGATTTGTGATAAAAACATTTTCTCTCATTTTACTGAAAAAGAATGCTTGATTTTCAAACCATGTTTTGTAGTCCTAGAAATATAGATTTTGATGAGAACGCTGAGGCGTAAAGATTCCTATTTGCTTGATATCAATAGTGAGTCAACTTTAACAAACACTTGTCTATTTTCAAAAGCATCAGAAAATGACTATTTTGTGGACTCGTCGGTTAGGCCACGTGAATCTTAAAAGTCTTAAACGCATTGGAAAAGGAAAACATGTAGTGGGTTTGCTAATAAAAGAGTTTTGTTCCATTGAAAAATGTATTCCACTACAAATGTTGCCCCGCGATCCACGGCGGGAGGCAGACCTTAAACAGTTGAGGCAGTAACATTAACGTGGCTAAAATTAGAGAAACGTGATTAAATAACTTTTGCCTCTCATTTCACGGCAGGAAGCGGACCTTAAATGATTAAGGATGTGACATTAATGTGGCTAAGCACACAACGAAAAGTTGTAAAATATATAAAAGAAACGTATGAAGTTACGGGGACTCGGTTGTTGTAACATCCCGAAAACCCGTAAGCCAGTGGTTCGGGTTGGTGGACAAACCGAATAGGTATTAAGCGTATTGAGGAGTAAGGTTAGTCGTTCATGGGGTGTTTTAACGACTTTAAATGACACAGTTGGTCGTTGTAATCATATCTCAAGATCTGAAACGCACAAAATGGAACTAAAGGGGCCCGGATGTAACACTTAATGGTTTAAAAACCTTGCTAAGGGCCATTCGGCCTAGGAGGCGTGCACGACGGCAACCAGAGAGAGACGTAGAGAAGGAAAATCCGGAGAGGGTGGGTTCGACGACGGTATATTGGTGGCTTCCGAACTTTGTTAAGGTAATTCCTTGTTCATGTTTGTACGTCATATACGTTTGTGTTTATCATGAAACTCGATTAGCGTTGAGTTCTTTCTTACGGCAACCAAAGAAGAAGAAGACGAGAACGGTGGTGGATGCAGGTTACTAGTGGTGGTAGGCATTAACGGCAGTGGCTGCATGCTGCATAGTTGGCTCCAGGAAGCTGATGGTGGTACACGTAGGGTTCGACATGGATGATACTCAGGTGTTGAAACCATTTTAGGCCATCGCATATAAAACAGTCTAAAGACGGAAGAATTCTTTGAAGTTAAAAGATTTTGATCGAAATTTTTTAGTTTTCGGATGAATTCTTCTGTTTGTCTTCTTAGTATAAATACTTGTTTAGTTTGACTTTTGTAAAGGGTACTTTATTTGACATATCAATACAATAGAGCGAGTTACACCTTTAACTATGTGTTTTTGATCCAATCTCATAACTTGATTAATCTAATCGATTCTAGTTTCTACCAATCGATTGCTTGATTTGTTACGAATAACAAAATCCACAAGTGGTATCAGAGCTTTCGGTGCTCGCTTTTGGGAGATTCAAGCAGATTCAAGCACGTTTTAAAGTTTTGTCAAAGTTTTCCACTTTTAAAGATTCAAAAGTCATCAATTTGGATCGTTTTCAGTGCCATTTTTTAGTTTTAGCATGCAAAACAGTGGAGATGATGTTTGGGATGATTTTCGGGGCTTAATTTGAGGTTCGGAGATTAGACTTTTTGACTGAAATCTCTGTTGAAGGGGTCGAAATCTTGACTTTTTGGTCGAAAAGTCTCCTCTAAAGGTTTTTCGGTTGAAAAGTCTTTTCTACAGGTTTTTCGGTCGAAAAGTCTCTTCTATTTCGGTCAAAAAGTCTCATCTCAAGGTTTTTTGGTCGAAAAGTATCTTCTACAGGTTTTTCGATTGAAAAGTTTCCTCTGCACGATTTTCGGTCGAAAAGTCTCCTCTACAAGTTTTTTGGTCAAACAGTCCTATACAAGTTTTTCGATCGAAAAGTTTTTTTCGGTTGAAAAGTCTGATCAAAGTCCTTTGATCGAAATCTTAAATTTTGTCCAAAATCCCTCCTGATCGAAATCATACTTTTCGGTCGAAAAGTCCAGCCTGAATTAGTTAAAAAAAACTTTCCTGTTCAAAAATTTGTAGAGGATGTTCGGAGCTATGTTTGACGCTGATTTAGAAAAAATGAGATAGTTAAAAAAAATATAAAAAAAAGTTTCTAAACGGCTGACGAAGGGGGTGTGCATAAGGTCTATGTAAATGGATTGAGGTATATTCATCTAGAACTTGGTAAGGAAGATGTGAAAGGAAAAGCCAAGCAAGACCAATTAAAGAAAAGATATCAAGTTTTCACAAGCGCAGAAGGAGAATCTTTAACTGACCAGTATCACAGATATGTGAAATTGATCAATGATCTAAAGGAGATTGATCTAGAATATGAAAAATTAGAAGTCATGGATAATTTTCTCAATGCCCAACCATAGGAATGGGAGATTTAAAAACTAAATATAAGAAATTGTAGGATCGGTGAATACAAAATGGTTCTATTCTAGTTGAGATTGGCGGAAACAATCACAACTAAGCAACGTAATCAAGTAAACAAAAAGAATACTGATAAATGCAATTTGTATTTAGCTTCAAAGATTACAAGATTACAGAGAAAACTCTTAAGTGAAGGCACTGGTATACAATGACTCTAGGTACTATTTATATAGTAACTTATAATCAAGACAGACCCTTGATTCTGAGGATCAGATCTAACACAAGCCGTTGATCTTGTATTGAAGTTATTCTACATGTAACGACAATAAATACTACAAACGTTATCTTTATTCAAACGTCTTCTTAGGCATCATTGCTTGAGTCCTTGGAAGAAGAGCGTCGTTGTCTTTTATTGTCTTGCACCAGTAACATTCTTTCTGCGTGGAGTGTGTCAGTGTTGCAGCAGAAAGTTATCACTGGTAATGGTTGCTTTATCGAAGCCAGTCAGCTGCAACGTTTGATCTTCAGATGGAATGGCTATCAGCAGCAATATAGTTGATCAGCAGCAAGACACAGCTGTCCACAGCTGCTGATGATTTGCCTATCAGCAACAACTTTGGTCTTCAGCAGATAAGGCTATCCGCAACAGATTTGTTCTTCAGCAGAAGAACAAGTATCCGCTGCAGATAAGCTTATCCGTAGCAGTTTGTACTTAGAGAACTTTGTAGCCATCAGTCTTTATTTCTACAAACTCCCCCAAGACTGATTCTACCAAAACTCTCTTACTGCTTTTGCTACTGAAGCTTTTCCCTGTTGCAAACTATCCTTTCTACCTCATAGCCTCTTGGGTCCTGGTTGGGATTGTTTAGAGGAAGCTCAGATAGAGTCTTTATGTCTTTTCTTGGCATTTTGAAGATGGAATTGCTTGAACATATCATCTTCTGTCCTTTAACATTAATCAAGATAAACTCATTGGTATCAGCCTTGAAGGACCAACTGGTGAATGGAGAATGGGTTTGAAGAGGTTTGGCATCAATGATTACATCTTTACTAGGGTTGAAGTGATGTTTGATCACTAGCAAAAGATGTCTCCCACCTTCATTCCCTAGCTCATGGGCTTCACCCAACTCCATCATTCTTCTTAGTTCTGAGTCTAGGAGTTGCAGTACCACATCAACAGATTTATAGATAGATCTTTTTAGTTCTTCCTTCCCCTGAAAAATTTAAACCATTTATCTTGACTGTTATAGAACCAGACAGTTATTTCTCTTGAGTCTTCTAGTGTGATGGTAGGTTTGGTTTTCTTCTTGGAAGGCTGCTGATAAGGAGGAGCTGGGTGGAAGGATTTAGACTTTGTGGGTGGAGAGGAAGGAGGTCTAGGATTGAGAGTGGAAGGTTGTTGAATAGAGGAAGTGGTGGATGAGGGAGAAGGCTTGGGTTTCTTTTGTTTCCTTTCATCTTCTTGGTTAATCACCCTCTTGTTTGAGCCTTTCTTCCCCAGTCATTCTTCCTCCTCCTTCTTGACTTTAAAGTAAAGGGCTTGCAGGTTCATGAAACTCATGGGACCCAGCATTTTTCCGCTCTCTCCTCTAGCCTTTAGGAAGTCAATCATGACTTTCCTTTCTTCATGGGTTCTTCTGTTAAAGGCAATGGTCTTCTTGGATTTCTGTTTGGCTTTTTCTTCTTCTTCAGCCCTTTTCTTGTTTGCCAATTAACCTTGCTGACCCATGAAGGCTCTGTAGATTTCTTTATTTGATAGTTTCTCAAGGTAGTCTGCATCCTCACCTTGAGAAATTAGAGCCTCTATCCACTCCTCTCTCATTTCTTTGGCTTGTTCAGAATCAGTTACTCTGAACTTAGCCTCTTCCTTTTTCTCCTTCTCTCTTTCTTCTTCTTCTTTATTGAATTGTTCCTGTAGTTGAAGAGCTAGAGCTTCATCTTCTTGAATTTGAGAAGCTGTAGGAATCTTGACTTTCAGATCATCTAGCTGCTTAGCATAGAGCAGGATTTGTTGTTCTCTAAGGAGTATGGCAGTTTTCTTTCTTGTGCTTTTCTTAATTCATCCATCTCCTCTTCTTCTCTTCTTCTTCTTTCTTCCCTTTCCTTCTTCTCTTTCATTAACCTTTCTTCATCTTCTTATGTCATAGGTCTCTTCCCCTTGTCTTTGCTGGATGCCTCTGCTTTAGCTTCATGGACCACAACAGCAGATGTAAGAGATGATGTTGGGATCTCAGCTTCAGCTTCATTGGCATTTGTGGAATGGATAAGGGAAGGACACTTTCTGTATCTTCTTCCCATTCAAGACCTGTCACTGCTTTCCATTCTTTCTTCATGTTTTCCTTTTCTCTTCTTCCGGATTCTTCTGTTGTGTTTAATCTGACAGTTGGAGAGGAAAGAAAGGATAGGTCTGACTCGGCGTTGGAGTCATCCATTGCAAGTAGTCCTTCCTTTTCAAGCTTAGCTTTGATGGTTTTTATCATTGCTTGACTCTCTAAGGAATTTACATTGCATATGTGTGTTCTGAGCTCGAAGACCTTGTGTAGGAAGTCTGAATTTAAGAGTAGCATCTCATTGATGTTGATTGAGAGAGATGATCCATTACTCAGGAAGAATGTGAAGTCAGAAGACCAAGTGTTTGACCATCCTAGCACTTCCAAGTCTCTGACCACTGTGTTGTACAGAAATCTTCTCCAGCAAACAGCTTCTTCTTTTGTTAAAGTACTACTCCTGATCAGGTCAAGTCTTCTTGGAGCCAGTTTTTGTTCTACTGCTGTTGAAGATTCTGCACGGTCTTTAGGATAGGCCACCCTGTTTGCTTCTTCTAAAAGTGTTTCAAACCAGGGCAGATTTTCCTCTATTAAGTCTTGGAACCTGCTGATTACAAGTTCTGCTGAGAGATCTGTAGAGGTGTTGGTTCAGCTGGATAGGTACCGTTCAAGCACTTGGAGTGGATTTAGTGCATTCCAGTTTCTACCCCACCGAATTCCTTTCCAATCCAGAATCTCCCAGTTGAACCATCATACCCCCAAGCTAGTATATAGTCAAATTCTAGCTTATTTGAAGACAGTGTGAATTGGGGGGCAGTGGTTTGACTTATTATGGCTACGGCTTCAGGAAGCATTCTGAATGATGGAGGCGTGTCTTCATGGTGACTTTCATTCTGTAACTCCTCATCAATAGATCGGACAACTAACTTCCAATCCTCAGTGATTTCTTCCTCTTCATGTACTGAGTTTGGCAAGTCATGAACTTGAATGAAAGCAGGTCTGAATAGAGAACTTTGAAAGGCTGTCTACTCTTGTATCCATTCGTCGAGGCGGTCAGCATTGTCTTCCACAGCAACTATCTCCCCCTTTTTGTTTGCATCAGTGCACAGAGTCTGGTCAGTTTGAGTGACCACTGAGACAAGGGAGGGAGTAGTCACTGGAGGGCATTGATGGGCTTCATGCATAGAGACTTGGTGCCTTAGTTTTGACACTTCGGCCTCTAGAATTTCCACCCTGGCCGTCAATTCCAAGTTATGAAGTTTCAGTCTATCCTCATCCACAGTTGTGGAATCCTTAGATCCAGATGGGGCCTTAGGCCAAGCCTCTGTGTCCCCATCACCCTGGTTTTCTTGGCACATGGGATTCCTCTCAGTGAAGAGTGTTTCAAAGGAAACATCCTCATTGTGAGTTGCCGTGGTTAGGGTCTTAATGATGTTATCACTGTCCTCCTGGTCAGTTGATGCACCAGGAGTAGTGACAGCCTTTTCCACATTCACTCTATCAATACTCCCAGAGTGAACCTTCTTGGGCAATAAACTTGGGATAGGTGCATTAGCAGTCAAGTCAATCAATACCTCCAAGATAGTGGTTGTTGGAGAAAGTATATCATCTTGACAAGGTGCCTCTGCACTTAAGTTCAGAGAAGAAAAACAATGGAATGGCTCAGTGGGTTGTTCTATAGATCCGGGATGTGATCCTGATCCTAATAGAGAAGCTTCCAAGGAAGTCTCTCTAATGATGTGGCTATACCTTTTGATATTCTCATCAGGATTTTGGGATTCTGAATGAGGGCTTTTAGGTTGGGATTGGGCCTTTGAGACAAGAAGAGAAGGAGTCTTCTTGCTCCTTTGTCTAGTATATTTTGCCACAACTAGGGCCCTTTGTTCCAGTTGAACGATAACATCCAAAACAGCTGTAAGTAATTTATGTGCCTGTGCATCCTTAGTAGTATGCACAGGGGTTCGAACAGTGAAAGAAGATTGTTGTTAAGGATGTGAAGAGGAGGGTTTGGGATCAGTATCAGCTGGGATTGTTGAACTGTCACCCTGGGTACTTTGTATGTTCATCATTGTAGATAACAATAGAACATTGACCCCTGAGGACTTTTTGGAAACAGTTCTCATACTTTGGAAAATGTTATTTTTATGTCCCATCATAAGATAGATTTTTGCAGATTTTGAGAGATCTTTTAATTCGTTATTGAAGACTTCCTGCAAGAATCTTGGGTACATGAAAAATTACTGCTTTGCACCTTCTTGAAGGTTATATCTCAAACCTTCAAAGATGAGATGTGCAAAGTTGAAACCCTGGCCAGAAACCATACCATGAACAGCAGAGGGAAGAGCAGAACTCACTTGATGCCATCCACTTCTCTTCTGGGATATGCATTGTAGAAGAGTGTGGCATAGAAACTTCCATGGATGGCCCATCAGCGCCTTTTTGATTGTGTACTCATTCTTATTTCCAGTGTACCCTATAGATAGAAAGGTCCTCATGTATTCTTCTTTTGAGTATGAAATGGCGGCCCCCTCATCTTGAAGCTAGAGGTGTTTTATGAGAGTAGCTTCAGTGATGATGATATCTTTGTTGTCTACCGTGACTTGGATTTGGGGAATCCCATGTTCGGTAGAGTAGACGGCGGTGTTTCAAAAATCCTCCATATGAGGGATGTATATGGTAGGGTTGACGGTTAGTGCAAAATATATCTTTGATTGAAAAAGAAAATCAATCATATCATCGAACCCTTCGGACTTCTTTCCTTTAACCAGGTATGCAGTGAGATTGTGGTATGGAGAAAACTTGTCATTAGGATGGTTTATGTCGACCTCTGCCATTTTGTTGGGTTTAGAGGGAAAGAGGAAGGTTTTTGAAGGGTGGTTAAGGATGGAAACCTTTGAAAGTTGTGGAGGCTTAAGAGAAAGAAATGGGAGTTAGAGTGAAATTGAATGTGAAGTGGTGGTGAAGAAAATTGATTTGTATTATAACGGAAGAGGAGGGAAAAAGGAAAAAAGACTTGTACAATACAACCTTATTCACATTTTACTGTTACAGCTGTAATACACTAAAGCAGTCATGGTAAAGACTGAAGGTAATTTTTACAGCGTGTAATGGTTAATTTGTACTTAGATTTACCCATCAGCAGCAAACTTGGTTGCTGTGGATGGTTAAGCCTATCCGCTGCACGCTTGGTTGCTGCGGATGATTGAGTCTGTCAGCAGCAAACTCAATTGCTGCTGATGGATGCAATGATCTACAGCAAGAATATTGCGGCTGACAGCCTTAAAGCTATCCGCAGGAAACTTGTTCCTACTGATAACTTAAAGCAGTCAGTGGCAAAATATTTGCCGCTGATGATTAAACATGTCAGTAGCTAAAAAACGAAATTGCTGCTGACTTATAACTTTTATTTACAACAAGGGATAAACACATTTACAAAACAAAATTTTAGAGATAGATTTTAATCAAAGTTCATCATAACAATAGATTCAACTAAATATCTAAATCTAGCTTCATCAAACTGTTTTGTAAACAAATCAGCATATTGCTCATTGGTATGAACTTTGGTTAAAATAATTCTCTTTTTCTCAGCTTGATCTCTTATAAAGTGATACCTAATGTCAATGTGCTTTGTCTTAGAGTGCTGCACCGAATTGTTTGTGATTGATATAGCACTCATTTTGTCAATGTGAATGGGAGTTGCCATGAAAGTCATCACATAATCCAGCATTTGATTTTGTATCCAGATGACATGTGCACAGCAACTTGAAGCTGCAATGTATTATGCTTCTGCTGTAGAAGTTAAAACACATGTTTGCCTCTTGCACTGCCATGAAATCAGTCTCCCTCCCAGAAACTGACATCCTCCTGATGTGGACCTTTTGTCAAAGTTGCATCCCCCATAATCACTGTCATTTTTATAGTACCATAGCCCAAGTCTTGGGGCTCCCTTTAGGTATCTAAAAATTCTCTTGACAGCTTGAAAATGTGAATTCTTTGGAGCTGCTTGGAATCTTGCACAAAGACATACTTCAAACATGATATCTGGCCTTGAGGCAGTGAGATACATGAGAGACCCTACCATTACAGGGTACTAATGTTGATCAGTGTCTTGACCATCTTTGTATGTAGTCAGTTGATGGTGCACTTGCATAGGGGTTCTTGCAGCAGAGCAGCCAGCCATCTTGAATCTTTCAAAAATGCTCTTGACATATTTGGATTGGCTAATGAGGATTCCATTTGGAACTTGTTTGACTTGAAGACCCGGAAAGCAATTTAGTTCACCCATTGAACTCATTTCAAACTTTGAGTATCATGATCTCAAAGTCTTTACACAACTTATTCCTTGTTGATCCAAAGATGATATCATCAACGTAGATTTGTACCAGTAAGATTTCTCCTCCTTCATCTTTGATAAACAAGGTCTGGTCAACGGCACCTCTTCTGAAGTTGTTGCTTAGTAGATATCCAGACAAAGTTTCATACCAGGTTCTTGGGGCCTGATATAATCCATACAGAGCTTTGTCTAGTTTGAACACTTGTTTAGGATGTGCGGGATCTACAAATTCTGGAGGCTGTTTGACATATACTTCTTCACCAATCTTCCCATACAGAAAGGCACTCTTGACATCCATTTTATAGACCATGAAACTCTTTGATGCAGCATATTCCAGGAATATTCTGATGGCCTCCAGCCTGGAAACAGGAGCAAAGACTTCATCATAGTCAATTCCCTCTTCCTGAGTGTAGCCTTGAGCTACAAGTCTGGCTTTGTTTTTTACTACAATGCCTCTCTCATCTTGCTTGTTCCTGAATACCCATCTTGTGCCAATGGCAGATTGACCAGGTGGAAGATCAACAAGTTTCTAGACATCCTGTCTCTTGAATTGCAGCAACTCTTCCTGCATTGCCTCAATCCAACTGATGTGTTTTAGAGCTTCATCTATCTTCTTGGGTTCCACCTGAGATAGAAAACATGTAAACAAACATATATTGGTCTCATGAGATTTGCTTCTTGTTAGAACTCCTTGGTGAACTTGGCCAATAATATTTGCCACAGGATGTTCCTTGTTGATCCTTTGTGCTGGTACAACCTCCAGCTTTATCCCTTGCTCAAGATTGCTTTGATTTTGATCAGGAATGGTGGAAAAGCCTTCAATATCAACAGCTACATCAGTATTATTAGCAGTAGTATTTGCAGCATCTACAACATTTACCGAAGAGTCTTCATTCAAATTTTCATTTTCAGACAGGTTGTTGGTGGTGACATTGGAGAGTCTGTTTCTGGCTTCACTTGCTTCAATGGCTTCCATAACATATGGAGGATCAATGGATGGTCTTTTTAGACTGATAGAAGATTTAGGAAAATCCAATCTATAATCAGAGGATAAATAGGAAGTTGGTGCTTGTGAAGAGGTAGATTCCATATTTGAGAAGATAAGAGGATCAAATATTTGGGTGAAGGAATCTATGTCAAAGAGCCAGTTTGGGCCTTTTCCCTGTTCACATGAAATGTGTTCTCTACATTCCACATTGGTTAATTCTTCCACAATTCTTGTTCTTGAGTTGAATACTCTGTAGGCCTTGGATTGAGAGGAATAGCCCACAAAATATCCTTCATCAGATTTGGCACCAAACTTAGGAAGAACCCCATGTGTGATCAGAATTGAGCATGGACATCCAAAAGGTTTTAGAAATCCAATGTAGAGAACTCTTTGGAACCATTGTTCATAAGGTGTCTTATTGAGAGGCTTGACTATGAGAACTCTATTTTGCACATAGAAGGTTGTGCTTACTGCTTGTGCCCAGAATGTGAGAGGCAGTTTTGAGTCAGCCAACATAGACCTTGCTGACTCAATTAGAGTTCTGTTTCTTCTTTCAGCAACTCCATTTTGTTGAGGAGTTCTTAGAGCACTATATTGTCTTTCTATTCCCGTGCTCTCATAGAAACAGTTCAAAGTGTGGTTCTTGAACTCTGTGCCCTGATCACACCTTATTATCTTTACCTTCTGATTGCTTTGATTCTCTACCCTAAGGATGTAGGATTTGAGAATTTCAGCAGTTTCATCTTTAGTTCACAAGAAGTATACCCATGAGAATCTGGTGTAGTCATCAGTTATCACCAGACAGTATGACTTCTTACCCATATGCAGCAGCTGTAGTGGAGTGTCATTTGTATTCAAGGTTTTGGGCTTGTGAGAACTCTTGTGTTGTTTCCCTTTAAACAAGCAATGCAATGATCTTCTAGCTGGAATTCTTTGTCAGGAAGCCCTCTGAAAATATCATCCTTCACCAATTTGTTTATGGTTTTGATGTTAACATGGCTTAATCTCCTGTGCCAGAGAGCTGATTCATCAACTACAGCTTTTGACAGAAAACATGATACACTGCAAGATGGAGTGACCTCATTCGTGTCAAGCACATAAAGATTTTCTTTTCTCTGAGCAGTTAACAAAATGTTTTCTCGATGAGGTTTGGATAAGCCAGTAGATAGTACAAAGCATTCATTATCTGTGAAGAGCACCTAACGCTTCTGATCACAGACCTAGGAAACACTCATGAGATTGAAGTCCAATTCTTTGACATAGTTTACCTTTTCAATACTCATTCTTTCATTGGACACAGTTCCTTGTCCAGTAATAGATCCTCCTTTTGAGTCACTTCCAAAGGCAACATATCCTCCATTGAAATGTCTGAAGTTAGAGATGATGGATCCGTTGCCTGTCATGTGCCTGGAACAACCACTATCTACCACCCAGGTGTTATTCTTGTGACCTGGATGTCCCTGCACATTAGAGAGATCTAGTTAGTGGGAGGAATCCAAGAGATTGCATCCTTGTAAAAAAGGGTTCTCGGATTATCAGTATCAGCATGTGTGCATTCAACGGAACCAATGATGATTCTTGGAGGAATTTTGGCTTTCCAATGCTGAATTAGTGGTTTTCCAGCTCTCTTTGCAACTGAGGACTTTGGCTTATCAGCAGCAGATTTTGTTGCTACTGATGGTTTTACTTGAGTAGCAGCAATCTTGGTTGTTGCTGAAGAATTGTCTTCGGGTCGCTTGGGCTTTAATTGATCAGCAACATTTTTGTTGGCTGCTGATGGTTTAACTTGGGCAGCAGCAATCTTGGTTGCTGATGAAGGCTTTTTCTTTGGTTGCTTGAGTCTTACTTGATCAGCAGCAGTTTTGTTTGCTGCTGATGGTTTAACTTCCGAAGTATGCCTACCCTTCTTCATCTTACTGATAGGCTTATGTTGAATAGGAATTTGATGAAGAACCTGTTTGAGAGGATTAAACTTACAATTTGTAGCAAAGTGGTCTGATTCATCACAGATGATGCAGGATTGTTGAGGTCTTGGCATATGCTTTCTTGGTGGGGATAGAGAGTTTCTTAACTGAGTTGCTTTGGCTTCAAAGCTTCTTATCTTTTTGTTCTTGTTTGTTTTCTCAAAAGCGTGTTGCTTTGGTTTCTTTGTTGTTGAAGGTAATAGAAGCAGGTGCTGGCAGTATGACTGTATTTCCCACACAAAAGCATGATTTCGCCAGTTTGTCCCTTTGAAAGTACACATAGTCCTTTCTTTTGAACAAGTCTTTGAAGTTCCAGGGGTGAGCTTTGTTGTGCTCAAAGGTGGCTTCTTCCAATGTCTTTTGAACATATGGAGCCCTCTCTCCAGGCGCATGACATATGTCAAACACCTTCCTTTGTTGTGATTTGGATTGAGGCTTTGAGTTGATGGAGGTTGAAGACTATCCCTTTTCAACTGTTAGCTTTCTTCCTTCTGGAGGATAGTTGATTCTGATTTGTTTGGTTGGTTGAGATACTGGTACTGTTTTTGAAGGGATGAAAGGGCTTGGATTGTTGGCTTTAATAACTTCACAGGTAGGTGGTGATGAAAATTTATTGGTTTCAGTGGAGTCTGAGCATGTTGACTCAGACTCGGATGAAGTAGTGCATTCTTGCACAGGGGTTTCTTGGACAACAGGGTCAAGATTGTAGGATTGTGAAAATACAAGATGGTTCTGTTCTTAGTTGAAATTGGCGGAAACAATAACAACTACACAAGTATAATCGAGTAAACAAAAAGAATACTTTTAAGAACACTGTTGTATTAAGCTATTGCAAATAAACGATTACAAATGAAAATCTCAATCAAAAAGCACACATACAATGAAGTGTTTACATAGTATTTATACTCACTTAGAATCAAGACAGACCCTTGATTCTAAGGATCAGATCTAACACAGACCGTTGATCTTTTGTATATAGCTAACTATTACACGTTTAGTCTAAAACTAGTTAACTTTATTGAAACGTCTTCTTTATGCATTATTGCTTGCATGCTTGGAGAAGAGCATTGTTGTCTTTCATTGGTTGTGCCATTGAGGTTCCTTCTGCTTTGAGTGTGTCAGTTGCTTTTACAGAAAGTTGTCAGTGACGCTTGGCATGGATAGTCAGCTGCAACGATTTGTCTTCAAGGCATACGGTTGTCAGCAGCAAGATGAGGATTAGCAGCAAGATGTGACCATCCAAAGCTGCTGATGATTTGCCTATCAGCAGCATCAAGTGTTGATGCTGCTGAGAAGCCTATCTGCAGCAACTTTGGTCTTCAGCAGATAAGGCTATCCGCAGCAGATTTGTTCTTCAGCAGGAGAACAAGTAACCGCAGCAGATAAACTTATCCGCAACAGTTTGTTGGTCAGCAGCAAACTCTGAGATCAGCAGCATTTGTACTTAGAGAATTTTGTAGCCATCAGCCTTTATTTCTACAAACTCCCCTTAGACTGATGCTACCAAAATTCTCTTACTGCCTTTGTTGCTGAAGCTTTTGCATGTTTCTGACTATCCTTTCAACGTCATATCCTCTCTTGTCCATGCTGGGATAGTTATGAGGAAGCTCAGATAGAGTCTTGATGTCTTTGCTTGCCGTTTTGAAGATAGCTTTGCTTGAACACCTCATCTTCTGTCCTTTAACATCTGTCAGAGTGAATTCATTCTTCTCAACATTGTAGGACTAGCTGATGAATGGAGAGTGGGATTGAAGAGGTTTGGCATCAATGATTTCATCTTTGCTGGGGTTGAAGTAATGTCTGATTGCCAGCAATAGATGTCTCCCACCTTCATTCTCAGGCTCAGAGGATTCACCCAGCTCCATCATTCTTCTTAGATCAGAATCTGGAAGCTGTAGTACCTCATCAACAGATGTATAAATTGATCTTTTAGCTTCTGTCCTCCCCCTGAACACTTCAAACCATTGGTCTTCAGGGCTGTATGACCATCTGATTATTTCTCTTGAGTCTTCTGGTTCGAAAGTGGGTTTGTTTTTCTTTTTGGGAGGTTGTTGATGAGTAGGAGCTGGGTATGAGGATTTGGACTTTGAGGGAGGAGAGGAGGGAGGTCTAGGAAGGAGAGTGGAAGGTTGTTGGATTGAGGAAGTGTTGGGTGAGAGAGAAGGCTTGGTTTCTTTGATTTCCTTTCTTCTTCTTGATTAATCACCCTCTTGTTTGAGCCTTTCTTCCCCAGTCATTCTTCCTCTTCCTTCTTGACTTTAAAGTAAAGGGCTTGCAGGTTCATGAAACTCATGGGACCCAGCATTTTTCCGCTCTCTCCTCTAGCCTTTAGGAAGTCAATCATGACTTTCCTTTCTTCATGGGTTCTTCTGTTAAAGGCAATGGTCTTCTTGGATTTCTGTTTGGCTTTTTCTTCTTCTTCAGCCCTTTTCTTATTTGCCAATTAACCTTGCTGACCCATGAAGGCTCTGTAGATTTCTTTATTTGAAAGTTTCTCAAGGTAGTCTGCATCCTCACCTTGAGAAACTAGAGCCTTTACCCACTCCTCTCTCATTTCTTTGGCTAATTCAGAATCAGTTATTCTGAGCTTAGCCTCTTCCTTCTTCTTCTTCTCTAGTTCTTCTTCTTCTTTGTCAAATTGTTCCTGCAGTTGAAGAGTAAGAGCTTCATCATCTTCAATCTGATAAACTGCAGGAATCTTTACTTTGAGCTCATCCAGCTGTTTTGCATACAGCTGGATTTGTTGTTCTCTGAGGAGAATGGCTGTGAGTCTATCTTGAGCTTTCTTTGTTTCAGCCATCTCCTCTTCTTCTCTTCTTCTTCTTCTTTCTTCTTTCTCTTTCTTTTCTCTTAGCAACCTCTCTTCGTCTTCTTTGGTCATAATTCCCTTTCCCTTATCTTTGTTGGATGCCTCTGCTTCGGCTTCACTGATCACCACAGCATATGATGGTGCTACTGTTGGAATCTCAGCTTCAGCTTCATTGGCAATTTAGGGAATGGATAAGGGAGGGGAACTGACTTCATCTTCTTCCCATTCCATACCTATCACATCCTTCCATGCCTCTTTCATCTTTTCCTCTTCTCTTCTTTTTGATTCTTCTTCTGTGTTCAGTCTGACTGTTGGAGAAGAGAGAAAGGATAGGTCTGAGTCAGATCCAGATTCCTCCTTATACAAAGAAACCTTGATGATATTGATCATTTCTTGACTTTCTAAGGAGTTGACATTGAAGATGAGTGATCTGAGCTCAAAGACCTTGTGCAGGAAGGCTGAAGGTAGGAGCAAGATCTCCTTGATGTTGATTGTTAGAGAAGATCCATTGCTCAGGAAGAAGGTGAAGTCATGGGAGTCAGTGCTTGTCCATCCTTGCACTTCGACATCCCTGACAATTTTATTGTACAGGAATCTTCTCCAGCACAGAACTTCTTCTTCAGTGAGAAGACTGCTCCAAATTATTTCAAGCCTTCTGGGAGACAGTCTTCTTTCTGCTGCTGTTGAAGATTCAGGATAGGCTACCCTTTTTGCTGCTTGTATTTGTCTTTGAAAGTTGAGTAGATTATCCTCCATCAAGTTATAGAACCTTCCAATGACAAGTTCTGCTGAGAGGTCTGTTGAGTTGTTGATGCATTGTAGATGGTATAGGTGAAGGACTTGGATGCTGTTGAGAAAGTCCCGGTTTAGCTCTTCTACCCCGCCAAACTCCCAACCAATCCAGAATCTCTCAGACTTTCCATCATACCCCTAAGCTAGTATTGTATCAAACTCTAGCTGTGTTGAAGTTAGTGGAAATTGGGGGGCAGTGGAGTGACTTATGATGGCTGCTGCTTCAGGGATGATGCTGAAAGATGTATATGTTTGTTCTGTGTCTTCAGCATCTCATCAACAGCCCTGACGACTAACTTCCAGTCTTCAGATGTCTCTTCTTCTTCATTATCTGAAGCTGGCAAGTCATGAACTTGTACAAAAGCTGGCTTGAAAAGTGTGCTTTGAAATACAGCCTGCTCTTGAATCCATTCGTCAAGACTGTCTGAGTCTTCCTCCATTGGGACTATCTCCCCCTTTTTGGTTGCATTAGTGGACAAATAAGCATCATTTTGGGTGCCCACTGATACAAGAGAGGGATTAGGTACAGTTGGGCATTGATGGGCTTCATGCATAGAGACTTGGTGTCTTAGTTTGGACACTTCAGCCTCTAGCATAGCCACCCTGGCCGTCAATTCCAAGTTATGAAGTTTCAGTATGTCCTCATCCATAGTTGTGGAATCCTTGGATCCAGATGGGGCCTTAGGTCTAGCCTCTACATCCCCATCACCCATGGTTTCTTGGCACCTGGGATTCCTCTCAGTGAGGGGAGTTTCTAAGGAAGCATCCTCGCTGTGAGTTGTCGTGGTTGAGGTCTTAGCAATGTTGTCACTGTCCACCTGGTCATTTGATGGACCAGCAGTAGTGACAGCCTCTTCCACATCCACTCTGTCATAACTCCTAGAGTGGACCTTCAGGGTAGGAGAACTTGGGTTGGGTGTGTTGGAAGCAAGATCAGTCAGTACCTCCGAGATAGTGGTAGTGGGAGAAGGTACATCATCTTGATCAGGTTCCTCAACACTTAAGTTCAGAAGAGAAAGGAGTGGCTCAGGGGGCTGTTCTATGGATCCGGGAAGTGATCCTAATCCTAATATAGAGACATCCGAAGGAGTCTCCCTAATAATGTGGCTATCCCTTATGATATTCTCATCATAATGTTGTGTTGCTGAGTGAGGGTTGTTAGGTTGGGTTTGGGCCTTGGAGGCATGTGACACTTCTGATTTTCACTACTTGTACTCATTCTAGACTTATAAATGAAAATCCGCATGACATTTCATTTTACTTGAAATCCTATTCAGACGTTGTTACAATACTAGTTCACATGTGAAACATTACGTTTATGCTTGATTTCAAAGACTTATACTTATCTGTGATTGATTCATGGATCGCACGTAGACTTAATTGATCTTTATGACACATTAAATACACATGAACCACCCCCATACATCTCAAACATGTTCTTACAACCAATTCAATGTGAATTGATGCTTAAAAGTACTAGTTAGTACTTTCGTGCGATCGTTCGCCTTTTAAACCGTCGTTAACTACGTACCGTCCACGACCGACAAATCGTTTAACATGACATTAATTTATGTTTTAAATGTTTAAAATATTCATTTATTTAATTAAAACAAAGTTTGTTTGCAAAACTTTCCTTAAATAAATCCTGAAATTCGAAAAAAGATCAAAAAGTCCGTTTTTTCGCCCACCGATCGCCAACTACTATACGCAAATAACGTAACTTTAACTTAAATGTTTTTAGCTAAACATACTCCTTTTGTTATGACAATCAACTTTAATGTTGAAAACATTTGCCAATTTCGCTTAGAAATGCTTAAAATCGCAATTTTCGAATGCGCGCACTCAACCGGATCAAGCTAGGACCCAACCCACCTACTCTTGGACCTAGCCCAAGCAAGAAATCACAAAAAACCCAGCCCCATTGAGGAAAATTTCGAAGATTTGAGGGCCCTAAAACCCTAAATTGCTTTCCAAGACATTCCATATTTACACCCCTTCAACCATTAGTATAAATAGGAGGCTTAGGATCTTGTTTTCTTTGCTAATTCTCCCTCAAACACTCCCAACCCCTCCTAAGTTGTGAAATCCCTTCCCAACCTTGAAGATTTCGAAAATCCCTTAGAGGATTCCAAGAGTTTGAAGATCAAACAAGTAAGTAACCCTCCGAAGTTGAATACCGTCTTTTTATTTTATTCTTTCTTCATCCCCTCAATCTTTTTCTATTTTCTATCCATGATCACTTGATCATGTGAAACATCAGCCCTAAAAACCCTCTAATAATCTTAATCAAACTATAAAATCAAGCTAACATCATCAACTAACAAACGAAGGATCCCGTTTGCAATGGCGGCTATGCCGTCGCATTCTGCGAATCCTCAAGACAACTATTGCAAAAGTGGCTCTGCCGATGCTTTAGTATGTTCTTGATAACTTAAAACATGTTATTTATTCTATATTATCACTTATATGAACTCACACGCTAATTAAATATAGAATCCGCTTGCTCGTGTCGGCTATGCCGATTGCATTATGTGATTCTCCAAAACGCTTCTGTGAATATCATGGTTAGACCGGTGACACGGGACATTTTGGCTAACCTAATCTGATTATATTATGTATTATAATAACATAATAACATTCGTCTAATTTTTATTTGCGCGTTCGGTAATCTTAAAACCCTAAACGGACCACTTAAGTGCAACCATTGATTTTGGACAGAAACTGTGTTGAATTTAACTGAGCGTAACTTGACCATAATTAATCTAAACTGAGCAAACTCAATTTCCACTATGTAGTTCATCGAATTTCCTTTCCAACCATAATTGGATCGTTTTCTAATTCAAAATATGACTCCGTAGTAGCCAAAACGGGACAGAAACCTTTTTCAGTACCTTCTGTCTTGTTGGACTATTTTGGCTATGATCCGAGTCTCAAATGGAAAAACTTTCTAAACGAAACTTATTCGGGACGACTTAAACTAATTCTCTGTAAAATTTCATAATTTTTAGACGTCGTTTGATATTTTTAACAATCCCGTTTCTGTTCAGCTACTTTGCTGTCCAAATCTGAAAATCAACTAAAACTCTATTTTTGCAACTAATTCTTAATCTTATGACCCGAACCGCCTATCTAACACTCGTAACCATCGAACCTACCCTAAAACTGGTTTATTTATTTGTTTAGGGTCTGGTCCGTGATTCATCTCGTCTATTCGTTCAAGTTTCTTATCTCGTCTAGCTTTCAAGGTGAGACTTCATAGCCCCACTTTTTTCAAATCGTTTTGGGGGAAACATGTACGCGTTGGCACGCATTAAAACACGTTTTCAAACAATTCAAAAACAAGCGAATCATATATGTATGTGAGTAAATGAACACAACATGATAAACGTTAAACTTGCAAATCCTTAACTTGAAACTTTCAAGCCAACGGTAGTACAGATATGGGCCATAGGATGGAAACCGCATATACTTTATGGATAACTGTTGGTTGGACATCTTATTCGTTATCAGTGCAACTTGCGAGTTGTACCACTTATTCGTTACTCATCATTTTAGGTTGGATTTGCTAATCATGTGTTTGTTTTATTATGTGCTATATGATGATCTTGGAATATGAATTGTCACCTTTGCCAAACTTATACTTTTATTAAACCTGTGATTTCTCACCAACTATTTTTAGTTGACACTTGTTTTTCGTACATGTTTCAGGTGATTAAGCTCGTGATAGGTCAAGTCAATATCACATAGGATTTGCCTAGATATCAATTGAAGAATCTTATTTTAAGTTGCTTGTCTTTTGAACATGTTACCTGTTTGGTTTAATTCGAAACTTATGTAATTGGGATTTTTTTTTTAATATTATGAAACTTTAATAGTAAATGTCTTTATTCCATTGTGTTCTTTTGTCAATTAAGTCGCACCCGTGGTTAAGATGCACGGTTGGGGTGTGACAGATTGGTATCAAAGACGTGGTTATAGAGAATTAGGCAACCATTTGACCTAGACTATAACCTAAGCTCCCCTTTGAAACTTATATGCTTATGCGATTCTAATCCACTAACTCTCTTATCTTTAGTATGTCGTCGTACTCTGCTGACATCTCTAGCAATTCAAGCCTTATTTCCGATGATGGGTCCCAAAGCCCAATTAGTTGGAGTAGGCTAATCGCACCACGATCATCTTTCTCTGGAAACCTGCTACCCTCGAAACATAATGTCAAGCCCGAGTTAATCTCCGATGCGACAAGCCGGCCTGCACCGAAGCCTGAAGTAATCAACATATCAAGTGATTTGGAATCCGAAGACCAAGAGAGCCATGTTGGAACGACTTCTGAGGCCCAACTCCCGTTCAAGAAAAGAAAGTTGACTTGTGAAGCTGAATGCAACTCTTGGGCAAGGCCCAATCCATAATGTTCTCATCAAAATCAAAGGCTTGGATAGTGATACTAGAGACACGTGTAATCTGGAAGGGTGAGCGCCTGTACACTGGGGGGTCTTGTCAAAGGAAAGTGAGGCACGTTCGTTACGAGTCGCACTTACCTGGGGACCCTTGGAGTGAGTGCTCACTTATAGGCTAAAACACGTCTCACTAGTATCATTCATCTGAATCTTGAATTTTGACTAGTCAGTTTTGTCTTTATATTTCATTTGTAATTCAACATATATGTTTTAAATATATGTTTTATTTATCTTGTAAGACATTAATATTAATGAATGAGTGATTTTATTTATAAATATTGTCACTTTTAATTCTTGAATGTCTATCCTAACTACCGACTTATGATTTCTTTTTCGTAGAATGCCTCCTCGTCGTGATCCTGATAACACCGTGGCTAACACCAGTGAAGCCTCCGCCGAAACCACCGCCATAGCCACCCTGGTCACTCAACAACTTGCTGCGGTCTTACCCACTATTGTCACTCAAATCAACAACTCCACCGGAGGATCTAGTGGGAGTGTTTGTACTTTCAAGCACTTCAACTCTTGTAACCCACACAAGTACCTTGGATGTGAAGGTGCGACAGGGCTATTGCAATGGTTTGAAGGCATGGAGAACACATTTAAGGTAAAATATGCTTCAAGTGCCTTCCAAAGGAGGGCACTGACATGGTGGAATGCTGAAAAGAAAATTCGGGGTAGGGAAGGAGCTCTTGCTACGACTTGGGATAAGCTAAAGGAAATTATGATCGAGGAGTTCTGTCCTAGCAATGAGATGAAGAAGTTGGAGATTGAGCTGTGGGACCTTACCCAGGATAGTGGGGAGAGTGAGGCGTATACCACACGCTTTCATGAACTCTGCATCCTAGTCCCTCATCTGGTTACACCCTTGACCCGAATGATTGATCGTTATATTGGAGGCCTTCCGCCTCAAATTCGGGGTACTGTCATGGGTAGTAGCCCATCAACACTTGAAGCTGCTATTCGTTTATCTGTGTCCTTAACGGACGATCTAGTTAAGTCTGGAGTTCTATTCAGGAAAGGTGACAAGAGAGTTAAGGAGGAAGTGGCGAAAAAGCCTGAGTATCGCCACAAGAAGCAAAAGACCTCTAAAAGCTTTGCCATGGTTACCCCAGATGTTCCTGTTGCCCAAGTAGCACCTAGACCTGCACCTGGCAGGAAGCCATATAGTGGACCTCACCCGCTGTGTGCAAGGTGTCATTACCATCACCCTACTACAGTTCAATGTCGTTCGTGCACTAAATGTGGAAGGCTTGGTCATTTTACGTAGCTGAAAAGGCTGCCACTACCCAAACTACCACTCCTGCCATCATCAATGGTAGGGCCTGTTATGAATGTGGTGCTCCTGATCACTACAAAAACCAATGCCCGAAGCTCAACAACAATAACCGAGGTGCATGTGCTCGCACTTTTTCCATAGGAGCAACCGATGCCAGAAATGACAATGTCGTGGTTACTGGTATGTTTCTCATCAATAATCGTTATGCCTCTATTTTATTTGATACCGGAGCGGATAAAAGCTTTGTCTCCTTAGAATTTGAACCTTTACTTAAAACTTGTCGTACCGCTCTTGAACCTTCTTATAGAAATAGCTGATGGCAAACTAACTGTTATGCATTCCGTTGTCCGAGGTTGTGCTCTAACTCTCAACGATCACACATTCTCTATCGACCTGATTCCCATCACTCTTGGGAGTTTTGATATCATCGTGGGAATGGATTGGCTATCCCACAATCATGCGGAAATCAACTGTTCGGAGAAACTCATTCGTATCCCTCTACCATCCGGTGAGACCTTGAAAATCTTTGGAGAGAAACCTTGCAAAGGTTTGAAATTCATCTCCCGCATGAAGGCACGTAGATATTTAAGGAAGCGATACTATGCTTTCTTGGCACATGTGGTCGAGAAATCTGAAGAAAAGAAATTACAAGATATACCGATCATCCGAGATTTTCCGGAAGTATTCCCTGATGACTTGCATGGACTCCCTCCAACTCGACAGGTTGAATTTCGGATTGATCTTTTACCGGGAGCTAACCCCATTGCCAAATCTCCGTACCGCCTAGCCCCTTCTGAGATGCAAGAACTATCTAGCCAACTGCAAGAGCTGCTGGACAAGGGATTCATTAGACCGAGCTTCTCACCTTGGGGAGCTCCGGTTCTCTTTGTCAAGAAGAAGGATGGGTCCTTCCGCATGTGCATCGACTACCGTGAACTAAACAAGCTTACCATCAAGAATCGTTACCCGCTACCTAGGATCGATGACCTTTTCGATCAACTGCAAGGAGCAACTTGTTTCTCGAAGATTGACCTCCGATCTGGGTATCATAAACTCCGAGTCCATGAAGAGGACATTCCCAAAACTGCTTTTAGAACTCGTTATGGACACTACATGGTTATGCCTTTTGGGTTAACCAATGCGCCCGCGGTGTTCATGGACCTCATGAACCGTGTCTGCAAACCCTACCTAGATCAATTTGTCATTGTCTTCATCGATGACATCTTGATCTACTCCCGAACCAAAGAGGATCATACAACCCACCTTAAGCTGATTTTGGAACTCTTGAAGAAGGAACAACTTTATGCTAAATTCTCCAAGTGTGAATTCTGGCTCAGAGAAATTCATTTCTTGGGTCACGTGATCAACAACCAGGGTATACACGTCGATCCAGCCAAAGTCACCGCTATCAAGAATTGGAGTACACCATCCACACCCTCTGAGATCCGTTCGTTTCTGGGTTTGGCGGGTTATTATCGAAGATTCATCCCAAACTTTTCAAAGATTGCCCTGCCTCTCACTACATTAACTCAGAAAAATAAGCCTTTCATCTGGGAACAAAAGCAAGAAGATGCGTTCCAAACTCTGAAGTAGAAATTATGCAACTCCCCTATTCTAAGTCTTCCCGATGGCAATGATGATTTCGTTGTATACTGTGATGCCTCAAACCAAGGTCTTGGTTGCGTGTTGATGCAAGGATACAAGGTCATAGCCTATGCATCCAGACAACTCAAGGTTCACGAAAAGAACTACACCACTCATGACCTTGAGTTGGGTGCGGTGGTCTTTGCTTTGAAAATCTGGAGACATTATCTCTACGGCACTAAATGTGCGGTTTTTACTGATCACAAGAGCCTTCAACATATTCTGAACCAGAAAGAACTCAACATGAGGCAGCGACGTTGGGTTGAATTACTTAGTGACTACGATTGCGAAATTCGTTACCACCCGGGGAAAGCTAATGTGGTGGCTGACGCCCTTAGCCGTAAGGACCGAATCAAACCCACCCGTGTATGAGCCATGGGAATGTTGGTCCAAACCAGTCTCAAAGATAAGATCCTCCTAGCTTAAAAACAAGTTGTTGCAAATGATGAGTTGAAGAAGGATTTGGATTGTGGTGTCGAAAAGCACTTGGAACCCAAACCCGATGATCTCCTTTACTTCATGGGTCGAATTTGGATCCCCGACTCAAGTGAGCTCCGAACCCTTATCCTTGATGAAGCACATAAATCCTGTTATTTTGTTCATCCCGGTGCTGATAAGATGTATCACGACTTGAAAGAGTTTTATTGGTGGCCAGGAATGAAGAAAGACATCGCCCTCTATGTAGGGAAGTGTCTTACTTGCTCTAAAGTTAAAGCTGAGCACCAGAAACCATCTGGTCTTCTCCAACAACCCGAAATCCCACAATGGAAATGGGAGCAAATTTCCATGGACTTCATCACTAAGCTTCCGCGAACCTCTAGTAGTCATGACTCCATCTAGGTCATTGTTGACCGTTTAACCCAATCCGCTCATTTTCTCCCAATCCGTGAGGACTACAAAATGGAGAAGCTTTCCAGACTCTATATCAATGAGGTCGTGACACGTCATGGTGTTCCTCTATCCATTATCTCCGACCGTGATAGCCGTTTTACCTCCCGATTCTGGCAATCTTTACAGAAAGCTTTGGGAACTCGTTTGAACCTTAGCACGGCTTACCATCCCCAGACTGATGGTCAAAGTGAAAGGACCATACAGACCTTGGAAGACATGCTCCGTTCTTGTGTGATTGACTTTGGAGGAAGTTGGGATCAACACTTGCCACTTATCGAATTCTCTTACAACAATAGTTACCATACGAGCATCAAGTGCGCCCCTTTCAAGGCTCTATATGGTAGGAAGTGTCGATCTCCGGTGTGTTGGACTGAGATCGGAGACGCTCAAATCACCGGTCCCGAACTCATTCAAGAAACCACCGACAAGATACTTCAAATTAAAGAAAGACTCAAGGCCTCTCGCGATCGTCAGAAGAGTTATGCTGACAACCGTAGGAAGCCCCTTGAATTTCAAGTCGGTGATAGAGTCTTACTCAAGGTTTCCCCCTGGAAAGGTGTTGTCCGATTTGGGAAGAAGGGAAAGCTAGCCCCTAGGTTCGTTGGGCCATTCAAAATTCTTGAAAGGATTGGCCCAGTAGCCTATAGACTCAAGCTACCAACCGAAATTTGTAACGTTCATGACGTTTTTCATGTATCAAACCTTAAAAGGTGCCTTTCTGATGACACACTTCAAGTTCCTCTGGATGATGTTCGTATCGACAACTCTATGCATTTCGTCGAAAAGCCCGTTGAAATCATGGACCGTGAAGTCAAGCAACTCAAGTGTAGCCGCATCCCTATCGTGAAAGTTCGTTGGGAAGCCAAGCATGGTCCTGAGTTCACCTGGGAACGTGAAGACCAAATGAAACATAAGTACACTCATCTCTTTCTAGACCCTACAGCCTCTACTAGTTGAATTTCGGGGACGAAATTCTTTTAAACTAGGGGAGACTGTGACACTTCTGATTTTCACTACTTGTACTCATTCTAGACTTATCAATGAAAATCCGCATGACATTTCAGTTTACTTGAAATCCTATTCAGACGTTGTTACAATACTAGTTCACATGTGAAACATTACGTTTATGCTTGATTTCAAAGACTTATACTTATATGTGATTGATTCATGGATCGCACGTAGACTTAATTGATATTTATGACACATTAAATACACATGAACCACCCCATACATCTCAAACATGTTCTTACAACCCATTCAATGTGAATTGATGCTTAAAAGTACTAGTTAGTACTTTCGTGCGATCGTTCGCCTTTTAAACCGTCGTTAACTACGTACCGTCCACGACCGACAAATCGTTTAACATGACATTAATTTATGTTTTAAATGTTTAAAATATTCATTTCTTTAATTAAAACAAAGTTTGTTTGCAAAACTTTCCTTAAATAAATCCTGAAATTCGAAAAACGATCAAAAAGTCCGTTTTCTCGCCCACCGGTCGCCAACTACTATACGCAAATAACGTAAATTTAACTTAAATGTTTTTAGCTACACATACTCCTTTTGTTATGACAATCAACTTTAATGTTGAAAACATTTGCCAATTTCGCTTAGAAATGCTTAAAATCGCAATTTTCGAATGCGCGCACTCAACCGGATCAAGCTAGGACCCAACCCACCTACTCTTGGACCTAGCCCAAGCAAGAAATCACAAAAAACCTAGCCCCATTGAGGAAAATTTCGCAGATTTGAGGGTCCTAAAACCCTAAATTGCTTTCCAAGGCATTCCATATTTACACCCCTTCAACCATTAGTATAAATAGGAGGCTTAGGATCTTGTTTTCTTTGCTAATTCTCCCTCAAACACTCCCAACCCCTCCTAAGTTGTGAAATACCTTCCCAACCTTGAAGATTTCAAAAATCCCTTAGAGGATTCCAAGAGTTTGAAGATCAAACAAGTAAGTAACCCTCCGAAGTTGAATATCGTCTTTTTATTTTATTCTTTCTTCATCCCCTCAATCTTTTTCTATTTTCTATCCATGATCACTTGATCATGTGAAACCTCAGCCCTAAAACCCCTCTAATAATCTTAATCAAACTAATAAATCAAGCTAACATCATCCACTAACGAACGAAGGATCCCGTTTGCAATGGCGGCTATGCCGTCGCATTCTGCAAATCCTCAAGACAACTATTGCAAAAGTGGCTCTGCCGATGCTTTAGTATGTTCTTGCTAACTTAAAACATGTTATTCATTCTATATTATCACTTATATGAACTCACACGCTAATTAAATATAGAATCCGCCTGCTCGTGTCGGCTATGCCGATTGCATTCTGTGATTCTCCAAACCGCTTCTGTGAATATCATGGCTAGACCGGTGACACGGGACATTTTGGCTAACCTAATCTGATTATATTATGTATTATAATAACATAATAACATTCTTCTAATTTTTATTTGCGCGTTCGGTAATCTTAAAACCCTAAACGGACCACTTAAGTGAAACCATTGATTTTGGAGAGAAACTGTGCTGAATTTAACTGAGCGTAACTTGACCATAATTAATCTAAACTGAGCAAACTCAATTTCCACGACGTATTTCGTCGAATTTCCTTTCCAACCATAATTGGATCGTTTTCTAATTCAAAATTATGACTCCGTAGTAGCCAAAACGGGACAGAAACCTTTTTCAGTACCTTCTGTCTTGTTGGACTATTTTGGCTATGATCCGAGTCTCAAATGGAAAAACTTTCTAAACAAAACTTCTTCGGGACGACTTAAACTAATTCCCTGTAAAATTTCATAATTTTTAGACGTCGTTTGATATTTTTAACAATCCCATTTCTGTTCAGCTACTTTGCTGTCCAAATCTTAAAATCAACTAAAACTCTATTTTTGCAACTAATTCTTAATCTTATGACCCGAACCGCCTATCTAACACTCGTAACCATCGAACCTACCCTAAAACTGGTTTATTTATTTGTTTAGGGTCTGGTCCGTGATTCATCTCGTCTATTCGTTCAAGTTTCTTATCTCGTCTAGCTTTCAAGGTGAGACTTCATAGCCCCACTTTATTCAAATCGTTTTGGGGGAAACATGTACGCGTTGGCATGCATTAAAACACGTTTTCAAACAATTCTAAAACAAGCGAATCATATATGTATGTGAGTAAATGAACACAACATGATAAACGTTAAACTTGCAAATCCTTAACTTGAAACTTTCAAGCCAACGGTAGTACAGATATGGGCCATAGGATGGAAACCGCATATGCTTTATGGACAACTGTTGGTTGGACATCTTATTCGTTATCAGTGCAACTTGCGAGTTGTACCACTTATTCGTTACTCATCATTTTAAGTTGGATTTGCTAATCATGTGTTTGTTTTATTACGTGCTATATGATGATCTTGTAATATGAATTATCACCTTTGCCAAACTTATACTTTTATTAAACCTGTGATTTCTCACCAACTATTTTTAGTTGAAACTTGTTTTTCGTACGTGTTTCAGGTGATTAAGCTCGTGATAGGTCAAGTCAATATCACATAGGATTTGCCTAGATATCAATTGAAGAATCTTATTTTAAGTTGCTTGTCTTTTGAACATGTTACCTGTTTGGTTTAATTCGAAACTTATGTAATTGGGATTTTTTTTTTAATATTATGAAACTTTAATATTAAATGTCTTTATTCCATTGTGTTCTTTTGTCAATTAAGTCGCACCCGTGGTTAAGATGCACGGTTGGGGTGTGACAAGGCAAGAAAAGAATGAGTTCTCTTCCCCTTTCCTAGTATATGTCGTTGCAACCGGAGTTCTGTGTTCCGGTTGAACGATAACATCAAAAACAGGTGTAAGTAATTTTTGTTCCTGTGCATCCTTAGTAGTATGCACAGGGGTTCGAATGGTGGAAGGAGAATGTTGTTCAGGATGTGAGGTGGAGGGTGTGGGATCAGTATCAGCTGGAATTGCTGAACTGTCACCGGGGTACTCTGTATGTTCGGCATTGTAGATAACAATGGAACATTGACTCCTGAGAACTTTTTGGAAACACTTCTCATGCTTTGAAAAATATTATTTTTATCTCCCAACATGATGTAGATTCTTGCAGGTTTTGAAAGTTCTTTTAGTTCTTGATTGAAAACTTCCTGCAAGAATCTTGGGTACATAAAGAATTGTTGCTTTGCACCCTCTTGAAGGTTATATCTCAAACCCTCAAAGATGAGGTGTGCAAAGTTGAAGCCTTGGTTAGTACCATACCATGGAAGGCGGAGGCAAGTGCGGAGCTCACCTGATGCCATACACTCCTCGTCTGGGATATGCATTGGAGAAGAGTGTGGAAAAGATACTTCCATGGAGGGCCCATCAGCGCCTTCTCGATCGTATACTTGGTCTGATTTCCAGTGTATCCAATGCATACAAATGTCCTCATGTATTCGTCCTTCGAGTATGAGATGGCTGCTCCCTCATCTTGAAGCTTAAGATGTTTTCTGAGTGTGGCTTCCAAGATGGTGATATCCTTGCCGTCTACTTTGTCTTTAATTTGGGGAATCCCCTGTTCGGTTGAGTAGACGGCGGTACTCCAAAAATCCCCCATATGAGGGACATATATGGTAGGGTTGGTTGTGAGGGCAAAGTAGATTTTTGATCGACATAAGAAGTCGATCATATCATTGAAGCCTTCAGATTTCTTTCCCTTGGTTAGGTATGCTGTAAGGTTATGGTAAGGGGAGAACTTATCATCAGGGTTGTTGATGTATGCCATTGTTGTATGATTTGGAGGGAAGGTTAGAATATGGGAGGCTTTGAATGTTTTAAAGATGAAGGGCTTTGAATGTGGTAGGGACTTGAGAGAGAGTGATGTAGGTTTAGGGTGAAACTGAAGGTGAAGAGGTGGTAAGGAAATTTGATTTGTTCTTATAACGGCAGAGGAGAAAAAAAGCAAAATGACTTGTACAGTACAACCTAATTCACCTTTTACTGTCTACCACCCAGGTGTTATTCTTGTGACCTGGCTATCCCAGCACATGATAGATTTCTAATTAGTAGGAGGAACCCAAGAGTCTTCAGACTTGAAAAAGATGGTTGTTAGTTTATCCTTTTCAGTATGTTTGCAGTCAATGGAACCAATGACAATGCTTGGAGATGGTTTGGCTTTCCATTGCTTTGTTGGTGATTTTCTAGTTTTCCTCACATTGTCAGCAGGGGATTTTGCTACTGATGTTTCTGGCTTGTCAACAGTAGATCCTGCTGCTGATGGCTTTGTTGAAGTGGCAGCATTCTTTGCTTGGATTTTGCCTTATCAGCAGTGGACACTCTTGCTGCTGATGGCTTTGCCTTGTCAGCAGCAGATTTTGCTGTGGAGGATTTTAGCTTATCAGCAGTAGACTTGGTTGCTGCTGAAAGCTTCTGCTTTGTTTTCTTGGGGTTCACTTGACTAATAACCGATGTATGCTGATCCTTCTTTTCTGTTTGACTTTGAGGAGCTTGATGAAGGATCTGGTTGAAGGGGTTAAACTTACAATTTGCAGCAAAGTGGTTTGATTCACCACAAATGATGCAAGTTTGTTGAGATTTAGGCAGCTTCACTCTTGGGGAGATAGAGATTCCCTGAACTTAGTTGCTTTGACCTCGTAGCTTCTTACCTTCTTGTTTTTGTTAGTCTTTTCAAAGGCATGCTGCTTTGAATTTCTTTGGTATTCCAGGTAATGAAAGCAGGTGCTGGCAGTGTGGTTATATCAGCCACACACAAAGCATGATCTTGCCAGTTTATCTCTTGAAAGTTAGACATAGTCCTTTCTTTGGAACAGATCCTTGAAGTTCCATGGATGAGCTTTGTTATGTTCAAAAGTGGCTTCTTCTAGGGTCTTTTGAACATATGGAACTTTTTCTTCTGGCTTATGACGTATATCAAATACCTTCCTCTTTGTGATCGGCTTTGACTGAGGCTTGGGGTTTGTGGGTCCTGATGTCTGTCCCATTTCAATGTTTAGCTTTCTTCCATCTGGAGGATGGCTGATCTTGATCTATTTGAATGGTACAGGTGCTGGAACAGCTGGAATAACAGCACTGGTTTCAGAAGGAACTTCAACTGTATTCAGAACAGCTTCAGATGGGGCTGCACTGGTTTCATCATGGTCTGAGTAGGTTGACTCAAATTCTGATGAGGTAGTGCAGTCTTTGACGAAAGGTTCATATGTTGAAGGATCAAGGTTTCGGTTTGCAGTGTCAAGATTTGCAACATTGAAGCTTGGTTCGTAAATGGCAATATAGTCAGCAGGAGGAGGAACAGAATTGTACTAATCATTGTTATACCCAAGTCCAGTCTTTACCATCTCATGGACTTGAATATCTAAAAGTCTTTGTAACTTTTTGGAGGAAAATTCATATTTTTCAACATGAACTTTCTGTTCTGCCAGTTCAGCTCTGGTAGCTTTTAGAGTGACCAGTAGATCATCAATCTGAGTTTCAAGATTAGTTTGTTCGTGTTTTAACGATGAAATCTCTTTCTTAAGGCAGCAAAAGGTTCGTAAATGGCAATACAGGCAGTTCTTCATACTGGAAGCTCCAGTCGAACTCAGAAGTTCCAATACTTACACAGGCTGCAGTTTGAACTGGAGGAATAGCTTGTTGTAGTTGTCTGGCTTGGGCTTAGTAAGCTTATCTTGACTGAGGAGTAGTTGGATTTGCTCTTGGTGCCTTGCATTCTCTAGCAAAGTGACCCAGTAAGTTACAGTTGTAACATCTTAGTTTGCTTTTATCCAAGCCAACTCTGGTGTTCGAGTTGTTGCTTGGAATGGGTCTTCCAGTTCTAGAGTAGAACCTTTTTGCTCTTATAGAGAGGATGGCATACGAGTGTGTAGGTCCCGGGAGCCTCGTCGCGCAGCGGAAATAACACGATCTGTTCTGCGATTTGTGTGGGAACAAAGAAACGAAGCAGATAAACACGAACAAAGATAAAAGACGATGAAACGAAACGTAATCCATAACAAAGAAGTCATCCCGTATTACAGACTACATACCGAAGGAACACACATCTCTCATCTAAGCTCACGGTCTAGGGGTCGGGAGAGCTCTTCCCGACCCGGATAAACCTAGTTCTAGAGTTCCACCTACAAATGAAGACAAGTCTTCTATTTATAGGGGCAGGAACACTTCCTGCGTACTTACTAAGTACGCATGGTTTGGTCATGCGTACTTGACAAGTACGCAAGGCAAAAGCCTTGCGTACTTACTAAGTACGCAGGACCAAACTGGTGTGCGGACTAAGTGCTCAGGAACACCCTCCCGCGTACTAGCCACGTACACCGATACATAGAATTTAATCTATAGTTACAAAACATGCTTCTACAGAGTGCTGTATGTCCATTTCTTCAAAGTCAGCTGGATGAAAGCATTCCAGATCCTCCTTGATAAATGACATGTTGATTGAGTTTTCAGAAACAAAAGCAGCAGAGGTTGATGTTTGAGGAGGAGCTTCTAGGAGAAATGGTGAGGTGTTTGTTTGAGAGGTGGGAGTTCGTGGATGGGTGACAATGGGAGGATAATAGTTGCTTGAACTAGGAACTGAGTGGTCGGAGTGAAGCGCAGATGAGATGCTGGAGGAAGAAGATGCTGATTGATGATTGGAGCCCCTTTCCTTGGCTTGAATCATTTCTAATTCATATGTTTTCAGCATGCCAAAGAGCTCTGTCATCTGGAGAGTTTTTAAATTCTCTGTTCTTCTTATAGACACTTTGTATAGTGTCCAGCAGCTTGGGAGAGATCTGATAAACTTTTTGAGAATATCTTCATTCTCTATCTTTACTTTGGAGCACTGCAGTTCTCCCACCAGATAAGTGTACCTGTTGTACAACACGGTTAGTGACTCACCTTCCTTCCATACGAAGTTTTCGTATTACTATTTCCGAACGTCCCTTCTGTTTTCTTTGACTTCCTCAGAGCCGGCAAACATCTTCTCAAGAGCCTCCCAGAGCTCTTTAGCAGTTTTGTAACTTCTGAAGTTATGAAAAACTTCATTTGGAAGGCTCATTTGGATAGCTCCTAGTGCCTTGAAGTCCACCTCCATCTTCTTTATGTCTTCTTCTGAGTACTTGGAGGGCTATTTTGGAACTAGTGGTCCTCCAGAGTCAGCAGAGGCCACCATGGGAGTGTACGGTCCATCCCTGATGGATTTCCACATTCCGTACTCCTGATAACAGAAAAAGCTTTCCATGCGATTCTTCCACATGTCATAGTCTTCCCAGATACCAATCTTGGTGGTCGGTAGATGCTGCCGATGTCTTCAAATCCATTGCTCTGTACCATCTTTGTTTTTGTGTTTTTGGGTGACTTGATGAAAGAGAGAGTTTAGAATAGAACCAGAAGTGATTAAACAAATGTGAGTTTGTTTAATATGAACCAAAGCTCTGATACCACTTGTAGGATCGTGAAAATACAAGATGGTTCTGTTCTTAGTTGAAATTGGCGGAAACAATAAAAACTACACAAGTATAATCGAGTAAACAGAAAGAATACTTTTAAGAACACTGATGTATTAAGCTTTTGCAAATAAACGATTACAAATGAAAAACTCAATCAAAAAGCACACATACAATGAAGTGTTTACACAGTATTTATACTTACTTAGAATCAAGACAGACCCTTGATTCTAAGGATCAGATCTAACACAGACCGTTGATCTTTTGTATATATCTAACTATTACACGTTTAGTCTAAAACTAGTTAACTTTATTGAAACGTCTTCTTTATGCATTATTGCTTGCATGCTTGGAGAAGAGCATTGTTGTCTTTCATTGGTTGTGCCATTGAGGTTCCTTCTACTTTGAGTGTGTCAGTTGCTTTTGTAGAAAGTTGTCAGTGACGCTTGGCATGGATAGTCAGCTGCAACGATTTGTCTTCAAGGCATACGGTTGTCAACAGCAAGATGAGGATCAGCAACAAGATGTGACCATCCAAAGCTGCTGATGATTTGCCTGTCAGCAGCATCAAGTGTTGATGCTGCTGAGAAGCCTATCCGCAGCAACTTTGGTCTTCAGCAGATAAGGATATCCGTAGCAGATTTGTTCTTCAGTAGGAGAACAAGTAACCGCAGCAGATAAGCTTGTCCGCAGCAGTTTGTTGGTCAGCAGCAAACTCTGAGATCAGCATCATTTGTACTTAGAGAATTTTGTAGCCATCAGTCTTTATTTCTACAAAGATTTCGGTTGGTCATGTCAAGGTTGGAAAGATTGAAACTTGGTTCATGAATGGCTACATAGTCAGCGGGTGGAGGAACAACATTGTAGGGTTGTTCAGATTGGAATCCAAGACCAGCAGTTACCTTTTCATGAATTTGAGCATCCAAAAGTCTTTGCAGCATTTTGGATGCAAATTCATATTTTTCCACAAGGACCTTTTGGTCTGCTAATTCGGCCCTTGTAGCTTTTAACTTAACCAGAAGGTCATCAATTTGAGTTTCAAGGTTTGTTTGTTCATGTTTTAATGATGAAATTTCTTTCTTTAAACAATCAATCTTTTCCTTGTAACTGTTTTCAACCTTTTTAAATTCAGATTTCATTTGGTGAAATTCTTCATTTTGATCTATGAGATTCTGGTTATGTTTCCTGTATCCAAGGACCTTATCAATACAAGCTTGAGTACACAGATTTTCATATACCTGAGGTGGTACCTCTGATGTGTCTGCCATGATAGCTTGATTGTTGGCAGAAATATCCTCATACTAGAAGCTCCAGTCAAAGTCAGCAGTTCCAATAGCTGCATAAGAAAAATGACCAAGTTGGTGTGAGCAGCAGCTGGGTTTGCCTTTGGTGGCTTGCATCTCTAGCAAAATGACCAAGTTGGTTACAGTTGTAACACCTCAATTTGCTTTTGTCCAAGCCAACCCTGGTGTTAGAGTTGTTGATTGGAACAGGTCTTCCTGTTCTTGAGTAGAACTTTTTTTGCTCTTAGAGAGAGCATGGCATAGGAGTGCTGTATATCTATTTCTTCTAGATCATCTGGATGAAAACATTCCACATCTTCCTTGATAAAGGACATATTGCTTAAATTTTCAGAGACAAAAGCAGTAGAGGTTGATGTTTGAGGTGGGGCTTCAAAAAGAAATGGTGAGTTGTTTGATTGAGAGATTGGAGTTTGGAGATGAGTGACGATGGGAGGATAATAGTTGCTTGAACTAGGACCTGAGTGGTCAGAGTGGAGGGCAGAAGAGGTGGTGGTAGATGTTGAGGATGTTTGGTAGCTTGAGCTTCTTTCCTTGGCCTGAATCATCTCTAATTCATAGGTCTTTAGCATACCGAAAAGCTCAGTCATCTGAAGAGTCTTCAGATTCTCAGTTCTTCTGATGCACACTGTGTAGAGTGTCCAGCAACTAGGTAGAGACCTGCTGAACTTCTTGAGAATATCTTCATTCTCCAGCTTCACTTTTGAGCACTACAGCTCACCTACAAGATAAATATATCTGTTAAATAAAATAGTTAGATACTCACCTTCCTTCGAGACGAAGTTTTCATATTGCTGCTTCAGGATGTCTCTTCTGTTTACTTTTACTTCTTCTGAACCAGCAAACATCCTCTCAAGAGCTTCCCATAGCTCCTCTGCAGTTTTGTATCCTCTGAAGTTGTGAAAAACTTCATTTGGTAAGCACATCTGGATGGCTCCCAAGGCCTTGGAATCTACCTCTATTTTCTTGATGTCTTCATCAGAGTATTTGGAGGATTCTTTGGGAACCAGTGTACCTCTGGAATCAGCGGAGGCCACCATGGGTATTGTTGAAGCACTTTCCTGTGACAAACACTCTGGATAGATAGAGTCTTAGTCTTAGGTTGTCTTGCCTTTTTTTGTAATTGTCTTTGTATGTAAGAGTCTTTATGTATTAGTTTATCGAGTTGTATTTACTTTTACATATTGAATGTTGCAAAATTCTCTAAGTGTTTTGGGCACTTGTAAGTGCGCAGGAGAAAGCTCCTGCGTACTTAGCAAGTACGCAAGAACAACTCTGCGTACTTGCTAAGTACGCAAGAGCATTTTGCCCTGCTCACTTGCTAAGTACGCAGGCGTCAGGTCTTGTATAAATAGGATAGGTTGACAAAAGTTAAGTACGCAGGCATTATAGCAAATACGTTGATTGTAATCTCAGTGATTTTCTCTGTAACCTTCAAGTGTTTATAATACAAAGAACGTTTAAAGTGTTTTCTCTTGTCGGTTTACTTTGTTTAGCTAGACTCTCCGCCTAGTCACCGGCATTCCGCACCCGGTCCGACTAGTAGACCCACTTGCATGTGACGATCCGCCACATCGAGGGACCTACAAGTGGTATCAGAGCATTGCTCCTGATTTCGAGTGTTGTGAGTGAGTTTGGAGAGTTTCTACCGAGTTATTACAAGCAAAAAGAAGTATTTTTGTTGATTTTTGTGATAAAATAGGGGTAGCTCTTGAGCACTTCTTTAGAGGCAAAAATCACTCAAAAACTGATTTTTGTTGTGTATTTTAGTGTTTTAAGCATCAAAGGTTGGTTAGAAACAAGTTTCTGACCCTTTGGCTCATTTGCATTGATCATCAGACCAATTTTTACCATCTCCGGCGACTTTCAGGTGACCGGAATAGTTAGGTGAAAGTTGCTGAAAAGGTATCCTGCGTACTTACCATTTCTGTCAAAAAGTACAGTTTTGTGCGTACTTACTAAATACGCAAGACTTATCTCCTGCGTATTTATAAGTGCGCAAGACTGAACTTGTGCGAACTTAAGTTATATCCTGCGTACTTACATTTAATCTTGCGTACTTACAAGTACGCAAGAGGAAATCTAAGTACACAAGACCATTTCTCAAGTGCGCAACTGTGTCTAATTTTTCTGAGATTTGACTAAGTGTACACTATGTCGAATTTTCAGAATCTTGGTAACCTGTTAAATTATGATAATGAGATCGGTACATCACAGAAACCACCAAAGTTGCTTAACGTGAACGACTATTCTAATTGGAAAGCACGTTTTGAGCACTACATTTCTTATACCGACTCATCGCTATGGATACCAATCCTTGAGGGATATAAGCATCCCACACACATCTATCTTGATGAAACCATGCCCAAACCTATCTCTAAGCTTTCTGACGAAGAAAAGAAAGTTTATGACCGAGAAAAGAAGGCACTTGGTTCGATCACTATGGCATTAACTCGGGAATTGTTCCATAGTTTCCGAGGTTATGACAATTCTAAAGATCTTTGGAAAGCTTTACAGAAGAGATTCGAAGGAAATGGTGACATCAAGAAGAGTAAGCGTGATCTTCTCAGGAAGCAGTATGAGTGCTTCAGATTTTTTGAGAATGAATCTTTAGATGACCTCATCTCTAGATTCTATCATTTACAGACTGAGTTGAAGGCTTTTGAACTCAGGTATCCAGATGAAGAGATGGTGGAAAAGTTTTTGGATGCTTTACCACCCAAATTTGAGATGTACACAACCTTGATGAGGGAAAATCCTAAATTCAATGAGTTGACAGTTGAGGAGGCAATAGGAAAGGTTCATGCTCATTACATGAACCTAAGAAGAAAGGAGAGCTCAGGAAGACACCAGATACAAGACCCTTCTATGTATCATGGGACGACTTCTCCATCCAAGTCATCAGGCTCTGGAATTGCCCTCTTCACTGGAAACCCTACTGAAAAAGACCACACAACTGGGTGTGGTGGTCATGCATGCTATGCTTCAGGATCAGGGTTGGGATCTCATCATCAACATACCTCAAGAAATCCTCCTGCTACGTCTTCAGCTAACCAATCAGCTATAGCCAGAATAGCTGAAGATCATGTAGCATTATTCTCATCTTTTATGCTTGCGTATGAGAATTTCATAGGTGGCAAGCTTACTGATCCAGATACGATTGAAGGAGATTTTTAATCAAGTGGATCCAGATGACATGGAGGACATGGATATTCAATGGAATATGACCATGCTATTGAGGAGAGCAAAGCGTTTCCGGAACAGAACAGGAAGAAAGTTTATTGGCAGGCATCCTAATGCCAAGTTCGGGTTTGACAAATCAAAGGCCAAATGCTATAAGTGTCTAAATTTTGGACACTTTGCTCGTGAGTGTCAGAAAGACAGAGCACCGGCCTCTGGTTTTACTTGACCCAGCCAAGGAAACAGCCATGGCCACAACAACTCAAACCACCACAATCAAAGCCAAGCTGGAACGTCCAATGCACTGGTAGCCCAACAGGACGAAAGCTTTGATTGGGGTGTTCATCTTGAGGATGCAATCATCGCACAAACCATGGAGATGATAGAAGCGGAGAAAAGGGAAGCTTCTATGGCTGACCTAGAAGAGTCTACTGCTGCTTCAGAGGAAGAGAAGGAAGCTGAAGAAAAGGAAGCTTCTGTAGCTGATAAGGAGGAATCGACCACTGCTGTTGCTCTCATGGCCATTAGAGAAGCAACAAGTTCATCTTCTGAGGTAGACTCTAACCCTTTCTCTATTATTTCATGTTCTAAATGTCTAGGGCTAAAACTTGAAAATTCTAGGCTCCAAGACAAAATCGAACCCCTAAGTATGGCAGCTCTAAACTATATAGAAAATGAAAAACGTTTTAAAGATTCTATTGAAACGTTGAAAAAAGAAAAATGTGAATATTCTCTAAAAATAAGCGATCAACAGCTTCATTTAGATGTTGCATACAGGGGGTTAGAAAAACGGAACAATGAAATCAACAAACTGCAAAATGAGATCTTGCAGTTAATATGCACTAATGAGAAGTTGAAAAACTCTCGCTTTGTGGTGGAACACTACGAATCTGTAGTGAGGCAAATGAATGGGTTAGGGCTGGGTACTAATGCCATTCCTCCACCAGTGAGTGGGAAGTTTATCAATAGCTTAATAGACATTGATCTCACTTTTCTAGATGAGTCCTCTGATAAGGATGATTCCCCTAAAAAGGATGAATCCTCAAGTAAGGCTAACTCCACATCTAGTGAGGAGTTTGTTACTGCTTCTGAAGATGGGTTGGTTAACACTTACCCTGAAGGAGCAGTATCTGAGGAGTTGTTCACTGAACAAAAGGTAAAGAAAAATGTTATCACTAATGATAATAATTGCATTTTAACTGAACCTGATATCATTGAAACTAATGATAATCTAAAGGTAATACTTTATGGGGGTTATAAAAGTCTTAACCAAGCAAAGAAAGAAGCTTTTTCAGCTCATTATGGGCTTGGGTATAAAGAAAATTTGGAAAAATACTATACCCCCAAAAACCAAACTGTAAAGGTTCAGACTAATGTTCATAAACCAACTCCTCCTGCTTATAATGCCGAGTAATCTAAGGCCAGATCTAATGAGCCTTACAAGAGAACTTATGTAGACAAGAGGAATTGTTTTCACTGTGGCTTGGTTGGTCACATTCTTGTGAACTGTCCTTCTAAAAACCAAGGGAAACGGCATGTTGTTCCACAACCAGCTATTATCCCCAGGTCGCCATCAGTGAAAGCTCCCAAAAATCCAAAACAAAATGTGGTGAAACCACCAGTCAAACCGATGGTAAAGCCTAAGATAAAGTCAGAAGCTAAACCATATGTTACAAGAAAGGTAACGCAACATGTTGTACCTTGTGTATCTACATCTGGTAGTACACGTACTGGTGAGAAACCTGTGGCGAAACTCTCAAAGCCACAGAGAAGAAGAAGAAGAAACAAGAGGTTGAGAATGCTGGAACAACTGACTTCATATCAATCAGGTGAAGCTTCCACAAGTTCACCTGCTGTTGCTGAACCAAAGTCTCCTGTTCTGGTTAAGAAACAGAAGAGATCCTGGACTGCCAAATCCAAAACTTCTCAATCTCCTGGTTCTAATTCTTCTAAAGATTCATCAATTTTGAACAGTCGTCATGACTGTGAGTTAAAGAAAGTAGTTTATTTTGAAAAGGATGGACAACCCAAGACCACAATGGCTTGGGTCTCCAAATCTAACTAATTCTTTTGTTACTCGTGCAGGGACGTCCGAAGGATACTGTTGGAGCATATTCTGGTGACAACGAGCTTGAAGATATTATGTCTTAGTCTTAGAGTCTTTGACTTGTAAATGATAGAATTGTTAGCAACAGTTAAAGAGGAGTATGTTAGGACTTGTTTTGTAACTGTTGATAAAATTCTGTGTAAGTTCATAGAGAGGCGAACTTAACAAGTTCGTCTGGTTTATCAGAGGCAAACTTGTTAAGTTCGCTTAGTCTATCTGAGGCGAACTTGTTAAGTTCGCTTAGCCTATTAGAGACGAACTTAATAAGTTCGCCAAAGCATCTTTTAGGCGAACTTGTTAAGTTCGCCTGGTGCAGAACTGGTGCTTATAAATAGACAGAGTCTGTGAGACAAAACAAAACGTTTACACAGAACAGAGACGATATCAGAGTAGACTTGATTAGAGACAGAATCTTGTAACCTACTATTGTGGTGGAAATACAAAGCGTTTACTTTCCAAATTCATGTGATTTAGTACCATTTAGATGAAAAAACATCGTGTACCTCACATATATGCCAAACAGAAATATAAATTGCACTATCTTCAAGACATATACAGTTAATGGTAAGATTAGATCAATTTCCAAGATGAAATTATCTCTTTTAGCACAAGTATAAAAGCAGATCCCAAAGGATATAAGAATCATGATGATTCAGAATCAGAAGATTCTAATGACTAGGCTGAATAGTGAGAATCAACAGATTCAGGTATGAGGATCCAACTATTATCTGGATAAAATTCAATGGAGTCAGACTAGATGATGTATCTAACTGATCCAAGGGCGAATATATGTTTCCACAGATTTTGAAAGCATATCTTAGTTTAACAACACCTTGCATGTTTTTCGAGACATGGGCAGTGAAGTGAACTGAAATCAATTTGTGCTAAAGATATAATTCGATATTGGTCTCATGAAATTCTTTATAACCATATATTTTTTATCTGATAATGATCTTTTACACACACACAGGCATATAATGGATTTAAATCACCGATGTAATCATATTATATTTAATTTTCACACTACTATTAGTTTCAAAACGCTTTTAGTCTATTGACAATTTAAGTTTCAAAACTCATACACAAATTTGAAAACAAATTATCAAGATTAGAGCATTCACAACACTATCATTTCTCATTTATGCAGACTTTGAAATTTAGATCAAATCAACTCAGTTTAATCAATCATTTATTAAAGGTCTACTAAGGTCGTGTGAAATGAACTAATCACTGATGTACTATCATTTCTTCTCTAACCTCAAATGATGTCAAATTTTATATTTTTCAATTTGTTTTGACTTTTTATAAATTAAGAACTTTTTGACTGAAAATGTAAATGTAGAAATGTAATAAAGCAATAAAAAAAAATATAAAAAAAACAAAATTTTCCATGAAATTCTGATTTTGAAAAGCTTTTATTCGGGATTGATCATACCAATCATTTTAATTAGGAATTCAAACCTGGTACGATCAAATGTCTTGGTAAACAAATCAGCAAAATTATCTTAAGTGTGTACCTTGACCAGCTCAATCAACCTTTTCTCTGCACAATCACGTATAAAATGATATCGAATTTCGATGTGCTTAGTTTTACTATGTTTAACAGGATTATTAGTTATGGACATAGTAGCATTATTATCGATAAGCATAAGGGGTTCCTGTGAAATTCAAACTGTAATCTCTCAATTGTTGTTGTATCCCCAGGATCTGTGAACAACAACTCGCAGCAGCGATATATTCTGCTTCGCATGTAGAAATCGAGGCTGTGGTTTGCTTTTTGCATTGCCAGGACACAAGTCGATTACCTAAGAACTGGCAACCACCTGTTGTAGATTTCCTGTCCAAACAACAACCACCAAAATCAGAATCAGTATAAGCATTGAAATCAAAGTTAGAACCATGAGGATACCATAGCCCCAAACATTGTTTTCCTTTCAAATATCGAAAGATTCTTTTCACAGCTATTAAGTGAGATTCTTTTGGTTTTGCTTGGAATCTGGAACAGATGCACACAGCGAACATTATATCTGGCCTTGAAGCGGTTAAGTACATGAGGGATCCAATCATAGCTCTGTAAAGTCGACAATCCATATTTTTTCCATCCGAGACCGGAATTGGTGTATCAAATGGGGTACAGTCCTCCATCTTGAACTGGCTCAAGATGTCTTTGACATACTTGGACTGATGAATAAAGAAACCATCTTCCTTTTGATTTACTTGCAAACCTAAGAAAAACGATAACTCTCCCATAGCAGACATTTCAAACTTCGACTTCATTACACCCTCAAAATCTTTACATAACCCTTCGTTTGTTGAGCCAAAAATAATATCGTCCACATAAATCTGCACCAGTAGATAATCTCCCCCTGATTTCTTTATGAATAAGTTTGAGTCTATCTTTCCACAAACAAAGTCATTTGCCAAAAGATGTGTGGATAATGTTTCATACCACGCACGAGGAGCCTGATGAAGACCATAGAGAGCCTTATCAAGCTTGAAAACCATATTCGGATGCAGTGGATCTTCAAACCCCGGCGGCTGACAAACATAGACTTCCTCCTTGACCTTTCCATATAAAAACGCACTTTTGACGTCTAATTGAAACACCCTAAAACCTTTAAAAGAAACAAAAGCGAGAAACAGCCTTATAGCTTCGAGCCTCGCAACAGGCGCATAAACCTCGGCGTAATCAATTCCTTCTTGTTGATTGAAGCCCTGGACAACTAATCTTGCTTTGTTGCGTACCACGACACCTCGATCGTCTTTCTTACATTTAAACACCCATTTTGTTCCTATCGGATACGCACCCTTCAGAAGATCAACAAGATTCCAAACCTTAAGTTTGTCAAATTGAGCAAGTTCTTCCTGCAAAGCTTCTATCCAATTGTTGTCATTTAAAGCCATCTCAACATTCTTGGGTTCAACCTGCGAAATAAAGCATGAATGTGAGCAATCATCCAGAACACCAGAATCTTTAATGCAGGTATACAAACAAGTATTGTCAATAAGAGAACGTGTTTTCACTCCATCCTGTAAATTTCCAATTATATTCGTCACTGGATGGTTTTTGAGTTCCTTGATGGATGCAACCTCAGGAACCGGCAACATGACAACTTGAGTAGAGTCAGATTGATAAGAATAATCTTGATTAATTGGAATTTCCGAGTCTAAATTTGTAGGAATCTCTCCCTGAGCCTGTGTCGAAGATAATGGATCATCACCCAACAACGGATCAGCAGAAGAATCTTGAAAAATAGCATTATCCTTCTCACTCTCTGAATCTTGTGGACCTGAACAAGAAGCAACATTAGGATCGGGAGCAGAAGTAGATGGAATCGATGAATTTGGAACTGCATTTGGTAGAAATCCATTGTGTTGTGCATCCTGACAAGAATCATAAAGAACAGTAGCATCTTCATCAGAAATATCTGAAGGTAAATGAAAAGACTTGAATAAGTTTTCATAATCATATGCCCAATCCGGACTAATCGCCATTTGTGGTAAAGACCGATTTGAACAATCAATATGGAACCATTCTTCAACTTGGCGCATTTCTTTATTATAAACCCTCTTGGTTTTCGAATTCGCCACATACCCCAGAAAAATCCCTTAAATAGCCTTCGCACTGAATTTTGTTGGGACATCTTGAACTTTCAATAGGGTGCAAGGATTACCAAAAGGTAGTAAATAATCCTGATTCGGCTTTCGATTATTCAGCAATTCATAGAAAGTCTTGTTATGTCGCTTTACGGTCAAGACCCTGTTCAAAACATGGCACGCATTATTCACAGCTTCAACCCAAAAGGTGACTGGAAGCTTAGAATCTGCAAGCATCGTGCGAGCCGTTTCGACTAAAGTCCTGTTCTTTCGTTCAGCAACACCGTTTTGTTGAGGAACATATGGCGCACTGAATTCATGATGAATTCCTTTTTGTAGAAAGAATAAGCCCATTTTGCTATTCTTAAATTCGCTGCCATTGTCACTCCGGATTCTTCTGACTTTCAGATTGAATAAATTCTACAAACCCAGGATTAAGTATTGTACCAACTCCATGGTTTCAGCTTTAGAGGAAAGAAACTTAACCCATGAAAATCTGGAGTAATCATCAGTTAAAACCAAGCAGTACGATTTTCCACCAATGCTCCTGATACTGATAGGACCGAACAAATCCATATGCAGCAGCTCCAATGGAGTTACGATAGAATTCGTCGATTTAGATTTGTGAGATTTCTTTCTTTGCTTCCCCTTCTTGCAAGGAATACAATCATTAGGAACTGAGAATTTCAACTTCGGAATACCAAGAACCAAATCATTCCTAACAATGTAGTTCATCTTCCTAAAGTTAATGTGAGCTAGCTTCCTGTGCCACAATATTGAATCAGATTCTGACGCCTTGGAGAGTAAACATGTTGGAATTGAATCCGTTGTAGTGGCGACACTCATGTCAAGGACATACGTGTCATTTCTCATCGGAGCATTCATAAGAATCCATTCATCGGGAATCACGAAGCCCGGTTTCAAAATATAACATTCAGCATCGTTGAAATGGAACGAAAACTTCTTGTCACAAACTTGTGATACACTTAAAAGATTGTGTTCCAGCTGCTCAACATAATTCACTTTCTCAAGTTTGACTTTGTCATTCTTTAATGTACCCTGTCCAGTTATGTACCCGCCTTTATTGCCCGCAAAAGCGACATAACCTCCATCAATTTGTTTAACATCCTCAAGCAATCTAACATTCCCTGTCATATGTCGAGAGCAACCACTATCCACATACCATGTATTGTTGATAGTCCTCCTTGGTTGTCCCTACATAAACAACGAGAATCAGTTAGAAATAGGAACCCAAGCCATCGTGGTCTTGGGTCGTCCAGTTTGATCAAAATAAACAACTTCTTGTAATTTACAATCAACCTTATCATTCACTTTTGGAACAGAAGTTTGACAATCAGACTTTTTCAAAGAAGATCCATTTTTATTATTTTGAAAAACATTATTTGATGTATTATTGAAGAATTCATGCTTTATATTTCAAATTCGGTATAAATAAAAGAGCATTTTATAACCTGATCTTATTTACTTTGAAATTTATCGCGTATCATTTCAAATATTATTCACATTTAATGTGTTTCAAAATGAAAAAGATGCTTAATGCACAAGACTGAGTTGGATGGTTTCATATTATAGGTTACCCTTTGTTATTGCTAAAATGTGTGATGAATTAATTGGATACTTATATGATCTTCTTGCTCATGATGATCATTCAAAAATATGTGATTTCAGTTTATTCAGATAAATATCCAAAAATATGTGTTTCTGTTTGTACAGATAAAATCCAAAAATATGTGATTTCAGTTTATTCAGATAAAAATCCAAAAATATGTGTTTCTGTTTGTACAGATAAAATCCAAAAATATGTTATTCCGTTTGTATAGATAAAACTCAAAAAGATTTTAATTTTTATTTTCCATGAAAATTAAAATTGTTCGGGAATGGATCGGATACATGATGCTGACGAAAGTTCAAGACTTGAAAGGTTGAAGTTGGTAAAATTTTGTTCAAGGCAAAAGTGAATAGATATTAAGTTCGCCTGTGTACAGTGAAGCGAACTTAATAAGTTCGCTTAAGAACAGTGAAGCGAACTTAATATGTTTGTCTGTGGATGGTGAAGCGAACTTAGCATGTTCGTCGATGGCTTGTTAAGCGAACTTAAGAAGTTCGCCGAAATAAGCGAACTTAAGGTGTTTAAGGTTCTTGGCCCAGCGAACTTGACAGTCATCGTCTTCATTCGTTCGAAGCGAACTTATCTGAAATTTTTTTGAAATTTTTAATCTGTGTTGTTGGAGTTGTTTGCCGGTTCTATCATATTCAAAATTGATTTGCGAACTCAACTAAGGTAATTTTGTTGAATTTCATCCGTTCAATTGTGAGTATTTGATGTTTTTCTTCTCGGCTCACTTCGTAAATTTGAACGAACGGTTTTTGACCTAATTTTGACTGGAAATATAAAATTGATCATTCTAATTGGTTGCTAAGTGCTATTTGACTGATGTTCATTGCTTATTTCATGAGTTTAACTCGATTTGCTGCTTTTTGAACTTCGGTGTTTAAATTTGAATCATCACAGGTTCACGCGAACTTGTTCCAAGCGAACTTGTCCAGGCGAACTTAATAAGTTTGCCTCGTGCAACACTAAGCGAACTTATTAAGTTCGCCTAGGGGTCAGTGAGTATTTGGATTTGTGATTTTTGAGTGTTAGAAATTTAAAAAATAAAATAAAAAAATTTGTTTAAACTTTTTTTGTTTTTGATATTTTTTACTAATGTGTTTTGTTGTCTAAATATTTTCAGATGGCTCGACGTGTCGAATATAAGCATAATCAGGTGGCATTGTTAGATCCTAACATGTCCGAGGCAGTCAATTTTCAAGGAATAATCGGATTTCTAAATCGTTCGCGTCTTCATACTGCTTTATCTGCTGATCCTTACATCAGTTTGGTATACATACAGCAATTTTGGGATACAGTTCATCAGGATACAGACGTAGAACCTCATGTTCTTCGTGCCACTATCAATAATACTGAAATAGCCATATCTGAAGAAACAATTCGTGCTGCTCTTGATTTGGGTGGTAATGCTGAAGACCCACTGTCATATCTAGGAACTCTTATTATGGGTTGTTTTCAAAGAATGGGTTATCGTGGGAGACAGAATGATACACAAGCACGAAAAGGTGGCTTAGTCAGTGAATGGAGATATTTCATGCATGTGATTATTCAATGCATCTCTCCTCGTAAAGCTGGAACCGATGGTTTAAAGATGGCTCTTCAAACTGCAATGGTGGCTTTAACGTTGAATAAGCGATTCAATTTTCCACTTTACTTCTATCGAGAGATGGTCATGCAGATTAATCCGGCTGAAGGTCAAGGATTTTTGATGTATCATCGCTTTATTCAAATGATTCTAAATCATCTTATTCCGAATCTTCCACAACATCCTATAAGATTAACTTTGACTCCAATGTCAAAGCGTATCTTTACTGATTGCACGAAGGTAAAACAGCAGAATGCCGCATTGATACCAGTTAATACTCCTTTGTTTGGTCACTTAATCAATCCTAATTATGTTGCACCACCTAATGACAACCGGTTTCATCCTGATGAAATTACTCAAGCTCAAGGTTTAAATGTTCCACAACAACAACAGCAACCACAACAACAACAACAAATTCAACAGCAACCGATACAACAACAAGTTCCAGTTCCACAAGTTCAGGTTCCCGTACAACCACAAATTCCTATTCTTGAACAAGTTCCTATTCCACAAGCTGAGGTTGAAATACCTATTCATGAACCTGTTCAAGAGGAGGTTGTTCATACACATGAACATGATCTAGGAATGAACATGGATGATTTCGTTGATGACGCTGTGAACTCGCCCATTCATGAAGCTGAAGGGAATGTGGTGACCGATGATGAATCTAGTTCAAGATCAAGTGATACGATATTATCTATTAATGAAAGCACTGACTCTGATGAATCTAGGGATTTTTCCTCAGATCATTTTGAACGGTTAGCTGCTATTCCATTGGCTAATGCTGGAAAACGCATTAAATCTCAAGCCAGATGACCAAGAAGAAAGTCTGTTTGGGATCCTCCTTCCGGTTCAGTACTTGGAAAAAGATCCTTGGTTAATGAAAGTACTGATTCTGACAGTGACTTCAATCCAGATCCAAAAACTCGAAAGCTAATGTCTGCTTCAATTGCTGCTGCATAATCTTCGCAGGGAGTAGAGGATGCTAATTTTGTTGCTTCCTTGATTATTACTCCTCCAAGATCTAAAGATACATCTCCAGTTATAACTCTTGTTCCTCCTATTATTACTCCTACTGCAAGTCCTTCGATTCCACAATCTTCAACTGGTCCGTCAAAGCCTTCTGATTCTGAAAGGATTAATATCCTTGAATCTCAAGTGCTTACACTTCAAGCTCAGGTGGATACTCTTGTTTCTACTGATTCACAATGGCAGCTGGTGATTCAGACTCAAGCTCAACATATAGCTGACATGCAAGCATTGGTTTCTAAACTCGTTCAGCGTCTTGACGCTCAGTGGGAGTTAAGGATACACGATACATGTCACACAGAGTCTATTCAAAGACGTGATGATGAAGACAATGATCCTGTTGGAAATGTTGAGGGTGATCGTCAATACGCTGACGCTAATCCTATATCAAAGGTTCAGGGGGAGTCGACATCATAATCACTTGAAGGAAACAAAGATACTTCTGGTGCTAATGAAGAAGAAATTCTATTATTGGAGTTCTTTACAGATTCTGACCAAGAAGAAGCTGAAAAGATTGCATGTCTTGATGACATTGATGATTTATTCAATGAAATGGATGATGAAGTGTCTGATAATGAATTAGAAGAAGGAGAGATAGTAGAGATAGAAATAGAGAAAGATAAAGATAATGTTACTTATGAAGGCTGTGATGGTCTTAAAGTGTCGTATAACTTAATCCAGGATGATGTAATTCCTGAATTCACTTATGAAGGAGTAACAGATTCTATGGACTCTGTTGAAGACGTCACACTGCCTGAAGACACTGCTGATTCAAAGATGGATACTGATGATGAGAATATTCAATCCGATAAAGATGCTGAAACTAAAACTACTCACACTGAGTCTCCGAAGGTTAATGAAGAACCTGTGATGTATAGAAATACAGGGATGACGAGAGAACAGTGGAGAGAAGTTGTAAATAGTTGGATGAAGGTGCTACCCAAGTCTCCAGCACAACCTGCTCAGAAAGAGAAATAGGTGAATAACGAGCGGTGTGTAGGAAGGATCATAAGTTGGTTTTATGATGGTGAAACAAAATTATTTGCAATTAAAAGATCTGACGGTGTTCAATACTTAAAGCCGAGGATCAAGTATTTCAATACCTAAAGCCGAGGATCAAGTATTTCAATACTTACCAAGGTGTGAAATGAATGGTCTAGCTTCAAAGCCTCTTATTAATAGATCAAAGAATGGTTTGGCTGATGTGATAGCAAACTTAATCAAGAGAGAAGGTAGTTCAGGAAAGTATGAACGGCTGAAACCACAAAAAGGAAAGAGAGTGAAGAACACAGATCAAAAGACTGGGAAGGTAACCTGGAAGTACAAGTATAAACCAGTACGTGCTATACACAAGATACCGTTGAAGAAGATTCCTCAAGACTTTCTTGGGAATATGAAATGGTGGTATGTCGATGTCAATACTGGTGAAGCAAGGGTTGAAGATAAAGACAATAAGGTCATTGTATGTTTCTATGATGCAATGAATCTTATAAATTTCTCAAAGAAAGATCAGAGAATGTTGCGAAAGAATGAAATAATGTTCACTGATGAATGGAATGAACAAGGATTACAATACAAGAGAGTTTTGGAGATATGCAGAAGATATGGAGTGCATGCTGGCAGCAGACTACCAGATAACTGGAAAAGCTCATCATGAAGACTGAAGACTGTAGATCAAGCTATTGTCAAGGGGGAGTCTGTTAGGACATAGTTTGTAATGACAAAAGCTTGTAATAGTTAGATCTTATGTCTTTATGTTTTTGTTATGTAAAAAGTCACTAAGTTTTTATTCAAGTTTACCTAGAGGCGAACTTGTTAAGTTCGCCTGGTCTATCAGAGGCGAACTTAATAAGTTCGCTTAAGTCTATCTGAGGCGAACTTGTTAAGTTCGCTTAGTCTGTTAGAGGCGAACTTAATAAGTTCGCTTATAGCAGGTCAGATGGTTATATATATGTGTGTTTACAGAGTCAGTCATAACGCATAGAACAGAGAATTATCGATTAGTCTGATTGAGTCTGTAAACACCATTGTGAATTGGAATACAATTGAGAAGTTTATTTACGTGATTGTCTACATTGTCTTTTATGCATATAAGCGTTGATTCGTTGGATTCCGCACTCCGAGTTAACGTCGCATCTTATCACGAGATCGATCCATAGAAGCGCCATGAGGACCTACATGTACTATCTCTAACCGCTGGTATGTAGATAGTGGATGCTCCGGGCACATGACAGGAAACATGGCCCTGCTTCAAGATGTTAAACCATTCAGAGGCGGCTATGTGGCCTTTGCCGGAGAAAAAGGCAGCAGCATCACGTGTCAAGGCGTGGTTTCGAACGGTTGTGTCAGCTTTGACAATGTCAACTTTTGCGAGCAGCTGAAGCATAACCTATTGAGTGTCTCCCAAATGTGTGAAAAGGAGTACTCGGTGATGTTTGACAAGTCAGAATGCCTGATTCTCAAACCCAGTTTTGAAGTTCCCGAAGATTGGATCCTGATGAGGGCGCCAAGAACAAACGACACCTATCAGATCGATATGAGCGTGGCAACAACCACCTCATCAGTTCCTACCTGCTTGCTTACTAAAGCGACAGAGCTCGAATCCATCTTGTGGCATAGGAAACTCGGACATATTTCGTATCGTAAAATGAATCATCTTGTCCAAAACGGTTTGGTAACCGGGGTTCCTAAGTTGAGATTTACCATTGCAGATGATTGTATGCCTTGAAAAAAGGGCAAACAGCAACGGAAGTCTAACAAGCCCAAGCTCCAAAACTCTATTGATACCCCTTTGGAGCTATTACACATGGATATGTTTGGCCCCATAAGTATCAGGAGTATTGGAGGTAAGTCGTTCTGTCTGGTTGTAACTGATGATTTCTCACGTTTTTCTTGGGTGCATTTTTAGGTACTAAAGACGAGACTGTTGATATTCTTTAATACTTGATCCTGAGCTTGGAATCTCTTTGCAAGCTGAATTTTAGAAGAATAAGGAGTGACAACGGAACTGAGTTCAAGAATAATTTGATGGAGATTTTTTGTCTCAAGAAAGGGATCCGTCACGAATTCAGCGCGCCGTACACGCCTCAGCAGAATGGAGTTGCTGAACGGAAGAACAAAACACTGATTGAGACTGCAAGGACTATGCTGTCGGATGCAAAGCTTCCTGTCACTTTCTGGGTAGAAGCCGTTAATACAGCTTGTCACGTCTTAAACAGAGTTCTGGTTGTGAAGAGGCACAAAAAGACCTGTTACGAGTTGATCAACAATCGACTCCCCAATCTTGATTACCTAGTTCCTTTTGGTAGTCCATGTTCCTTGTTGCTACAGTACAAAGACCGCCAGTCTAAGTTTCATGCAAAAGCAGTGGAAGGCATCTTCTTAGGATACGTTGCCAACTCGCCTTGCAAGAGAGTGTACAACATAGGAACTCGTACTGTCGAGGAATGGTTCGAAGTGGATTGTAGTAAACACAGCATTCCACCCGAACCAACAGGTCCAGCTTGGGGTTTTGATTATGATGCGCTATTCAAGTCATTCAATCTTCCTGGTCTATCTGCAGTTGACGCCGCAAATGTTTATGAATTATTGGGTGGCGGCGATGACTCCAGTTTCTCTACTCGTGCTACTGTACCGATTATAACTCCTGATTCCATTGCTGCATCTGCATCTGGAACTCATGACAGTGATAACAGTGAAGATGTTCATATTGTTGGAGATGACGCTCAAGCCAATCCTAACACAACTGTAGGAAATGAAGCTCCAACTGATCCAATTAACATTGAATCTTCTTCCTCTAGAACACAGGAAATGGGGGAGTTAAGCACGAATCTAGATCCAGAAATTCAGGAACCGATTGTACCGGAGATGAGAGTGCATAGGAATCATCCAGTCGACAACATTATTGGTGATCCTTATGCCGGTGTTCAGACTCGTCATCGAACCATCACTGAGAACATACTTGACACTGGTATCATGGAAACATGTCTGCATGCTGCATTCGTGTCCCAGTTAGAGCCGAAGAATGTGAAGGAGGCTCTCAATGACAACTGCTGGATTGAGGCGATGCAAGATGAATTGTCTCAATTCCAAAAGTTGCACGTGTGGGATTTCGTTGACTTGCCAAAAGGCTTTCAGCCAATTGGAACCAGATGGGTGTTCAAATGCAAGACGGACGATCGTCATCTGGTTGTGAAGAACAAAGCAAGATTGGTTGTTCAGGGTTTTTATCAACAAGAGGGCTTGGATTACACGGAATTATATGCCCCAGTTGCTAGAATTGAAGTCATTCGACTGTTCTTGGCTTATGCCACATATGTCAGCTTCAAGGTCTACCAACTTGATGTGAAGAGTGCTTTCCTTTATGGTAAAGTTCTTGAAGAGGTCTATGTCACTCAACCTCCCGGCTTTGAAGATCCACATAATATCAATAAAGTGTATAAGCTCGACAAAGCACTTTATGGTCTTCATCAAGCACCGCGGGCATGGTATGAGACATTATCTAAGCATTTACTGTCTAATGGTTTCGGCCGTGGACAGATTGACTCGACCCTCTTCATTAGGAAAGCAGGAGGTGACATTCTTCTTGTACAAGTATACGTCGACGACATTATCTTTGGATCTACCAATGAATGGATGTGTAGGGAATTCGAGCAGGTGATGAAGTCCAAGTTTGAAATGAGTAATATGGGTGAATTGTCATTCTTCCTGGGTCTGCAAGTCAGTCAAAGAGAGGATGGAATTTATCTACATCAAACTAAGTATGTGCAGGACATCTTGTCAAAATACAAGATGAATAATAGCAGTACTTATGGCACACCTATCCCAGTCAATCATGGTCTGCATCCTGACAAAGATGGAAAGGATGCAGATAGCAGATTGTACCGTGGGATGATCGGATCACTTATGTATCTCACAGCTTCAAGACCCGATATAATGTTTGCTGTGTGCTTGTGCTCAAGGTTTCAGTCTCAACCGAAGGAGTCACATATGATAGCCGTGAAGAGAATTTTCAGATACCTGAAAGGGAAACCCCGATTAGGTCTTTGGTACTCTAAGCAGCAGACATTCGACTTCAAAGCCTACACTGATTCAGATTATGGCGGTTGTAACCTTGACAGAAAGTCAACTTCTAGTGGATGTCAATTCTTAGGAGACAGACTGGTCTCCTGGCAGTGTAAGAAGCAGTCAACGATTTCTGTCTCAACATGTGAAGCAGAATACATTGCTGCAGCGAGCAGTTGTTCTCAGATACTGTGGATTCAGCAACAGTTGAGACACTACGCTTAAACTTCACTGGAACACTCCTCTATTCATTGACAACAATGCCACCATGTCCATCACAAATAACCTGGTGAAACATTCCAAAACTAAACATATAGAGATTCGCCATCATTTCATCTGTGATTGTGCTGAAAAGCATTTAATTGAACTTGTAAAAGTTCACACGGATGACAATCTTGCTGACCTTTTCACAAAGGCATTTGATCGATCCCGTTTTGAGCATCTTGTCAACTTGATAGGAATGTTCAATCCTGAGTGAAAATTATTTTTTCTTAAATCAATTCAATTCATGGAAGTTAAATTTTATTTCTTTTAAATCTTCTGTATAGTTCTTTTAAGTTTCAAAATATTTTACAAAAACAAAAACAAAATAGAAAATGGAGAAAATTTCAAAGTTAACTTGAGAAAAGAGGAAATGATAGTACATCAGAAATGATCTAAACGTCACAGACTGCTCATATGGGAAATGATTGCGTCATGCTTACTTAATTGTTTAAATTATTATGTTTTTAATCTGCTTATTTACAAGTTATTTGAATTATCAGTAGGCTGTATGCGTTTTTGAATCACTAGTAGTGTGGAAACTATATCTAAATTACAACTGTGATTTGAACCCATGTTTGCAAGTGTGTGTGCGTAAAAGAATAGAAAAGATCATTATCAGATAAAGGATGTTAGATTTTGGCAATAATTTTCTTTTGAGGTCAGTTTTGGGTTACGTCGTTAGCACAATTAATGCGATTCATCTCACTGCCCATACTCACAAGTATGCAAGGAGAGATTGAATCATGACATGTCTCTACATTAACCGTTGAGCATGTATTCACCCTTGAATCACTCCTGATTCATTGAAATCAAATCCAGATAAAAGTTGGATCCCCTTACCTTAAAACTCAAACACCATATATATTATCCTGAATCATCATACCGATATTCAATGAAGAAAATCAAATGAAACCAAGACAAATGAATCACTTGATTCTGAATCTTATGATTCCTGATAATCCTTATGGATTCTGCTAGATTTTTCCTGTGCTAATAGATGTAACTTCATTCAGAAAATTTAGAAAATCTTTGGGAAAATCTTAGATGCCTTGAGATAATGCAATTTACATTATTGTAGCATATCAGTGGGGTACACGTTGTATATCTGATAATTAATACCTTAATACACAAGAACGTGATACAAAGATGCTTATAGTTTCAAATCTTATAATATTGTCAACTTGAATTACTTGTTTATGTGCTTATTACATATGAATAAATAGTAATTCATGACATGATCCCATATTCTTTGATGTTTATATTGTATCGTTTTTGCTAAAAGATAGCCTGATATGATCCTCTGCTCGTGTCTTTGATCAAAAATAGTTTGTGTGAATACATGTATATTTTTATTAGAAAAGATCAAAAAAAAATTTTAAGTTTATGCATAGTTCAATTATATTCAGAAAAACCAAAAATATTTTTGTTTAACCTTCCTGAATTGTATTTAAATCCTCTTGATTGAATATTTTTAACTTGTTCGTTATTTGACTTGAAAAACTTCATAAATTTGAGTTGAAAGTTTGTGCACTTAAGGGTTTGTGCGTATTTGTAAGTGCGCATGAAGTAAGCCCTGCATACGCAAGAGTTAAGTCTTGTGCACTTGTAAGTACGCACGAGTTAAACCGTGCGCACTTGCTAAGTACGCACGACCTTTTTGCGTGGGGTATATAAACCGGACTTAGAAAATTTTCAGAACCTTATCACTTTCAAACTGGTTCATATTCCCTCCGACTTTCACTCAAAAATTCAAGTGTTCCTAAATCATCTTTTCATCCCATTCCAAGTTTCATCATCGTACATCATCGATTTGGTGAGATTTTAGGCTTAATCCATCGACGAAACTCGTGATTTTGGACAGATTCATCTTAGGTTTTTGTTAGAGATTTTTAGACAATTTTTGTGTTGCTTGGGTAAAACCTAATATATAAAACTTGTTAACAATCTTTAAGCGACCCTTAATCGTCCATTAGAGTATCTGATTTTGACCTTGGACTCGAATTTGAACCGTCAGTGGCTAAGTTCGACAGTAAGGTCAAAATCGGTCAAGGTTAGCAGTGACTTGGTGTTGATATCGGTCCCATAAGGTAGAATCTTCGATTCCGACCTAGTGGTGACCCAATACACACCAATTTTTGAACATCAAGTTGAATTTCAAACTTCTGAATTTTTCACCAAGTACGTTTCCTACGCACTTAACAAGTACGCAAGAAGCACTTCATGCGTACTTGTTAAGTACGCAAGAGGAAACTCATGCGTACTTGCTAAGTACGCATGACCAACACTTGGCAAAAATTCCTAAGTCTGAAATTCAGTTCAAAGAGTAACTGGTATACTGAGTCGTGTTTATTCATTTCCAATGATACGTGTTGTTCTGATTCTGTTTTCTGTGTGTTTTTGCAGATCATGGCTCGGGCGTTTACTAACGAATTCAACATGTTAGCTAACACTGAACCTGAGTGGAAGGGTGCAGCACTGCAGTATAGAGACATAGTTGATTTCTTGAACTGTTCAAGAATCAGCTACGCCATTTCTGCTGACCCGATCATGTCAAGACCCTACCTCAAGAAGTTTTGGGAGACTGCGGAGCATGACTGCATGGTAACCCCCAACGTTATAAGGGCTACCGTTGCTGGTCATGCTATTTCTTTCTCTGAAGATACTATAAGAAGGGTCCTTCAATTCAGAGATCTCACGACCGACCCGACAGCCTATCCAGACTACTTTGTGGACGGCTGTTGGAGACAAAGAATGGGCTATGTCGGTGCGAGGGACTATGCTTCATACAAGAAGATGTGGGTGTTAAACCAATGGAGATGCTTCGCCCATGTCATGATCATGTGCATCTCATCAAGGAAAGCTGGGAAAGATGCCATGGGTCATGACCTTGCAGCAGCCATGGTAGGCCTTTCTCTCAATAAGGGCTACAACTTCTCCCGCTACATCTTTAAGGCCATCAATGACCAGATCAACACAGCGGAGAGGTTTCGGTTCTTGTTATACCCTCGGTTTGTGCAACTTCTGATTAATGACGCGTTGCCAAACCTTCCTGCTATAGGGGAGAGACTGCAAGTAAAGAGGGTGGACAAAAGAGTATTCGCCCAATTCCTAAAGCCAGGCAGTGTAGATCCTATCATTGTGCATACAGAACTCTTTGGCCAGCTCATCAATGAAGCGTATGTGGCCCCAGGTGACTGGAGATGGTACAGTCACGACTCAGAGCCGGAATTGAGTGAACACTCCGACGAACAACAGGAACAACAAAGGGAGGAAATAGAGAGTGATGATGGATCGTCTGATGATGGAGACGACGAAGGAGGAAATGATGGTGCTGAGGGATCCGACTCGGAAGCGACTGAGTCAGATTCTTCCGATTCCGATGATGCACCGTCGTAGGTACACCCGAGGAGAACGACTAAGGTAACCCTACCTGAGTCGTCCTCCAAGAGAAAGCGACAGTCCTCTAGCAGCGAATACGAGCCAAACTCTGACTCTGACGCTGCTATACAAAGACAAAGAAGGGAAAGCATTCACAAGAACAGGGGCGGTAGGCAACAGCCCTCTATCCCCAGTAAGGTGGAGGCTTAGCAACCAGTACAAGTGTCAGCTGCTAGTCCTGATTCAGCCTCCACCCCACCTTCACAGCAGCTTTATCATAGGAGGAGGAGGCCACAAGTGCAAAGTGAAGTGGCCGTCACTACAATCACAGAAGTGTTTCCTGTGATAGTGACCCTCCCTACCACAACTACCCAGGTGGCAGTGGCTACACCAATTCTCATGGAGTCAGTCACCATCACCCCTACCATAACCCCTACAACACTCATCACATCTTCAATCCCAACCACCACCACTGAGCCGTTAAGTCAACCCTTCAATTATGGATATTTCACACAAGGGTTTGACTTTGATACCATATTCTCCTCCCCTATTCACACTCCCGAGGCGTCATCATCCAGACATCCTGATCCGAATGCTAAAAGGATAGATGTTCTGGAAACCCAAGTTGCTGACTTACTGGAGACTATTCGGAAATCAAAGGAGGAGTCTGACGCTCAACAAGCACAGATCAATTCTTTGGTAGACGAAGTCAGAATCCTTCGTAGCCAGAGAACGGGGACTGATGAAAGGTTGAAGAACGTCATGGCCCAGAACGAGCTCCTAATCAAGACGAATGAAATGATTCTGGGTCACAGGACGTCCTTGGAGCTGAGGTTTGATACTCAAAGGAAGGAGCATGAGCTGATGGTCAAACTGATTGCTGATCTGACCAAGTAGCTTGATGCTCAGGGGGAGAAGGAGAAGGAGAAGGAGAAAGAGAAAGAGAAAGAGAAGGAAAAGAGGACTACTGGTGATGAGGCGTGTCATCCGGTCGACTTGACTAAGGATGACGACAAAGACAAGGATCCCAAAGCCGGTCCTAATGGAGGTGAGCACCAAGCTTTAGCAATCGTGCCCATCTCTGCTGTTCCAATGGCTCAGGGGGAGTCTACTCATCAAGAGGGTGGTGGTGGTGATAAAGGAAAGTCAGTAGATGAAGTGCTTAAGGACTTATCTGATGATGAGATCCTATATCTAAAGCCAGACTATTCCAACAAAGCACAGATAGATGCTCTCTTCAATCTAGAAGAAGGAGAGATCGACTCTGGTGACGATTAGGATGATGATGACGAAGACGTTATAATCGAAATTCCCAAGGGTGACGGGGAAGGAGAGTACGAGCTAGAAGATGGAGAGATCTTTGAATTTCCATCCTTCGACGCTCCGCTCAACACAGGTTCAGTCGAGCAGGCCAGTAATGTAGAAGCCTCGACTAAAGCCTCCCCAGTTGACCCTGAACCTGTGGACCCAGAGGCACCGAAAGAAACAGACATGCCTTCTACTTCATCAAAGGGTCAAGCTCATGTGTGGCAAAAGACGTCTATAATAGACAAACACGAAGCAACAGGGATGATCTTGGCTGTAAGGTTCGAGGAGGACAAGCAGTTGTTTGCTATCAAAATATCTGGCGGGGTTCAATACTTGAAACCCACCAGTGAAGGGTTCAGATCCTTGCCCAAATACGACCTTGTGAACCTAGCAAACAGAGAGCTGTTGGGTCATTCCAATCACGCAATGGCGATGGGTTTGTGGGTGGTTCTACAGCGAGAAGCAAGATCGGGGAAATTCGAAATGTTCAAGCCTCAAGTGCCCAAGAGAGTCAAGGATAAGCACGCTGTACATCCTGTGACTAAGAAGCACTTAAAGAAATTGGTATACAAGCCAGTGCGATGTGAAACTAAGATTCCCCTTAGCAAGTTATCTCACGATATTCTTGGTGACATGTCGTACTGGTACGTAGATCCAAAGACGGGCGAGGCTGTGATCATGGGTAAAGGACGTTCAGAGAGTGGAAACATAGTGCCAAAGGAACTGATCAGAATTTTTGATGAAGTCTGCTTCATCAAATTTTCTATGAAAGATCTGGAGGTACTAGCAGAATGGTATTGCGTATACACGGATGAGTGGACAAAGCTCCTTGCTTCTAAATATGACAAGGTGATTAAGTTCTGCCTTGATTACAAGAAGAAGATGGAAGCTAAAGATCAAGCACTATGAAGTCTGAAGATGTGAAGACCGAAGACTGAAGATTATCCAGAGCTGTTGTCAAGGGGGAGTTTGTTGAAGCACTTTCCTATGACAAACACTCTGGATAGATAGAGTCTTAGTCTTAGGTTTTCTTGTCTTGTTTGTAATTGTCTTTGTATGTAAGAGTCTTTATGTATTAGTTTATCGAGTTGTATTTAATTTTACATATTGAATGTTGCGAAATTCCCTAAGTGTTTTGCGCACTTGTAAGTGCGCAGGAGAAAGCTCCTGCGTACTTAGCAAGTACGCAAGAACAACTCTGCGTACTTGCTAAGTACGCAAGAGCATTTTGCCCTGCGCACTTGCTAAGTGCGCAGGCATCAGGTCTTGTATAAATAGGATAGGTTGACAGAAGTTAAGTACGCAGGCATTATAGCAAATACGCAGATTGTAATCTCAGTGCTTTTCTCTGTAACCTTCAACTGTTTATAATACAAAGAACGTTTAAAGTGTTTTCTCTTGTCGGTTTACTTTGTTTAGCTAGACTCTCCGCCTAGTCACGGGCATTCCGCACCCTGTCCGACTAGTAGACCCACTTGCATGTGACGATCCGCCACACCCGAGGGACCTACAAATATTTTCTTGATGTCTTCATCAAAGTATTTGGAGGATTCTTTGGGAACCAGTGTACCTCTGGAATCAGCGGAGGCCACCATGGGTATGTATGGTCCATCTTTTATGGATTTCCACATCCCATATTCTTGATAGCAGAAGAAGCTTTCCATTATGTTCTTCCACATATCATAGTCTTCTCCAGACACCAATCTTGGTGGTCTACTGATGCTTCCAATGTCTTCAACTCCATTGTTTTGTGCCATTTTTTATTTGTGACAATGGGTGACTTTAGCAAAGAGATAGTTTTGAATAGAACCAGAGAATGATTAAACAAGTGTGAGTGTGTTTAATCTGTGAGCCAAAGCTCTGATACCACTTGTAGGATCGGTGAATACAAGATGGTTCTATTCTAGTTGAGATTGGTGGAAACAATCACAACTAAGCAATGTAAACAAGTAAACAAGAAGAATACTGATAAATTCAATTTGTATTTAGCTTTAAAGATTACAAGCTTACAGAGAAAACTCTTAAGTGAAATCACTGGTATACAATGACTCTAAGTACTACTTATATAGTAACTTAGAATCAAGACAGACCCTTGATTCTAAGGATCAGATCTAACACAAGCCGTTGATCTTGTATTGAAGCTATTCTACATGTAACGACAATAAATACTACAAAAGTTATCTTTACTCAAACTTCTTCTTAGGCATCATTGCTTGAGTCCTTGGAAGAAGAACGTTGTTGTCTTTTATTGTCCTGCACCAGTAACATTCTTTCTGCATGGAGTGTGTCAGTGTTGCAGCAGAAAGTTGTCACTGGTAATGATTGCTTATCGAAACCAGTCAGCTGCAACATTTGATCTTCAGATGGAATGGCTATCAGCAGCAATGTTGTTGATCAGCAGCAAGACACATCTGTCCACAGCTGCTGATGATTTGCCTATCAGCAGCAACTTTGGTCTTCAGCAGATAAGGCTATCCGCAGCAGATTTGTTCTTCAGCAGAAGAACAAGTATCCGCTGCAGATAAGCTTATCCACAGCAGTTTGTACTTAGAGAACTTTGTAGCCATCAGTCTTTATTTCTACAGAAATAAAGGATTACAGTTTAACTCATTAGAGGATTTATGTGCAAAGCTACAGTTGTATGCACTCAAAGCTTATCATAATAGAATAGTTATCAAAGGAGGATACAGTTATGGTTTTCAAGGAAATTGTAACCGTATAGAATCAGATTTGGTTGCTGAAGAAGTGAAAGAGACACAGAAACTTACAGCTTATTCTAAATTGTTCAAAGAAAATATGTGTTATGTAGAGTGTTTTGAGAAAAAATTTTATTACAGGAATCGAAATCAACTTCTAATGAATGCATTGAACATACACATACTACGAACAAAATTCTAAAAGATTGTGAGAAAGATTATAAAACGAAGATTGATGACTGCGTCAAAGAAAATTCTCATGTGAAGCTTCAGTTAAAGAGAAAGAATTATGAGATTCAACTGTTTATTGCTAAAAGAGAAACAGAAAAGAAATTGATGATCGAGAAGATGGAAAAGATAGCAAATACAGCAATTAAAGTTGATAAATTACACACTTCTCAGAAAATAGCTAGTGGAATCATTGAAGCTCAAATACATGACAAAGTAACTTCTGGGCTTGTATATAAAGGAACTGGTGAAAACATTGACGCTAAAGTTAATGATAAAGTGAATAGCGAGATGGGATACAAGAGTGTTTCTCCTCCATTTACTACAAATGGATTTTATTCACATATGCCTCAACCATACATTCCAGAGCTATTTGTGCCAAATGTTTATCCTTCGTTAGCGCCAAAGAGAAAATCCTAGCAAATAAAGTTGAATTGAATATTCCAAATGATCTTACTTCTTATGATGATTGTGTCAGTGACAAAGCTGAAGAATTCGTTGAATTTGTAGATTATTTTGATAATAAGGGTGGCTTAGGGTTCAAGAAAGATAGTCAACTTAATGCTAATGCCATCCCGTTCATTTAGAATAAATTTGCTCCGCTCATGTTTGTTAAAGAGGGAGTAGAAACATTAAAAGTTGTAGAACGAAAGTCTAAAGACAAGTCAGAATCTCAAAAGGGGCCTTATCAACAAAGACCATGTCCTGCTTTGAAAAAATGTTTCAGCTGTGCAAAGCAGGGTCATTTATCAAGAGAATGTTGTATTAAGAAACACAAGTCTTCCAAACAGAAGGTCGTTTCTCAACCTTAGAGAAAGTTTCAAAAAAAGGTTGTGAAAGTCTTTAATAGGTTAAAGACGTTTTGGACATACAATATGTCGAAACGGAAACAAGATTGGAAAGACAAAGTTAAAACAAGACAAGTTTGGATAGTTAAAGATTCTAGTCCAAGATTCAACATTGATGATGCAACGTGTATGGGGGAGCTTGGCATAATTCTTGTGTTTTGATATGCAATGGCCTAGGGGTAGATTGTTGGAACTGTTTTTAGGCCATCGCATATAAAACAGTCTGAAGATGGAAGAATTCTTTGAAGTTAAAAGATTTCGACCGAAATCTTATAGTTTTCGGACGAAATACATTTCGACCGAAATGTATTTCGGACGAACTCATTCTTTGTCTTCTTAGTATAAATACTTGTTTAGTTTGACTTTTGTAAGTGGGGACTTCATTTGACATATCAATACAATAGAGAGAGTTACACCTTTAACTATATGTTTTTGATCCAATCTCATATCTTGATTATTCTAATCGATTCTAGTCTCTACCGATCGATTGCTTGATTTGCTCGAATAAACGGTTTCCACATCAGGTACGTAAGTGGTGCGCGGGCAACCATGGTGACCGTGGGGTGTTGTTGTGATCGTAAACCAGTAGAGTGTGGAGGAAGATGACGACAGCGATGGTGGTGAGTATGACTCAGAGCATCCGACCATGGTGGTGGCTGAGTGGGTGGCGTACGACGGCACGTGGTGGTGTTGGGGTGGTCGACTAGGGCTGCATGACGGAGAATACGGTAAGAGACGAGTTGGTCCCGTACAACGGCAACAGCTAACTTAGCTAAGGGTTCGTTTGCATGACATACATGCGTATGTGGAACCTGACTCATGCGCGCATGCCTACTAAATTAGGGTTTGCATGGACATGTGAAAGTGCATGCAAGGGACCCGGTCCGAGTAGTTTTGTCATAAACGAGTCATAAACGGTCTAATCCGTGTACTCTTGACACAAGAGATCGTGAGGGAAGTTTGGATGAGCAGATGGGTCGAGTAACGAGATTAGATATATTTTATACATACTGATCACGTGATCGAACGTTTGACAGGTTCGGGGTTTGAGCAAGCACGCGTGGCGTAGAGCTAGGACTTGGAGGAGGAATAACTAGTGAGTTTCTAATCCCCTATCCTTTTAAACGTTTTTACTACTTTTCGGGCTATCGTACATACAAGTAAGAGGTGCTTACATTTCAAATAAAATGAGATGTTTTGGGGTTTAACTACACGTGGTTATGAGCTACAATATTCATTAACAAGATGAATGGTTTTGGGGTGTCTAAATTAATTAGCTTAGTGGGAGATAAGGGTTATTAATGTGAGTCGTGTTAAGAGTTAGTCAGGGTGGGAAGAGACATAATCTAAACGCTTATGGTTACACGTAGGCCACGTTATTCTAGGGATATGTGTGGGGTGCGCGTGTAGTTAATGAGTCGTGTAAATGTAGGATGATATTATGTATTATATTTGTGTTGCGCGTTTTATGTCGTTGTCCTGGTGACATTGCGGGTGTTGTGTTTGCATCGTTATCTTTATGACACAGCGAATAGGATTATGAAGGATGAAGTCTTTAGGGGAGTCACCTAAGGTGACAATATTCAACAGGCCAATGATGCGGGGTGTGTCGTACGCCCTGATGGGGGTAACCCTGAAGATGGTGCATTGACGAGGTATGTGTTGTATGCAAATATATGTATATATGTGTTAAATTGCATACATGTGTTAAGTTATATGCATTGTACGGTGGATATTATTAATGTGGTGTGTAGATAATATTAATGATACGAGTAGAGTTAGATTGACCGTTTTGTCGAGATTATGATGTAGCATTTATAACTGTCACGCCAGTTGATTTGTGAGAGCCTTGGTTAAGGCTGAGTAAGTCAGTGTCTAGGGATTTATCGTGTTATTAGGTTTTCATATTGATACGGGTAGTAGATTATAATAACCAGTGTAGAAAGAGTTAATGGTGTTTGCGATACTTATGGGGTTATGTTGTCGGGTGAGTCTTGGGTGGTGATCCTTTTGGGACAACATAAGATAACGGGAGTCATATATGTGATGAAAATTTATAAAAAAAAAACTATTTTATAAGGACCGGAGGTTCCTGGTATGTTCATATAACTTTTGTGGCGAGTTGGTTTTTAATTAAGTTAAGCTATTAGAACTCACTCGGCGTAGCTGACTTTGTGTGTATGTTAGGTTGTGTTGCAGGTGAGCTTTGGTGTCGACGTATCTTGGTTTGGGAGCGGTGCAACTCGGATTGGTATGCATGCATTAGTAAGGTAAATGTAATGACGATAGTAATTAACGTTTTTAGAGAGACTCTGCTATAGTATTATTATTAATAAATGTGTTTAAAGAAGAATGACTCGTTATGATACCCAACAGTAGGATTCCTAGCTCGGGGTCTTTCAAGTTGGTATCAGAGCCGTGGTTTAAGAGAAAATTGGTTTTTTTACTAAAATAAAATACGCTAAACTGAAAATGGAACGAGGGTGAAACGAATGCCACTATAAGTAACCGCGAGCCAAGAGGTACGTCTTTTGAGTTATGCATTAATTGTGTATTGTAATACTACGTGCATTTGTGTGGTATGATTAAGTGAGATTATGGATGAGTTAAGTAATGTGGAGTAGCATTAATTGTGTTATGTGAGATAGTTGTGTGTGTTCACATGGTTTAATAAATTAGTGTATAACCATATGTGGTGTGTAATTGTGATTATTATGATAATTTGATACATTATTGTGTGGTTCTATGTGATTTGTGTGGGATGCATGTGCATCCAGTGTGAGTGAAAGATATAAAGCTAGTGTGAATATGATGGGAAAGGTTTAGAATCTGAGCAGTAATGTGGACCACCAAATTGCATTTGATCACCCTGATTTGACAGTCTATCATTACTCTCATATTCTGGATTTGTGCCTATAGTAATCACTCAAACATTCTATCTTCAGTAGGATTAGGTGGTTAATATGAAGCATACGAGATCGGTCAGGCGTGATACGCTTGCTAGGGGGAATGCAGAATCACTAGTCAAGACGACGATTTCTGCGGGTGAAACTGCTACTGTGATGGGATTAGTGTTGGTACTTTGTGTGCCAACTGTGACTAGAGCTTCGGTCGGCGACATACCCCGTGGAGCTATGATTGGAAAGATGGGATGGAAAAGGAGAGCAGTGCCAACTGTACGTTATTTTCCACTTGGATGTGGACCTACACGGTTGAGTGATCGACCACTTGTGTTGGTTAAGAGAGCTTTGTTTCAGGAGGAACAAAAGGAGGACACTCCAGATGCACCTGACATGGTCAAGCAATGATTTGGTGAACAGTGTTTGGGATGCTCGATTGCTTGATGAGTAGCTTGAGTGGTAGTTATCATGAGAGATTTCGAGGTGATTTGACGTTTGTGACAGATTAGACATTTACGTGGGGTGATGCTCAATTCAAATAGTGATTATTTGATTTTGAAAATTATTGTGCGTCTTACAACAAGATAATTAATGATAATTGTGTTTGTGACGGTGTATGATTGTGTTTACAATAGTAGAATATGTGCAGTATAATGTGATTGTGTGATTACATTTTGAATAATGTGAGTTAGCATTAAATGTGATTTTTGATGTGATACTAGAGCATGATTTATTATATGGTGTGAGTATTCAAGACAGGGTCCTACGGGGAGTTTTGATTATACATCTTTAGTAGATGTAAATGTTCAGGACGAGGTCATGTGGGAAATTAGGATTATAAATATCATGTGTATGAATGTGTAGAGTGATGTCTTGTGTCTAGACTGAGTAGTATATCGTCATGAAACATTGGTACGACCCGTATGGAGTACGACTAGGTACACTTTGTATGAGTATGTGACGACGTGTGGCAGGGGCTACCGTTATAATGAATAGAAGGTAGAGTTCAGGAGTTTGTTTGTCTATAAATGACGAGGTAGTATTGCATGAACATAGATTTCCTCAGGTCGAGCTAGTTATGTGTGCACTTTATGCGAGTTAGAGAGTTGAGATGTTATACCTATATATACTTTGAGCATGATACGTTTTGTTATTATGATATGAAGTTATGTGTCCTGATAGTACACGCTTAGTCATGCATGGGACGGGTTGTGGGGATAATGAAGCATAGTATCTCCATTTTAACGTTTTCTTGACATTAATACATAGAGGTGAAGCAAAGAGTTTTAATATTTTCTAGACGATCAGCGAGGTGCTGTTGTGAGATGCCTATGTTTATATCTCAATAATTCGGAGCACAAAGCCAAGGGATGGAGCCGTGAAGAATATTGATGAAAGCGCTACGTGGACGCTTAATCCGAGATAGTTATGATGCAATCGATATAACGACGCCAAGGACTTTAGCACGGAGTGAACAAAAGGGTGAAAGAGTCTCTATGGAATATGTCCATAGGAGGAGTTTTGTCAATGTAGAATACAAGGGGAGCGAGAATGTTTTTCCTGAACGAGACCAGTGGTGAATATGGCTTATGAGAAGACGGATTTCATGTTCATATTTAACAGATGAGACGCGATCGGTAATTGCGTGGTATTGTTAGAGCAACGACAAGGAAAGCAAGATTCGGGAGGGATAAGTGCAAGACTTCACATAAGTTCCTGAGGATGAAGTGTCTACGTTGGTAAGCATATGACTAGTTTAAGGCAAGCTCATGTGGAGCGTCAAGTGAAGCGAATGCTTCGCTTCCAAGGCAAGCATGATGGTGACATTTGGAATTTGGGAAAATCAACTAGGACCGATGATTATGACTCTAGTATTGAGAAGCATGAGCTTACTTAAGGGGCGTATTGAACGCGAAATAATAAGATAAGGGAGATGCTATGGTAGAGAAATTTGGTGGAGACTAGTGCGGCTTTGCACCAACTCCTAGGGGTCATCTAGGAGGGGAAAGGTAATACCTTATGGGTAGGACAGTGGGTTTGAGTCTTGGAAATCATCGTAGGATGATGATCAAGGTATGAGGCGAGAAGTGACTTGGGATGAAAGGTGACAAGTGAGCAGACATATGGCAGTATTGTACTACATAGTACTAGAGGTGCTACATACGACTTTGTTAAGAACATTAAGAGCGAAAAGGTATAGTCAAGGGCAATGACAGTGTAACCGTTGTGAAAAGGTTAGTAATCAAGGAAATCACATTTGGCAACTTCTAGCTAGTGCTAGGATAACGAGTTATGAGGGAATGGGTAGGTGAAACCTACAAGTCCCAAAGTCGAAAATGGGAAACGAAAAAGGGTTCTTTGAACACCAAGGGGTGTGGTTATATTGCATAAGAAGGTAAAGAAAACAAATATGGTGAAGGTGATTTCTTGAATGGTCTGGTGCACGAGTAAGAATGAGAAGAATAAGTTGTGTTCGTTTATTCCGACGCAGAATTCGAGGACGAATCCTCTTTTAAGGGGGGTAAACTTATAACATCCTGAAAACCCGTAAGCCAGTGGTTCGGGTTGGTGAATGCCCGAATACGTATTAAGTGTATTGAAGAGCAAGGTTGGTCGAGCATGGGGCGGTTTAACAACGTTAAATGACGCAGTTAGTCGTTGTAATCATAACTAGATATCTGAAACGCGCAAAATGGAACTAGAGGGACCCAGATGTGCTAAGGGGAAAACCCTAGGCCATTCGGCCTAGAGGCATGCACGAAGGCGACCAGAGAGAGACGCAGAGAAGGAAAAGCCAGAAAGGGTGGGTCCGATGACAGTATAGCGGCCGCTTCCGAACTTTGTTAAGGTAATTCCCCGTTCATGTTTATATGTCATATACGTTTGTATTTATCATGAAACCCAATTAGGGTTGAGTTCCTACTTACCGCAACCAAAGAAGAAGAAGACGAGAACATTGGTGGATGCCGGTGGTGTGCAACAACAACCGATGGTGGTAGGCGTTAATGGTAGTGGTTCCATTCGGCATAGGTGGCTCCAGGACGGTGATATTGGCACGCGTAGGTTTCGGCAGGGATGATACTCGGATACGTAATTGGTGCGTGGGCAACCATGGTGACGGTGGGGTGGTGTTGTGATCGTAAACCAGTAAAGTGTGGAGGAAGATGACGACGGTGACGGTGGTCAGTATAATTCGGAGCAATCCGCCATGGTGGGGCTGAATGATGGCGTACGGTGGCACGCGGTGGTGTTGGGGTGGTAGGCTAGGGCTGCCCGAAGGGGAAGACGGTGAGGGACGAGTTGGTCTCATACAACGGCAATGGTTAACTCAGCTAAGGGTTCGTTTGCATGACATGCATACATATGTGACACCCAACTCGCGCATGCGTGTCTCCTAAATTAAGGTTTGCATGGACACGTGAACGTGCATGCAAGGGACCCGGTCCGAGTAGTTAATTCCTAAACGGGTCATAAAAGATCCAATCTGTGTACTCATGAGACTAGAGATCGTGAGGGGAAGGGTGGATGAGCAGATGGGTCAAGTAACGAGGTTATATATTTTATAACTACCCAACATATGCTTAGGACATGTTTTCATGACGTGATCAAACGTTTGACAGGTTCGGGGTTTTAGCAAGCACGCGTGGTGTATAGCTAGGACTTGGACGTGGAATAACTGGTCAGTTTCTAATCCCCTATCCTTTTGAATGTTTTTACTACTTTTGGGCTATCGTACATACAAGTAAGAGGTGCTTACATATCGAATAAATTGAGATGTTTTGGAGTTTAACTAGACGTGTTTATGAGCTATAATATTGATTAACAAGATAAACGGTTTCAGGGTGTCTAAATTGATTAGCTAAGTGGGAGATAAGGGTTATTAATGTGAGTCGTCTTAAGAGTTAGTCAGGGTGGGACGAGACATAATCTAAACGCTTATGATTACATGTAGGCCACGTTATTCTAGGGATAGGTGCACGGTGCGGGTGTAGTTAATGACGCTCCATACCAGTATGAAATTTCTAAGGATGGAATAGTACCTATTCTAGAAAGAATGAGCTATGAGGGGAGTTATCCACCAATTGAGAAGAGATTGTTGAACCTCGTTATATAGTGATGAACAAAAGGGGTGTCTTTCTTAATCTAAGGATAAAAGTATATTCTCTTATATAGTGATGAACAAAGGGGGTGTCTTTCTTAATCTAATCCCCTCGAGAAGTTTGGGTATTTCTCGAGACCGAGGGTCAACAACTACAACAACAGTCACAAGCACAACAACTGCCACAGGTATAACAACAACAACTGCAATAAGTACAACCCCAAAAAAAACGTCGGCAACAACCACAAGATGTTCGACTTCAAGTAGAGGAATCGCCTATAAATCCCCATATTCCTATTCAGCAAGATATTCAAGCTGACAAACCTATCAATCCGAATATATATGTAGCCAATGCACATTCCGATGACTTCAACATCGATTTTGGTGGTCAAAAAAATGTATTGGTTATGGGTGATATTCGTATTGAAGACCTACACTTTGATTCCGATTCTGAGGGTCTAGGAGAAGATGATGGAGTAGCTATTGAAGGCTCAGAAATAGAGAGGGATAGAGAAGAAGTATCGATTAATAAATAACATAGAAGCTTACGGATAAAGAGAAAAATGGTTGAGAATCCTCATCTCACCTCTTCATCTCAACATAATGGTGATTCTTTAGATGAAGATTATGATCTTACTGTTGATCATAATCGGAGGAAGAGACTTAAAGAAACCGTAAAGCAACTCCCACGATAATAGAATGAAAAATTGATACCACCACATAATGGCTCGAGCTCGGGCTCGGGTTCGGGGCGGGTGAGTTCTGCCTACCTGGGTGGGTGGTGGATGCCTTTGCGTTCCGTGTCGTAGTGCACGTCCCAGCAGGCACGGCGAAAGCTCGTGTGTCTCTCTGCGAGCGCGGCTGCACAGATCACCAAATATGCTACAAATGAATAGTATGTCTATTCGTTTTTGGCCAGTTATAAGTCTGTTACAGTTCCACCATTAATGAGAGTTAATTATGTATTAACTCAGACCTTTCATGTCACTGATTCGTGTATAAATACAAGGTATAAGTGCATTGCTCAAACACACAAAAAACAGAGTTCATACATTTCAGAAAGCACATAGAGACTTTTCTTATGTCTTAGACCTCATCTGTCTTCTTTCAGACATTATTTCAGGTGCTTGGTAAACTCCAGCAGTGCCACTGCTCGAACTGTTTTACCACTGGAAAACAGACGGGTTCACCTTGGTGACACGAAATTTGTTACAAGGGACCTCTGTGTAACAGAATACCTCAGCCACACACCATTTCTTTCTTACTATTTTCTTTCTTTTCTGTAATTTATATTTATGTTATTTTCTATTCTGTACTGTAATTCGATTATTTACAAATAAAAAGGTTTTATTTATTTTTTGTCGAACGGTGTTCCTACAATCTCTACGAAGATAAAGATAAAATCAATTTGCTTGATGCTTTCTCCCTTTGGATAAGGTTGGCCAAAAATTCTTATAGGGGTATATATATATATATATATATATATATATTTATCTATATATAGGGGACGTATCAAAGGAAAACCCTCTCTTATTATGAAAACTCATAAACTCCATATGGACCATGATCGCGGTGTCAAGGTCAATCAAAAACACTTATAAAAACTACTACTTATCTACCTTGAACTGTAGACAGGGAAGTAGGGTTGTCGAATCCACAGGGAATCAATGGAAAGTTCAATTGCTTAGATTAGTAAATTAGAATGAAAACACAGATCAAATAAAAATGCAACCTCCTCCAAACTTCAGGTTCTAGGTTTCACATAAAATTCAGTTATTTAATTAGACACCACATAGACATAGTGTTGGAAAATCAGTTAAAATAGTAATTGAAGACATGTTGTTGTCAGCAACCTATACAACCAATTCCGTCACAAACCAGTATAATTCAAACACCCAATTTATGAATACCAAGTTACCCCCTTTAGTCACCCAACTCTGCTACTAGGTTTTGTCATCAACCGAACAAGATTGTAAAGCAAGCAAACTCAAAGCACTCAAATAAACTGTTTAAAATAACTAATACATCAATCTATCAAGTTTGTGTCAAAAACTAACAAGATCCAAAACATAAACATACTGAATCAAACACGAAAACCTACACGAACCGTACGCCTGAAGGAAGCCACAATAGGTTTAGCCAAACATAATATCAAAGAACTCAAGTACTGTCACTACCAAATTCATCGTTAAAATTAACTGACTAACTAAACTCTATTAAAAAGAAAATACAAAACCTTTTTAGCTTTTCTCGATCAACACTCAAAACCAAAGAATGATGCCCTTATCGATTTCTGTGCAACACCAAAAACTCTTTCTTTGGTCAAACACCACAGCCGCCACAAGGGCTGTGTGTCCCCCCCGTCTCCTGCTTGCGTACAAAGCCACCCTATTTCTCTCCTCCTCTCTCTTGGGCTTGTTGTACCTGTTTTCTCTTATTCCTTTCTTTTGGATCATCCCATCAAATGTGAGCTCACAAGATTTAATTGTAATCCATAACTCATTTAATTTAAGTCCACTAATTATTCATCGTGAGCCCACTGGAATCTTAGACATAGTCCACGAGAGTTTGTGTGATTGCATATGAATTTTAATTTGAACTTAAATTAATTAACTTACTAAATTAATGAATAAAGTGACATGACTTCGACTCATCCATCGTTAGCATTTTGCATTGCATCGTTTAAGCTCTTTCTCTTCTCAACCTACAAAATATATTAACAACTCAAAGTACATTGTTTCTCACATAATTAGGGTTAAAAAGCATATGATTCTATACAATTAGCACGGGTTTATCAACCACTCATCACATCCCCACACTTATCTTTTTTTCGTCCCGAAAAATATTTGCATTGGAATCATAATTGGGAACCTGCTTTTCACACTCTCATTCATTTAATCATTTCAAATATAATCACGCGCTAACTGTAACAATTGATATTTCTATCCGACTAAACCCAACCACCGACCCTCGAGCACCCGATTATGTGATCTATAATTCTATCTATTACCAAGCCAACAGTCTATCTATGGGTCTCATACTCAGAAAGCTACGACTTAGCCTAATTCCATCTCAAGGTCATGTTTAGGCCCGGGTTAAACCATATAGATTTCCCACCATTATAAACACCAATTTATATGTTTTTGAAAATTATGGAATTATGGATCGATGGGTGCATGTTTTTAGCTTTTACTATTATTTTATGAATGAACCTAACCCGGTGGTGTTTCAATCACGCTGGAACACGATATATGACACGCAGGCTGCAGTTCTTAAGCAATGAAATTTATAAGCTTCGGAATAGGGGTGTATCCTTCAAGTCGCCATCCCGAAGGGAAACACATAAACCTAACTTAGTTATCCAAACTTATTGATCACCTAAGTCCCGCCCATGGGTATATCCTCCAAGTCACCATCCCGAAGGGAAACACATAGGCGAAACTTAAGCTTTCAATTGATTTAATTAATGCAAGATGGATTATGGAATGCGGGCGCCACCAACTTTCGGGTTTATTTTCATAAAAATAAAGCGGTGTGCCAAATAATTTTAAAAACTTATAAATTTTTGTTTATAAAGGTACCTATCACCCTATGTTGACAGTTTCGACCTTACCGACACCCCTAAGATGAGAACCCACAAGATATTCTGAATTAATTATTCATTTAAACCTAGATACACTATCAGGATTTTTAAGCTCTTAAGTCGGTTGGGCCTACCAAAATATTACAAATTAGACGCGCTTTCTATTCTTTAATTTTTTTTTATTTCAATTCACAAGCAGTTTCCAATTCTACCTATCAATTTCCATTTATTTGCAAAAAAATCTAATTCAAGGACATTTTTGAAATTTTTAATTTTTATGGATATTATTTTCTATGACTCAAAATACAGACTCAGTTTTATGACTCAAAATACAGACTCAGTCTCCCTTCCCCACACTTAAACACTACATTGTCCTCAATGTACGATGAGAGATTATGCAAATATATAAAAAAAATAAAATAAATAAATAAACAAAACTATCCAGAGAATTGGAAAGGACTTTAGCTGGTTTCGAACTGTAACTGTCTTCAATCCAACCTCACACGATCGTATAGCATTTCCTTCGCGATCGTATTCAAAATATGCTATTGGGTTGCCTTTTACATGAATACGAAGCTCGAACATCACCACCCGAATGGAGATTGAGTACGGGAGGATCAATCTAAACCTGCAAAGTTAAACTTGAACAAACCTAAGAGCATCAAACTGACTCGATATATATAACCAACAACATAAAACCGACTCAATAAAAACCGAACATATTCAGTTGTAACAAATTCACTTGAATACCTATGTAACTTCCCCACACTTGGCCGGTTCACACACAAAAAACACACACAAATGAAAAAAAAATCCTAACTCACTTTCGTAGGAATCATGGATGCATTTAGCACATGCATCAAGCCATTTAAACCCCTCGGTAGCCCGGGAGGACGAGTTGAGTCTCGTGAGGGTTTCTAGAGAACACACCCACAAAGTTCATTTATCTAGACAAGAAAATTAAACTAGTAACCTTAGGCTGCCTCCCAAGAGCGCTAAGTTTAACGTCTTCCGCCAGACGCGGTTTACCTTACTTACATCATGGTGGTCGGGTGGGATGTTTGCAGTCCTCCTTCCCTGCACTTAAATTCCTCTCATCATCATATGTCCTCCAAGCTTTCACAAATAATGCAAACAATCCTCGCTCTGCATCTGGAACTTGTGGTTTCTTTCCCTTCTGCCTCCTCTTTCTGACCCTCTTCTTCCCATTGTATGGATTCTCACCATTCTTCATCTCAGCTGACCTGTCAAACACAACACAAGCATTCTCGACTGTGTGATTCACCTTTTCAGGTGATCCACATTTGTTAGCTTTCGGGGTTGGCAAGTTTTAAAATATTTTAAGACTCAATTTCTGAGCCCCAAACCTCATCCTTACCGTTCCCTCAGCACAGTTAATATTGCTTTAGCAAAATTTGATTTGGCCTGTTCAAATTCAGTACTCAGTCTTTTAATCTCTTTCTTAGCATCAGTTAACACACAACATTTCTGACTTAGTTCAGATTTGAGAAGTGAAATATCTTTCTTACCGGCTTCTATCACTTCCTGATAAGCCTTCTTAGTTTTAGAAAACTTTGATTTTTGATATTTAAGATTTTCAATTTCTAAACTCAAATCAGCATTTTCTTTTCTAAACATCTCCACCTTATCAAAACATAATTGAGAACAGAGATCAGATGTTACCTTTGGTGGAGTTGAAGCTGAAGATGATAAAGTTTTTCCTACTGCTCCAAAGGTAGAAAACATTCTGTTAGAAATTTCCTGAACTTCGCTTGATAAGACGAATTTTCCCACCAAAATTTTCACTAAAAATCTAATATTTTCAACTTCTCAAAAATGAATCCGAGTAGATACATAATCGCCCTCCAAAAATTTTCACGACAAAAATCAAAATTTAGTCAACTTTTCAAAAACAACTCTGAATGGAGGTATAAACGACCTCTCAAAATTTTGACAAAGAAATATTTTCCTGCTAAAAAACTTTGACTTCATAAACTTGGGAGACTGAGCCGTGAACTTTGCTTCAGTAAACTTTGAATAGAGGTATAAACGTCCTCTCAAAATTTTGAGAGATTGAGCAAAATTTGATTTAACCGTGAGACTGAGATGTGAACTTTGCTTCAGTAAACTTTAAATAGAGGTATAAACGTCCTCTAAAAAAAATAATTTTTTTTTATTTTTCATTTTTTAATCCTGTGAACTTTGACTTAACCGTGAACTATATGAGTACCTGTGAACACCAATCGTAACTATATAACCGTCACAGAAACCGTGAACTATCAAGTACCCGTGAACACCAGTCGTGAAGCTAGCAACCCATGAGACTGAGCCGTGAACTTCCAGCCGTCATGTTAACTGTGAACCTGGGCCGTGAAGTAGTAACCCAAGAACTATTTCCTAAGAATATTGACCCGTGATATACTCCCGTGAACATATCTTTTGACTTGTTGTGTTTTCAAAATAAATCCCGATATTTTAAGAATTTCAAATATTGAAATTCAATCAACTCCTAAGAACACGATGAACACCAAGAATAATATTCTTCCTTTATCATGATTTCAACAAGTAAAATCCTCCCAAAATAGAAACAACCAGCAACAAACAATCCGATTAGATGCAAAATTCAATCGAAAACTTAAAAATTACCTCAAATCTTGAATCTTTAATATCGAAACCGAGCCTTAAATGAATTCAATGGCTCAGATACCAATTGTAAGTCCCAATTTCTCTAAATGGATCTTCAAGCACACGAACGAACATGAAAGAGATATCAAACTCTCACACAAAGCAGGCAGAATATACTTAGTGTGGTGATTCAAGAACAAGTATTCAATGTAAATTTCGATTATATTGCCAAACGAGAAGTACATAGAAATATATCAAAACCGATATGCCTCACACGGCTCTCAACTGTCTAACTTCACGTCTAACCTAATAATGATGTGCATTTATCTATTTATACATATAGAAAAGCCCATGCGCAAATACAAGGTATCTCGGCCCAATGGTGGGCCCAAGACCCAACCCGTGAACCCAGTTCATGGTTACAAATCCCGAATATCCATGTATTCGGTAACACCAATAGTTCTATTTACTTGATATGTGTCAGCCTCACATATATAGACCCAACAATATGGTTACAAATTCTTTCTACAGATAATTTTCATCTAAGTAAGTTGAGCTATCTTCAAAATTACTTTCGTGTGTGTATTAGAATGGTAGGTGATCGCGTTTTCAAGGTCAATAAAAAACAAGTATTATAATCCCTAGCTACCTTAAACTATAATATAGTGAAGTAGGGTATCGTATCCACAGGGTATTGGTGGAAAGTGTTTGTTTTATGAAAAATGTTCAGATGTTGAAAAAGAAATTAACTTTAAACTTTTGAAAGCTATTAAAAGGAAACGGATCGCTTCCGGGTTCAGATTGCAAGTTCGATGATTTCTGGTTTGTACTTTTTGGAAGTTACATAGACATAACCCATTAATCAGATTGATAAATAATTAACATTCAAATAACGACTGCACTGAGCAACGATTGTAACACCGAATGCTTAACACAAGTTAATTACCCAATAGTTAATTACCAATTCAGAATACTAATCATAGATACACAATGGTTCACGATAGATAACCGAAAAACTGATGCATATGATAAATCAAAAAACTAAACTTGTTCATTCAATCAAATCAATCCTAGAACTCAAACAATCAAACGATTACAAGAATACTAGACCAAATCAAGTATGAACCTAGGTATATCACTTATAAGCAGATCCTACACCCAAAAATGACACGAAGAGATTAGCCGCTCATCGACATCGTCATCGATTCTTCAATATTTGTTCTAACTTGATCTAGCGTCAAAAACTTCAAAAGATTGAAACTTTATCTCTGGAAATCACCTTAAGGAAGCTCTGGATCGTAGAATGACAAGTTAATTCGACAATGGATCCCTAATGACTTATAAATGGAATTATCTCAGAAAGAGCCGTAATCGAGTTTCTCGTGTGTCATGAAGAATTCTGACAAGCCTTTCGCGTACCGCGAAAGACAAAACAGTCGGGTGGGCTTTTTCTGGCCCTCGCGTACCACGAAACATTCCCTTTGGTTCTTCGCGTACCGCGAAGAACACAAGTTCCACAATTTTGACTCTTTTTCACATTGACTTCTCCGGGGCAGTGTATGCTACCATCCTCATGATTTTGAGCTCGTTTTTTCCCGTCCACTTAGCACATTAAACCCTCTGGTTCTTCGCGTACCGCGAAGAACACAAGTTCCATAATTTTGACCTTTGTTCACTTTGACTTCTCCGGGGCCCGTATATGCTACCATCCTCATGATTTTGAGCTCGTGTTTTCCCGTCCACTTAGCACATTAAACCTGTAGCACTCATAAACACCAAATGCACATAAAACAGACTCGATATACAAAGTTAAACGCTTAGAACTATAAACTTAGACTCTTATACATGGGATAGTTAACCTCACATTAGTAGGTTGAAGAATATAAGATCTCTTTATAGAACTACAACTCAATCTTGAGTTAGTGGTTTGTGGCTAGCACCTCCTTAAGCTCGGTTGCTTTTGTGTATATACTTTAAAGGAGTATAAAGTTCATTTCATCCATTACATCAACAAGCATTCATTTCCACAAAAAAAAGTTGTTTTTCTAAACCTTCTATGGCCATCTTTGTTTCTTGTCAAAAGCATATGAATCCATGGTGAGGGTTTTTTAAAGATACTTGAAAATTGTTGTATGTCTTTGCTTCTGGTGCCAAAATAAACTTTTAAAACACACATACAAATCCTAGAATATGGTGAATAAATTCAAAAAACGTACATACATTAACAATAATGATTGACAATAATTGTGATCGAATACTTTTCTTACAATATAATAGAACAATGACATTTATCTAAAATTATCATCTATTCGTTCTACCGTGAACTTTCTCACCACAAGAAATGTAAACATAGTGGCAACGGCTTTAGTGGCGACATACACCTTTAGCGAAGACACCATTATTTAATCCGCGTGCTATTCCCACTGGTTAATCCATCCGTTAATCAGGGATGATCTAATGGCTAGGAACTAATCACCTTTAGCGGCGACTTATCGCCGCTAAAACCCTTAAACCCTTATGGCGGGGTATTTATCTCCATTTGACCTGATTTTCCCTCAATTTTGTTTCCTGCTCTCTCACTTTTACACCGCACGCCACCACCGGCATATTAGTTGTGTGGTTTGTACGAGTTGTTCAATTACACTTGATATCTAGCACTTGCATGGCATGTAGTGGTCATCACATAACTTCTAATGGTGTGTAGTGATCGAGGTTTTGCTTCTAGTGGCGTGACTAAAGTTTTAGGACAATTGTTTTCTTATTAGTCGTGTGGAACATTTGATAGTTAGTTAAGACATGAGATATTTTTAGTTGCGGATTACTAAAAATTTGAGAGAAAAGTAGAACTAGTAGGCTTTCAGGGGTTGAGGAGAGTCACATCTCGGATACTTTGTTGAGGAATTGAGGTGATTCTAAACGTATCTCGGATATCTTAGTAATCTAATTTTGTAAAATGATATCTTAGATAAGTATCTTTAAAATCTTTTTAAAGAGGGATAAAGATGGAATATTATGACATATATCGTGTCATATCACGATAATTGTCATATAAATAAGTAGATGAATTATATGTTGTTAAAATCGTAGTGCAACAAAATGTGAAGAAAACTTAAGTGTTGTGTGATAATTTCACTTCTGATCACATGATCAAGACTTCAGAGGATTAGCTTTCCTCTTTGTAACGTGGGATGTTTTCGAGTGATTAAGATACAATATAGATGAGTTTTGTTAAACAATTAAAGGCCGATTTAATCTCCAGTCTCACTGATTTTATCCGGGCCTTGAATATTTACACCTTCTTTCAAAACTTTAAGCCAATATAAGAGAATAATAATAATAATAATAATAATAATAAAAAAATAAAATAAAAAGCAACACATAATGAATAGTGACAGTTCAAGTTGCAATGTGTTAATAATAAATGTTGTAAAAGCCTGGCGGCCATGTGTTTTTGGTGGGTTTGGTAGAAAACTCGACTTGAGTCATTTTTTGTGGTGATTTATTTGGGGTTTACTATATTACTAGAAAAATGAATTTTAGGTGATCAAGAGGTGAAGATTGCTAGCTTGGAAGATAAATTGGGCCTTCGCTAGCCAAAGTTAAATACTTTGCACTTATTTAGTAACAGATATGTCGTTAGATACATGTAAATAGATTTGTGTGGTGAAGATCTATTTATGTGTGGTGTGATGATATAATTGACTTTATGTAGTATTTATTCAAATTAAATGTGGTAAATTGATGTAGTTAGCTTATGTGGTTGATAGTCAAACTAAATATGGTAAATTGATATAGTTGACTTATGTGGTTAATAGTCAAACTAAATGTGGTAAATTGGTTTAGTTGACTTATGTGATTGATAATTAAACTAAATGTGGTCAATTGATGTAGTGATTTATGTGGTTAATAGTCAAACTAACTGTGATAAACTGGTGTAGTTGACTTATGTGGTTAATAGTTAAACTAAATATGGTTAATTGGTGTAATTGACTCATATGACATTAATATGGTTACTAAGTAACCAAACAATTTCCACTACAGTCGTAAGACTCCGTTCCATGTGATTATTTCGCCCACAACCTTCAATTATCAGTTTATACAATCGTCAACATTATAAAACCCATGATGTTGATCACCTCTGAATCCACTGTTCTACATAGATTCTCATCCGATAATATGACCAGAGGACTTCAGTGTCGTCCTTGGTGGTTAGAGTTGTCCAACGCGAAGGCCTCGAAAATTACTATTTTCTCTCCTTTTTCACTCTTATGTTGTATCTCGAGACATTCACTTCGAAGTGTCCCAATTTGTAACAACTGTAGCACGCGTTATTATGACTAGAACAGTACGACATAATGTGCCCCATCATTCCCCATTTGTGTTACTTCCCTCACCCATGGCAGCAACAAGTTTTGCCTCTACAAATGGCTTTCAGGGTTCGAGTCTCACCAAAAGTGGGGCTTGATAGTTTTTCTTGGTGCAACTTTATTATTTAGTTTATTTTGATTACAACAATTACAAAAATAATTTTGAACTTAATATTTTGAGTTAAATATGGTTTTAGTCCCTTTGGTTTGAACAAAAATAACAATTTTAGTCTAAAAATTTAAATTTGACTTTTTTAGTCCAATAGTTTCATTTTTGTCTCAATTAAAGTCCAGTCCACTAACTTTGTTAAATAATTATGTTAAATACTATATAAAAAGACAAAAATACCCTTTTTATTTTAAAAATAAACTCTCACCTTTTTTATTATCTTCCTCAAACCAATCTACTTAAAGCCTAGACACCCCATCCACCCAAGCCGCTACCTTATGCAAGGCCATCACCTCTGGCCAGACCGCCGCCACCACCACCAGCTAGAAATTTTGCCCCGCACTCTGCGGTGGGAAGCAGACCTTAAACGTTTGATACGTTGACATTAACGTGGCGAACCACAAAAAAATGTTGTTAAATAAACTTTGTCCCGTGCTCTACGGCGGGAGGAGGACCTTAAACGATTGAAGCGGTGAAATTAATGTGGCTAAGTACAAAAAGAAACATAGTTAAATACATAAAAAAACGTATGAAGTTACGTTGACTCAGCCGTGGAGATCGAAATATAGATAAAAGACAGTTAGATAACATTACTGATGTTTTTCAGTCGGTTTCGGTCTCATTCTTCACGGTACACTGTGTCACCGTCTGTCGATATAATTCACGATACCTAAAAAATACTCTACTCTGAATACGACTCCATTTTTAACAAAATTTGTACGGGACGTCAAGAAAAAAAACTAAAAAAACAAACGTATATTATAAGGGAAAAATCAGATAATATATATACTAAAGAGGGTAAACTTAAAAATTTAAAAACTTAAGACGGTTAAAGTGACATTTTACAAAGTTAAGTGGTCATTTTGGGGTGATTTTGTCGGTGACAAATTCCACTGACACTTGGTTTTATGTCTATTGATAATTATTTTATATATTGGTTTTTGTTATTTTAATAAATTATTTTTTTTTCTCTTACAATTCTTAAAATATAATGTTTTATCAAATTCTAAATATATTGTTGAGACATACTAATTTTTATTTAATTTTTAATGTAAGCTTTATTTATCAAATAGGGTCAAATATAATTGTTTTTTTTATTTTTAATACAATTTTGTTTTTCCTTTATAACTTTTAGTATATTATTGTTTTATAAAGTTATTAATATAGCGTTGCAACGCTTAATTTGTATTACTATTTTAATATATATTTTATTTAAAGTTGATTCGTTACGCACACTTTTATGAATGACGTCAAATGTTCGAGTCTCTTCTCCAACACTTTTTCAATCTATTATAAGTGATTGAAAGTCGTTAACATAACTACAATGTTAATTTGTATTTTTTTTAGTTAATACTTAGATTACAACATTCATATTGTAACGCGCGGGTAAACACCCTTGTTATTAAAAAAGACTAAAATACAGAAAACAACCTTTAGGTATATACCAAATTACATCCGCAGACTTTTATCTTCACTAATTACGCTAGACACCCTTTATCTATATGGTTTGTATCAAGTTATAACCTTTAGACTAACCGACGTTAGATTTTTCAGTTAAATGACATGTAAATGACTAATTTACCCTTCATTCTTATATTAACAAATATATATATAGAGAGAGATATATGTGTGTGTATATATATCTATATAACTCTCTCAAGCTCTGTAATAAGTAAAAGCCACACCACTACAATCACCAACCGACGGCCGGGATTAACAAATTAACTGCTACCCGCCCACCCCTTCACCTCTTCACCGATAAGTTTCTAGCCTCTCTTCCTACCCTCGTCTCCTCTTACTCTCTCTCTCTCTCTCCCTATCATTTCCATCTTTTACACAGACACATACCATCGCCCTCCCACCGTCGGCCGACCAGAACAACCGAACCCCCTCTGCCTCCCTATCTGTTCTTCGACTTTCCCCACTGCTCAACACATCCAACCCTAATTTGGTTTCCATTTGAATCGATTTCATTTTGGATTTGGATTTTGCCCACCGATTGTAAGCTTCTATATTTCGGTCGAAGCTTACAAACGATTTGGGTTATTGACCGATTGTAAACTTCTGTATTTCGGTCGAAGCTTCTGTATTTTTGGATTTGGATTTTTGCCCACCAATTGGGTTATTGATCATTTTGGATTTGGACTGCCGGCCAAACACCCGTCGGTTTCATTTTGGATTTGAATTTTGCCAACTGAATGTAAGTTTTTTGAAGTATGAGAATTTGATTTGTAGGTTTTGGGTTTTTGTTTAGGAAGAAGACATAATGGATGGGGCCCACAATGCTTTTGAATTTATTTTTTAATTTTTTTTTATTTTATAATAGAAAGAGTATTTTGATCGTTTATAAAAACTAACTGAAAAATTTAACCTCTGTTAGTATAAAGGTTATAATTTGATACAAATCATTTAGATAAAGGGGTATAGCGTAATTAGTAAAGATAAAAGTTTACGCATGTAATTTAATATATACTTAAAGGTTGTTTTTTTTGTAATTTAATAAAAAAAATTAAAAGAGAACCTAATAAGTAATATTATAAAAAGAGAAGAAAAATGAAAATAAAGATATGAATGGACACTGATTCCTATGTGGGCATCGTTGGTTGACGTCAGTGTTGGTGACTTATGAACGAACCACATGATGTGCAACGTGTAATTTAAAATACTTTAAAAAGTAGGTCCAGACCCATCACTAACTCTGTCCATTTTGGAAGCTTTCTCCTACTTGCATTCCCCTCTGTCCATCACTTCTTCAATCTCCATTTTGATTTTGATTTTGATTTTGATTTGGGTTCATTGAATTATTCATTTCTATTTCCCTTTTTATACATACCATTTTGAATTTTGATTTTATTTTATTATACTTTAACAAAGGAAGGTTAGGGAGATTTTCTCAAAGAGTTTTCATTATGTGGAGGTCATGTTTTTGAATCTTACAAGGTGCATTTCATAAAAACTAGGAACACCTTCTGCAGATTTCAAATTCCTTGGGGGATGTTCGGGTAGACTGATGTACGAGCCTACCATGATTGGATGTGTCAGTTGAGCCCACGCCGTTCAAAAAAAAAACTTCAACAATTCCGTGTGAAATCTACTATCTATACTACCTAACAGTGGCGGAGCTTGAAAAAATAAAACGGGGGCTGAAAGTCACGAGACCCAATTTTTTTTTACTATCGCTATGTTTCAGGTTATATGTTCGGGTCAGCGATTCAATTCAGGTCGGGTCAAACAAATCAACAATAAATAACTTTAAATATCTAATTATTTATGATGACGTGATAGAAATGGTAAGTACTTGGAAGAAAAATCATCTCTGGATTGTAACTGTTGGATCCTTCTTCATCCATATGTCATACACATTTTGGACTCTTGTTCGTGTTACGGCTCCCATATGCTCTAGAAGCTTCAATGTAGCCTAAATAGCAAGGACAAAACCAAAATATTTATCGTTACATATAACTTCAACATTAAATCTCAAAATCAATTAGAGCAGATAAATGCAATATTTGCAAAACTATTTCTCACCAGTACCACTTTAACAACCATGGTAGATTGAATGAGTTATGATACATACATCACAACCTCAAATATCAACCGAACCCAAAAGACCAACATCATCACACAAAAATTTACAGATAAAGAGGTTTTATGTATAAATGATTCACTACATAACGGTCAGCGATGCACACATCACTTTAGGTTAAACTAATAAGAAAAAATCACTTGTATTAATAATATGTCCCTAATTTTCTAACCCTAATATTTAAGAAATCAAAAAATCATTCATCAATAATATACAATAATCCTGGTAACAATTAACAAACTAACAAGAAATCAAGAATTGCTTAATTGAGTGTATTCTAACCTTCGCCCCTGTTCAACAGCCGAACAACTGAACAAAGAACACCACTGCGGTAGGAGAGGAGGTGGCGAGCAGAGGCGGCGAGCGACGGAGATTAGGGAGCAGAGCAGTTCAGTTTCAACGATTTAGGGATGAATTAATTTGACTCAGGAGGCAAATGATATTAGATTGTTAGGGTAATTAATTTGAATTTTTTATTTCCCCACCTAAGCTTACATTTTTATTTTTTTGATGCACAATCTATATTTTTTTTAATTTCATATCCATAACTTATCGAATCAATCAGAGAGCATTGAACTGAAATTTTTAGGGATAAAAAATCAGAGGGGGGCCAAGAATTCTTTAGAGAGAAAAATCAGGGGGGCCGGCTTAATACGTATAAAATTTTCGGACGAAACCGCGAAAATTTACACTACCAACGGAAAAAAGGCGGGGGCCGGGGCCACTAGTGGCCCCTTGTAACCTTCGCCCCTGCTACCTAATAAACAAGTAATTGTGAGAACATTTATTATATTTTTAGCCCTCTTCATTCACATTTTTCGGCCTCTCTCTGCTATTAATAATCAACTCCACTATTTTAGACAAATAAAATAATTTTTTGTTTTAATTTTTATCTAAACATTTTTTAATTTAAAATTATGTTTATAATCAATTAATTTGTTTAATCAAATTTTTATTAATTTTATAAACTAAAAATAATTTTATGGATAGGTATTATTCAAATTAAAAAACTTTTAATCATATATTTACATATTTGCATTATTCCATTTAACGATTGTATGTGTTAATACATTGCATTATATTTTATTCAACCCATGTAAACGGGTTTTAAAAACATAATTTTTTTATTACTAACTATATAAAATTATATTTATTTAACTCGTATAAAAGACAAGTTTATAAGCTAATTCAATAATATTGAAATATAAAATCCCAAGAAATAGTTATTTGACCAAAGACTAAATAGTCATGGACTTCTTTTAAAATATTTTAATTTAATCATTACAAATAATTATATTCAATTTAGGTCCTATGTCTAAAGATATAAAATTTTGTGCAATACGCACATAACAAGATTTTTGGGCGGTGTGTTTATTGGTACAAAATTTTTTCTACATGAAGTGATGTAAATTTTGTCATGTGTTTGCGTCAAATGTTGCGTTTTTAGTTGTGATTGGTTTTCCATGCTATATAAATGTGTGTGACGATCTAATTGATAATTTTAAAAAATCACTAGCTATGTTTGTAAAAATTAAAAAATTTAAGTTGACAAATTTTTTAGAAATATTATGTTAATATTTTTAATCAAAATCGCAATTCATGTATTAAAAACCTAAAGAAAAGGAGGATTCCACATGTAAAAATAAAAATAAGAATAAATTATAAATTATCTCCTTTAAGTTTGTAGTAAATTACAAATTATGTCTTTTGGTTTTAAAAATTACACAAAATGTCTTTTTTTTAACTTTTGTACACATTCAGTCCTTTACACTAACTGATGTTATGTTTTTTTGTTACGTTAAGTCATGTGCATAGCACATGGGGTATAATTGTCCTTTTAACCCTTAAAGATGATAAATGAAATTTTGTCTAATATAAATGTTAACCATTTATTAATTTTTTTTATCAAATTACCAAACCCAAACCCATTTATCTTCTTCAACCTTTGTCCTCCACCACCACCACCATCTCCGACGACCACCACCGTCTCCGGCGACATCTCTCAAACTACAATACAATCAGTCGATCCATCACCACTTCCAATTGCTTTCTTGTTTTTGAGCAGAAATTAGTAAAACTAACCGGTGAGTTAAATCATTTAAATACGACCTACACCAAGAAACAAAATGAAAAAATCTTCAATCGACAAAATACGATGCATCTATTCATTCAACAAAACTAATTATCCATTCATTCAACAAAATTAATCACTGAGCTAGCACAAACCATTTGAAGAAACAAAATACCAAATCTGTGATTATTTCATCACCAATTTAGATGTGTTAATCATCTACATATGCAACCCGAGTGAGAGAAATCCAGTCGCCAGAGTTAGTTTAATGAAATGAGTGATGAGAACATAAAATTAAAACATAACCCTGTGATCCCCCATTTTGATTTCAAAAGAATGTAAGAATAGAGGGTTAGATGAAATAAACAATTAAAAATTTCTTGTTTTAAATGGCCTCTCAACCTCCCATCCAGCCTTTCTTTGGCTTCTCTAGCTGCTCCTCCTAACTTCCCATCTTTGTGTGCTTAGTTCACCATACTTCTTTGTTTAAAAAAATTGAAAACTAGTCAGACATCTACACCAATTTTAACCCCCAAACTGAGATATGATATGATTAATGATTCTTTGGGGTCTTCCATTGGTGAATTCATCGTCCATCTACTAGAACATAAGTTAACACATGATGGTGTTTTGTAGATCACGGTGTGGAGGTGGAGGTCGGCGAACATAGAACCACCACCAAATCTTCTTCACCGTCGCCTCCAATTATGAGTGAATCGGTGGCTCAGATCTGCAAAGGGTGAAAAGGAGCAAGATGGGGGCGGTGGTTTGAAGGTGAATCTACTCTAGCCGGAGAAGGAGAACTCTGGTACAATGGAGATGGTGATGATTTTTTGAAGGATGCCGACGAACAAAATGTGGGAGAAGTAGGGTTGGGCTTTATTTACCCTTGAACTTAAAAACTTTAGATTAATTACACAAATAGTCCTTAAAAAGGTAAAATGATCATATTACCTTCATGTGGTATGCACATGACTTAACAGAAAAACTTAACAGCAATTAATGCAAAGGACTAAATGTGTCTAAAAGTTTTAAAAAAAAGGACATCCAATGTAAATTTTGAAGTTAAAGGATAATCTATAATTTAATATAAACTTAAAGGATATAATTTAGAATTTACTCTAACAATTAATTGATAGTAGGAAAAGACACTTTGATGTTCATATTTTTTCTTGATTTCCAAAATAAACAGTTAAGAAGTGTTTCAGAGCATTCATACAAAGATCTCTATTTTTATTTTCATAATTACATTAAAATTACTATTTTTTTAATTAAATAATATTTTTTTTATACCTTTATCATTACATTTGTTTCTCCTTCATTCATAATAACTTTAAACCACCCCGTAAAATATAGAAAACTCAGTTACATAAATATAGGGAACCTGCTTGAATGCTCTTAGCCTTTTACTTTATTTGAAACAACTTCTGTATTAATCAAAAGTCATGAAGTTATGGGCTTGAACTTTATATATTTTTTTTAACATCATGGATTTTATTTTAGAAGGTTGTTTGTTTGATGCTTCTTAAAATTACGCGTAGTCGGAACCTGTTTTGACTGGTTACACGATTTTGTTGGATTTTATGGACCGACCCGATGGACAACGCGGCTGACCGAGCTATGACCCGTAAGAGTTACACCTACGGCAACGAACATTTAAATCCATTTAACATGCTTAACTGGTAATTACGAACTATTAGCGAGACGATATATTTTATATATATTCGTTACACAGGATTTATTATTTATACATGTTTATAAATAATAATTTATATTTATTTGTTTTAATCTTTTATTAAAACAAATTAAATGCTTTTGAACTTTAATATTAACTATTGGGTTTAGGCCCGGTATAGTTTTTATTAGGTTAAAAGGATTAGAGTAATTAATATATATATATATATATATTAAAATCTAATTGTGAATTCATATAGACAAAAGCAGCCGTCGTTTTTTGTTTTCTTTTGATCGAGGAAAGACAAAAACAAAAAAATAGGGTTTTTGCCTCGCGATTTTCGACCATCAAACCATCCGCTGCATGCCCGTTTCTGGCCAGCCTCAGTGCTTTCTGTCTCTCGCGTTTTGGTTCGTGATCTAGCATCGGTTCGTTGTACCTAGGTGTCTCAACCGGTTAATCATTAACCACTAAGGTATAATTAATCTCATCAGTAGATTAATTGGTTTTAATTGTTTTTTTTTGTGTTTGCGTGTTAATAACCAGATCATGTTCGGTTTGTCAGTGCTGTTAAAATAGGTTATGACTTTATTTTCCGCTGCGTATTTATTAATTAACTGAATCAATTAATTTCTCTGTCAAAATCCGTTTTTGATAAAAAGTCAATCTGACCACCACTGAACCCCAACAGTGGTATCAGAGCCTGGGTTATAACACGCAAATTGGAACCGGTCTGGTTTCACCGGTTAGATTAATCACAAACTTTATCTAACTTGAAGTTTCTGATCTGATCTGTTTTTTTTTGGAAATTTTTTTATTCATTAATTTGGTCGTTTTTAATTTTTTTTATTTGACCAAATTGCCCGTATGTGATTGTGTTGAATATGTAAATCTGGCCCGACCCATGTGATTGAGTTGTTTGTGTTTATTATTCAGTTTTTTGATTTTATGGTTTTGGCCCACTTTTGATGGCTCAAAGTTGTAATAGAATAGACTTTTTTTATTTTATGTAATTTAATAAAACCCGAAGACAAATCTGAAGACGCAACAGGAATCATGGAATCAGTGGGAGTCATCCGAGACGACTAGATGCACGGAAGTCCATCCTTGTGGTTGTTTTAATTTTGTGGACCTCGTGACCCGTTTAGTCTTGCTAACTGGCTCTAGCAAGATCAAACAAACTTGGCCCTAAAAGATTTACATATTTATTTGCTTTATGATTGCTTTTAATTTTTTATAACTTAAATTTATTATAAACCAACCAAACACCAAACGCTTTAAAAAGAGTTTTAAAATATCACAATCTGTCACCACAAGTTCTAATTTTACAACTTGTAGAATTTTATAAAAAATAACAACTGGCTTGTTTTTATAAAATAAATAACCGCTAACGTTTTGCAATTTAAACTAAATTTAATTTCAAAACTTATAACTTAATAGTTTTCAACTATTAACTTTAACTGGTTATTCAAGTCGTGACAAACTTAGTTTTAATAGGTTATTTAAAATTAAGTGTCCTGAGAGATGAAAGGGTTCATCAAATTTGTCATGACTTTAAATAGTAAAACTGGCTTTTACAACACACGTATGATTTAATCATTCGTTGTGTTTGACCCTATTCGGTAAACACTAAAGTTGGAATCCCTATTTAAAACCAATGGTCTATGCCATCCTATTATAAGGAACACTTGGAGCATAAAACGAAACATCGGTGTTTGGAGCCACAGCACCGCACTGGATGCGTAGTTTATCCTTCCAATGCGCAAGGGTTTCGTTGACACATCCGGCCCTTTCGCAAGTACCTGTTTTAGGACGACTATTACTTTTCTCTCTTGTTACATGCCCCAGCTGTCAAGAGATTAAAAGTGGGCATAGATGAGGCTAAACGTATCAATGCATAGACATGTCTTGTCTTAGCGGCCTCATACACGAGAGTTGTGCATCTTTCCACAATTGACACTAATTGTCAGTCTAGTTATCCACTTACTAATGTTGTATGCCACAGCTACCATTAGTGACTGATTTAGCTAGATTCTCACTCCTTATTTTAATTTCTGTAATTGGGTCATAAATTAATAAGGATTTTTCACTTTCTTTATATTAATTTATTTTCTTTGCTTATCTTGACAGATGTCTACTGAAAATAATAATACTAATAACTCCTTCGCTCTCAAGTCTATCCTTAAGAATGAAAAGCTGGATAACACCAACTTTCTCTCGTGGCAGTGCAATCTGAGAATAGTTCTCAAGATGGCCAAGAAGCTCTATGTTCTCGATCATGGTTGTAAAAATCGCGCCTAGGCGCCGATTAGTCGCTAGGCGCCCGGTCGGGGACTAATTTTGGCCAAATCGCTTCATTAATCGCTAGGCGGTCCTAGGCGGGCCTAATCGGACCTAGTCGGCCAAAAATCGGCCACATTCCGTTTTTCCGGCGAGATTCCGGTAGGGTTCCGGCGAGATTCCGGCGACTTTCAGGCAAATTTCCGGCGATTATCAGTTTAGTTCTTGTAACTTCCAGCTTCTTTAAAAAATGTGTGTGTGTATATATCTAATTTTGAAAATTACATATAAAAATGTGTGTATATATATAAAAAACTGAAAATTACATATAAAAATTCCAATCCGATTAATCCCGCCTAGGCCCCGATTAATCCCGCCTAGGCCTAGGCCCCACCCCACCGCCCGACTAGCGCCTAGCGATTTTTACAACCATGTTCTCGATGCACCAGTCCCTAAGGCACCCGATGGTAACACGGCTGCCGCTCGTAAGGCCTGGAAAAAAACAAAGAGATGATGCCACTGAGGTGGCCTGCCTTATGCTAGCATGCATGTCCCGTGAGCTCCAAAAGAGCATGGAGGACCTGGATGCCTTTGACATGATTGAGCAACTTAAGGGCATGTTCCTGAAACAAGCCCGACAAGAACGCTATGAAACCATGTCTCAGCTCATTCGCTGCACGATGCAAGAGGGCACGCCTGTTAGTACTCATGTACTTAAGATGAAAGGGTACACCGACTAGATGAACAAACTTGGATATCCCATGAAGGATGACATGGCTACTGATTTCATCTTAAACTCTCTCCCAAGCTCCTATGCTCAATTCGTAATGAATTTCAACATGAATGGCTTGGAGAAGACAATGGCCGAGCTACATGGTATGCTCAAAACGGCCGAGATGAATATCAAAGGAAAGAAAAATCAAGTTCTGATGGTCAGATCTGCTATTGTTAAAAAGCCTAACCCCAAGAAAAGAGGTTTTAATAGCAAAGGCAAGAAGAAGGTTAATGTTGCTGCCAAGCCTGCCACCAACAATAACAAGAAAGCTTCAAAAGCACCCCCTCCTAAGGAGCGCCAATGCTTTGAATGCAACAAAATGGGGCACTGGAAACGTAACTGTTCTGAATATCTAGCCAAGCTGAAACTGCAGAGGGCCAATGGTGAGGGCACCTTTTCAGGTATTCTCATTTATGTTATTGAAATTTTTACTGTTTCTAGCAACACATGGGTATTTGATACCGGATGTGGATACCACATCATTAATGTCTTGCAGGAGCCTAAAAGTTGGAGGAAGCTGAAACAAGGCTACATGGAGCTCATCGTTGGTGATGGGAAAATAGTACCAGTTCTTGCAACTGGAACATATCATCTCTCATGTCCTTCTGGCCTTGTGGTTGTTTTGAACAATTGTTTGTTTGCACCTGGTTTAACCAGAAACATTATTTCAGTTTCTTTATTGTTTGAACAAGGATTTAAATACGTTTTAATGGTATTGCTATTTCTGCCTACTTAAATGATATCTTTTATTTTGAGGCTAAACCTCAAAACGGTATTTATGAGATTGAAGTTCAAACTGACAATAACATATATAATCTTTCTAAATGTATCAAATATGGCATTAATGATACTTTTCTATGGCATTGTCAAATTGGCCACATAAGCAAGACACACATTAAAAGACTCCAATCCGAGGGAATTCTTGAACCTACCGGACAGGACTCATTTGATAATTGAGAGTCTTGTTTAGCTGGCAAACTCACAAAGGACCCCTTCACCCATGTTGGTGAACGAGCCAAGGATCTGCTAGGCCTCATACACACTGATGTGTGTGGCCCTTTCAGAACCATGTCTAGAAATCATGAAAGATACTTCGTTTCATTTATTGACGATTATAGTCGATATGCTTATGTCTATCTTATGAAACATAAGCATGAAACATTTGAAAAGTTCAAAGAGTTTCAAAACGAAGTAGAGAAACAACTCGATAAATCTATCAAGACACTTCGATCAGATCGAGGTGGCGAGTATCTCAGCTTAGAATTTCTTAATCATCTGAAGGAGCACGGAATTATTTCTCTGCCCACTCCTCCTAGCACACCCCAACTTAATGGTGTGAGCGAGAGGAGAAATCAAACGCTACTTAATATGGTTCGATCGATGATGTGTAGAACTAACTTGCCTCACTCCTTCTGGAGTTATGCTCTTATAACCGCCGTCCGCCTTGTAAATCTGGCACCGACTAAGAAGGTGGACAAAACCCCATATGAGATATGGCACGGGTCTAAACCCAATTTGTCTTACCTTAGAGTATGGGGATGTGATGCATATGTCACCGGCGATTCTGATGACAAGCTCGATCCCAGAGGCGAAAAAGTTGTTTTCGTCGGTTACTACAACAAAAGCGGATATTATTTCTATCATCCTGATGCAAACATTGTTTCCATCAAAAGGAAAGGACGCTTTCTCGAGAAAGATCTTCTAAATCGAGGAACCGGAAATAATATTATGGATCTTGAAGAAATTCGAGAAACACAAACAACCGCTGAGGAAGTCGGAGCGTCTGATCAACAAGAAGTTGTTGCTGATGAATCAAACATAAACACAAGCGTTCGCAGAAGTAGCAGGTCTCGTAAAGAACCTAATAGATACCTATGGAATCTTGAAGCTTCTAAAGTCCTGTTAGTAGCTGAGTCAAATGACGAACCTACAAACTACAAATCTGCTATCTCAGATCCTGAATTCGAGAAATGGCTTGAAGCCATGAACGCTGAGATGCAATCTATGCATGATAATCAGGTCTGGGACTTGATTGAGCTACCCCCCGGTTCTCGGGCAATAGGGAGCAAATGGATTTTCAAAAGAAAAACCGACATGCATGGTAATATACAAACCTATAAAAGCATGGCTAGTTGCAAAGGGTTTCACTCAAACTCAAGGTATTGACTATGATGAAACTTTCTCACCCGTTGCTATGATCAAATCGATCAGGATACTGCTTGCCATAGCCGCGTACCATGATTACGAGATATGGCAAATGGATGTCAAAACCGCTTTTCTTAATGGACATCTTTCTGAAGATGTCTATATGGTTCAGCCTGACGGTTTTGTTGATCCAAAGTATCCTAGTAGGGTCTGCAAACTGAATAAGTCCATTTATGGACTTAAACAGACATCTCGAAGCTGGAATCTTCATTTTGATCAGAAAATCAAAGAATTTGGTTTTGTCAAGAATGAAGATGAGCCTTGTGTTTACAGAAAGACTAGTGGGAGCACTATATCATTTCTCATCTTTTATGTGGATGATATACTGATCATTGGAAACAACATCCCTGTGCTTGACAAAGTCAAACAATGGTTAGGATCTTGTTTTGCAAAGAAGGATCTTGGTGTAGAACCAAAGATTGATTGCTACCAAATTATTCTAAGTACAAATGCTGCTGATAGGCTTATCAACAGCATTCAACACTTGTTGCTGCTGATAGGTTTATCAGCAGCATTCAACACTTGTTGCTGCTGATAGCATTCAACACTTGTTGCTGCTGATAGGTTTATCAGCAGCATTCAACACTTGTTGCTGCTGATAGGCTTATAAGCAGCATTCTGCACAAGTTGCTGCTGATAGGCTTATCAGCAGCGGTCATCCATGTTTGCTGCTGATAGGCTTACCAGCAGCAACCTTCACTCTTTGCAGCTGATAGCCTTATTCACTGAAGACCAAACATTGCAGCTGACTATCCAGGCCAAGCGTCTCTGACACCTTTCTGCAAAAGCAACTGACAGACTCAAAGCAGAAGGAACAGCTATGGTCAACCAATGACGGACAACAATACACTTCTCCAAGCATGCAAACAATCATGAATAAAGAAAACGTTTCAGTAAAGTTAACTAGATTAGCCTTTACATGTAATGTAAATTAATAAACAAGATCAACGGCTTGTGTTCGATCTGATCCTTAGAATCAAGGGTCTGTCTTGATTCTAAGTTACTATAAATACTGTGTTACCACTTCATTGTAAGGGTGTCTTGATAGTGCTAGCAGTGCTTGTCATACTTATTCATTGAGTTTCTCACTTGTAATCTTTGCATTCACAAAAGCTTAATAGAACAGTGTTTATCAGTATTCTTTGTGTTTACTTGATTATAAATTATGTAGTTGATTTTGTTTCCGCCAACCTCAACTAAGAACAGAACCATCTTGTATTCTCTCGATCCTACAAGTGGTATCAGAGCTTTGGCTCAGATTAAACAAACTAACATTTGTTTAATCATCTCTGGTTCTATTCTAAACTCTCTCTTTGAACAAGTCACCCAAAATCAAAACAAAAATGGCACAGAGCAATGGCTTTGAAGATATTGGCAGCATCAACCGACCACCAAGGTTGGTATCTGGAGAAGACTATGACATGTGGAAAAATCGCATGGAAAGCTTCTTCTGTTACCAAGAATACGGAATGTGGAGATCCATCAAGGAGGGTCCATATATTCCCATGGTGGCCTCTGCTGATGGTGGAGGGATACAAGTCCCGAAGGAAACCTCCAAGTACTCTGAAGAGGACATCAAGAAAATGGAGGTGGACTTCAAGGCACTGGGAGCCATCCAAATGTGCCTTCCGAATGAAGTTTTTCACAACTTCAGAAGCTACAAAACCGCCAAGGAGCTCTGGGAGGCGCTGGAGAAGATGTTTGCTGGCTTTGAAGAAGTCAAAGAGAATAGAAGGGACATACTGAAGCAGCAGTATGAGAACTTCGTTTGGAGGGAAGGTGAGTCCTTAACTATTTTATATAATAGATTTACCTATCTTGTAGGTGAACTGCAGTGCTCCAAGGTAAAGCTGGAGAATGAAGACATTCTCAAGAAGTTCATAAGATCTCTTCCTAGTTGTTGGACATTATACACTGTGTCCATCAGAAGAACAGAGAATCTGAAGACTCTTCAGATGACTGAGCTCTTTGGCATGCTCAAAACCTATGAATTAGAAATGATTCAAGCTAAAGAAAGGAGCTCCAGTTATCAATCAGCTACCACTTCCTCCACTACCTCCTCAGCGCTTCACTCTGATCATTCCGGTCCTAGTGCAAGCAGCTACTATCCTCCCATTGTTACTCACCCTCAGACCCCAACCGCTTCACAATCTAACTCATCACCATTTCTTCTTGAGGCACCTCCTCAACAGCCAACCTCTACTGCTTTTGTCTCTGACAACTCAAGCAGCATGTATTTCATAAAAGAGGATCTGGAATGCTTTCATCCAGATGATCTTGAAGAAATGGATATTCAGCACTCATATGCCATGCTCTCCCTCAGAGCAAAAAGGTTCTATTCTAGAACCGGAAGATCATTTCCAAGCAACAACTCAAACAGCAGAGTTGGGCTTGATAAAAGCAAGATCCGTTGTTACAACTATAACCAAATGGGTCACTTTGCTAGGGAGTGCAAGGCACCTAAAGCCAATCAGGGTGCAGGCCATCAAAGACAAGCCTACCAAAGTCAGCCCAGACAACAGCAGCAGCAACAAACTCCCCCAGCACAAACTGCAGCCTGTGCAAATGTTGGAACTGCAGAATTCGACTGGAGTTTTCAATATGAAGATGTTCCTGCCTCCAACCAAGCACTTATGGCAGACACTGCAGAGATACCACCTCAGGTATTTGAACATCTATGCTCTCAAGCTTGCATTGATAAAGTTTTAGGTTATAGAAAACATAACCAAAACCTTATAGATCAAAATGAAGAATTTCTTCAAATGAAATCTGAGTTCAAAAGGGTTGAAATCACTTACAAAGAAAAAATTGAATGCCTTAAGAAAGAGATTTCATCTCTAAAACATGAACAAACCAATCTTGAAACTCAGATTGATGATCTATTAGTAAAACTTAAATCAACCAGAGCTGATCTGGCAGAACAGAAAGTTCATGTTGAAAAATATGAATTTTCGTCTAAAAAGCTACAGAGACTTCTAGACATTCAAGTCCATGAAAAGGTAAAGCTTGGAGGACTTGGATATGGCAAGGAACAGTACAATACTGTTCCTCATCCAGCTGACTATGTTGCCTTCTATGAACCAAGCTTCGATGTTGCAAAACTCGACACTGCAAACAGAAATCTTGATCCTTCAATGGATGAACCCCTTATTAAAGACTGCACTACCTCATCAGAATCTGAGTTAACCCTCTCAGACCATGATGAAACCGGTACAGCCTCATCTGAAGCTGTTCTGAATAGAGTCCCAGTCCCTACTATTCTCCCAGCTGTTCCAGCCCCTGTACCATTCAAACAGATAAGGATCAGCTATCCTCCAGGTGGAAGAAAGCTAAACACTGAAAAGGGACAAACATCAGGACCCACAAACTCCAAGTCTCAGTTCATGCCAAATCAGAAGAATCAGCAACAGGTTAGAAGAGTTACGACCAAGAAAACTCAGTTCAGAAACTCTTCTTCTCCACCAAGGAAGCAGCAGCCCAAGGTTCAGCAGTCCTGCATCATATGTGGGGAATCAAACCACTTTGCTGCAAAATGTCAGTTTAACCCCTTCAACCAGATCCTTCTTCAATCAGCACATAAACAAAAGAAGGATCAGCATACTTCAGTTGATAGGCCATCTGCAGCCAGTAGAAGAGTTGAAACTGCAGAAAAATACAAGCAGCAGCAAAAGGCAAAGCCTTCAGCAGCCACCAAATCTGCTGCTGCTCAAACAAAGCAGTCAGCAGCAAAAACTAAATCTGCTGCTGCTCCAAATAAGCTTTCAGCAGCAAAAGCAAAAATCTGCTGCTGAAAGGCCAAGGTCATCAGCAGCAACATCTGCAGCTGATAAGCTGAAGCCATCAGCAGCAAAACCTGCCCCTGCTGACAGGCCAAAACTTCAAGCAGGAAAATCAGCTGCTGATAGAGAAAATTCATCAGCTGCCAAAGCCAAATCCGCAGCCGATAAAGAAAAGAGAACTGGAAAACCACTTCTTATGCAATGGAAAGCCAAAATCTCTGCTCCTGTCAGCAAAATCATCATCGGTGCTGTTGAATGCACGCATGATGAATCAGCATGTCCAAGAACTCTTTTCTTCAAAAAGGAGAGCTCTTGGACCACTCCCACTAACTAAATCTCTTTCATGTGCAGGGACAGCCAGGTAACAAGAATAACACCTGGGTGGTAGATAGCGGCTGTTCCAGGCACATGACAGGCAACAGATCCATCCTCTCCAACTTCAGACATTTCAATGGAGGATATGTTGCCTTTGGGAGTGACTCAAAAGGTGGATCTATCACTGGACAAGGCACTGTGTCCAATGAAAGGATGAGTATTGAAAGAGTCAACTATGTTAAAGAACTTGACTTCAATCTCATGAGTGTTTCTCAAGTATGTGATCAAAAGCATTGGATGCTCTTCACTGACAAAGAATGTTTCGTGTTAGCTCCTGGCCTATCTAAACCCCCCCCAGAGAAGATTCTCCTAACTGCTAATAGAAAGGACAACTTATATGTGCTTGACATGAATGAAGTCACTCCATCTGGTAGTGTTTCATGTTTTCTGTCAAAGGCATCAGTTGATGAATCCGCTCTCTGGCACAGGAGGTTAAGCCATGTTAACATCAAACAATCAATAAATTAGTGAAGGACAATCTTGTCAGAGGGCTTCCTGACAAAGAATTCCAGCTAGACGATCATTGCATTGCCTGCTTGAAGGGAAAACAACACAAAAGTCCCCATAAGCCCAAGACATTGAACACAAATGACACTCCTCTCCAGCTACTGCATATGGATCTCTTTGGTCCTACAAATGTCATGTCAATGGGCAAAAAGTCCTACTGTCTGGTGATCACTGATGACTTCTCCAGATTCTCTTAGGTATTCTTCCTAAGAACAAAAGATGAAACTGCTGAGATTCTCAAATCCTATATTCTCAGGGTAGAGAATCAAAGTAATCTGAAGGTAAAGATCATAAGGTGTGATCAGGGAACAGAGTTCAAAAATCACACTTTGAACAGTTTCTGTGAGAGCAAGGGCATTGAAAGGCAGTACAGTGCTCCAAGAACTCCTCAACAAAATGGGGTTGCTGAAAGAAGAAACAGGACTCTGATTGAATCAGCAAGATCTATGCTGGCTGACTCAAAGCTGCCCCTTACTTTCTGGGCAGAAGCAGTAAGCACAGCTTGTTATGTGCAGAATAGAGTCCTTATTGTTAAGCCTCTCCAGAAAACTCCCTATGAACTCTGGCTCAAAAGAGTTCCCTACATTGGCTTCCTGAAGCCCTTTGGATGTCCATGTACCATCCTCATCACACATGGAGTTCTTCCTAAATTCGGTGCAAAGTCTGATGAAGGTTACTTTGTGGGTTACTCCTCTCAATCGAAGGCCTACCGAGTGTTCAATTCTAGGACTCGGATTGTGGAAGAATCTGCTAATGTGGAATGCAGGGAACACGTTGTCTGTGAACAAGGCAAAGGTCCCAACTGGCTTTTTGATATAGACTCCTTCACCCAGATATTTGAGCCCCTCATATTCTCAAATATGGAGCCTCCTTCTTCAAACTCAACACCTTCTACCTCAACCTCTTCTTCTGACTACAGACTGGAGTTTCCCAGTCCCTACATCAGGATGAAAAGGCCATCCATTGATCCTCCATCAGTGGCAGAAGCTATTGAAGCCAGTTCAGGTGAAGCCGGTACATCCAACACCACAAGCAGCAATCTCTCTAACAATGAAATCCTAAATGAAGCCTCCTCAATTCATGATGAAGAGGCCTCTGATGCTAATGCTGCTGACTATGTGGAACACAATGAACAGATCCTCCAAGCTCCTCTCCACACATCTGAAGACAATACTGATCTAAACCACAGTAATCTTGAAGAGGGAATACGGCTGGATGTGATACCTGCTCAGAGAATAAACAAAGAGCATCCTCTGGAAAACATCATTGGCCAAGTCCACACATGCATCCAGACAAGAAGTAAGTCTCATGAAGCCAACATTTGTTTGTTCTCTTGCTTTCTATCACAGGTGGAACCCAAAAGGATTGATGAAGCTCTCAAGCACAATAGCTGGATTGAAGCAATGCAGGAAGAATTGTTGCAATTCAAAAGACAAGATGTTTGGAAGCTTGTTGATCTTCCACCTGGTCAAACAGCCATTGGAACAAGATGGGTTTTCAGAAACAAGCAAGATGAGAGGGGCATCGTAGTCAAGAACAAAGCCAGACTGGTAGCTCAAGGTTACACTCAAGAAGAAGGCATTGACTATGATGAAGTTTTTGCTCCTGTTGCCCGTCTGGAAGCCATTAGAATTTTTCTGGCTTATGCAGCATCCAAAAGCTTTATGGTCTATCAAATGGATGTGAAGAGTGTCTTTCTGTATGGCACGATTGATGAAGAGATCTATGTCAAACAGCCTCCAGGCTTTGTAGATCCTGCACATCCAAATAAGGTCTTAAGACTGGACAAAGCTCTCTATGGCTTACACCAAGCCCCAAGAGCCTGGTATGAAACTTTATCTGGATATCTACTTAGTAACAACTTCAGAAGGGGGGCCATTGATCAGACACTTTTCATCAAAGATGAAGGGGGAGAAATTTTGTTGGTCCAGATTTATGTTGATGACATTATCTTTGGATCTACAAGAAAGAAGCTCTGCAAAGACTTTGAAGTTCTGATGCATTCCAAATTTGAAATGAGTTCAATGGGTGAACTAAAATTCTTTTTAGGACTTCAAGTCAAACAGGTACCAACTGGAATCTTCATAAGTCAATCCAAGTATGTCAAAAGCATCTTGGAAAGGTTCAAAATGACTGACTGCTCTACTGCAAGAACTCCTATGCAAGTGCACCATCAATTATCTCCGGATAAAGAAGGACAAGACACTGACCAACATCAGTACCGAGCAATGATAGGGTCTCTCATGTACCTCACTGCCTCTAGACCAGATATCATGCTTGCAGTTTGTCTCTGCGCAAGATTTCAAGCAGCTCCAAAAGTGTCTCATCTTCAAGCTGTCAAAAGGATCCTTAGATACCTAAAGGGTGTTCCAAAACTTGGGCTATGGTATCCAAAGAATGAAAATGTCAATCTCTATGCTTACACTGACAGTGACTATGGGGGTTGTAACTTGGACAAAAAGTCCACATCTGGGGGATGTCAATTTCTTGGAGGAAGGCTCATCTCATGGCAATGCAAAAAGCAAACATGTGTTTCTACTTCAACAGCTGAAGCAGAATACATTGCAGCTTCAAGCTGCTGTGCACAGGTCATCTGGATCCAAAATCAAATGCTTGACTATGGAATGACCTTCATGCAGACTCCAATTCACATTGACAACATGAGTGCTATCTCTATCACAAACAATCCGGTGCAGCACTCAAAGACAAAGCACATCGACATCAGGTACCATTTCATAAGAGATCAAGCTGAGAAAAAGAGAATTATTTTAACCAAAGTCCATACAAATGAGCAATAAGCTGATCTGTTTACAAAACCTTTTGATGAAGCTAGATTCAGATATTTAGTTGAATCAATTGGTATGATGAACTTTGATTAAAATTCATCTCAAGTTTCTCCTTAAAATGTGTCTTTTTGTCTCTTGTTGTAAATAAAAGTTATGGGTCAGCAGCATTTTTGTCCTTCAGCTGCTGACAGGTAAAAGCATCAGCAGCAAAAGTTTTGCCACTGATAGCTTTAAGTTATCAGCAGGTACATATTTCCTGCGGATAGCTTTAAGGCTTTCAGCAGCAATTCCTTTGCTGCGGATCTTTAAACCTTTCAGCAGCAAAATCTGCTGCTGACAGACTTATCTTTCCGTAGCAACCAAGTTTGCAGCTGATAGGCTTATCCATCAGCTGCAACCAATTCTGCTGCGGATTCTCTTATCTTTCAGCAGCAACCAAGTTTGCTGCTGATGGGTGAACTTAAGTCTAAATTAACATATACCCGCTGTAAAAGTAAATATCGTCAGTCTTCACCATGACTGCTCGAGTGTTTTACAGCTGTAACAATGAAAAGTGAAACAGGTTGTACTGTACAAGTAGAGTTGCTTTTTCCCCGTCTGCCGTTATATCACCAACTCAAATCATCCCTCTACCTCTTCACATTCTATTTCAAACCTATCTCCCATCACTTTCTCTCCCGTCCCCACAGCATTCAAAGCCCTCCACAATTAACCACCATTCAAACACCTTTCTCTCTTCCCTCCGAATCCATAACAATGGCAGGCGCAGACATAAACAACCCCAACGATAAGTTCTCCCATATCACAACCTAACTGCATACCTAATCAAGGGCAAGAAATCCGAAGGTTTCGACGGTATGATCGACTTCCTCTGTCGGTCCAAAATTTACCATGCCCTAACCGTCAACCCAACCATATATACTTCACACATGGAAGATTTTTGGAGCTCAGCCGTGTATTCTACTGAACAGGGCACTCCTCAAATCAGAGGCACAGTTGACGGTAAGGAAATGATCATCACTGAAGCAAAACTCCGCCAACACCTCAAGCTTCAGGATGAAGGGGACGCCCTCTCTTACCCAAAAGACGTATACATGAGGACCTTTGTATCCATAGGGTACACTGGGAATCAAACAGAGTATACGATAGAGAAGGCACTCATGGGTCCCAAATGGAAGTATCTCTGCCACACTCTTCTCCAATGCATATCTCAAAAGAGGAGTGGCTGGAACCAACTCAGCTCCGGACTTGCGTCGGCAGTTCACGGTATGATAACAGGAGCAGGTTTCAATTTTTCTCACCTCATTCTTGAAGGTTTGAGATACAACCTTCAAGAAGGGGTGAAATCTCAGTTCTTCATGTACCCAAGATTCTTGCAGGAAGTGTTCAATTTTGAACACCAAGATCTTTCAAAAACTGCAAGAATCTACTCCATTCTGGGACATAAGAACAACATTTTTCAGAGCATGAGAACAGTTTCATCAAAGTTCTCAGGGGCCGATGTTCCATTGTTATCTACAATGCTGAACACACATAGTGCCCAGGGTGACAGTTCAGCAAACCCAGCTGATACTGATCCCACACCCTCCACCTCACTACCACAAACTCAACCTACTGTTTCCCTTGATCGAACCCCTGTGCATTCCACTGAGGATGCACAAGTACATACATTACTCACCCCCAGTTTGATTGCTCAACCGGAACACAGGGCCCCGGTTGCAGCCAAGTATACAAGGAAGAGGGGCAAGAGAACTCCTTCTTCTCTTGCCTCCAAGGCCCAAACCCAAGCCATCATCCCTCACTCAGAATCACAACATTCTAGTGAGAATATCATAAGGGAAAGCCACATTGCTAGGGAGACTCCTTCGGAAGTCTCTCTATTAGGATTAGGATCACTTCCCGGATCCATAGAACATCCCTTCGAGCCAATCCTCTCTTCTTTGAACTTAAGTGTAGAGGAACCTGACCAAAGTGATGTACCTTCTCCAACTACCACTATCAAGGAGGTACTGATTGGTCTTGCTTCCGAAACACCCAGCCCAAGTTCTTCACCCTTGAAGGTCCACTCTGGGAGTATTGAAAGAGTGGATGTGGACGAGGCTGTCACTACTGCTGGTCCATCAACTGACCAGGAGGACAGTGACAACATCTTTAAGACCTCAACCACGGCAACTCACGGTGAGGGTGTTTCCTTGGAAACTCCTTTCACTGAGAGGAATCCCAGGCGCCAAAAAACCGCGGGTGATGGGGATGCTGAGGCTAGGCCTACGGCCCCATCTGGGTCCAAGGATTCAACAACTGTGGATGAGGACAGACTGAAACTTCATAACATGGAATTGACGGCCAGGGTGGCTATGCTAGAGGCTGAAATGTCCAAACTAAGACACCAAGTCGCTATGCATGAAGCCCATCAATGCCCAACTCTAGCCTCTCCCTCTCTTGTATCAGTAGGCACCCAAACTGATGCTTACCTGTCTGCTGATGCAACCAAAAAGGGGGAGATGGTTTCTATGGAAGATGATACAGACAGTCTTGACGACTGGATTCAAGAGCAGTTTGTACTTCAAAGCTCACAATACAAGCCAGCTTTTGTCCAAGTTCATGACCTGCCAGCCCCAGATAACGAAGACGAAGAAATATCTGAAGACTGGCAGTTGGTCGTCAGGGCTGTCGATGAAATGCTGAATGATGCTGAAGACACAAAACAAACAAATGCATCATTCAGCATCCTTCCACAAGCAGCAGCCATCATAGGTCAATCCACTACCCCCCAAATCTTCAAATCTTCAAAGAAGCTAGAGTTTGACTCTATTCTAGCTTGGGGGTATGATGGATTAGCTGAGAGGTTTTGGATTGGATGGGAGTTCAGCGGAGTAGAAGAGCTGAACTGGAACTCTCTCAATGCCCTCCAAGTCCTAGAACTGCATCTAACTGACTGCATCAACACTTCAGCAGATCTCTCAGCTGAACTTGCCATTGGCAGGTTCCATGACCTGATGGAGGATAATCTACCCAGGTTCCAAAGATTCCTACAAGCAACACATCGGGTAGCTTATCCTGAATCCTCGGCAGCCGCAGAAAGAAGACTGACTCCTAGCAATATTGAAATAACAAGGAGCAGTCTTCTCACTGAAGAAGAAGTTCTGGGCCTTTAAAGGTTCCTGTATGCCTTCCTGGTCAAGGACTTGGATGTGCTAGGTTGGGTGAGCACTAAGTCTCTTGACCACACTTTTTTGCTCAGCAACGGCTCCTCTCTCATCATCAACACCAGAAACATCCTTCATCTGCCCTCAGACTTTCTTCTCAAGATCTATCAACTCAGAACAAACATCTGCAATGTCAACTCACTTGAAAGCCAGGCAATGATAGATACTGTCAGAGCCAAACTTGAACAAGTAGGAAGAATTACTGAGGCAGTATATGTGTCAAACTCTGACACTGACACTGACTCAGCTTCCCCTCGAGTTAACATCTGCACTGCAGCTTATGAGTCAAGATCAACTATCAAAGAAAAACTGAGAGAAATAGAAAGTGCTGAGTATCAACTTGATGAAGACGATGACCTTCCCTTATTCACATCTCAAATTGCCAATGAAGCCGAGGCAGAGATCCCAACAGCACAACAATCAGCTGTTTCTGTGATCAGTGAAGCCAGAGCAGAGGCATCCAATGTTAATAAAGGGAAGGGCATCATGACAAAAGAGGATGAAGAGAGGTTGCAAAAGGAAAAGAAAGAGAAAGAAGAGAGAAGAAGGAAAAGAGAAGAAGAAGAGTTGGCTGAAGAGATGGCTCAAAAACAAAGGCATGAAGATAGAAAGGCAGCCATACTTCTCAGACAACAGACAATCCAGCTGTATGCCAAACAGCTGGATGAAATGAAGGTAAAAGTCCTTGCAGGGTCTCAAGTTGAGGAAGATGAACAACTTGCTAGACAGCTGCAGGAACAGTTTGCAAAAGAAGAAGAAGAAGAAGCTAAAGAGAAAAGGAAGGAAGATGCTAAGTTTAGAATCACTGATTCTAAATTAGCAAAAGAATTAAGGGAGGAGTGAACTGAAGCTCTGATCTCTCAAGGTGAGGATGAAGACTACCTTGAAAAACTTTCAAACAAAGAGATCTACAGAGCCTTCATGGGTCAGCAAGGTCAGTTGGCAAAGAAGAAAAAGGCTGAAGAAGAAGAAAAAGCCAAACAACAGTCCAAAAAGACCATTGCCTTCAATAAAAGGACCCATGAAGAAAGGAAGGTCATGATTGACTTCCTCAAGGCCAGAGGAGATAGTGGAAAGAGGCTAGGTCCTATGAATTTCATGAACCTGCAAGCCCTCTACTTTAAAGTTAAAAAGGATGAGGAAGAAAGACTAGGGAAGAAGGGCTCCAAGAAAAGGGTACTTATCAAAGAAGATGAAGAACCAAAGACAAAGAAACCCAAGCCTTCTCACTCACCTACCTCTTCCTCAGTCCATCATCCTTCCACTCTCCTCCCCAAACCTTCCACTCCTCCACCCAAAAAGTCCAAGTCATCCCACCCAGCTCCCACTCATCAACAGCCTCCCTTGAAGATACCCAAACCCACTCCTAAACCAGAAGCCTCAAGAAATATAGTTAACTGGTTCCACAATTCACAAGATCAAGTGTTTGAGATCTTCAGGGGGAGAACTGAGAGAAGAAGATCCACTTACAGGTCTGTTGATGAGGTTCTGCAACTACCTGATTCCGACTTTCAAAGAATTTTAGAGCTGGGTGAAGCTCATGAGCCTGCAAATGAGAGTGGGAAACGTCTTGTGCTAGCAATCAAACACTACTTCAACCCTAGCAAAGATGTGATCATAAACATCAAACCACTCAAGTCCCACTCTCCATTTGTATCCTGGACCTACAATGCTGATTTGGATGAGTTCACACTGACTGATGTAAAGAAGCAGCAGATGAGATATTCAAGCAAAGCAATCTACAAAATGCAACACAAAGACATCAAGACTCTGTCTGAACTTCCACTGAACAATCCCAGCAAGGATCCAAGAGGCTATGAGGTTGAAAGGATAGTCACCCACATGCAAAAGCTTCAGCAGCAAAGTGATTAGAAGAATTTTTGGTTGCATCAGTCTAGGGGGAGTTTGTAGAACCAAAGACTGATTGCTACCAAATTATTCTAAGTACAAATGCTGCTGATAGGCTTATCAGCAGCATTCAACACTTGTTGCTGCTGATACGTTTATCAGCAGCATTCAACACTTGTTGCTGCTGATAGGCTTATCAGCAGCATTCTGCACAAGTTGCTGCTGATAGGCTTACCAGAAGCAACCTTCACTCTTTGCAGCTGATAGCCTTATTCACTGAAGACCAAACGTTGCAGCTGACTATCCAGGCCAAGCGTCTCTGACACCTTTCTGCAAAAGCAACTGTCAGACTCAAAGCAGAAGGAACCGCTATGGTCAACCAATGACGGACAACAATACACTTCTCCAAGCATGCAAACAATCATGAATAAAGAAAACGTTTCAGTAAAGTTAACTAGATTAGCCTTTACGTGTAATGTAAATTAATAAACAAGATCAACGGCTTGTGTTCGATCTGATCCTTAGAATCAAAGGTCTGTCTTGATTCTAAGTTACTATAAATACTGTGTTACCACTTCATTGTAAGGGTGTCTTGATAGTGCTAGCAGTGCTTGTCATACTTATTCATTGAGTTTCTCACTTGTAATCTTTGCATTCACAAAAGCTTAATACAACAGTGTTTATCAGTATTCTTTGTGTTTACTTGATTATAAATTGTGTAGTTGATTTTGTTTCCGCCAACCTCAACTAAGAACAGAACCATCTTGTATTCTCTCGATCCTACACTTGGAGAAGCTGCTTACATTCTAGGAATCAAGATCTATAGGGATAGATCTAAGCGTCTTTTAGGGCTAAGTCAGAGTACTTACATAGACAAAATGATGACACGCTTTAGGATGGAAAACTACAAGAAAGGAGGTGTTCCAATGACTAAAGGGACTGTGTTGAACAAATCGCAATCTCCTTCCACGGACATTGAACTTAAGGAAATGGAAGCAATTCCATACGCCTCAGCGATTGGTTCTTTCACGTATGCTATGTTGTGCACTAGACCTGACGTCTCGTATGCTTTAAGCATGACCAGTCGTTTTCAACAAAGTCCTGGCATTGCCCATTGGACTGCAGTCAAGAACATCCTGAGGTACTTAAGAAGGACCAAAGAAATGTTCTTAATATTTGGAGGAGTGAAAGAGGAGCTCACTGTACGGTGTTACACTGATGCTAGCTTTCAAACTGACCGAGATGACTCTCGCTCACAGTCGGGTTTCGTATTCACTCTTAATGGAGGAGCTATTTCATGGAAAAGCTCCAAGCAGAGTGTAGTGGCGGATTCAACCACCGAATCTGAGTATATAGCCGCATCAGATGCTGCTAAGGAAGCTGCTTGGATGAAGAAATTCATTACTGACCTCGATGTGGTTCCGAGTATTCGCCAACCAATCGAGATACTTTGTGATAACACAGGTGCTATAGCTCAAGCCAAAGAGCCCAGATCTCATCACAAAGCCAAGCACATTCAAAGGAAGTTCCACTATATACGGGAAATTGTGGAACATGGAGACGTCGTGATAAGCAAAGTAGACACAGATCAAAACCTAGCAGACCCGTTCACTAAGCCGATGACTCAGGAAAAGCATGATCAGCACATAAATGCTATCGGTCTTAGTTTTGCTAGCGATATGTTTTTATTTAGTATTTTGAATGTGCGAACATTTAAACAGTTGTACTTTTGAATTCTTTTGGTTTACTGATTAAAATGCAATTCTGAATTCTTATAACTATGTTCGATTTTAATACGTTTAATCCATGAATCTTGTATTCTTAATTATCCGTAATCGATCAGAATCATGGGAACGACTCTGAATTAAGACTATTCTGAACTTCGGCTCAAGGAATTGACTCCGAACTTCACAGGCCTCATTTTGAATGACGTTGGATGTAACTCGCATCAAATCATCTTCATGGATCTTTGTCATAAGATGTTTTGCTATTGGTATACTCATTAGTATCCTCTGACCTGAGATACGTACTAGAACTGCCGTTTACCAAGAATCATTCTTTAATCACTGTCAAACGCTGTCGCGTAACTGCCAGTCATAAAGACTTTGATTAGGAATAGTTCTGAAGTTCAGTGGGAGTTGTATGTAGTCAATAAGGGATTCTGTACTCTTGCATAATATGTAACTGATAAGCATCGTGGCGCCCTCGTTGATTCAAACTGGTGAAGTGTAAGGCCTTACCCAAACTTACTGTGTGTTTGATTGGACCACTTTGATTCTTGATCGAGAACAATAATAATTGAACGCCAAATGAGAATGAACTACATCCATGTCTCATTGATTCAATTGATGTTTTATAAGGAAAGGATGAATGACAACTATTGCCATAAGTCTATTGTCTTGCTTTAGTTAGCTGTTACTAACACCGAGATATTTGGTTAATGACTTTAAAGTGTCATACCTTGTTAGGGACAGCCATGTGCAGCTAGAGCGCCGCTGACTCGTTGATTTATCGTGGATCGTCCAAGTGGGAGATTGTTGGATTTTATGGACCGACCCGATGGACAACGCGGCTGACCGAGCTATGACCCGTAGGAGTTACACCTAGGGCAACGAACATTTAAATCCACTTAACATGCTTAACTGGTAATTACGAACTATTAGCGAGACGATATATTTTATGTATATTCGTTACACGGGATTTATTATTTATACATGTTTATAAATAATAATTTATATTTATTTGTTTTAATTTTTTATTAAAACAAATGCTTTTGGACTTTAATATTAACTATTGGGTTTAGGCCCGGTATGATTTTTATTAGGTTAAAAGGATTAGAGTAATTAATATATATATATATATTAAAATCTAATTGTGAATTCATATAGACAAAGGCAGCCGTCGTTTTTTGTTTTCTTTTGATCGAGGAAAGACAAAACCAAAAAAAGAGGGTTTTTGCTTCTCGACTTTCGGCCACCAAACCAGCCGCTGCATACCCGTTTCCGGGCAGCCTCGGTGCTTTCTGTCTCTCGCGTTTTGGTTCGTGATCTAGCATCGGTTCGTTGTACCTAGGTGTCTCAACCGGTTAATCATTAACCACTAAGGTATAATTAATCTCATCAGTAGATTAATTGGTTTTAATTGTTTTTTTTGTGTTTGCGTGTTAATAACCAGATCCTGTTCGGTTTGTCAGTGCTGTTAAAATAGGTTATGACTTTATTTTCCGCTGCGTATTTATTAATTAACTGAATCAATTAATTTCTCTGTCAAAATCCGTTTTTAATAAAAAATCAATCTAACCACCACTGAACCCCAACAGATTTGACTCGTTACACGACCGTATTTCCAGGCTTAATTGTGTCTGTGAGGAAGTGACATGAACAGCATGCTGCACTCCTAAATGTGTTGTATTATTTTCTGTAATTTAAATTATAATTAATTGTCATGTAGGGAAAACACTATAGAATAATAAACAAATTTCAAAAGTGTTCTAATTAGTTCACTCACTATAGTATACCCGATGATGTATACCTTATAAAATACGTATTAAATTATCTAGTTGGAACATTTTTTAAACTTGTTTACTATTCAACAAAGTTACCCCCTATTATAAGCAAACTATTAGATATGCTAAAAAATGGAAGTACATAACTCAGCGAATAAAAGATCTAGGAACGAGGAAAAAATGGGCATTTTGGGAGAAACAAAAATATTTATATAGGGTTGGGTTCATAAAAAAAACTCATTTTCATTAGAAAACCAAAACTTCCTCCTCAATTTTTTGAAATTAATTATTTTTTTATACGTTATTATTTTCTTAAAAATATTACACCAATAAACTAAGCATTTTTTTATCTTTAATTTGAGTATAATATTGCTATATTAAAAACAAAAAATTAAGGTGTCGAACTTTTTCGATATTAGATATATGTAGTATCATTATACTGCATGATGATACTACATATATATAGTGTGATGATACTATATATATGTAGTATATACAATATGATGATACTGCATATATGCAGTATGATCATATGATGATATTGCATATATTTAGTATGATAATACTAGATATATGCAGTATCATCATACTGCATATATGTAATCTTGAATAAATTCAACACGCTAAAAAAGTTTGTTTTACTATAGCAATATTTTACTCAAATTAAAGATAAAAAGTGCTCAATTTTAAGGTGTAATTTTTTTTAAAATGAAAACGTATGAAAAAGTTATTAAAATTTTAAAATTAAGGTAGAAATAGTTTTTAGTTTTCTCAAGAAAAATGACTTTTTTTATTATATATATATATATTTATTAGGTTAAAATCCCGTGTATTACACGGGTTGATAAAATGTAATGTTATGTATTTAGTAATAAAAAGTTTAAATCTTTAAAAAACCGTATATTACACGGTTTGAATACATTAATTTCTATTTAATATAACTTGAATTACATCACTATTTAATTAAAAACAAAAGTTACATAATTAATTTTTAAAGTTTTCTTAAAATAAGAGATAATTTAAAATAAATTATCTCTTATTAGTATAACATATTTCTTTAAATATAAATCATTATTAAAAAATTAGAGGTGTATTTAATAAGAGAGAGAGTCGGGAAAAAAATAGTGAGAAGAGATGTGGAAGCGACACGTAACATAAATGATTTTTATTTATTATATAGTATACATATAGATATAGATATAGGGAAGAGTTCAAATATTAACCAACTTTTTATGTGATAACCGTACTAACCACTATAAAACAATCACATAATTTATAAATTATTTTTTATTTTTAATTTTTAAAATAGTATTTAAGTATCTTGAATAAATATTTTGAACGTAAATACAGAAATAATGAGTCTTACGTATACGTACCAAATAATGTTACACATACATGACACATAGTGTTTACATATATGTAACATTAACATAATCACAATTATTACATATACGTAACACTATGTTTGAGAGTGGTTATCATTGTTATCACATAAATATTGGTTAGCATTTGAATCACACACACGCATACGCACACGCACACGCACACGCACGCGCGCGCACACACACACATGGGGTTGAATAAAGGAATCAAATTTAAAGCAAGTGTTTCCCTAATTTTTTTTATTTATATATATTCTTTTTTTGTCTGAAGAAATGATCCAGGAGGGACATCCGATAAATTGATAGGTTGATAAAGCTAATAAAATGAGTTGGATTTTAGCCCAAAACTAGCAACCCAAGTCCACTTAAGGTCTGGCCCAAAACGTGAATTCTTCCTTTCTCGGTTCTCCTCCCTTAGCAACTATACTTAAATAGTTAAATGTGCACTCTTGACTCAAGATTTTATTCGAAACTTTTCATAAAATGAATTGGAAAAACCGGTTCAAATTTGGTTTGTATTTGAGTTACATCTTATAAACCGGATTATGAATAACAATAAATAAATTGGATTTCTTCCATATCTAATAAAATAATACTATAAGAGGACACTTGACACTTGGCACGTTGTGTTGCATTATCATCTTTAGTTTCCCCCCAAAATATCATTTAACCCATATACTACACACGCGGATCTTTGAGACCCGACTTATGCTAGCGGATCGGATCTTGCAGCGTCTTCCCCTATCCATCCCCTTTTCGTACGATGTTTTTTTCTTCCTCAACCTTTTCTCTCAAACCCTAGATATTTTCTCCCATTCCTCTCTAATATTTATCTACATTCTTCTTCGTCAATAACTTGATTCCCAGTCGCATGTGAGTATGAAGTATAGCCACACACGCGGAGCTTTTGACCAGAATGTTATAACCTGAACCCCTTACAGACTAAACCCTATTATCGCTTCATTCTTCCTCGGATTCAAGGATTTCTCTCCTCTCCTTTAGCGGATTGTTTACAGTTCTTTCTGCGCGATCGGCTCAGAGGAGGTTTTTCTGTTATGAGATTGTAATATGTTAATTGGAAAGCTCAACGATACACACACTACATGGTGGAGACGGTCGGGAATCGTTCATTCTCCCCGGATGCCTCCAAACGAAAAATAGAATCAATCGATCAACAATTAGGTATGATTTATACCTTTTGCATTCATCAATAACATGTTTCGCGTGTTTAAATTATCAAATTTTTTATCATTGTTTTTCAGTGGTGGTGGCCAAATTAGGGTTAACAGTGAAAGAGGGATTACATCTAGGGTTTTGGAAAGTGAGAAAGGAAACGGTAATCTATGTCAAAATGGATTGGCTATTGCCGGTTCTTATTCGTTTAGTATTTTGGTGGTTGATTTGGTCGCTTCCATTGAAATCATCCAATTGTACTTTCAATCAATGTTTGATTTTCAAGACATTCAAAAAGCGATATGTATAATGAAGGAAATTGGGGTGAGTCTAGCTATAGAGACAAAACAAAAACCCAAATGGATTATTCACATGGTTGTAGTTTTGAATTTTAATTTTAGTTTTAATTGGGGTGAGTCTGCAATCAACCTTTCGTTAATTTAATTTAATTTTTGCTTGAGTTCGTTCCTATTTTTTTTTTTAATTTCATTTTGCGGGATCTTTTACAGATTTCCTCATTCGATTTGGATAGTTCCACGTCATCTACTGGGTCGGGTAATGGTTTTCTTCATCTATGCGTCATATCTTGCTGTTATTACTTACTTTTTTTTTACCCATGACCATTCTATTTTTGAAATATATGTTCATATAATATATAATCTAAGAAATAAAGCCACCAAAAGGTTTATAATTCTTTCACATGAGCAACAATCACTACAACAATATCTCCCTATCCAGACGATTTTTTTTTACCATATACCGACGACTTATCGTCGGTATATGCTATACCGACGACATGTCGTCGGTATAGATGTCGTTGGTATTGCCTCGTCCCAATAGATGTCGGCATAGGGTTTAATTAAATAATTCAAAAAGAAATTCTATACCGACGACATGTCGTTGGTATAGCTTCTGGACTTATCCGGACGACAAGTCGTCGGTATAGGTTATTTCCAATTTAATTAAAAAAAATTGAAAAAGACCTATACCGACGACATGTCGTCGGCATAGATTTTTCTGTATTTTTTTTATTTTTATTAAAATTTCAAAATTTTCCAGAAATATTTAATTTCTAATTACCAAAACCTGCAAATCAGATAATTCAAACCATTCAAAAATTGAAATCCGAAACATACTGTTCGATACAAAAACTTGTTCGACACACAAATCAAATATTCAAAAATAGAGTTGTCCGACACACAAACATAAAAATTGTTCAAACATTCAACAAATAACACCGACAACCAAGGCAAAGGCGCAGCAACTTCAAGCTAATTATCGTCGCTGCTAGTTCGGCGTTCCCACATTCGACGCATTTCATCCATTTGTCGTTGTATTTCAAGCATTTGTTGATTATGCACACGACGTTCTTCATCTCGTTGGGCTTCACGTTGTTGTTGATCTTGGACTTGTTGTTGAAGTTGAGTTACACGCTCATCCACTTCTTGCCAATGTGGTTATGGAGGGGGGGTACTGAACAAATCTGGTGTGGGATTACTCACCACACGACCGACACCCCGGATATGGCCACGCCGATGACCCAATGCACGCTCCATGCATGCAATCTCATCGACAGCATACGAGTCACCACCAGACTCAGCAGAGGATCTTGTATACTCCTCTTGGATTCGGTCCTGCATTAAACAATGTAATAAACAATCACTTGACTATTTTACTAAAATTCGACAGCATAACTGCTGTAAAATGGATAACCAAACTGTTAAACTATAAGTTATAAACGACCCAAATTCACAAGTTCCAATCAACCAACACTAATAACAACAAATACTAATAATACTAGCAAAAATATTCAACAATTGGGCTCGAGTTGGATGTTCTAAGTCTATTAAAGCGTGTTTGAGTCATTTTGACCCGTTTAAAGTTACAGTTGGATGTTCTAAGTTTATTAAAGTGTGTTTGGGTCATTTTGACCCATTTGAAGTTAAAGCTGGATATTTTAAGTCTCTAAAAGTGTGTTTGGGTCATTTTGACCCGTTTTAAGTTACAGTTGGATGTTCTAACAACAAAATCATTTGACTTACATAATCTGATGATGCATTCGTGTTGGCCCAACCGGTCCCTTCTTTATAATAGGTCGATTTAAACACATCGCCGGTACCCTGTGAAAAACAAAAAAGAATATCACTAAGAATTAATAAGCATGTTTATATAATACTAACAATTGTATTTTCATACCTCCATGTATCGGCGCTGGGCGTATGATTTGCTGCCATGGTAACTTGGGTAACGTTGTTTTGATCGGTTTTGTTTGTTTTTCGTCGAGCGGTTTTTATAGCTCGCATCTAAAAACAGCTCATTAATCAAAGTCTCCCAAGTTTCTTGATCAACATCTTCTGGTGGATTATTCATCGCCGCCTCCACATCATCGTATCCCCCATTATCCACGAAGTGATTTTTCAACACGTTCTTGTGATCTTTATACGCTCTCTGACACTCGGCAGTGATTCCGAGTTCAACGCCTCGCCACTTATCAGTGTTTCTCCAGGAGTCCAGATCAAAATAATCCTACAAATGGAAAGTAATTATAAATGTAATAGTTATGAAATTGTAAGTAATTATAAAACATATATACTTACTATAAGAGTGGGATATACGGCCCGTTTCTTCTCAATTGGAACCTTAGCCCAATTAGGATAATATGGCGGAACAACCTTTTCAACATCCAACGAGATAGCATGAATAAAATCCGTAGCGTTGGGACCCACAAACTTGTACCCCCCGGCATGAAGTTCTACATCAATGGGAAGAGGCTTCCTCTCATTTTGCTCAAATTTCTTATACAAATTTAGGTTTTTGCCTTTAGATCGTCTTTTTTGGGAGGAACTACCTACATTGACACATGACATTCAAAAGTTAGGCAATTATAAAGACATCTATTAAACTATAACAAGTAACTTACCACCAGATCCAGTCGCACAACCCGAGTCGAAGTGATACGGACCACCGTCTCCACTGTGTGATTGCGCCATTGTTGCCATTTTTCCTACAACAAAATTTATTAGTAAGAACTAATAATTATTAATTAACAAAGACAAATAGTACATTTTTAACATACATTCAATCAGAATCATCACTAAAATAACGTGTGTCAACAACATCATCATCTTCTTCATCGTCATCATTTAGTTCGTCTTCATCATCTAAATTGTATGCATCTTCTTCATCTTCTTCATCTTCGTCATCATCATTAATAAAACTTTCATCGAGATCAATCGAGGCAACATGACTTGGGTCACCACCCTCATTTAAAGTTATACTCATAGGCAAGTAGCCTAAGTCGACAATCAAGTTACCAAAAAATGATTGAGTTTCCCGTGTAATAGATTGACTATCAACATGGGGAATTGGAGTTTGGTCACCACCTACGTGACTTGATTCACCACCTACGTGACTTGATTCACCACCTTCGCATCCGGTGTCGACAACCAAAGTATAATCATTTGATTGAGTGTCGTGCAATATATCTATCTCATTAACAACAGTAGGATGATCCCAAAGCTTCCGATGGTGAGCGTCCTCAACAACCCTCCATTGGCCAGTGGTTCGAGAAGGATCTCGAAGATAGTTTTGGTTGATGCATCTCTCACCTGGACTTCTTCAGCCCACAACATTTTCAACTCATCAACCAACGGCCTTAAGTATACATCAATGTCCTTACTAGGTGATTTAGGCCCGGGAATTAGCAAGGTTAACATGAAAGAAGACTCTTTCATACATAACCATGGTGGTGTAATATATGTTGTTAACACTACCGGCCACATACTGTAAGTCTGACTCATGTTACCAAACGGATTAAAACCATCGGCAGCCAAACCTAAGCGGACATTCCTTGGTTCTTTAGCAAAATCCGGATATCTTTCATCAAAATCTTGCCATGCCTTCCCATTAACCGGATGTCGCATCATACCATTTGTTGAGCGTCCAGTATTATGCCAGATCATTTCTTTTGCCGTTAATCTTGAACTATACCTTCGTCGAAGCCGTGAAGTTAAAGGAAAGTAGCGCAACACTTTATGTGGTACTTTCTTCCCCTTTGTGTTTTTATCAACCCATCTACTCTCATCACAAACCGGACAGTTTTGCATTGATTCATTCTCCTTCCAAAACAGTGCACAATCATTAATGCAAGCATGGATAGACTGATATCCTAACCCAATCTTACGCAGTTTCTTCTTAGCTTCATAGTGTGACCCTGGAACGTGATTTTCCTTCGGCATTGCAATTTGTAGAAGCTCTAACAGTTGGTTAAACGAACTATTCGTCCATTTGTTGATAACTTTGATATGCATCAATTTGGCTATGAAGTTTAGGGAAGACATTTGACTACAAACGTGGTATAACTCCTTATTTAGCTCCTCAAACAACGCATCAAACTCTGGGTCTAAACCAGTTCCATCTTCATCTATATTATCCTCGTTTGTATTTTGCTCAGCCATCACATCATGTATGGCATCAAACATCTTATTATTTGTTGTTGTAGTTATTGGAGGAGTTGGTGTTGTTCTTGGGGCAAAAAGTGATGCTATCTCCGCCACACGAGGATGTTGTTCACCATGATAAATCCAATTCTGATATAATTGTAGAAACCCACGGTCATGTATGTGGCCATATATCGTGTTCAAATCCTGTCGACACGTATTACAACAACGTCTACACGGGCAAAACGCTCTACCTCGACCGTCGACATGGTTCTTGGTCGTCTCTATAAAGTTGCGAAGACCGCTTAAGAAAGCCGGAGAATTCCGATTTCCCAGTGTAACCCAGTTTTTATCAATTGCCATATCTAGAATCATATCTATTGTGTTATAAGCATACATATATACTTGCATGTAATAAATGATATAAACGAATGTATGTGATTTGATCGGTACTCTAAGGCGGTGGATCCTAACCCACTTTTTGAATATTCTATCTCATATGTATACATTTTAACGAGTTGACTATTTAAGAAAAAATCAGCAGCATTTCACCTTAACTCCCCAAGTATGCAGATAAACCGCAAACTCGAAGGAGTAAGGAGAAATATCTACCAATTTTTTCTTAAATGTCAACCCGTTAAAATATATACATATCCTAAATAAGATAGAATATTCAAAAAGCAGTCCCAAAGGGGACAATCCAAAATTTATCTCTATCAGATAAATTTCGGACGGGTATATTCTAAAAAGTTATCCTAAATAAACATACTAGTGTACACAACATGAGACGTACATAAAGGTATAAAAGTCGAGATGCGTACCTTAAAAAATTTCAATGAAACACAAATAAGATGTTATTCACACCTCTCCAACCGCAATAAGTTCCGAACTTGCAACAAAATTAAATAAAGTTACATATACATACAAAGATATATACATACATTCACAATTACATAAATACATACACAATTATATACATACAAATCATACATACGAACATACATACAAATATACATACATATTATATACAAACACACATAAATAAATGCCTAAATTCTAAAATTACATATACAAACACAATTACATACATAAAAATACATACATACACGTATATACATACATAGCCTTTACAAACATATATAAACAAAATACCCAAATTCCCAAATTACATACATAAACACAATTCCATACATAAACATAAACATAATACAAATACATACAAACACACATGCATACATGTATATACATACATAGCCTTTACAAACATACATAAACAAATGCCCAAATTCCCAAATTACATACATAAACACAATTCCATACATAAACATAATACAAATACATACAAACACACATACACATATATACATACATATTATATACAAACATACATATATAAATGCCCAAATTCTCAAATTTCATCTAAACCTAATTTCACGTCTAAACCTAATTTCATCATAAAATTACATAAATATTTATAAAATCATAGATCTAAACCATATATACATACATACAAATAAACACAAACATATACATACAAACATACATCTAAACATAATTTGTAGAAAAACATACATCTAAACCAAATTTATAGAAAAATTACTAACCAAGTTTGCAAATTAACTTCCTCTAAGCTTGAAATCCTTCAAAAATGGTTAAATCTTCAAACACCTAACAAAAACCAAAGAAATTAAGCAAAAAACACCAAAATGTTGATTTTCATGTTAAGATTGAACAATATATGTTAACTCACCTCAAAACTGGAGATATTGGTGAATATTGCTCCACAAAATACCCAAAAACATGAAAAATCGACGAAGAGAGAGATGGAGGCATTTTTTGGGCGAAATGGGAAGCAGAAGGCTGTATTCTGTGTTCATTCGTGCTGAGACCTATACCGACGACATGTTGTCGGTATAGGCTCAAAAGTCGGCGCTGTAGGTTGCCTGTACCGACGACATGTCGTCGGTATAGGCTTCGTAGGGTTTTGACCAGTCAATAAAGTAAAAAAGCCTATACCGACGACATGTCGATTTTATAATTTTTTTAATTAAACAAAAAAATTTTTTTTGACCGACGAAAACATTATTATATTAAAAAAACAAAAATAAAATCAAAATTACCCTATACCAACGACATGTCGTCGGTATAGGTTTTCCCCAATAATTCATTGGGCGCCATTTTTTCCCCCCATCTGGCTCAACCCTGTACCGACGACATGTCGTCGGTATAGTGTGTCCCTGCCAAAATTTTGGTTTTGACCTATGCCGACGGTATAGGCGGCGTCGGCACAGGGTCTTTTTCTTGTAGTGAATATGTGGGATTATTTCTTATGTTACATCTTACATGGAGATATATTGCTAGCATGTATGATCACTTCTCTAACTAAACCAGTAGGTGCTGCATCATCAGTTTTAGGTGTGTATATTGCTGATGTTTTTCATCCTATAGATTTGTTATTTTGTGTATAATACTCAGTATGGTTTCAACTATAGAACCCATTAATATTTACTCATTTGCTAGGGTTCTCCTGTTAAAATTAGTAGGATGAACTTGTTGCTAAGAGATCAACGTAGGGTTTCTATCTACTATTCATTTACATCTTCTGATTTACCGACAATTGAGGTTTTGCTAAGTAGTGAAGGTTTATGTTTGTCTCAGAGAACGTATATTCTTGATTTGTTAGCATAGTTTGGTATACATTGTACTTTAACACCTCCTAATATATATCATATGATATACATTGTATGTGTGTATATGCATAGTTCGTTAAAGTCACATTTGCAGCTTGAATATAGAGTACTTAGATGTCTCAAGAAATCACCAGGAAGAGGAGTTTACTTTTGAAAAGGTAGTTTAATTATTCTTAAGGGTTTTGTATAGGTTTATCATCTGCTGCTGCTACTACTATGAGTGAACTGTTGAAATTTTGCATATTTGATCTTAGAAGGGGACAACATGAAGGGGAGGAACCGGAGAAGGGGACAATACTTGACCTTTCACGGTTTCATTTAAAATTTGATTACAAAAAATGTATTATGTTAATGAAAATCTATTCTTTTAATACACTTTGGGCGTGTGTATGCCATTTCCGCAAAATTTTGCGATAACACATAATATCGTTGATTTCAGATCATGAATCTGACAATTTCGATACTGGGTTCGTTGAGAGCGTTCCATCTCGTTCTTATGGTCAGGTTAGTATATTTGATTTTAATCATTTTGATGCAGATTTGACTAATATTTGTTAGATTATGATATTGACTTCGAAGTTGATGGTGATATCGGGACCATTTGGAGTATAAAGAGATGTTGGGTTAGTATGTTTAAAATTGTATCTTGCTTTATCTAAAGTCAAAAGTAGAGATGGGCTTAAACTGTTAATTGTTGATAAAGCCGGTAAACTTACGATTAGAATATCAAATGTTGTATACAAAAAAGTATTTTGAGTTTTGTAAAATGTAATTGTGTTTAGATATTTATAAATTTTAATTGTAACAGTTATCATTTTTTTATTATTACATGTAATATATAATTATTTATTATAAGAAATGCTTACAGATTTCTTTATTACATCATTTTTATTACTTAACCCCGTGTAATACACGGGTCTATAACCTAGTATATATTTATAGGAAAAGGATCACGTGTAAACCTATTTTAATCGTGTAAACCAAAAAACCAATTTTAAGCCACTAGTTTAATTTCAACTTATAATAATTAGTGAATGAGATTAATTCTGACATCTTTTTTTATAAATGAGTGGTTGAGATTGTTTAAAGAGTATAAGAGTAATTATGTTTATTCTTTTTTTAATTAGTTTTTTTAAAACTAATTCCTCCCTCTTTCTTTAGACTTTAATAACTTTTTTATATATTTTAATTTTTTTAAACAAAATATACCATAAAAATTAGCATTTTTTTACCTTTAATTCGGTTATCGTCTTGAATTTTTTTTTAAAGTTTTTGTTATGTTTTTTTATTACATATATGTAATATAAACATAAATGTAAGTGTTCAAACTTTCCCTTCATTTAAAAAAAAAAATCCCCCTCTCTTAGAAAACAAATAACTTTTTATGCAATATCATTTTCTATTAAAAAAAATACAACATTAAATATAACGTTTTTTTATCTTTAATTCGAGTATAGTCTTTTTGATCCAGTTTTTTTTTTACATATTAACTATTTAAATTTAAGATTGGCTATTTAAATTGTTCTATTTATATTTTTGATCCATATTTTTTTACACGTAATATGAACATACATGATATTGTTCATCCAAAAACCATGAACCACGAGATCAATTATTGTTCTATTTATATTTTTAATCCAACGTTTTTTTACAGATTGACTATTTAAATTTAAGAATCACGTAAACATTTATTACATAAACGACTTTATTCAATGATGTTTTTTGTCTTGATGTTTTTTTATTTTTTATGTTTGTAAAATTGGTTGTAAATTAACATTTATATGTAAAAATTTTATAGAAACTTATAATAGCAAGTTACATTTTGTTCTATTACATATATGTAATACAATATTATATATATGTAATGTGAGACTACATTATCTACATATATGTAACAATAAGACATTACATATATGTAATATGATATTTACTTATGTGTAATACGATATTACATATCTGCTTGCTTTCTTAAAAATGCATATAACTTTTTTAAAGAAAACTAATATATTAACTAATTTATTTGTTTTAATAAAACTAAAAATCACTAATGGTTTTCTACTAAAAATCGAAATAAAAATCACTAATTATAAAATCTTTAAATTTTTTTAAAGAAAACTAAAAGCTAAAAAATTAATTTGTTAAAAAAAACGACATTATATAGATTATTAAAGTTAACAGAAAATTGGGTGAAGTTAGTTTAAAGAAAACTAACTAGATTAACACATAGTTATGAGTTTTTTTTAACAAAAATAAATTAATTTAGTTTTTAAATAAACAAAGTTATGAATTTTTTTTATTTCTTGAATGAACTAATTTCTGTTTTTGGTTTTTTTATAATAAGTTAGATTAACACATTTATATCTGGGTTTTGGATAAAAAGCTATCAATGTTCTAAAAAAGGATAATTTAAAAAAAAATGGGATAAACTTGAAACAAATATATTTATGTTTATATTTTACATGTACGTAACTGTTCGTTACATACATGTAAATAACTGATGTTCAAAAATATTTTTTGCAGGACCATAATCAAATTAAAGATAAAAAAATGTTATATTTATTGGTGTAGTTTTTATAAAAAAATAATGTTTTATAAAAAAGTTATTAACAAATCTAATTAAGAACCGGAACACGTAATAAATAATATAAAAATACTCGTTTTTTGAATGAACAAAATTATGGGTTTTGGTTTTTTTGTATGAACAAGTTAGATTAACACATTTATATCCGAGTTTTTGATAAAAAGTTGTTTAAGTTCATTTAAAAAAATAGGATAAATTTGAAACAACTATATTTATGTTTATATTTACATGCATGTAACTGTTCGTTACATATATGTAAAAATCGACGTTCATTTTTTTTATTTTTTTTTACAAGACTATATTCGAATTAAAGATAAAAAAAACTCTATTTAATGGTGTAATTTTTATAAAAAATGTTTTATAAAAAAGTTATTGATGTTTTAAAAAAGAGGGGGAAAGTTGAATAGGTGAAAATTTTACTATTAAAAAAAGGTGAGTAATGTTTCATTTTACCAAAATACCCTTTTATAAAAAGAAAATAATTAATAGGCGTATTTTTCTCATTGGGATTATTGGTTTACACGTAAAAACATGGTTTACAAATGATCCCTACCCTATATATATATATATATATATATATATATATAAACCCTAGCAACTCAATAAACACTCCTTAATTCTTATAATTACAATGATAATCCAACTAACTTTCAAAAGCTTGCTAAACAAGAAACAAAACACATATTGATACAAAACAAAAAAAATTTCGCCTAAACTTTCGCCCAAAAGTTTCGGCTGAAAGTTAATTTCGTCTGAAACTTTCGTCCAAGGCAAAAGTTATGTTTTCTTCTCGTTTGTCTTTCGTTCTTCAGTTTTACATTGTTTTGTATGTAGTAGCATATTATAACCTTAGAATCTCCCTCAAGGCTGTTGTATACCAAAACTTTTACTTTGGAATTGCTTTTGACTGTTGAATGATCAAGGTTTCAGCTTGGATCTTTAAAGCTCGTGCCACAACACGCATGAATAGCTTTGCCTCTACCGTTGTCTCATATCCAGCACCACATATGATTGGATTGTTGAACAGAATACCCAAATCCTCATTATTGAACATGAATATGTCCATTGGATCCATAATTCGAATATCCTCTCTGTCAATGTTTTATATCTGTCACACCCCTAAATTCCACTAATGGAGTTTTACCGTTTGGTGCGTTACAAACCAGTATATTAGTCATTAGTTATATCAAACAACACTATATGGGAATCAAATTGAAATATTATAAAAGTTCAGAGTAAATGCGAAAGCGTTTAAACACGAGAGTAAATGCGCACAACAACGTGCCCAAGTCTAACTATAACGGAAACATAATAAATATTAAATAGATTGACGATTATTGAGTGTCTGTGCCGTGTAACTATTGCATGTGTGCGGTTATAGTATAGTATGCCATCCTAGTTCTCTATAACCAATGGCTCAGATACAAATCTGTCACACCCCCAAATTCCACTAATGGAGTTTTACCGTTTTGTGTGTGACAAACCAAGATCTCAGTCATTAGTTATATCAAACGACACTATATGGGACTCAAATTGAAATATTATAAAAGTTCAGAGTAAATGCGAAAACGTTTAAACACGAGAGTAAATGCGCACAACAACGTGCCCAAGTCTAACTATAACGGAAACATAATAAATATTCAGTAGATTGACGATTATTGAATATATCAAGTTGACACCATGCAAGCCCTAACGTGCACCTGCTTAACGTCCCGAGAAAACATGTAAGAAAAAGTGTCAACACAAGGTTGGTGAGTTCACAGGTTTCAGTTTATAGTAGAGTTTGTCAGATTAATGTACATTCAATATATATATCAACAGGTAGCTAACCCATGTTCATGTATACTAATGCACTCGTAACCGAAAGCTGACTGTTTGTGTTTGAATGCCTCCCAACAAGTCTATCAACAATGGTGCAATGCTTAGGTCAATATTACACCCGTTTGACCTCCAATCGAGTTAGCGCGACTAACGCGGGTGGGGTTTGTCAAATCTAGTAGTACTACTCAACATACCTCGCTATGCTCATATTAAACGGTTCGAAGTGAGGAATTTCATGATAGAGTTTACGTATAATCATAACAAGTGATAACATATATGAATTACAAAAATCAAAAGTGTTTGCGTCATGTTTTCTCCCCCAATTTAAAATAGTAAAAAGGGTTGTAAAACTCACCTGAGTTGCGTACGAGTAGCACTACACAAGGATGCAAAAGGGACCACAAGTGTTAGCCTGTGAACGGCTTACGTATTTTATAGAATTATAAGCATAATAGTCAGGGATACAATGGGATTTTGTGACGACGACGCGGAAGACTTGAACATCCTAGAACATACTTAGGATCAATGAGTAGACAAACGTGTCCTCGGGTTTATAGAATTTCTTAATTTAATAATTAAGATAGATGCGATTTGTATCGAGAGTTTCGAATTACGAATAATATTATTAAATATGTATTCGTGTGTTTTTACAATTAAAATAATGGTTTAGGGAAAATAATATTATTATATTATTTTTAAGTTGGAGAGATAACACGATAACTAAATACGTGACAAAAATAATAAATATATCGTTTTTATTCGAACTCTTAAGCTTAGGTAATAATATAAATAATTTTATTATTTTTAAATGTGGGAAATAATAACTAAGACGAGTTATAAATCTAAACCCGAATGTAAAACAATCGTTGGCGTGATTTTAATAAATTAGATAAGTTAGTGAAATAATATAATTAATATATTATTTTTAATATAATCAAATTAATCGAAAATGTATCATATAATCAATCCCGACACTACAGGAGTTTTCTGGGTTCAAATGTATATACATATTCTTATAATAATATAGGAAATGTTTTTATATAAAAATATAGTATAAAAAGTGGCCAAATAAAAAGATGTGGGTAGAGAGACTCGAACCCGGGTATCCTCCTCATCAGCACAACACCTTAACCAGTCCCGCCCGCTAGGGTTTCGCATCCAAAACCATTTCTGATTGGTTTTCACATTCGAAGCCTGTGTTCCCCCCCCATTCGCGAGCCGAACCCCAAATCCACCCTCAAATCCGACAATTTCGATCCGCGATAGGTCTTAAAACCATAGGGGTTTTGTTAATCGGTGAATGGCGAATCTGTTGGCATGTTTAATTGCAAAAAAACAACAACTTTTGAATCGATTAGTTCTTGTTTGAAACACCAAAACCCTAGATTATGAACGTGAGATAAATTTGATTTAATTTGACGTTAAAAATTGTTGAAACCATGGGCCTTTCGCTAATTAAGACCTTGTGAAGCTCTCCCCATGGTTTAATTGGACTGTAATTGAGTCTAGGATCAAAACCCCTAAATCGTCATATGAACAAACCCTAGATACATGATTGAGTTCAATTCGATGTTATATGATCAAATTAGCGCAGGGCTTTCAAAATGCAACTGTTTGTGAATCTGATCATACCATTTGATTGAATTTAACTTAAGTTTAGAGTAGATTTAAACTAAACCCGAATGAGTATGAACCCTAGGATTCATTTGTGTTTAATTCAGTGTTGTAAGCCCTGATTAGCATAGGGCTTTCAATCTAGATACTCAAACGAAATTAAGGGTGTGCTTGATTACCAGAATGGTGCTTGAATTGATGGTGTACAAGTAAATTGGGTTCCGACTTGCGTGAGCTTGGTCTCCGGCGACTTCGGCTTCAACCCCGGTGGAATTGACTGGTGCAACAAGTTCAGATGGATGCGATTTAAGTTTGCAGGGGTTCAATTTCAGTGTGAAAGTTCAAATTGTTGAGAATTGGTGAGTAATATGGTTGAAGTCGACGGTTACGACTTGAATGTGCAATGATGGGATTAATTCACATAATTACACACCATAATGCATCAATGATGAGCGGTTGAGTCATTACTACAGATAGCCGTTACAAGTTTGGACAGAAGTTTGACTTTACAAAGTCAACATGAACTTGAAATCATTCAATGTTGACTTTCAAGGTTAACAAAATCAACTTTAGTTAAATTAAAGATTCAGTCCCTGCATTTTCATGACTTTAAGTTTAGAAATAGACAGAATTAGTCCCTAGGGTTTGGAATTAAGTTATCTAGGTTAAGATTTAACGGAAAATGGTTAACGGGGTTAACTCTAATTAGCCGGATGTCACAATATCATAGCTTCACCAGTCTTGTTATGATGAAACCACGTCTTGAAGTTATTCAAGACAACTAGTAATCTTTGTTGAATCATGACTCTATGTTCAACCTTAGTCGGCCTTAGTCGTATAACCACTTTGCCTTTCCTTGTCACTCGGTTGATTTCCTTCTTTAGTCTTCTTCTCTAACGTTTCTAAAGAATAAAAGTAGTAAACCCAAATGAACATTGATTTAGAATAAAATTCTAAAGATCAAAGGCAACACGGTGGTTCCAGGGATTAATAATGTCTAACTCTAACAACTTTCGGATATCCCATCTTGTTAGTGATTGGAGAGCATGAGATGACTTGAAGTAATGAATCATTCCCCTGCATCTCTTGACCACATACATGTTCCTCTGATGATCAAACTTTCAGCTAATAATCTTCTTTATAGCTTCCCTCTTTTGTTGTGCAGTATTTTGATAGATCTTTGGTTGTTCTAGATATGAAGCTTTAAACCACCCAATTCTACCGATTATTGACTTAGACAATTAAACTAATGGAGTTTGCTCTGTTTCTTCATCAGATTGGTGTACGGGCATAGATACATCAATTGGGTCATCAATATCTTCACCTTCTGCAATGTTGTCCACAACCTGGCCGTTAGCAGTTGTATAGACAGGTTTTGTTCATTGATCGGTATTATTGTCATCATCGTTAATTAGATCATCAATATCAGTATCATTACTATCTTAACCCCTTGAACTTGCATTACCATGATCTTTTTCATCATCTTTATCTTCATCAAAGTTGTCATGTTTTTCGTCCATATCATCCTCCTATTTGTCTTCTTCATCCAATTCCTTATCAACATTTCCTGGCGTTCCTTTTCCAGCATTATCATCTCCCATATTTCCCTGAGTCTCAAACACATCAAAGTTGAAACAGTGGGGCAAACCAACTGCTTCAGTATAGATGTTTACTTGATTTTGTACCTCCACAATCATTTTCATCATCTTATGCATAGTTTTCTTGTTGTTTAGACACATTGGTCTTCAAGACATATATTTATTGGTCTTGAATATTTTTTCTTGTTTTTCAGATTCATCACTTATGTTCTTAGCTGGTTGATAGTATCAGATGTGGCCTCTAATACAATGTTAATTAGTTATTCATTAAACTGTGTTGGAAATGGACTGGTTCGTTGTTTATGTGTTGTTTCTTTTGTTGTTGCAGGTGTTTTGACTTTCCTACTAATTGTTTCCTTCCTTTTGTTTGATTCAGAACGATGACTAGAAGATGTAGGTGGAGGAAACCCAACACGTTTTTGTTGGATATTAGATCTCCGATCAACGATAATATCAATGTCGTTGTCGATGTACAATCCAAATAGTTATACGTTGGACAACGAGCAATTAATAATGTTTAGTCGTATACATTATAGTTCACGAAACACGGAATTTTAATTCGGTGGACAAATATTTAGAGAAAATATTTAATAGTTAATTCTATGATTAACTATTTAGAGAAATAATTAATGGACATATGTTTAAACGTTTAAGAGTTAAACATTAAATGGTGGGAGATTTACTGGTTATTTGTAATTAGTAAAACACGAGGGTTAAAATTAACTAACAAGTTAATTATAGGGTAATTAACAATTAATTCTCAAGGGGTGAGGTTTTTTAAATAAGGGGATTATAAATATAACCTTAAGGTGAAACCCTAAGTAACTTTATGGTCTGCTCACCCTTTGGGCAAGAAACCGTACACCACCCCCTTACCATCGCCGACCACCACATCACCAATGCCAGACGTGACCGCCATGTTCAGCCGGGCCTACGTCGCGAACCGGGTTTGTTGCACGGATTGGTTTTGGCTAATCTGTTTGACGGGTTTTGCACTAATCTGTTTGACGGGTTTTGCACTAATCTGTTTGACGGGTTTTGTGGGTTTTGTGAATTGTCACTAGCTCTTCCAGGAATCGCCAAAGGTATAAGCTTTTACTCGTTATGGTTGGTTTAATATTTATTGTCTTTATGTGTGTAATCGAATTACTGACGGGATCACGGTGTAGAACTGTTAACATGTACATAAACTTCCACTTTGCAAATCTTATTTGTTAAATTAATAATCTTAATTTAATGTGTCTTTAAAGTTAAAACCGGTACATGGATTCCCAACGGTTTTTGTCTCCGTCTGACTTCTAGTTGTTGTTCATCTTCTTCTTATTTAATTTCTGGTTCTGTAGCGGTTTGCTGGGTGTCATGCATCTCTTTAATAAACTTACCGTATTTACCACATTCATTGCTACATTCTCATTCGGCTCGACATTCATATTCTCCTCAATGTTCTCATTCACATCAACATTCTCATTCACCTCAATGTTATTATTACCCTCAACATTCTCATTCACCATATCCTCATTCACATTTTCATTTCCTACCACAAACATTCTTGGAAATAGTTCAGTAAATCTCCCTAAGAATATACTCTTTTCACTCTTTGACCTCATATTATTGAAGACCCTTTTACTCATGTGATGCAGATCATGAGTCGGTCCGGTGGTGTTCAAATTCTGGAGCTTGTCGTTGAAAATCATTTGTAGAAACCATGGATACACCAAGAACGTGTCTTTGCTTCTCGGTCCTTGAATGTTTCCAAGAAAACCTTCATAAATCAGGTATGAAAAGTTGAATGGTTCTCTGTCAACAAGACATTTTACTATTCCACCCCAGTTGGAGGCTAAATCAACAAAACATGCCTTTCTTGTCGAGAATAAGTTGATGAAAATATGTACAATTTATCTCTAGTTGTGAGATAACATTGTTTTATCTAGTTGGTTCTTTTCGTAACTTCCCTCTTACCCCATACGATTGAAACATATAGCAATCTCTGTTTGTGATACAACACTCTAATCGGTTGATCGATCTCTAAACTGTTGAACCCTTCAGATGTCTGATTTATTTATGCTTACTTCCTGATTAACCACAGTTCCTTTGATGCATGGTACTTCATCTCTAGGATAGTAGTCAGTAGTGTTCCAGAAAGATTGTACGTGATTCGTATATACTAGAATGTTACACGAAATGGCATAATTGATTTTGATCTGGTTAGAAAATCTATAACATCACAAAATCCATTAGATTTTATGTCGTCTTGTCTAAACAAGCATACACATTGTGTCATATCTGGAAAAAATCAAATCGTGAACAACTTACAAAAGTTTTGAATTTTCAGAAAAGTTTCACCTAAGGGAAAGTAAACATTTCTCAAATATTTTTGTCCGGACGAAAGTATTACTTTCGCTGCAACTTTATTCTCGACGAAAGTGTGAGATTTCTCTAGATACTTTCGTCATGTCAAAAGTATTAACTTTCGCCAAAAGTTTCGCTTCAATGAACTTTTGTTCGTCAGGAAAAGTTTCGCCTTATTCATTCCAAAAGTTTCGTTCGACGCAAAACCCTAAGTGGAAGTTACTCTTTGATCGATTTAGACGATTTAAGTACTTGTATCAAGTATTAGCCACAAAAACAACCGAATGAGATGGAGAAAACTCGAAAACATACAAAAGAACGATTTGAGGGGGGGTGTGTGTGTGAGTATGACTGATGAAAGTGTGCAAGTGGATGAAAGTTTTCAACAAATGATGTGCATGAACTATATATATTTTTGATAGACAAATGTCGGTTTTAAAAGATGGTTTTCACCTAAACTAGACTACACACGCAAAGGCAGGTGCACCTATCGAGTGGTAATATAGTATTGATAAGAACCGAACGTCAATCTATGGACACAGTTTAACGTCTTAATCCAAGCTTTTAATTTGATTGATTAATTAAGGGAAAATGTTTGTTGTTTGAGTTTTTTTTTGTAAATTCTTTTCTTGAAATGATGATAATTAGTTTTAGATTTTTGGAAGGCTTAATTTAGAAAAAAGTGACAATTTTTGGTGAGATAATCATCTTAGTTTAGAATCCGCCTATTTAGTTATGTCAAAATGAATTATATGGCTCAAAGTTTATAATTATGTTAATGTTCTTTGAAGCGGTCAAGTTAGAATCATATTAAGGTTTTTAACTCCATAATCATGAAGAAAGACATCGATGAAAAAGTTACATGTTGTCCACTTAATGTTAGTTTAATTAGATAAAATAGTGTAATTTCTTAACTTATGAAATCCTAAGACAAAGACATATAATTTTTAAGCTTGAGTCATCAATACTTTGATTAGCAAAACTATTGTCAAAGAAATATCACAACATTGCTCTTAGTTTTTCCAAACCCGATTGGCGGGATTGCATGTATTAGTATTTCCTTTACAATCAAGGTTTTGAAGATTTATTCCTAATTCTTAGCTATAACATTATATCAAAAGATGTCAAGGTTATAAATAAATGTTAATCTCATAAGTTTTCCAACATGATATGATTTCTCATTTATAAACCTTGAGTTGTTCCACAAACACTTAGAAATGCATATCCATCAAGAAACTAGCATAAGATTATCATTACATTGACATAATATTTTAGTCATAATCAAGAGTGCAACATAATTAATTAAGCTTCATCAAACTAAGATGATTGAAAAGATGTTTAGCTCATAATGAGGTTGCACATAACAATAACACAAATGGAATACATGCAAATCATGATAAGTTCAAAGATATAACTAAAGCTTTCAAGAGGATTAGTATGGTGAACTCTCAAGTGGAATTTGGTGGTGAAATGGTTCTTCTCAAGCCTCCAAATGGTTCTCAAAGCCTGGTTCCCATATGTGAATTGAGTGATTTTTTTCTCTTCAAAAGCCAGCCCCTACAAATGAGCCAAAGGGCTGCTTTTATACTGTCTGGGTGATAGGGCACGACCCCGTGCTGGGACCATGTCGTAACCACTTTTGTTATTGTCACATACGTAACGCACATGTACTGGACATGGGGGGCATGCCTAGTGGGACATAGCCCCATGTTGCACCTGGTCGGGAGAGAAAAGTACACCGGTACGATCATAAGTTGACCACGGGGGAATGCCTAGGTAGGCAAGGCCCGTGCTTGGTTGGAAGCTTTTGTCTTTTCTGCTGGGTGGAGGCACGGGGGTGTGCCTAGTGGGGTACGGCCCGTGCTTGTAACACCCATATATTTACCTAGTAATATAAGGGCCAAAAGTGTCAGAATATAAAGTTTAGGGGTTAAACTTTCATTCTCCAAAGTTAGAGGACTAGATTTGAAAATTTTGAAAGTGGAAGGGGTAGCGGACCGCTACCCTAACCCTTAGCGGTCCGGTACGTGCAGGCTAATGAAATGTCTGGGTGATGACACGTGCCCCTATGACTCGCCGGTCGAATTTTGACGCGTGGAAGGGTGGCGGACTGATAGCCGGAGCCATAACGGTCCGCTACGTGGTTGCTAAGCAAAATAGGCCGCCTCAAGGGGTGGCGGACCGCCACACCATTGCTTAGCGGTCCGCTACGGGTCCGATTTCACCCTATAAATAGATAGATCGATTTCAGATCTTAACACACACTCACACCTTCACAAACTCACATTTAAGCTTTCGTAGCCCGATTCCCGAGGTTCCGATCCGCTCTCGAGAGTTCATTTTCTCGCAATTCGTCCGAAAACTGTCGTAGATAGTGCTGAGGTAAGGTTTCTAAACACCTTGAGGTTTCTTCGTGTAAACCTAAGATAGGAATATTGATTATAATAATGTCGGATATGATCTAGGGTTCTGTCGAAGTGTTGATTGTTATATTCAATATAGGAGGAGGTTCTGGTTGAGGTGAGTTCCTCTGAATTGTGCTCTATGAAATGTTTTGTAAATGATTTTGTATCTGAGATCCCAATACTATCCGTGCATATATCCTATAATAAGTACTTATTCTGGCCATGATTGGGGTGGGACCTAGGGACAAGATTGATCATCTTGGTTATATCTGGTCTAAGGGTGACCAGCGCACCCGAAGGGTTCTTGTATATATATATGTTGTAGTCCTAGAATCCAAGGGCGGTTTCGGGTGATGGATTGGAATGGGTGGTTGTAAGACCCATACGGGGCGTTCATCCTTGATCAGGGATACACGTAAATATGATTTTGTTTATGAACTCACCAGCATAAGTTGATCCAAAATGTTTTCAAATGTTTTTGAGCACAGGTGAACCTTAGCTGGTAATTGGCATTCCAGGAGATATATGAATATTGGAAATAGAGATGATTGAGGGCAGGTCCCTGGGTGACCATAAGGCCTGAGTAATTGGCATGATTCTTCGTGAGCTATAAGTCCAGAATTTGATTATGATGTATTTTGCCAGTCATCTCACATTGTGCAAACTTTATGTTATGAAATAAAAGAAGTTATGATGTAAGTCTTCCGCTGTGTGTTTTTCGTAACAACGTCACTGTAACTAGAAGGTGACCTTCAACCGGTATGTAGTTATCTCACGAACGGAATGTTCTGTCTAGGAAAGAGCGGTGTATAAATCTATCCTAGACCCGGCTATCTTACCTGGGAACATATCTGTTGGAGGTACTACTCTGGTATATGACTATCCTGTGTTACGGGAGTGACAGTGCTTGATCTTCTGACTTGTCCAATTTCTTTGTTTTTTCGCCTCTTATTTACTTGGTTGTTCCTTTTAAGATAGGATTTCCCTGAAACTTAAATAAAAGCTAAATGAGCAACAAATTCAATCAGAGTATAAATAAATTGACAATAAACGGGATGCAAATGATGTGAAATATATGAACACATCAAACCTCCCCACACTTGAACGTTGCTTGTCCTCAAGCAATACTTTGAATAAATCACTCCAAATGGCAATTTTAAAATCAACTTTGAATAAACTTTAAGCAAACAAATGATTTTCCTTCTTTGAAGAAGAAACATACGCAAACAAGTGTCAATCAATGGTTTGTTTTACAAAGTTATAGACAACCAAGACTTTAGCACTTACTCACAATGTTCACACACACTCGGCTAAGTATTTGTAGTCATACGTGTAATGATGTATGTATAGAACACTCGATTATCAGTATGAGATGTGGAAAGTCATATGCTTCTTAAGGGATCAAAACTCTAACAATTTATAGGAAACTTTTACATGAATCAAAAGGTCTTTTGGGTTGTGGTTTGGCTAAAGGTGATGGAAGGATTATTTTGAAAGGTGGCTTGGTACTCAGAACTTTGGCTTATTTGACTAGAAAGGAAAACTAAACTTAACACTAGAAATCCCTCTACAATACTCAGGCTAGTATGGGTGATACTAACTCGAGGACTCGTTTTGGTCAGATTGTCAAGACCGAATCTCATTTTTAGAAACCTTAATTCCTCGTTAACTTGGAGGTACACATAGCTATCCTTCCTAAGGGTTCCATCGGCTTGAGCCTAATACCACCCAATCTGATCAACTATGTATACTCATACTGGGAGGTTGTTTGGTTTTTACTACAATTTCCACCATGAGACCAATTTCCACACTTAAAACATCTTTCGTATCTTTTCGACCTTCTTTTCATGGCGCCTTTTGAAGTTCCACAAAATGGCGGGTTTTGTTCCATTTTTCGCCAATTCTTTCTTGATTCAAACATCAAAACTAAAAGGTGTTCTCGAATTTTCGGAGGAAGTCCCGACTTTAGAAAGTGAAGATATGAAAGTAGGTTGAAATCAAAGGGATGCATTTTTTTTACTAAACTAACACAAAGTCCTTAGCATGGGTTGATGGGTGTTAAATGAGTTCAATGTGGCTAAGTAGGTATGTTTGGTTGATAATGGTTGTTCGGGTAATAAGGTGGGTGTCCTAGTTGCCTAAATAATTTTCATGCAATAATTTCCTTTGTGGTTTTGTCTCGTATGCCCAAAACAAGTTCTAATTTGCATAAAAACATATGATAACCTCAATGATCCGATGGAAATAGAAGCATAAATGTTGTGAATTAAAGTTGTAAAGGCTCAAATTATTCTCATGGAAACGGATGGATTAGTGTAAAAGTGTAAAATCAATGCATGTCTATTATTTAAATGTAACTTGCCATGCTTTGGAATTGTTTGTCATTTTACTCGTTGGTTTGTTCAAAACCTGTGTTTGAAAAATGCATTTCTTTCTTTCAGTCTTACAAAATTTTTGAGGTGCTTTGGTGTCAGAGAAATTTAATGGACTTCTTTTGAATATTATATGATCAAAGTTCAAGTGCTAATCATGGTGTAACCCCCCCTACACTTGAAGTTTACATTGTCCTTAATGTACATGATATATAAAGCATATGAGAGGTAAGGGAACAAAAGAACTCCCTTGAAAGATGGTGTATCCAAAGTTTGTGATCGGTACTCACAGTGGCCTGAAAAACATGAATCCATTATGGTCACACAAATTTATTAGTACAAAACTAAAAGTTCAGAAAATTAAATCCTATAAACAAAAGTAGATAGTTTAAAAGCGCATGGAATAGCCAGTGTCGGATAATACTAATACAAAGATAAAAACATAGCCGAAAAACACAGATCCGTTTGTGTTAAAAATGGTGCTTTGATGAGACTTTCACCCATCACCCCGATCTAGTCGAGGTTCTCCTCTCCCCAATTCCTGTTCATCCTTCGCCTAGTGTAGGCGACATCTTCCCCGATTAGATCAATCCTGTCAGATAAGTTGGTAATACGCCCCGAGTTGGATTCACAAATCTCAAAAGAACGACGGGCGTAAGTGCTAACAGTCTAAATAGACTCATAAAGATCCAACATGGATGGAAATTAAGCGTCTTGGGAAGATGAAGTTCCCGTTTCATAACGCGGATTGTGCAGCTGATTAGGTGAGTTCTGAATGTCTAGATCCATGATGACCTGATCTGGATCCTCGGTATGCCCCTTTGAGTCCTGAAAGCGCGCCTAACCATCGGGTAAATAGGTGACCATACTCATGATAGCATAGATATTTAAATCCAAAAATCCTGGAGAGCGTTCAAAAGTTCCATTTAGTGGCTCACTGTAGTACTCGTAAAGATTCGCAATCCAACCACCTCCGAATAGCAGTATGCTTTCCCCAGCCCCTGCATTGGAAGCGAAGAGACGGAAAAAGAGGTATGAGATGTTGCAAGGCTGGCGCTTAACTAAGCAATAGAGTATCCATAGGTACCTAAGATTGACCACCCCTCCACTTTGACCACGTTGTGTTACTGAGTGGCTAAGGGTCCTTCAGTTTGCTACTTTTGGTTCGGCTTGCATTGTAGCCTCTGGTGCCCACTTCGTGCCAGAAAGATGTTCGAACGTTCCCCCAGAAAGATGTTCGAACGTGAGTGGATACTGAAAAATCCGGCTCGTAAATCTCCTCCTCGGTGTAAATCCCGAGTGCAATTCCAAATTAAGAAATTGAGGTGTTGTGCTAGGTGCCGCCTATACGGAATCTCCTCCCGAAAGTCGAGATCCGAAGTGCGAAAATTAAGCGATGCCATGAACTCCAAGGTGTATTCTATGATGGATTCGCGATTGTTCTCTAATACTCGTCGCCACGGAGGGGTGACTATGTTGGTGAAACATGTTCTTTGCCTGACAGTGTTTAAGGTGTCGTAGCACACCATGAGATGTGACTCTTCCCCTCGTCGCCTAAGCTTTCGTAGGCGTTGGCGGCACCAACCCTCATTTTCGCCATCAAATACAAGGCATGAATGAATCATGATCCTGAGAGAGTATTACACATATGAGCTGAATCAAATAACATCAGTTAAACAGGTTTCATATTTTGAACAGAAAGTCAGGCACAGGGCGTGCTTAACCAAGCACGGATCGTGCTTGACTAGAGAACCTGATGGTGTAGATCCGGACTTTGGCAGACCTGAAGGGGGTTCAGGCATGGGGCGTGCCTAGGTGGGCACGGGCCGTGGTGCACTGATGAGAAGGAATCTGATATTCGAACTCGTGCATTAGTCTGGTTTTTGCAAAACCTTGGTTTTCTGTTTTTACGATTGTTACAGATTTTTACAAATAATCAACAAAAATCTAGGTTAAAGAACTAATTTATGAACAAATGGGTCAACCCGGGTGAAAAACCCAAATCAAACCCAAAAATTACAAGGTTATTTGAAAACCTAAGAGATAAAACCCTAAAAATTAAAGAAACTTGACTCAAGAAGGGGCAAAATCTGGTTTGGAACAAGAATCACCCCAAAAATTGAAATAAAAACCCTAATTTCTTGCAATTGAATGATCTAAACATACCTTGGTGGAAGTTTGAGAGAAATCTTGATAAAAATGGTGGATTGTGGAGTTTGGTGGCCAAAACCGAGATGAGTCGGGTGTTATTATTATGGTGGAATGAAGTTAAAAGTTTGGTATTTTTAAGAAAGAGAAAAAGCTGCTGAAACTGTCAAGCACGGGGGCGTGCCTCATTATACTGTTTGAAATAATTTTTATTTTTTTTGCATGGCCACTAAAATTTCAAATCCACCACCTCAAGATTAGTTTAGTCATTCAAGGTTAGAGAAGATGAAAATCACAACACAAGGAAGTTTCATTTGATTATAAATTAAAATACACGCTGGGAGCCTCATAAGGCAAAACGAGACTCTTAAATACATCTTCCCAACACCTAAGCATTTTACATATAACCTCTGAACATCTCATGCGGGACCATGGGCATCGGGTATTGGGAAGTGCGGTTGCAGAGGTCGGCAAATTTCAGGTTGAGCGTGATGAGCTCTTCCTTCATTCTACAGCGCACTCGCAAAGCTGGAGCAGGCGTGATGTCGTCCAGACGGTCTATAAAATAAACTACTAAAATTAACCTAGACTCCTAAGTAATAAAAGGAATACCCTCTAACTAAACCACACTGACAGGCAAGTGGACCTATCGAGTGTAGCACAGCTTAATGGTAAACCAGATTATCGAACCCTAGAGACACTATGTTACAAACTAGACTCTGACTCGGACTTAAGATTTATTTGGTTGAGGGGTTTAACTACACTACTGATTATAACTATTAATGCAATAAACTAAGGTCGAATCAAGCTACCAAGACAAGAACAAAGGTGAAATCAGGATATGGGAAGAATACTACCTAGGTCGGAATGCTACTTGCAAAGAACAACTTCTACCGGTTCTGGAACTAAGATGGATCTGGGTTTCTAAGGATAACTGCTAAAGACAACATAGTGGATCCCTAATCACTCTCAGGGTGTCACCAACTAAGCTACCTAAAGTGTACTAAACTTACAAGATGGTTGGATCACCTCTCTGGTATTTCCAACTATGACAAAGTACCCTAATGAACGGATTACCTCTCAGTCTCACCGCCCATCATACATTCAAGGAATACACGGGGTAATCCTAGAATAACAACTATGCTTCAAACTAGCAACAATCACTAGACACCAAAACCAACTTCCTCTAAGACAGTTGACACTCGGATTACTAATGACGAAGACTAACCGACTAATTCTCACCTCTCGGGTATTGAACTAGGACACACATTCACTTCTAATCAGCAATCAATCACAACTCCCATGGTCACTACGTCTAGCAAACCACCAAAATCACAAACCCTCAGATCTATGACCTAGATATGCTAATCAAAATGGCAGACAACCACAATCAACGCAAGGAATCAAAATCAATCACATAATCAGAATTAAAGCATGCTTATACATCACAATTATCATACTAGGATCGGTACACAATCATAAATCCATAAAACGAAACCAAAAAGAGTAAAAACTGAAACTTTAACAAGTTTTCTTCATGTGACCTAGGCAGTATTAAAGATTTAGCCAACATACATTCTTAGAACATTCAAGACAGAAGTAAAAGACATCGTATTGGTTTCAATCAAACAAAATAGAAACAAACGAAAGAGAATTGAAACCCGGAGAAGCTATCTCTAACCACCACGGATCCAAAAGCTCCAAACTTTGACTTCAATTCATTTCCAAACCCTTAGAATCGCCTATCCTAATGCTCCAGACGGCAAGAAATCGAACTCTCTCTGATTATTGAATTACAATTCTATTAAAATCAATTTTAGGGTTTCTTTACGGAAATCAGGCCCTTTGCGTACCGCGAGAGAAGTTGGCCAGTCTCTCGTGTACCGCGAGGGACAATTTAGTCGCGCTGGTTTCTGAATTCCCTCGCGTACCGCGAGGGAAATCCTTCTGGTTTTCGCGTACTGTGAGAGACTGGATTTTCAGATTTTTCACTTTTGATCCTCGGACTTTATTCTCGTGCTCGGTTTCTTCGAGTTCTCACTTGTAATTTCCACGAACACCTGTAAACATAACAACGATTCAATACGAACCACAAATGACTCAAAAAGAATACAAAACTATATAAAAACGACTCGAAACATGGTGGAAATACATGTGTGTTTTGCAACACATCAAACATCCTCACACTTAACCTTTTTTCATCCTCGAAAAAGTCTGCAATGAAATCATAACTGAGATCCAACTTAAATAATCAATTACCAATTAGTTAAATATACTCACACGTTAAAAAACAATAATCAATATTTCTGTGCAATTAAACCCAAACACCAATTATCTAGCCCCCGTAATGTGTTCTAATTCCATTTTATACAACAATAATCAATCTATGTGACTCACTCTTAGAAGCTACATCTCTACCTAATCCCGTGTCATGGTTATGTTTAGGCATGGGTTAAACAATATAGATTTTCCCACCACGTTAAACTAAGATTTATAGATTTTTAGAAATCAATGGAATATGGAATGAATGGATGGAACTGAGCTTTAATTAAAGCATAAGAATTTTCTTCTAGGGGTGTCTCAACCAAGTCACTATCCCGGAAGCTAACACATAGACTAGATTCTCCAAGTCGCCATCCCAGAGGGAAACACATAAGCAAGACTCAGTTTTCAAATTAATTAAGCTCGTAATTATGGAAATTATGGATTTATGGAATTAGCGCCACCGAAACTCGGATTTATTCTCATAAAAAGAGAGTGGTGTGCCATGAAAGTTTTCAAAAACCTCTAAATATTAACTTAACGTGGTACCTATCACCATATATTGACTGTTTCAGTATTACCATTACCTAAAGATGAGTACTCACAAGATTTCATGATTTTATTACGTGATTAATCCTAAGTAACACTCACAGGCTATTTAAGCTATTCAAGTCGCCTGGGTCTACCAAAACATCACTAATTAGACGCGTTTTCAATTATTTAAATCATTTAAACTCAACAAGTAGATCCAGTTGTACTATCATTTTCCATTTATTATGCAAAAACTTATACTTTCAAAGGACATTTTTCAAACTTTTCAATTTTTTTTGTATTTTTGTAAAAGACACAACTAAGACACTCACATCCCTATACTTGAAAGACACATTGTCCTCAATGTGAAGCAAGACACAACTCAAAAAAATGCAAAAATAAACAGAAAGCGACTTTGCTGGTAATGTATAAACACTTAAATGTGCAGCTTCGTTCTTCCTCGTGTGCACCGTATAGTATTTCGGTCGCGGTTGCACACACTGCCGGGTTGCCTTTACAAAGTGATAGAAGCATTCATCCCGCCCGAACGGAGATTGAGTACAGACAAGACGAATAATACCTGAAAATAAACCTCACAACAAACCCGCAACATTAAACTGACTCAAATAAAAGACTCACTGACTCAAACTGACTCTGGATATATATATGCAATGACACGTACCCGACGGGTGGCAAACACATAGACATGAATGACACAACAAGGTGGATCATCGGATCAAAATGGTTCCCGAGTTTCCCATGGTCGTGGTGATCGGTGAATGAAATGATATGGTGATGATGGTAATGGATGGATGATATGGTACACTCGATATTTGATGTGGGGATGATGGTAATTGATGGATGAATTATGAGTGATATATGATGGATAGCAGGAATGGTAGTGGATGGTAATGATGTGGATGTGGATGGTGGTGGTGGTGGATGTTGAAGACCATGGGAAAACAAGGACAAAAGGGCAATTCAGGGCCCCCTCGCGTACCGCGAGAAAGCACATCTCATCCCTCGCATACCACGAGGGACTTAATCACAACCCGGATGAGACCTTTGTCTCTCGTGTACCACGAGAAACTCGGCCACCTTCTTCACGTACCGCGAGGGGCACTTGTTCACAGAAAGTTAAGAAAAAATTTTAGTTTTATACTTAGAATATTTTTTACCCCTGAAATTTTTTCTTCATCCAATTTTTCCAAAACCCGTTCCAATGATAAAAACCAATGTAAAACATACCTGGAACTTCGTTCCCGATGATTTTTCTCACCGAATCAAGCGTGAATCCCTACAAAACACGACACACACAAAACACAATATCGAAAAAACACAGAAAATGAAACTGCCACGGACCACGTAGACATACAAACTCTACATCCCAGGCATTTGCCCGAGAATCAAACAAGGCTATCAGGAGGCTTCTCCTTGATCCTAACTGGGACCGCTTGCATCCTACGTGGATTCCTGGTCCTCCATATCACCAACAAACATATATCACCTTCAAGCATAGAAACTTCAACACATGTAACAATTAGGTCTTTCCACCATAGCTTAAACCTACCAGGTCCGAAGATAACACTATTCAAATATCCTAGCAAGTTGTCACCCTTAAACATCCCCACACTTGGGGTTTGAATTCTCCCTAAACCAGATGAATCTTTCAGGTTACGGGTTCTCTTACGGGGTGGCCTAGACCTAGGGTGGTTGGAACTAGGGGTTGACTCAACTGCTCTCCCTTCGGCACAAATAACAGGTAGAGGTTTAGGAATAGGTATTTCTAAAGGGATAACCTCTACTCTCTCAACCAAACCACCATGATCCTCTAGACTCTCCACCAAGGGTGTATCACAGATTATCGACCTTACTTGTGCTAAAACATCATTCAAACTACAACCATCATTGTCAGCACTTAGGAACGAGGAACCTACCAGTTTCTTTTCAAACTCCTCCAACCAATTCGGAGGCAACTCTATCATCTCTCTTGCATCTCCATCAACAATATCCGCTAGCGGATTGGAGTCCCAATAATCGTCTATGGAGGTATCAACCATGCACACGGAGTGGCTATGCTCGCCAAAATCCTCCACCAACGTAGTGGCATCGAATACGACCGACTCATCCCCCACATGAAGTGTGAGTTTCCCGTCAAAGACATCAATCACTGCCTTAGCGGTGCACAAAAATGGGCGCCCGATGATGAGTGGGACTCCATTATCCACCTCCATGTCTAAGATGATTAAATCCACGGGGAAAACAGACTTGCCCACTTTCACTAGAAGATTCTACACAATTCCCCGTGGATACTTTACTAAGCAGTCAGCCAAGGAAATGCTCATGCGCATCGGCTGTGGTTCGCCTAGGTCTAGCTGCTTATATAAGGAATAAGGCATTAGATTTATGCTAGCACCTAAATCAGCCAACGCGTGGTGCAAGGGAAAACTGCCTAGGAGACACGAAATCGTGAAACGACCTGAATCTTCCAGTTTCTCTGGCAGCTTGTTCTGCACCACCGCAGAACATTGCTCACTAAGTGAGACTTTAGAGACCTCCTCGAGCTTCTTCTTGTTGGAAAGAAGATCATTAAGGAACTTGCCCTACTTTGGCATTTGCTGGAGGGTCTCTATCAGTGGAAGATTGACCTTTAGTTGTTTAAACAAGTCAAGGAAGTGATTGTGTTCCCTAGCTTTCTTTAATGGAAGCAAACGTGCTGGATAGGTGGGAAAGCAGCTGTGTCTGAGTCAGCATCTCTTTGATCGAATTCGTGTCGACACTGCTTCCCGAGCTAGCTCCTGTATCTCCTCCTCCCTATTGCTGCTGAAACTGCTGGCGACCATTAAACCCTGGTGGGTTCTGTCTAGATCTCCATCTCGAGCCAAATGAATTCTGATTGTTATACCCTTGGTTCTGGTACTGGTTGCCAGCATAGCTCACCTACTCTTGATTATTCACTGGGCAATCACGGATGTCGTGGCCTCCCCTGCACACTTGACATCGCTCAGCACTGAGCTTCAACTCCTTGATTTCATTAGCCATAGAGGCGAGCGCAGCAGCCACGCTAGAATCAGGAGTGACCTGATGCACACCTTTAGGAGATATGGTGGATGATCTAGTACTAGGAATGGAAGTCCTAGAAGATGGGTACTGCTGTTCGGCTTGAGCGAAGCTATCGGACATCTCCTCATACTCAGCAGGCTCAAACTTTTCCATGATGTGGCCTTTCGCAGCTGTATTGAACATTTGCTGCTTCTTGAAGGTGAGGCCATTATAAAACTTCTCCACTATCGCACAGTCAGAAATACCATGCTGGGGACATCGGCTCAACAGCACATTGAACCGCTCCCAGTCCATGTGATAGGGCTCGTCAGGATCCATCCAGAAGGAGTGGATTTGATCCCTAAGGTGAGCGGCCCTGGAAGGTGGATAGTACTTTTTAAATAACTTGGCTTCGAGATCCTCCCAATTAGTGATCGAGTTGTCTGGAAGATTATCGAGCCAAGTAGAAGCACGCCCAGAGAGCGAGAATTGGAAGAGACGCAAGTAGATTGTGTCCTTAGATACACCCGTGATGTTGAAGGTATCACATATGCGCGCAAAGCGGGACACATGTCCGGGTGCATCCTCATCCTCAAGGCCATGGAACTGAGTAGCATGAGTGATCGTACTCATGACATGTGATGGGATTTGCCAAGAATTAACATTAGGAATGGCGAGGCGAGTGATCGAAGATCTCGCGCCCGTGACCCCATCACTTGCCCTCTGGTGTACAGTACGTCTCACTGGTGGATCAGCGTCGCCCATGGTAGGAAATGGAATGGGGATGGTAGAACGTACCTAGGTTTTGCACAACTCTTTCAAATGCTCCCGGAAGTTGCGGGTGCGTTCGTGAAGCTCTCGCTCGGGCTCTCGGAAAGCTGAATAAGGAGGTGATCCCTGGGAGCGAATATGGTGCATAAACATAATGAATCAAGATAAGAAGAAACAAAAGACTCAAAGACAGAAAGACTCGATTCTAAGTTAGACACGCAAGTAACACAGAAGACAGGTACACATAATAGACTCAGAGAAAACAAATAAACCAAAAATCAAATATAAAACTAATCAAAGCTAATAATGCTATTGCCAAGTGTCCCAGACAACGGCGCCAAAAACTTGATGTCGTTCAGACGGTCTATAATATAAAATACTAAACCTAACCTAGACTCCTAAGTAATAAAAGGAATACCCTCTAACTAAACCGCACTGACAGGCAAGTGGACCTATCGAGTGTAGCACAACTTAATGGAAAACCGGATTATCGAACCCTAGAGACACTATGTAATAAACTAGTCTCTGACTCGGACTTAAGTTTGATTTGGTTGGGAGGTTTAACTACACTACTGATTATAACTACAAATGCAATAAACTAAAGTCGAATCAAGCTACCAAGTCAAGAACAAAGGTGAAATCAGGATATGGGAAGAATACTACCTAGGTCGGAATCCTACTTGTAAAGAACAACTTCTACAGGTTCTGGAACTAAGATGGATCTGGGTTTCTAAGGATAACTGCTAAAGACAACCTAGTGGATCCCTAATCACTCTCAGGGTGTTACCAACTAAGCTACCTAAAGTGTACTAAACTTACAAGATGGTTGGATCACCTCTCGGGTATTTCCAACTATGACAAAGTACCCTAATGAATGGATTACCTCTCAGTCTCACCGCCTACCATACATTCAAGGAATACACGAGGTAATCCTAGAATAACAACTATGATTCAGACTAGCGACAATCACTAGACACCTAAACCAACTTCCTCTCAGACAGTTGACACTTGGATTTCTAATGACGAAGACTAACCGACTAATTCTCACCTCTCGGGTATTGAACTAGGACACACATTCACTTCTAATCAGCAATCAATCACAACTCCTATGGTCACTACATCTAGCAAACCACCGAAATCACAAACCCTAAGATCTATGACCTAGATATGCTAATCAAAATGGCAGACAACCACAATCAACGCAAGGAATCAAAATCAATCACACAATCAGAATTAAAGCATTCTTATACATCACAATTATCATACTAGGATCGTTACATAATCATAAATCCATAAAACGAAACAAAAACCAGTAAAAACTGAAACTTTAACAAGTATTCATCATGTGACCTAGGCAGAATTAAAGATTTAGCCAACACACATGCTTAGAACATTCAAGAAATAAGTAACAGACATAGTATTGGTTTCAATCAAACAAAATAGAAACAAACGAAAGAGAATTGAAACCCGGAGAAGCTATCTCTAACCACCACGGATCCAAAAGCTCCAAACTTTGACTTCAATTCGCTTCCAAACCCTCAGAATCGCCTATCCTTATGCTCCAGATGGCAAGAAATCGAACTCTCTGTGATTATTGCATTACAATTCTATTAAAAATCGATTTTAGGGTTTCTTTACGGAAATCAGACCCTTCGCGTACCGCGAGGGAAATCCTTCTGGTCTTCGCGTACCGCGAGAGACTGGATTTTCAAATATTTCACTTTTGATCCTCGGACTTTATTCTCGTGCTCGGTTTCTTCTGGTTCTCACTTGTAATTTCCACGAGCACCTGTAAACATAACAACGATTCAATACGAACCACAAATGACTCAAAACGAATACAAAACTATATAAAAACGACTCAAAACATGGTGGAAATACATGTGTGCTTTGCAACACATCAAGGCGCCTCTCCACTAGCATGTTCATCTCGGTCAGCTCCATAATGAAGTCTTTTACCTTGAGGACAACGTCCATGGTTGATGGCTCACGAGTCTCGGTCCTTAGCTTCTTCACAGGTTCCATTCTGACCTACTTTCCCTGGAAGACATCTTCATTTTTGGTTGTTGATGAACCAAAACAAATAATTCAATTTATAGGGAAGTCAGAGGGTGAAGCACGTGGCGTGCTTCACCTACCAGGCTCAAATTTGTACAAATTTTAAAAGCAAAGTTATTTACAAGGTACCAATGTTTAAATGTGGGTCTTTGGCTAGACCTTCCCCATTTTTAGTTGCCTTTGGGGTGGAGGTTGATGACCTCCGATATTGTTTCTAGCTGCTCCTGAATATAAATCTTCAAACGATGACCGTTCACCTTGAAATTTCTCCCGTGTTCGTGTTCAACTTCAATTTCTTCGTACGAGGATACTTCTTTTACGGTGTATGGTCCGGACCAATGGGATTTTAATTTCCCAGGGAATAAACGAAGGCGGGAATTGTAAAGTAAGACACGATCTTCGGTCCGGAATTGTTTATGCTCTTTTAGATGGTAGTTGTGTAACCTCTTCATTTTGTCCTTGTAGAGCTTGGATTTTTCATAAGCTTGACAACGTAGTTCCTCGAGCTCGTAGATCAGAACGAATCTATTTTGTCTAGCTCGTGTCAGATCAAGATTAGCGGTTTTCAATGCCCAGTACGCTTTGTGTTCTAGTTCGACGGGAAGATGACAAACTTTTCCATAAACCAATTTGAATGGAGTGGTCCCAATGGGTGTTTTGTAAGCCGTGCAAAACGCCCATGGTTTTTTCAAGAATTCTTTTGATACCTCGATTTGTCACCTCCACTTGTCCACTTGTTTACGGGTGATATTGTGTAGCAAACCAGTGATGAACGTCGTAATGAGATAAAGCTTTTTCTAGCTGGGCGTTACAGAAATGCGTTTCCCAGTCACTGATGAGTGCTTTTGGTGCGCCAAATTGTGCGAATAGAGTTTTCAGGAATTTAACTACTGTCCTGGCATCATTAGTGGGCAGTGTTTGAGCTTCAACCCATTTTGAAACATAATCAACCGCTACAAGAATGTACCGGTTCCCAAAGGATACAGGGAATGGCCCCATAAATTCAATTTCCCAAGCGTCAAAGACTTCATAGACTTGGATAGGTCTTTGAGGCATCTCATTTCTTGAGGAGATGTTACTCGCCCTTTGACAAGCGTCACATGACTGCACCATGGCGTAAGCATCCTTAAATATTGTGGGCCAGAAAAATCCCGAGTCGAATACCTTTTTAGCGGTTAAGGTAACTCCATGGTGCCCTCCGGTCGGTCCTTCATGACAATGCTTCAAAATCTGTTGTGATTCTTCTCCGAACACACATATTCGGACGAGTTGGTCGGCTCTGACCCTGAAAAGGAATGGATCTTCCCAGAAATAGTGCTTGACATCTGTGAGGAATTTCTTTTTCTGGTGATAGGTCAACCCTTTCAAGATGACCCCACTCGCAAGATAGTTTGTGAAATCTGCGAACTAGGGATGTTGTTCACAGATTGTATCTATCCTCATCAGGAATTCATGTGGGAAGTTATCATTGATGTCAACCTTCATGTTTTCTGCTAAGGTCTGACATTCAAGACGTGAGAGATGGTCTGTTACAACGTTCTCTGCTCCCCTCTTGTCACAGATCTCAATGTCGAATTCTTGTAACAGAAGTATCCACCTGATCAATCTGGGTTTTGCATGTTGTTTACTGAACAAATAACGCAGTGATACATGATCCGTGTAAACGATGGTTTTCGAAAGAAGGAGATATGAACGAAAATTTTCAAATGCGAAAACTACTTCTAAGAATTCTTTCTCAGTGGTGATGTAGTATTCTTGGTCATCGTTCAACGTTTTGCTTGCATAGTAGATTGGATGGAAATGTTTTTCCTTCCACTGTCCCAGGACGGCTCCTACTACCAAATCGCTCGCATCGCATATTAATTCAAATGGCAAAGTCCAGTCGAGAGCTGCCATGATGGGAGCATTGACAAGCTTTTCTTTGAGAAGTTCAAATGCTTTAAAGCACTTATCAGAGAATACAAAGGCAACATATTTTTCTAAGAGTTGGCTCATAGGGCGTGCTATTTTTGAAAAGTATTTGATAAACCAACGGTAAAAGTCGGCATGCCCTAGAAAACTCCTGATTGAATTCACGGAAGTATGAGATGGAAGTTTTGAGATGGTGTCTATTTTAGATTGATCGAATTCTAATCCTTCTTGCGAAATTTTGTGCCCTAACACTATGTCTTCTGTCACCATGAAGAAACATTTTTCCCAATTAAGAACATGGTTGGCATCTTCACATCTTGTCAACATTTTCTCTAGATTATTGATGTGTCGTGATAAGTATATAAAAATATAAGTAAATATATTTTTAGGATGGTTTCACAAGATCATGTTTTAAATTTATAAATTGATAATTACGTTAACTTAAAACACACACAATAGGCAAGTGTACCTATCACAACGTAATATAGTTTAGGTAAGAACCAAGTATCGAACCAAGTATCGAACCAATGGACACGGTCGAGTTCCAGTACTAAACCTTTGTTATCGTTCAGCCGGATTAATTAGTGAGTTGGTTTTGTGTGCTTGTGAAGCAGAAAAGTAAATAACGGTAAAGTAAATAACATAAAAGTAAAAACGTTCGTGAAGAGTGTAACAAAAAAGTAAATAGCAGAATAGTAAATAGCAGAAAAGTAAATAAGGCGAAAATGATCAGATTACGGAATGTATTGCTTGGGGATTCGAATAAGTTTGGTACATGATAATGTTAAGTTGACTAATTCAGTGGTATAACTACTACAGACATGTGACCCGGGTCATCGCTAGAGCCTCATCCTCACTACATTTGATTTGCAAATTATAATCTTTAAAAGTGGTAGTGCCTCCCGTTAGGGACATCATTTATCCTCAACCCATCGAATGGTCATCTTCGGGTTGGTTTAAGATATCGGACTCAAAATGCTTTATATTAAAGTTAAATATGTGATTATATTTTGCTCACCGGGAGGCAGTGTAACAATGGGACCAAGTATAAAGACGTACCATTCCCAACATGAGTTCACCAATTCTTGGTCGCATAATAATCTCGTATAAAGACGTACAATCTTAGAAGTATAGACAAAGACTTGGCTTATCAATAAAGATATACGAGTTTCAAAGGAAGCTTAATTAAAAAGGGTTTTATGATCTTACTTTTTAAAATCAAGAGACTCACAAATATAAAGACGGATTTAGACAATAATAAAAGCCCATCAAAAGAAGGTTTTTAAGAGCGAATTAGTTAAAGACATAAACATACCACTTCAGTAATAGGTTAAACATTCAGATGCACCAAACATCATCTTCACCCTAGCAATACAAAGAAGTTTTAGCCACAAATGGCCATAATGACTAGCGTAATGATGAGTTTCGTAGGATCCCCTATTGTGGAACAAGGATGAAGAGCCCTCTACTCTCTACTCTAACTACGAGAATGCTCTCTTCTTGAGTGTTCTTTTGGTCTTGATTGGTGTTTCTAGGATAATACCAAGGTGATTGGGGAATTAGTGAGTGATAACAATCTTCTAAGACCCTTTTTTTAGCTCACCAAGGCATGCTAAACAATGAAACATCGGATGTTATTTACAGGAGAGTATGGAAGATGCTAGAAGCTGATCTAAGGAGGGCGCGGGCATGCCCTATTTGGGTGCGGGCGCGCCTGATACAAGAGGGGGCGCGGGCACGCCCATAGCTGGCAGAATCTTACTTTTCCTTCTTACTAGGAGCCTACTTTTTGTTAATTTATTTGACTCTTCTAGAAGGCTCCATGGGCTAAAAAGGATCATGGATTATCCATAGATAGTACCCATGGGTACTTGGGCTATCCATGGGTCTTGGATAGGTGTAAGAGTGCTCCAATTGAACAACAAGTGGGAAATTAAGGATCAACTCCTAAAGAGGTTTCCAACTGAACAACAAGTGTTTCGTCATTGTTGCAAGGAATATGTGTCAACATTTTCATTTGTTTGTTGGTGATTACATCCTCCTGTGCTTTCATATTTAGGATTCCACCAGTTCTTCTTTAGATCTTCGCTCTTCTGGCTCTTTCGATTGTATAGCTTCAAGCTTCTCAGAGAAGTCACGAAGTGATTGTAAATTCGCAGGAGCCCTTTCTTCTGAATCATTCGGTCTCACCTCCTACTGATCCATACTTGTAACAAATGACAAAAAAGTTGTTGTTCAGTTGGAGAGCTCTTTAGGAGTTGATCCTTAATTTCCTACTTGTTGTTCAGTTGGAGCACTCTTACACCTATCCAAGACCCATGGATAGCCTAAGTACCCATGGGCACTATCCATGGATGATCCATGATCCTTTTTAACCCATGGAGCCTTCTAGAAGAGTCAAAGAAAGTAAAAAAACGTAGGCTCCAAGTAAGAATGAAGAAAAAGATTCTTCCAGCTATGGGCGTGCCCACACCCAAATAGGGCGCGCTCGCGCCCCCTCTTGCACCAGCCGCGCCCGAACCCAAATAGGGCGTGTCCGCGCCCCCCTCAGATCAGCTTCTTGCATCTTCCATACTCTCCTATAAATACCATCTGATGTTTCATTGTTTAGCATGCCTTGGTGAGCCAAAAGGGGTCTTAGAAGATTGTTATCACTCTCTAATTCCCCAATCACCTTGGTATCATCCTAGAAACACCAATCAAGACCAAAAGAAGACTCAAGAAGAGAGCATTCCCATAGTTAGAGTAGAGAGTAGAGGGGCTCTTCCTCCTTGTTCCACAATAAGGGAGCCTACGAAACTCATCATTACGCTAGCCGTTATGGCCATTCGTGGCTAAAACTTCTTTGTATTGCTAGGGTGAAGATGATGTTTGGGGCATGTTAATGTTTAACCTATTAATGAAGTGGTATGTTTATGTCTTTAACTATTTCGCTCTTAAAAACCATTGATGTGTTAGTATTTACACATATTTTTGGCACAAAACTTCGCTCATTTAACGATCAATTCTTGGTTATATTCAACGTTTAGACACTTATTTGCTTCATTTCCTATTTTGTAGGTTTTTGTGAAGCTTGGTGAACAAACAAGAAGATTCCAGGATAAAAAGTGAAGTTTTAGGGTTTCTGTGATGGAGGCACGGTCGTGCCCCCTACTTGGCACGGTCGTGCCAAGCTTGCAAACCCCAGGCACGGTCGCGCCCACTTCTTGCACGACCGTGCCAAGCCAAAATCCAAGGCACAACCGTGCCTTGGCCCCGCACGGTCGCGTGTCACCTCGTGAGTCTGAACAGCCGTACGTCCTCGATCAGTGGTACCCAATGGAAGCTCCGGATCGGTCAACCCTCTATCACACGGTCATGTCAAGACCTAGTCATGACCGCGCCTTTGTACCAGGCACGTCTCTCTTGGCACAGTTGTGCCTCCTCTTTTCTATTTAAACAGAACTTAAACTCTCATCTAGAAATTTTTTAGCAACCAGAGAGAAACCCACTGTTCCAGCTCGTACTACCCATGTTCCATCCACATTTCAAGCTTCTTGGAGAGGGTATAACATCAAGAGGATCACCATACATCAACAACAACATTTAGGCTTGGGGGAGTGGTTTGATTCTTGTTTTCATATCATGTTTCTCACTATTTTTCCCTGCTTATTTGTAATTTTGGTGCTCACGATGAGCTAAAACTCTTGTTCACTTTGGTTTAGATGAAGTTTAGATACATTTGACAACATTCATGGATTATTGGCAATTATTATGTTAATGTTATGACAACCAATAGATTATTCTTTGATGAAATTATATATTCGAGTATTTTAAGTTGTTTACAAGACTTCTATTTGTGTATGCCATATTATGTTGAAAAACTTGTGGTTTATGCTTCTATTTATGGGTTGGTGTATGTATTTATACTAGCTTATGGCATTTGACTAAGAATGGTGAATGAAGTCTTGTTTATGAATCATTATATTTGTATGTGTATCCCTATGCTTATGTTTGGAAAGACATTCTGTTTGTTATGATGTTTCATGCTTAGTTTTATGTTTATCTAGGAATTGTTGACGCATTCTCCTAATTTATATAACCTTTGTATGAACATTGTATGTTGAAGAAATGCATATTATTGTCTAATTTAATCAACTTGAGGTGGGTAGTGTGTTGTTAATATTATCTTTCCAACTAGTTATTGGATTAGTGTACCTTAATCGAAAGCTAGTTCAATCTTTATAAACATTGACGTGATTGTTAAACACGTGAGCTTCATTGTATGAATTTAGGTGGTTGGTTTGTATAATTCATGCTAGCTTTCCGAATGGTCATTTGATTAGATATCTTTGACGAGAATTTAGTCAATTTATGTTTCGTGTATTTGCTATGCTTCTATGATTGTATTAAATTTATTCTAGATGGATTCGACACCGAAGTGATATTTTCTCCTAGATTGTTTGACTTGTGATCTTAGCTTAGTTTATATATTTTCATGCTAGTTAAGTAAAACAAACTCTTCAAAATATCTTTTCACCATCACTTGATTGAATCTTAGTTCCGGTCTATTATTGCATTCCACCGTGCCCACGGAGTGATATCCGGTTATTACCTTTACATATTGCTATCCGACGGGTACACTGCCCGGTGTATGTGTGATTAGTCTTTGGTGAAAACCCTTTTTAAAACTAATTGTGTAAAAATATTTATTAAAATATATATATATATATAGTTTACACACATCAAGTTTTTGGCGCCGTTGCCGGGGATACGGTTTTTGCGAGAACGATTGGAATTAATTTTTAGTAATTTAGTATATATATTTTTTGTGCATATCGTGTTTTCTTGTTTGTTATTTTGCAATTTTTTGTGTATAGATATTTTGCATTTTACTTGTTATTTTTAGCTTCATTTGTATATATATACATTTTAGTTTTTATTCCATTTTATTTTTCATTTTTATTTTTTTTATTATTTTATTTTTGTTTTTGTCTAACTTGTGTTTTCTTTGTCCTAGGTTCGCGTATTTAAATCTACCTTGTCGTGCAGATCGTGTATGTTCTCAACTCCTGTCGAGGAGGTTCCTGAGCCGTCTTCCGAGTCGGAGCGTGATCTTCATCGGAGATTGCGAGCCCGTTCCTAATTTGTGGCCCGGTTACTCGAGTATGACGAGGTTGTTGTTGACGAGGTAGAGGAGATGGCGAACGAGGATGCGGGTCGGACGCTTTCGGATTTTGGCAAACCGACACTTGAGGGCTTGGAGTCTAGCATCAATAGGCCGACGGTTGGAGCACATCAGTTCGAGATCGAATCCAACATTATTCAGATGGTGCAGAACATGTGTCAGTTCGATGGCAAGGAGCACGAGGATCCTAATACTCATTTGGCCGGTTTCTTTGAGATTTGCGCCACTTTCAAAATTCGTGACTCTTCCGACGATGCTATTCGGCTCCGGTTGTTTCTGTTTTCCTTACGGGGTCGAACCAAGGCTTGGTTACTGTCACTTCCCCCTAGGTCCATTAGTACTTGGGACCAGATGGCTGCTAAATTCTTAGAGAAGTACTTCCCTCCAGAGAAAACATCAAAGTTGAGGGCTAGGATTCTTTCTTTCCAGCAGGACGACGGGGAGATGATCTATGAGGCATGGGAGAGATTCAAGGAACTGATGAGGAAGGTTCCCCACCATGGATTGTTGAAGTGGCAGCAGTGTGAGACCTTCTACAATGGTCTAGAGATGACAGGGAAGTAGCTGATCGACGCATACGCAGGTGGAGACATTGGAACGAAGACACCCCAGGAGGCGTATGACTTGCTAGAGAAGGTGGCATCAAAGAGCTACACTCAGCATACTTCCCGAGCGAGAACTCAGAGGCAGGGTGTCCATCAAGTGGATGGAATTACCTCTTTAGCTGCCTAGGTGGAAGCACTTTCCACCAAGATTGATCAGATGCACGTCAACAAGGCCCAGTCCTTGTGTGAGTTTTGTGGTGGGGCACATCCCACGAGTGCTTGTCAGGTTGGGGATCAGGGGGCCCACACGCAGGTTGATTTTATGTCCAACCAGAATTGTCCCCAGAATAATCCCTACAGCAACACATATAATCCGGGGTGGAGGAATCACCCGAATTTCAGTTGGAAGTCTGGCAACAATAGCAAGCAACCACCCGGATTTACTCAGCGCCCCCCATTCAAGCATCAGTCCCACCAGTCTCAAGGACAAAGTTCCCAGTTTCAACCTCAGCAGGGCCAGTTTCAAGGCCAAGGTTCTAGAAGCGGTCCACCGCCCGCACCTGAGGGTAAATCCAGTTTGGAGGACATGGTTGCACGGCTACTTGCCAACTCAGAGAGTCAGAATCAGTTGGCAGAGATGGCAGAGAAGCAGAACCGTTACATGGAGGAGCGTTTTCACACGCATGAGACTGAGTTGAGGAATCAGAAAGCTTCGATCCATACCATAGAGAACCAGGTTGGGCAGATAGTGAAGCTTCTTTCTGAGAGACCGCCAGGTGGCCTGCCTAGCAACACTGAGCCCAATCCCAAGGCTCAGGTGAAGGCCATCACTTTGAGGAGCGGTAGAGGCACAAGACTGGATCCACAGATTCCTGTACATGAGTCATCCGAGGAGGAGGTTGCGATTTGGATTCCTGATGAGACACCGCCGAGGAGTAAACCGGCGAGCACATCACGCCCTCACGAGCCTGTGAGAGATTACACTCCCGTCGTTCCATACCCAGACAGATTGAAGAAGCAGAAGATGGAGGAGCAGTATGGTAAGTTTTTAGGGTTGTTTAAGCAGTTACATATCAACTTGCCATTTGTGGAGGCTCTAGCTCAGATGCCTAAGTATGCGAGATTCTTGAAGGATATCCTCATGAATAAGAGGAAATTGGAGGAGTTATCTCAGGTGATGCTGAATGAGGAGTGTTCGGCGGTGATTCAGAACAAGCTACCGGAGAAGAGACGAGATCCGGGGAGTTTTACCATCCCCTGTTTGATAGGTAGCTTGTCGGTTAGCAATGCCTTAGCTGACTGTGGTGCTAGCATTTTTGCTAAGCTTGAGTTGGGAGAACCTACACCTACACGCATGAGTATCCAGCTGGCCGATCATTCGGTCAAGTATCCACGAGGGATAGTGAAGAATATGTTGGTTAAGGTTGATCATTTTGTGTTTCCTGTAGACTTTGTGATTCTGGACATGGATGAGGACAAGAATGTCCCTATTATCCTAGGTCGACCGTTCTTGGCCACCACCAAGGCCTTGATTGATGTGTATTCGGGGAGGCTTACATTGAGGGTGGATGAAGAGTAGGTGACCTTTGATGTTGGGACATACATGCAGCACACCCAAAATCAGGATGATTCATTTTACTTTGTTGAGACTATTTATTCTTGTGTGAGTGATCATCTACAGGACACAACTGAGGAGGAGTCCCTGGACACCCAGATGGTAGGAGGGGAGACATTTGATCCGGTTGGTGAGGATCAGTTTGATGAGAAGTTGCATAGCCAGGAGAGTTATGAGTTTCCCCAGTGTTCAGCGGTTTTTGTGATGGTTAATAGAGAGTCTGAGCCGATGCGGCCTTCTATTGAGGACCCACCACCTGTTGAGCTTAGGGAGCTCCCGAGCCATTTGGAGTATGCCTTTTTAAATGGTGAGTCTCGATTACCTGTCATTATCGCCTCTGATTTGACGAGTGATGAGAAGGAGAGGCTACTGGAGGTGCTGAAGCAGCACAAGCAGGCTATTGCATGGAGGATTATGGACATTAAGGGAATTAATCCCTCTTTCTGTACCTATAAGATCCTTATGGAGGATGACTACAAGCCCGCTGTGCAGCACAAGAGGAGGTTGAACCTGAACATGCAGGAGGTAGTGAAGAAGGAGGTGATTAAGTTACTTGACGCTGGTTTGATTTATCCCATCTCTGATTCACCTTGGGTTAGCCTGGTTCAGGTCGTCCCTAAGAAGGGAGGCATGATTGTTATCACCAATGAGAGGAATGAGCTGATTCATACTCGTACAGTCACAGGTTGGAGAGTTTGCATCGATTACCGCAAACTCAATGATGCAACTCAGAAAGACCATTTTCCCCTCCCGTTCATTGATCAGATGTTGGAGAGATTAGCGGGGTAGATGTTCTATTGTTTCCTGGATGGCTTCTCTGGCTACTTCCAGATCCCGATCGCTCCTGAGGACCAGGAGAAGAAGACATTCACATGTCCCTATGGCACATTTGCTTATCGGCGGATGCCCTTTGGATTGTGTAATGCTCCGACCACTTTCCAGCGTTGCATGGTGACCATTTTCCATGATATAATTGAGGACTCCATGGAGGTTTTCATGGATGACTTTTCTGTGTTTGGGAGTTCCTTTGATCATTGCCTCGGGAATCTGGAGAGGATGTTGGCCAGGTGCGAAGAGGCCAATCTAGTGTTGAACTGGGAGAAATGCCACTTTATGGTGAAGGAGGGCATTGTACAAGGTTTCACGCGCGGGGATTGAGGTTGATAGAGCTAAGATTGATACCATATCTGAGCTGCCCCCGCCGACTTCTGTGAAATCTATTCAGAGCTTCCTTGGTCACGCGGGCTTTTACAGACGCTTTATTAAAGATTTTTCTAAGATTGCCCAACGATGACCCAACTTCTTGAGAAGGAAGCCCAGTTCGTGTTCTCCGACGAGTGACATAGTGCATTCAATTTGTTGAAGGAGAAGTTGGTGAGTGCCCCTATCATGGTGGCTCCTGATTGGAAGCTGCCATTTGAGATTATGTGTGACGCGAGTGACTTTGCTGTTGGGGCGGTTTTAGGACAGAGGAGAGAGAAGTAGTTTCACCCGATTTATTATGCGAGCAAGACACTCAATGACGCACAGGAGCACTACACCACGACGGAGAAAGAGCTCCTAGCTGTTGTCTTTGCTTTCGATAAATTCCAGTCTTATCTCGTCCTAACAAAGACCATTGTATTCACCGACCATGCAGTTCTTCGGCCCCTGTTCAGCAAACAGGATGCCAAACCCTGGCTAATCCGGTGGGTTTTGCTGCTTCTGGAGTTCGACAATGAGATCCGTGAAAAGAAGGGCGCGGAGAATGTCGCAGCGGACCACTTGTCCCGTCTTGAGTGCTCATCTTCATCTGAACTTGTGGGGTCATCCATAAATGACAATTTCCCCACGGGTTTCTCATGCACATATAGACACAGGATGAGGAGTGTCCATGGTTTGCTGATTTTGCAAACTTTCTTGCTGGTGGGATTGTGATTAAGGGCTTAACGCATCAGCAGAAGCAAAAGTTCTTTGCGGATGTGAAGCACTATATTTGGGAGGATCCCTATTTGTTTTGAGTCCGGGCTGATCAGATCATGCGCATGTGTGTTTGGAGAGGAGGCACGTCAGGTGCTTAGACACTGCCACGAGGGCCCGACAGGTGGACATCATGGAGCTACCTTGACCGCGAAGAAGATCTTTGACGCCAGTTTCTTCTAGCCTACCATCTTCCGGGATGCTCATGAGATGATCCGAGCTTGTGACTCTTGCCAGAGGGCGAGCAACATTTCATCTAGGAATGAGATGCCCCAGAACAGCATCCAGATTTGTGAGATTTTTGATGTCTGTGGTATTGACTTTATGGGACCTTTCCCAGCTTCTCGTGGCAACCGGTATATCCTAGTCGCCGTTGACTACGTTTCTAAGTGGGCCGAGGCTCAAGCCTTGCCTACTAATGATGCTAGGGTGGTTGTTCAATTTCTGAAAAAGTTGTTCTCTCGCTTTGGTGCCCCCAAGGCTCTGATTAGTGACCGTGGGACCCACTTCTGCAACTCCCAGTTGGAGAAGACTCTATCACGATATGGTGTGAACCATAGATTCTCCATAGCCTACCATCCACAGACCAGTGGATAGGTAGAGGTCACGAACCGGGACATAAAGCGGATTCTTGAGAAGACGGTTGGTCAGAACCGAAAGGATTGGTCGGATAAGTTAGATGATGCACTTTGGGCCTTCCAGACTACATATAAGATGCCTATTGGTACCACACCATTTAGGTGGATCTATGGAAAGGCGTTCCATCTTCCAGTGGAGTTAGAGCATAAGGCTTATTGGGCGTTGAAGGTGGTGAATCTTGACTTGGTGAGCGTGGGTAAGAACCGGTTCACTCAGATTCATGAGCTTGATGAGTTGAGGAATCAAGCCTATGCAAACTCCACGATCTACAAGGAGCGCACTAAGAGTTTACATGACCGACGCTTGAAGGACAAGAACGAATTCCGAGTAGGTGGCCGTGTGTTGCTTTACAACTCTAGGTTGCGATTGTTTCCCGGGAAGTTGAAGTCCCGGGAAGTTGAAGTCCCGATGGACAGGTCCCTACACGGTTAAGGAGGTGTTTTCTTATGGGACCGTCGAGATTGAGCACGAAGATGGGAGGATCTTCAAGGTCAACGGTTATCGTCTTAAGCCATACATTGACGGACCGGTTGACCCGGCATTGGAGGTGGTTGACCTCCACCCGAAGGACAAATGAATTCGGGGACTTGAGTCTAGCTAACAACTCGTTAATAAACTTAGCCTGTTTCGGTATCATCTTTGGTAACAATTCTTAGATTTTGTTTCTATGTTTATTTTCTTATTTTTATTTTTATTTTTTTAGGATTTTACCATTTATTTTTGAGTTTAGGTGATCGGAACTTGTTTTGGATCAAGCGGACTTTGGTTAGTGATTGGGATGTCTCAGGTATGTTTTCTGAATTTTTAGAAATTTTAGTTTGGAAGAATCGCAGTCGGGTTGGGTACAAGCTGCATAAAACGCAGGTTTTTCTGTCTGCTGGGCAAGAGACATGGTCGTGCCTCACTATAGGTGCGGTCTTGCCTCTAACCCTAGGCGCGGTCATACCTAAGCACTTGGCGCGGTCGTGCCTAAGTGTTTGGGGTGGTTCAAATTGGTTTCAAAGTCAGACTTTTCATTTCCCAACCCCCACCGAAACACCCCTACTAACGATTCTCCCAAATTTCCGTCGCGATGCTTCCTTGTCCACGATCTAAGGTACGATTCGACTCCCTTCTATTTGTTCATGTTTAGATTTAGGGTCGGTAGTCCACTTGCGTTTAAAGACTTAGGGTTGTAGTAAATTTTTAGTTTTTCTTCAACTTTTCCATTTGATTGTTTTTTTGTAGCTTGTAAATACGTAGGATCGTTGTTTTAGACCTCTTGGAATGTTGCTGTACTAAAATCCCCTTCATGATCATGCTAAAAATGTGAAATTTTGAATCTGAAAACCCTAAAATGGGTTGAGCACGGTCGCGCTCATGACCAGGAGCGGTCGTGCTCGGCTTTCGTAGTTTCCAGGAAGTAGTTTTTGGTTGAGCACGGCCGTGTCTCCTACTAGCGCGGTCATGCCAACTTTGGTTTGTTCTAGGCGCGGCCGTGTGTCTCCCTAGCGCGGCCGTGGTCTTCATTTTTGACCTAGACGCGGTCCTGCCCTGACCTGGCGCGACCGTGTTTCCTAGTTGGGACTGCCCGTGGTCGGCTACAGCGCGACCGTGGGCTTGGATTTTGGCCTTGGCGCGGTCATGCCCCTTTCCAGGCGTGACCGTGCCCCCATCATAATAGGTCAGAAACTTCATAATTCCGTCTAGCATCTTCATAACTATTCTGATTTCATTTTTGTTGTCTTGCAGATGGTAGGCAACCGGGATCACCCATACTTGGAGTTTGATCTCAACAAGCATGAGTACGAGGCTCGTCTGGATGTTCTATGGCCCCGCATAGGCCGGATTTTAGCCGCTCGTCATTTAGAGCCGGCCGCTATAGACACCATCAGCCAGAGGGACCGATGGAACGATCTCGTCACCGCCCCGTGGCGCCATTTGTTTAGACTTCACGCTATTCAGTACATGGAGCTCGTGTAGGAGTTTTTCTCCACGTTTGAGTTCGATTATCCTTGCGCAGACTTAGAGCAGCCCGAGACAATTAGGTTTAGGCTAGGCGGGGAGTGGCGAGTGATGTCCGTTTCCAGGTTCGGGAGACTATTGGGTCTGTATACGAGGCAGGAGCTTAAGACAGAGATATTCACCTAGGGTATCACCGAGTTCCTGACAGAGGAGGATAAAGAACAGTTCTTACACGAGTTTGGATTTGGGATGTATGATCTGAGTTTGACCAAGGCTTCGAGCCTTCGGGATCCTCTGCACCGTGTTCTTCATTGCTGCATTGTTTATTCGATTTCTGGGAGAGGTCAGGGGGAGATGGTAGTAAACCTTAGGGAGCTATTCTATCTGTTTTGCCTTGTATGCCTGCGCACCTGCAATCTTGCGCATTCTATCGCGGGGTGCTTGGTGAATAGCTCAGGGCGTGATGTTACCAGCGCTATTTGCAGAGGTCACTAAGTGACCAAGCTGGCGAGGCACTTTCAGTTATTGACCGATGACTTGATAGGGGACCTGACCCATGTGGCAGAGACCATCGTGATGACCGTGCAGACACTGAGAAACATGCACGTAGCTCGTCGTGGCGTAGGAGGGATTAAATTAGTTGACAGATGGGGACGGACATGGGATCCAGACCGTCCGGGTCCCGATCCAGATCTTGTACAGGCCGAGGCCGTTGCCGCCGCCCATCAGGCACACGCCGCTCAGCAGGAGCAGGAGCAGGAGCATGGGCACGAGCATCATGAGCCCGACCTGCCACCTCCGCCACCACCACCACATGATTTGTTCATGCGCTACTGGGCCTGGCAGTATGAGGTCCAGTGCGCCGCTGCTGCTGCTGGCGGGGCACCATACGCGGTTCCCTTTCCATTCTTTATGCAGCCGGAGCAGCAGCCCGATCCGCCACCACCATCTCCACTGCATCATCAGTCACCACCTCCATCTCCACCGCATCATCAGTCTCCACCACCATCTCCACCGCATCATCAGTCACCACCACCATCAACACCAGCAGCAGGAGGCGAGGGAGGCGGGGCCGCCGGCATCTACCTCGAGGGCATGCAGTGGGAGTAGTACCTCCCATTACCTTTTGGTATCATTTTTGTGAGTTGTACTTGGTTGTATGTTGTACAAACTCTTGTATCACGCTTCGGCGTTTATGTTGTTCTTTTGTTGTACTTTTGTTTCCGTGTACTGTTATATATATTTATCTTTCCATTTCTGTTTATATTTTGGCTTGATGTTACTGATCTGTGTTTGATGTTGTTAGTCTTGATTAGATCTTGGAATCGTGGAACTACGTGGAACGTCATTTTTGTGGGTAGGCTTTTTGCGTGTGCCATGATCGACATGAGGGAAGTTTCAGTTCTCCCTTAACGCTTCATTGCATTGCATTCCATTTTGCTTTGCATGTTTTTGTATACATTGAGGGCAATGTATGTTTCTAAGTGTGGGGTTGGGTGTTTATTCTTCGCGTTACATTATTTTTTGGTGTACATTGAGGGCAATGTACGATTCTAAGTGTAGGGTGAGAATGTATTCGCGCAATGTTTGTCCTTTTTGCATATTATCACTTCATTTTTTGCACAATCTTCCTTCATAATTTTTATTGACACTAAATTAATTTTTTTAAATTAAAAAAACACAAAAATATAATAAGAGTTAACCGTTTAGCATTCACAATTTTTAGTAAATAATATAGGTTTGATTTTTCGAAAGCAAATGAGATAGAAATTCCATCGAGTCAAACCCATTTTTTTGTGATAACCATGAGTTTTAGTGGGCTATACGAATGAATTGCATGTAACCTTTTGCTTACACCCATTCCTGTCCGTTTCCGTGAGTTTATTTTTGAGCCTTGATAGCTTTAGACATTATTTGCTCTAGTTTTTTTGCGGATTTGAGTGTGCCGAATGTTTCATGCTTATTGCTTTTAGTATACATTTCGAAATCATGAACATAAATATTGCATAAAATGATTGAGGTATTAGGATAAACCACTTTGTTAGCCTTTTATTTTTATTTTTATTTATCCCCTCATCCGAACACATCCACTAGTTAGCCACGTTGAGCTTATACCATGTTTCTCTTTTATTACCCACATTACACCGCCATTAAACCTTCATTAGCCTTATTATTTATTTATTCTACTTTTCACCCGTGTTAGAAATCCGATTGGCTAATGTTAATTTTATAGCTTTTATTTTGTTGTAATCTTCAAATTCTTGAGAAGTTTTTAGGTAAGGAAAGATGCATATTGACTTAGTTCCCTTCAAAAGAAAAGAAAAGAAATAGTAAAAAAAAATCACCAAAATTAGGTGAATTATAGCCGATCAGAGCAATTTTGTGAGCAAAGATGGAAATAATTCGGTTGTTAGCTCTTATCTATACGGAAGTATTAGCTAGTTTATTTTTCTTATTAGAAGTTGGTTTAGTTTTTGAGTTAGCATAGCCGTCGGGTTTTTAGCCATTTAGCCACTTTTAAATTCCACTTCCTTACCATTAGCCATTGCCAAGTTACAACACGTTTAAAGCCTTCTTGATTTGTGCTTTGTTTCATGTTATTTGGTAGAGATTTGATCTTTTAGCAAGCTTATGATTTATGCATGATTCATTGTCTTGACATTTGAGTGTTCTATACATACTCCATTACTTGTAAGATCATATATATTCCCGAGTGTGTGTGAACATTGTGAGAAGCATAAAGTTGCATGTTAATGATTTCCTAGGCGCATTTCATTTGCTCATTCGGTTGTCACTTCATTGGGCTCATTGGGTATCATTTAGTTAACTTTGCATTTCTTGAAAATCGTTTCAAACCTTTATAAGTTTGTTAATGCTTACGGTTTTTCGATTTAATCCATAGTGTCATTGGAAATTTTGTTTCATTTTGATTTCTTGCTTGAGGACAAGCAATGTTCAAGTGTGGGGTTGTTTGATGTGTTAGTATTTACACATATTTTTGGAACAAAACTTCGCTCATTTAACAATCAATTCTTGGTTATATTCAACGTTTAGACACTTATTTACTTCATTTCCTGTTTTGTAGGTTTTTGTGAAGCTTGGTGAACAAACAAGAAGATTCCAGGATAAAATGTGAAGTTTTAGGGTTTCTTTGATGGAGGCACGGTCGTGCCAAGCTTGCAAACCCTAGGCACGGTCGCGCCCACATCTTGCACGACCGCGCCAAGCCAAAATCCAAGGCACAACCGTGCCTTGGCCCCCCACGGTCGCGTTTCACCTCGTGAGTATGAACAACCCTACGTCCTCGATCAGTGGTACCCAATGGAAGCTCCGGATCGGTCAACCCTTTGTCACACGGTAGTGTTTAGACCTAGACACGACCGCGCCTTTGTACCAGGCACGGTCGTGCCTCCTCTTTTCTATTTAAACAGAACTTAAACTCTCATCTAGAAATTTTTTAGCAACCATAGAGAAACCCATTGTTCCAGCTCGTATTACCCTTGTTCCATCAACATTTCAAGCTTCTTGGAGAGGGTACAACATCAAGAGGATCACCATACATCAACAACATCTAGGCTTGGATGAGTGGTTTGATTCTTGTTTTCATATCATGTTTCTCACTATTTTTCCCTGCTTATTTGTAATTTTGGTGCTCATGATGAGCTAAAACTCTTGTTTACTTTGGTTTAGATGAAGTTTAGATACATTTAACAACATTCATGGATTATTGGCAATTATTATGTTAATGTTATGACAACCGTATGATTATTCTTCGATGAAATTATATATTCGAGTATTTTGAGTTGTTTACAAGACTTCTATTTGTGTATGCCATATTATGTTGAAAAACTTGTGGTTTACGCTTATATTTATGGGTTGGTGTATGTATTTATACTAGCTTATGGCATTTGACTAGGAATGGTGAATGCAGTCTTGTTTATGAATCATTATATTTGTATGTGTATCCCTATGCTTATGTTTGGAAAGACAAACTGTTTGTTATGATGTTTCATGCTTAGTTTTATGTTTATCTAGGAATTGTTGACGCATTCTCCTAATTTATATAACCTTTGTATGAACATTGTATGTTGAAGAAATGCATATTGTTGTCTAATTTAATCAACTTGAGGTGGGTAGTGTGTTGTTCATATTATCTTTCCAACTAGTTGTTGGATTAGTGTACCTTAATCGAAAGCTAGTTCAGTCTTTAGAAACATTGACGTGATTGTTAAACACGTGAGCTTCATTGTATGAATTTAGGTGGTTGGTTTGTATAATTCATGCTAGCTTTCCGAATGGTCATTTGATTAGATATCTTTTACGAGAATTTAGTCAATTTATGTTTCGTGTATTTGCCATGCTTCTATGATTGTATTAAATGTATTTAAGATGGATTCGACACCGAATTGATATTTTCTCCTAGATTGTTTGACTTGTGGTCTTAGCTTAGTTTATATATTTTCATGCTAGTTAAGTAAAACAAACTCTTCAAAATATCTTTTCACCATCACTTGATTGAATCTTAGTTCCGGTCTATTATTGCATTCCACCGTGTCCACGGATTGATATCCGGTTATTACCTTTACTATATTGCTATCCGACGGGCAAACTGCCCGGTGTGTGTGATTAGTTTTGGTGAAAACCCTTTTTAAAACTAATTGCGTAAAAATCTTTATTAAAATATATATATAGTTTACACACATCAACCATCTTTTGATGGGCTTTTAATATTATATAAATCCGTCTTTATATCAGGTTTAGGTGTGGTGGACATTCATTACCTAAAATAGTTAAATGGTATATTTTTCAAAAAGGAAAAGAACTAACTAAAGACTAAAAAATATTTACTGGTATTTATGAATTAAAATTTTGGACTAATTATTGAAACCGTGTACCCGACAACGGCACCAAAAACTTGATGTGCGTGAATTATATATATTTTTGATAAAGAATTTTCACACAAATGTCTGTTTTAAAATATGGTTTTCACCTAAACTAGATTACACACACGAAGGCAAGTGCACCTATCGAGTGATAATATAGTATTGATAAGAAACGGATGTCAATCCATGGACACAGTTTAACGTCTTAATCCTAGCTTTTAATTTAATTGATTGATTAAGGGAAAATGTTTGTTGTTTGAGTTTCCTTTTGTAAATTCTTTTCTTGAAATGATGATAATTTGTTTTAGAACTTTGGAAGGCTTAATTGAGAAAAAGTGATAATTTTTGGTGAGTCAATCATTTTAGTTTAGAATCTGCCTATTTAATTATGTTTTAATGAATTATATGGCTTAAAGTTTATAATTATGTTAATGTTCTTTGGAAGCGATCGAGTTAGAATCCTGTTAAGGTTTTTAACTCCATAATCATTAAGAAAGACATCGATGATAAGTTACATGTTATCCACTTAATGTTAGTTTAATACCCTCAAAATATTTCGCCAAAACTTCCACAAGAAACTTTTATCCGAAACTAAAAACATTCGTCTGGATGAAAGTTTCAAAAGATTTGCCCAAAACAAAAATTTTTGAAAATTTTTTTTGTTTTTGGAAATTTTAAAATTTGACACCTCCAATATGAAAGTTGTGCTAAAATTTTGATGACTCCACACAAAACACGAACGAAGAAATCACAAATAAAAACCTACAAAAATAAACACACAACGTTCAAAACATTCAAATTTTCAGCAAAATAACACGTATGTAATACATCACATTTCTTCACAACTCACAACATTTCTTCACAAGATGGTATGTAAAACACGAACAAGAAAGAACCTGACATGGAATCATACTAACTCAAAGAACCTAAGCACACTTTAAGTTTCTTACAGATACTTACAACCAAAATATGATTGTCAGTATATTTGTCCACTTAAACTCATGAATCATGTGTTTAACAAGTATCTTGTGATTAATTTGATAAGAATTAAATAAAGTTTGTGGACCCCACACTCAATATAGAATATTTTTAAAACTATCCATCCTCAAGATATGCAAGAACTTTAATTTTATCACATCTTGGCTTGTTAACCAATTACCATGATGATAAATTATATTTTAGCAAAATATGAGAGTAAGCTGGTCATGGAGAACTTTTAAAATGATTTTAGGACTTAAAAGTGCGTCAGACTTACATGCCCATTATAAGGCCTCAAACCCGGGAGGCCTCACTTGTTGGATTTACTCATTTACAAACAGTTCTTAAACTTGAATATCAAAATAACGCAGTGGAAAATACTTCATTAAAACATAACCATTACATTGTTCAACATGCGGAAGCATAACATAGTCTATTACATAAACATAACATAATCTAATCATAACAGGATGCCAGTCTTCGCATCATCCGGGTAACTCATCAAGTCGCCCAGCATCACCTTCCGTCATCATAACCTGTCTTAACCTGAATGTGCATACTAAAAAGTCAGCTACACTGGTGAGTTCTAGTTTTAACATAAAACTTTAACTTCAAATAATTTGCCAAAAACATAACTTCATACTTCATTTAATAAAAAGCGTACGTAAAATAATGCAATAACAAAACATAACACTTCATAAACATAAGTCAACGAACATATCGAATCTGCGCCTTCTCGTAACCGTCAAATCCAAACGTAACATACTGGCTGAATAACCTAAAGATCATCACCACTAGGCCCATCAATCACCCTACTGTCCTTCGGGTGAAGAACTCCTAGGGCCCGATACTGAGGTTATTCAACACTACTTCAAGCACGACATCACAAGGATGACACGTACCAAACTTCAAGCACTGCGCCCCGTAGGGAACAAGTACCAAACTTCAAGCACGACTACCCCGTAAGGTAAATCGTACCAAACTTCAAGGATCACGATAATCCCCTTGGCGACCGTCATCGCCCCAGTTGTATAACAGTTGGCTAGCCACAGAGGCCCCTAAAAGGTAAAGGCCCATAACATATACTTCCCATACCCTTAACCTTCATTCCCTAAGGAATATTGGCAGATTCATTCGTTTGTGACTTTCGTAAACCTTCGCTTCTTTTACTTCAAAACTTCAGTTAAAGCATTCGTACGTTTTATTAAAAACATTCATTCATTCATAAACACTTCATAAACTTCTTTTGGCAAAATATTTCATACACACTTCTTTCATAACCCTTCCTTCCAAAACATCGTTCATAAAGATCATTTTATAAAACGTCACATACAACACTCATAAACATCGTTTTATAAAATAGTTACATCGTTACGTATGCACACCAGCCCAAAAACATTATTAAAACATTTAAAAGAGGGCTTCTAGAACTCACCTGATAAGCTAATTTGGGTTGTCCTAAACAAGGTCCAACAACGTCACTTCCGATCTGAATTGATTAGTTAAATACACATCAGACAAATACCGACTCTAACGGTTTAACCATTTTAAACATACTAACTTTACTTAACCAACCTGATGCCTGCGCACTTAGCAAGTGCGCAGGGACATGTTCTTGCGTACTTAATAAGTGCGCAGACTTTGCTTCATGCGTACTTGATAAATACGCAGTACCTGCTTCATGCGTACTTGATAAGTACGCGTGACCCTCTTCATGCGTACTTGATAAGTACGAAGGATCCTCTTCTTGCGTACTTGGTAAGTACGTAGGATCAGCTTCATGCGTACTTGATAAGTACGCACGAACTGCTTCCTCGCAAAAACCCTAACTTTCGCCTTCGGGTCTGATCACGTCAAGATCCCGAACTTGTTTACTTCAAAACGTTTGCTTTCCATTAAGGAACTCAAATCTATGTTTATCTTTCAGTTTTATCCATAAAAACGTTACCTTTTCACCCAAAACCAGAAAAACCCAAAAACGAACAAAAACTCAGATTTAGGCACGATCGTTACCTGAATCGAGTTTCTGATCCAAAGGTTCTTCTCACGAGCTCTGGAGCACCTCACTTCTCAAATCTCGGGTCGATCCGCCAACTTTCTCTCTCTACGGTTTCTCTCTAGAAGTTACAAATGAGAGAATGGGTGGTGACCTTGGCTATTTATAGGGGAGGCTCCCCTCCCAGCCCGCCGGCCCATCCGGCCCGACCCGACATGCCTCGTTCGTATATTCCGTTATTATAACTGTCGTTTTATTTTTGGGATGTTACAAGTCTACCCCTTTACAATAGGTTTCGTTCCCGAAACCTATCATAAGTCAAATAGTTGAGGGTACGACTCCCTCATTTCCGTCTCCGTTTCTCAAGTGGCTTCCGATCCCCTTCGATCCTTCCATTGGAATTTAACCAATTGGATAATCTTATTTCGTAAACGCTTCTCCTTTCTGTCTAAGATGGCCACGGGTTCTTCGATGTAGTTAAGGCTGTTGTCGACCTCGATGTCAGTAAGTGGTACATGAGCCGATTCATCCGCCAAACACTTTCTCAAGTGTGATACATGGAAGGTAGGATGAATCCCACTTAACTCATCAAGCAACTCTAACCGATAAGCGACCTCACCAACCCGTGCCATTATCCTGAATGGTCCGACAAACCTCGGACTTAACTTTCCTCTCTTCCTAAATCGTATGATTCCCTTCCAGGGTGACACTTTCAACATTACTCTGTCCCCAACATCAAACTTAATAGGCCTTCGTCGTTTATCTGCATAGGACTTCGGACGATCTTGTGCGGCCTTCATTCTTGCTTTGATTTGATCAAACCTTTCCGACGTTTCTCTTACGACTTCAAGACTTCCTAATTCCTTCTGTCCAATCTCACCCCAACAAACCGGGGTCCTGCATCTTCTCCCATACAACATTTCGTAAGGCGGCATGCCTATCGTCGTGTGATGACTATTGTTGTAGGAGAATTCGGCTAACGGCAGATGACTGTCCCAACTGCCACTGAAATCGATAATACAAGCACGAAGCATATCCTCCAATGTCTGAATCGTCCTTTCGGACTGACCACCCGTTTGTGGGTGGAATGTCGTGCTAACATTGAGTCTCGTGCCCATCGCCACGTGAAATCTTTTCCAGAACCTCGATGTGAATCGTGTGTCCCGGTCTGATACGATCGTCAAAGGCATTCCATGCCGTGCTACAACTTCTTTAATAAATACTTCCGCTAACTATTCTGACGAGAACGTCTCGCGAATAGGTAGGAAATGAGCACTCTTTGTTAAACGATCCACAATTACCCAAATGGTATCATGACCTTTAGCTGTTCGAGGTATCTTGGTTATGAAGTCCATGGTAATGTGTTCCCACTTCCATTCCGGTATATCAAGTGGTTGAATCTTTCCATCCGGTTTCTGGTGTTCGGCCTTTACTTGTGAGCAAGTCAAGCATTTGCTTACATACTTTGTCACCTCAAGTTTCATCCCAGGCCACCAGTATTCCTTCCTCAGATCTTGGTACATTTTATTGGTACCAGGATGGATAGAGTACCGAGACTTATGGGCCTTATCCAAGATTTTGGTTCTAAGCTCGTCATCCATAGGTATCCATACCCGTCCAAAACGTGTCCTAACACCAAGGGTGTTATATTCCAACTTGTCTTGTTGGCCAACCATCTTTTCCTTCTTTATGTTTTCTTCTTTAAGTGCCTCATCTTGAGCCTTTTCAATTTCTCTCATCACATCCGATGTTACCACCAACTGGCAAGTTTTCACTCTAATAGGAGTAGGCACATCCTTTCGGCTTAGAGCGTCAGCCACCACGTTTGCCTTTCCAGGATGGTATATTATTTCACAGTCATAGTCTTTCAACAGTTCCAACCATCGCCTCTGTCTCATATTAAGTTCCTTTTGTTCGAAGAAGTACTTCAAACTTTTGTGGTCGGAGTAAATAGTAAACTTCACTCCGTAAAGGTAGTGCCTCCATATTTTCAATGCGAATACGACAGCAGCAAGTTCCAAATCATGAGTCGGATAATTAGCTTCGTGAATATTCAACTGCCATGACGCATACGTGATCACTCTCCTGCGTTGCATCAACATGCATCCTAATCCCTGACTCGAAGCGTCAGAGTATACCACTAAGTCTTCATTACCCTCGGGAAGGGCCAAGACTGGAGCTTGGGTTAGTTTCTCCTTCAATTCCTTAAACGCCTCGTCCTGGGTCGAACCCCATTCGTACTTTACCTCCTTCCGAGTCAACTTTGTCAATGGCGAAGCTATTTTTGAGAAATTCTAGATGAATCTCCGATAGTAGCCTGCCAATCCCAAGAAACTGCGGATTTCAGTTGGCGTCTTAGGAATATTCCATTCCCTTACCATCACTATCTTTGCTGGGTTAACCATAATGCCGTTCGGGTTAATGACGTGAACTAGGAATTGGACTTCCCTAAGCCAGAACACGCATTTGGAGAACTTAGCATACAACTTTTCCTTTTTCAGAGCTTCCAATGCTTCCTTCAAGTGACACGCGTGATCACCCTCATTATTGGAGTAGATGAGGATATCATCGATGAACACGATTACCGATCGATCCAGCATTGGTCGACAAACTCTATTCATCAAATCCATGAACACTACGGGGGCGTTCGTCAATCCAAAGGACATTACGCGGAACTCGAAATGTCTATAACGCGTGCGAAATGCAGTTTTTGGTATGTCTTCTTCCCTCACCTTCAACTGATGGTACCCGGACCGAAGGTCGATTTTCAAGAACCAACTTGCGCCTTGCAATTGATCGAGCAGGTCGTCGATCCTTGGTAAAGGGTACTTGTTCTTCACCGTACGTTTATTCAACTCGCGATAATCAATACACATTCTCATCGAACCATCCTTCTTCTTTACAAATAACACCAGGGCACCCCACAGTGAGATGCTCGGTTAGATAAATCCCTTCTCAAGTAACTCGTCTAGTTGTGCCATTGTAGGTCCCTCGGGTGTGGCGGATCGTCACATGCAAGTGGGTCTACTAGTCGGACCGGGTGCGGAATGCCCGTCACTAGGCGGAGAGTCTAGCTAAACAAAGTAAACGGATAAGAGAAAACACTTTAAACGTTCTTTGTATTATAAACACTTGAAGGTTACAGAGAAAAGCACTGAGATTACAATCTGCGTATTTGCTATAATGCCTGCGTACTGAACTTCTGTCAACCTATCCTATTTATACAAGACCTGATGCCTGCGCACTTAGCAAGTGCGCAGGGCAAAATGCTCTTGCGTACTTAGCAAGTACGCAAAGTTATTCTTGCGTACTTGCTAAGTACGCAGGAGCTTTCTCCTGCGCACTTACAAGTTCGCAAAACACTTAGAGAATTTAGCAACATTCAATATGTAAAAGTAAATACAAATCGATAAAAATACATAAAGACTCTTACATACAAAGACAATTACAAACAAGACAAGACAACCTAAGACTAAGACTCTATCTATCCAGAGTGTTTGTCACAGGAAAGTGCTTCAACAAACTCCCCCTTGACAACAACTCTGGATAATCTTCAGTCTTCGGTCTTCACATCTTCAGTCTTCACAGCACTTAGTTTTAGCTTCCATCTTCTTCTTATAGTCAAGGCAGAACTTAATCACCTTGTCATATACCAATTTCTTTAAGTGCTTCTTAGTCACAGGATGTCTAGCGTGCTTATCCTTGACTTTCTTGGGCACTTGAGGCTTAAACATCTTGAATTTCCCAGATCTTGCTTCCCGCTGCAGAACCACCCACAAACCCATCGCCACTGCGTGATTGGAATGACCCAGCAGCTCTTGGTTTGCTAGGTTCACAAGGTCGTATTTGGGTAAGGAGCTGAACGCTTCACTGGTGGGTTTCAAGTATTGAACCCCGCCAGATCTTTTGATAGCGAACAACTGCTTATCCTCCTCGAACCTTACAGCCAATATCATCCCTGTCGCTCCGTGTTTGTCTATTATAGACGTCTTTTGCCACACAGGAGCTGGACCCTTTGATGAAGTAGAAGGCATGTCTGTTTCTTTCGGTGCTTCTAGGTCCACAGGTGCAGGGTCAACTGGGGAGGCTTCAGTCGAGGCTTCTACATTACTAGCCTGCTCGAATGTATCTGTGTCGAGCGGAGCGTCGAAGGATGGAAATTCAAAGATCTCTCCATCTTCTAGCTCGTACTCTCCTTCCCCATCACCCTTGGGAATTTCGATTACAACGTCCTCGTCATCATCATCCCAATCGTCACCAGAGTCGATCTCTCCTTCTTCCAGATTAAAGAGAGCATCGATCTGTGCTTCGTTGGAATAGTCAGGCTCTAGGTATAGGATCTCATCATCAGATAAGTCCTTAAGCACTTCAGCCACTGACTTTCCTTTGTCACCACCACCACCACCAGAGGTATCACCACCCTCTTGATGAGTCGATTCCCCCTGAGCCATTGGAACAACAGAGATGGGCACGATTGCTAAAGCTTGGTGCTCACCTCCACTAGGACCGGCTTCGGGTTCCTTGTCCTTGTCGTCTTCCTTAGTCAAGTCGACCGGATGACACGCCTTATCACCAGTAGTCCTCTTTTCTTTCTCTTTCTCTGTCTCCTTCTCCTTCTCCCCCTGAGCATCAAGCTTCTTGGTCAGATCAGCAATCAGTTTGACCATCAGCTCATGCTCCTTCCTTTGAGTATCAAACCTCAGCTCCAAGGACGACCCGTGACCCAGAAGCGTTTCATTTGTCTTGATTAGGAGCTCGTTCTGGGCCATGACGTTCTTCAGTCGTTCCTCAGTCCCCGTTCTCTGGCTACGATGGATTCTAACTTCGTCTACCAAACAATTGATCTGTGCTTGTTGAGCGTCAGACTCCTCCTTTAATTTTCGAATAGTCTCCAGTAATCCAGCAACTTGGGTTTCCAAAACATCTATCCTAGCATTGTTCGGATCAGGATGTCTGGATGAGGACGCCTCGGCATTGTGAATGGGGGAGGAGAATATGGTATCAAAGGCAAACCCTTGTGTGAAATCTCCATAATTGAAGGGTTGACTAAGAGGCTCAATGGTGGTGGTTGGGATTGAGGATGTGACGAGAGTTGTAGGGGTAATGGTAGGGGTGATGGTGACTGACTCCGTGAGAATTGGAGTAGTCACCACCACCTGAACAGTAGTGGTAGGGAGGGTCACTATCACAGGGATCTCCATTGTGATTGAAGTGACGGCCACTTCACTTTGCACCTGCGGCCTCCTCCTCCTACGGTAAAGCTGCTGTGAAGGTGGGGTGGTGGCTGAATTAGGACTAGCAGCTGACACTTGTTCTTGCTGTTGAGCCTCCACCTCACTGGGGATAGAAGGCTGTTGCCTATCGCCCCTGTTCTTGTGAATGCTTTCTCTTCTTTGTCTTTGTATAGCAGCGTTAGAGTCAGAGTCTGGCTCGTATTCGCTGCTATAGGACTGTCGCTTTCTCTTGGAGGACGACTCAGGTAGGGTTACCTTAGCCGTTCTCCGTGGGTGTACCTGCGACGGTCCTTCATCAGAATCAGAAGAATCTGACTCAGTCGCTTCCGAGTCGGATCCCTCAGCACCATCATTTCCTCCTTCGTCATCTCCATCATCAGACGAACCATCATCAATGTCCATTTCCTCCTGTTATTGTTGCTGTTGTTCATCGGAGTGTTCACTCAATTCCAGCTCCGAGTCGTGACTGTACCATCTCCAGTCACCTGGGGCCACATACGCTTCATTGATGAGGTGGCCAAAGAGTTCTGTATGCACAGGGGTAGGATCTACACTGCCTGGCTTTAGGAATTAGGCGAATACTCTTTTGTCCACCCTCTTTACTTGCAGTCTCTCCCCTATAGCAGGTAGGTTTGGCAATGCGGGAGAAGTTTTAGCCCTTATTGAGAGAAAGGCCGACCATGGCTGCTGCAAGGTCATGACCCATGGCTTCTTACCCAGCTTTTCTTGATGAGATGCACATGATCATGACGTGAGCGAAGTATCTCCATTGGTCTAACACCCACATCTTCTTGTATGAACTATAGTCCCTCGCGCCGACATAGCCCATTCTTTGTCTCCAACAGCCGTCCACAAAGTAGTCTGGATAGGCTGTCGGGTCGGTCGCGAGATCTCTGAATTGAAGGACCCTTCTTATAGTATCTTCAGAGAAATCAATAGCATAACTAGCAACGGTAGCCCTTATTACATTGGGGGTTACCGTGCAGTCGTGCTCCGCAGTCTCCCAAAACTGCTCGAGGTAGGGTCTTGACACGATCGGGTCAGCAGAAATGGCGTAGCTAATTCTTGAACGGTTCAAGAAATCAACTTTGTCTCTGTACTGCAAAGCTGCACCCTTCCACTCTGGTTCAGTGTTAGCTAACAGGTTGAATTCGTTAGTAAACGCCCGAACCATGATCTACACAAACACACAGAAAACAAAATCAGAACAACACGTATCATTGGAGATGGATAAACATGACTCAGTATAACAGTTACTCTTTGAACTGAATTTCAGACTTAGGAATTTTTTCCAAGTGTTGGTCCTGTGTACTTAGCAAGTACGCAGGAGTTTCCTCTTGCGTACTTAACAAGTACGCATGAAGTGCTTCTTACGTACTTGTTAAGTGCGCAGGAAACACACTTGGTGAAAATTCTAGAAGTTTGAAAATTCAACTGATGTTCAAAATTTGGTGTGTATTGGGTCGCCACTAGGTCGGAATCGAGGATTCTACCTTATGGGACCAATATCAACACCAAGTACCTGCTAACCGTGACCAATTATGACCTAACAGTCGAATGGCGACACTGTCGGTTCAACTTCAACCATGGGATCAAAATCAAAGACTAAAAAGGACGATTAAGGGTCGATTATGTTATCTAATCATGTTTTAATGATAAGAGGTTACCCAAACAACCCACAATTTGCCCTAAAAATCACGTATTGAACCTAGATTTTCTTAGTCAGTGAATCGGTCCAAAGTCACGATTTCGTGGATGGATTAAGCCTAAAATCTCACCGATTGATTGTAATGTAGTGATGAAACTAGCAATGGGACGAAAAATCGGTTTAGGAACACTTGAATTTTCGAGTGAAAGTCGGAGGGAATATGAACCGGTTTGAAAGTGATAAGTTTCTGAAAATTTTCTAAGTCCGGATTATATACCCCACGCAAAAAGGTCGTGCGTACTTAGCAAGTGCGCACGTTTTAACTCGTGCGTACTTACAAGTGCGCAAGACTTAACTCTTGCGTACTTACAAGTGCATAAGACTTAACTCTTGCGTACTTATTAAGTACGCAGGGCTTACTTCATGCGCACTTACAAGTACGCACAAACCCTTAAGTGCGCAAACGTTCAACTCAAATTTATGAAGTTTTTTCAAGTCAAATAACAAACAAGTTAAAAATATTCAATCAAGAGGATTCAAATACAATTCAGGAAGGTTAAACACAAATATTTTTTGCTTTTCTGAATAAAATTGAACTATCCATAAACTTAAAATCCTTTTGATCTTTTCTAATAAAAATATACAAGTATTCACACAAACTATTTTTGATCAAAGTCACGAGCAGAGGATCATATCAGGCTATCTTTTAGCAAAAACGATACAATATAAACATAAAAGAATATGGGATCATGTCATGGATTACTATTTATTCATACGTAATAAGCACATAAACAAGTAATTTAAGTTGAAAATATTATAAGATTTAAAACTATAAGCATCTTTGTATCACGTTCTTGTGTATTAAGGTATTAATTATAAGATATACAATGTGTACCCCACTGATATGCTACATTAATGTAAATTGCATTATCTTAAGGCATCTAAGATTTTCCCAATGATTTTCTAAATTTTCAGAATGAAGTTACATCTATTAGCACAAGAAAAATCAAGCAGAATCCATAAGGATTATCAGGAATCATAAGATTCAGAATCAAGTGATACATTTGTCTTGGTTTCATTTGATTTTCTTCATTGAATATCGGTATGATGATTCAGGATAATATATATGGTGTTTGAGTTTTAAGGTAAGGGGATCCAACTTTTATCTGGATTTGATTTCAATGAATCATGAGTGATTCAAGGGTGAATACATGCTCAACGGTTAATGTATAGACATGTCTTGATTCATTCTCTCCTTGCATACTTGTGAGTATGGGCAGTGAGATTAACCGCATTAATTGTGCTAACGACATAACCCGAAACTGATCTCAAAAGAAAATTATTGCCAAAATCTAACATCCTATATCTGATAATGATCTTTTCTATTCTTTTATGCACACACACTTGCAAACATGGGTTCAAATCACAGTTGTAATTTAGATTTAGTTTCCACACTACTAGTGATTCAAAGACGCATACAGCCTACTGACAATTTAAATTACTTGTAAATAAGTAGATTAAAAATATAATAATTTAAACAATTAAGTAAGCATGACGCAATCATTTCCCATATGAGCAGTCTGTGACGTTTAGATCATTTCTGATGTACTATCATTTCCTCTTTTCTCAAGTTAACTTTGAAATTTTCTCCATTTTCTATTTTTTTTGTTTTGGTTTTTGTAAAATATTTTGAAACTTAAAAGAACTATACATAAAATTTAAAAGAAATAAAATATAACTTCCATGAATTGAATTGATTTAAGAAAAATTAATTTTCACTCAGGATTGAACATTCCTATCAAGTTGACAAGATGCTCAAAACGGGAACGATCAAAAGCCTTTGTGAAAAGGTCAGCAAGATTGTCATCCGTGTGAACTTTTACAAGTTCAATTAAATGTTTTTCAGCACAATCACGGATGAAATGATGGCGAATCTCTATATGTTTAGTTTTGGAATGTTTCACCGGGTTATTTGTGATGGACATGGTGGCATTGTTGTCAATGAATAATGGAGTTCCAGTGAAGTTTAAGCCATAGTCTCTCAACTACTGCTGAATCCACAGTATCTGAGAACAACCGCTCGCCGCAGCAATGTATTCTGCTTCACAAGTTGAGACAGAAACCGTTGACTGCTTCTTGTACTGCCAGGAGACCAGTCTGTCTCCTAAGAATTGACATCCACCAGAAGTTGACTTTCTGTCAAGGTTACAACTGCCATAATCTGAATCAGTGTAGGCTTTGAAGTCGAATGACTGCTGCTTAGAGTACCAAAGACCTAATCGGGGTTTCCCTTTCAGGTATCTGAAAAGTCTCTTCACGGCTATCATATGTGTCTCCTTCGGTTGAGACTGAAACCTTGAGCACAAGCACACTGCAAACATTAAATCGGGTCTTGAAGCTGTGAGATACATAAGTGATCCGATCATCCCACGGTACAATCTACTATTTACATCCTTTCCATCTTTGTCAGGATGCAGACCATGATTGACTGGGATATGTGTGCCATAAGTACTCCTATCATTCATCTTGTATTTCGACAAGATGTCCTGCACATACTTAGTTTGATGTATATAAATGCCATCCTCTCTTTGACTGACTTGCAGACCCAGGAAGAATGACAATTCACCCATGTTACTCATTTCAAACTTGGACTTCATCACATGCTCGAATTCCCTACACATCCCTTCATTGGTAGAACCAAAAATAATGTCGTCGACGTATACTTGTACAAGAAGAATGTCACCTCCTGCTTTCCTAATGAAGAGGGTTGAGTCAATCTGTCCACGGTCGAAACCATTAGACAGTAAATGCTTAGATAATGTCTCATACCATGCCCGCGGTGCTTGATGAAGACCATAAAGTGCTTTGTCGAGCTTATACACTTTATTGATATTATGCGGATCTTCAAATCCGGGAGGTTGAGTGACATAGAACTCTTCATGAACTTTACCATAAAGGAAATCACTCTTCACATCAAGTTGGTTGACCTTGAAGCCGACATATGTGGCATAAGCCAAGAACACTCGAATGGCTTCAATTCTAGCAACTGGGGCATATACTTCTGTGTAATCCAAGCCCTCTTGCTGATAAAAACCCTGAACAACCAATCTTGCTTTGTTCTTCACAACCACATGACGATCATCCATCTTGCATTTGAACACCCATATGGTTCCAATTGGCTGAAAGCCTTTTGGCAAGTCAACCAAATCCCACACGTGCAACTTTTGGAATTGAGACAATTCATCTTGCATCGCCTCAATCCAGCAGTTTTCAGTGAGAGCCTCCTTCACATTCTTCGGCTCTAACTGGGGCACGAATTCAGCATGCAGACATGTTTCCATGATACCAGTGTCATATATCTCTGTGTAAAGACTGGTGTTCTCAGTGATGGTTTGATGACGAGTCTGAACACCGGCAAAAGGATCACCAATAATGTTGTCAATTGGATGATTCCTATGCACTCTCGTCTCTGGTACAATCAGTTCCTGAATTTCTGGATCTAGATTCGTGCTTAACTCCCCCATTTCCTGTGTTCCAGAGGAAGAAGATTCAATGTTAATTGGATCAGCTGGAGCTTCATTTCCTACAGTTATGTTAGGATTGGCTTGAGCGTCATCTCCAACCACATGAACACTTTCACTGTTATCACTGTCATGAGTTCCAGATGCTGATGCAGCATTGGAATCAGGAGTTATAATCGGTATAGTAGCACGAGTAGAGAAACTGGAGTCATTGTCGCCACCCAATAATTCACAAACATTTGCGGCGTCAACTGCAGATAGATCAGGAAGATTGAATGACTTGAATAGCGCATCATAATCAAAACCCTAAGCTGGACCTGTTGGTTCGGGTGGAATGCTGTGTTTACTACAATCCACTTCGAACCATTCCTCGACAGTACGAGTTCCCATGTTGTACACTCTCTTGCAAGGCGAGTTGGCAACGTATCCTAAGAAGATGCCTTCCACTGCTTTTGCATGAAACTTAGACTGGCGGTCTTTGTACTGTAGCAACAAGGAATAGGGACTACCAAAAGGAACTAGGTAATCAAGATTGGGAAGTTGATTGTTGATCAACTCGTAACAAGTCTTGTTGTGCCTCTTCACAACCAGAACTCTGTTTAAGACGTGACAACCTGTATTAACGGCTTCTGCCCAGAAAGTGACAGGAAGCTTTGCATCCGACATCATAGTCCTTGCAGTCTCAATCAGTGTTCTGTTCTTCCGTTCAACAACTCCATTCTCCAGATCAACAAGGTCAATCTGTCTGAAATCTTCTTCAATAACCTCAGGATCATGAATTTTTCCTCCAATAAAATTCTCATATGAAGCCATGAATGAGGAAAACATAGCTAGATAATCATCAGCAACCTTTTGATTTATATGAGATCTAGAAGATGTAGAAGCTGTTGTCGCATAAAAACCAGAATGATTAGAATGACCAGAATGAATAGGAACTCCAGAACATTGATCATTAGAAGAATCTTGAGCGTCTCCAGAAAAGAATGCAACTCCTGTACCAGTTTTACCAGTAGTTTTGGAAAAATACATTGAAGGATCCTGGATATGCTCCATGTTAGTCTCCTTCTTCTTCATATTCAGGTCATGCGATTGGAACTTCTTCAAGAGACAAGGTTTTGTACTTGATATTTTCTTTGATCAAAACCGTATACACATCAAATTTTGATAGTAATGCCTCTAAGAACTTATCATTAATTTCTTCAGTTTCATACACCACAGAAGCACTTGACAGTTCACTAAGCAGATGATAAAATCTGGTAGCAAGATCATCCAAGGATTCATTTTGAAAATGTTTGAAGACCAAGAATTGCTTCTTCAAAAGCTCTTTTCTACTCTTCTTTACATCCAAACTGCCTTCACATCTTTTCTGTAATGCTTCCCACAGTTGTTGAGAAGACTTGAATTGTTTGAAACTGTGATATATTTCCTTCGGAAGAGACAGCGAAATACTTGCCATCGCTTTGTTTTCCCTATCAAACAACACCTTTTCTTCATTTGTTAATGCAGACACCGGCTTTGGAACATTATCCTGTCCCGTCCATGAATAAGTCAGATGCGTATAACCTTCTAAAATAGGAATCCAGAGACTGGTGTTGGTAAAAGATACGAACTGATCAAACCTGTCTTTCCAATTTGAATAATCAGCAAGATTCAACAACTTCGGTGGTTTTTGAGATGTACCTATCTCATTATCATAATTGAACCTATTCGTTATTTGAACCATATTTGCCATTTTCCTGAAAAATTTTCTTAAAAATGTTCAAGTGTTTAACCCTCACTACCCTTAGGCGAAGATAATAAGTTCGCTTCTATGATACCCAAGCGAACTTAATATGAAGCGAACTTACTTAATAAGTTCGCTTAAACCAGAAACCAGAAAATCTGATTAAGTTCGCCTAAAAATAAGTTCGCTTAATCTGTGAGAAGCGAACTTGACAAGTTCGCCTGCTAAGTTCGCCTGCACAAAATCAGCAAGTTCGCTTGCTTCAACAGATTCAAACTCAAGAACAGCTCAAACAAAAACCGCGAACCAAGAATCACCAAAAATCTTCACAATTCACTGATTTGAAGGAATTAATCAAAATCAAACCGTAGGATTGTGTAATCTCGCAATTAGAACCTTTCTATCGGATCAATTTCTTCAAAATCCTCTTCAAAAACACCAAATCAGAACCAAATTAAGCTTGAAAACTCCATGGAAATGAAAATGTCCAAGATGATGAATTTCTTGTCAATTTGCATGCAAAACCGTCTAGAATCACCAAGAATCACGAGCAATAGCTCTGATACCACTTGTAGGTCCTCATGGCACTTCTACAGATCATTCTCGTGATAAGACGTGTCGTTAACTCGGAGTGCGAAATCCAACGAATCAACGATTGCATACACATAAGACAATAGAAACAATCATGTAAATAAACTTCATGCTTGTATTCCAATTCACAATAGAGTTTACAGACTCAATCTATCTTGTTCTACTTCGATTCTGATCACTGTTCTATTCTGTGTCTATGTAACTGACTCTGTAAACATCTATATATAGACTACTGACCTGCATTAGGCGAACTTAACAAGTTCGCCTCTAACAGACTAAGCGAACTTAAGAAGTTCGCCTCAGATAGACTTAAGCAAACTTAACAAGTTCGCCTCTGTTAGACTAGGCGAACTTAACAAGTTCGCCTCTAGCAACTTGTATAAAAACACTTAGAACATTAATACATTACAAAAGCATAAAGACATAAGATCTAAACTATTACAAAGCTTTTGTCATTACAAACTATGTCCTAACAATAGGTAGTAGGGGCGTTTGCCTTAACATAGGTGCGGACCTGGTCTGGCAGTCCTTGAATGTAGCATGCAATCTTTCTTTCCTCAGTCGTGCCAAGATGTGGCACCAGACGTGCCAGTTCATTGAATCGGGTTGTGTACTGCCGGTGTGTCATGCTCCCGACCTTGAAACCCAGAAATTCCCTCTCTACCTTCTCAATCTCGTTCCTTGGGCAGAAATTCTTGATCACCAAGGTTTTCAAGTCAGCCCACATCATCACATCCACAACCTCGCTCCCTTTTGCTTGACGTACACCTTCCCACCAATGGGACGCTTCCTCTCTCAAGGAGTTAGCAGCAAATTTCACAACTTGATCCGTTCGACATTCGCTCAGATGAATGGCAACCTCCATACGAATCACCCAATCAAACTGTAACATTTCTGATTTTCATGTCTTCATTCTAGTGCAATAAATCATGTATGAATTCTAGTCTTAGTGAAATGGTTATATTTATCAAAAGCAGATTCACAAATTCCACCACGAATTTGTTTTAGAATCCCTATATATATATATATGTATATATATATATATATATATATATATATATATATATATATATATATATATATATATATATATATATGTGTATATATATATATATAGTTAGACATACATGTATATATATATATACATTTACACCCAATTTACAAGGATTTTATATTTTATTGAACCCAAAACCATTCGAACCCTCAAGCATTAAACCCACACTTTCAAATTTTGACTCTTAACACCAATTTTGACCTCCATAGGATCCGGTTGACTTTCAAAAGTCAAAACAGCCCATTTCGTGATAATCCAAGGCTGCCTACGACCAAATTCTAGTTAGTTTGGACTTCGGTCATTACACAAACAACAAACGACCCAGCTCAGGCCCAAACATCATGCCAATTCGTCCATTAAAGCGGGCAAATTTCAAATTCAAACGAATTTGACTTCGCAAAGTCAAACGCATCAATTCCTCATTAATTCTTACAAAAAACGCGTTCTAAATCCCAAAGATCACGCTCTGATTGATCTTGAATGTATTCAGACCTCAAACGTGACTCGATTCATCCCCAATTGAGCAAATTAACGCGTAATCCGTCCCTTCGGGTGTTACGGCCAAATCGAAACCAAATCGCGTAAATTAGATGAAACCAATCCAATTAAAACACTCCCTCACCCTCGCCTAACCTATTACTAACTTCCAGAGTGATCAATTAACTCGTATTACCTCTCTGTAAGTTCATCGAGTATCAAGATCTTCGGGCCGGAAATCGTAGCCGACTGCACTCGTTGCCCAATTTCATCAAGTAAGTTTTAGATCATTAGCTTCGTAATAGAGCCCTGAACAATAGCCCCTTATCAATTCAAGCTATCATAATCTATCGAAATCAATTGGAATTAGGGTTCTTGATCGTTTTGCTCGAAATCTGATTTGGGGAATTTGGGTTAATCAACTTAGCGTAGTTCATTTTTCTTATTCCCATTTAGACCAGCGAACCACCCGGCTCAACTGGTTAGGACACTGCAACATTGAACCGGGTGGCGTGGGTTCGAAACCCACGACCCGTATCCAGTCGGCCTTTTTGCACATATCCTGAACATCAAGCCCGGTTTCCTTCCCCCTTCGTGTTAACAACCAATTGAACTGGACTAGTACACGAGTAGCTCCCCTGGTCTAGCGGTACAAGTGAGCTAACCACACAGGCGCCACCTGGGTTCGAGCCGGGTGGCCTGTTTAAATTTTTAAAACCAGTTTTACACTTTCAAAAATTTTTTAAAAAAATATTTTTATAAACCTTACAATATTTGTAACAGAATAAAACCAGATTTGTAAATTTTTAATATAAATTCAGTTTTAAATTTCGTTGTTCAAATCGTATATTAAATAATTAAAACAAGAATTTAGTTATTTAAAAAAAAATTTAACAAAATTAACTTCCAAATAAAATATTTGTTTTTATAAAGTTTATAAAATTTTAACTTTATTTAAATCAAATACTTATTTTTAATGATAAAATAAATAAATAAGTTTATTTGTTATAAACTACAAAAAAAGGGTTGAATGTATAGTTAAATAAATATCATTTTCAGATCATTATAAATAGATATCATTTTCACATCTTTACTAATAAATATCATTTTTCACATCTTTATAAATAAATATTATTTTTACACATTTTTATAAATAAATAAATAAAACTAAATTATTTATTTATTTATGTTTAAGATAATCCACACACTATTCGCATAACTAAATAACTAAACATCAATTATTTAAATTATTTAGTTATTCAAACCCAAACCCCAATTAAAATATTTTAAAACTATTCATTTCAAATCTTCCAATTTATACAAAACCAATCCAAGAATAAACCACGGTTTCCTATACCACTGTACATATTACCGCTCTTTGTACACACACTCAATTCAATTCTAGACTTAGACATAGACTATTGTGCCCTCAAATAATGCAACATACATTATAAATTAGGTTAACGTGGTGAGTTGCAAGGATCATTTTACTACCTAGTCTCCCGTGTTTAGCTACACCTTGAACCAAGTGGGTATTACATAGCCCCTTTTCTCTTTTACACTTTTTGGGGTGATTCATGAATTTTGTACAAACAATAGCTTACATTTACATAAACTACACAAACACAAATTATATTTACATTAATGTGTGTAAATTTGAGCTTTATGTTTGAGTGCTAGGTGTGTTAACTTTTGTGTGCAAATTATGTTTAATCATTAACTATTTAATCCGACGGTTAACAATGATAGATCTATTGAGTCTGACAAACCCACCCAGATTGGGGTGATTGTTACCGACAACACAATTTGCATGCTAGTTACAAAGGTTTGATTGTACTTTAGTTTCACAATAGTTGCTCCCCATAAATGCCTTATTTATCATGACTTGTAAGGATTTGTTTATTCATGTTTATACACTATCTATGTACAAACCTATGTATGCTTACTAACTTTTTAGTTGGCCTTATTTTATTCATGTTTCAGGTGCTAATGTGTGAGTTGGATCAAGATATGCTACACTTAAGTTTGGACTTAGTTAATTTAAATTTAAAGAACAAATTGTATTTTCATTTATGTACTTGTTGAATTTTGCTATTTGAGTCTGAATTGTTTGAGATGAAATTGATGATTAAATATTGAAATCTTGCGAACCTTGTGCTCATGAACAGTCTACATGTCCTGCCCCGACGTTTTCGCCGTCAGTTGGGGTGTGACAGATTGGTATCAGAGCCTTGGTTATAGGGAACTAGGTTATTAAACACCCTTGACCTAGACTAAAACTTTAGGACACCCACTTATGTCATGCTTCATGATTATGTGTTATGTGCTACATGTTATGTGTTACATGCTTATTATACTAATATTTATTTCATTTTTATACCTTATTTGTTAGAGTTCATGACTCACTAGACTATACCTAAATAATAAATTAAATAAAACAATATGCCTACCCTTACCCTAAACCTCATAACCTTCTTGCCTACTTCTTTATCATTATCATCATAGCATGTGGAAACCTCATGGAGTTCAATCTATAAAAATTTCTTTATTTCCTCGTTAAGGCTTTTAAACTTTGTTAATTATTTGAGGACACGTGCAATCTGGAAGGGTGACACCTGTATTCTGGGTTTTCAGTCTAGGAAAGCATTTCGTATAAATCCCAATCAACCGAGGGACCCGTATGCTTTCCTGGGAATTCCCGTGATGAGTGTTTACTTATAGGCTAAAGCATGTCTTCTTGAAAAATTATATGAGTTTAATTAACCTTAATGTGTCACAGTATTCAAGTGATTATATCACTATTTGAGTGCAATCCAAACTATGATTTACTATTTTATTTGTCATCTTATCTTCTAAATTCAATCAACCTTCATTAAATTCTTACATCTCTTCTTGTGTTGTGCAAATCTGTAGAATGCCTCCCCGTCGTGCTACCGTGGCCAACAACAACACTGATATTGTTGCTATCCTCGCACAACTAGTAACTCAACTCACTCAAGTTAATGGTGCCACAAACGGTAACCATGGAACTAATGGTGGTGGTGGTGCCAACCCACCGCAATGTACCTTCAAGCACTTCAATTCATGTAACCCTCTCAAGTTCTATGGTACCGAAGGAGCTACAGGACTCCTTCAATGGTTTGAAAGTATTGAGGGCACTTTCCTCAATAGTGACTGCCCCGATGACCTTCGTGTCCGTCATGCCACAAGTGTTTTCCAAAAACGGGCACTCACATGGTGGAATGGGGAAAAGAGAACCAGAGGTGTAGAGGCAACCATGGCCTTACCATGGGATGAAGTTAAGAGACTAATGACCGAAGAGTTCTGTCCTCGGAATGAAGTGAGGAAGCTGGAAGCTGAGTTTTGGGATCTTACCCAAGAGAGTGGTGAAAGTCTGTCTTATACAACCCGGTTTCATGAACTGAGTCTCCTTGTGCCCCACATGGTCACGCCCCTATCCCGTTGCATTGAAAAGTACATCGATGGACTACCTAGGCAGATTCAGGATACTGTCTTAGAGAGAAATCCCGCCACACTCGAAGATGCTATCCGATTGTCTGCCAATTTGACCGACAACCATGTGAAGGCAGGTACCTTGACTAGAAAAGGCACTAAGAAGGCTCCCGACACCACAACCCCTCCCGTACACATCAAGGAAGCCAAAACTGAACCCTACCACAATAATAGAAAAAGAAAGGCTAGAAATTTTGCTGTGGTCACTCCTGCTATGCCTGTCAACCAATTTGCTCCCATGGCTCAAGCACCAGTCAAGAAGCCATATGTGGGGACCTACCCGCTCTGTGCCACATGCAATTATCACCATCCCCAAACCATTCCCTGCCGCCTTTGCACTCACTGTGGAAAGTATGGCCATACGGTCAATGTTTGTAGAGCCAAAGCACTTGCAGGCCAAGTCAACCCACCAACCCGAACCCATCAACAAGTGACTAATCAAGGTGTTCCCGCCATAGCAAATGGGCGTGCTTTGTTATGAATGTTGCAACCCAAACCACTTCCGTGACCAGTGCTCGAAGTTTATCAATGCTAGACAAGGCGGAGCTCGTGGGCGTGCTTTCAACATCAACGCTAATGAAGCTTAAGCCAACAATGATGTGGTCAACGGTACGTTCCTTGTTAATAGTCAATATGCCTCCATTTTATTTGATACCGGTGTGGATAAGAGTTTCGTGTCACTTAACTTTGAACCCTTACTTGCAAAAACACGGTCCAAATTAGAGAAAACCTTCACTCTAGAAGTAGCAAATGGTGACTCCCTTACAATAGACTCCATTATCCACGACTGTTCTCTAGAACTCAATGATCATACATTTCCAATCAACCTCGTGCCAATGCCGCTAGGAAGTTTTGATATCATCATAGGCATGGATTGGTTTTCAAGCCACCCGAAGTAATCTATTTTGAGAAGTGCATCCGAATACCCCTTCCGTCAGGGGAAACGTTGAGAGTCTTTGGTGAAAAACCATGCAAAGGACTCAGGTTAATGTCATGCACTACTGCTCGAAAGTACTTACGAAAGAAGTACGTGGCCTTCTTAGCTCATATTGTTCGAAAGGATGTCAAATAAAAGAATATCCAAGATATCCCCATCATTCGGGACTTTCCCGAAGTATTCCCCGAAGACTTATCCGGTCTTCCACCCGTTCGGCAAGTAGAATTTCGCATTGACCTTGTACCCGGAGCTAACCCAATGGCTAGAGCTCCATACCGTCTTGCACCTTCTGAAATGCAAGAACTTGCAAGCCAACTCCAAAAACTCTCCGACAAGGGCTTCATCCGTCCAAGTCATTCACCGTAGGGTGCACCCGTCTTATTCGTAAAAAAGAAGGATGGATCATTCCGCATGTGTATTGACTACCGCGAACTCAACAAGCTTACCATCAAGAACCGTTATCCATTGCCTAGAATTGATGATCTCTTCGATCAACTTCAAGGCTCCACTTCCTTCTCGAAGATTGATCTTCGATCTGGTTATCACCAACTCCGTGTACAAGAGGAAGATATTCCAAAGACTGCCTTCCGAACAAGGTATGGTCACTACGAGTTCATGGTCATGCCTTTTGGGCTAACCAATGCACCCGCGGTCTTCATGGACCTCATGAATCGTGTGTGCAAACCATACCTCGACAAATTCGTGATCGTCTTCATTGACGATATCTTAATCTACTCCAAGACTAAATCCGATCATGAACAACACCTTAGATTGGTTTTGGACCTCTTGAGAAAAGAACAACTATATGCCAAGTTCTCTAAATGTGAATTTTGGCTAAAGGAGGTTCAATTCTTGGGTCATATCATCAACGAAAAGGGGATTCATGTTGACCCTACTAAGATCGAAGCTGTTAAGAATTGGAATGCCCCTAAGACCCCCACCGAAGTTCGTTCATTTCTTGGTCTTACGGGATATTATCGTCGTTTCATTTCAAATTTCTCTAAGATTGTTGTTCCAGTTACCGCTTTGACCCACAAGGGTAAACCTTATGAATGGGGACCAAAGCAAGAAGAAGCCTTCCAAACTCTCAAGCAAAAGTTGTGCGATGCTCCTATTTTGACTCTCCCCGATGGGAATGATGATCTAGTTGTCTACTGTGATGCTTCCAACCAAGGTCTCGGTTGTGTCCTCATAAGGTAATCGCTTATGCATCAAGGCAACTTAATATTCACGAGAAGAATTACACAACGCACGGCCTTGAATTGGGGGCGGTTGTATTCGCATTGAAGATTTGGAGACATTACCTCTATGGCACTAAATGTGTGGTGTTCACCGACCACAAAAGTCTCCAACACATCTTCAACCAAAAAGAACTCAATATGAGGCAACGACGTTGGGTTGAACTCCTTAACGACTATGACTGCGAGATTCGTTACCATCCCGGTAAGGCGAATGTTGTAGCCGACGCTTTGAGTCGAAAGGACCATGTCATGCTTCAATGTGTCTGAATTCGAACCGACGTACAAAATCATATCTTAGAAGCTCAACATGTCTCAGTCACTGAGGGTAACATGTACGAGGAAATGTCGTGTGGTGTTGAACTTCTGCTTGAATCAAGACCCAATGGCTTACTGTATTACTTGAACCGTATTTGGGTCCCCGATCGCGATGATCTCCGTATATTTCTCATGAACGAGGCCCACAAGACTCGTTATTCTATCCATCCTGGTGCGGATAAAATGTACCAAGACCTTCGCCAACAATATTGGTGGCCCGGTATGAAGAAAGACATTGCTCTCTATGTTGCCAAATGTCTAACTTGCTCCAAAGTCAAAGTCGAACATCAACGTCCTTCCGGGTTACTTGAACAGCCGGAAATTCCAATGTGGAAATGGGAGAACTTAGCTATGGATTTCATTACCAAACTCCCTCGCACCTCAAGTGGTTATGATAGCATATGGGTGATCATTGACCGTCTCACCAAATCTGCTCATTTCTTAACCATCCGTGAAGACTATCGGGTTAGGAAATTGGCCCAAATTTACATTGACGAAATCGTGAGCCGTCACGGTGTTCCATTAAACATAATCTCTGATAGAGATGCTCGATTCACCTCCCGGTTTTGGCAATCTCTCCAAACTGCCCTTGGTACACGATTGGATTTAAGCACGGCTTACCACCCCCAAACTGATGGTCAGACCGAGCGTACATTCCAAACTCTTGAGGACATGCTTAGAGCTTGTGTAATTGATTTTGGTGGAAATTGGGATTCACATCTACCACTAATTGAATTCTCTTACAACAATAGCTACCACACAAGCATCAATATGGCCCCATTTGAAGCTCTCTATGGCCGTAAGTGCCTTTCTCCTATCTGTTGGAACGAGATTGGTGAAGAACAAATCACCAGTCCCGAGCTAATCCAAGAAACATCCGATAAGATTATTCAAATCCGTGACAACATTCGAGTAGCAAGGAGTCGGCAAAAGAGTTATGCCGACAAACGATGAAAACCTTTGGAATTCCTAATCGGTGACCTTGTTCTTCTAAAAGTGTCTCCATGGAAGGGTGTGATATGTTTTGGAAAGAAAGGAAAATTGGCACCTCGCTATGGGGGTCCATTCAAGATCATTGAGAAGATTGGGAAAGTGGCTTACAAACTTGAGTTACCTCCATCACTCGGCAATGTGCATCCTACGTTTCATGTGTCCAACCTAAAGAAAGGCCTTGCTGATGAGGATCTCCATATACCCCTTGACAATGTACGCATTGACGAAAGGATGCACTTCGTGGAGAGACCAGTGGGAATCATGGGTCGCGAGATCAAGCAACTCAAGCGAAGCCGTATCCCAATTGTCAAAGTACGATGGGAATCTAAGCGTGGACCTGAATTTACTTGGGAACGTGAGGACCAAATGAAGCTCAAGTACCCTCACCTCTTTGCTGATTCGGTTGTCTCAACTAGCTAAATTTCGGGACGAAATTCCCTCAACATGGGGATACTGTAACATTTCTGATTTTCATGTCTTCATTCTAGTGCAATAAATCATGTATGAATTATAGTCTTAGTGAAATGGTTATATTTATCAAAAGCAGATTCACAAATTCCACCCCGCATTTGTTTTAGAATCCCTATATATATATATAGTTAGACATACATGTATATATATATACATTTACACCCAATTTACAAGGATTTTATATTTGATTGAACCCTAAACCATTTGAACCCTAAAGCATTGAACCCACACTTTCAAATTTTGACTCTTAACACCAATTTTGACCTCCGTAGGATCTGGTCGACTTTTAAAAGTCAAAACAGCCCATTTCGTGATAATCCAAGGCTGCACACGACCAAATTCTAGTTAGTTTGGACTTCGGTCATTACACAAACAACAAACGACCCAGCTCAGGCCCAAACATCATGCCAATTCGTCCATTAAAGCGGGCAAATTTCAAATTCAAATGAATTTGACTTCGCAAAGTCAAACCGCATCAATTCCTCATTAATTCTTACAATAAACGCCTTCTAAATCCCGAAGATCACGCACTGATTGATCTTGAATGTATTCAGACCTCAAACGTGACTCGATTCATCCCCAATTGAGCAAATTAACGCTTAATCCGTCCCTTCGGGCGTTACGGCCAAATCGAAACCAAATCGCGTAAATTAGATGAAACCAATCCAATTAAAACACTCCCTCACCCTCTCCTGACCTATTACTAACTTCTAGAGTGATCAATTGACTCGCATTACCTCTCTGTAAGTTCATCGAGTATCAAGATCATCGGGCCTGAAATCGTAGCCGACTGCACTCGTTGCCCAATTTCATCAAGTAAGTTTTAGATCATTAGCTTCGTAATAGAGCCCTGAACAATAGCCCCTTATCAATTCGAGCTATCATAATCTATCGAAATCAATTGCAATTAGGGTTCTTGATCGTTTTGCTCGAAATCTGATTTGGGGAATTTGGGTTAATCAAATTAGCGTAGTTAATTTTTATTATTCACATTTAGACCAGCGAACCACCCGACTCAACTGGATAAAACAATGCACCATTGAACCGGGTGGCGTGGGTTCGAAACCCACGGCCCGTATCCAGTCGGCCTTTTTGCACATGTCCTGAACATCAAGCCCGGTTTCCTTCCCCCTTCGTGTTAACAACCAATTGAATCGGACTAGTACATGAGTAGCTCCCCTGGTCCAGCGGTACAAGTGAACTAACCACACAGGCGCCACCCGGGTTTGAGCCGGGTGGCCTGTTTAAATTTTTAAAACCAGTTTTACAGCTTCAAAAATTTTATAAAAAAATATTTTTATAAACCTTACAATATTTGTAACAGAATAAAACCCGATTTGCAAATTTTCAATATAAATTCAGTTTTAAATTTCGTTGTTCAAATCGCATATTAAATAATTAAAACAAAAATTTAGATATTTAAAAAAAAATTAACAAAATTAACTTCCAAATAAAATATTTGTTTTTATAAAGTTTATAAAATTTTAACTTTATTTAAATCAAATACTTATTTTTAATAATAAAATAAATAAATAAGTTTATTTATTATAAACTACAAAAAAAAGGGTTGAAGGTATAGTTAAATAAATATCATTTTCAGATCATTATAAATAGATATCATTTTCACATCTTTACTAATAAATATCATTTTTCACATCTTTATAAATAAATATTATTTTTACACATTTTTATAAATAAATAAAAAAAAATTATTTATTTAATTTATGTTTAAGATAATCCACACACTATTCTCATAACTAAATAACTAAACATTAATTATTTAAATTATTTAGTTATTCAAACCCAAACCCTAATTAAAATATTTTAAAACTATTAATTTCAAATCTTCCAATTTATACAAAACCAATCCAAGAATAAACCACGGTTTCCTACACCACTGTACATACTACCGCTCTTTGTACACACACTCAATTCAATCCTAGACTTAGACATAGACTATTGTGCCCTCTAATAATTCAACATACATTATACATTAGGTTAACGTGGTGAGTTGCAATGATCATTTTACTACCTAGTCTCCCGTGTTTAGCTACACCTTGAACCAAGTGAGTATTACATAGCCCCTTTTCTCTTTTACACTTTTTGGGGTGATCATGAATTTTATACAAACAATAGCTTACATTTACACAAACTACACAAACACAAATCCTATTTACATTCATGTGTGCAAATTTGAGATTTATGTTTGAGTGCTAGGTGTGTTAACTTTTGTGTGCAAATTATGTGCAATCATTAACTATTTAAGCCGACGGTTAACAATGATAGATCTATTGAGTCTGAAAAACCCACCCAGATTGGGGTGATTGTTACCGACAACACAATTTGCATGCTAGTTACAAAGGTTTGATTGTACTTTAGTTACACAATAGCTGCTCCCCATAAATGCCTTATTTATCATGACTTGTAAGGATTTGTTTATTCATGTTTATACATTATCTATGTACAAACCTATGTATGCTCACCAACTTTTTAGTTGACCTTATTTTATTCATGTTTCAGGTGCTAATGTGTGAGTTGGATCAAGATATGCTACACTTAAGTTTGGACTTAGTTAATTTAAATTTAAAGAACAAATTGTATTTTCATTATGTATTTGTTGAATTTTGCTATTTGAGTCTGAATTGTTTGAGATGAAATTGATGATTAAATATTGAAATCTAGCGAACCTTGTGCTCATGAATAGTCTACATGTCCCGCCCCAACGTTTTCGCCGTTGGATGGGGTGTGACACAAACGTAGCTACCGCGTCTTTCTTCCCAATCAAGACTGGTGGGTCACATGCCTTAAAGGACTTATAGTCGCAACCACGGTTAAGCGGTGCGTTGATTTCCTCAGTGTTCGGGGTATTAACCGCCGTGTTGGACCCACCTTCCCCATTAACCTTCTTCAATGCTTCAGCTAACAAACCTGGCAGAGAAGTCTTCATCAACTCTGTGAACTCTCGAGCTATAACTGCTCTCACTTCTGGTTCAAAAGTGAAAGGTTGTTCTTCAACCAGTGTCTGCTCAGTTCCATGCACACTAACCGCCGGTTCAGTGTGAACACTTCCTTCTTCACTATACTCTTGGCGCGCAGGGGTCCTGCCACGCCCACCATTTCGACCGCCGGTACGACCACCGGTACGGCCCCCACCACGTCTTCCGTTTCCTCTCCTTGCCATTTCGTTCTATAAGACAAGGAATCCAATGTCATCACGCTAGTTAACAAATAAAATTCAATAAGCACTGTAAGATGCTAATATACACTAGTCATCTGCAATTAACCATTACACTAGCTTTTGATTTCTATTTGACCACCTTTTATGATTCCAACAGAACTCAAGTCCTTCCCTAACTCTTTCTAAGGCATACTATACATGTAAATATATACTACCTTCATACCTGATGCTGTGGATCGAGTTACCCGTACTGGCTTCCGCTTTCGGTCCCCTTCATAGTTTAAGTTCAGACACTGGGAGTGTCTGAATCTCTCAAACTATTGCTCTGATACCAACTTGTAAGGCCCCAAACCCGGGAGGCCTCACTTGTTGGATTTACTCATTTACAAACAGTTCTTAAACTTGAATATCAAAATAACGCAGCGGAAAATACTTCATTAAAACATAACCATAACATTGTTCAACATGCGGAAGCGTAACATAGTCTGTTACATAAACATAACATAATCTAATCATAACAGGATGCCAGTCTTCGCATCATCCAGGTAACTCATCAAGCCGCCTAGCATCACCTTCCATCATTATAACCTCCCTTAACCTGAATGTGCATACTAAAAAGTCAGCTACGCTGGTGAGTTCTAGTTTTAACATAAAACTTTAACTTCAAATAATTTGCCAAAAACATAACTTCATACTTCATTTAATAAAAAGCGTACGTAAAATAATGCAATAACAAAACATAACACTTCATAAACATAAGTCAACGAACATATCGAATATGCGCCTTCTCGTAACCGTCAAATCCAAACGTAACATACTGGCTGAATAACCTAAAGATCATCACCACTAGGCCCATCAATCACCCTACTGTCCTTCGGGTGAAGAACTCCTAGGGCCCGATACTGAGGTTATTCAACACTACTTCAAGCACGACATCACAAGGATGACACGTACCAAACTTCAAGCACTGCGCCCCGTAGGGAACAAGTACCAAACTTCAAGCATGACTACCCCGTAAGGTAAATCGTACCAAACTTCAAGGATCATGATAATCCCCTTGGCGACCGTCATCGCCCCAGTTGTACAACAGTTGGCCAGCCACAGAGGCCCCTAATAGGTAAAGGCCCATAACATACTTCCCATACCCTTAACCTTCATTCCCAAAGGAATATTGGCAGATTCGTTCGTTTGTGACTTTCGTAAACCTTCGCTTCTTTTACTTCAAAACTTCAGTTAAAGCATTCGTATGTTTTATTAAAAACATTCATTCATTCATAAACACTTCATAAACTTCTTTTGGCAAAATATTTCATAAACACTTCTTTCATAACCCTTCCTTCCAAAACATCGTTCATAAAGATCATTTTATAAAACGTCACATACAACATTCATAAACATCGTTTTATAAAATAGTCACATCGTTACGTATGCACACCAGCCCAAAAACATTATTAAAACATTTAAAAGAGGGCTTCTAGAACTCACCTGATAAGCTAATTTGGGTTGTCCTAAACAAGGTCCAACAACGTCACTCCCGATCTGAATTGATTAGTTAAATACACATCAGACCAATACCGACTCTAACGGTTTAACCATTCTAAACATACTAACTTTACTTAACCAGCCTGATGCCTGCACACTTAGCAAGTGCGCAGGGACTTGTTCTTGCGTACTTAATAAGTGCGCAAAATTTGCTTCATGCGTACTTGATAAATACGCAATACCTGCTTCATGCGTACTTGATAAGTACGCATGACCCTCTTCATGCGTACTTGATAAGTACGCAGGATCCTCTTCTTGCGTACTTGGTAAGTACGTAGGATCAGCTTCATGCGTACTTGATAAGTACGCACGAACTGCTTCCTCGCAAAAACCCTAACTTTCTGTAGGTCCTGTGCAGAAATGTAGACACAGATCTGCGGAGAAATTCTTCAAACAGTCCGGATGGAGAGGCGGAATCTGTGGATCCGGTATCACTCTCGAATCAGAAATGGTAGAGACGGGTGCGGGAATCACATACAGGAACAGAAACATATGAAAATGAAAAGAACAGATAATTGAAAGCATAAAACGTATGACTCTTTGATTGAAATGAAAATAAATGCTCGATCATACACTAACAATTAGTCTCACCCCAGGGTGAGCTCCCCCTGGGGTGGTGATTCCCTCTACAGACACACACTCACTCCTAGGGCATAATCTGCTATATATAGGAGGCTAAGCACATGCGCCTTGTTTTCCAAGCCACCGCCCAATGGGCCTGAAAAACAGGTATCGAAACTACCTAGTTTCGATTGAACAAAATTTCAACCGAAACTAGTAGTTTCGATTGAACAAAATTTCAACCGAAACTAGTAGTTTCGATACTGTAATTTCAATTGACAACATCAGTCTCAAAATTATACCCAACACTTTCGCCTTCGGGTCTGATCACGTCAAGATCCCTAACTTGTTTACTTCAAAACGTTTGCTTTCCATTAAGGAACTCAAATATGTGTTTATCTTTCAGTTTTATCCGTAAAAACGTTACATTTTCATCCAAAACCCGAAAAACCCAAAAACGAACAAAAACTCATATTTAGGCCCGATCGTTACCTGAATCGAGTTTCTCATCCGGAGGTTCTTCTCACGAGCTCTGGAGCAACTCACTTCTCAAATCTCGGGTCGATCCGCCAACTTTCTCTCTCTACGGTTTCTCTCTCTAGAAGTTACAAATGAGAGGAATGGGTGGTGACCTTGGCTATTTATAGGGGAGGCTCCCCTTCCAGCCCGCCGGCCCATCCGGCCCGACCCGACATGCCTCGTTCGTTTATTCCGTTATTATAACTGTCTTTTTATTTTTGGGATGTTACACCCATGTTAAAGTACACTTGGACTTACATAAGTTTCCATAAAAACTAGTAACGATATGATCCAATCAATGGATATGAATAGGGGAAAGGATGAACACTCTAGGTATATACTTATGCAAAACAGAAGAGGTCATCAAAGCAGAATCTTCAGGTTTTTGCATGTAAGACCCCAAAACCGGCACCTTACTGTTAGATCTTATCACTAGGTATTCTCTTTAAAAATAATCGTTTTATTATTGATAGCGTGTGTGATATATGAAAATATAAATAAATATATATTTGTTTAGAAACGGTTTCACGAGATCATGTTTTAAATTTATAAAATGATAAATACTTAAACTTAAAACACGCACAATCGGCAAGTGTACTTATCGCAACGTAATATAGTTTAGGTATGAACCAAGTATCAAACCAATGGACATGGTCGAGTTCCAATACTCAACTTTTGTTATCATTTAGCAAGTTTAATTAGTGTATGGGATGTGTGCTTATGAAGCAGAAAAGTAAATGATAGCAAAGAAAATGACGGTAAGTAAATAACAAAAAATGCATAATGTGCGTAAAGTGTGTAAATGAAATATAAATAGCAGGAAAGTGAATATCTCGGAAATGATCAGGTCACGATAAGTATTGTTTTGGGCTTCAAATCCACTTGGTGTGTGATAATGTTAAGTTAACTAATCCGCTGGTATGATTAATACAAACTGTTGGGAATCATGGTACATGTTTTAACTTTTAAAACAATAATTATTTAAATTTTTTAAATAAATAAATCAGATATATTTTATTTAGTGGAAGCGATTTAATAGTACCATTACCAGATCAGATCTGGATTTGTTTCAATGATCTGATTACACGCATATAAACAATATTAAAACCAACCATAGGGTGCTTAGATTTATACCTTCGATGATAACCAGATCTGTAACACCTTAGTTCAACGAACGTCACGCTAGTTGACACGTACACGAAAAGACCTGCAGCAAAACGTCACACGATTACACAAAGAGGAAAACGATCATAGCGGCGGTGGGTGGCGTCGGCCGAACACAAGGGAGAAAGGGGGTGCGCCGATTTTGGCTTAAATGGGATTAGGGTTTAGGTTTGATTATAATGGTTTTTTATAACCATTATAATTACACACTGGTCCCTCTTGTATTAACAGTTAATACCCCCGTAATAATTAACCTTTTAATTATTAAAACATTGTAATTACTAATCACATATAATTAGTAAAAATCTAATCTCTAAATGTTTAACTGATTAAACATTTATTCCCCCGCAGATAATTAATTAATCAGATAATTAATTATCTTAATCTCCGACAAATATTTCTTTAAATATTTACTCACCATTTATGTTTCCGTTTTTCATGAATAATATTTAACAACTAAATATTATATATATTTTGTTCGTTGCCTAAGTTGTAACTCTTTGGATCGTACCTTAATATTAACGTTGACTTAATTGACGATCAGACATCATATATTTAACACAAACGTGTGAACGGTACACCGCCAAAGCCTCATACTCACAATATCTGGTTCACGAATTATAATCTTTAATAATAAAATGGTAGGACTCTCAGTTAGGGATATCATTACCCTTAACTCTTCGATACTATCTTTGACTTGGTTTAAGACATCAAACTAAGTGCTTATTTATTACTATTAAAAAGGTGATTAGACTTTGTTCACGGGGAGGCGGTGTAACAATGGAACCATGTATTAAGATGTACCGTTCCCAACACGATTTCACTGATTCTCGATCATATAACAAGTTCGTATAAAGACGTACGATCTCGTTAATATTAACCAAGCCTTGTCTTATCAAAATATACTTCTATAGAGACGTACAAGTTTCAAGAGAAGTTTGATTAAAAAGGTTTTACGGTATTACGCTTTAAAATCAAGAACACTCACAAGTGTAAAGACATATTTAAATAATAATAAAAAGCCCACATAGAAGGTGGTTTTAACAACTAATAATTAAATACATAAACATACCACTAGATTAATATGTTAAACATTAACATACACCAAACTTCATCTTCACCCTAGCAATAAAAGAGTTTAGCCATGAATGGCCATGCTAACTAGCGTAACGCTGAGTTTCGTAGGCTCCCCTATTGCGGACAAAGAGGAGGAGCCTCTCTACTCTCTATTCTAACTACGAAAATGCTCTCTTTAGATAGTGTTTCTTTGCTTCTTGAGGTGTGTGGAATGAAGAACCGAATCCATCTATTTGTAGGCTTCCAAATGAGCAATGCACGACCGTGCATTGGGTTGCACGGTGTGCAAGGGCCTTGCGAAACTAAACGGGTACAAATAGCAGTGTATTGGGTCCCTAGGGAGCAAGTTAAGGATTGCACGACCATGTAATGGGATGCACGGTTGGCCCTGCCTGCTCCCTATTTCGTCTTTTATCTACTTGTTTGGCTTTTCGGGGACGACGTATCTTGTCAAACAAGCAGATACGCTGAGTGAGTTCTAGTAGTTTATTTGAAATAGAGACATTCCGGTCACCGATAACATTTATTTCCACCCAGCACATTGTTGTCCTTAATAAAAGTAATTATGATGTTTCATGCTTAGATTTATGTTTATTGAGGATTTGTAACATCCCGAAGATCCATCTACGAATTTTTAGAGCTTAAAGGTGACCCAAGTTGTTTTTAATGAGACGGTGATAAGGCTTTGAATGTAAAAACCTATCCATAGAATTAAAAAGACCAGGTTAGCCAAATGAGGAATGATTTAGAAACTTTACGCGCGAAAGGGAAGCTCGGGGACTTGGATGTAAACAGGTAACGTTTAAATAACAACCTTAACACAAACCCTAGGCCATTCGGCCTAGGTGTGTTTGACGGTAGAGAGAATAAAGATGCGAGAGAGAGAGAGAGTGAGGGATGTCGGTAAGAAGGGGATGGCGGTGGTTTGGAGGTGGACCTACGACAGTAATAAGCGAGGAGGAAACTACACTACGCGAAAGGTAACTCTCTAATCCTATTCTTTTGATTTATCGTTTCTGTGTTGCATAGAGACTCGAATAGGGTTTGATTATGGTGTATGGTGGTCGAAGATGGAGGCAAGAGCGGTGGTGGCATGCAATGGCGAGGACGGTGGGAGTTGTTGTCATCGGAAGATGAAGGCGACATGGTGGTGGTGATTCCAGTTTGTTGAACACAAGGATGAGGAGTAACCGGAGGAGGTGAACTGCACGTGTGGATGGGTGGTGTCTGATGGCGTGCAACGGTGGTTCCCGATGGTACACGAGGATGAAGGGGGCACCAGTTCACACCGTGGTGGCATCTCACGGTAGTAAGCGATGAGGACGACGATGATATTGCTCCCGACGTGTGAGGTAGAATGGGCGGATTACAAGTGTGTTGGTTGTGACGATTATAACTGATAGCATGTGATAACTATATAAAAATATAAATAATTATATTTTTAGGATGATTTCACAAGATCGGGTTTTAAATTTATAAATTAAAATGATAATTACATTAACTTAAAACATACACAATAGGAAAGTGCACCTATCGCAGCGTAATATAGTTAGGTAAGAACCAAGTATCGAACCAATGGACACGGTCGAGTTCCAATACTCAACTTTCGTTATCGTTTATCCGGATTAATTAGTGAGTGGGTTTTGTATGCTTGTGTAGCAGAAAAGTAAATAGCATAAATGTAAAAACGTTCGTGAAGTGTGTAACAGAAATGTAAATAGCAGAAAAGTAAATAAGGCGAAAATGGTCAGATTACGGAATGTATTGCTTGGGGATTCGAATCAACTTGGTATGTGATAATGTTAAGTTTACTAATTCAGTGGTATGACTACTACAAACTTGTGACCCGGGTCACCGCTAGAGCCTCGTCCTCACTACATTTGATTTGCAAATTATAATCTTTAAAAGTGGCAGTGCCACCCGTTAGGAACAACATTTACCCTAAACCCATCGAATGGTCATCTCCGGGTTGGTTTAAGACATCGGACTCAAATTGCTTTATATTAAAGTTAAATAGGTGATTATACTTTGCTCACCGGGAGTTGGTGTAACAATGGGACAAAGTATAAAGACGTACCGTTCCCAACATGAGTTCACCAGTTCTTGGTCGCATAATAATCTCGTATAAAGGTGTACGATCTTAGAAGTATAGACCAAGCCTTGGCTTATCAATCTATGCTCGTATAAAGACGTACGAGTTTCAAAGAAAGTTTGATTAAAAAGGGTTTTATGATCTTACTCTTTAAAATCCAGACACTTAAAATTATAAAGACGGATTTAGACAATAATAAAAGCCCATCAAAATATGGTTTTTGAGAATGAATTAGTTAAAGACATAAACATACCACTTCAATAATAGGTTAAACATTAACATGCACCCAACATCATCTTCACCCTAGCAATACAAAGAAGTTTTTGCCATGAATGGCCATAACTACTAGCATAATGATGACTTTCGTAGGCTCCACTATTGTGGAAGAAGGAGGAAGAGCCCCTCTACTCTCTACTCAAAGTACGAGAATGCTCTCTTCTTGAGTGTTCTTTAGGTCTGGATTGGTGTGTGGAATGAAAAACTTAAGCCTCATATTTATAGGCCTCAAAATGTGTAATGCACAACCGTGCAATGGGTCTCGCGGTCGTGCAAAGTCCCAGGGAATTAAACAGGATACAAAGGACACGGTACTGGGCCGTGGGAATCTAGGGACAACAATGCACGACCGTGCATTGGGATGTACGGTTATGCATCCCCCTGCTTTCTCCCAGTTTTGTCTTTTAGCTGCCTTGTTGATTTTGTTGACCAATTTTGACTTCCTAGGGGTCAATGCTCAGGAATGAATCTTCTAGAAGTTTGAATTCTTGGTGTTTTTGGTAGGATTTATCTTGACTTATTTTTTCAACACCTTATAATCTGCGATTACAAAATATAAGTGTTTTAAGCACAAATTGCAAGATTATTATTCAATTAGTACCATAATGTGGAATTATTATGCATGTAAAATATATATAAATGATGACATATCATAACACCCCACACTTAAACTTTGCTTGTCCTCAAGCAAACTCATGCATGATCACACCCATAACTTACAAAGGTAATGGAATTTCAACTAGTGTTGGAACTCCGGGATAACTCTTGAGTTGCTTATTCTATTTTTGTATTTTTCTGTTTTAAGATGATGAAATCCATGACAAGGCTACTAGAACTTTGATTATGCAATAACTCCTCACTACTCACAATGTTCACTCAACTCTAGGGTTATATATGTATGGATAATGTAAGTGAAGTGGAACACTCAAGTTTGAATCGAATTATGCAATGGTCATAATCTTGTATGCAAATCAAGTCTCCACCAACTAACTAAGTAGTATGCATGAATCAAGATGACTTAAAAGGTTTGTAATGTAGCTAAAATAAAACTAAAGGTGAAAATGAAAATCTTTTTGGATTTTAGGGGTTTTAAAGGGGTTTGAAGGGCTGCAGCTATCACGAAACACTCAGCTACGGTCTCATGGCTTAAAATGGAAAATACTAACGGATCCCTCTACAGTACTCAGATCATGAGGGTATAACTAATCTGAGGGATCGTTTATGGTCAGATTGCCAAGACCAAGATCTCTCATTAGATTCAACTCGTCCCTTATTGCGTAATACACATCGCTGCCTTTCGTGTGGTACCTTCGGCTCGTAGCCTAACAACACCTACATCGATCAGGTATGTGTATTCACTTTGGCTCAAGTATGATTCTTGCTACACTTTCCATCATGGCTCTAGTTGCCACACTTTCTACATTTATCGTATCTTTTGGCTCTTCTTTTGGTGTCACTTTTTGACAAGCCACATAATGGTGCCAATTGTTCTTGCTTGCGCCACCGTTTTCTTACATTACTGGTTGCTTGAAAAATATTTTCTCGAAGTTTGCTTGGTAATTTAGGCTTTGTGAAATGAAGACAGGAAAGCAAATTGAAGTCAAAATGATGCATGTCCAGTTCTTTAAGGTCTCCCGATAAAAGACCAACTTTGTCTCTCTTTTTTTTAACCAGACAAATCCTTCAATAATCCTTCTTCCTCAATTTCCTTGAAATAGTGTTTATGTGAATTTCCTGCAGATAGTTCGGATTTTTCCTAATTCATCCACCATTTGTATATTCCAATTCTTATGAGTAGGGCAGATTCTTTCCAAAATTGTCTCGATGATAATAAACTAGATATGACAACGTAGGATAGTTTTCTCATTTTGAAGACAGTCAGCCAATAACCGGTGGTTGCGAAAAACTTATAACCCTTATGGTTTTGAACGATAAAGGTGCGGAAAAGGATATTGGTTGGCACGAGGAAGACGTAGGACAGGATGGATGATTCCTCCGATGAGAGAGGGAGCACAGAGGTGGTAGGGGTGCCTGTGGTGGGGCTGGGCAAGCTCGGGCGGAGCTAGGGTCTTGCATGGCTCGTGTGTATGCATGCAAGGGAACCCGGCATGCATGTGTGTATGAGACCCGGTTTGAATACGCGTATGCTTATGGGAGTAGGGTTTGCATGGGCACGTGCGTGCATGCATGTAATCCATTCAGGTATTGGAGTTCTAAGAGGATCCAGGACAATCTGGTTCAAGTGAGTAAGTGAATTAGGATTTTGGGCAAGGACGTAAAGGCGAGCAAAGGAGATTGGGTTGTAGAATCTATTTATTGTTTATGTTGTCAACATATTCTTAGAATGTGTCTGATCATGTGATCATACGTCTAAAAAGTTCGGGTTTTGGAGCTACCTATCGGGTAAAGAGCTAGGATTTGGACTCAGCGTAACCGGTGAGTTTCTCATCCCTTCTTTAAACGTTTTAATGGTTTGAGGCTATCATACATACTGCGTGTTTTCTACTATTAAACAAAAGTGTTATGAATTACGATTTAACATGAAGTTTTTTATGAGATAATTACATATAAATGGAACTAAGGGCCTATGTGGTATCCTTAGGCTGTGGAAAATAGGAATTGGTACGTTAGGTGCTTATGTCGTGTAACACCCGGTAATTTCAGGTTAATATCCATACCCGACCATTTCTTAAATTCATATGATTACGCATGCATCATACTTAATTATAGAGTAATTAAGTACATATTTCATATAGCAAGTCCAATCATTTTAATTCAATCCACGCATCGGTAGTTTGGGGGATTACCGGGTCACACACGCGTCCTGTCACACGAACGTTGGTGAATATTAGAAATAATATTTAGGGATATATTTGGTGTGAATAAATTACATGTAATATTGTGATTTATTATTTCATGTTTTGATTAATTTTTCCCGAATTTATTGAGCAACTTTTATTTTTACGTTTTTTAAGCGAACACGCGATATGTGCCAACAACACTTAATTAGATTTTATAAAAATGACGGTCTTACACTTGGGCTTATAAAAATTCAGCTATTTATTTAATTAGGCCATTTAGGAGCCCATTTCTTTGCTAAAAGGCCCTAAAAGATGCAAAAGCCCAAAGGCACTTCACTTAAAACACCCTTAAAACCCCTTAATCCCTCACTTTTTCCCTAAACTCATTTGCAAGAACCCTAGCTTCCCTCTCTAATCCAGCCGCCACCTTCTGTCCCACCTCCATCCTCTCTCAAATCCATTTTACCCATTTCAAGCCCCTTTCAAGGTGTTTCAAGGTGATACAAGGAGGATTCAAGCTTGTTCAAGACTACATCAACATCATATTTTGGTTTTGTAAGCATCTATACCATCTTTTCTTCATTATTTCGTCCATATGGTGGTACACCCATATCCAAACGATTTTCATTATTACACGTGTCATAATCCATGTCTTTAACAAAGGTTTTCATAATAAAAGAGTTGTTGACACATATTGGCACTTTTTATGGTTTGAAATGTTTGTTTATGTAGTTACTTGCTCGTTTCTATATATAGAAACTTTATTGTTTATGATTTTGTAGAAATGTGGATATGGTGTATTTATTGGATTGAATGTTACATATATTGTTAGATTGTGTAGGAAAGATGAGATTTTTGTTGAAATGGTTGGTTTGCATCATTTTAGGTCATTTCTATAAATAGAAACTTTACTGTTTGATATTTTGAGTTCTTGAGATATAATGAATGATAGCATGCTAAAATGGTTCTATAACATCTATTAAAGTATTAAAAAGAGTTATTGAAAGTTACACATGTGTAGGAGCATATAGACCACTTTTCTAAAAAGGAAACTTTAATATTTGGACATAATGTGTATGTGTAATCTATAAATGTCTAAAGTGTGTTTAATAGCTTTATTACTATATGTATAGAAGACTTATGCAAGATTTCATGGTTTAAAGTTGTGCTATGTGATATTTTGGGAGACCTTACTAATAAAGGAAACTTTATTAGTTTGGAACCTTCATTTTTGCTTTAAATGGAAAATGCAAGTGTAGAACCATGTTTGTAGCATATTACTAGTATGATTTTCATGTGTAGGTTGTTATATGAGCTATGAAACCTAAAGTATATTAGAACCCTAAGTGTCCAAAAAGGGAAACTTTGTTATGTTGAGCATTATGGTACAAAATGTCCTGTTATGTTGTTCAAATGAGTTGAAATAATGTTAATAGGAGATTTGTGAAATGACATGACCTGTATGTATGATTTATTAACATGTATGAAAGATACAATAAAGGTGTACAAGTGCCATGATGTTTGTCACATGTCACTTATACAATTACATTTGGTTATATGTTACTATTTATGCCATGAACATTTCAAGCTAGATTACTTATGACATATCACCTACTTAATCAACATTGGTCAACATTGGTCAAACTTAATCAAACTTGGTCAACATTAATCAACATTGGTCAACATTAGTCAAACTTGGTTAACATTAGTCAACATTGGTCAAACTTGGTCAACATTTGTCAACTTTAGTCAAAATTGGTCAACTTTAATCAAACCTCGGTCAACTTTGGTCAAACCTTTTACAAACGTCAATGTAATCTTTCAACGTTGAGTCGTTTGGATGAATGTGGTTACATAAACCGTGTTTACTTTCATAGACCTTATAGCCTTACTATTCCTCGGGCTCGGTTAGGTCGGTTGTCAAGACTTGCTAGATTTCTGTTGTTACTTTCATACCACATCACCTCATTCCCAAGTGATTTTTCATGGCCCCATTTTAATTACTTTTCCTTTTGGGGGAGATACATGCTAAAACATTTTCCTTTCACTAGTCGTATGACATTACTTTGTTTTCGCTTTATTATATTTAAGTGGGTGCATTTCCTGCACACAAAGTCCTCTAATATTCAAACCGTTAATTCATTCACAAAAGAGGTGATTCATGAATAGTACTATTGGGTTTAACAACCCCCACCCGGGTTAGTAGCGCTAACTCTGACTGGGAATCAAACGGGTGCACAAATTGACCTGATACATTGCGTGCTGGGCACATAAGAGGCAAAATGCTACTTTCTGCATTCATTCATTGAGCTTCGGTTTCGGTGTTGCTTATATATTTTAATGTTATTTGTCTGATCAACAATCGAATTCAATAGTATACATATGTACTGTTACACTGTTTTCTTTACGGTTTCTGTTACTTAAACCTGTGAACTCACCAACCCTATGTTAACACTTTAAGCATGTTTATCTCATGTCGCTAAGCATTTGCACAAGGGCTAGGATTTGCATATTTGGAGTCTCATTGCATATTTTTCATTAGAACCATAGGTTTATTGGAACCTATTTATTTTGGCTTCTGTAATTTTGATACATTTACTTTTGCTTCCGCACTTTACATTCCGCATTTTCAAACTCTGTATTATTTATTTATTTTTGTATGATGTTTAAACGGGAAGTCTTTTCAAAAACCATTTAGAGGTCATTCGAAATGACCGGGACTTATGATCCTTGACAGTCACAACCCGCGGGTAACTCGTTATGGAATTTCAGGGTGTGACATGTCATGTTATGAGTTAGTCGGGGTGAGTCGGGATATGAGTTAGACGTTTATAAGTATATGTAGGATGTATTATCCTGGGAATATGTGTGGGGTGCATAATTAGTTAACAAGCCATTTAAATTATTGTGTTATGATACGTGTTATGTACTTATTGTTGTGTTTGCATCATTGTCTTGTGACACGACAAACGGGATTGTGGAGGACGAAGTCCTTCAGGAAGTCACCATGAGTGACAATGTCCAAGAGGACAGAGATGAGCTTGGGGTGTGTCGAAAGCCCTGACGAGGGTGATTGTGATTAGGTATGTGTTTGTATGTATTTATGTGTGGTTTAATTGCATGCAAGTGTTGATTGACATTTATTGTGTTGAGATGATATTGATGTGGTGTTGAGTATTAGATTGACCGTGTGTCGGGATGATGAAGATGTGTTTACGAATGTTGTGTTAGTTGACCTTGTGAGAGTCTTGGTTAAGGCTTGTTAGGTCGGTGTCTAGGAGTTGGTCGTGTTAATCGGACTCTAGGTTGATACGTGTGGTAGATTACGATTTAGTGGTGTAGTAAATTCGATCCATTTCGGTGAGACTTACTAGGTTATGATTATGGGGTGAGCCTTGGGTGGTGGACCCTTATGGGAATTGGTTGGTAATATGGATACTTATATGTCATTAAACAACAAATCATTTTATAAGGATCGGGATGTCCTGAGTTTACATAAATGATATTTGTGATGAGATGGTTTCTTCTTAAACTAAATTGTTAGAACACACTCAGCGTAGCGGACTTTGTATGTACGCTAGATTGTTGTGTAAGTGGGTCTCGTGGACGACGTATCTTGGCTTGAGAGCGGTGCGACTCGGGTCGGTGTGCATGCATTCTTACGGTATGACTTAGAACAATAACTAGTTTAACGACAAAAACTTGTTTTATAGAAGACTTCTGCTATTTTTTTATAATGAGATAAAGGTTTCTAATGTGAATACCCAGTGATGAGACCAAACTGTAGGATACTCGGTTTGGGGGTCTTACAGATTTGTTGACACAATCCCCTAATTTATGTCATCTTTGTTTGAACATTGTATGTTGAAGAAGTGCATATTGTTGTCTACTTTATACAACTTGAGATGTATAATGTGTTATTCATGTTATCTTTCCAACTTGATCGGAAACTAGTTCAATCTTTATAAACATTAATATTATTACAACACGTGACCTCCATTGCATGATTTTAGGTGGTTAGTTTGTATAATTAATTCTAGGTTTCCGAGTGATCATTTGATTAGATGTCTTTGACGAGAGTTTAGTCAACATTTTTGTTGAAACACGTTTGTGTGACAGACACTCTGGACGTTGTCTTAAGCTTTTGTACTTTACTTTCTGTATTTGTAATTGTACTTGGTATCTGTATGTATTGATTTATCGAGTTGTAAATGTACATGTAGGTACTTGTACTTGTTGTCTGTGTTTAGTGGTGTGCGCACTTAGCATGTGCGCAGGACATTGTTCCTACGTACTTAGCAAGTACGCATGCACAAAGGGTACCTACTTGCTAAGTACGCAGGAGCTAATCTCTATGCACTTGTTAAGTGCGCAAGTAACAGGTCTAGTATATATAGATGGTCTTGACAGAACTTATGTATGCATTCATTCTGTAACCACCTGTGATTATCAATAGACGAAGTTTGAAGTATTTCGTGTTGTTGTTGTCGTCGGTTTACTTTGTGTTGATTGATATTCCAACTAGTCACGGGCATTCCGCACCCGGTCCGACTAGTCGCACGCACTCGTACGTAACGATTCGAGACACCCGGGGACCTACAAGTGGTATCAGAGCAAAGGCTCTTGATTTCGAGTGTTGTGAGTGTGTTAGGAGCATTTTCGACACAATCTACAGCCTTTTACAAGCAAAAAGTGACCGATTTTGGTGATTTTTGTGCTCTTGAGCGCTATTTTATAAGCAAAAATCCTTCAAAATCTGACCTTTTTGTTGTTTGTTTGAGTGTTTTGATCATCAAGGGTTTGCTTCTAACCTTTTGGCTTGATCAATTTGTTCAAAACTTCAATTTTTGAAGATTTGAGCATATTCCGGCCATCGAAAAAAGTTGGTGGAGCAGGTGGATAAAGTGAACTACTGTAACATCCATGATTTCCCGATATTATTTTAAATTATTTCATATGATAATGGCACACTATTTTAGACCCGTACCTTGTCCGACAAAATATGCCACTAATTATCAATATAACACGTGACAATTTAAAGTTTCAACCGTACTTAAACATATTATTTACTAGTCAATTTTATATAAATAGTTTACTCATTTAAGATTTTACTCAAATGAGTTATTTTAAAATCATGAATTATTTGAAATTTATAAAGCTAAAATACTTAAGTTTATCTATTTAGGAAAGAGTATTAATATTAATGTTTACCATGTTTATATATGAGTGTTTTATAAACAAATGTATTTTTATAAAAGAAATGTATATAAAAGTTTAAATTCATTTATTATAACCTTGTAAACTATAAAGTTTAAATTTAGGATATAAGTTTTATAAGTTTTATAGAAGACATTTTATAATTAAATGATAGATATCAAAAGCCTTGAAACCCCTTTTATTTAGATTTTTATCTCAATTTTGACCCCATCCTTTGATTTTTGACCACGTTGACTCCTTAAAGTCAAACAACCCAAAACCATTATAATCCAAAGCCGATTTTTGACCTAATCAATTGGTTTTGGTTTTTCTATGTGTACGTAATCAATCACAGACCATGCCCATGCCCAATTCAAGCTCCAATTTGATTAAATTATCAAAAAAAACTGTGGCTAAATCCGAGAGTTAAGCACGTTTGACTATTCTGAGTTAAACAGGACCAATTGTTGTAATTTGACTTTCGAATTAGATCAATTCGGTTGTTTTGGACGTTCCCTGATTACGTAAACCTTTATAGACCTCTTCCTAACTAAACTTACACCTTAATTCAATGTTGGCGCGGCGAAATTCAAAGTTTAAACCAATTCGTAAAGAATTGACTCCTCAAGGTCAAACCAAGTCAAATTTGTTTCCAAATCAGGGAATTAGGACGCGTTATCGTCCGCTAATCACGCGCAATCAGTCCGTGCACGTATCCAAACGGAATTCACGACCCATTTCATCTGCATTCAATCGAATTAACGCAAAATCCGTCATGCAACTGTCATCATCAAACCCCTAATCGAATCATACATTGAGAGTGGAATTGAATGAACTAATCCACTCACCCACCGTTGCACCACCCCTCACAAACTCTCTCAACCCTCATTTGATCCTCATTCCACCTCTATACCTCGATCGAGCACCAAGAACTCAGTGACTGAACCGGTAGCCGACAGCCTTCAATACTCGACCAAATCAGGTGAGACTTATCTCGTTCATTTCGTTTCTAATCATACATCAAAAGCCCCTTAACAATTACTGGAATCGAGTGCAAAGAAAAGCAATTCTGTTAATTTCTCTTGATCCAGTTCATACGATTTGGAAAGGGGAATTCGGTTCGATTCATTTATTATACTTAGATTATCTGGTTTCAATATATACCAGCGAAACCACCTTGTCCGGCCGGTAAGCGACTGCACCGCCGAACCAGGTGGCGTGGGTTCGAAACCCACACTCAAGTTCTTTTATTGCGCAGTCATTAAACCAAGCCCGACCATATTTCAGCTACACGTTAACATTATTTCGAACCGGATCAACTACACGGATTAGTCCCTTGGTCCAGTGGTTCTTGCGGCTTGGCTCCCAGTGCAGACCCGGGTTCGAGTCCCTATGGACTATTTAATTTTTAAAACCCGTTTTTAAGGCTCCAAAAATTATAAAAAAAAATTATTTTATAAACGCTACATTTATCAAAACAGAATAAAACAGGTTCCACAATTTTTGCATAAAAATCTCTTTTTTTATAAATTTATTCTTAAATACTCAATTTAAATTATATTATTTATTTTGAGAAATTCATTTATCTAATGTATAAATTTCGTGACAAGTTTTATAAATACGTTATACAAGTTATATAAACTATAAGTTACATATTTTAACACCTAAAAATTTATAGATTTTATATACCTAAAGAATACATGTCAATTTTAACTAAATTTATTTAGTTATCATACCCATTTCAAATCGTAATTAAACAAATAAATTTATTTATTATTTATATAAATTACATTAACAAAACACAATTAGAACTTAATTATATTTAAGCTTTATTTCATGAATCTATATTAATTACATACCTTTATAAATAAATAAATAAAGTAACAATTATTTATTTAATATATATCTAGATTGTTTATTTAATTTATATTTAATTAAACATAATGACAACACTATTTTTGTTACTAAATAATTAAATAACAATTATGTGACTTATTTAGTTATTTAAACCCAAACTCTAACTTAAATCTTTTTTTTTAAACTATTCATTTCAAACTTGAGATTTATAAAAACACTTATCCAAGTGCAAACCAAAATCACCACCTACAACCTCGAATCCCTTGGGCTCATCCAATTAAATCATAGTCTTACACATAGATTTTTGTACACATTATTAATTCAACATACTTTACACACTAGGTTAACATTGTGAGATTTCAAGGATCATTTTACTATCTAGTCTCGCATGCTAGCTACACCTTTGAATCATGTGAGTTTACATAGCCCTTTTTTCTTATGTACATATTTGGGGTGAAGCATGATTACATTCAAATACTAATTGCAATTACACAAGTACAATTCTACTATATGATCATATGTGTTTATTTGTGCTTTATGCTTGAATGTTAATTGTTAAGGCTACATATACATGGTATACACGTGCAAACACAAATACATTACTTCAGGCTAACATGTGTTGTTAGGCCCTACATTAGGATAACATGTGTTGTTATGCCCTACATTAGGATAACATGTGTTGTTATACCCTACATTTACATCAGGATAACATGTGTTGTTATGCCCTACATTAGGATAACATGTGTTGTTATGCCCTTCAATTACAAAGTTTCATTTGTGCATCTAACTTAACTTAAATTCTCCATAAATGCTTTATAAACCATGCATCATATGAATTGTACACAAAACATATTAACTTTACTTGTGGTGTCAAAACCTATGTATGCTCACCAACTATTTATAGTTGACCCTCTCATTTTATCATGTTTCAGGTACAGTTGTTTGAGTTATGATTCAAGATACATCACTTAGGGTTGAGGACCTAGTCTTAAATTTTAATACGGAGATTCATGTATTCTTAAAGTCATGTAAATGATGTAAATGATTACTTGAGTTATGAAATGAAAATTTACTGTTAATTAAGCTCATATAACTTTCAAGGAGACATGCTTTAGCCTATAAGTAAACACTCATCCCGGGAATTCCCAGGAAAGCATATGGATCCCTCGGTTGATTGGGATTTATATGAAATGCTTTCCTAGACAGAAAACCCATAATACAGGTGTCACTCTTCCAGATTGCACATGTCCTCTACTAGTTAACAAAGTTTAAAAACCCTAACGAGGTGTAAAAATAAGTTTTTATGACGTCCCATATGCTATGATGATGATCATTTTAGAGAAGGATTGAGGCTTAGGGTAAGGGAAAAGGTATTATTATTTTGGATTTATTGTTTAGATAACTTCTAGCAAGAAACGGGGTCTAGCAAATATTCATGTAGCACATAGCATGTAGCATATCATATAATCATAGAACATGGAAATAATGGGTGTCCTAAGGTTATAGTCTAGGTCAAAGGTGTCTAATAACCTAAATCCCTATAACCAAGGCTCTGATACCAATCTGTCACACCCTAACCGACGGCGGAAGCGTCGGGGCGGGACATGTAGACTGTTCATAAGCTCTGAGCCATAGGTGTGGCTTGTGTTGGCAAGACAGCTTGGGTCTCACCACCACTAGCACCTGAAGGCCCAACATTGGGATCATTGTCCTGATCCTTATCTTTCGTGAGGTCGACATGGAGGCAAGTTTCTTCTTGAACTTTCTTACTTGTCTCCCCCTGAGACTCAAGCTGCTTTGTCAACTTAGCCACCAAGTCTACCAACACTTGATATTCACCCCTTTGTATCAACATTTGGTTCTCCATAGCTGTACGGGCGGTGAAGAATGACTCATTGAGATTGAATTGCATCTTTTGAAGCTCAAAGAATGACTTCATTTGTTCCTCCATCGCTTGCCATTGATTGGTCAATTTGGTGTTAGAGTCAACAAGTAAATTGATTTGAGTCTGTTGGGAAGCTACTTGTGAGTCTAAGATTGCAATCCTTTGATCCTTAGGATCAATTACCCTGGTTGTAGAAGGTTCTCCAGTCTCAAGAATAGTATCGGCAAATAGTTCTGACAGGTCAAAGTGATGTCCCATGTCTCCAAACTCAAGTGTGTGTGTCATTGGTGGTAGAGTACCAGCAGTGACAGTGAACGGTAAGGTTGTTGTTTGGAGAAATGTGGGTGATATAGTTGTGGAAACAAGGACTAACTCAGTCACAATGGGAAGTATTGTTGAAGTCTGGAGCTGAATTGTTGTAGCCGGAAGAGAGACGACTACAGGAATAGGTTATTCACTTGTTGGAACAACAACCGGTGTTATCGTTCTTCTTCTTAGTTGGCTATACAACTGTGTTTGTTGAGCGGGAGCTTGTGTTTCTTGATCGATAGCTTGTTGTGCTCGTACCCTGGCATTTATTGCATCTATTACTTCCTGCCATGGGCGATCATGCTTGGTCCTATTTCTTCGTTCAATAACTTGACGTGCCTCTTATTCTGTGTCAGAACTTTCAAGTTGAAAGTCCGAGTCTGAACTCTCTCTTCGTCTTCGCCTGGACGATGACTTAGGAAGTGATTCCTGAATATTCTTTCTCGGATGCCTTTGGTCTAGTGTGGGTTCAGAATCAGATGAATCAGTTTGTTAGGACATAGATTTGTAATGACAAAAGCTTGTAATAGTTAGATTTTATGTCTTTATGTTTTTGATATGTAAATGTATAATCAAAATCATGGTCCTTCTGGTAATACAAATCATGCATCTGCATCATCAGCTCTAGTTGCTCAAAACGATAAAAATTATGATTGGGGCATTCATCTGGAAGATTTGGTGGGTGCTTTGAGTCAGGCTTTTGTTGCAGAAATTCATTCAGAAAAACCAGAAGAGTCTACTAATGATGAAAGTTCTAGTGATGATTCATGTGATGGTGATAGTGTTCCAAGTGTTGATTATGAGGAAGAAAGAGAAAAAAGTATTGATTCTGATGCTGTGTCTGGGGTTGCTGAGGAAGAAATTGTTCTTACAGAAAATGCTTCAATTGGTGAAGATTCAGAGAATATTCCAATTGCCAAAGTATTCATGGCAGACATGTCTGATCCGACTAAGGTAAAAGACTCTGTTTGTCATATATACTGTTCTAGTTGTATTTCTGTTAAAGATAAACTGCAAAAAGTCATGGATGATAACACAAACTTGATTTGTGACATGAAATCAATGCATTCAGTTAATCAGAAACTGAAAGATAATGATAAGCTGTGCATTGATAGAATTGAGTCTTTGAAAAGAGACTTAAATTCTCTTGGGTTAAAATACAAAGAGCAGGGTTATCATCTAGATATGGCTTATGCTGAAATCGAAAAATGAAATGAAGTTGTTGCCTAAAAGAATAAGGAGATTTCTGAAAAAGAATCTGAGGTGATAAAGTTACATAGAAAGTTGGAACAGTTTGAGAATTCATCTGTAGTTTTGGATTATTTCAATGCTAATGCTGATCCCACAAAAAGAGTTGCTGGTATTGGGTTTGTTCCTCCACCGTTCAATGCGAATTATGTGGTTGAGCCTGAAATCATTCATGAAGAGGAGATTGATCCCAAGACAGTATTAAAAGTGAATCCAGTGACGGGTGAAGACATGGTGTATGATTCTGATACAGAGGATGAAGTGTTTGATGATTCAAAGGTTGAAGGGATTCCGAGAGAAGTGAAAATTGAGGAGCCAAAGGTTGTGAAGAATGTTACTCGGGATAGGTGCATTTTGACTAAACCTGAAGAGGTGAAAGTGGTTCCAACTAAACTTTCTCTAATCTTACAGTCAAGTGGGTTTGTGGCGGCTGGTTTTCAAAAGGTAAATTCTTCAAAGGTGCCAAAACAGACTTATGTTCCTAAGAAGCCGATAAATTGTTCAGGGCATTCCTCTGAAGCTTATTCTTCTGATGGTTCTTCAAATTCAAAGAAAACATCTTATTTCAGAAGTTATCAAGAAAGAAGAGTGTGTTTTCATTGCAATGAGCCTGGTCATATTTTGATTAATTGTCCATACAAGAACAAGGGTAAAATGAAGACTGTTCCTTCACAACCGAAAGTGGTGAAGATTCTGAAAAGAAAAGATGAGGGAAAATCGTCTTCTAGTTTGGAGAAAGATATGACTGGACGATCTTTTGTTAATTCCCTTGGAATTAAACAACAAAATACATTGCATGCTAAATCTTTTGTATGCAGAGAGAAACTTGAGATTCCAAAAGTTGGGATTACAAAAGATTCTTTTCAGGAGGTTAAATTGTCTAGACCTCAAAGAAGAAGAAGAAACAGAAAATTAAAGAAAATTTTGGAAACATCTGAAACTGACAATAATAAAACAAATATTGTTTTTCAAAATAATAAAAATGATTCTTCTTTGAAAAGGTCTGATTGTCAAACTTCTGTTCCAAAAGTGAATGATAAAATTGATTGTAAATTACAAGAAGTTGTTTATTTTGATCAATCCGGACGACCCAAGACCACGATGGCTTGTGTTCCACTTTCTAACTGATTCTCATTGTTTATGTAGGGACAACCAAGGAGGACTATCAACAATACATGGTATGTGGATAGTGGTTGCTCTCGACATATGACAGGGAATGTTAGATTGCTTGAGGATGTGATTAAAATTGATGGTGGTTATGTCGCTTTTGCGGGTAATAAAGGCGGGTACATAACAGGCCAGGGAACGTTAAAGAATGACAAAGTAAAATTTGAAAAGGTGAATTACGTTGAGCAGCTGGAACACAATCTTTTAAGCGTATCACAAGTCTGTGACAAGAAGTTTTCGTTCCATTTCAACGATCATGAATGCTATATTCTAAAACCGGGGTTTGTGATTCCTGATGAATGGATTCTCATGAAGGCTCCAAGGAGAAATGACACGTATGTCCTTGACATGAGCGTCGCCACTACAACGGATTCAATTCCAACATGTTTACTCTCCAAGGCGTCGGAATCTGATTCAATATTGTGGCACAGGAAGCTAGCTCACATAAACTACAGGAAGATGAACTACATTGTTAGGAATGATCTTGTGCTTGGTATTCCGAAAATGAAATTCTCAGTTCCTGATGATTGTATTCCGTGCAAGAAGGGAAAGCAAAGAAAGAAATCTCACAAATCGAAATCGACGAATTCTATCGTAACTCCTTTGGAGTTGCAGCATATGGATTTGTTCGGTCCTATCAGTATTAGGAGCATTGGTGGGAAATCATACTGCTTGGTCGTAACTGATGATTACTCCAGATTTTCATGGGTTAAGTTTCTTTCTTCTAAAGCTGAAACCACTGAGTTGGTACAATACTTAATCCTGGGTTTGGAGAATTTATTCAATCTGAAAGTCAGAAGAATCAGGAGTGACAATGGCAGCGAATTTAAGAATAGCAAAATGGGCTTATTCTGTTTACAAAAGGAATTCATCATGAATTTAGTGCGCCATATGTTCCTCAACAAAACGGTGTTGCTGAACGAAAGAACAGGACGTTGGTCGAAACAGCTCGCACGATGCTTGCAGATTCTAAGCTTCCAGTTACCTTTTGGGCTGAAGCTGTGAATACTGCGTGTCATGTTTTGAACAGGGTCTTGACCGTCAAGCGACATAACAAGACTTGCTATGAATTACTAAATAATCGAAAGCCGAATCTGGAATACTTACTACCTTTTGGTAATAAGTGTACCCTACTGAAGTTTTGAGATGTCCCAACAAAATTCAGTGCAAAGGCTATTGAAGGGATTTTTCTAGGGTATGTGGCAAATTCGACAACCAAGAGGGTTTATAACAAAGAGACACGCCAAGTTGAAGAATGGTTCCATATTGACTGTTCAAATCGATCTTTACCACAAATGGCGATTTGTCCGGATTGGGCATTTGATTATGAAAACTTATTCAAGTCTTTTCATTAACCGTCTGATATTTCTGATGAAGATGCTGCTGTTCTTTATGATTCTTGTCAAGATACATAGCACAATGGATTTCTACCAAATGCAGTTCCAAATACATCGATTCCATCTACTTCTGCTCCCGATCCTAATGTTGCTTCTTGTTCCGGTCCACAAGATTCAGAGAGTGAGGAGGATAATGCTATTTTTCAAGATTCTTCTGCTGATCCGTTGTTGAGTGATGATCCATTACCTTCGCCACAGGATCAGGGGGAGATTCCAACAAATTTAGACTCGGAAATTCCAATTCCTCAAGATTATTCTTATCAATCTACATCTACTCAAGTTGAAGTGTTGCCAGTTCCTGAGGTCGCATCCATCAAGGAACACAAAGATCATCCAGTAACAAATATAATTGGAAATTTACAGGATGGAGTGAAAACCCGTTCTCTTGTTGACAATACTTGTTTGTATACTTGCATTAAAGATTCTGGTGTTCTTGATGATTGCTCACATTCTTGCTTTATTTCGCAGGTTGAACCCAAGAATGTCGAGATGGCTTTAAATGACAATAACTGGATAGAAGCTATGCAGGAAGAACTTGCCCAATTTGACAAACTGAAGGTTTGGAATCTTGTTGATCTACCGAAAGGTGCGTATCCGATAGGAACAAAATGGGTGTTTAAATGTAAGAAAGATGATCGAGGTGTCGTGGTACGCAATAAGGCAAGATTAGTTATCCAGGGCTTCAATCAACAAGAAGGAATTGATTACACCGAAGTTTATGCGCTGGTTGCACGGCTTGAAGCTATAAGGCTGTTTCTAGCTTTTGCTTCTTTCAAAGGTTTTAAGGTGTTTCAATTAGACGTCAAGAGTGCATTTTTATATGGAAAGGTCAAGGAGGAAGTCTATGTGTGTCAGCCGCCGGGGTTTGAAGATCCACTAAATCCGAACATGGTTTTCAAGCTAGATAAGGCCCTCTATGGTTGTCACACCCCAACCGGGCGGCGGAACACGTCGGAGTATGACCCGAATTGTGACCAGATTGCTCGTAGCACTTGGAACTATTAAAATTTCATAATTTTATTCAATAATATTAAAAGTGCCTCAAAGGCTACAAATAGTTCAAATAAACAAGACAAAACATAGTTCCAAACAAGATAAAATCAGATTTCAAATTTCTAAGTCCAAGCCTAAGTGTTGAACATAAATCAAGCGTTGCTTGAACTTGGTGCACCTGAAACATGTTTAAAATAAGAGTTATCAACAAAATGAATTGTTGGTGAGCAATCATGGTAGATATAGATATAGTAGTTTAGATAAAGTACAAATTCCATGCTAAGACAAGTAATACATTATAGTCTTATTGTATATACACACAGTCCAAATTAAACCTTCCTTTTAAGATTTATCCAATTCAGATTGTCCAACATATAGTTAACAGTTTTTCAGTTTCAGAATTCATTACATGCATCCTAGATCAAAGAAATGCATGGGGTAGCTAACCCACATGGTACCACTAATTCCATTCATAGGCTGTCGAAACAGTTAATAATATGAACTAGTGTAATCAACAAATAAGCCACATAATGCAATTAAACAAGTCTAACATAAGGGAATTTGTTTCACGTTGTGAGATTTGTCAATAGTGTAAGTGTAATTATATAGGAACATGTTTCACCCCAAAAGTGATAAAATGTATAAAGAGGGGCATGAAAACTCACATGGTTTGTAAGTAGTTTCCGAGCTAAGTTTGATCCAAAGATATAATCCAAAGTAGGTCACAATTAACCTATTATAGTTGTAGTTTAGTCATTTAGTTTAAAGGAATAAGCTAAGGTTTGTTCGTGTTCTCGAATTTGGGAAATTAGGATTTTGGAAAGTTTAAGGTTTGAAAAGTAATTTGGTTATAGTTTAAGGTGTGCAAGTATTTAAATTACTAAATTATTATGTTTAGTAATTTAAATATAATTTCAGATTTTATAAAATATTTTAAGTGATTATTTAATTAATTACTTATTTAGTAATTTAGTTAATAAATGTGTTTAATTAACTAAATATGTCAAAAAGATAGTAAGAATATAAATATAATTTAAATTATAAATTTTATAAATATTTTCTGTTAATAAGTAAATTTTTATAAAATTTACTTATTTTTAGTTTAATTAAATCAATAATTCCATTGATTTAATTACAAAACAAAATTAGTAAAAATTAGTAAAAATGTCTAAAAGTTCCAGAAACTTAATATTTTGTTAAAAATATATAGATTAAGTTTCTGTAATTTTTGTATAATTTTTGGAATAGATTTACTAATTTTAAATAAATAGTCCAAGCTTTAAATTTAGACTTTTAAATAATTAATTTTATAAACTCAGAAAGTTTTCTGTTTTTATTTTATAAAACAGTAGAGAATTTTATTACAAAAATTTGGACTATTTATTTGTACATTTTCGAGTTGTAAATAAAAAGTTATGAATTTTTAAAGATTAAAGATTTAATAAAAAGAAAAATCAAAAATAGGAAAATGTTGAAAAGTGGGCGAACCGGCCACAAGGCGGATCGAACCTGGGCTACTTGGCTTAGCAGCAGTGCACTTGACCGTTGGGCCAAGTGGCTAACCTGGTAATAAGTTGAATTGGGTTATATTTAACCCGGATCTTGGATCCGGTTTGTGTTCGTTTAAGCAAAAAAAAGGCTCACGGGTGAGGGCCTTAGCCGGACTCGAACCCGTGACCTCTCGTTCGTAATACGCGCACCCGGCCATCTCGGCCAAGTGACTAACTCGTAAACAAACGGAGAGAGGTTCCTTTTAACGACGTTTTCGAAATAAAATCCCAAATCCGTTTGAAACACAAGAACCCTAATCTGAGTTTGTTCGAATTCGATGAATCCGTATAATAGGAACTCAATTAACCATAGGGCTTTTGTTATACGTTCAATTCTGAGCCTAATGACGTATTGAATTACCTGGAATGATCAACTGATCGAAGTTCTGAACTCGTTGTTCAGTTCGTCTGAACTGAGATTCCGAGAGAGAGAATTAGAGAGTGTTAGGAGTTGTGATTTGTTTCAAATGGACGCATTAGGTGTCGTCGAGGTTTATACAACCTCAATTTGACAAATAAATTCGCGAATTAACGAGTTTTGATTACGGTTTAAGACGGTTTAAAGTTTTTAGCCGTTTTCTACTGTTACGAGTTAAAATTTCGAATTAAACGAGTTCATCATGCTCGTTTATGAGTTGTAATGGGATTTCAGTTACGAATCTTTGCTCTTATCATCTCAAAACGCGTTTTCGAATATTCAGAACCCAAAACCGGGTTCCCCTTGTTTCGAACCCACGACCCCTTTTGGGTGGGTTTTAAAACAGAAAAATACAACTTTGGTCCCTGAGGTTTGTTAAGTTGACTCCGGTCAACTTAAACTTGAAAATAAGTTTGAGGAAAGGCAGTTTAGCCCTTGTAGTTAAGTTTTAACCAAAAACTAAGTTAGTTAGGTTAAATAGGGTTTTTAGTTAATAAATTTGATATATTTTGATATTTAAATGTATAAATTAAATTTAAATTATAAAAGAATTGTTTATTTCTATAAAAATGATATAAAATGACATATTTTTATAGAACTTTATTTTAAAAATATTTATTTAATTAAACTTTATTTATTTGATTTATTTAGGAATAAATCTTATTATTTCTTAAAAATTCATAAAAATTTATAAAAGTCATTTTAATTTATATAATTTGTGTTTTAATTTAAATAAAACACATTAGGATTTTTTTTTCAAATTAAATAAGTATAATTTTTTTTTTTTTTTACACTTAGATAATTTATGAGATTTATTTTATATAGTTTAGGGACTTTATTCAAATACCATGAATATTAGCCCTAAAACATAGTTTGAGTATGGTTTTTAGCCACATAGTTTAAGCAATTCATTTAAGAATTTTCACATATTATTAAATATGGATAATTAGGGTTTACAATAAATGCCAAATGGCCGGAAATTGTAAACGGAAAAGTACAGATATTACAATGGTCTTCATCAGGCTCCTCGTGCGTGGTATGAGACTTTATACACACATATTTTGGCAAATGACTTTGTTCGTGGAAAGATAGACTCGACCTTATTCATAAAGAAATCAGGGGGAGATTACCTACTGGTGCAGATTTATGTGGATGATATTATTTTTGGCTCGACAAATGAAGAGTTATGCAAAGACTTTGAGGGTGTTATGAAGTCGAAGTTTGAAATGTCTGCTATGGGAGAGTTATCTTTTTTCTTAGGTTTACAAGTAAATCAAAAGAAAGATGGTTTCTTTATTCATCAGTCCAAGTATGTCAAAGACATCTTGAGCCGGTTAAAGATGGAGGACTGTACCCCATACGATACTCCAATTTCGGTCAATCATAAGCTGCATTCTGACTTGGAAGGAAAAGATGTGGATTGTCGACTTTACAGAGCTATGATTGGATCCCTCATGTACTTAACCGCTTCAAGGCCGGATATAATGTTCGCCATATGTATATGTTCCAGATTTCAGGCAAAGCCAAAAGAATCTCACTTAATTGCTGTAAAAAGAATCTTTCGGTATTTAAAAGGAAAACAACGTTTAGGGCTATGGTATCCTCATGGTTCTAACTTTGATTTCAATGCTTATACTGATTCTGATTTTGGTGGTTGCTGTCTGGACAGGAAATCTACAACAGGTGGTTGCCAGTTCTTAGGAAATCGACTTGTATCCTGGCAATGCAAAAAAGCAAACCACAGTCTCGATTTCAACATGCGAAGCAGAATACATCGCTGCTGCAAGTTGCTGTTCACAAATCCTGTGGATACAACAACAATTGAGAGATTACGGTTTGAATTTCACAGGAACCCCCATGCTTATTGATAACAATGCTACTATGTCTATAACGAATAATCCTAATAAACATAGTAAAACTAAACACATCGAAATTCGATATCATTTTATACGTGATTGTGCAGAGAAAAGGTTGATTGAGCTGGTCAAGGTACACACTGAAGATAATTTTGCTGATTTGTTTACTAAGGCATTTGATCGTACCAGGTTTGAATTCCTAATTAAAATGATTAGTATGATCAATCCCGAATAAAAGTTTTTCAAAATCAGAATTTCATGAAAATTTTCTTTTAGGTTCTTTTATTGCTTTATTATATTTCTGCATTTACATTTTCAGTCAAAAAGTCTAAATTATAAAAAGTCAAAACAAATTGAAAAATAAAAAAAAAATTTGACATCATTTGAGGTTAGAGAAGAAATGATAGTACATCAGTGATTAGTTCATTTCACACGACCTTAGTAGACCTTGATATATGAATGATTAAAATAAGTTGATATGATCTAAATTTCAAAGTCTGCATAAATAAGAAATGATAGTGTTGTGAATGCTCTATTTTTGATAATTTGTTTTAAAATTTGTGTATAAAATTTGAAACTTGAATTGTCAATAGGCTAAAAGCGTTTTGAAACTAATAGTAGTGTGAAAATTAAATATAATATGATTACATCTGTGATTTAAATCCATTTTATACCTGGGTGTGTGTGTTAAAAGATCACTATCAGATAAAGAATATTAGCTTTTAATAAGGATTTTCCTATGAGATCAGTTTCGAGTTATGTCCTTAGCACTATTCATTCGATTTGCTTCAGTGCCCATGTCCCGAAAAGCATGCAATTTGAAGTATAATCAAGATATGTACTTGACAACATCTGTCAAACATATACTAGCCCTTGGATCATATTGATATATTATCTTTACTGATTCCATTGAATTCATAATCCAGATAACAGTTGGATCCACGTACCTGAATCTTATGATTCCACAAATATAAGCCAAAACATTGAATCATTCGATTCTGAATCTCCTTGATTCCTATACAATCCAATTTGGATTCTGCTATTCATGTGCTAAGTGATGTCTCCTCATTCTGAATATTCGGATAATCTTTAGTAAAATCTTATATATGTCTTGAAGATAGTGCATTTATTTTCTATTTGGCATATATGTGGGGTACACGATGTTTATCATCTAAATGGTACTAAATCACATGAATTTGGAGTATAAACGCTTATAGTTTCAAATAATATAATATTGACAATTTTAAGAATTCAGGCTTTATATTTCAAATTCGGTATAAATAAAAGAGCAATTTATAACCTGATCTTATTTACTTTGAAATTTATCGCGTATCATTTCAAATATTATTCAAATTGAATGAGTTTCAAAATGAAAAAGATGCAAAATGCACAAAATTGAGTTGAATGGTCTCTTACTATAGGTTACCCTTTGTTATTGATAATATGTGTGATGAATTAATTGAATACTGATATGATCTTCTTGCTCATGATGTTCAAACCAAAAATATGTGATTTCAGTTTGTACAGAGAAAAATCAAAAATATGTGATTCTGTTTGTATAGATAAAATCCAAAAATATGTGTTTCCGTCTGTATAGATAAAACTCAAAAAGATTTTGATTTTTATTTTACATGAAAATTCTAAACTTTTATTAAAATTGTTCGGGATTGGATCAAATATGTGTTACTGACGGAAGTTCGAGATTTGAAAGGTTGAAGTTGGTAAAATTTGTGTTCAAGGCAAAAAGGTTGAAAATTAATTAAGTTCGCCTGTGTACAGTGAAGCGAACTTAATGAGTTCGCTTAAATCAGTGAAGCGAACTTAATCTTCAGTCTAGGGTGAAGCGAACTTAAGGGTGAAGCGAACTTATCTTGTTCGCCAAAGGCTTGTTAAGCGAACTTAACAAGTTCGCTTAATCAAGCGAACTTAATCTGAATAAGGGTTGAATCAGGCGAACTTGTCATTCTCATCGTCTTCCTCAGACTTAAGCGAACTTGCCCAAATCTCTCAAAACTTTAAAACTGTGTTGTGAGTGTTAATTGCTGGTTGTATCTTGTTCTAAATTAGATTGCGAATCTAACAAAGGTATTTTCGTCGATTTTCATCGCTAAATTGAGTGTATTCGATGGTTTTTAGTCTCGGTTTTTCGTTGACTGTTTCAAGGACGATTTTGACCTAATTTTTGACCGAAATATAAAATTGATCATCATTTTTGGTTATAATTTGATATTCGATTGATTGTATATGCTTATTTCTCGATTTCTATCGATTTGCCTAAGTTTGAAAATCTGTGTTTGAATTTGAAACGTCTCAGGTTCAGGCGAACTTGTTCCAAGCGAACTTGTTCCAAGCGAACTTGTCAGGCAAACTTAATAAGTTCGCCTCTTGCACTACTAAGCGAACTTATTAAGTTCGCCTAGGGGTCAGAAGTGAAAAGGACTTGTGATTTTTTTTTTTGAATTTTTTTGTTTTGTTTTGTTTGTGTGTATTATTAAATGTGTGTTTCATATATGTGTAAGTATACTAATGTTTGTTGTGTTGTCCGATATTTTCACAGATGGCTCGTCGTGTCGAATATAAGCATAATCAAGTGGCGTTGTTAGATCCTAATATGCCAGAAGCAGTTCATTTTCAAGGCATCATAAATTTTCTGAATCGATCAAGATTGCATGTTGCCTTATCTGCGGATCCCTATATTAGCTTGGTGTATATACAACAATTCTGGGATACGGTACATCAAGATATCGATGTGGAACCGCATGTCCTTCGTGCAACAGTAAACAATACCGAGATTGCAATTTCAGAAGAGACGATTCGTGCTGCTCTTGATTTGGGTGGAAATGCTGAAGATCCAATATCTTATCCTAACACTCTTATTATGGGTTGTTTTCAAAGGATGGGATATCATGGGAAACAAAATGATACCCAAGCTCGGAAAGGTGGATTAGTTGGTGAATGGAGGTATTTTATGCATGTGATTATTCAATGCATCTCTCCGCGAAAAGCTGGTACCGATGGATTGAAGATGGCTCTTCAAACAGCTATGGTGGCCTTAACATTGAATAAACGATTCAATTTTCCTCTTTATTTTTATCTGGAGATGGTAATGCAGATCAATCCAGCTGAAGGTCAAGGTTTCTTGATGTATCCTAGATTTATTCAAATGATACTCAATCATCTTATTCCGGATCTTCCACAACATGCCATAAGATTGACTTTGACTCCGATGTCCAAACGTATCTTTACCGACTGTACAAAGGTGAAACAGCAAAATGCTGCGTTGATTCCAGTCAATACTCCATTGTTTGGGCACTTAATCAACCTGATTATGTTGCACCACCTAATGACAACTGGTTTCATCCTAATGAACTTGCTCAAGCTCAAGGTGTTAATGTTCAACCACAACAACAACAGCAACAACCACAACAACCCGCACAACAACAAGTTCCACACCAACAACAAGTTCAACAACAACAGATACCAGTTCCACAAATTCCTATTCCTGAACAAGTTCCTATTCCACAAGCTGCAGTTGATATTCCTATTCAGGAACCAGTTCAAGAAGAGGTCGTTCATGATCCTAATCAAGATCTAGGAATGAACATGGATGATTTTGTTGATGATGCTGTGAACTCGCCTATTCATGAACAAGAAGAGAATGTGGTGACAGAAGCTAAGTCTAGTTCCAGTTCAAGTGATACAATATCATCTGATGATGACAGCACTGATTCTGATGAATCTAGGGATTTTTCTCCAGGTCATTATGAACGGTTGGCTGCTATTCCACTGGCTAATGCTGGAAAACGCATTAAATCTCAAGCTAGACGACCACGACGCAAGTCTGTTGGGATCCTCCTTCCGGATCAATACTTGGAAAAAGATCTTTGGTCGATGAGAGTTCTGACACTGACAGTGACTTTAATCCAGATCCTACACGGCAAAAGTTAATGTCTGCGTCGATTGCTGCTGTAAAATCTTCTCAAGGAGTTGAGGATGCTAATTTTGTTGCTTCTCTGATCATTACTCCTCCAAGATCTAAGGATCCATCTCCAGTTCATACTCATGTTCCTCCAGAGATTCCTACTACTTCAAGTCCTTCTATTCCACAATCAACAGCTGGTCCGTCAAAGCCTTCTGATTCTGACAGGATTACTTTCCTTGAATCTCAAGTGCTTTCTCTACAAACACAAGTTAATTCTCTTGTGTCTATTGATTCACAACGGCAGCTGGTGTAACATTCCTGATTTTCCGACCCTATTTGAATTTATTTTAATTAATAAAATAACAATACAACATTTAAAACCTTCAAGGACTAGTTGTGTAATTAGTCAAATCTAATTATAATAAAGTTGAAAGTCAAAGAAAAATTGAGAAATTATGTTACCGTTAACTTTTAATAAATTAAATTAACAAATTCTTGACCAACTTAACTCGACTCAAACCCGAGGGACCAGTTCCGCCAGATTCAGAACTTTTGAACATGAAACTGCAGGGATCAATCTGTAATTAACTCATTTTCGATTTAGTTTGACTTCAGAAAGTCAAACTGCCGTTTTTGCTCGAATCCGAACCCCACACTCGGAATCTGTTGCAATTCGTAACCGCTATACACGTTGGTGTCATTATCGATCATTATAGAGCAATTAACAGCTTCGTCGTTACACGATTGAACTCCATTTACAGCAAATTAAACCGTGACCGTCGACCTATTTTCTTATTACCCACCAATTCACAACTATCGATCGTTTACACAGAAATCAATCACCTGCAAATCTCTAACGAATCCCCCAGAGCCTGTTACACTATCCAATTTCATCGAAGAAGGACGCAGAGTCGCCGGAAAACCGATCCGTCTCAGTCGGCATTCGTTTAGTCGATCGCGGTCAATTCGAACCTCATTCCGGTAATTGAACCTATCATTAGCTTCGTTTTTATCACTACATTAAAAGCCCTATGCTTATTAGGGCTTACATTACAGAATCAAGCAAGATATGATTCTAGGGTTCTTAACATTTGCTGATTTAATCGAACCCTACCCCCGACTCTGTTTAAACCAAATTAATTCATACCAGTAGATTCTAAATCCATCTTTATTTGATAACCCTATGCCAATTCAGTCTCATATCATCGACTTAATCAAGACCCCGTAACTAGGGTTCGTTCATAAAGCAATTTGGGGGTTTCGACCCTAGACTTAATCATAATCCAATTAAAACATACTGATAGATTCGCAAGACCTTAATTAGTAAAAGCCCCATGTTTATATCGCATTCCATTATCAGAATCATTCAAATCAATTTTGAGTTTAAGCTTAGGGTTTCGGCTTTTGAATCCGTAATTTAACAATCCTAAATCCGTCGTTTTTGCAATTAAAACTCACCCCAGACTCGTTTGGGGTTAACAAACAAAACCCCTAAGATCTTGCAGTCGGTCGCTACCAGATTTGGTGGGATTGGGACTGAGTTCGATCGGCTCGGGTAAAGGGGAAGAACTCTCCGGGTTTGCTTGTTAAAACCATTTCGTCCCGGACTTGTGTGCGATACCTTAGCGGGCGGAGATGGTTGGGTGAGTGTGCTGGTGTGGGAGAGACCCGGGTTCGAGTCTCTCCACACCCTTTTAATTTTTAAAACATTTTTGAGTATTAATTTAATATAAAAACAATACCCCATATTATTATATTAATATATTAATGTGTTCTAGCCTCGTAAAACCACCCGTAGGCTCGGGTTTGGTTTATAACCTTTTTTTTTCTCTTAAAAATACCAACTTTTAAAATAATATAGTTACATTATTTTCAAACCCCGACTTTGAATAAATAAAATATTTATATTATTCCCAACCCGTGAATCCCATTAAAAATAATATATATATTTAGATATTTTCCTTCGCCTCGTTTATAAACTCGTGTAACGTTTTCAAACTTATAAATGATATAATTATGTATATTAGTTACCCACGTTTATATCCCCGAATGAAAATAAATATATTTATTATTCATATAAATTGTAATTTCAACTCGCTTAGTGTTAGATGGTATACAACACTAATTTTTATAAACTAATATATATTTACCCAAAGTTGACGCATTTTCATGACTAAATAACTAAATGAGTATAGACTTAATTATTTTGTTTATATTTAAAGCAAGTTAATTTCACACTACGTTTTAGATAAATAAATCTAATTTATCTAGTTAATTAACCCCAAGCTCTAAATCATTATTTTAAGGACACTATATCCCAACTTTAATAATTATAAGACAATTATCCAAGAATAAAACGCAATCACCTATACAACCCTTTTATATAATTCGACACGAACTCATTACACAATTTCCTATTCTCACATTCTTTGAAGCCCTAGACTTCGATTTAGATATTTTATTAATTCATCTTCATACGCAATACACTCTAGGTTAACGTTGTGCGTTACAAGGATCACTTTGCTACCTAGAGTCTCGTGTTAAATACACATTTGATTCAGGTGAGTATTCACAACCCCTTTTTACTCTTTTACATTTTTGGGGTGAAACATGAACACTATTCAACTTACATGTTTACATTTACGCAAACAACACAAGTACAAATCCTATTTACATTCATGTGTGCAATTTGAGCTTTATGCCCGAGTGCTAGGTGTGCTAACCTCTTGTATGCTATTATGTGCAATCATTAACTTTTCAAGCCGACGGTTTTCAATGATAGATCTATTGAGTCTGACAAACCCACCCAGGATGCGCGGTGATTGAAACCGACAACACACTTTGTTTTGCATGCTAGTTACAAAGGTTTGATTGTACTTGGTTACACAATAGCGGCTCCCCATAAATGCCTTATTTATCATGTTATGTAAAGGATTTGGTTTACAAACTATATGTTATCTATGTACAAACTTGTGTTATACTCACCAACTTTTTAGTTGACCTTATTTTATTCATGTTTCAGGTGCTTTCATATGAGTTTGATCAAGACATGCTACACATAGGCTTTGGACCTAGATAATCTTAATTCAAAAACAAATTGTATTTCATTATGTACATTGAATTTGATTCGTATTTGTTTGAATGGAATTTGATTTAACATATTACAATTTAGTCAACCTTGAGCTCATGAACAGTCTTACATGTCCCGCCCCGATGATTCCGCCATCGGTCGGGGTGTGACAGCTGGTGATTCAGACTCAAGCTCAACAGATTGCTGATATGCAAGCATTAGTGTCCAAACTCGTTCAGCGTCTTGACGCTCAGGGGGAGTTGAGGATACATGATACTTGTCACACAGAGTCAATTCAAAGACGTGATGATGAAGACAATGATCCTGCTGGAAATATTGTGGGTGATCGTCAATACACTGACGCTAATCCTATATCTAGAGTTCAGGGGGAGTCGACATCACAATCAATTGATGGAAACAAAGACAAAGATACTTTGGGTACTAATGACGAAGAAATTCTGTTATTAGAATTCTTTCAAGATTCAGAAGAAGAGGAAGCTGAAAAGATTGAATGTCTTGATGACATTGACGATTTATTCAATGACATGGAAGATGATATGTCGGATACTGAGATAGAAGAAGGAGAAATAGTAGAGATTGAAATAGAGAAAGATAAAGACAGTGTTACCTATGAAGGCTGTGACGGTCTTAAGGTGCCGTATAACTTCATCCAAGAGGATGTTGTTCCTGAGTTCTCTTATGACGGAATAACTGACTCTATGGACTCTGTTGAAGACGTCACACTGCCTGATGATACAGCTGAGTCAAAGATGGATACTGATGATGAGAATCTTCAATTCAATAAGGGTGCTGAAACTGAAACTACTCACACTGAGTCTCCGAAGATTAATGAAGAACCTGTGATGTATAGAGATACAGGGATGACACGAGAACAGTGGAGAGAAGTAGTAAATAGTTGGATGAAGGTGCTACCCAAGTCTCCAGTACAACCTGCTCAGAAAGAGAAATATGTGAATAAAGAGCAGTGTATAGGAAGGATCATAAGTTGGTTCTATGATGGTGAATCAAAAATATTTGCAATCAAACGATCTGACGGTGTTCAATACTTAAAGCCAAGGATCAAATATTTCAACACCTTGCCGAGGTGTGAAATAAATGGTCTAGCTTCAAAGCCACTCATAAATAGATAGAAAAATGGTTTGGCTGATGTGATAGCAAACCTGATAAAGAAAGAAGGTAGTTCGGGTAAGTATGAACGGCTGAAACCACAGAAGGGAAAAAGAGTGAAGAACCCAGATCCTAAGACTGGGAACGTAACCTGGAGATACAAGTATAGACCAATGCGTGCTATTCACAAGATACCATTAAAGAATATTCCTCAAGACTTTCTTGGGAATATGAAATGGTGGTATGTTGATGTTAATACTGGTGAAGCAAGGATTGAGGATAAAGATAATAAGGTCATTGTGTGTTTCTATGACGCAATGAATCTTATTAATTTTTCAAAGAAAGATCAGAGGACGCTGCGAAAGAATGAGATCATGTATACTGATGAATGGAGAGAACAAGGTGTACAATATAAAAGAGTTTTGGAGATATGCAGAAGATATGGAATGCATGCTGGCAGCAGACTACCGGACAACTGGAAGAGTTCAAGATAAAGACTGAAGACAGAAGATCAAGCTATTGTCAAGGGGGAGTTTGTTAGGACATAGATTTGTAATGACAAAAGCTTGTAATAGTTAGATTTTATGTCTTTATGTTTTTGATATGTAAATGTATAAAGTTGCTTAGTGTTTTTACTAGTGAGCCTAGAGGCGAACTTGTTAAGTTCGCCTGTTCTATCAGAGGCGAACTTAATAAGTTCGCTTAGGTCTAACTGAGGCGAACTTATTAAGTTCGCTTAGTCTGTTTCAGGCGAACTTAATAAGTTCGCTTACAGCAGGTTAGTTTCTATATATATGTGTTTACAGAGTCAATAGAACAGGACAGAGAAAACGAGATTTGTCTGACTGAGTCTATAAACAATTGTGAATCTGAATATATTTGAGAAGTTTATTTACGTGTGTTGTTTGAATTGTCGGTTAGTATACAAACGTTAACACGAAGGATTCCGCACTTCGTGTTATAGCAACGTCATATCACGAGTTCGATCAGTAGTTGAGTTACCTGGACCTACACAGTTACAGTTCGTTCTGATTCACTGGTATCTTGCTTTTGAGCATAGCCAGCACCACCATCATCCTCATCATCATTACCTTCATCATCATCACCTTCATCACTATCATCATCATCACCGTCACTATCTTCGTCATCATCATCACCTTCCTCCCCTTCGTCTGAGTGTTCACTTAACTCAGGTTCACTGTCAGGATGGTACCACCTTTCTCCTTGTGGTGCAACGTAGGCTTCATTAATCAAGTGACAAAATAAAGGTGTGTGCATGGGTATTGGTTCATCAGTACCAGCAGTAAGGAACTGCACAAACACCCTCTTTGCTATTCGTTTGACAAGTAGCTGTTGACCTATTTGAGGTAGGTTTGGCAGGAAATGATTAATTATCAGCTGAATGAAGCGTGGGTAGAGGAGGAATCTGTATCTAGGAGCAGCATTTATTTGATCAAGGATTGCTTTGTAGACATAGCGTGAAAAATTGTAACCCTTCTTCAACGACAATCCCATAGATGATGCTAAGTCGTGTCCCATAGCATCCTTTCCTGCCTTTCGCGATGATATGCACATGAACATAACATGTGCGAGGTACCTCCATTGATCTAGAAGCCACATTTTCTTATACGATGGATAATCTCTTCGCCCAACATACCCCATTCTCTGTCTCCAATAACCATCTATCATGTATTCCGGATATTGGACTGGATCAGTGGCTCTATCATGAAACTGCAATACTTGCCTTATAGTATCCTCTGAGATAGCTATTCGATGATTAGCAACAGTAGCAGTAATCACATTAGGAGTTTGGCTGCAATCCAACTCAGCGGTATCCAAAAATTGCTCCAAGTAAGGTCGTGATACTACTGGGTCGGCCGAGATAGCATATGAAATTTTTTATCAGTTCAGGAATGTGACTATCTCCTGATAGTTAAGAGCTACACCTCGCCATTCCGGGTCTGTTAGTGCTAACAGATTGAAGTCTGGAGTGAACGCACGTCTAGCCATATCTGCAAAACAAAACAAAACAAGATTAGAACAGAATATCAATATAAAACAAAGAGAATGAACTTGGTTTAGACTTAGAAATCATTTCACTTCTACTGCTCATGCGTACTTAGGCAAGTGCGTATTTGCTAAATTCTGTCATACGTACTTAGCAAGTACGCATTAACAGAATTCCTCATGCGTACTTGCTAAGTACGCATGAACTCAGTGAAAGTTCTAAAATGATCAAGTCTAAAAACGTAATCCATATGTTCAAACTTCGTAAATCATGTTCCAAATGGGTCAAAACTGGCCTAGAAGCTAAATGTAAGCATTTTTGGCTTTGATGTCTATCAGTACAAGTCACAAATGGACCAAACAGGGTTCGATGCCACTTAGGCTCAAACCTAGGATCAAAAATCTGAAATTTATGGGCTTAAGCGATGAAACTTGTGTTAAACGTCTGTGGATGATGATTAGAAACTTGTTTTGATACTCAATTGGACATGCAAACACATTTTCATTGCAAAATTTGAGTATCAAGAACCCTAGTCTCAAGAACACTAAAATCACTTAATTTTGATAGATTTAACGGTTGAAATTGGTCAAGATTCTCACCAAATGATCGTTGAGTGAAGTAGTAACTGAATATGTGATGAAAAATCGGTTTGGTAACACAGAAATTTTTTAGCGAAAATGATCAGGGCGTAACAGTGAGAGTGGGTGTTTGAATGAGTATTAAATGCTAAGTGTCGTTTTATATACCCCGTCCTACAGGTCGTGCGTGCTTAATTAAGTGCGCATGGACTAATTCATGCGTACTTAACAAGTACGCATGAGTTAAGTCGTGCGCACTTGTTAAGTACGCATGGCTTAATTCACTTGCCTTTTCAAACTCAAAAATCCCTGTTGTTTATGAAGATTTCTAAGACGAATATGATAGATATGTTCAATTGTTGTTTGTAACAAAAATGTTTCTGTAAGTTTAAAAATCTTTTTGGCTTTTCTAAGTGTTTGGAAATGAACTGTATCGGAAATCTTTTTGTCATTTTGTAAATTTTATGTTAAAACACACGGAAAATCTTTTTGTTGTTTTTCTAGATTAAACAGAATATAGAGTAATTGAATTCTTACAGTGAACGTCTTTTTGGTCAAGTCATAATCAGAGGATCATATCAGGCTAACATGTAGCAATAGTGATATCGGTAAACTTTCAAAGAATTTGGGATCATATCATGACATACTTATTTGAAATCAATTTTGAAAAGTCATATCATAGTAATTCAAATTGTCAATATTAGATGAGTTGAAACTATAAGCATTCTTGGACCAAATTCATGTGAGTTATGGTACCATTTAAAGTTTCTACAACGTGTACCCGACGGATATATAGACAGAAAACTAAATGCATTATCTCAAGACATCTAAGATTTTCCTAAGGATTATCAATATCACCAAGTTGAGGTAATATCATTTAGCACATAGAAATCAAGCAGATTCCATAAGGATTATCAAGAAGCAATTGATTCATTTATCTTGGCTCGTAAGTATTTTTGTTGATTCAGGCTAATGGATATGGAATCCGAAGATTTGGGTAGCGGGATCCAACTGTTATCTGGATGTCTTCAATGGAACAGATGTGATCCAAGGGCTAATATATGCTTGACGGGTGTTATCGAAGCATATCATGGTTCCGCTTCCCATTGCATACTTGTGAGTATGGGCAGTGAAGTGAACTTGAAGTTGTGCTAAAGACGTAACCCAAAACTGGTCTCAAAGGATAATACTACCCAAAATCTTACATTCTATTTCTGATAATGATCTTTTGTTAATCTTACACATACACACACACATCATAACATGGGTTCAAATCATAATTGTAGAAAATATATTTAGATTTTCACACTACTAATGATTTAATGAATGCTTCTAGCCTACTAACAATTTCAATTAATGATATTTGAAATATTTTAAGTAGTCAAGGTGCAATCATTTCCCAAATTGTGCAATCTATTACATCACTAACTGATGTGCAGTTATTTCCTCTAAATTTCAAATGACATTGAGATTTTGAAAGTTTTATATTTTGTTTGGATTTTTCTTAAAAAATTTGACAAAATGCAAACTAAATTTAAACGAAAATAAATGTAACTTCCAAGAAACAATTTTGTTTTGAAAAAGTTTTTTTTATTCTGGATTGAACATTCCTATCATGTTGACAAGATGTTCAAAACGATTACGATCAAAAGCTTTGGTGAAAAGATCAGCAAAATTATCATCCGTGTGAACTTTTACAAGTTCAATTAAATGCTTTTCAGCGCAGTCACGGATGAAATGGTGAGGAATTTCAATATGCTTAGTTTTGGAATGTTTCACCAGGTTGTTTGTGATGGACATGGTAGCTGTGTTGTCAATGAACATAGGAGTGTCAATGTAGTTCAAGCCGTAGTCTCTCAATTGCTGTTGAATCCATAAGATCTGATAGCAGCAGCTTGCAGCAGCAATGTACTCTGCGTCACATGTTGAGATAGAAACTTTTGACTGCTTCTTACACTGCCACGAACCAACCTGTCTCCTAAGAATTGACATCCACCTGAGGTTGATTTTCTATCGAGATTAAAACCGCCATAATCAGAATCAGTGTAAGCTTTGAATTCAAAAGACTGCTACTTGGAGGACTAAAGACCTAATCGGGGTTTCCCTTTCAGGTATATGAATATTCTCTTCACAGCGATCATATAAGATTCCTTTTGTTGTGACTGAAACCTCGAGCACAAGCAGACGGCAAAGACTATGTTGGGCCTTGAAGCTATGAGATACATAAGAGAACCAATCATACCATGGTACAGTTTACTATCCACATCCTTTCCATCTTTATCAGGATGTAAACCGTGATTGACGGGGATAGGTGTGCCATAAAATGTACAATCATTCATTTTGTATTTTTACAAAATATCCTGTACATACTTAGTTTGATGTAGATAAATGCCATCTTCTCTTTGACTGACTTGCAGTCCTAAGAAAAATGACATCTCACCCATATTTCTCATTTCAAACTTGGACTTCATCACCTGCTCGAACTACTTACACATCTCTTCATTTGTAGACCCAAAGATGATGTCATCAACGTATACTTGTACAAGTATAATATCACCTCCTGCTTTTCGTATGAAGAGAGTCGAATCAATTTGCCCTCGATCGAAAGCATTGGACAAAAGATGCTTTGATAGAGTCTCATACCATGCGCTTGGGGCTTGATGAAGACCATAAAGTGCTTTGTCAAGCTTATACACTTTATCAGGATGTAACGGGTCTTCAAAGCCAGGTGGTTGAGTGACATAGACTTCTACATGCACTTTACCATACAGAAAGGCACTTTTTACATCTAGTTGAAAAACCTTGAAGCCGATAAAAGAGGCATAAGCCAGAAACAATCGGATGGCTTCAAGTCTAGCAACTGGTGCATATACTTTTGTGTAACCCAAGCCTTCTTGTTTGTAAAACCCTTGAACAACCAATCTTGCTTTATTTTTCACCAAAATGTGTCGATCGACAGTTTTACATTTGAACACTCATCTTTTTCCAATTGGATGTACACCTCTTGGTAAATCTACTAGATCCCAAACATGTAGTTTTCTAAATTGAGACAGTTCGTCTTGCATTGCCTCAATCCAACAATTGTCAGCTATAGCCTTTTTTATGTTCTTAAGCTCTATTTGGGATATGAAAGCAACTTTTAAACATGTTTCCATGATACCTATGTTCAGAATCTCAGCATAAAGGCTGGTGTTTTCAGTGACAGTTATGTGACGAGTTTGAACACCGACATTAGAATCACCAATGATATTGTCAATTGGATGATTCCTATGATTTCTTATCTCTGGTACAATGGTTTCTTGAATATTTGTTTCAAGATTCGTGCTTAGCTCCCCCATATCATTTACACCTGAAGGCAATTCATTGTTAATAGGATCAACTTGAACTTCATTTCTGACTTGTGCTCCGTCTTCTTTATTATGAGTATCTTCTTCAGTGTCACTTTCATGTGTTCCAGATGCAGATGCAACATCGGAACTGGGGCTTGGAATAGGTACCGTTTTTCTTGTTGAGAAATTGGAGTTGTCGCCACCACTAAAGTATTGGTACAAATTTGCAGCATCTTCAGCAGATAAATCAGGAAGATTGAAAGACATGAAAAGATTATCATAATCAAAACCCCAAGCTGGTCCTGCTGGTTCTAGTGGAGTGATGTATTTACTGTAATCCACTTCAAACCATTCTTCGACAATACGACTTTCAATATTGTACACTCTTTTGCAAGGTGAATTGGCAACACATCCTAAGAAGATGCCTTCCACCGCTTTTGTATGAAACTTCGACTGTCAATCTTTGTGTTGTAACAATAGAGAACATGGACTACCAAATGGAATTAAGTAGTCAAGCTTAGGTGGTCGATTATTGATTAGTTCATAGCTTGTTTTGTTGTGTCTTTTCACCACCAGAACTCTATTCAACACGTGACAAGCTGTATTAATAGCTTCTGCCCAAAAAGTGATTGGAAGCTTGGCATCTGACAGCATTGTCCGTGCAGTGTTAATTAGAGTTATGTTCTTCCGTTCTGCAACTCCATTTTGCTGAAGAGTGTAAGGTGCACTAAACTCCTGATGAATACCTTTCTTGAGACAGAAAAGAGCCATCATATTATTTCTAAACTTGGTGCCATTGTTACTCCTAATTCTTCTGACCTTCAGTTTGCATAAAGATTCTAGATACAGAATCAGATATTGAAGAATTTCAGCAGTCTCATCTTTAGTACCTAAGAAATGTACCCAAGAAAAACGTGAGTAATCATTAATAACAACCAAACAATATGAATTTCCACCAATACTCTTGATACTTATGGGCCCAAACAAATCCATATGTAAGAGCTCCAAAGGGGTATCAATAGAGTTTTGGGTCTTTGGCTTGTGAGATTTCCGTTGTTGTTTGCCCCTTTTACAAGACATACAGTCATCTGCAACGAAGAATCTCAAATTAGGAACCCCGGTTACCAAACCATTTCGGACAAGATGATTCATTTTTCTATATGAAAGGTGTCCAAGTTTCCTATGCCATAAGATTGAGTCAATTTCAGTTGCTTTAGAAATTAAACAAGTTGCAACTGAGGAAGTGGGTGTTGCCACGCCCATATCGATCTGATAAGTGTCGTTTGTTCTTGGTGCATGCATCAAAATCCATTCTTGTGGAACCAAGAAACCAGGCTTGAGAACCAGACATTCAGATTTGTTGAACATCACCAAATACTCTTTGTCACACATCTAAGAAACACTTAACAAGTTGTGCTTTAACTTCTCACAGTAGTTGACATTGTCAAAACTGATACAACCATTAGTAACCATGCCTTGACGTGTTATACTTCCACCTCTATCGCCTGCAAAGGCCACATAGCCACTTCTGAATGGTTTAACGTCTTGTAGAAGGGCCATGTTGCCTATGAACAACCACTATCAACATACCAACGATTAGAAACAGCTCCCCTTGGTTGTCCCTACACATATCACAAAAATTAGTTAGATTTGGAGACCCAAGCCATTGTGGTCTTGGGTTGTCCGTTTTTCTCAAAGTACACAACTTCAATTAATTCACAGTCGACTCTTTTGGTGAGTCAGAACTAGAAGCTTGAGAACCATCTAGTTTCTTTCTCCAAACCTGCTTTTGTTGAACAACAGGTTTTGCATAGTTGATTACCTGTTAACAATTGTTCTAGTTTTCTCAAACTTTTATTCTTTCTCCTCATCTGAGGTCTAGAAAATTTCACTTCATAAGATCGTGTATTACCAAGGGTAGATACACACGGAACCACGGACTCTTTGTTCCTTTTCTCAGTAAATGGCAATTCACAAATCTGGACTTAACAATATACTTGACTGGTGTTTTTGAAACATGAGTTTTGAATTATTTTCTTGGTGGAGTTTTCAAGGATACGGCCTGTTTTGGAACAACGGGCCGTTTCTCTTGATTCTTATAAGGACAATTCATCAGAATATGTCCAAACATTCCACAATGAAAACAATTCCTTCTTTCTTTGAAAGGTCTCTTGTAAGGCTCACTAGTTTTGGATGTTGAAGGTTTATTTTGACCAGTGTTAGAATTAGTTTGATGAACCACAGGTGAAGTTTTACCAGATATTAATTGAATTTTAGGAGTGTAGTGCTTATCAATGTTTTCTTGAAAATTCTTTCCAAGTTTGTTAGCAAATGTCTCCTTTTTGGCTTGCTTTATGGTTTTGAAATCTCCCTAAAGCATCTTTTTTAATTTATCATTTGATTCAATTACATCAGGTTCAGTTAAAATACAATTATCTCGATCGTTGACAATGCTTTTGTTGATTTTAGGTTCATTAAACAATTCTTTTGAAACAACACCATCAACTTTGTTGTTTTCTGAATATTCATCGGAATAAAACTCTTCATCTGAAGATGTGTTATCCTTACTTGAAGATTCATCAAGAAAAGATAGATTAATGTCGACTGGCCCATTGAAAAATGTCCCGTTAAGTGGTGGTGGAATGCCATTAGTACCTAAACCTATGCCATTTACTTATCGTACAACCGATTCATAGTGTTCCACCACAAAACGAGAATTTCTCAATTTTTCCACTTAACTTCAGAGTTTCATTCTGATGTTTGGCTATTTCAACATTCATTTTCTCTAACTCTTGGTTGGCAACATCTAAATGAAATTGTTGTTCACTTATTTTTATTGAAAAATCATGTTTGTCTTTTCTGAGATTTTCAATAGATTCTTTAAAATGTTTTTCATTTTCTTTATAGCTTAGAGTTGCACTACGTAGAGGTTCGAGTTGATCCTTAATTTTATCATTTTCACCTTTTAGTTTTAAACAATTATTACATGGAATAACAGTAAAAGAATTAGAATCTACCTCAGTTGATGAACCGGATGCTTCTCAAGTAGCCATCAAAGCAAATGTTGATATGTGTTGCTCTGTAGCCGCAACTGTTTCCCTCTCTTCAGCTTTGATCATCTCTATGATTTCTGCCATCAAACCCATCTGAGTGTGTGCAACAATGACATCTTCAAGATGAACTCCCCAATCGTAACTATCGTCTTGTTAAGCTACCAGTGCATTAGAAGAAGCTCCTTGATTTTGACTGCGGTTGTTACTGAAGCTCTGTTTGTTGTAATTCTGGTTGCTTCCTGAACTTGGATGAGTGAAACTAGAGGCTGGTGCCTTATCTTTCTGAAACTCTCATGCAAAGTGTCTAAAATTCAAGCATTTGTAACACTTAGCCTTTGATTTATCAAAACCAATTTTAGCATTAGAATGCCCACCAATTAACTTTTTGTCGGTTCTATTCAGAAACCGTTTAGCCCTTCTCAAGATCATGGCCATATTCCACTGAATATCCATATATTCCATGTCATCTGGATCCACCTGATTGAAATCTTCTTTAATTGTTTCTGGATCAGTTAGTTTGCCACTAATGAAGTTTTCATATGCCAACATGCATGATGAAAACAATGTTACATGATCTTCTGCAATCTTTGCAAAAGCAGGTTTCGGTGTAGATGTTGGATTTCTTGGTTGGTGTGAATTTGAACTTGTAGCAACAAAACAGGTATAACTAGTGCAGCCATTACCTTCTTCTTGTGGAGGATTCCCTGAGAACAAAGTAATACCCGGTCCTGTGGTTTCTGATGTGGAAGATGCTCCATAGTACATTGACGGTTCTTGCACTAACGGTCTACTAGTGGTTTCTTTCTTTCTTAAATTCATGTCATGTGCTTGGATTTTACCTATAACCACATCAATGGTCATTTCAAAAAATTTAGAGTTTTTTCTTAAAAGGGTTGTGTACATGTCAAACTTGGGAGGTAATGCATCAAGGAATTTTTCAACTAGTTCATCGTCTGGATATTTTAATTCATAAGACTTAAGTTCAGTCTGAAGATGATAGAATCTAGAGATAAGTTCATCAATGGATTCATTTTCAAAATATCTGAAACATTCATATTGTTTTCTTAACAATTCCCTTTCACTTTTCTTAACATCACTGTTACCCTCAAACCATTTTTCCAAAGCTTTCCACAAGTCTTTAGAAGAATCATATCCTCTGAAACTGTGAAATATATCTCTTGTTAGTGCCATGGTTAAAGAACCATGTGCCTTCTTTTCAAGATGAGATGCTTTCTTTTCTTCAGTATCAAGTCTAGAGATTGGTTTGGGTTTAGTTTCACCAAGGAATTCATGGGTTGGATGTTTATAACCTTCTAAAATAGGTATCCACATGTTTGAATCTATGCATGAAACATATTACTCAAATCTAGCTTTCCAGTTGGAATAGTCATTCTAATTTATTAACTTTGGGGGTTTTTGTGGAGTGCCTATTTCGTTGTCATAATTCAACATGCTACTAAGATTTTGAAGATTTGCCATTGTGTAAGACTCAGAAATCAGAAGTTCAAACTTGGGTATTTGGCTATAATTACGTATGAAGCAGAAAGGTCTTGCGTACTTATAAGTGCGCAAGATGATAAGTACGCATGAACAAATAAATACGCAGGACTGACAAATACACACAAGAGACTAATGACACATATTTATGATGACATGTATGCAAGGAATTTTGATAAGAATACAAGTATACAGGATCACAAGGTTCAAATACGCATGAACTTAAGTACGTATGGACTTAAGTACACATGACAAATACGTACGCAGGAATTGTGTTAAGTACATGTGACAGGAAGATAGGTTTTGACAAATGTATCCACTTGTCCTGATCAAAAACTAATCTGACAAAGTTGTAATGTATGAACAATGTGGTTTGAATAAGTGACCAGATTTTGGAACACAAGACAGAGAATGACGATTGTAACAAAAAAACAAAAAACAACACAATGATTGAAATGGGATTCTTTCAAGATGAACAAGTGTATGAAACAAGACTCAAGAATCACCAATGCAGATGTAAACAGAAACATATATGGATCAGAAATGTTCCTAACATACTCACAACACTAGAAAATAAGAGCAAATGGCTCTGATACCAGTTGTAGGTCTCGGGGGCCTCGGTCGAGCACAGCGGAAGACTAATTAGTGCAATGTAAGACCTGCTCGTTGATTCGTGGGGAGAACAGATGAAGGAAACTATGGACCAGGGCATATGAACAATAAGAATAGATAAACAAGAGAATCGATAATCCATAACAACGTTATCATCACAGATTACATACCGAATGATTATACATCTCTAGTTTAATCTCACGGTCCAGGGGTCGAGAGAGCTCGTCCCGACTCGACCTCTCTCAGAATCTCACATTTGTTCTCTTCCCTTAACAAATGAGCCCAACAACTCTATTTATAGAGGAAGGAACAAGCCATCATGCACACTTAACAAGTACGCATGACATTTGGTCATGCGTACTTATTAAGTGCGCAAGGCAAATGCCTTACGCACTTGTTAAGTCTGCATGAACAAGTGGTGAAGTTGCTAAGTACGCAGAAACATTCTCCTACGTACTAGCTGAGTACACCGATACATAGAATTTTATCTATAGTTACCAAAACATGCTTCAACAGACTCCCTCTTAACTATAGCATCAAATTCTATCTATCACTAACACTGATATTTATCAGTTTACAAAGATAGTCCTAACAGACTCCTTCTAAACTAATGTTATCACGTGTCTTCTAGCAAGACTTGATCTTCTGTTATTCACTTGAAATCTTCAAACTTCAATCTTTTGTTGCCGAGTGATGATAAACACGACTCCCTCTTAACTGTAGCTATCTGTGTAGACCAAAACAAGTGCTTCAATAAGAACCAGCTCACCCAACACAACTCATTGTAGTTCATTCTCTCATCAGTAGCTTCCTCCAATCTGACAGACTTCCTCTAAATCAGCTGGCATATGATAGAGAGTTTTAAATTTCAATAACCTGTATCAAGCTAATCAGCTCCCATAGGAATTCCAGTAAGATAAACTTAAGTCTTCAACCAGATGTGTCCAACTCTATCCTGAATCTTCACGAGTCAACCAAATTCCCGAAGATGTTCATTTCCAACTTCCCTTTCAATATAAGCTCCATCTGACTAGACCAGAAACAAAGGATAGTTTCTTATCCCATCTGTAGGTCCAGATTTCAGTCGGAAATCACGAAAGTGATCGATTACCCACACACACAGGCGGAATCTGTATGTATGGTGTGGTAACAGAGGATTAGAGACAGACTTGGTGAAGAAGACAGCCAAACACACTAAGAATCAATGCAAATAATATGTGAAAGTGTAAGAACAAGCATTAAACGAATGCAAATTGTATTGATTCAAAAACAAATCTGAAAGAGAGAATTCAGGGTTACAGCCGCAACTCACACCCTAGAAATTCTCTAACTAGGCTATTTATAGTAGTTTCACAGGTATCGAAACTATGTTCCTCGAAACTACTAGTTTCGAGTGAACATTTACAAGTGGAAAAAGTGCCTGTCGAAACTACTATCGATCGAAACTACTAGTTTCGAGTGAACAAATCTCACTCGAAACTATAGTTTCGATGGCCCAGACTTAGACTAAAAAGCAGTAAATTCGTTTAAAAGAAATTACATGAAAATAAACTATCTAAACAATGTTTAACAGAAATACATTGATCAACAGCTTATACAAAAAGGTTAGACTCTACAATCTCCCCCTAAGCTGCTGCATCAATGTCTTCAAATCAGAAATGCCCTTGTTTGAATTGCTGAATGTGAGACTTTGCATGAAGAGACACTACCCGTTGGTATGCCTTAGCATCAGACTCGTCATCATTGTTAAGGAGCTTGATTGGATTTTTGAAGAGCACCTCAAGATCTTCGGGTTGAAATTTTAACAGCTCCATGGGCTCAAATATGTTGATACCTTCCATTCCTTCCCTCTCAATCACAGCACTTCCAATAATGGGGTTGTAATACCATTTTGTAAAGTTTTGAAGCTGGACCGGCACAGACTTAGGCAGTATGATTTCTTTGACAGTTTCTGCTGGTTTGTACCTCAGGCTTACCAAGGGCTTCTGGGTTCTTGGATGAAACCTTGTCTTGGAGATAACCCTTCTTGATTTTGCAGTGGTCATGGACCTGAAGTCATTAAAAGTTTGATTCCTTAGAAAATTTTCAAAATCATTAGCTATGCCCACATTTTCTGGATTCTGCAAAGGTAGCTTGGCAAGAGCCCTTAAGTCATACTTGGGGAGGGAGCTGAATTCATTTGGAGATTTGAAATGTTGTACTCCCCCTTTGAATCTTCTAATAATGAAGAGTCTCCTTTCATTATCATATTTCCAGCCAACTGGTGGCCTTTTCAGCTCTTGATGCTCAGCAAGCCACTCATAATATTTGACAGGTTCTTGTTCTGGCATTTCTTTGAACCAAGATTTCTTTGGATCATCAGTTTGTTGAGTGGGAGCTTGAGATGCTTTAGCTATGGAAGGTTCTTCAGGCATCAATAAGTCTACCTGGATATCATCTTCATTTAGGTCTTCATCTGACAATGTCTGTATTTCATCACCTTCCTTAGTGAAGTACCTGGTCCTTTCAGACTTCTTGTCTTCTGTCTGAAGGATCTCAGGATGTAGATCGTTGTATCCAAAGTTCTCTATCTCATCCAGTAGAGTATTGAGCTCATCGTCAGAAGGTACATCCTCTTCATCAAGAACCACCACCTCAACTTCATCATCCTTATCCTTTCCTTTTCCCTTTTTCTTGTCAGCTCTTCTATCACTTGCTGAGGGAAGATCATAATCAGTTTCTTCAACTTTCACTTCCACAGAATCCTTAGATTTGGCAGCTTGCCCAGTAAGGATTGTCAAAGCAGACAAAGGATTTGAAACAACTACAGTAGAGGAAGGTTTATCTGTAGCAGTGAACTCCCCCTGAGTTGTTGAAGGGGTTTCTTGGGAGGAAGGTTTAGTCATTGAGGCTTGGATTTGTTTTACAATATCAGATAAGGCTTTGATTTCTTGTTGTTGCTTGGAAATGGTGTTTTGTTGGGTCTCCAATTGAGTTTGCTGCACATCAAGCTGAGTGTGCAAGCCTCCAACTTCTTGCCTTAGGTCTTTGGCTTCGTTTTTGCATTCACTCAACTCAGACTTCAGACCTTCTATAACACCATCTTGTTTTGTTATTTTACTTTGAAGCTTCTTCACCTCTAGGCTTAAAGTTTTCACTCTTGGAACAGAGGCAGATGGATCAGGAACAGGAGATGCAGGTGGTGTAGCAATAGGTGTATGTTGTGGAGATGGAGGAGGTGAGTGTGGTGTAGGTTGTGGAGTTGGTTGAGGGGTGGTAGCAGCATGAATGGGTGAATGAATAGGAGTTAGGTTTTCAGGAATGTCATCTAAGGACTCTGAAGAGGTGCTTAAAGGCTCCAGACCAGTCTTAATCTTCTTAGCCAGTGGTTCTTCTAGCTCATAGTCAGATTCAGACTCAGCTTGTCTCTTAGAAGATGATGCTTGAGGTTCAGTGTGATCTTCAGTTTCAGTTTCATAATCTGAGACGTCATACTTGGTGCCATAAATGCCTTCATCCAAGGTGTCTTCTGAATCAGCTTCTGCCTCAACATATTCTTCCTGAATAATTGGTTCAGGATTCTCCAACACTTGATCTTTCATTGGAGCTTCAAAGATAAGATCTTCTTCATTTAGTCCCATTTCCTGTTGTACATTCTCCTGAATTTCTACTTCAACATTTTGATTTTCAGCCTCTTGGTTTTCTTGCTCATTATGAGGTTCTTCTTCTTCTGCTGATGATGATGAAGATTCAACAGGTAGTTCTGGATCAACATCAGGTATGGCTTCTTCTTCTTCTCCCAGAATGTGTCCAAATAAAGGAACATTGACAATGACTCGGTTTGTTCTTGAACTGGAGCTTTTCATGTAGCTCAGAGTCTTTGCATTCATATGATCAAGAATCAGGAGAGGACCATCTTGTTGAAGATCTGGGTGGAGATGATTGATGACCATCTGTAAGAACCTTGGATATGCAAGAAATTTGTCTTTGACTCTCCCAGTTAGGTTCTCAAACAGTTGTCCGAACACTAGACCAGAGAAGTTGTACTCCCTTCCCTTGACTAAGCCAAGAATGGCCGAAGCTATCAAAGCATTTGCTGAGTCAAATCCTCCTTTTCTAATAGAGATGCAATGAATAAAGATATGCACGATGTATCTCCAGAGTGGAGGAAGAGCATTCTTGATGACTTGCCCTCCTATGAATTTATTTGGGTGACCCATTCTTCTGAAACATTCTCGAATGTAAAAACTTGGAAATTCAATTAGGGCTTCAGGGTTATCATTAAATTGTAGCACCTCTCTGATAGTAGCCTCAGAAAATAACACTTCTTGGTTGTGAACAGTGGCTCTAATGTGTCTTGTATTGTTAACGGAGACACTTGTAGCAGTAGCCCAGAACTGTCTTATAGTGGTCTCAAAAACTGGCAGATTGTTGTTTATGGCAAAGCTAATATTAGAGTTGGCTAGGAAATTGAGAACTGGTGTGAACTCTGCATTCTTGGGGTCAGTGGCATTCAAGTAAGCACAGATATTGTGCTTCTTGGCAAATAAAAGATCCATATCTGCACAAGAAAATCACAAAGGAAATTTCTTACATAAGTCTCAATACTTAGAAAAATTCTGAGAAAGACACTATCGAAACTATAAGTTTCGAACGAAACTACTTATTTCCAACACTTAGAAAATATCAGAAAAAGGGACTATCGAAACTAAGTTTCGAGTGAAGAAACCATATCGAAAGTACTAGTTTCGAGCACCAAGGGTATCGAAACTACAGAGTTTCGAGCATCAGGGGGTATTGAAACTACAGAGTTTCGAGTGAAGACAGTTCAAAACCTAAAAACCTTTCAAATTCTTAAAATCCCTCTTTTACTTGAAACTACCTAGTTTCGATGGCAAACCCTTGAAAATATCAACAGACTCAAAAAGCACAGAAAACAAACGAAACTTATATGCAGACTCAAACTTAGAAATAAGAAACAAATGCAAAATAAAACAAAGAAAAAGGTTAATAAAGGCCTGAGAGTGTCGAAACTCCTTCTTACCGATGAATCAACCTAAATCTGCAAAATTAAACACATAAAGAGTGAGATATTAACAAAGGTGATCTCAAAAACATGAAATGAACACCAGACGACCTAGATTATGAAGAACTAGTCGTAAACGCTTGTGAAATCAAACCCTAGGGCCTGTTCATTCACATAAATCACTTTCAAAAACCCACAAACCATTACCTGATGAAGAAGACGACGGGGGAATCAGATAAAACAACACTGATATTGCGAACTTAGACCGATGGATCGAGAGCTTTAGTGTGTGAAAATGAAGGTGAAACGGTTTCGGGTGAGTGATAGTGAACAAGGCATGAGCATGATCTGGTAATGAGGGTATTTAATTTTGATTTTGGCAAAAGACTAAAATGCCCCTGTCGAAACTACTAGTTTCGATAGGGCAGAGTAGTTTCGAGTACCTGAAGTTTCGAGTGGCTATGGAGTTTCGAGTGGGATGGAGTTTCGGGCAAACCTTCAAGCTTTGGTCAGCTTGAGCATAATTTCGATGAAGTAAGCTTTGGCAACCGTCTGAAACGCCGCATGAATATGGATTATGAAGACATTTAATTTGAGTTTGTGAAAAGACTGAAATGGCCCTCTCGAAACTACTAGTTTCGAGTGAGCGAGGAAGTTTCGAGTGGGCAGGGTAGTTTCGAGGGACTTGGAAGTTTCGAGCAAATGTTTTAGGGGCAAACCTTTCAAGTATGATTATAGTTTCGATAGGTAGGTCAAACTGGGTCAAAGGCAAAAGACATAAACTCAAAAACTATGTACAATTTAAACAAGTTAATAAGGAAGATAAAGATATTTTTAATAACCAAAATAAGATATAAACACTTATCCTTGGAAAAGATCCAACGTGAGATCATGTCTGGTCAAACTCTTGAAACACTTCATTTTTGCACTCAGCTACTGTGAATCCCTGAAGATAGCCGATATGTGTGCAAGATAAACCCGAGCATTTGTTTATACAAAAATTTCATGTGATTAAAAGATACCATTTAATGCACGAAACACGGTGTACCCCACATATTGAAATAAAATGGTTTTGAAAGCCTATCAATCCTCAAGACATACCCACATTCATCTTATCATTTCTTGCAGGTTAACCAGGGTACCATCTTGGTAAGTTGAATTCACCGCCAAAAGTAAAATAAAATCCAACAGGATGTAAGATGGGTGTAAAATGAAAAATATCCAAGTGGATATTAAAAAAGGTACGAACATTCTAGATCTTTGCGTAAGCAAAACAGAAGAAGTCGTAAAATTATCCAAGCGGATAGGAAAAAGTTGAACACCCGAGGTCTTTGCGTAAGCAAAACAGACGGGGTCAAATCATCCAAGTGGATGGGAAAAAGATGAACTCCCGAGATCTTTGCGTAAGCAAAACAGACGGGGTCATCGGCGGTAATTTTCGTTACTTTGACGGTCACCTGGTGCATGAATCAGAATCCAACACGTAAGCCTGTATCTGATTGAATCAGTTTTCTTAGCTTAGATGTTTCAAGAATGGGTTCAAACACACGTGTACGGTAGAGAATTAGGTTTTCACACTACTAGAGAGTTATAACCATATGTCGGGCCTACCGGCTATACCTCAGTAAGCACCATCGCTTGTGGTCCATTCCATGTTCAAGAAGTGTGATCAGACTCTATCATTTCTCACAAGGTCAGATCCGATTTTCCTGAAACAAAACAAAATATTCACAGTAAATACAATTGAAACAGACAAAAAGCAATAAAGAGATTTTTTTTTTTTTTTTTTTTTTTTTAACTATACGAAGCAAAACTTTTACTTTCCGACATAACTATCTAATTCTCCCCCAAAAGTTATGCTATCAAAAATAAAGAAGAAAATAACTGTACAAAGCAGAAAATCTTTTTGAAAATCTTCCCGATTAACAAGTTTAAACAGAAAAAAAACAGTATGCACAAGGGTTATTGAAAGTTTATCATGCCGAGCATCTCCACCAGTTTTTCAAATCTGGCAGAATCAAAGGCCTTAGTGAAGATGTCAGCGGTCTGCTTGTCGGTTTTCACTTCAACGATCTTGATATGTTTCTTTTCGACACAATCGCGAATGAAATGGTGTTTGATCTCAATGTGCTTGGTTTTAGAGTGCTGAACGGGATTTTTGGTGATGTGGGGAACGGCGGTGTTGTCACACAAGATGGGGGTTTCATGAAAAGTGATCCCGTAATCAAGCATCTGGTGGTGGATCCATCTCACTTGAGAACAACAGAGGGCTGCAGCAATGTATTCAGCTTCGGCTGTGGATTGAGAAACGGTGGTTTGTTTCTTACATTGCCAGGAGATGAGACGGTTGCCAAGGAACTGACAACCCCCAGAAGTGGATTTTCGGTCTAAGTTGCATCCCCCGTAGTCTGAATCTGAATAAGCAACAAGGTCAAACAAATTAGTTTTAGGATACCAAAGTCCAAGTTTTGGCTTGTGCTTTAAGTATCTTAAAATACGTTTAACAGCAATCAAATGAGAGAGTTTAGGATTAGCCTGAAAGCGTGCACACAAGCACACTGCAAACATGATGTCTGGTCTGCTGGCAGTGAGATACAGAAGAGATCCTATCATCGAGCGATAGAGGTGCTGATCCACGCTTTCACCATCCAAATCAGGAGATAGACAATGACGAACTTCCACGGGAGTCTTGTAAGGATGAGATTCAGTCATTTTGAACTTGGTCAGGATTTCTTTAACATACTTTTCTTGATGGATAAGGATTCCTGACTCAGACTGATCTACTTGTAAACCGAGAAAGAACTTCATTTCTCCCATGGAGCTCATCTCAAACTTAGATCGCATCACTTCCTCAAACTCCTTGCATAACCGAGGATTGGTGGATCCGAAAATGATATCATCCACGTAGATCTGCACCATAATAGTGTCCGCACCATCCTTACGCTTGAACAAAGTTTGGTCAATTGCCCCTCGTGTGAAACCATTATCCAGCAGATGCGTAGATAACGTTTCATACCACGCACGAGGTGCTTGATGAAGACCGTACAGTGCCTTGTCAAGTTTGTAAACTTTATCAGGATAGCTTGGATCAATGAAACCCGGTGGCTGCTTGACATAAACTTCTTCTTGAACCTTTCCATACAGAAATGCACTTTTCACATCCATTTGATGAACCGTGAAGTCCATGTAGGCTGCGTAGGCGAGAAACATTCTGATGGCTTCCAAGCGAGCCACTGGTGCAAAGACATCCTCAAAATCAATTCCCTCTTCTTGATAAAACCCCTGAACCACCAAGCGGGCTTTGTTACGAATTACAATTCCACCTTCATCCTTCTTGTTACGAAATACCCAACGAGTGCCGATTGGGACTTTGTTCTTCGGAAGATCTACAAGATTCCACACATGTAACTTGCTGAACTGCTGCAGTTCTTCTTGCATGGCCTCCACCCAACTGTTCTCGAGCAAAGCAGCTTTAATATTTTTGGGTTCGATTTGAGATATGAAACAGGTGAAAAGACCATCATTTATTGCTTCTGTGGCACTTCTTGTTTGTACTCCCACATTGAGTGGACCAATGATATTTTCTGTGGGATGATTCTTGTGGACTCTCAACTGTGGAATCTCATCTTCTTCTACAAGTTCATCCAGATTGGTAAAGTTGTGATCAGGAATAACGGCTTCTTCATTACTTGAGCTGTCAACAGAAGATTGTGGAGCAACATCCACTATTGGAGGAGTTTCTTCCTCAACAGTTTCATTTGTTGCTACAGAGTCTGAAGAAGCTGGAGTGGACGATGAAGAGGAGCTTGAAGCAGAAGCAGAAGCAGTACCTAAGATATTTACAGGCAAAAGAGGATTAGCTGAGACAGATATATTAGTAACATCAGGAAGATTAAAAGATTTAAACAATGAGTCGACATCAAAAAGCCAATCAGGACCGTCCCCAGCGTCCGTATGATTGCTTTCATGCCAATTGACATCAATGGACTCCAGCACAATCCTTCGTCTCTTGTTGTAAACACGAAAAGCTCTTTGGTTAGACGAATATCCCACAAAATAACACTCATCTGCTTTGGCTTCAAACTTGTTCAGCTGATCAGAAGTATTCAGCATTGTGCAAACACATCCAAATTTCCTGAAGAAGTCAATAACAGGCTTTCGCTTGTACATGATTTCATAAGGAGTCTTGTTACAGCTTTTGGTTATGAGAACTCTATTTTGTACGAAACATGCGGTATTGACTGCTTCGGCCCAGAACGTGACAGGAAGTTTAGAATCGACGATCATAGTTCTTGCAGCTTCAATCAACGTGCGGTTTCTTCTTTCAGCTACACCATTTTGTTGAGGAGTACGTGGTGCACTGAATTGCCGAGCAATACCCTTACTTTCACAAAAAGAATCGAGAGTGACATTCTTGAATTCTGTTCCATGATCGCTGCGGATAATCTTCACATTTAGATTGAACAAATTCTCGATTTGAAGCAAGTGAATCTTCAGAATCTCTGGCGTCTCTTCTTTCTTTGCCAGGAAGAATACCCAAGTAAATCGTGAGAAGTCATCGGTTACCACCAAACAGTATGATTTCCTTCCATGACTCATGACACTGACAGGACCGAAAAGATCCATGTGAAGCAATTGAAGGGGAGAGTCAATGGAATTTGTGGTTTTGGGTTTGTGAGATGATTTGTGCTGTTTGCCTTTGGAACATGAGAGACAATGTTCCACTGGTGAGAAGTCTTTCAGAGGCAAACCGGTGATAAGGTTTCCTCGAACAAGGCGATTCATTGTCTTGAAATTAACGTGTCCTAATCTCTTGTGCCAGAGAAAAGACTCATCTTCTGAAGCTTTGGAAAGAAAACAGGATTCGATTCCTGATGGATTGTTCATATCCAGACTGTAAGTGTTGTATCTTCGAGGAGCTCGCATAAGAATGAGTTCTTCTGGAATTACTACACCAGGCTTCAAAATCAGACATTCTTTTGAGTTGAAAAAGGCACTAAAGTCTTTATCACAGATCTGAGAGACGCTCATCAGATTGTACTTTAGCTGTGGAACGTAGTTGACATTTTCCAAACTATTTACACCATTCGACACAGTTCCTTGACCTTCAATCTTTCCTCCTCTTGGATTTCCAGCAAAAGCTACATAATCTCCATCCTCTTGATGATAATCTTGCAGCAGATTGAATTGACCAGTCATGTGCCTTGAACATCCACTATCTACATGCCAGATGTTATCTCCCGTTCTTCTAGGATGACCCTATACACAACAAATTATTTACAGGTTTTGTCCAAGACCGTTGCTATTAAGAGAATTTTTGGCAAGATAAAACATCACATGGGAATCATAAGCATAATCCTCCTTTGAAGAAGTATGGTCATCATATAGAGCATTATTTTTAATTTTCCAAGTTCTTTTCAAATAATTTTTAGCATTTTTAATTCTTTTACGCCGAGATTTTCTAAAATGAGGAGATGGCACATCTGATTTTAATAAAATTTTAGGAGACGAATTCTCATTATAATTGACTGTTGTCAATTTACAACTCTTTGAAACATGATTTGAGGCACCACAATTAAAACAAACTTTATCACAAGACGCCTTAGTCTGATAATTGCCATCACAAACTGAAGATGATTGTGATGTTGAGGCATCTGAACATGAGGCAACTCGTTCTTCAATATTTCTTTCTTGAAGCCTTTGATCTTCCTTTAATCTGAAAAATTCCAGATTACTCATTGTTTCTTGTGGAATATCAGTCACAACAACCCCTGCACTTTTGAAATTTGCAATAAGACTCATAGCATTTACAGATTTAGGAACAAAAGGCAAAGCATTCTTAAATTTAGAAATCGAATTCCTCAAATTGTCAGGCTCAGAAGGCATAGAACCAAAATACAATTTTTTAACGTGTTCACAAATATCTGGTTTTGACACGGACATATTATTACATTCATCCGACTCAAGATCATTTAAAACATTTTCCTTACAAGAACTCTCATCACAATCATCTTCGGTACCTACACAATCTGACTCTGCACATGAAGCAAAACTGTCAGAATCTGAAGTTTGAATATAATCATCAGCAGATAAATTGCAAACAAAAGGTGTGGGATCATGAGGAACCGGCATATCAGCAAATCTTCCAGACTTGGAATAAGGAGGTGGGTGAGAGTTATACCCAATGCCTTCTGTGACCTTTTTATGAATTTGACTGTCAATGATACCAAAAAGAATTTTCTGATCCATACCCATATGTTCAACTTGAAAATCAGCCTTTTCAGCCTTTTGAATTCTTTCAGTTAAAATATCATTATTATTCTTTTGTGTGGTAAGTTGCACAATCAAAGATCGGTTTTCTCTAGAAATATCACGAATTTTCTTTAAGTAAAGTTTCTCATTTTTAGCCACAGAATCATACATCACCTTAAAGTGATCTCGTTCATCGACCAAGGCCTGGTTGATGAATCTATATTTCTGAACTTCATTTAAGCAAGATTTAGCGCTACAAAGTCTAGATATTACCTCGGTAGGCACGGCAGTAAGATCTGTAGCTGGTTCAATCATGACACATTTATCCTTTTCTTCAATGTCAGCCATCAGTGCCTTGTCAGCTGCATCACCTTCCTGATCACCCCAATGATAATGTCCATCAGCTTGACAGACCAAAGCTGTGGAACTTGAAGATGTAGAAGATTTGGGAGGGACAGCAGCTTGCTTTCCAGAGGAAGTCTTCTGTTCATGCTGCTCCTTTGAAGACGGCACCTTGCAATTTCTGGCAAAATGACCTAGCTGGTCACAATTGTAGCATCGTACTTTCTTGATATCAAACCCAAGAGTCTTTCCTTGCTTGAACCTGTCCATTCCGGTCCTTTTGATAAATCTCTTGGCCCGTAGAGTCAACATTGCCATGCACCAATCAATGTCCATTTTCTCTAAATCATCTGGATTGATCTGCTCCAGGTCATCAGGTTGAAAACTAACCGGCGTCAAGTTTCCAGAAATCAGTGCATCATAGCATGGCATGAAAGCAGTCATGATAGGGACATATTCATCAGGAATCATGGTAGTAGTCTTTGGAGGAGCAGAGGAACCAGTTGGTTGAATTGCAACAGCAGATGGAGGAACATCAGTTTGAAAATAGGCCATTGTAGATTTGGACGAAGTGGAGGAGCCTTGACCTGCAAGAAGAGCTGTGTTGCCAGACTGATTAGTTGGAGTAACTGCACCCTTCTTTATCTCCAACTCATATGACTCCAGGATGCTGAAGAGTTCTTGTTGTGACAGATCACTTAGCTTCTCAGTTTTCTTTATCATAATCCGGTACATGTTCCATTCTTCAGGCAATGAATCAAGCAGCTTCTTGTTTAACTCAAGAACGGGATACTCAGTTCCCAAAACCTTCAACTTAGAGACAATACTTGAGAAACGGTTGATTAATTCTGACATGGGTTCACCAGGGACACTGCTAAACATTTCATACTGCTTCTTGATTAAATCCCTCTTGCTTTCTCTGATATCAGCACTTCCCTCATATCTTGTACATAGAGCAACCCAAAGATCTTTGGCAGTAGTGTACTCAGCAAAAATGTTGAAAACATCCATAGGAAGTGCCATAGCAATAGATCCATAAGCTTTGTTATCTCTGGCAATTAAGGCATTATCTTTGTCATCATACTCAGACACAAGTTTCGGACGTTGAACATCAGCAGTAGTAGTAACTGGCTTATGTGGACCATCAGTGATAGATTGCAAGAGAGTGTGGTCATGAAACTGGAAGAAAGTCTTCATCTTCTTTGTCCAGTCATCAAAATCTCTGGTAGACACCAAGACAGGTGGTTTGTTTCCTCCGGCATACTCATTGGTGCTTGAAGATGCCATAGTCTTAGAAAAAGAAATTCCAACAGTAGCTAGTTTCGAGTGAACAGTTTTGGTCGAAACAACAAGTTTCGAGTGAGAAAAATTGCTCGAAACTACCTAGTTTCGAGTGAGACTAGTTTCGAGTGAAACTAGTTTCGAATGACCAAGCTTGCTCGAAACTCCCAGTTTCGAGTGAGAAATCTTGCTCGAAACTTCCCAGCTTCAAGTGAGACTAGTTTCGAGTGGGAAATCTGCAGGGTAAGTTTCGATATAACAGGACAAAAAAAAATGCTAGTTTCGATTGTACCTTCAACAGACAAAGGTACAGACAAGTATTTTCGATGACCAACAGATAGCAGAAAATGTCTCCCTGAAGTTTCGATACCTTCTTCTTCAAGCTTCAGCAGACTCCATTGAAGAAAAGTTTCAATAATTAATAATGACGAAATAAGAATCCAATCCAGCGAAAAGCTTCCAAGTAACCTCTCGAACACAAAACAGTCTTCAGATCCGAAAAACCCGAAGAAATAAAGCCAGAAATCAATGAAACAGTGCTCCAAAAACTCGAGTGCAGAAAAACTTCGAGAAACTTCACAAAACACCTAGAATCGATCACAAAACCTGGTAATACTCAGAAATCAAGAGCATAATGCTCTGATACCAATTGTAGGTCCAGATTTCAGTCGGAAATCACGAAAGTGATCGATTACCCACACACACAGGCGGAATCTGTATGTATGGTGTGGTAACAGAGGATTAGAGACAGACTTGGTGAAGAAGACAGCCAAACACACTAAGAATCAATGCAAATAATATGTGAAAGTGTAAGAACAAGCATTAAACGAATGCAAATTGTATTGATTCAAAAACAAATCTGAAAGAGAGAATTCAGGGTTACAGCCGCAACTCACACCCTAGAAATTCTCTAACTAGGCTATTTATAGTAGTTTCACAGGTATCGAAACTATGTTCCTCGAAACTACTAGTTTCGAGTGAACATTTACAAGTGGAAAAAGTGCCTGTCGAAACTACTATCGATCGAAACTACTAGTTTCGAGTGAACAAATCTCACTCGAAACTATAGTTTCGATGGCCCAGACTTAGACTAAAAAGCAGTAAATTCGTTTAAAAGAAATTACATGAAAATAAACTATCTAAACAATGTTTAACAGAAATACATTGATCAACAGCTTATACAAAAAGGTTAGACTCTACACCATCACCAAATGATAAAGGTTCTGTCTTTAACTAATAATCCCACGGATATCCAGCTTTATCTTGAAAACACTCGATAGAATCAAACACAAATTCATGCTCGGTAGTGATCATCATGTATCCAATCTCCAACATTCTTCAGTTAGATCTTCATTCCTGGTTAACATCTCCTAATCGGTAACATTCAGCACAATGAAGTCCCATAACTAGATTGTCTATCCGGATTCCGCCCAGATCCCAAATGAGAAATCCAATCATTACTAAAACACACTAAATCTTGAACACACTCTTGACCAATGAACACGAAAAAGAAAAAGGAAAATAAAAATATAGTTTACACGAGAAATCATAGTTGAGACTCATGTTATGTTTAAAGTCCCATGAATACTCTTAAAATTTTATCTCCCTCATTTCTCTGTAAACTATGACCAGGTACATCACCACTTCACCCTATTCCTCAAAAACCACATCTAGTCAAAACTAGGATTTTATTTCTTTGCAAAGATGTAATAGCAAAACTATGGGTTCAAATTGTTATAGTATTCATCCCCTATTAAATAAGTATCCCGGATACTCGTCGCCTACATTTTCAGGTTTGAATACGCAAACAATATGATTCAAAGACCAAGAGCAGCATATCTTCACAAATAAATCGAGACCTTTAGCCGATGACGACCCAGTTGTTCAAATTGATTTAGCAGTCATTCCCTATTATAGAAGTATGAAAGACACTCGTAGACAACAATTTCAGGTATGAACAACTTAGCAAAATGACAACTGGTATCATCCAGCAAAAAATCTCGACCTTATTTCGTCATGCTACTTTATATGCAAATTTTCAGTCCCGAAAAACCAAAATCACTAAATTTTCAAAAATGGCCCGAAACAAGTATACAAATGATCTCTAAAAAATTTGGCCAAGAAAAGTTTTCCCGCCAAAAAAAGTGATGCGTATTTACCATGTTCGCAGCCCAACTTCTTCATGCGTACATGATAAGTATGTAGAGCAAAAAATGCTCTTGCGTAATTGTCTCCATGCGTACATGTACGTACGCATGGTTTGTACATCATGCGTATTTGTTCATCAGCAAACCAGCGAACTTGTCTGGTCATTGAGGGAGATTTCAGAAACTGTTAGATTTCTGAAATTGATGTTTCCAAAGACTTAGTAATCATATTCTTGCAACCAGTAGCCTTCCAAACATCAAATGAAGCGATAAGGAAGACGGATTTTAGGATTCTGTTCTGAACTGGTTGAAACTTTCATAAGTACGCAGAAGCTAAAATTTAAATCTGGAACACAAATCAACGAACACCGAGGCTCTGATACCAGTTGTAGGTCCCTCCGGGTGGGTGTGTCAGATCGATATCGTGTGAGAACGTAGCCTAGTAAAAGGTGTGAAATGCCCGTTACTAGGTGGAACAATGTATGAACGAAAGTATGACAATCAACACAAGGCTGTACTAATAAATACACGGTCTATTGATATCATAGTGTTTCAAACAAGTACAGATATAGATTGAATGACTTATGGACTGATACAAAGCTGATCTGTGCGTACTTGTGTGTGCCAATACATCTATTTTAAAATGAAACAAGGCTATGCTATTTATAGACTTGGTCCATGCGTACTTAGAAAAGTACACATGACCATCATTCATGCGTACTTGCTAAGTACGCATGACCATTGTACTTGACAAATACGCAGGAACACATCCTTGCGTATTTGTTTAGTATAATATCAAAATACAACAAGTTCAGACATAAACAGACATAATACAACTCGATAAACAAAATACAACAAATACTAAATACATACAAGACTGAAATAGATAATAACAAAAGCTTCAGCTCAATCCAGAGTGCCTGTCACAAAACATGCATCAACAGCAGTTAAGTGGCAAGATTGAGAAGTTGAAAAACTCTTTCTTTATGGTGGAACACAACGAATCTGTAATGAGGCAAGTGAATGGTCTGGGATTAGGTACCAATGTCATTCCTCCACCAGTGAGCAGGAAGTTTGTGAATGGGTTGATTGACATTGATTTGTCATGTCTTGATGAATCCTCAAGCTAGGATGATTCATCAAGCAAATATGATTCCTCAATCAAGGATGAGTCCTTATGTAGGGTCCGCACATCATCCGAGGATTAGTTCTTCTCGGATGAAGGCTCTAAGAACGCCAATCTTGATGATGTTGTCTCAGAGGAGTTGCTTAGTGAGCAGAAAGTTGTGAAAAACATTGTCACTAATCGTGATAATTGTATTTTAACTGAACCTGATACTGTTGAATCAAATGATAAACTCAAATTAATGCTTTATGGAGGATTCAAAACCATTAAGCCAGTGCCAGACATGGATCAATTCGGTAAAAATTTTTAGAAAAACATCAACAAATATTATACTCAAACTCCTAGTTATGTTCACCAAGCAACCATTGGCACTCCAAAAGCTGAATCTTCTACATTCAAAAGCAGAGAACCCTACAAAAGGACTTACCAAGATAAGAGGACTTGCTTTCACTATGGTTTGGTCGGTCACATTCTTGTAAACTGTCCTGATAAGAACCAAGGGAAACGGCCAGTTGTCTATCAAAAATTTGTTTTTCCCAGGACACCATCAGTGAAGCAACCTTAGAATCCAAAATCAAAAGTGGTGAAATCACCAGTGAAACCTATGGTGAAGCCTAAGACACCATCTGAGGCTAAACCATTTGTTCCAAAACGGGAGAAGCAAGCTGCCAAACCCAGTGTATCTACCTCTAGTAGTACACAATCTGGTGAAAAGTCTATGGTGAAACTTTCTAAGCCACAAAGAAGAAGAAGAAGAAGGAACAAAAGGTTGAGAAAGCTGGAACAACTGGCGGGCAGTCAACCAGGTGAAGCTTCTACTAGTTCACATGTTGTTGATGAATGCAAGCCTAATGTTCTAGTAAAGAAAAAGAAAAGATCCTGGAACAAGAAAACAAAAATTTCTCAATCTTCTGATCCTAAATCTTCTAAGGACTCACCCATTTTTGAAAGTCATGATTGCGATTTAATAGAGGTTGTTTATTTTGAGAAAGACGGATGACCCAAGACCACTATGGCTTGGGTCTCCAAATATAACTAATTTGTTTGTGACTTGTGCAGGGACATTCGAAGGGAGCTATCTCTAACCGTTGGTATGTGGATAATGGATGTTCCCGGCACATGACAGGAGACATGGCACTGGTTCAAGATGTTAAACCATTCAGAGGTGGCTATGTGGCCTTTGCAGGAGAGAAAGGCGATAGTATCACTTGTCAAGGTGTGGTTACAAATGGATGCATTAGCTTCGATAATGTCTACTACTGCGAGCAGCTGAAGCATAACCTGTTGAGTGTTTCTCAAATGTGCGACAAAGCATACTCGGTTATGTTTGATAAGTTTGAATGCTTGATTCTCAAGCCTGGTTTCGAAGTTCCTAAAGACTGGATTTTGATGCGAGCACCAAGAAAAAACGACACCTATCAGATCGATATGAGCGTGGCAACAACCACCTTATCAGTTGCTACTTGTTTGCTTACAAAAGCGAAAAAGCTTGACTCAATCTTGTGGCATAGGAAACTCGGACACATTTCCTATCGTAAAATGAATCATCTTGTCCGAAACGGTTTGGTAACCTGGGTTCCTAAGCTGAGATTTGTCGTTGCAGATGATTGTATGACATGTAAAAAGGGCAAACAGCATCGGAAATCTCACAAGCCCAAGCTCCGAAACTCCATTGATACCCCTTTTGAACTCCTTCACATGGATTTGTTTGGACCCATAAGTATCAGGAGTATTGGAGGAAAGTCATATTGTCTAGTTGTAACTGATGATTTCTCACATTTTTGTTGGGTGCATTTCTTAGGTACAAAGGACGAGACTGCTGAAATTCTTCAATACCTGATCTTGAGCCTGGAATCTTTATGCAAGCTGAATGTTAGAAGAATAAGGAGTGATAACGGAACTGAGTTCAAGAATAATATGATGGAGCTTTTTTGTCTCAAGAAGGGTATTCGTCACGAATTTAGTGCCCCGTACACATCTCAGCAGAACGAAGTTGCAGAAAGGATGAACAGAACATTGATCGAGACCGCAAGGACAATGCTGTCAGATGCAAAGCTTCCTGTAATTTTCTGGGCAGAAGAAGTAAATACAGCTTATCACGTCTTGAACAGAGTTCTGGTGGTTAAAAGGTAGAACAAAACTTGTTATGAGCTGATCAACAATCGATCTCCAAATCTTGACTACCTAGTCCCATTTGGTAGTCCTTGTTCCTCATTGCTACAATACAAGGATCGCAAATCCAAATTTCATGCAAAAGCAGTAAAAGGCGTCTTCTTAGGATATGTTGCCAACTCACCCTACAAGAGAGTGTACAATATAGGAACACGCTAAGTTGAAGAATGGTTCGAAGTGGATTGCAGAAAACAGTACTCCGCTAGAACCTACAGGTCCAGCGTGGGGATTCTATTATGATGCTCTATTCAAGTCTTCCAATCTTCCTGTCTATCTGCCGAAGATGCCGCCTAAGTGTACGAATTCTTTAATGGCGGTGATGACTCCAATTTCTCCACTCGTGCCACTGTACCAATTGTAATTCCTGATTCCAATGCTGCATCTACATCTGGAACTCGTGCAAGTGATGATGAGGAAGTTGCTCATGTTGATGGAAATGACGCTCCAGCTGATCCTAACACTCGTGTAGGAAATGAAGCTCCAATTGATCTAATCAACATTGAATCGTCTTCATCCGGTTCCCATGATATGGGGAGTTAAGCACAAATCTAGATACAAATCTCTAGGAACCGCATGTACCAAAGACGAGAGTGCATAAGAATCATCCAATTGACAACATTATTGGTGATCCTCAGGTCGGTGTTCAAACTCGTCATAGAACCATCGCTGAGAACACAAGTCTGTATGCTAGTATACCTGATACTGGTATCATGGAAACATGTTTGCATGCTGCATTCGTATCCCAATTGGAGCCGAAGAATTTGAAAGAGGCTCTCGTTGACAACTGCTGGATTGAGGCTATGCAAGATGAGTTGTCTCATTTCTAAAAGTTGCATGTGTGGGATTTGGTTGATCTTCCAAAGGGTGTGCGTCCAATTGGAACCAGATGGGTGTTCAAATGCAAGACGGATGATCGACACGTTGTAATGAAGAATAAAGAAAGGTTGGTTGTTCAGGGTTTTTATCAGTAAGAGGACCTAGATTACACTGAAGTATATACCCCAGTTGCTAGACTTGAGGCCATTCGACTGTTTCTGGCTTATGCATCATTCGTTGGTTTCAAGGTCAATCAACTTGATATGAAGAGTGCTTTCCTATATGGAAAAGTTCATGAAGAGGTCTATGTCACTCAACCACCCGGCTTTGAAGATCCGCATAATATCGATAAAGTGTATAAACTAGATAAAGCACTTTATGGTCTTCATCAAGCACCTCGAGCATGGTATAAGACTTTATCAAAACATTTACTATCCAATGGTTTCGATCATGGACAAATTGACTCGACCCTCTTCATTCGAAAAGCAGGAGGTGATATTCTACTAGTGCAAGTATACATTGACGACATTATCTTTGGGTCTACCAATGAAAAGATGTGTAGTGTGACACCCGACATTTCAGGTCAATATCCGTACACATTATGAACAAGTTTACATTACAATAAACGAGTTTACATTATAATTATTTTTGTGATTTATTTAATTTCACAAACAAAGACTTTAGAGTCTAGCAAAGATCGTACATGGTCTCAATTCATACTTGGGTAATTCTAGGAATTACCGGTGCAAGTACCAGTACAAACCGACTAAGACGATCAATAGTGGATAAATTAAATATCCAGGCGTATATATATATTACACAAATTTTAAGTTGGTCAATAAATTATTTTTAGAATAAAACTATAATACCGTGGGGAAAATAAACCGAATTAAACTACCCCTTTAAAACTCTAGTTAATAAACAAATACCCAAAAATCCAATTTGCTTGATTATTTTAACCCAAACCCCCAACCCACTTACCCCTTGACTTTTGGCCGAAAAAGCCAGAGAAACCCCCTCCCTTACTCGACCCATACCTCACTGAGAAAACTCACATATAACCATACTCGCTTCAATCATTTTTCTCACAATTCTCATTTTTCTCTCATTTTCATACGGAAAACTTCCCATTTATCTTCAAAATCAAAGCCAAGTTTTAAGACAAAAACCATCAGGATTCAGTGTTTTCAAGTGTTTCTGAAAAGGGTTTAGCAAAAGATTCAAGATCATCTCTGTTTTCGCTCATCATCATCGCCACTGTTTTAAAGGTAAAAACTCGATATTTTCATATTATTTTCTTAAAATCCGGAGCCAAACATGCAAAATGTTCAAACACAAGTAAGATAACAAGAAAAGTGTGTCAAATTCAAATTTTAAAACAAAATATGCAGGACTGATTCTGTCAAACAGAAGTCCAGTAATCGAAACTAGGAGTTTCGATACCTGTCGCTCAATCGAAGCTAGGAGTTTCGATACCTGTTGGTCAATCGAAACTGGGAGTTTCGATACCTTTTCTCAATCGAAACTAGGTTGTTTCGACTCCTGACCACTCCATCGAAACTAAGTAGTTTCGACACACATATACTCCATCGAAACTAAGTAGTTTCGACACACATATGCCCAATCGAAACTAAGAAGTTTCGACACCTGTACAACAGTCCTAGTTGGGCAGTAACTCAAAACTATTTTACAACAAAACATGTGTTGGAAAACTAAAACGATGTTTAAACAAACACAATCAGATTTACAAGGTCGGTGAACAATTTACAATTAAGACGTTGGTCTTAACAACAATTTACCCTTGGTATCTAGGGTACGAATAGTCAAGGTTGACTACAACAAGTTTTATCACAAGTATATACATAAACTCAAGGTGAGTTTCACGGCCCCTTTCTTTTTACTGTTTTCAAATATTTGGGGGAAGAACATACTTCAACTATTTTATGGGATAACAAGAGAATAAGACACGACTTTATGTTTACATGGGATGAGAACAACACATTGGAGGCCGCTAAAGTCCCCTGGAACAACATAGTAACCATTAACTGTAGCCTAGGGTCCTATGAATAGTACTATGGAGAGTGACGTCTCCCGGTCATGGTTAGTCGCGCTAACCACAATCTAGAGGATTTATGGCCGCATAGAATCTGATAACGCTTAATAGGGGCTCACACATGTCATGGTTTGGTTACGCCTCATGTATGAACATATTATTTGTATTCCTAGCTAGTTTACAAATGGGTCAACAATTCTTATTCTGTTTATCACATACAACTGAAACGATTTATGAACAACTGAGTTTTACCAAGAACTATTTGATTAAACCTGTGAACTCACCAACCTCGTGTTGACGATTTTAAGTATGTTTTTCAGGTAACTGAACGTGATTTCAAGGTTAGCAATGTAGATTACATGCATGCCCGATGGATACTACTCAAGGAGGATTTCCCTTGTATAACTCATTGAATTGAGTCATATTTGTGAAATCTTAATGTTTTGTAAACTCATTTTACATTTTGTAATGTAAAACTTTAAACTCATTTATGTATCCATTTATCATGTATGTGTTTGCGGTAATCATATGCTTTGGAAACCATAAACGTCGCGCCTCGCGTTTCCGCCTTGGCGGGGTGTGACATGTAGGGAATTCGAAAGGGTGATGAAGTCCAAGTTTGAGATGAGAAATATGGGAGAACTGTCATTTTTCTTACGTCTGCAAGTCAGTCAAAGGGAGGATGGCATTTATCTACATCAAACTAAGTACGTACAGGACATTTTGTCAAAATATAAAATGAATGATTGTAGTACTTACGGCACACCGATCCCAGTCAATCACGGTTTGCATCCAGATAGAGATGGAAAGGATTTGGATTGTAAATTGTACCGTGGGATGATCGGTTCTCTTATGTATCTCACAGCTTCAAGACCCGATATAATGTTTGCTGTGTTCTTGTGCTCGAGGTTTCAGTCACAACCAAAGGAATCTAACATGATAGTTGTCAAGAGGATCTTCATATACCTGAAATTAAAACCCCGATTAGAACTATGGTACTCCAAGCAGCAGTCATTTGAATTCAAAGCCTACACCGATTCTGACTACGGCGGTTGTAATCTCAATAGAAAATCAACCTCATGTGGATGTCAATTCTTGGGAGACCAGCCTATCTGTCTCCATATGTGAAGCAGAGTGCATTGCTGCCACAAGATGTTTGTTCTCAAATATTATGGATCCAACAGCAATTGAGAGACTATGGCTTAAACTACTCTAGAACCCCCTTGTTCATTGACAACAACGCCACCATGTCCATCACAAACAACCAGGTGAAACATTCCAAAACTAAACACATTGAGATTTGTCACCACTTTATCCGTGATTCTGCTGAAAAGCACTTAATTGAACTTGTAAAAGTTCACATGGATGACAACTTTGCTGACCTTTTCACTAAGGCGTTTGATCGAACTCGTTTTGAACATCTTGTCAACATAATAGGAATGTTCAATCCTGAGTGAAAACTTTTTTTCAAAATCAAAACATTTTCTTGGAAGTTAACTTTTATTTCTTTTCACTTTTGTAAAGTTTGTTTCTTTTTCAAATCATTTCAGAAAAATCCAAACAAAATAGAAAAACCGAGAAAATTTTAAGGTCATTTGAAGGAAAAAAAAAAAGGAAATGATAGCACATCAGTAATGATCTAAACGTCTTAGATTGCACATATGGGAAATGATTGTGTCATGCTTATTTGATTGTTTAAATTGTTTGACTTATTAGTCTTCTTATTCATAAGTAATTTGAATTGTCAGTAGGCTATAAGCGTCTTTGAATCATTAGTAGTGTGGAAATTAAATCAATACTACAACTGTGATTTGAACCCATGTTTACTAGTGTGTGTGTGTAAAAGAATGCAAAAGATCACTATCAGATATAGGATGTAATATTTTGGCAAGTATTTTCTTCTAAGACCAGTTTCGGGTTAGGTCGTTAGCACAATTACTACGGTTCATCTCACTGCCCATACTTACAAGTATGCAATGAGTGATTGCATCAAGATATGTCTTGACATTAACCGTTGAGCATATATTCACCCTTGAATCATTCCTGATTCATTGAAATCAAATCCAGATAAAAGTTGTATCCCCTTACCTAAATCCTCAGACACCATTTTCATTATCCTGAATCATCTTTCCGATATTCACATAAGCAATCCTATGAAACCAAGACAAATGAATCACTCGATTCTGAATCTTATGATTCCTGATAATCCTTATGGATTTTGCTTGATTTTTCTGTGCTAATTGATGTAACTTCATTCTGGAAATGTTGAAAATCATTGGGAAAATCTTAGATGCCTTAAAATAGTGCACATTTAAATTCATGTAGCATAACTGTGGGGTACACGTTGTATACTTGTAATTAGTACCTTAACACACAAGAACGTGATACTAAGAGGCTTATGGTTTCAAATCTTATAATATTTCCAACTTGAATTACTTGTTTATATTGCTTATTACATATGAATAAATAGTATTTCATGACATGATCCCATATTCTTTGATATTTATATTGTATCATTTTTGCTTAAAATAGTTTGATATGATCCTCTGGTCATGACTTTGACCAAAAATAGCTTGTGTGTATATACTTGTATATCTTTATTCAGAAAAATGTCAAAAAGATTTTAAGTTTTTGAATAGTTTAATTTTTCTATACTGTTTATCAAAACGTAAAGAAAAACCAAAAATATTTGTGTTTAACTTCCTTGAATTGCTTTTGAAACCTCTAGATTGAATGTTTGTATCCGGTTGCTATTTGACTTAACAATTCTTCATAATTTGAGTTGATTTATGAGCTTGCTAATGGTTCTGCATACTTAGTTAAGTGCGCAAGAAGGAGCTTCTGCGTACTTAACCAAGTATGCAGGACTTAGTCATGCGTACTTAGTAAGTACGCAGGAGTAACATCCTACGCACTTAGTTAAGTACGCAAGGGCTTTGGCAGTTGAGTATATAAGCAGGTGTTAGAAAGAATTTTCAGGTCATCTCATTCAAACGAGCGAACACTGTTGTATATTCCCAGACTCGATTTTCCTCAAAAATTTGTGTGTTCCTTCGATATTTTCCGTCCCATTTCTAGTTTCAACATCATTTAACTAACATTTGGAGAGAATCTCAGACAATTTCATCCACAAAATCACTTGTTTTGTGCCGATTCTTGAACTGAAAAAGTTAGGGTTTTGATTTTGGATTTGTGACCGGTTTTGGTTGTTATTAACCTAAATTATGACCTAAAATATGCTCTAAATCATTAATCGAATCTCTATCATCTATAATTTGTCTTTAACATGGTTCGATTTTGATTTTGACCCCTTGTTTGACCGTATGTGACCGTCGGTCCAAGTTAGGTCAAAATAACAAGGTTTAGTGCCATTTTGTTGTTGGTTTTGGTCCCATTGGTCCTAAACATTGTTTTCGACCATGTGGTGACCATAATCCACAACAAAATCACACATTCTTGGATTCAGGAAATTTGAAAATTTTCTAAGTGTTGAGTTCCTGCGCACTTAACAAGTATGCAAGGAATACTTCCTGCATACTTGCTAAGTACACATGAACAACCCACTGCGTACTTGCTAAGTACGCAGGAAGGACAAACTTGAAATTTTTCTAAGTCTGGAACTTCAGTCTATGTGAATGTATTATTCCTTGTCTGGTTCTTTCAATTCCAATGAGTCCACTTGTTCTTATAGTGTTCATTGTGTGTTCTTGCAGTGATGGCTCGTGCATTTACAAGTGAATTCAATCTTCTGGCTCTAACACAACCTGAGTGGATGGGTGCTGCATTACAATATAGGGAGATAGTTGACTTTCTAAATCGTTCAAAGATCGGCTATGCTATCTCTGCGGACCCTATTGTCTTAAGACCATACCTAGAGCAATTCTGGGAAACAGCAGATTATGATTGTACGGTAACCCCAAACGTCATTAGGGATACTGTAGCGGGTCATGATATTGCTATCTCTGAAGACACCATCAGCAGATTCCTACAGTTTAGAGATCTAGCAACTGACCCAGTCACTTATCCTGATTACTTTGTGGATGGGTGCTAGAGGCAGATAATGGGATATGTCGGTGCTAGAGACTATGCTTCGTACAAGAAGATGTGGCTACTAGATCAGTGGAGGTACTTTGCCCACATCATGATTATGTGCATCTCTTCAAGGAAAGCAGGCAAGGATGCCATGGGTCATGACTTAGCAGCAGCCATGGTTGGACTATCTCTCAACAAGGGCTACAACTTTTCTAAGTATATCTACAAGGTGATCACCGAACAGATTAATGCAGCGGAAAGGTTTAGATTCCTGTTATATCCAAGATTTGTCCAGTTGCTGATTAATGATGCATTGCCAAATCTACCAGCAATTGGTGAGAGACTTCAAGTCAAGACTGTGGCCAAGAGAGTATTTTCTCAATTTCTAACGCCAGGCAGTGTAGCACCTACCCCTAACCATACTCCACTCTTTGGTCACTTAATCAATGACTTCAGATGGTATAGTGCTGAGTCTGAGCCTAAACTGAGTGAACACTCAGATGAACAAGTAGAGGAGGAAGAATAAGGCGATGAAGAATCTGAGAGTGATGATTCTAGTGATGATGGTGATGAAAGACAGGAAGGAGGAAATGGTGTTGAAGAGTCAGCTTCTAAAGCCACTTAATCTGATTCATCTGACTCTGATGATGCACCAGATCAATCACACCCCAGGAAGTTGACAAAGGTTTCCCTTCCCGAGTCATCTTCCAAAAGACAAAGACAAGAAAGTACCAATAGCGAATATGAACCTGATTCTGATTCGGATGCTGAATTACAGAGACAAAGAAGATAAAGAAGTGTAAAGCGTCGGGGGGATAGGCCATTTGCGGCTGTCCTTAAATATGTTGAAGTTTTTGTGTCACGGCAGCCAATCTCTGAGGTTGTGACCACTACGTCAACCTATATCTCAACCTCAACCCATCTATACCAAGGGAGGGAGCAGCCGATTGCTACTACTATCATAGAGGAGGTTCCTGTGATAGTATCCCTCACGTTCCAATCTGCTCACCAGGTGATGGTGTCGAGTCCAATTCAGACGGAGTTGATTACCATCACCCCAACCACCGTTGAAACCACAACCATCCCAAGCACTATCCCCACTACCACCCTTAAACCCCTCAGTGAGCCCTTCTCGTATGGTGACTTCACCCATGGGTTCAATTTTGATGACATATTCACCTTTCCTCATCATACAGCCGAGGCCTCTACATCTAGGGATCCTGATCCAAGGGATGCACGGATTGCTACACTTGAGACTCAGGTTACTGGATTACTTAAGACGCTACAGAAATCAAGGGAGGAGTCTAACAAGCAACAAGTTCAGATCAATTCTTTGGTTGATGAAGTAGCGGCCTTGAAGAAGCAGCGGGCTGCTGATGAGCTACAGTGCAAGGAGCAAGCAATGATGGTAAAGTTGGTCTGTGATATGACCAAAACGCTTGCTGCTCAGGGGGAGAAGATTCAAGAGTTACTAAAGGAGAAGGAGAAGCCGACAAAGCCCAGTAGTGATGAGGCTTGTCACCTAGTCGACCTGACTAAGGATGACGACAAGGACAATGATCCTGAAGCCGGTCCCAGTGGAAGTGAGCAACAAGCGTTAGCGATTGTTCCCATTTCTGCTGTGTCTATGGCTGAAGGGGAGTCCACTCAGCATGAAGGTGATGTGTCTAGTAGTGGAGATAATAAAGGAAAGTCTCCGACTGATGTGCTTTATGACCTATCTGATGAGGTTATACTTATGATAGAGCCAGACTTTTCCAAGGAAGATCATATCGATGCTCTCACCAACTTAGAAGAAGGAGAGATCGAGTCTGATGAAGACTGGGATGTTGAAGATGATGATGTTGTGGTGGAGTTTCCAAAAGGAGACGGTGAAGGAGTTTACGAGCTTGAGGATGGAGAGATCTTTGAAGCTCCAGCATTTGATGCTACATTCAACACAGGTTCAGTCGAGCCTGAATTCATTGCTGAGACTAGTGGTGCAGCAACCTCGACTGAAGCATCTCCCACCGATTCCCAACCTGTTGATCCTGAAGCGTGGAAGAGTAAATATCCTTGTGGATGGTTTACTAAGGATCAAGCTCATGTCTGGCAAAAGACATCCAGACAAACATGAAGCTACGGGTATGATCTTGTCTGTCAAGTTCGACGACGACAAGAAGTTGTTCGCCATCAAAAGAGCCGGTGGGGTTCAGTACTTGAAACCCACAAGTGAGGCGTTCAGCTCCCTGCTGAAGTACGATCTGGTGAATCTTGCAAAACGAGAGCTGTTGGGTAACTCTCAGCACGCAGTAGCAATGGGTTTGTGGGGTATACTACAGCGAGAGGGAAGATCTAGAAACTTCGAGGTGTTCAAGCCTCAAATGCCCAAGAGAGTCCGGGATAAGACTGTCAAACATCCTATGACTAACAGAAGCCTAAAGAAGCTGGTTTACAAGTCAGTGCTATGTGAAACCAAGATACCCTTGAGAAAGTTATCTCATGATATCCTTGGCAACATATGGTATTGGACATAGATCCTATGACCGGCGAGGCGGTGGTGATGGGAAGAGTAAGGTCCGCAAGCGGATGCTTGGAGCCAAAGGAGATGTTCAGGGTTTTTGATGAAATTACTTTCATCAACTTCTCTATGAAAGATCTGACGGATCTCAATGAGAGATACTGCATCTACACGGACGAGTGGATGAAGCTTCAAGCATCAAGATACGACAAGCTAGTCAAGTTCTGTCTTAACTACAAGCTGAAGATGGGAAGCTAGAGTTGCAGGAGGTTGAAGACCGAAGATAATCCAGAGTTGTTGTCGTTGAAGCACGTTTGTGTGAGAGACACTCTGGATGTTGTCTTAAGCTTTTGTACTTTACTTTCTGTATTTGTAATTGTACTTAGTATCTGTATGTATTGGTTTATTGAGTTGTAAATGTACATGTAGGTACTTGTACTTGTTGTCTGTGTTTAGTGTTGTGCGCACTTAGCATGTGCGCAGGACATTGTTCCTGCATACTTAGCAAGTACGTATGCACAAAGGGTGTGTGCTTGCTAAGTACGCAGGAGTTAATCTATGCGCACTTGTTAAGTGCGCAGGTAAAAGGTCTAGTGTGTATAGCTGGTCTTGACAGAACTTATGTACGCATTCATTCTGTAACCGGCTGTGATTATCAATAGACTAAATTTGAAGTATTTCATTTTGTTTTTGTCGTCGGTTTTGCTTTGTGTTGATTGTTACTCCAACTAGTCACGGGCATTCCGCACCCGGTCCGACTAGTCGCACGCACTAGCACATAACGATCCGAGACACCCGGGGACCTACAATTTTTTTTGTGTACTTGCCATGTTTCCATGATTTTTATTGAATGTTTTCAAGATGGAATCGACACCGGAGTGATTTCTCTCCTTGTTTCTTAGTTGGGTGATTTTAGTTTAGTTTTATATACACTTACATGTTAGTTAATTAAAACCCCTTCCAAATATATTTTACCCATACTTGATTGAATTTTGGTTCCGGTTTATTATCGCATTCCACCGTATCCACGGATTGATATCCGGTTCTTACTTTTGCCATATTTCTCTTCGATAGGTACACTTGCCTATTGTGTGTGTAGTTAGTCTTTAGAAAAATACTTCATATAATATATATATATATATGAGAAAACAATTTGTTCGTGAGAAAACTCAAGAAAACTGACCCAAACGAACTCTGAATGTACTCATTTTGGCGGCGTTGGAACCGGCTCGGCGTTTAGGTTTTTGGGGGGTGAGGTGGGGGTTAGCTTTTTGGGGGGGTGGGGTTTTTGGTTTTTAGGGGGTTTAGCTTTTAGGGTTTAGCTTTAGGCTTTAGATCGAGTTTGACGAGCCGGTTCTAACGCCGCTGGAATGAGTTCAATCGAAGTTTGTTTGAGTCGGTTTTCGTGAGATTTTTCACGAAGAGGATTTTTCTCATGACTCAACCCTATATGTGTGTGTGTGTGTATAGTTTGCACGCATCAGAATGCAAGTTTGAAACTGTTCCACCTACACTCTAAGGAAGAAAACTAACTCTCCCATGGCGCTTATCTCAAACTTAGATTTCATAACTTTCTCAAACTCCCTGCAATAGCAAAACACCATCCCTAACCATTCTGGTGAATAAGGTCATGTAAATGGTGTCTCTAGTGCAACCATTGTCAATTAAGTGTGTGGAAAATGTTTCATACCAGGCTCTCGGGGCCTGAAGTAGACCATACAATACCTTGACTAGTTTGTAAACCTGATAAGGGTAATCAGGATGTTCAAAACCTAGAGGCTGACACATGTAGATCCTTTGTTCAACTTTACCACAGAGAAATGCACTTTTCACATCCATTTGGTAAACTTTGAAGTACTTATATAAGGCATAAGCAAGGAAGATACGAATAGCTTTAAGCTGCGCGACTATAGCAAAGACTTCTTCGTAATCAATCCCTTCTTCGTGAGTAACACCAATCTTGTGCCGATTGGAAATTTACTTTGAGGAAGATCAACAGTGATATGACATCATTTATACATATTTTACATATATAATAATCCCACATTATGATACTAATTGAATAATAATCTTATAATTTCTGCTTAAAACACTTATATTTTGTAATTGCAGGTTATTCAGTGTAGAAAATATAAATCAAGTAAAATCCTATAAAAACACCAAGAATTCAAGCTTCTAGAAGATTCATTCCCAAGCATTGACCCCCAAGAAGTCAAAATTGGTCAACAAGAGTCAACAAAGAGCTAAAAGACAAAAGCTGGAAGAAAGTTGAGGGTTGCACGGCCGTGCATCCCAGTGCACGGTCGTGCATTGCCCTTTCTTCTCCTCCACGGACCAGGAAAGTGTCCTATGTACCTTGTTTGATTCCCTATGCCTTTGCACAACCATGTAACCCGTTGCATGGCTGTTCATTGCACATTTTGAGGCCTATAAATAGGAGGCTTGAGTTTTTCATTACACACACCAATCTAGACCTAAAGAACACTCAAGAAGAGAGCATTCTTGTAGTTAGAGTAGAGAGTAAAGGGGCTCTTCCTCCTTGTTCCACAATAGGGGAGCCTACGAAACTCATCATTACGCTAGTCGTTATGGCCATTCGTGGCTAAAACTTCTTCGTATTGGTAGAGTGAAGATGATGTTTCATGCACGTTAATGTTTAACGTATTAATGAAGTGGTATGTTTATGTCTTTAAATAATTTGTTCTCAAAAACCATCTTTTGATAGGCTTTTATTATTGACTAAATCCATCTTTATATTTGTGAGTGTCTTGATTTTAAAGAGTAAGATCGTAAAACTCTTTTAATCAAACTTCCTTTAAAACTCGTACGTCTTTATACGAGCAGAGATTGATAAGTCGAGGCTTGGTCTATACTTCTAAGATCGTACGTCTTTATACGAGATTATTATGCGACCAAGAATTGATGAACTCATGTTGGGAACGGTACACCTTTATAGTTGGTCTCATTGTTACACCGCCTCCCGGTGAGCAAAATATAATCACCTATTTAACTTTAATATGAAGCATTTTGAGTCTGATGTCTTAAACCAACCCGGAGATGACCATTCGATGGGTTGAGGGAAAATGTTGTCCCTAACGGGAGGCACTACCCCTTTAAAAGATTATAATTTGCAAATCAAATGTAGTGAGGACGAGGCTCTAGCGGTGACCCGGGTCACAAGTTTGTAGTAGTCATGCCACTGAATTAGTCAACTTAACATTATCACATATCAAGCTGATTCGAATTCCGAAGCAATACATTCCATAATCTGATCATTTTCGCCTTATTTATTTTTCTGCTTTTTACTATTCCGCTATAAATTTAAAACCTGATATTGTGAATTCATCCAAAAATATATTTAATTATATTTTTATATACTTATCACACGACACATCAAGTTTTTGGCGCCGTTGCCGGGGACACGGTGATTTCAAGAAAAATTCGAGTTAACGGATTAGCCTTTTTAACCTTAACATTTTTATGGTTTGTTTTGATTGTTCTTTACAACAGCTTTCATGGATGACAACTACGGTTATGGAGGATACCAAAACGACTGAGTACCACTATTCGGAGGATTAGTGTGAGATCTGTGGGGAACCACACTACAACCAAGATTGTTATCACTATCAAGGGTATTCCATAGATTTTCACCAACTCTACTAGCAACCATATGAGGAAACCACACCACCCCAAGAAATTCAACACTCAGCTCTAAATTCCGACTCATAGACCCCAGGAAATCTATTTCGTCATTTGGAAGAAATTAAGGATCAACTCCTAAAGAGCTCTCCAACTAAACAACAAGTGTTTCGTCATTTAGAAGAAATTATGGTTCGAATCCTAAGGAGCTTTCCAACTGAAGAACAAGATGATTCCTTCAGAGTCCAAGAATCAGAAGTTATAGTTTCAACATCTTTAGTAGGGTCAAGTGACTCTAAGGAGCAAGAACCTTCCAACTTCACAAGTATGGATCAGTCGGATGTGAGACCGGATGATTCAGAAGAAAGGGCTCCTTCAACTTTACAATCACTTCCTTACTTCTCTGAGAAGCTTGAAGCTAAACAATCGAAAGAGCCAGAAGAGCGAAGATCTAAAGAAGAACTGGTAGGAATCCTAAATATGAAAGCACAGGAGGATGTAATCACCAACAAACAAATGACAATGGTGACACCTCTTCCTTGCAACAGTGATCGTTGGCCTGTGGCCAAGCATATTAGTGAATCATTCCATGAATCACATAAGCCACGGGATAGGGCACATCACTCTGAGGACCACTTCTCATGGAAGAAGCAACGTTCATCCAATGAAGATTACGTAACAAAATTATCATACCGGGTTGACCGTCTCCTTCACTAAATGAGTTTCTTGAAGTTTGGTCCAGGAAATTTCAAATGGTGGTGGCGTGATTCAAGTACATCATTTTGTTTAGGTGCTCTTCTATAGAGCATTTTAAATTTGGTAGGATGGACTCCACTAATTCTTGGATCAACTTATTATCATCGTACGCATGATTATCAAATGGGTTGGATGAACCTCTCCATATTACAAGCCACCCATTTGATAGATTTCACACTAAATTAGAAATTCACGAAGCACGTACGGGTCGGGCTAAAGACCCTTAAATAAATGTAGCGCTTCCGGGAGGCAACCCGATGATCATAAATAAATTGAGAAGTTGGTGCATACGACAGAAAGCATGAACCTCAGGTTTGGTTTCTCTAAATTTAAGTTTTTAATTACTTCAGCCCCCAGGTATGCCTTCTCAATACTAGGACCTTAGTAGCATAACTACTACCTTGTATTTTCTTTGCCTGCTTTTATGTTTTCCTTTATGTGTCAGGAAGAATAACATCACCAGATCATCTCTCTACTTTGAGGAGTTACACTCCAACTCTACGAGCCTGGAGCCGGAAACCACATCAAATTTCTAAGGAATTCGATGAAGTCTTTGAAGCAACAAGTTGACAAGCAGTTGATAGGCATAGTCTGACAGTAACAATAAGTTTTGGCCTTGGGTTATACACCGAATTGACCGGGGGAGTACCATTTTCTTTTCCCTTAAAACTCCATGCATTTAAATTCCTGCATAGCATTCCATTACATGCATTTATACATTGAAGGCAATGCACAGTTTTAAGTATGGGATGGGGAATTAGAGATTCAGGACTGTTAACCTCAAATCAGTAAAATTTAACTTGTGATTTTCTACCCATTTGACTAAAACATTACAAAAAATTACCTTTTATAAAAACCCAAAAAAATTTCAAAAAAAAATAAACCCTTTTTAAATTAAACCTCTTGGAGTTTGCACCTATTAAATAAAATGAAGACATGGCAAGTAGAAACAAGACAAAATTATGCATAACAAATCACTAAACCCAATCTCATTCGTTTCCATGTGAGAATAATCTGAGCCTTTTCACGAGCATTATTATCATTATTTTTTGCATGCTCTTTCGTTTGTTATATTGAGTGTTTATTCGATTAAATTCTATGCATAATTAGAACTTGTATGACTTATACATATCAAGACCATGAACTAGTGGAAGCATGGAAATGATTGAGGCACCTAGGAATTTATCACCTTTATTATCCAAAAATCCCAAAAATATTATCCGCCTAGATAGCCCTCTGAGCTTTTCTTTTCAATTACCCATACTTATCACCTAACCAGTTTTTCGTAAACACCGGTTATTGGCTGACTGTCTTCAAAATGAGAAAATTATCCTACATTGTCATTTCAAGTTTATTATCATCGGGACAATTTTGGAAAGAATCTGCCCTACTCAGAAGAATTGAAATATACAAACGGTGGATGAATTAGGAAAAATCTGAACTATTTGCAGGAAATTCACATAAACATTATTTCAAGGAAATTGTGGAAGAAATAGTATTAAAGGATTTGTCTTGTGTTAAAAAATAATAAAATAAAAAAGAGAAATTGGTCTTTTACTGGGAGACCTTAAAGAACTGGACATGCATTCTTTTGATTTCAATTTGCTTTTCCGCCTTCATTTCGCAAAGCCTGAATTACCAACCGAACTCCGAGAAAAGATTTTTCAAGCAACTAGTGATGTAAGAAAATGGTGGCGCAAGCAAGAACATTTGCCACCATTTTGCGGCTTGTCAAAAAGTGCCACCAAAAGATACAATAAATGTAGAAAGTGTGGCAACTGTAGCCACGATGGAAAGTGTAGCAAGAATCAAACTCGATCCCAAAGTGAATACACAAAACCTGATTGAAGTAGGTGCTGTTAGGCTACGAGCAGAAGGAACGACACGAAAAGGCAGCGATGTGTATTACGCAATAAGGGACGAGTTGAATCTAATGAGAGATCTTGGTCTTGGCAATCTGACCATAAACGAGCCCTCAGATTAGTTATACCCTCATGATTTGAGTACTGTAGAGGGATCCGTTAGTATTTTCCATTTTAAGCCATGAGGTCGTAGCTGGGTGTTTCACGATAGCTGCAGCCCTTCAAACCCCTTTAAAACCCCTAAAAAATCAAAAAGATTTTCATTTTCACCTTTAGTTTTATTTTAGTCACATTACAACCCTTTTAAGTCCTCTTGATTCATGCATACTACTTAGTTAGTTGGTGGAGACTTGATTTGCATACAAGCTTATGACCATTGCATAATTCGATTCGAACTTGAGTGTTCCACTTCACTTACATTATCCATACATATATAACCCTAGAGTTGAGTGAACATTGTGAGTAGTGAGGAGTTATTGCATAATCAAAGTTCTAGTAGGCTTGTCATGGATTCCATCATCTTAAAACAGAAAAATACAAAAATAGAATAAGCAGCTCAAGAGTTATCCCGGAGTACCAACACAAGTTGAAATTCCATTACCTTTGTAAAGTTTTTAGTTATGGGTGTGATCATGCATGAGTTTGCTTGAGGACAAGCAAAGTTTAACTATGGGGTGTTATGATATGTCATCATTTATACATATTTTACATACATAATAATCCCACATTATGGTACTAATTGAATAATAATCTCGTAATTTATGCTTAAAACACTTATATTTTGTAATTACAGGTTATTCGGTGTTGAAAATATAAATCAAGCTAAATCCTTTCAAAAACACCAAGAATTCAAGATTCTAGAAGATTTATTCCTGAGCATTGACCCCTAAGAAGTTAAAATTGGTTAACAAGAGTTAACAAGGAGCTAAAAGACAAAAGCTGGAAGAAAGTTGAGGGTTGCACGGTTGTGCATCCCAATGCACGGTCGTGCATTGCCCTTTCTTCTCCTCCACAGACCAGGACATTGTCCTCTGTACCCTTTTTGATTCCCCAGGCCTTTGCACGACCATGCAACCCATTGCACGACCGTGCATTGCACATTTTGAGGCCTATAATAGGAGGCTTGAGTTCTTCATTACACACACCAATCCATACCTAAATAACACTCAAGAAGAGAGCATTCTCGTAGTTAGAGTAGAGAGTAGAGGGTCTCTTCCTCCTTGTTCCACAATAGGGGAGCCTACGAAACTCATCATTACGCTAGTCGTTATGGCCATTCGTGGCGAAAACTTCTTTGTATTGCTAGGGTGAAGATTATGTTTGGTGCATGTTAATGTTTAACGTATTAATGAAGTGGTATGTTTATATCTTTAACTAATTCGTTCTCAAAAACCATCTTTTGATGGGCTTTTATTATTGTCTAAATCCGTCTTTATATTTGTAAGTGTCTTGATTTTAAAGGCTAAGATCGTAAAACCCTTTTAATCAAACTTCCTTTGAAACTCGTACGTCTTTATACGAGCAGAGATTGATAAACCAAGGCTTGTCTATACTTCTAAGATCGTACGTCTTTATACGAGTTTATTATGCGACCAAGAATTGGTGAACTCATGTTGGAAACGGTATGTCTTTATACATGGTCCCATTGTTACACCGCCTCCCGGTGAGCAAAATATAATCACTTATTTAACTTTAATATAAAGCATTTTAAGTCTGATGTCTTAAACCAACCAGGAGATGACCATTCGATGGGTTGAGGGTAAATGATGTCCCTAACGGGAGGCGCTACCACTTTTAAAGATTATAATTTGTAAATCAAATGTAGTGAGGATGAGGTTCTAGTGGTGACCCGGGTCACAAGTTTGTAGTAGTCATACCACTGAATTAGTCAACTTAACATTATCACGTACCAAGCTGATTCGAATCCCGAAGCAATACATTACTTAATCTGATCATTTTTGCCTTATTTACTTTTCTGCTATTTACTATTTTGCTAGTTACATTTCTGTTACACACGTCACGCACATTTTTACTTTTATGTTATTTACTTTACCGTCATTTACTTTTCTGCTCCACAAGCACACAAAACCCACTCATTAATTAATCCGGCTAAACGATAACAAAAGTTGAGTACTGGAAATCGACCGTGTACATTGGTTCGATACTTGGTTCTTACCTAACTATATTACGTTGCGATAGGTACACTTGCCTATTGTGTGTGTTTTAAATTAACGTAATTATCATTTTATAAATTTAAAACCTGATCTTGTGAAATCATCCAAAAATATATTTATTTATATTTTTATATACTTATCACACGACACATCAACCAGCTCCCAAATTTTCGACTTTGCAAAGAGTTGGAGCTCATCCTGCATAGAATCCACCCAGCTTGGATCCTTCAAGCCCATTCCAATATTCTTGGGTTCAGACTATGATACGAAGCATGAATATAAGAACTCGTTGATAAGACCTGATTTGCTTTGTGTACAAACTCCTTTAGATATAGAACCTATCATATTATCCAAGTAATGTTCACTTAGAATTAGGGAATGTGGAACATTATTCACTTGAACATACTCAGCCAAATTCGAAAGATGGTGATCAGGAATCTCTGAAGCAAACTATGAACTTAAAATATATTCAACTCGAGAAGAAGCCTCAGTTGAAACATTAAAATTGGCTTGATTAGGAAGAACAATGGCCGCGTTGTTAACCTCTTCTTGAGCAATTGGTTCTTCTTCAAAAGCATCATTATGATTATCCATGGAGTCTCAAGCACTACTTAAGGTTCATGAATGCTTGATTTGCCACAATAGGATTAGGAATTGTCATATTTAACCGAGTTGAAAATGGAAAAAAATCAAGCCGATAGTCTTGAGTATTCATTATTGTTGTAGATGGTTGGATTTTTTTATCAACCGTAAGTGGAATATTAAACGAGTTGAAGATGATAACCACATCATAAAACCAATTTGAATTGGTTCTAGTATTCGCTGATTTAGATTCTTGCCAATCAACATAATAGGACTCTTGAATGATTCGTATTCGCTTGTTGTAAACCCTATATGCCTTGAGGAATATCCAAGGAAGAAACATTCTTCGGACTTGGCAGCAAACTTACTCAGTTGATCTTGTGTATTGAAAGCGTACACGAACACCCAAACAGTCTGAAGAAATAAATCTTCAGCTTTTTCTTCTAAAACAATTCATATGGCGCTGTGATCTTTAACCACTAGCACCCGATTCAAGACATAACATGTTGTATTGATAGCTTCAACCCAGAAGATGATATGTAATATTGAATCCACCAGCATGGTACGAGCATCCTCGAGCAGCGTTCTATTCTTTCTTCCCACCACACCATTCTATTGACGTGTCCTTGCAGCACTTAATAGTCTGAAAATTCCTTTAATGGTACAAAAGGAATCTAGCATATGGTTGCCAAAATTTGTTCCATTGTCACTTCTAATTGTCTTTACTTTGATATTGCTGATATTCTCAATTTTAATAACCAAACTCTTCATATTCTGAGCACTTTCATCCTTAGTAGTTGAGAACATCACCCATGAGTATTTTGAATAGTCATATGTAACAAGAAAATAAGATTTTTTGATACTTTTGACATTTAAAGGACCAAAAAGATTCATATGTAAAATCCGCAAGGGAGCACAAATTGAATTTTTTTTAACTTTGGCTTGTTAGATTTCTTATGTTGTTTTCCTTGGGAACACGCAATACATTTTTCAAGAACAAGAAATTCTTTGTTTGGTAACCCTCTAACAAGATTTTGTTTGACCAGTTTGCTCATTGTTTTAATATTAACATGTCCTAAATGTCTATGCCAAAGAATGGATTCGGAATCTGGAGCTTTGGTTAATAAGCATGACATCTTCCCAGAAGATTTAGTGTCGTTCATGTCAACAATGTAAGTATTGTTCTTTCCTAGGTGTACGCATTAATATCATGTCTTCTAGCATTACAACCCATGGCTTCAAAAACAGACATTCAACATCATTAAAGAATACAAGTTTCTTATCACAGACCTAAGAGACGCAAAGATTATAACAAAGTTCGGGAACAAAGTTAACCTTCTCTAGTGTCAGTGTACCATTTTACACATTACCTTGTCCTGTGATTTTACCTCATTTCTCATCTCCAACAAATGCTACATAACAGCCATTATAATCATTATAATTGTTCAGTACATCCGTTTGTCCATTCATATGACGAGAGCAACCACTATCAACATGTCAGTTGTTACTGATAGGATTCCTTGGTTGACTCTGCATAATGAAAGGACAAATGAGATACATGTACCCAATTTTTCTTCAACTTGGACCTATCAAAACAAACAGCATTCTTACAATCATCAGCACGGTTTGATATAATTTTCAAAATGCTTTTAGCTTTCAAAATCTTTGTGGATTTCTCAAACCATTAATTATCAATTTTTGATTTCACAAAATAACTTTTGCCTATTTTATCATTATTAAAATACTTTGTGGGTTTAACAAAATTTTCATTCTTTCCCGACCCACAACAAGTAAAAACGGGTTTTTAAGTACCAATCTTAACCCTTTTGTTTTTATTTGTGGAATGATGTGTGCAATTTTTGCAACATCTCCCTCATTTGCAAAATAAATTTTGATTTCACAAAATAACTTTTGCTATATGTCCCTCTTTTGCACAAACAAAACAACTTTTCAATGTAACAAATGTTCCTTGACTAGAATGCACAAACAAAACAACTTTTCAATGTAACAAATGTTCCTTGACTAGAATGAACAGCTTGTGTGGTTGATAATCATGATGATGATTCATGTTGTTTTCTATTCAACTCCTCACACTTGTAGTGATGAGAAATTCAGGTTTTATGGTTGTTTTCTAAACTTTGTATGATTTGCATATCAACATCTTCAACTTCCGTAATATGAAATGAAACTTCTTTATCACTTTTTGATGTTTCTTTGTTGATGACGTGACGTACTAAGAAGAACCACGAACCATGTCTCCCAAACAACGAGGTGATGTAGCACAGGTGATAGCGACCCATTTGGAATCTCCAGAAAGTCAAGGCTTCACCCCTTTCTGTCATGGATCCGTAATTAAATGGGCCCTTCGAATCACCGCCATGAGAGTCGGAAACTTGCTTCATTTAGTACCGGATCAATAGGTAATTGGTTTCTTTGTTTGATTCTGAACCTCTCTCTTTGAATGTGAACTTCCTGTTCGACGACCTTTCTTTTCCAACATTGAAGGTGAACTTCCGGTTTGACCTGATTTTGAATTTTGTTATGTAGTCTCCCCGAATCGGATGGGTGGAGGGGGAGGGGGGTTAGGGTTGTGGTTTAGTGGTGAGGTTTATATTTACCTTGCTAGTGAGTGTTTTTGGGGTTTGTGGTCTGATTTTGGTTTGGTTTCATAGCTCGGGGGTTTTGTCAGGAGCTGTTGTTATGTCTGGGATTCGGGATGACAGGGTGGTTCCTCCAATGGAGGTAGGTGTTTGGCTGTGTCCATTTAAAGGTTTACATTGCTGCCCGGATGGAACGCCAGGACCCAAGGGGTTTCCTCAGTTGGTTGCACATATCAAGCGGCTCCACTTGTCATCGGACGATCGGAAAGGGACCTTGCGGGAAGCGGTCTCCACGGATTATGATTTGTTTGTTTCGGTTAGTGAGGCTTTAAAGGTCTAAGGCCAGTGGTTGTGCGGGGTGTGTATGTGCCTACATGCTCTCAGTATGCCACCATGTGGATGGGATAGCCCGTTTCAAACGGGTTGCGGGAGATGCAGAGGAGTTTATAGTGGGGATTCATAAGCCGAATGTTGGGAGGGAAGTTGTTCCTTTCGGAGGAGTGGTTATGGAAAGGGTTCTCCTTGAACGCGTCTTCTCTCTTCCTATCACGACTGTTAAGAGCATCCCTCATAATTGTCGGATGGCGTTTGCCCAGGCATTAACTGCTGCCCTCGGTAAAGTGGCGGCTTTGCCAGACTCTGTTGAGGCATGGGTGAGACTTTTGTTGTTACCGCGTTGCACATTGCGAGTTTTTAGGCCTTCTAACCGTCAGGAGCGCACGTCTGGTAATAGGAAGTCTTTGCAATGTCATAGTATTCAACGGTCGCTGGCAGCTTGGCATGATGGGGATGGTTTCGAGGAGCTCATCCTATCGCTTTTTGCCCAACCTTTGGGGCCGACCACGTGTCGTGTAGAGCTTGTCCCTGCGTCCGATAATTCTACGGCGTGCAACAATGTTAAACAATGTTTGCGGAAAGTTGCGGATGGGCATTTCACTGCTGCGGTCAAAGTATATGCTCTTCAGGGGTTGCCCCTTTCGGTAATGATACTTTGAAAGTGTTGGTAGCAGAGCATCCCATCCTGCCCCCTCTGGTTATGCATGTTTCCTTACTTTCTGAGCCTCCTCTTGTTGTGGATGATGATGTCGTGCTTGAATGCATTAAAGCTTTCCCCAAAGGGACCTCTTGTGGGAGGGACAGATTGAGAGCCCAACATATTTTGGATGCTCTTTGTGGAGAGGGGTCTACGAACGCCGTTGAATTGCTCAGGGTTATTTCTGTGGTGGTTAATTTATTTTTCAGGGGGAGATGCCCTAGGGGATTGGCGGAGTTCGTTGCCTCGGCCCCTCTCACACCGCTGCTCAAACCGGACAACGGGATTAGACCTATTGTCGTAGGTGCGATCTGGAGGAGATTGGTCTCTAAGGTGGCCATGAGGGGTGTTGGGAAGGAGATGGCTAAATATTTGTGACTTTCAATTTGGGGTGGGAGTTCCCAATGGGGCAGAGGCTGTGCTCCATAGCGCAAACAAGTTCTTAAATGAGTTTCACTCGGATGGATCGTTGGCTATGCTTACCGTCGATTTCTCCAATGCTTTCAACTTAATGGATAGGACTGCCCTCCTGCAAGAGGTTCGGACCCGATGCCCGTCCATTTCGCTATGGGTGGATTTTTTATATGGGCAGCCGACTAGGTTATATGTGGGTGATGACCATATTTGGTCCACCACTGGGGTTCAACAGGGGGACCCTTTGGGGCCTCTCCTTTTTACCTTAGTTTTGCATCCGCTGGTTCATCAGATCAGGGATTGTTGCAAGCTTCTTTTCCATACTTGGTTCCTAGATGATGGTACGATTATCGGAGACGCTAAAGAGGTGGCTAAAGCCCTAACTATTATCAGGTCGGAGGGGCCCTGTTTGGGCCTTGAACTTAACGTCAAGAAAACGGAAGTTTTTTTACCATCGTGCAATGGGGTGAAGGCACAAGATGGATTGTTCCCTTGGGAGATTGAAAGGCCAGTGCTGGGTGTGAAACTCCTTGGGGGCTCCGTTAGCAGAGATGCAGGGTTCATCGGTAATTTGGCTGTGAAAAGGGCTTCTTGTGCGGTGGAACTGATGAGCTGTCTCCCACGTTTGCGGGACCCTCAATGCGAGCTCCTTTTGCTCCGCTCGTGTATGGGAGTGGAAAAGCTATTATTCGGCCTTAGAACATGCCAGCCTATGTATGTCTGTTTCAATTTTTGAAAGGGATCTCTGGGTGCGATCGAGGAGATCGTGGTTTGTGGTGGTGCTTTTTTTGGGGATTTTCAATGGAGGTTGGCATCACTTCCAACCCGTTTTGAGGGTTTGGGTTTATGTGCGGCTCAGGATGTATCTGCTTATGCATTTGTGGCCTCGAGGGCACAATCTTGGAGTTTACAGGACCATATTTTTCGGGGTTGTGATATTGATGGGTTAGACTCTGATTATGGGTGTGCGATGGATCGCTTGCGCATGTCCCTTCCTGATTTCGATCTTAGCGGTTTCTCTAATAAGGACGCCCCCCCCCCCCCCCCGTAAAGCCCAACATGCTTTGGCGAATGCCTTATTTAGCAGAATCATCCAGAATTTGGGAGTAAAGTTTGATTTATCACCTTGCCAAAAAGAGGTGTTTGAATGTCTCCGGGCTATTTTCTAACAGTTATCCTCATTGAAGGACTGGGCCAGCATATGTCGGCTGTAGAGTACCGGGCTATCCTCAAGTATCGGCTAACGATCCCCTTGTTTCCAACTGATGAGCCCTGCCCAGTTTGCCGCAAGGCTTGTTTGGATTCTTTTGGCGAGCATGCGGTCCATTGCAAAGAGTTGCACGGGTTTAAATACAGGCATGATTTGGTTAGGGTTGTTCTTTGTGATGTTCTCAAACGGGCAGGAATTTCTGCTAAAAAAGAGGCCCCCGTGAACTTTCTGACAGATCCGCTTGAAGGGAGGTCTACTCTACGGTTGGCTGATATTCTTGTGTTTGGTTGGGCAGGGGGAAACACGCTTGTGTGGACCTTACAGGAATGTCCCCTCTTGTGGGGCTAAGGGACAATGGGGTTGTGGCGGGCCATGCTGCTTTAAAGGCGGAATCATGCAAAGTTGTTAAACACGAGAAAGCTTATTTAGAGAACCAACACGTGTTTATCCCATTTGCTTTTGATACTTTTGGGTTCCTAGCACCGGAGGCAGTGGAATTCCTAAACATGGTTCAATGAGTCGTGCGTAGTAATATTTAGGCCCCTAAGACCCAAAGCTTTGTTTTTAGTAGGATCGGTTTTGCTATTCAAAAGGGGGTTGCAGCGCAACTTGTTGCCCGTTTACCTGCCACTTTATTGTAACCATCCTTCTTTTCAACAGAAATTGAATGTTTTAAAAATAAATAAATAAAAAATAAGACAATGTGTCTTAATAGTCTTGAAGAAATGGATCTTTGTCTCTATAGGGGATTTTGACCCTTTACATCAAAAAGGAAAGGGGCTCACTGCAGGGAAAGGAAAAAAGAAAAGATACCCCCGCATATGGCATGAAGCTGCAGACAGGTTCAGGTATAAAAGAAAGACTTGGACTCTCTAAGTCCTAAGTCTGATTTCACTTCTCACTCTCACACTTTCACTTCACCTCTCACAACTCTCATTCCAGAATTCCTTATCACCTTCAAAGAGCCGTTATCTTATTCTCACGTTTGAGGCTGATCGCAGGAGACCCCCTTCTGCGATGAGACTAACGGTGCTTTGTTCTTAACAGATACCTGAAGCAGCTGATTCAAGCGAAAACGTCAAGACCCTCACTATGACTTATATTTGTTGAAGCAACGAGTACACTTAACCTATTTCGTTGTAGCAACATTTGTCAAGATGTTCCACCTCCTGTACATCCTTGTTTCAACTTTGATGATGAATATGTAGGTATCACCCCATTCATAAATTTCTCAAAACTGTTCATTACAAGATTACTTATCGCAACCAAAAGATTGTTCATTACAACTCGAAGAAACTGAAATTACATCAATATTGACTATATTGGAACAACCATCCAATTTCTTGTCTAAAAACATAGTTTTAAAACACAAACCAATAGTAGGACCCTCACATGTGTTAAACAGACCATTTAAAGGATGGGAGGATCCGGTATATGTACACCGGATGTCCCGGTATTGGGCGACGATGGCCTGGGGCGGAAACCCATCATCAACCAAGGCAGCTTCGACAGAGCGAGGAATTGTTTTAAAGCCAATCCCATCTTTTGGAAAACCACATCATCTTTGTTTACTTAAACATTTTTGAAGATTTTCACTTGAAAATTTCCATTTCTTAATTTAACTTGTAATTAAACCAATTCAAAACGAGTTTGACTTAAATTTGTAGTGAAGTCATCGATAAAATAAAATCTTTCTTATACAAAAAAATTATTCAATTCTTGTATCTCTACCATTGTTGCTTCTAGGGGTGTGCATGGTTCGGTTTGGTTCAGTTTTAGGGTACAACCAAACCCAAAACCGAAGGTTCGATTTTTTGGTTTTTTGAAAACCGTTTGGTTTCAGTTTTTCGATTTTCGGTTTTTACAATGGGTTCGAGTCGGTTTCGGTTTTTTCGGTTTTACCAATTGACTTGAATTTTTTGGAATGTAATTTTTTTTTAACTAATAATTAATTGATTATTACACATTTAGGCCTAAAAGTTTTTTGCTACATAATTTATTAGTTTCATATAAAATACTTAACATTAAAAAATGACATTATAATCCACAAATTTAATAAAAAAATATAAATATTAATCTGCTATTAATGCAAATATATGTAACACGTATATGCAAACACACAATATATTATAAAATTTATATATATATATAAGGGAGTGATATTCTAAAAATGCTTAAAAGTGTAAAAAGTATTTTAAAAACCACACCACCACCCCCAAAAGCCTAAACCCTCCACCCCAACCCCCCCCCCCAAAAAAAAAAACCTAACCCCCACCCCCAAAACCTAAAACCCTCCACCCCCACCCTCAAAAACCTAAATCCTAACAAAAAAAAATCTAAAAAGCCGAAAAAGTCGTCAAAAACACCACCACCACCCCCCAAAAGTCTAAACCTCCAACCCAACCCCCCCACCCCACCCCCCAAAAAACCTAAAACCCCACCCCCACCCCAAAGCCTAAATACTAAAAGCTAAACCCCTAAGGCTAAACCCTAAGGCAAAAACTATACCCTACAAGCTAAGATCGTAGAGTTCGACGAGACGGTTTTAACGCCGCCGAAATGAGTAAAATTGGAGTTCATATGAGCCGGTTATAAGCATTTTAAACCACTTTTTAGCGAAACCTCACACTATATATATATATATATAGGGGAAGAATCATTAAAAAACTCAATGTTAATGAGAAAACCAAAAAACTACTTATTTAATATAAAAAAATAATAAAAAAATCATAACTCAAAAAATAAATCAAAAATTAAAAAACTGTTTCGGAGACCTTGTTTCCCACGTCGTCCTCGTTAAAAAAAACTCGAAAAGTAGTAGGTTTAGCTTTTGAGTTTAGTTTTTTGGGTTTAGTTTAGATTTTAGGTTAAGTTTTTGGAAGGGTAGGGTGGGGGTTTAGGTTTTTGGGGGTGGGGTGGGGGGTTAGGTTTTTGGGTGAGGGTGGGGGTGGGGTGGGGGGTTTAGTTTTTGGGTTTAGTTTAGTTTTTTGGAGTGGAGGGGTGGGGTAAGGTGGGGTGGGGGTTTAGGTTTTGGGGGGGGTGTGAGGATTTAGGTTTTTAGGGGATGGGTGAGGGGCTGGGTGGGGTGAGTTTAGGTTTTTGGGTGGGGGTGAGGTGGGAGGGTTTAGGTTTTTGAGGGTGGGTTGGGTTTTTTGGTGTAATACACATATGATGTAGGAGTTTTTTGATTTTCTCATGAAAATGAGTTTCTAGTGAACTCACCCCTATATATATATGTTCGGGTTGGTTCGGTTTTTTCTGTTTTCAAAAGATATAAAATCAAAACCGAACAATAATTTTCAGTTTTTCAAAACTACAAAACCAACCCGTCGGTTTTTACTTTGGGCTGATTTTTTTTTATTAATTTGGTTTCGGTTCGATTAATAATGTTTTTTGTTTACCCCTAGTTGATTCAAGCTTTAACTTTTAAACAAGCTCAATCTTTTTAAATTTGTTTTTTTTATTTTTTTTAATTCTCTCATTCCATAGAAACTCATTTGCTAACTTGCCACCGACCAAACTAACCTTAAACTTTGCGATATTTACCAAACTAACATCAAATTTTATAATATTTATCAAATATGCTCCTAACTTTTCATCTAACTCTTAATTTTGTAGTGTGTACCAAATCTACCCCTCAATCTTTTATTGTGTCAAAACCCACTCCCCTCGACATTGTAAAAAACACTTCCACCTACTCAAGCTTCTAAAATTTCGCGTTTACCCGCTGTGGTTTACATAATCTGATTTTTTTCTCACGGGTTCGATTCTGCGTCCTACAACTTTTTTTCCTTATATTTTGTTTCTATATATCGTCTGACAACCGTGAAGAATGAGACCGACACCGACTCAAACGTATCGGTAACGTTATCTAACTGTCTTTTATTATGTTTCGACCTTCACAACCGAGTCGCTGCAACATCATACATTTTTTTATTCATTTAACTACGCTTTTTGCGTGCTTAGCCACGTTAATATCACCGCCTCAACCGTTTAAGTGGCAATATTTATTTAACGACGTTTGTTTTTTTTTTAGCCATGTTAATGTCGCCGCCTTAACCGTTTAAGGTTTGATAACCGCCGCGGAGCACGGGGTACCGTTTCTAGTTCTCATCAATAACTAATTGATTTGTCTTCCGATAATTCAAAACTTTATATGTGCATTCATCGGAACATAAATGTTCAAATACATGAGCAAGAATGTTTGAACTTTGAACCATGAGTCCATTATGCATCTTCAATCACCTTTTTCTCCTTTTTCAGCTCTTCCACTTTCACCTCTTTATTCTTACTTTCCTCCTTCACAACTTCCTCCTTAATCTGAGCTAGAAAGCTTGCAATATGAGTGAGCCATACGGGCATGGTTGACCTCATCTTTCACTTCTTCAATCTCAGCACTCCAGTCAAAATCACCTTCAGTTTGAATCACAAGAGCAGTTAGTGAATGTTTTGAGGAATCAACTCCATCTGTTATGGTAATGATGCGAAACTTGGGCTTTCAGCATTGCTGGTTTTTGGAACCTTGCATTCCCTTGCGAAATGCCCTTTGAAGTTGTAGCATCGAAGTTTAGATTTATTGAAACCAATTCTTTTAGTTCACCAAGACATCTTCTTTTAGTTCCACTCCAAATTTTCTCAACTTACTCACAACATAGAGGATCTTGAAATCTGTTCAGACGAGCTTTCTCCTCTTACATGTCCAAACATATATATGCTTTTGTACCATGTACAAAGAAAGTAGGTTGAAATATCAGTTGGGTCGGTGAGTTCGCTTTAAGTAAAAAGCCCGTACAAGAAAGTACACGTAACTTGTTCGGAATCGATTCGTTAAAAACTTAAACAAAACCAGATTAAGTTAATCAATATTACTCAATTAAGTGGAGTAGAGTAGCATTGTTTGGATTCGAATACATGTGAGAAGATTATGGCAAAGAAGTCTACAAATGTGAAGGGCTTCAAGTGTCATTCAAGTAAGTTTTTACATAATTTTGATCCGGAATATTTAGATGATTAGAAGGAACGGGTTATGATATTGAGATACAAAGTTTGGATCATAAGTATGAATATGATCAAGATAAAGAAATTGAAATAAAGAAGGATGAAAATGGAAGTCAAACCAGAAAACCGATTAAAGTTACTTCCATGGAGTCGTGTGTAACATTTTTAGACATGTTACATATTCATAGTTTTGTGATGAAACATAAGGAAGCATTAGAGATTGATTTTGAAACTTTGGTGAAATGGTTTATCAATAAGGTGTTGAATATACAAAGTGAAAAACCATTTCCACCCAAGTTATCAAATGGTGTTGAAGTGAAGTTGTTGAAACCTTTCACACAATGCTTCCCATAGTGACTAAGCAATCTTATAGTTATCAAACATGTTAATATCTATCGGAAGTGCCATTGTGATAGCATCATATGCATTGAAATCCTGATCAAGCAATTTCTTATACTTTCATTAAACTTTGGAGGATCGGTGTTAGGAATCACGCCATCCGTACCAACAATCATAGGCGTGTGTGGACCATTGACAATAGAATTCCATAGATTGTAGTCAATGTAGTAGAAGAACGATTGCATCCTGTTCTTCCAGTTGGAGAAATCGGAAATAGATTGAACTTTGGAGGTCTATTCCCGGTGACGGTTTCAATGTCAAAACTAATTTGAGCCATGATGAAGGAACCAAATGCTTGTGCAAAACATAGGAAAAACTTCCCGAATCCGCAAAACTTTCGCTCAAACTTCTATCAAAACTTTCGACTACTGTAAAAGTTTCGTTTGAAAAAAATTTCATCTAGAGGAAACTTTCGTACTTGAAAACTTCCAACTGAAAAGTTTTGCCAAAGTTCTAAGTTTCGTTCGGAAGTTTTTAAGTTTCGTCTGAAATTTGAAACTCGATGTTTCGTCCTGGATACTTTCACTTGCTGGAAACTTTCGCCCAAACAGAGAAACTTTGGTCCCCTTCAAAAACTCAACCAAAACTAGGATCTCAGTCCAACAACTCCTTCAGATGAAAATACCAATACAATCAATCGATTTCAGGCTTCATTGTGACAAATCATATTCAATTTGAATAAAGTTTAATGAGAAAACGAAATTGAAAACCCTAATTTTCAGTTAAAACAAGAGCACTAAGACTCTGATACCAAATTTTAGATCTAACTGCACGTATCTAGGTGTTTTCTTGTTTAGAGCGATCTGATAAACCACAACTGATTGATAGAAATTTAGAAACAATCAAATGATGCTATACAAGCTTGAAATCGATAATCAAACACAAAAACTCCATGACAAAAAACATAGCCATAAGATAAACACTCTTTGATTGATTAATTGCACTAAAGATGAGAATACAAACAATAGCAACTCACCAAACATCTTGAATACTTCTAATTACAATGATAATCTAGCTAACTTTCAAAACCTTGGTAAACAAGAAACAAAACACCTATTTATACAAAACAGAAAAAGTTTCCTCTAAACTTTAGACCTTCGCCTAAACTTTCATCCAAGGGAAAAGTTAACTTTTTTCTCGTTTCTGTTTTCTTTTTCAGTCTTCAAGCTGTGTTTATAAGGTTGAAATAGACCAAATGACGATTGAGACTTGTAAAGTTTCATTTTATAGGGTTTGGACGGTTTAACCAATTTTTGGAACTTAAAACCAATCATGTAAACAAAAGCCATGGTTCAACCGATTCTTTTTATTTGTAAAAAATGCAGCTTCTTATATTTTCATGTACTTCTTAATATATTCACTAACTACTTTTTAACAATTTTAAAAATTTAGAGTAAATTTTTTTTTGGCTGTTGTCAGTCTCTCTTTTGGAACTGTTTGCTCGCAAGCATGATGACTAGTTGATAAAGACGAGCACCACAAAGTAAAATCTGATCAAAAAAGATTAACACCCATGTCGAAGTTCTATAAGAATAATCATATAAATTCCAAAATATCAACTCAAAAGCAAAAACTTATCATTAACTAAATCCATGAGAAGACATAAAAACCAACAAACACATGACAAAGCATCCAAAATTTCCTACCAACAGTAATTATGGATGATAACATTTAATCATACCCGCATTAATTATGCTCATTCTTCGTCATCCTCGTCATCATCCCCACCGGCAGCCTTCTTTGCAGCCGCCTTCTGGTTCTTTCGCTTCACTCTTCCTGGTCGGCCACCTCCAAACGGACTTGTGAGTGAGAAGTCGATGTGCTTCTGTGAGTCCACTCTCACCATGAAGGAAGGTACATTCACCACCTGCCTTCCAACCCTAAAAACAAGATATAAATCTATGTAAAAACAATTTAAAGTGATATACAAATGTGGCAACAAACCTAGGGGTGTAAACAAGTCGTGTTCACAGGTTGTCAGATCCAACCCAAAAATCGTGTCAGGCCCATGAACAAAAACTATTTACAAACTTTTAATCTTTTTTACTATTAATTTACATATTAATGCTTTAAGATTACAAATTTAAAACCAAAATTACAAAAGAATATAAAATAATTACATTTAGATTCTAAATTTTGGCAATAGATACCAAACCTGTTTAAGTTTTGACACAAAACAAATTCGCCTAAAATTATAAAAAAATGGTTAAACGGGTCAACCACTTACCATTCACGACCCATTTTGTTAAACATGACCCGAAACTTACATGTTTGTACTTAAGCCAAACCCATGAATTTCATGTTAGATACGTATGGTATCAGAAATTCACACCCGTATAACATTTATACAATTACAATTGTAGAAACCAAGTATCGTTGCATTTATAAGCTTCATTATACCTGATGTGTCTCTGCTTGATGAGAACTCTAGCATGGTGGATCGACTTAGCCATACCAGTCTTGAAAACAAGGGTCTGGAGCCGGCGTTCAAGAAAGTTCTCCACAGTGAGGGCCAGCACGTAATCAAGCTTGTTCTGGCTCTCATCCAACAGACCATACCTGTTCATTCTCCTCATAAGGGCTTCACCCTCAAAGATCCTACGTGGGTCCTTCTCTTCAAGTGTCAGAAGCATTCTTGCAGCATTACGAATGCGGCTCAGAGCGTATTGCACCCTCCAAAGCTCCCTCTTGCATCGAAGACCATATTCACCAACAAGCTTTAACTCAGCATCCAATCGCTCCTTCTCATAAGGACGACGGGGCTTCTTGAAAGTCTTACCATCTAAAACACATTTTGATGGCAAGTTATGATCAGGTTGAAAACTTACAATCAAAACATTGGTATCAGCAACCACAATCCATTAACTAATAATGTTTCAACTTTCATTCAGAGTTATACCTCAAGAGCGTAATGTTAAGCTGTATATGAATCTGAAGCTATTCAACCAGATCAATTAAACAGAAACATAGTTCAATTTGTAAGAATCAAACCATGTCAATTCGTATACTTAAGTATTCAGTTAAGAACAGTTTTAAAACTTTTTCAAGAAATAAAAATGCATTCATGTATCAAAACACTTAAATCAGAACCACAGTGCATTAATTACTACTGGCTCAGCTTTAAATCAAAGTTATTGCTCAATCATGTAATCTTAAATTGTAAATGAACCAAAAACAATTCCTTGATTAAACAGAAACAAAGCTCATTTTGTAAAGAAGATGTCAATTTGTAACCAGTTATGAGCAGTTTTATAACTTTTTCAACAGCTAATAAAGAGTTAAAAACACTAAAACCAGCAACAACAATGGATGGTAAACTAGTAAATACTACTGGTTCAAGGGTGTAACGTAAAAATGTAAATGAATCAGAAGTTATTTGGTCATCAAAGTTAAAAACCAAAAACTCAACTAAACAGAAACAACAATCAAATTTGTAGAATTCAAACCATGTAAGTTCGTAATAATAACCAAACAAAAACATAACCCAATCATTCCTTCCCATAAGAAGATGGTGGCTACTTGAAAATCTTACCATCCAAAACACATTGTGACATCAAGTTATGAACAGTTTTGAAACTTTTTCAACAACAAATAATGCATTCCAAACACTAAAACCAGCAACTACAAAGCATTACAAGCTGGAAATTACTACTTGTTCAGCTCAAAAGTGTAATGTCAAACCATATATAAATCAAACCACCATTGTAATTTGAAACTTTTTTCAACAGCTCATAAAGCATTCAAAAAAACAAAACCAGCAACAGCAATGCCAGATAAATTGATAACTACTACTAATTCAACTTTCCTTCAAGGTTAAAACACTAATGAATCAGAAGCTTCTCGATCATCCAACACTAGAAACCAAAAGCTCGATTAAACAGAAACAATGATCAAATTGTAACAATCAAATCACGTAAATCAAAAAACATTAGTATTCCGTTTGATGCAAAAAAAATACACAAAACTTTGGCCCTAAACAAGCAAAAATCTATAAAAACCCTAATTCCGCCCCTATTCGGAACAAACTAACTGTAACATTGTCAATTAATAAATTGAAACAAGTATCGACATGAACAGCTTGTACAGATCTAGAAATCAACTGAACAAGAGGTTTAGATGACCTTAATCGTTACACGAACAGATCAAAAGAAACAGCGAAAGCTTGTAAGTACAAAGAGAGGGAGATGAAATTACAGTTGCGGTAGAATGGGACGTGAACCATTGTTGTTCGACGTCGATACGGCGGCTACTTGAATGATCTGCTCTGCTTCCGGCGGCCACTCTTTCTCTGAGCTGCTTCTGATAAATGGAACCCTAACACAATATATAACACTAGGGATGGGATGGGGGCAAAATGTGGATTGATTGGTTTTGCTGGGCCAGATGTAGGAAAAGGGTTGGGCTTCAGTCGTGGTTTATGGTCTAACCGTTTAAAAATGGTCCTCCAATTTCAATTTGGGTAGCAAACTAGCAATTATCATTAAAGTAAACTAGAAATACCCCGCACGTTACGGCGAAAAATAACGTCCTCGAAAGTTTTTAAAATAAGAAAAAACATTTATGTATAAGATTAAAGTCAAGAAAAAAAAAGTAGCATGTAAGAAGCAAGAAAAAGAAATAAGAAATTAGATAAAAACATGCATCAAGGCTTGTACCATTTGCTTGTTAGTTGTAAATTTTGAATAGTAACTTCCCCACCCATACAAAACTTAAGTTTTAGTGTATATTTAATTTGAAAATTAAGACCAACTAGTCGCACTGCCGGTATGCCAATTTAAAAAAAAAATAAAACAAAACGTAGACACAAAGATAAAAATAATGGAAATAAAAACTAAACCCAAAAAAATAAATTAAATGAAAAAAATAGTTCCAGCATCAGTATAGGCCACTGCTGACGTAAACGAATCAGAAACAGGGGGTTGAGATTTGAACTTGTAAACGAATCAGAAATAGGGGGCTGGGATTTGAACTTGTGTGACCTAGGTGGGGGTGTGGAGCGCGGGCCACTGGGCTAACACCCATCCTTGTGTCCTAAAGCCGTTCCAAACAAATATATAGTAAAAAAACCGTTCAAAATTATTTATTATTTTAAGACCAACCGGGACTTACTAAGTGACAGGCCCTGATTTGACCTCAGGTCACCGTTCATTACTCATAAAACATGGCTTTATGTTATGTACTATAATAGCGTAAGATGTAAATATTATACTTCCATTTATGTACTTAGGGCTTCCGGTAGGAGACAACATGAATAGAATCAAAGCGTGGAAACCGGTAATAGATAAGTTCAACACGAAATTAACCAACTGGAAGGTGAGGATCTTGTCCTTTGCATGTAGAATTACATTAGTAAAGGTTGTTCTTAGGAGTATTCCAAATTATTATCTATCTCTGTTTAAAGCACCGAAAGGAGTCATTAATTCATTAGAAGGCAAACAGAGAAAATTTCTTTGGGGAGGAGGATCTACGGTCAAAAAAATTAGATGGGTAGCTTGGGAAAAAATCGTGGCTCCTAAACGTAAGGGCGGCCTCGGAGTGCGTAATATTAAGGATCTAAATACGGCATTGCTGGTGAAATGGTGGTGGAGGTGGAAAAATGACAAATATCATATTTGGAAAGAAATGATTGAAGCAATACATGGAGGACAAAGAAACGTCCAATCATTTCCGGTTAGGAAATCAATCTCGTGGATATGGAAGAACATAATTGGAATCGAGAAAGAGTTCGTGAAACACAATATTGATATTATACAGAAAATTAAGAGCAAAGTGGGTTAGGGAGGTAACACAAGATTTTGGGTGGATAATTGGCATGAACGGGGTATTCTAAAATTTATTTTTCCTAACCTGTTTGTTTTGGCTATAGATAAAAATGTATTCATTGAAGATTGCTACTCGAAAGCAGACAAGACATGGAGATGGGCGTGGAAGAAAGCTCAAACACAGGGTATATCATTAACACAGTTTAATTATTTGAAAATTTTGTTGTCACATGTTAGGTTGTCACAAGAAAAGGATGTGTGGGGATGGATGAAAGAGGCGGAGACAGAGTTTTTAGTAAGCACAGTTAGGAAGGAGCTAGAAGATACCTGGAGAGCAGTTGTATCAGGTCCTAAATTCAGATGGATTACATGGGCACCCCCCCAAAAGTTAGCATGTTCACTTGGAGAGCAATGGATGGACGTATAGCGACGAAAGATGCCCTGGCCATAAGAGGGTTAGATAATTTAAACAGGACTTGTCCAAATTGTGGAATTTGCCAATAAGACGCAGATCATTTGATAGTATCATGCTTGTACGCAAAATCAATATGGTGGCAAATTTAGAGATGGAGCAACCAACCTAGTCCGCCTATTTTCTATACTATCAAGGAAGTAATCAATTATGTCGAAGAGCTACAAGTACCAAAGAAAAAGAAGAAACTGATTTATGTTATCTCGCTAGCAACTATGTGGTGTCTATAACTCAGTAGAAACAAAAAAAATTTGACGAGAAACTTACGACAGATCAAAATTGTGTAGCGCAAATCAAAGAACTATCGTACCTGTGTATTACATGTAGAACAAAGCTGAGAAGTATCACTTAGGAGGACTGGATAGCATTCCAGATTAATATTTTATGCCGAACGTTATTGTATTGTGTTTTGGCCAATTTGGACTGGGTTTGTAATTCTTTCCCCTATTATCCACTGACTTTGGGGGTTCGGTTTTAATTGGTTTCGTTTACTTTTAAAAAAATATATGTTTATATTCTTAATTTCTTATGATAAAATCATAAGCAGCAGTTGAGAATGTTATACCTAATATTTTGTCAGACTTTCGTTACTAAAATTGAGATGAAACAAGCTAATCTGAAGGATAATCTCCAGTTCTCTACCTCATGATCAATCGCTCGCGGACAATATAAGAATTATGGTTTTGGTGACATTTTGGCTCAGATCTGAAGGTCCGTTGTTTAAACTTAGGGATTTTCACTCCCTAAGTAAATATTTTTAGGAGGTTGGCGTGGGTATTCTCACGGCCGTGGAAATGGAAGGGGTGAAGGAGGTGGGGCCAATGAAGTGTAGACCAACGATGTGTAGACACGTGTATTTTTCAGGTGGGTGGAAAGTAACACCACGTCCCTCATATGTGGATACCGTGTAGAAATGAGGTGGCGCATATGTGACGGTTTCCGCACCCATTTTTTTCATAGGTAGTACCTTAGCCTAAATGTGATAAAAGAATTTGATGTAATTGGAATACATTTTTAAAATAACTAGAAGGAGGCCCCGCGCGTTGCAGCGGCTTCCGCTCGATAATGCGAGCTTTTAAACCGCTGAAAAAATCACACGTGCGTTATAGCGTGTTAAACCGCTGAAAAAATTAACCTCGTCGAAAGCTTCTAAAATAAAGCAAAACTTAACCCATGTGTTGGGAGTCTCGAACCCGCTGGCCTAAATATGAATGAAACTCGGAAACCGCTGCGCCAATAGCAATATTTTGTTTTTCAAGAGCACAAACTTTACGTGAGAAAAAGGAAAAAAAATAGAAAATGCATAAAGGAGTTGTACTTTATGCAAACCAAAATGTGCATTTGCTAAAGGAAATTTTGTCTCACAACCCAAACTTCCTTTTTAATATATACTTAATTCTATATGTAGCAAGTCTCATTGGCTTCATAAGCATATAAATTAATGTAGGTATATGATCGTGTTTCTACTTGATGAGAACTCTAGAATGGTATAACTCAACGTACCAATTAATATTGTCTATTTTACAGATTAAAAACTCATATTTATTTTTGTACCTGGGCAGATACTTTCAAGGATGTTACCCACCCTAGAATCACTCGCACCCAAACACGACTAAATAAGGTACTCTTCTCATCCGCATTCAGTGTGACCAAAAGGCGTTGATTATATTTGAAACGAGACATTTCTTATAAACCAAACATATATTCTACCCATGACCGACGTGTGATTTGCTAGGACGTTACACTTAATACACCCCTTCTAGATAATCATGTGTAATGAGGTTTCCCCATAATCCCACATGACATTGAGATGTGAGATCTGCTTAAGGTCTTATAAACACCATCTAAAGGACTCATCGTCTTCGATGAGGTTTACCTCTATCATCCTAAAGACACAGGAGTGACTCTAATACTACTTGTAATGTTAGACCACTTTCACCAACCGACAATGTCTGTCATGTTCCTCTGAAGCTCAAAACTTTGTGTTTTGGTTACAGAGTGGAGACTTTCTATGAGATCACACATCCTAAAATTTCTTCCACCCAATAACACTTAATTCTGGAGTTTTCATTTCATCCACAATTAATACGTCCAAAACTTATTTACGGTATTTAAAGCCAAAAAGCCCTTATGAATCCAACATATTTTTGTCCATAACTGATACATGATTTGTATAGGTTAACCAACTGCCAAAAAAAATCAGTTTAGAAGATCATGGAATCAACTTGCACTTAGGGATGACAATGGCCAAGGTATTGATAATCTTAGTCTCATTCCTGGTTGTAAAATCGTGTCTCATATCCAGCACAATACCTGTCGGGTATTTGTCAGGTAATTACCCATTGGCTATCGGGTATACTCATTAGTTTTCTAAAAAAATACATGTTGGATTTTTGTATTTACATTTCTTTCTTTTTTTTACCATTATAATTAGTGTATAATTTTTAGTTATATAACAACTATTACAAATTAAGATAAAATACATACATATAAGCGTCATCATAAATAAATAATATCATTATAAGTTTTATATAGTTATATATATATATATATATATACTTTACAACATACAAAATATAAATAATATCATCAAATTTAGAAGAAAAAATAATTTTCCACATAATAAACCTACTGAAATAAAGCACTAATAGACAAGGGTTAAAGGAAAATAAAATTAAAAATTCCCGGTTGTATGATTCGGGTAAACGAGTTTGTAGTTTCGGGTAATCAGGCTCGAATCACCTAATCTCATACATGCGAAAAATTTTAAAACTAATCTCATACCCTGTCCGATACCCGTCGGGCTTTGGGTATACACGTCCCGTATGTTTGGGGTTTCAGGTAAACCTGCCGGGCTCACGTTTTTTTGCCATCCCTACTTGTACTCCACTATGTGGCCCTTGGGTGATAACGACCTAGAAATCGGATAACACCACTTCGTCTCATGCTTGATCTCTAGCAGGCTTAGGTCCAAATCTAAAGCAGATCCAAGACCAAAAGTAGTTTTTAAAGCTTCTAACATGGAAATTTTAATGGAGCTTAAAGTAGTGTGTCAATCCAATGTACCCTTTGATGAATTTGTAAATATCATAACGAGTTCTCTTTCTTGATGGAAAACAACTAACTAATACCTTATTTAACAATATAATAGTTTTTTCGGCTTTATTGATCTCAAATAAGTATAGTAAGTCTTCTTTAGACCATTTACAATGCATAACTCCTCTTTACCCAGGATGTGGTATGTTACCTGACGTACCAACATTATAAGCAGGTATATCTGTTACAACATAATATAGCAATGACAAGAGCCGGATGTCAATTTGAGGACAAAGTGACTCCTGATACTAAATCCTATATCAATATTTATCCGGTGAAAAAGTGATTTGTTTAGAAAACTAATGACTACAAGGAAATAAACTACAAATATTTGAAAGGTTTGAGAAAATCATATTTGGAAGATAAACGTTCAGACTCGACTCATCTAAGATGGAATGACTAACATGATTGATTTTACTTATGAAAGCAGCTTTGAAATATTTTTTTTATTAAGATTAAAACAATGTGTGAAGTGCCAAAACAGATTAGAGACCGTTAGGGTTGATCTCACAAAATCAGAGGACTAGTGCTATAGACACAAACTAGTACCGTAATCAAATGAAGCAAGTTTTATTACAATGTCCTTATGACTTAGAGTTTATCTATCAGATCTAGACATATAAGCGCCTTAGCGATTTACAATCTGTGATTATATTAACAAAGAAAATCATAACAAGTTCCTAAACCCTTTTATTCAGATCTATTCCCTTTGGTAGATCACAAGTTTTACCATATTTATTTCTGATTTTTTACTAATTAAGGTGTAAAGCATAAGGTCATAAGTACACATTTATACTCTAAAGATAGAACTAGTTAGATCTAACATGCATAACTTCACAGAAAGACCAAACATACCACACAAATCAGATAAAAAACCAATATCCACAAGCAATCATTCATACAATAAGTTTGTGCTAACAAACTTAGTAAAATCACACAGTCATAAGTTCAACCAATCCAAATGACAAACTAAACAAAGAACCATATCATCTAAACGGCTATAAGTTTTTAGGCAGAATAGCAATGAAAGATAAACACAATCCAAAAGTAAACATGATCATGGAATGGATAAAACTGGTAGGGATAGCAAATCGAGCCGATCTACACACATATACCCAAACCGGAAGGCAAGATCTTCAATCTCTCAGTCTTCTCAGGTCTACATCTCGTCCTCTTCTCCAAACAGTCGTTTCGGCCTCCAAAAGTTTAGATCTTCAACCCTAGAGCCGTCATGTTGCATAAATAGGCTTCAATTAAAGTTTTTTCTTTGGCCGGCGTACGGGTCGTACAGGCCGCGTACGAGTCGTACCCTCATTAAATGGGTCGCTTCGCCTAAGTCTTCGTTGCCCGAAACTGTCAAGCGGATACGGGCTCTCTGATGTAGGTACGACCCGTACCATCAAGGGTATACGAGCTACACGAGACTCCTGGCTTGTCTTCTTTCTTCTAACTTCTCTCCAACAGCTTCATATCATCAAAAAATCCTTCTTTTAGCATCAAAAACAGCAAATTCATAGAAAGCACCATTAGGTATTTACTGTTATTAGATTTGCAATAAAACAATCCAAAATATAGGAAAATATGCATGAAAAACATGTGTTATTTATAACACACTAGTTAATCACTAAATGGCGAAAGATGGTTTTTAAACATGTTTTTAATAGTGGTGATTAAAAACAATTTAAACAAAAAGAGGTGAAGATGGAGAAGTGAGTTCTTCTATCAAATGATTTTTATAAAATTTTGACTTTAATGGTGAGTGGTGTTTGATTAATTGCTTTGTCGAAGTCACATGGACATTAGTGCAAAAGTACATGTGAGGAGGCAATGGTTTAAATTCCACCTGAGGTGGCATCGGTGTTTAAGTCCATAACGTGTGACAAATTGAGTGTCTCATGTGTGACAATTAGTGAGGCATAACAAAACTCAATGTTAGTTATTAGTAACAAAAGGTGGTTTTTAATGATGTTTTATATTGTGTTTCTAGCATTATTTATCAAGGGGTTTGAAGGTTAAAATGTTTTGATAACATTAATAATTCACTTGGGTGGGAGGCAATTTTTTTTTTCTTTTTACTGGCAAATGAAATGTTGTGTTTATTTGCATGATTATGGTGATAAGGGATGTGGCTTGTTTATGATTGTCATTGTTAAAAATTAATGATTTGTGGTGTATGTCGATGTCATTAATAAATATTTATTAAAGATAATTGGTGACTTTAAATTCTTATTGACAAAGGTTTGAAAACTTATACTATAGGCTCACCGACGAAAGTTGACATATTTTAGTACATAATTCAAAGTGAGTCTTAGTAATCATGTGAAAACACATCTTTGGGCTATCTGGTAAGAGTGGTAGCTTATTGGCATCCTAGGGTGTAAGCCTTAGTTATTTTAAAAGGTTTTATTAAAATGTAACAGAATTATGTGATGTTTTAAAGTCTTACGCAGTGTGTAATGAGTTAACCCAACATAAGTCGCAGGTCCAAGTTTCAGGGCGCGACACATTATATGTGTCGACTCCTGTAATGCATCAACCGCGGTGGTGGCAACCAAGTTGAGAAATGTAGTGTCATTAAAAGAGCTCAACAAAGCTAAAGAATAGGATAATGATGAACTAACACGAACTTACCATTTGCCAGTAGAAATAAACCAATCGCGGTTTACTAGTTGAATTGTTGGAATTACGTTGCCGGACAAGTTAAATATGCCCCACACGGTTACTCGTTAAGAAGGACCCAGTGTACCACATGAACACCTTTGCAAGTGCAGCAAAAATTGAAAGATGCGGCCATGCTAATTTGGTGCCACATGTTCATGTAGACATTACAAGGATCAACACAGATATGGTTCGACAACTGGCAAGAACGAACGTTTGACAGCTTTGTGCAACTGAGTCAAGTTTCTTGAACCATAACAAAATAAGTATGCGAGAAAACCAATGAGTTACACCACATTAAGAGAAAAGATTATGAAAGTGTGGAAGAGTTCATAAACAGATTCATCCAAGAAAGCATGCAAACGATGCGGTATAGAAGAAAACATATTTTATTATTTTGAGTAAATTACACGAAAGGTCCTGTGGTTTGTCGTTGTTTTGGATTTGCTTCCCAAGTATAAGAAACTACATATATCCTCCTTGTGGTATGTTAAGTTGTAACATAATAGCTCCCTACAATAAATGTATGTTAATATTTTTGTCAAATTTTAAACAATGACCAAAATACCCTTATAATTAAAAAAGAATAGATTATTAAACAATATTTAAAATGGAACCCACCACTTAAACAACACACAATTACCTAACCCTAACCCCCCCACCCCACCTCTTCATCTCCGTCTTCTTTTAATTCAAGTGTTCACCATCACCCCCTTTCGTCGCCTGAACCCTAGCTGCACACTCCCCCAACTCCTCCTTTTTTCGTCCGCAAACGTGAACTGCTTTTATCTAATTTTCACCATATCTGATTGTAACATCCCAAAACTCCGAAAACTTATGTATTCAGGTTAGTGAGTGACCCGAGTCTATATTAAATAAATTATGGAGTAGGGTTTGTCACGCAAGGGGCGTTTTAACGACATTGGCAGACTCGTTTAGCCTAAATAGGAATGGTTTGGATTCATTACGATAAAATTAGAACTAGGGGGACCTGAATGGAATTTGTGGTAGTTTATATACTACCTAATGAAAACCCTACAACCACAATCGGCTAGAATTGGGTGTGATGGCTGGAAACAGGAAGCGAGAAAGAGGAAGGCTACGGGAGGAAGGTGACCGGCCGGAGGAGAGGGAAATAGGCGACGCGACGACACTAACTCGACCAGGTAAACCCCGTAAATCTTTAGGCTACACCCGCATATCTATTTTCTTGCATGGATCGTTAGGGTTTCGTGTTGGTGATCGATGTATGTATGGAGAACCGTAAAGGTGTCCATGACGGCGGGGGTGGCAGCGTTGTGGTCGACTGAGGTCGTGGTATCGGGAGCAACAAGCAGCGCCGGAATGGTGGTCACATGTGTGATGGGAGCAGATGTCAAGAGGAACGGAAAACCCGTGGAGTTGGGAGTCCGACAACGTGCAAGAGGAGGAGCCGTAGGGAGGAGGCAGGACAGCGAAGGCAGGCCTGATAGGAGCGATGTAGGGGATGGCTGTGAGAGCCGCCGTGGTGGCACTATAGCGGCGTGTGGCGGAGGAGGGCATAGCGTGGGTTGTATAGGGTTTGCGGACGAGGAAGAAGATGGCGACGCATGGTGGTGACTCGGTGGTGGTGCTGGCCGACTAGAGCTATCACGAGAAGAAGGTTACGTGGTGGTACGCGGTGGCACAAAGCGGGCTCGGTTAGGATTTCACGAAGCATGTATGCAACTAGGACACGGCATGGGTTTGTACGTGTGCATGGTTGGGTTTTCATGTTGCATGGTTTGCATGTGGGTATGAGGCCCTGCTCAAGTACGCGTGCCCTCGAAGGGATTCAATTTGCATGGTCTTAACGTGCATGCTAGGGAACCTAGGTTGGATATTCAAGTTCTAATCAGGCCGAGGACGAATCAATTTGGGGTGAGCATGTGGAATTAAGGTTTTGTGGAAAGAAATGACGAATTGACGAGACGACGTTAGGATATACATTTTATGTACTATATGTCACATGTTTAGACGTATTCTGATCATGTGACCCCGCGTTGGTCAGGTTTGGGATTCGAGCGGGGACGGAAGAGCTGCGGAGCAAGGACTGGAACTCAGCATAACCTGTGAGTTTCTAATCTCCTACTTTTAAACGTTTTACCGTTTTTGGGCTATCATACATACTTTAAATAGGTGTTAATACAAATAATCATGTTAAGGGTTTCGGGTTCTAACCCGACATGCTTTTGAAAATAAAATGAGTATTAAGGGATTGTAGGGTCTATGGTGTGGTTATGTGAATGTGACATCTAGGGTTACTAGCAATGAATGAGTGATGTGTTAAGGGTTGATTAGGGGGAGTCGGGCCTCAAGTTAAATGCTTATGATTTTACGTGGGATATATGTGGTTCTAGAGTCATGCGTGAGGTACAGGTGTAGTTAATGAGTCATGTAAATTAAATGTGAAATTATGTGTTTATATTTATGTGTCGTGTTTGTATCGTTGTCATTATGGCACGGTAAACGGGATTGTGAAGGATGAGGTCCTTCGGGAAGTCACCAACGGTGACATTTATTTAACATGTTAATAATGAGCTCGGGGTGTTTTGAATGCCCTGACGAGGGTGCAGTGACGAGGTATGTGTTACGAGTATATTAATGTGATGTTTAATTGCATGAAAACGTGATTTATATTTATTATGCATGTGATGATATTAATGTGGTAAGGTTTGTGTGACGGGTAGATGCTATTATTGTGGTGTGTAGAGTAGATTGACAGTTGTGTCAGGATTGTGACATGACGTATATGATTGTCGTGTCATTTAATTGTGAGAGCATTGGTTAAAGCCGAGTGTATTAATGTCTAGGGTATGTTGTGTTAACCAATAGTCGAGTTAATACTTGTTCTCGGGTATGAGTTATTAGTATAGTATGTTGAGTCTATATCAACTTGATGGTAAGGTTATCATTATTATTATTGGTAGTACGGGCTGGGTCTCGGGTGATAAACGGTTATGGGATGTCGTGGGATAACAAGGGTTTAACTATTCGTTAATAAATCGTTATATTAATTTATAAGGACTGGAGGGTCCTGAGTGGAATAAGCTAATGAATATGACGTGATGGTTTTTGTTCAAATTAAACTATTAGAACTCACTCAGCGTAGCTGACTTTGTGTGTACGTTAGATTGTTTTGCAGGTAAGCGTAGGGTTGACTTATCTTGGCTTGGGAGCGGTGCTACTCAGATTGGTGTGAAGGCATTCGTGAGGTATGTTTAATAACAATAAATGGTAATAAATGATTTTAGAAAGACTTCCGCTGTAATCGACTTAATGATAAATGCATTTTTATTGAGATTGACCCGTTATGAAAACCAACTGTAGGATGCCCGGGTTGGGGTCTTACAAGTTGGTATCAGAGCCGTGGTTTAAGAGAAAATCGGTGTTTTTGTAAAAATAAAATACCTTAACTTAAACTGAAAATTGGACGAGGGTGAAACAAATGCCACCACGAGTAACCGCGAGCCAAGAGGTACGTGTAACGAACCAAAATCCAGGTATCGTTTCCAAATAAATAAAATATTCTAATAATTATTATGATGAAAATAATATATTAGAAATAAGTTGAAACAAGTGGGTTTCAAGTTAGTAATGGGGTTATGTTAATTTTTAACTAATTATAGAATGAAATGGAAGTTGAGGGACTAAAGTTGTAATATGGCAAATCTGCCATTTTGGCTAAAAGAAGTCAAAATTGGTTTGTGTCACATATGTTGAAATCGTTCTTGAGCAAGAGAGAAAAGAAGAAATCGGATTTTGGAGCTAAATCTTGCATTTGAAGCTTGGATTGTGAAGGTTTTAGCTCACACAACACCTTCCTAATATCAAGTAAGTGATAATCTTCCATTTGATTTCATCATGAATGTGTTAGTTGATGGGTTTTGTAGAAATCCGAAAATTGTGTATACATGTGATAAATTGGTGTTAGATTGTGGATAATCTAGCTAAACTAAAGGTAAAGGGTGGTGATTAACATCCTAGAACCCTTTGATTTTGATTTTGAAAAGTTAGGGTTCATATGGTGAAAATTGGGAGTGTTTGGATCATGATGCTAGATTGTTGAATTAGTGATGATTAAGTGTTTAGGTGGTATTAGACACTTGAACAAACACCAAATTGACCTAATAAAAGTTAGTGAATGAGAAATTAGTGTCAAGGTATTGGAAAGAAAACTCAAGTGGATGAGTTTGTATTGAAAGAGGGTATTTGGTTATGGGGATAACCCAAACGGGTCAGTTTGGGTTGGAAATGAAAATTGAGTTGTGGACTCAATTATTTTGTGTTGGTAATGAATGTTTGATTACTAAACTAGGTGTATATGTTTAGGTAATCAAATTGTGAACCGAGGAGGAGGCACGAGATCTTCCAACTCAAAAGGTAAGTGTCTTTGCACTTACTTAGTAATGTTGATAAATGTGTGGTGTATGTGATATGTATGCATTCTATAAGTTGAAATGAATGTGTATGGCTATTGCTTGAATGTAGTATGTGTGGAATTGTATTAATTTGACTTTAGTGGTAGAAGGTCAAACTAATATGATGGAATTGGTGTAATTGACTTATGTGGTAAATGGTCAATCTAATATCTAAATGTGGTGATATTGGTGTAAATGACTTATGTGGTAAATAGTCAAACTAAAATGTGAATGTGGTGATATTGGTGTAAATGAATTATGTGGTAAATAGTCAATCTAATATGTAAATGTAGTGAATTTGGTGTAATTGACTTATGTGGTAAATAGTCAATCTAATATGTAAATGCGGTGAATTTAGTGTAATTGACTTATGTGGTAAATAGTCAATCTAATATGTAAATGTAGTGAATTTGGTGTAATTGACTTATGTGCAAAATAGTCCATCTAATATGTAAATGTGATGAATTTGGTGAAATTGACTTATTTGGTAAATGGTCAATCTAATATGTAAATATGGTGAATTTGGTGTAATTGACTTATGTGGTATATAGTCAAACAAAATGTGATAATTTGGTCTAATGGTGAATAAGAAGTGTGGAATACTTCAAAAGGTGGACTTGGAGTCAAATACTCCAAGTGCGGGTAAGACGAGTTGTGGTACTCGCACCAAGAGGTAGTAAACCCAATAAGAAGTGTGGAATACTTCAAAGGGTGGATTTGGAGTAAAATACTCCAAGTGCGGGTAAGTGAGTTGTGGTACTCACACCAAGAGGTCTTGAACCTAATTAGAAGTGTGGAATACTTCAAATGGGTGAGTGGGTGGTGATAAATGAATGTAATATGAAAAGAATGAGACTTGTAGTGGAAATGCAAGTGTTAAGAACCTTAATTGACCAAATGGGTGCAAACGGGTCAAATGGGTCAAATGGGTGAAAGGGGTGAAAACAAGTGTAAATACTTATTGAATGTGTTTATCGTCATTACTAACGGTGATTTATATATGTGGTTATGTAGGGAAAGTTCCGATGTAGGTCCAAGTCAAGTCCAAGTCAAGTCCAAGGCGTGGAGGGTTCTCGTATGCATTTTGGGTGGTGTTGGGATTTTAAAGGAAAATCCGCAAATGTTGTATAATTTGACACATGATCTATGTTTTGGTGTTTATATATGTGGTATATATGTTTTGAAACCAAAACACAAGTGTAGGAAAATTTTAGTGTCAAGTTGAATTGAAAAATGGTGGAAAATTGTCTATGCGTTGGAACTGGGCAAACTGAGTAAACTTTATGTTTACTCAGGTCCCCCACGGTATGAGAGAGCCAGGGAGACTTCTCTCGCGGTACGCGAGAGACCTAGCTCTGGTAAGGAATTTCTGAACTCCCTCGCGGTACGCAAGGGGAGTTGTCCAGAATCTCGCGGTACGCGAGAAAGTAAAAAAATATATATATTTTGGGACAAAAAGCTTCCGTTTGTGTTTAAATATTTTTAATAATTGGTGTTCCAATTATGGGTGTTTCAACTTGGTATCAGAGCAATGGTTTGAGGGATTTGGTGTGGTGGCACCAAACTCAAACCGGATGCTCTTGATATGGGGGAAAATGATACGAGAATCCACGAAGGACTTACTAAGACTCGGAGCTTGAGAAAATGAAAGGTTAGTAATGATTTGATAAAGTGGTTATATATATATGGTGTATATGTATATGTATGAATGAATGACAACGTGATATGTGTGCCGAAACTTGTTTTGTGATTTGTTATATGGAGATGATAATTACAATTGGGCATATCGTATTATTAAACATGTCTGGCCAATATGATTAATAAGACGAGATGTGCAAAGGTCTTTATGATAACCATATGACAATAAACATTTGCAAGGATTAGGTGAAGGTGATTATATATGTATGTATGTATATAGGTAGATATATATATATATATATATACTTAAGACATATGATAGTGAATGTGTGTTGGATTTCCCTAAGGTATTGAAAGTGTAAGGGTGTTAAGGTGTTTCTGTTCTAATACTCAGCTAAGAGATGACAGATGATGCAAATAGGGAACCGTTGGATCCGAGGATCCATGAAGTGATAAGGGAAGAAGTGGACAAGGCTTTCGAGCAAGCCACATCTTTGTTGATGGAAGAAATGAGAGGGGCTATTAAGCTCACTCTTAAGGAGGTTATGAAGGACAAGGAAAGGGAACCACAGGGTTGTACCCTAAAAGAATTCAAGGTGATTAAGCCCAAAGAGTATGATGGGCAAGTGGACCTGATCCTTAGCCACAGGTGGGTGGTGGATATGGAGTCAAACTTTGAAACGACTTAGTTAAAATTTGACCAGGTGTGACTGAGGGGCACATGTGTAAGTAGAAGAAATTATGGATGAAATTCGTCTTAAGGACTCAACTGTGATAGAGTCTAGAGGTGTATCGCCTCGGAAATGTTGAGGAATGTGGAATTGGTTGGAACAAATAGAAGGCATCTATCTAGTGGAGGATGACTAGAGCTTTCTATCAGGTTTTGTAGATTTTCCTTCAAGGAAGATAGGGCTCTTTGAGGTGATCCTTGGGAGGAACCGTGTGAATCTTAGAGAGCGGAAAGAACTACGGTTGGTGAAACAAAGTGGAAAGAAAACTTTGTTTTCACAAGAAGGTTCGTGGTGTGCGAACCAAAGGAGTTAAAAGGTGAGAGTCAATTGTTGATTAATTAGCGATGAATCACTATGATGGTTTTGGCTTTTGAAGCAATCCATCGTGGTTGGTGGATAGCGTGTTACTCACGATGAGTCAACTCCGGGGCGTGACGGAGGTTTGGTGGATTATTCTTCGTGAGGAGAAAGGCATAAGGGCGTGAAGACGCATGCATCGGGGAAATTCAAGAGATGACGATGAAATACCATTGATTGCAAGCCATGGTGGGTGGCATAGTGGAAGAGTTCCTTCATGTACAACGTATAATAGTGGTGGTCAACAAGATTTCGGGCAAGTTTTTATGACTAGTTGTGGTCTTGCTCAAAATCTTGGAATCATGGAAGAGATGTAAATAGATCGGGTTTCCCGATGCTATCTGGTGACGTTATTCAGTGGAGTTAGACCATTAACTTTAAGGGTGTTATAATGTTGATGGTTATATGATTTAAACGCAGGAGGTTGTGGACGAAACAATCACATAAATCTTAATCCTACGATGGTGAAAGAGGTGTTCGGTTACTTAGTAACCATATTGATGTCAAGTGTGACAAAGGGGTAACGTGTTGATCAGTGCTCATTAGAGACAATAAAGCACGAGGTATACGAATTGGTGTATAAATGGCTTGTGCCATCGACATCAACCAGGGGATATAAAGGGATACTTAGTATTCCAGTTGAAAAGGCGGGTTTGATAAGGGTCATTACACCCGCGTGCTTTGTTCTAAAGTACCTAAACTTTTCGGTGGAAAAGGAAAATAGAAGAGTGCGTTTTGGCACTGTCGGTCGGTGGTAGGATAAACTGACCAAAGGTCTCGCGGGTTGTGGATTCTATAGTTCAGGTGTGTAGAGCACTAACTGCTCATAGGTGGTCGATTAACCGAAGATAGACGTTTATATCTCCGAACTAATGTTGTTTATACTCAATGTCGTTGTGAACTTATTGAGGAGTCCCTGAAAGAAGAGGTCTTTCTTTGGAACGGTTGGGTATGCCATTTTGGTTGTGGTGAAAATCCAATTTTTGGATGGGGTGGTGAATTCGGAAGAAATCCTTGTGGACCCGTTAAAGATTTAATGGTCAAGGGGTGAATGTTGAAATGTACATTGTACGCAAATGGTGATATACATAGGTGAAATATGTATTTAAAGGGGTGAAATGTGTAAGTCCCAGCAGGTCTACCGATCGATCTCTGCTATAAAACACATGATACGTACAAGAAGTGCGGAATCCTTACGTATATGTATGTCTCGAATACCCACGAACGCAATGCAATCACACAAGACACGATTTCATAAAAAGCTCCTTGTATTATCAATTAAACAGTAAACACAGAGTAGTTCTAGTAAAATGCAGAAGTTACAAATGAGAACAACTCTTGAACTATTTATAGACAACACAAACTGAACAGGCGAACTTAATAAGTTCGCCACCTTTAGTTCAGGTGAACTTGTTAAGTTCGCCTCAACTATACCAGGCGAACTTATTAAGTTCGCGTATGGAAACTTAAACTATTACAATACAAAACAAACAAAACATTAAACATAAAGACTAAACTATACAAATCTAGTTGTCACCAAAACATGCACCAAGAGACTCCCCCTTGACAACAGCTTGGTCTTTATCTTCAAATCTTGTTCTTCCAATTCTTTGGCAACGAGCTCTTGCACATATCATGTGTTTCAAACACACATACGACACCTTCTTATACTGTAATGCATGCTCTCTGCTTTCATCAGTATACATGATCTCTCTACGCTTCAGCATCTTCTGATCAGACCTTGAAAAGTTAACAAGGTTCATAGCATCAAAGAATCTCACTATAACCTTGCCATTCAAGTCTTCTATCACAGCTTCTCCCGTACATCCATCAACGTACCACCATTTAAGCTCATGTAAACAATCATAAGAAATCAATTTCAATGGAATCTTTGGTACTGATCTCACAGGTTTAAACTTGTATCTCCATGTCACCTTTTGAGTAACAGGATCTACTTCTTTTATCCTCTTTCCCTGTTGAGGTTTCAGTCTCTTATACTTTCCAGAACCTCCTTCCATTCTTATCAAGTTGGCAATCGAGTCAGCTATTCCATTATTCGATCTGTTAATCAAGGGCTTTGTTGATAACCCATTGACTTCACATCTTGGTAAAGAGTTAAAGTATTTAAGCCTTAGCTTCAAATACTGAACTCCATCTGACCTTTTCAAAGCAAATAACTTGAACTCAACTTCATAAAACCAACTGATTATTCTTCCAGAGCATTTGTCTTTGTTTACATATATCTGTTTTTGTACTGGTGCCACTGGAGCAACTGGTAAGTTATCTTTCCAGCTCTTCATCATCTCCACCCATTGTGCCTTTTTCATTCCAGTATTCTTATACATTTCTATATCTTTAGGCAAACTCTCAGCAGAGTCAAGGTTTTGTTTTTCTTGATCAGGATCAGATGCATCAGATTCTACAACTCCTTCTGAAAACCTTTCAGGAATTACATCATCTTTAAACACATCTGTATCAATTAAACCTTCACATCCTTCGTAAACAACTTTCTTATTATCACACTCCAGCTCCACCTCAACAATCTCTCCTTCCTCTAATCCTTCCTCTTCTGTATCATCATCATTATAAAAATCATCCAAGTCTAATAAACATTCAATCTTGTCTGCATCATCTATGTCAGAGTCTTCAAAGATTGAATTATCCAACATATCAGCATTAACTACAGTCGGTTCTTTATCATCATCACCTGTCATCATATTAGCTTCAATAATAATCTCTGACTCCCCCTGAGTTAATGATGGGTTAGTATCAGCGAGTTGACGCTCACCCAAACCATCACCAGCATCTGGTTCGTCATCATCTAAATTCTTTTGAATGCCAATACTATGACAGGCAGACTTATCAACCTTCTCCCCCTGAGCGTCAAGACGCTCTAAAATTTGACTAACAAGAAGCTGCATCTCTGCAAGCACCTTGTTTTGATCATTTATAGTTTGAATATGCTGGGCTTCACTAGCAGGTAAAGCATCTACTTGAGACTGTAAGCTTGAAACCTGTGTTTCCAAAGCTTGTATTCGTTCATTATGCATATCTCTTGAAGAAGGACCGGTCTCATCGTGAGTCTTGGATACAGTCGGAGTAGCTGAGGAGTATGAGATTGGGAAGGAATAGGAATGATTATCAAAGAATCGACAAACTCTCTATCATGTGCAGTTTGAGCAGCATGAATAGCCGAAGCCATCAGTTTAGGTCCTTTTGCTGCATGAGCTTCATCATCCTCAGAACTGGATGTTTCATCTTGTAATTTTCTCTTTCCAAGTACTGCATCGGGAGGAAGACCCCTTACAGACTTGCTTCTTGGTAAAGTCACTTTCTTTTTACCTAGAGACTTCTGACGGTTGTCATATATATTTCTAGTAACTTGAGGAAGTTTAGCTAACTGATCATAATGATCAGGACCAAAATCCTAAGAACTCTCATCATTGTCATCAGAGCTACCAGATCCAGGTGAACTGGTGCTAGTCTCTTCAACCTCTACATCATCAACATGAGGTTCATTATCAACATGTACATTCATATCAACACCATCATTTCCATCATCAGCATGATCATCATCATTGTCATCACTATCATCACCATCATCACTGTCAGTACCTTCATTATCATCACCACCTTCCTCATCCTCTTCCTCCTCATCTTGATTGTCAACTGGAGGTAATTCCAAAGCAGGATCATCATGTATCCAGTTATTGTTTGGCGGTGCAACATAAGCAGGATTAATTATGTGCCAAATGATGTAGCAACTGGAATTAAAGCAGGATTCTGTTGTTTGATATTCATACAATCAGTAAAGATCCTCTTTGTCATTGGAGTAAAATTCAATCTTGGATTTACTGGTGGCAAATTAGGAATCAAATGATTCAGGATAACCAGCAAGAATCGAGGGTACATTAAGAAACCCTGACCCTCAGGTGGTGTAATCTGCATCGCCAACTCCCTGTAGAAGCAAAGGGCAAAATTGAAAGGTCTATTCAACGTCAAAGCTACCATAGCAGCTTGCAAAGATGTCTTTAACCCGTCAGTGCCAGCTTTCCTTGGTGATAAGCATTAAATAATCACATGCGTAAAGTATCTCCATTGCCCTACAAGACCACCCTTGCGTGCTTGTGTATCATTATGTCGACCTCGATAACCCATTCTTTGAAAGCAACCCATAATCAGGGTATTCGGTAAACTAATCGGGTCATCATTTCTTCCACCCAAAGCAAGAGCTGTCCTGATATCCTGGGCAGAAATAGCAATTTCTTGGTTATTCACTATAGCCCGAATCACATGTGGATCAACATCTGTATCTTGATGTGCCGTCTCCCAGAATTGTTGAATGTATAATAAGCTAATATGAGGATAGGCTGAAAGAGCGACATGAATCCTTGATCGATTTAGAAAAGTAATAATAATCTCTTGATAATTTGCCGCCTCAGCTAACTCAGGATCAAGTAGTGCCACCTGATTGTGCTTATACTCAACACGACGATCCATGACCTGCTCAGAACAGAATATTAGACATCGACAATTTCAAACACAAAAAAAAAATAACAAAGTAAAAAAAATCACAACTTCGAAAAATTGCCAAGTCTTTCCAACTCTGGTCCCCTAGGCGAACTTAACAACTTCGCTTAGAGTTACAAGAGGCGAACTTGTTAAGTTCGCTTGAGCAAGTTTGCTCAAAAATACGAACAGTCACAGAAATCAAATTCCACACTTTGATGTCATAAAACACAATCAAGCATTTAAAACTACTTGGCAATACTCAATTAATGCAAACAAACAATCAATTTCTGATTTATGCACTGTATGATGACGAATCAATGAAGACGACTGAAACAATGAAACTTGAAGATGAAATCTTAGAATTTGAACAAATCAATGGATGAAATCCTATGAGGTTACCTTGGTTGGAATCGCAAACCAAAATCAATCAAGAATCAACCTCAAAATATCACTTTCTCACTTTATCAATAAAAAACAGAAGCAAAACTCAGCAAATTGAGAACGTCGCCTAACAAGTTCGCTCAAGTCAAGAATAGATAAAATGGTAAAGTTCGCTGAAGTCATTATATACTCATCTGATTAAGTTCGTCCATTTAAGCGAACTTAACAAGTTCGCCCATCCCAGGCGAACATGTTAAGCGAACAAGACAAGTTCGCCTAACCAACACTTAGTCAAAAAATTGAAATATTTCAATTTAATTCCTTCTCTTGATCCAAACTCTTTGCAACCTGTACATCAACTCAATCCAAATAATTAAGAATTTTTCATAGAAGATAGAAACAAAATCTTTTTGGGTCTTTCTTATAAAACTAAATGAACAAGTAAAGAACATATTTTTGGATTTTTCAAAATTTATGCTAAAACACACTAAAATATTTTTGTACTTTTTCTTAAAGAATTAAAGCAGTAAATCTAGAATAATCTAAAAATAAAATCTTTTTGGTTTTTCTCTGTACATACAAAATTACATATTTTTGGTCGAACACTACGAGTAAGAAGATCATATCAGTATCTTTGATGTATCATATACCCATTCTGAATAAAAATCCCTAGCAGATCTAAGGGTTGACCTATGGCATTCTGCATATTTACAGATACGTGGCTAAGCAAACAAGCAATATTTTCAACATTCTAAGATATCTCAGCAAACAATTTCCCAGATCTAATACATCATATTTTCAGAAACTATTAAATCTTTTGAAATTTCTTTTTAAATTCTCAAATATTCATGAAATGATATGCGATAAACTTCAAAGTAAACATGATCAGATCATGACATGCTAACTTATTCATACTGAATTTGCAATATATACTACATGTCAATTCAAGTTGTCAGCATTTTAAGATTTGAAACTACAAGCGTTTTTATCACACGTTCTTGTGAGTTAGTACCATTTATATGAAAACAATGTGTACCTCACAAATATGCCAACAGAAATGTAAAATTGCACTATCTTCAAGACATATTGAGACTTATGCAAAGTTTAGATCAATTTCCAGGATGAGACTATCTCAATTAGCAAAGAAAAAGAACCAGATCCCGAAGAATATATTGATCAGAATGATTCATATAGAATCGTTTCGGATGAAATATCATGATTCGTATTAACAAAATAATGATCAAAGAATCGATTGACTCAATGATACAAGGTAATGTGATCCAACTGTTATCTGGATATATTCAATGGAATCAAGATAATTGATCCAAGGGTGAGTATATGTTCCAACAAGTTGTCAGAAACACATCTTAGTCCAACTTCACATTGCATGTATTTCGGGACATGGGCAGTAAAGTGAACTGAAACATTGTGCTAATCAATATAGTCCGATACTGGTCTCATGAAATACTTAAACACTCATATTCTTTATCTGATAATGATCTTTTAACACATACACCCAGCATACCATGGGTTCAAATCACAATTGTGACATAGACCATTATGTTTTCACACTACTAATGGACTAAAAACGCTTCTAGCCTACTGACAATTCAAATTACATGTAAATATTCAAATTAAAATTTATATATAGCAACGTCAGACAGTCATGAAGCTATCATTTCCTGTTTATGCAAACTAAGAAGTTTAGATCAACTCATATAAGCACAAACATACATACAGACACCAGGTAGTCAATCGAAGGTAATGAGTATGTGATCACCTACTGATGTACTATCATTTCTTCTCTAACTTCAAGCAGTGCCGATTTTATCTTTTTCAAATTTGTTTGAGTTTTTCAGAAAGCAAGTAAACTAGCTAAAAATAAATCATAAAACTATTTACTTTAAATAATCTATAAAACTAAAAGAAAAACTTCCATGAAAAGCCTTTGTCACGTTGGATTAAGCATACCAATCATTTGTGTAAGAAATTCAAACCGCGCACGATCGAATGCTTTGGTAAACAAATCAGCATAATTGTCATCCGTATGAACTTCCACTAACTCAATCAGCTTCTTCTCTACACAATCACGAATGAAATGATGTCGAATCTCTATGTGCTTTGTCTTTGAATGTTTCACAGGATTTGTTGTGATCGACATGGTGGCTGTGTTGTCAACCTTCATTGGTGTCCCTGTAAAGTTCAAACCATAATCCCTCAACTGTTGTTGAATCCATAGGATTTGGGAACAACAACTGGCTGCTGCAATGTATTCTGCCTCACATGTTGAAATTGCAACTGAGGTTTGCTTTTTGCATTGCCAGGACACAAGGCTATTCCCTAGAAATTGACAACCACCAGATTTTGATTTTCTGTCCAGACCGCAACCTTCATAATCTGAATCTGTAAAAGCTTTAAAATAAAAGTCAGAATTAATTGGATACCATAATCCTAACCTTGGTTTACCCTTTAAGTATCTAAAAATCCGCTTTACAGCAATCAAATGAGATTCCTTTGGCTTAGACAGAAATCTTGAACACAAGCATACTACAAACATAATATCTGGACGTGATGCTGTCAGATACATTAAAGACCCGATCATTTCTCTGTATAATCGACAATCCACCTCTTTCCCTTTCTGGTCAGAATCTAGTTTGTGATTAACTGGAATTGGAGTATTGAAAGCTGAAGCATTTTCCATATCAAACTTCTTGAGAATATCAGCAACATAATTTGTTTGATGAATATAAAAACCATCTTCTTTTGATCAACCTGAAGACCCAAAAAGAACGATAATTCTCCCATGTTGCTCATCTCGAATTTCAACTTCATCACTCTTTCAAAGTCTTTACACATATCAACATTCGTCGATCCAAAGATTATGTCATCAACATAGATTTGAACAAGTAATAAATCTCCCCCTGCTTTTCTGATGAAAAGGGTAGAATCAATTTGACAACGATCAAATCCATTCTCAAGTGAATGCACCGACAAAGTTTCGTACCAAGCACGAGGAGCCTGATGAAGACCATATAACGCTTTATCCAATTTAGACACCTTCTCAGTAAACTTGAGATCCTCAAAACCAGGCGGTTGTTTCACATATACTTCTTCCTTTACCTTTCCATACAGAAAAGCACTCTAGACGTCCAATTGAAAAACTTTGAAACCCTTTAAAGAAGCATAATCAAGAAACAAACGAATTGCCTCAATCCTCACAACTGGAGCGTAAACTTCGGTGTAATCAACGCCTTCTTGCTGATTAAAACCTTAGACAACAAGTCTCTCCTTATTATGTACCACAACAACACGATCATCACATTTGCATTTGAATACCCACTTTGTGCCAATAGATCTTGAACCCTTAGGTAAGTCAACCAAATCCCAAACATGTAATTTATCAAATTGAGGCAATTCTTCCTACATGGCCTCAATCCAACAGTCATCATCCAATGCCTCAACCACATTCTTAGGTTCTGTTTGAGAAATAAAGCAAGCATGTTAACATGTCTCCAAGTTACCTGTATCCATAATCTGAGCATAAAAACATGAATTTTTTGCAAGTGTATGATGCCTCGTTTGAACACCTACATTCAAATCACCAATAATATTTTCAGTTGGATGATTCTTATGCACACGTGATTGAGGAATATCTGAAGCTTGAATAACAACATCAAGATTTGAAGGCAACTCCCCCTCAACTGATGCCGATGCTGATGAATCATCAACTATGTTCTAGATATCATTTGAAGACTCCTGAAACACAGCTTCATCATCGTCAGTGTCATCATGTTGTGTTGTACCCGAAGTAGAAGCTACATTCGGATCACCTGAAGGAGTATCCACAATTGGAATAACCGAACGAGGATCGACAATTGAATCATCATTACAGTAGAACTGATAGAGTATTTCAGCTTCAACATGAGAAATTGCAGGAGTAACATTGAAAGATCTGAATAATGCATCATAATCAAATGCCCAAGAGGGACCTTTTGCATCCCGAGGAACAAAACGATTATCACAGTCAATATGAAACCATTCTTCAATTTGACGTGATTATTTGTTAAAAACTCTCTTATTATGAGAATTTGCAACATATCCCAAGAAAATTCCCTCAATCGCCTTCGAGTAGAATTTAGTAGGAACATTGCGAGTCTTTAACAAGGTACATGGATTCCCAAATGGCAAAAGATACGCCAGATTAGGTTTTCGATTATTCAGCAATTCATAACATGTTTTGTTGTGTTTCTTCACGGTCAAAACCCTATTGAGAACATGACAAGCTATATTTACTGCCTCTGCCCAAAAAGTTACCGGCAATTTTGAATCAGATAACATAGTACGAGCCGTCTCAATAAGAGTTCGATTCTTCCGTTCAGCAACACCATTCTGTTGAGGAACATAGGGAGCACTGAACTCATGATGAATACCCTTCTTCAAACAGAATAAACCCAAATTCCCATTCTTGAATTCTGAGCCGTTGTCACTACGAATTCTCCTGACTTGCAGGTTGAACAATTTCTCAAGTCCTACAATTAGGAACTTAAGAATTTCAACTGTTTCATCCTTAGAAGCAAGAAACTAGACCCAAGAAAACCTCGAGTAATCATCAGTCACTACCAAATAGGTCCGAACAAATCCATATGCAACAACTCTAAAGGAGTCACAATTGAATTAGTCAACTTTGAAGGATGAGACTTCCTGTGCTGCTTCCCTTTCTTGCATGGAATACAGTCTTCATTCACATGAAATCTCATAACTAGGACACCAGAAATCAACCCATTTTTGACGAGATAGTTCATTGATCTGAAATTTATATGAGCCATTTTCCGGTGACACAAAGTTGAATCGGACTCGGAAGCATTCGAAAGAAGACAAGTTGGAAAAGACGACGTTGTCGTTGCTGTGCTCATGTCAAGAATATATGTATCATTCTTTCGAGGAGGTTGCATAAGTATCCAATCTTCAGGTATCACAAATCCGGGCTTTAGAACCAAACATTCTGACTTATTAAAATGAAATGAGAAATCTTTATCATAGACTTGCGAAATAGATAACAGATTATGTTCTAGCTGCTCAACATAGTTAACTTTCTCAAAGCTCAATCTCCCATTCGACACAGTTCCTTGGCCAGAAATATTTCCTCCTTTCTTGCCTGCAAAAGCAACGTATCCTCCCTGAATTTCTTTCACATTTTCCAATAAATTAAGATTTCCCGTCATGTGCCGAGAGCATCCACTGTCAACATACCAATGGTTGCCAACAGTCCTCTTTGGAGTTCCCTGCACATAAACAGAAATGATTAGTTAGTAATAGAGACCCAAGCCATTGTGGTCTTGGGTCGGCCTCATTCATCAAAATAAACTATTTCCTTCAATACACAATCAAATTTCTCCTAAATTTTAGGAGCTTGTTTCCCAGAAACAGAAACAGTGGATTTAGGTTTCCACTTCGATGTAACCTGAACCTTGTCAGTCTCTCTTAACACCTCAACATTATATTTTACCACTGGTATTTTTAGAATTTTTCTCAACCGTTTATTTCTTCGACGTCTTTGTGGTCTAGGCAATTTTTCTTTTGGTTGGGTAGACTCACCAATTGACTCAATCTTCTTCACACTTTTCACTGTATTAGAAGCAGTCTGGACACTTGGCCTCTTTACACCACTATCCATATTCTTACTTACAGATTTTGCTGGTGGATTCACAAAAAGGTCGTGCCAACTTTGGATTCTCCATACGCTTCCCCAAGTTCTTATTTGGACAATCTTTCAGGATATGACCAACAGCACCACAATGAAAACAAGCACGTTTTTCCTTGTAGACACGAACATACTTTTCTTTCTGAACCTTGAATGACGTAGATGATGAACACTGAGAAATAGTGTTTGAAGAATGAACAACCTTATGAGTTTCCTTTTCAAGTTTCTTTTTACAAAAATCAAGAGTTGAGATTTTCTCAATCTTGTTTGTTTCTTGTGAATCAAAACCACCACTTACAAATGGTTTAACTGGTTTAAAAGTAGATTTAGGTTTTGGGTGTTCACTCACATCATCTGGTTCAGTTAGAATGCACATGTCTCTTGTCATTGTTTTCATCATGACTGGTTCCACAGACTTACAATCTTTCACTATGCCTTCAACTTTCTCTAAATCAAACACTTCATCATCAGTTGAATCATCATATACCATGTCATTACCAGTAACAGGATTGACGTTCAAAACAGTTTTTGGTTCCAGATCTTCAACGAAAATTTCTTCAATCAAACATGGGGTATAACTTGCATTAAACGGTGGACAATAACCAACACCTCACCCAATCTCTGTATCATCAAAAGAAGGACAAGAACCAACCCCACCAATAACCTTTTCACCAGAAGCTTTATCATTATAGTATTCCAACAAGAAACTGGAATTCTTATAACACTCAAGCTTGCATAACAATTTTGTTACCTCTGTCTGTGACACAACAAGTTCATTAATTTTCTTTTCATACTCAGAGTATGACACATCGAGATGAAATGCTTGTTCATTTACTTTGGTTTGCAAAACTTTAATATCATCTTTTAAAGATTCAATTTTAGCTTTCAAAATTGTTTCATTATCCTTCAAAGTTTGGTTCGATGTGTACATTGCTTTCATGTCACAGATGATATTCGTGTTATCATCACACAATATCGTAATTTTGAATTCAAACTCAATGCATTTTAAACAAGAATAAACCTATTTTACCTGCTTAGAATCGGCCATGAATGCATTTCCTTCAACTAACATCTCTGCAATCTTTTCTGTAACCTTTCCAGTAGCTCCATCATTCAGTAAATCTTCATTTGAATACTTTGGTTCACTCATCTGAGGCACTGACTCTTCACTTTCATGTAAACTCCCAGAATCTGTAAGAGTCACTATCAGAAGAACCACTTTTAATTCCAACTTCATGATGTACTTTAGCCAGAAAAGCTTGACTAACATGAGCCACAATATCTTCCAAATGAATACCTCAGTCATAATTTTCATCTTGGTGACATATCAAAGCTTTGGAAGTACTCTGTTTGTTTTGAATTCCTTGAGAGTTTGAAGGTCCTTGATTCTGATTTCTTGGTTTTGTACATTCTCGAGCAAAATGACCAAACACCTGACAATTATAACACTTCACCTTAGACTTATCCATTCCCATCTTGGTTTTGCTTGATGCCCCAATGAACTTCTTTCCAGTTCTCTTCAAGTGATCTTTTCCTTGTCTCAACCACAACGCCATGTTCCACTGAATATTCATTTCTTCCAAAGTATCTTTATCCAGATGTTTCAAATCCTCCTCAATCATATCGGGATCAGTGGTCTTACCACCAATAAAATTTTCATAGGAGGTTAAAAATGATGCAATCATTGTCATCATATCATTAGCTGAAGATGGAGACACTTTAGTAGAACATGAATGACCTTCATTCTTGCTATAGGTTGAACATCCAGAGTTTGAAGCAACAAAACATGTATTTTCTTGACAAAAACTGTCTTTAGGAACATCAGACGACTCTCCCGAAAATAAAGCAACTCCACCAGATTTAGATGCTGATGTACCTTTCCCAAAGTAAATGATTGGATCTTGATAAACTGTGTCTTTCTTTTGTTTATGCAGATCATATGATGAATCTTTCCCATCAAATCTTCAAGACTAAGATCATCAAATCCAGATTGTTCTTTGATCACTATGGTGTACATCTCAAAATGTGTCGGTAAAGCATCCAAGAACTTTTCAAGAATCTTCTTGTTTTTGTAAGTGATGTCATTATTGACCATTTCACTTAGAAGATGATAATATCTTGACATGAGTTCATCCACCGATTCACCATCAAAGTGTGTAAAAACACTAAACTGTTTCTTTAACAATTCTTTTATGCTCTTCTTGATATCAGTGCTACCTTCACATCTTTTAGCCAAACCTTCCCAAAGTTCACGAGAAGTCTTAAACTTCTTAAAAGTATGGTAGATATCCAGAGGTAAACACGTGGATAAAGCTGCAAAAGCTATCTTTTCACGATCATACAACTTCTTTTCATCATCATTCAGAGCCGAAATTGGTTTTGGTGTATCCGACACACCCATATGATGATGAACAGGATGCTCATAACCCTCACTAATAGGAATCCACAAACTCGTGTCATTGATATTAACATAATTCTCAAATCGACTTTTCCAATTAGAATAATCTTTGAGATTCATAAGCCTCGGTGGCTTGGTTGGAGTTCCAATCTCATTGTCATGATTCAGTAAATGAGTCATATAGTTCACTTGATTAAAAGTAGATGACATCCTTGAACACACTTCAACACTTAGAAAAATTTTACAACTTTCTGTATTAAGCGAACTTAACAACTTCGCCCACTAAGTTCGCCTAACTGAAATCCAGCTAACTTAATAAGTTCGCCTGACAAGTTCGCCCGTAACAGATCAGACAAGTTCTCCTTTATCAGCTGAAGAAAAAGGAAGATTGTTCTAACACCCAAACGCACGAACAGATCTGAAAATTTCCATAAATCTCAATTTAGAATGAATTAGAGAAATTCCTTACGTAGGATTCTTTAAATACTGATTTAGAACACTTATAACGGATCAATTTTGGTAAAACAACACCAAAAATGAAGAAATCACTCAAAATTCATCACAAAAAGTCGCAAACTCTCAAGAACACAGAAAATTCTGAAAATCTCCATCTTGTTGTGAAAAATCAATCGACACTATGTCAAACAACAGTAGATAATCAAGAGCAATAGCTCTAATACCACTTGTAAGTCTCATCGGGTCTGCCGATCGATCTCTGCTATAAAACACATGATACGTACACGAAGTGCGGAATCCTTACGTATACGTATGTCTTGAATACTCACGAACGCAATGCAATCACACAAGACACGATTTCATAAAAAGCTCCTTGTATTATCAATTAAACAGTAAACACAGAGTAGTTCTAGTAAAATGCAGAAGTTACAAATGAGAACAACTCTTGAACTATTTATAGACAACACAAACTGAAACAGGCGAACTTAATAAGTTCGCCACCTTTAGTTCAGGCGAACTTATTAAGTTCGCCTCAACCGGGCGAACTTATTAAGTTCGCCTCAACCGGGCAAACTTATTAAGTTTGCCTATGCAAACTTAAACTATTACAATACAAAACAAACAAAACATTAAACATAAAGACTAAACTATACAAAGCTAGTTGTCACCAAAACATACACCAGCAAAATATACATAGGTGGAATGTGTACATAATGGTGGTTGAAGTCTTAGAACTTCATAAATGATGATGGAAGTCCTTGGACTAAACGGTGTTTGAAACCGAAGTCTTCGAACTTCAAAGGGGGATTCGGTGATTGAGATCCTTAGATCTCAAAGGATGACTTATGATTAAGTCATTGGAGGTACTTAGGTTGTTTGGGTCGCGGATAAGGGTTTTCTTCCAGTGTTGTAAAAGAGGATTCAAGTAAGGAAATTGATGTATCCCTACTTGAGGAAGTCGCATGCTTTCTTGTTTAAGAAGGGGTTGAGTTGAAGGCTCGAGCTTCGAGGGGTGTTATGTATGGGTGTTGGGGTCCTCAAATCCCAAGCGGTATGAACTTGAGACCTTGAGTCTCAATGGGTGCATTGGTGAGGTAGTTTTGAAACTTCCATTGTTGAGTTCTTGGTGGGTTTTGGTAGAAGGCGAAATGGAGTAGGAAATTGGGTTAAATTAATGATGTTTAAGTGTTAATCTAGCTTGAATGAGAGTAAAGCAAATGTGGTGGCGGATGGTCAAAGCGAGCAGTCGATTCAAATGCTCGAGGATATGTTACGCGCGTGTACGTTGGATTTTGGGGGTAATTGGGACGACCATTTACCGTTGGCGGAATTTTCTTATAGCAATAACTACCATTCTAGTATTGGTATGCCTCCTTTGAGGGGTTATATGGGAGGAAGTGTCGAACTCCCGTGTGTTAGGGTGAAATTGGTCAACGGGAACTTGGTAGTAAAGAGGTGGTCAAGGATACTATTAGTAGTATTGACCAAATAAGAGCACGCTTGAAGGCGGCTGAAGATCCCCAAAAGTCCTATGCGGATAATAGGAAGCAGGAGATGGAGTTTCAAGTGTGGGACTTAGTGCTTTTGAAAGTCTCTACTTGGAAAGAGGTGATACGGTTTAGGAAACGAGGGAAGTTAAGTACACGTTTCATCGAACCATTTAAAGTGATAGCAAGGGTGGGTGCGGTAGCCTACCGTTTGGAGCTACCGGAGGGACTAAGTAGACTTCATAACACATTTCATGTGTCTCATTTGCTAAAATGATTGGTGCATGAATCTACTTTTGTCCCATTGGATGATATTGAATTGGATGAAAAGTTGCATTATGTTGTGTAATCTCCAAGAAATTCCAACCTTTATTTGAACTTGTCCGGCATTGTAATTTCTTTATTTTATGGGTACATCTATCAATTACAATAAATTACCTAATGTATTTATACATGCATGCATTGAATACCATTATTACAAAATGATAGATACTTACTTAAAGAAATTATATAAGTATTTATTATTACTCTACTAAATAAATATATATACATATATTTCAAAACCTACATAAATATATTAACGCGCATATTTATAAAAATACCAAATTATAACTGAAAGATTGTATTAATTACTTAATATTTTTCTTTTAAGTAAATGGGAATTAGTAGAAATAAAACCATTTTAATTATATAAATATATTTATGCAATTATTTCAAATCCATTAATAACAAATAAATAATTGGATTTATGTGTCTTAATTAATCTTAGTTAGTAAATTACATTTTATTATTATTATAACCTTTAATTTTAACTAAATGATTCAAATGATTTTATAAAAAGTTCTAAATTTAATGATTCCATACTTTATAAAAGTACAGGGTTGATAATGTAAATTCATGAAACTTAATTCCAATTAAAAATAAAGTTTTCTACATAAAATGATAAAGCTATGAAAGGCCAGGGGCCTGTTTTGCCAAACCCGGATTTCCCCCTTCCTCTTTTCAGTCATGGGTTCGAAACCCGCTCAAGACCGGTTCCGAAGCCACAATCGTGAACTCATCCCTGAGGCATTATCACGCTTAAAAGAAACCGGCTAAACGTTCATACCACGCGATCGATCCATCTCCTTCGAGTAATTGAGTTTTTATGAACCCATCGTGGTTGAACTAGTAACCGAAAGCCATTGAAGGCTCATTTAATCGATCGATTCGTCCTCGTACAAATTGTGTATAAATAGGTACCTCAATCCATCGACGAAACTCAATACGAACTCCCTACATCCTTAAATCACTCGCTTATCGTCTCCAGAACTCCGACAAGCTCAAGAAACGCCGATCTCGATCTCGGTTCCGTTCTCCCTCCTCACTCACTTATTCCAGGTAAAATTAGTACCATTTAACTCATTTTGATCCAAGGAACAAAAGCCCCATGAAATGGGTTTCGATTGTTTGCTCGATCGAACGATCCGAGGGGTTAGGGTTTCGGATTTCAATTAGGGAAGGAGATGACTTGGGAACTTCGGGTTTTGATTTAAATGAACTGGTTTCAGACCAAGGCATAAGCCCTGGTCTGATGGTTAAAGTGTTGCGTGTGTGTGGGCCTGCTAAGGTCACAGGTTCGAGTCTCGGGGGGGGGAGACCTGGCCCTATTCTTTTTATCTTTTTACTTTAAACCATTTTAATACATTTTTAACATCTTAACCTTCCTAGTTAACCTTCTTATAAACTATACAAATACATCCTATAATATTTATACAAAAGAATATATATAAATAATACTTTGAATATTTTATTTTATTAAATCTCTTGATAAATGATATAAATCATTGTTTAGACAAATTTAATTTTGTTACTTATGTATTTAAATATTGTTTATATATTTTTTTAAACATTATTGAACTTCTCTAATTTATAAATAATTGTTATTGGTAATGATGATTATTTAGATATCTTTAAAATTATAAATGCCTAAATAATTATTTTATACAAAGTACAAATAAATTCTATTTAAAGATTTCTTAGTCTTTAAAAGATTCATTTAAACGAATTATTACTCACTTTATTTTATAAAGCGTATTAAACATTTTCCCACCTTATATTTTATTTATAAATTGTTATGTAAATAAATCTAAGTATATTATTTTTCGATACCACATTATGTGTATATAACAATTCTTATACAAAATTATTTAAACCTTTTTTCACACATTATGATTTACTTGATTATTAAATAAATACATATGTTTGCTTGCCAAACTTGTTCAAACCCTATGCCCAAGTCTCAAACCCCCCATGAAACCCTAAATGTCCCAAAATCTCCTAAGTACCATTTAAACATATATTAAATTTAGAGTATCATTACATGTATAGGTTTGTTGTGAGAGTTCCTCACGAGGCCTAACAATCTCTACTAGTTCGTACCATTCCCAACTTTAATACAAGTGAGTTTACATAGCCCCTTTTTACTATTTTTACTTTTGGGGTGAAACATGATTACAAATGCATTTACATACACAATTCAATACCCTGTGTTCATATGCTATGGTCTTTATGCTTATGTCTTAAACTACTTGGTGGCCATTACATGTGTTCATGTCAGTACAATCATTAACTTGTGTGGCAAGCCTAAGGTAGTACCTTTTATGATCATTTATACGGGAATCCGATACATTACTTAACACGAACCTTGGCGGGTTAGTGTTACATTGAGAACTTCACGCAATCCGGGGGATTGTGCATACATATAACATGGCTTGATTGTACGCTTGGAACCCTGTGTGTTTTCACATATGTGCTTTAGACATGCTTTGAACATATTGAATTGTAATCTATACTTAATTTTCTTTTGGTGTCAAAACCTATGTTCCTCACCAACTACTTGTAGTTGACAGTTACTTACATGTTTCAGGTGCACCTGTTTGAGGACTACTTGCTCACCTAGGACTCGGACCTAGTTTAATTTAAATTGTGTTTTGAACGTTTCATTTTCCTCTGTAACGGATGCTTTTAATTTGAATAATAAATATTATCATATTTAATAGATGATCATGTGCTTATGAACAACCGTGTCAGCCCCGGCGTATAATCCGCCGCCGGTCGGGGTGTGACATGTTGAGGAACCGATGGCAATCTTGGATAGAAAGAAGAAGATTTGCGGAATAAAGAGATTAGCCAAGTTTTGGTGAGGAGGAAACATAAGAAGAGGACGGATATGACTTGGGAAACCGAGGAAGAAATGCTCAAATATTATTCGAACCTTTTTATGTGAAGTCGGGTTTCGGGGACGAAACCCAAATAAGGGGAGGTGATTTGTAACGAACAAAAATCCGAGTTTCGTTTTCAAATAAATAAAATATTCTAATAATTATTATGGTGAAAATAATATATTAGAAATAAGTTGAAACAAGTGGGTTTCAAGTTAGTAATGGGGTTATGTTAGTTTTAAACTAATTATAGAATGAAATGGGTAAAATGGAAGTTGAGGGACTAAAATTGTTATATGGCAAATCTATCATTTTGACTAAAAGAAGTCAAAATTGGTTTGTGTCACATATGTTGAAATTGTTCTTGAGCAAGAGAGAAAAGAAGAAATCGGATTTTGGAGCTAAATCTTGCATTTGAAGCTTGGATTGTGAAAGTTTTGGCTCACACAACACCTTCCTAACATCAAGTAAGTGATAATCTTCCATTTGATTTCACCATGAATGTGTTAGTTGTTGGGTTTTGTAGAAATCCAAAAATTGTGTATGCATGTGATAAATTGGTGTTAGATTGTGGATAATCTAGCTAAACTAAAGGTAAAGGGTGGTGATTAACCTCCTAGAACCCTTTGATTTTGATTTTGAAAAGTTAGGGTTCATATGGTGAAAATTGGGGGTGTTTGGATCATAATGCTAGATTATTGAATTAGTGATGATTAAGTGTTTAGGTGGTATTAGACACTTGAACAAACACCAAATTGACCTAACAAAAGTTTGTGAATGAGAAATAGTGTCAAGGTATTGGAAAGAAAACTCAAGTGGATGAGTTTGTATTGAAAGAGGGTGTTTGGTTATGGGGATAACCCAAACGGGTCAGTTTGGGTTGGAAATGAAAATTGAGTTGTGGACTCAATTATTTTGTGTTGGTGATGAATGTTTGATTAATAAACTAGGTGTATATGTTTAGGCAATCAAATTGTGAACCGAGGAGGAGGCACGGGATCTTCCAGCTCAAAAGGTAAATGTCTTTGCACTTACTTAGTAATGTTGATAAATGTGTGGTGTATGTGATATGTATGCTTACTATAAGTTGAAATGAATGTGTATGGCTATTGCTTGAATGTAATATGTGTGGAATTGTATTAATTTGACTTTAGTGGTAGAAGGTCAAAATAATATGATGGAATTGCTGTAATTGACTTATGTGGTAAATGGTCAATCTAATATGTAAATGTGGTGATATTAGTGTAAATGACTTATGTGGTAAATAGTCAAACTAAAATGTGAATGTGGTGATATTGGTGTAAATGAATTATGTGGTAAATAGTCAATCTAATATGTAAATGTAGTGAATTTGGTGTAATTGACTTATGTGGTAAATAGTCAATCTAATATGTAAATGCGGTGAATTTGGTGTAATTAACTTATGTGGTAAATAGTCAATCTAATATGTAAATGTAATGAATTTGGTGTAATTGACTTATGTGGAAAATAGTCCATCTAATATGTAAATGTGATGAATTTGGTAAAATTGACTTATTTGGTAAATGGTCAATCTAATATGTAAATGTGGTGAATTTGGTGTAATTGACTTATGTGGTATATAGTAAAAAAAAATGTGATAATTTGGTATAATGGTGGATAAGAAGTGTAGAATACTTCAAAAGGTGGACTTGGAGTCAAATACTCCAAGTGCGGGTAAGACGAGTTGTGGTACTCGCACCAAGAGGTAGTAAACCCAATAAGAAGTGTTGAATACTTCAAAGGGTGGATTTGGAGTAAAATACTCCAAGTGCGGGTAAGACGAGTTGTGGTACTCGCACCAAGAGGTCGTGAACCTAATTAGAAATGTGGAATACTTCAAATGGGTGAGTGGGTGGTGGTAAATGAATGTAATATGAAAAGAATGAGACTTGTAGTGGAAATGCAAGTGTTAAGAACCTTAATTGACCAAATGGGTGCAAACGAGTCAAATGGGTGAAAGTGGTGAAAACAAGTGTAAATACTTGTTGAATGTGTTTATCTTTATTACTAACGGTGATTTATATATCTGGTTATGTAGGAAAAGCTCCGATGTAGGTCCAAGTCAAGTCCAAGGCGTGTAGGATTCTCGTATGCATTTTGGGTGTTGTTGGGATTTTAAAGGAAAATTCGTAAATGTTGTATAATTTGACACATGATCTATGTTTTGGTGTTTATATATGTGGTATATATGTTTTGAAACCAAAACCCGAGTGTAGGGAAAATTTAGTGTCAAGTTGAATTGAAAAATGGTGGAAAATTGGCTAAGTGTTGGAACTGGGCAAACTAAGTAAACTTTCTGTTTACTCAGGTCCCCCGCGGTATGCGAGAGCCAGGGAGGCTTCTCTCGCGGTACACGAGAGACCTGGATCTAGTCAGGAATTTCTGAACTCCCTCACGGTACGCGAGGGGAGTTGTCCAGAATCTCGCGGTACGCGAGAAAGTAAAAAAAAATATGGAATAAAAAGCTTCCGTGTGTGTTTAAATGTTTTTAATAATTGGTGTTCTAATTATGGGTGTTACAGTAAGCCTTTTAAGTTATGCATTAATTGTTAGAGCATTAGTTATGTAGTGTAATACTACATTGAATTGTGTGGTATGACTAAGTGAGATTATGTGTGAGTTAAGTAATGTGGAGTAGCATTATGTGCGTTATGTGACATAATTATGTGTGTTCACATGGTTTAATAAATTTGTTTGTAACCATATGTCGCCTATTTCCCTCTCGTCCGGTCGGTCACCTTCCTCCCGTAGCCTTACTCTTTCTCGCTTCCTGTTTCCGGCCTTCACACCCAATTCTAGCCGATTGTGGTTGTAGGGTTTTCATTAGGTAGTATATAAACTACCACAAATTCCATTCATGTCACACCCCGACCGATGGCGGAATCATCGAGGCGGACAATAGAATGATTGTTCAAAAGCACATGATAGCTAAAAGGTTGCATAATTCATTAATTAAATTTAAAGACAACAAGATCCAAATACGATACATTCCAAATAACCTAGTCTAGTTCAAAACATTGATTTATTTAACTAGGTCCATAGTTCTTAAGTGGAGAAATCTTCGGCAAGTAGTCACATATCCAAACCTGAAACATTATTTAAATCAAGTGTCAACTAAAAAGTTGGTGAGTACATAGGTTTAGTAATTCCGGTAAATAGTAGTTGTAAATCGTTTTGCAACTCATTGTTTATCTTGTTAAACATAGTATATATGATGTACCATTTATTTAATCACAATTCAAACCGAGTTTGACGCGCTTGAACAGAGCACAACAGCTAAGTCCGGTATGTTTGAATATAGTTACCCACTATATCCGATATGTTTGAATATAACACGCGGTTATATCCGAGTATGCAGTAATAAACACCCTAACCGGGTGGGCTGGTCAGGCACAATAGATCTATCAATATTATAGTTGGTTGTCTTGTGTTTAAATGTATGTACATCCAAAGAATAAGCATATAGTCTCATGTATAACACGTACAAACAATGTGAGTAGCATGTATAATGTTTCACCCCAAAACATATAAAAATGTAAAATAGGGGCTATGTAACTCACCTTGCAAGCGGGTATTTTTCCACGCGTGTAGGTGATAAGTATGTGGAAGCCTAAGCACATTGATACCCTATGTAGATAAATGGGTATTATTGTATGTTTACATGTGCGTATTAGTATTTAATTGTGTATAGGTTTATAATAGCATTTCTCAGTGTTATTTGCATAAAAGTTGGTCCAGATTTACTTTAAATTACTGGTTTGATCGAAACTGTTTTATAGTTGTGACAGGTATCGAAACTGTGTTCAATCGAAACTACTAGTTTCGATTGACCATTTATAAGTGATACACAGGCTGTCGAAACTACCATCTATCGAAACTACTAGTTTCGATTGATCATTTATAAGTGATACTCAGGCTGTCGAAACTACCATCTATCGAAACTACTAGTTTCGATTGATCATTTATAAGTGATTCACAGACTATCGAAACTACCATCTATCGAAACTATTAGTTTCGATTGACCATTTACTCAATCGAAACTAAGTAGTTTCGATGGCCCAGACTTTAGCAAATAAAACAGTAATTCTTTTAGAACATTAGTTTGTCCGGTAATCGATGGTTTGGAGTCGTGACTTCGATTGGTTCGGTTTACCTTATGATAACAGAAAGTAAATAAACGAAGTTGAGGATTCTTACGTGGTCGCAAAGGGGCTGGACGGCAGAGTCTTAAATCCGAGAATGTCCAGAATGAGAATCGAGCTTCTGGATGGGATTAGCCTCTACAACCTTGGTTACAGCTTCACACAGAGATGGCGATTGTAATGGTGCCTTCAATTTGGAGTGAAATTGGGTGGAAGAGGGGTAGCGAGCTCGAGCAGGGCCGACCTTGGCTATTTATAGCCGAGCTTGATTTCTATGTTAAAACGTGCAATTGGGCACGTTCCGACACTAGTCTGGACGAGACGAAACTATCCAGACATTCAACACGCGTGGAGGTGGTCTGTCGGGCGCGAATTCGAACGTGGGTTTCTCGGCCACCAACAGGATCAGACGATCCTTATGTTGGGGAGACCAATTGGTCGGGGGGTCTTGTTCGCGTGGGGACGACGAGGTCGGGGAGACCAAATTTGGCTGTCGAGGTGTTGGGGACAGTCGTGTCGAGGAGTCGCCGGAGAAAAGCTCGGACCGTCGGTCAATGGGGAAGACGGTCGGAAACGCGAATCGGAAGTTGGCAAAACCAGTCCCTAGAGTTTGTTTTTGATTTAAAATAGTCCCCGAGAGTTATTACAAATTGGTCCCTGTGGTTTGATTTTTCCAGAAACAGCCCCTTAGTCGATTTCAGTTTTAAATCCTTCTAGTTTGTTTAATTACAATACAACCCCTGAACTTTTATTTAAATAAATTAATTTAATTTCTTTTAAATCAAATTAATTTAAAAATGTTTTTATAAACTTATTTTATTTTTATTATTATAAATAATTTTTATAAAAGTTATTTATCTTATTTAAATAGGTTATTTTATTAAATATACAACTTCTAAAATTTAGATTTTTATATAAAACTTTATATTAGTTTTAAAATTTATAAAATTCTAATTAGTTTAAATCCATAAAATAAAATACCTATTTGTATAAAACCAAATAAAACTCTTACGCTTTATTAAAATAGAGAATGATTACACGATAATTATAATACAAGTGCGAGAACGAAAAATCCGAAACGTCACAGTCTCCCCATGTTAGAGGAATTTCGCCCCGAAATTCAACTAGTGGAGGCTATGAAAAGAGATGCGGATACTTGGTCTTCATTTGTCTTCACGTTCCCAAGTGAATTCGGGTCCACGTTTAGATTCCCAACGGACCTTGACAATGGGGATGCGGCTACGCTTGAGTTTCTTAACTTCTCGGTCCATGATTTCCACGGGTTTCTCAACAAAGTGCATTTTCTCGTCAATGTGCACTTCATCAAGAGGGATGTGGAGATTCTCGTCGGCTAGACACTTTTTCAAATTAGATACATGAAAAGTCGGATGAACGTTGATGAGTTCTGAAGGAAGATCGAGTTTGTAGGCCACTTTTCCTACCCTTTCGAGTATCTTGAATGGACCCACATATCGAGGTGCGAGTTTTCCTTTCTTTCCAAATCGGACTACGCCCTTCCAAGGTGATACCTTTAGGAGAACCATATCCCCAACTTGAAATTCCAAGGGTTTTCGTCTTTTATCGGCATAGCACTTTTGCCGACTCCTTGCTACTCGAATGTTGTCACGAATAAGAAAGATTTTATCGGTGGTCTCTTGGATAAGCTCGGGACCGGTGATTTGTGCTTCACCAATTTCGTTCCAACAAATCGGTGAACGACATTTTCATCCATAAAGAGCTTCAAACGGCGCCATGTTAATACTTGTGTGGTAGTTGTTGTTGTAGGAAAATTCGATCAGTGGTAGGTGAGAATTCCAATTGCCACCAAAGTCAATGACACAAGCTCTAAGCATATCCTCGAGAGTTTGGATTATTCGTTCGGTTTGTCCATCAGTTTGAGGATGGTAAGCCGTACTTAGATCCAAACGAGTACCAAGCGTGGATTGTAATGATTGCCAAAATCGGGAAGTAAAACGCGAATCACGATCAGAGATGATGTTCAAAGGGATTCCGTGACGACTTACGATCTCATCAATGTAGATCCGAGCCAATTTCTCGACTCGATAGTCCTCACGAATAGGCAAGAAGTGAGCAGACTTTGTAAGTCGGTCGATAATAACCCAGATACTATCGTGCCCACTAGTAGTGCGTGGAAGTTTGGTGATGAAGTCCATAGCAAGGTTCTCCCATTTCCACATGGGAATTTCTGGTTGTTCGAGGAGTCCGGAAGGCTTTTGGTGTTCGGCCTTCACTTTAGAACAAGTTATGCATTTTGCCACAAAGAGGGCAATATCCTTTTTCATGCCGGCCCACAAATATTGTTGACGAAGACCCATGTACATCTTATCAGCTCCGGGATGTACCGAATATCGAGTTTTGTGGGACTCGTTCATCAAAAATATACGAAGGTCGTCGCGATAGGGAACCCAGATACGATCCAAGTAATACAATAGGCCGTTGGCTTTGGTTTCTAGCAAGAGTTCTACACCACATGCCATTTCTTGGTACATGTTTCCCTCGGTAACCGAGGTGTGTTGTGCTTGAAGAATACGGGCTTGGATATCGTTATGAATACAAACACTATGAAGCATGATACGTTCTTTACGACTCAAGGCGTCGGCTACAACATTAGCTTTGCCGGGGTGGTAGCGAATCTCGCAGTCGTAATCGTTAAGAAGTTCAACCCATCCTCGTTGCCGCATATTAGGCTCTTTTTGATTGAAAATATGTTGGAGACTTTTTGTGGTCGGTGAAAACCACGCATTTGGTGCCATATAGATAGTGTTTCCAAATTTTCAAGGCGAAAACGACAGCACCAAGCTCGAGATCATGGTTCGTATAGTTCTTCTCATGGACTTTGAGTTGACGTGATGCGTATGCAATTACTTGACCTCGTTGCATAAGAACACAACCAAGACCTTGGTTGGATGCATCACAATAAACGACAAAGTCATCATTACCACTAGGAAGAGCTAGAATAGGAGCATTGCAGAGTTTGTGCATTAGAGTTTGGAAAGCTTCCTCTTGTTTGGGCCCCACTCGTAGTGCTTATCTTTGTGAGTCAAGGCAGTGAGCGGGACCACAATCTTGGAGAAATTTGAGATGAAACGACGATAGTAACCTGCTAGTCCAAGGAATGAACGAATCTCGGTAGGATTCTTAGGAGTACTCCAATTCTTTACCGCCTCGATCTTTGCCGGGTCCACATGAATTCCCTTATCGTTGACTATGTGTCCCAAAAATTGAACCTCTTTTAGCCAGAATTCACACTTGGAGAGCTTGGCGTATAGTTGTTCTTTCTTTAAGAGTTCTAAGATCAAACGAAGATGTTGTTCATGTTCCGCTTTCGTTTTAGAATAGATGAGGATGTCGTCAATGAAAACGATCACGAACTTGTCCAAATAAGGTTTGCATACACGGCTCATGAGGTCCATGAAGACCGCAAGTGCATTAGTCAAACCGAATGGCATGACCATGAACTCGTAGTGACCGTACCTAGTCCGAAAGGCAGTCTTCGGAATGTCTTCATCGAGAACACGTAGTTGATGGTACCCGGAACAAAGGTCAATCTTGGAGAAACATGTTGAACCTTGAAGCTGATCGAAAAGATCGTCGATACGGGGTAAAGGATAACGGTTCTTAATTGTAAGCTTGTTGAGTTCACGATAATCGATGCACATTCGAAACGATCCATCCTTTTTCTTTACGAACAGTACGGGAGCACCCCAAGGTGAATGGCTCGGGCGGATGAATCCTTTGGATGAGAGTTCTTGTAATTGACTTGCAAGCTCTTGCATCTCGGAAGGTGCAAGACGATAGGGGGCTTTTGCCACGGGAGTTGCCCCGGGCACAAGGTCGATACGAAACTCCACTTGTCTAGTGGGAGGAAGACCAGGTAAATCCTCGGGGAATACCTCTGGAAAATCTCGAATGATTGGAATGTCTTGCAATTTCTTACCCTTGTCTTTCGTGTCAACTATGTGGGCCAAGAAAGCAACGTACTTTTTCCGTAAGTACTTTTGTGCTAAGGTGCAAGACATGAGTTGAAGACCACGACACGGTTTTTCACCGAAAATAACTAACGTGTCACCCGAAGGGAGAGGTATACGAATGCACTTTTCGTAGCAAATAACCTCGGCATGGTGCTTGGATAACCAGTCCATGCCAATTATAATATCAAAACTTCCCAATTGCATTGGAAGGAGATCAACGGAGAATTCATGACTATTAAGCTCGAGATTGCAGTCGCGGATAACAGAATTTATGGTAATAGATTTTCCGTTTGCTATCTCCACGGAATAAGAATTGTCAAGTTTCGTTCTTTGTTTTAAGTCGAGATTCAAAGGCAAGAGACACAAAACTCCTATTGGCACCGGTATCAAATAAAATGGATGCATAATGATTGTTTACGAGAAACGTACCATTTATCACGTCGTTGTTTGCTTGAGCCTCATTAGCGTTTATGTTAAACGCTCGTCCTTGAGGACCACCTTGATGATGAAGTTTTGGGCATCGGTCACGGAAATGGTTTGGGTCTCCACATTCGTAACATGCCCGACCATTGAGAGGTGTCGGATAAATTGGGCAGTTGGCTGGAGCAGCTTGATGGACTGGAGGACGAGTACGGCAAGTAGTGACCACGTGTCCATATCGTCCGCAGCTTGAACACAATCGGCATGGTAGGTTGGCAGGATGATGGTACTTGCAGGTCTGGCATTGGGGATTTGGGCCCTGATAATTTTTCGGGTTTTGACCCAAATGGGCCGCTTGAATAGCAGGCACAACGGGAGTTACGGCTGCGAAGTTTCGACCCTTTCGTTTCTTGTTGCGGTTAGAAGACTCGGGTTTTACACCTTTGACGGCCGCAAGAGTGGAGACAACCTTCTTGGAACCCTTTCTTGTTAAGGTTCCGGCTTTGACATGGTTGTCAGATAGTGTAGCAGATAGACGGATAGCAGCTTCAAGTGTAGGAGGATTGCTTCCTAGCACAGCATCTTGAATTTGCATAGGCAGGCCGCCTATGTATTTTTCAATCCCCCGAGCAAGGGGAGTGATCATATGAGGCACCAGCAGACTTAGCTCTTGAAACCGGGTGGTGTAGGCCAGATTATCCCCGCTGTCTTGGGCAAGATCCCAAAACTCAGCTTCAAGCTTCTTCATTTCATTCCGAGGACAGAATTCATCAGTCATGGCCTTCTTCAGATCATCCCATGATAAGGATGTAGCAACCTCAGCACCACCAGTGCGTTTCTCACCGTTCCACCAGGTGAGGGCTCTCTTTTGGAGTACACTTGTGGCATAACGAACCCGAAGATTATCGGGACAGTCGCTGTTTAGGAATGTGCTTTCCATGCTTTCAAACCATTGAAGTAGGCCGGTAGCACCTTCAGTCCCGAAGAATTTTGTAGGATTGCACGAGTTAAAGTGCTTAAACGTGCAGTGAGGCGGGTTGGTACCACCGTTCCCTTGGATGTTGTGAGACCCGTCACTGTTGTTATTTGCTTGGGTCATTTGCCCTACCAGCTGGGCAAGAAGAGTAGTAAGATCCGGGTTGGAAGTGCTAGAGTTTGCACGTCGAGGAGGCATTCTAACACCATAAGAGAAGACAATGATATTTTAGATAAGATGGATATATATGAGAAATAATGTAAGCAGAAAAACGGGATTCATCATGACGCGTGCCAGTGCATGTGTATTTATTCAAAGTTGATGGGGGAAACTAAGCCATCTATTCCGGATAGAACATGATGTTTTAGATTATTATTCGCGTAATAGGAATTGCCGGGACTTGCATGCACTACAAATCGTTATTACGTGTGCACCCGTAATAATGATTTGCTTTGCATGTTCGTCTAGTTCTTCCTATCTTGCTATAATGTCCCCAAATTTTGAGTTTAAGTTCGGATCGTATCCTTGCGAATACATTGACTTATCAACGTTAAATAATTCCTTAAAACTTTCAAGGAGACATGCTTTAGCCTATAGGTAAACACTCACTTCAGGAATTCCCAGGAAAGCATACGAGTCCGTTTATTTGGATTTATACGAAATGCTTTCCTAGACAGAAAACCCAATGTACAGGTGTCACCCTTCCAGATTGCACGTGTCCTTTACTGGTTTCAAGAAATTAAGTCGTTGTCGAGATTTTAATAGACTTGAGAGTCTATGAGTATAAAATGCGTAGGAATGTTGCAATTAATATGGATTAGGAAAGAGTATGGACAAGGATGAGTAGTGTATTTGTTTGCATAAGTTTGTTTGTATGTAAAGTATGTATCATGTATTTAAGCCTTGTATGTATGTGTATAAGTCTCATGTACCAAACTTGGGAAAATCCAAATAATACCTAACTACAAATAATTCACATAGCAATTAATCATTTAGCACATAACACATAAAAGGGAGTCCTAGGGTTATAGTCTAGGTCATTGTGTCTAATAACCTAATTCCCTATAACCATGGCTCTGATACCAATCTGTCACACCCCGACCGATGGTGGAATCATCGAGGCGGACAATAGAATGATTGTTCAAAAGCACATGATAGCTAAAAGGTTGCATAATTCATTAATTAAATTTAAAGACAACAAGATCCAAATACGATACATTCCAAATAACCTAGTCTAGTTCAAAACATTGATTTATTTAACTAGGTCCATAGTTCTTAAGTGGAGAAATCTTCGGCAAGTAGTCACATATCCAAACCTGAAACATTATTTAAATCAAGTGTCAACTAAAAAGTTGGTGAGTACATAGGTTTAGTAATTCCGGTAAATAGTAGTTGTAAATCGTTTTGCAACTCATTGTTTATCTTGTTAAACATAGTATATATGATGTACCATTTATTTAATCACAATTCAAACCGAGTTTGACGCGCTTGAACAGAGCACAACAACTAAGTCCGGTATGTTTGAATATAGTTACCCACTATATCTGATATGTTTGAATATAACACGCGGTTATATCCGAGTATGCAGTAATAAACACCCTAACCGGGTGGGCTGGTCAGGCACAATAGATCTATCAATATTACAGTTGGTTGTCTTGTGTTTAAATGTATGTACATCCAAAGAATAAGCATATAGTCTCATGTATAACACGTACAAACAATGTGAGTAGCATGTATAATGTTTCACCCCAAAACGTATAAAAATGTAAAATAGGGGCTATGTAACTCACCTTGCAAGCGGGTATTTTTCCACGCGTGTAGGTGATAAGTATGTGGAAGCCTAAGCACATTGATACCCTATGTAGATAAATGGGTATTATTGTATGTTTACATGTGCGTATTAGTATTTAATTGTGTATAGGTTTATAATAGCATTTCTCAGTGTTATTTGCATAAAAGTTGGTCCAGATTTACTTGAAATTACTGGTTTGATCGAAACTGTTTTATAGTTGTGACAGGTATCGAAACTGTGTTCAATCGAAACTACTAGTTTCGATTGACCATTTATAAGTGATACACAGGCTGTCGAAACTACCATCTATCGAAACTACTAGTTTCGATTGATCATTTATAAGTGATACTCAGGCTGTCGAAACTACCATCTATCGAAACTACTAGTTTCGATTGATCATTTATAAGTGATACACAGGCTGTCGAAACTACCATCTATCGAAACTATTAGTTTCGATTAACCATTTACTCAATCGAAACTAAGTAGTTTCGATGGCCCAGACTTTAGCAAATAAAACAGTAATTCTTTTAGAACATTAGTTTGTCCGGTAATCGATGGTTTGGAGTCGTGACTTCGATTGGTTCGGTTTACCTTATGATAACAGAAAGTAAATAAACGAAGTTGAGGATTCTTACGTGGTCGCAAAGGGGCTGGACGGCAGAGTCTTAAATCCGAGAATGTCCAGAATGAGAATCGAGCTTCTAGATGGGATTAGCCTCTACAACCTTGGTTACAGCTTCACACAGAGATGGCGATTGTAATGGTGCCTTCAATTTGGAGTGAAATTGGGTGGAAGAGGGGTAGCGAGCTCGAGCAGGGCCGACCATGGCTATTTATAGCCGAGCTTGATTTCTATGTTAAAACGTGCAATTGGGCACGTTCCGACACTAGTCTGGACGAGACGAAACTATCCAGACATTCAACACGCGTGGAGGTGGTCTGTCGGGCGCGAATTCGAACGTGGGTTTCTCGGCCACCAACAGGATCAGACGATCCTTATGTTGGGGAGACCAATTGGTCGGGGGGTCTTGTTCGCGTGGGGACGACGAGGTCGGGGAGACCAAATTTGGCTGTCGAGGTGTTGGGGACAGTCGTGTCGAGGAGTCGCCGGAGAAAAGCTCGGACCGTCGGTCAATGGGGAAGACGGTCGGAAACGCGAATCGGAAGTTGGCAAAACCAGTCCCTAGAGTTTGTTTTTGATTTAAAATAGTCCCCGAGAGTTATTACAAATTGGTCCCTGTGGTTTGATTTTTCCAGAAACAGCCCCTTAGTCGATTTCAGTTTTAAATCCTTCTAGTTTGTTTAATTACAATACAACCCCTGAACTTTTATTTAAATAAATTAATTTAATTTCTTTTAAATCAAATTAATTTAAAAATGTTTTTATAAACTTATTTTATTTTTATTATTATAAATAATTTTTATAAAAGTTATTTATCTTATTTAAATAGGTTATTTTATTAAATATACAACTTTTAAAATTTAGATTTTTATATAAAACTTTATATTAGTTTTAAAATTTATAAAATTCTAATTAGTTTAAATCCATAAAATAAAATACCTATTTGTATAAAACCAAATAAAACTCTTACGCTTTATTAAAATAGAGAATGATTACACGATAATTATAATACAAGTGCGAGAACGAAAAATCCGAAACGTCACAATTCAGGTCCCCCTAATTCTAATTTTATCGTAATGAATCCAAACCATTCCTATTTCGGCTAAACGAGTATGCCATATGAGCACCACGCCGATCATCTCGAAAGCGCTTTCATCATCAACTCTCACTGACGCACCCCTTGTCTTTGTGCTCTGCATTCCCGAGATATAAGTATAGGTATCTCATATGAGCACCACGCCGATCATCTCGAATGACGTCAAAAACTCCTCGTATCACTTCGATGCATAGTCGTTGAGAAATCGTAAAGATAGAAACACTATACTTGAACGCACCGACCATCTGTCCTATGTGCGACTAAGCGTGTACTACAAGGACACACCGACACAACGTGACTACAGAACATGCAATGTTCTACATATGTGTTAATATCCCAACCTTCTAACTTGCACAAGACAAACACATAATTGACTAAATCTGAGCAAATCTACGTATTATACATTATAACCCTGTAATTTATAAACACACACACTCCTGAACTATACCTCCTATTCATTATAACAGTAGCCCCTGCCACCCGTCATCACATACCCTCAAAGAGTTTTCCCAGTCGTGCCCCATATGGGTCGTACCAAAGTTTCAAGATGACGCACTACTTAGTCTAGACACAAGACATCACTCTACACATTCATAAACATAATATTTATAATACTAATTTCCCACAGGAGCTCGTCCTGAACATTTACACCTACTAAGGATGTACAATCATTACTTCCACAGGACCCTGTCCTGCATACTCTCATAAGGTGCAACGCACCTATTATACTTCAAATCATCACCTAGACATTAACACATAGGTGACACTGTCATACGACCGTTGACACGGACCAACTTAAAATTCATGTCTATACAAGTCTACTCACACTATCTAATCAACCACATCGAAATTTGCATTTAGTACAAACTCACGCCATGCAAAATATAATCATCAAATCATGCCACCCTACATATAGCTTCCTATCGCAAGCACAATCCAACACATTGATGAACACACTTATTGCTAATCATGTTCTGAATCACATCATGGTAAAGCAAAAGTCAATATCAAAACCAAATAGTCAACGTTCAAATCAAACACCGCACCACATAAGCATTTAATCAGAAAAACGTTAAGTCATCCCGCAATATCTTGTGACAATTGTCACTACTACCGATCATTCACGAATTAAATATCTCAAATAGTGCTCACAAAGTTATTACTCGATCACCTCAGTGTATCTGTTGCATCCTTCTCTGGTTCTTCCTGGTCGGTTCCCGGATCATTCACCGGTTCCTCTTGAAATGATGCTCCCGGCCCTTCAGCCATGCCGTTCCACACCCTAGAAGAAAATCACGTACACTGACACTGCTATTCTTTTCCATCCCGCCTTCCCAATCATAGCCTAACATAGTACGTTGCCTACCGAAGCTCTCGTCACACTTGGCACGAGAAACGCCAACATCACTCCCATCTCACTTTCAGCCCTCCTACTACAACCGTCGCCTTGACCTGTCGGTTTGCATTCCTCTTAGTAAGAGTTCCACATTTGCCTAACCCCGTACGCTTTGTCTTAGCACCTAATCCTACTCAAGATAGAATGTTAGAGTGATTACTATGAGCACAAATTTAGAATATGAGAGTAATCATAGACTGTCAAATCACGGTGATCAAATGCAATAAAATCCAAGTTCCGTAATGCGATTGAGTTTTGTGGTGCAAGTGCTAACAATCGAATTGATGGTGGCTGGTCAGGCTTCTAAGATTCAGGCATTTCGATATTGCTGGGTGTACCTCTGTTTCTAATTTTGATTTCTTGTTTGAGCATAAAGTTATAGAATTTAATGGAATTTAATCTAAACATTATGAATTCATTCTTAAAAAGTAAATTAATGGAATCAAAATGGCGTGTGGAATGATACCTTGTGGCAATATTGATCGTTTGGCCAACTTGATTTGAACTTTGAAGCAATAATTTTTGTGTTTTTTCACCTCACATTGCTCTTTTTTCACAGGTTTTTGTCTTAGTTTGAACTCATTGGTAACATATTTGTTCATACTAAGGTTAATATGATCACCTGTGTGTGGATTTTGATAGAGAGATAGATGTGCGATGAGACGAGGGAAATAGATAAGCTGAAGTTGGAGATCTGAGGCCGGAGTTACAGATCGGAAAACACTGTAATTGTGAGAGTTGATCGGGAAAGACAAAGTCTCATGAGGTGTGGGTTGTGTTTGTCTAGGCGGTGGAGGGGGATTAAATGTTAATTATTTAAATGGGTCCCATTAAATAATATAATGTATTATTTTTTAGTTTAGGTTTTTTATATTAAGGGGCAATTTAGTCTTTTTATACACACTTAACAGCAAAACTTAACAGACACCGACATTAGGGACCATCTTTGTTATACCATAGGGAGCAAAGATGTAGTTTCTTATACGTGGGGAGCCAATCCAAAATATTAACATATTACAGAGACCTTTTGTGTAATTTACTCTATTAGTTTTAATAAAAAAAAAATTTGTATATGAAAGCCACTCAACATTATAAAAATACGTGAAAAGCCACCTTGGTTTTTAAGAATGGCTTATTGACTTTTTAAAAAGCTAATAAGTCAATAAACACTTTTACACCACACTCCCAAACACCTTAAGTTGTGTATCTTAAAGTACATAATTTTGTCTAAAATACACGTATTTTTAAAAAAATAAATAAATGATGCCTTTATTATCTTTTATATTGGTCAAAACTAGGTGGTATAAATATTCTTTTTTAATATATTGAATGTCACTTTATTAAATTTTAACTACTTTAACATTTAAAAAGTCATTATTTAAAAAAAAATATTCATAACTACATGCATTTTTAATAAGTTTAGAAAATTTTATATACACAAATTAGTGTGTATTTTTACGATTGGATTATAAAATTTTAATATACCAAAATTAGGTGGGCTAAATTTTTTATATAAAAAGATAAGAAAATTTAGTAGCTTTTTATGATATTAACCCCTACAGATACAAGAGAACTTAAAAAAAACATAAGAGAATTCAACAAAAAGATAAAATTGCAAATTCTATATATAATTAACTCAAAAGATTGTTGAATACTTTGACCTTATTTTCTTAGGCTCAAGCTTAACTTAGACTCAAACTGCTTCATCAAAGCTTAGGTAGCTTGATAAGAGCTCTCGTTTAGTACCAGAAACATACCAATTAACCATCTTAAGTCTTATGTCACACCCCCAAATTTCAACTAACGGAGTTTTACCGTTTTGGAATGTGACAAACCAGGATCTCAGACATCAGTTATTTCAAACGACACTATATGGTACTTGAAATGTAATAACATAAAAGATCAAGGTTCAGAGTGTATATGCGGAAGCGTTAAACAAAAGTAAATGCGCAAAACAACGCGCCCAAGTTCAATTACAAACAAAACATAAATATTATTCGATAGATAATTATTTCAATTGAAGTCCAAGACACATTCATGACTTAACGTGATCCTGAGTGCCAACCTGAGAAAACATGTAAGAAAACGAGTCAACACTAGGTTGGTGAGTTCACAGGTTTTAATCATTTAAAATAAAGTGTTTACGGATTATGTACATTCAATATGCATATCAATAGGTTGCATGCCTATATTCATGTTTTGCTAAAGCGCTCGCAACCGAAACTGACAGTGAGTATGTTTGTTTGCCTCCAGTCAGGTCTATCAACTCTGACTAATGTGTTAAGGTCAATATAACACCCGTTCGACCTCCAATCGAGTTAGCGCGACTAACACGGGTGGGGTTTGTCAAACCCAGTAGTACTACCAAAATTACCTCGTTCATACCATATTAACGGTCCGATGTGTGTGAGGAATTTTCATGATAGTGTGTTACGCTTAGCCTCCACAGTAATATCATATGAATTACAATAAACCAAAAAGGTTGTGACATGTTTTCTCCCCCAAATAAAAACAGTAAAAGGGGCCGTGAAACTCACCTGCGTTGCGTAGTAGGTAGTATCACACAAGTATAAGATTTGAAACCTCAAGTGTTAGCCTGCACGGCTTACGTATGCCCTAAAATCATAACCACATAAGTTAGGGACACATTGGGATTTGTGACGACGACACGGAAGTTAGAACATCTTAACGCTTTCTAAGGATTTAAGAGTAGACGAACGTGTCTACAGAATTTTATAAATTTCATAATATAATCATTAAGGGAAAAGCGTTACGTGTCGTACGTTAATAACGAATAATAAATGAATGAATACATTCTTACGTTAAAGTCGTTTACAAAAGTTAGGAAAAATAATATAATTTAATATATTATTTTTAGGCTCGACAGATTAACTAAATAATCATTTATGGTGATAAAATAATAAATATATTATTTTTAATCGAGTATATAACGTGAGTAAATAATATAAAAAATATATTATTAATTGGTTTGAAACATCACACGAGGCATAAAACGATACAAAATAATATAAACATATATATTATTTAATAAGATTAGTCACGGGTTGAAAATAATATAAACATATTATTTTATACGAAGTTCCGGTTTGAAAATAATATAAATATATTATTTTTTATTTGATAATAACATAAATTTATTATTTATAAAAGTGGGAAAACTACTAAAATAGGTTATAAACCAAACCCGACCCTACGGGTGGTTTTTCGGGTTAAAACTCTTTAATATAGTAATATAAGGTTTGATTTTTAATAATTAAATGTAATCAAAAATGCCCCAAAAATAAAATGTGGGAGCCCGGTCTCGAACCCGGGTCTCTCCCACACACGCCCACAGCCTTAACCAGTCCCACCCGCTAGGGTTATCGCAACAGATCCCGGATTAAGTGGCTTTTGATTAAAAACTCCCGAGAGTCCCTCCCCCATCCCCAATCGCGACCGGTTCCAGTCCAAAACTCATGGATTTCGTAGCGATTTAACAAGGTAGCATTTGGGTTTAGCTAATCGGGATGTGGCGAACTTGAGGGTGAAGTTAATTGTAAAAACAACAAGCTTCAGTTCGTAAATTTTGGTTTGAAAACACCGAAACCCTAGCTTTAAGAACAAGAATCAAATCGATCGAATTGGATATTAAAACATGATTAAATCATGGGGCTTTTATTGTATAGATCATTCCGAAACTGTGGGTGTAAGTTAATTTGATTGATATTGGGTTTAGGGTCAAAACCCCCAAATCGATTTTTCGAAGAACCCTAGATTCTGGATCAAGATCAATTCGGTGTTATGAGATTAAATAAACATGGGGTTTTTATTATACTGAGAATTTCGAAGCTAATGGTATGGTTAAATTGAATTAAAAACGTGTCTAGGATCAAAAGCCCCAAATCGTTTTTCATATGAACCCTAGGTTTTGGGTTTCGATTAATTCGATATTATGAGCCCCGATAATCATAGGGCTTTCATTCAGGGGGTAAAAACGAAGGTGAGGATGTGATAATTTACCAGAAACAGTTGTGAATTGACCGATATCGACTAGAATGTGTTCCGACTTGTGCGACTTTGATCTCCGACGGCTTGGACAGCTTCTCCGATCGAAGTAAGTAGTGTAGCAGGTTACACAAAGTGCGAATAAGATATGTGAGAGTTCAATTTGTAACAACAATACAAGGATCCGTCGAATTCGATGTGTACGAGGAGGTGGTCGACGGTTACGGGTTTAATACCCATAATTGAGATTAATTCGAACTTAAAACGATGATCAATGACTCAATTATGGTCGTTACTACTATTAATTTCCATTTCAGTTACGAATTCGAACGATTTTCAGTTGAGGGATGTGAATTTGGACCAAAAACTCTCGGTTTGACTTTACAAAGTCAACACGATCCACATCACTCAATTTTGACTTCGAAAGTCAACACAATTAGGGTTTGGGTTAATTACACTACCAGTCCTTGTAGTTCTAGTTTAAACGTTGACAGAATTGACCCCTGGGGTTAGATTTAACCGGTTTCAGTTAACGGGGTTAAGTTTCAGTTAGGATTTTTAACGAGGATTGTTAACCGCGTTAACATGAAAAGTACTGATTGTCACATCATCCCCTAGTTAAAAGAATTTTCGTCCCGAAAATTAAACAAAATAAAAAAAAATCCGGATGTCACATCATCCCCAAGTTGAAAGAATTTTCGTCCCGAAAATTAAAATAGTACTTTAAGAGTTTGAAGTGGATTGCTTGAACCGATGTGGATACTTACGTATCACTTGTTCCTCGCACTCCCATTAAGTCCGCGTTTCGAGTTCCAACGGACTCTAACAATAGGAATTTTGCTCCGCTTCAGCGTTTTGGTTTCCCTATCATAATTTCGACAGGTTCTTTGATGAAACGCAATTGTTCATCACTGTGTAGTTCCTCAATAGGAACTGCGAGTATTTTGTCTGCTAAATATTTCTTCAAGTTCGAGACATGAAAGGCATCGTGTACACCACTAAGTCCTTCAGGTAGGTCCAGCTGACACACTACTGGGCCAATTCTCTTAACTATCTTGAACGGTCCAACATAACGGGCATTCAGTTTGCCTCGCTTCCCGAAGCGAATTACACCTTTTCGAGGTGAGACTTTGAATAGAAACATGTTGTCTATTTGGAACTCTAACGGTTTACGACGCTTATCGGCATAGCTCTTTTGACGCTCACGAGCTGCCACCTTACAGTTTCGGATTTGAACGATCTTTTCAGAGGTTTCGAATATAAGTTCGGGACCTGTAAGTTGGCTATCCCCAACTTCAGCCCAACATATAGGAGTTCGGCATTTACGTCCGTACAATGCCTCGAATGGTGCCGCCTTGATAATAGTGTGATAACCATTAATGTAGGAGAACTCCACTAGAGGTAAGTGAGACTATTATTTGTGCCTTCATGAAGGATATAATGCCCATAACATCACCACTCCTTTCGTCTTGGGCGGAGAGGGTTTCTCCATTAGGAAGAGGAAGGCGAACGATTTTCTCGCGACATATAATCTCAGCTTGGTTCTTAGATAATCAGTCCATTTCGACAATCACGTCGAAACTACCGAGTGTGACCGGTATGAGATCAAAGTCAAATTTATGACTAGTCAGTTCAAGTTTACAACCCTTAAGATCATGGGTTGCTTATATTATTTGTCCGTTGGTTATTTCTATGGTGTATCTGTTTTCTAACAGAGTTGGGATTTTTCTTAGTAGGTTGCTAAGTTTATTAGTCATGGAATTCCTATCAGCATCAGTGTCAAATAGTACAGAAGCAAAATAGTTGTTTAGAAGGAACTTACCGGTAACCACGTTGTGGTCATAACGAGCTTTTCCGGATCCTAGCACAAAGGCTCGCCCCTTTGCACCACTCCCTGCATTATTGCCCTGGTTGTTATTATTGTTTTGGTGGTTGTTGTTGTTGTCGATGTCACCCTTCTTTAATTGTGGACAATCCTTCCGGAAGTGTCCCTCTTTTCCACATTCAAAACAACCTTTGGTAAAACCCGGTTGTTGGAAGGGCTGCTTGGCTTGTAATTCCCCTCTGCAGTCTTTGGCAGCATGGCCCACCTTGCCACACCGCTGGCAACGGTTTTTGTCACAAGAACCGAGGTGGTGGTAATTACATTTGTTACACCTGGGGTGTCTCCCAATATAACCACTTTGATGCTGACCCGAAGAGGTCGACTGGTTGAAGTTCTTCGTAGGTTCAAACCTACGCTGTTGTTGTTGCTGTGATTGATTCGGCTGAAATCCCACGTTATTATTGCTACTGTCAAACTTCCTCTTGTTGTTGTCAGTAGACTTGGATGCTGACTTCCTGGGAGGTAGTGTCCCTTGGGTAACAGCTTGGTCCGTCAGTTTGTGAGCAAGACGGATGGTTTGCTGAATGGTAGCAGGGTTAGATGAAGTAACCATGCTCTGGATTTGTGGTACTAATCCACTGATGAACATTTCTATCCGCTTGTAGGCTGGTGTAACCATGTGAGGACACATCCCCGCTAGTTCATGCGAGCGAGTAGTGTAGAGTTCTATTTCAGAACCCTCCATTTTCAGATTCCATAATTCTCCCTCGAGTTTCTGAATTTCATCCCTGGGACAGTACTCTTCCTTCATCAGGATCTTGAAGTCTTCCCATGGTGATGCATTGGCCATGTCCAGACCTAGCATCTGGACCTGTGCATTCCACCATGTGAGGGCAGGACCCTCTAGAGTTCCCGATGCAAATTTGACTCGGTCGGGTACAGGGTAGTTACACATGGAGAACACAGATTCAATCTTTTCAAACCATCGGAGTAATCCGACAGCTCCCTCAGCTCCACTGAATGTGTGGGGCTTGCAGTCCATAAATGTCTTGAAGGTACAGACATGCTGATTGTTCTGTGGATTGTTCGCTTGCCCTGGATTAGAAAGAGTAGGTTGGGTTTAGGAAAGAGTGGAATAAATGTGTACAGTTGGTTGTCTAGAATTAACGGTTAACAGGTTTACCTGCAACGTGTGCTGCTAAGGCTTCAGCAACACTGTCATTAATCAACGCGGCCAGTTCGGCTGGTGTCAGGTTGATATTTCCACGACCACCGTTGCGACCGCCACGTCCACGTCCGGCCATGATTCTTCATTTTCACAAACACAAGAAATGAATAAATATATCGCATATTAACATCAGTCAAGTGTAAGCAAATAAAAGGAGATGTATAAAGACATGCAGGTTTATGATTTTTGTACAAGGCTAACTTAAATCATAAGGCTGTAGAATAAATAACTCAACGCAGACAGATCACTAAGATTTTATTGGAATGGGAACATCCTTACCCACTTAGGCTTTTATTTAAAACATAAGGAAGCGACAAAATAAGATAAGATAGAATATAATGGAATATCAAGCTCCACTGCCGGCGGATGAGATGACTGACTCAGCATCATCCTCCTCTACTTCCTCGGGATCATCTCCAGGTTCAAAGTCGGGTACTTCAGCTAGCTCTAAAGCAGCTGCAAGTTGTATCTCTAACTCTCCAATTCTTTCTTGAGATTCTACTTCAGCCTCCTCGAGTGCATTCACTCTAGCCTGCAACGCCCTTACCTCGTCCACTAATGCATTTTGCAAGCGGTCAGTACTTGCCAGTTCTGTTACTAGCAGATCTATCATGTGATCCGTTTGTTTCTCTCCTCTTAACAGACCTGTGATCGCTCCTGCTGCGTCTCTCATATTCCGGATCTCTCGATCCATAGTTGCTACAAATGCTGCAAAGGCTTGCTCCAAGTGACAAGGTAGTAATGGTAAACGTGGTCCTGATGATGATGAAGCTCCAAAGTACGGTGATGGAACTCGTTCCTGTCTAACCCATTTGCTCAGTAAACCGGGGTACCAATCCCAGTCACTCCCATTTCGGATATGCATGGGCTCTCCATACACAATAGAGTTATCATTTGGTTCAAGCCTACGCCTCTTGGGCTCCGGTGATGCAATGGCAGGAATGTCATGTTCCTGATTGGTAGGTGGTGAAGATGGTGGTGTAGACATAATTTCTGAAACATAAGGAGTAAGTGTCTATGCCAAGTAACTAATGTGTGTGGCTATAGTCTAGAATGCAGTCCTAGTTCTCTATAACCAATGGCTCTGATACCAATCTATCACACCCCCAAATTTCAACTAACGGAGTTTTACCGTTTTGGAAGGTGACAAACCAGGATCTCAGACATCAGTTACTTCAAACGACACTATATGGTACTTGAAATGTAATAACATAAAAGATCAAGGTTCAGAGTGTATATGCGGAAGCGTTAAACAAAAGTAAATGCGCAAAACAACGCGCCCAAGTTCAATTACAAACAAAACATAAATATTATTCGATAGATAATTATTTCAATTGAAGTCCAAGACACATGCATGACTTAACGTGATCCTGAGTGCCAACCTGAGAAAACATGTAAGAAAACGAGTCAACACTAGGTTGGTGAGTTCACAGGTTTCAATCATTTAAAATAAAGTGTTTACGGATTATGTACATTCAATATGCATATCAATAGGTTGCATGCCTATATTCATGTGTTGCTAAAGCGCTCGCAACCGAAACTGACAGTGAGTATGTTTGTTTGCCTCCAGTCAGGTCTATCAACTCTGACTAATGTGTTAAGGTCAATATAACACCCGTTCGACCTCCAATCGAGTTAGCGCGACTAACACGGGTGGGGTTTGTCAAACCCAGTAGTACTACCAAAATTACCTCGTTCATACCATATTAACGGTCCGATGTGTGTGAGGAATTTTCATGATAGTGTGTTACGCTTAGCCTCCACAGTAATATCATATGAATTACAATAAACCAAAAAGGTTCCAAATAAAAACAGTAAAAGGGGCCGTGAAACTCACCTGCATTGCGTAGTAGGTAGTATCACACAAGTATAAGATTTGAAACCTCAAGTGTTAGCCTGCACGGCTTACGTATGCCCTAGAATCATAACCACATAAGTTAGGGACACATTGGGATTTGTGACGACGACACGAAAGTTAGAACATCTTAACGCTTTCTAAGGATTTAAGAGTAGACGAACGTGTCTACAGAATTTTATAAATTTCATAATATAATCATTAAGGGAAAAGCGTTACGTGTCGTACGTTAATAACGAATAATAAATGAATGAATACATTCTTACGTTAAAGTCGTTTACAAAAGTAAGGAAAAATAATATAATTTAATATATTATTTTTAGGCTCGACAGATTAACTAAATAATCATTTATGGTGATAAAATAATAAATATATTATTTTTAATCGAGTATATAACGTGAGTAAATAATATAACAAATATATTATTAATTGGTTTGAAACATCACACGAGGCATAAAACGATACAAAATAATATAAACATATATATATTATTTAATAAGATTAGTCACGGGTTGAAAATAATATAAACATATTATTTTATACGAAGTTCCGGTTTGAAAATAATATAAATATATTATTTTTTATTTGATAATAACATAAATTTATTATTTATAAAAGTGGGAAAACTACTAAAATAGGTTATAAACCAAACCCGACCCTACGGGTGGTTTTTCGGGTTAAAACTCTTTAATATAGTAATATAAGGTTTGATTTTTAATAATTAAATGTAATCAAAAATGCCCCAAAAATAAAATGTGGGAGCCCGGTCTCGAACCCGGGTCTCTCCCACACACGCCCACAGCCTTAACCAGTCCCACCCACTAGGGTTATCGCAACAGATCCCGGATTAAGTGGCTTTTGATTAAAAACTCCCGAGAGTCCCTCCCCCATCCCCAATCGCGACCGGTTCCAGTCCAAAACTCATGGATTTCGTAGCGATTTAACAAGGTAGCATTTGGGTTTAGCTAATCGGGATGTGGCGAACTTGAGGGTGAAGTTAATTGTAAAAACAACAAGCTTCAGTTCGTAAATTTTGGTTTGAAAACACCGAAACCCTAGCTTTAAGAACAAGAATCAAATCGATCGAATTGGATATTAAAACATGATTAAATCATGGGGCTTTTATTGTATAGATCATTCCGAAACTATGGGTGTAAGTTAATTTGATTGATATTGGGTTTAGGGTCAAAACCCCCAAATCGATTTTTCGAAGAACCCTAGATTCCGGATCAAGATCAATTCGGTGTTATGAGATTAAATAAACATGGGGTTTTTATTATACTGAGAATTTCGAAGCTAATGGTATGGTTAAATTGAATTAAAAACGTGTCTAGGATCAAAAGCCCCAAATCGTTTTTCATATGAACCCTAGGTTTTGGGTTTCGATTAATTCGATATTATGAGCCCCGATAATCATAGGGCTTTCATTCAAAGGGTAAAAACGAAGGTGAGGATGTGATAATTTACCAGAAACAGTTGTGAATTGACCGATATCGACTAGAATGTGTTCCGACTTGTGCGACTTTGATCTCCGACGGCTTGGACAGCTTCTCCGATCAAAGTAAGTAGTGTAGCAGGTTACACAAAGTGCGAATAAGATATGTGAGAGTTCAATTTGTAACAACAATACAAGGATCCGTCGAATTCGATGTGTACGAGGAGGTGGTCGATGGTTACGGGTTTAATATCCATAATTGAGATTAATTCGAACTTAAAACGATGATCAATGACTCAATTATGGTCGTTACTACTATTAATTTCCATTTCAGTTACGAATTCGAACGATTTTCAGTTGAGGGATGTGAATTTGGACCAAAAACTCTCGGTTTGACTTTACAAAGTCAACACGATCCACATCACTCAATTTTGACTTCGAAAGTCAACACAATTAGGGTTTGGGTTAATTACACTACCAGTCCTTGTAGTTCTAGTTTAAACGTTGACAGAATTGACCCCTGGGGTTAGATTTAACCGGTTTCAGTTAACGGGGTTAAGTTTCAGTTAGGATTTTTAACGAGGATTGTTAACGGCGTTAACATGAAAAGTACTGATTGTCACATCTTAACCACATAAGTAAGTAAATGAATTACATTTACTAAATTTCGAAAAAACATGTTAAATTTAACAAGAATCTATGCTCAAATCGGTTATCACCATGAAAACAAATAAGCAAAAAATGTAATATTAAAGTGGTATGCAACCTGATCTTATAGAAAATAAATTTTCATAGAAGACATTCATTTTGAGTATAAAAACATCAACAAAATGAAGTATTTTGATTTTTAAACTAAAAGTATTATGTATGTTGATACTTTCCATATTTAGTCCTCACAATGATACCTGCTTAAATTTGTATCTGATCTTAAAGAGTTGTTGCTGCTACTTGTCTCCTGTTGATGAACGCTGTGATTCAACGCTCTCGGATAATCAGAATCACCACCGAAAGCTTACCTAACTGAACTCAATGCCACCATCATCCCATCTGTCGTCGCCACCACACCACCACTAAACTGTTGTCCGTGGAAGTGCGTCGTCGTTTGTGCACCAAAACCCATTAAATTCCTAAATTCATAACCACTATGGTTATTATTATTGTTATTGTTACTGGTGGACGAAAAATTCCACGTGGCATCACCGGAAATGAGGTGACTACCACTAGGGTTTCCCATCGTGAAAAACGCCGGCCTCGCCAGAAACTGATTGTTACCGTCCGGGATACCCGACATATTTAAGCACGACGTCGGTTGATTTGTGACGAAGCCGTTTCTCATGTAAGACATTGGTCCGGCAGATATGGTAGAATCGGATCCTCGGAGTGATATGTTGAGAGAAATGAAGTTGGCTGGAATTGTTCCAGTTCCGGTGGCTGTGATGACCGAATGTTCCGCCTGCTGGAGCAGCCACTCGATGGTCTCGCCGTCAGACCTGTGTCCCAGCTCACGAGTGAGCTGGAACACTCTGGCTGCACACAAGGCAGGCATGCGGATCCGACGGACACGACCGTCGACTTTCGTGTGTCTGTCCTTTGTTGATCCTTTTTTTAGTTGTGGCTTTGGTTTGGCCGGTTGCTGCAACCCCACCTCTGTATCCTCACCATCAAAACCGACACCGGATTGTTCTTCAAGCAGCTGTAACAGGTAGTTTGGCCGGCTGAAGTAATCTTGATCATCGCCTTCAATTATGGTTTGTAGATGTGTGATAATTTTTCTCTCTAGAGATTATATGGATCTTTTCTTTGGTTTCCTGAAGAATGATAAGATGGGTGGGTTTTTTTAATGATTTTGTCACCCTATAATAGAAATGGAAGGTTAAAGACTTCAAAAAACAAATATATTAAGAGTTTTTTTTAAATAAATAAATATATAATATATATATATATATATATTATCATTATATATTATATTATATACTCTATTTAAAGGCCATAACCTTGAATAGTAATAGAATGTTTTATTTAGGGGGTGTTTGAGATTACTTTTTAAAACAACTTATTGACTTATCATCTTTTGAAATAAGGTAATAAGTTATAAGTTTGTTTGGACAATTCAAAATAAGATGAAAAATGTGAGATGGAGAAGTTAAAATCCAAAAGTAAGAAATTCTTACTTTTGGAAATGACTTTTGTAAAAGTCAAAAGTAGCTTAAAAAGTAATCCCAAACGCCCCCTTAATCTATATCTATACTCTTTATAAAGAGGGCTTTTTAAGACGCCGACTTTTCAACTTTTTAAGACGCGACGACGCCCAGACGCATCAGTAACGCCGGAGACGATTCATCATCCAAGCCATAAAACCCCCGAATTCCTTCGCCGGAGACGTTTAGTGTTTGTAACCGACCACGGCAATAAAACCCACATTGATGATTGAACTGTTTCCTCAGCAAAACAAAATGCAAATGGCACGTCAAATTCATTTTTTAGGGTTTCAGTTTCTGTCCTCAACAAAACAAAACGCAAAATGGTACGTCAATTTCATTTTTTAGGGTTTCAGTTTCTGATTTCATTGACAATTATATCCACTTTTATGTACAGAGGAGCTCGAAACCGAGTTTATGGAGTTGCTGAAAGCTTATGAATATTGTGCTAATATCTCAATTTCATTTTTTAGGGTTTCAGTTTCCGATTTCAATGACAATTATATCGACTTTTATGTGCAGAGGAACTCGAAACTGAGTTTATGGAGTTGCTGAAAGCTTATGAAGATTGTGCTAATATTTCCACTGCAATTGATTCAGCTGTGAACATGTATCGGTCCGGTGAACAGGTGTTTGCTTTGTTATCCATTTGCAATTTGATAGTTTTTGGTTTGATTTTGTCAATTGTGGTGTAAATCTTTCTGATTGGTTTATTTTGCAGGCTACTGATTTTAAGAGTCTTCTGGGCTTTCTTCTCAGGTATTAATTTGCTTTTTTGCAACGTTAATTTCTTGATTTTCACTTGCTTTTGACTTTTGTAGCTGCACAATAAAGTGTTTGATAATTTATAACATATTGTTGATTTCTGGTTCTGTAGAAATAGGCCTTCTAGGGTATGTGTAATGTGTTCTTGAGCGAGTATTTTCAATGTTTTGCACTTTTAAACATTCTTTATACTCTTGAATGTGTTTCTTTATTGCATAATCTCACGTTTATAACTAGCCTTCTGATATAAATGGTTTTAAATCTAATTTACAAAATTCAAGTTGGAGCTGTTACACGCATTGGATGGATTTTTTTGCACTTCTGCACCAACAGTGATGTTTCTTAACTCTTGCTATGCCCACTGCCAAACTGAAATACAAGAAACATGTTTTATGAGTGATTCACCATTGTTGAGTTACAAGGTAAAGTTACTTCTTCTTTATTTTGCTTTTTGTCTGCAAACTGTGGAGTCCTTTCCGCTGGTTGGTAAAATTTTGGATATTGGCTTAATGGATTCCATTTATAGATATTTGGGTTGTGTTTGTTAAATAGTCAGACGAACGGGTAAAGTTTAAATAAAATAAAAAGCTTAAAATGAAGGGTTAAATGGGTCGATTGTAGTTAGAACGTGTAATTAAATGCCAACAAGGTTTTAGACTGTTTTATTTAGACGTCCACACAATGTAAAAGTTGGCCGAATTATTAATCCACAAAACTATAGAAAATAAACCATATAAATATCATACGACAACCTGCTTTGGTGGACGATTTGATCTGTTTCAACATTTTAAGACCACATCAACCTTTCTTTTAATTAACATTAGTTTACCACTAATTTGGGATCAAATGTCAAGTAACATGATTGTTTTGTTACTGTTAATTGTAGGCCATCCTTGAACTATTAGTTTACCATTAATTGCAGGCTTCAACCTTTTGCTTATCTTGCAGGCCATCCTTGTCAAAACTTTAGTTCACCACAAAACTATAACAGTTCAAGCAATAGTCTTGCAGGTACTGTGTAATTGTTATATATTAAAGTTCATATCCACCTTAAGTTTGACGATATATATTTTGTCAAACGTATCATTTTCTAAATTTGAAATTGTTATTCATTTGTTGAATTTTGCATCAACCATTTTTGTACAGCATTGATTGCTATAATGCTAAACATATTGCTCATGCCTTTTTCCAAGAACTAGAATAACTTATATTATTTTTTAAGTCCAAAGTCGGCATGTTTGACTTGTAGAAGTCTCCATTGCAGGTTTGTTGGAGTCTTTGATGTTTAGCAGAGTCCAGAAAATTCAAACTTGTTTTCAGGTAATTTTGAATCTAATTAGTGCATACTAAGTATGCATTTTCCCCTATTAATCTTAGTTATTTCATGATATGTTTAATTGGTTCGATGGTATTGCTGATGCTCTAAAGCAGTATTTGTGGTTGTTCGAAAATATTGGTACACAGGTACAAGCTTATTTTTATCATGGATACCGGGAAGATATTGGTTCAAATAAAATGTTTTTATAACTAGATGATGCTTCTTTAACATTTTATGGGTTGTAGGATCGGTAAATACAAAATGGTTCTATTTTAGTTGAGATTGACGGAAACAATCACAACTAAGCAATGTAAACAAGTAAACACAATAAATACTGATAAATGCAATTTGTATTAAGCTTTAATGGTTACAAGATTACAGAGAACACTCTAAAAAAGCACACTTGTACAATGAAACGATACACTACTTATATAGTTACATAAAATCAAGACAGACCCTTGATTCTTAGGATCAGATCGAACATAAGCCGTTGATCTTGTATACTAGAAGCTATACTACACGTTAAGACAACAAATACTACAAAGGATAACTTTACTCAAACGTCTTCTTAGGCATCATTGCTTGGATACTTGGAAGGATAGCGTTGTTGTCTTTTATTGTCTGCACCAGTAACATTCTTTCTGCATGAAATGTGTCAGAGTTGCAGCAGAAAGTTATCAGTGGTAAAGTTGCTTTTGCTTTGCCAATCAGCAGCAACGATTGATCTTCGACAGATATGGCTATCAGCAGCAAAGTTGGTGATTTGCATCAAGACTCACTATTCAAAGCTGCTGATGATTTGCCTATCAGCAGCATCAAGTGTTTGATGCTGCTGAGAAGCCTATCCGCATCAACTCTGGTCTTCAGCAGATAAGGCTGTCCGCAGCAGAGTTGTTCATCAACAGGAAAAGAACTATCCGCAGCAAACAAGCTTATCCGCAGCAGTTGTACTTAGAGAATTCTGTAGCCATCAGTCTTTATATCTACAAACTCCATCTAGACTGATGCTACCAAAACTCTCTTACTTCTTTTGTTGCTGAAGCTTTTGCATGTTGGCAACTATCCTTGCAATCTCATAGCCTCTAGGGTCCTTGCTGGGATTGTCAAGAGAAAGCTCAGACATAGTCTTGATGTTTTTGCTTGGCATACTGAATATAGCCTTCCTTGAACATCTCATCTTCTGTATTCTGACATCTATCAAAGTGTACTCATCCTGAGCAGCATTATAGGACCGACTGATGAACGGAGAGTGGGATTAGAGAGGTTTAGCGTCAAAGATTACATCTTTGCTAGGATTGAAGTGATGTTTGATCACTAGCAACAAATGCTCCCACCTTCATTCTCAGGCTCATGAGCTTCACCCAGCTCTATCATTTTTCTAAGATCAGAATCTGGGAGCTGCATTACCTCAACAGATTTGTAGATTGATCTTTTTACCTCTGTCCTTCCCCTGAAAACCTCAAACCATTGATCTTGATTGTTGTAGAACTAGATAACAATCTCTCTTGAATATTTTGGTGTGGTAGTAAGTTTAGTTTTCTTCTTGTGAGGCTGTTGATGATGAGGAGCTGGGTGTGAGGATTTAGACTCTTTGGGAGGAGAGGAGGGAGGTCTAAGAGGGAGAGTGGAAGATTGTTGGATAGAGGAAGGAGTGGATGAGGGAGTAGGCTTGGGTTTCTTTTGTTTTCTTTTATCTGTTCGAGTGTTTACCCTTTTCTTTGAGCTTGTCTTCCCCAATCTTTCTTCCTCTTCCTTCTTGACTTTGACATATAAGGTTTGCAGGTTAATGAAACTCATGAGACCTAGCCTCTTTCTACTTTCTCCTCTAGCCTTTAGGAAGTCAATCATGACATTCCTTTCTTCATGGGTCATAATGTTAAAAGAATGGTCTTCTTGGTTTTCTGTTTGGCTTTTTCTTCTTCTTCAGCCCTTTTCTTATTTGCCAGTTGACCTTGCTGACCCATGAAAGCTCTGTAAATTTCTTTATTTGATAATTTCTCAAGGTAGTCTGCATCCTCACCTTGATAAATCTGGGCTTCTATCCACTCCTCTCTCATTTCTTTGGCTAGTTCAGAGTCAGTTATCCTGAACTTAACCTCTTCTCTTCTTTTCTTTTCTCTTTCTTCCTCTTCTTTATTGAGTTGTTCCTGCATCTGAAGAGCTAGAGCTTCATCTTCTTGTAAGTGTGTAGTTGCAGGAACTTTGACTTTCAGAGCATCCAGTTGCCTAGCATGCAACTGGATCTGTTGTTCCCTGAGGAGAATGACAACTTTTCTTTCTTGAATCTTTCTAAACTATGCCATCTCATCTTCTTCTTTTTTCCTTCTTCTCTTCTCTTTTTCTCTTTTCTCTTTCGTTAATTTTTCTTCTTCTTCTTCTATCATGATGCCCTTCCCCTTGTCTTTGTTGGATGCCTCTGCTTCAGCTTCATGGATCACAACAGCAGATGTAAGAGATGTTGTTGGGATCTCAGCTTCAGCTTCATTGGCAAATTGAGGAATAAACACAGAGGAAGAGACTGCTTCTCTCTCTTCCTTTTCCCATTCACTCCCATGTATAGCTTTGAAGGCTTCTTTGACATTCTGAGCAGCCACTTTTCTTGACTTTACTGCTGCACTCAGTCTGACAGTTGGTGAGGATGGAAAGGATAGATCTGAGTCAGAGTCATCCATTGAAAGTCATCCATCCTTTTCAAGATAAGTTTTGATAATTTTGATCATTGCTTGACTTTCTAAGGAGTTGATGTTGCAGATGTGTGTTCTGAGCTCAAAGACCTTATGTAGGAACTCAGGATTGAGAAGCAGGATCTCTTTAATGTTGTTGATTTTGAAAGATGATCCATCACATAAGAAGAACTGAAAGCCAGAGGACCCAGTGCTTGACCATCCTTGCACTTTCAAGCCCCTGACCATTTCATTGTAGAAAAATCTTCTCTAACATATAACTTGTTTATCTGTTAAAGCACTACTCCTTATCAAGTCAAATCTTGGAGCCAGTCTTTGTTCTGATGTTGTTGAAGACTCTTCATGGTGTTTAGGATAGGCCACCCTGTTTGCTTCTTCTAGAAACCATTCAAACCAGGGCAGATTATCCTCCATCAAGACATAGAACCTGTTGATTGCAAGTTCTGCTGAGAGATCTATGAAAGTGTTGATGCAGCTTGATAGGTACAGTTCAAGAACCTGAAGTGGATTCAGTGTATTTCAATTCAGCTCTTCTATTCCACAAAACTCCCGTCCAATCCAGAATCTCTCAGATAGACCATCATACCCCCAAGCTAAAATAGAGTCAAACTCTAGCTTATGTGCAGTCGGTGTGAATTGAAGGGCAATGGTCTGTCTTGATATGTTTGCAGCAGCAGGAAGTATGTTGAATGACAAAGGTGTGTCTTCATCTTGACTTTCATTCTTTAACACCTCATCAACAGCTCGAAAAATTAACTTCCAATCCTTAGTGATATCTTCCTCTTCATTTACCGAGTCTGGCAAGTCATGAATTTGAACAAAAGCAGGTTTGAAGAGAGAACTTTGAAAATCAGCCTGCTCTTGTATCCATTCATCGAGGTTATCAGCATCATCTTCCGTAGTAACTATCTCCCCCTTTTTGGTTGCATCAATGCATAGAGTTTAATCTGTTTGAGTGCCCACTGATACAAAGGAGGGAGTAGTCACTAGAGGGCATTGATGGGCTTCATGCATAGAGACTTTGTGCCGTAGTTTGGACACTTCAGTCTCTAGCATTGCCACCCTAGTCGTCAATTCCGAGTTTTGAAGTTTCAGTCTGTCCTCATCCACAATTGTGGAATCCTTGGAACTAGATAGGGCTTTAGGCTTAGCCTCTGCATCCCTATCACCCTGGTTTTCTTGGCACCTGTGATTCCTTTCAGTGAAGAGTGTTTCAAGAGAAACATCATCACTGTGAGTTTTCGTGGTTAGGGTCTTAGTGATGTTATCACTGTCCTCCTGGTCAAATGATGTACCAGAAGTAGTGATAGCCCTTTCCACATTCACTCTATCATCACTCCCAGAGTGAACCTTCTTAGATGATTAAATTGGGTTGGGTACATTAGCAGCCAAGTCAATCAATACCTCCGAGGTATTGGTAGTTGGAGAAGGTATATCATCTTGACTAGTTGCCTCTGCACTTAAGTTTAAAGAAGAAAAACAATGAAGGCTCAGCAGGTTGCTCTATGGATCCGGGATGTGATCCTGATCCTAATAGAGAAACTTCCAAGGAAGTCTCTCTAATGGTTTGGCTATCACTTTTGATATTCTCATCAGAATGTTGGGATTCTGAATAAGGGCTTTTAGGTTGGGATTGGGCCTGTGAGACAAGAATAGGAGTCTTCTTGCTCTTTTTTCTGGTATATTTTGCCTCAACTGGGGCCTGTGTTCCAGTTGAGCAGTGATAACATCCAAAACAGGTGTAAGTAGTTGATGTGCCTGTGCATCCTTAATAGAATGCACAGGGGTTCGAACAGTGGAAGCAGTTTGTTGTTCAGGTTTTGAAGTGGAGGGTGTGGGATCATTATCAACTGGGATTGCTGAACTGTCACCCTAGGTACTTTGTATGTTCATCATTGTAGATAACAATGGAACATTGACCCTTGAGAACTTTTTGAAAACAGTTCTCATGCTTTGAAAAATATTATTTTTATCTCCCAGCATAAGATAGATTCTTGCAGGTTTTGAAAGATCTTTTAGTTCATTGTTGAAAACTTCCTGCAAGAATCTTGGGTATATATAGAATGCCTGCTTTGCACCTTCTTGAAGGTTATATCTCAAACCTTCAAAGATGAGATATGCAAAGTGAAAACCTTGGCTAATGACCATACCGTGAACAGCAGAGGCGAGATCAGAGCTCACTTGATGCCATCCACTTCTCTTCTAGGTTATGCATTGTAGAAGAGTGTGGCATAGAAACTCCCATGGAGGGCCCATCAACGCCTTTTCGATGTATATTAATTATGATTTCCAGTGTACCCTATGGATACAAAGGTCCTCATATAGTTGCTTCAGAATGTCTCGTCTATTTTCTTTTACTTCTTCTGACCCAACAAACATCTTCTCGAGAGCCTCCCATAGCTCCTTGGCAGTCTTGTATCCTCTGAAGTTGTGAAATACTTCATTTGGCAAGCACATCTGAATGGCTCTCAAGGCTTTGAAGTCTACCTCCATCTTCTTGATGTGTTCATTTGAATACTTTGAGGATTCTTTGGGGACTGATGGACCTCCGGAATCAGCAGAGGCCATCTGTCACACCCCAACAAGGCGGAAGTATGGGATGTAACCGGTATATCGCATTGAACACAAGTACAAGAGAAACTAAAAGGAAAATTGTGCATTACATTGAACCATACTACATGCTTCTAACAAAAGTACAAAAACAAAAATCCTGAATCAGTATAAAGTGTCTAAATGCCTGACTATAACCGAAGTACATAATCAAAACTAAAAACAATAGTTCTAATCCAAAAGCGAGCCCTCATAAAAATCTCTTCTTCAATTCTGTTTACCTGAAAGCATGTTTCGAAAACGGGTCAACTATATAAATAGTTGGTGAGTTCGCAGGTTTTACGACTCTATAAAAAGTTTCGGATAAAAATCCAAAGTGATCAAAAATCCATTGATCGAGTACACATGTATTAGACAACATATTACCATGAGCCGCAATCAAAGCCTCGACAAAAAAAAATAAAGTACCCCATACGGAAGTCTAATGCAAACAACCGCTTAAAAAAAAATTGGCTAACTTTGCGCCCAAGTGACCCTACAAGTCCGGTTGGCGCGACCAAACCATGAGCGGGGGTGTCAACCCAAGTAGTACTACTCAAAATTCCCAACGGCTACGCTCAGCTAATTGATTGCCTAAAAATTTGAGGACTTTAAGGCATTATAAAAAAATAACTCATGTAATCAATGTATCATGTAACATGTGACTAAAAAAAATGAAACAGCTTTCCCCCAAAAACAGTAAAACAGTAAGTAAAAAGGGGGCCGCGAAAACTCACCTGGACAATGCGGGCGAGTGATGCGACACAGTCGACAAAAACCGATAAAATCCGAGTCCTAACAGGGTCCTACTAGTCAAGTGGACACAAACGATGCATTCAGGACTCCTAAAGGTTGTGACCAAGTTAACAAAACAAAAAGTGGCTTTGTAATCGGTTGCATACCCAAACCCGTGCATACGCGTACGGACTGTTAAAAATTGTAAAACCGACTTTTATATAAATTCGTGACCTTAAAACCTAAAGTTTTAGATTTTAGTAAAGAACATCAGTAGTTATAAAGTCATATACAATAAAATCTCAAGTCACGGTTTTGTTTGATCAAAAACGCGATTACGCGCGTAAAGTCTGGTTTACAGTTTGAAAATCAGATTCGTCCGAAATTAGGGTTTTAGTGTGATATTAGCACCCAATTTAAAAGTCAAATTTTATGTTTTAAATGGGGTTATACTTCTGCACAAAATCCCTTAGAATTTTTATAAAATTAATTTTATATAAAAATTTTCCAAAATTAATAACTTTTTATAAAATTTAAATGGACCCTAATTCCAAAACCATACTTAGACATAAATTTTATGCTTAAAATTTATACAAATTGATCATGTATATAAATAAAAATGTTTGACAAATTTTCATATTTTTTTAATATCCATATTATTTAATATGAATTTAATATTGTTAAAATTTTACAAATTCGGGAAAAATAGCTAAACACATTAAAACTTTACCAAATTTTTATCATATTAGTTTTAAATCAATATAAGATCCCATACCAAGTTTCAAATCCTGATTTTATCCAGAAGTATACAAACCCTAAAGCATCCATTTAAACTTTATAAATACTAAACGTATACTTAAATAACTCCAATTTTCATAAAATTTGGACAGGAGTCTTAGTTCATCATATAACTATTACTGTCTAATTTCCAGAATTTTTCAATACTCATAAGTATTTTTCCCAATTTCCATGTATTAAACTTGTGTGAATTTTAATAAATAATCTATAAAGAGTTAGATAACCAAATTTTCCAGATACTAATTTTAAAACATATTCTACTAAACCACTTTTGGGTGCTAGATCAACAATTTTTAAAAATTCATCAAAACAATTGTCGTATAAAAATAAATATATTAGTTTCATTATTTGTTTCACGTGAAACAGGGTTGGGTGTATAACCTAATAACCACTAAAAATACCAAATATCTCAATACTAAATATTTTCAGGTTCAATTCTCAAACAATAACTTATAAAACTATTCTAACATAAAATCAAAGCTTAACGGGTAAAGTTTATACCTTCCGTATAAATGGTTCGCGTATGCGGAACCTCCCGTATCACATGCAATACGAACCAAAAACACCATTAGGATCGTTTTTATCTCCCAAGCATTCCGACATGCTCAAAATTGACATGCAATGCCGTTTCGATGGCCATGCAACCCGATCAATTTCCTGTTTTCGATCCTAGAAACTGTTACAATCTGTTCGTATTAAAAAATATACTTTCCAACATCTGATCGGAATTTCCTACGGTGAAAACATTCGTACTTATTCCAAGAAACTACTGTCCAAAAATCGTAACGATCCAACGGTCGGATCTCCGGGGATCGACGATTCTTTGAGATCCAGTTATTCAAATCCGAAAATCCGATCAGTCACATTCGAGGGTATGAAAAGCATAACTATAGAGCTCTGATCAAAAATTCCTCCGGTAGGGTTTTGCGTCTATGTGTTTACAAGATCATATCCAAAATTCATGCATTTCTAACGGTCGGATTTCCGGGGATCGTCCGATCTTTAAAACTGCGCATGCATAAAACTTTCTGGACAGACTTTAAAAACTCTTTTTCACGAATTTAAGCAAGGATTTAGAGAAATCTGAGCTTACCATTGCGTTCGTAGCATCGAGAAATGGTTCCGGGTGAAAAACCGCATCTCCGACCACCTTTGGCCACCGCCGGACCACCGCGAACCGCCGTCGGCCGCCACCGGACCACCGCCGGACCGCCATCGGACCACCACCACCACCACCTGAATTCTCTCCAGCCCTCTCCTCTCTCTCTCTAACTTCTCTCAATAAATTGACCAAATAAGAGAAAAAGAGGGTAGTGGGGTATATATATACCTCGCGGTCTCCGATCGCGTGCCGGTTTCTCGCTTAAACGAACCCGATAAAAAAAATAGAGGCGTTATTTTATCCAAAAATAACTTATTATAATTTATTATTTTCCCTCGAGTCCTTGCGTCTCGTAAATATATTCCTTTCGGATTTAAATTAAAATTTACGAAACCGTTTGAATCGGATGTTAACGCGTATTAACTAGAACTTGCTCAAATTTTTGACATTATAACACCCAAATAAATCTTGCTATTATTTTTCGTTCACTAACGAGTTCCTTTCGTTTGAAAGTATATTTCATATAATAATACTACTATTATTATACGAACTCGTCGAACACAGGTGTTGACCGTAAAAGTCATGGTTGTCACATTCTCCCCTAGTTAATAGAATTTCGTCCCGAAATTCAACTGGTATAATAGTTGACAAGTTCTTTTTCGTAACTTGATTCATGTATGATCATCAAGGAAATCTAGTTTCCTAGATATAGCATGGAGATTTGACAAATCGAGATCTAAGAATAACCGAGAGTAGGTCACATCTAGGCAGGTTCAAAAGCAAATTGAATAATCATTAGAGAAAAATCCTTCGAATTCCAAAGAATCTATAGATCATTGTTTCACCGGATCAGTCAAAAAGTACACTACTGGTGTTATTCAGAAGGTTAAGAAATTCGTCATAGGATAGATATACACAAGTATACAAAATTGGTACAAATCCAGAATGATATTATGATATAAAATCCCGGTGATTCAGTATCCTTTTATGAGCAAGGAAAAGTATAATTCGGCTTGGTGCCATTAAAGAATACTATTATAAATAGTAACCATAAAATTATAGTATGAGAGGTGCTATTAAGATTCAAAGAGTCGGTAGAATCACCACGACTCATTAGAATAAAAAAAAATGTATCACAGCGATATAGGTTATGAAGGATGATCATATCATATACTTAGAATACAGATAGATAACACCTCGTTAAAATGAAACTTTTCGTCAATACGAATAGGTGGTATAATTACGGATTCGTCGGCTAAACACCTTTTGAGACTCGATATACGATAAGCATCGTATATACCATTAAGCTCCTGAGGTAGTTTCAGTTTGTACACAACAAGACCAATCAAATGATTATTACCAACCTCCACACAACAAAATGGTGATCAACCTTTGTGTCAAAACAGAGCTTCTAATGGCGCTCATTTAATGCTAGTGTGATAACTGTTAGAGTAAGAAAATTTGACCAAAGGTAAAAGAGTATCTAAATTACCACCAAATTGTATCACACAAGCCCTTAGCATATCCTCCAAAGTATGAATAGTTTGATCACTTAGACCGTCGGTTTGAGGATAGTAAGTGGTGCTCATATCTAAGCGCGTTCTCAAAGCTTTCTGTATTGTTTGCCAGAAATGGGACGTAAAGCGACTATCCCTATCGAAGATAAAGGAAACAGGCACTCCATGCCTTGCTACAATTTCACTACTATACAGCCGAGCTAGCTTTTCTATCTAGAAGTCCTCTCGGATAAGTAGGAAATGCACAGAGTTAGTCATTAATTAGTTAACAATGTCCCAAAATGAATCATAGCCGCCTAAATTTCTAGGCAGGCCTAGTAATGAAATCTATTGAAATTTGTTCCCACGTCCACTGTGAAATCCCGGGTTGTTGTATCTTGTGATTGTCAGTACGTTGTTGCGTCATAAGGCGACACAACATGGTTGTTATGTATACAACATAACCGTATAAGTAGATACAAGGGAATTTTGAAAATCACCATAACAAAAGGACGAGATTCACACTTCTTGTACTAGAATTGAAGAGTGATGATTAGTCATTAGAGAGTGAATTAATAACGAGTAATCTGAGCTTAAAGGTTTACAAAGCAAGTATATAATGAGTACCAATATGATTGTACCAAACTCGAGTCGTTAAACCGGAGATTAACAAACATAGAAGTTTATACTAGGATTCTGTCAAGATAAATTTGCTAAGAGTCAACTTTACTCAATCATATGAAGTGTTATAGCAAATGAGTCATCATCATAAAATAGATGTCAGCGATGACCCGGTGCTACGTAACCTAACCTCAAAGCATAAGGATTCGGTACTAACTCGCGTGTTAGTCTCGATATAATATAACCATGTTTGATGATTTTCAACTAAAGGTTCGTATACATATCGCCCAAGGTTAGCAATGAGTTATACTAAAAATCAAATCACCACAAGATCTAGATAGGGAAAGTGACTAAAGATCCAGAACGATCTAGTCAAGTAGATTAGTTAAAAGACTAGGTGCAAGTTCAATATTTGGACATTGAATTGACTAATACCAGAAATCGAATTTGGTTAACGGTCAGAAATGGAATTCTGAAATTTTAACAAGAAGTCCATATCAAAAAGATGATCTACTCTTCACATCGAGTCGGCCCAATTTGATAGGATAACATTAGACGTCTGCATCTTTCTTGATGTATATTGAAATGATTTGGAAGTAATCCGCTATTCAGCTAGATGAGGAAATAAATAGTCACATTTGTGGAAATAATCTCATAAAAATAGTGTCCCCCGAAAATGATTATGAGTTTGATAACCCACAAAATGGGTAGACTTTGATATAATATCATTGTCAATTTAGCCTGGGGTTTGATTCTCATAAAGTAGACGTCAAAAAAAATAGGAGAGGATCAAGTAAATCTTTAGGAATTTGCCAAATGTGAGGAGGTCATGCTCATAGGTCCCTTAAAGATAATGCAATCCCAAGCGGATGTTCATGAGAGTAGAGTAAACTATGATTCGTCCCTTGTTCCTCTTCGTGGTAGCGTACAATTTTAATTGGTTAAGAATCGTAAAATATATAAATAAATTCAAAATTTGCCTCCTATGATTTAAGGACACATCTTTCAAATGATAAGGTTTTCAAATTTCAACTTAGGTCCTATCTTTCCATTAAAGTCGGTGAAAATGGAACATAAGATTTCAGAGTTTGTCCTTAGATCTTGCGTTGAAGATGGTCGAAATGATTATCTGCCAACAACTGGTAGTACAGTATGCCTGCAACTCTCTTGGCTTTCGAATGGTGTTGCTATGACTTACCATTTAGTATTTCACTAATATCGGTTATAGCCTTAAAATCCTTTGCATAAGGGTTTAAGCCAAAAATTTGATGGAATGAGTGTTTGAATGTCATAGATTTGTATTCCTTCAGGGCACGTGTTAAGAAGTTGTTTCTAAACAGTAGCTGCTCTAAGGCTTTCTAATTACAGGAGATTGAGAATAAGGGATGCGTATACGCCTCTACCTAGTTGGAAATCAGAAAGTCAATCAACAAAATGACCTTTGAGGGAGAGTAAGTACAAAAAGGATACGAGACTATCCTATTCGAATCTATAAGGACAGTATACGTAGAGTAACAAATAGGGATAATCACCATAAATAAACCTTGAATGATTACTAATAAAATTTTTGGTACACAAAAAAAAATCATTCCAACATAAAGTTTTATTTTCTCAATCAAAATGGTTTTCAATAAGACATAGAAGCACCAGGAGAAATTAAGATTTGCAAAACATACGTAGCAATGTTCACAAAAAGGGCATTAGTTTCATACTAAGCCTCCCAAAATAAAAAGTTTTAGTAATTCCAACTAAAAGAATCATGGGCACAAGCCGCTCGGTGTCCATAGTAGAACTACAAATGATAGAAATAAACAATGAACGTCGTAAAGATGGCTCCTCCCAAGTAAACAAGTTTCTCAAGTTAGGTTTCCACAATATGAGTGTCGCGGTTAAGAGAATCGGGATTGAGTGTATCAAATTACCATAGTGAGTGCAGAGCACTTGCAATGGAAATTTCAAGTAGGTTTAAAACTGAATTATTAATAATATTTATCAGGAGTATAGCGAGAATGACAAACACCGAAATGAGGATTTATACGAACGATCGTATAGAAAGGTTATATTGTCTAAGAAAAAGAAGCTTATATTTCTTTAAGGAATTTCTCCATCATATTGCTACTCCATCGATATTAGAGTGCATTTGGATTATAAGATAAAATCCAGGATTATGTCGGGACCTCCGATTATAGTCGTACACTTACTGCAAGTGTCGAGCGTTGTAAAACCAATATTGAATTTACGTGGCCAGTATACTCTCAAGGGATCTGATTTATCAAGTAAAATAGATGAGAGAAAATCTCCGATGCTCAAGATTCAGTAAGGAGTTGATTAGATCAAATTCGAATTTCTCTTGTTCCTTCAGAACTGCGAGAACGTTACATGAAGATCAATTAGGGGAGTCAGAAATGTCGAGGTCTGATTCACGCTAGACCGAGAGTCATCACATGCGTTGATAAACATATAAAAAAAATTGAAATGAGAAAATCTTTAGCTGGATCTCAAATGTGAAGCAATACTTAACAAATAATTGCCAAATTCGGTCCAAATACCGAGGTTAAATCAACTGAGAACAGATCTCTTTAGTGTCTCGGTCTAAATTTTTATGCAAAAGAAATCTTGATAAGAGTTTTGGATCCATTAAGATTCAAAGATAAAAGAGACAATATAAATTCCCATGTCACATGAGGTATCCCATCGCATCATTTGATGTCTTTAGCTCAACCCTAAGGTGACGATAGTTTCGAACAATATTCGAATGATTGGGAATCAGGGTTAGAAATATAGATTAATCATGAACATTAACTCAGACAGTAAGGCTCACTAGAGTTCTCATGCACTGCAAATTATGATTACGTGTGCACCCGTAATGATAATTTACTTTGCATGGTCCCTACAGTGTTTCCTCTATCTCGAGCTCTCAGCTAAAAAAAATGAAACTGGAATGTTCATTGGATCACGTCATCGTGTTGCACTTTCGCGTAAAAGTGTGGATGTTCTATCTGATCACTTTTAATTATTTGTACCAATACTCATGGATCTGCAGACTAAGGCTGTTGTTGGATGGAGGTAACGATAGAGGGGCACAACCAGCGTCCTCTAATAAAGAAAAAAGTGTGCGGTGGAAGTCAGGCAGTAATAATAGGGCAGAGATCCCCAAATCAGAGTCGAGCAAGTCATGCTACAAATTTGTACATATACGTGGATCCAATGATCCAACAAAACAAACAAACAAAAAGTCAATGGGTCTCCTGACCCGTAGAGTTCTCTCCCGTTTAGTCCTGCTTCTCCACCTTGGGTTCCCCTTAGATCGAGCAATTCTGTCTGCCATATCTCATGGCGAAATTTCTAACCATCCAATCCAACAGATCACGAAAGGAAGTATATACCGCACAAAGTGAAAACAATAGATGTCAAATAATAAAGCCGACTCCACAACTGGAGTAGATGCAGGTGTGGTATAGGTACAGGTACATCTCGAGTTAACACCAAGACAGATAGAGGCGGATATAGATTACCGCAAACGTAACCAAAATCATCAAAAAGTACGCGTAGTGCTGTGATGACGACATGATTATGATGAAGCAATGTGTCGTAGATAAGCAAGAGGTAGTATGCAATGCACAATAAATTCCTACGGTTCAATGCAATAAACTTAGAGTTATAGTCTAGGTCTAGTCTCGAGTAACCCTAATTCTCTATAACCAGTGCTCTGATACCAAGTCTGTCACACCCCAACAAGGCGGAAGTATGGGATGTAACCGGTATATCGCATTGAACACAAGTACAAGAGAAACTAAAAGGAAAATTGTGCATTACATTGAACCATACTACATGCTTCTAACAAAAGTACAAAAACAAAAATCCTGAATCAGTATAAAGTGTCTAAATGCCTGACTATAACCGAAGTACATAATCAAAACTAAAAACAATAGTTCTAATCCAAAAGCGAGCCCTCATAAAAATCTCTTCTTCAATTCTGTTTACCTGAAAGCATGTTTCGAAAACGGGTCAACTATATAAATAGTTGGTGAGTTCGCAGGTTTTACGACTCTATAAAAAGTTTCGGATAAAAATCCAAAGTGATCAAAAATCCATTGATCGAGTACACATGTATTAGACAACATATTACCATGAGCCGCAATCAAAGCCTCGACAAAAAAAAATAAAGTACCCCATACGGAAGTCTAATGCAAACAACCGCTTAAAAAAAAATTGGCTAACTTTGCGCCCAAGTGACCCTACAAGTCCGGTTGGCGCGACCAAACCATGAGCGGGGGTGTCAACCCAAGTAGTACTACTCAAAATTCCCAACGGCTACGCTCAGCTAATTGATTGCCTAAAAATTTGAGGACTTTAAGGCATTATAAAAAAATAACTCATGTAATCAATGTATCATGTAACATGTGACTAAAAAAAATGAAACAGCTTTCCCCCAAAAACAGTAAAACAGTAAGTAAAAAGGGGGCCGCGAAAACTCACCTGGACAATGCGGGCGAGTGATGCGACACAGTCGACAAAAACCGATAAAATCCGAGTCCTAACAGGGTCCTACTAGTCAAGTGGACACAAACGATGCATTCAGGACTCCTAAAGGTTGTGACCAAGTTAACAAAACAAAAAGTGGCTTTGTAATCGGTTGCATACCCAAACCCGTGCATACGCGTACGGACTGTTAAAAATTGTAAAACCGACTTTTATATAAATTCGTGACCTTAAAACCTAAAGTTTTAGATTTTAGTAAAGAACATCAGTAGTTATAAAGTCATATACAATAAAATCTCAAGTCACGGTTTTGTTTGATCAAAAACGCGATTACGCGCGTAAAGTCTGGTTTACAGTTTGAAAATCAGATTCGTCCGAAATTAGGGTTTTAGTGTGATATTAGCACCCAATTTAAAAGTCAAATTTTATGTTTTAAATGGGGTTATACTTCTGCACAAAATCCCTTAGAATTTTTATAAAATTAATTTTATATAAAAATTTTCCAAAATTAATAACTTTTTATAAAATTTAAATGGACCCTAATTCCAAAACCATACTTAGACATAAATTTTATGCTTAAAATTTATACAAATTGATCATGTATATAAATAAAAATGTTTGACAAATTTTCATATTTTTTTAATATCCATATTATTTAATATGAATTTAATATTGTTAAAATTTTACAAATTCGGGAAAAATAGCTAAACACATTAAAACTTTACCAAATTTTTATCATATTAGTTTTAAATCAATATAAGATCCCATACCAAGTTTCAAATCCTGATTTTATCCAGAAGTATACAAACCCTAAAGCATCCATTTAAACTTTATAAATACTAAACGTATACTTAAACAACTCCAATTTTCATAAAATTTGGACAGGAGTCTTAGTTCATCATATAACTATTACTGTCCAATTTCCAGAATTTTTCAATACTCATAAGTATTTTTCCCAATTTCCATGTATTAAACTTGTGTGAATTTTAATAAATAATCTATAAAGAGTTAGATAACCAAATTTTCCAGATACTAATTTTAAAACATATTCTACTAAACCACTTTTGGGTGCTAGATCAACAATTTTTAAAAATTCATCAAAACAATTGTCGTATAAAAATAAATATATTAGTTTCATTATTTGTTTCACGTGAAACAGGGTTGGGTGTATAACCTAATAACCACTAAAAATATCAAATATCTCAATACTAAATATTTTCAGGTTCAATTCTCAAACAATAACTTATAAAACTATTCTAACATAAAATCAAAGCTTAACGGGTAAAGTTTATACCTTCCGTATAAATGGTTCGCGTACGCGGAACCTCCCGTATCACATGCAATACGAACCAAAAACACCATTAGGATCGTTTTTATCTCCCAAGCATTCCGACATGCTCAAAATTGACATGCAATGCCGTTTCGATGGCCATGCAACCCGATCAATTTCCTGTTTTCGATCCTAGAAACTGTTACAATCTGTTCGTATTAAAAAATATACTTTCCAACATCTGATCGGAATTTCCTACGGTGAAAACATTCGTACTTATTCCAAGAAAATACTGTCCAAAAATCGTAACGATCCAACGGTCGGATCTCCGGGGATCGACGATTCTTTGAGACCCAGTTTTTCAAATCCGAAAATCCGATCAGTCACATTCGAGGGTATGAAAAGCATAACTATAGAGCTCTGATCAAAAATTCCTCCGGTAGGGTTTTGCGTCTATGTGTTTACAAGATCATATCCAAAATTCATGCATTTCTAACGGTCGGATTTCCGGGGATCGTCCGATCTTTAAAACTGCGCATGCATAAAACTTTCTGGACAGACTTTAAAAACTCTTTTTCACGAATTTAAGCAAGGATTTAGAGAAATCTGAGCTTACCATTGCGTTCGTAGCATCGAGAAATGGTTCCGGGTGAAAAACCGCATCTCCGACCACCTTTGGCCACCGCCGGACCACCGCGAACCGCCGTCGGCCGCCACCGGACCACCGCCGGACCGCCATCGGACCACCACCACCACCACCTGAATTCTCTCCAGCCCTCTCCTCTCTCTCTCTAACTTCTCTCAATAAATTGACCAAATAAGAGAAAAAGAGGGTAGTGGGGTATATATATACCTCGCGGTCTCCGATCGCGTGCCGGTTTCTCGCTTAAACGAACCCGATAAAAAAAATAGAGGCGTTATTTTATCCAAAAATAACTTATTATAATTTATTATTTTCCCTCGAGTCCTTGCGTCTCGTAAATATATTCCTTTCGGATTTAAATTAAAATTTATGAAACCGTTTGAATCGGGTGTTAACGCGTATTAACTAGAACTTGCTCAAATTTTTGACATTATAACACCCAAATAAATCTTGCTATTATTTTTCGTTCACTAACGAGTTCCTTTCGTTTGAAAGTATATTTCATATAATAATACTACTATTATTATACGAACTCGTCGAACACAGGTGTTGACCGTAAAAGTCATGGTTGTCACACCATCATGGGTACATATGGTCCATCTTTAATGGATCTCAACACCAGTCTTGGTGGTCTGTTGATGCTTCCAGTATCATCAAAACCATTGTTTTGTACCATTTTTGGATTTGTGGTGTCTTAGCAAAGAGATAGTAGTAAATAGAACCAACGAGTGATTAAACAAGTGTGAGTTTGTTTAATCTTAGAGCCAAAGCTCTGATACCACTTGTAGGATCGGTAAATACAAGATGGTTCTATTTTAGTTGAGATTGGTAGAAACAATCACAACTAAGCAATGTAAACAAGTAAACACAAGAAGTACTGATAAATGCAATTTGTATTAAGCTTCAATGGTTAAAAGACTACAGAGAACACTCTAAGAAAGCACACTTGTACAATGAAACGATACACTACTTATATAGTTACTTAGAATCAAGACAGACCCTTGATTCTAAGGATCAGATCGAACACAAGCCGTTGATCTTGTATACTAGAAGCTATACTACACGTTAAGACAACAAATACTACAAAGGATAACTTTACTCAAACGTCTTCTTAGGCATCATTGCTTGGATACTTGGAAGGAGAGCGTTGTTGTCTTTTATTGTCTGCACCAGTAACATTTTTTCTGCATGAGATGTGTCAGAGTTGCAGCAGAAAGTTGTTAGTGGTAAAGTTGCTTTTGCTTTTCCAATCAGCAGCAACGATTGATCTTCGGCAGATATGGCTATCAGCAGCAACGTTGGTGATCCGCATCTAGACTCACTATCTAAAGCTGCTGATGATTTGCCTATCAGCAGCATCAAGTGTTTGATGCTGCTGAGAAGTGTTGATGCACTTTCCTGTGACAACACTCTGGATAGAGTCTAGGTTTGTATGTCTAATGTCTGTATTTTGTCTTTGTATGTAAGAGTCATTATGTAAAAGTTTATCGAGTTGTATTTACTTTTACTTAATGTTTTGTTGATTTCTTCCAAGTGTTTTGCGCACTTGTATGTGCGCAGGAGAAAGCTCCTGCGTACTTATCAAGTACGCAAGAAGACCTATGCGTACTTGCTAAGTACGCAAGAGCATTTGGTCCTGCGCACTTGCTAAGTGCGCAGGCTTCAGGTCTGTATAAATAGGATAGGTTGACAGATGATAAGTACGCAGAACCAGTAGTTGAGTCGAACTCAGTTTTGCTAAGTACGCACATTCTGTAACCGTCGAGTGTTTATAATACAAAGAACGTTTGTTGTGACTCTTGTGTTCGGTTTACTTTGTTTAGTAAGACTCTCCACCTAGTCACGGGTATTCCGCACCCGGTTTGACTAGTAGACCACTTGCATGTGACGATCCGACACACGCGAAGGGACCTACAAGTGGTATCAGAGCATTGCTCTTGAATTCGAGTGTTGCAAGTGAGTTTGGAGACGCTTTACTGAGTTTTACAAGCAAAAAGAGGTATTTTTGTTGATTTTTGTGATAAAAAAAGGGGTAGCTCTTGAGCATTTTTTTTTGAAGCAAAAATCTCTCAAAAACCGATTTTTGTTGTGTATTTGTGTGTTTTGAGCATCAAAGGTTGGTTAGAAACTTGTTTCTTACCCTTTGGCTCAATTGCATTGATCATCAGACCAATTTTTGCCAACTCCGGCGAGTTTCTGGTCACCGGAAAAGTTTGGTGAGAGTTGCTGGAAAGGTGTCCTGCGTACTTACCATTTTTGGCAAAAAGTACAGTTTTCTACGAACTTGCTAAATACGCAAGAGTTATCTCCTGCGTACTTACAAGTGCACAAGACTGAACTGCGAACTTAAGACTTATCCTGCGTACTTAACAATTTACTCCTGCGTACTTACAAGTACGCAAGGGCAAATATTAAATACGCAAGACCATTCATAAGTGCGCAAGGCCAATACTAAGTGCGCAATAGCTACTGACTCTTCTGATTTTTGACCAAGTGTTCACCATGTCAAATCTTCAGAATCTTAGCAGTATGTTAAATTATGGTAATGAAATCGGTACTCCACAGAAACCTCCCAAGTTGCTCAATGTAAACGATTATTCCAATTGGAAAGCCCGCTTTGAGCACTATATTTCATACACCGATTCATCGTTATGGATACCTATTCTTGAGGGATATAAGCATCCAACACACTTGTATCTTGATGAAAACGTACCTAAGCCTATCTCTAAGCTGGATGCAGAAGAAAAGAAAATTTATGATCGAGAGAAGAAGGCATTGGGTTCAATCACTATGTCATTAACTCGGGATTTGTTCCACAGTTTCCGAGGATATGAATCTTCTAAGGATCTTTGGAAAGCTTTACAGAAAAGATTCGAAGGAAATAGTGACATCAAGAAAAGCAAGAGGGATCTGCTCCGGAAGCAATACGAGTGCTTCAGATTTATAGAAAATGAATCTTTAGATGATCTTATCTCTAGATTCTATCACCTACAAACGGAGTTGAAATCGTTTGAGCTTAAATATCCAGAAGAGGAAATGGTGGAAAAGTTTTTGGATGCTCTGCCACCGAGATATGAGATGTATACAACCCTGATGAGGGAAAGTTCAAAGTTCTACGAGATGACAGTAGATGAGGCAGTCGGTAAGATTCAGGCTCATAACATGAATCTTATAAAAAGGGAGAATTCTGGAAGACCTCAGATACAGGACCCTTCCATGTATCAAGGGACGACTTCCACGTCAATGTCTTCCGGCTCTGGGATTGCACTCTATACTGGGAAATCCATTGAAGAAGACCACTCTAATGGTTGTGGTGGTCATGCATGTTATGCATCAGGATCAGGGTTTGGATCTCATCAACAAAACTCAAAGACTCCTCAGAATACGTGCTCAGCCAACCAGTCAGCTATTGCCAAGATAGCTGAAGATCATGTAGCACTATTCTCATCTTGCATGCTGGCATATGAGAATTTCATTGGTGGAAAGCTAATGGATCCTGAGACTATTGAAGAGGACTTCAATCAAGTGGATCCTGATGATATTGAAGACACGGATATTCAGTGGAATATGGCCATGTTACTGAGGAGGGCCAAGCGTTTCCTGAACAGAACAGGAAGAAAGTATATTGGCGGACATTCTAATGCCAAGGTTGGATTTGACAAATCCAAGGCCAAGTGCTACAAGTGTCAAAACTATGGACACTTTGCTCGTGAATGTCAAAAGGACAGAGCACCGGCCTCTGGTTTCACCAGACCTAGCCAGGGAAACAGCCATGGCCAAAACAACCAAAGCCACCACAATCATACCCAAAGTAATCAGTCCAATGCACTGGTCGCACAGAATGACGAAAATTTTGATTGGGGTGTGCATCTAGAAGACGCCATCATTGCTCAAGCACAGGTTGGTCTTATGGCAGAAATCATGGAGCTGATGAAGGCCGAGAGGAAGAAAGCTGAAGAAGAGGAATCTTCTGAATCTGAAGGAGCGGAATCTTCTGAATCTGAAGAAGAGGAAGCTTCTGTAGCTGATGAAAAGGAGTCTACCACTACTGTCGCTCTCATGGCAATTGGAGAAGGACAAAGTTCATCATCTGAGGTAGATTCTAACCCTTTCTCCGTTGCTTCTTGTTCTAAATGTCTAGGGCTAAAAAATGAAATTTCTGATCTCCAAGACATAATTGAACCCCTAAAGTTGGCAGCTAAAAATTACAAAATGAATGAATCACGTTTTAAAGAATCAGTTGAAATGCTACAGAACGAAAAACAAGACTATTCTTTAAAAATAAGCGACCAACAGGTTCATTTGGACATTGCGTATAGGGCTTTGGAAAAGAAGAACAATGAAATTAACAAACTGCAAAATGAGATCTTGCAGCTCAAATGCACTAACGAGAAATTGAAAAACTCTCGCTTCGTGGTGGAACACTACGAATCCGTGGTGAGAAAAATGAATGGCCTAGGACTTGGTACCAATGCCATTCCTCCACCAATAAGTGGGAAGTTTGTCAATAGCTTGATAGACATTGATCTCACTTGTCTAGATGAGCCCTCCGATAAGGATGATTCCCCTAAAAAGGATGAATCCTCAAGTAAGGCTAACTCCACATCTAGTGAGGAGTATGTTACTGCTTCTGAGGATGGGTCGGTTAACACTTGCCCTGAAGGAGTAGTATCTAAGGAGTTGTTGACTGAACAGAAAGTCCAGAAAAACATTATCACTAATGGTGATAATTGCATTTTAACTGAACCTGATATCATTGAAACAAATGATAAACTTAAGGGAATGCTTTACCAAGGTTTTAAAAATATTAACCAAGCTAAGAAAGAGGCTTTTTCAAATCATTATGGGCTTGGTTACAAAGAAAATTTGCAAAAGTATTATACCCCCAAACCTCAAACTGTAAATGTTCAGACTTCTGTTCATAAACCTACTCTTCCTTCTCATAATGGTGAGTTTTCTAAGGTCAGAACTAAAGAGCCTTACAAGAGAACTTATGTAGACAGGAGGAACTGTTTTCACTGTGGCGTGGTTGGTCACATTGTAGTGAACTGTCCTTCTAAGAACCAAGGGAAACGGCATGTTGTTTCACAGCCTGCTGTTATCCCCAGGTCGCCACCAGTGAAACCATCTGCCAAAAGTCCTAAGCAAAATGTGGTGAAACCACCAGTGCAACCGATAGCTAAGCCAAAGATCAAATCTGAGGCCAAGCCATCTGTTGTAAGAAAGGTAAAGCAACCTGCTGTACCTCGTGTGTCTACATCTAGTAGTACACGCACTGGTGAGAAACCTGTGGCTAGACTCTCTAAGCCACAGAGAAGAAGAAGGAATAAGAGGTTGAAAAAGCTGGAACAACTTACTAAAGCTCAATCGGGTGAAGCTTCCACAAGTTCACCGGCTGTGATTGAACCAAAGTATCCTGTTCTGGTTAAGATTCAAAAGAGATCCTGGAACAAGAAAGTTAAAAATTCTGAATCTCCTGTTCCCAATTCCTCCAAAGATTCACCAACTTTGGACAGTTATCATGACTGTGAGTTGAAAGAAGTAGTTTATTTTGAGAAGGATGGACGACCCAAGACCACAATGGCTTGGGTCTCCAAATCTAACTAATTCTTTTGTTACTCGTGCAGGGACGTCCGAAGGGTACTATCTCTAACCGCTGGTATGTAGATAGTGGATGCTCCCGGCACATGACAGGAAACATGGCCTTGCTTCAAGACGTTAAACCATTTAGAGGCGGCTATGTGGCCTTTGCCGGAGAAAAAGGCGGCAGTATCACTTGTCAAGGCGTGGTTTCGAACGGTTGTGTTAGCTTTGACAATGTCAACTTTTGCGAGCAGCTGAAGCATAACCTGTTGAGTGTCTCACAAATGTGTGACAAGGAGTACTCAGTGATGTTTGACAAGTCAGAATGTCTGATTCTCAAACCCGGTTTCAAAGTTCCTGATGACTGGATTCTGATGAAAGCACTAAGAACAAACGACACTTATCAGATTGATATGAGCGTGGCAAAAACCACCTCATCAGTTGCTACTTGTTTGCTTACAAAAGCGACAGAGCTTGACTCCATCTTGTGGCATAGGAAACTCGGACATATTTCTTATCGTAAAATGAATCATCTTGTCCGAAACGGTTTGGTAACCGGGGTTCCTAAGCTGAGATTTACCGTTGCAGATGACTGTATGCCTTGTAAAAAGGGCAAACAGCAACGGAAGTCTCACAAGCCCAAGCTCCAAAACTCTATCGATACCCCTTTGGAGCTATTACACATGGATCTGTTTGGCCCCATAAGTATCAGGAGTATTGGAGGTAAGTCGTTCTGTCTAGTTGTAACTGATGATTTCTCACGTTTTTCTTGGGTGCATTTTTTAGGTACAAAAGATGAGACTGCTGATATTCTTCAATACTTGATCCTGAGCTTGGAATCTCTTAGCAAGCTGAAAGTTAGAAGAATAAGGAGCGACAACGGAACTAAGTTCAAGAATAATTTGATGGAACTTTTCTGTCTCAAGAAAGGGATCCGTCACGAATTCAGCGCGCCGTACACGCCTCAGCAGAATGGAGTTGCTGAACGGAAGAACAGAACACTGATTGAGACTGCAAGGACTATGCTGTCGGATGCAAAGCTTCCTGTAACATTCTGGGCAGAAGCAGTTAATACAGCTTGTCACGTCTTAAACAGAGTTTTGGTGGTGAAAAGACACAACAAGACTTGTTACGAGTTGATCAACAATCGACTTCCCAATCTTGATTACCTAGTTCCTTTTGGTAGTCCTTGTTCCTTGTTGCTACAGTACAAAGAACACCAGTCTAAGTTTCATGCAAAAGCGGTAGAAGGCATTTTCTTAGGATATGTTGCCAACTCGCCTTGCAAAAGAGTGTACAACATAGGAACTCGTACTGTCGAGGAATGGTTCGAAGTGGATTGTAGTAAACACAGCGTTCCACCAGAACCAAAAGGTCCAGCTTGGGGTTTTGATTATGATGCGCTATTCAAGTCATTCAATCTTCCTGATTTATCTGCAGAAGACGCCACAAATGTTTATAATCTACTGAATGGCGGCAGTTTTTCGACTCGTGCTACTGTACCAATTATAACTCCGGATTCCAATGTTGCATCTGCATCTGGAACTCATGACAGTGATAACAGTGAAAGTGTTCATGTTGTTGGAGATGACGCTGAAACCAATCCTAACACAACTGTAGGAAATGAAGCTCCAGCTAATCCAATTAACATTGAATCTTCCTCTGCTGAAACACAGGAAATGGGGGAGTTAAGCACAAATCTAGATCCAGAAATTCAAGAACCAATTGTACCGGAGACGAGAGTGCATAGAAATCATCCAATCGACAACATTATTGGTGATCCTTATGCCGGTGTTCAGACTCGTCATAGAACCATCACAGAGAACACCAGTCTTTTCACAGAGATATTTGACACTGGTGTCATGGAAACATGTCTGCATGCTGCATTCGTGTCCCAGATAGAGCCGAAGAATGTGAAGGAGGCTCTCACTGACAACTGCTGGATTGAGGCGATGCAAGATGAATTGTCACAATTCCAAAAGTTGCACGTGTGGGATTTGGTTGACTTGCCAAAAGGCTTTCAGCCAATTGGAACTAGATGGGTGTTCAAATGCAAGACGGATGATCGTCATGTAGTTGTGAAGAACAAGGCAAGATTGGTTGTTCAGGGTTTTTATCAACAAGAGGGCTTGGATTACACGGAAGTATATGCCCCAGTTGCTAGAATTGAGGCCATTCGACTGTTCTTGGCTTATGCCACATATGTCGGCTTCAAGGTCTACCAACTTGATGTGAAGAGTGCTTTCCTTTATGGTAAAGTTCATGAAGAAGTCTATGTCACTCAACCTCCCGGTTTTGAAGATCCGCATAATATCAATAAAGTGTACAAGCTCGACAAAGCACTTTATGGTCTTCATCAAGCACCGCGGGCATGGTATGAGACACTATCAAAGCATTTACTGTCTAATGGTTTCGACCGTGGACAGATTGACTCGACTCTCTTCATAAGGAAAGCAGGAGGTGACATTCTTCTTGTGCAAGTATATGTCGACGACATCATTTTCGGGTCGACCAATGAAGGGATGTGTAGGGAATTCGAGAAGGTGATGAAGTCCAAGTTTGAAATGAGCAATATGGGTGAACTGTCGTTCTTCCTGGGTCTGCAAGTCAGTCAAAGAGAGGATGGCATTTATCTACATCAAACTAAGTATGTGCAGGACATCTTGTCAAAATACAAGATGAGTGATAGCACTACTTATGGGACACCAATCCCAGTCAATCATGGCTTGCATCCTGACAAAGATGGGAAGGATGTAGACAGCAGGTTGTACCGTGGGATGATCGGATCACTTATGTATCTCACAGCTTCAAGACCCGATATTATGTTTGCTGTATGCTTGTGCTCAAGGTTTCAGTCTCAACCGAAGGAGTCACATATGATAGCCGTGAAGAGGATTTTCAGATACCTGAAAGGGAAACCCCGATTAGGTCTTTGGTACTCTAAGCAGCAGTCTTTTGACTTCAAAGCCTACACTGATTCAGATTATGGCGGTTGTAATCTTGACAGAAAGTCAACTTCTGGCGGATGTCAATTCTTGGGAGACAGACTGGTCTCCTGGCAGTGTAAGAAGCAGTCAACGGTTTCTGTCTCAACTTGTGAAGCAGAATACATTGTTGCAGCTAGCGGTTGTTCTCAGATATTGTGGATTCAGCAGTAATTGCGAGACTACGGCTTGAACTTCACTGGAACTCCTTTATTCATTGACAACAATGCCACCATGTCCATCACAAATAACCCGGTGAAACATTCCAAAACTAAGCATATTGAAATTCGCCATCATTTCATCCGTGATTGTGCTGAAAAGCATTTAATTGAACTTGTAAAGGTTCACACGGATGACAATCTTGCTGGCCTTTTCACAAAGGCATTTGATCGGTCCCGTTTTGAGCATCTTGTCAACTTGATAGGAATGTTCAATCCCGAGTGAAAATTAATTTTCTTAAATCAATTCAATTCATGGAAGTTAAAAAAAAAAAAAAAATGGAGAAAATTTCAAAAGAATCACTTGAGAAACGAGGAAATGATAGTACATCTGAAATGATCTAACCATCATAGACTGCTCATATGGGAAATGATTGCTTCATGTTTACTTAATTGTTTTAAATTATTATGTTTTTAATCTGTTTATTTACAAGTAATTTGAATTGTCAGTAGGCTGTACGCGTCTTTGAATCACTAGTAGTGTGGAAACTAAATCTAAATTACAACTGTGATTTGAACCCATGTTTGCAAGTGTGTGTGTGTAAAAGAATAGAAAAGATCATTATCAGATAAAGGATGTTAGATTTTGACAATAATTTTCTTTTGAGATCAGTTTCGGGTTATGTTGTTAGCACAATTAATGCGGTTCATCTCACTGCCCATACTCACAAGTATGCAAGGAGAGATTGAATCAAGACATGTCTCTACATCAACCGTTGAGCATGTATTCACCCTTGAATCATTCCTGGTTCATTGAAATCAAATCCAAATAAAAGTTGGATCCCCTTACCTTATAATCAAACACCATATTCACTATCCCGAATCATCATACCGATATTCAAAGAAGAAAAATATCATGAAACCAAGACAATTGAATCACTCGATTCTGAATCTTATGATTCTTGATAATCCTCATGGATTCTGCTTGATTTTTCTGTGCTAATTGATGTAACTTCATTCTGAAAATTAAGAATATCATTGGAAAAATCTTAGATGCCTTGAGATAGTGCAAAATATCATAGCATTTAAGTGGGGTACACGTTGTATATTTTATAATTAATAACTTAATACACAAGAACATGATACAAAGATGCATATAGTTTCAAATCTTATAATATTGTCAACTTGAATTACTTGTTTATGTGCTTATTACGTAAGACTAAAGAGTAATACATGACATGATCCCATATTCTTTGATGTTTATATTGTATCGTTTTTGCTATAAGTTAGCCTGATATGATCCTCTACTCGTGTCTTTGATCAAAAATAGCTTGTGTGAATACTTGTACATATCTATCTTAAAAAAAAAAAAAATAAATAAATAAATAAATAAATAAATAATAATAATATATATTTTTATGTTTAATCTTCATGAATTGTATTTGAATCCTCGTGGTCGAATGTTTTTATCTTGTTCGTTATTTGACTTAAATATCTTCATAAATTCTGAGTTGAAAATTTGCGCACTTAAGGTTTCTGCGCACTTGTCAAGTACGCACGAAGTAAGACTTGCGCACTTAGCAAGTACGCAAGAGTTAATTCCTGCGTACTTGTTAAGTACGCAAGAGTTAATTTGTGCGCACTTAGCAAGTACGCACGAACATTATCAGTGGGGTATAAGTTCAACACTTAGAAAAATTTTCAGGTTTACTCATTCAAACCGAAATTTTCCCCCTGCTATTATTCTCTCAAAATCGAGTGTGTTCAAACCCGTTTTTCATCCCGTCCACTTTATCATCTTCGTATTTCATCCCTTTGGTGAGAATCTAAGCCGATTCCATCCATAGATTCGTGTTTATTGGACCGATTTTTGACCTAGAAAATTTTAGATTAATGTCGACAAATTTTGGGGTAATTTTGGGGTTGTTTGGGTAACTAATGTCACTAACAAGTTATTAGCTTGCCTAATCGATCGTATATTTTCCCTTTGGTCATCGATTGATCCGACGGGTTGAAGTTGAAACGTCAGTGGGTCGTTCGACGACCTAGGTCAAAAATTGATCGTGTCTTAGTGGTTAATGGTGTTGTTAATGGTACCATAGGTTCGAATCCCTGATTCCGACCTAGTGGCTACCTAATCAACCCGCATTTTGAACGAATTTAAATCTTTGAAATTTCTGCTAAGGGTTGTTCGTGCGCACTTAGCAAGTACGCAAGAAGTAATTCCTGCGTACTTGTTAAGTACGCAAGAGTAAAATCCTGCGCACTTGCTAAGTGCGCAGGACCAACACTTAGAAAATTTTTCAAAGTCTGAAATTTTTTACAAAGTGTTCCTACTATTCTAAGTCATGTGAGTCTACTTCCATTGTTATTAATTGATCTAATCATGTTTCCTGTGTGTGTTTGCAGATAATGGCTCGTGCATTCACTGACGAATTCAATCTGTTGGCGCACACTGAACCAGAATGGAAAGGGGCAGCCTTACAATATAGAGAGATTGTGGACTTTCTGAACAGATCCAAAATAAGTTATGCAATCTCGGCTAATCCAACAGTCTCAAGACCATACTTAGAACAATTCTGGGAGACTGCAGAGCACGATTGCACAGTATCCCCTAACGTCATAAGGGCTACTGTTGATGGTCGGGCTATTGCAATCTCTGAAGAGACAATCAGACGAGTACTGCAGTTCAGAGACCTTGCCACCGACCCGACATCCTATCCAGATTACTACGTGGATGGGTGTTGGAGGCAGAGAATGGGATATGTCGGGGCAAGGGACTATGCTTCTTACAAGAAGATGTGGGTATTAGATCAGTGGCGCTACTTTGCCCACGTCATGATCATGTGCATCTCGTCCAGGAAAGCAGGGAAAGATGCCATGGGTCATGACCTTGCAGCAGCCATGGTGGGCTTGTCTCTCAATAGGGGCTACAACTTCTCCCGCTTCATTTTCAAAGCAATTAATGATCAGATCAATACAGCGGAGAGGTTTAGGTTCCTTTTATACCCGAGGTTTGTGCAACTTTTGATCGATGATGCGTTGCCAAACCTGCGTGCGATCGGGGAGAGACTGCAAGTGAAGAGGGTGGACAAGAGAGTTTTTGCACAGTTTCTAAAGCCAGGCAGTGTAGATCCTACCCCTGAGCACACTGAACTCTTTGGCCACCTATTGAATGAAGCATACGTCGCTCCGGAGGACTGGAACTGGTATAGTCCCAACTCGGGACCAGAGATGAGTGATCACTCTGATGAAGAACAAGATGAAGAGAATGAGGATGATGAAGGTAATGATGAGGGTAATGATGAAGGTGGTGTTGGTGGTGCTGAGGAATCCGATTCGGAGGCTACAGAATCAGATTCTTCTGATTCCGATGATGCACCATCACAGGCACATCCGAGGAGACAGGCACAGGTAACCCAGCCTGCGTCGTCTTCAAAAAGAAAGAGACAAAGCTCCAGCAGCGAATATGAACCGGATTCCGACTCCGACGCTGCTTTACAAAGACAGAGGCATGAGAGCACCAACAAGAAAAGGGGCGATAGGCAAGAGGTTGCCATCCCCAGGGTTGAAGAGATTCCAACTGTGCAACCAGTACAAGTTGAGGCTGCCATTCCAGAATCTACCATGCCAGCACGGCAACTGTTTCGCAGGAGGAGAAGGCCACTGGTACAAGCAGATGTGGCAGTCACGGCGGTCACAGAGGTGATTCCTGTGACGGTGACCCTCCCTATTCCAACCGTCCAGGTGACGGTGACTGCTCCACTTCTCACGGAGTCAGTCACAGTCACCCCAACCATAACACCCACTCACATCATACCATCCCCAACCCCAACACCCACCAAAGAGCCGTCCGGTCAACCCTTCAACTACGGTGATTTCTCACAGGGGTTCGACTTTGACACAATCTTCTCTTCCCCCATCCAAAACGCCGAAGCATCATCATCTAGGCATCCGGATCCAAATGAAGCTAGGATCGATGTGCTAGAAACCCAAGTTGCTGGCTTGTTGAAGACTATTCAAACGTCAAAGGAGGAGTCTGATGCTCAACAAGCACAGATAAACTCTCTGGCAGATGAAATTAGGATTCTGCGTAGCCAGAGAATGGGGACTGATGAACGGCTGAAGAATGTGATGGCGCAGAATGAACTATTAATGAAGACGAATGAAATGATTCTGGCCCACGGAACTTCAATTGAGCTAAGGATGGATGCTCAAAGGCAGGAGCACGCTACTATGGTCAAATTGATTGCAGAACTGACCGAGAAGCTAGGTGCTCAGGGGGAGAAGGAAAAAGAAAAATCCACCGGTGCAGAGGTTTGTCATCCAGTCGATTTGACTAAGGATGATGACAAAGACAAGGATCCTGAAGTCGGTCCTAGTGGAGGTGAGCACCAAGCTTCGGCAATTGTGCCCATCTCTACTACGTCAATGGCTGAGGGGGAGTCTACTACGCAAGAGGGTGGTGATACCTCAGGAGGTGGTGGTGGCGGTGATAAAGGGAAGTCAGTGGCTGGTGAGATTCTATGTCTCGAGCCTGACTATTCTAAAGAAGCACAGATCGATGCTCTCCTTAATCTGGAAGAAGGAGAGATCGACTCTGGTGATGATTGGAATGATGATGATGATGATGTGATAATCGAGATTCCCAAGGGCGACGGGGATCTAGAGTATGAGTTAGAGGATGGTGAGATCTTTGAAATACCATCGCTCGAATCTCTGCTCGAAACAGACACAGGCTCAGTTGATACAGCAAGTAATGTTGAAGCTACAACTGATGCCCCCCCGGTCGACCCTATACCTGTGGACCCCGAGGCACAAAAAGAGAAAGACATGCCTTCTGCATCTACAAAAGGTCCAGCTCCAGTATGGCAAAAGACGTCTATCAAAGACAAGTATGGAGCGACAGGTATGATCTTAGCTGTCAGGTTTGAGGAGGACAAGCAGTTGTTCGCCATCAAAAGATCTGGAGGGGTTCAATACTTGAAACCAACCAGTGAGGCGTTCAACTCTTTGCCCAGGTACGACCTAGTTAACCTTGCAAACCGCGACCTGCTGAATCATTCGAATCATGCAGTAGCAATGGGTTTGTGGAGTATACTACAGCGTGAAGCAAGATCGGGAAAGTATGAGTATCTCAAGCCTCAGGTGCCCAGAAGAGTCAAGGATAAGCACGCTGTGCACCCTGTGACTAAGAAGCCGTTAAAGAGATTGGTATACAAGCCAGTGCGATGTGAAACTAAGATTCCCCTGAGCAAGTTACCTCAGGATATTCTTGGTGACATGTGGTACTGGTACGTTGATCCAAAAACGGGCGAGGCTGTGATCATGGGTAAAGGTAAGTCAGATAGTGGAAACATAGTGCCAAAGGAAGTGATCAGGGTTTTTGATGAAGTCTGCTTCATCAATTTCTCTGTGAACGATCTGGAGGTACTAGCAGACAAATTCTGCATCCACACTGACGAATGGACAAAGCTTCTCTCGGCCAAATACGATAAGTTAATCAAGTTCTGTCTTGATTACAAAAAGAAGATGGAAGCTAAGGAAGCAGTGCTGTGAAGACAGAAGATTGAAGACTGAAGACGATGAAGATCCCGAGCTGTTGTCAAGGGGGAGTTTGTTGATGCACTTTCCTGTGACAACACTCTGGATAGAGTCTAGGTTTGTATGTCTAATGTCTGTATTTTGTCTTTGTATGTAAGAGTCATTATGTAAAAGTTTATCGAGTTGTATTTACTTTTACTTAATGTTTTGTTGATTTCTTCCAAGTGTTTTGCGCACTTGTATGTGCGCAGGAGAAAGCTCCTGCGTACTTATCAAGTACGCAAGAAGACCTATGCGTACTTGCTAAGTACGCAAGAGCATTTGGTCCTGCGCACTTGCTAAGTGCGCAGGCTTCAGGTCTGTATAAATAGGATAGGTTGACAGATGATAAGTACGCAGAACCAGTAGTTGAGTCGAACTCAGTTTTGCTAAGTACGCACATTCTGTAACCGTCGAGTGTTTATAATACAAAGAACGTTTGTTGTGACTCTTGTGTTCGGTTTACTTTGTTTAGTAAGACTCTCCACCTAGTCACGGGTATTCCGCACCCGGTTTGACTAGTAGACCACTTGCATGTGACGATCCGACACACGCGAAGGGACCTACAAGAAGCCTATCCGCAGCAAATCTGGTCTTCAGCAGATAAGGCTGTCCGCAACAGAGTTGTTCATCAATAGGAGAAGAACTATCCGCAGCAAACAAACTTATCTGCATCAGCTTGTTGGTCAGCAGCAAAACTGTGGAGTCCGCAGCAGTTGTACTTAGAGAATTTTATAGGCATAAGTCTTTATATCTACATGGGTGTTATTATGTGATAAATCTTTATGCAGAAGAAAAGAGAGTCAATAATATCGAAGACTGTACTTATGGCTTTTGCTATTTGGTTTCATTGTATGTAGACACCAGACGTTAATATATGGTTGATGCTAATGGTCACATGACATTCTAATAGTTTGAAAATCAAGCAGATCATATTATTAATTATATACAAATTTTGAAGGTCTTTAACTTTTTGTAGAACGTCCAATTCTCAACGGCAACGCGTGGGATACTTTTTACATGTGGTGGTACCTCATATAAATATTTTATAAACAAGTTGCATTTGTCTTTACAAATAAGGTGTAATTTATGTCGAGGCCGCACATCGTGCGGGTTCCCTACTAGTATAAAACTGATTTGAAGTAAAAATTAATAACTAACAACATGAATAGTAGTGGCGGCCCACCCGAGACTGCTCAGAACAAAACACGAAAATAACTAGCGTATGTTGAATAATATAACCATTTTTTTAAATATATGTCAACTCAAACACGTGTTGATTAATAAATGTGTTAACGAACCATTCCTCCTGAAAGTGGTGGAGATGACTGGGTGAGTCAGTGACCCGTTAGTGATCCAAATTGAAGTTTAAAAACAATCTATAACCCTTTTAAAGGTTTTAAAAACTTTTCTATTTAGATTTTAGAGAGCGTTATTTAAAAAGTGTTAAAGTTTTATTTTTTAATTATTAAATTTCCGTCTAAGTATTAATTTTCAGAAGTGAAATTAAGCTTCCAATTTCTAACCATCCACTCTCCAATCATTTCCGTTAACTTCCCCAAATCTCAAGCTGAATATATAGAACCAAGTTCGCTAATTGAAAATGAATGATAAGAAAATAAAAACAATTAAAACGACATCAATTAGAAAAAAAAGTTTCATTTTACTCAGAGTAATTTGTTATTTAAATTGTTACTAAGTTATTGTGTATTACTTGTATTCGTAAACAAACATTAAACGAGTAGATATGGCTCGTAGACCTCTACCATCGACTATTGGGCATTCTTATCTAAGAACATGTTCGGGGTCGATTGGTTAAGGATTACGAGAGATATAACTTTTAAGACAAAAAAATGTCCATGCCTTCGTGAATAAAAACATAAATAAGTAGTGTTTAGCGATAGGAAAAAGTTGAGAAAATAAACCTACAAAATTACACACCTTTACATTTTCTAGGTATAAGATTGTATTAATCGAAATAAATCACATATATATAGATAAATAGAGAATTAAAAGAATATTACCCTAACTTTTTTTTTGAAATACAAATTTCTTTATTCTTATGGGAGTGAGACTTGAACCCATGACCTCTTTAATCCTTAGTGTTTCTAGAGAATATTACCCTAACTAGGTTATATACTCATGTATTACATGAGTTATAGACTAATGAAAATACAATAATGTGTATGGAAAATTAGATTTCAAAATTTATATTAGAATTCAAATTAAATAATAATTAGAATTCAAATCTTATAATATATTTTTTTTAAAATTAACATAATTAGATATTAAAATTCAAACTTATTTAAAATAGTGAAAATTAGAATATTTTAGTGAGAAAAAATACTGTGTTGTCACGTAGCATTAAGTGGAATCGTTTATTAGAAGTAGGATGAATTTAATTATTTGATACTTGGAAGTATTTTTTTTATTTATGTTTGTACTAATGTAATTCTGTTCAAGTGTATTGAATATAGCTAGCTATATACAAAAAAAAAATTAAAAAAAATCTTGATTATTTTAACGGAAATATTTATAAGAGTAGTTTCCTATTATTATAAATCTATACTATATGATAAATAAATATTTTAGTGTGACACTTGTCACTCTCCTATGCATGATCATCATTTTTTTCCGCTTCTTTCTCCTATTAATTATATAAACTTTCTTTAATTGTTTTTTTTTGTAATTTTTTTGTTTCCCGCCTCTCTCTCTTATTAAATAATAATTATTTCTATAATTATTTTTATAAATCTTTTTTCATTTAAAAAAATACGTTTGTTCATTAAATTTGTTTAGAAATTGAACATTTCTTTCATTCTTTTTTTAAAATATTTTTTAAAAATAACTATATAACATTTCTAAAATTTGTATTAAAAAACTATGTAATATATCATAAATATGTAATATATAATTTTTATTACTAAGTGTATAAAATTATATTTATTCAACTCGTGTATTAGATGGAGTTCTAACCTAGTGATTTCTAATCAAGCATCCCAAATTATCAAATAGCTTGCAGTTAAATCAAAAAATGAACTTAAATAAGTACGACTGCTTGGGCAACTTTGAGAAGACACTATGGAAGTCATCATTTATCAACAGTGAAACAAATCCCGCAAATTAAGGGGAAAAGTGGAAAACTTAAATTGATGCAAGATTGTTCCTTTTATAAATCCATATGAACCTCGGTGTACTTTTTTTTGACCGTCCTAAAGTTTTCAATGACTAATTAATAAGGGAAAATTTTGAATATTTTATAACTTTTTTTTAATACTAAACAACATTGAATTTTTAGGGTGAAAGGGTACAACCCTTACAAAAAAATCTACCATCATAAAACCAGCTAATGCGGTTATGTCACCTCACTTTTATCATTTTACTACCCTAAAATGAAGGGGGCACAATCCTAATACCCTCATTTTTTTAATTTTTTCTTTTTTTTAAATTAAAACTAATACATATAAAACATATTTTATTTATTCAATAAAAAAAAATAACAAGAAATAAAAAAAATACATAAAATAAAAATAAAATAATATAAAGTCAATCTAATCTTCGTCTATAACTGGATCATCCAAATGCATCGTGCTATCAACATGTTCCACAAGATCAAATCATAGTCTAAAATGTGCACTCGCATCGTGCAACTCCGGAAGGACATTATCGTCTATAATTGGATTGGTCGAAGGATCCCTAATGTAGACCGGTGATATTGCATTTCCGTCATCTTTTATGATCATATTGTAGAGTAACATGCACGCATAAACCATATTCCTAATCTTTTCCGGCTTACGAGAGTGGGCGGGTCGCCTAAGTATACCCCATTTAGCTTTTAAAACACCGAAAGCTCGCTCGACGTCTTTTCTTGCCGATTCTTACACCTTTTTAAATTTCTTTTCTTTTGGATCGGTTAGATAAGCGAACGATTTCACAAACGTAGACCAAGTAGGGTATATACCATCGGTAAGATAGTATCTACGTTTGTATTCTCGCCCGTTGACATGAAATGGACATTTAGGTGCGGTTCCAAGTTGCTCGTCGGTAAATAATGGGATTGTTAGAGAACATTGATGTCGTTGTTTGAGCCCGGTGGACCACTGAACGCATGCCAAAATCACAAATCTTTAGAAGCCACCGCTTCGAGCATGATCGTCAGGTATTGGTGATCACCTCTCATATATTGTCCACGTAGCCTGTTCGGACACATTCTCCAAACGAAATGTGTACAATCGATGCTACCGAGCATACCCGGAATGCTATGTTTTTCCTCATGCGCGTTGTACAAAAGTGCAACGTCGTGGCTTGTTGGTCTGCGTAAGAACTCTTTGCTATATAGTATAATTATGACATTACAAAAATATTCTAGGTATTCACGTTAGGTACTACAAGCCATACTTAAATACTTATCGTATTCGTCGGGAGGATTACCGGTTGCGAGTTGTTTGACCGCAGATGTGCATTTTTGTAACGCCACGAAACTTTTTTCATCCTCCCGTCTACGCCCTCTTGGAACCGTTCAAATTTTGATTCTATATCCGCAACAATTTTTAAAATAAACGTTTTGATATCCGAAATCTTTCACGAAACGTACCTTCATCAAATTTTGGATTTCGTCGACGAAATAATCGTTCATTAGAGTTTCAAGGGCTTGTTCACAATCATGTGGCACATATATTTTTTTAGAGGTTGCCGTGTCTTCTTGTTCAGCTTGGGCGACAATATTCGTGAACAATTGGAGACTAGACCCGCTATCGTGAGGAAATAGCAACTCGAAGTCATCGGATGATTCAGGAGGAATCAACAATTCGTGATCCATTATAGTGTATATTGAGTAGAAAAAGAGATGAATGAAATTTTTTTGGTATGAAAAATATTGTATAGTTGTATGGTATTTATAATGGTAAAAAAAGGTTTTTTTTTTATATTTAATGCCCTCAACGGCATTATAGCCGTTATCCTAAAAAAAATCAACAATTGCATTCGGGTACATATACCCGCAAAAGCCAAGAATCACACTCGGGTACTAGGTCGGCGGCGGTGTACCCGCGGGTACCCGCACCCCTTAACCGCGTACAATGAATTCGTTAGAAAATTTTTCCTCAAGTTGAATTGAATACGATGAATTCGTTAGAAAATTTTTCTGTCCGGGTGAAATCGTCATGTGTCATAAGATACTTTAAAATTTTCATTTTCGGCAAAACTTAGCTTAATTCGGCGAAGATTTATTATTCCGGCAAAGGATTTATGACTCCGGCAAAACGCCGATTTATTAACATTTGTCGGCGGAAATTGAATCCGGCGAAATTGTCGACTTAAAAAGTTATGTCGGCGAAATTGACGTTTTTATTTCATGTGAAAGTCTGAAAGATATGAGGAGTACCACGTTTCTCGACGATTTTGCCCGGACTGAATAGTGAACCAGTGAATTCGTCATGTTCACTTTGATAAAAATGAAAAATCAATGTTTACTATGGTGTAAAAAGTTTAGAAAATGTTTAGTTTGGGAATTTACCCAATTAAAAACGCTAGAATGTCAATTTCTATGCTTTATTTTTCTTTAGCGTTAAATTAAATAATATTACTTTATAAAATAAAATTTAATGGTAGAAGTATTGTGAAACTAATAATCAGGGCCGGAGAGGGCAACCGTTCGGGGTCCGGTCTCATAAGGGGTCCGTAGTTTTTAAAGTTTTTATATATATTTTATATATTTATAAAAGGGCCAACTTGTATTATCAATTTATCTTATTAACTCACTTAGAAATTAAAAAAGGCCCACTTAGAAATGTGTTTTTTTTTAAATCTATATATATAAGCCCAATTATTTATAAATCTAAACTGAAAACCAATAAATAAATAAAAACTATATATACTAATTTAAAAAAAAAACTATATATATAAACCCGTGTTATGTTTTTTTATATATGTTTATTGAGTTTATATCATTGGGCCCGCTTTTTTTTACATGTGCCAGACCCATAACGTTTTAAAGATTCTTGGGACAAGCCCTGCTAATAATGTATATCAACCAGTGGGATTCACTTATGCTATGTGACGGAAATTCGATTGTTATCGGTTCGGTTAGTTTGTGACATGTTTTTGAAATTGAAATGCTAAAAGAGATGTCGCGGCTATATATTAATGAGCGCTTAGAAACACAAAAACGAATAGCTAAAGATAAAATGGTGTAAAACCGCAGCGTAAGTAGATCTGGCGTTTAAGATTTTTTTTTCTAAAAATATTTAAACTAAATAAGTTTAGCTAAATAATAATAAAAAATAAACCAAATAAAAAAAATAAACAGTAAAAAAGATTTTGTTAAGTAATAAAAGAAATTTACAATTTTAAACTATTAGTAAAATAAAATTAATAAAAAAATATAAAAAAGAAATAAAAAGGGTAAAAGGTAAAATACATCTTGTTAAGTAAAAAAAGAAATTTACAACATGCAGTTAAACAAAAAAATGGGAGTGACTGCCAACTCGACACCAGGTCACGTGGTGTGGGAGGCTCCATTGGTGGACCTACTCTTTGGTCGGTGGGTCGGCCGACCCTCATGAAATATTTTTGCTATTTGTTATATATGCATTATATTCTCGACCGACCCCCTTAAAATTTTGACACCGACCCCCATAAAATTTTGACCGACCCTAAAAAAGAAATAATTTTTTTTAACATCGACGCTCATTTAATTTAATAACTTAATTGAACATTTGGACTAAAATGGACAAAATTTTAGTCGTTTAAACTATTACACTCACATTTAATTAACTATTACCTATTTAGACAATTAACTCCACATTTAGTTGACACGTTACCCATTTAAATTTTTAAATAATTTAACCTAATAAAAAATCTAAGTAGCAACAATCCTGATCCATCAACGTATCGACATTTCATATTCAAGCTTCACGCAATCTGAAGAAAGATAATTTGCTAATCACGATTCTCGCCTTGCCTCCTCGCGATTCATGCCGCTTCCGCTAATCACGAGTTTATGATTTTCGCCCTGCTAGTCGGTGAACTGTTCACAACCTTGTGCCATTGCCTAATCACGATTTCAAGTAACTTTTTTTCCTCTAAGTTTTGAATTTTGCTTATCATATTATTTTGTAATAATACAATGCCGTGTGTTATTTCCTAATTGTAATTAGTGATACTGTGTGTACTAAATGACTCGGCCCGACCTGAACCGGACTGGATTTTTTTTAATATTTAGCGATAGATAACCGACCTAAAAAATATCCAACCCCCATGAAAAAAATTCCTGGGTCTGTCACTGAGAGGCTCTCACACACCAACTGCGTTACTAGTCATTTTGTTTTAATCTTTCAACCAAAAACTATATATAAAGAATCTAGAGCCTTATAACTAAAAAACCGTTAATAATTGTATCTGCAGCTAACTCATGTTTTAATTAACTGATCATATGCTTTGATCAGTTCATTAAATCAAACCAACCAAAACATATAACTAAGAGTTGCAACATTCAAACCATCCAAAGTAGGTAAAAGGTTTCAAATCATAAAAAGAAATCTAAATAAAACCATTTAAACCATTGTCAAATGAATTGCTCAATCTTCAAATGCATTGTTCAAATAAATTACACTCTTATTGAAAGACCATATGAAATGAATAGTTTGTTACAGTAACATATATATGTATTTGGCAGATTTTTCGCTCAGTATTGTTAATTTATATATATTCGGCCAAAAATTATATAGTTTCGGCCGCCCTATAGAAAAAAAAATCTCGCCCCCTCCCCCACGTTTTTTCAATCTCCGCTACTAATGTTACCTCAAAAAAATTTAGTTTACATGAAAGTACGGTCTGAAAAAAATTCATTTCATTTACATGAAAGTACGGTAAAAAAAAATTCGTTACCCCTGAACTTTTGTTCTAGATCCGCCATTGAAAGTTGTTGTCAGACTTGGTGAAAAAAAAAGCATAGGGCTTTTATTAACATAATGGTATGCATCCTAAAATAGATAGGGTTTTTGTTAAAGGTTAAAACCCATCAAGTTTAATTTTGGTTCTCAGGGTTCTAAGGTGGAACCAATGGGTTTACCTGGAATCGACCCGGGACCGTTAAAATCCAAATATTAAGAACCGTCAAACCGACCCTATAAGAACATAACGGTTCTGATCATGTGGTTCCTGTTCGGTTCCATGGTTCTGTGGTTTCGGAACGACGAGCTGCTCACCCCTACAAAGCGTTCATGACGAGCCTGTTATTGGAACATTTCCTTCAGCTGCCCAATCATGTCATAGGCTGCCAAATCCTCCATATATTTTTGGAGTTCTGGGACCATGGTTGCAAACATGATGCATGACACTTCAGAAGAGTCATCGACATGTTTATCTTTCTAACAACTTATGATGCAGTCGCAATAGGTTGATCAGGGATTGGACTTTCAAGAACATAAAGTTTCTCGTCCGCTTTGAGAATAATTCTCAAGTTGCGATACCAGTCAATGAAGTTGAAGCTATGACCTGAGAGAGTAGTTGAAGTGAGAGGGATTGTTTGTATTGGAGACATCTACAAAACAAGTGATTTAATTTTTGTATTTTCGATGTTTAAAAACTTAATTTAAAATGACCCTTTGATAAAACATTTTTAACTTAAGTATTGAGATCCATGTTTTTGCTATATTTTATGAATGGTATGTGACACCCGACGTTTCCAAGTCATCGTCCGTACACAACTTAAACATGTCAACATTAACATGTTTTCTGAACTATTCGAAATCATAAATCCGAATAATAAAAGTCTAGCGAACATAATACATGGATCGTTTCATGACTTAGTAATCGTAGGAACTACTAGTCCAAGCGTACGTAAAACCCGTATAATACGGACGGTGATAATTAATTTATGTAACAGAAAAACAATTAGAAATATATTTTCTACATAAACTATTATGTCTAGACGACTAAGTCTAGACGACAATCACAACTTAAACAAAGTAAACAAGTAGACAAGAAGAATACTGATAAATGCAATTTGTATTAAGCTTCAAGTGTTACAAGATTACAGAGAAAACTCTTAAGCAAAAAGTTACTTTTACAATGAATCTAAGTACTACTTATATAGTAACTTAGAATCAAGACAGACCCTTGATTCTAAGGATCAGATCTAACACAGACCGATGATCTTGTATTGAAGCTATTCTACATATACAGACAATAATAATAACTACAAAGGTTAAATTTATTCAAACGTCTTCTTTGCATCATTGCTTGAATACTCAAAAGGAGAGCGTCGTTGTCTTTTATTGTCTTGTGCCAATGACATTCTTTCTGCGTGGAGTGTGTCAGTGTAACAGCAGAAAGTTGTCAGTAGTATTGGTTGCTTTATCAAGAACATTCAGCTGCAACGTTTGATCTTCAGTGAAAAGGCTATCAGCTGCAACTTTGATCTTCAGTGGATAAGGCCTATCAGCTGCAACTTTGGTCAGCAGCAGATAAGGCCTATCAGCTGCAACTTTGGTCAGCAGCAGATAAGGCTTATCAGCTGCAGCTTTGGCCAGCAGCAGATAAGGCTTATCAGCTGCAGCTTTGGTCAGCAGCAGATAAAGCCTATCAGCTGCAACTTTATCGACCCGCAACAATATTTGAGATCAGCAGCATTTGTACTTAGAGAATTTTGTAGCCATCGGTCTTTATTTCTACAAACTCTCCCTAGACTGATGCTACCAAAACTCTCTTACTACTTTTGTTGCTGAAGCTTTTCCATGTGGCTGACAATTCTTTCAACCTCATATCCTCTCTGGTCCTTGCTGGGATTGTTAATAGGAAGCTCAGATAGAGTCTTGATGTCTTTGCTGGCCATTTTGAAGATAGCTTTGCTTGAACACCTCATCTTCTGTCCTTTAACATCTGTCAATGTGAACTCATCTTTTTCAGCATTGTAGGACCAGCTGATGAATGGAGAGTGGGATTAGAGAGGTTTGACATCAAGGATTTCATCTCTGCTAGGGTTGGAGTGATGTTTGATTACCAGCAGCAGATGTCTCCCACCTTCATTCACGGGCTCATTGGCTTCACCCAGCTCCATCATTCATCTTAGATCAGAATCTGGAAGCTGTAGTACCTCATCAACAGATGTATAAATTGATCTTTAAACTTCTGTCGTCTCCTTGAAAACTTCAAACCATTGGTCTTGAGAGCTGTATGACCAGATGACTATTTCTCTTGAATCTTCTGGTTTGGAAGTAGGTTTGTTTTTCTTTTTGGGAGGTTGTTGATGAGTAGGAGCTGGGTGTGAGGATTTGGACTTTGAGGGTGGAGTAGGATGGAGAGTGGAAGATTGTTGGATTGAGGGAGAAGGCTTGGGTTTTTTGTTTTCCTTTCTTCTTCTTGAATGATTACCCTCTTCTTGGAGCCTTTCTTCCCCAGTCTTTCTTCCTCGTCCTTCTTGACTTTAAGGTAGAGGGCTTGCAGGTTCATGAAGTTCATGGGACCCAGCCTCTTTCCACTCTCTCCTCTATCCTTAAGGAAGTCAATCATGATCTTCCTTTCTTCATGGGATCTTCGTTTAAAGGCAATGGTCTTCTTAGACTCTTGTTTGGCTTTTTCTTCTTCTTCAGCCTTTTTCTTGTTTGCCAATTGACCCTGCTGACCCATGAAGGCTTTGTAGATTTCTTTATTTGATAGTTTCTCAAGGTAGTCTGCATCCTCACCTTGAGAAACCAAAGCCTTTACCCACTCCTCTCTCATTTCTTTGGCTAGTTCAGAATCAGTTATTCTGTACTTAGCCTCTTCCTTCTTCTTCTTCTCTATCTCTTCTTCTTCTTTGTTGAATTGTTCCTACAGTTGAAGAGCAAGAGCTTCATCTTCTTCAATTTGATAAACTGCAGGAATTTTTACAAACTGTTGTTCTATGAGGAGAATGACTGTTTTTCTGTCTTGAGCTTTCTTTAGTTCAACCATCTCCTCTTCTTCTCTTCTTCTTCTTCTATCCTCCTTTTCTTTCTTCTCCTTCTCAATTCTTTCTTCATCTTCTTTGGTCATTAGTCCCTTTCCCTTATCTTTGTTGGATGCCTCTGCTTCAGCTTCATGGACCACAACAGCAGATGTAGTAGATGCTATTGGGATCTCAGCTTCAGCTTCGTTGGCATTTTGGGGAATGGACAAGGGAAGGGAACTTTCTTCATCTTCTTCCCATTCCATACCTGTCACTTCTTTCCATGCTGCTTTCATCTTTTCCTCATCTCTTCTTTTTTATTCTTCTTCTGTGTTCAGTCTGACTGTTGGAGAAGAGAGAAAGGATAGGTCTAAGTCAGATCCAGATTCCTCCTTATAAAGAGAAGCCTTGATGATTTTGATCATTTCTTGACTTTTTAAGGAGTTGACATTGAAGATGAGGGATCTGAGCTCAAAGACCTTGTGCAGGAAGGCTGAAGGTAGGAGCAAGATCTCTTTGATGTTGATTGAGAGAGAAGATCCATTGCTCAGGAAGAAGGTGAAGTCATGGGAGTCAGTGCTTATCCATCCTTGCTCTTCCACATCCCTGACCATTATGTTGTACAAGAATCTTCTCTAGCAGATAACCTCTTCTTCAGTTAAAGCACTGCTCCTGATTATGTCAAGTCTTCTTGGAGCCAGTCTTTGTTCTGCTGCTGATGAAGATTCAGGATAAGCCACCCTGTTTGCTTCTTTTAGTAGTCTTTCAAACCAGGGCATGTTATCCTCCATTAAGTCATAGAACCTGCTGATTGCAAGTTCTGCTGAGAGATCTGATGAAGTGTTGATGCATTTTATCAGATACAGATTGAGAACTTGGAGGGCATTAAGAGAGTTCCAGTTTAGCTCTTCTACTCCACTAAACTCCCATCCAATCCAGAATCTCTCAGCTATTCCATCATACCCCCAGGCTAGAATGGAGTCAAATTCTAGCTTCTTTGAAATTAGGAAGAGTTGGGGGTAGATGAATGACTTATTATGGCTGCAGCTTCAGGAAGAATGCTGAATGATGGAGGTGTGTCTTCATGGAGAGTTTCTTCTTGTAGCACCTCATCAACAGCTCAGACGACTAACTTCCAATCCTCAGTGACATCTTCCTCTTCATCTACTGAGTCTGTCAAGTCATGGATTTGAACAAAAGCAGGTTTGTATAGGGAACTTTGAAACACAGTCTGCTCTTGTATCCATTCTTCGAGGCTATCAGCATCATCTTCCTTAGTAACCACCTCCCCCTTTTTGGTTGCATCAGTGAAAAGGGATGTATCTGTTTGAGTTCCCACTGATATAAGAGAGGGAGTAGGCACAGTTGGGCATTGATGGGCTTCATGCATAGAGACTTGGTGTCTTAGTTTGGACACTTCAGCCTCTAGCATTGCCACCCTGGCCGTCAATTCCAAGTTATGAAGTTTCAGTCTGTCCTCATCCACAGTTGTGTAATCCTGGAGCTAGATGGGGCCTTAGGCCTAGCCTCTGCATCCCCATCACCTTGGTTTTCCTGGCGCCTGGGATTCCTCTCGGTGAAGAGTGTTTCGCAGGAAATATCCTCACTATGAGTTGCCGTGGTTAGGGTCTTAGCTATGTTATCACTGTTCTCCTGGGCAGTTGATGTACCAGGAGTAGTGATAGCCCTTTCCACATTCACTCTATCAATACTACCAGAGTGAACCATCTTGGGTGATGAACCTGGGTTGGGTGCACCAGCAGCCAAGTCAATCAATACCTCCGATATAGTGGTTGTTGGAGAAGGTATATCGTCTTGACCAGGTGTCTCTGCACTTAGGTTCAGAGAAGATAAATAATGGAATGGCTCAGGGAGTTGCTCTATGGATCCGAGATGTGATCCTGATCCTAATAGAGAGGCTTCTAAGGAAGTCTCTCTAGTGTTGTGTCTATCCCTTTTGGTATTCTCATCAGAATGTTGGGATTCTGAATGAGGTTGGGTTTGGGCCTTTGAGACAAGAAAAGAAGGAGTCTTCTTGCTCCTTTTTCTGGTGTATGTCGTTGCAACTGGGGCCCTTTGTTCCAGTTGAACGATAACATCCAAAAGAGATGTAAGTGATTTTTGTACCTGTGCATCCTTAGTAGTATGCACAGGGGTTCGAATGGTGGAAGCAGATTGTTGTTCAGGATGTGATGTGGAGGGTGTGGGATCAGTATCAGCTGGGATTGCTGAACTGTTACCCAGGGTACTTTGTATGTTCAACATTGTAGATAACAACGGAACATTGACCCCTGAGAACTTTTTGGAAACAGTTCTCATACTTTGAAAAATATTATTTTTATGTCCCAACATGATGTAGATTCTTGCAGGTTTTGAGAGTTCTTTTAGTTCCTGGTTGAAAACCTCCTGCAAGAATCTTGGGTACATAAAAAATTGTTGCTTTGCACCCTCTTGAAGGTTATATCTCAAACCCTCAAAGATGAGGTGTGCAAAGTTGAAACCTAGGCCAGTAATCATACCATGAAAAGCAGAGGCAAGTGCGGAGCTCACTTGATGCCATCCACTTCTCTTCTGAGATATGCATTGGAGAAGAGTGTGTCAGAGATACTTCCATGGAGGGTCCATTAGTGCCTTCTCGATTGTATACTCATTTTGATTTCCAGTGTACCCTATGGATACAAAGGTCCTCATGTACTCGTCCTTTGAGTATGAGATGGTTGCTCCCTCATCCTGAAGCTTAAGATGTTTTCGGAGGGTAGCTTCAGAGATGATGATGTCCTTGCCGTATACCTTGGCTTTTATTTGGGGAATCCCCTGTTCGGTAGAGTAGACAGCGGTATTCCAAAAATCCTTCATATGAGGGATATATATGGTAGGGTTGGTTGTGAGGGCAAAATGGATCTTTGATCGGAATAGGAAGTCGATCATATCATCGAATCCTCCGGATTTCTTTCCCTTGGTTAAGTATGCTGTAAGGTTGTGGTACGGGGAGAACTTATCATCAGGGTTATTGATGTCTGCCATTGTTGTTTGATTTTGGAGGGAAGGTTTGAAGGTTTAAGAATATGGAAGGCTTTGAATGTTTTAAGAATGGAAGGCTTTGAATGTGGTGGGGACTTAAGAGAAAGTGATGTGGGTTTATGGTGAAATTGAATGTGAAGAGGTGGTAAGGAACTTTGATTTGTTCTTATAACGGAAGAGGAGGGAAAAAGCAAAATGACTTATACAGTACAACCTTATTCACTTTTTACCGTTACAGCTGTAATACACCGAGGCAGTCATGATAAAGACTGACGTTAATTTTTTACAGCGGGTAAAAGTTAACTTGGACTTAAATTTACCCATCAGCAGCAAACTTGGTTGCTGTGGATGGATAAGCCTGTCCGCTGCAAGCTTGGTTGCTGCGGAAGGTTAAGTCTGTCAGCAGCAAACTCAATTGCTGCTGATGGATTCAATGATCTGCAGCAAAGATATTGCTGCTGACAGCCTTAAAGCTATCTGCAGGAAACCTGTTCTTGCTGATAACTTAAAGTAGTCAGTGGCAAATCCTTTGCTGCTGAAGATTAAACCTATTAGCAGCTGAAGGACAAAAATGCTGCTGAATCATAACTTTTATTTACAACAAAGGACAAAACGCATTTTAAAACATAATTTTAGAGATAGATTTTAATCAAAGTTCATCATACCAATGGATTCAACTACATATCTAAATCTAGCTTCATCAAAAGGTTTTGTAAACAAATCAGCATATTGCTCATTGGTATGAACTTTGGTTAAAATAATCCTCTTTTTCTCAGCTTGATCTCTTATGAAATGATACCCGATGTCAATGTGCTTTGTCTTGGAGTGCTGCACCAGATTGTTTGTGATTGATATAGCACTCATGTTGTCAATGTGAATTGGAGTTGCCATGAAAGTCATCCCATAATCCAACATTTGATTTTGTATCCAGATGACTTGTGCACAGTAACTTGAAGCTGCAATGTATTCTGCTTCAGCTGTAGAAGTTGAAACACATGTTTGCTTCTTGCACTGCCATGAAATCAGTCTCCCTCCCAGAAACTGACATCCCCCTGATGTGGACTTTTTGTCCAAGTTGCATCCCCCATAATCACTGTCAGTGTATGCATACAGATTGAACTTGTCATTTTTAGAGTACTAAAGCCCAAGTCTTGGGGCTCCCTTTAGGTATCTAATAATTCTCTTGATAGCTTAAAGATGTGAAACCTTTGGAGCTGCTTGAAATCTTGCAGAGAGACATACTGCAAACATGATATCTGTCCTTGAGGCAGTGAGATACATGAGAGACCCTATTATTGCACGGTACTGATGTTGATCAGTGTCTTGGCCGTCTTTTTCTGGAGTCAGCTGATGGTGCACTTGCATAGGGGTTCTTGCAGCAGAGCAGTCAGCCATCTTGAATCTTTCCAAAATGCTCTTTACATATTTGGATTGGCTGATGAAGATTCCATTTGGGACTTGTTTGACTTGTAGACCCAAAAAAAAATTTAGTTCACCCATTGAACTCATTTCAAACTTTGAGTGCATCAGAAATTCAAAGTCTTTGCACAGATTTTTCCTTGTTGATCCAAAGATGATATCATCAACATAGATTTGAACTAGTAAGATTTATCCCCCTTCATCTTTGATAAACAAGGTCTGGTCAATAGCACCTCTTCTGAAGTTGTTGCTTAGTAGATATCTTGACAAAGTTTCATACCAGGCTCTTGGTGCTTGATGTAAGCCATACAGAGCTTTGTCTAGTTTGAACACTTGAGTAGGATGTGCATGATCTACAAAGCCTGGAGGCTATTTAACGTATACTTCCTCACCAATCTTTCCATACAGGAAGGCACTCTTTACATCCATTTGATAGACAATGAAATTCTTGGATGCAGCATATGCCAGGAAGATTCTGATGGCCTCCAGCCTAGCAACAGGAGCAAAAACTTCATCATAGTCAATTCCTTCTTCCTGAGTGTAGCCTTGAGCTACAAGTCTGGCTTTGTTCTTGACTACAATCCCTCTCTCATCTTGCTTGTTCCTGAAAACCCATCGTGTGCCAATAGCATATTGACCTGGTGGAATATCAACAAGTTTCCAGACATCCTGCCTCTTGAATTGCAGCAACTCTTCCTGCATTGCCTCAATCCAGCTGCTGTGTTTGAGTGCTTCATCTATCTTCTTGGGTTCCACCTGAGATAGAAAACATGAAAACAAGCATATATTGGCCTCGTGAGATTTACTTCTTGTGAGAACTCCTTGGTGGACTTGGCCAATAATATTTTCTTGATGATGTTCTTTGTGGATCCTCTGTGCTGGTACCACCTCCAGCTGTATCCCTTGCTCCAGATTGCTTTGATTTTGATCAGGGGTTTCTTCATTCATGGTGGAAGAGTCATCAACATCAACAGCCACATCAATATTAATAGCATCTACAGCATTTACCAAAGAGTCTTCATCTAAATTTTCAGATTCAGACAGGCTGCTGCTGGTGACATTGGAGAGTCTTGTTCCGGCTTCACTTGATTCAATTGCTTCCACAACTGATGGAGGATCAATGGATGGTCTTCTCAGACTGATAGAAGATTTGGGAAAATCCAGTCTGTAGTCAGTGGATGAAGTGGAGGCAGGTGTTTGTGTAGAGTTAGACTCCATATTTGAGAAGATGAGAGGCTCAAATATTTGGGAGAAGGAGTCTATGTCAAAGAGCCAGTTTGGGCCTTTCCCCTGCTCACAGACAATGTGTTCTCTACATTCCACATTTGCTGATTCTTCCACAATTCTTGTTCTTGAATTGAATACTCTGTAGGCCTTTGATTGAGAGGAATAGCCCATAAAATATCCCTCATCAGATTTGGCACCAAACTTAGGAAGAACCCCATGTGTGATGAGAATGGTGCATGGACACCCAAAAGGCTTTAGAAACCCAATGTAGGGAACTCTTTGAAACCAAAGTTCATAAGGTGTCTTGTTGAGGGGCTTGACAATGAGAACTCTATTTTGCACATAGCAGGCTATGCTAACTGCTTCTGCCCAGAATGTGAGAGGCAGTTTTGAGTCAGCCAACATAGATCTTGCTGACTCAATTGGAGTTCTGTTTCTCCTTTCAGCAACTCCATTTTGTTGAGGAGTTCTTGGAGCACTGTATTGTCTTTCTATCCCCTTGCTTTCACAGAAACAGTTCAAAGTGTGGTTCTTGAACTCTGTGCCCTGATCACACCTTATGATCTTCACCTTTTGATTGCTTTGATTCTCTACCCTAAGAATGTAGGATTTGAGAATTTCAGCAGTTTCATCTTTAGTTCTCAAGAAGTATACCCATGAGAATCTGGTGTAGTCATCAGTTATCACCAGACAGTATGAATTCTTGCCCATTGACATGAAATTTGTAGGACCAAAGAGATCCATATGCAGCAGCTGTAGTGGAGTGTCATTTGTATTCAAGGTCTTGGGCTTGTGAGAACTCTTGTGTTGCTTCCCCTTTAAGCAAACAATGAAGTGGTCTTCTAGCTGGAATTCTTTGTCAGGAAGCCCTCTGACAAGATTATCCTTCACCAGTTTGTTAATAGTTTTGATATTAAAATGACTTAAACTCCTGTGCTAGAGAGCTGATTCATCAACTGAGGCTTTTGCCAGAAAACGGGAAACACTCCCAGATGGAGTGACTTCATTCATGTCCAGTACATAGAGATTTTCTTTTCTCTGAGCAGTTAATAAAATCTTTTCTGGAGGAGGATTGGATAAGCCTGGAGACAGTACAAAGCATTCTTTATCTGTGAAGAGCATCCAATGCTTTTGATCACAGACCTGGGAAACACTCATGAGATTGAAGTCTAATTCTTTTACATAGTTGACCTTATCAATGCTCATTTTTTTCGTTGGACACAGTTCCTTGTCCAGTAATGGATCCTCCCTTTGAGTCACTTCCAAAGGTAACATATCCTCCATTGAAGTGTCTGAAGTTGGAGAGGATGGATATGTTGCCTGTCATGCACCTGGAACAACCACTGTCTACCACCCAGGTGTTATTTTTGTGACCTGGCTGTCCCTGCACATGATAGAGATCTAGTTAGCGGGAGGAGTCCAAGAGCTTGCATCCTTGAAGAAAAGGGTTCTTGGAATGTTAGATTCATCATGTGTGCATTCAACAGAGCCAATGATGATTCTTGGAGTGATAGAAACTGGGATCTTGGCTTTCCATTGTTGAGGAGATGGTCTTCCAGTTCTCTTTTCTCTGTCAGCAGCTGATTTTGCTTTGGCTGCTGATGGATGTTCTTTAACGGCAGCAGATTTTGCTGCTGGGGAATTTAGCTTATCAGCATCAATTTTTGTTGCTGCTGATGGCTTTGGCTTCTCAGCAGCAAATTTTGTTGCTGCTGACTTCAGCAGAAGTTGTTGCTGCTGATGGTTTTGTTTGAGCAGCAGCAGATTTGGTTGCTGTTGAAGGCTTGTCTTTAGGTTGCTTGTGCTTTACTTGATTACCAACACTTTTTCTGGCTGCTGATGGTTTAACAACCGATGTATGCTGATCCTTCTTTACCTTTTGTTATGAAGGATCTGGTTGAAAGGGTTAAATTGACATTTTGCAGCAAAATGGTCTGATTCACCACAGATGATGCAAGTTTGTTGAGATTTTGGCAGCTGCTCCCTTGGTGGAGAAAGAGAGTTTCTGAATTGAGTTGTCTTTGCTTCAAACCTTCTTACCTGTTTGTTCTTCTTTGTCTTCTCAAAAGCATGTTGCCTGAGGTTTCTTTGCTGCTGAAGGTAGTAGAAGTAGGTGCTGGCAGTGTGGTTGTATTTTTCACAGACATAGCATGATTTTGCCAGTTTGTCCCTTGAAAGGTGAACATAGTCCTTTCTTTTGAATAGGTCTTTAAAGTTGCATGGTTGAGCTTTGTTGTGCTCAAAGGTGGCTTCTTCCAATGTCTTGTGAATATATGGAACTCTTTCTCCAGGCGCATGGCATATGTCAAACACCTTTCTTTGAGGCTTTGAGGTTGAAGACTGCCCCTTTTCAACATTTAGCTTTCTTCCTTATGGAGGATAGCTAATTTTGATTTGGTTGAAAGGTATAGGAACCGGAGCGGCTGGTAAAGGCACAGGAGTACTTGTTTGAATGACTTCAAGAATAGGCGGTTCTAGTACTTGTACTGGTGATGAGATCTCCCCAGTTTTAGTGGACTCTGAGCAAGTTGACTCAGATTCTGACGAGGTAGTGTATTCTTGCACCAGTGGTTCATATATTGAAGGATCAAGATCTCGGTTGGCCTTTTCAAGATTTGAGAGATTGAAGCTTGGTTCATGGATGGCAACGTAGTCAGCAGGAGGTGCAACGGCTTGATATTGTTCAGCATGATACCCCAGACCAGTTTTTACCTTTTCATGAATTTGAGCATCTAAAAGTCTTTGCAGCTTTTTAGATGCAAATTCATATTTATCAACATGAACTTTTTGTTCTGCCAATTCTGCTCTGGTAGCTTTTAATCTAGCCAGTAGATCATCAATCTGAGTTTCAAGATTGCTTTGTTCATGTTTTAGTAATGAAATCTCTTTCTTTAGGCAGTTAATTTTTTCTTTATAACTGTTTTCTACCTTTATGAATTCAGATTTCATTTGATAAAACTCTTCATTTTGATCTATAAGGTTTTGATTATGCCTTCTGTAGCCTAACACCTTATCAATACAAGCTTGGGAACAGAGATGTTCATATACCTGAGGCGGTATCTCAGTTGTGTCTGCCATAAGAGCTTGGTTGTTGGCAGGCAGATCTTCATACTGGAAGCTCCAGTCTAAGTCAGAAGTTCCAACAGTTGCGCAAGCTGCAGTTTGAACTGGAGGAGTAGCTTGTTGCTGTTTTTGTCTAGGTTGGGCTTGGTGAGCTTGTCTTGATTGAGGAGTAGCTGGATTGGCTCTTGGTGCCTTGCATTCTCTAGCAAAGTGACCCAGTTGGTTACAGTTGTAACATTTTAGTTTGCTTTTATCCAATCCAACTCTGGTGTTGGAGTTGTTCCTTAGAATGGGTCTTCCGGTTCTAGAGTAGAACCTTCTTGCTCTTATAGAGAGCATGGCATATGAGTGCCGTATGTCCATTTCTTCTAAGTCATCTGGATGGAAGCATTCTAGATCCTCCTTGATAAAGGACATGTTGCTTGAGTTTTCAGAAACAAAAGCAGCAGAGGTTGAGGTTTGAGGAGGAGCTTCTAGGAGAAATGGTGAGGTTTTGTTTGAGAGGTTGGAGTATGTAGATGGGTGAAAATGGGAGGATAGTAGTTGCTAGAACTAGGACCTGAGTGGTCAGAGTGGAGGGCAGAGGTAGTGGTGGATGTTGAGGCATTTTGATAACTTGAGCTTCGTTCTTTTGCCTGAATCATCTCTAGCTCATAGGTTTTCAGCATACCGAAGAGCTCAGTCATTTGGAGAGTCTTCAGATTCTCAGTTCTTCTAATGGACACTGTGTAGAGTGTCCAGCAGCTAGGTAAAGACCTGATGAACTTTTTGAGAATATCTTCATTCTCCATCTTCACCTTTGAGCACTGCAGGTCACCTACAAGATAAGTAAATCTGTTATATAAAACAGTTAGGGACTCACCTTCTTTCCAGACGAAGTTTTCATACTGCTGCTTCAGGATGTCCCTTCTGTTTTCTTTGACTTCCTCTGAGCCAGCAAACATCTTCTCAAGAGCCTCCCATAGCTCCTTAGCAGTTTTGTAACCTCTGAAGTTGTGAAAAACTTCATTTGGTAAGCACATCTGGATGGCTCCCAAGGCTTTGAAGTCTACCTCCATTTTCTTGATGTCTTCATCAGAGTACTTGGAGGGTTCTTTGGGAACCAGTGCACCTTCGGAATCAGCAGAGGACACCATGGGTATGTATGGTCCATCTTTAATGGATTTCCACATCCCATATTCCTGATAGCAGAAGAAGCTTTCCATTCTGTTCTTCCACATATCGTAATCTTCCCCAGACACCACTCTTGGTGGTCTGTTGATGCTTCCATGTCTTCAAATCCATTGTTTTGTGCCATTTTTGATTTTTAGACAATAAGTGACTTTAGCAAAGAGATAGATAAGAATAGAACCAGAGCTTCAAGTGTTACAAGATTACAGGAGCTAAAGCTCTGATACCACTTGTAGGATCGGTAAATACAAGATGGTTCTATTCCAGTTGAGATTGGCGGAAACAATCACAACTTAAGCAAAGTAAACAAGTAGACAAGAAGAATACTGATAAATGCAATTTGTATTAAGCTTCAAGTGTTACAAGATTACAGATAAAACTCTTAAGCAAAAAGTTACTTTTACAATGAATCTAAGTACTACTTATATAGTAACTTAGAATCAAGACAGACCTTTGATTCTAAGGATCAGATCTAACACAGACCGATGATCTTGTATTGAAGCTATTCTACATATACAGACAATAATAATAACTACAAAGGTTAACTTTATTCAAACGTCTTCTTTGCATCATTGCTTGAATACTCAAAAGGAGAGCGTCGTTGTCTTTTATTGTCTTGTGCCAATGACATTCTTTCTGCGTGGAGTGTGTCAGTGTAACAGCAGAAAGTTGTCAGTGGTATTGTTGGCTTTATCAAGAACAGTCAGCTGCAACGTTTGATCTTCAGTGAAAAGGCTATCAGCTGCAACTTTGATCTTCAGTGGATAAGGCCTATCAGCTGCAACTTTGGTCAGCAGCAGATAAGGCCTATCAGCTGCAGCTTTGGTCAGCAACAGATAAGGCTTATCAGCTACAGCTTTTGTCAGCAGCAGATAAAGCCTATCAGCTGCAACTTTGTCGATCCGCAACAATCTTTGAGATCAGCAGCATTTGTACTTAGAGAATTTTGTAGCCATCAGTCTTTATTTCTACAAAGTCTTTGATATTAATGTATGGAACTTATGAGAACTCTTGTGAAAACCATCCTAAAGTTATTATTATATATTACTCTCGTGCAATATTTATATATTTGTATGATCACAAATAATACTATACATAACCTGAGTGTTTTTCATCAAATTACCCGTTGGCTATTTAGACTATGACTTTAAGGACATTTAGAACGTAAATCAATTAGATCGCCGTCCAAAATCCTAAACGAATTATTAATCCTAACGTCTAGCATCAACAACTACCTAACTTAACTAAACAACCTAAATTACCCACCCTAAACCCATTTTCGACCAAAAAGGGGTATAACTAAACCAATTCTTTTGCAATGGAACTAAGAAGTCACTAGTAACTAGGTTTAATGATGACAAGAGAAGGTTCTATGGAGAAGTCCACAAGCAAACCCCACACCTCATCCCATTTCTTTCGTTCTCACGACTTCATCATGGCCCCACCATGCCACCCATTTTGCTTCACCAACACATTATTCAAGCTCTATATTTTTCCATGATGAATCATGATTATTACCAAGATCACACTCCATCTACTTGGTATATAATAGAGTAAACTAACACAAGAACAAGAGTTCAAGAACTATTTCCCTCTATCTCTCTCTTTCGGCTCACACAACCCACACAAACTCTCTAGTTTCAAGTATCAAGCTCTAGAAATCAAGAAAATATCATCTCCATGTGGTGTTTTAAGGAGCATTCAAGAGGAGAACTCAAAGAAATCAAGCTAGGGACCAAATATCACACTCATTTCACTCACAAAAATCGCCATCTACATCTTTAGTGGGTATAACCCCTTACAAACTCTTAATTTCTTAGATTTTAGCTTAAAAAGGCACTTTGTTCACCCAAGGATGAAATAATTTCATAAAACTTTGCAACTAAGTAAACTAACAAAGTAACTTTGATCTACTACTTGAAATATGGAAAAATATATGTATATAGTTGCTGCATATGTGGGAGTATAAGCACAAGTGTGGGTATTGCTTCATAAAAGTTTGTTAAAAGTTAGAAGTATGGAATTTGGTAAAGATATCTTGTCAAGCTATGTTTTGATTAAACACTTGAAGCATGGATATATATATATATAGGTATATGTGTCGTATATATACATGTGTGAGTGTATGCATGATGTGCCTTATAAAAACTACAAAATGATAGATGTAACTAAAGTTTAAAATATATATTGTTAATTATGTATTTTGAACATGAAAACACACTAGGTTCATAAATTTATATATATATATATATATATATATATATATATATATATATATATATATATGTGGGTGTGTTGTATATATGTACACATGATTGTGCAACAAGAATTACTATAACTTGAATCAGTGTATAAAGTGAAAATATGATTTTTGATATGTAAATAACAAAAATATATAGATCTAAGAAACTTATAAAACCTTGTGTGAAAAGTATATCCATATGAATCTGGATAAAAACTATCATCAAGATTGTATATCTAAATTTATATCTATGTATACTTGTGAAAATATATATTTGTAATCAACGATTTAGAATACAAAAAACGATTGAATTACTATGTTTAAAAGCGGTCGAATAAATATAAGATTTAACTATTATTGATGAAAACTAGTAATATACAATTAATAATGACGTTTTGAAATAAATCAAGAAGTTTAAAGAATTGTATTTAGTAAAACACCCGATTAGCGTGTTAGAATAATTATCTCAAGTGGTATTACTTAAATAGCATTATGGGAAATTGTGACAACACAACACGTTTACTTGAACAACTCTGTATTTATGTACATGTCTTAAGAAAAGATAACAAGGCATAAATAATAATCACCAACGGATCGTAACTCAAAATATCTTTTCCTGAAAGGAACACATCCTTAACGACATTTGTTATGTTGGGTGATCAATATGCACTTAAGACACTTAGTCTTAACATATATTACCCTCGTGTGTATCTAGGGTACGAGTAGTTGAGTTTGATTAGGAACAATTATCATTTGCTAGTACTTCGTCAGACACCTGGTGAGTTCACGACCCTCCTTTTCGCTTTTTAATGTTTTGTAAAATGCGGGGGAGAAACATACTTACATATCATGTTTTACGTTATTGTTTAACACATTTGGAAACATTATTATTTCATACACTTGAGAAAACATTGCAAATATTTTTGTATGATAACAAGAAAACAAGACACTAACATTATGTTGTATATGAGGAGAGCTCTTAAAGTCCCCTGAACATCATCACATTTGTAACCATTAGCTATGGACTTAGCCTAGGATTCTATGAATAATACTATTGGGGGTAACACCCCCGGTCATGGTTTGTCACGCTATCCGGGACCTAAAGGGTCAAATGGCCGCATATTGTCCTGTTCCGTTCTCGTGGTAAAGCGAGGGAGGGGCATTCACCAGTTAGGTTTGGTTACAGTCTCATGTATAAACATAGTATTTATAAGACTAGCTAGCTTACGAATGGATCAATAACAATGGTTTTGTTTATCGTATGCATTTAGAATTAAATGTTTACAAGGAAACTTATCATGTTTCGGGTAAAACTATTTATTTTATGACGGTAATGTTAAGTGCATGTTTTCGGGAAAACTACTTATTTTATGATGGTAATGTCATGTGCATGTGTTCGGTAAAACTACTTATTTTGTGACAGTAAAGTCATGTTCATGATTTTGGGAAAACTACTTATTTTATGACAGTAAAGTCATGTACATGTTTTTGGGGAAGACTACTTATTTTATGATGGCAAAGTCATCATCATGTTTTCGGGGAAAACTAATTGCACTGAAATAACTAACTCTGTGAACTCACAAACCTCTGTGTTGACACTTTCAAGTAAGTTTCTCTGGTAACCTTTAGCCATGGCATGGCTGGAATAGGCTAGCTACGTTGGATCAAGTCCTAGTAGCTGAAGGAACATAGATTATCAAGCCTCAAGTCTATCATTGATCTAGGACAAATCATTGTATTACTTAGTATTAGTAAATGTATATGTACTCAAGTCTTAGAAATCACTATTACAGCTTCCGCTATTTTGTAATGAACCAATCGTTGCGACCTTTATTTATTTATTAAGTAAATAAATTTGGGGGTGTGACATGGTAGGCCCTTTCTATAAAACATATTTATATAGGTAGGTAAAATTTACCAAGATTTCTGATATGTCCTAATTTATATATGTTTTTCGTGCATAATAATCATCATATTATGGAATTAGTTGAATAAAAACCTTGCAATTGATACTTAAAACGTGTATATTTTATAATTGGTCAAGAAATCAAGCTTTCTAGGAGGATGGGAAGAATTACCCGAGCTTTGACTCCCAAAGAAGTCTAATTGGTCAACAAAAGTCAACAATCAGCAAAGAAGTCAAATTGATCAATTGGGAATATGAAATCCGCCTTTTTTATTTCGAAAACAAAGTCTAATTAAAGTTAATTGAAACAAATTTGGAAAGCCTAAAATACGTTATTTCAATCCAACCTGGCTCAAGCTATAATCCCCCATTTTACGTTCTAATCACAACTGTAAATCGGTCAGCCGTCGTGAATCAAACACCCTATAAATACCTATTCCATTCATTGAATCCAAATCTTAATATCCCTCCCTCTCTGTGGCGATTGGCTCTTGGTTCGGGTCTCACGAAATCGACATAATCATGGTTTCTTTTGGATCTCGCTTTTAATCGCATCTCCCTTGCCGTGTTCGAATTCGAAATCATGCATTCTCTCTTTGTTTGCATTGTTATTTTAATATATAAAATAACTAGGTTATGGACACATGTATTACACGGGTTGTAAAAATTAAATTTATACAAATCAAGTTTCCATACATTTCAATAAGTTGTAATACATTCATAAATCAGTCGTTTCAACTAAATTAACAAACATACAAAGCCGTCAATGCAATATGGGTAAGACATGCCGAAACACATTGTTCCTAATACGGGTCGGGTGCAACTTACATGTGTCATAAAAATAAAAAACGTAAAAAAAATGATATTCCAGCTACCTTGGCGTGCTCCCAAATAATATGCAAGAAAATTGATAGTTAATGAACTCTAGCAATGTATCATTGATGAAAAATCTAGCAACGTTGTAAGAATTGAAAACATATGGACAACGTGAAAATAAATAGAAAGTAACAAATTATAAACTATACATATTGTATGAAATACAAAAAACAGAAAATAGGAAACAACCTGTAATAAAAATAGAACATAATTATTGTACCGTGAAAAAACTTGACTTTGACAAAATGAAGAATGATAACGATTTTGTTATCATTTGGATTGTTTGAAATATAGACAAACATCTGCTCAATATATTCATCCCATAAAATAACATAAACTGACGACTCCTAAAAAAACATTAAGCCTTAATATTTATGTATGATTAAAATTAAAGTTAAGAGGAACTTGTATTAAGAAAAAAATAAACAACTGAAAATGATATAAGAAAAGTGAATGGTATAAGTATTTATAAATTATACTTTTATGAAAATATTTGAATTAATTATTTAAAAAAAAATAGTTTAAAATTAGTAAACAAGATGATACTAAAAAAGTCAACCGTAATTAATTAATTTAATACTTGATAAAAATAAGTTACTGTTTTATACAGGAAAACTATAATGAGTTTTAACCACAAAACGACACGTGTCCTCAAACATTTTCTTTTATTATATAGTAAGATATTTTATTAAATATTTATATAACTAAAAAGTTTATTTAATATGAAACAATGAATTTACTATTTCACTGTTACTCATTTACCAACGTCGGTGGGGTTTCCCACCGACAAAAACGCCTCCTATATTTTAGCTAAACTGCATTACAAGCACTTCTAATTTGTAATATTTTATTTTCATCCTTAAATTTTTAAAGTTTTAAATTTACCCATTATATTAAATATAATCTGATTTTTCATCAATAACTTTAGTTTATTTTGCACGTACGTTTCTTTTGATCATATCCCCACCCGTAATGTGCATACATTTCTTTTAATCATACCAATTAGTCGCAACGCGTGCGTAGCGTGAAAAATCATACCGGCATGGGAAAAAAACGTCGGTACCGTTATATAATTGTATTTTATCCTGTTATGTACCAAAATTAATTTTATATGTTTCCTTTTTGTGCTTAGCCATACATTAATGTCACCGTCTCAACCGTTTAACGTCCGTCTTCCGCCGTGGAGTGTGCGCCTACGTTTCTCTGTTTAACTATGTTTCTATTTTTGCTTAGCCATGCTAGTGTCATCGCTTCAAACGTTTAGGGTCCACCTCCCACCGTGGAGCGTAAGGGAAAATTTATTTAACTACGTTTCTTTTTTTACTTTACCATGCTAATGTCACCGGCTCAACCGCTTAAGGTCTGGTCCCGCTGGAGGCGCGGGTACAATTTCTAGTTAGAGATTATTTTGTATTTCATTACCTTAACCTTATTTTACAAGGTCGGCGTCCACTAAGAATCTGCCACCAACACAACTTTTCTATCTCTTTTAAATTTCTTGGTCCAGTTTTAAAACAAATATGGTGCTGGTGTAGCGGTTTGGGCCATTGTTCTTATCCCTTCCATAATAGATCATAGGTTCAAAACCTATAGCCAACAATTTTTTTTTATAATTATGAAAATTATTTTTTTCACTTTTTTTTGCCGTTAAAAAAACAAACTTTTTTTTTTCTTTTTTTATATTCTTTTGATTATTATTTATTACTTATTACTTATTAGGCGTAATGTGAGACATAATACGTTTTTATATCTATGGTTCGATCTTCTAAGCCGATCCACCTCAAATCCGTACACTTACGTACGTTAGTATCAACGGAAAACATTTTTTTACTTTGGTTTTTTTGTTTTTGTTTTTTTTTACATTTTCTTTCCGGTTTAAACGAGTAGTCATAATCTTATATGTTTTTTATGTACCTAACAATGTTTCTTTTTTTAACCGTTTCAGGTCCGCTTCACGCTGCAGATCACGAGAATTTGAGTTAGGCTACGTTTCGACACCGTCGCAACGCGCGGCGGGTAAAATGACTAGTTTTTCTTAAGAAATATATTACAAACATACAAAACTAAATAAATATAAATAATACATTATTTTTAAATTTTGTGTTTTAACCATGCTTAAACATCTAAATAAATTTGTATTTTGATTTCATGATACACAATTTTTAGAATAATATAAAAGGTTCAACATACGGTAGCAGCTTTGGTTAAATATAGTAAGGATACTAATTTAGATCCCGTGTCTATACACGGGGTGAAATATATATCAATACATAAAAAGTTTAAATCTTTATGTGTACAGTTTACATGTGTAAAAATATATTACATATAGCAATGATAGAAAACAAATTCAAAATATGTAAAAATTAATATATAATTGGGTTTCGAAAATACGTTAATTACTATTTAATATAACTTGACTTTCATTTAATATTTGATTGAAAATAAAAGTTATATAATTAAATTTTATAGTTTCTTATGATAAGAGATAATTTAAAATAAATGTGTTTTATTAGTATAATTAGTATTTTTTAAATATATATATTATTATTAAAAGATAGAAGTGCATTAAATAAGAGAGAGAGGCGGAAAAAAAAATGATGAAAATAAATATGAAGACAACACGTGACATGCAAAAACCTTTATTTATTATATAGTATAAATGTGGGTATACACATGCATAAAAAATAGATTAAAGAATGTAGTTGGGAAAATTGGTGTTTAATATGATTCTATATTTAATTCCTTTCAACTGTAAGCATTCTTAATTTAGATGAATGAAAAAAATGGATTAAAGAATGTAGTTGGGAAAATTGGTGTTTAATATGATTCTATATTTAATTCCTTTCAACTTAAAACATTCTTAATTTAGATGAATGAAAAAAAAAACGTACACATACGTCCATACATATCCTAATTCTAAAAGCATGTGGTATACCCAAGTAAATTGTTGAAGCACTTTTGTGTGACAAACACTCTGGATACTGTCTTAGCTTTTTGTACTTGTCTTGTATGTTAGTGTTTGTAATTAGGTATCGAGTTGTAATCACTAATGTATGTACTAGTCGTCTGTTTTCTCTAAGTGTTTTACGCACTTAGCATGTGCGCAGGAATTACTTCCTGCGTACTTAGCAAGTACGCAAGAACACTTTGCGTACTTGTTAAGTACGCAAGAACAATTTGCCCTGCGCACTTGTTAAGTGCGCAGAGATCAGGTCTAGTATAAATAGGTTGTGGTGACAGAAGTTATGTACGCACTCATTTGTAACATCTCTATAACCTACAAGTTTTATAATAGACGAAGTTTGAAAGTGTTTTCACTCTCGGTTTACTTTCTGTTACTTGATTCTCCACCTAGTCACGGGCATTCCGCACCCGGTTGGACTAGTCACACACCCACATTTAACGATCCGAGACACCCGAGGACCTACAAGTGGTATCAAAGCATTGCTATTGATTTCGAGTGTTGTGAGTGTGTTAGGAGCATCTTCTACACAACCTATAGATTTTTACAAGCAAAAGAGAGTGACTTTTCGTGATTTTTGTGATAAAATAGGGGTAGCTCTTGAGCACTATTTTAGAGGCAAAAATCACTCAAAAATCGATCTTTTGTTGTTTGTTTGAGTGTTTTGAGCATCAAAGGCTGGTTAGAAACAAGTTTCTAACCCTTTGGCTTGATTTAGTAGGTCATATCTTCAATTTTTTAAGATTCCGGTGAGTTTCCAGTGACCGAAAAAAGTTGGTGAGAGTTGGTGAAAAAGTGATCTGTGTACTTACCATATTTGGCAACAAGTACAGTCTTGCTGCGTACTTACCAAGTACGCAAGACCATATTTGCTACGTACTTAAGTTATCTCCTGCGTACTTATCATTTACTCCTGCGTACTTGTCAAGTACGCAAGAGCAAATCCTAAGTGCGCAAGGCCAGATTCAAGTGCGCAAGTTGTTTTGATTTTTCTGAAATTTGGTTAAGTGTTTCACTATGGCAAATCTTCAGAACCTCGGTAACCTTCTTAATTATGACAATGAGATTGGAACCCCACAGAAACCACCAAAGCTGCTTAACGTTAATGATTACTCAAATTGGAAAGCACGCTTTGAGCATTATATCTCATTCACCGATTCTTCACTATGGATACCCATTCTTGAGGGTTATAAGCATCCCACATATACATATCTTGATGAGGAAGTTCCCAAGCCCATCTCTAAACTTGATGAAGAAGAAAAGAAAGTGTATGACAGAGAGAAGAAGGCACATGGATCTATCACAATGGCATTGACAAGAGAGTTATTTCACAGCTTCAGAGGATATGATAATTCTAAGGATCTCTGGAAGGCATTGCAGAAAAGATTTGAGGGAAACAGTGACATCAAGAAGAGTAAGAGAGATCGTCTTAGAAAGTAGTATGAGTGCTTCAGATATATGGAGAATGAATCTACAGACGAGCTTATATCTAGATTCTATCAGCTGCAAACTGAGTTGAAAGCTCATGATCTAACATATACTGAAGAAGAGTTAGTTGAGAAATTTTTGGATGTCTTACCCCCAAAGTTTGAGATGTACACAACCTTGATGAGAGAGAACTCAAAGTTTTATGAAATGAAGATTGATGAAGTAATCGAAAAGATTCAAGCACATGATACGAATCTGAAAAGAAGAGAAAGCTCAGGGATACCTCAAATTCAAGACCCTTCTATGTATTATGGGGCATCTTCCACAGCTAAGTCATCGGGTTCAGGGATTGCCTTATTCTCTGGAAACTCTCATGAAGAAGACAACTGAAATGTTTGTGGTGGTCATGCATGCTATGCTGCATCTGGATCTGGATCTCACCACCAAAATTCATCAAGAAATCTTTCTCCCACATCTTTAGCTAACCAATCTGCAATAGCCAAGATAGCTGAAGATCATGTGGCTTTGGTGGCAAGCTAACGGATCCTGAAACCATAGAAGAAGACTTTAATCAAGTGGATCCAGATGATATGTAGGACATGGATATTCAGTGGAATATGGCCATGATTTTGAGAAGAGCCAAACGTTTCTTGAACATAACAGGAAGAAAGTTCATTGGTGGGCATTCAAATGCCAAGGTTGGTTTTGATAAATCTAAAGCCAAGTGCTATAAGTGTCAGAAATTTGGACACTTTGCTCGTGAATGTCAGAAGGACAAAGCACCAACTTCGAGTTTCACCAGACCTAGCCAAGGAAACGGTCTAGGGTTTCACAATTCCAACAACCGCAATCAAAGTCAAGGTGGAACGTCCAATGGTTTGGTAGCACAACATGATGATAGCTTTGATTGGGGTGTTCATTTGGAGGATGCCATTATTGCTCAAACACAGGTTGGTCTGATGGCTGAGATCGTTGAGATGATGGAAGCAGAAGATCAGGAAGCTTCTGTGGCTGGCCAAGAGGAGTCTACAACTGCAGTTGCCCTCATGGCTATTAGAGAGGCATCATGTTCACCAACTGAGGTAAATTCTAACTCTTTTGCTGTCATTTCTTGTTCTAAATGTCTAAGCTTGCAGGATGAAAATTCTAAGCTTCAAGACAAGGTAGAACCCCTTCGTACTGCAGCTTTAAGCTACAAAGAAAACGAAAAATGATACAAAGATTCAATTGAAACTTTGAAGAAAGAAAAATGTGATTATTCACTTAAAATCAGCGATCATCAGTTTCATTTGGACGTTGCGTACAAGGGGCTGGAAAAGAGAAACAATGAGATCACTAAGCTGCAAAATGAGATCTTGTAGTTGAAAGGCAATATTGAGAAGTTAAAAAATTCTCGGTTTGTGATGGAACACTACGAATCCGTAGTGATACAATTGAATAGCTTAGGGCTGGGTACTAATGCCATTCCTCCACCAGTAAGCGGGAAACTTGTCAACGGCTTAATTGACATTGATCTGTCTTGCCTTGATGAGTCCTCAAGTCAGGATGATTGCTCTAACAAGGATGATTCCTCAAGTAAGGCTGGCTCTGCCTCTGATGAAGAGTTCTTTACTGATGAAGGCTCTGAGAACACCTGCCCTGATGGTGTAGTCTCAGAGGAGTTGCTCGATGAACAGAAGGTTAAGAAAAACGTTGTCACCGATCGTGATAAATGCATTTTAACCGAACCCGACATTGTTGAAACAAATGAAAAATTAAAAGTGATGCTTTATGGGGGTTATAAAAATATTAACCAAGTTAAGAAAGAAGCCTTTGCAGCTCATTATGGGCTTGGCTATCAAGAAAATTTGTAAAAATATTATAATCCTAAAACTCAATCATCATTGGGTCAAACAAATGCTACTGTTCATCAAACAACTCCTCTTACTTATCATGTTGAGTCATCTAATGCCAGATCTAATGAGCCTTACAGGAGGACTTACAAAGAAAAGAGAACATGTTTTCACTGAGGTATGGTCGGTTACATCCTAGTGAACTGCCCTAATAAGAACCAAGGGAAACGGCCAATTGGTTCACAACCAGCTGTTATCCCTAAGTCACCACCAATGAAACAGCCCAAGAGTCCAAAGAAGAATGAGGTGAAATCACCAATGAAACCGTTGGTGAAGCCAAAGACCACATCTGAGGCTAAACCAACTGTTCCAAAAAGGGAAAAGCTTCCGGCTAAACCCTGTGCATCTGTCTCTGGTAGTGCACCAACTGGTGAGAAACCTGTGGTCAAACTCTCCAAACCACAGAGGAGAAGAAGGAACAAGAGATTGAGAAAGCTGGAACAGCTAGCTGGAATTCAATCAGGTGAAGCTTCCACTAGTTCACCTGCTGCTGTTGAATGCAAGCCCACTGTTCCAGTTAAGAAAAACAACAGATCCTGGAACAAGAAATCTAAAAGTTCTCAATCTCCTGATCCCAAGCCTTCTATAGAGTCACCCATTTTTTACAGTCACGATTGTGAGTTGATTGAAGTTGTTTATTTTGAGAAAGACGGACGACCCAAGACCACTATGGCCTGGGTCTCCAAATCTAACTGATATGATTGTGACTTGTGCAGGGACATTTGAAGGGTGCTATCTCTAATCGTTGGTATGTAGATAGTGGATTCTCCCCGGCACATGACAGACAACATGGCCTTGCTTCAAGATGTCAAACCATTCAGAGGCGGCTATGTGGCCTTTGCAGGAGAGAAGGGCGGTAGTATCACGTGTCAAGGAGTGGTTTCGAATGGTTGTGTTAGCTGTGACAACGTCAACTAATGCGAGCAGCGGAAGCATAACTTGTTGAGTGTCTCTCAGATGTGCGATAAAGAGTACTCGGTTATGTTTGATAAATCTGAATACTTGATTCTCAAGCCTGGTTTTGAAGTTCCTGAAGACTGGATTCTGATGAGAGCACCAAGAACAAACGACACCTATCAGATCGATATGAGCGTGGCAACAACCACCTCATCAGTTTCTACTTGTGTACTTACCAAAGCGACAGAGCTTGACTCAATCTTGTGGAATAGGAAACTCGGACACATTTCTTATCGAAAAAATGAATCATCTAGTCCGAAACGGTTTAGTTACCGGGATTCCTAAGTTGAGATTTGCCGTTGCAGATGACTGTATGCCTTTTAAAAAGGGCAAACAGCAACGGAAGTCTCACAAGCCCAAGCTCCAAAAATCCATCGATACCCCTTTGGAGCTATTACATATGGATCTGTTTGGCCCCATAAGTATAGGAGTATTGGAGATAAGTCATACTGTCTGGTTGTAACTGATGATTTCTCACGTTTTTCTTGCGTGCATTTCTTAGGCACAAAGGACGAGACTGCTGACATTCTTCAATACCTGATCCTAAGCATGGAATCGAAGAATAAGGAGTGATAACGGAATTGAGTTCAAGAATAATTTGATGGAGCTTTTCTGTCTCAAGAAGGGCATTCGTCATGAATTCAATGCCCCGTACACACCTCAGCTGAATGGAGTTGCAGAAAGGAAGAACAGAACATTGATCGAGACTGCAAGGACAGTGTTGTCAGATGCAAAGCTTCCTGTAACGTCTTGGACAGAAGCAGTAAATACAGCTTGTCACATCTTGAACAGAGTTCTGGTTGTTAAGAGGCACAACAAGACTTGCTATGAGTTGATCAACAATCGACCTCCCAATCTTGACTACCTAGTTCCTTTTGGTAGTCCCTGTTCCTTATTGCTACAATACAAGGATCGAAAATCTAAATTTCATGCAAAAGCAGTGGAAGGCATCTTCTTAGGATATGTTGCCAACTCACCATGCAAGAGAGTGTACAATATAGGAACTCGTACTGTCGAGGAATGGTTCGAAGTGGATTGCAGAAAACACAGCATTCCCCCCAGAACCAACTGGTCCAGCTTGGGGTTTTGATTATGATGCGATATTCAAGTCTTTCAACCTTCCTGATTTGTCTGCCGATGATGCCGCAAATGGGTACGATTTCTTTAATGGCGGTGATGATTCAAATTTCTCCACTCGTGCCACGTTGCCCATTGTAACTCCCAATTCCAATGATGCATCTGCATCTGGAACTCCTGGCAGTGATGATGTTGAAGATGTCCATGTTGATGGAGATGACGCCCCAGCTAATCCTAACACTCGTGTAGGAAATGAAGCTCCAGCTGATCCAATCAACATTGAATCGTCTTCTTCTGGATCATAGGATATGGGGGAGTTGAGCACGAATCTTGACACAAATCTCCAGGAACCACATGTATCAGAGACGAGAGTGCATAAGAATCATCCAATTGACAACATTATTGGTGATCCTCATGTCGGTGTTCAGACTCGTCATAGAACCATTGCTGAGAACACTAGTTTGTACGCTGAGATACTTTACACTGGTATCATGGAAACATGTTTGCATGCTGCATTCGTGTCCCAGTTGGAGCTGAAGAATTTGAAGGAGGCTCTCGTTGACAACTGCTGGATTGAGGCAATGCAAGATGAACAATCACAATTCCAAAAGTTGCATGTTTGGGACTTAGTTGACTTGCCAAGAGGCGTACAACCAATTGGAACCAAATGGGTGTTCAAGTGCAAAATGGATGATCGTCATGTCGTAGTGAAGAATAAAGCAAGGTTGATTGTTCAAGGATTTTATCAACAAGATGGCTTGGATTACACTGAAGTATATGCCCAGTTGCTAGACTTGAGGCCATTCGACTGTTTCTGGCTTATGCCTCCTATGTCGGCTTCAAGGTCCATCAACTTGATGTGAAGAGTGCTTTCATGTACGGAAAAGTTCATGAAGAGGTCTATGTTACTCAACCTCCCGGCTTTGAAGATCCGCATAATAGCAATAAAGTGTATAAGCTCGACAAAGCACTTTATGGTCTTCATCAACCACCTCAGGCATGGTATGAGACGTTATCAAAACATCTACTGTCCAATGGTTTTAATCATGGACAGATTGACTCGACCCTCTTCATTCGGAAAGCAGGAGGTGATATTCTACTTGTACAAGTGTATGTCGACGACATTATCTTTGGGTCTAAAAATGAAGAGATGTGTAGGGAATTCGAACAGGTGATGAAGTCCAAGTTTGAGATGAGCAACATGGGTTAATTGTCGTTCTTCCTGGGTCTGCAAGTCAGTCAAAGAGAGGATGACATCTATCTACATCAAACTAAGTATGTGCAAGACATCTTGTCAAAATACAAGATGAATGATTGCAATACTTATGTCACACCTATCCTAGTCAATCACGGTTTGCATCCAGACAAAGATGAAAAGGATGTGGATTGTAATTTGTACCGTGGGAGGATCGGTTCTCTCATGTATCTCACAGCTTCAAGGCCCGACATAATGTTTGTTGTATGCTTGTGCTCAAGGTTTCAGTCACAACTGAAGGAGTCTCATATGATAGCTGTCAAGAGAACCTTCAGATACTTGAAAGGGAAACCCCGATTAGGTCTTTGGTACTCAAAGCAACAATCTTTTCATCTCAAAGCCTACATCAATTCAGACTATGGCGGTTGTAACCTTGGTAGAAAATCAACTTCAGGTGGATGTCAATTCTTGGGAGACAGGCTGGTTTCCTGGTGTGATAATTCGGACTTTTCAGTTAATTCCGTTAATTATTCCGTTAAGTTTCTTATTAAAAACTTAACCCCGTTAATCTAATCTAACCCCAAGGACTAATTCGGTCACAATGTCAACTCAAAACTGCAAGGACTAATTTTGTAATTATACCAAACTGAATAAATTGACTCCCCAAAGTCAAAATTGACCAATTTGTCTTCAGTTGACTTTAGAAGTCAAAATTCGACTAGTTGATTTTCCAATTCGCGGATTATAACTGAAATTCGTTGGAACTCTTAATTACTACGGGCATTATTAGCAGTCTCGGCCATCATTGAGCCTTAATCACCTACATTACATACGAATTAATAAAAAATGGCCGTTCGTTTCGTAACCGTCGACCCCATATTCAATTATGGCAAATCCCTGTATTCCCTTCTCGAATTGAGACGCTGCAATCACTTAACGAACCCCCTGAAGTTTTCACACAAACCAGATTTGTCGGAGAAGCCGCAGACATCGCCGGAGACCAAACCCACGCAAGTCGACAACTGTTTTAGTCGGGGGACATCAATTCGAACTCTATTCCGGTAATTATCTAAACCTTCACCTTCGTTTTTGTCTAATCATTGAAAGCCCTATCATTATCAGGGCTTACAACATCAATCCGATCGAAATCTGTAACCTAGGGTTCATCTTTGACCGGTTTAATCGATCCCTAGTCTAGACCTAATCAAAATAAAACTAACCTATACAGTTAGATTCGCAATACCATACTCTTTGAAAGCCCTTTATCAATTCGAACTTTTATTATCAGAATCGTTGTAACCCGTAATCTAGGGTTCATATGAAACCAAGTTGTCGAATTCAACTCTAAACCGCGTTTAAACCAAATTAAACTATACCATTAGACTCGTAGTCTTCTGTAGATTGAAAGCCCTATGAAATATCGAGCTTCCATCATCGAATTGATCTTGATCCCGTAATTAGGGTTCGTTCTGGAAACGTATTGGGGTTTTCGATCTTAAACATGAATTTGATACAATTAAACCACATCAACAGATTCGCAAGGTTTTGTTTAATAAAAGCCCTATCATTTCAACAATTTTTAATACCAGAATCGGTCAATTGAATCCATGTTTATAAACTAGGGTTACGATCCCTCTTTCAGTAAATTAGCGATCTTAAAACCGATGGTTTTCAAATTCAATGAGTTCCCAGATTCGCAACACCTCGATTATCAAAACCCCCATGATTTGGAAACCAGTTGCGATCGAATTCGTGGCGTTTGGGACGGGATTTGATCTGGGTACCTATGGGGAATTAAATCACGTCCGGCTTGGATGTTAAAAGAAATTCGAACTGGATTTGTTTGCGATAGCCTAGCGGCCGGGACTGGTTAGAGCGATGTGTGTGTGTGGGAAAGACCCGGGTTCGAGACCGGGCTCCCACAATTATTTTTAAAACATTTTTCTGGATTATTAAATTAATAAAAATCAAACCTGTTAATATTGTATTATTATATAAATGGGTTTTAACCCGGAAAACAACCCGTAAGCTCGGGTTTGAAATATTAGTTTGTTTTTATAAATAATATATTATTATTATTAACAAGTAAAAATAATATATTTATATTATTTTTAAGCCGTAAACTCGTGTAAAATAATTTGTTTATATTATTCCCAAATTGTGACCCGTATTATTAAATAATATATATTTATATTATTTCAAGTCATTTTATAACGCCGTAAATCAATCGAGACTAAATAATAATATAACTAATTATATTATCCACTCGTATATATATATTATTATTTATGTCGTTCGTCGCGCAAAGTCATTCCTAAACCCGTGGACGCGTTCGTCCACTCTCGTTTATTGGAGCGGTTCTTTTAGGACGTTCCTCGTTTTCCCGTGTCACAGTCACAATTCCCATTATCGTTCCTAATTTATATATTTATAATTTTAGGACATTCGTAGGTCTTTTGAGACTTACACTCGTGGTTCCAACTTACTTCTAGTGTGAAACTACCTTCAACGCCAAGCATGTGAGTTTTCACGGCCCCTTTTTACTGTTTTAACTTGGGAGAGAAAACATGCTTAAACTAATTTTGAGATTTTGTATTTCATATGCTATCAATGTTAAAGCTAAGTGTAACATGCTATCACAGAAAGTCCTCATCTTATCTCGAACCGTTAATATGGATCTTAGCGAGGTAATGTTTAGTAGTACTACTGGGTTTGACAAATCCCACCCGCGTTAGTCGCGCTAACTCGATTGGATATCGAACGGGTGAAATGTTAGCCTACTCACATGGCCAGTATTGATAGACCTGGCAGGAGGCAATAAACAAACAGCCAGTTTCGGTTGCGAGCACTTGAGCTAAACATGAACATAGGTTAGCTACCTATAGATACATTATGAATGATCATAAATCTAGTAAACGCTTACGTATTTACTTGAAACCTGTGAACTCACCAACCTTGTGTTGACACTTTTTCTTACATGTTTTCTCAGGTCGCTAAGCTAAGACACAAGGTGCACGTTAGGGCATGCATGGGATTCAACTGCTTTGCTTTGTGTCTATTTATGTTTGGTTGAATTATTCTATTGTACTTCGTTTGGACTTTTGAGACTTTTGGACTTTGGTTTTGGGCGCGTGTATTTTGCGCATTTACTTTCTTTACGCTTCTGCATTGATACTCTGATTTAAAAGATATTTTCATTTTGAGTCCCATGTAGAGTCGTTCAAAGTAACTAATGTCTGAGATCCTGGTTCGTCACTTCCCAAACGGTAAAACTCCGTTAGTTGAAATTGGGGGTGTGACAGATTGGTATCAGAGCCATTGGTTATAGAGAACTAGGATTGCATACTAGACTATAGCCTCACACATTAGTTACATGTCATTTGGATGTTTGGTACTTATACATAATGTTGCAGGATCATGTCGTCAACCCCACCTCCATCACCTAACGCATCAGGGCATAAGGCACCTGTACTCTCATCCCCGGAACCCAAAAGGCGCCGGTCTACTTCGGGTAACCATTCAGTTGACCAAGGCGAACCGAGTAACGCACGAGCATTGGATTATGCTCTCAATTGGGACGTATACCCACATATGATCCAAAGGTGGATCGAAATGGGAGATGTTCCATCACCTTACTTTGGATCCGCATCTTCATCATCTACACTACCTAGCTTACCATGCACCATGGAACAAGCTTTCGCAGCATTCGTGTCTTATATGTTGAAGGAATTGAGTTTTGTACAAGATGCCACCGAGGAGATACCTAAACTTCTGAAGAATGGACCCCAAGTAGAGAAGAATAGGGTAGGAGTAGAACACTTGACTACCAAACTAGCTACAACGGACCATGTCCACAACCTTTTAGTGGATCGTGTGGCACATCTAGAGATGAGGGCTGACACTATGGATGATGATATGGAAGGAGTTCTGGAGAGACTAGCTACTATGGAAGCTCAGCTACATGTGGCAAACCACACTGCTGAAGGCCTTGAAGAGAGGGTGACACACTTGGAAGCCTAACTACAAGCGGCCCTATTTCCGGAAGACATTCCAGTATCTGACGTTGAGGAGGAACCTTTTGAGGAGGAACCTTTTGAAGAAGAGCCTTTCGAGGAGGAGCCCGTGGAAGAAGAACCGGTTGAGATAGACGATGCATAATCGTATGTTTCTTCCGATGACGAAGATGCCTGATGATCTTCCTATTCTATCTTACTTTTCATGTTTGCTTTTGCCTATGTTATTTCTCTTTCCAAACCTAGATGGGTAAGGTTGTTCCCATCCAATAAAAGCATGAGAAGTTTAATATTTGAGTTATTTATTTTGTAGCCTTACAATTTATTTAATTTTCAAAATATTAGATGTTGTATCTCCTTACTCGTACCTGAATAATGTTTAATATGCGATATATTTCTCATTGTTTTTCATTTGTGATTGTGAAGAATCATGTCTGGGAGAGGACGCGGAGGCCATGCCGGTGGTCGTGGTACCATTAACATGACGGCAGCAGAGCTAGCAACACTGATAAATGATAGTGTGGCAGAGGCTCTAGCAGCACAGAATGCTGCAGGTAAATGCTTTAGCTATTGACAAATGGTGTCAATCCTTCTCCTAAAAACATTTTTCTAAACTCAGCAAAATCAGCAAAACCAACAGCCAGCCTGCACTTTCAAAGCATTCATGGATTGCAAGCCCCACACCTTTAGTGGAGCTGAAGGAGCCGTTGGATTACTTCGCTGGTTTGAGAAGGTTGAATCAGTAATAGCCATGTGCAACTGCCCGGTGGCTAACCAAGTGAAGTTTGCTGCTGGAACTTTAGAAGGCCCGGCCCTAACATGGTGGAATGCCCAAGTTCAAATGTTGGGACTGGCAATGGCAAATGGACTCCCGTGGGAGGAATTTAAAGCAATGATGAAGGAAGAATACTGCCCACGCGATGAGATCCAAAAGTTAGAGGGAGAGTTCTGGAACCTTAAGATGGAGGGTTCGGAAATTGAACTCTACACCACTCGTTCGCACGAACTTGCTACCATGTGCCCACACATGATGACTCCGGACTACAAAAGAATCGAACTTTACATTGGAGGTCTAGTGCCTCAAATACAAAGCATGGTTACTTCATCCAATCCTGCCACTATACAACAAACCATTCGACTTGCACTTAAGTTAACCGACCAAGCGGTGACGCAAAGAACCCTACCTTCGAGAGGTTCAGTTGCTAAACTCACCGACAGCCACAAACGCAAGTTCGATCACCATTCCAACCCCCACAACCATTCCAACTCCCACTCCAAAGGACCTCAATCCAACCAACCCCAGTTTAACCAACCGCAACAACAGCAACAACGTAGGTTTGAGCCTACCAAGAACTTCAATCAGTCGACCTCTTCTGGCCAAAACCAGGGTGGTTATGCGGGGAAGTCCCCGAAGTGTAACAAGTGCAACTTACACCACTTTGGGTTCTGCAATCGTTGCTAGAGGTGCGGTAAAATAGGCCATGCTGCTAAGGACCGCAGGGGTGAATTACAAACTAAACAACCCTTTCAACAACCGGGATCTACTAGGGCTTGCTTTGAGTGTGGAAAGGAAGGGCATATCCGGAAGAACTGTCCTCAGTTGAAGAAGGGGGTAATGGAAATCACAACCCTAACCAGAATAACAATGGTAATGGTGGTAACAATGGCAATGGGGGAGGAAATGGTGCGAAGGGACGAGCCTTCGTACTAGGATCTGGAGAATCCCGTTATGACCATAATGTGGTCACCGGTAAGTTCCTCGTAAATAATTTCTTTGCTTCTATCCTTTTTGACACCGGTGCTGATAGAAGTTTTATATCTAAGAAATTTAGTAATATGATAAATGGAACTTCATCTCTATTAGAAGATAAGTATACAATAGAGATAGCTGACGGTCAAATAATTGAGGCAACTCACATACTTAAAGGATGTAAACTTGAGCTAGCTACACATACATTTGATATCGACCTTATGCCGGTCATACTTGGTAGTTTTGATATAATTGTCGGCATGGATTGGTTATCTAAAAACCAAGCCGAAATTATCTGTCGTGAGAAGATTGTACGTATACCTCTCTCGAATGGAGAAACCCTTTCCATCTAAGGCGAAAGAGTTGGTGCAGTCATGGGCATTATATCCTTCATGAAAGCGCAAAAATGTCTTCGAAAGGGGCATACGGCTATTTTGGCCCTTGTTGCTGAGCAACCTTCAGAAGAGAAGAAAATCGAAGATATTCCCGTTGTGTGTGAATTTCTGGAAGTGTTTCCCGAGGATCTGCCCGGTCTGCCACTGCACCGTCAAGTTGAATTCCAAATTGATTTAGCACCCGGAGTAGCACCGATTGCTCGGGCACCTTACAGAATGGCACCCAGTGAATTGCAGGAACTGTCCACTCAATTGCAAGATTTATTGGATAAAGATTTCATCCGACCTAGCTCATCACCGTGGGGAGCTCCGGTATTATTTGTCAAGAAGAAGGACGGTATTTTCCGTATGTGTATTGATTACCGGGAGCTGAATAAAGTCACAATCAAGAACCGCTACCCTTTACCTCGTATAGATGACCTTTTTGATCAACTCCAAGGATCAAGTTTCTATTCCAAAATAGACCTTAGGTCCGGCTATCATCAGTTAAGAGTCCAAGAAGAAGATATCTCTAAGACTGCATTAAGAACGAGGTACGGCCATTACGAATTTATGGTTTAACCAACGCACCCGCGGTATTCATGGACCTCATGAACCGTGTGTGTAAGCCTTACCTGGACCAGTTCGTTATCGTTTTCATCGACGACATCCTCATCTATTCCAAGAACGAGGAGCATGAGGAACATCTACGCCTAATTTTGGAACTACTTAAGCGAGAACAACTGTATGCTAAGTTTTCCAAGTGTGAATTTTGGATTCAGGAAGTTCAGTTTCTAGGGCATGTGGTTAATGAGAAAGGGATACATGTCGACCCATCCAAAATAGAAGCCATCAAGAATTGGGCAGCACCGACGACTCCGACTGAGGTGCGACAATTTCTGGGATTGGCTGGATATTACCATCGTTTTATCGAAGGATTTTCAAAAATTGCACAACCTCTCACCGCCCTAACTCAAAAAGGAAAATCCTATAATTGGGGCGATAACCAAGAGTCAGCTTTCCAGCACCTCAAACAGAAACTTTGCAGTGCACCTATTTTAGCTCTTCCGGAAGGAACCGATGATTTTGTAGTGTATTGTGATGTATCTATTCAAGGTCTGGGTTGTGTCTTAATGCAACGCGAGAAGGTAATCGCATACGCTTCACGTCAGTTAAAGATTCACGAGAAAAACTACACCACTCATGATCTAGAGTTGGGAGCAGTAGTTTTTGCACTTAAGATATGGAGACATTACTTGTATGGTACCAAATGCACCATCTACACCGATCACAAAAGCCTCCAGCATATCTTCGAGCAGAAGGAGTTGAACATGCGACAACGTCGTTGGGTTAAACTTTTAAATGATTACGACTGTGCGATCCGGTATCATCCGGGTAAAGCTAACGTTGTGGCTGATGCACCAAGTCGAAAGGAAACGAAACCCAAACGAGTTCGAGCGTTACAACTCACTATTCACCCTGGATTGCCTGACAGAATCCGTAGTGCTCAACTTGAAGCCTTGAAAGAAGATAACCTACCGTTAGAAGGTACACGTGGCATAGAAGCACAACTTGAGGTAAAATCTGACGGAATTCGTTACTTCGTCGAACGAATATGGATTCCCGTATTCGGAAACTTAAGGGAACTAATCATGGATGAAGCTCATAAATCTCGTTACTCCATCCATCCGGGTTCCGATAAAATGTACCATGATCTAAAAGTACTATATTGGTGGTCGAAGATGAAGGCCGATATAGCCACCTATGTTAGTAAGTGTCTGACCTGCGCGAAGGTCAAAATTGAATATCAAAAACCATCCGGTCTTCTACAACAACCAGAAATTCCCATGTGGAAATGGGAACAAATATCCATGGATTTCATCACCAAATTACCACGAACCCCTACTGGATGTGATACTATATGGGTAATTGTTGATCGATTAACAAAATCTGCTCATTTCCTAGCAATCAAGGAAATCGACAAAATGGATAAGCTTACTCGTACATACTTGAAATAAATAGTCTCTCGGCACGGGGTGCCAATCTCCATTTTTTCGGATCGTTATGCACGATTCACTTCTCGTTTCTGGCAGTCGTTACATAAGGCCTTAGGCACGCGTCTAGATATGAGCACATCATACCATCCTCAAACTGATGGCCAAACAGAACGTACTATCCAAACTCTGGAGGACATGCTACGAGCTTGTGTGATCGATTTTGGTAACACTTGGGAGTCTCACCTACCGTTGGTGGAGTTCTCCTACAACAACAGCTATCACACTAGCATCAAGGCAGCTCCATTTGAAGCACTTTATGGACAGAAATGTCGTTCTCCCATTTGTTGGACCGAGGTTGGAGATAGCCAACTCACAGGTCCTGAACTTGTATTTGAAACTTCCGAAAAGATCGTTCAAATTAGAAACCGTATGGCGGCAGCTCGTGATCGTCAAAAGAGCTATGCCGACAAACGTCGTAAACCTTTGGAGTTTCAAGTAGGTGACATGGTCTTACTCAAAGTCTCACCTTGGAAAGGTGTCATTCGTTTCGGAAAACGAGGCAAACTGAATCCTCGTTATGTTGGACCTTTCAAAATATTAAAGAGAATCGGACCAGTAGCGTATCAACTGGACTTACCTGAAGGACTGAGTGGTGTACACAACATCTTTCATATCTCAAATTTGAAGAAATGTCTAGCTGACGAATCTCTTACGGTTCCTCTTGAGGAACTACACGTTGATGAGCAGTTACGTTTCATCGAAGAACCTGTGGAAATTATGGATATGGAAGTTAAAACGTTAAAGCACAGTAAGATCCCTATTGTCAGAGTTCGTTGGAACTCGAAACGCGGACCGGAATTCACGTGGGAACGCGAGGATCAGATGATGCGCAAATATCCTAATCTGTTCAAGCACCCCACTTCAAATTCTTAAGGTACTATTCTAATTTTCGGGACGAAAATTCTTTCAACTAGGGGATGATGTGACACCCCAAAAATTTTTTTTTTATATTTTAATTTTCGGGACGAAAATTCTTTCAACTAGGGGATGATGTGACAATCCGAACTTTTCAGTTAATTCCGTTAACTATTCCGTTAAGTTTCTTATTAAAAACTTAACCTCGTTAATCAAATCTAACCCCAAGGACTAATTCGGTCACAATGTCAACTCAAAACTGCAAGGACTAATTTTGTAATTATACCAAACTGAATAAATTGACTCCCCAAAGTCAAAATTGACAAATTTATCTTCAGTTGACTTTAGAAGTCAAAATTCGACTCTTTGATTTTCCAATTCGCGGATTATAACTGAAATTTGTTGGAACTCTTAATTACTACGGACATTATTAGCAGTCTCGGCCATCATTGAGCCTTAATCACCTACATTACATACGAATTGATCAAAAATGGCCGTTCGTTTCGTAACCGTCGACCCCATATTCAATTATCATCAAATCCGGCAAATCCCTGTATTCCCTTCTCGAATTGAGACGCTGCAATCACTTAACGAACCCCTTGAAGTTTTCACACAAACCAGATTTGTCGGAGAAGCAGCAGACATCGCCGGAGACCAAACCCACGCAAGTCGACAACTGTTCTAGTCGGGAGCATCAATTCGAACTCTATTCCGGTAATTATCTAAACCTTCACCTTCGTTTTTGTCTAATCATTGAAAGCCCTATCATTATCAGGGCTTACAACATCAATCCGATCGAAATCTATAACCTAGGGTTCATCATTGACCGGTTTAATCGAACCCTAGTCTAGACCCAATCAAAATGAAATTAACCTATACAGTTAGATTCGCAATACCATACTCTTTGAAAGCCCTTTATCAATTCGAACTTTTATTATCAGAATCGTTGTAACCCGTAATCTAGGGTTCATATGAAACCAAGTTGTCGAATTCAACTCTAAACCGCGTTTAAACCAAATTAAACTATACCATTAGACTCGTAGTCTTCTATAGATTGAAAGCCCAATGGAATATCGGGCTTCCATCATCGAATTGATCTTGATCACGTAATTAGGGTTCGTTCTGGAAACGTGTTGGGGTTTTCGATCTTAAACATGAATTTGATACAATTAAACCACATCAACAGATTCGCAAGGTTTTGTTTAATAAAAGCCCTATCATTTCAACAATTTTTAATACCAGAATCGATCAATTGAATCCATGTTTATAAACTAGGGTTACGATCCCTCTTTCAGTAAATTAGCGATCTTAAAACCGATCGTTTTCAAATTCAATGAGTTCCCAGATTCGCAACACCTCGATTATCAAAACCCCCATGATTTGGAAACCAGTCGCGATCGAATTCGTGGCGTTTGGGACGGGATTTGATCTGGGAAGCTATGGGGAATTAAATCACGTCCGGCTTGGATGGTAAAAGAAATTCGAACTGGATTTGTTTGCGATAGCCTAGCGGCCGGGACTGGTTAGAGCGATGTGTGTGTGTGGGAGAGACCCGGGTTCGAGACCGGGCTCCCACAATTATTTTTAAAACATTTTTCTGGATTATTAAATTAATAAAAATCAAACCTGTTAATATTGTATTATTATATAAATGGGTTTTAACCGGGAAAACAACCCGTAAGCTCGGGTTTGAAATATTAGTTTGTTTTTATAAATTATACCCACTTTTATAAATAATATATTATTATTATTAACAAGTAAAAATAATATATTTATATTATTTTTAAGCCGTAAACTCGTGTAAAATAATATGTTTATATTATTCCCAAATTGTGACCCGTATTATTAAATAATATATATTTATATTATTTCAAGTCATTTTATAACGCCATAAATCAATCGAGACTAAATAATAATATAACTAATTATATTATCCACTCGTATATATATATTATTATTTATGTCGTTCGTCGTTCAAAGTCATTCCTAAACCCGTGGACGCGTTCGTCCACTCTCGTTTATTGGAGCGGTTCTTTTAAGACGTTCCTCGTTTTCCCGTGTCACAGTCACAATTCCCATTATCGTTCCTAATTTATATATTTATAATTTTAGGACATTCGTAGGTCTTTTAAGACTTACACTCGTGGTTCCAACTTACTTCTAGTGTGAAACTATCTTCAACGCCAAGCAGGTGAGTTTTCACGGCCCCTTTTTACTGTTTTAACTTGGGGGAGAAAACATGCTTAAACTAATTTTGAGATTTTGTATTTCATATGCTATCAATGTTAAAGCTAAGTGTAACATGCTATCACAGAAATTCCTCATCTTATCTCGAACCGTTAATATGGATCTTAGCGAGGTAATGTTTAGTAGTACTACTGGGTTTGACAAATCCCACCCGCGTTAGTCGCGCTAACTCGATTGGATATCGAACGGGTGAAATGTTAGCCTACTCACATGGCCAGTATTGATAGACCTGGCATGAGGCAATAAACAAACAGTCAGTTTCGGTTGCGAGCACTTGAGCTAAACATGAACATAGGTTAGCTACCTATAGATACATATTGAATGATCATAAATCTGGTAAACGCTTACGTATTTACTTGAAACCTGTGAACTCACCAACCTTGTGTTGACAATTTTTCTTACATGTTTTCTCATGTCGCTAAGCTAAGACACAAGGTGCAGGTTAGGGCATGCATGGGATTCAACTGCTTTGCTTTGTGTCTATTTATGTTTGGTTGAATTATTCTATTGTACTTTGTTTGGACTTTTGAGACTTTTGGACTTTGGTTTTGGGCGCGTGTATTTTGCGCATTTACTTTCTTTACGCTTCCGCATTGATACTCTGATTTAAAAGATATTTTCATTTTGAGTCCCATGTAGAGTCGTTCAAAGTAACTAATGTCTGAGATCCTGGTTCGTCACTTCCCAAACGGTAAAACTCCGTTAGTTGAAATTGGGGGTGTGACACCTGGCAGTGCAAGAAGCAGTCAACGGTTTCTATCTCAACATGTGAAGCAGAGTACATTGCTGCAGCGAGCGGTTGTTCTCAGATATTGTGGATTCAGCAGCAATTGAGAGACTACGGCTTTAATTTCAATGGAACTTCACTGTTCATTGACAACAATGCCACCATGTCCATCACAAACATCCCGGTGAAACATTCCAAAACTAAACATATTGAAATTCGCCATCATTTCATCCGTGATTGTGCTGAAAAAGCATCTCATTGAACTTCTAAAGGTTCACATGGATGACAACTTTGCTGACCTTTTCACTAAGGCGTTTGATCGAACACGTTTTGAACATCTTGTCAACATGATTGGAATGTTCAATCCTGAGTGAAAACTTATTTTCTAAAATCAATTCAATTCATGGAAGTTAAATTTTATTTCTTTTAAATGTTTTCTGTATAGTTCTTTTAACTTTCAAATATTTTACAAAAATCCAAACAAAATAGAAAACCAGAAAAATTTCAAAGTTTTCTTGAGAAAAGAGGAAATGATAGTACATAAAAAATGATCTAAACGTCTTGGACTGCACATATGGGAAATAATTGCGTCATGCTTACTTGATTGTTTAAATTGTTGGGTTTTTATTTTGCTTATTTACAAGCAATTTGAATTATCAGTAGGCTGCAAGCGTCTTTGAATCATTAGTAGTGTGGAAATTAAATCATTACTACAACTGTGTTTGAACCCATGTTTGCTATTGTGTGTGCGTAAAAGAATGCAAAAGATCACTATCAGATATAGGATGCTAGATTTTGGCAATGATTTTCTTCTGAGACCAGTTTCGGGTTGGGTTGTTAGCACAATTAATGTGGTTCATCTCACTGCCCATACTCACAAGTATGCAATGTGAAATTGAATCAAGTTATGTCTCGACATCAACCGTTGAGCATATATTTACCCTTGAATCATTTTGAATCATTTCTGATTCATTGAAATGAAATTCAGATAAAAGTTGGACCCCCTTACCTAAATCCTCAAACACCATATTCATTATCCTGAATCATCATACCGATACTTACTGAAGAAATCACATGAAACCAAAACAAATGAATCACTCGATTCTAAATCTTATGATTCCTGATAATCTTTATGGATTCTGTTTGATTTTCCTGTGCTAATTGATGTAACTTCATTCTGGAAATTTAAAAAATCATTGGTAAAATCCTAGATTCCTTGAGGTAGTGCAAAATTAAATTCAAATAGCATAACTGTGGGGTACACGTTGTATATTTATAACTATTACCTTAACACACAAGAACGTGATACTAAGATGCTTATGGTTTCAAATCTTATAATATTGCCAACTTGAATTACTTGTTTCTGTGCTTATTACGTATGAATAAATAGTAATCCATGACATGATCCCATATTTTTTATGTTTATCTTGTATCATTATTGCTATAGTTTAGCCTGATATGATCCTCTGCTCGTGTCTTTGAACAAAAATAGTGTGTGTGTATATACTTGTATATATCTATTCAGAAAAAATCAAAAAGGTTTTAAGTTTGTGTATAGTTCAATTCTTATCGAAAAGGCCAAAAATATTTGTGTTTAACCTTCTTGAATTGACTTTGAATCCTTTTGATTGAATGTGCTTATCCTGTTCATTATTTGACTTTGACTTATTCATAATTTGAGTTGAAATTCGTGAAACACAAGGGTTTCTGCGTACTTGACAAGTGCGCAGGAATTAAACCTTGCATACCTGTAAGTACGCAAGACTTAAGTCATGCGTACTTGTCAATTACACAAGCTTTAAGTCTTGCGCACTTGCTAAGTACACAAGACCCAAACGTGTGGGGTATATATACAACACTTATAGCATTTTTTCTGAGTTTCATCCCATTTCAAAAGAGTGCACTGTTGTATACCCTGATCATCTTTTTCCTAAAAAATTTCGTGTGTTCCCGAACAGTTTTTCGTCCCGATTCTAGTTTCAACATCATCTAACTAACATTTGGTGAGAATCTAGAACCATTTCATCCGTTCAATCTTGAGTTTTGGACCGATTTGTGAACTTGAAGAAATAGGTTTTTAGACTTTGATTTTTGACAAATTTTGGTTGTTTTTGACACACATTATGACTTAAAACTTGTTTAAAATCATTATTCAAGGCTCGATCATCACATAATTGTCCATAACACTCGTTGATTTTGAGTTTGACCCTTTGTTTGACCGTAATGTTCGTCGGTTAAAATTTAGGTCAAAATGACAGGTTGTTAGTGCATTTTTGATGTTGGTCTTGGTTACAATGGTCGTATACATGGTTTTCGACCTACTTGCAACCCACATCATCAGCAAACTTCAGAAGTTCTGATTTTTGGATTTTCAAAATTGTGCCCAAGTGTTAAGTCATGCGTACTTAACAAGTACGCAAGACATAAGTCATGCGTACTTGCTAAGTACGCAAGACCTAAACCCTGCGTACATGACAAGTACGCAGGAAGGGATTTTCTAAAATTTTTCTAAGTTTGAATTTTCAGTTCTTTGTGGATGTACTATACTTGGTCATGTGTATTCAATTCCAATGAGTCTTCTTGTTCTTATTGTGTTTACTGTTTGTTTGTGCAGTGATGGCTCGTGCGTTTACAAGAGAATTCAATATGCTGGCACTTACACAACCGGAATGGACGGGTGATGCACTTCAATACAGGGAGATAGTTGATTTCTTGAACCGTTCAAAGATCAGCTATGCTATATCAGCAGATCTGATAGTTTCAAGACCGTACCTGGAGCATTTCTGGGACACAACGGATCATGACTGCACGGTAACCCCTAACGTCATTCTGGCTACGGTGGTGGGTCATGACATTGCTATTTTCGAGGACACAATCTGAAGGGTCTTACAGTTCCAGGATCTTGTAACCGACCCAATTTCCTATCCTGATTACTTTGTGGATGGGTGTTGGCGGCAACGTATAGGATATGTCGGTGTGTGGAATTATTCATCTTACAAGAAGATGTGGGTGCTAGATCAGTGGAGGTACTTTGCCCACATAATGATCATGTGCATTTCTTCCAGGAAGGCGAGGAAGGATGCCATGAGACATGATCTAGCAGCTGTCATGGCTGGTTTGTCTCTTGACAGGGGCTATAACTTCTCAAGATACGTCTACAAATCCCTAACTGATCAGATCAATACAACAGAGAGGTTTAGGTTCCTGTTATACCCCAGATTTGTGCAACTCTTGATCAATGATGCGTTGCCAAATCTACCTGCTATTGGGGAGAGAATGCAAGTGAAGCGGGTGGCAAAGAGAGTTTTCTCACAGTTTCTAACGCCAGGTAATGTAGAACCTACCCCTAAGCATACTCCACTCTTTGGCCACCTGATCAATGAAGCTTATGTGGCGCCTGCAGATTGGAGATGGTTTAGTGCTGAGTCTGAGCCAGAACCCAGTGAACATTCTAATGAGCAACAAGGAGATGAGGAAGTTGATAGTGAAGATGAAGTGTCTGAAGAAGGAGGAGACGAAGAAGCGGGAAGTGGTGGTGCTGAAGAATCCAACTCCGAAGCAACAGAGTCTGATTCATCTGATTCTGATGATGCACCATCACCATCACACCCAAGGAGACAGATACAGGTGACCCTTCCTGAGTCGTCTTCTAAGAGAAAAAGACGGGAGAGTACTAGCAGTGAGTATGAGCCCGATTATGATTCGGATGTGCTATACAAAGACGCAGAAGGGAAAGTATAAACAAACGTAGGGGGGATAGGCAACACCAAGCTATCCTTCGTGAGATGGAGGTTAGTGCTTAGAGGCATGTAACTGTGACGTCTGCGAGTACTGACTCAACTTCTACTTTACCTTCACAACAGCTTTACAGGCGACAGAGGAGGAGGCCATGTGTAACACTTGAAATGGCTACAACTTCTATCACAGAGGAGGTTCCTGTGATAGTGACCCTCCCTGTACAATCTGTCCACGTGGCGGTGACGACTCCAATTCTGACCGAGTCTGTTACTATCACCTCAACCACCATTCAAACATCCACCATCCCTACCTCAATCCCCACAACCACCCTTTAACCTATCAGTGAACCATCTCATGAGTTTGACTTTACTCATGGATTTGATTTTGATGAAATCTTCACCTTCCCAACTCATCAAGCCTAAGCCTCATCGTCTAGGGGTCCTGATCCTAGAGATTCCAGGATCACTACTCTAGAGACTCAAGTGGCTGAATTACTTGAAACGGTACAAAAATCGAGGGAAGAGTCTGATAAGAAACAAGGCCAGATAAACTACTTGATTGATGAAGTAGCCGCGTTGAAGAAACAGCGGGCGGCTGATGAAAAGCAGCGTAATGAGCATGATGCTATGGTTAAACTGGTCTGTTATATGGCCAAGACGCTTGCTGCTCATGGGGAGAGATTGAAGGAATTGTTGGAGAAGCAACCACCTAAGCCTAGCAGTGAAGAGGCTTGTCACTTAGTTGATCTAACTAAGAATGATGACCGAGACAAGGATCCTGAAGCCGGACCGAGGGGAAGTGAGAAGCAATCGTCGGATTTGGCGATTGTTCCCATTTATGTCGTGCCTATGGATGAGGGGGAGTCTTCTCGGAGTGAAGGTGGAGGTGATGCTTCAGGTGGTGAAAAAGGAAAGTCTATGGCTGACGTATTGAAAGATCTATCTGATGACGTGTCAGGTGATGTGATCTTATTATTAGAGCCAGACTATTCCAAGGAAGCACAGATCGATGCTCTCTGTGATCTGGAAGAGGGAGAGATCGAGTCTGGTGATGAATGGGATGAGGAGGATGAGGATGTTATGATTGAAGTTCCCAAGGGTGGCGGGGAAGGAGAATATGAGTTTGAGGATGGAAAGATCTTCGAAGCTCCATCCTTTGAAACTAATCTTGATACAGGTTCAGTCGAGCCTGTAAGTACTGTTGAGGCGTCGACTGAAGCCTCTCCTATCGACCCTACACCTGTGAATCCAGAGGCGCAGAAAAGCAAACATTCTCCTGCAAGTTCATCAAAGGATCCGGCTTCTGTCTGGCAGAAGACATCAATCATAGACAAACATGGAGCGGCATGTATGATCTTAGCTGTGAGGTTCGAGGATGACAAGAAGCTGTTTGCAATTAAGCGAGCTAGGGGGTTCAATACTTGAAACCAACCAGTGAAGCTTTCAGCTCCTTGCCAAAGTACGACCTCGTGAACCTAGCAAACCGAGAGCTGCTGGGTCACTCAAATCATGCAGTAGCGATGGGTTTGTGGCAGGTTCTACAGCAAGAGGTAAGATCTGGGAAGTTCAAAATTTTTAAGCCTCAAGTGCCCAAGCGAGTCAGGGACAAGAACTTTAGACATCCTATGACTCATAAAATCTTAAAGAAACTGGTATACAAGCCAGTGCTATGTGAAACCAGGATTCCACTGAGCAAGTTATCTCAGGATATCCTCGGTAACATATGGTACTGGTACGTTGATCCAAAAACGGGCGAGGCGGTGGTGATTGGAAAGGTCTGGTCCGATAGTGGAAGCTTAGTGCCAAGGGAACTAATCAGAGTTTTTGATGAAGTCTGCTTTGTCAACTTTTCTGTGAAAGATCTGGAGGCGCTAGTTGACAAGTACTGCATGTACACGGACAAGTGGAAAAAGTTCCTTGCTTCTAAATACGACAAGGTGGTCAAGTTTTGTCTTGATTACAAAAAGAATATGGAAGCTAAAGCTGGGGAGCAGTGAAGACCGAAGACAATCCAGAGCTGTTGTCAAGGGGGAGTTTGTTGAAGCACTTTTGTGTGACAAACACTCTGGATATTGTCTTAGCTTTTTGTACTTGTCTTGTATGTATTAGTCTTTGTATGTTAGTGTTTGTAATTAGGTATCGAGTTGTAATCACTAATATATGTACTAGTCTTCTGTTTTCTCTAAGTGTTTTGTGCACTTAGCATGTGCTCAGGAATTACTTCCTGCGTACTTAGCAAGTACGCAGGAACACTCTGCGTACTTGTTAAGTACGCAAGAACAATTTGCCCTGCGCACTTGTTAAGTACGCAGGGATCAGGTCTAGTATAAATAGGTTGTGGTGACAGAAGTTATGTACGCACTCATTTGTAACATCTCTGTAACCTACAAGTTTTATAATAGACGAAGTTTGAAAGTGTTTTCGCTGTCGGTTTACTTTGTGTTACTTGATTCTCCACCTAGTGACGAGCATTCCGCACCCGGTTGGACTAGTCACACAACCACACGTAACGATCCGAGACACCCGGGGACCTACATGAATGAGGGGGGGAAATGGTTATCACGTGGCGTCACGTCATTTTCAGCCATTCTCACACCACACTCACTTGACAAGGGAAATAACCAAGTGAATGAGTCATGTGTGAGCATTAAATGTATTTTAATTTAATATTCATTTAATTAATAAATTTATAAAAAATAGACATAAATATAAATTATAATAAAAAATGACATAAATAAAAATTCAAATAACAAAAAAAACTACTCGATTCCATATTTTGCCTTGATCTCGTTTTGTTTCCTCTCGAGAAAAGCTCGTCGGGGCCAGTTATTTGATCAAGGTCGAGAGCGAGAATTTCCAACTCTTCTTTTTATTTTTTCCAATTAAATTTCTCTCTTTCTCTCACGTTAAATTCTTCCATTTGATCGACCATTTTTTGGCCGATGTCGATGTGAATTGGAACCGAGCCAGTTCCCGAGCCAGATCCCGAGCCCGAAGCTCTTGCCTTTGCTTTTTTTTTTTTGCCGATCGGACGTTGTATGTCGTCTTCGTCATCCATCATCTCCCACCTGAGATCATACATTGATCTTCCGTCAGACGTGGTCGGACTAGCATCAATGTTCGCCGAGGATCGTTTCTTTGAAGATCCGTCTCCTCTTGGATTCAAATACAATGTTTGCCATTTCGACGATTACTTTAATACTTCCCAAACCGAATTTGGAGCTTGGGCTCCTCCATCGTCTTGATACCGGGACGTTGCATGCTTTAAAATGTCGGTATCACTACAACCGCTTTTTCGACGTCTCTCACATCTTTGGTTATACCGTGAAACTTTAAAACTTTTCGGTTAATATGAGTCCATTTAGAACTCCATTGGTCTACACTTCGATACTCGGGTGGTGCGTCATTAACGCTACAAACTTTGTAGCGATACGTTTCCATTAACGCTGTTTTGTTTTGAGCGTTACCTAAAAAACAAATTTAACATAATCAATATTAATTTTGTATAATAAAGTAATAAAAACAAATACTATTATAATATATATAAATACCTATAATGGGATCCTCCGAGACGTCGACATACGCCCTAGCCAACTTTATCTCTTCCTCCACATCCCACTTCTTTGTAACTCGTGATGATGATTTTGATGTGGGGGTTTTCTTTTTTACCTTTACCTTTACGCATGGGTTGCGTTTCCTCGTCGTCTTCTTCTTCATCCTCCGGGACGCGTTGCGTTTCCGGAAGAAACTCCAGATCTTGTGGGTATCCGACCGACATATTGGGCATAGTAGGCATGTTTACGACACACCCCGGTGAACCAAACTGGTTTTGGTTAAAAGGTGGTAGTTGGGTGAACGCGTTTGGGTTTAAAGGAGACCTTCGATTGAACACATTTTGTTGAGGCGCGTGATGAAACCAAAAATTGGGATCTTTAGGATTCATGATTTGGATATTTTTATAGAGACAAGATGTGATTTTTTATAAAATTGATAGTAAAAAGATGAAAGTTTTTTTATTGTGTTTTATAAAATGTTGTTTAGTGGTTATTTATAGGGGGTGAAAAGGTTTTTTTTTAAAGTTACCGTTCAATGGTAATATTATTAATTTTTTTAGCAGTTGAACAGCTTTGAATCACCCCTCCATCCACGTGAAGATCTTCAAGGTTGTGGCTCACCACCCCCTCACGAAAACGAGGGGGCGGTGTTACATGGGGGTTCACGGCGTGAGCCATGCTCACGGCTCACCTTCACTTGCTCATACCACTTGATCTAATACAAAAAATAAATCTATAGGACACGTGTCAGCCTTACATTTGACCTCAATCCGCTAAGCTTATCTCAATCTACGTACTAAGCGTATTTCAGTTCTTTTCAGCTTAATTATGTAAATGAATTAGACTTTATAACTATGACTAGTTTTTACTCCGTGTTCAATAAAATCTACATCGAATTGCAGACTCGTTATAACGTACGATACCAAAAAATACTCGAATTTGAATACAACTCCGTGTTCAATAAAATCCAAATTAGAACGTTGACAAATTTTTTTTAAGAAAACCGTACATTCCGTTATTTAAAAAAACCTAACGAACGAAAGTTATCATAGAAAACAGTGTCGGGCCCATTGTTAATAAAATTTGAACGAAAACGTAGGTGCACCGGTAAAAATAATGTTAATAGAGAGAATACATAAATCTAAGTAATAAAAAAGGGGGGAAGTTAAAAGAATTACGGGTTTGGGTCGTCGAAAATAATAAGGCGAATACCGATACGGATTCCGATAATACCAATATTTACAATGATGTTGTTCAGACATATTATAGGTTCGGCTCGTCATGGTATCACAACGGTAACAACATTCGCTATAGGCAACGATAAAAAAATCGACTTTGAATACAACTCTGTTTTAACAAACAATTATATCGGAACGTTGACAAAAAAAATACAAACAACTATGCACTTTGTATTTTGAAAAAAGTTAACGAACGAAAGTTATTAAAGAAAAACGAAATTAATAGAAAATTAAACGGACTAAAATCGTATATCATACATACTATAAATGTTAAAAATAAAAATATAAAAAAAACTTAATCGACGAATCAGGAAGTGACAGGCAGGTGGCACTATTCCATAGCATGCCAAATTAGTAGTTAATAATAATTGTTTGACGCTATAATTGTGTTTTACCATTGATATGCGCACTTCTATTTCAATAATTTCAGTTCATGTTTAATTGTTTTTGTGATTACTATATTGTATTGTTGTTAACCATCATTCAACTAGCATATTTAAAATATATCTTTTTAAAACAAATCTTTTAATTTAATAGGAAATGGTTGATCATTACATAATTGATATATTTTCAATCACTCAAACACTATAGAGTTTGGTATAATGTAGTTTTTATTACGGTCGAGTTTATTTGGCGTGACATCGAAGAAAAAGGATTGGTGGTGATTTTTCTTAATCAACAGGTAATTATTATTTTTGTTGTGTAAAAAGATGTGCTAAAATAGAAAAGTTTCCAATATAATATCAAATATTATATAAAAAGAGGTGTTAAGGTATTTATTATTAATATAAATAACGTTTCACCTCGTGTAACGCACGAGTTTAAAGCTAGTTATTTATAATTATTTAAATGCTTAAGTATATAATTAATAAATATTACATAGTTATAATAATAATAATCTATACGATTTAATAAATAAAGATTTTAGTAAGAAATTTTTCACTTTTATATTCACTCTCAATATTTTTTTACCATCTCTCTCATATTAATTATACAAATTTTTCTTTAATTTTTTTATTTTTTTTGTTTCCGTCCCTCTCTCCTATTAAATAATAATGATTTCTATAATTATTTTTTATAAAACGTTTTTTATTTAAAAAAAAGTATGTTTCTTCATAAAATATTTTTTTATAAATTGAACATTTCTTTCGTTTTTTTATAAAATATTTTTAAAAGATAATTATTTCATCAATAATATCAAACATATAAATCTTCATTAAAATTGTTAGTTTACAATAAGTTGTATTTATTCAACCCATGTAATACATGAGTTTTAACTAGTAATAATAATACCAAAATATAATAATTGTTTAAGACACTTCGAGTTAGATTTCGCTATCCAAAAATGTCTCGGTGATACCCGACGCTTTGCGCGGGGCAACGTACTAGTAATAAATAAATGTTTTTCATGCCACGTGTTGTCTCCATATTGATTGTCATCATTTTTTCCGCTTCTCTCTTTTATTAGATACACTAGGTTTGAATCATGTGTATTACATGGGTTGAAATGTAATGTTTTTAAACCCGTGTATTACACGGGTTGAATAAAATATAAAACCCTTGTAATACACGAGTTGAATAAACCCGTGTATTACACGGGTTGAATAAAAAAATTATGTTTTTAAAACCCTTGTAATACACGAGTTGAAAAAACCCGTGTATTACACGGGTTGAATAAAATATAATGTAATCTATAAGCATATACACTCGTCTAAATGAAACAATGTGACTATGTAAATATATGATTAATTTTTTTTATTTGAATAATAGTTTGTTATAAAATTGTTTTCAGTTTGTAGAATTCATAAAAATATGATTAAAAAAATTAATTGATGATAAACACAAATTTAAATTAAAAAATGTGTATAGATAAAAATTGAAACAAATAATTAACTTTGTTGACTAAAATAGTGGAGTTGATTATTAATATGAGAGAGGCGGGAAAATAAGAATATGAATGCCTAGAATTATGACAACTGTCATCTTAATTTACTTGTTTATTAAGTAGTATAGATGTCTATCTTTTAATAATAACTAATATATCTTTCAAAAAATAATAATAAAACAAATTTATATAAATTATCTTTTATTATAAAAAAACTTTGAAATCTAATTATGTAACTTTTATTTTTAATCAAATAGTAAATGAAAGTCAAATTATACTAAATAGTACCTGGCGTATTTCGAAACCAAATTATATATATTAATTTTTGAACATGTTGAATTTTATTTTCTATTCTTAGTATATGTAATACATTTTAGGGTCATTTACATATATCCCCTTCCTAAGTTCATTTATTGCATATTTACCCAACCCATAATTTTAATTACATATTTTTCATTCCTAAAGCTTATATATATTACATATTTACCCAATTCATTTAAAATAACTTATTGAATTACTAATTTACCCTTAATAAACTAATTAAAATATCATTTACATATATTCTCTTCCTAAATATATCCCCAATTTTAATTTTTTTTTAATCAATTAATATATAAGATAATAAAATTAAATGAAATACAGAATAACATAAATGACAATTTGATTGGATGAACTAACCGATTCTATTCCTAACTCACGACATTGCCTTGAATTTACTCTCTCGATTAAAGGACATTTCTGATGTTGCTTCTTGATTTGGTTATTCCATTCAGAATCATCAACCGCCAAACACTAGAAAACAACTTTCGTTTAATAATAAGTAGGCATATTTGTTGTTTGGTAAGTACAAAATTTGTATTCTCACCATCACTGGATTATTAGGTTTTCATAAAAGGGTAAATAGGTAATTATATAAGGATTGAATAATATGTAATTGATTTTTATGGTTGGATATATATGTTATTAAGAAGCTTATGAGGGGGAAATATGTAAAAAACTCTACATTTTACACATGCAAAATATATACATATAGATTTAAGAATTTTATATTTTGATATTTTTCACTCCGTGTGATTCTAAACTAGTGTATTATATATAGTATAGATATTGTTTAGAGTTAAGTGATTTTTTCATCCCTATGGTTTGCTAAAAGTTGTCATTTGAGTTCAAAGATTTAAATTTTACCATTTAAATCCAAAGGTTTCAAAAGAATTTCCATTTAAATCCATTTGACTACACCTAATTAACACAGTTAACATTTCCCGTTAAACCTTCCCCACTTTAGGGTATTTCAGTCAAAACAATTAAAAAATAAAGAACCAGCCCACATGAGTGGTTTTATGCATTCAATCTCCTTAGGTAACCACAAAATAAAGAATTCACACCCTCAAGGTCAATCTCTTTCGTCCCCATAATCAACAACAAACGTAGTGGTCGCAATCTTAATTTCATCCCCAAAAACAATCGCAAGTAATGTTTGAAGAACTCTGGTTTGTTCGTGGCCCTACGGGCGATTTCGATCCACATGAGTTTTACGATAAGTTCGTTCGTCTCCACCATACTCTCTATCACCATTGCATTTATTAAATGTAATCGACCCTACTGTTTGATTTGTTGTTTTGACGCTATTGTGCATTGTTCTTGATTTTGTTTATACGCTACTATTTGGGCAAAATAATGTAATTGTGAAGAATCGCTCACTAATCTTGATGTTTATATTACCAACTGATATTGTAGTCTTTTGTTTTTGGATTTTTTTTGCTAATTTAATCTGGTGGTTTAGATCATTACTGGTGCTATTAGATGTCTTGTTACCGTTGTTTTCATCATGTTTTAGGATGTTGTGTACTGATTTTTTTAGCTATGTAGGGTGTTATTAATGAATTTTGTTGAAGCTGGTTTAAGGGTCCATAGTCTTTCTTTTGACTAGTTGACTTGCATGCCATGTAAGCATGCAGTGATGGTCAATTGGAACATGGCAGTCTATGGTATCGAGGTTAGCATTCATAAAAGTTAGGTCTCACAGGTTTGTTTAAGGGTCCATATTCTTTCTTATGGCTAGAAGGTATATAAGCATACAGTTGATCTTATAAATGGTAGAGATATGTGGTCCTTATATGGCTTGGTAAGGAGATTGAATGCACAAAACCCTTCACGTGGGGCTGGTTCTTTTATTTTATAATTGTTTAGACTAAAATACCCCTCAAGTGGGGAAGGTTTAACGAAAAAATTTAACGGTGTTAATTAGGGTTAGTCAAATTGATTCAAATGACAATTTGTATGAAATCTTTGGATTTAGATGACAATATTTAAATCTTTGGATTCAAATAAATTTTTTGGTAAACCACAAGGATAAAAAAAACACTTAACTCTATTGTTTATGAACCCACACCCCGGATGCCCATAATTTCGGTTTTTATAAAACGGGTAACCTAAGAATTAGTTATTTTTTATCCGATTAATTCGGTTAATATATTTAAAAGGTAAATATGGGAAATCAGATAAGAGCATTCCCATCAGTTTTCTTATCCCCGTATCTATAATTACACCAAAAATCACTATTTTTTTCTTTTTTTTAATTAAATAATACTTTTTTATACTTTTATCATTATCTTTTCTCTTTTCTCCACTCACAACCACTATAAAAAATATTAAAAAAATTATGCGGGTTAACAGTGTTTTCCTTAAATATACAAAAAAACTATAGATTTTCTCTCTCCTCCAATCACAACCACTTTAAAACACTCCGTAAAATATACAAAACGCACTTACACAAATATAAAACATATATGATGTGAATCCTCTGTTAGGTCATACCCCGTGCCGAAGGAGAAAAAGTGTAAATTTCCGACAAGGGCAAATCTTTGACATGAAAGCTTTAAATTCCATTTTCTTTTTCTCCCTTTTGCGATAATTAAAAAGTAGATATTTTTGTCTTACAGTATAATATCCTCATTTATTTATTTTAGTAATATACTTTTTAATTATTTATTTTAATAGTCTCATTTAAAAAATATTTTTGAAGAATTATAATTTTATTAAATGAATTGGTTAAACTATAGACGTACTAGATGACTAATTATTTTGTGTTTCGAACTGTTCTAATAACTATATTTTTTCTTAAACGGTAAATTAAAATTTTTTTTTATTTTTATAATAATAATCGTTATGTTTACAAATCTTGGGTAAATTTATAAAAGTATCATCATGTGCCTTGCACATCATAAACATTAACGGAGAAATTTATTCCGGTTAAGGGCAAATGACGTAACGTGGAAAATTTGTAAATATAAAAGTACGATCTCTGACAATTTTTAGGCTAAATCATAATATCTGAAAAATAGTATAAACATAAAAAACGATTTTTTTAATTTACTCTTGTTATTATTATCATCATTACAATAAAGATTAAAAAAAACCTCCGTGAATAGTAAAGTTTTGGTTCTTTTCGTTTTGGCCACGGAACTTTTTTAGTTTTTTTTACCTTTTTAATATTTTCGTTTTCAACCCTTATACTATATAATATACGCTTTTGGCCCGTTTTATTTTATATTATTTTCGTTTTAATTTAATAACTTTCGTTCGTTAACTTTTTCCAAAATACGGAGGGCGCGGCTGTTTTTAGTTTTTTTTGTCAACGTTACGATATAAATTTTTTTTCGTTTTCAACCCTTATACTATATAATATACGCTTTTAGCCCGTTTCATTTTCTATTAATTTCGTTTTCCTTTAATAACTTTCGTTCGTTAACTTTTTTCAAAATACGGGGGCGCGGCTGTTTTTAGTTTTTTTTATCAACGTTCTGATATAATTTTTTTTAAACGGAGTTGTATTCAAAATCTAAGGTTTTTTTTTATCGTTACCTATAGCGAGAGCTGTAACAACCCATAAAATTAGATCAAATTATATTAATAACTAATTCAATATAAATGGGCTCGCCCCGTTAACGGTCCAATTACAAGCCCAATAGGTGAACTCCACGTGATATTGCTTGACGAATCGTTTAATGATTCTTGATAACCTACAATAAACACATAATATAAATACACACACAACACACACACATACACACACACACACACACACACACACACACACATATATATATATATATATATATATATATATATATATATATATATATATATATATATATATATATATAAGGGTATGTTCTTTTGAGAACCAACTATATGTTAAGAACCGTGAGAACCGTATTAACTCTTGCTCTATTTATAATATAAATTGACTAGAATTCATGTATATTTCAATATGTTTAAGGTTTGGTTTTAAAAGACCTCGAATTTATAGTCGTTTTTTTAAATGCATATATGCACTCACACTATATGCACAAATGAATGCATATATGCATATGTGTATACTTTTCTTAAAAAAATTCAGGAAAGAGGAGATAAACTCAAACTAAAAGTGGGAAGAGATAAATAAAACATTGTTGTTGAATTTTACCTTTTTCACTAAAACGATATGTACACGTTTTGTGCGGTTCTTTCGGTTCTCAATACATGGTTGGTTCTTAAAAGAACATGCCCACATATATATATATATATATATATATATATATATATATATATATATATATATATATATATATATATATATAGGGGAAGGTTCCACTAAGAAGTGGGTTTTCGCTAAGAAAAGTAAGAAGTGGGTCAAACGAACTCCGATTGAGCTCATTCTAGCGGCGTTGAAACCGTCTCATCTAACTCTAATCCGGACCAAAAAACCTAAACCCCCCTCCAACCCCACCTCAAAAAGCCTAAAACCCCCGCCCCCTAAAAACCTAAACCCCCACCCCCATCCACCCCCAAAAACCTAAACCCCCCACCCCCACCCCCCAAAAAAACCTAACCATAAAATCTAAATCTTAAAAGCTAAATCCTAAGGCTAAACCATAAGGCTAAAATCGTAAAATTCAAACGTAAAATCTAAATCTTAAAAGCTAAACCCTAAAAGCTAAGATGATAGAGTTCGACGAGACGGTTCCAACGCCGCTGAAATGAGTTCAATCGGAGTTCATTTGATATCGTTTCTAAGCGTTTTGGTAATTTTTTAGAGTTATTAGCGAGAACATACTTATTATTTGATACTCCCCTAGATATATATATATATATATATATAAACACTCTTACGAATTCATAGATTAAACATGTATGAATTAAATGTTGTTGTGAACTTTAACATTGATGGTATTATTTTATAGCACATGGTACTCTTCGTTTTGCGTTGTGTACAAGCCTTCCATCCCATCCAAACCACCACCGGATACCGTCCTTATTTTCGTTTTCTTCTGGAACAAACGGATGAGAGAGAGAATGCAGATCCACTCTGAAACCTCTCAAGAGCAAAACGTCGCTCCCCTTGATTCTTGAAATAGTTCTTCATCGTATAGAGAAATGAAATTCACAGTGGCGTCGTGGTAATGACGTTCGGTCATTTCATAAGCGATAATCGCTGTCGGGTTCTTGATTGGGGGTTAGGGTTTTTTGCCCCAACCAAACGATTTTTTTTTGTTGGTTTTCCCTCTGTTTCCTGAAAGTTATATACATGGGTATTTGATATGGAACCTATAATTTTGGAACATAGACTTGATGTGGAATATGTTGCAAAGTTATTCCTGTTCACTATTGGTAGCGGTTGATCTAAAAGTTTGTTTAGCAATTATAGGATAAGACCAGTTCGGATCAATAATGCAGCTGATCTTTATAGACATGGTACGGCTAATCTTATGTACATTGCATCGCCCTTTATAACCATAATCATCAGGCAAATTTTTTGGCAGTGTTGATAATTATACTACAGCCTTTGGATTTTTTACTTCATGATTATGTTCTTATGCCATTTCTCGACAGGTAACCATTGCTACATGGGAAATACTTTTTTTATGTATAAAAAAGAGGTATGCGTTGCTGGTTTGCAGGTCATGGAGAGACGGCCTCCAGCCGTTGCGGGAGGCGCTGCTGTTCCCTTTTTGGGGGAAGCGGTTCAAGCTAATCTTGCTATGGTGGATGCGGAGCTTGGTTTTTCCGACACATCTGGTAAGTTCAGTGCTTGGTTTTGCATTTCAAAATGCTTTTCATTCACAATATGTGGCGATGATAGGTAAGATATATCATGTTCCGTTTGTTGTAAACTGTTTTTTTTTGGTTTAATTGTTGCTTCATTTGCAGGCACTTTTGTTATTGGAATTTTTTTTTAAATTCTTATCTTCCACTCCGTACCTTTAGGTGTTGCAGAGTTTTTTTTTCCTATAATGTTGTGCCTTATGAGTATTTTTGTTTCATGTTATGTTTGTTTGTTTCTTTGGTTTTGTATATTGTCAATGATATGGTAGTTAAAGGTGCTTGTTAACAACATGTGTCTTGGGTTATCATATGTATTTTTTAATTGTCTACTGTTATTTTTATTTCATGCTAATTTTGACTTCTTAAGAATTTGATATTACTTGCTTGATTATGTTTACTCTTTCATCTTTACGAATTATGCTACTTTTGTTGTACACTGTTTCTTCTGTTTTAATTCTTTCTTCACCTTTTTTTCCCTTCAGGTTATAAACACCTTCTTAACAAACTGACTGCAAAACTTGTCTTCTAAGTTTTCAAAAAAACCTCATCTTTTTCATCACGCAGGTGAGAGTTGTGAGACAAAGAGCCAACGCTATCCAGACTCGCCGAGCCCATGAAAGACAGGAAAAAAAATAACATTTTGGCCAAGCTTCCAGTTATATAGTTGATGCTTTTAAATACAAACGTTTTGTAAGACTATCACTAAATACCCGTTAGTCCCAATGTAAATGTAAATCTCAGGTCGTACTTACTCTTTGCTTATCTAATATAAATGTCAGCTGTCACTAACTGTTTGCTATATCCCTTACGGACCACAACATAACATGTTCATTCCCACCGCAACGCGCGACTGAGAACAACCTAGTTAATATGGAATCACATGCCACTGGAATGGAATGAGATAAGAATCCCTGGAAATCTTTCCTCTCCACTTACTCGTAACAGGCTAGTTAATATGGAATCACATAAAATACCCATATTGAGTTACAAACTTCATGAAACCTTTTATATTTTTATAAATTATAAATTTATGATGTTATATCATAAAGTTTTATAAAAAATCAATTTTCTTATTTAAAACGTTTGACATATATTTGTTTAAAAATCTCGGTTTTATAAAACTAAAACAACTAATTAAACAAAATATTTAATTAGTTAACCTACATCTAATAACATAGATTACTTAATCTTAATCTAATGAAATTATCCTAATTAATCATAAAGATGCTTAGTCACTATGGAGCATGACACATATCATTCTAATTTGCCACCCTCAACAAGAATGTGACAACACACCATTCCTAATCATGATGCAAGAGACAAACCCTAATCATGATGCAAGAGACAAACCCAAGTGCCAATCTTTCTTTCCTTGCCCTTGCCGTAAATCACAAACACAAACACACACTTTGTTTTGCTTTAATTTCTCTCTCACACACACACATTTCTCTTGAAATTCCCTGGAGTTCTACTAATCTTCAAGCACTCTTTATGGTGTTCTTGAGCAAAGAGTTAGCCATCAGCAAAACAACATCATTCAAGCTAGTTTTCATATCCAATTTTCGTAACATTCTGCCAGATTCGTACACCCAACTTCATTCGACCATATCTCCCTCAATTCTTATCCAAATCACTTGATTCTTTTTCTGGAATTTAGTTCTATGAGTCCTGGAAAGAACCCAACTGACCTCACTCGAAATCATGGAGATTTCGACCCTGAAACAGTCCCCGCAAGATAACTGTGCTGAGAACTCATCTTCTGTGATACCTCCATCTGTACATCATGTTTGAGGTACTTGTACTACTCCAAATCTTTTGATTCTTACACCTAACTTCTCATATTTCAACACTCTAAACTTTGGAAGAAAAACCCAAATCATTTGAATGGTTAAAACTACTTAAAAACAGCCCCGAAGTTGATAGAACATGAACTCACTTGAAACATACATAAAAGTGGCTTGACTAATCGATTTGTTTTGCTAGATATGATCCATATATTTTTGTAGAATCATTTGAGGAAGAATCCATGGCTGAAATTGCTAGTTTTTGTCAATCATATACTACAAAGATCAAGGTATGAACCCAACACTTGAATTACCATAAGTTTATGTACTTAGTTGTATGATTACGTGAGTTTTATACAATATGGTAATCTTATAACTTGGATTCATTTTTAATCGGTGGGTAACTTGGTAAAAAGAGGAAACTTGGAATGGATTCACAAAATTTGGATTTATTATTTAAATATTAATTTAATATTAGTTTAATGAGAGATATTTAAAAAGCATAGTTACGGAACTAAAAAATTAACCAATATTTTTCTGGAAGTTTAATATATATAGAAAAGCTTATAAACGAAAATTTACCATTTTAGAGAACTTATTTGATTTTTTAAAAATACAATAAGTTTAACGAAACCGTGTTTCCGTACCCGACAATTTGACAAAATCTGGACTTAAGAATTTTAATATAGACTCTTATGGACGTTATAAGACTACTGATCAAATTTTATAATTTTTAGACTAATAGATTAATTACTATGAATATTTTGATTAAATTGAATATTTTGATTAAATAGAATAAATAATGAATAAAATAGTATATCTAAAAATCTGGGAAAAATGATAGTTGATAATTTTATTAACATATAAAAATTAATAGTTGATAATTTTATTAAAATCTAAATAGAGATTAAAAATTAAATAGAAATGAAAAGAAAGATCGATGGAAAAAGAGAAGGAAAGATTATTTAAAATTTATAGTATTTTGTTATTAAAACTTGGTTATGCTTGAAATCTGACTTAATAAGATATGTTGATGCTATAAGTAAATAATCATTTAAAAGGACAACTATTGAAACTATAGAGACTAAAAGTGATAACTTTGAAACTAGAACGGCTAAAAGTGTCATTTAGCCAAACTTGTTAGAATTTACTTTTAAAATTAGAATACATGGAATTTATTTATTAACTTGTGAGCACCATTTTATGAATTATGTGAATTGTTTGCTGACATACATATACGTTTAATCTAGGGCATTAACTTTAGATGTGCAAACTTATTTGTAATCGTCACCAGATGAGTCTCATAACCCGTCTCTTTTTACATACTTTAATCTTTTGCGGCAAAGCATACATTCAAACATTTTTATGAACATGATATGAATTGTGAGTTTCATAGCCCCATTCTTTTTTACACATTTCAATCATTTTGGGGGAAAGTATACATACAAACATTTTTATGAACATGATACGAGCATTTTACATGAAATATTCAAACATTGTTGTAAAAATGATATGAACATTGTGAATTTCACAGTCCCCTTTTTATTTAAACACTTTTTGCGGAAAAACATATTATTAAACGTATTCTATTAACATATAAACGTTTTGTAAACATAAGAACATTTTTGTTAAACAAGAACATTTTTAATAACACAAATCAGTTTCATTTTATATGAAACTTCTAATCATTTTTATGAACTTCTAAACATTTTTGTGATCATTGTACATTTTATCATGAACATAAAATGAACATCTTTGTATATATATAAGTAAGACAGAATTGATGAACATAGCCCACTTGTTTACATAACCATTAGCTCTTGTGAGCCGACGAAGGTATGGGTAGTACTAATTGGGAAATTCCCACACACAGTTGGGAAACCCCACTGCGATTTATGAGTTCTCTAGAGGCTTGTAAGTCACTGTGACATATTATCTGCATATGTTTGTTGATAAACATAAATAAATATTAATATTTGTACATTTAGCATGTGTGGCTTTAATTATTAATACTTAGGGATTCGATGAGCATATTGGGTACTGAGTACAGGGTTGGTTATGGACTTGCTTATTGTACAAAACTTGGTACATTACTCTTGTCACATTATAATGTGGACAATTAATACAAGCATGTTTGGTGAATTGTAATAAAGAGTACATCAAAAATAAACATGCTTTAGTATAATATAAATGAACATGTTTTTTTTACAAAAAACTCAACCTATGAACTCACCAACATTATTGTTGACATTTTTAAGTATGCTTTTGTTTCAGGTTAAAGAAAATGACTACCTACGTGAATTTCAGTTTTACTTGCCTGATGGTCTCTACCTGCATGAAGTGAATGTTTATGTGCTAGTGGATGAAACATGTTGATGTCATCTTTATGTATAAGTATTAGGCTTAGGCTTCTATGAGGGAAAAGTTTTGTTAAAAGCACTACGCTTCAAATTCTGTTGCATAATCATTGTGCCTTGATCCTGACGTCTCGCCCGACTCCCTCAGAACATTGGGGTGTGACAGATTGGTATCAGAGCCATTGGTTGTAGCGAATTAGGTATAAAAACCTAGTCTATAACCGGTAGGCTCATGATAGTTAAAAACATAAAACATATGTGCTTATGTGATAATGAAATTGGTATGATAATTAGAACATAGAGATTATGTGAATACATGCATTGTTTCAAAATTTGTGATTACATACATGCATTATTCATTTGAACATATGAGATTACACACATATATGCATTATTCATTTGGGCATATGTGATTAAACACAGACATGCATTATTCATACATGATTATACACATTTGAAACATAGATATATTTGCTCCTACATGGAGACATTCGTTGTTAGCTATATTCAAAATACAGAATTGCTAACTGAAACATGATTTATGTGATGAACATAACATGATCACTAGTAAAATATGGATTGCTAGCATACATGAGCACACTTTTGAAAACAATATAATGCATATTATTTTTAAACAAGAATGCTAATTGTTTGCATTATGTGATTATATAAACATGATTATACACATGAAATAAAATTTGAAATATATGTGCATTAATTAATATTTTGGAACATAAATCATTTGAAACATTATTATTATTTTGAGAACAAAAGACATGATAGTTCATATTATTTGAAAAAAAGATATGCTCGTACTATTTGGAAACATGAAACTTTGTTCACATTGTTTGAAACATGAAAACTTATTTGTTCATACTATTTGTGACATAGGAACCATGTGTGTTGTCTATTTGAGTCGTCGGTTACAAAGAGTTACGTTATCTATAGGGATGCCTAGACTATAGGCGTAAAATATAATCATTGAATGACTCATATTCTTGATACTAGAGAATTAGGAACATTATAGGACATAGTTTATTGCATACACATTCTATATACTGACACAGTGTCTCTAGTCATCGTTTCCTTCATTAATCAGGAACGATAACTCAGTTTACATTTTTCTTCGATTGCTTACATCATTGCTTGATAGTACGCTTCTGTTCGTGATATGCTAAATTGGACATAGAAAAGATGAACACTCCGATTTACACGAAATCAAAGGATCAGGAACATACTGTGCTTAAGATAAGTGGAGGACTACTCTTCCGATTTCCACAATTGGACTTTCCTTGTGTGTTCCAACTTGGAGAGAAACTCAACGATATCATCTTTCAATTGTCCTTGTATAGCATCAGATTTAGTATGTCAAACTATGAACGTTGACTGATCCTTAGAATTGTCTAAAATTGGCTGAATGTTAGATTATTTAGGAACATCTGCATTATAATTTATGATGGGAAAATATTAGAGTGATCATGTAATGTAAATTTACGATTACGCAAGGATCCACGTAATGGGGAATTTACAGGTACATGTGAATTCTAGTAAATCCTATTGTGTTGCTCAATGCACGTGCTATAGTTCCATGTCAATATTCTTTCTTCCTTCTGTATTGTGTTTCTTTGAACTCAATACCTGCGTTACAGTTCGGCAATACAACAACTTTGCTTGAAACTTTGAGAGATTGATCTTTTCAATCCTCTGATTTCATATTCCGACTCTATTTTATGAATCAATTGAAATTTCAATTTGTATTCTTACTATTTGGAAAGAGCTAACAATATATTGGTTAAGTAGGCGTATCTATTAAACAGAACACTAGCAATCTGTTTTGCTACATGTGTTTATTAGACGCAACTCCATGAGATTACATATGTTGGAAAAGCTTTCCTGTTAGCTTTTGGTAACATTCAAAATTCCTTTCGTAAACACGACTGACAACCAGAGTTCGGACAAAATCTCGCAACTGCTTAAAGTACGAACGAATCATTTTCCGTTAAACTGAAGTAGATGATTGAATTTCCTTCAGTCTTGTTGATTTCCTTCTATAATCCGTGTGATCCTTTTGATTCAAGTCATCATATGACTTTCTTTTTCGATAATTTCCATTATCATAGTACGCCATATGTACGTATTTATGCTTCAATTTCTACTTTTTGGAATTATTAAATGTTGACACCTGAACAACACTTTCATTGGCAGTGGACACCAATTAATTTGATGTATCCGTTTTGCTATCGTAACTATATGTCTAATATGGTAGTATTAATTGGATAACATATTCCATTGACACATAAGAATGATTGCATTATCTAATACTTGAACAGTTACCGACGTTTTGGTAAAACAATTCGACTATCCCATTGACACACAAAACTGTGTAGCCTACTCCGCAACATATGTTCATATCAAACTCTTTATTTATTTTGCTATTATAGCAAACAAAGAATGAGTTTCCCCCGACAACTCACTGTTCCCAAAAATTCAGTAGTGAATGTTGCTATGTCCATGAATAGCTCATTGATAATCAGTAAACAATCTTTTATAGTTATTGATTGAATTCCTTTAAAGGGAACATACGTTTGTACCAATCAATCTATTAGTAGACTCCTTGAATTCATTCATATTTGTGATGCATTCACATCACATACTCTAGAAGTTCTAAAGCATAAGGGAACAAACCACACAATTTATTCCTATAACTTATCATTGCTATACGAATATAGCCAGATGATAGATATGCAGTAAGAAGTCGGGTAAAGGTGAAATTGTACCACTAACATCCAGTTTAGCTGGAAGACTGATTACACTTTTTTTAAACCCATGAAGGTTCATCCTCTCTTTCATATTTTGTTGAAATTAAAACAACTGAACTATTTCAGTTTCATTTTCACTTTTCTTCCTTCCCTATTTAGACTCAGTGTCATCTTTCTGTTTTATTAAAGAATAGAACTAAGAATACGTGACACTGTTTCGAAATTCCTTATTCCGAAATGATTGTTAAATACCCATTCTATGAGGAAGATGAACCAAATTTCAATAGTGAAGACAAATGTCAAACTCCATATAATCAAAATCAATCTCAAGAAACTCTGTTTCTATGAAATTTCCTTCCATGTCATAGCTGTCTATTTCACTACATAGACAACCACTATCAACTTCCTTTGAACCATTCTGATCCAAGTAAAGAAAGTTCCATAGACTAATGACCTACCTTTGGTCTAGGTCAACCGACTGAATTTATAACCATTTCTAGTTGATACAACTTCAGTGAGAATCTCTTGTTCAATGACAATAATAATGCTGTCCCTTTTCAAGGTAAACCTGACATGACAAATCCCAGTTGTAACAAACCAATTCATATATGGTCCAGAACCATCTCATTTACTCAGATGATTTAGAATGCCAAGTCCTATGTATGCACCTTGCATTTCAGGGACTAGTATATTATATACTACCTCGTTATAGCCATATCTAGATTGTTGGATTACTCATTATCATGATCTATCCATGATTCAAGTCACAAATCACAAGGAACTTTTATTCCATCCAGGTGAATAAAGAACGGTGAACTCCTTCCAATGTAAGCACTATACCTAACCGACTTATATTTACTCTCATCATTAAGATCTAACTATAATCTAATTATTATCTTAATGATTATCGATCATAGACAATGAGAATAGATCTTATGAAGAATCACATCCTTTCATTCCTCCTTAATTATGAGTTACCTTATTATAGCTACTTAATTCACAAAGACTCCTTCCTCTTTTAAGTTAAGCGAGGAACTCGCCTGAGGGAAAGGGACTGCGACCTTCAACACCCAAGATATATCATATAATATAGCATGTTGCCCTAAAGAAGGATTGGGGTTATTTTCCCTCGGTCCGTAAACGCAAGAATCATGAGACGGCAGACATCGGCCGATGAGGCTAGTATGGCCCTAGTCCTGTAACCATTTAGAAAGGGCAATGAGAATTCCTATATGAGAAGTCACAACGAGCATAACAATCTTATTGGAACTTGAAAGAGAAGTGAATTTGTGAATGCCTAACTGAACGTTCAAGATTAGATTCAGAAGCTGAGGCGACCGGAAGGGAGGCGAGCGAAGTGAGGCCACTTTATAGTCCATAATTTCATGGAGATAAATGGTTCAGCTCCCTTATAAGCCTTTTTGTTGGGCCAAAGTTGGGGATAGCCAACTTACGGGTCCTGAACTTGTACTCGAAACCTCTTAAATTATCGTTCAAATTAGAAACCGTATGGCGGCATCTCGTGATCGTCAAAAGAGCTATGTCGATATGCATCGTAAACCGTTAGAGTTTCAAGTAGGCGACATGGTCTTGTTAAAGGTCTCACCTTGGAAGGGTGTAATTCATTTTTGGGAAACGAGACAAATTAAACCCTCGTTATGTTGGAGCGTTCAAGATAGTGAAGAGAATTGGCACACTAGCGTATCAACTGGACCTACCTGAAGGACTTAGTGGTGTACACAACGTATTTCATGTCTCAAACTTGAAGAAATGTCTAGCAGATGAGACACTCGCAGTTCCTCTTGAGGAGCTACACATCGATGAACAGTTACGTTTCATCTAGGAACCGGTAGAAATCATGGATGAGGAAGTCAAAACACTCAAACGTAGTAAAATTCCTATTGTCAGAGTTTGTTGGAACTCACGTGGGAGCGTGAGGATCAGATATTGCGCAAGTATCCTCATCTATTCAAGCATTCCATGTCAAACTCTTAAGGTACTATTCTAATTTTTCGGACGAAAATTCTTTCAACTAGGGATGATGTGACACCCTAGAAATTTTTTTTATTATTTTAATTTTTGAGACGAAAATTCTTTCAACTAAGGGATGATGTGACAATCCAGACTTTTTAGACTAACTCCGTTGGTTAAACTCAGTTAAATATTAACTTAGTTAACCTATCTCTAACTCCAGGGTCAAATTCTGTCAATTCCCAAACCTAAGAACATGAAACTACAGGGACTAGACTTGTAATTAACCCATTTTCGGTTCTGTTGACTTTTGAAAGTCAACATGGTTATTCTTGAGTCCAATTCTCAAGCCACGAACGTTTTCTGTCAGAATTTGTAAATAATTTCCTACATTCATCGCATTAACAACCATAACTATTAAATTAATCTTAATCATTGTCGAATTAAACTGTTTAATGACTAATTAAAGTCGCAACAGTCGACCATCGTCGCGTACACCTCAAATTCGATAATCATTCTTCCAATTGAACATCTGCAATCTCAATCGAGCAACTCTGAAGCTGTCCCGCACACCGATTTGACAGGAATCGTAGCAGAAGTCGCTGAAGATCAAACCAATTGCAGTCGGCACCTGTTCTTCTTGTACACCATCAATTCGAATCCTATTCTGGTAACTAAACCCTCCTTTAGATTCGTTTGAGTCTATTAATTGAAAGCCCTATGATTAATTAGGTAAATATCATCGATTCGATCAAAATTCGGAATCTAGGGTTCTTATGAAACCGATTAAATCGAACCCTACTATAGACTCTGTTTAAATTCAATTTAACTACATGATAAGCTTCACAATCCAATACTCTTTGAAAGACCTTTGCTAATTCAAGCTTATAACATCAAATCGATCAAGATCAAATGCTAGGGTTCATACGTTTTTGGGTTTAATCGAATACTGGTCTAGACACATCTTAAATTCAATTAATTTTTATGAACAGTTCGGAATCTATCCCTCTTTGAAAACCCCATGTTCCATCAACTGTTATTACAAGAATTGATCGAATCAATTCGATGTTCATATCCTAGGGGCTCGGGTTTTATATCCGAGAATTAACAAACCTAAACTCATTAGTTTTGTAGTTAAACACACTCCCAGATTCGTATTGACTTGATTAATAAATCCCCTCTAATGTTTTGATCAATCGTATTCGAAATCTATGGAAATTGGGACTGGGATCGAATGGTTTTGGGTATAGGGGAAGAACTGTCACACACCGGTACCAGGCACCGGTTAGTCGTGACGCATGGTACAGAACACACAGCGGAAGCTAAACCATTAAGTTGTCATGCTCGTAACACATGACAATTATCTAACCAGAGCAGTACCTCCAACAGAGATGTTCCCAGGTAAGGACGATGGGTCTAGGAGAGATTTATACACCGTCCTTTCCTAGACAGAACATTCCATTTGTCAGATAACCACATACTGGTCAGAAGGTCGCCTTCTAGTTACTGTGATGTTGATACCAAAAATATATAGCGAAAGCTACATCATAATACTTTCTTCATTAATAACTAAACTGTTTTACATCGTAAACCATACATCTTTTACAAACTTAACCATCTGACATGACTTATAGCTCTTCCAAGCATGCCTTCATTTACCAGAGTATTCAATCAACAAGTCTCCGTAATAACCGTTTATCTGGAATGCCATCTACTAATCCTGTCTAAAGATTTAGAACATAACTGGGTCAACATAAGTTGGTGAGTTCTCTTTTAAAATCATTTGGTTTCGAAATCAGGGTTCAAAATGATATTTGTTGGCCATAATTAACAACCTCGTTCCAATAGTGGCAACTATTGGATTTTATAGACATGCCATGGTTCACAATATTTATCACTTAAAAATATATCTTGAATTAATCTTTATCATAGCTAGATAACAAGCATTTCCATCATCTGCCCTATAACTGAAACAGATGGTAATCTGACCATACTGTCCAAACTGGACAATAGTCTACTGCCAAAACTGAATTGTAGGCCGCCCTGAAACTGAAGGTTTGGTCGACACGTGAATTACTATCATCATACACCCCACCACATGAAAGCTTTTATCTGACGCATTGATAACGATTCAAGATACTCAGTCTCAAAACATTATATGTTTTCAAATCTGGTTTCACATAAAATCATTTGATAACATTTCATAATAAAAACATTTATAAAACATTTCCCAGTTAGTTGAACTCACCTCGGTAGTATCTCGGCTTATTGTATCAATAATATCATAAATACCTTGGACATCACCTCGACGCATATTTAACTGCTTAATTGAATCTTCAATAAGCTTAATATATAACCAAAGCTTAAAGATAAGAAACTAAGTTGTCGGAACCTTACCTACACACTGTTTTCTGAAATTTAAAGGAGTAAGGCTAGAAATCGGACTTCTAAACGCGTATCGGCATTCGGGCACGGATTCCTAGGTTAAGTGTGTGTGGTTGATGGTGTTTTGTATGTGTGGGATTGCGACAAATATTCTGGATATGGAATTCTATTTATCGGCCAAGATGTGACCCGTAGCGGACCGTTACACAGAAGTGTAGCGGTCCGTCACCCCTTATGGAGGCTTAATTGGCGTAGCGCCCACGTAGCTGACCGTTATCTAGGGTGGTAGTGATCTGCCACCCATCTGGTTTCAACGAGTCATATGACACGCGTCAGCCTCTCGTTATCTGGGTCCAAATTGCGGCTAGCGGACCGTTAGCCAACGGGTTAGCGGTCCGCCATAGGACTGAGTCATTAGATACGCGTCTGATGATGTGGCATTCTCTCATGATTGCCTTTCTTTCCACATAGCGGACCGTTAGGACCTTGGTAACGGTCCGCTACCAGCCAACTTTTAGAATTTTATATTTTAAACCCTCCAACTTTGAAATAATTGCAATTCAACCCCTGGACCTTTAATTCTATAGGAAATTTCGAGGTGTTACAAATCTCCCCTGTTTAAAGAGATTTCGTCCTCGAAATCGGTTAATATCAATGGTCTCAATACACTATTAATTTATATGAGTACTAAATAAGCCATTGTTTAAGTAATACTTACCTAATTATCATGTTGAGTTCCAAGGAAATCACTCTTGAAATGCCTGCATTCCTTGCAGTTGTGGCATCTAATCTTGGGGAAATATCTTGATATATGCCCTATTTGACTACACCGGTTACATTCAATTCCTTGAGCATCTTTTCCTAAATCATCTATTTATCTTCTTGGGGTTTTGTTATTAGTGGGTTCATAGGTTGTATTCTCAAGGCTCCTCTTGTTAGCCATCTCCTGAGCTTCTATCTCATCGTACATTACTGCACTAAGTTGTACTGCCGAATCAATAGTCGTAGGTGTAGTAGTTTTCACTAAGGTTTGAACTTTCGGTGGTAGTCCTTGCACATAACATTTAATTCTCCTGGATTCAGGAGTTACAAAATGTGGTACCAGTTTGGCCATCTCATTGAATTTGCTGGTGTATTCTTGTTGGCTAAGACTTCCTGCTTCAAAATGATGGAATTCTAACTTAATCTTGTCTACCGCATTCTAGGGCAATATCTATTAACTAGTAATTCCTTCAAGTCCTCCAACTTCATCTTATCAGTGTATTCTTCTCCTTTCGTTTGCTTGACTGACTCCCACCAGTCAAGTGCATCTTCCTCGAAGGAATGAGCAGCAAATTTAACCGATTGATCGGGTCTACATTCACTCATTTTAGTCACGACCTCCATAGAATTTATCCATTGCATGGCTGTAATGGCATTCCTCTTGCCGTTCAAAGGTTTGGGATGATAATCACTAAAATTATTTTACATGTATCACAACAGTTTCAGGGGTTCGGGTAGCACCACTATTATTTTCAACAGGAGGAGTAACATTCTCTGTTCGTGGGTTTGCACCACTGGCTCCTTCATTTCTATTTCCTTGATTGTTGGAGCCCATCATTCTTTGTAGAGCATCGTCAAGGATTCCTGGTAATGTTGTTCGGAGCACTTTGGTGACCTCAGATGCAACCGCTCCTTGAAACTAGGATTCTGTCATAATGACCTCCTCTGTACGTTGCTCAGGTTCAGTACGGGTATTTGCTTCAAAGTTCGGATCACCATTCGTCGTGTTACGGGTACAAGACCTAGTATTACGAGTCCTACCCCTACCACCTCCTCGTCCTTTACCTCTTCCTGCTATTTTGTACCTATACATAGATGTATGACATCAGAATTCGTATAATTAGTAATAATCCAGAAAATTAGAAATTTAAAACATCTGATCATGAATGTAATTAATTATCTGTTTTCTTGATATTACCCATTATGGGTCATAATGATTATCAACATCTCAACGTATGTCATTCCATCTAACTTACAGAACCCTAGTTTAAGTCTAGATACTAACCTCTTCTTAGTATCTAAATCCCTTAAACTGGGGCTCTGAAACCAACTTGTCACACCCCGGTCCCAGGCACCGGTTACTCATGACGCATGGTACAGAACACACAGCGAAAGCTAGACCATTAACTTGTCATGCTCGTAACACAGGACACTTATCTAACCAGAGCAGTTCCTTCAACAGAGATGTTCCCAGGTAAGGACGACGTAGGAGAGATTTATACACCGTCCTTTCATAGACAGAACATTCCATTTGTCAGATAACCACATACTGGTCAGAAGGTCGCCTTCTAGTTACTGTGATATTGATACCAAAAACATATAGCGGAAGCTAAATCATAATACTTTCTTCATTAATAACTAAACTGTTTTACATCGTAAACCATACATCTTTTACAAACTTAACCATCTGACAGGACTTATAGCTCTTCCAAGCGTGCCTTCATTTATCAGAGTATTCAATCAACAAGTCTCCGTAATAATCATCTATCTGGAATGCCGTCTACTAATCCTATCTAAAGATTTATAAAATAACTCGGTCAACATAAGTTGGTGAGTTCTCTTTTAAAATAATTTGGTTTCGAAATCAGGGTTCAAAATGATATCTGTTAGCCATAACTAACAACCTCTTTCCAATAGTGGCAACTATTGGATACCATAGACATTCCATGGTTCACAATATTTATCACTTAAAAATATATATACAGCTAGATAACAAGCATTTCCATCATCTGTCCTATAACTGAAACAGATGGCAATCTGACCATACTGTCCAAACTGGACAATAGCCTACTGCCGAAACTGAACAGTAGACCGCTCCGAAACTGAAGGCTTGGTCGACACATGAATTACTATCATGATACACCCCACCACATGAAAGCTTTTATCTGACGCATTGATAACGATTCAAGATACTTAGTCTCATAACATTATATGTTTTCAAATCTGGTTTCACATAAAATCATTTGATAACATTTCATAATCAAAACTATTTATAAAACATTTCCCAGTTAGATGAACTCACCTCGATAGTATCTCGGCTTATTGTATCAATAATATCATAAATACCTTGGACATCACCTCGACGTATATTTAACTGCTTAATTGAAATCTTTAATAAGCTTAATATATAACCAAAGTTTAATGATAAGTAACTAAGTTGTCGGAACCTCACCTCCGCATTGTTTTCTGAAATTTAAAAGAGTAAGGCTAGAAATCGGACTTCTAAACACGTATTGGCATTCGGGCACGGATCCCATGGTTAAGTGTGTATCGTTGATGGTGTTTTGTATGTGTGGGATTGTGACAAAAACTCTGGATATGGAATTCTATTTATAGGCCAATATGTGACCCGTAGCGGACCGTTACACAGAAGCGTAGCGGTCCGCCAACCCTTATGGCGGCTTAATTGGCATAGCACTCACGTAGCTGACCGTTATCTAGGGTGGTAGCGGTCCGCCACCCAACTGGTTTCAGTGACTCATATGACACGCGTCAGCTTCTCGTTATCCAAGTCAAAATTGTGGCTGGCGGACTGTTAGCCAACGACTTAGCGGTCCGCCATAGGGCTGAGTCATCAGACACGCGTCTGATGATGTGGCATTCTCTCATGATTGCCTTTCTCTCCATGTAGCAGGCCCCGTTAGGACCTTGGTAGCGGTCCACTACCTGCCAACTTTCAGAATTTTATATTTTAAACCCTTCAACTTTGAAATAATTGTAATTCAACCACTGGACCTTTAATTCTATAGGAAATTTCGAGGTGTTATAAGAACCAGTGTTTTTGATTGATAAAAAAACATTTCAAAATCATTTATGTTGCAAAATCCTAGTGGGCGGGACTGGTTAAGTGTTTGTTGGTGGGGAGGAGACCCGGGTTCGAGTCTGCCCACCCCTGTTTTATTGGGTTTTTGTTATTTAAAGCTATTATTTTAATATTAAACTTATCCCTATATTATTATATTTATATATTAAAATGTTTTAACCCGGAAATTCACCGTAGGCTCGGGTTTAAAATTTTAACACGTTGCTAATATTGTTTCACACTTTTATAATAATATAATATATTATTATCCAACCTATAAACCCAAATAAAATAATATATTTATATTATTTTCAAACCGTAACTCAAATTAAAAATGATATATATGTAAATATTATTTCGCCACGTTTATAAACATTGTGATACGTTTCAAACTAATAAATAATATAATTATATTTATATTATTTGCGCACGTTTATAAACTCGAATAAAAATACTAGAATTATTATTTTGTCATGCAATTTATTTATTTTGTTGTTTCGCTAAGTTTAAAAATAATATAATAAATTATATTATTTTTCTAGGCCATTCTTAATGACATCAACGCATGGATATATTTGTTAATTAATATTATTCGTAATTAGATACGTTCGACATATAACACATTTATCTTAATTATTATATTAAGAAACCTTTATTCCCGTGGACACGTTCGTCTACTCTTTGATCATTTGAGCGTTTTAGGACGTTCAACCTTCCGTGTCGTCGTCACAAATCCCATTGTATCCCTAATTATTATGTGTATATTTCTAGGGCATACATAAGCCGTTGAAGGCTAACACTTGTGGTTCCAATCTCATTCTTGTGTGAATCTACCTACGCAACTCAGGTGCGTTTTCACGGCCCCTTTTACTGTTTTAAATTGGGGGAGAAAACATGACGCAAACGCTTTGATTTTTTTAATTCATATATGTTATCACTTGTATGACTAGGCGTACACACTATCATTAAAGGCCTTACATCGAACCGTTAATATGAACATAGCGAGGTGATTTGAGTAGTACTACTGGGTTCACGCTAACTCGATTGGAGGTTGAATGGGTGCAATATTGACCTAAACATGGCACCATGGTTGATAGACCTGGTGGGAGGCATACAAACACAAACAATTAGCTTTCGGTTGTGAGCGCATTAGTAAACATGAATATGGGTTAGCTACCTGTTGATATATATTGAATGTACATTAATCTGTTAAACGCTATTACAAACTGAAACCTGTGAACTCACCAACGTTGTGTTGACAGTTTTTCTTAAATGTTTTCTCAAGATGCTTAGCTAAGGTACAGGTGCACGATTAGGACATGCATGGAGTCCTAATATTATCTCATTTATAATCAAGACATTTAAACTACTTTATTTATGTTATTTTGAACTGGACATTGGGCGCATTTATTTTGCGCATTTATTTCTATTTATCACTTCCGCATTAACTGTGAACTTTTATATTATTTCATTTGAGTCCCATATAGTGTCGTTCAATGTAACTAATTACTGAGATCCTTGTTTGTCACGCACCAAACGGTAAAACTCCGTTAGTGGAATTTGGGGGTATGACAGATTGGTATCAGACCCATTGATTATAGAGAACTAGGATTGCATACTAGACTATGACCACACACATTCATTAGTTACACGGCACAGACACTCATACCTGATACACATAGCACACATACGTACATTGCAGTGCAGACATGTTAACACCAACCATATCACCTTATGTTGACGAGGGACACATCATTTGCATTGCATCATCATTCTCAGTGGCGACACTCGGGGAATCACCAGAACAACATCCACTCCCGTCAAAGGGCAGCGAGAAGGAGCCTTCGGAGGAGTCACTTACACCACCATCTTCTGTCGGGTATGGTGGTCCTTCTCAGGTCCATGTTATGGATGACACTCAGCACTAGCACGTCTCTTTGGGTGTTGGGTTCGTCGGAGGCGAGTCCCTACTGTACCCACTAGCAACAATACACCGAGTGAAGGCAGACCATCCTACGCATTATTGTAGAAATTCATTGACACATAGTTGTCATCACTTTCCCGATCCATGGGCTCGCGTATTTGGTCAATATTCTGTTGAAGATAGATTGACCATAAAGTTGAGAACGTATTGCTCATTGCATACCCAAACCCTATCCTGACTCAGTTGGAAGGACAGCTACTTTGCTCCTTCCTATAACTCGTATCCATGAATTAGTTTCACTTCTCGAAGTCGCATTTCATGTGCATGTTTGTTTCATGTGCATGTTCCCATCTACAATCCGCTGGATTAGACTCTCGTATTATGTTTCAACTCGAGTGAATACCCGGATCAAATAATTCCTGACTACTCATCCTGATATGAGTCCTAGTTGATCAACTTATGGTTGATAACTAAGCTTCTCGATGACTTGTTATATCTGACAACACTCTGTACTCAGCAATACAAACTAAAGGACATTATGACACAGGACAGGGATAACTAGAGTGAGCATGCAAAGCAAATTATCATTACGGGTGCACACTTAATAATAATTTGAGATGCATGTAAGTCCTTGTGAAACCTAGTGTGTGGATAGATGGTCCTAATTAGTGATTTACAGACTTAATTTTTCACTGTCTGTATAATTTCTTGTAACCCACTCAACAACTAGTTGGTATCGTTAAACCTGTTCAACAGTTGATAGACGCGACTATCTGGTTGAAAATGTTTATGGACACACTGAACTATCATTAATGGAATCCATCATGTTATTTTGACACATGTAATTTTCTTAGTGACCATAAGACTCTCATTCAAACTTGATCAAGGAAACCATCTTGATTGAAACCATAATATAATCTCATGGCAAACTTATCGACTCCAAGTATGTAAGCGGAATTGGAAGAATTCTTTCCTGCTAACACGTTATTCCTTATGCTCCAGCAATAAAATTCCAATTGTCCCTATTACTTTATCCCGTGACTAATCCTCGATCTAATATGATATATACTCCAGGGTATCCAACTCTTTAAACGGACTTCTTTCTTCACAAAATGATCCTGTCGTTTCGATGACATTAGAAAACGGGGATTTAAACTAACCAACCATCGGTTGAACGCGAATACTTAAACAAACATCCTATCCCTTATGTTACCGGAATCTATATCTCATTAAATTTATTTTCCTACATGTGAACCTTTTCCCTTAGACTTTACATTGACCGACGCTTATCTTATAAGCGCGGGTCTCTTAGAAGTCTCAGCATGACTTCACAAACTTCACGTTGGTACGGCCGTACTCCAACTCTATTAGAAGCCAAGTACACTATAGAAATAGTGGACGGTCAAATAATCGAAACAACTCACATCCTTAGAGGATGTAAGCTAGGATTGGCCGGTCATAAGCTTGACATTGACCTTATGCTAGTTACACTTGGTTGTTTCGACATAATTGTCGGTATGGATTGTTTATCCAAGAACTAAGCTGAAATCATCTCTCGTGACAAGATTGTTCGCCTTCCTATCCCTAGTGGAGAAATCCTTTCCGTTCAAGGAGAAAAGAGTGGTGCAGTCGTAGGCATCATATCATTCATGAAAGCGCAGAAGTGTCTGCGTAAAGGTCATACTGCTATTCTAGCTATTGTCGTTGAGCAACCATTCAAAGAAAAGAAGATTGATGACATTCAGATTGTTCGTAACTTTCTAAAAGTATATCCCGAAGACCTGCCTGGTCTTCCACCTCATCGTCAAGTCGATTTCCAAATTTATTTAGCACCCTGAGAAGCGCCTCTTGCTCGGGCACCTTACAGACTTGCACCCAATGAATTACAAGAACTATCTACCCAACTACAAGAGTTGTTGGATAAAGGTTTCATCCGACCTAGCTCATCACCACGGGGAGCTCCAGTCCTATTCGTCAAGAAGTAAGACGGGACTTTCCGCATGTGCATCGACTATCGTAAGCTGAACAAAGTGACGATCAAGAATCGTTATCCTCTACCCCGCATAGATGATATGTTTTGTCACACCACCAAATTCCACTAATGGAGGTTTACCATTTGGTGCGTGACAAACAGGATCTCATTCATTAATTACATCAAACGACACCATATGGGACTCAAATTGAAATATTATAAAAGTCAGAGTAATTGCGGAAATGATAAATAAAAGTAAATGCGCAAAACAAACGCGCTCAAAGTCTAGTTCAAAATAACATAAATAAAATAGTTTAAATGTATTGATTAATAAGAAATAATTGTAAGTCCCAAACTATATCCGGATCTTCGAATAAACACACCAAAAACGAACATGATATCAAGTCTCACAATCACCAGGCGGAAACTAATGATTGTGGTGATTCAAGAACACGAAACTCTTGTAAAAATCGTATATTGCCTTAGAGAATTACAAAGAAAAACAAAACACAAAACCGCAAACCCTACTCGGTTAAGGGATACATGTATATATACCTAGTCTAATTCACTAGGCCCTTATACACGTACTCATCCCCAATGCCGGCCCAAAATACCAAAACCGTGAACCCCAGTTCACGGTTACATTACAGAAAATAAAGCTTAATCATACAATGAAACTAGGTCCAACAATCACTCCCTAGGATTAAGCTTTCCTGTCTTCAAAAATTGATGTCTTCACCATGATCTCCACTCCCTATATACAACTTCTTCCTTAAGATATCAGCAGCAGCAACAGTAAAAATCTTTGCTTGTTCTTCCCATAGTTGCTCATGCCGAATCTGGCTTCTTGCTAACACTTTGATGTCTTGTTCACTGAACTTTGACAAATCAAACGGATCCCGTATCCTTAGGTCTGCTTGATCAGTAACTATTAATGCTTCAGCCATAATTGGATCATATGCCCAGTATTGAAAGTCTCTCAGAGTATTCACTAGCATCTTCTTGTGAACGGGGACTATCTTGACTGTCTTGGGAGCTGGCTAGATTACATTGTACCAGTCCTTACCTGTGTGAGGATCTTTAACTCCTTTAGCCTTTTTCAGCTTGGACTCAGTTGTTTTCATTTTAGCAAAGTTTGTTAAGCACTGTTCATTAAGAAATGTGGAAATCATCTCCGCTGGTCCATTTCTCCCTCTATTCTCAAAATAGGCTTTGTTTAGCTGTTGAAGATCGAGTTTAGTCAACGAGCTTGCCATTTATCTGATGTACCGATTGATTGGTACCGGGGGTCTTTCAGGTGTGCCTTCACTGTCGGAAGAAGATATAACTTCAGTATCTTCCAACTCAGGCATAATAGGATCCTGTGGTTCTGGATCAAGTTGTTGTTCATTTTGTGGTTGAACAGGTAGCTGCTGTTCTTCAACAACCTCAACTTGCACTTGCACAACTGGTTCTTCAATTTCTTCATCAGGTAGAGCAGCAAATCTACCGAACTTTTCAAGGGGACACAACCCGTGATATACCCTTTTTCCATGCTTGTTGACGTTCATGAACTTGAAGATCATAGGACCCATATCTTTCAGGTCCAAAGTTTCAATGGTAGGTTCCAAATTAGCATGATTTCTATTAAGAATGATCTGTAGGAACCTGGGATACATGAGAAAGATATCCTTTATCCCACCTTTCAGATTGCTTTTAAATTCTTCAAACACCATCTTCGAGAAGTTGTAATCTAAGCTCATGGTCAGGGCAACCATAGCTGAAGAAATGGTGGTGTTAATCTCATCAAATCCTCTTCTTCCGGACAGACAGTTCATGCATACATGTGCAAGGTATCTCTAGTAGGGATGTAGTAGCTTCTTATACAAAGGCGGATAGGGACCTTCATAACCCATTCTTGTGAGAACTGGTGTAACTACATTTGGATTCAGTTTGGTCGGATGAGATGGTAGATCACCAAACTGTAGAGCAGTTCTAACTATGGCTTCTGAAATTTGAACTCTCTAGGATTGAACAGTACCAATGATGCATTCTTCTCCGTTGTTATTCGGGTGTATTGTTGCGGTAGACCAAAAGTCTAGAATATGACTTCTGTAGATGATTGGATTTTTCATAACATCAAAGTTGATGGGGGAAGTGTCAACCCAACAACCATCGATCTGAAATATTCTAACTCCTCAGGTGGGTCCAGAGTGAATGCACATACATTATGATCAGCAACAAATTTCATCTCAACCATATCTGTACAAAACTAAGTTAATGTCTAATTATTTTAACATATAATATTAATTAAAAGGAACAAAGGTTTTCGGCCTCCAAAGGGTTTACGGCTCCTTATGAGGTTCATGACTGTCAAACAGTTTACAGCTCTTTTCTTAGGTTCACGGTTCATAAGATGTTCTCAGCTACTGAGGATTACGGCCCGGACATACAAAACAAACCGAGTTCACGGTTTCCTGGAGGTTCACGATTCCATAACCGTATACGGGGAAGGCCAAAGGTTCACGGTAGTCTCAAATTCTTATCACCGTGAACCCTCCTTTTTTGCGGGCAAACATGAACAGCTACAGTTTTGGACATTTGGCCATTGATCTCATCAAATTCTGATAAATTAACCATTCATCAATATCCGTCTAGCAATTCCGACCATATATAACCTTTCAATTTCATCTTTCACCGTCAGATTAACACTATATGATTATGAAATCTCTATATGTGGGTTCTGCTTAAACATACATTTCACAAAGCTAATAGAATGCTTCAAGGATCACGAAACGTACGTGTAACTGCAGAGGAACTAGTGGAGCAGATCAAATCATACGAAACAAGATCAAGAGCTTTTGCAATAGAGTTGGACTTAGTCGCCAAAATCCGAAAAACAAAGAGAGAGAGAGAGAGAAAGGAGACGTGAACATGTAAAACCCTCAATAGGGTTTTATCCTAAACTTTTAAAGGATCCCGTTTTTTTTTGGAGAATGGAGGCCCACCGTGAACCTTGGTGGGCCACCCCAATTAACTCGAAAACTCTTAAAAGGTTTAAATCCCTTAGATGATTAGTTTAAAAAAAAAAATTAAACTTGGTCAGTTTAATCATTTAAAAATAGAACAAAGTTAAATAAACATACAAAATTTGACTCAATTAAAGCATGGACATACTCAAATTAACTACATTCTAACAACTGACGAGTTTCATTTAGGAAGTTTGCAATGAGATCATATCGTTATGTAGGCAGACCAAGGAACAATTTTCAGCATGTATTTCTACTCAGATGGTTCAAGAGGATTGCTAATATTAAGGTCCTTCTAAGCTCACAATGATTATGTTTTTGGTATACTTTATTATGACTTAATGGGTTTCGCACTCATATCTCAGAAACCTGTAATTAAGTGAATATGAATTAAGTGAATTCTTGATGAACTTTAATGGACCCTACAACTTATTAAGTAAACCTTCCTTCCTCATAATCATCAGAAGCTAAGGGTCATAGCACTACGGACTTACATGCCTTGACAAGAGATCCCTTCCCAGTTACATATTCCCAAAAAGAAAAATATTTACAAATATATTTATATGTACGTCTTTAGACATATCTTTTTGTGTTTTTCCTATAGCACGACATTAACATTGCGTGTGTTTTTGCTCAGAATTCTGCTTTGCAGAGCAGCTTTGCACCATAATTGAGTGTCTTTTCACCTATTGCATATCAATGCATGTCTTTTAACTACGTAAATATAATGTTTACAGACTTGTATCAAGTCAACTCTCAACCCCTTTGTGAAGGATCCCGGTTAGTGCAATCCCAATAAAACAAGGGTTATCCACAGTTCATCAACCTTTATGTTTAAGTTCTCGATTATTAACAGGAATGACAAATTACACAAATCTATGAGATGTTCCACACTAAAGCCATAATACTATTTTGTTTAATTGTATCACATGCAAAGCTTATCAACATATCCAACATTGATCCTAGCCTTTTAAAGTTTAATGCCTTACATGTATTGATCTTAGCCTTAAGAAACGAACATTCATATCACTTCCCATTTAATTGCAAAATTTTCGACTCCGACACAAACAATATTTTTGTATTTTTCTTTTAAATGAACTGAAAGCAGACTATTTTTGTATTTTTCTTGACTCTAGAAACTTAAAGCAGATTCTTTTTGTATTTTTCTTGACTCTAGAAATTTAAAACAAACTCTTTTTGTATTTTTCTCTATTCTCCCCCTAAATTTGTGCATAAAATCAAAAAACTTTACAAATTTAACTACGAAGAAAAATATTTTTGGTGACCAATTTAATCTTTAAAACCAATCATTTTCAGGGACTCTACAAGCACATTGAATCGAGATGTATCAAATGCTTTAGTGAAGATATCTGCAACATTGTTGTCAGAATCAACCCTTTCAAGACATATGAGATTTCTCTCAAAGCAGTCGCGAATGAAATGCACCTTGATATCAATATTCTTGGTTTTAGAATGTTGAATCAGATTTTTCACAATTAGCACATCAGCCTCATTATCACAGAAAATAGGAGTATTAAGAAAGGTCAAACTATAATCGAGTAATTGATGGTGCATCCAGATGACTTGTGAGTAACAAGACGATGCAGCAACATATTCTGCCTCAGCAGTAGAAGTAGAGACTGTGTGTTGTTTCTTGTATTGCCAAGAAATTAGCCTATCCCTTAGGAATTGACATCCTCCACTTGTAGATTTTCTGTCTATTTGACATCCTCCATAATCACTGTCACAAAACAAGAGTCTTTGGGATACCAAAGGCCGTGCATAGGCTTGACCTTTAGACACCGAAAGATATGTTAACAGCAGTTAAATGGGACATCTTGGGATTAGCCTGATAACGAGGACACTGACACATAGCAAACATGATATCTGGACGACTGGCTGTTAAGTACATCAGAGATCCGATCATAGATCGGTATTGTTTATGATCAACAGAGGTTCCATTTGTGTCAGCATCCAGAACCGGCCGTGCAACCATAGGAGTAGAGGCAGCCTGAGCATCAGTGAATTTGAACTTGGCAATAATGCCATCCACATATTTGCCTTGATGAATGAGAATGCCATTGCTTGATTGTTTAACCTGTAGCCCGAGAAAGAATGGCATTTCTCCCATAGCACTCATTTCAAACTTCTTTTCCATAACCTTCCTAAATTCTGTGCATAAATCATCATTTGTAGACCCAAAGATGATATCGTCAACATAAATCTGCACAAGAATGAGATCGTCCTCTACTTTTTGAATGAACAGAGTCTGCTCAGTTGCACCACGGGAGTATCCATGTGCTAGCAAATGATCAGTGAGAGTGGCATACCAAGAACGGGGTGCCTGATGCACAAGAATGAGATCGTCCTCTACTTTTCGAATGAACAGAGTATGCTCAATTGCATCGCGAGAGTATCCATGTGCTAGCAAATGATCAGTGAGAGTGGCATACCAAGCACGGGGTGCCTGATGTAGACCATACAAAGCTTTATCGAGCTTGTAGACATAGTTAGGATGATCACCGTCTTCAAAACCAGGAGGTTGACATACATAAATTTCTTCTTTTACTTTCCCATACAGAAATGTTGTCTTGACATCTATTTGATAAACTGTGAAGTTCATATAAAATGCGTATGCCAAGAATATCCGAATATCTTCCAGACGAGCAACGAGAGCGAACACTTCCTCATAATCTATCCCCTCTTGTTGATAGAACCCCTGCACAACCAATCGAGATTTGTTTCTGATGATTACTTTGCTTTCATCTTGTTTGTTTCTAAACACCCAGCGAGTGCTAATAGCTTTCTTGCCCGGTGGCAAAGGCACCAAATCCCAAACTTGGAGTTTGGCAAACTGATTCAACTCTTCGTGCATTGCATCAACCCAACTCGGCTCAAAGAGAGTCATCTTGATGTTCTTTGGTTCAATTTGAGAAATAAAACAAGGGTTTATGTCTCCTGCAATACTTCTGGTTCTAACCCCATAACCGGATGATCTTTATTAACTCTATGTGACGAAACATCAAGAACTTGCACTGTGAGAGGCAGATTAGTAACATTCTCTTGTATCTCTTCATTGGATTCATCGATAGGGTCAAAAATTGGCTTCTCGGCCATACTTTCATCAGGAATCGGCTCCTGGAATATAGATGAGTCTGCAGTCTCAGGTGTAGTTATACTGTCATTGACTACTGACATGGAATTATCAGCAATTGCTGGACAATCCTCAGAGATATTTATTGAAACAAGAACGTTCTCAGCATTAGATTCAGATCTGTCATCACCGCGTTGTCTGATAACTTTTGGTGGATCAACAGTTAGCAGTGGTCCGGTATGTGAGTCTTCATCATCGTCACTTAGATCAAATGATTCATTAGGAGAACCTGCAATTTCATCAGTACATATATTAAATGATTTGAACAAAGAATGATAATCAAATAACCATGAGGACCACACTCAGCATCAGTGGGATTGTGCTCTTGCCAATCAACAAAAGTCGATTCTCTGATCTCGTTGGTGACCTTGTTGTAAACTCTATAAGCAGTTGTGTTAGAGCCATAACCAACAAAGTAACACTCATCAGCTATTTCATTGAACTTTGGTGTGGATTCTGTATGCAATACAATACACGGACACCCAAAAGATCTGAAGTATCCAACCCGTGGTTTCTCATTCTAGACAGCCTCGTACGGAGTCATTTGGAGTTTCTTGTTGAAAAGGACCCAGTTGAGCACGTAGCATGCTGTGTTTACAGCTTCTGCCCAGAAGAACAAGGGCAACTTTGACTCAAAAAGCATTGTTCTTGCTGCTTCAATGGGAGTTTTATTCTTTCTTTCAGCAACACCATTTTGCTGAGGTGTGCGAGCTGCACTAAATTTTCTTGCTATCCCTTTTTCAGTGCAAAGCTGATTCAAAACAACGTTTTTTAACTCAGTTCCATTATCACATCTGATTGATTTCACCTTCACATCTCTTTGATTTTCAACTAACACAATGAAGTTCTTTATCAATTCCACAGTCTCACTTTTATTAGCCAAAAACCAAAAACCCAAGAAAAGCATGAGTAATCATCAGTTATGACCAAACAATAAGACTTTTGCCTAATGCTCATCACATTCATAGGACCAAATAGGTCCATATGAAGGAGATGAAGAATGTAGTCAATAAAATTCAACATTTTTGACTTTTGGGCTTTTAGTGCTGTTTCCCTTTAGCACATGCAACACATTTCTCAATTGAAAAGAACTCAAAAATAGGTAGATCACGAACATGATTACCTTTGTCAATACGGTTTAAGTTTTTTAGATTAACATGTCCAAGACGACGATGCCACAACATAGCATCAATTCAGCAGATTTTGATAAAAGACATGTATTTTCATAAACAGGTTTACTATTCATGTCAATAACATAAGAGTTTCCCTTACGGGGCGTCCTCAGCAAAATCCATTCCTTAGGAACCACAAATCCTGGTTTTAAAATTAAACATTCTTTATTTGTGAAATGTGCTGAAAATTCCTTATTACAAATTTGGAAAACACTCCGTAAGCTATGATTTAGCTCACTAACGTAATTCACGTCATGAAAACTTAAAGACTCATTAATCACAGTACCTTTCATGCTGATTTTACCACCTTTACCTCCCGCAAATGAGACATAGCCTCCGTTAAAGTTTTGCACATCATGCAGTAGAGACATGTCCCATGTCATATGCTTGGAACATCCACTATCAACAAACTATAGATTATTGATAGTCCTCCTTGGATGTTCCTGCACAATGAGCGAGATCAATTAGTCATTGGTACCCAGGCCATAGTAGATCTGGGTATTCAATGAGCATCAATATATGACACTTCTTGCAAACACATGTCGTTATTTGACTCAACTTTGCTATTTATTATAGCAGCATTTTTAGATTTCCAAACAGGCTTAGATGGAACATACATTTTATTTTCTTTACTCGGCTTAGATTTAACCTTATCTTTCTATTTAGAGTTATTTTTCTTTTGCCTCTTGAAATAAGTCTGTCTGTTTCGCTTGGCTACATTCCAATCTCCATCAGAAGGTTTGTTGTCGACTAAGTGACTCTTCATTGCCTCAGACTTGGTAGTCTTCATTGGCTTATAATCCATATGTCTATTTGACACCTTCTGATTTTGAGCATAATATGGAACATAAGGACGATGAACACAGTGTTTTGCTAGATGTCATGGTTTTCCACTGGTATAATAAGATTGTTTCTTGATGTAAGGTGCAGGTCCAAACTTATCGAATCTGTGGTAGTATGAATCATCCTGCTTGTAAACATGTTTGGGTTTTTGGTGCTGATGAGCATGTCTTTGTTCAAACCTCAAATGTTAATGATCATATTTTGCATAAAATTGATCCTTTAAGAAATGCTTGGGTGAAGCATCCGAGGTTTGACCATTGACTTTTTGCTTAGTCACAGGTCTGGGTTTCTGGAAAAACATGCTTCTCAGTTTTTCCGTTTGCTAACGGTTTAACAAACACAGTACCCTTTTGAACATATGCACTTTTAGTACTAGTAGATTTAGAACTAGAAACATTCAAACCAACAAAATCACGCACATAAGATTTAGAGTTTTTCAAAACAGGAGTAACAGAACCATTGTTTTGAAATTTTTTATGATTTAACTTTTGACAGCAAACTTGTGACTTATCATCTTAATCATTCTCACTTGACCAATCCTGTAATTCTACTTGTTCCGCACATGAGGTAGACGCATTAGAGAATTATTCACACATTTATTATCTGAAGTTAAGGATGATAACTTGGATCCATCAGGGCATGACTTGTGTTGAGTAGATAACTGGTTGAACTCCTTTACTTGTTCCTCCACAGAAGGAGGAATAGTAGTACAATTTCCATTGAAAGGAGGAGGAGTATTATGCTACCCTAGCCCCTTACTACCAGTGCATGATTTATGCAGTTGTGTTTCAAGTATATCAATCACAGTACTGGATTGACCAAAAAAATCTACTCTGAATTTGGCCTCGGCAAAGTTTGATTTTGCCTTTTCCAATTCAGTGGTCAATCTGGCAATCTCTTCCTTAGCATCAGTGAGCAAACAACATTTTGTGCTAAGTTGTGATTTTAAAAGAGACACATCCTTTTTGCTTACTTCAATTGCTTCTTTATAGTCCTTTTCAGATTTAAGAAATTTTCTTTTATGATATTTTAAATTATCCATTTCAAAAATCAAACCGGCATTATGTTTTCTGTAATGTTCTACTTTATTTATGCATGATTGAGAACATAGATCAGCAATTACCTCAGGTGGAGCTGATGATGATGCAGTAGAAGACTCTCCAACAATATCTGCCATAATAGCATGATAAAGATTTGAGTTGATCACCCCAGTCACATCCTCCAGTTTGCTGACTGATTAAAGCCTTGGAGTTAGCAGCATTGTTCCCTCCAGAAGATGATCCAGCTTCAGTTCCTCTTTGTTCCTTTTGTTTAGTACATTCCCTAGCAAAGTGACCAGGTTCATGACAATTGTAGCAGCGAAGATTTGACTTGTTGAAACCAATCTTTTTCCCTGTGTCATCACTCCATCTGAATTTTCCATTCTTGTTGATGAAGTTCTTAGCTCTAAATACTGCCATTGCTAGTTTCCAAGATATATCCAATTCCTCCACATCCTCTGGATGATATTGATTGAGTTCAGCAGTAAGAACCTTTAAAGGTGATAAGTTTCCTAATACAAATGCTGCATAACAGTTCATGATACCGACGCATAGAGAAGTGTTTACTTCAATTAGCTTAGCTTGTTGAGCAGATGAAGCTTGCTGTTCAGGAGCAGATGTCTTAGCTGTAGCAGCAACACCATGAGGTACATCTCCAGACCCAGAGCCTCCCTGTGAGACATTTGAAAGAAATACACTGTTGTTGCTTTGTGCACCTGCAGAGTTTATTGTGTTCACATGATTAAACTTCCTCTGCTTGTCATCAAGATCGTATGACTTGATAATGTAAATCAAAACATTCAGAGTGATCTTGTTCAGATCCTTAGTTCTTTTCAACATAGAAACATTCCAATCCCAACTTTGTGGCTAACCATTTAATAGTTTCCTATTCAGATCATCATCACTTAACACAATTTGTGCACCCCTCATTTGTGACACGAACTTTGTAAACCTCTGCAACTGTGCTTCAAGAGGTTCACCCAAAACATGATTAAACATGTTAAACCGTTGGAGAATCATTTCTTTCCAACTTGCCTTCATATCATCATTCCCTTCAAAAGCCTGAGCCAAAGACTCCCAAAGCTGCTTAGCAGAAGTACATTCTTTAAAGTTATGGGCTATATCAGGTGATAAAGCCATAGTCAAAGATGCTAAAGGTTTTAAGTCTCTTTCAACAAGATCGAAATCTTCATCAGTATAATTCTCTATCTGCTTTGGTGCTTTGTTGCCATCTTCTTTGTCATACGTAGGGATTTGTGGTCCCTTAAGTATACTTCTCCACATCTTGGCCTCAAACAGCGGAACATGATTCATAAACCTAAATTTCCAGTCCACATAATCTTCAGCACATGTCAGTCTTGGAGGTTTAGTACTTGTACCAATTTGCAGGTCTAGCAGACTGTTTAAATTCATGGTGACTTGTTGAGAGTTCATTCTATCAGAGTATGAGTTCGTTGATCAAAAACCAGAAAATTTATTATAAATGAACCCGTGAACTTGTTTAATACTGTGAACTAGACTGACCCCGAGTGATCAATTCAACACCGTGAACTTGACTGAACCATGAACTACTTGAAACCCGTGAACTGTTGAGAACCCGTGAACTATCAAGTACCCGTGAACACCCATTGTGAAGCTAGCAACCCGTGAACTGCTTCTTACCCGTGAACCCAAACACAGCCCGTGAACTTCAGAAGTCGTGAACCTTTAAACACCCGTGATCTCCCGTTAACTCCAGCCGAGAGGCAAAACCCGTGAACTGAGATCGTGAATCCTTGACCCGAGAACTGTTCCCGTGAACCTAGCTGAGAAGTAGTAACCCGTGAATCAAGCTTTGACTTGATTTGGTTTCCAAAATTAATTCTGAAAATCGTGGAAATTCAAATTTTGAAATCAAAATCAAATCCGATGAACACGTAGAAGATTCTTCACACCTTTCACAAATGAAATCCTTCCAACAACAACGATATACCAATGATTTCACAAGAAAGAATGATTCTTCCTTGATTCTTAGCAGAATGTGATGAACACCTTTACGAATGCAGCTGATTAGCAATAAAAACAACCGAAAACAGAAACTCAATACCTTAACAACTTTGTCTTGAATCTTTGATATCTAAAACCGAGCCTTGAATGACTTCAATGGTTCTGATACCAGTTGTAAGTCCCAAACTATATCTGGATCTTAGAATAAACACACAAAAAACGAACACGATATCAAGTCTCACAATCACTAGGCGAAAACTAATGATTGTGATGATTCAAGAACACGAAACTCTTGTAAAACTCGTATATTGCTTTAGAGAATTACAAAGAAAAACAAAACACAAAACCACTAACCGTACTCAGTTAAAGGATATATGTATATATACCTAGTCTAATTCACTAGGCCCTTATACACGTACTCGGCCCTAATGTCGGCCCAAAATACCCAAACCGTGAACCCTAGTTCACGGTTACACTACACAAAATAAAGCTTAATCATACAATGAAACTAGGTCCAACAAATAATATTAGGACTCCATGCATGTCCTAATCGTGCACCTGTGCCTTAGCTTAGCGTACTAAGAAAACATGTAAGAAAACGGGTCAACACTAGGTTGGTGAGTTCACAGGTTTCAATATAGTAATAAAGCGTTTACCAGATTATGTACATTCAATATGTGTATCTATAGGTAGCTAACCTATGTTCATGTCTTACTAAAGCGCTCACAACCGAAGCTGACTGTTTGTGTTTATTTGCCTCCTGCTAGGTCTATCAACTCTGACAAATGTGAGTAGGTTAACATTTCACCTGTTCGACATCCAATTGATTTAGCGTGACTAACGTGGGTGGGATTTGTCTAATCCAGTAGTACTACTAAATATTATCTCGCTAAGATCCATATTAACGGTTCGATGCGTGTGAGGACTTTCAGTGATAGTGTGATAAGCTTAGCCTAAACAGTGATAACATATGAATTACAAAATCTAAAATAATTGTGTCATGTTTTCTCCCCCAAATTAAAACAGGAAAAAAGGGTCGTGAAACTCACCTGAGTTGCGTGTAAGCGTAGTAAGCAACACCACAAAAGGATGCAGCAGAAACACAAGAGTTTGCCTATGAACGGTCTACGGGTGCCCTAGAATTATAATCATAATAATTTGGGACACATGGGATTTGTGACGACACAGAAAGATCGAATTCCTAGTTTAGTATTATAGTAAAAGTGGTACGTATCAAACGTCGTAAAACATGAGTTAATAATATAATACAATACATACATACATATATATGTATATATATTATTGTTTCGTTTGTTTTAAAAATAATAACCTGGAATAATCAAAATAATTATATTATTTTGAAACGTAAGAATAACAATTAAGAACGAGTTATAAAATCAAAAACCCGAATATTAATATAAAACAATCGTTCATGTGATTTTAATAAATCAATTAACAAGTTAGTAAAATAATATAGTTAATATATCATTTTTATTATAATCAAATTGCTCCAAAAACGCATCATAAAATCAATCCCGAGTCTTCGGGTGTTTCCGGGTTTCAAAACACATTTACGTATAATAATAATAATAATATAGGATTTGATATTGTTTAAAACAATATGTATAAAGCTGTTAAAAAAATAAATGTGGCTTATGAGACTCGAACCCGAGTCTCACCCACAACAGTCCAACAAGTTAACCAGTCCACCCGCTAGATCAATCGCAACAGGACCCGGATCAGACTTTTTTTAACATTCTGAGCCGCTGTGGATCTCCCCCTATCGAAACTGAATCCAAACAGTCTCCTAAATCCAATGATTTTCGACTTCGATTGAATTAGTAGGCATAGGGGTTTTGAATAACAGTGTATTGCGAATGTGTGGTTGGGTTTAATTGCAAAATCATTGTGTTTATAATCGTTTAGTGCTCGACTGAAAATCCGAAACCCTAGTTTAAAATACAAGATTGAATTGTCAAAATCTGATGTTAACAATTGTTGGACTCATAGGGCTTTCAACAAGCAGGGCATTACGAGTTAAACCCTGTGATTTAAATTGATTTAGGCGGTGTTCGGATTAGGGTTCAATCAAACCGAAAATGTGATGAACCCTAGAATTGGTTCATCATAAATTCGATAGTGTAAGATCGAATTAGCATAGGGCTTTTGATCAGTGAGAGGTTACGAAGCTAACCATATGCTTTAATTGGATTTAAATTGAGTTTAAGATCAAAAACCCAAGATACGGGATTGAGTTCAATTCGATGTTATATGATCAGATTGACAAAGGGCTTTCAAATAACAGACAAAATCGAAGGTAAGGGTATAGGTAATTACTAGAATTGTGTTTGAATTGATGGTGTACGAGTAAATGGGGGTTCCGCTGCCTCTGTGATCGAATTGACGCGTGCCACAGATTCACTGATGTTTGATTTAGGTGCGCAGGGTATTTTGTCGTTGATTGGTGTATGAATTCGAAGAATTTGAAGATGTTTGCTCATGAAGTTGACGGTTACGATATAATTGTCCATTATTGAGTTTAATTCAAATCAATTCGGGTTTAAACGAGTTAATGATGGGCGTTAATGGTAATGATCATGCAAATCAGTTATAGTTTCAACTGAAATCGATTTTTGGCATGCGAATTAGGCTTAAGAACGGTTGGGTTGACTTTTTAAGTCAAAGAAATCAAGATTTGACAAATTACAGGATTGGTCCCTCTGTTAACTTGTTTTAAAGTTTAGAAAAGGGTAGAAATGGCCCCTAAGTTTTAGATTAGGTTAACAAGGTTATGATCTTGTTAGTTTGACTATTAAAAGTCAATAGGAAATCAACTATAGGTAAAATACAAGTTTAGTCCCTCAACTTTTATGTTTATAAGTTTGAATATAGACATGATTAGTCCCTAGAGTTTGAGATTAGTAACTAAGTTAGGTTTTAACTGGATTTGGTTAACGGAGTTAACCTGAAAAGTCTGGATTGTCACATCATCCCCTAGTTGAAAGAATTTTCGTCCCAAAAAAAAACTGAGGTGTCACATCATTCCCTAGTTGAAAGAATTTTCGTCCCGAAAATTAGAATAGTACCTTAAGAGTTTGACGTGGAGTGCTTGAACAGATGAGAATACTTATGCATCATCCGATCCTCACGCTCCCACGTGAATTCCGGTCCGCGTTTCGAGTTCCAACGAACTCTGACAATGGGGATTTTACTGTGTTTGAGCGTTTTAACCTCCCTATCCATGTTTTCTACTGGTTCCTCGATGAAACGCAACTGTTCATCGATGTGTAGTTCCTCAAGAGGAACTGCTAGTTCCTCAAGAGGAACTGCGAGTGACTCGTCTTCTAGGAATTTCTTCAAGTTCGAGACATGAAAGACGCTGTGTACACCACTAAGACCTTCCGGTAGGTCCAGTTGGTACGCTACTGGGCCAATTCTCTTCACTATCTTGAACGGTCCAACATAACGAGGATTTAGTTTGCCTCGGTTCCCAAAACGAATTACACCTTTCCAAGGTGAGACCTTTAACAAGACCAAGTCGTCTACTTGAAACTCTAACGGTTTACGACGCTTATCGGCATAGCTCTTTTGACGATCACGAGTTGCCGCCATACAGTTTCTAATTTGAACGATATTTTCTGATGTTTCAAAAACAAGTTCAGGACCCGTAAGTTGGCTATCCCCAACTTCGGCCCAACAAATAGGAGAGCGGCATTTCCGTCCATATAATGCCTCGAATGGAGCTGCTTTGATGCTAGTGTGATAACTGTTGTTGTAGGAGAACTCCACCAGAGGTAGGTGGGATTCCAAAGTGTTCCGAAATCAATCACACAAGCTCGTAGCATATCCCCCAGAGTTTGAATAGTACGTTCCGTTTAGCCATCTGTTTGAGGATGGTATGCCGTGCTCATATCTAGACGCGTGCCTAAAGCTTTTTTTAAGATTGCCAAAAATGTGAGGTGAATCGTGCGTCACGATCTGAAATGATAGAAATTGGCACCCCGTGCTGAGAGACTACTTCCTTCAAGTAAATTCGAGTAAGCTTCTCCATTTTGTCAGTTTCTTTGATTGCCAAGAAATGAGCGGATTTTGTTTAACGATTGACGATTACCCAGATGGTGTCACATCCGCTAGGAGTTCAGGGCAATTTGGTGATAAAGTCTATAGATATTTGCTCCCATTTCCACATAGGAATCTCTGGTTTTTGAAGTAAACCAAAAGGATTTTGGTATTCCACTTTGACCTTTGCGCAAGTCAGGCACTTGCTCACATAGGTGGCTATATCTGCCTTCATCTTTGGCCACCAATATAGCACCTTTAGGTCATGGTACATCTTGTCGGAACCTGGATGAACAACGTATCGAGATTTTTGAGCTTCATCCATGACTAGTTCCTTTAAGTTTCCGTATACTAGAACTCATATTTGCTCGACGAAGTAGCGAATGCCGTCAGATTTGACCTCAAATTGTTCTTCCATACCGCGTGTGCCTTCCAACGGTAGGTTTTCCTCTTTAAGGGATTTGAGTTGAGCACTACGGATTTTATCAGGTAATCCGCTGTGAACAGTAAGCTGTAATTCTAGAACTCGTTTGGGCTTGGTTTCCTTTCGACTTAGGGCATCAACTACCACATTAGCCTTAGTCGGATGATATCTGATCGCATAGTCATAATCATTCAAGAGTTTGACCCAACGACGTTGTCGCATGTTCAACTCTTTCTGCTCAAAGATATGCTGAAGACTTTTGTGATTAGTGTAGATAGTGCACTTGGTACCATACAAGTAATGTCTTCATATCTTTAGTGCAAAAACTACGGCTCCCAACTCTAAGTCATGAGTTGTGTAGTTTTTCTCATGGATTTTCAGTTGACGAGAAGCGTATGCGATCACTTTCTCACATTGCATCAATACACAATCAAGACCCTGAATGGATGCATTGCAATACACCACGAAATCATCCGTTCCATCCGGAAGAGCTAGGATGGGTGCACTGCAGAGTTTCTACTTAAGGAGTTGGAATGCTGACTCTTGGGTGTCGCCCCAGTTATAGGTTTTTCCTTTCTGGGTTAAATTAGTGAGGGGTTGGGCGATCTTGGAGAATCCATCGATGAATCGACGATAATAGCCAGCCAATCCCAGAAATTGTCACACCTCTGTCGGAGTCGTCGGTGCTGCCCAATTCTTGATGGCTTCTATTTTAGATGGGTCAACATGTATTCCGTTCTCGTTAACCACATGTCCTAAAATTGAACTTCACGAATCCAGAATTCGCACTTGGAAAGCTTAGCATAAAGCTGCTCTTGCTTTAGCAATTCCATAATCAAACGTAGGTGTTCCTCATGTTCTTCCTTGTTCTTAGAATAGATGAGGATGTCATTAATGAAAACGATGACGAACTGATCAAGGTAGGGTTTACACATGCGGTTCATGAGGTCCATGAACACCGCGGGTGCGATGGTTAATCCGAAATGCATGACCATAAACTCATAGTGGTCGTACCTAGTTCTAAAGGCAGTCTTAGATATATCCTCGTCTCGGACGCTCAGTTGATGATAACCAGATCTAAGATCTATCTTGGAATATAAGCTTGATCCTTGGAGTTGATAAAACAGATTATCTATGCGGGGTAGAGGATAATGATTCTTGATCGTCACTTTGTTCAGCTCACGATAGTCGATGCACATATGGAAAGTCCCGTTCTTCTTCTTGACAAATAGGACTGGAGCTCCCCATGGCGATGAGATAGGTCGGATGAAACCTTTATCCAACAACTCTTATAGTTGAGTTGATAGCTCTTGTAATTCACTGGGTGCAAGTCTATAAGGTGCCCGAGCAATCGGCGCTGCTCCGGGTGTTAGGTCGATTTGAAATTCTACTTGACGATGCGGTGGCAGACCAGCAAGTCTTCGGGAAATACTTCCAGATAGTCACGTACGATTGGGATGTCATCAATCTTCTTCTCCCATGATGGCTACTCGGCGACGAGAGCCAAAATAGCAGTATGACCTTTTCGAAGACACTTCTTTGCTTTCATGAAGGATATGATGCCAATAACTGCACCACTCCTTTCGCCCTGGATAGAAAGAATTTCCTCACTCGGGAGAGGAATGGGAACGATGTTCTCATGGAAAATAATCTCGTCTTGGTTCTTAGATAACCAATCCATACCAAAAATTACGTCGAAACTACCAAGTGTGACCGACATAAGGTCAATATCAAGTTTATGACAAGCCAATTCAGGCTTACAACCCTTAAGAATGTGGGTTGCTTCAATTATCTGTCCATCAACTATTTCTATGATGTACTTAGCTTCTAGTAAGTTTGGAGTTTCTTTTATTAAGTCACTAAGTTTCTTAGATATGAAACTCCTATCAGCACCAGTGTCAAAAAGGACAGAAGCAAAGTAATTGTTTAAGAGGAACTTACCGGTCACCACATTGTGATCGAATATGGCTTCTACGTATCCAAGCACGAAGGCTCGTCCCTTCGCACCATTTCCTCCATTGTTGGCAATATTGTTACAATTGTTGTTGTTGTTACCTTGGTTATGGTTATTTTTGCCATTACCCCTTTCTTCAGTTGAGGACAATTATTTCGAAAGTGTCCTTCCTTTCCACACTCAAAACAACCCTTTGTAGATCCCGGTTGCTGGAAAGGGTGTTTGGCCTGCAGTTCACCTCTACAGTCCTTGGCGGCATGGCCAATCTTGCCATACCGCTGCCAACGATTACAAACCCCGAAATGGTGAAAATTACACTTGTTGCACTCGGGGGATTTCCCCGCATAACCAACCTGGTTTTGACCCAAAGAGGTTGTCTGGTTGAAAGTCTTGGTAGGCTCAAACTTACGTTGTTGCTGATGGGGTTGGTTAGACTGGGATCCCTTAGTGTGGGAGTTGTTGTCAAACTTGCGCTTGTTGCTGTCAGTGGCTTTGAAAGTTGAACCTCTCAGAGGTAGAGTTCCCCGAGTCACCGCATGATCGGTCAGTTTGTGGGCAAGTCTGATTATCTGCTGTATGGTGGTAGGGTTTGATGAGGTGACCATGCTTTGGATCTGAGGCACTAGACCGCTGATGTACAGTTCAATCCTTTTGTAATCGGGGGTCACCATGTGGGGACACATAACATCAAGCTCATGGGAGTGGGTAATGTAAAGTTCAATATCGGAACCCTCCATATTTAGATTCCAGAATTCTCCCTCCAGTTTCCGAATCTCATCTCGAGAACAGTACTCCTCCTTCATCATGGTCTTGAATTCCTCCCATGGCAGAGCGTTAGCCATAGCCAGACCCAACATCTAGACTTGGGCATTCCACCGGGTGGAGCAGGGCCCTCCAGAGTACCTGATGCAAACTTGACTTGGTTTGCGTGAGGACAGTTACTCATAGCAAACATAGATTCAACCTTCTTGAACCATCGGAGCAGACCGACGGCTCCTTCAGCTCCACTGAAAGTGTGGGGCTTATATCCCATGAATGTCTTAAAAGTGCATGACGGTTGATTATTATGCTGACCTGGATTAGAAATACAATACACAATCGAGGTTATAAGGCTTGGGAACGACGCTTTGAGGGATGAATTGACTTGTTAAAGTCTATGGATAATGGGTTTACCTGCAGCATTCTGTGCTGCTAAAGCTTCAGCCACACTATCATTGATAAGTGCTGCTAGCTCTGCTTTTGTCATATTGATGGTACCTCGACCACCATTACGACCTCCGCGTCCACGTCCAGACATGCTTCTTCACATTCACAAATACAAATAATGAGAAATATATCGCATTTCAACATCATATATGTTACGAGTCATTTTACAGCTAAGGATCCTGGATCTTCAACATACTTTGGTATCCTGACAGGTTTCGGTATCCTTAATATTTAACCGTTATATCTTTCTTTTATCTTGACCAATACGTAGGTAAAACACGTGTAGTCAAGGTCATTCATGAAGAATCGCTCCACAAGTTAATGAGAACGTGTTAAAGACGCGTGGAGTGACTTGCAACGGTCATATTCAAAGAATTAGTCTATCCCGGGATTCTCGGATAGTTAGTTAGCTTAATCTTTGTATTTATATCAGCAACATTGATCAAATAGGCACATCATTCACTGCGCACTTAGCATTCTAGATTTGTAACAGAAAGATTGTACCAATGTAATCAGAATGATTCATATTGCTTGTTTTGGGTGAAGAATCAAGATTCATAGTAACAGAAAGATTGTACCGATGTAATTATTCAACATAAGAATGACCAAGAAATCGATTGATTTAAACCTCCCACACTCCTTCTGGAGTTTTGCTCTTGAGACTGCCACAAGAATCATAAATCTAGCTCCTACTAAGAAGGTGGACAAAACGCCTTATAAGATTTGCATGGGGAGAAACCCAAAGTGTCTTACCTTAGGGTTTGGGGATGTAATGCATATGTTACAAGTGAATCTACGGATAAACTGAATCACCATGGTGATAATGTTGTTTTCATCGGATACCCTAAAACAATCGGTTACTACTTCTACAATCCTGCTGAAAATCATGTTTTCATTAAACGCAGAGCTACTTTCTTGGAGAAAGAACTTCTTCCGAGAGGGATTGGAGATAACCTTGTGGATATGGATGTGATCCAAGAACCACAATCTGAACCTGCCATTCAGCATGAGACTGCTGAAACTGAATCTGGAAATGTTTAAGATTCAGCTGTGACACAAACTGTTCGCAGTAGTACTAGAGATCGTCATGAACCCGACCGGTATATCGGGATTCACCAGATTGACGATGTCCTGATAGTTGATAAGGCAGAGCCCACTAGTTACAAATATGCAATCTTAGATTCAGAATCTAAGAAGTGGCTTGAAGCCATGGATGCTGAAATCCAATCCATGCACGAAAATCATGTATGGGACTTGGTTGATCTTCCTCCCGAGAGTCGGACAGTAGGAAGTAATTGGATTTTCAAGAAGAAAATCGACATGAATGGGAATATGCAAACCTTCAAAGCAAGGTTAGTAGCGAAAGGTTTTGCTCATACTAAATCAATTAATTATGATGAAACTTTCTCCTTTGTAGCCATGCTTAAATCTATAAGGATTTTGCTTGCCATTGCCTGTAGGTCCACATGACTCATCTACAGATCGATCTCGTGACAGGACGTCTCGATAACACGGAGTGCAGAATCCTACCGTGTTAACATTTGTATACGAATTGACAATAGAAACAACAGGTAAATAAACTTCTCTTTGTAATCCACAAAACACAGATTTTACAAGATTCTTAGAATACAATTGTTCAACTCCTTCTGCTCTTTAGAATAGAATCTGTAAACACCTATTTATAGACACAAGCTCTACAATAGGCGAACTAAACAAGTTCGCCTCTAATAGACTATGCAAACTTAACAAGTTCGCTCCTAAAGATGCTTAGGAGAACTTGTTAAGTTCGTCTCTCTATGAACTTATACAGAATTTTATCAACAGTTACAAAACATGTCCTAACAGACTCCCCTTTAACTGTTGCTAACAATTCTATCAATTACAAGTCAAAGACTCTAAGACTAAGACATAATATCTTCAAGCTCATTGTCACCAGAATATGTTCCAATAGACTCCCCCTTGACAACAGCTTTAGAAGATTGTCATCTGTCTTCATATATCATCAAACACACTGTAGTCTTCGTCTTGTTCATCTGTACTTTCTCTTTCTATCTAGAAGAAAACTTGGGAGAAGGACCCCTTGTCAACATTTGTCTGCATTATTCAATTTTTGCAAAGGAGAATAACCAAGAATAACCAACAATTAAGATTTCCATGGAAGCTGGAAAAATAAAATCTTTTTGGTTTTTCTTTGTACAAACTAAAATGTAAAATACAAAATCACATCTTTTTGGTCGAACATCACTAGTAAGAAGATCATATCAGTAAAAGCAATGCATCAATCACACATTTTGGATAAACATCCCTAAGCATTCTAAGGGTATCCTATCCAGATTCATCATTTCTTTTTATCAGATAAGATCAAATCTTTTAAGCTTCAACCAAAACATGTAATGATACGCGAAGAACTTCAAAAAAGATGGGATCATATCATGCTTATAATAAATTACATACGAATTTGCAACACATAACATGTCAATCTAAGTTGTCAATATTATAAGAATTGAAACCATTAGTATCTTTGTCCCATGTTCTTGTGAATTAAGGTACCATTTATTTTGTAATACAACGTGTACCCCACAAATATGCCAACAGAAATTTAAACGTGCACTATCTTCAAGACATATAAGATCATTGCAAGATAATATTCAATCTCTAGGATGAATTATACCGATAAACACATGAAAATATCAAGCAGAGAATCAGAATGATTCAGAATCGAATGATTCAAATGTCTTGGTTTGGATGAAGTATCATGATTCATAGTAACAGAAAGATTGTACTAATAGAATTCTTCAACATAAGATTGATCAAGGAATCGATTGATTCAATGACATAGGGTAGCGTGATCTAACTGTTATCTGGATATGTTCAATGGAATCAAGATAATTGATCCAAGGGCTAGTATATGTTCCAACATATGATATCAGAAACCTATCTTAGTTCAGCATCACATTGCATGTTTTTCGTGGCATGGGCAGTGAAGTGAACGGAAAAATTTGTGTTTAACGACATAACCGATACTAGTCTCATGAAGTACTTTAGATCTTATATTCTTTATCTAATAATGATCTTTTACACACACCCGGCATACCATGGTTTCAAATCATAGTTGTTACAAAGATCATTATGTTGTCACACTACTAATGGACCAAAGATACTCATAGCCTATTGACAATTCAGACTACATACTAGTATCCAAATTGAAATATAAGCATCAAGCATCAATTTTTGTTAAGCATAAGCAGTTATGAAGCTATCATTTCCTATACTGTGCAGTCTAAGAAGTTCTGATCAAAACATTTATCACAGATATATTAGATAAGCATCATAAATCAATCAACGACTTTATGCTCACCATCGTCATCCTAAGTTTCAGGTTGTTTTTTGGACTTGGTCAAACACTTTCCAAAAACAAACATTGTGTGGGACATTATCTCCCCCCTTGAGCATCAAGTCATTGAATCAAATAGATTCTCAGTTATCAACAACTCTTTACTTATGCAGATGTCATTCCCTGTCATGTGTTATGAACAACCACTATCAACAAACCAAATATGATTAATAGTCCCTCTTGGTTAATCCTGCACATATAACAAGAAACATTAATTTGAAATTGGGACCCAAGCCATGGTAGTCATGGGTCGTCCATCTGTATCAAAATAATAAACCGCACTCTATTCACATAGAATCTCTCATCGATTTTCGGTGATTGCTCCGACGAGTCAGAAACAGAAACTTTAGATTTCCAAACATACTTCTGTTCATTAAGTTCTTTTTGCTTAAAATGTGAAGTGTTTGAACACTCTTGTTCATTTAAAAAATGTTTAGATTGTGAAAGCTCTTGTTGTTCTAAAAGTTTTCTCAATCTTCTGTTTCTCCTCCGTTTTTGAGTTCTAGAAAGCCTAACCTTAGATTTTAAATTACCCTTTGGTGTATCACGAGGTTTAACCACATTTGGGTTAACATAAGGCTTACCATGAGTTCTTACCTTTTCTGGAGTAACATGCCAGTTACCTTTGTCTTTGTGAGGACAATCCATCCAAATGTGACCCACAAGACCACAGTAAAAGCAAGATCTCGTCTCACGATAATCTCTCATATAAGGAATCTTCACACGATAAGATGCACTTGAAGAAGATTCTCCTACATGAACTTCTTTTGGGGATTGAGAATGAATAAAAATTTTCTCAATAGGTTTTGATTCAGGCTTCACATTCTTAGGAACTACATGCTTCTTCCCTTTATTTTTGTAAGGACGGTTCACCAAAATGTGTCCCATCTCATTACAATGAAAACATGTATGCCTGTCTTTATAATCTCTGACATATGGAACTCTCCTTGAGTTTGAAGAACTTTCAAATGTATAATTTCTAGATGATTTAGAATCAACACCTTCTTGGTTATGTTTCATAGATTTGATTCTTCAATGTTAACTGCTTTCGGGATCTCTTCAACCTTAGCTTCATCAAAAACTTCATCAGCACTATCATCAGGAATCTTAGTGTAATCTTCATTGAACTGAGAATGAACATAACCAAGACCACTGGTACTTCTATCTTGGTCAGCATTATTATTGAAGTAACCCAGCAATATAGATGAATTTCCAAAACTCTCCAACTTTCTGTGTAATCTAATCACTTCTACCTCTTTATCAGAAAGTTCTTTGTTTTTATCAGCAAGAATGACATTTCTCTTTTCAATCTATACATAGGCCATATCCAAATGATATGCATGTTCTTTAAACTTCAACCCCAAGGAATTCAGATCTCTCTTAAGTGATTCAATCATTTCAATACACAACTTATCATTATCCTTTAATTTTTGATTTACTGTGTGCATGGATTTCATATCACAAATGAGGTTTACGTTGTCATCCATAACTCTCATCATTTTATCCTTCACTAAAACACGGTTAGAACAAAACGTTTCAGAGTTAGAAAGTACCTTAGCTTACTTCTGAAGAAGATGCACTAGGAGCCATGAATACGTCATCATCAACTGCACTCTTTTGATCAACAATGACAAGCTCAGCATTAGTTTCTAATCTACTCAGATCATCTTCAACTGTCTGAAAGCTTTCTTCAGTCTCCACATCAGTCTCAGTAGATTGAGTACTTTCATCAGAACGAATACTCTCACTATCAGTTAACTCTGCAGAAGAATCACTTTGAGAATCACCTTGCTTCTCCAATACTTCGTTGATCAAGACCACAAACGCTTGAGAAGTTGCTTCACCCTTTTTCTTCAATGCTTCCCATAGATCTCTTGAAGTTGGACACTTCCCGAGACTATGAATGATTTCTTTTGGTAAAGACATCGTTAAAGTTTCACACGTTTTCATCTCTCGATCAAACTTCTGCTTTTCTACTTTAGTAAGAGCTGTCACTGGTTTAGAAATATTACGAAATTCCATAAAGTCAAAAGTAGGATGCACATATCCTTCTGTTATTGGTCTCCAAAAATTTTCATCAGTTTCTAATACGAAATGTTCGAATCGGACTTTCCAGCTACGGTAATCTGATACGCATAAAAGCCTCGATGGAATAATTTCAATCTCATTATTATCACATGAAATTGACATTTTAAAATTTTTGCGAAAATATCCGGAAAAAATATTTCTCGCCAAAATACTCTTTTTAAAAATTTCAAAATTTCAAAAATGATTCAAAACAACCATATAAACTTTCCCTAAAAAATTTGGACAAGAAGATATTTCCCTCCAAACTGCCTGAGCGAACTAATAAGTTTGCCTGATACTGTATGAGCGAACTTAATAAGTTCGCCTGAACTTCACTGAGCAAATAAGACCACAAGCGAACTTGATAAGTTCGCCTAATCAATATGTTCGCCTAAACTGAGTGAAGCGAACTTGATAAGTTCGCTTAAACTGAGTGAAGCGAACTTGATAAGTTCGCTTAAACCGAGTGAAGCGAACTTGACAAGTTTGCCTGCAACAGAATATCATCACTAAGTTCTCCTGGTTCTGTAACAAACTCGGGAAGAAGATTCTTCAACCCAAACACGAACAACCAGTACCGAAAATCATCATTTCTCACAGATTAGAAGGAATTTGAAGAAATTGGACCGTAGGATTTAGTATTTTATGAATTAGAACACTTCTATCGAATTAATTTCACCAAAATCCACTTCAAATCCATGAATTCAGCATCAAAATTTAGTTCAAGAACTTGAAAACCCCATGGATACAAAAACTTGAAAAAAATCAACAATTTCTTGTCAAATTGTACACAAAATCGTCTCTAATCACCAAGAATCAAACAAAATCACGAGCAAAAGCTATGATACCACTTGTAGGTCCACATGACTCATCTATAGATCGATCTCGTGACAGGACGTCTCGATAATACCGAGTGCGGAATCCTACCGTGTTAACGTTTGTATACGAATTGACAATAGAAACAACAGGTAAATAAACTTCTCTTTATAATCCACAAAACACAGAGTTTACAAGATTCTCAGAATACAATCGTTCAACTCCTTCTGCTCTCTAGAACAGAATCTGTAAACACACCTATTTATAGACACAAGCTCTTCAATAGGTGAAATAAACAAGTTCGCCTCTAATAGACTAGGCGAACTTAACAAGTTCGCTCCTAAAGATGCTTAGGCGAACTCTCTATGAACTTATACAGAAATTTATCAACAGTTACAAAACATGTCCTAACAGACTCCCCTTTAACTGTTGCTAACTATTCTATCAATTACAAGTCAAAGACTCTAAGACTAAGACATAATATCTTCAAGCTCGTTGTCACCAGAATATGCTCCAACATTGCCGCATATTATGACTACAAGATATGGCAAATGGATGTCAAAATCGCGTTCTTAAATGGACGTTTTACTATAGATGTCTATATGGTTCAACCGGAAGGTTTTGAAGATCCTGAGAATCCAAATAAGGTTTGCAAGTTGAACATATCCATTTATGGATTAAAGCAGGCATCCAGAAGTTGGAATCTTCGCTTTGACCAGAAAGTCAAAGAGTTTGGTTTTGTCAAGAACGAAGATGAACCGTGTGTTTACAATAAGGCAAAGAGTTTGGTAGACATATGACCTTTATGATTCTGTATGTAGGTGACATATTGCTAATTGGAAACCATATTCCTATGTTAAAGGACGTAAAGTCTTGGTTAGGAAAATGTTTCACAATGAAAGATCTTGGTGAAGCTGCTTATATTCTGGGAATAAAGATCTATAGGGATAGATCGAAGTGTCTTATAGGTTTAAGTCAAAGTACATATATTGATAAGGTCATTCGACACTTTTTCATACAAGACTCTAAGATAGGATCTTTGCTTATGGCACATGGAACCATACTGAATAACAAACGGTGCCCTCAGTATGACGAGGACATGAAGAAAATGACGCTTCTATAGATCGTACTCGAGACGTGACGTATAGAAGATACGGAGTGCGGAATCCAACCATATCAACGTATGTGTACACAAGACGACAATAGAACTGGTAACAATCACAAAGTAAGTAATCTTCTCTTCTATATCATTCAAACACGGAGTTTACATAACAGAGCATTCAAAGTGTTAAGCATTCCTAAAACTGAACAAGTAAACTCTATTTATAGACAAGCTTCTGCTATAGGAGAACTTAATAAGTTCGCCTCTACTGAGACTAGGCGAACTTGCTAAGTTCGCCTCTAGCAGAACTTATACTACACTTATACTAAAATTAAACATTAACAAAACATAAAGACAATAAGATCTAAACTATTACAAGCTCTTGTCATACATCTATGTCCTAACATACCCCCCTGACAATAGCTTGATCTTCTGTCTTCAGTATTTATGATGAACTCTTCCAATTCTCTGGTTGCTTGCTGCCTGCGTGCACTCCATATCTGTGACAAACCTCCAATACCCTCTTATACTGCAATCCTTGCTCTCTCCATTCATCAGTAAACATGATCTCATTCTTTCTTAGAGTCCTCTGATCTTTCTTAGAAAAATTAATAAAATTCATTGCATCATAGAAACTTACAATGACCTTATTATCTCTATCTTCAACTCTAGCTTCTCCAGTATTCACATCAACATACCACCACTTCATATTTCCTAGAAAGTCTTGTGATATTTTCTTCAATGGAATATTTTGCACAGCTCTTACTGGTTTGAACTTATACTTCCAAGTCACAACACCAGTACTTGAATTAACTATTTTCACTCTTTTTCCTCTTTGAGGTTTTAGCTTTTCATACTTTCCAGATCCACCTTCTCTGCTTATTAGATTTGCAATTACATCAGCTAATCCGAACTTGGATCTGTTTATCAGTGGTTTCGTAGCTAGACCATTCATTTCACACCTTGGCAAGGTATTGAAATACTTGATCCTAGGCTTTAAGTACTGAACACCATCTGATCTTTTAAGAGTAAACAACTTTACATCTTCATCATAAAACCAACTAGTAATTCTTCCAACACACTGCTCTTTGTTCACATATCTTTCTTTCTGAGTAGGTTGTATAGGAGACTTTGGTAAATCCTTTTTCCAACTATTCACTATCTCCTTCCACTGCTCTTTAGTCATACATGTATCTTTATACATCACAGGTTCTTCAGTTGACTTAGATGGCATGGATTGAGTAGTATAAGTTTAAGTATTCACCTTGGATTGAGCAGTATCATCAGATTTAGACAAGTCTTCAACATAGTCCATAGAATCAGTTACTTCTTTATTGTAAAACTTAGGAATATCATCATCCTGGATGAAATTATAAGGCACATTAAGACCGTCACAACCTTCATATGTAACCTATGTTTTCTTCTTTTCAATCTCTATCTCCACAATCTCACCTTCTTCAACTTCATTCTCTACAATATCATTATCAACATCATCAAACAAATCATCAAGATCCTCTAAATATTCAATTTTCTCAGCTTCTTTTTCTTCAACATCAGAATCAGTTTGAAAGTATTCCAATAGTAGAATCTCTTCATTCATTTCAGACCCTTTCTTACTTCCTTCAATAGTACCTGATGTTGATGACTCCCCCTAAACTCTTGAAATTGGATTCACATCAGCGTATTGACGATCACCTTCCATGTTGCCACTAGGATCATTGTCATCACCATCCTTTCTTTGAATAGACTCAGTATGACAAGCATCATGGATCCTTAACTACCCCTGAGCGTCAAGTTGCTCAACCAGTTTAGAAACCAGCAATTTCATGTCTTCAAGTTGCTTAGCCCGAGCTTGAAGGACCAACTGTCTCTAAGAATCAGTGGTTACAAGAACATCCACTTGATTTTGTAATGAAATCACTTGAGATTCTAGGTAAGGAAATCTCTCAGAATCAGAAGATTGAGAAGTACCAGCTGCAGATGAGGTAGTAGCTTTTAGAGCAGGAGTAATCACAGGAGATGGACGTTTAGACGGAGGAGGTGTAATAAACAAGGATTCAACAAAAACAACATCCTCTACACCTTGTGATGAAGTTACAACAACAATAGAAGCAACCATTAGCTTTTGTGTCTTTGGAACAGGAGTAAACTCCCTATCCGAATAAGAAGATTCATCTATTAATGTTCTTTTTCCAAGAACTGTACCGGAAGGAGGATCCCGAACATACTTACATCTTGGCTTCCTGGCTTTATATTTCACTCGTTTTCCTGCATTTTCCAATGGAAAATTAGCCAGTCTTTCATAATGACCTGAGCTAAATTCCCTCGAGGAATCAGAATCAGTAGCCTCAGAGTCAGGAAGAATTGTATCACTAGAACTTGTATCAACCACATTCCCTTCAGGTTCATGAATGGTTGAGTTCATAGCATCATCATTAAAGTCTTCCATATTAAGACCTAAGTCTTGATTATCTTCATTGTCAACAACATCAACATGAACTGGTTCATTCACTTGAACATCATCTTGAATAGGAACCTGTTCTTGTTGAATTGGAACTTGCACTTGTTCTTGTTGAATCTGTGGTTGTTGTTGTTGTGGTGCTTTTTGATCATGAGGTTGTTCTAATTCCTCTGGATGAAACCAGTTGTCATTCGGTGGCTCAACATAATCAGGATTGATAATGTGACCGAATAGAGGAGTAGGAACAAGAATCAACGCTATTCTGCTATTTAACTTTGGTGCAGTCAGTGAATATCCTCTTTAACATAGGGGTCAGTGTAAGGTGTTGTGGATGCTGCGGTAGATTAGGAATCAAATGATTCAGAATCATTTGTATGAACCTAGGGTACATGAGAAACCCTTGACCTTCTAGAGGATTAATTTGCATAACAAGCTCACGGTATATGTAAAGTGCATAGTTGAACTGTTTATTCAATGTCAGTGCAACCATGGCAGCTTGTAAAGCACTCTTCAGACCATCAGGTCCAGCCTTTCTTGGTGACAAGCACTGGATGATGACATGCATAAAATACCTCTACTCACCTAGCAAACCACCCTTTCTGGCTTGAGTATCATTGGGTCGTCCTCTGTATCCCATTCTCTAAAAGCATCCCATGATCAACGTTCCAGGGTAAGATATTGGATCATCATTAGCACCACCTAAGACAAGAGCAGCACGAATGGTATCCACGGATATTGCCACCTCAGTGTTATTAACAGTAGCTCGAAGAACATGAGGATCAACATATGTATCTTGATGTGCAGTAGCCCAGAACTGTTGTATATAAGGTAGACTGATATAAGGATTTCCTGAAAGAGCAACACTCAGTCTTGATCTATTCAGAAAGTTGATAATGCCTTGGTAATTCAGTGCTTCTGACATTTGAGGATCTAACAAAGCCATCTGGTTATGTTTATACTCAACACGACGATCCATCTATCTATGCATTGAACATGAAACCACGTTAGTATCATCACAAACACAAGCAATTTACACACACATATGATATGCACACATATATGATATGTACAAAAAACAAAAAAAATTAAACACAAAACACACAAAAATAAAAAAAAATTACAAGTCTAAGTTGTACTGAATACCTAGGCGAACTTACTAAGTTCGCTTAGAGTTACAAGAGGCGAACATAATAAGTTCTCCTGAACAAGTTCGCCTGTCGATACAAATTCACACCAGATTTTCAACTTGTTCAATCCTAAGAATCTTTGCAATTCAAACATAACACAAGCATCGATTCACAACAAGTAAGTATTATTAAGCGTCAATTTCAAGGTTAAACTACTGATTTACCCTATTCAATCACAAACCAAACCAATCAGTCAAAACACAATGAAAACAGGGCAAAAGAACACATTCCGATCGATTTAACAGATAAAAAACAATGAATCCACCTTAGAAAGATTCGCAATTCAAAACCGATTAAGAACCAACTCACAAAAAATTTCAACCAACAACCAGAATTCTAAAAATCTCAAGTTCGCACGACTGTTTGAATATGTTCGCTCAAGTAAGTTCGCTCAGGAAAAAATAAGGGTAATGAACATGTTCGTCTGAAAAAGATATTTATACCCTCTATTAAGTTCGCTTAATCAGGCGAACTTGTTAAGTTCGCTTAACAAGCAACAGCCGAACATGATAAGTTCGCTTCATCTTTTTCCTTGAAATATCTTTGGAATTCAAACTTACACAAACCTTTAATCATCATCATTTCACAACCTTGTTTCCATCTGTAACATGTATCCGATCCAATCCCGAATCATTTTAATAAAATTAAAAGATAAAATTTTCATGAAAGATAGAAAGAAAATCTTTTTAGATTTTATCTGTACAAACGGAATCGGATATTTTTGATTTTTATCTAAACAAACTGAAACACATATTTTTGGTTTTTCTAAAAATACACACATATTTTTGGTTGAACATCATGAGTAAGAAGATCATATCAGTATCTGAGCAATTCATCACACATTCTATCATAAACTATGGGTAACCTATGATACACACTAAAATTATGATATTCATGTGAAATGAATTCACTTATTCCTTCAAACTTTGATAAGAAACAATCAAACTCATTCATATGCAACTCATATCTTTTTCAATCTATGCAATTTTTTCAATTTTTGAATTTCTTTATAAATCCTCAATATACATGACTTTCACAGATCTGTCTCTTTTCTTTTCAAACTTTTCTCTTTTCTTTTCAAACTTTTCAATCAATTTGAACATTACTTGAAATGATACGCGATAAATTTCAAAGTAAACAAGACCAGGTCATAAAATGCTCAATTAATCATACCGAATTTGCAATACAAAGCATGAATTCGTAAGTTGCTAATAATATAAGATTTGAAACCACAAGCGTTTTTCTATCAAATTCATGTGAGTTAGTACCATTTAGATGAAAAACATCGTGTACCCCACATATATGTCCAACATAATTTAAAATTTCACTATCTTCAAGACATATAAGATTTATTGCAAGATTAGATCAATCTCCAAGATGAAATTATCTCTATTAGCACAAGAATAGAATAGCAGATCCCAAAGGATATAAGAATCAAGATGATTCAGAATCAAAATATTCTAATGAATTGGCTTTAGAATGAGAATCAATAGATTCAGGTATGAGGATCCAACTACTATCTGGATTAGTTTCAATGGAATCAATAAAGATGATGTATCAATATGATCCAAGGGAAAACATATGTTCTAACATATGTTGTCAGAAAACATATCTTAGTTCAACAACACATTGCATGTTTTTCGAGGCATGGGCAGTGAAGTGAACTGAAAGAGTTTTTGCTAAAGATATAATCCGATATTGTTCTCATGAAATTATTAAAACCATATATTCTTTATCTGATAATGATCTTTTACTCACACCCAGGCATATAACGGATTCAAATCACAGATGTAATCATATCATATTTAGTTTACACACTACTATTGGTTCAAAAACGCTTCAAGTCTATTGACAATTCAAGTTTCAAACTCATATTCAAATTAAAACAGATTATCAATATTAGAGCATTTATAACACAATCATTTCTTGTTCATGCAGACTTTGAAATTTAGATCAAATCAATACAATTTGAGCACTCATATATCAACATATCAAAGGTTTACTATGGTCATATGTGATAAACTATTCACTGATGTAATATCATTTCTTCTCTAACTTCAAATTATGTCAATTTTATATTTTTCATTGTGTTTTTTGAATTTTTTTTATAAATAACAATTTTTGACTGAAATTTAAAATGCAGAAATGTAATAAAACAATTAAAGAAAATTAAAACAAAATCTACCATGAAAAATTATTTTTGAAAACTTTTATTCGGGATTGATCATACCGATCATTTTGATCAGAAATTCAAACCTGGTACAATCAAATGCCTTGGTAAAGAGGTCAGCAAAATTATCATCTGTATGTACCTTTACCGGCTCAATCAATTTTTTATCTACACAATCACGAATAAAATGATATCTAATTTCAATGTGCTTCGTTTTACTGTGCTTAACAGGATTATTTGTTATGGACATTATGGCAGTATTATCAATAAACATGGGGGTCCTGTGAAATTCAAAACATAGTCTCTTAATTGCTGTTGTATCCACAAGATCTGTGAACAACTTGCAGCAGCGATGTATTCTGCTTCACATGTTGAAATTGAGACTGTAGTTTGCTTTTTGCACTGCCATGAAACAAGACAACAAGAACTGGCAACCACCTGTTGTAGATTTCCTATCCAAACAACAACCACCAAAATCAGAGTCAGTATATGCATTGAACCATGTGGAAACCTTAATCCCAATCTTTGACTACTATCAAATGAGACTCCTTTGGTTTTGCTTGGAATATGGAACAAATACACACATCAAACATTATATCTGGCCTTGAAGCGGTTAAGTACATTAGAGATCCAATCATTGCCCGGTAGAGTCTGCAATCAATGTCTTTTCCATCCGGGTCAGAATTCAACTTATGATTAACCGGAATTGGAGTATCATATGGGGTACAGTCCTCCATCTTGAATTGGCTCAAGATGTCTTTGACATACTTGAACTGATGAATAAAGAAACCATCTTCCTTCTGATTAACTTGAAGTCTAAGGAAAAATGATAACTCTCCCATAGCTGACATTTCAAACTTCAATTTCGTAACACTCTCAAACTCTTTGCACAATCTTTCATTTGTGGAGCCAAAAATAATATCATCTACATATATCTGAACCAGTAGGTAATCTCCCCCTGCTTTCTTTATGAATAAGGTCGAGTCAATTTGGCCACGCACAAAGCCATTGTCCATAAGATGATTAGACAACGTTTTGTACCACGCTCGGGGAGCTTGTTGTAAACCATAAAGAGGTTTATCAAGCTTGAACACTCTAGACGGATGAACTAGATCTTCAAACCCCGGCGGCTGACACACATAAACCTCTTCCTTGACCATACCATATAAGAAAGCACTCTTCACATCTAATTGAAACATCTTAAACCATTTGTATGATGTAAAAGCAAGAAACAACCGTATAGTTTCAAGCTTAGCAACATGAGCATAAACCTCGGTGTAATCAATTCCCTCTTGTTGATTGAACCCCTGTGCAACTAATCTTGCCTTATTTCTCACCACTACACCACGATCATCTTTCTTGCATTTAAACACCCACTTAGTGCCAATTGGATGCACGCCCTTTGGAAGATCTACAAGATTCCAGTCTTTTAGCTTATCAAATTGAGCAAGCTTTTCCTGCATTGTTTCTATCCAATTGTTATCGCGCAAAGCAATTTCGACATTCTTTGGTTTGACCTGAGAAATAAAACATGAATGTGAGCAAACATCAAGAACACCAGTATCCTTAATACATGTATACAAACAAGTGTTTTCGATTAAAGAACGCGTCTGCACTTCATCTCTAAAATTCCCAATTATATTTGTCACCGGGTGATCTTTGATTTCTTTGATTGATGCAACTTCAGGAACCAACAACACATCAACTTGAGTCATTTCAGGTTGAGAAGACAAGTCCTGATTAACTGGTATCTCCGAGTCCAAATTCATAGGAATCTCCCCCTGAACTTGTGTCGAAGTAGAAGATTCATCAACGAATAAGGAATCAGCAGAAGAATCTTGAAAAACAGCATCTTCTTCCTCACTATCAGAATCTTGTGGTCCCAAGTAAGAAGCAACATTAGGATTAGGAGTAGATGTAGATGGAACAAAAGAATGTTGAACCACATTCAGTATAAAACCTCCATTATGAGCATCCTAACAAGACTTATACAACACAGCAGCCTCTTCAGGAGAAATATCGGAAGGTAAATGAAAAGACTTGAATAAGCTGTCATAATCAAAAGCCCAGTCTGGTCCAATCGCCATTTGAGGTAAAGAACGATTTGAACAGTCAATATGAAACCATACCTCAACCTGACGAGTCTCTTTGTTATAAATCATTTTTGGTTGTAGAATTAGCAACATACCCCAGAAAGATCCCTTCAATAGTCTTAGCACTGAACTTGGTTGGGACATCTCTAACCTTCAACAGGGTACAAGGATTGCCAGAAGGTAGTAAATACTCCAGATTTGGCTTCTGATTATTAAGCAACTCATAGAATGTCTTGTTGTGTCACTTCATGGTTAAAACTCTGTTCAAAACGTGACACACGGTATTCACAGCCTCAGCCCAAAAAGTAACTAGAAGCTTAGAATCAGCAAGCATCGCACATGCCGTTTCAACCAAAGTTCTATTCTTTCATTCAGCAACCCCGTTTTGTTGAGGTGCATATGGCGCACTGAATTCATGATGAATTCCATTTTGTAAACAGAATAAACCCAACTTGCTATTCCTGAACTCGCTGCCATTGTCACTCCTAATTCTTCTGAATTTCTGTTTGCACAAATTCTCTAAACCCAGGATTAAGAATTGTACCATCTCTGTTGTTTCGTCTTTAGAAGCAAGGAACTTAACCCATGAAAATCTAGAGAAATCACCTGTTACAACCAGACAGTAAGATTTACCTCCAATGCTCCTAATACTAACCGGTCCAAACAAATCCATATGTAGCAGCTCCAATGGAGTCACAATAGAATTCTTTGACTTAGATTTGTGGGACTTCTTGGGTTGTTTCCCCTTCTTGCAAGGAATACAGTCATCAGGAACGGAGAATTTCATTTTCAGAACACCAATAACCAGATCATTCTTCACTAAATAATTCATTTTCCTGTAATTGATGTGAGCAAGCTTCCTGTGCCACAGAATAGAGTTAGATTCAGACGCCTTAGAGAGTAAACATGTCGGAATAGAATCCGGTGTCGTTGCAACACTCATGTCTAAAACATATGTGTCATTTCTCCTCGGAGCCTTCATTAAAATCCATTCTTCAGGAATAACAAATCCCGGCTTCAAGATATGTTGAAGCACTTTCCTGTGACAACACTCTGGATAGAGTCTTAGTTTGTATTTTCATGTCTATAATTATATTTGTATGTAAGAGTCTTTATGTATTAGTTTATCGAGTTGTATTTACTTTTACATATTGAATGTTGCATTTCTTTCTAAGTGTTTTGTGCACTTACATGTGTGCAAGAGAAAGCTCCTGCGTACTTAGCAAGTACGCAAGAATACCTTTGCGTACTTGTTAAGTACGCAAGAGCATTTTGCCCTGCGCACTTGCTAAGTGCGCAGGCATCAGGTCAGGTATCAGTAGGATAGGTTGACAGAAGTTAAGTACGCACTCACAGTAGCAAATACGCAGATTGTAAATTCAGTGCTTGTCTCTGTAACCTTCAAGTGTTTATAATACAAAGAACGTTTAAAGTGTTTTCTCTTGTCGGTTTACTTTGTTTAGCTAGACTCTCCACCTAGTCACGGGCATTCCGCACCTGGTCCGACTAGTAGACCCACTTGCCTGTGACGATCCGCCACACCCGAGGGACCTACAAGTGGTATCAGAGCATTTGCTCCTGATTTCGAGTGTTGTGAGTGAGTTTGGAGAGTTTTTACAAGCAAAAAGAGGTATTTTTGTTGATTTTTGTGATAAAATAGGGGTAGTTCTTGAGCACTATTTTAGAAGCAAAAATCACTCAAAAACTGATTTTTGTTGTGTATTTGAGTGTTTTGAGCATCAAAGGTTGGTTAGAAACAAGTTTCTGACCCTTTGGCTCATTTGCATTGATCATCAGACCAATTTTTACCATCTCCGGCGAGTTTCAGGTGACCGGAATAGTTAGGTGAAACTTGCTGAAAAGGTGTTGTGCGTACTTACCATTTTTGGCAAAAAGGACAGTTTTGTGCGTACTTACTAAATACGCAACAATTATCTCCTGCGTACTTACAAGTACGCAAGACTGAACTTGTGCGAACTTAAGTTATATCATGCGTACTTACATTTAATCCGGCGTACTTACAAGTACGCAAGAGGAAATCTAAATACGCAAGACCATTTCTCAAGTGTGCAAGGCCAAAATCAGGTGCGCAACTGTGTCTGACTTTTCTGAAATTTGACTAAGTGTTCACTATGTCGAATCTTCAGAATTTGGGAAACATGTTAAATTATGATAATGAGATCGGTACACCACAGAAACCACCAAAGTTGCTGAACGTGAACGATTATTCTAATTGGAAAGCACGTTTTAAACATTATATTTCGTATACCGACTCATCGCTATGGATACCAATCCTTGAGGGATATAAGCATCCCACACACATCTATCTTGATGAAGCCATGCCTAAACCTATCTCTAAGCTTGATGATGAAGAAAAGAAAGCTTATGATCGTGAAAAGAAGGCACTTGGTTCGATCACTATGGCATTAACTAGGGAATTGTTCCACAGTTTCCGAGGTTATGACAATTCCAAGGATCTTTGGAGAGCTTTACAGAAAAGATTCGAAGGAAATAGTGTGTAGGATCGTAAGATTACAAGGTGATTCTATTCTAGTTGATATTGGCGGAAACAATAACAACCAACAAAGTAAACAAGTAAACAGCAAGAATACTTATAAATGCACTGTTGTATTAGACTTCTGAGATTACAAGTTTACAAGTAAAACACTGTCAAGAAGCACTATGAAAGCACAGCAAGCACCCTTACAATGAAGTGTTTACACAGTATTTATAGTAACTTAGAATCAAGACAGACCCTTGATTCTAAGGATCAGATCTAACACAAGCCGTTGATCTTGTTTATTAATCTAAATTACACGCAAAGGCTAATCTAGTTAACTTTACTGAAACGTCTTCTTAGGCATCATTGTTTGCATGCTTGGAGAAGCGCGTTATTGTCCTTTATTGGTTGCACCAGTGAGGTTCCTTCTGCTTGGAGTGTGGCAGTTGCTTTAACAGAAAGGTGTCAGAGGCGCTTCACATGGATAGTCAGCTGCAACGTTTGGTCTTCAGAGAATAAAGCTATCAGCAGCAGAGATGAGAATAATGCTGCTGATAAGCCTATCAGCAGCAACTTGTGTTGAACGCTGCTGATAAGCCTATCAGCAGCAACAAGTGTTGAATGCTGCTGATAAGCCTATCAGCAGCCATATGTGATGAATGCTGCTGATAAGCCTATCAGCAGCCATATGTGATGAATGCTGCCGATGAGCCTATCAGCAGCATTTGTACTTAGAATAATTTGGTAGCAATCAGTCTTTGGTTCTACAAACTCACCCTAGACTGATGCAACCAAAATTCTTCTAATTACTTTGCTGCTGAAGCTTTTGCATGTGGCTGACTATCCTTTCAACCTCATAGCCTCTTGGATCCTTGCTGGGATTGTTCAGTGGAAGTTCAGACAGAGTCTTGATGTCTTTGTGTGGCATTTTGTAGATTGCTTTGCTTGAACATCTCATCTGCTGCTTCTTTACATCAATCAGAGTGAACTCATCCAAATCAGCATTTTAGGACCAAGATACAAATGGAGAGTGGGACTTGAGTGGTTTGATATTCATGACCACATCTTTGCTAGGGTTGAAGTAATGTCTGATTGCTAGCATAAGATGTCTCCCACTCTCATTTGCAGGCTCATGAGCTTCACCCAGCTCCAAAATTCTTCTTAGGTCTGAATCTGGTAGTTGCAGAACCTCATCAACAGTCCTATATGTAGATCTTCTTCTTTCAGTTCTCCCCCTGAAGATCTCAAACCTTTGATCCTGTGGATTATAGACCCATTCAACTATGTTTCTTGAGTCTTCAGGTTCAGATGAGGATTTGGATTTCTTTAAGGGAGGCTGTTGATGAGTGGGAGCTGGGTGGGATGATTTGGACTTGTTGGGTGGAGGAGTGGAAGGTTTGGGGAGGAGAGTGGAAGGATGATGGACTGAGGAAGAGGTAGGTGAGGGAGAAGGCTTGGGTTTCTTTGTCTTTGGTTTTTCTTCTTCTTTGATAAGTACCCTTTTCTTGGAGGCCTTCTTCCCTAGTCTTTCTTCCTCATCCTTTTTAACTTTGAAGTAGAGGGCTTGCAGGTTCATGAAATTCATGGGACCTAGCCTCTTTCCACTATCTCCTCTAGCCTTAAGGAAGTCAATCATGACCTTCCTTTCTTCGTGGGTTCTTTTATTCAGTGCAATGGTCTTCTTGGACTGTAGCTTGGCTTTTTCTTCTTCTTCAGCCTTTTTCTTGCTAGCCAATTGACCCTGCTGACCCATGAAGGCTTTGTAAATCTCTTTGTTTGAAAGTTTCTCAAGGTAGTCTGCATCCTCACCTTGAGAGATCAGAGCTTCAGTCCACTCCTCCCTTAATTCTTTTGCTAATTCAGAATCGGTTATTCTGAACTTAACTTCTTCGTTCTTCTTCTTCTCCAAGTCTTCTTCTTCTCTATTGAATTGTTCCTGCAGTTGAAGAGCAAGAGCTGCATCTTCTTCAATCTGGTCAACTGCAGGAATCTTTCTTTTTAGTTCATCCAGCTGTTTAGCATACAACTGGATGGTTTGTTCTCTTAGGAGAATGGTTGTTTTTCTTTCTTGAGCCTTTTTCATGTCAGCCATCTTCTCTTCTTCTCTTCTTCTTCTTTTCTCTTCTTTCTCCTTCTTTTCTTTTCGCAACCTCTCTTCATCCTCTTCTGTCATAATGTCCTTCCCTTTATTAACATTGGATGCCTCTGCTCTGGCTTCACTGATCACAGCAACAGCTGATTGTTGTGCTATTGGGATCTCTGCCTCGGCTTCATTGGCAAGTTGAGGAATTGACAAGGGACGGTCACTGTCTTCATCAAGTTGATACTCAGGACCTTCTATTTCCCTCAGTTGATCCCTAAGTGAAGATCTTGTGCCAGATGCTACTGATGTGGATTCAACTTGTGGAGTATCTGAGTTGGAGTCAGTATCAGAAGTTGACACAGACTCTTCCTGAGGAATCAGTCCTTCTTTTTCAAGATGGGCTTTGATGGTGACCACCATTGCCTGGCTCTCCAATGAGTTAATATTGCAGATGTTGGCTCTGAGCTGAAAAATCTTGAATAGGAAGTCTGAGGGCAGCTGAAGGATGTTCCTGGTGTTGATGATGAGAGAGGAGCCGTTGCTGAGCAGAAGAGTGTGGTCAAGGGACTTAGTGCTCACCCAACCTAGCACGTCCAAGTCCTTGACCAGGAAGGCATACAGGAATCTTCGAAGGCCCAGAACTTCTTCTTTAGTGAGAAAACTGCTCCTTGTTATTTCAAGATTGCTAGGAGTCAGTCTCCTTTCTGCGGCTGCCGAGGATTCAGGATAAGCTACCCGATGTGCTGCTTGTAGGAATCTTTGGAGCCTGGGTAGATTATCCTCCATCTAGTCATAGAACCTGCCAATGGCAAGTTCTGCTGAGAGATCTGCTGAGTTGTTGATGCAGTTTGATACATATAGCTGTAGGACTTGGAGGACATTGAGAGAGTTCCAGTTCAGCTCTTCTACTCCGCTGAATTCCCATCCAATCCAAAACCTCTCAGCTGATCTATCATACCCCCAAGCTAGAATGGAGTCAAATTCTAGCTTCTTTGATGATCTGAATAGTTGGGGGTTTGAGGATTGACCAATGATGGCTGCTGCTTCAGGAAGGATGCTGAATGATGTATTTGTTTGTTCTGTGTCTTCAGCATCATTCAGCATTTCATCAACAGCCCTGACGACCAACTTCCAGTCTTCAGATGTCCCTTCTTCTTCGTTATCTGAGACTGGCAAGTCATGAATTTGTACAAAAGTCGGCTTGAATAGTGAGCTTTGAAGTACAACCTGCTCTTGAATCCAGTCGTCAAGACTGTCTTTATCTTCTTCCATAGAGACCATCTCCCCCTTTTGTGGTTGCATCAGTAGACAGGTAAGCATCAGTTTGGGTGCCTACTGATACAAGAGAGGGAGTGGCTAAAGTTGGGTATTGATGGGCTTCATGCATAGAGACTTGGTGTCTTAGTTTGGACACTTCAGCCTCTAGCATAGCCACCCTGGCCGTCAATTCCAAGTTATGAAGTTTCAGTCTGTCCTCATCCATAGTTGTGGAATCCTTGGACCCAGATGGGGCCGTAGGCCGAGCCTCAGCATCCCCATCACCCGCGGTTTCTTGGCGCCTGGGATTCCTCTCAGTGAGGGGAGTTTCCAAGGAAACACCCTCACCATGAGTCTCTGTGGTTGAGGTCTTAAAGATGTTGTCACTGTCCTCCTGGTCAGTTGATGGACCAGCAGTAGTGACAGCCTCTTCCACATCCACTCTTTCATTACCCCTAGAGTGGACCTTCAAGGGTGAAGAACTTGGGTTGGGTGTTTCGGAAGCAAGACCAATCAGTACCTCCTTGATAGTGGTAGTTGGAGAAGGTACATCACTTTGGTCAGGTTCCTCAACACTTAAGTCCAAAGAAGATAGGAATGGCTCGAAGGGCTGTTCATCCGGGAAGTGATCCTAATCCTAATAGAGAGACTTTCGAAGGAGTCTCCCTAACAGTGTGGCTTTCCCTTATGACATTCTCACTAGAATGTTGTGATTCTGAGTGAGGGATGTTGGCTTGGGTTTGGGCCTTGGAGGCAAGAGAAGAAGGAGTTCTCTTGCCCCTCTTCCTTGTATATTTGGCTGCAACCGGGGCCCTGTGTTCCGGTTGAGCAATCAAACTGTGGGTGAGTAGATTATGTGCCTGTACATCCTTAGTAGAATGCACAGGGGTTCGATCAAGGGAAGCAGCAGTTTGAGGTTGTGATATGGGGAAAACTTGTCGTTGGGGTTGTTTATGTCTGTGCCTGCCATTTTTATGGAGTTGGAGGGAAGAGAGAAAGATGTTTGAATGGTGGTTAATTATGAAGGGCTTTGAATGCTGTGGGGACGGGAGAGAAAGTGATGGGAGATTAGGGTTTGAAATTGAATATGAAGAGGTTGTGGGAACGTTTGAGATTGTGATATAACGGCAGACGAAGAAAAAGCAACTTTACTTGTACAGTACAACCTGTTTCACTTTTCATTGTTACAGCTGTAAAGCACTCGAGCGGTCATGGTAAAGACTGAGAGTGGTTTTTACCTCGGGTAAAAGTTAATGTAGACTTGTTTTACCCATCAGCAGCAAACTTGGTTGCTGCTGATGGTGAGCTATCCGCTGCAAACTTGGTTGCTGCGGATAGTGAAGTCTTTCAGCAGCAGATTTGGGTGCTGCTGACTGTTGTATTCATTCCGCAGCAAAAAGGTTGCTGCTGACCGCCTTAAAGCTATCCACCGGAAACTTGTTCCTGCTGATAACTTAAAGCGATCAGTGGCAAAGGCTTTGCTGCTGAAGAGTAAAACTGTCGGCAGTGAAAAAGTGCTGCTGACTATAACCTTTTATTAAGAACAAAAACATAGACATATTTACAAGGAAGGATAAAAATTTGAGACATGTCTTATTCAAAGTTCATCATGCCAATTGATTCAACTAGATATCGAAATCTTGCTTCATCAAAAGGTTTAGTGAACAAATCAGCATATTGCTCATTTGTGTGAACCTTGGATAGGACAATTCTCTTTTTCTCAGCTTGATCCCTGATAAAGTGATACCTGATGTCGATGTGCTTAGTCTTGGAATGCTGCACTGGATTATTCGTGATAGAGATTGCACTCATGTTGTCAATGTGAATTGGAGTTTGCATGAAGGTCATTCCACATTCAAGCATTTGATTTTGGATCCAGATGACCTGTGCACAGCAGCTTGAAGCTGCAATGTATTCTGCTTTAGCTGTTGAAGTGGAGACACATGTTTGCTTTTTGCATTGCCATGAGATGAGCCTTCCTCTAAGAAATTGACATCCCCCTGATGTGGACTTTTTGTCCAAGTTACAACCCCCATAGTCACTATCAGTGTAGGCATAGAGATTGACATTTCCATTCTTTGGATACCATAGCCCAAGTTTTGGAGCTCCCTTTAGGTATCTAAGGATCATTTTGACAGCTTGAAGATGAGACACTTTTGGAGCTGCTTGAAATCTTGCGCAGAGACAAACTGCAAACATGATATCTGGTCTTGAGGCAGTGAGATACATGAGAGACCCTATCATTGCTCGGTACTGATGTTGATCAGTGTCTTGTCCTTCTTTATCCGGAGATAATTGATGGTGCACTTTCATATGAGTTCTTGTAGCAGAGCAGTCAGCCATTTTGAACATCTCCAAGATGCTTTTGACATACTTGGATTGACTTATGAAGATTCCATTTGGTACCTGTTTGACTTGAAGTCCTAAAAGGAAATTTAGTTCACCCATTGAACTCATTTGAAATTTGGAATGCATCAGAACTTCAAAGTCTTTGCAGAGCTTCTTTCTTGTAGATCCAAAGATAATGTCATCAACATAAATCTGGACCAACAAAATTTCTCCCCCTTCATCTTTGATGAAAAGTGTCTGATCAATTGCCCCCCTTCTGAAGTTGTTGCTAAGTAGATATCCAGATAAAGTTTCATACCAGGCTCTTGGGGCTTGGTGTAAGCCATAGAGAGCTTTGTCCAGTTTTAAGACCTTATTTGGATGTGCAGGATCCACAAAGCCTGGAGGCTGTTTGACATAGACCTCTTCACCAATCTTGCCAAACAAAAAGGCACTCTTCACATCCATTTGATAGATCATAAAGTTTTTGGATGCTGCATATGCCAGAAAGATTCTGATGGCTTCCAGACGGGCAACAGGAGCAAAGACTTCATCATAGTCAATGCCTTCTTCTTGAGTGTAACCTTGAGCTACCAGTCTGGCTTTGTTCTTGACCACGATGCCCCTTTCATCTTGCTTGTTTCTGAAAACCCATCTTGTTCCAATGGCTGTTTGACCAGGTGGAAGATCGACAAGCTTCCAAACATCTTGTCTTTTGAACTGCAGCAATTCTTCCTGCATTGCTTCAATCCAGTTGTTGTGCTTGAGAGCTTCATCAATCTTCTTGGGTTCCACCTGAGATAGAAAGCAAGAGAACAAACAAATGTTGGCTTCATGAGACTTACTTCTTGTCTGGATACCTGTGTGGACCTGGCCAATGATGTTTTCCAGAGGATGCTCTTTGTTTATTCTCTGTGCTGGTATCACATCCAGTCGTATTCCCTCTTCAAGATTACTTTGGTTTAGATCAGGATTGTCTTCAGTTGTGAGGAGAGGAGCTTGGAGGTTCTGATCATTGTGTTCCACATTGTCAGCAGTATTAGCATCAGAGGCCTCTTCAGCATGGATTGAGGAGGCTTCATTACATATTTCTTGGTCAGAGAGATTGCTGCTTGTGGTGTTGGAAGTACCGGCTTCACCTGTACTGGCTTCAATAGCTTCTGCCACTGATGGAGGATCAATGGATGGTCTTTTCATCCTGATGTAGGGACTGGGAAAATCCAGTCTGTAGTCAGTAGAAGAGGTTGAGGCAGAAGATGTTGATTTTGAAGAAGAACACTCCATATTTTAGAATATGAGAGGCTCAAATATCTGGGTGAAGGAGTCTATATCAAAGAGCCAGTTAGGACCTTTGCCTTGTTCACAGACAACATGTTCCCTGCATTCCACATTAGCAGATTCTTCCACAATCCGAGTCCTTGAATTGAACACTCGGTAGGCCTTTGATTGAGAGGAGTAACCCACAGAGTAACCTTCATCAGACTTTGCACCGAATTTAGGAAGAACTCCATGTGTGATGAGGATGGTGCATGGACATCCAAAGGGCTTCAGGAAGCTAATGTAGGGAACTCTTTTGAGCCATAGTTCATAGGGTGTTTTCTGGAGAGGCTTAACAATAAGGACTCTATTCTGCACATAACAAGCTGTGCTTACTGCTTCTGCCCAGAAAGTAAGGGGCAGCTTTGAGTCAGCCAGCATAGATCTTGCTGATTCAATCAGAGTCCTATTTCTTCTTTCAGCAACCCTATTTTGTTGAGGGGTTCTTGGAGCACTGTATTGCCTTTCAATGCCCTTGCTCTCACAGAAACTGTTCAAAGTGTGATTTTTGAACTCTGTTCCCTGATCACACCTTATGATCTTTACCTTCAGATTGCTTTGGTTCTCTACCCTAAGAATATAGGATTTGAGAATCTTAGCAGTTTCATCTTTTGTTCTTAGGAAGAATACCCATGAGAATCTGGAGAAGTCATCAGTTATCACCAGACAGTAGGACTTTTTGCCCATTGACATGACATTCGTAGGACCAAAAAGATCCATATGCAGTAGCTGGAGAGGGGTGTCATTTGTGTTCAATGTCTTGGGCTTGTGGGAACTCTTGTGTTGTTTTCCCTTCAAGCAGGCAATGCAGTGATCATCTAGCTGGAATTCTTTGTCAGGAAGCCCTCTGACAAGATTGTCCTTCACTAATTTATTGATTGTTTTGATGTAACATGGCTTAACCTCCTGTGCCAGAGAGCGGATTCATCAACTGATGCCTTTGACAGAAAACATGAAACACTACCAGATGGAGTGGCTTCATTCATGTCAAGCACATATAAGTTGTCCTTTCTACGAGCAGTTAGGAGAATCTTCTCTGGAGGGGGTTTAGATAGGCCAGGAGCTAACACGAAACATTCTTTGTCAGTGAAGAGCATCCAATGCTTTTGATCACATACTTGGGAAACACTCATGAGATTGAAGTCAAGTTCTTTAACATAGTTGACTCTTTCAATACTCATCCTTTCATTGGACACAGTTCCTTGTCCAGTGATAGATCCACCCTTTGAGTCACTCCCAAAAGCAACATATCCTCAATTGAAATGTCTGAAGTTAGAGAGGATGGACCTGTTGCCTGTCATGTGCCTGGAACAGCCGCTATCTACACCCAAGTATTGTGTTTGTTGCCTGGCTGTCCCTACACATGGAAGATATCTAATTAGTAGGAGGATCATTGTAGCATGCAACATTGTAGAAGATCGTTGCTAATTTGCCATTGTCAGCATGCTTGCAGTCAATGGAACCAATAGTTATGCTTGGAGATTGTTTGGCCTTCCATTGCTGTGTTGGTGGTTTTCTAGCTTTCTTTACATTGTCGGCAGAGGATGTTGTTGCTGACAATTTTGGCTTATCCGCAGCCGATTTTGCTGCTGAGAGCTTTGCTGGAGCAGTAGCAGTTTTTGCTTTTTCAGCAGCAGATATTTTTGCTGCTGATGCCGTTGTTTTTTATTTTGCTTTGTCAGCAGCAGAGACTTTTGCTGCTGGAGGCTTTGCCTTTGGTTTCCTGGACTTTACTCTATCAGCAGCGATTTTGTTTGCTGCTGATGGGTTGAGCACAGATGAATGATTTGCAATCTGGTTAAAAGGGTTGAACTTGCACGTTGCAGCAAAGTGGTTTGATTCCCCACATATGATGCAAGTTTGTTGAGGTTTCTGCATCTTCACTCTTTGAGGGGATAGAGATTCTCTGAACTTTGTTGCCTTTGCATCATAGCTTCTCACCTGTTTGTTTCTGTTTGTTTTCTCAAAGGCATGATGCTTTGAGTTTCTTTGGTGTTCACAGTAGTGAAAGCAGGTGTTGGCAGTGTGATTGTATTTGCCGCACACAAAGCAGGATAGTGCTATCTTGTCCCGGTGAAAGTCCACATAGTTCTTACTTTGAAACAAATCTTTGAAGTTCTAGGGATGGGCTGTGTTATGCTCAAAAGTGGCTTCTTCTAGTGTCTTTTGAACATATGGACCTTTTTCTCCAGGTGTATGAAAACTATCAAACACCTTTGGCTTTGACTGAGGCTTGGGGTTGGTTAAACCTGATGTCTCTCCCTTTTCAATGTTTTGCTTTCTTCCATTTTGAGGATAGCTAATCTTGATTTGTTTGAATGGGATGGGAGCTGGAATAGTTGGAGTAACAACAGGACATTCAGTTTTGTTCAGAACAGCTTCAGAGATAGGAGCAGATGGGACTGCACTAGTTTCACAGTGGTCTGAGCAGGTTGACTCAGATTCTGAAGAGGTGGAGCAGTCTTCCACGAAACATGCATCCATTGAAGGATCAAGGTTTCGGTTTGCCGTGTCAAGATTTGCAGTATTGAAGCTTGGTTCGTGAATGGCAACATAGTCAGCAGGAGGAGGAACTATCTTGTATTCGTCGTCATGATATCCAAGTCCAGTTTTTACCCTTTCATGGACTTGAATATCTAACAATCTTTGTAACTTTTTAGATGAAAATTCATATTTTTCAACATGAACTTTCTGTTCAGCCAGTTCAGCTCTGGTAGCTTTAAGTTTTACTAATAGATCATCAATCTGAGTTTCAAGATTGGTTTGTTCATGTTTTAAAGAAGAAATCTCTTTCTTAAGGCAGTTAATCTTTTCTTTGTAACTGTCTTCGACCTTTTTGAATTCAGATTTCATTTGGTGAAACTCTTCATTTTGATCTATTAGATTTTGGTTATGCTTTCTATAACCTAAAACTTTGTCAATGCAAGCTTGAGAGCAAAGATGTTCAAATACCTGAGGTGGTATCTCTGCATTGTCTGCCATAAGTGCTTGGTTGGAGGCAGGAACATCTTCATATTGAAAACTCCAGTCAAATTCTGTAGTTCCAACATTTGCACAGGCTGCAGTTTGTGCTGGAGGAGTTCCTTGCTGCTGCTGCTGCCTGGGCTGACCTTGGTAAGCTTGTCTTTGATGGCTGGCACCCTGATTGGCTTTAGGTGCCTTGCACTCCCTAGCAAAGTGACCCATTTGGTTACAGTTGTAACATTGGATCTTGCTTTTATCAAGCCCAACTCTGGTGTTTGAGTTGTTGCTTGGAACTGATCTCCCGGTTCTAGAATAAAACCTTTTTGCTCTGAGGGAGAGCATGGCATATGAGTGCTGAATATCCATTTCTTCAAGATCATCTGGATGAAAGCATTCCAGATCCTTCTTTATGAAGTACATGCTGCTTGAGTTGTCAGAGACAAAAGCAGTAGAGGTTAGCTGTTGAGGAGGTGCCTCAAGAAGAAATGGTGATGAGTTGGATTGTGAAGCAGTTGGTGTTTGAGGATGAGTAACAATGGGAGGATAGTAGTTGCTTGCACTAGGACCAGAATGATCAGAGTGAAGCGCTGAGGTGGTGGTGGAGGAAGTGGTAGCTGATTGATAACTGGAGCTCCTTTCTTTAGCTTGAATCATTTCTAATTCATAGGTTTTGAGCATGCCAAAGAGCTCAGTCATCTGAAGAGTCTTCAGATTCTCTGTTCTTCTGATGGACACTGTATATAATGTCCAACAACTAGGAAGAGATCTTATGAACTTCTTGAGAATGTCTTCATTCTCCAGCTTTACCTTGGAGCACTACAAATCTCCAACCAGGTACGTGTACCTGTTATATAAAACTTTTAGTGACTCACCTTCCTTCCAGAAGAAGTTTTCATACTGTTGCTTGAGAATGTCACGTCTGTTCTCCTTGACCTCCTCAGATCTAGTAAACATCTTTTCCAAGGCTCCCCATAATTCCTTTGCAGTTTTGTGAGCCTTGAAGTTGTGAAAAACTTCATTTGGAAGGCACATTTTGATAGCTCCTAATGCCTTGAAGTCCACCTCCATTTTCTTGATGTCTTCTTCAGAATACTTGGAGGGTTCCTTAGGAACTAGTGGTCCTCCGGAGTCAGCAGAGGCCACCATGGGAACATAAGGTCCATCCCTTATGGATTTCCACATTCCGTATTCATGGTAGCAGAGGAAGCTTTCCATGCGGCTCTTCCACATATCATAGTCCTCCCCAGACACCAACCTCGGTGGTCGGTTGATACTGCTGATGTCTTCAGATCCATGACTTTGTGCCATTTTGTTTTGTGTGACTTGATCAAGAATAGAGTTTTGAATAGAATCAGAAAGTGATTAAACAAATGTTAGTTTGTTTAATCTTGAGCCAAAGCTCTGATACCACTTGTAGGATCGTAAGATTACAAGGTGATTCTATTCTAGTTGATATTGGCGGAAACAATAACAACCAACAAAGTAAACAAGTAAACAGCAAGAATACTTATAAATGCACTGTTGTATTAGACTTCTGAGATTACAAGTTTACAAGTAAAACACTATCAAGAAGCACTATGAAAGCACAGCAAGCACCCTTACAATGAAGTGTTTACACAGTATTTATAGTAACTTAGAATCAAGACAGACCCTTGATTCTAAGGATCAGATCTAACACAAGCCGTTGATCTTGTTTATTAATCTAAATTACATGCAAAGGCTAATCTAGTTAACTTTACTGAAACGTCTTCTTAGGCATCATTGTTTGCATACTTGGAGAAGCGCGTTATTGTCCTTTATTGGTTGCACCAGTGAGGTTCCTTCTGCTTGGAGTGTGGCAGTTGCTTTAACAGAAAGGTGTCAGAGGCGCTTCACATGGATAGTCAGCTGCAACGTTTGGTCTTCAGAGAATAAAGCTATCAGCAGCAGAGATGAGAATAATGCTGCTGATAAGCCTATCAGCAGCAACTTGTGTTGAACGCTGCTGATAAGCCTATCAGCAGCAACAAGTGTTGAATGCTGCTGATAAGCCTATCAGCAGCCATATGTGATGAATGCTGCTGATAAGCCTATCAGCAGCCATATGTGATGAATGCTGCTGATGAGCCTATCAGCAGCATTTGTACTTAGAATAATTTGGTAGCAATCAGTCTTTGGTTCTACATAGTGACATCAAGAAGAGTAAGTGGGATCTTCTCAGGAAGCAATATGAGTGCTTCAGATTTTTAGAGAACGAATCTTTAGATGATCTCATCTCTAGATTTTATCATTTACAGACTGAGTTGAAGGCTTTTGAACTCAGGTATCCAGATGAAGAAATGGTGGAAAAGTTTTTGGATGCTTTACCACCCAAATTTGAGATGTACACAACCCTGATGAGGGAAAATCCTAAATTCTATGAGTTGACTGTAGAGGAAGCAATAGGAAAGATTCAAGCTCATGAAATGAACTTGAAAAGAAAGGAGAGCTCAGGAAGACCCTAGATTCAAGACCCTTCTATGTATCATGGGACGACTTCTACATCCAAGTCATCGAGCTAGAATTGCCCTCTTCACTGGAAACCCTAATGAAGAAGACCACTCAACTGGTTGTGGTGGTCATGCTTGCTATGCATCAGGATCAGGGTTGGGGTCTCATCATCAACATACCTCAAGAAATCCTCCTGCTACGTCTTCAGCTAACAACTCAGCTATAGCCAGAATAGCTGAAGATCATGTAGCACTATTCTCATCTTGTATGCTTGCATATGAAAATTTCATAGGTGGCAAGCTTACTGATCCAGAGACGATTGAAGAAGACTTTAATCAAGTGGATCCTGATGACATGGAGGACATGGATATTCAATGGAATATGGCCATGTTATTGAGGAGAGCCAAGCGTTTCCTGAACAGAACAGGAAGAAAGTTTATTGGTGGGCATCCTAATGCCAAGGTCGGAACGTCCAATGCACTGGTAGCACAACCGGACGACAGCTTTGACTGGGGTGTTCATCTTGAGGATGCCATCATCGCACAAACCTAGGTTGGTCTCATGGCTGAGATCATGGAGATGATGGAAGCAGAGAAAAGAGAAGCTTTTATGGCTGACCTAGAAGAATCTACAACTACTGCTACAGAGGAGGTGAAGGAAGCTGAAGAAATGGAAGCTCCTGTAGCTGATGAAGAGGAATCGACCACTGCTGTTGCTCTCATGGCCATTGGAGAAGCAACAAGTTCATCGTCTGAGGTAGATTCTAACCCTTTCTCTGTTATTTCATGTTCTAAATGTCAAGGGCTAAAACTTGAAAATTCTAGACTCCAAGAAAAAATTGAACCCCTAAGTTTGGCAGCTCTAAACTATAAAGAAAATGAAAAACATTTTAAAGATTCTATTGAAACGTTGAAAAAGGAAAAATGTGCATATTCTTTAAAAATAAGTGATCAACAGCTTCACTTAGACGTTGCATACACGGGGGTTAGAAAAACGGAACAATGAAATCAACAAACTGCAAAATGAGATCTTGCAGTTAAAATGCACTAATGAGAAGTTGAAAAACTCTCGCTTTGTGGTGGAACACTACGAGTCTGTGGTAAGACAACTGAATGAGTTAGGGTTGGGTACTAATGCCATTCCTCCACCAGTGAGTGGGAAGTTTGTCAATAGCTTAATAGACATTGATCTCACTTGTCTAGATGAGTCCTCTGATAAGGATGATTCCCCTAAAAAGGATGAATCCTCAAGTAAGGCTAACTCCACATCTAGTGAGGAGTTTGTTACTGCTTCTGAAGACGGGTCGGTTAACTCTTGCCCTGAAGGAGTAGTATCTGAGGAGTTGTTGACTGAACAAAAGGTAAAGAAAAACGTTATCACTAATGGTGATAACTGCATTTTAATTGAACCCGACATCATTGAAACAAATGATAAACTAAAGGTAATGCTTTACGGGGGGTATAAAAGTCTTAACCAAGTAAAGAAAGAGGCTTTTTCAGCTCACTATGGGCTTGGGTATAAAGAAAATTTGGAAAAATATTATACTCCCAAAAACCAAACTGGTAAGGTTCAGACTAATGTTCATAAACCAACTCCTCCTTCTCATAATGCTGAGTTATCTAAGGCCAGATCTAATGAGCCTTACAAGAGAACTTATGTAGACAAGAGGAACTGTTTTCACTGTGGCTTGGTTGGTCACATTTTTGTGAACTGTCCTTCTAAGAACCAAGGGAAACGGCCTATTGTTTCACAACCAGCTGTTATCCCCAGGTCGCTACCAGTGAAACCATCTCCCAAACATCCAAAGCAAAATGTGGTGAAACCACCAGTCAAACCAATGGTAAAGCCTAAGATCATTTCTGAAGCTAAACCATCTATTCCAAGAATGGTAACGCAACCTGCTGTACCTCGTGTATCTACCTCTGGTAGTACACGTACTGGTGAGAAACCTGTGGCAAGACTCTCTAAGCCACAGAGGAGGAGACGGAACACGAGGTTGAGAAAGCTTAAACAGCTGACTTCAGTTCAATCAGGTGAAGCTTCCACAAGTTCACCTGTTGTTGTTGAACCAAAGTCTCCTGTTCCGGTTAAGAAACAGAAGAGATCCTGGACTGCCAGACTGCCAAATCCAAAACTTCTCAATCTCCTAGTTCTATTTCTTCTAAAGATTCATCAATTTTGAATAGTCATAATGACTGTGAGTTAAAGGAAGTAGTTTATTTCGAAAAGGATGGACGACCCAAGATCACAATGGCTTGGGTCTCCAAATCAAACTAATTCTTTTGTGACTCGTGCAGGGACGTCCGAAAGGTACTATCTCTAACCACTGGTATGTAGATAGTGGATGTTCCAGGAACATGACAGGAAACATGGCCCTGCTTGAAGATGTTAAACCATTCAGAGGCGGCTATGTGGCCTTTGCCGGAGAAAAAGGCGGCAGCATCACGTGTCAAGGCATGGTTTCGAACGGTTGTGTCAGCTTTGATAATGTCAACTTTTGCGAGCAGCTGAAGCATAACCTATTGAGTGTCTCCCAAATGTGTGATAAGGAGTACTCGGTGATGTTTGATAAGTCAGAATAACTAATTCTCAAACCCAGTTTTGAAGTTCCGGAAGATTGGATCCTGATGAGAGCGCCAAGAACAAACGACACCTATCAGATCGATATGAGCGTGGCAACAACCACCTCATCAGTTCCTTCATGTTTGCTTTCTAAAGCGACAGAGCTTGACTCCATCTTGTGGCATAGGAAACTCGGACATATTTCGTATCGTAAAATGAATCATCTTTTCCGAAACGGTTTGGTAACTGGGGTTCCAAAGCTGAGATTTACCGTTGCAGATGACTGTATGCCTTGTAAGAAGGGCAAACAGCAACAGAAGTCTCACAAGCCCAAGCTCCAAAACTCTATTGATACCCTTTTAGAGCTATTACACATAGATCTGTTTGGCTCCATAAGTATCAGGAGTATTGGAGGTAAGTCGTTCTGTCTGGTTGTAACTTATGATTACTCACGTTTTTCATGGGTGCATTTTTTAGGTACTAAAGACGAGACAGCTGATATTCTTCAATACTTGATCCTGAGCTTAGAATCTCTTTGCAAGCTGAAAGTTAGAAGGATAAGGAGTGACAACGGATGTGACATTCCGGATTTTTATTCACGCATTTGTAACATATATCATGTAATCATTCTCAGTTAAATGAAATGCAAGTGCTTTTAATTAATTTTGTACAAAATATATATTTATTTTATGGATTTAAAATAATTAAAATTTTATACGTTTTAAACTTATATAAAAAAAATTATATATAAAAATTTAAAAGGTTCATATATAGATAAGGTAACCCATTCAAATAAAATCATTAACTTTTATAAAAATATTCATAATAATAATAATAATATATAAGTTTATAAAAATAATAATGGAAATTAAAAAGAAATTTAATTAATTATTATTTTTTTAAAAAAAGTTAAGGGTCTGTTTTGAAAATAATTAAACTACAAGGTTTAAACCAGAAATCAGTTAAGGGACTAAATGTGGACAAATCAAACCACAAGGACTCATCCGAAATTATATCAGGGACTATTTTAATACAAAAACAAACTTCAGGGACCATTCCTGCCAAATCCCAATTCGCTTTTCCGGTTGTCTCTCCCAGTGACCGGCGGTCCGAGCCATTTTCTGGAGAACCCTCGACACGTGTGTTCCATGCACCTCGACAGCCGAATTTGGTCTCCCCGACCTCGTCGTCCCCACGCGAACAATAGCCCCCGACCAATTGGTCTCCCCGATATACAGAAAGTTCGATCGTGTTTGTGGCCGAAAGCCCACGCCACAAATTCGGCCCCGACAGTCAACCTCCACACCTGCAAGATGGCTCGACAGTTTCGTCTCGTCCAGACGAGTGTCGAGACATGCTCAATTGCTTGTCTCATTATCGGGATCGAGCTCGGCTATAAAAAGCCATTACCGAACTTGAACGAGCTCGCCATCCCCTCTTCACCCACTTTCACTCAAAATTGAGACCGGCATTGTGTTCGTCGCCACTGTGGGAAGCTGTGACCAAAGTTTCGGAACCTAATTCGTACTGAAGCATAGCTAACCGATCTTGGAATTTTCGGATTATCGAACCTGTCGTCAAGACCATTCGCGACCAAGTAAGAGCCTCGAATTTGTTCCATTACCTTCTGTTGTCATAGGGCAATCTATCCCAATCGAAATCCCGGCCTCAGACCATCGATCACCGGGCAAACCAGTGTCCTCGGACACGGCTTGCCCGTTGCCGAGAACTAGCGACCAGCTTTTTGGTATATGTTATAAATTAAACAATACACACATAACCAGCGATGGGCAGTAGCCCGACTGGTTATACGTGTGTGTGTGTTTGTGTTGTAGGTCGCGGGTTCGATTCTTGTGGCCTCCGGCCCAACCCAATTTTTTCTTGTTTTTATTTTTTTTATTTATTTTATCATATTTTAATATTACACCTATACAATAAAAACTATTACGGGTCGGTTGACTCGTTCGTTTATTTTCAAAACTATTAAATAACATTTTTTTCGCATATTTAACCCGTCCAATTTTTTTTTATAAAATAATAACCCTATATTTTATAAACTTGTTAAAATAATTTTAACTCACAAAAATATATAATAATTAAACAAATAAAAACTTTTCCTTTTATTTATTATTATATATAATACAATAAACATAATAACAAATTATTCAAAAATGTATTATAAACCTATACAATAAACATAATAACAAAGATTTAAATATATATTTTTAGATGTTAAATTTTACTAAAGATCATTATTATTTTACTACAATATTTTATACAAATAATTTTAAGGAATGTTATTATAAACCTATACGCATTTAAATACCAATACACATATACAAACATACAATAATACATATTTATCTACATAAGATTTCATCGTGTTTAGTTTTCAACATCCTTATCACCCGCACTTGTGGATTTAAAAACATCCGCTAGCCAGGTGAGTCACATAGCCCCTATTTTACATTTTTACGTATTTTGGGGTGAAACATTATACATGCTACTCATTTTGTTTATACGTGTTATACATGTGGACTATATGCTTATTATCTTGGGTGTACATACATTTACTTTGAACACAAGAAAACCAACAGTAATATTAATAGATCTATTGTGCCTGACCAGCCCACCCGGTTAGGGTGTTTATTACTGCATACTCGGATATAGCCGCGTGTTATATTTAAACATACCGGATATAGTGGGTAACTATATTCAAACATACCGGACTTAGCTGTTGTGCTATGTTCAAGCGCGTCAAACAAGGTTTGAATTGTGATTAGATAAATGATACACCATATATATACTATGTTTAACAAGATAAACAATGAGTTGCAAAACGTTTTTATCTACTACTTATCGGAACTACAAAAACCTATTTACTCACCAACTTTTTAGTTGACACTTGATTTAAATAATGTTTCAGGTTTGGATATGTGATTGCTTGCTGAAGATTTCTCCACTTAAGAACTATGGACCTAGTTAAATAAATCAATGTTTTGAACTAGACTAGGTTATTTGAAATGTATTGTATTTGGATCTTTGTTGTCTTTAAATTTAATTAATGAATTATGCAACTTTTTAGTTATCATGTGCTTTTGAACAATCATTCCATTGTCCGCCTCGATGATTCCGCCATCGGTTGGGGTGTGACAGATTGGTATCAGAGCCATGGTTATAGGGAATTAGGTTATTAGACACGATGACCTACACTATAACCCTAGGACTCCCTTTTATGTGTTATGTGCTAAATGATTAATTGCTATGTGAATTATTTGTAGTTAGGTATTATTTGAATTTTCCCAAGTTTGGTACATGAGACTTATACATACAAGGCTTAAATACATGATGCATACTTTACATACACATTTGACAAACAAACTTATGCAAACAAATACACTACCCATCCTTATCCATACTCTTTTCTAATCCATATTAATTGCAACATTCCTACACATTTTATACTTATAGACTCTCGAGTCTATTAAAATCTTGAAAATCTCGTCAACGACTTAATTTCTTGAAACTAGTAAAGGACACGTGCAATCTGGAAGGGTGACACCTGTACATTGGGTTTTCTGTCTAGGAAAGCATTTCGTATAAATCCAAATAAACGGACCCGTATGCTTTCCTGGGAATTCCTGAAGTGAGTGTTTACCTATAGGCTAAAGCATGTCTCTTTGAAAGTTTTGAGGAATTATTTAACGTTGATAAGTCAATGTATTCGCAAGGATACGATCCGAACTTAAACTCAAAATTTGGGGACATTATAGCAAGATAGGAAGAACTAGACGAACATGCAAAGCAAATCATTATTACGGGTGCACACGTAATAACGATTTGTAGTGCATGCAAGTCCCGACAATTCCTATTACGCGAATAATGATCTATAACATCATGTTCTATCCGGAATAGATGGCTTAGCTTCCCCCCCATCAACTTTGAATAAATACACATGCACTGGCACGCGTCATGATGAATCCCGCTTTTCTGCTTACATTATTTCCCACTATAATTCATATATATCCATCTTATCTAAAATATCATTGTCTTTCCTAATGGTGTTAGAATGCCTCCTCGACGTGCAAACTCTAGCACTTCCAACCCGGATCTTGCTACTCTTCTTGCTCAGCTGGTAGGGCAAATGACCCAAGCCAATAACAATAGTGACGGATCTCACAACATCCAAGGAAACGGTGGTACCAACCCGCCCCAATGTACGTTTAAGCACTTTAACTCGTGCAATCCTACAAAATTTTTCGGGACTGAAGGTGCTACCGGCCTACTACAATGGTTTGAAAGCATGGAAAGCACATTCCTAAACAGTGACTGTCCCGATAATCTTCGGGTTCGCTATGCCACCAGTGTACTTCAAAAGAGAGCCCTCACCTGGTGGAACGGTGAGAAACGCACTCGTGGTGTTGAGGTTGCTACATCTTTATCTTGGGATGATCTGAAGAAAGCCATGACTGATGAATTCTGTCCTCGGAATGAAATGAGGAAGCTCGAGACTGAGTTCTGGGATCTTGCCCAAGACAGCGGGGATAATCTGGCTTACACCACCCGGTTTCAAGAGCTAAGTCTGTTGGTGCCTCATATGACCACTCCCCTTGCACGGGGAATGGAAAAATACATAGGCGGGCTGCCTATGCAAATTCAAGATGCTGTGTTAGGAAGCAATCCTCCTACACTTGAAGCTGCTATCCGTCTATCCGCTACACTATCCGACAACCATGTCAAGGCCGGAACCTTATCAAGAAAGGGTTCCAAGAAGGTTGTTTCTACTCTTTCGGCCGTCAAGGATGTAAAATCTGAGTCTTCTAACCGCAACAAGAAACGAAAGGGTCGAAACTTCACAGCCGTAACTCCCGCTGTACCTGCTATTCAAGCGGCCCCTTTGGGTCAAAACTCGAAACCTTATCTAGGCCCGAATCCCCAATGCCAGACCTGCAAGTACGATCATCCTGCCAACTTACCATGCCGATTGCGTTCAAGCTGCGGACGATATGGACACGTGGTCACTACTTGTCGTACCCGTCCTCCCGTCCATCAAGCTGCTCCAGCCAACCGTCCCATCTATCCGGCACCTCTCAATGGTCGGGCATGTTACGAATGTGGAGAACCAAACCATTTCCGTGACCGATGCCCAAAACTTCATCATCAAGGTGGTCCTCAAGGACGAGCGTTTAATATAAACGCTAATGAGGCTCAAGCAAACAACGACGTGATAAATGGTACGTTTCTCGTAAACAATCATTATGCATCCATTTTATTTGATACCGGTGCCGATAGGAGTTTTGTGTCTCTTGCCTTTGAATCTCGACTTACTAAACAAAGAACGAAACTTGACAATTCTTATTCCGTGGAGATAGCAAACGGAAAATCTTTTACCATAAATTCTGTTATCCGCAACTGCAAACTCGAGCTTAATAGTCATGAATTCTCCGTTGATCTCCTTCCAATGCAATTGGGAAGCTTCGATATTATAATTGGCATGGACTGGTTATCCAAGCACCATGCCGAGGTTATTTGCTACGAAAAGTGCATTCGTATACCTCTCCCTTCGGGTGACACGTTAGTTATTTTCGGTGAAAAACCGTGTCGTGGTCTTCAACTCATGTCTTGCACATTAGCACAAAAGTACTTGCGGAAAAAGTACGTTGCTTTCTTGGCCCACGTAGTTGACATGAAAGACAAGGGTAGGAAATTGCAAGATATTCCGATCATTCGAGACTTTCTCGAGGTATTCCCCGAGGATTTACCCGGTCTTCCTCCTCCTAGACAAGTGGAGTTTTATATTGACCTTGTGCCTAGAGCAACTCCCGTGGCAAAAGCTCCCTATCGTCTTGCACCTTCCGAGATGCAAGAGCTCGCAAGTCAATTACGAGAACTCTCATCTAAAGGATTCATCCGCCCGAGCCATTCACCTTGGGGTGCTCCCGTGCTATTCGTAAAGAAAAAGGATGGATCGTTTCGAATGTGCATCGATTATCGTGAACTCAACAAGCTTACAATTAAGAACCGTTATCCTTTACCCCGTATCGACGATCTTTTCGATCAACTTCAAGGTTCAACATGCTTCTCCAAGATTGACCTTCGTTCCGGGTACCATCAACTTCGTGTTCTCGATGAACACATTCCGAAGACTGCCTTTCGGACTAGATATGGTCACTACGAGTTCATGGTCATGCCCTTCAGTTTGACTAATGCACCTGCAGTCTTCATGGACCTCATGAACCGTGTATGCAAACCTTATTTGGACAAGTTCGTGATCGTTTTCATTGACGACATTCTCATCTATTCTAAAACGAAAGCGGAGCATGAACAACATCTTCGTTTGATTTTGGAACTCTTGAAGAAAGAACAACTATACGCCAAGTTCTCCAAGTGTGAATTCTGGCTAAAGGAAGTTCAATTTTTGGGACACATAGTCAACGATAAGGGAATTCATGTGGACCCGGCAAATATCGAGGCGGTAAAGAATTGGAGTACTCCCAAGACTCCTACCGAGATTCGTTCATTCCTTGGACTAGCGGGTTATTATCGTCGCTTCATCTCAAATTTCTCCAAGATTGCGGTTCCACTCACTGCCTTGACTCACAAAGGTAAACCTTACGAGTGGGGACCCAAGCAAGAGGAAGCTTTTCAAACTCTCAAGCACAAGCTCTGCAATGCTCCTATTCTAACTCTTCCTAGTGGTAATGACGACTTTGTCGTTTATTGTGATGCATCCAACCAAGGTCTTGGTTGTGTTCTAATGCAACGTGGCCAAGTAATTGCATACGCATCACGTCAGCTCAAAATCCACGAGAAGAACTACACGACCCATGATCTCGAGCTTGGTGCTGTCGTTTTCGCCTTGAAAATTTGGAGACATTATCTTTATGGCACCAAATGCGTGGTTTTCACCGACCACAAAAGTCTCCAACATATTTTCAATCAAAAAGAGCTTAATATGAGGCAACGACGATGGGTTGAGCTTCTTAACGACTACGATTGCGAGATTCGCTACCACCCTGGCAAGGAAAATGTTGTAGCCGACGCCTTGAGTCGTAAAGAACGTATCATTCTTCATAGTGTTTGTATTCATAACGATATCCAAGCCCGTATTCTTCAAGCACAACACCCCTCGGTTACCGAAGGAAACATGTATCAAGAGATGGCATGTGGTGTAGAACTCTTACTAGAAACCAAAGCCAACGGCTTATTGTATTACTTGGACCGTATCTGGGTTCCCTATCGCGACGACCTTCGTATATTTTTGATGAACGAGTCCCACAAAACTCGATATTCGGTACATCCCGAAGCTGATAAGATGTACATGGGTCTTCGTCAACAATATTGGTGGCCCGACATGAAAAAGGATATTGCCCTCTTTGTGGCAAAATGCTTAACTTGTTCTAAAGTAAAGGCCGAACATCAGAAGCCTTCCGGACTCCTCGAACAACCTGAAATTCCCATGTGGAAGTGGGAGAACCTTGCTATGGACTTCATCACCAAACTCCCACGCACTTCTAGTGGGCACGATAGTATCTGGGTTATTATCGACCGACTTACAAAGTCTGCTCATTTCTTGCCTATTCGTGAGGACTATCGAATCGAGAAATTGGCCCGGATCTATATTGATGAAATTGTGAGTCGTCACGGAATCCCTTTGAACATCATCTCCGATCGTGATTCGCGTTTTACTTCCCGATTTTGGCAATCATTACAATCTGCGCTTGGTACTCGTTTGGACTTAAGTACGGCTTACCATCCTCAAACTGATGGACAAATCGAGCGAACAATCCAAACTCTCGAGGATATGCTTAGAGCTTGTGTCATCGACTTTGGTGGCAATTGGAATTCTCACCTACCACTGATCGAATTTTCCTACAACAACATCTACCACACAAGTATTAACATGGCACCGTTTGAAGCTCTTTATGGACGAAAATGTCGTTCACCGATTTGTTGGAAAGAAATTGGTGAAGCACAAATCACCGGTCCCGAGCTTATCCAAGAGACCACCGATAAAATCTCTCTTATTCGTGACAACATTCGAGTAGCAAGGAGTCGGCAAAAGAGCTATGCCGATAACCGACGAAAACCCTTGGAATTCCAAGTTGGGGATATGGTTCTTCTAAAGGTATCACCTTGGAAAGGCGTAGTCCGATTTGGAAAGAAAGGAAAACTCGCACCTCGATATGTGGGTCCATTCAAGATACTTGAAAGGATAGGAAAAGTGGCCTACAAACTCGATCTTCCTTCAGAGCTCAGCAACGTCCATCCGACTTTTCACGTATCTAATTTGAAAAAGTGCCTAGCCGACGAGAATCTCCACATCCCTCTTGATGAAGTGCGCATTGACGAGAAAATGCACTTTGTTGAGAAACCCGTGGAAATCATAGATCATGAAGTCAAGAAACTCAAGCGTAGCCGCATCCCCATTGTCAAGGTCCGTTGGGAGTTTAAACGTGGACCCGAGTTCACTTGGGAATGACCAAATGCTCGCATCTCTTTTCATAGCCTCCATTAGTTGAATTTCGGGGCGAAATTCCTTTAACATGGGGAGACTGTGACATTCCGGATTTTTATTCACGCATTTGTAACATATATCATGTAATCATTCTCAATTAAATGAAATGCAAGTGCTTTTAATTAATTTTGTACAAAATATATATTTATTTTATGGATTTAAAATAATTAAAATTTTATACGTTTTAAACTTATATAAAAAAAATTATATATAAAAATTTAAAAGGTTCATATATAGATAAGGTAACCCATTCAAATAAAATCATTAACTTTTATAAAAATATTCATAATAATAATAATAATATATAAGTTTATAAAAATAATAATGGAAATTAAAAAGAAATTTAATTAATTATTATTATTTTTTTTTTAAAGTTAAGGGTCTGTTTTGAAAATAATTAAACTACAAGGTTTAAACCAGAAATCAGTTAAGGGACTAAATGTGGACAAATCAAACCACAAGGACTCGTCCGAAATTATCTCAGGGACTATTTTAATACAAAAACAAACTTCAGGGACCATTCCTGCCAAATCCCAATTCGCTTTTCCGGTTGTCTCTCCCAGTGACCGGCGGTCCGAGCCATTTTCCGGCGAACCCTCGACACGTCTGTTCCCTGCACCTCGACAGCCGAATTTGGTCTCCCCGACCTCGTTGTCCCCACGCGAACAATAGTCCCCGACCAATTGGTCTCCCCGACATACAGAAAGTTCGATCGTGTTTGTGGCCGAAAGCCCACGCCACAAATTCGGCCCCGACAGTCAACCTCCACGCCTGCAAGATGGCTCGACAGTTTCGTCTCGTCCAGACGAGTGTCGGGACATGCTCAATTGCTTTCGTCGCCACTGTGGGAAGCTATAAAAAGCCATTACCGAACCTGCACGAGCTCGCCATCCCCTCTTCACCCACTTTCACTCAAAATTGAGACCGACATTGTGTTCGTCGCCATTGTGGGAAGCTGTGACCAAAGTTTCGGAACCTAATTCGTACTGAAGCATAGCTAACCGATCTTGGAATTTTTGGATTATCGAACCTGTCGTCCAGACCATTCGCGACCAAGTAAGAGCCTCGAATTTGTTCCATTACCTTCTGTTGTCATAGGGCAATCTATCCCAATCGAAATCCCGGCCTCAGACCATCGATCACCGGGCAAACCAGTGTCCTCGGACACGGCTTGCCCATTGCCGAGAACCAGCGACCAGCTTTTTGGTATATGTTATAAATTAAACAATACACACATAACCAGCGAAGGGCAGTAGCCCGGCTGGTTATGCGTGTGTGTGTTTGTGTTGTAGGTCGCGGGTTCGATTCTTGTGGCCTCCGGCCCAACCCAATTTTTTCCTGTTTTTATTTTATTTATTTATTTTATCATATTTTAATATTACACCTATACAATAAAAACTATTACGGGTCGGTTGACTCGTTCGTTTATTTTCAAAACTATTAAATAACATTTTTCTTCGCATATTTAACCCGTCCAATTTTTTTTTATAAAATAATAACCCTATATTTTATAAACTTGTTAAAATAATTTTAACTCACAAAAATATATAATAATTAAACAAATAAAAACTTTTCCTTTTATTTATTATTATATATAATACAATAAACATAATAACAAATTATTCAAAAATGTAAATATTTAACAAGATTTAAATATATATTTTTAGATGTTAAATTGTACTAAAGATCATTATTATTTTACTACAATATTTTATACAAATAATTTTAAGGAATGTTATTATAAACCTATACGCATTTAAATACCAATACACATATACAAACATACAATAATACATATTTATCTACATAAGATTTCATCGTGTTTAGTTTTAAACATCCTTATCACCCGCACTTGTGGATTTAAAAACATCCACTAGCCAGGTGAGTCACATAACCCCTATTTTACATTTTTACATATTTTGGGGTGAAACATTATACATGCTACTCATTTTGTTTATACGTGTTATACATGTGGACTATATGCTTATTATCTTGGGTGTACATACATTTACTTTGAACACAAGAAAACCAACAGTAATATTAATAGATCTATTGTGCCTGACCAGCCCACCCGGTTAGGGTGTTTATTACTGCATACTCGGATATAGCCGCGTGTTATATTTAAACATACCAGATATAGTGGGTAACTATATTCAAAATACCGGACTTAGCTGTTTTGCTATGTTCAAGCGCGTCAAACAAGGTTTGAATTGTGATTAGATAAATGATACACCATATATATACTATGTTTAATAAGATAAACAATGAGTTGCAAAACGTTTTTATCTACTACTTATCGGAACTACAAAAACCTATGTACTCACCAACTTTTTAGTTGACACTTGATTTAAATAATGTTTCAGGTTTGGATATGTGATTACTTGCTGAAGATTTCTCCACTTAAGAACTATGGACCTAGTTAAATAAATCAATGTTTTGAACTAGACTAGGTTATTTGAAATGTATTGTATTTGGATCTTTGTTGTCTTTAAATTTAATTAATGAATTATGCAACTTTTTAGTTATCATGTGCTTTTGAACAATCATTCCATTGTCCGCCTCGATGATTCCGCCATCGGTTGGGGTGTGACAACGGAACTGAGTTCAAGAATAATTTGATGGAGCTTTTCTGTCTCAAGAAAGGGATCCGTCACGAATTCACGCCTCAGCAGAATGGAGTTGCTGAACGAAAGAACAGAACACTGATTGAGACTGCAAGGACTATGCTGTCGGATGCAAAGCTTCCTGTCACTTTCTGGGTAGAAGCCGTTAATACAGCTTGTCACGTCTTAAACAGAGTTCTGGTTGTGAAAAGGCACAACAAGACTTGTTACGAGTTGATCAACAATCGACTTCCCAATCTTGATTACCTAGTTCCTTTTGGTAGTCCTTGTTCCTTGTTGCTACAGTACAAAGACCGCCAGTCTAAGTTTCATGCAAAAGCGGTGGAAGGCATCTTCTTAGGATACGTTGCCAACTCACCTTGTAAGAGAGTGTACAACATAGGAACTCGTACTGTCGAGGAATGGTTTGAAGTGGATTGTAGTAAACACAGCATTCCACCCGAACCAACAGGTCCAGCTTGGGGTTTTGATTATGATGCGCTATTCAAGTCATTCAATCTTCCTGATTTATCTGCAGAAGACGCCGCAAATGTTTATGAGTTATTTGGTGGCGGTGATGACTCCAGTTTTTCCACTCGTGCTACTGTACCAATTATAACTCCGGATTCCAATGCTGCATCTGCATCTGGAACTCATGACAGTGATAACAGTGAAGATGTTCTTATCGTTGGAGATGACGCTCCAGCTAATCCTAACACAACTGTAGGAAATGAAGCTCCAGCTGATCCAATTAACATTGAATCTTCTTCCTCTGGAACACAGGAAATGGGGAAGTTGAGCACGAATCTTGATCCATAAATTCAGGAACCGATTGTACCAGAGACGAGAGTGCATAGGAATCATCCAATCGACAACATTATTGGTGATCCTTATGCAGGTGTTCAGACTCGTCATCGAACCATCACTGAAAACGCCAGTCTTTACACAGAGATATTTGACACTGGTGTCATGGAAACATGTCTGCATGCTGCTTTCGTGTCCCAGTTAGAGCCGAAGAATGTGAAGGAGGCTCTCACTGACAACTGCTGGATTGTGGCGATGCAAGATGAATTGTCTCAATTCCAAAAGTTGCACGTGTGGGATTTGGTTGACTTGCCAAAGGGATTTTAACCAATTGAAACCAGATGAGTGTTCAAATGCAAGACGGATGATCGTCATGTTGTTGTGAAGAACAAAGCAAGATTGGTTGTTCAGGGTTTTTATCAGCAAGAGGGTCTAGATTACACGGAAGTATATGCCCCTGTTGCTAGAATTGAGGCCATTCGACTGTTCTTGGCTTATGCCACATATGTCGGTTTGAAGGTCTATCAACTTGATGTGAAGAGTGATTTCCTTTATGGTAAAGTTCATGAAGAGGTCTATGTCACTCAACCTCCCGGTTTTGAAGATCCGCATAATATCAATAAAGTGTACAAGCTCGACAAAGCACTTTATGGTCTTCATCAAGCACTGCGGGCATGGTATGAGACATTATCTAAGCATTTACTGTCTAATGGTTTCGACCGTGGACAGATTGACTCAACTCTCTTCATTAGGAAAGCAGGAGGTGACATTCTTCTTGTACAAGTATACGTCTACGACATTATCTTTGGATCTACCAATGAAGGGATGTGTAGGGAATTCGAGCAGGTGATGAAGTCCAAATTTGAAATGAGTAATATGGGTGAATTGTCGTTCTTTCTGGGTCTGCAAGTCAGTCAAAAAGAGGATGGCATTTATCTACATCAAACTAAGTATGTGCAGGACATCTTGTCAAAATACAAGATGAATGATAGCAGTACTTATGGCACACCTATCCCAGTCAATCATGGTCTGCATCCTGACAAAGATGGAAAGGATGTAGACAGCATATTGTACCGTGGGATGATCGGATCACTTATGTATCTCACAGCTTCAAGACCCGATATAATGTTTGCTGTGTGCTTGTGCTCAAGGTTTCAGTCTCAACCGAAGGAGTCAAGTATGATAGCCGTAAAGAGAATTTTCAGATACCTGAAAGGGAAACCCCGATTAGGTCTTTGGTACTCTAAGCAGCAGTCATTCGACTTCAAAGCCTACACTGATTCAGATTATGGCGGTTATAACCTTGACAGAAAGTCAACTTCTGGTGGATGTCAATTCTTAGGAGACAGACTGGTCTCCTGGCAGTGTAAGAAGGAGTCAACAGTTTCTGTCTCAACTTGTGAAGCAGAATACATTGCTGCAGTGAGCGGTTGTTCTCAGATACTGTGGATTCAGCAGCAGTTGAGAGACTACGGCTTAAACTTCACTGGAACTCCTCTATTCATTGACAACAATGCCACAATGTCCATCACAAATAACCCGGTGAAACATTCCAAAACTAAACATATAGAGATTCGCCATCACTTCATCCGTGATTGTGCTGAAAAGCATTTAATTGAATTTGTAAAAGTTCACAAGGATGACAATCTTGCTGACCTTTTCACAAAGGCATTTGATCGATCCCGTTTTGAGCATCTTGACAACTTGATAGGAATGTTCAATCCTGAGTGAAAATTAATTTTTCTTAATTCAATTCAATTCATGGAAGTTAAACTTTATTTCTTTTTAAATTTTCTGTATAGTTCTTTTAAGTTTCAAAATATTTTACAAAAACAAAAACAAAAATAGAAAATGGAGAAAATTTCAAAGTTAACTTGAGAAAAGAGGAAATGATAGTACATCAGAAACGATCTAACCGTCATAGACTGCTCATATGGGAAATGATTGCGTCATGCTTACTTAATTGTTTAACTTATTATGTTTTTAATCTACTTATTTACAAGTTATTTAAATTGTCAGTAGGCTGTATGCGTCTTTGAATCACTAGTAGTGTGGAAACTAAATCTAAATTACAACTGTGATTTGAACCCATGTTTGCAAGTGTGTGTGCGTAAAAGAATAGAAAAGATCATTATCAGATATAGGATGTTAGATTTTGGCAATAATTTTCTTTTGAGGTCAGTTTTGGGTTATGTCGTTAGCACAATTAATGCGGTTCATCTCACTGCCCATACTCATAAGTATGCAAGGAGAGATTGAATCAAGACATGTCTCTACATTAACCGTTGAGCATGTATTCACCCTTGAATCATTCCTGATTCATTGAAATCAAATCCAGATAAAAGTTGGATCCCCTTACCTTATTCAATCACCATATATATTATCCTGAATCATCATTCCATTATTCAATGTAGAAAATCATATGAAACCAAGACAACTAAATCACTCGATTCTGAATCTTATGATTCCTGATAATCCTTATGGATTCTGCTTGATTTTTCCTGTGCTAATAGATGTAACTTCATTATGAAAATTTAGAAAATCATTGGGAAAATCTTAGATGCCTTGAGATAATGCAATTTACATTAGTATAGCATATCAGTGGGGTACACGTTGTATATCTTATAAATAATACCTTAATACACAAGAATGTGATACAAAGATGCTTATAGTTTCAAATCTTATAATATTGTCAACTTGAATTACTTGTTTACGTATGAATAAATAGTAATCCATGACATGATCCCATATTCTTTGATGTTTATTTTGTATCGTTTTTTGCTAAAAGATAGTCTGATATGATCCTCTGCTCGTGTCTTTGATCAAAAATAGTTTGTGTGAATACTTGTATATTTCTATGAGAAAAGATCAAAAATATTTTAAGTTTATGCATAGTTCAACCTTATTCAGAAAAGCCAAAAATATTTGTGTTTAACCTTCCTGAATTGTATTTGAAACCTCGTGATTGAACATTTTTATCTTGTTCGTTATTTGACTTAAAATCTTCATAATCTGAGTTGAAAGTGTGCGCACATAAGGGTCTCTGCGTACTTGATAAGTGCGCATGAGGTAAACCCTGCATACTTAACAAGTACGCAAGACTTAAGTCAAGCGTACTTGGTAAGTACGCAGGAGTTAAGTCCTGCGCACTTAGTAAGTACGCACGACCAATATGTGTTGGGTATAAATACAGGACTTAGAAAATTTTTTAGAGTTTATCACTTTCAAACCTTTTCTCCTGCGATATTCCCTCCGGCCATTTTCCACAAAAATTTCGAGTGTTCCAACCGGATTTTTCGTCCCGCTCATTGTTTAATCATCATCTAACATTTACTTGGTGAGAATCTCGGTCCGTATCATCCATTAAATCCCAAGTTTTCGACTGGTTCATCGACGGTTTTGAGTGTGAAATTATTGACCTATTTTGGTGTTCTAAATGCAAATTAAGACCTAAAACTTGTTAATAATCACTAATCGAAACCTATTGACTCATAATTTGTCCTTAACATGGTTTGATTTTGGCCTTGACCCTCGATTGCCCGTTGTTTCAACTGGGTCGTCATCTAGGTCAAAAATTTGACGGGTTTAGCGGTTAGTTGTGGTGGATAGTGGTCCCATAGGTCTTAATCAAGTATTTCGACCTTGTGGTGACCATAATCCACGGCAATGCCTCTCTTCTGATTGAAAGTTGAGATTTCTGGAATTTTGGTTAAGCGCAAGTCTTGCGCACTTAACAAGTACGTAAGAAGTAATTCTTGCGTACTTGTTAAGTACCCAAGAACAAACTCCTGCGTACTTGCTAAGTACGTAGGACCAACACTTAGCAAAAATTCCTAAGTCTGAAATTCACTTCATTGAGTAACTGCTATACTGAGTCATGTTTATCCATCTCCAATGATACGTGTTGTTTTGATTATGGTTTCTGTGTGTTTTTGCAGATCATGGCTCGGGCGTTTACTAACGAATTCAACCTGTTAGCTAACACTGAACCATAATGGAAGGGTGCAGCGTTGCAGTACAGAGACATAGTTGATTTCTTGAACCGTTCAAGAATCAGCTACGCCATTTCTGCTGACCCGATCGTGTCAAGACCCTATCTCGAACAATTCTGGGAGACGGCGGAGCACGACTGCACGGTAACCCCCAATGTCATAAGGGCTACCGTTGCTGGTCAGGCTATCGCATTTTCTAAAGATACCATAAGAAGGGTCCTGCAGTTCAGAGACCTTGCTACCGACCCGACAGCCTATCCAGACTACTTTGTGGATGGGTGTTGGAGGCAAAGAATGGGATACGTCAGAGCAATGGACTATGCTTCTTATAAAAAGATGTGGGTATTAGACCAATGGCGATATTTCGCCCACGTCATGATCGTGTGCATCTTGTCAAGGAAAGCTGGGAAATATGCCATGGGTCATGACCTTGCAGCAGCCATGGTCGGCCTTTCTCTCAACAAGGGCTACAACTTCTCTTGCTACATCTTTAAGGCCATCAATGACCAGATCAACACAGCGGAGAGGTTTCGGTTCTTGTTATACCCTCGGTTTATGCAACTTTTGATAAATGACGCGTTGCCAAACCTTCCTGCTATTGGGGAGAGACTGCAAGTCAAGCGGGTGGACAAAATAGTATTTGCTCAATTTCTAAAGCCAGGCAGTGTAGAACCTACCCCTGTGCACACAGAACTCTTTGGCCACCTTCTAAATGAAGCATATGTGGCACCTGAAGACTGGAGATGGTACATCCATGACTCGGAGCCTGAAATGAGTGAACACTCCGATGAGCAATAGGAACAACAACAGGAGGATATGGAAAGTGATGATGGATCGTCTGAGGATGGAGATGACGAAGGCGGTGATGGTGGTGCTGAGGAATCCGATTCAGAAGCAACAGAATCAGATTCTTCTGATTCCGATGACGCACCATCACAGGCACACCCCAGGAGATCGGCATAGGTAACCCTACCTGAGTCGTCCTCCAAAAGGAAGCGACAAAGCTTGAGCAGCGATTATGAGCCAACATCTGACTCTGACGCTGCTCTACAAAGACAAAGACGAGAGCGTGTTCATAAGAACAGAGGAGATAGGCAAGAGGTTCCTATCCCCAGGGTAGTAGAGGTCCCGACTATGCAGCAAGTACAAGTTCCAGCTGCCAGTCCAGATTCAGCCTCTACCCCACCTTCACAACGGTTATACCGTAGGAGGAGAAGACCACAAGTTCAAGCTGACGTGGTAGTTACGGCAGTCACAAAGGAGGTTCCTGTGATGGTGACCCTCCCTACAACATCAGTCCAGGTGGCGGTGACTACTCCAATTGTCACGGAGTCTGTCACCATCACCCCTACCATAACACCCACTCCCATCATCTCATCCCAAATCCCAACACCCACCATTGATCCTCCAAGTCAACCCTTCACTTATGAAGATTTCTCACAAGGGTTTGACTTTGGTACCATCTTCTCCTCCCCTATCCATAATGCCGAAGCGTCATCGTCTAGGCATCCTGATCCGAATGAGGCAAGGATCGATGTGCTAGAAACCCAAGTTGCTGGACTACTGAAGACTATTCAGAAGTCAAAGGAGGAATCTGATGCTCAACAAGCACAGATTAATTCACTGGCCGATGAAGTTAGGATTCTACATAGCCAGAGAACGGGGACTAATGACCGACTGAAGAATGTAATGGCACAGAATGAGCTATTAATGAAGACAAATGAAATGATTCTAGGCCACAGAACGTCACTTGAGCTAAGGCTGGATTTACAAAGAAAAGAGCACGAAGCGATGGTCAAATTAGTTGCAAAACTGACCAAGAAGCTTGATGCAGAACTGACCAAAATTTGGACAAAAACTTGTTAAGTTCGCCTGATTATGTTCGCCTACTGATTAAGTTCGCTTAAACTGTGAGAAGCGAACTTAATAAGTTCGCATGCACAAGAACTCAGCAAGTTCGCCTAAAACAGTAACAGAATCAAGATCAAGAACAGATTCAGACCAAAATCGCGAACACGAACCATACTGAATTCATCATAAATCACTGATTTGAAGGATTTAGACAAAATAAAATCGTAGGATTGTGTATTTTCTCAATTAGAACCTTTCTATCGGATCAATTTCATCAAAACAATCCAAAATCAATCCAAATTTGTCAAAAATTCTCCATTTTTATCAAGAACACAAAAAGATGAAAAAGCTTCAAAATCTTAGATTTTTTATGTTGATTGGACACGAAAACACCACGAATCTTTTGCTAATCAAGAGCAATAGCTCTGATACCACTTGTAGGTCCCTAATTCGGTGCGTGACGGATCTCTAGACTCGCGGTACGACATGGTGATAACGTGCGGAATCCATGATCAACGTGCTCGTGTAACTCAATCAACAACAACGGTGTAAATAAACTCTTTGTATTTCCACCAAGATATCAGTTTACAAGAATTCAGTCTCTAATCAGTTCCTCCTGATATCTCTATCTCACTTTTTTTTTCAACAGACTCTGTTCTGTCAATATATAAGCACTGTTCTACACCAGGCGAACTTAATAAGTTCGCCTAAAAGATGCTTAGGCGAACTTATTAAGTTCGCCTCTAATAGGCTAAGCGAACTTAATAAGTTCGCCTCTGATATACTAGGCAAACTTAATAAGTTTGCCTCTGATAGGCTAGGCGAACTTATTAAGTTCGCCTTTGATAGGCTAGGCTAACTTGTTAAGTTCGCCTCTAGCAGAACTTACATAGAATTTTATCAACAGTTACAAAACATGTCCTAACAGACTCCCCTTTAACTGTTGCTAACAATTCTATCAATTACAAGTCAAAGACTCTAAGACTAAGACATAATATCTCCAAGCTCGTTGTCACCAGAATATGCTCCAACAATAGGAATCCATAAACTCGTATCGGTAAACGACACAAAATTATCAAAACGATCTTTCCAGTTTGGATAATCAGCAAGACTTAACAACTTTAGTGGTTTCTGAGATGTACCAATCTCATTATCATAGTTGAACACGTTAGTAACTTGCACCATATTTTCCATTTTTAACAAACTTTCAAAAACTACCAAGTATGAACAAGAGTACACACTCAGGCGAAGATAATAAGTTCGCCTCAAGCCTTTCAAGCGAACTTGACCCAAGCGAACTTGATAAGTTCGCTTAATCAAGTAAACCAGCTAAGTTCGCCTAATAAGTTCTCCTGCAACAGAATCCAGAACTAAGTTCGACTGGTTCATGTGACTTATCTCAAACCTCGTTAATTAAATCTAGTTAAAGTTAACCTAGTTAACTTATCTCAAACCCTAGGGACTAATTCTGTCATTTTCTCAAACTCTAACTACAAGGACTAAATATGTAATTAGTCTAAACCTAATTATGTTTGACTTTGTAAAGTCAAAATCCAAGATCGTTCATATCTACGAATTTGTATTCGAGACCTCTGAAAAGATCGTTCAAATCCAAAACCGTATGGCGGCAACTCGTGATCGTCAAAAGAGCTACGTCGATAAGCGTCGTAAACCGTTAGAGTTTCAAGTAAGCAACATGGTTCTACTCAAAGTCTCACCTTGGAAAGGTGTAATTCGCTTCGGGAAGCGAGGTAAACTGAATCCTCGTTATGTTGGACCGTTCAAGATAGTAAAAAGAATTGGCCCAGTAGTGTATCAACTGGACCTACCGGAAGGACTTAGTGGTGTACACGATGTCTTCCATGTCTCGAACTTGAAGAAATGTCTAGCATACGAAACACTCGCAGTTCCTCTTGAGGAACTACACATCGATGAACAGTTGCGTTTCATCGAAGAACCGGTAGAAATCATGGATAGGGAAGCCAAAACGCTTAAACACAGTAAAATCCCTATTGTCAAAGTTCGTTGGAACTCGAAACGCGGACCGGAATTCATTTGGGAGCACGAGGATCAGATTATACGCAAGTATCCTCATCTACTCAAGCAATCCACTTCAAATTCGTAAGGTACTATTCTAATTTTCGGGACGAAAATTCTTTCAACTAGGGGATGATGGTGACACCTAGAAATTTTTTTTATTTTAATTTTCGGGATGAAAATTCTTTCAACTAGGCGATAATGTGACAACCCGGACTTTTAGTCGAACCTCGTTAATTAAATCCAGTTAAAGTTAACCTAGTTAACTTATCTCAAACCCTATGGACTAATTCTATCATTTCCTTAAACTCTAACTACAAGGAATAAATATGTAATTAGTCTAAACCTAATTCTATTTGACTTTGTAAAGTCAAAATCCAAGATTTAAATTCTGTTGACTTTAAAAGTCAACTCAACATGTTATATAAACCACAAGGACTCATTCTGCCATTCTTTTAAACTCATATTCATGAAACCACAGGGACTAGTTTTGTAAATTACCCAATTTCGATTTGGTTGACTTTTGAAAGTCAAACCAGGTGTTCTTTAGCCCCAATTCGCGAGTTGTAACCGAGTTCTGTTTAATTTAGTAACCGTTATTCAAATTAAAACCATTCACGACCATTATGAGACCAATTAACAACTTCATCAATCGTGAATTAAACACAGTGATGGGCATTAAACTAAAACCGTCAACCACGATCGTATTGAACATCAAATTCGTTTAAACCTGTTGTTAATCTCACAAATTGAACTCCTGCGCACTTCATTCGAATGCCATTGAAGCAATTGCACACATTAAACTCGACGGAATCACAGCAGAAGTCGCCGAAGGTCAACCCGGTTGCTGTCGGCACCTGTTTTAGTCGGACACCTACAATCCGAATCAAATTCTGGTAATTACCTACACCCTCACCTTCGTTTTCATCCGTTTAGTAAAAGCCCTATCAATTCCAGGGCTTATAACATCGAATTGAATCAATTAAGTAATCTAGGGTTCATACAATTCCAGTTTGGTCGAACCCTATCAATTCGATGTCCATTTATGAAACTAAACACACCCATATAATCGCCTATATGCCTGGATTGAAAGCCCTATGAAATCCACGGCTTATATCATCGAATCGAGCATGATCCAGATTCAAGGGTTTGTTCATATTTCAATTTGGGGGTTTTGATCTTAACGACTATCTCAATCAAATTAAACCACAGGGTTAGATTCGCAACCCTCTATTTATCAAAAACCCCATGAATCCAACAGTTTCTAACATCAGAATTGATCCAATCGAATTCAGGTTCATATCTAGGGTTTCGGCCTGTTTTTCCCATATCTAGGTTTCGGCCTGTTTTTCCTAAATTTAACGATCTTAGACCATTTACTTTTGCAATTAATCACACACACAAGTTCGCAAGCATCTGTTTAACAAAACCCTTATGTTGTTTTGGTCGATCATCATCGAAATCGACAGATTTGGACTGGGTTCGATCATGCGTGGTTTTGGGTAGGGGATACACTGGACTTGTTTAATAAAAACAATTGGATCCGGGTTCTGTTGCGATACCCTAGCGGGCGGGACTGGTTAAGCGTGTGTGCTGTTGTGGGAAAGACTCGGGTTCGAGTCTCTCCACACCCTTTTCTTTTTAAAAACCGTTTTTGATTATTAGTTTTATATAAAAACCATCCCACTTTTATTATTATACTATATAAATATGTTTTAGCCCGGAAAACAACCCGTAGGCTCGGGTTTGGTTTTATAACCTATTTTTATATTTATTCCCACTTTTAAAATAATATATTTATATTATTTTCAAACCTCGAATTAAGATAAAATAATATGTTTATATTATTTTCAAACCGTGACTTCTAGTATAAAATAATATATATTTTATATTATTTCTCCTCGTTTATTTATCTCGTGTAACGTATTAAACTAATTAATAATATAATCGTTTATATTATTTACTAACGTTTATATACTAGATTAAAAATAATATATTTATTATTTTTCCACACAAATGATTATTTAGATAGTACCATGAATCTAAAAATAATATATTAGATTATATTATTTTTCTAACTTTTGTAAGCGACTCGAACGTACAAATTTATGTAATTGTTTAATTATTATTCATTATTAACATCTGACACGTAACGATTCGATCTTAATTTTTACATTAGGAATCTTTATTCCCGTAGACACGTTCGTCTACTCTTAAATCCTTAGAATGCGTTAAGACGTTCTAACCTTCCGTATCGTCGTCATAAATCCCATCTTGTCCCTAATTTATGTGTTTATAATTTTAGGGCATACGTAAGTCGTCTGAGACTTACACTTGTGGTTTCAACTCATCTCTTGTGTGATCCAAACCACTAATCAATCCAAGTGAGTTTCACGGCCCCTTTTACTGTTTTATCTGGGGAAGAAAACATGTCACAACCCTTTTTGGGTTATTATAATTCATATGATATTACTGTTGAGGCTAAGCATAACACACTATCATGAAAAGTCCTCACACACATCGGACCGTTAATATGGTATGAGCGAGGTAATTTTGGTAGTACTACTGGGTTTGACAAACCCCACCCCCGTTAGTCGCGCTAACTCGATTGGAGGTCGAACGGGTGTTATATTGACCTTAACACATTAGTCAGAGTTGATAGACCTGGCTGGAGGCAAACAAACAAACACACTGTCAGTTTCGGTTGCGAGCGCTTTAGCAAAACATGAATATAGGCATGCAACCTATTGATATATATATTGAATGTACATAATCCGCAAACGCTTTATTTGAAATGATTGAAACCTGTGAACTCACTAACCTAGTGTTGACTCGTTTTCTTACATGTTTTCTCAGGTTGGCACTCAGGATCACGTTAAGTCATGCATGTGTCTTGGACTTCAATTGAAATAATTATCTATTGAACAATCTTTATGTTTCGTTTGTATTTGGATTTGGGAGCGTTGTTTTGCGCATTTACTTTCGTTTAACGCTTTCGCATATACACTCTGAACGTTGATCTTTTATGTTATTATATTTCAAGTCCCATATAGTGTCGTTTGAAGTAACTGATGTCTGAGATCCTGGTTTGTCACCTTCCAAAACGATAAAACTCCGTTAGTGGAATTTGAGGGTGTGACAGTTCAGCTGTAACAAACTCAGGAAGATGAGTCTTCAACCAAAACACGAACAAAAAGTTCCAAAAATCACCATATGTAGAAGCATGTTTTGGTAACTATAGATAAAAGTCTATGTATCGGTGTACGAGGCTAGTACGCAGGAGGGTGTTCCTGAGTACTTAGCCTTCACACCAGTTTGGTCCTACGTACTTAGTAAGTATGCAAAGCTTTTGCCTTGCGTACTTGTCAAGTACGCATGACCAAACCCAGCGTACTTAGACAAGTACGCATGTATTGTTCCTGCCCCTATAAAGAGAGGACTTGTCTTCATTTGTAGGTGGAACTCTAGAACTAGGTTGAGAGGTGTCCGGGTCGGGACGAGCTCTCCCGACCCCTGGACCGTGAGCTTAGATGAGAGATGTGTGCTCCTTCGGTATGTAGTCTGTAATACGGGATGATTTCTATGTTCTGGATTAAGTATCGTTTCATTATCTTTTGTCTTTATTCGTGTTTCTCTGCTTTGTTCTTCACGTTCCTACACAAATCACATAACAGATCTGTGTATTTCCACTGCGTGACGAGGCTCCCAGGACCTACAAGTGGTATTAGAGCCTCGGTGTTCATTGATTTGTGTTCCAGTTTCGTTTTTTAGGGTTTTTGGGCAGATCTGAGTTCATATGAGTTCTTACTTTTTGTGTCAAACATCCTTAAATCCGAGTTTGTTATCACTTCATTTGGTGTTTGGAAGGCTAAGGGTTTGTTAGATGATGTTTTCTAAGCTTTTAGAAGCATTAATTTCTAAGATCTATCACTTTTCGAGCATTCTCCTCAAGATCCATCAAGAACACTGTTGTACTGAACAAGTACGAAAAATCATATTTTCTGCGTACTTGCTAAGTACGCATGGGTTAGCCATGCGTATTTAGTAAGTACGCATGGGTTAGCCATGCGTACTTAGTAAGTACGCATGAGAAGTGACCTGCGTACTTAGCTAAGTACGCAAGAGCATTTCTCTGCGCACTTAACAAGTACGCATGGGTACTTGGCTTTGCGAACTTACTAAATACGCAACAATCCCCTACATATGCGTATTTACTAAATACGCATGAACTAGCATCTGGGATTTAAAAAAAAGTTTTTTGGCGGGAAAACTTTTCTTAGCCAAATTTTTTAGGGATCATTTGTACACTTGTTTCGGGCCATTTTGGAGAATATAGTAATTTTGGTTTTTCTGGACCTAAATTTGTATACGATGTGGCTTGGCGAAACACGAACGAGATTTTTGTTGGATAATACCACTTGTCATACATTGTTTAAGTGTTCATACCTGAAAATGTTGGCTATGAGTATCCGGGATACTTATTTAATAGGGTATGAATGCTGAACTAATGAGAGCAATTGGGTCGTCATCTACTAAAGGTCTCGTTCTATTTGTGAAGATGTGGCTGCTTTGGGTCTTTTGAAAAACGAATCATCTTGCTTAGGTATTCAAACCTGAATATGTGGGCTACGAGTATCCAGGATACTTCTTTAATAGGGGATGAATACTGGAACAACTTGAACCCAATGATTTGTTGTTTTGGATCTTTGCAAAGGAATAAAAGAATAAAATCCTGGAGTTAGCTAGTTGTGCTTTTTGAGGATTTAGGTGACGTGGTAATGAAGCTGGTCATAGTTTACAGAAAATGAGGGGGATAAAAAATGTAACATCAACTATGATTTCTCGTGTAAACTATATTTTTCGTGCTCATTGGTTAAGCCTGTGTTCAAGATTTGATGTGATTCAATTATGATGGGATTTCTCATTTGGGATCTGGCCAGATAGAAAACCTAGTTATGGAACTTCACCGCAGTGAATGTATACAGATTAGGAGGTGTGAACCAGGAATGAAGATCTAATTGAAGAATGTTGGACTTTGGATATAAGGTGATCACTGTTGAGCATGATTTTGTGTTTGATTCTATCAAGTGTTTTCAGGATGAAGCTGGATATCCGTTGGATTATTAGTTGAAGATGGAACCTTTTATCATTGGCCGATGGGATAGGAAACATACCCTTGTTTCTGGTCTAGTCTGATGGAGCTTAAACTGAAAAGGGATACTGGAAATAAACATCTTCAAGAATGTGGTTGACTCGTGAAGATACAGGATAGAGTTGGACACATCTGGTTGAAGACTTAAGTTTATCTTACTGGAATTCCTATGGGAGCTGATTAGTTTGATGCAGGTTATTGGAAATTCAAACTCTCTATCTTATGCCAGCTGATTTGGAGGAATTCTAAGTCAAGGTGGAGCAAGCTACTGCTGAGAGGATGAACTACAATGAAGTGTGTTGGGTTAGTTGGTTCCTATTGAAGCACTTGGTTTGGTCTACAATGAAAGCTACAGTTAAGATGGAGCCGTGTGTGTCATCACTCGGCAACTGAAGACTGAAGTTTGAAGATTTGAAGATCTCAAGTGGAATGCCAGAAGATCAAGTCTCTCAAGAAGACACTTGATGTCATTAGTTTAGAGGGAGTCTGTTAGGACATTCTTTTTAACTGATGTTTATCAGTGTTAGAGATAGATAGAATTTGATGCTATAGTTAAGAGGGAGTTTCTAGAAGCATGTTTTGGTAACTATAGATAAAATTCTATGTATCGGTGTACGTGGCTAATATGCAAGAGGGTGTTCTTGAGTACTTAGCATGCACACCAGTTTGGTCCTGCATACTTAGTAAGTACGCAAGGCTTTTGCCTTGCGTACTTGTCAAGTATGCATGACCAAACCCTGCGTACTTAGACAAGTACGCAGGTATTGTTCCTATCCCCCATAAATGGAGGGCTTGTCTTCATTTGTAGGTGGAACTCTGTAACTAGGTTGAGAGGTGTCTGGGTCAGGACGAGCTCTCCCGACCCTTGGACCGTGAGCTTAGATGAGAGATGTGTGCTCCTTCGATATGTAGTCTGTAATACGGGATGACTTCTATGTTATGGATTACGTATTGTTTCATTATCTTTTGTCTTTGTTCGTGTTTCTCTGCCTTGTTCTTCCTGTTCCCACACAAATCACAGAACAAATCCGTGTATTTCCGCTGCGCGACGAGGCTCCTAGGGACCTACACCATATCTCACTGATTTGATGGAATTTGATGAAATTGAACCGTATGATTGAGTATAATGTGATTTAGAACACTTCTAATGGATCAATTTCGCCAAAAACACCTTCAAAATCACGAAAACAGCCTCAAAATCACTCTCAAGAACTTGAAAACTCCATGAACATGAAAACTTGCAGAAGTTAACCAATTTCTTATCAAATTGGACACAAATCGTTACAAATCAATCACGAATCACACACAAATCATGAGCAAAGGCTTTGATACCACTTGTAGGTCCACATGACGCTTCTATAGATCGTACTCGAGACGTGACGTATAGAATATACGGAGTGCAGAATCCAACTGTATCAACGTATGTGTACACAAGACGACAGTAGAACTGGTAACAATCACAAAGTAAATAATCTTCTCTTCTATATCATTCAAACACAGAGTTTACAGAACAGAGCATTCAAAGTGTTAAGCATTCCTAAAACTGAACAAGTAAACTCTATTTATAGACAAGCTTCTGCTATAGGCGAACTTAATAAGTTCGCCTCTACTGAGACTAGGCGAACTTGCTAAGTTCGCCTCTAGCAGAACTTATACTACACTCATACTAAAATCAAACATTAACAAAACATAAAGACAATAAGATCTAAATTATTACAAGCTCTTGTCATGTATCTATGTCCTAACAGGAAAAGGTTCCATATGCTTCTGCGATTGGTTCAATCATGTATGCCATGCTATGTACTAGACCTGACGTATCATACGCTTTAAGCATGACAAGAAGATATCAACAGAATCTTAGTGAGAGTCACTAGATAGCTGGTGAGAAGGACTAAGGATATGTTCTTGATATACGGAGGACTGGACGGAGAACTAGTTGTTAAATGTTACAGCGATGCTAGCTTCCAGACTGATCGAGATGATTCTCGATCACAAACAGGATTTGTTTTTGTTCTAAATGGTGGTGCGATCACTTAGAAAAGTATTAAGCAAAGTGTTGTTGCACAATCCACCACCGAGTCAGAATATATTGCGGCTTCGAAAGCTGCAAAGGAGGCTGCTTGGATAAAGAAGTTCATTGCTGATCTCGGAGTAATGCCTAGCATTCAGAAACCAATCGAGATACTGTGTGACAATACCGGTGCTATTGCTCAAGCTAAAGAACCAAAGTCACACCACATCACGAAGCACATACTTAGGAGATTTCATTATATCCGGGATATAATAGAATGGGGAGTTATCGTGTTAAACAAAGTTCACACATATCAGAATTTAGCGGACCCGTTCACTAAGCCTATGCCTCATTCTAAACATGAGGAACATGCTGGCAAGATAGGCCTTAGATTTGCTAAACTGTGAGTTTGATCTGTATTTAGTATATTTAGTGCTTTCGAACTATTCAGTGCACAGTGACATTGATTTTTATGAATGTTTTAATGGTTAAATGCATTTTAATTAGATGTTATTGTGTTCGACAGTTTACACGTTTTAGAAATCCTTGAATATATAGATTATTCTAAATGTCCGTAGTCGATCACATTCATGAGAATCAATCTGAACGTAAGACTATTGTGAATCAGGTGGGAGGTTCATTATGAATGAAAGACCAAGAAGTTGGAGACTATATTCACATATAACTATTAGAGAATAATTATTAGACGTAACTCATTTCAATAATATCTTCATGGATTGATATCTTGAGATATTTTGAATAAAGTAAGATCTGTCGATTCTCGAACCGAGGCACTTACTAGAACTTACCCTGACTGAAGGTTGTTCTTTGATCTTATCTAACGATGTACCTTAGCAAGCAGTAATAAGGGTATGATTGGGAGTAACCTGAAGTTCGGTGGGAGTTGTACGTGGCCAATGGAATTATGTTCTTCTTTAAATTAGAAGCTGGACATTCTGGCTCCCTCGTTGATTCAAGCTAGTGTAAAACGCATGGTCATGGTCAAACTAAAAGTATAGTTTGTTTAGACCACTTTGAATTGGAAAACGAGAACAAGAATGTTTGAACCACATATGAGAAGAGAATTATATCCACTTCTTATGTTTAACGAATGCCCTAAACAGAAATGATACAAATGCTTACTAGGATTGTTATACTTTGTAAAGTAAATGTTACTTGTACATAAGAAAATAGTTTAACGACTGTAAATACGTCATATCTTGCTATGGGCAGAGAGATGCAACTACGCGTCCACCACTGTCTATGTTGAACCGATTGATTGAAGAATCGACCAAGTGGGAGATTGTTGGATATATGATGTCTGATCGTCAATTAAGTCAACATTACTATTAAGGTATGATCCAAATAGTTACACCTTATGCAATGAACAAAATATATCTAATATTTAATTGTTAAATATTATTCACGAAAGACGGAAACAATAAATGGTGCGTAAATATTTAGAGAAATATGTGTCGGAGATTGTGATAATTAATTATTTGAGGGGAATATATGTTTAATCTGTTAAACATTTAATGATTAGATTTTTACTAATTATATATGATCAGTAATTACAAAGATTTTATAATTAAAGTTTAATTATTACTGAGGTATTAACTGTTAATACCATGGGAACCGGTGTGTAAATATAATGTCTATAAATATAACATTAATAAAACCTTAAAAAGCGTGGATCACCGTTAAATCTCCGTCAAATTAACTGCATCAGGCAAACATCACCGTCTCCAACAACCGCCACCGTCAACTGCCCGTCTCATCCAACCGCCACCAAAACTTCCCCATCACCGTCTCCTCCAAAGGCCACCACAACTTCTCCCGTCGTCGGTTGCCATCCTTCCACACCAACCGCCACCACGTCCCTTTTCGTTTGCCACCGTTGCACACCCTTTATAATCCTCAGCGCCACCTTGCTATATCGGATCAATCATCGGGAGCGACGATCCATTCCAAGCGGCACAAACAGCAAGAATCCCACCATCAAAAGCATTGCAACCATGGATCCAACGCCCCAACTATATCAATGTTTGCTATGGTGTCTTCCTCTTAAATTCCTTAGAAAAAAAGTTACGTACAGGGTACCTTTTTGCAGGTTAACCGAGACGCGAGAAAGTAAACACAATTGGTGTTCCTTTTCAGAAACTCCTCTTCCTCCGACGCAATGGCCGGAGCGGTTGACGACGACAGCGAGGCGGAGGACGGTGTGTGGTTTCACGCGATAGAGAAATACGAAGGAGATCACAAACTATAACACCTCTTAAATCGGAGTTCGGTGGAGTAGAAGAGAGTGATTTTGAGTTTTTGACAGAGAAAATAAGGGGCAGAGATGTTGAATATGATACAAAAATGAAAGAGTAATCTTTTCTGTATATTTTTCTGATAAAGTATTAATTACCTTAGAATTGAAGAAGCAATATTTAAATGATAAAGTTGCAACATTTTTCTGCAGCTAATCTTTTCATTTATTTTTATTTTTACATTTGAGCCTATTGATTCTACTTTATCCCTTTCATTTATTTTTACATTTTAGTTTTTATACATATTTTGTATTTTTTCTAATTTAGAATACAATGATTTAACTAGTTCTTTAAATCCGATCCTACCAATAAAAAATTGTATTAACACCTTTGTTGTAGTCAAAATTTGAGTTGTTTTTTTATAAATAATATATTGGTGTGTCTTATTTTTTTTTAAATCATTTTTTATATTTTTCATTGCCTCTCTATCATTTGTGTTTAAAATATAGTAAATAAATAACATCTATAAACAAGAGGAGGATGAATGAAATATTAATAGTCTCTACTCATTAACTGTTTGTTGTTATACTTTCTAAACATGTATGAGTTAGTTGTTTATTAAAACGTTTGTTCTGGTCGTAACGCGCCAGGGCACAAATACTAGTTATAATTAAACCTAAACCCTAATCCCCTACTCCTCAAAATCGGCGCCCCCTCCCGCTCTCTCCTTGGTTCGGCCGACGACACCACCACCGCCTTGCGCTACCGCCATGTCGGTCTCCCCTCTGTGCAATCGTGTGACGTTTTGCTGCAGGTTTTTCGTGTACGTGTCAACTAACGTGACGTTCGTTGTACTAAGGTGTTACAGATCTGGTTATCGTCGACGGTATAAATCTAAACACCCTATGGTTGGTTATTTAATATTGTTTATACGCGTGTAATCGGATCACTATATGGAATACAAATCTGATATGGTAATGGTACTATTAAATTGCGTCCGCTAAAATATATCTGATTTATTTATTTAAATGGTTTAAATAATTATTGTTTTAAAAGTTAAAACGGGTACCATGATTCCCAACATAGGATACAATGTATTCGAGCATATAAACGGGCATAGACGGGCGCATACATACGTGAGTGACATATTTTAAAAAAAAAAGAATAAGGAGTACATTTAATAAACCTAAAGAGAGAGGGAGCAAGGTATGTTTAGCACAACCCATATTATGTGTTCTAGTTGGCTAACAAAACTAGTTTTACCAACTCTAGTCTTAGTGATGCATCATATTCGATGGCTGGATGTAAAATGTTTGGTGACTCGGGGCCATTCGACCGTCCGAATATGTAAATAACACTTGGAAAACGGATGTCAGATACTATAAAACAAATAACAAAAAATGTCTAGTATGTTGGTCCGCCTCCTCTAATCCACTACTTACTACATTGGGATAGGACATCACAAAAACACAACATATTACAAGGGACGATCCATGCTTCAGTTTTAACAACAATACAAATAAAATTTATTGTACAAGAAGCCGTCCGTGGAAAGAAACAGGAGACCTTATGGATCTCGGTGGAACGAGAGTGTACTTGGTGAGTCGATTCTGACAATATGTTCATCCTCTCCACCAGAATCATCAGTCGAGTAATCCATTTCATGACTAGCAATTGTGTTGTCTGGGTCTGGGCCTATAAGAGACTCACTTCCCATGTTCACATTTTTTCTCACTGTAGCAGACCCTTCTGATCTAACAGAAATCAGGCCCCGACTCTCTGTTGGTGGGACCCGTGGATAAGACTGGCTATGTGATAGCTTCTTAGGTGCTTTCGATACTTTATCACGCAGACTCTGTCTTTCGTTGGATATCTGACCATTAATAAAATATAATGGACTTAGCCACTGGATAAACCGATTATGGAAACATAGATTCATACATGTCAATACATGTTAATCATTAACCATTGGGTTCACGGGTATCCGGTATACGTTTATGGTCTTACGTGGTTAAAGTTTACCGTTGAGACTGAAACCCGATCTTAAACTCACCCTAAAAGCTAGGGGTGAGCAGTTAATGAGTATTACCCGCCAAACCCTTCAAGCCCGTTGGAACTGTTAAAGCTTACTAGGGTACGGTACATGGGTCTATGATTTAGCCTCAAAAAGGGTAAGGGTCGGGTACGGGTCTAGAACCGAAGATAACCCTTATACCCGTTAAACCCACAAACTTTTAAAAAGTAACAAATTTACAAAATATTTAGTGTAGATCAATTCGTAAATATGTGATTTATTTTTTAAATTTACCAAATTTAAAAGATATGAGAATCAAGACAAAATTCAAAGAGTGATTTTTCATTTTTTAATCATATCCAGTTGGTCTTTTTTATTATTAATCGTTATTTTTTTAGATCTTTTTTGAGAAAATCGACTCCATGATATTGAATGAAGATTGAGAAAATAATAATTATGAAGATCAAAGAAGCCTCGAAGAATCTGACGTTTATTTAATTTGAGACATATATTTATTTTTGGAACCTTACTGTTTATTTGCCTGTTTGGTTTTAAATACTATTTGTTTGTTTTTAAATCATGGATACTATTTTGAACACTATGTGTTTGTTTTTTGAACCATCCTAATTGATTTTGAATGATTTGTTGTTGAATTAACATAGTGAAAAGTTTGATAATCCCATTCGTTAACTATACAGGTCCATCTTCGCAAAACCCGCGAACCCTTACCCGTGGACCCTTAACCAACCATTTTACCTACTATACGGGTCACATTTATGTATTTGGTCATCAAAAGGGTACGGGTATACCCGTTTGCACACCCCTACTAAAAGCAAAGTGAAATGTCAAATACTCAACAACTATAAAAATTTTATAATTTTAATAAAATCAAGTTTCTAGCAACTTCAACATACTTTTAAGTATATTTTTAAGATTGTGTATTACATTAATATATTTAGTTTCGATGTTGGTAAACTTGTTCGGGTAATCGGACAAGTATCACCTAATACCATACCTGTCACAACCCGCAAGATTTTTTAAAGGTGAAGAATAGTGAACGTACCATGCTGCCATACATGCTTAGTTGCATTGCTCGGGCAGAAAAGTTGTTTCTGCGGTGATCAATCTCACTGGAACGCTGCCTAGACTTAAAAGTACCCTCTGGCCAACTCATTAGACCGCTATGTTCTCTCGTTGGGGAAGGGTTATCCCCCGCCCCGCCATGTGATATCAGTGAAGACACCCTCCTCTGAAGGCTTCCACTGTCAATTCCACTAATATCAAACATCATCACGCGTGTCGTTGTCTCAACAATGTACGAGGATGCATGGTGACAAAAGCTTCCAGCTTATCATCAAAAACAACAATCACATTGTTAGTCTTTAAGTTGTTTCAATAATTACCACAAAATAAAAGAAAAATGCCTTAATAGATTTACTTTTTACCTGCTATTTCTGAGACTCGGAAATTGCAGTCGCCATATGAAGGGAATAATGCAGCTGGTGCGGTAACAAGTTCTAAAGTACCCTGGGTTTTGATGGAACCTTTTAATAATAGACCAATCATATCATGAGGTAACTTAAAAATGTTTCCACTTATATATGTGCCCATAGTTGATCTTTCGGCCACAAGAGTCCTTAGGTCATGCATAGAAATTTTCTCAAAGATTTGAGGAACCAAAAGTTTTGATAGTATGATTGAGCTTTCCTGTCAGGACAATAGTATAATTCTTTTTTTCAGCATAATAAAAACAAAGAGGGCCTTGGTCAATAGGTTTTGAGGATCCATATCCCTTTTTATTCCTAATCATACATACAAATCAAACACAAATCATAAGCATTCCCTAATCTTAAACCCCTAAAAAGTGTATTTTCTTCTTACCTGCCACAAAAAATCATCAACCGCATGATCAGTTCCAAGCACTGCCAGTATCTTTTTAGCTTCAATGAAGAAACCAAGAACCACAGAATCGGTAATAATGTCACATACGTAATGCTTTTCACTCAGCACCTCATATAAGCCCAAAGTACTTCCATGTGCAAATGTTGGATGCAATGAGTACCTTTTTTTAATTTTCTTGCTATCCCACTGTAAATAATTTGTTAAAAATGAACCATAACTGACTAAGCGACAAACGGTTCTTCACTAACTCATTAACTTAACACTAAAATTCTATCAATTACCTTGACAACACCATTAGAAATAAGCCAAACGCCATTTGCTTTGCAGTCCTCTCTATAGAGAGTAACAGCCCGAAGCTTCATTGTCTCCTTGGTGGAACCCACAATTTTCTCACGCACGGCGGCTGGAAGGGCTCCCAATAAAGGATTGGCACTAATAAGATCATGTGCTTTGGGAATCTTAACTAAAGGAGGATTTCTTAGAAGTTTCTTCAAGTCAGTCTGCATTAAAATCAACATAATTTATCTAAACGCTTGAGCCAGCCAAGGGTAAAATATAAGACATATTTGTGAGGCATACCTGGACAGCATCATGAAGATGAACCAATTCCTTCTCCTCTAATAATCCAAACTTCTCAAGATCTTGAACGTACTCAATTAGATGATTGAGCACTGAATAGGTCACTTGCCTTGTTTTCAGAACACGTAAAACCTACAAAACCCCTCTTAAAATATATGATATTGCATGAATATTAGTTACATATAAATTGATTATTAAAAACACATCGACGTCAAACTAGTGCTTCACTTTCTAGGAGACCATCTATGGATTTCAAATATGATCTACCACATTAGTTGCACAAGTTTTGTAATACTATAGCAACCAAAAATCTACATGCAATAAAAAATATTCTTGAAGTAAATTTGTTGTGATATTTCGGACCTGAAATGTAGTAGGCTTGTTGAACTCACTGGAATAAAGAGTACATATAGGAAGTAGCTAGAGTGGAGGGAGAGGTGGCAAACAACTTATGAAACCTACCTCCTTTTGTAGGTAATAAGTCATATCATAGATGAAAGTTGGATGCACCGTGTCAGGGGCGGACCTACCTTATGGGTAGGGGTAGTCCCTGCTACCCCTCAACTTTTACGAGCATTTCAAAAAAAAAATTACGGTTTTATGTATCCGATTATCACTTTACGTTACCCCTGAGAAAAAATTATGTTACCCCTCAAATTTTTTTAAAAGCTAACAAAATTTTCCGGTAGCCGGCGACGGAAGTGGTAAGCGCTGCAATTGCTCGTGGTTATTTTTTTGAGAGAAAGAAGAAGAATGGACAAATCAGAAGAGTAGAAGTCAAAAGTGATTTATTTAGTCGTTTTGGTCCTTTTATTTTCTATAATTCTCTAGCTTTTTCATTATTTAGTTACTGATCCCTTTTTAATGATTTGACAGCTCTTTACACACTTCCCTAAACATCAACGATCTAAAGTTAAATGTCAAAAGAAATTAAAATTTTTATCTAGCTTGTACTATATTAATTAATTTGATAGTCTAAAATATCTAGATTTCCTATTAGTTTATTTGTTTAGTATTTTATTTGATTTAGAGTTTACTATTTGTTTTAACTTTTTGTTATACGAATTTAAACTTGATTTACATTTCATCATTTTCATATATATATATATATATATATATATATAATTTAAGATTATTTTTTAGCATGTAGATATGTATTTATGAACGTACATGTAAAATATACTAATCCTTCGGTTCTAATATTATAAATACTAACGAAAATAGTACTAAAAACGGTTGTGTTTGTATTATATTAATCAGTACAAAATATTATAATTACCACTATATGTTCTTCTGCTTGTACTGATAAATTGGTTAAAAAGATTAATTATTGTACATTAACGGATTTTATAAAGTTGTATTGTGACCCTGCAGTTGAAAAATTCTGGTTCCGCCACTGCACTCGACCAGCCGCTCGACCTGAACTAAAATAAGATGAAAAATAAATGTATGGTCATAATTTGGTTTTTTGTTTTACGAGTTTACAGTTGATCCTTACCCTATATATATATAGGGGAGGAATATTATAAAAAGGCTAAAAAGTATAAAAAGTATTTTAAAAACCCCACCATCACCCCTCAAAAGCCAAAAACCGCCCGCCCCCAAACCTAACCCCACCCCGAAAAACCTAAGACCCCCACCCCACCACCAAAAATCTAAATCCTAACAAAAAACCTTAAAAAGCCAAAAAAACATTCGTCTAAAAACACCACCACCAGCACCCAAAATCCTAAACCTCCAACCCAACCCTCCCCCCTCCCCCCCCAAAAAAAAACAAAACAAAAAAAAACCTAAAACCCCCACCCACACCCCCCAACCCTGAACACTAAAAGCTAAACCCTAAGAAAAAAAATAAATCCTAAAATATAAAAGCTAGCACGATTATCACATAAAATACTCTTTTAAGAATTAAGAGAAAAAATAATTTATAAATTATGTGATTGTTTGATAGTAGTTAGCACGATTATCACATAAAAAGTTGATTAGTATTTGAACCCTTCCCTATATATATATATATATTAGCCGACTCCACGTTACCTCTCACATTTTGGGCAGAATCTATTAACATAGCTTGTTATGTTCAAAAGCAAATGAAGGGTGCTTTGTTGGATACTCGATCATGTCTAAAGCCTACAGAGTGTATAACAAAAGAACAAAGATAATTGAAGAATCGGTTAATGTCAAGTTCTCTGAAGCATTATCCCTTGAACCAATCAATGGTCCCGATGGCTCATTTGATCTCGACACTTTTCAACAAACATTCTCTCATGCTGATGTTGGTGCCGAGGGTAAACCGTCTCTTGTCACAGGGAAAGAAAAGGAAGACATTGATTACTGGTTTTCTTTCGGAAGACCCTCCATTGATCCTCACTTTGTTGCTGAATCATCTTCGGTAGCTCCTGAAATTATCCCAAATAATGATACTTCCAAAAATGTATCAAATTCTGATACTGAGCATGACAGTCCTACCAACAAGACTCTGATACTGAGGATGTGCAAACTAAAGAAGCAGTAACTTAACCATTAGTAGAGAGGAGAATCAACAAACTCCATCCTTTGCAGAATGTTATTGGTGATGTAAATTGTTGCGTTACTACAAGAAACAGATGTCATGAGGCACACATATGTGTTCATGCATGCTTTCTATCACAAATGGAGCCAAAGAAAATTCAAGAAGATATGGATGATAACTGCTGGGTTGAATCAATGCAGGAGGAACTCTTAGAATCAAAAGACAGGAATTTGGAAGTTGTGTAAACTTCCTAAAAGAAAAACTGCTATTGGAACAAGATGGGTGTTCAGGAACAAGGACGAAAGAGGAATTGTGATGAGAAACAAAGCAAGACTAGTTGCTCAATGGTACACTCAAGAAGAAGGAATTCATTATGATGAAGTTTTTGCTCCCGTGGAAAACTTGAAGCCATCAGAATCTTTCTTGCTTTTGCTGCTGCTAATAACTTTATTGTGTACCAAATGGATGTGAAAAGTGACTTCCTGTACGGTAAGGTATATGATGAAATCTATGTGTGTCAACCACCAGACTTTGAGTACCATGAACATCCCCACTATATTCTCAAACTTGATAAACCTCTTTATGGGTTGCATCGGGCCCCTAGAACCTGGTATAACACCCTCTCAAAATTTTCTCTTATCAAACAGTTTTACAAGAATAGCCATAGATAAAACTCTTTTCTTCAAAAGAGTGAAAGGTGACATATTGCTGGTGCAAATATATGTGGATGATATTATTTTTAGGTCTACTAAAATAAATCTGTCATGATTTTGCAAAAATAATGCAGTCCAAGTTTGAAATAAAATCTATGGGGGAGATGAACTTCTTTCTAGGGCTACAAGTCCAACAAAATTCAAATGGAACTTTTATAAATCAATCAAAATATGTCAAGGACATATTGACAAGATTTAATACGAAAGATTGTAAGACTGCCTCTACCCAAATATCTACTGCAACAAATTTATCCTCTTTTTCTGAAGGTGAAAATGTTGATGAACGGTACTATAGGGCTATTATTGGTTCTCTTATGTATTTAACTACATGTAGCATGATATAATGTTTGCCACCTGCTTGTGTACTCGGTACTAAGCAACCCCAAAACAATCTCATTTAGTTGCTATGAAAAGGATTCTTCAGTATCTCAAAGGTGCACCAAAACATGGCCTTTGGTATGCTAAAGACTCCTCATTTGATCTGATTGGCCATACTGACAGTGACTATGGAGGACGTAACAAATACAGAAAATCTACATCCGGAGGATACCAGTTCTTAGGAGGGAGATTGGTGTCAATGCAAGAAACAATCTAGAGTTTCTACTTCAACTGCCGAGGCAGAATACATTGCGACATCAAGTTGCTGTGCCTAGATTCTATGGATTCAGAATCAGATGACAGACTACGGGATCACATTTTTGAATACTCCTATTATGGTTGACATCAAAAGTGCCATCTCTATAACCAATATAATCCTATGAAGCACTCAAAGACAAAGCAATGAGTTTCTACTTCAACTACTGATGTAAAATACATTGCGGCATCAAGTTGCTGTACGCAGATTCTATGGATTCACAATTATATGAGAGACTATAGGATCACATTTTTAAATACTCCTATTATGGTTGACAACAAAAGTGCCATCTCCATAACCAATAATCATGTGAAGCACTCAAAGACAAAGCATATAGAAATCAGGTACCATTTCATACGAGATTGTGTTGAGAAGAAAATCATACACCTTGTCCAAGTTCATACCGATTAGTACTGTGCTGATTTGTTCACCAAATTTTTTGATTTAAAAAGATTTGGCTTTCTAGTGAAAGCCTTTGGTATGATAAATTTTGATTAAAGTCTATCTCGTGTATGTACTAATATAAATTCTATGTCTAATACCGGTCTTCGGTATTAAGTTATGTCTTCCTTAAAACTTCGGTATCATCTAGGTGCTACCGATACTTTCTGAAAGTAAAACCTCGGTATCACACTTAAGTGATACCGATAAACATTTTAAGGGTATTCTCATCTTTTCCTATATTTTTAAATTCTCATTAAATGTCCGGGCAACGTCTCCCTTTTATCATGCGAGATTTCTTACCTATTTAAAGGATAGACATTCCCTGATCAAATCACTTGCTACATTTGGCTCTCCTCTCTCCTCTAAAACCCTAACTTGTTCTCACAATGCCATCCATGGATGTTGAATACAAACATCCTCACAATGTTCTCCCATTCTTGTTGAAATATGATGATTACCCAGAATTCCATCCAATCATTGATTTCCTACAGATATATCCCATCTTATATGCCCTAACTGTCAATCCCAAACTCTATGATTCAAGAATACGAGAGTTCTGGGAAACTGTTGCGTATGTTTACCTGGAGAAGAAACACACCATAACAACCATGGTGGATGGAAAACTTATTGCCTCACAATTCAGAAAATTCGGACTCATCTTCAACCGGAAGATACGAAAGGTAAATATTCATTTCCCGATTCTGATGTAGAACAAACTTTCCAAGTTATGGGTTATGCTGGTAACCCTAAGGTAACCATCAATAAAAATCAGTTAGATTTCAACTAAAGGTTTATGGTATGTAGCAGTGCTGGTATCACAAGAGCTCGGGTTAGGATCAAGTTCCTAGACCGTTAGCCTCTGTCATCCATGCATTGGCAAGGAACTTGAAATTTAACTTTTCAAAACAATTTTTTGAGGGCCTTGTTTACAACATCTAAGAGATCAGGGAAAGTAAAATTTTAATATATCTAAGGTTTGTTATGAAGCTCACTGAAAGTGAGATGCCAAATTTTTCAAAAACTGGGAAGAAACTTTCCTCGGCATCTCATTATCTAAGAGTCTTCAACAACATGAAAGCACACTCCCTAGACTTTCGTGTTCGGTTTCTGGCATTGTTCTCTACAATGATGCCCAGCCATGTCTAAAGGGTTGACACGCCAGGACAACCCTCTGGTCATGATCTCACAGCCTCCAGCACAACCCTCTGGTCATGATCTCACACCCTCCAGCACAACATAACTGTTTAGTCAAACAAGACCTTGTGACAGGCTTGCTCTCCAAGGACTTCAATTTATCAGAAAAATGCATGGCCTATGCTAAAAGTAAACAACACAAAAAGTCGCATAAGTCCAAAGTAGTGAACTCCATTTCCGTTCCTCTTCAATTACTTCATATGAACCTTTTTGGTCCCGTCAGTGTTAAAAGCATCTCTAAAAATTCTTATTGTTTGGTTGTGACAGATGATTTCTCCAGGTACTCTTGTGTTAATTTCTTAGCAACTAAGGATAAAACTGCAAAGGAATTTATTGACAATTCAGTGCGGCCAGGACTCCGCAACAAAATGGAGTTGCCGAGAGAAAGAACCGAACCTTGATCGAAGCTGCTAGAGCGATGCTGATAGATTCAAAGCTTCCAATTATCGTTTGGGCAGAAGCAGTTAATACTGTTAATTATGTACTGATATGTGCTCTTGTCGTCAAGGCTCACAACAAGACCGCTTATGACCTGTTTCATGGACGAAAGCCTCTGATTGAATTCTTCTGTGCCTTTGGATGTTCATGTCTTCTACTGAACATAGCTGAGAATCTTGCAAAGTTCAGAGCAGTCGATGACGAATGTTATTTTATCGGATATTCGTCATCACAAAAAGCCTACCGTGTTTATAATAAAAGGACAAAGATCGTGTAGGAATCCTATTATGTTGATCGGCAAGAGTCTAATACTACAAATACTTGAATTGATCCCGACTGGTTCTATGATCCAGATATTATCTTCAATAATTTCATACCTCTTACACCACTCGTTCCCGAACCATCCCCTTCATCTGAATCATCTTTCATTCCATCCATTCAAGCAGAAGATGAATTTTTGCCATTTTTAACAAGAATCACACCTATTGTTGCCAATCCTTTGTCTGTTTCCATCAACAGTAAAGTAACCTCTTCTCACTTTGAGGCTGCTGATACTGCTCCTGTAAATACATCTGGTGATGTCAGTTCAGGTGTAACAGCAAATGTAAATTCAAATATTAACTAGAACTTGACAAATAATCACTCTGTCGAATCTGACAGTGATTTTGATAATAATGATGACCCGATTATTCCTGATGAAAATATAACAAACCTTCCTGCTCAAGTTGAGCTTGCTGATGGGCCATCTTTAAACACTATGTCTAATCATCATTTAAAGAATGTGATCGGGCCAATCACTTATGGTTTTCGTACTAGAAGTTATTCAACTCCTTACAACACGACCTTGTGTGCTTGTTTTCTCTCACAAGACATTCCAAAGAATATTTCCATGGCCCTGAAGGACTCAAGTTGGATCGATGCCATGCAGGAGAAACTAGCTCAGTTTAGAAAGTTGAAGGTCTAGGATCTGGTTGACCTATCAAAGAATAAGTACCCGATCGGTACTCGTTGGGTCTTCAGAAACAAAACTGATGAAAGAAATGTTGTATTCAAGAATAAAGCAAGGTTGGTTGTGCAAGGTTTTGCCTAAGAAGAAAGAATTGATTATGAGGAAGTGTTTTCTCTAGTCGCTCGTTTGGAGGCAACAAGGATTTTTCTGGCTTATGCATGCTACAAGAATTTTAAGGTCTATCAGATAGACGTTAAAAGTGCTTTCTTATATGGGAAGGTCAAGGAGAAAGTGTATGTATGCCAACCTTCGGCATTTGAAGATCCGGACTATCCAAGCAGAGGAAAGTTAGACAAAGTTTTGTATGGTCTTCATCAAGCTCCAAGGGCTTGGTGTGATACACTGTCATCTTATCTTCTACAGAAGGGATTTGAACGAGGGAAAATTGATATAACCTTATTTAAGAAGAAAACCAAAAAGGATATTATGCTGGTGAAAATTTATGTGGACGACATCATATTCGGGTGGACCAATGAGAAGATTTGTAGAGACTTTGAGAACGTTATGAAGGCCAAATTTGAAATGAGCAAGATGGGTGAGCTCGCGTTCTTTCTTGGATTGGAGGTAAAGCAATCACATGACGGAACATTAATTCATCAAGCCAAATATGTCCAAGACATGCTCAGAAGTTCTAGATGACTGACTGCAAGGCAACATCCACACCTTTTGCTGCTCAATCTCCCATCTCCGTCGATCCAGAAGGAAAACCCGTTGACAGGTACCATTATCGTTCTATGATAGTCTCTCTGTTATATCTTACTACCGGTCGTCCGGACATCATGTTCGTTGTTTGCTATTGCGCCGGTTATCAGATGAATCCCAAGGAATCCCAAGTTAGGGCTCTTGTATCCAAAAGCCAGTAACTTTGATTTGGTCGCCTACTCTAATAATGATCATGGTGGATATCAGCTTGACATAAAGTCTGTGTCAGGAGGATGTCCGTACTTGGAACATTGTTTGCTATCATTGCAATGCAAGAAACAAACTTCAGTCTCCATCTATTCTGCAGAAGCTGAGTATATCGCTGCTTCCAGTTGCTGCTCTCAAATCCTCTAGATACAACATCAAATAATGGATTATGGTATCAACTTGAAGCAGACTCTGATGTTCATTGACAATGAAGCTTGTGTGAAAATCGTGAAGAACCCGATCTATCATTAAAAAAACTAAGCATATTGATGTGCGTGTTCATGCCATTCGGGATGTATATGGGAAAGAATTCATTCAAGTCCTTCCGATGAGAACCCATGATCAGAAATCTGATATTTTCACGAATGCATTTGATAAATCCAAATTTCTTAATCTCGAGCAGAAATTGGGTTTGTTAAATTTTGAGAAACATCTTCTATCCCTCATATATAGTGTATGTATCTTGTTCATTTACTCTCAAAAATCCAAAAATATTTTCTTGACCAAAATGTTTTGATAATCGAGCTGCAAAAATATGTCTTCTTTTCAGAAAATTTCATTTTAAAACATTGTCTATAAATAAAATTTTTGGGGGAAAGTATCTATGAATAGAAAATAAAAAGATCAAAAAATAATCATTACTGTTTTTGCATAACTGTTATTGTGGGAAATGATAGTTAGACTGAGATACTTGATCACTATTTAAATAGGATCAAAAAGAGGAGGCGGTTATACTGAAGGACATGTTGGTAGGCTCAACATTCAATCAACTAGACCACAACTTAGTGACAAAAGATAATGACTGTTGAATAGTGGATACCCACCTTGTCAAGGTTTGCTCATAACCATAGTCCTATCACAAAGGGATTGCGAGTCTCTACTATATATATATGTATATAAAGCAAAAATGAACAAAAAGACACGCAAAGACGTGCATTATGTTAATAAAACACATGCTATGACGTGCAAATCCAAGCAAAAGACACCAGTGAAGTTCATCCTAGTACTGATTTTGTAAATCTTGAGCAAAAGACACGTAATGTAAATGACATACATTAGGAACAAAAACAAAAAGATACACAATGTCAGTGTGTACATAGTTATACATATATTTTTTTCTCTTTTTGGGTTTCTGTGACTCTAAAGGGATTTTTGTGACAAAAACATGGCATGTAAGTCCGATGTGCAAGTAAGTCCAATCTTATTTCATAATCAGGGCATATAAGTCCGTCGTGCTTTGTTCCTGACTAAAATATACCCTGAACAGTTCACGGACCTCGCTAGTTATGCTCTATTAGATATCATAAGTTTTTCGATGATCAACTTCTCTGCGTATGCGTTGGCATAGTCCTGAAGCGCTCATCATCGTACTCAAAAGACCACGAGGATGGGTAGGTTATACCGGACAAGTGTGGGGAACACTACTTCATACAACTTTACCAAAACATGATAAACGTTCACTAGTTGCTTATTGAAAGTCGTTTCAAGAAATCTTTATATAGGCTAAACCAGGCTCCAAGAGCATGGTTTTGCACATAACCGTTGTGTCCATTCTTTGTTCATATACAAACATGCTCCACACACTGCTTATATATTGTTATACGTGGACGACATGATACTGGTCACCTCCTCCGATGCCCTTCGTCACACCTTCATGAAACTCCTTGCCTCCGAGTTTTCCATGAAAGACTTGGGGCCACTTAGATATCTTTTGGGCATCTTAGTAACACGGCACCCAGATTATTTATATCTGTCACAACAGAAATATGCAGGGGAAATACTGGAACGAGCGGGCATAACCACATACAATGCCTCCAACACACCAGTGGACAAAATCTAGGCTCAGTTCCACTTCCGGTACTAAATATAGACAACTTGCAGGGGCACTTCAATATTTAACCTTCACTCGTCCTGACATCAGTTATGCAGTCAAACAAGTATGTATGCACATGCATCCACCCCGATCTTCTCATATGCATGCGTTGAAACGCATCCTTCGGTACATCAAAGGAACCTTGTCACACGGTTTACTCATCTCTAAGTCTTCCATATATTCGTTAATCTCATACATGGATGCTGATTGGGCTAGTTGTCTGGACATGCCGACGTTCCACGTCTAGACATTGTGTGTACTTGGGGACAATCTCCTATCATGGTCCTCCAAACATCAAGCTACGATATTCCGCTCAAGTTCCAAAGAGGAATATTGCGGTATAGCCAATGTTGCATCAGAAATATGTTGGCTACGCAACCTCCTATTAGAACTAAAACATCCTCCAACTCAGGCTACAATTGTTTGCCGTGATAACATTAGTGTCGTTTACCTTTTGTGTATTCCGGTACAACATCAGCGTACCAAACACATTGAGTTGGACATTCACTTTGATAGGGAAAAGCTTGCTCGCGGTCAAGTAAGAGTTCTTCATGTACCATCTCGTTATCAAATTGCCGATATCTTCACCAAAGGCTTGCCATCCATTTTATTCGATGATTTCAAACACAGTCTCAACATCCGACAACCTCATGTTTCGACGGCGGGGGTATAATAACCGAGATTTATGTCCTCATTGATTCCGAGAATAATGCTCCCATAATTAGTGACTAAAGACTAGAAACTGATATGGTCCAATGTATTAATGTAAATTGTATACTATCCATAGATAGAATTAATCTTGTACTATATATTATTAGCGGGAATATTATTTTGAAAAGATTTGTAATTTGAATTGTATATTAATTGTATTTATTTGGTAGTAATTCTTTCCTTGTTTAGAGGAGTATAGTTAGGGCATTCTTGTGTTATATGCTGGGCTATGTATTTTGGTTTCAATCAAGAGAATAATTCGATTATTATGTTATCAAGAGCTTAGCTCTTACCCTACCCGCCTCCTGGACCACGGTCCCTGCCTTCTTCCTCACTGATTCTCTTGTTTCACCTTTTGTCCTCATTTTTTTTCTTTCTTCTTCACTGATCATCTGATCTCCCTATCACTGCCATGGCCAACACTGGAGATTCACCCAAGAAACCAGACTCTGTCCATCTCGTTTACACTATCACTAACATCCAAAACAAGGTGAGTGTTTTGGATGGAATAAAAGTAACATATTCCTCCTGGGTCATCCTCTTTCAGTTACACACTCGTGGTTACAACGTGTTACACCACATTGATGGCACACAACCACCAGCAAAAGAATCTACCCACTATGAGCCTTGGTAAAAAAATAGACGCAATCGTCTTATAGTGGACCTATGGAACGCTTTCAGAAGAGTTGTTGGCTCGAGTTCTATCAAATGAATCTACTGCTCATGTAGCGTGGACAAGAATCAAGAGCATCTTCCACAATAACAAGGGTTCAAGGGTATCACCAATCTCACCCTCCAAGTCATGCCCAACTTGGATGCCTACTGCCAACGCCTAAAGGAACTTGTTGTTTAGTTGGGAGATGTTGACAATCCAATCTCTGAAAACAGGCTCGTCTTACAACTGGTGAGAGGTTTGCCAGTTGAGTTTGACGGTATCGCCTCTTTCCTCAACTAGAGTCTCCCAGATGGGAGACAGCCTGCAATATCTTGCAACTTGAGCAACACCGACAAACAGCTCGGGATTCCCTGACCTCGTCACCCCAGTTAGTTATTGTTGTGTCTCATGACCCACCAAAGAACTCTTCTGGACAAAGACGTGGGTACCAGCCGCGTAACAGCCCCCAATAGGCCTCTCGTCGCCATAACAGCCGCGGGCCATGTCCACCATCCCGCTGCCCACAACCCCCTTTTGGACAGCAACAGTTTGGGCAATTTGGGCCCTCTCAGCCCATGCACCGACTAAATACACGGGCTCCATAATGGGCTTCATGGTGGGCCACCCCATCCCTTAGACCGTACCTAACTCAGCAAGGCTGGGCACCTCCCACTTGGCCCAACAACAAACCTCAGTAGGTAACTCGGCCCAACAACAGCACCTCAGCCCAGGAACCAACTCAAGCTCATCTCACCGAAGTCAACCCACTGTAGCTGACTGAAATAAGTGCAGCCTTCCAAGCCATGACATTTGACCCAAGAGACAATCAATGGTACATGGACACCTAAGCCACATAACACCTAACTGTCGACCCAGGTAACATTTACAATCCCTATGTTAATTCTATCAAATTTGTATATGTTGGAAATGGAAATGGTAATCGGGTGCGGTTCTAAGTTCGGGTGACAACTGATAACTATGTTTCCATGTCCTACCAACTCAACAATATTTTGGTCGCACCCCACATAATTAAAAACCTAATTTCAGTCGGCAAATTCACAACTGATAACTATGTTACCATGTCCTTTGATCCATTTGGTTTTTCTATGTAGGATATCAAGAATGAGATGCTTCTGATCTTCCACAATAGCCTCGGTCCTCTCTATACTTTCAACAATAAAGCCCTGGCTACCGCATCTGCTTTCATTGCATATTCTGTTCCCAACATTTGGCATGATGGACTAGGCCACCCCGACAATTATGTTATGGATTTTCTCACTACTCGTAATTTCATTTCATGTAATAAGCTCAGGAATTCATTTTTCTACTACTCATGCCAAATAGCAAAATATAAACGTTTACCTTTTGATATGTCAACATCTAATAATTTGTATCCATTTGATTTAATTCATTGTGACTTGTGGACCTCGCCCATTTTAAGTAAAACAGGATACAAATACTACAAGGTCCTTATTGATGACCACACTCAATACACGTGGACATTCTCATTAAAGTTTAAATTTGAAACATTCAGAAAAATCTCTCAATTTTACATGCATATTAAAACCCAATTTCATAAATCCATAAAAAATTTTCAGTACGACATGGGTGGTGAGTTTGATAATACCAACTTTAAAACTTTTGCCACATCACATGGCCTTCAATTTCGTTTTTCATGCCCTCAAACGCCTCAACAAAACAGCAAAGCCGAACACATGATTCGTCGCCTAAACGAAATCATGTTATCTCTTCTAACCCACGCCTCCCTACCACCATCCTTTTGGGTTGAAGCACTTCACACCGTCGTTTACTTACATAACATCATCCCTATAAAACTCCTCAACTATAATACCCCCACCACCCTTCTATACCACAAGCTCCTAACCTACTATCATCTCCGCATCTTTGGGTGTGATTTCTTCCCAAACCACAATTCCACACGACCCCACAAACTTGCCCCCCCCCCCCCCCGCTCTACCTTGTGTATATTTCACGGATACCTGACAAACTACCTTGGATACAAGTGCCTTGACCCATCAACACGAAAGCTAATTCTTTCACACCACGTCACATTTCATGAAACGACCTTCCCATACGCTATTCAATCCAAAACCAGCCCTCACTCCTACACCTTTCTTGACCCAGATCTATCACATATACTATTCAATCAGCCCATCAAAACAACCTTTTCCGCCACCAATAGAACAGCACCAGCCCCCTCCAACCAATATGTCCTAGATGTGCCCCCCACTGCCTATCTTCTCACATACCAGCACCGCCAAAAACCAACCCAAACTAATGCGAAACTGTGTACATGTTTCAGCCCCCAGGTTTCGTTGAGCGTACCAACCCTTCACATGTTTGTCGACTCAAGAAGTCACAATATGGGATGAAATAGGCCCCCGCACTTGGTACCACATGTTTGCATCCTATATTAAGAGGTGTGATTTCAAGTCCACCACGAGAGACACCTCTTTATTCGTCTACAAAAAAGGGAGAGCAAATGGCTTATTTACTCTTATATGTAGATGACATTATTTTAATTGCTTCTAATCAGACACTACTCCGGAATTTTATTGCCTCACTTTCCAAGGAATTTTCCATGTCTAACCTTGGACCACTACATCACTTTCTCGGAATTAAAGTTACAAAACGAAATGGTGGTCTCTTTCTATCTCAAGCAACATATGTAACGGATATTCTTTCTCGTGCCAAAATGGAAAATTGCAAACCATGTGCCACACCCACAGACACAAACTCTAAACTAAGCGCGACTGCCAGCAAACCCCTACCTAATGAAACTCTATATAGGAATCTCGCTATTTCCCTACAGTACTCATGTTCACCAGGCCGGATATTACCTACGTTGTTCAACAGATCTGCATGTTCATGCACTCACTGAGAAAACCACATTTTAACTTCATGAAGCGGATCTTACGCTACATCAAAGGCACAATGGACCATGGCCTTAGCCTCTCATCCTCCAAATCAGTTCACCTCACTGCCTATTAAGACGCTGATGATGTTGCCCCACTCGAGACGGTCAACTTCAGGTTATTGTGTATTTTTGGGTGATAATATCGTCTCATGTCGTCTAAAAGACAACCAACCATATCGCGGTCCAGTGTCGGGGCGTTGCATATTCAGTTGCCGAAACAACTTGCCTACGGAACCTATTACTCGAGCTACATGTTCCCATTACCCGTGGCACTGTAATTTACTGTGATAACATCTCGGCAATATACGTCTCACAGAACCCCATGCAACATCAACATACCAAACATGTTGAAATTGACATACACTTTGCTCGTGACAAGGTACGTATGGGGTTAGTGCGTGTCCTTCATGTCCTTGCCGATTATCAATACGCAGACATCTTCACGAAGGGACTCCCGCGGCAACTCTTTGATAGATTTCGGTCCAGTCCATGCATTCGTCTGCCCACTGCTTCGATTGCGGGGGCGTACTAGCGGGAATATTATTTTGAAAAGATTTTTAATTTGAATTGTATATTAATTGTATTTAAATGGTAGTATTTCTTTCCTTGTTTAGAGGAGTATAGTTAGAGCATTCTTGTATTATATATCGGGCTCTCTATTTTGGTTTCAATCAAGAGAATAATTCGATTATTATTTATATGGTGATATTGTGAATACAAAGGCAATGATTCGGAATACCAAATAATAAATACAATTACCAACATTAACTTACGTGTAACATTGTAAATGGAAATCACATCAATAAAATCATCTCTGTTATCTTCACATACTACAAGTGAGAGATCATTAACAATTATTGCAAGCATATTAGAGAAGCAAATTTGAGTAGTTGTGCCTGTATATTGAGTTGGATGATGCACTTACGTGTGCGTGAATCTATGTTGGTTTTGCATGGATATTTGTTGCAACTGTAAGTTTTCAAGTTGGGATGTCAGAATAAGAATTTGTAATGACTAACCTGTGGAAAAGTAGTGCGAACGTCTTCCAGGAACTTTTTTGCTTCATCTTCTTCTGTCTTACTCTCGTTAATTATTGCCAAAGCAATTTCACTATCGCCTAATTATTATTATAATAACATTATTAGTACTTGTAGAAGCTTAATATTGATGATAAAGTAATATATATTTCATAATCATTACACAACCGGTAATTAGGCCCTCAAAATCTTCCAGTAGCAGTGACATAACCATAGGACAGACGATTCTCGACATGATGTTTGATCCTGTCTAAAAGGACTTAACAGCATGATGAACTTCCATGTCTCAATTAAAGGAGACTTGCGTTATGAGTTCTACTGCAGATTAAGCAAAATTTCCTCTTTTTTCTAAGTTCTTTTAAATTCTATTAAGAAATAAAATATAGTTGTAGTTGTACACTTTAAGCATCATAAACTTATTCATAATCAATCTAAACATGTTACTTTAATCTAATAAAATTTTACGTATCCGACTCAAATTTTTCTTCTAAAACATATAGCAAAACACCAAAATTCTTTATATGTCCAGTACTGAAATGAATGTTGATCTTCATAAATAAAATATTGATATTTATGTGTGCATATTGACATAGCATTATCTTTGCTTGAATTTAGTAAATGTAATATGAATGGCTGTCATGAGGATTTGTTGATTCTTTTTGTGAGACCCTTGCCTATACATAGATCAACCATGCCTAATGCTTGTCCTAGCTAGATATATGATTCGTATTATAAGAAATCATCTGTATAACCTGCTGACATTTTGAATGGAAAAACATATGACCTTCCAATTTATACAAAGATGATGAAGAGTGATTGTTACCAATAAACTGAAGTAGTTTCTGTCTCGCAATCCTATGGGCTCGGAGAAAGGCAGCAGATATGTAACATGCAGATTCCAACCTTTCCACTATGAAGTAGGTTACAAGCTTGCGTGGAAACGTGGATGCTTGCAGAAACTTATAGTAATTAGGGAAATGAACATAAGCTTTCAATCCATTCCAATCACATATTGGTTGAGACACCAAATCAAGTGCTTCATCCACAGATTGCATCAACGTGTTTGTTGTAAACTGGGTGATTCTACCTTCTTCGAGCATCACCCAATAAGCTGATTGCACACCTAACATCATGGTACAGGATCCAATATTTACAATGAGAGAATAAATGAAATCTCAACATAAAATCGCTCATCCTGCCAGTTCCCTCAGGAAATAACATTGGTGCCGCCAACTATGCTAGTACCATGATGAAGCCTCGAAGGTAACATAAATAAACCCTAATACTAGCCGGCAAGAAGCTTTATTCAGCGGTATCTTACAATGCAACGAAATTATATTAACTTAATACATGAAATAAAAAATCCAGACAATTCATTCAATATGAACTCAATAGTTCCAGTTCTCGAGTTTGGTGTGAAAAGAATGTTAGTAAAACTGAAGGAGAGAAAAGAAATGATAGTTTCTTTTCATGTTTTCTAATTTGAAAGAAAGAAATGTTTAAACGTTTGCTTGCGATGGAGAGAAAGGGAAAAGACAACTAACAATTTTACCAATATAGCCAAAAGTGCAAAACATGTAATTTTAAATAGGGGATAATTGGTAATTAATTAAAAAAAAGCTACTACACCTTACCTTTCTAAATCATCCCACATTTGAGAGGAATGTTTGGGAGAGCAAAATACCGAAAACTTTCCACGTTGTTTTTTTATCCTCTCAAAAATAAATTTGTGAACAGAAGTTTGTTTGATGAACTTGACTCAAAATCATGACATGAATTGTGTGATAGTGAACCTAAGAATGATTACTCTAGAGACTTAAACTTAATGTAAGCTCGGACTAAATTTCTACATTAACTTAACTCAAAATGATATGTAACAAGATAAAGAATGCAGTCTTAAATATAATAAAACATATATTGGCCTACCATTTAAAAAGCGTATACGGATATCAGATAGATGCATGTGCTTCACACTGTTGTCATTCTGTGATGCAGTATGAGGGTGGATACACTCTCCTTCTGAGTCATGCAAACATGTGATATATTTCTTGACAACATGCCAATCAACAGGCCCTAATTCCTCATCACCAACAAGCTTATGAAAAGCTTCTAGCGCTTTGCTCATCATTTCATACTTGGTGTACTTTAGTATGCGCCTCTACCACAAAGATTAAAAGCCAGTCAATTATAGAAACCCTCATACTGATGTTGAAATCAAAGAACACCAATTTTGAACCAATATGAACTTCGACCCTATCAACTATTACATATTCACTTGATGCATGAGGTTTAGGCCTAATAACACAAACTGTCTTTTTTTTTAAATAATTGTATTCGATTTTCAAATAGAAGAAGGTCCTTAAAGGAAGGACCCATAAAAGGGAATAAGGGCTACGAGAAATGGAGGTTTGGGCTTTAGAGGGGTTTGGCATAAGAAAAATGTCCAATATCAAGGATTTTGAGTTCTAAAGGACTATTATTACTATATTCATATCATGCATGAGGTTTCTATTCATATTTTGACCAAACTACAAATGTAAACAGCTTATTGTTATCAAGCGCATCAATAGCTTCCATTTTAACGAGTATTTGCCCATATAGGTACGTCACACCGTTTGTTTTCAGATATGGTTTATAAATGTACCTTAGCCGCAGACAGCTTGTCCATTTGTAGCATCCGCAAAACAAACTGAGTAGTTGATCCATTTATAATAAGTGTTAGAAACACAGTTCCACCAGTGAAGAACACAAACTGCACAAGCGAAGGAACAATGCAATACGTTATGCTAATCATTTTGTTAAAAATTATTCAACCAGTTTTCCTGTATATGTTTATTTAAGAAAATCACATGTAGCCACAGTGATATTAAAATGTCAAGAAGCTAAAGAAGAGTACCAGGGTTCCTGTTTTGCGAGTAATGTATGATGATGTGTCACTGGATTGCTGAAAGAATACTAATGGAATTAGTTGGTAAAGATAACTGATGGTAACAAGACTGATCGAACGTAGCAATTCAATATATAAATACAATAATATAATATCTATTTACTAACTTCAAATATACAATAATAACATAAGTGGTCCTAGTCTAATAATAACAAATGTAGCAATTCAGGGCACATATCCATGATTTCTTCCGTAAGTAAAAAAGGATAACATGCCTTAACTGACAGAGAAAGAGACAATGCCACAGCACCTCTCAAACCAGACCATACAAGTACAACTGCTTCTTTCCAATCCAAACCATAACCAAAATAACTCAGCAAGGGATATAATGATCCAACCACGATGGCCCGTGAGAATTGTAGCAGAATGTATAGGAGGATGAGGTATCCCCAAGCATTTTCTGTAACAGATAAATAAGATATGGTCATGCCCAAAGGGAATACAATACCAATTGACTGAAAATTTACATGGATACACAGATAACTAGAAGCAATAACGGCTTACTTATTATTGCCCTAAAACATGAGCTCTAGGAAAAAGAAAGTGGTTAACAATCAGTGAGTGTACCTTCTTGCATATGTGGCTCTTGGTGATAAAGTAATAGTAAAAGCGGTTGCTTTTATTTGTAGAGCATAACACGTAGAAAATACTCAATATTTCTTAAGAATAGGGCCTAAAGACAAAATAAATAACAAGCATACTTGACTAGTAAAGGGAACTCTATACCAAGTAATAATGAGGCACCTGTGATATGTACAACAAACCGGACTACTTTTAGAAAACATTTCATTTTTCATTTATGCACAACAATGCCCCTATAACCCTGTCTCTGTGATGAATTCCCTTGTACTATATATTGATTCTTAACCAAAATGTGAAAGTAAGTCTGTAAGATTTGTCGTGAGAATAGAGAGAAAAGTACAAGAAAATACAAATGGACAGATAGCCAATGTTTGACGGTTTTACACAACGGTTAAAGCAGTTATATGGCGGGTAAAAGGTGCCAATATTAACTGTCTCTATCCTACGGGTGTAATATGATTCTTGAACCTGTTCCTTTATATCCTAAGATAATAAATAAAGTGCCTAGATCACTCCTAACAATCTCCCCCTTGATCTTGGCTTCAACTTCTTGATGCAGTCTTCCTTTTATCACTATGTTGCAGGTCCACAATCTGCAGGCCAATCACGAACAGCAAGGGTCCTTCATTTTTGAATGGTAAATCTTGATCCGGAATATCATCTTTCTTTTGTTCTGTATGCCTTCCTTCATTTGCTGCACTTGCTTCTCCTTGGACTTCAAGCGATCCTTCCTTGTGTTTAATGTAGCGCCATTCTATTATCTCCAAATACCTGCTATAAATTGTTTTCAACAGCTGCTCCATATTGCTTTGGTATCCAAGATCCATTGCAACTAAGCCCCAATGCCTTTTGTTTGAAACTTCCAAAGACCCACCATGGTGTTGTACTACCATGTACAGATTTAGTAAGTTGATTCTTCTGCCCATAAGATCTCGTGGCTGGATATAGTCTTGAATTTCAAGTGCCTCTTTCAAGAACCACTTTACTAAACCATCAAACTCCTTTTCAAACTTCTCCTTGTTCTTATCCACTTGTATGGCTACTTCTATGATGCTTAAGAAAACCATACAATCTTCAATTGACCTGTTATGGTTGGGATATACCATATGTTTCTTACCATCATTATTCTTATTCAAGTTTCTCCATACTGCATTATCCATCTCTTCAAAATACTTCCATTCATCATTCTCTGCGCCATCTTTTCTTAATTTTCATCCCTCTCTTCTGAATCTATTTCATTCTCTGCATAGTCTTCTTCCATATTTCTTCTTGTTTCAGATTTAAACTATTCCTCAAACGTTCTTGTGATATAGCATAGTGTGCCCTCAAAAGTTATCTCGAATCCTTGAGAGGCAAGTTGTTCGAGACTCAAGATGTTCTTCTTCATGGTTGGTATATAGTAAACCGATTCGAAGATTCGGTTTGTGTTATCACAGTGGAGTTCAACCTGCCCTTTCCCACGGTAATATTCATTTATGAATCCATTTACCAAGGTTTCTATCCCAAACGATTTTCTTAATTTCCTGAACAAGTGTTTATTCCCACTTTCATGTCTTTTCCTATCCAAACTTACATACCAAACATCGTTCCAATTCCCTTCATCTGTCCCCTTGACTAAAAATTCTGAGTATTGGATTCGATTTTGACATACCTTTCTGAATTTTCCAGGACGATTACAGTACATACATATGTGATTCCTTTGATTGCGTCTACCATTCTTTCCATTAGCAAAGTTTCTAAATTTCTTGATTGCCTTCGTTCTTCGGTCTGCAGCAGTCCTTTGTTGCCGACCTTCTTTACCCCTGCAATCAACACCCATGCCATTCACTCGGATGCATAATGTCTCTACACTTGACTCCCTCTTGTCTCCCTGACAACAACCATGTGATTCTTCCTTGTCTCCCTGACCAAACCGCAACCCTGGATTCAATGCAGAAACATCCATCCCTTCGGAATCTCCAAACACATAATGATCCTCCATACTTGCTTTGCTTCTTCGTATACGTGACGCTATCTTCTGATTTTCTGTCCCAAGAGTATAGCTCTGATACCAATGGATGAATTCCCTTGTACTAATTATTGATTCCTAACCAAAATGTGAAAGTAAGTCTGTAAGATTTGTGAGACTAAGTATGTAACTAAAAACAAGGTACATGGGAGTAGAATGAGTTCAAAAGACAAAAATTCAAAGTTTAAGATCGGAATTCGAAATGATGCACATGAACGACAATGAGACAATTGATGGATTTTCGGGGAGATTAAATAGTATTGCATCGTATGCAAACAGTCTTGGATCTAATTTTGATGATGCAATTCTGGTACGAAAACTATTAAATTCTCTTCCCGAACGGTTTTTACAAATAGTCGCATCTATAGAACAATATTTGGATCTAGACACCATATCATTTGATGAAACAATTGGAAGACTTAACGACCTACGAAGAACGGATTCAGTCAAAAGAAGATAAACGAATAAATTATTCAAATAAATTACTGTTCACTCGCCATGATGGAAAAATGGGGCGTGGAAGTAATTTTAGGCACAACAATTATAGAGGAAAACCCTTTCAAGGAAATGGACGGGGTAGAGGCAGAACGAATTTTCAGCAAATAGGAGAAGGAAATACCTCTTTCGTATCAAAAAGGAATTTTGGTAATTATAATAAATATCAGAGATATGACAGAGATAAAAGGAAGCATCGGAAATCATACAGTAATGTAAAGTGTTTTAATTGTGAGTAACAAGGACATTATTCTTCAGATTGTCCAAAGAAAAATCAAGGTCAACAAGAATCACATCTCGTACAAGAACCCAAAGAACCAACTTTACTAATGGCAATTGAGGAACAGAAGGAAATAGTTCACCTCAAAGAAGAAAAGATTGTGCCAAATATTTATTTATCAGAAGCAAAATCAGAAGGTACATGGTTCCTTGATAATGGAGCAAGTAATCATATGACATGACAACGATCATATTTTATAGAATTAGATGACGGTATTACTGGAAAAGTCAAATTTGGTGACGAATCAAGCATAGAAATTACTGGAAAAGGCTAATCTCTGAAGTCTATTACATACCTAACCTACGAAGCAATATTATCAGTCTAGGACAACTGACTGAAACCGGGAGTACTGTAGTGATGAAGGATGAATATATGTGGGTTAGAGATTCAAATGAGAAGTTGATACTACAAGTTTCGAGATCAAGAAACAGGTTATACAAAATAGAATTATCTATCGGATCACCTGCATGTCTGCTTACACAAATTGAAGATAAAGCATGGTTATGGCATGCCCGGTTAGGCCATTTAAATTTTAATTCTCTAAAGCTTCTCACAACAAAAGGAATGGCACGCGGAATTCCAAATATATCACATCCACCACAAATATGTGATGCATGTCTTATCGGAAAACAAAGAAGAATGCCATTTCCCACACAAACCACATTCAGAGCAAAACGACCATTAGAGCTAGTGCATGCAGATTTATGTGGACTAATATCACCTGCAACAAAATCGGGTAACTGATACTTCTTTCTTTTGGTCGATGATTAGTCATGTTATATGTGGATATATATATATGTTAAATACAAAGGATCAAGCATATGAGATTTTTAAGAGATTCAAGAAGCAAGCTGAATCAGAAACAAGAGAGAAACTAAAGCAATTAAGAACTGATCGTGAAGGAGAGTTTACCTCTAAATCATTAACAAATTTTTGTGCAGATAAAGGAATATTACGCCAGCTTACAACATCTTACTCCCCACAACAAAATGGGGTTGTAGAAAGAAGAAATCAATCAATTATGGGTACTACAAGAAGCATGCTTAAGGCAATGAAAATGCCACAAGACTTTTGGGCTGAAGGAACTCGTCATGCAATTTATATATTAAATCGTGTACCCACTAGAGCCTTAGAGGACACAACACCATATGAAGCATTAAAAGGATCAACACCAAGTATAGAGCATCTTAAAGTGTTTGGATGCACAGCTTACATGAAGGTACCATCTGTACACTTGAGAAAACTGGATGATAGAACAATAAACACAGGTCCCGGAACCTAGCTCTGATACCAATTGATAAATTCTCTTGTACTATATATTGATTCTTAACCAAAATGTGAAAGTAAGTCTGTAAGATTTGTCGTGAGAATAGAGAGAAAAGTACAAGAAAATGCATAATATATTTACAAATGGACAGGATATTTATAGCCATTGTTTGACGGTTTTACACCATGGTTAAAGCAGTTATATGGCGGGTAAAAGGTGCCAATATTAACTGTCTCTATCCTACGGGTGTAATGTGATTCTTGCATTCCTTTATATCCTAAGATAATAAATAAATACTTTATTATTTATATAAGCCTAGATCACTCCTAACACTCTGGTTATCTTTTATGGAAACATATTGATATGCCCTCATGAATTTCCACCACTGTGTACTTTTAAATACAAGAAAAGGAACAAATTCACAAACTCCTATCAACATATGTTCAACTATTCTCCCAGTCTCCATGTATCCAAATCCTTTTACAACCCCATGAAACCAATAAGTGGAATGCAAAAAAAGTATATATGTTCATGTAGTAATCTGCCAGGCACACTTAATGACCTGGTACTCTAGTAGTCCAAAAACCATGCTAATGGAGGGGACATAAGCATATGGTGGTCTTCTATTGTTTTAATTGACAGACTGTGAGTCATAATCTTGCAATACAGCACTGATAGAAATCTAACTGGAGTAAAAACCAAACACAACTCTCAAGATTTGAGAAATATAAGCTGGTATTCGGTGAATGCATTTTAGATTAGAGGATTACAGATAAACAAAAAAACTGATCGAAAATGCAATATCAAGGAACAGAAGAGAATAAAAGTTTCTGGGCTAGGATGATGTCAAAGAAAGCATAAAGACAGAGAAGACAGCAGTTTTAGAAAAAATATGGCCTTAATACTTTCACTTTATTACTTCCTATTCACATTATCAAGGTTTTACTTTTCTTCTATCTGGTTCTTGTGTCGTTGTGTACCGTAATTCTGGGTTTTAGTCCCTTTTTAAGTATATAGACATACAAAATTACAGATGCTGGCATCTCATTATAATAGTCTGTTTAAAAAAAATTGCATCCAAGTTTTACACAAATAAACGTAAGGTTCTTTTGTGAATTTGATGCTACTCCTTGAGCTCATATTAAATGATAACAGGATCATTGGCCATGATAACTCTAGATTATTATGCCCCTCTTAAGCTAATGCATATGCAAGCATGTGTTGACATGTAGGAGTATGTTTTTTCTTCATTGTATAAGAAGGGAGGTGGAGATTAGCAAGAGAGCTTACCCTCGTGTTTAAGAATACTGTCACCTCCGAGTATACCTTCAGCTATCACTACTCCACTGCAAAATAAAAACAAAAAGAACGGATAAATTATGCATTTCTCATAGTTTAATCACCAACCATCGCAATCCTCGCTTATTGACTTTTCACTCAAAATATTGAAATACATGTAGTTCTCTACTAGGAACACATACCTCAATATGAAGATAAGTGTGTTAGCGATATATGACACCATTTCCCTGCAGTTTAACGTGAGCAAGGGCTAAAAGAGTATTACAAAGGAATGGTATTTTAATGAATATTGGAGGAAGATAATAAATAGTAGCAAACAGCTAGAAGTCTAGAACAAATACTAGGTCTTGGTTCAAATTTAATGGTGGCTGAAATCCTTGCCTTCTCTATTGAATAATAATCGGTATAGATAATACAGTGAGATCCTATATCTATGGAAAGGATATATCTCAGAATAATTTAAAACATTTACAAGATATACAATATCTCTAGTCTAATATACCCCCGCTGTCGAAGCAAGAGGCGAACCGATGTTGAGACTGGATCGAAAATCTTCAAACAAGACTCTAGGTAACTCTTTAGTAAAAATATCAACTATTTGATATCTCGAAGGGACATGGTAAACACGAATATGTCCCCGTTGGACTTTCTCTCAAACAAAGTGAATGTCTAATTCAATATGTTTTGTACGTTGATGATGCACCTGGTTAGCCAAGAGGTAAATGGCACTAACATTGTCGCAGTAGACAAGGAGGCACGAGGGATAGGGTGATGAAGTTCCAAGAGTAAATTCCGGAAACCTTGATGACGATTTAGCAGGCGATAGCAGTATACAAGAAACAAAGCAATCACCTATAAACTCACCAAGTACACCTTTCACTCCACCAACATATACCAATGAACCAAACTCAACAGAACCATCTACTGAGAGATCAGCAAGACCATTTGATCATACACCTTTACGAGGTTTTAGAACTCTAACAGAAGTTACTAAAAGTGCAAGATAAGTAGAAGCAGATTACAAAGAACTTCTCTTAGCTAAAGAAGAACCAAGAAATTATAAAGAAGCAGCTGAAGATGGGAAATGGATAGAAGCAATGAAAGCTGAGTTAGAATCCATAAATAAGAACGAGACTTGGAAACTGACAGACTTACCAAGTAACCACAAGGCAATTGGCTTGAAATGGGTATTCAAGACCAAAAGGGATGCAAGTGGAAAGATTACAAAACACAAGGCTAGGTTAGTAACAAAGGGATACATGCAACAACAAGGGATAGACTTTGAGGAAGTATTTGCCCCAGTAGCAAGAATAGAGACAGTAAGGCTAATATTGGCATTAGCAACATATAATGAATGGGAAGTACATCATCTAGATGTAAAGTCCGCATTCTTACATGGAGACAGTGTTGTAAAAATTGCTAGGCGCTAGTCGGGAAGTGGGGTAAGGCCTAGGCGTAGGCAGGATTAATCGGATTGGAATTTTTATATGTAATTTTCAGTTTTTTATATATATACACACATTTTTATATGTAATTTTTATAAAAATGTTCATTTTTAAACCACACCAAAGGTTTACGCCGGAATTTGGCCAGAAATTTCAGGTTTTCGCTGGAATGTTCGTCGGAATCTGGCCGACTAGACCCGATTTGGGCCGACTAGCCCGACTAGGAGCGACTAGGACCGCCCAGAGATTTATGGAGCGACTTGGCCAAAATTAATCCTCACTGGTCCGCCTAGCGACTAATCGGCGCCTAGGCGTGATTTTTACAACACTGCATGGAGACTTAATGGAAGAAGTTTATGTCTCACAACCAGAGGGATTTGTGAAGACAGAAAGTGAAGGGAAAGTATATAAACTTTCTAAAGAATTATATGGTTTAAGACAAGCACCACATGCATGGAACATGAAGTTAGACCATACTTTAAAATCACTAGGATTTGAGAAGTGTAACTTAGAACAAGCAGTATACACAAGAAGGAACAAGGACTCAACCTTGTTAATTGGAGTTTATGTTGATGATCTAATAGTGACGGAACTCCAAAGAAAGAAATAGAGCGCTTCAAATCTCAAATGAAGAGAAGTTTGAAATGAGTGACTTAGGGTTAGCATACTATCTTGGCATAGAAGTTACCCAATCAGGGGGTGAGATATCAATCAAGAAGACTAGCTATATAAACAAGATACTCAAGGATGCCAGCATGATAGATAGTAATGAAACAAAGATACCTATGGACCCATGAACCAAGCTAACAAAGACCGAAGGCGGAGATTCAGTTGATGAGACAGAATACAGAAGTTTAATTAGTTGTTTGAGATACTTATTACATACAAGACCAGATCTATGCTACTCAGTTGGATTACTTAGTAGATTTATGCAAGAACCAAATGAACATCATCTGAAGGCTATCAAGCAAGTGTTGCGTTATATCAAAGGAACAAAGGAGTTCGGTATAACTTACAGGAAATTCGGAGGCTGCAATATTACTGGTTATAGTGATAGTAGTTATGGATTTAACACTGAAGAAGGAAGAGGGACTACAGGAATAGTATTTTACTTCGGGAACTCACCTATAACATGGAGCACTCAGAAACAACAGACTGTTGCATTATCGTTATGTGAATCTGAGTTTATGGCAGCAGCATGCCAATCATTATGCTTAAAGAGACTGCTTAGTGGAATAACAGGCTGGAAAGAAGAAAAAATTACATTACTAGTTGATAACATATAAGCTATAACATTAATGAAGAATCCAGTATTTCATGGAAGGAGCAAGCATATAGACAGACGCTATCATTTCATAAGAGAGTGTGTTGAAGACAACCACATCAATGTAGAACATATCAGTGGAGAGCTACAAAGAGCAGACATATTGACCAAAGCATTAGCAAGAGTCAAGTTTACTACAATGAGGGAACTGCTCGGAGTGCAAGACCTGCAACAATGTGATCGTGATTAAGGGGGTGAATGTGAGAGTAATCACTTTCACATAGTATAGGGACTTAATATGTAATTAGTTCATTATTGTATTTATAATAGATTATGTAATAACTGAAACTACAAGGATCAGAAGTGTCAAAATGGAAACTTCTTAACCTACACATCGATTGAAGGCAGAGTTTAACAAAGGATGCGACGTATGAATGTGTGTATAGCGACTCAAAGGGAAACGACACGACGGTTCAAAATAGTAGTATATATAGGACCAAATTGTAACCAGATTTGTTGCACCAGATCGTATTTATATATATTTCGATTTACAGCAAGATTTGTGTTTGTGGGATTGTTCTCCATTTGAGTTTGAATCGGATTAGGGCAACAGGGTTCGAGCCCTAGCCCCCCGGGGCCGGTTTATCTCTTTTACATATTTTTTCCGTTTTTTTTTTTCTCTTTCCACTAAATATATTTTTTTTTGTATTTTATTGTGTTTTTTTTTTATATTTTATTTTTTTATTATATAAATAGATGGTTTTTTGACGCTAAATTTAGTAATAGTTAATTATAAAATTTAACAAAAAAGTCTTCACGGTTGTTACTTTAAACGCACATGCTTTATGACTGTTGAAAAAGTCAACATCATCCAAAGGGTGAAGTTGGGTCAGAGACAACAGAAACTGGAAGCCAACTATAGAGGAAGTCAACTTCAAAATTTTGTAAGTCAAAATAAGTATTGTAAGGAGCAAAATTTCTGCATGGTTGAGATCAAATCGGCTAAGATGTAATCAAGATGGTGTAGTGGCAACGTGAACGACAATCAGCTGAAGAAGTTGGGTCAAAGTCAAAAGAAAATGAAAGGCAAAGATTTGAGAAATCCAACACGGACTCTGTTTGTCAAAGGCCCTATGGTTGAAGTTACTTCAATTGTGAAGTTGGGATTAAATCAGAATGTCAAAAACTATCAACTGAAAAGTCAAAAGGAAAGTTTTATGGATTGTCAAAGATGAGTAAATAATTCTGGGAGTATGGATGCCGTCAAGATCAATAAAAGTCAGCAGCTTGTTGTGTTGAACAAGTGCTAGTCAACGTTTTCTAACAAGACTTGCTACTGATGATTAATCTTGCATGGTGTGTTTGTGGGAATAATCAGTCCTGGAGTTGCCATGTCATCAATCCGGAGTATAACCCTCATTGCAAAGAGGGCAATCCGTGTGATGTTCTTTTATGGCAGTTACAAATGGCAGTAGTTAGCAAACACAAGTGGGATGCAACAATGATTTGGTTTGGAAGTTATGTTTGATGTGTCTTAAAACTGTTTAATTGATAAGGCTGTTGGAATCAAAATATGGGAGGAAATTTAGTTGAAATAGGAAAGTTTTAAGGCAAAAATAAGGGGCTGTTTGGTTCATTAAATCTATTGGAATTGGAATCATAAAACATTTCGTCCAAAATTGTGTTTGGTTGGTTACGAAGGAATTTGAATTGGAAAATTTTCCTACAACTAATGGAATTCAACTTTCCTCCACACTAGTGAAGGAATTCTAAACATTCCATTGGAATGTTAAAAAATTACCAAAAAGTCGATTGTTAAAAAATTACCAAATAGTCCATCATCATTTTCCTCTTCTCCTTTTGCTGTCTCGTGACTTCAATCAAACAAAAACCATGTTTCCTGTTGTTGATTCTCATTACAATTCAAAAAATAAAATTATCCACAAACACCTCACAAAAAAACAAATAAATCATGGGTGGGAAATTAGAAGATGAAATCAAATCTGAAAATCGATTGCAGGTGGGGAATATGATCATAGGTTTGAAACCGAGAATATAAAAACCAAAAATCAAGAAGATAAAATCTGATAACCGAAATCATTAATCGAGAAGATGAAAACTAGAACATGGAAGCCAATAATTAAAATCGGAAATCAAGAAGATGAAAAGCATTGGTGAAAACTAGATGTTCATCACGGATGTTGACGAGCATCATGGAGACAACCATTTTTTTTTAACGGTAAACTTCATATGGAGACAACCATTGACGAGCAAAAACGTGTCATAGAACGCCAAATATTCAAATCTAAAACCCAGAATTTAGAAATCGAATAATATGAAAATGGAAATGAAGACGATTGATTGAAAACGGTTGCTGGGAAAATGTTCGTTCATACATAGAAGTCATATTTTTCCAATCCAAGCCCATAAATCATTACTTTGAAAATGGTTAATGTGAAAATGATGCTCATACCCCAAAAAAAAGTTTTAGATTGCAGGTGATGAAGAACACGAACAAGTTTTAAATTGCTTGTGATGAAGAAATAGATTAGGTAGGAGTCGACAGAAAAAAGAAAATAAAGGTTCATGTAGATACATATGAAGAAAAATAATGGTGGAACAGAGTACAAAGAAAAGCAATCTATGAACATTGGATTAGGTTACTAGGAATTTTTTTTCTAGAACAAGTTACTAGGAAAGAAAGAAAATGAAGTAGGTATTAAAAAATGGGTAATTTTGTCTTTGAGTTTCAGCATTCCAATTTTTTTTTATTAATATACCAACCAAAGACATTTAGAATTTAAGTTAAAATTAATTCCAATTCTAACAAATTTCAATTCCTTTGGTAAATTTCAATTCCTTTAAAAAAACATTCTGCGAACCAAACGCCCTCTAAGAGTTTGAGATGGGTCAAAAAAGGCAATGCTAATCCAGATCAAAAATGCCAATGTCGAGCGAAGTCAATTCTTGCAATTTTTAGCGGATATTAAAGGCCCAAGATATTTATATTGTTTTGGATATTGATGGAAGATATTATGGCTCAAACTCTCGCATTTCCTTATTATTGAAATAGGTATATATAGATGAAATATTTGCAATAGACCACTTTACACTATATAACATTTACAAGGTAGTTCCTAGTCTAATATACCTCCTCAGTCTAAGAAGGAGGATGACGAATGCTTAGACTGGAGCGGAAGTCGGTAAATAGAACCTATGGTAAACCTTTGGTGAATATATCGGCGACCTGGTAACGAGATGGAACATGCAAGACACGAATTTGGCCCCGTTGCACCCTCTCGCGAACAAAATGAATGTCTATATATGTTTAGTGTGTTGATGTTGAATTGGATTATTGGGCATGTATATGGTACTAATATTATCACAATAGACCAAAGAAGTGCGAGTAGGACGTCTTCCAGTTCAAGAAGGAGGTTTCTTAACCAACATATTTCAGCAACCACATTAGCTACGCCACGGTACTCGGCCTCTGCACTAGAACGAGAGATGGTAGTTTGTCTTTTAGAGGACCATGAAATGAGATTGTCGCCTAGATAAAAACAATAACCAGAAGTGGAGCGACGGGTATCTGTGCCCAATCAGCGTCTGTATAGGAAATGGCTGTAGAATGTCGGCTACCATGCATGTAAAGGCCCATGGTAAGTGTACCCTTGACGTATCTCTAAATACGTTTAAGGGCATGTAGTTGACCAGTAAGAGGAGCATGCATGTGCATACATATTTGTTGAACTGCATAAGAAATACCTGGTCGGGTAAATGCCAAGTACTGTAGTGCCCTGGCTAAGCTACGAAAAAGAGTGGAGTCATCAATCAGGTCCCCAACCAAAGAACTTAGCTTCCCAGTCGTGTCAAACGGAGTATGTACTGGATTGCAATATGCCATTTTATCACGAGTTAAGATATCCAAACTATGTGGAGAGCCTAAAAATAGCTAAGCGGGGCAAGATCTTTCATACAAACTATGTGGAGAGCCTGGTCAATAAGTGTTGTTTGAGCTCCGGTGATAAGGCGGTGAAAATAATATCGTCCACATAGAACAAGAGATAGGCGGTAGCTGAACCATGTATATAGATGAAAAGAGAGTGGTCACATGAGCTATGGTGAAACTCCAACGTGGTGACATAGTCGGTGAATCGTTGGTACCAAGCATGGGGCCCTTGTTTTAGGCCATAAAGGGACTTCTTCAGGCGACAAACATGATGAGGATACGGAGGATGTCTAAAACCCATCGATTGGTGCATGAAAACTGTCTCGGATAGATGCCCGTGGAGAAATGCATTTTTGACATCTAGTTGGTTTATCTCCCATTTATGAAATAGCATAATGCTTAAAACAGTTCGGACGGTGATCGGCTTGACAACCAAGCTAAAAGTCTCATCACAGTCCACGCCCACCTGCTGAGACCTGTCATCACATACTAGACGTGCTTTATACAGTTCAAGGGAGCCATCAGATTTGGTCTTATGTTTAAAAATCCACATACATAGAATAATATTCTTATCTGGATGACGAGGTACCAATTCCCAAGTATTATTTTTGATAAGAGCATTAAACTCATTTGCCATAGTACGGTGCCATACGGGTTTGGCTAAGGCGTTTGTGGGATTTTTTTGGAATGGGTTCAATTAGTGAGGAAGTATGGAGGTTTAGAATCTATTTAGGTTTGGACATACCGACCATGCTACGAGTTGTCATCGTACGAGTGGATGGTGGGGGTGGTGGTGGTGGGGTGGGTATCAGACTTGATAGATTTATTGAAGGTGGTGATGTATTGGGCTGGAAAGGAGCAGGCTGGGCTGGTATGGTGAGCTGGGCAGTTTGGGTGGTGGGTTTGGGCCACCGACTGCATGTTTTAAGGACAGTGGATTTGGGTTCAGTTTGGGTAGGAAATTTGGCAAGAAGTGTTCAAGGAGAAGGGGGTGCTGAAGGTGTGGAGGTGGGGGATGGTGGGGATGGTGGAGTGGAAGTTAAAGACGAACCAGAAGGTTTGGTAGACTGGACCGAGTCCCAAACAGTGGGATGAACAGGTGGGAACAGATTGGAGTGAAGAAAATCATATGTAAAAGGAGGTGAGTGGAGAGTAGCAAAGGCAAAGATATGCTTGACAAACACAACGTGTCATGAGATAAGAATTTTACGAGTGGAAAGTTCATAGCATTTGTACCCCCGGTGGTTGGAAGGGTAACCAAGGACGATACATGGGGACGAGCGATTCTCTAATTTGTGAATTGAGGCGGAGGGGATTAGAGGATAACAAAGACAACCAAAGGTCCGAAGATGGGTATATGACGGGTGTTTGTTATTATTGAAATAAGTTGAGATGTTACCTGTCATGTTTGACATGTGGTTTGTAGCGCCGGTGTCGAGATACCAATTTTGATCCGGGTTCAGAGACATCGTATGCATGGCTTGAGCAATATTAGTGGGAGTGTAAGCATATGTATGGGTTGGTGCTGTACCGAGAATACTTGCAAAGGACCCATGTTGAGACGGGAATCAGCTGCTGGACGTAGTGGGTTAAGGTACTGGTGGTGAATTCCAAGCAGGTGCAGGATGTAAGGATAACATGAAACTGTAGAAGGTTGAAATCGGCACTGCAAGAGGCTGATCGGAACAGACTGTAGAAAGTGATCGGCTGGAAGATTGAATGATAGAATGGGAAGCTCTAAAACCATGATGGAAGATATTATGGCTCAAACTCTTGCCTTTCCTTATTATTGAAATGGGTATAAATAGATACGAAATTTGCAATAGACCACCCTATACTATATAACATTTACAAGGTACTTCCTAGTCTATTAGATATTGAATGTCGTAGATATTTCTAGGCGCTAGTCGGTCAGATTAATCGGGATTAACAGGGATTAATTGGATTGGAATTTTTATATGTAATTTTTCAAACTTATATATACACATTTTTATAAGTAATTTTCAAAATTATATATATATATATACACATTTTTATATGTAATTTTCAAATTATATATATATACACATTTTTATATGAGAAAATTAGTTTAATAAAGAAATTAGTTTAATCAGCGGAACTTCCCGAGTTTTGCAAGAATCTAACCAATTAGGGCCGCTTTTGGCCGATTAGGCCTGCCTTTGACAACCGTTGACCGCCTAGCGACTAATTGACCGATTTGATGAAAATTCCAAGGAAGATGGCCGATAAGCGATTAGCCACCGATTAATCGGCGACGAGTCGCAATTTTTGCAACCGTGTGTATAGGTGGTATAGTTTTGTGGTATATATATGATCTCGAATGAGCCAAACATAGGCCCATTTTGAGTTTTGGTATGTTTTGGATTATCTTTTTGAACCAATTATGGTCGAGAAAGAAATTAGATCTTGGGCCATGTCTTAGACCCAATCTGTATAGTGATTTGTTTGGGCCGGGCTTTATAGCCCAAACGATAGGCCCATGATATAGTTTTCTTTTTGGAGTTCTAGTTTCTTCCGAAGGATTTATATTGGGAAGGGCTAGAATGCCTTTATTTTGTATTTATCATTGATTTTAATAAAAGTTTGCCACCGTCCCCTAACTGAAGAAAGTAAAAAAATACCAGAAATGATGCAAGCTTTGCTGCCTTTCACCTTTGAAAGCCGTTCTAGCAACGGCAGCATAGAACCTGCTCAAGTTTTTTGCCCAATCAGATTAGTATATTCTCAGCATATGGTGGGCTATCGAAGAATTTGAACTTACATTCCCAACGTCATCACTGTTAATACTCCAGAAATATCAGCACCTTCTTGAGCCTATCAGAAGGGAGACAGAAATAAGCTTATATAAAATATCTAAAACACTTGTTCCAACACATAAATTCTTAAGACAATTTCTTAGACTAAATGTACAATCATTTGTAATCAACAATATCCAGAGAGTATCCATGTGTAATATTAAGATGGAAGTCCTAAATAGTAGGCATCAGTTTAAGCTAATCTCATTAGTCAAGGCTGCATAAATTACAACTCCAAACCTTGTATCGCAATCATAAAACCTCAAACTAACAAATTATCATGCTCAACGGTTAGATCTATGATCAGTGATCTTAACATTATATAAATTTTGTTGACATGCAGTAATGAGCACCCTCTTGCCAGTTTCCATCCAGGATTTTCGAGTTTGAAACTGAAACGTAACATACCGTGAAGTAAGCAAGGTAGCTCACAGCAAGAGTCAATGTAATTTCTATCACCGTATCATTGAAAATAAATCCAAGCCACAAATAAGACACAAGACCAAATGCAATACCCATTCCTACACTGGACCAAGGAATAATTTTATTAAACAAAACCACCATATTACAAATTGAAGTTAAAACACCTACGCTCCAAGAGATACTTGTGATAAAAACTTGATGATGGTACCCCAGCTGAAGGTTGATCCTGTTACCATTCGGAAGAAAAGTGTATACACAACGATTGCCGTCCTGAATGTAGATAATTATTAAAACTTGATGCGTATAAAATAATAACATGTCGTGATTAAAAAGTAGAAAATTGATACCCGTCATTCATCAAGGATTCTCCTTCAATAATTGTACCGAGTTTTTTGCTTGCACCAAGGTCTTTTAACAAAGCAACGACAGCAACAGGATCAGTAGCACTTAAAAGACCACCAAGCAGCAATGACGTTTTCCAAGTCCAGTTATATGGAAAAAATAGCTGCAGTTAAGAAAGCGTTTTAGGAAACAGAAACCAAACAGAAAAACAGAAATGTGTAAGCAAACCTTCAAAGCTGCGGCAAGAATGAATGTGGATATTAGAACCCCAGGGCCAGCAAGAATTATCATTTGTGCCATACATTTCTGCAAAACAACAAGTTTGGGTTTTGCATATAACAAAGTGAAGAAAATGAAGGTTAGAATTAATGAAATGAACCTTTATTTGGTGAACCTCCATTGAAAATGAACTTTCAAAAAGAAGAGCAGGGAGAAAAACAGCTAATAGAAGATCAGGATCAATATTTGCCCCTATACATGAACCATGCATATATGTAACTTAAAACAGAAAAAAAAGGGCCAGTCAAGTAGTTGTTATTCAACTTAACTTACAGATACGAATTCCATCCCCAACCTTTCCTAATCGATGGCTTGTTCCATATTCTGCAGGATAAAACAATCAAATGATTTAAAACTAACAAAAACAAGTATTACGATATGAATGATTTAGATCAGTAAGGAACCTAATGATCCCATGCATATGCCAAGAACGAGCAGAGCGACTGTATAAGGAACTCTAGTTCCTCTAAGTATGTGTCTGGATGCGATTCCCAGCACCAGTGAGATCCCGACGAACAACACCGCGTCTGTCGGACTGGAAGACTCACCCTCCTCCACCACCACCGATGCCATTTCCTCAGATACAGTCAAACCTCGAGATCGATCGAACAAGACAAAATTCAACAATTTGCTTTACTTTTCTAGTCATCGATGGTGTTAAAAGGATTATTTATAGATACATGGTTATACTCACGCTATCCATCCTTAATAAAAATTAAATGAAAAATATAGACGTAACCGTAAAAATAATGTTAAAAAAATAAATTTAAATGTAAATAATCAAAAAGGAAAAATAAAACAAAATAAAAAAATTACCTGTTCGGGTTGTCGAAAACCATAAAATCGAATACCAATATGGATTCCGATAATAACAAATAAGTTACATCAAATGGTGTAAAATTCTTATTAACGTAATGTATGAATCATGGTTCACTATTTAAAAAATCGAAACCTCGAATCAGCTTTAACAGCTTATATACATTGTGATGTATAATTCGTTTTAAATGACATTACACTGAAACGCAGATAAAAATTATCAAGTCGTAACGACATATTAAGCATTTTATATAAAACTTGTAAGAGAAAAAAAATAAACAAAATTTTTTTTGAATGTGTTAAAAACAAATAGATAAGTATAGGGTATAAAATGTAGATATAGATAAACTTGTGGTGGTTAAGTTGTAACTTTTGAGGGGTCTTAATGTAAATTATAAAAATTATGCATTACCCACTTGTACAATATGCATTAATGGTTTCAGTTTCGCCTTTTAAGATGCTAATAATTGCTTACAACTTACGCATTTGATGATTCCGGTGGTAAAAGGCAGAGGTCTTGTCAGGAGGAAAAAAATTTTAATTCCCCGGTTAAAGAAAAACATACGCCTCAATCAATCAATCAATAATGATGATAAATAGTATTGTTACTCGCGCTTTATGGTGGTGGAGTGCGGTTTTTTTTCTCCGCATCATACGGTAGGAGTTTATTGTGTCATGGATTCGAGTCGTCGAAATCATACAAGCGACCACCGATATCAGAAACAATAATGTCACGGCACTGATAACGATGTTGTTCGTTTATAAGCGATTGCGTTTGTCACGGTATTGTAGCGATGAAGACGGTCTCTATGGCATACGACACCAAAAATATACTCGATTTTGAATATAAGTCCGTTTTAAAATAAAATTATGGCGGGAAGTTCACAAAAAGGAAAAAATATGTCGCGTTACATTCTTTTTAAAAAGGTGACAAACAAAAGTTTTTTTTTCTTTCAAAAATATCGGTATAACGACATTCTTTTTAAAAAGGTAACAATTTTTTTTTCATATTTATAGATTAACTAGTATTTTACCCGCCGTGCTTTGCGGCGACGTCAAAACGTAGCCTAAGTTGAATCCCCGCGATCCTCGGCTTTAAGCGGATTTTAAACGATTAAGGCGGTTATAAAAGAAATATAGTTAGGTACATATAAAAACATGAGGTTATAGCTATTCGTTTAACCCTAAAAAAAATTAACCATGAAAAAATGTAAAAAACAAAAGAAAAAAACCAAAGAATATTTTTTTTTTTGGCGTTAGCCACTAACATACCTAGGTACATAAAAGTAACGTACGAACTTGGGGCAAATTGGTTTTGGAGATCGAACCATGGATATAAAAATGTATTATGTCTCTTACATTGCGTCTAATAATTAAAATTAAAAAAGAGTAATGAAAAAGAAAAAATTAAATTAAAAAAGAACAAAGGAAAATAAACAAAAAAAATCGCAAATACGGAGACTCGAACCTGGGATAATCAATGGCTGAAAGAAGCAATTAACCAATTGAACAACTTTCACAAATATGCTTTTTGAATGAAATCAAGATACTTATCACTGGATAGTTCACAAAAGACAAAAAAGGTATACTGTAGCTAAGAAGTTACATTTTAAAAGTGTATATATATATAGGGGATGTATTAAATGAAAATCCTGTGTTATTGTGAAAACCCTTAAACTCTATATGAACCACACATTCTTTTTACTTATTTTAATTTGTGGCTACAATTTAATATGGATTTTTTTGATTTTTTAAATTCTTAAAATACCCCCTAAAGGGTAAATAAGTAAAATTACAAATTTCATTTAATAAAATCACTATTTTCTCTCTCTTTCTTTCTCTCTCTATATATGATATATATATATATATTAAAAGAACCGTAAAAACACAAATGAGCAAAAATAAAAAAAAACCACATCCAAAATTCTCAAATATCTTTACAATAAAAAAAATGTATACATAATTCAGAAGAATAAAAATTACAATCAACTAAACAAAATCAAATATACGTGTGTAAATTCGGTTTACACGTGTGTAAATGAATCAAATAAACATGTGTAAAATCTTGTAAAACCCTGTATTTTATATCGTCTTGAACCCACGTGCTTGTTAACCCAGATCTGCTTGTCAACCCTCAAATACTTTTCCAAAAACATTGGTTTTCCTGTCACTTGGCTAAAGATTACATAGCTAGAAAACTTTTATATTGTTCTTGTATGTTTCAAATGAATCACAACTTTTACAGATACACTATACGATAACAGAACATGCTACGAATGTGAATGGCAATGTTACAGATCCACTATGCACATGAAATACATGTGTAAATTCAGTTTACACTTGTATAAAAGAATGTTAAACCGTTGAAAACTAATTTTTAACTCTCTCCGGGTCTGTGTACATTTGTGTAAAATCATTTTACACTAGTGTAAATTCAGTTTACATGTCTGTAAATTCAGTTTACACATCTGTAAATTCGATTTACACATCTGTAATAACCCCATAATCAAATTCAAAGAACTAAAAAAAGTAATCGCCAAATATTCAACCATCCGCACACCCAAATATCTTTACCCAAATCACACACATGGCAAGATGTATACACACATCATCAGATTTGAGATTTAAAAAAAAGTACAAATGAAATAGATGATCCCCTATGTACAGATATTTATATTTTTTTCATGGAATTAGTATTACCTGTACAAACAGAGTGTAAATTCAGTTTACACATCAATAAATTCAGTTTAGACATCTGTAAATTCGATTTACACATCTGTAATAACCCAATAATCAAATTCAAAGAACTAAAAAAAGTAATCGCCAAATATTCAAAACTTTTTAACATAACAAAGTTTTTTACAAAATAGCCATCGAAAACAATATCAAAACTTTTAATGTATTGTAAGAAAGTTTTTTACATAGAAACGTGTAATATACTTGAAAAAAGTTTTTCTAATCTTAACATAACAAAGTTTGTGTAAACAACGTTGTGTAAAAAACGTTTTTTACACAGAAACGTGTATTGAAACAAAGTTTTTTACACAGAAACATGTAATATACATGAAAAAATCTTAACATAACTAAGTTTTTTACAAAACTAATTTTTACAAAACGTGTAATATGAAGACCAAACCGGACATAAATCCATGAACCATTAAACACAAATCTCAAAACCAATTTTTATCTTCTTTTTCTACATGAAGATCGACTTCATCAGATCTGCTCAAAGAAAGATGAAATTCGAGTTTTTACCTCAAATCGTCGGTAAAAAGAAAGGGACGACCGGGAATGCGTCGTTGGAGCACACCACAGAAACCCTACCGTCATAAACAGTTGACGTTACGTTGTTCTGGACCGTCGCCATTGCCGGAGCTATGGCAGCGGCTCCCTTTTCTCTTGGTCGTCGATTGTTTTCGTGGAAAGTAGACTTTCTTTCGCCGGAGCAAAGATTGTGGTGTGGATCGGCTTAGCGTCAATTTCTTCAACAAATCTGAGGAGGTAATGGAAACTTGAATGTCTTGAGACTTATCTCCATGGAATATCAGCATCAGACAGAAAGGATCTAAAACTCTTGATTTGGATGAACTCTTGATTTGCAAGGTTTAAGGCAATGGAGGGTTAAAGGACAGATATATAGGAATTAGAGAGAGGACAGATCTGATGAAAATATAGAGAGAAAGAGAGGAGATTCGTATGAGTTAGAGAGAGAAGGGAAAGTAGGATTAAAGAAAAGGGAAATGGCAGATGACAGAAATGCCTTTTATGATTAAAAATAAAAAAAAAAATCAAGGAAAAGAATATGTGGCTAGAAAAGGGTTTATGGGTTTTCACAGTTAGAAAGGGTTTTCATTTGATACGTTATATATATATATAATAGTTTAGATAATGTAACAATAAAATAAATTTAAATATGAAATAAATATTTGATGGAAAACAAATCTGTCAAAATTTTCATTGCAACTCTAAATATCTTATGGAAACTCAAAAAATAAAATGAAAGGACTCCGTAAATTTTAATTAGTATTTTTAAAATCAAGATGCTTTCACCTTTCTTCTTACTCTCAAATCAGAAACTTAAACCAACTTTTTCACCTTCTCCTCTTTAATTTTTTTGTTACCATGAAGGCACAAATTATTGATTATCTTCCCTAAAAATATGTCTGCTACTTCTTCCCCGTTTCACAACCAACGCCGTTATTGTCACACCCCGTCTAGGGCGGAAACACACGGCGTGACAATCCATGATGTTCATTGCCTTTAATTATAACAAACAACTTCTAGTGCATTCATAATCAAAGGTTTCAAGTCATTACACAAAATGATAAATTGTTTTAAAACAGTACATGTCAAAATACCGCACTTAACCAAGTGGACGGATTTTCAAATACAAGTTTATTAGCTATGACCTAGATGCCCTAGGTTATAACCAGAAAACTTCAAAATTGGTTCTACGTGCATGCTGATCGATGTCGTTTGATCGGTCAAAAAATAAAGAATTAAATAGTAAGTGGAAAGTCGAGTCGTCTACACAAGGAATTGATGGAAGGAATAAATTGTAATAGTTTAGAAAGTTCTTTAAATCAAAATTCAAATTAAATAAAGAATGTAACATCCTCCAAACTTCAGATTCTAGATTTCACATAAAACTCATTTGTTTAATAGGACACCACATGGACATAATGTTGAAAAATCAGTTAAAACAGTAATTGAAGACAGGTTGTTGTCAGCAAACCTATACAATCAATTTTGTCATAAATCAGTATAATTCAACTACCCAATTTATAAGTGTCAAGTTAACCCCCTTTAGTCAACCAACCCGCTATAGGTTTTGTCATAAACCGAAGAAGATTGTAAAGAACGAAAACTCAAAGCACATGAATAAACTGTTTAAATTAACCAATACATCAAGCTACTCAATTATTATTAGAAACTAAATAGATCCAAAATATAAACAAACTGAATTACAACATCAATCTACTCAGTTATTGGGTCTAAGCAGGAAACGTCACAATCTTATCATCGCACCGTGGCGAAGGCGGTGGCCGAAGCTTATCAAATAGAGGACTCCCCAATTTCTAAATACATCCCATGCAAAACCCAGAAACACTTTACAAATCCAAAAAAACACCATTTTATTAGAAATAACCCATTTACATGGCCCATCTGATCATTTAGTTAAGTTTGCCATAATGACATAACTAGTCTCTTTACTTTCCTAATTATTATTTGATGGAAATAATTGGATGTATAAAAGGGGAATACTTGTATCCCTTAGATGTCTGGAACATTACGTATGAGAGAAGAACACCATTCAATAAATTTTCCTCTCTGCAATAACTCCATCGCATACAAACATCGTAACAGGAACAAAATCACAAATCAATTACATATCCATTATGGCATCATTGTCGTCATCAAAGGTTTTGTTTCCACCAAGTAAGTTCCATTATTTTGATGTATAATTCATTTGTTATTCAATTGAATTGATACTGATCCGCTCACGATGTTGTCCATTCACATGGATTAATTAACATGTGGTATCAGAGCATTGGTTGATTGTATCAATTCAATTAACAACTTGTTTTGCGGTTTTCTGAAAATTGTTTAAACCGAGTATTATGTTGATGAACGGTAAAATCGTTTTTTTCTGAAATTAAACGGAATCAAGAAAACCGTCACAAAACATTAATCGTAACCGGAATGAAACCTGAAAGAATTTTCGGAAATCGGTACAATTGAAACAATCGATTTTTCGATTAAAATTGTTTCAGTGAATTGGAATACGGATGCTTTACTGGAACTTTTCAAATGCCAATTAATAACATCAATTTTGTGTTTCAACTAGGTTGTTCCCAGCCGCGTGTTGCGGCGGGAATGGACATGTTATGGTGTGACATGTAAGGGATATAAGCAAAAGCAAACAGTTGGTCCCGGCCGACATTTATATTACATAAGAAAACAGTAAGTTCGACCTGAGATTTACATTAGGACTAATGGTTATTTACTGTCAGTTTTACAAAATGCTTGTATTTAAAAGCATCAACTCTTTAACGGAAGCTTGGGAAATGCTGGGTCGTTTCTTGTCTTTCATGGGTTGGGCGTGTCTAGATAGGGCCGCTTCTTTGTGTCACCTAAATTTTCACCTGCGTCATGGAAAAGATGAGTATTTTTTTGGAAACCTAGAAGATAAAACTTTTGCATGAAAAGAAGGCAATAACGCGCAGTTTCAACCACAATTGATTATTGACTGCAATCTTCTCTTTTCTCTCAAATTTGAAGTCGGTAAAAAATAACATAAAGCAAAAACAGCAAATAGCTATTAAATAACAAATGTAATATCCTAGTACACATTTGATATAAAAACTTTTAAGAAACATATTATTGGTAGTATGCAAAACGAAACAAACACACAAACATAACACCAAATAGAAAGAGTCATAAGACATAACATTAATGGGAAAAAAACTTCTGCTACATGAACAGTCGCAACATTCAAATAATGGCTCGTGGTGTTAACCGTTTGAGTCCAGGAAAAAAGTGCAGCAAGAATTAAAACAGAAGATATAGTCATAATAAGATTAGTGCAGACCATTATGTTAATGTTAGTGCACATAGTAGTTGAAAGCTCAGTGTAGACTATTATCACCCAAAGTTGGTTTAGTTGAGGTTGCCAACATTTTGAGATTGAAAGCACAGATTAAAAGTTCTCACATGAAACTAAAATCCAATATCCTACATGCAGGTTGTAGGAAATTTTCAATGACGATTCCTCATATTGTATCAAAATGTCATCAGAGTACAATTGAATTGAGATATAAAAATTAGAAATCAAAGTATCACACTTATATTAATAAGAGAACCGCTTGGAAAAAAATAAAATAAAAAACCCAGCCATACCACACGAATCGGTAAAAAAACATGTTCGTTATTAACAAAATCGAGAACATGAAAAGGTAAGGTTATGAATTGAAAATGCAAAAGGAATAGAAACAGAATTAGAGCATAGAAATCTTCAAATGAACCTGATTGCAACAAATGCTCAAATCAAATGACCAAACAAACACTCACTATAGTTATCCTCAGTTTTCTAACATGTGTATGAAGATGGTGTAAGTTTATCCATCTACTCACATTGTGATATGACATAGATTCTAAAACAACCTTTTTTAAAATAATTTAAAAATAAATAAATAAAACCTTGGTGTGTTGATCTCACTAAGCTCTAGTAGCACTTATTTCTTGTGCAGAAGTAACAAAAGAATAATGACAGCATTATTTTAATTAAAAAGTCAAAACAGGTACCTAGAATCGGTAGGAACTCGACCAAAACCGGCAGTGAATTCTCGCATACCTGCATTTACAAAGTAAACACCAAAATGTCCCGGTTGGGTCCACCAGATTAAAAACACAACCCAAATAGATCTATTCATGCATTCCACGTTCATACCATAATTAACGGTTACAAAATAAGAGGGGACTTTAATACGTTAAACGAGCTGACTTGTGTAACAATGTAGGTACATTTTGTCCGGTTGAGAAATTTTTCTCCATCGTATGTTTAAAAACAAATTTAAAACAAGAAAAATGGGGTCGTGAAGACTCACCGTATCTAACGAGGCGGTGAGTGATGTTGTATGTAGTAAGTCCAACAATCCTGACCTAACCGTGCCCTAAATTAATTTAGACACCTTAGGTCTTATGTAGTTTTTTAAGTTTGCATTGGTCATGTGACTAATACTCTGAAGTCTTGACCCTTGACTTGTAATACTGTACAAGGGTCCGACCCGATCACCGTTGGTGATATAACTTGTCGTTCAAGTAATTATATTTATTAAATCCTTTTAATAAATATTATGATTTGGTCTATTAGTTGTCAATATCTCGTTTTCGGTTTAAGTTATTCCTTATAATTATAAAAATAGAGTGCAAACGTCATAAACTAATTATTATATTACTTTATTCTTATAAACTTATTATTAATTTCTATTAAAATTAATATGTGTAGTAAATTTGAAAATCTTCCACTTCTAAAATGAAATCATAGTGATTAAAAAAGAGAAATTAAAACTAATGGACTAAAGTAAGGAATTGACCCAAACCACAGGGACTAAAACAGGAGTTTACTCTAATAATAATGAAAACAAATTTATTATTATTACTATCATATACATGTTATCTTTATTAAAAGTTTTACTTATGTAGCCTTATTTTATAAAATGATTTATAAAATATTACACCCACTTCTTTCTTGTATTAATAATTATAATAAACTAAATTATTATTTATTTAAATTTTATATCCTAAAATATAATGATTAATATTAATGATTAAGTTAAAATAACTCTGTAAGCTTTTTATCCTTTGTAATATAAAACTCGTCTTTTATATGTTAAACCCGTAATTTAGATACTATAGGTCCCTGGGTTTCTCGGATCATTACGTGTGGGTGTGTAACTAGTCTAACCGGGTGCGGAATGCCTGTGACTATGTGGAGAATTAAACAACACAAAGTAAACCTACAACAAAAGCACTTTCAAACTTCGTCTATTATAAACACAGCCGGTTACAGAACTTGTTACAAGTGAATGCGTACTTAACTTATGTCACAACCTGCTATTTATACTAGACCGGTTTCCTGCGTACTTGGCAAGTGCGAAGGATAATTTGTTCATGAGTACTTAGCAAGTACACAGACAGTTCTTGCGTACTTGCTAAGTATGCAGGATATATATCATGCGCACTTACTAAGTTCGCACAACACTTACAAGAAACAGACACTAAGTACATACATATGTGATTACAACTCGATAATCAATACATACAGATACTTACATACAAATACAAATACACAAAAGACAAGTACAAAAGCTAAGACAGTATCCAGAGTGTCTGTCACACAAAAGTGCTTCAACAAACTCCCCCTTAACAACAGCTCTGGATTGTCTTCGGTCTTCACGGCTCCCTAGCTTTAGCTTCCATCTTCCGTTTGTAGTCAAGGCAGAACTTGAACACCTTGTTGTATTTTGAAGCTAGAAACTTTGTCCACTCGTCCGTGTACATACAGTACTTGTCTGCTAGCACCTCCAGATCTTTCACAGAGAAGTTGATGAAGCAGATTTCATCAAACACTCTGATCAGTTCTCTTGGCACTAAGCTTCCACTATCGGACCAGACCTTTCCAATCACCACCGCCTCGCCCGTTTTTGGATCAACGTACCAGTACCACATGTTACCGAGGATATCCTGAGATAACTTGCTCATGGGAATCATGGTTTCACACAGCACTGGCTTGTATACCAGTTTCTTCAAGCTTTTGTGAGTCACGGGATGTCTGATGTTCTTATCCCTGACTCTCTTGGGCACTTGAGGCTTAAACACTTCAAACTTCTCTGATCTTCCCTCGCGCTGTAGAATCTACCACAAACCCATCGCCACCACGTGATTTGAGTGACTTAGCAGCTCTCGGTTTACTAGATTCATCGGGTCGTACTTGGGCAAGGAGCTGAAAGCTTCACTAGTTGGTTTCAAGTATTGAACCCCCCAGCTCGCTTAATAGCGAACAACTTCTTGTCGTCGTCAAACCTTGCAACCAAGATCATACCTGTCGCTCCATGATTGTCTATGATGGACGTCTTCTGCCAGACAGGAGCTGGATCCTTTGGAGAGCTTCCAGGCGGATATTTGCTTTTCAACGCCTCTGGATCCACAGGTTTAGGGTCGGTAGGAGAGGCTTCAGTCGACGCCTCAGTAGTACTTTCAGGCTCGACTGAACCTGTGTCAGGATTAGTTTCAAAGGCTGGAGCTTCAAATATCTCTCAATCCTCAAACTCATATTCTCCTTCACCGTCACCCTTGGGAAATTCTATCACCACATCCTCATCCTCTTCATCCTAGTCGTCACCAAAGTCGATCTCTCCCTCTTCCAGATTGTTGAGAGCATCGATCTGTGCTTCTTTGGAATAGTCTGGCTCTAGCAATAAGATCACATCGTCAGAAAGATCTTTAAAAACATCTGCCGGAGACTTTCCTTTTTCACGACCCGAAGCATCACCTCCACCTTCACTCCGAGTAGACTCCCCCTCAGCCATAGGCACGTCAGAAATGGGAACAATCACCAATGATGACGATTGGTGCTCACCTCCACTAGGCCCGTCTTTAGGATCCTTGTTCTGGTCATCACCCTTAGTTAGATAAACTAGGTGACAAGCCTCGTCACTGCTAGGCTTTGGTGGTTGCTTCTCTAACAACTCCTTCAATCTCTCCCCCTGAGCAGCAAGCGTCTTGGCCATATCACATACCAGTTTAACCATTGTATCATGCTGCTTACGCTGCTTCTCATCAGTCGCCCGCTGATTCCTCAACGCGGCTACTTCATCAATCAACGAGTTAATCTGACCATGTTGCTTCTCAGATTCTTCTCTTGATTTCCGTACCGTTTCATGCAAACCAGCTACCTAAGTCTCTAAGGTAGTGATCCTAGCATCACGAGGATCAAGACCCCTAGAAGAGGATGCTTCGGCTGTATGAGTTGGAAAGGTGAAGTTTTCTTCAAAATAAAATCCTTGATTGAAGTCAAAATTAGGAAATGGTTCACTGATGTGTTGGAGGGTGGTTGTGGGGATTGAGGTAGGGATGGTGGTTATTTGAATGGTGGTTGGGGTGATGGTGACATACTCAGTAAGAATTGGAGTCGTCAACGCCACCTGGACAGATTGCAGAGGGAGGGACACTATCATAGGAACCTCCTATGTGATAGAAGTTGCAGCCAGTTCAACGGTTACACGTGGCCTCCTCCTCTGTCTCCGATAAAGCTGTTGTGAAGGTGAAGTAGAAGCGGAATCCGTACTCACAGCCGTTAATGTTGCATGCCTCTGAGCACTGGCTTCTACTTCACTAAGGATAGCCTAGAGGGGCCTATCCCCCCGACGCTTGTTTATGCTTTCACGTCTTCGTCTTTGTATAACAGCATCCGAATCAGAGTCGGGTTCGTACTCACTGCTTGTACTCTCTTGTCTCTTTCTCTTAGAAGACGACTTAGGAAGGGTCACGTGTGTCGTTCTTCTTGGGAGTGATGGTGACGGTGCATCATCAGAATCAGATGAATCGGACTCGGTAGCCTCTGAGTCGGATTCTTCAGCACCACAACTTCCTTCTTCTTCGTCTCACTCTTCTTCAGAAACATCATCACCTTCAACTTCCTCCTCTTGTTGCTCGTTAGAGTGTTCACTGAGTTCAGGCTCTGACTCGGGACTAAACCATCTCCAATCTGCAAATGCCACATATGCTTCGTCGATTAGGTGGCCGAAAAGAGGAGTATGCTCAGGGGTAGGTTCTACACTGCCTGGCGTTAGAAATTGTGAAAAGACTCTCTTGGCCACCCACTTCACTTGTAGTCTCTCTCCAATAGCTGGTAGATTTGGCAACGCATCATTGATCAGAAGTTGCACAAATCTGGGGTATAACAAGAACCTAAACCTCTCCGCCATATTTATCTGATTAGTTAGGGCTTTGTAGACGTATTTGGAGAAGTTATAGCTCTTGTTAAGAGACAAACCAACAATAGCAACCGCCAGAAAATGTCCCATGGCATCCTTCCCTGCTTTCCTTGAAGAAATGCACATGATCATGATGTGGGCAAAGTACCTCCACTGATCGAGTAGCCACATCTTCTTGTACGAGGAATAATCTCGCACACCGACATACCCCATTCGTTGCCTCCAACACCCATCCACAAAGTAATCAGGATAGGAAATTGGGCCAGTTGCAAGATCCCGGAACTGTAAGACTCTCCTGATTGTGTCTTCAGAGATAGAAATATCATGACCCGCCACAGTAGCCCGAATGACGTTTGGGGTTACCATGCAGTCATGATCTGCTGTGTCCCAGAATTGCTCCGGGTACGGTCTTGAGACGATAGGATCTTCTGAGATAGCATAGCTGATCTTTGAACGGTTCAATAAGTCAACTATCTCCAGGTATTCAAGTGCAGCACCCTTCCATTTCGGTTGTGTAAGAGCCAGAAGATTGAATTCGCTTGTAAAAGCATGAGCCATCACTAAAAAAACATACAATAAACACAATAAGAACAAGAAGACTCATTGGAATTGAACACACATGACAAGGTATAGCACATTCACATTGAACTGAATTTCAGACTTAGAAAAATTTCAACTCTGCCCTTTCTGCGTACTTAGTATGTACTCAGGGTTTAGGCCTTGCATACTTAGTAGGTATGCATGACTTAAGTCTTGTGTACTTGTTAAGTACGCAGGGCTTAACACCTAGATAACTTTTCAAGTCCAAAAATATGAGAATGTGAATTTTGGTGATAATGTTGGTTACCACCTAGTCGAAAAACTTGTTTAAGACCAATGAAACCTAACTCAACACCAAAATTATGCTAAAACCCGGTTATTTTGACCTAACCTTCGACCGACATGAACCCACGGTCAAACAAAAGGTCAAAACCAAAATCAAAGAGTGTTAAGGACGATTTTGTGATGATCGAGCTTCAATTAATGATTTTAAACATGTTTTAGGTCATAATGTAAGCCAAAAACAACCAAAATTTGTGAAAAATCAAAGTCCAAAACCCTTGTTCTTCAAGTTCATTAATCAGTCCAAAACCCATGATTTTACGGATGAAATGCTCCTAGATTCTCACCAAGTGTTAATTAAGTGAAGATGAAACTAGAAATGGGACGAAAAACCATTTAGGAACACATGAAATTTTGAGGAAAATCAGAGCAGGGATATACAACAGTGTAGAGTGTTGGAAATGAGTTGAGACTTAGAAAAATTCTAACAGCCGTATATATACCTCACATAAACTTGTCGTGCGTACTTGTTAAGTGCGCAGGACTTACCTCCTGTTTACTTACTAAGTACGCATGACTTAAGTCTTGCGTACTTGATAAGTACGCAGGGTTTAACCCTTGCGCACTTAATAAGTACGCCGAGACTATTGAGTACTCAAAATTTTCAACTCAAATTATGAAGATTGTCAAGTCAAATAACGAATCGGATATGAACATTCAATCATGAGGTTTCAAAAACAATTCAAGAAAGTTAAACACAAATGTTTTTGGCATTTTTTATTAGACTTGAACTGTACACAAACTTAAAATCTTTTTGAGATTTTCTGAATAACGATATACAAGTATATACACAGAAGCTATTTTTGTTCAAAGTCACGAGTAGAGGATCATATCAGGCTAAAATAGCAAAAATGATACAAGATAAACATCAAAGAATATGAGATCATGTCATGGATTACTATTTATTCGTACGTAATAAGCACATAAACAAGTAATTTAAGTTGACAATATTATAAGATTTGAAACCATAAGCATCTTAGTATCACGTTCTTGTGTGTTAAGGTAATCATTATAAGTATACAATGTGTACGCCACTGATATGCTATCTAAATTTAAATGTGCACTATCTCATGGCATCTAAGATTTTCTAGAATGAAGTTACATCAGTTAGCACAGAAAAATCAAGCAGAATCCATAAGGGTTATCATGAATCATAAGATTCAGAATCGAGTGATTCATTTGTCTTGGTTTCATAGGATTTCTTCTGTGAATATCGGAAATATGATTCAGGATAATGAATATGGTGTCTGAGGATTTAGGTAAGGGGATCCAACTTTTATCTGGATTTGATTTTAATAAATCATGAATGATTCAAGGGTGAATATATGATCGACGGTTAATGTCAAGGCATATCTTGATTGAATCTCTCATTGCATACTTGTGAGTATGGGCAGTGAGATGAACCGCAGTAATTGTGCTAATGACTTAACCTGAAACTGGTCTCATAAGAAAATAATTGCCAAAATCTTACATCCTATATCTGATAGTGATCTTTTGCATTCTTTTACACACACACACACTAGCAAACATGGGTTCAAATCACAGTTGTAGTATTGACTTAATTTCCACACTACTAATAATTCAAAGACGCTTATAGCCTACTGACAATTCAAATTACTTGTAAATAAGCAGATTAAAAAATACAAACAATTTAAGCAATCAAGTAAGCATGACACAATCATTTCCCATATGTGCAATCTAAGACGTTTAGATCATTTCTGATGAACTATCATTTCCTCTTTTCTTCAAATGACCTTAAAATTTTCTGGTTTTCTATTTTGTTTGGATTTTTCTGAAATGGTTTGAAAATTAAAAGAACTATACAGAAAAGATTTTAAAAGAAATAAAATTTAACTTTAATGAATTGAATTGATTTTGAAAACAGAATTTTCACTCTGGATTGAACATTCCTATCATGTTGACAAGATGTTCAAAACGAGTTCAATCAAATGCCTTAGTGAAAAGGTCAGCAAAGTTTTCATTCGTGTGAAAATTTACAAGTTCAATGAGACGCTTTTCAACACAGTCACGGATGAAATGATGGCGAATTTCAATACGTTTAGTTTGGAATGTTTCACCAGGTTGTTTGTGATGGACATGGTGGCATTGTTGTCAATGAAAAGTGGAGTTCCAGTGAAGTTTAAGCCGTAGTCTCTCAATTGTTGCTGAATCCACAATATCTGAGAACAACCGCTCGATGCAGCAATGTACTCTGCTTCACATGTTGAGACAGAAACCATTGACTGCTTCTTGCACTGCCAGGAAACCAGCATGTCTCCCAAGAATTGACATCCACCTGAAGTTGATTTTCTATCAAGGTTACAACCACCATAGTCTGAGTCAGTGTAGGATTTGAGGTCAAATGATTGCTGCTTTGAGTACCAAAGACCCAATCGGGGTTTCCGTTTCAAGTATCTGAAGATCCTCTTAAGAGTTATCAGATGAGACTCCTTCAGTTGTGACTGAAACATTGAGCACAAGCATACAGCAAACATTATGTCGGGCCTTGAAGCTGTGAGATACATAAGAGATCCGATCATCCCACAATACAATTTGCAATCCAAATACTTTCCATCTTTGTCTGGATGCAGACCGTGATTGACTGGGATAGGTGTGCCATAAGTACTGCTCTCATTCATCTTGTATTTTGACAAGATGTCCTGCACATACTTAGTTTGATGTAGATAAATGTCATCATCCTTTTGACTGACTTGCAGACCTAGAAAGAATGACAGTTCACCCATGTTGCTCATTTCAAACTTGGACTTCATCACCTGTTCAAATTCCCTACACATCTCTTCATTTGTATACCCAAAGATAATGTCGTCGACATAAACTTGTACGAGTAGAATATTACCTCCTGCTTTCCGAATGAAGAGGGTCGAATCAATTTGTCCATGATCAAAACCATTGGACAGTAGATGTTTTGATAAAGTCTCATACCATGCCCGAGGTGCTTGATGAAGACCATAAACTGCTTTGTCGAGCTTATACACTTTATTGATATTATGCGGATCTTCAAAGCCGGGTGGTTGAGTGACATAGACCTCTTCATGAACTTTTCCATACAGGAAAGCACTATTCACATCAAGTTGATAGACCTTAAAGCCGAAAAAGGAGGCATAAGCCAGAAACAGTCGAATGGCCTCAAGTCTAGCAACCAGGGCATATACTTCTGTGTAATCCAAGCCCTCTTGTTGATAAAAACCCTGAACAACCAACCTTGCTTTATTCTTCACTACGACATGTCGATCATCCATTTTGCATTTGAACACCCATCTGGTTCCAATTGGTTGTACGCCTCTTGGCAAGTCAACTAAATCCCACACATGCAACTTTTTAGAATTGATACAGTTCATCTTGCATTGCCTCAATCCAACCATTTTCAGCGAGACCCTCTTTTACATTCTTCGGCTCCAATTGGGATACGAATGCAGCATGCAAGCATGTTTCCATGATACAAGTGTCAAGTATCTCAACGTACAAACTGGTGTTCTCAGCAATGGTTCTATGACGAGTTTGAACACCGACATGAGGATCACCAATAATGTTGTCAATTGGATGATTCTTATGCACTCTCGTCTCTAGTACATTCGGTTCCTGGATGTTTGTGCCTAGATTCGTGCTCAACTCCCCCATATCCTGTGTTCCAGAAGAAGAAGATTCAATGTTGATTGGATCAGCTAGAGCTTCATTTCCTACACGAGTGTTAGGATTAGCTGGAGCGTCATCTCCATCAACATGAGCAACTTCAACGTCATCACTATCATGAGTTCCAGATGCAGATGCAACATTGGAATCGGGAGTTACAATAGGTACGATTGCGCGGGTTGAGAAATTGGAGTCATCACCGCCATTAAAGAAGTCATACATATTTGCAGCATCATCGGTAGATAGATCAGGAAGACTGAAAGACTTGAATAGCGCATCATAATCAAAACCCCAAGCTGGACCGGTTGGTTCTGGTGGAACGTTGTGTTTGCTGCAATCCACTTCGAACCATTCTTCGAAAGTACGAGTTCCTATATTGTACACTCTTTTGCATGGTGAATTGGCAACATATCCTAAGAAGATGCCTTCCACTGCTTTTGCATGAAATTTAGATTTGCGATCCTTGTATTGTAGCAATAAGGAACAGGGACTACCAAAAGGAACTAGGTAGTCAAGATTGGGAGGTCGATTGTTGATCAGCTCATAGCAAGTTTTGTTGTGCCTTTTAACCACCAGAACTCTGTTCAAGACGTGACAAGCCGTATTTACTGCTTCTGCCCAGAAAGTTTACAGGAAGCTTTGCATCTGACAGCATTGTCCTTGCAGTCTCGATCAAGGTTTTGTTCTTCCTTTCTGCAACTCTGTTCTGCTGAGGTGTGTATTGGGGCACTAAATTCGTGACGAATACCCTTCTTGAGACAGAAAAGCTCCATCAAATTATTCTTGAACTCAGTTCCGTTATCACTCCTTATTCTTCTAACCTTCAGCTTGCATAAAGATTCCAGACTCAAGATCATGTATTGAAGAATATTAGCAGTCTCGTCCTTTGTACCTAAGAAATGCACCCAAGAAAAACGTGAGAAACATCAGTTACAACCAGACAGTATGACTTCCCTCTAATACTCCTAATACTTATGGGCCCAAACAGATCCATATGTAAGAGTTCCAAAGGGGTATCGATGGAGTTTTGGAGCTTGGGCTTGTGAGACTTCCGTTGATGTTTACCCTTTTTACATGGCATACAGTCATCTACAACGGAAAATCTCAGCTTAGGAACCCCGAAAACTAAACCGTTTCGGACAAGATGATTCATTTTAAGATAAGAAATGTGTCCGAGTTTCCTATGCCACAAGATTGACTCAAGCTCTGTCGCTTTTGTAAGCAAACAAGTAGCAACTGTTGAGGTGGTTGTTGCCACGCTCATATCGATCTGATATGTGTCGTTTGTTCTTGGTGCTCTCATCAAAATCCACTATTCAGGAACTTCAAAACCAGATTTGAGAATCATGCATTTTGACTTGTCAAACATAACCGAGTACTCCTTGTCGCACATCTGAGAAACACTCAACAGGTTATGCTTCAGCTGCTCGCAGTAGTTGACGTTGTCGAAGCTAACACATCCATTCGAAACCACACCTTGACATGTAATACTACCGCCTTTCTCTCCTGCAAAGGCCACATAGCCGCCTTTGAATGGTTTGACATCTTGAAGCAGGGCCATGTTTCTTGTCATGTGCCGGGAGCATCCACTATCTACATACCAACGATTAGAGGTAGTACCCTTCGGATGTCCCTGCACGAGTCACAATCAAATTAGTTAGATTTAGAGACAGAAGCCATAGTGGTCTTGGGTCGTCCGTTTTTCTCAAAATAAACAACCTCGATCAATTCACAGTCGTGACTGCCAAAAATGGGTAACTCTTTAGAAGACTTAGGATCAGAAGATTGAGAATTTTTAGATTTCTTGTTCTAGGACCTCTTCTTTTTCTTTACTGGAATAGTAGGCTTGCATTCAACAACAACAACAGGTGAACTAGTAGAAGCTTCACCTGATTGAATTCCTGCCAGCTGTTCCAGCTTTCTTAATCTCTTGTTCCTTCTTCTCCTCTGTGGTTTGGAAAGTTTGACCATAGGTTCCTCACCAGTTCGTACACTACCAGAGGTAGAGGCACAAGGTTTAGTAGGTAGCTTTTCCCTGTTTGGAACAGATGATTTAGCCTCAGATGTGATCTTTGGCTTCACCATAGGTTTCACTGGTGGTTTCACCACATTTGATTTTGGACTCTTGGGCTATTTCACTGATGGTGACTTGGGGATAACAGCTGGTTATGAACCAATTGGTCGTTTCCCTTGATTCTTATGAGGGGAGTTCACCATGATGTGACCGACTATACCACAGTGAAAACAGGTTCTCTTCTCTTTGTAAATCCTCCTGTAAGGCTCATTAGATCTGACATTAGATGACTCGGCATGATGAGATGGAGGATTTGTTTGATGAACAGTAGCATTTGTTTGACCCGATGGTGATTCAGTATTGGGAATATAATATTTTTGCATATTTTCTTGATAACCAAGCCCATACTGAGCTGCAAAGGCTTCTTTCTTAACTTGATTAATATTTTTTAACCCCCATAAAGCATCACTTTCAATTTTTCATTTGTTTCAACAGTATCGGGTTTAGTTAAAATGCAATTATCACGATCAGTGATAATGTTTTTCTTAACTTGGTGTTCACCAATCAACTCCTCTGAGACTACACCATCAGGGCAGGTGTTCTCAGAGCCTTCATCAGTAAAGAACTCTTCATCAGAGGCAGAGTCAGCCTTACTTGAGGAATCATCCTTGTTAGAGGAATCATCCTGACTAGAGGACTCATCACGACACGACAAATCAATATCAATTAAGTCGTTGACAAATTTCCCGCTTACTGGTGGAGGAATGGAATTAGTACCCAACCCTAATCCACTCACTTGTCTCACTACTGATTCGTAGTGTTCCACCACAAAATGAGCATTTTTCAACTTCTCAATTTTTCCATTCAACTGCAAGATCTCATTTTCAGCTCGGTGATTTTAGTATTTCTCTTTTCCAACCCCTTGTACGCAACATCCAAATGAAACTGTTGATCACTGATTTTAAGTGAAAAATCATGTTTTTCTTTCTTTAAAGTTTCAATTGAATCTTTGTAACGTTTCTCGTTTTCTTTGTAGCTTAAAACTGCAATACGAAGGGGCTCGACCTTGTCTTGAAGATTAAAATTTTCATCTTTCAAGCTTAGTAATTTAGAACAGGAAATGACAGCAAAATAATTAGAATCTACCTCAGTTGACGAACATGATGCCGCTCCAATAGCCATGAGGGAAAATGCAGATGTAGACTCCCTTTGGTCAGCCACATACGCTTCCCTTTCTTCTGCTTCCATCATCTCAACGATCTCAGCCATGAGACCAACTTGTGTTTGAGCAATAAGGGCATCCTCCAAATGAACAGCCCAATCAAATCTTTCGTCCTGTTGAGCTACTAAAGCATTGGACGTTCCACCTTGAATTTGATTGCGGTTATTAGAATTGTTGTACCCTTGACCATTTCCTTGGCTTGGTCTGGTGTAACCCGAAGCTGGTGCTTTGTCCTTTTGACATTCACGAGCAAAGTGTCCAAAGTTCTGACACTTGTAGCACTTGAATTTGGATTTATCAAAACCAACCTTGGCATTTGAATGCCCACCAATGAACTTCATACCAGTTCTATTCAAGAAACATTTGGCTCTTCTCAAGATCGTGGCCATATTCCACTGAATATCCATGTCCTCCATGTCATCCGGATCCACCTGATTAAAATCTTCTTCAGTGGTTTCAAGATCCGTTGGCTTGCCACCAATGAAGTTCTCATAGGCAAGCATACATCATGAAAACAAAGCCACATGATCTTCAGCTATCTTGGCTATAACAGATTGGTTAGCTGAAGATGTGGAAGGAGGATTTCTTGAGGAATTTTGGTGGTGAGAGCCAGATCCAGATGCTGCAAAGCATGCATGACCACCACAAGCATTTGAGTTTTCTTCTTCATGAGAGTTCTCTGAGAATAGGGCAATTCCTGAACCCGATGACTTAGCTGTGGAAGACGTCCCATAATACATAGAAGGGTCTTGGATTTGAGGTCTCCCTGAGCTTTCTTTTCTTTTCAGGTTCATATCGTGTGCTTGAACCTTTCCAATTGCTTCTTCAATCGTAATCTCATAGAACTTGGGGTTCTCTTTCATCAAAGTAGTGTATATCTCAAATTTGGTGGTAAGGCATCCAAAAACTTTTCAACTAACTCCTCATCGGGATACGTTAGATCATAAGCTTTTAACTCAGTTTGCAGATGATAGAATCTAGGTATAAGTTCATCTGTAGATTCATTCTCCATGTATCTGAAGCACTCATACTGCTTTCTCAGGAGATTTCTCTTGCTCTTCTTGATTGTCACTGTTCTTCTTGATATCACTGTTCCCCTCAAATCTTTTCTGCAATGCCTTCCAGAGATCTTTAGAGTTGTCATATCCTCTGAAGCTGTGAAAAAGTTCTCTAGTCAGGGCCATTGTGATAGATCCATGTGCCTTCTTTCCTCTGTCATAAACCATCTTTTCTTCTTCATCTAGTTTAGAGATAGGCTTGGGAACAACCTCATCAAGATATGTATAGGTGGGATGCTTATAACTCTCAAGAATGGGTATCCATAATGAGGAATCAGTGTATGATATATAATGCTCAAAGCGTGCTTTCCAATTCGAATAATCATTAACATTAACCAGCTTTGGTGGTTTCTGTGTGTGACAACCCGGACTTTTAGGTTAACCTCATTAATTAAAATCCAGTTAAATACTAACCTATTTAACCCAACCTCAAATCCCAAGGATGAACCTTGCCTATATTCAAACTTAAATACTTGAAATTGGAAGGACTTATCTTGTAATTTACCTATAGTGGACTACTGTTGACTTTCAAATGTTAAACCATCAAGTTCTTAACTCAATTCAAACTTTAGGGACTATTCCTGCCAATTTCTAATCTTAAGAACATGAAACTGCAGGGACTAAACCTACAATTAGCCCAAACTCGATTTCTGTTTGACTTTAGAAAGTCAAATCAACCGATTCAATCCAATTCGCAAGTTTTGATCAATGCTAGTTGGTATTGTAACTGTTAAAGCTTGGTTAATGTCATTAACGGCCATAAAACATCAATTAAAACATCATAATTACCCAATTAAATCGATTAATGATCACTTAGGACATAACCGTCGATCACCATCATATGGCCATCAAATTCGTCAAATTCCTATGTTAGCATCACAAGTGAATCACCTACGCATCTTACTCGAACTCCACAGAACCTGTTTTACACATCCGTTAGACAGGAATTACGGCAGAATTCGCCGAGAACCATATTAGTCACCGTAGGCATTGGTTCTAGCCGATCACCATCGATCTGTCATCTAATCCGGTAATTAATTCCATGTTTAGCTTTGTGTTTACCTCTATATTAAAAGCCCTAACCTGTTGGAGGCTTATAACATCGAATTGGTGATGAACCAATTCTAGGGTTCATCACATTCTCAGTTTAATCGAATTCAACCCTAGACCCTATGTTAATCAAATTAAATCATATCATTAACTTCGCAACTCTCCAATCAATGAAAGCCCTTTGTTAATTTAAACTAATAACATCGAATTGGGAAAGATCCAGTAACTAGGGTTTATTCATATACGAGTTAGGGGTTTTTGATCCTAGACTCTTTTTCAATCCAATTAAATCACTGGGATAGTTTCGCAAGGTCTCACTCTGTAAAAGCCCCATGGTTTCAACAGTTTTTAACATCAAATTAAATCAAATCAATTTTGTGTTCATAACTTAGGGTTTCTGCCATTCAATTCACGATTTAAACGATTCAAGAATTGATGTTTTTCCAACCGTAATCAGGTTCGCTTTTGCCTTGTAATCAAAACCCCTTTACTCTTGATTCAAATCGTTAGAGAAATCGTGGGATTCGAGACTGGAATTTGATCGCGGGTTTGGGAGGAAAACCACATGAACCTGATTGATAAAAGCTTTTGAATCCGGTTTCATAAAGCGAAACCCTAGCGGGCGTGATGGTTAAGACAGTGGACTTGTAGGCAGGAGACCCGGGTTTGAGTCCGGTCTCATGCATTACTTTTTTTAGGGCTTTTTCACTATATTAAATTTATAAAAACCTATTGCTATATTATTATAATAAATATTGATGTGTTTTAACTCCGGAGATCGCCCGTAGGCTCGGGTTTGGTTTTATAACCTATTTAATATTATTTTCTCATTTTTAAAATAATATGTTCACATTATTTTCAAACCGCGACTTCGAATAAAATAATATGTTTACATTATTTTCAACCCGTGACTCCTAGTATAAAATAATATATATTTTTATATTATTTCTCGTCGTTTATAAAACTCGTGTAACGTTTCAAACTTATAAATAATGTAATTATTTATATTATTTACTCACGTTTATTATCCTCGAATAAAAATAATATATTTAGTATTTTTGTCACGTAAATGATTATCGTATATTTGTTTTACGAGTTCAAAATAATATATTATTTTTCTAGCCATTATTTTAATGATACAAACGTACGGATATATTTAAGTATAAATTAACATTATTCGTTATTAACGTTCGACACGTAGCGCATTTATCTTAACTACTAATTAAAGAATTCTTATTCCCGTAGACACGTTCGTCTACTCTTAATCATTAGAGCGTTTCCTTAAGATGTTATAACTTCCGTGTCGTCGTCACAAATCTCAACTTGTTCCTAATTTAAGTGTTTATAATTTTAGGGCATTCATAAGTCTTTTGAGACTTACACTCGTGGTTCCAACTTATCTCTTGTGTGATACTGCCTACGCTATTCAGATGAGTTTTCACGGTCCCTTTTTACTGTTTTAAACCGGGGGAGAAAACATGTCGTAAATGCTGTTTGATTTTTGTAATTCATATATGATATCACTTGTATGACTATGCGTATACATTATACTTTAAGTCCTCACATCGGACCGTTAATATGAATTTGAGTAGCACTACTGGGTTTGACAAACCTCACCCGCGTTAGTCGCGCTAACTCAATTGGAGGTCGAACGGGTGCAATATTGAGCTAAACATGCACCATGATGGTGGGAGGCATATAAACAGTCAGTTGTCGGTTGCGAGCGCATTAGTTAACATGATTATGGGTTAGCTACCTATTTATTTATATATTGAATGTACATTAATCTATTAAATGCTTCTATAAACTGAAACCTGTGAACTCACCAACCTTGTGTTGACACTTTTCTTACATGTTTTCTCAGGATGCTAAGCTAAGGCACAGGTGCACGTTAGGGCATGCATGGTGTCAACATGATGTATTCAATAATTGTCAATCTACGGAACATTTATTATGTTCCTGTTATTGTTAGACTTGGGCGTGTTGTTGTGCGCATTTACTCTCTCGTTTAAACGCTTCCGCATTTACTCTGAACTTTTATAATATTTCAATTTGAGTCCCATATAATGTCGTTTGATGTAACTAATGACTGAGATCCTGGTGTGTCACCTTCCAAACGGTAAAACTCCATTAGTGGAATTTAGGGGTGTGACAGATTGGTATCAGAGCCATTGGTTATAGAGAACTAGGATTGCATACTAGACGATAACCTTACACATTAGTTACACGACACAGACACTCATACATGAGACATATAGCACCTATACTTACATTACAGTGCTGGCATGTTAATACCATCCATATCACCCTCTTTTGACGAGGGACACATCATTTGCATTGCATCATCATTCACAGTGACGACACTCGAAGAATCACCAAAACAACATCCACTCCCGTCCGAGGGCAGTGAGACGGAACCTTCGGAGGAGTCACTTACATCACCATAACCTGTTGGGTATGGTTGGCTTTCTTAGGTCCATGTTATGGACGACACTTAGCACTAGCACATATCTCTTTGGGAGTTGGGATCGTCGGAGGCGAGTCCCTACTGTACCCGCCAGCAACAATACGCCGAATGAAGGCTGGCCGTTGCACGCATTATTACAGAATCCATTGACACGTAGATGCCATCACTTTCTCGAGCCATGGACTCGCGTCTTTGGTCAATATTCTGTTGAGAATAGATTAACCACAAAGTTGAGAACGCATATTCAAACCCTATCCTGACTCAGTTGAAAGGACGGCTATTTGTTGCTTCCTTCAACTTGTATCCATGAACTAGTTTTACTTCTCGTAGTCACATTTCATGTACATGTTTCATGTGCATGTTCCTATCTACAATCCACTGGATTGGACTCTCGTATTGTGTTTCAACTCGAGTGAATACTCGGATCAAACGATTCCAGACTACTCATCCTGATATGAGTCATAGTAGATCAACTTATGGTTGATGACTAAGCTTCTCAATGACTTATTATATCTGACAACACTCTTTACTCAGCAATACATACTTAAGGACATTATGACACAGGACAGGGAGAACTAGGGTGAGCATGAAAAGCAAATTATCATTACGAGTGCACACGTAATAATAATTTGAGGTGCATGTAAATCCTGGTGAAGCCTAGTGTGTGGATAGATGGTCCTAATCGGTGATTTACAGACTTAAGTTTCCACTATCCGTAGAAATTCTCGTAACCCGCTCAACGACTAGTTGGTATCGTTAAACTCGTTCAACAGTTGATAGACGCGACTATCAGGTTGAAGATGTTTACGGACACACTGAACTATCATTAATGGAATCCATCATGGTATTTTCACTCATGTAATAGTCTTAGTGACCATAAGACTCTCATTCAAACTTGATCAAGGAAATCATCTGGACTGAAACTCTAATGGAACCTCATGGTAAACCCACCGACTCCATCTATGTAAGCGGAATTGGAAGAATTCTTTCCTGCTAACACGTTATTCCTTACACTTCAACCATAATTTCCTTTTAACTCTATTATCTTATCCGGTGACTAATCCTTAGACTAAATTGATTTATACCCCAGCATCCCTAGCTATTCCAATGACATTAGAGAATGGGGATTTGTCTAGCTAACCAGTTGAACACTATTACTTAAACAAACAACCTATCCCTTTATATTACTCGAATCTATATCTCATTAGACTTTTCTTTTCTTTATGTGAAACTTTTCCCTTGGCCTTTGCTCATAAGCACGGGCCTCATCAGAAGTCCCAGCATGACTTCACATATTTCATATTAGTGCGTCACGCTCCAACCCTATTAGAAACTATGTACACTATAGGATATAGTGGGCGGTCAAATAACCAAAGCAACTCCCATTCTTAGAGGATGTAAGCTAGGATTAGTTAGTCAAAAGATTAACATTGGCATTACGCCAGTCACACTTGGCAGCTTTGACGTGATCATCGATATGGATTGGTTATCTAAGAACCAATCCGAAATTGTTTGTTGTGATAAAATCGTTCGCATTCCCCTCCCGAGTGGAGAAACCATTCTGTCCAAGGTGAAAGGATTGGTGCAGTCGTTGGCATCATGACCTTCATGAAAGCACGAAAGTGTCTTCGAAATGACCGTACTGCCATTTTGGCTCTCGTGGCCAAGTAGCAATCTGAGGAGAAGAAGATTGACGACATCCCAATCGTTCGTGATTATCTGGAAGTATTTCCTAAAGATCTACCATGTCTTCCACCGCATCGTCAAGTTGAATTCCAAATCGATCTAGCACACGGAGCGGCACCGATCGCTCGGGCACCTTACAGACTGGCACCTAGTGAATTGCAAGAGCTATCTACTCAGTTACAGGAATTGTTGGATAAAGGTTTCATCCAACCTAGCTCATCGCCATGGGGAGCTCCAGTCCTGTTTGTCAACAAGAAGGACGAAACTTTCCGTATGTCCATCGACTACCGTGAGCTAAATAAAGTCACAATCAAGAATCGTTATCCTTTTCCTCGCATAGATGATCTCTTTGATCAACTCCAAGGATCCAGTTTCTATTCCAAGATAGATCTTAGGTCCGGCTACCACCAATTGAGATTCCGAGATGAAGATATCTCTAAGACTGCGTTCAGGACAAGGTACGTCCACTATAAATTTATGGTCATGCCTTTCGGATTAACCAACGCACCTGCGGTATTCATGGACCTTATGAACCGTGTGTGTAAGCCTTACCTTGATCAATTTGTCATCGTTTTCATCGACGACATTCTCATTTATTCCAAGAACCAGGAGGAACACGAGGAACATTTACGTTTAATCCTTGAATTACTTAAAAAGGAGCAGCTGTATGCTAAGTTTTCCAAGTGTGAATTCTGGATCCGGGAAGTTCAATTCTTAGGACACGTGGTTAACGAGAAAGGAATACATGTCGATCCCTCAAAGAAAGAAGCCATCAAGAATTGGGCAGCACCGACGACTCTGACTGAGGTGCGACAATTTCTGGGATTGGCTGGTTATTACCGTCGATTTATCAAAGGATTTTCAAAAATTGCACAACATCTCACTGCCTTAACTCAAAAGGGTAAAGCCTACAACTGGGGCAATAACCAAGAATCAGCATTCAAACTCCTTAAGCAGAGACTTTGCAGTGCACCTACTCTAGCCCTTCCGGAGGGAACGGATGATTTGGTGGTGTATTGTGACGCATCCATTCAAGGTCTGGGTTGTGTTCTAATGCAATGAGAAAAAGTGATCGCCTATGCATCGCGTCAGCTAAAGATTCATGAGAAAAACTACACCACTCATGACCTAGAGTTGGGAGCCGTAATCTTCGCACTTAAGATATAGAGACATTACTTGTACGGTACCAAGTGCACCATCTACACCGATCACAAGAGTCTTCAGCATATCTTCGAGCAGAAAGAGCTGAACATGCGACAACGTCATTGGGTCGAGCTTTTGAATGATTGTGACTGTGCGATCCGATATCATCCGAGTAAAGCTAACGTTGTAGCTGATGCCCTAAGTCAAAAGGAAACCAAGCCCAAACGAGTTCGAACATTATAGCTTACTATTCACCCCGGATTACCTGACAAAATCTGTAGTACTCAACTTGAAGCCCTAAAAGAGGAAAACCTACCGCTGGAAGGTACACGCGGTATGGAAGCACAACTCGAGGTCAAATCTGCCGGTATTCGCTATTTCACTGAACGAATATGGGTTCCAATATTCAGAAATTTAAGGGAACTAGTCATGGATTAGGCTCATAAATCTCGTTACTCTATTCATCTAGGTTCTGACAAGATGTATCATAACCTAAAGGTGCTGTATTGGTGGCCAAAGATGAAGGCCGATATAGCCATCTATGTGAGCAAGTGCCTGACTTGCGCGAAGGTCAAAGTTGAATATCAAAAGCCTTCTGGTTTTCTCCAACAACCAGAGATTCCCATGTGGAAATGGGAACAAATATCCATGGACTTCATCACAAAATTGCCACGAACTCCTACCGGATGTGATACCATTTGGGTAATCGTTGACCGCTTAACAAAGTCCGCTCACTTCTTAGCAATAAAGGAAACCGACAAAATGGACAGGCTTACTCGTATTTATTTAAAAGAAGTAGTATCTCGGCACGGGATGCCAATCTCTATCATTTCGGATCGTGATGCATGATTCACCTCTCGTTTCTGGCAATCGTTACATAAAGCTTTAGGCACGCGTCTAGATATGAGCACAGTATACCATCCTCAAACTGATGGCCAGACAGAACGTACTTTTCAAACTCTGGAGGACAAGCTACGAGCTTGTGTGATTGATTTCGGTAACACTTGGGAATCTCACCTACCGTTGGTGGAGTTCTCCTACAACAACAGTTATCAAACTAGCATCAAGGAAGCTCCATTTGAAGCACTATATGAACGGAAATGTCGTTCTCCTATTTGTTGGGCTGAAGTTGGGGATAGTCAGCTTACAGGTCCTGAACTCGTACTTGAAACTTCTGAGAAAATCGTTCAAATTAGAAACCGTATGGCAGCAGCTCGTGATCATGAAAAGAGCTATGCCGATAAGCGTCGTAAACCATTGGAATTTCAAGCAGGGGGTATGGTCTTATTAAAAGTCTTACATTGGAAGGGTGTCATTCGTTTAGGGAAACGAGGCAAGCTGAATCCTCGTTATGTTGGACCATTCATGATAGTGAAGAGAATCGGGCCAGTAGTGTATCAACTGGACCTGCCTGAAGGACTTAGTGGTGTACACAATGTCTTTCACGTCACAAACTTGAAGAAATGCCTGGCAGACGAGTCACTCGCGATTCCTCTTGAGGAACTACACATCGATGAACAGTTGCGTTTCATCGAAGAACCCATAGAAAGTATGGATAGGGAAGTCAAAACGTTAAAGCACAGTAAATTTCCTATTGTTAGAATCCGTTGGAACTCGAAACGCGGACCGGAATTCACTTAGGAGCGCGAGGACCAGATGATGCGCAAGTATCCTCATCTGTTCAAGCACTCCGCATAAAACTCTTAAGATACTATTCTAATTTTCGGGACGAAAATTCTTTCAACTAGGGGATGATGTGACAACCCGGACTTTTAGGTTAACGTCGTTAATTAAAATCCAGTTAAATACTAACCTATTTAACCCTACCTCAATCCCCAGGGACTAACCTTGCCTATATTCAAACTTAAATACTTGAAATTGGAAGGACTTATCTTGTAATTTACCTATAAGGGACTCCTGTTGACTTTCAAATGTTAAACCATGAAATTCTTAACTCAATTCAAACTTTAGGGACTATTCCTGACAATTTCTAATCTTAAGAACATGAAACTGCATGGACTAAACCTATAATTAGCCCAAACTCGATTTCTGTTTGACTTTAGAAAGTCAAATCAACCGATTCAATCCAATTCGCAAGTTTTGATCAATGTTAGTTGGTATTGTAACTGTTAAAGCTTGGTTAATGTCATTAACGACCATAAAACATTAAACAAAACATCATCATTACCGAATTAAATCGATTAATGATCACTTAGGACATAACTGTCGATCACCATCATATGGCCATCAAATTCGTCAAAATGTTAGCATCACAATTGAATCACCTACGCATCTTACTCGAACTCCACAGAACCTGTTTTACACATCAATTAGACAGGAATTACAGCAGAAGTCGCCGAGAACCAGATTAGTCACCGTCGGCATTGATTCTAGCCGATCACCATCGATCTGTCATCTAATCCGGTAATTAATTCCATGTTTAGCTTCAAGTTTACCTCTAGATTAAAAGCCCTAACCTGTTGGAGGCTTATAACATCGAATTGGTGATGAACCAATTCTAGGGTTCATCACATTCTCAGTTTAATCGAATTAAACCCTAGACCCTTTTTTAATCAAATTAAATCATATCATTAACTTCGCAACTCTCCAATCAATGAAAGCCCTTTGTTAATTTAAACTAATAACATCGAATTGGGAAAGATCCAGTAACTAGGGTTTATTCATATACGAGTTAGGGGTTTTTGATCCTAGACTCTTTTTCAATCCAATTAAATCACTGGGATAGTTTCGCAAGGTCTCACTCTGTAAAAGCCCCATGGTTTCAACAGTTTTTAACATCAAATTAAATCAAATCAATTCTGTGTTCATAACTTAGGGTTTCGGCCATTCAATTCACGATTTAAACGATTCAAGAATTGATGTTTTTCCAATTAAACCCGTAATCAGGTTCGCTTTTGCCTTGTAATCAAAACCCCTTTACTCTTGATTCAAATCGTTAGAGAAATCGTGGGATTCGGGACTGGAATTTGATCGCGAGTTTGGGAGGGAAACCACATGAACCTGATTGATAAAAGCTTTTGAATCCGGTTTCATAAAGCGAAACCTTAGCGGGCGTGATGGTTAAGACAGTGGACTTGTAGGCAGGAGACCCGGGATCGAGTCCGGTCTCCTGCATTACTTTTTTTAAGGCTTTTTCACTATATTAAATTTATAAAAACCTATTCCAATATTCTTATAATAATATATTAATGTGTTTTATCTCCGGAGACTGCCCGTAGGCTCGGGTTTGGTTTTATAACCTATTTAATATTATTTTCTCATTTTTAAAATAATATGTTCATATTATTTTCAAACCGCGACTTCGAATAAAATAATATGTTTACATTATTTTCAACCCGTGACTCCTAGTATAAAATAATATATATTTTTATATTATTTCTCGTCGTTTATAAAACTCGTGTAACGTTTCAAACTTATAAATAATGTAATTATTTATATTATTTACTCACGTTTATTATCCTCGAATGAAAATAATATATTTAGTATTTTTGTCACGTAAATGATTATCGTATATTTTTTTTTACAAGTTCATAAGAATATATTATTTTCCTAGCCATTATTTTAATGATACAAAAATACGGATATATTTAAGTATAAATTAACATTATTCGTTAATAACGTTCGACACATAGCGCATTTTTCTTATCTACTAATTAAAGAATTCTTATTCCCGTAGACACGTTCGTCTACTCTTAACCATTAGAGCGTTTCCTTAAGATGTTCTAACTTCCGTGTCGTCGTCACAAATCTCAACTTGTTCCTAATTTATGTGTTTATAATTTTAGGGCATTCATAAGTCTTTTGAGACTTACACTCGTGGTTCCAACTTATCTCTTGTGTGATACTGCCTACGTTATTCAGGTGAGTTTTCACGGCACTTTTTTACTGTTTTAAACTGGGGGAGAAAACATGTCGTAAATACTGTTTGATTTTTGTAATTCATATATGATATCACTTGTATGACTATGCGTATACATTATCCTTTAAGTCCTCGCATCGGACTGTTAATATGAACATAGCGAGGTAATTTGAGTAGTACTACTGGGTTTGACAAACCTCACGCGCGTTAGTCGCGCTAACTCAATTGGAGGTCGAACGGGTGCAATATTAAGCTAAACATGCACCATGATGGTAGGAGGCATATAAACAGTCAGTTGTCGATTGCGAGCGCATTAGTTAACATGATTATGGGTTAGCTACCTATTTATTTATATATTGAATGTACATTAATCTATTAAATGCTTCTATAAACTGAAACCTGTGAACTCACCAACCTTGTGTTGACACTTTTCTTACATGTTTTCTCTGGACGCTAAGCTAAGGCACAGGTGCACGTTAGGGCATGCATGGTGTCAACATGATGTATTCAATAATTGTCAATCTACGGAACATTTATTATGTTCCTGTTATTGTTAGACTTGGGCGTGTTGTTATGCGCATTTACTCTCTCGTTTAGACGCTTCCGCATTTACTCTGAACTTTTATAATATTTCAATTTGAGTCCCATATAATGTCGTTTGATGTAACTAATGACTGAGATCCTGGTGTGTCACCTTTCAAACGGTAAAACTCCGTTAGTGGAATTTGGGGTGTGACACTGTGGAGTTCCAATCTCATTGTCATAGTTAAGTAGGTTTCCGAGGTTCCAAAAATTTGCCATAGTGATACACTTAGTCAAATCACATAATAGTCAGCATAACTTGCACACTTAAGAAATGGCCTTGCGCACTCAAAAGATTGGTCTTGCGCACTTAGGATTTGCTCTTGCGTACTTAACAAGTACGCAAGAGTAAAGGATAAGTACGCAGGAAGAAACTTAAGTACGCAGCAAGAATGGTCTTGCGTAGTTAGCAACTACGCAGCAAGACTGTACTTGTTGTCAAATAAGGTAAGTACGCAGGTCACCTTTTCACCAACTTCCACCAACTTTTTTCGGTTATCGGAAAAACACAAGATTCTTCAAAAATTGAAGATATGACCAAATTAATCAAGCCAAAGGGTTAGAAACTTGTTTCTAACAAACCCTTGATGATCAGAACACTCAAACAAACAACAAAAGGTTGGATTTTGACTGATTTTTGCCTCTAAAATAGTGCTCAAGAGCTACCCTTATTTTATCACAAAAATCACCAAAAATCACTCACTTTTGCTTGTAAAAAGTCTGTAGATTGTGTAGAAGATGCTCCTAACACACTCACAACACTCGAAATCAAGAGCAAAGCTCTGATACCACTTGTAGGTCCCCGGGTGTCTCGGATCGTTACGTGTGGGTGTGTAACTAGTCTAACCGGGTGCGGAATGCCCGTGACTAGGTGGAGAATCAAACAACACAAAGTAAACCGACAACAAAAGCACTTTCAAACTTCGTCTATTATAAACACAGCTGGTTACAGAACTTGTTACAACTGAATGCGTACTTAACTTATGTCACAACCTACTATTTATACTAGACCTGGTTCCTGCGTACTTGGCAAATGCACAGGACAATTTGTTCATGCGTACTTGGCAAGTGCGTAGGACAATTTGTTCATGCGTACTTAGAAATTACGCAGACAGTTCTTGCGTACTTTCTAAATACGCAGGATATATCATGCGCACTTACTAAGTGCGCACAACACTTACAAGAAACACACACTAAGTACATACATATGTGATTACAACTCGATAATCAATAAATACAGATACTTACATACAAATACAAATACACAAAAGACAAGTACAAAAGCTAAGACAGTATCCAGAGTGTCTGTCACACAATAGTGATTCAACAAATACTAACTCCGGTTATAACTTATTATTTCACCAACTAATTTTAACATTAAAACAAGTTAGTCGAATGCTCACATAAATAGTCGAGGGAAGGTGACGGAGGGAAGTGAGACGCGGTTTCTCCACACGATGCCCGTATCACCCGGTGAGCTCCCGAAATAACTCGTGTACTTCATGTAAACGCAACACGGTGTCTGTAAGTAAGAATCGAAGACCCGTAATAATCGGCGAAGCTTGGTTCTTGCTTTCTGAAACCCGTAAGGTGGTGGAGTGGGTTCGGGGGTGGTGGGGCTGAGGTGAAAGGGGGTGATGGTATACGACGGCGGTGGGGGTGGTGTAGGGCTGTTGTGGTTGTGAGTCGAGTGAGGGAGGGAATAGTGGTGGTGTGATCCGTAAGGTAGGAGGGCTGAGTGTTGCTGTGAGAGTGGGTGGGAGGTGTGAGGGTGTGCTCGGTGGTGTTGTTCTACGATGGTGGGGTGGTGGCTTATGGTGGAGGATGGTGGTGATGGTGTTGCTTGTCGTGAAACGAGAAAAACAAAAAGGGAAGAGGATGGTATGGGCAGGTGTAACATCCCAAAAATCGACAAGTTATTAGTTAGGGTTAACAGATAACCCGAATCACCGGCAAACTAAAACGGTTAGCAAGATTGTTATGTAAAGCCCGGATTATCAAACTTAACGGGCCTGGTTCGTTATCATTTCAAGAGTTCATATTAGAAACACACCAAATAAATCGAGAGGGGCGGAAACGAAAATATTGGTAGATTTATAAGCCCACATTTAACAAACCCTAGGCCATACTCGACCTAGGCTTATTCGAACGGCAGCAGGGAATCGAAAGAGAGAGGAGGCCAACGACGGGGCAACCTCGACGGTCTCGGGTGGTATACGTGCAACAGGAGATCGACATTCACACAAGTAAATGATGGTTTTTTTTATCATTTGTTATTCTTGTTGTGTTTGAGTTGTGATAGGGAACCTGTGCTCATAATGGTGAGCGCCGACAGAAGGCAAGGTGATGGTGGCCGTGACGGCTGTGGTGGCGCACCACGCCGGCGCACAGTGGAGAGCGAAGAAGGGAGTTTGTTAGGGATATTGGTGCCCAGTGGTTGCAACGGCTTTCATGGCCTCCGTGAGGATGATAGCGGTGGTGCGAGGAGGAGCCGACAGCGGCTGGTGTGATGACGACCGCACGACGACGGCAAGGGTGATAGACGAAAGGAATGTGGCCGGCTAGATTTTTTGCACAACGGAGATAATGATGACGATACGCTAAGTGGTGATGCCAACGACAGCCGAAGGTTGCTTCGATGAAGTACCATGGTGAGCGGACGACGTTGGCGGCAACAACGGAAGCCGATGGTGGTTTTGGTGGGGTGAGCATCAACAGTGGTGACCGAAAGGATGGCGGAATCGATGGTAGGAGTCAACGGTGGTGACGTGTGGGTGACACACGGTGGTACGGGTGCGTGAGTACGGGTGGATGAGGTAAAGGTTTTTATGACCTTAGGGGTTACATGACATGCATGCATGCATGGGAGCTCGGGCTCGAGAACACAAATCATAACCGGAGAAGGAGCAACTTTATATGTAAACTCGTGAGACTAGGGTTCTTGCGGAGTATGAATGAGGAGTAGACGAGAATGAGCTCTGAGACGTAGTTTACCTAGTTTGCGTATTTCACGTGTCTTAGAACGTAACTGATCATGTGGCCATACGTGTGACAAGTTTGGGTTTCGAGCATGAACATACGAGTGGCAGAGTAAGGACGTAGACTCGACATATCCAGTGAGTTTCTAATCCCCTACTTTTAAACGTTTTACTATTTTTGGGGCTATCGTACATACTTACAAGTCGTGTGTTATTACGTTAAATATGTAACGAGCTTTGGGGTTTAACCCGATAAATTTATGAACTTAAATATTCAAATATGAGGATAAGAGACTAGGTGTTGTCCATGTGATGTGTAGCTTAAAGGCGGGTATGTGCTTAGGTAACAAGATGTAGAATTTGTGTGTATGCTCTATAATAGCGGTATATTGTGTTAAGGGTTTCATGTTCTAATCCGATGTGTTTTTGAAATAAAACAAGTATTTAAGGAACCGTAGGGTCTATGGTGTGTCCATAGGAATGTGATAGCTAGAGTTATGAGTTATGAGTTCATGACGTGTTAAGTGTTGATCAGGGGGAGTCGGGCTTTAAGCTAAATGCTTATGATTTCATGTGGGGGTATATGTTGTCCTATTGTCACGTGTGAGGTACAGGTGTAGTTAACGAGTTTTGTATATGATGTGTGATACTATGGGCTTTATATTTGTGCGAAGTGTTTGCATCGTTGTCTATACGACATGGCAAACGAGATTTGTGAAGGATGAGGTCCTTCGGGAAGTCACCAACGGTGACATTTATTTAACAGGTTAATAATGAGCTCGGGGTGTGTTGAACGCCCTGACGAGGGTAGCCCTGACGAGGGTAGCCCTGACGAGGGTAGCCCTGACGAGGGTAGCCCTGACGAGGGTAGCCCTGACGAGGGTAACCCTAACGAGGGTGCAGTGACGAGGTAAGTGTTTACATGGGTATTTATATACGTGTAGGATTGCATGTAAACGTTGAGTTATATTAATTATGCATGTGGTGATATTAATGCGGTAATGTTAGGGTGACGTGTAGATGTTAGTATTGCGGTATGTAGAGTTATACTGACCGTTGAGTTAGGATTTGTGACTTGACATGTATAAGTGTCGTGTTAGTTAATTATGAGAGCCTTGGTTAAGGCCGGGCGTAAATGTCTAGAGTATGTTGTGTTAACCTAGTGTTGAGTTAGTACTTGTTCTTTGGTAAGAGTGGTTTGTATAGTAGTTGAGTCTGTGTCAACGAGATGGTAATGTTGTTATTATTATTATTATTAGTACGAGCTGAGTCCCAGTTGATGAACAGTTAAGGGATGTCGTGGGATGACAAGGGGTTAACTATTCGTTAATGAATCATAAAACTATTTGGTAAGGACCAAAGGGTTCGGAGTGGATTAAGCTAATGAATGTAACGAGATGGTTTTCCTTCAAATTAAACTATTAGAACTCAATCAGCGTAGCTGACTTTGTGTGTACGTTAGATTGTTTTACAGGTAAGCATCGTGTTGACATTTCTTGGCTTGGGAGCGGTACTACTCGAAATTGTGTGTAGGCATTCGTGAGGTATGTTGAGTATCAATAAATACTAATAAATGATTTTAGAAAGACTTCCACTGTAGTTTGAATAATAATAAATGTGTTTTAAATGTGAATGACCCGTTATAAGAACCAACTGTAGGATGTTCTTGTTGGGGTCTTACAACAGGGCCGGAGCTGAGGATTTAGGGCCTAGGGCGAGCAAGATAAATGGGCCCCAAACAATAAAAAGTTTAAATAAAAAAATTCATTCTTAGGGCAAAAAATGCTATAGCAATAAACATAACAAAATTATATTTTTAGAATGACATACTGTGTTAGTTAACCGATTAATTGTGAAGATTAAAAAACACAATTTTTATCTAAATGAATTAAAAAGTATTATATATATAATTAAAAAAATTATTTTTTTTGCCCTTCAGGAGAAAAGGGGCCCTGGCCTTGTCCTCTACCTCTTTCTGCCATTTATGCCCACACACAGATGTATATGTAGGTCCTCATGGAACTTCTACAGATCGTTCTCGTGATAAGACGTGTCATTAACTCGGAGTGCGGAATCCAACGAATCAACGATTGCATACACAAAAGACAATAGAGACAATCCAGTAAGTAAACTTCACGCTTGTATTCAAATTCTCAATAGAGTTTACAGACTCGTTCTGATCGATCCTGTTCTGTTCTGTATATTTAAAACTGACTCTGTAAACATCTATATATAGACTATTGACCTGCATTAGGCGAACTTAACAAGTTCGCCTCTAACAGACTAAGCGAACTTAACAAGTTCGCCTCAGATAGACTTAAGCGAACTTAACAAGTTCGCCTCTGTTAGACTAGGCGAACTTAACAAGTTCGCCTCTAGCAACTTGTATAAAAACACTTAGAACATTAATACATACAAAAACATAAAGACATTAGATCTAAACTATTACAAAGCTTTTGTCATTACAAACTATGTCCTAACAGACTCCCCCTTGACAATAGCTTGATCTTCAGTCTTCTGTCTTCATGAGGAGCTCTTCCAATTATCCGGCAATCTGCTTCCTGCATGCACTCCATATCTTCTACATATCTCGAACACTCGCTTGTACTGCAATCCTTGTTCTTTCCATTCATCAGTGAACATGATTTCATTCTTTCTCAGCGTTCTCTGACCTTTCTTTGAAAAATTGATAAGATTCATTGATTCATAGAAACATACAATGACCTTATTATCTTTGTCTTCAATCCTTGCTTCACCAGTATTAACATCGACATACCACCATTTCATATTTCTAAGGAAATCTTGAGGAATCTTCTTCAATGGTATCCTGTGTACAGCACGTACTGGTCTGAATTTGTACTTCCAGGTCACTTTCCCAGTCTTGTGATCTATGTTCTTCACTCTCTTTCCTTTTTGAGGTTTTAGCCTTTCATACTTCCCCGAACCACCTTCTCTTTTGATCAGATTTGCTATCACATCAGTTAATCCAAACTTAGCTCTATTAATAAGTGGCTTTGAAGATAGACCATTCATTTCACACCTTGGCAAGGTATTGAAATACTTGATCCTCGGCTTTAAGTACTGAACACCATCAGATCTTTTAATAGCAAATAGTTTTATGTCATTATCATAAAACCAACTTATTATTCTTCCTACACACCTCTCTTTATTCACATAGTTTTCTTTCTGAGCAGGTTGTGCTTGAGACTTGGGTAGCACCTTCATCCAGCTATTCACCACTTCTTTCCACTGTTCTCTGGTCATACCTGTATTTCTGTACATCACAGGTTCTTCATTCACCTTTGGAGACTCAGTGTGAGTAGTATTAGCTTCAGCATCTGTATTGGATTGAATGTTTTCATCATCAGTATCAATCTTAGAATCAGCAGTATCTTCAGGCAGTGTGATGTCTTCAAATGAGTCCATAGAATCTGTTGCTCCATCATAATTAAACTCAGGAATAACATCATCTTGGATGAAGTTATAAGGGACATTAAGACCATCAGAGCCTTCATAAATCACTTTGTCTTGACTTTTCTCTATCTCTATCTCCACTATCTCTCCTTCTTCTATTTCATTTTCAGACACATCATCTTCTATGTCATTGAATAAATCATCAATATCATCAAGACATGCTATCTTTTCAGCTTCTTCCTCAGACTCTGCAAAGAACTCCAATAATAAGATTTCTTCTTCATTAACTCCAGAAGTATCTTTGTTTCCATCAATTGATTGTGATGTCGACTCCCCCTGAACTTTAGAAATAGGATTAACGTCAGCGTATTGACGATCACCCTCAATATTACCAGAAGGATCATTGTCATCATCATCATGTCGTTGAATAGACTCAGTGTGACATGCATCACGTATCCTTAACTCCCCTTGAGCGTCAAGACGCTCAACAAGCTTGGATACTAATTCCTGCATAGCAGCAATCTGCGTAGCTTGAGTCTGAATCACCAGCTGTCGTTGAGTATCAGTAGATACAAGAGTATCCACCTGAGTTTGTAAAGCGAGCACTTGTGATTCAAGGAAAGTAATCCTATCAGAATCAGAAGGCTTAGATGGACTAGCTGAAGATTGAGGAACGGAAGTACTGGGAGTAGGAATAACCACTGGAGGAACAGGAGTGAGAACAGGAGATTGTTCTTTAGAGCTTGTAGGTGTGACAATCAAGGAAGCAACAAAAGTAGCATCCTCCACACCTTGTGAAGATTGAGCAGCAGCAATTGAAGCAGCCATAAGCTTTGGAGCTTTAGGATCCGGATTAAAATCACTATCTGAACTCTTATCCACTAATGTTCTCTTTCCAAGTACTGATCCGGAAGGAGGATCCCGAACATACTTATGTCGTTGTATTTTGGATGTAGATTTAAGGCGTTTGCCAGCATTAGCCAAAGGTATACGAGCCAATCGTTCATAATGATCTGAAGAGAAATCTCTAGACTCATCAGAATCTGTATCTTCAGAAATAGGTAAGATTGTATCACTTGAGCTAGAACTCGACTCATTCTCTGTCATCACATTCCCTTCAGCTTCATGAATGGGCGAGTTCACAGCGTCATCAACAAAGTCATCCATATCCATCCCTAGATCTTGTTCATGTTCATGAACGACCTCTTCTAGAACAGGCTCATTAACAGGTAATATCACCCTGAGCTTGTGGAATTGGAACTTGTTCTTCAATAGGAATTTGTTGTTGTACGGGAACTTGTTGTTGTTGTTGAGCTTGTTGTTGTGGAACTTGTACTTGTGGAATAGGTTGTTGTGGTTGTTACTGTTGTAGTTGAACATTCTGACCTTGCCCTTGAGCTAATTCATCAGGATGAAACCAGTTATCATTTGGTGGTTCAACATAATCAGGATTGATTAAGTGACCAAACAATGGAGCATTAACAGGAATTAATGCTTGATTCTGTTGTTTCACTTTAGTGCAATCCGTAAAGATACGCTTGGACATCGGCGTCAAAGTTAATCTTATCGGATGTTGTGGGAGATCAGGAAGAATATGATTCAGAATCATCTGGATAAACCTAGGATACATAAAAAATCCTTGACCTTCAGCAGGTGTGATTTGCATAACCATCTCCCGATAGATATATCTTGCAAAATTGAAGTGCTTGTTCAATGTCAAAGCTACCATTGTAGCTTGTATAGCAGTCTTTAAGCCATCTGTACCAGCTTTACGAGGAGAGAGACATTGAATAATCACATGCATGAAGTATCTCCATTCACCCAGCAAACCACCTTTACGTGCCTGTGTGTCATTAGGACGTCCACGGTAACCCATCCTCTGAAAGCATCCCATGATCAAAGGATTAGGATATGATATAGGATCTTCAGCAGCACCACCTAATGCAAGAGCAGTACGAATAATATCTTCAGATATAGCAATCTCTGTATTGTTGACAGTGGCACGAAGAACATGAGGTTCTACGTCCGTATCTGAATGAACTGTGTCCCAAAACTGTTGAATATACACCAGACTGATGTATGGATCAGCAGATAAGGCAACACGTAATCGTGAGTGATTCAGAAATCCTATAATCCCTTGAAAGTGTATGGCCTCTGACATGTTAGGATCTAACAATGCCACCTGGTTGTGCTTGTATTCGACACGACGAGCCATCTGAAAAATATTTGGACAACAAAATATTAGACAAATAGCCAACACAAACAACACGAAAAATAATTTTGAAACAAAAAAAATTTCAAACACACAAAAAATTTTACTAGTCCAAAACCCTTCTGACCCCTAGGCGAACTTAATAAGTTCGCTTAGTGTTTCAAGAGGCGAACTTATTAAGTTCGCCTGGACAATTTCGCTTGAACAAGTTCGCCTGAACTGTCTGTCGTTTCAAATTCAAACCAGAAATCAAATTTCTTGCAATCCATGTAGAAACATGAATTAATCATTGTAAACCAATCGATTTGTACTACTAAGTCAATATCAATGAACAATTTCACGATTTAAGACTGGATAAACACGAATTTAGGGTAAACAGTCACAGAATGAAAACCGGAACAAAAACCTCACATTTCTCACAATTGAACGGACAAAAATCGATGAAATTACCTTAGTTATGTTCGCAAATCGATTTCGATTCAGAATGTATCGATTAACAACTCAACAACCACTGAATTTGAAATTTCGAAAAAAATTTGAACAACCGGACAAGTTCGCTTTAACGTGAAGAAGATGAAGTGAATAAGTTCGCCTGGACACCCTTATACAGATTAAGTTCGCTTAATTAGGCTAACTTGTTAAGTTCTCTTAATTAGGCGAACTTGTTAAGTTCGCTTAACAAGCCCTAGACGGTCATAATAAGTTCGCTTCACCAATTTCAGGCGAACATATTAAGTTCGCTTCACCAGAAGTAGGCGAACTTAATGCCTTCAACTTTTTCCCTTGATTAAAATTTTATCAACTTTCAACCCATCACCTCTTGAACTTCTGTCAGCAGCATGTATTAGATCCAATCCCGAACAATTTAATAAAAGATTAGAATTTTCATGAAAAATAAAAAAAACAAAATATTTTTGAATTTTATCTATACAAACGGGATCACATATTTTTGGAATTTTATCTGTACAAACGGAAATACATATTTTTGAAATTTTATCTGAATAAACGGAAACACATATTTTTGAATTTTTATCTGAATAAACTGAAATCACATATTTTTGAATGAACATCATGAGTAAGAAGATCATATCAGTATCCGAGTAGTTCATCACACATTTTAACAATAACCAAGGGTAACCTATGATATGAAACAATCCAACTCATCTTGTACTCTATGTATCTTTTTCAGTATTTATCAATCATAAAATTTGAATAATATTTGAAATGATACATGATAAATTTCAAAGTAAATGAGATCAGGTTATGAAATGCTCTTTTATTTATACCGAATTTGAAATATAAAGCATGAATTCTTAAATTTGTCAATATTATAAGATTTGAAACTATAAGCGTTTATTCTCCAAATTCATGTGATTTAGTACCATTTAGATGAAAAAAACATCGTGTACCCCACATATATGCCAAACAAAAATATAATTTACACTATCTTCAAGACATATACAGTTTATTTTAAGATTAGATCAATTTCCTAGATGAAATTATCTCATTTAGCACAAGAATAGAAGCAGATCTCAAAGGATATAAGAATCATGATGATTCAGAATCAGAAGATTCTAATGAATTGGCTGTATAATGAGAATCAACAGATTCAGGTATGAGCATCCAACTATTATCTGGACAAGTTTCAATGGAGTCAGACTAGATGATGTATCTAACTGATCCAAGGGCGAATATATGTTTCAACAGATTTTGAAAGCATATCTTAATTCAACAATACATTGCATGTTTTTCGGGGCATGGACAGTAATGTGAACTGAAATAGATTTGTGCTAAAGATATAATTCGATATTGGTCTCATGAAATTCTTTAAAACAATATATTCTTTATCTGATAATGACCTTTTACACACACACCCAGGCATACAATGGATTCAAAGCACAGATGTAATCATATCATATTTAATTTTCAAAACGCTATTAGTCTATTGACAATTCAAGTTTCAAAACTCATACACAAATTTGAAAACAGATTACCAAGATTAGAGCATGCACAACACTATCATTTCTCATTTATGCAGACTTTTAAATTTAGATCAAATCAACTCAGTTTAATCAATCATATATCAAAGGTCTACTAAGGTCGTGTGAAATGAACTAATCACTGATGTACTATCATTTCTTCTCTAACTTCAAATGATGTCAAATTTTATATTTTTCAATTTGTTTTGACTTTTTATAAATTAAGAACTTTTTGACTGAAAATTTAAAATGCAGAAATGTAATAAAGCAATAAAAGAAATTAAAAACAATTTTTTCCATGAAAATCTGATTTTGAAAAACTTTTATTCGGGATTTTTCATACCTATCATTTTGATTAAGAATTCAAACCTGGTACGATCAAATGCCTTGGTAAATAAATCAGCAAAATTATCATCAGTGTGAACCTTTACCCGCTCAATCAACCTTTTCTCTGCACAATTACGAATAAATGATATCTAATCTCAATGTGCTTTGTTTTACTGTGCTTAACATGATTATTAGTTATAGACATTGTAGCATTATTATCAATAAGCATAGGGGTTCCTGTGAAATTCAAACCGTAATCTATTAATTGATGTTGTATCCATAGGATCTGTGAACAACAACTTGCAGCAGCGATGTATTCTGCTTTGCATGTAGAAATGGAGACTGTGGTTTGCTTTTTGCATTGCCAGGAAACAAGTCGAATACCCAAGAACTGGCAACCACCTGTTGTAGATTTCCTGTCCAAACAACAACCACCAAAATCAGAATCAGTATAAGCATTGAAATCAAAGTTAGAACCATGTGGATACCATAATCCCAATCTTTGTTTTCCTTTCAAATAACGAAAGATTCTTTTTACAGCTATTAAGTGAGATTCTTTTGGTTTTGCCGGGAATCTGGAATAAATGCACACAGCAAACATTATATCTGGCCTTGAAGCGGTTAAGTACATGAGAGATCCAATCATTGCTCTGTAAAGTCGACAATCCACATCTTTTCCATCCGGGTCAGAATTCAACTTATGGTTGACCGAAATCGGAGTATCATATGGGGTACAGTCCTCCATCTTGAACCGGCTCAAGATGTCTTTGACATACTTGGACTGATGAATAAAGAAACCATCTTCCTTTTGATTTACTTGTAAACCTAAGAAAAACGATTACTCTCCCATAGCTGACATTTCAAACTTCGACTTCATTACACTCTCAAAATCTTTGCATAACCCTTCATTTGTTGAGCCAAAAATAATATCGTCCACATATATCTGCACCAGTAGGTAATCTCCCCCTGATTTCTTTATGAATAAGGTCAAATCAATCTTGCCACGAACAAAATCATTTGCCAAAAGATGTGTAGAAAATGTTTCATACCATGCTCGAGGAGCCTGACGAAGACCATAGAGGGCCTTATCAAGCTTGAAAACCATATTCGGATTAAGTGGATCTTCAAACCCCGGCGGCTGGCAAACATAAACCTCCTCCTTGACCTTACCATATAAAAACGCACTTTTCACATCCAATTGAAACACCTTAAAACCTTTATAATAAGCAAAAGCTAGAAACAGCCGTATAGCTTCAAGCCTCGCAACAGGCGCATAAACCTTGGTGTAATCAATTCCTTCTTGTTGATTGAAGCCCTGGACAACTAATCTTGCCTTATTTCTTACCACGACACATCGATCGTCTTTCTTACATTTAAACACCCATTTAGTACCAATCGGATATACCCCCTTTGGAAGATCTACAAGATTCCAAACCTTAAGTTTGTCAAACTGAGCAAGTTTTTCCTGCATAGCCTCTATCCAATTGATATCATTTAAAGCCATTTCAACATTCTTGGGTTCGACCTGAGAAATAAAACATGAATGTGAGCAATCATCAAGAACACCGGAATCTTTATACAAACAAGTATTGTCAACAAGAGAACGTGTTTTCACTCCATCCTGCAAATTTCTGATTATATTTGTCACTGGATGATCTTTGAGTTCCTTGATGGAAGCGACCTCAGGAACCTGTAACACTTCAACACAAGTTGTATCAGATTGATAAGATAAACCATGATTAATTGGAATTTCCGAGTCTAAATTTGTAGGAATCTCCCCCGAATCCTGTGTCGAAGGTAATGAATCATCACCCAACAAAGGATCAGCAGAAGAATCTTGAAAAATAGCATTGTTTTCCTCACTCTCTGAATCTTGTGGTCCAGAACAAGAAGCAACATTAGGATCGGGAGCAGAAGTAGATGGAACCGATGAATTTGGAACTGTAGTTGGTAGAAAGCCATTGTGCTGTGCATCCTGACATGAATCATAGAGAACAGCAGCTTCATCAGGAGAAATATCAGAAGGTAAATGAAAAGACTTGAATAAGGTTTCATAATCAAATGCCCAATTTGGTCCAATCGCCATTTGAGGTAAAGACCGATTTGAACAGTTAATATGGAACCATTCTTCAACTTGGCGCGTCTATTTGTTAAAAACCCTCTTGGTAGTCGAATTGGCAACATACCCTAGAAAAATCCCTTCACTAGCCTTAGCACTGAATTTTGTTGGGACATCTCGAACTTTCAACAGGGTGCAAGGATTACCAAAAGGTAGTAAATAATTCAGATTCGGCTTTCGATTATTCAGCAAATCGTAGCAAGTCTTGTTGTGTCACTTGACAGTCAAGACCCTGATCAAAACGTGACACGGAGTATTCACAGCTTCAGCCCAAAAAGTAACTGGAAGCTTAGAATCTGCAAGCATCGTGCGTGCCGTTTCAACCAACGTCCTGTTCTTTCGTTCAGCAACACCGTTTTGTTGAGGAACATGTGGCGCACTGAATTCATGATGAATTCCCTTTTGTAGACAGAATAAGCCCATCTTGCTATTCTTAAACTCGCTGCCATTGTCACTCCTAATTCTTCTGACCTTCAGATTGAACAAATTCTCCAAACCCAGGATTAAATATTGTACCAACTCAGTGGTTTCAGCCTTAGAAGAAAGAAACTTAACCCATGAAAATCTAGAGAAATCATCCGTTACTACCAAACAATATGATTTTCCACCAATGCTCCTGATACTAATCGGACCGAACAAATCCATGTGCAGCAGCTCCAAAGGAGTTACAATAGAATTCTTCGATTTAGATTTGTGTGATTTCTTCCGTTGTTTCCCCTTCTTGTAAGGAATACAATCACCAGGAACTGAGAATTTCATATTCGGAATACCAAGAACCAGAACATTCTTAACAATATAGTTCATTTTCCTATAGTTGATGTGAGTTAGCTTCCTGTGCCACAAAATAGAATCTGATTCCGACGCCTTGGAGAGTAAACATGTAGGAATTGAATCTGTTGTAGTAGCGACACTCATGTCAAGGACATACGTGTCATTTCTCCTCGGGGCCTTCATGAGAATCCATTCGTCAGGAATAACAAAACCAGGTTTCAAAATATAACACTCAGCATCATTGAAATGGAACAAAAACTTCTTGTCACAAACTTGTGATACACTCAAAAGATTGTGTTCAAGCTTGTAGATGCATATTATGTCCCTAATCCCTTGTAATATGTATTTCATCTATGTTTAATGTAACTATTTGATGTATTAATGAAATTACATGTTTATCCTTAATGTTTACTCATATATAACGACTGTGTATTAAATGATCTGATAAATATCGATAACGTTAATCAATCGTGCTATTGAAAGGCCCATTCGCACGAATGGATCATGAGAATGATCCATTCGCACGAATAGATCATGAGAATGATTCATTCACTAGAATAAGTCATGAGAATGATTCATTCGTACGAATGAACCATTCTGATGATTCATTCTTACGAATGAACCATTCTGCTGATTCATTCGCACGAATGAGTCCATTCACATGGCTCATTCATAAGAATGGCCTCTGCACTATATATAGAAGTTTCACTTCATGAGCAACAGAACAGAATACACAACACATATACACATACTGTCCAGAGTAGAACAAGACTAAGAACAGAACACACAAACTCTCTGCATCTGTATTGTCGAATCTCTGTTCTAGAGAGTTTCCAGGTCTTGTATCCAACTTCTCTACACCAAAGGGTCGATAGAAACCTTCGATTCGTCGTCTAATCCGCTCGTTTCTTACGACCCGATCCGTGTCATAGATTGGATTGCCAATCAAATCGGATTCCGCACGATTTGGTTCGGTTAATGTGTTGAATCATTGGATCAAGGTAGATCCCGATCCAACAAAGTGGTATCAGAGCTAGGATTGTGCTCTAGATTCAACATAGAAAATCTGATCTTGCTTTTGATCTTGCTTTTTCTAGCTTCTTGAATGTTATAAAGATCACTTGATCGTTGTTTTTCCACGTTCATATCTTGTGATTATTGCTTCTGAGTGATCTGATCATCTCAGATTCCAGATCTGATAAAAGGCTCAATCATTGGTGCTTTTTGGTGCAAAAAAGTCAAACTGCCCTCTGTCGTACGAATGGCTACTATGATGAACTTCATTCGCACGAATGGCTCCTACCATTCGCACGAATAGATCAAGTCTCCCGCTCGTTTGTTCAAACTTCCAATCGCACGAATAGAAATTCCAGTCGCACGAATAGAAAATTCCATTCGCACGAATAGAAAATTCCAGTCGCACGAATAGAAAATTCCATTCGCACGAATAGAAAATTCCAGTCGCACGAATAGACCCATTCGTACAAATCTCTTCTGAATTTTTTCTAAGTGTCGAAAAACTTCGTTTTTTATCATGTCGGACTTAGCCTTTGTTGCCAGTCAGAACAGCAAAATCCAAAACTTGTTATTAATCGATAATGAAGCTGGAAATGCTAACAAGGCTCCAAAACTCATGACAATGGACGAATATCATCACTGGAAAAACAGGTTTGAGATACACATTAATGGAGTTGATACAAACTTATGGATGATGATAGAGAATGGATATCAAAAAGTGTTGAGTGAGGATGGAACTCCTGTTTTGGCTTCACTTTTAAGCGAACAACAAAGAAAAGATTATGACTTAGAAAAGAAGGCATATGCTATCCTATCTCAGGCCATGTCAAGAGAAATATTTCATCAATTCAGGCTGTTTACATCTTCAAAATCTCTGTGGGATGCCTTAGAACAACGTCACGAAGGAAATGCTTCGTTGAAAGCTATCAATGCTAAGGCCATTCGGAAGGAATTTGATAATTTTATGTATATTGGAAATGAGTCCTTAGATGATCTATTTGAGAGATTCTATCACTTGATGAGTGAATTACATGCCCATGGGGTCAAAACAACGAAAGAAGAAAAGGTTCAATGCATGGCAGATGCACTACCACCAAAATGGGATTCATTCTTGATGGTTCTCAAACAGAACAATACTCTTAAAACCATTGACATCAATGAATTTCTTCAGAAATTGAGAGAACAAGAGGTGATGAATAAGTGGAAGTTAAAGAGAGGTGTACAAGCTCAGGATCCTTCATTGTACTATTCTACATCAACTCAACAAAATGCTCCTTTGCAGACTGCGTTTGTATCAAACATGTCAAATGTTTCAGCCAGCCAGTCTTCAACAGCTCATGCTTCAGTTCCATCAAGCTCGGTTCCACAGCAGGGAAATACTGCTAGTACTCCTCCACCAAGCCCCATTAAATTGCAAACAGACAACTTCGACAAGGTTACTATCGAAGTGGCCAAGGAACACATGGCTCTGTTGTCTACCGTTGTCAATTCATATGACAGTCTTGTTGCTGGACAGGTTGGAAACAGTCATCTGACAGTAGAAGACTATGCTCAGATTGATAAGGATGAAATGGATCGAATTGATATAATGTGGGCTCTTGCAAGTGCAGTTAGAAGAGCGAGAGATTATGTAAAAAGGACAGGAAAAACTCTCGAAGGGAACAAAGACACTACTTATGGTTTTGATCTGTCTGTTCTTGTTTGTTTTAACTGTGGTGAGAAAGGGCATTTTGCTAGGCAATGTGAAAAGCCTAAACAGACTGGAAACCGTAACCCTTTCAACAACCGTCAAAGCCAACCGAAGCCACAAACTCAAAATACAGAAACAAACATTGTTCCAGTTACTCTTGCACAAGATAAAGGAACTTCAAGTGGAACAAAAGCTATGGTTGTTCAAACAGATGAGACTGTTGACTGGTCTTTTAAATTTGGAGCTGATGTCAGTTCAGGGGATAGAGCTTGCATGGCAAAGGCTGTAGAAATCAATGAAGAATCAGATTCTGATGCTGATAAAGAGATTGCTTCAGAAAGTTCATCGGATGAAGACGACACATCTTCAAACAGTTCTGGCTTCACAGCTGAGAATGAGGATAAATCATCTGTCGTCTCTGCAAGTCAATCGACATCTGATGTGGATGATAACAATTCCTCTTCTGAATCTACCTGTAGCTGTGCTTTTATGGTAAAAACATCCACAGGCATTCAGGTAAATTCTGACAGTTTTGAAAGTGAGTCTAAATCTCAACCGTGTTTAATTTGTGATGAACTTGAAAAGAAAGTTGAGGCACTTAAAAGTCACAACACAGACTTAATTACTGATTTAACTGCTTGTCTTGAAGCAAACCGTGTTTTAAAGGGAAACGAACTTGCCTTCAAAAACAAAATTGATCTTTTAAACAGACAAGTTCATGAATTAGAAATCTGTGTTATCAACAAACAAAATGCCATCACTTTTTATTTAAACACGATTGATGAAACAAAGAGAAAGCTGGCGCTAGTCGAATGTGATTATGAAACTTTAAATCAAAAGCTAAAAAGTTATTCAAATTCTTCTTACATTCTTGATTACATGATTTCACAGAGTCCAGGAAAGAAAAATGCTGGGATGGGGTATAAAAATTGTCCTCCTCCGGTGTTGAATACTATGGTAAACACACCTGATGATAACCCAATCATTGACTTTAAGGTCAAAACGCCTCTTGTCGTTGATCCAACAGAAAACAAAATTTGTCAACCAAAGGTTAACGATAATGGTGCTTCGACCTCGAAGTCCCAGTGTGTTGATGGAATGGTAGAAGAGTGGGATGAAGACGACGATGAATGCTCTACTCGTGGTTTGGGACATAAAATCTCGTCTGCTCCACAGAATGACAGCATTGGTATTTCAAAATCAGCTTCTAAAAATGTTTTTAAAATTACACAAACCAATCGCCGTCCATCTTATCCCACTACTTCTGATCAGAAGAGTCAAGTAACCAAAGCCTCAATCAAAAAGGTTAATTTTGTTAAAGCTGGAGAGTCTGTTCAATCAAACAAGTCACTCTCTTCAGCTGAACAAAAAGAAGCTAAGGCTGGTGGTTCAAAAACTCACCAAAGTGAAAATCATTACAGATCTCAGAGGTTGGTTGAGCAGAGATACTGTTTTGAGTGCGGTACAAAAGGACACGTTGTTGTCAACTGTCCTTATCTTCAGAAACCAAGTAAAAGAGTTAACCATTTTCTAGAAAATAAACAAAAGTTTTTAAAGTCAAAATCTAACTCTTTTACCCAACAACAAGTGCATCAAAAGAAAGTTAAACAAAAGATGCATGACTTGTTGGTCTCTGATTCGAGTTCCACACCTGTACAAATCGTTAAGCAATCCACTGTTTACCACAAACAGTCGTTGCACAACCAACATGTGTGGAAAGCAAAATCAGACGATGCTTCTGACGACTGTACTTTAAAGTCAAATGGTTGTTCCAAAAGTCCACAAGGACAGTGGATGGATTGTACTGTTGTAGATGAGTCTGGGAAACCCAAGACCGTAAAGGCTTGGGTTCCTAACCTAAACTAATTACCTTCTTTCTTGTGCAGGTTGTCCTTTACAATCCTATTAGCAATAATTGGATTGTTGATAGTGGGGCATCCAGGCACATGACTGGAAACTTAGCTCTCCTTTTCGACGTCAGAAATATCAAAGGGGGCTATGTTTCATTTGCAGGCGATAAAGGTGGTTTTATCTCAGCTCAGGGAATACTGTCTAATGGAGCTGTCAGTTTTGAGAAGGTCAACTTTGTCAAACAGTTGGATAACAACTTGCTTTCTGTTTCTCAAATCTGTGATAAGGAGTTCAAGGTTATTTTTGATGACAAGCATTGTTATATCTTGAAAAAGGAGTTTATAATTCCAGAAGACATGGTGGTTATGTCTGCTCCAAGAGTGAATGACCTTTATATTCTTGACATGTCACAAGCATCATCCTCAGTGTCCATAGCATCATGTTTTGTTTCAAAAGCCACTGAGAAGGATTCTATTTTATGGCACAAAAGAATGGGACATCTTAGTCTCAGAAAAATGAATCATTTGGTGCACAAAAATCTTGTTGAAGGAGTCACTGTGAAAAGTTTTCATCTTCCTGACGTGTGTGTTTCTTGCAAGAAAGGCAAACAAACCAAGAAATCTCATAAACCCAAATCTCAACATTCCATCACTATACCACTAGAGCTCTTACACATGGACTTGTTTGGTCCTATCAACCGGAAGAGCATTGCTGGAGACTTATATTGTTTGGTTGTGACGGATGAGTATTCGAGATATTCTTGGGTGATGTTCTTGAAAGAAAAATCTGAGACTTTTGAATATGTGGAGATTCTGATTACCAAATTGGAGTCTTTGTATAAGTTAAAGGTTAGGAGGATCCGTTCGGACAATGGTACTGAATTTAAAAATCACCTTATGGAAACTTTCTGTCAAAAACTTGGTATTCACCATGAATTCAGTGCGCCATATGTTCCACAAATGAACGGTGTTGCTGAGAGGAAAAATCGGACCTTGATAGAAGCTGCAAGGACTATGCTAGCTGACTTAAACTTACCCGTGCAGTTCTGGAATGAAGCTATTGCTAATGCGTGTTACACGTTCAACCGTGTTCTAGTTGTCAAGCGTCACGATAAAACTTGCTTTGAATTGTTGCATCGACGGAAACCGAACTTACAGTATCTTGAACCGTTCGGCGCTCCATGTACCATGTTGAAAAAGGATGCTCATGGCAAGTTTAACGAGAAAGTAGAGGAAGGTTACTTCTTAGGGTACATCACTCCCAATAAAAGAGTTTACAACAAAGTCTCTGGGAATGTAGAAGAATGGTACCATGTTGATGTTCAAAAGTATACCTCTCCTGCTGCTGGAAAAGGTCTTCCTTGGATGTTTGATTATGAAGAACTTTTTGCCTCGTTTAATCTTCCTCCAGAATGTTCAGACGAGGAGGTTGCTGTTCAAATGATGTATGATGCTCAAAACGCACCTGATGAACATGTGCAACCTACTCCCTCATCATCTGACATTCCTGAGTCCTCCAATAACACACAAGTCACACAGGATGATGACTCTTCTTCTTCTTCAGAGTATGAGGGTTCTCGACAAGAAATAGACCAGGTGATTGAAGATCCTTCCCATGATGTTGTACAATTGAGTGATGATGTTTCACATTCTGTGGCAATTGAACAGAGTATCACAAACCTTGATCAAACTGTTGAGGTTCCTGCTCATCCTGTGGGTAGGATTGATAGAATTCATCCTCAACAGAATATTATTGGTGATCCCACATCTGGTGTCAAAACTAGGGGTCAGATCAACTCTGGAGTCTACTCAGAAATCATGGAATCTGGTGTGGTCAACGATTGTGCGCATTCATGTTTCATCTCGCAAATCGAACCACGGTCTATAACAGATGCTTTAAAAGAAGAATCTTGGGTAAATGCAATGCAGGAAGAACTACTCCAATTTCAGAAGCTCGGAGTTTGGAAGTTAGTTGATTTACCAAAAGGAGCTAAGAAGATTGGTACTCGATGGGTTCTTCGTTGCAAAAGGGATGATCAAGGAATAGTCATAAGAAATAAGGCTCGTTTGGTCGTTCAGGGATTTAGGCAAATTGAAGGTATAGACTACAATGAAGTGTTTGCACCGGTTGCTCGTTTGGAAGCAATTCGAATTTTTCTTGCTTATGCATCCTACAAAAGGTTCAAAGTCTATCAAATGGATGTAAAGAGTGCATTCCTTCATGGAGAAATCAGTGAAGTCGTATACGTCAGTCAACCTCCCGGGTTTGAAGATCCTATGCATCGTGACCGTGTCTACAAATTGGACAAGGCACTGTACGGATTGCACCAAGCTCCGCGAGCGTGGTACGAGACACTTTCCACTCATCTTCTGAACAACGGATTTAGAAGAGGTGTCATCGACTGCACGTTGTTTATTCGAGAAAAGGGTGGAGAACTTTTAATGGTACAGGTATACGTGGATGACATTATTTTTGGATCGACGAATGATGTTCTGTGCAAAGAATTTGAAAGAGTTATGCAGGACAAGTTCGAGATGAGTTCCATGGGAGAGATGAAGTTCTTTCTAGGGCTACAAGTAGATCAATCTGAGACAGGGATTTTCCTTCATCAAACAAATTATGTTGGAGACATACTGAGCCGATTCAGTATGACTGATGCCAAACCTGCTGGTACTCCATTGGCGATCAATCACGGGATTTCGCCTGATGACAAGGGGGAGTATATTGATGCTACTCTCTATCGAGCCATGATCGGATCTCTCATGTATCTCACGGCATCTCGACCAGACATCATGTTCACCACATGTCTCTGTGCCCGATATCAGTCAAAACCAAAAGTCTCCCACTTAACTGCTGTCAAAAGGATTCTTCGTTATCTGAAGAGTACTCCTGATCTTGGATTATGGTACTCTAATGATGATAACTTTGAGCTTGCTGCATATAGTGATTCTGATTATGGTGGTTGCAAAACAGACTTCAAGTCTACATCTGCAGGGTGTCAGTTCTTTGGAAACCGTCTCGTGACATGGCAATGCAAAAAGCAGACTTCAGTGGCTACATCTACATGTGAAGCTGAATACATCGCTGCTGCCAGTTGCTGTTCTCAGATTATCTGGATTCAACAGCAACTTCGGGACTACGGTTTGCAATTCTCTAACACTCCTATTTATGTAGATAATTCTGCTGCCATAGCTATCACTAAGAATCCGGTTCAACATTCAAAAACCAAACACATCGGCATAAAATATCACTTCATTCGTGATTGTTTTGAAAAGAAACTGATTGATATGGTTCAAATTAACACTGATTTCCAAAAGGCCGACCTCTATACAAAAGCCTTTGACAAACCAAGATTTTATTCTTGTTAGAGGTAAACGGCATGAAAAAGAAGGATGACGTTGTTCCGGACCAAGAGTCGAGTCAATAATCATTTTTATCAATTACGTTCCTGTATATATTTTCTTTCTTGCGTTTATTAAAAATCTCAAAAACTCAAAAAGATTTTTCATTTTGAAATTTTAGGGGGAGAAAATGTCAGTAAGAAAATGATCTCTCACTGAGAAAAATGATAGTACACAGACGCTAGTTATCTGAGACTCCAAAAAGATTTCTATATTGTGTACAGTTATTTGTGTACAGTAAAAAAAAAAAAAAAAAAAAAAAGATTTTCCATTTTTGTACAGTCTAAAACCCAAAAACATCTGAAAAACTCAAAAATGAGAAATCGTATCCAACCTTTGGGAAGTGATGGCACACTAACCATATATATGAAGCACATTGCATTTATTGTCATAGTGAATAGTCACACTAAGTCGACATGTGATGCATTGATAGGCTTATCTTACTGAATCTCGACCATTGATGATTGATCTATACCATATTAGATATTGTCTTGTGAGTCACATAATGGTGAAAGGATTGACGAAAATCAACAATAGAAACTGAAGGTGTTTCTCATTCTGTGCACACCAGTTATCATCGGTTTAATGAGATATCAGAAAGTAGTTATAAAATTAAAAATTAGATTCCGAAGTCGTATACGTGCCATATTGCCTTGTAAATACCTGGCTGAAGCCGTCCATGCGATTAAGAATAAAATAAAAGTATGAATCTGAATCCGTATATGTGCCATATTACCGGGTTGCAGCCTGGTTGAAGCCATCCATGGGATAAGATGAACACAAACACCGTTAGCTGCATACGTGCCATATTGCCTTGTAAATACCTGGCTGAAGCCGTCCATGAGCTGATGGCTGTCACTGTGAATACTAAAAAAAAAAAAAAAAAAAATTTTGGTGCAGTAAAGAAGTAACAGGGAATAACTGAGATCTCATGAACTTATGATGACTGGTTAAGTAAGTTGTGCTGATTTGAAACATTAACATGTTTTGAAAAGTAATTCAAGTCAATTCTTAACTAGTGTGGGACACACAGATAATGGACTTAATCCTTCAAGATCATCTTGTAAGTGTTGAGAAAAGGTATGCATAAGTTTATGATGGACAAACATATCAATGATCGCATTTTGACTAAGTGTACTTAAAGCTCAGATAATTTGCAATATTGATGATTGCTATGAGTCTAGTACTGATCCCATGTTCGGATCTTTCTCACAAAAAGATGTGTAAATACCATTGTATAGTTGTATCTACAAAATTCAAAATGTCTCAGATCATTAGTCATTAAGTCTGTATGATTTCTCATAAGGATCATTCTTACTAAGACATGTGTATATATATCTTGTTGATATTATTTTCAGTATTACATATTCAAAAAATCCAAAAAGATTTTAATTTTTCTGAATTTTAGATTATTCGATAAGACTCGAACGACTGTTATCAACCAAATTTGAAAACCGCTTGACTTCCTGATTGATCAAATCGTTCCTTTACTTCATAACCTATTCCAAAACTTCATAATTGATCCCTCACTTCATAATTTATCATTATTTAATACTTCATAATCAAATTGTTGTCAAGACCAATGTGGTTGGATATCCCATTTAACCTGAAAAGTTTAATTTGCATAAGGGGATTGTCCCATTCGTACGAATGGATGAGAAGAATGGCTCACTCGTACGAATGGATGAGCAGAATGTCTCACTCGTACGCATGGATGAGGAGAATAGATCATTCACACGAATGGACTGACCAGAATGGTCCATTCGTCAGAATGGTCCATTCGTACGAATGAGTGGCAGAATGAATCGAATGGACTGACCAGAATGGTCCATTCGTACGAATGAACCAGGCCATCTTATAAATAGGCCATTCATTCGCATGTGCAGTCTCATTCGCACATTTCAGAAAGCATTCGCACGTCTGTTTGATTGAAATTCTGATTTTGAACAAAACTCCGTCCAATCACCGATCTAATCATTTGATTTCATTTTACAGGTATAACCCCACAAGTATTCATCAAATGTATACCGATTCGAGGATGTTCGACTAGATCTAGGGCTAAAAACCGAAAACCAAACTTAAAAACGTAAAAAATGACTTAATAAACCGATTAAAATGCTAAATACTGGTTGAAAACCATAGTCGAGTGTTTTGGTGTCTTTTTCGGCAAATCTTTTCAAGTGTTGGTTGATTTTTGGACAAATTGGATCGCGACCCGTCTGTCATACGAATGGACACACTCTTCATGTTCATTCATACGAATGAGAACAACAATCATTCACACGAATGAACGCTCATTCACACGAATGAACGCTCATTCACACGAATGAACGCTCATTCACACGAATGAACGCTCATTCACACGAATGAAACTCATTCGCACGAATGAATACTCATTCATATGAATGAAACTCATTCGCACGAATGAATAGGCAGAATGATCCATTCGCACGAATGAACCAACTTTTAGGGTTCATTCGTACAGAGGGAAAATGGTCCAAAAGTTCATATTTCCAAAATCTTGCATGTACTGATCTGATGTGCTTCATGTTTTTGTGTTTGCAGACTGATCGTTATGGCGCACAGAGCTCCAGTTGTTCTTAAAGCTTCAACAAAAAGCAACATTTGTGCTTACATGATCCCAACTTCAAAGAATGCAAGACCGTTTATTGGAATGATCGAGTTCTTGTCTCGATCCAGGATAGCCCATGCTATATCTTATATCTGCACTCCCTATGCTTCTCATCAACGGGAATTCTGGGCCACAGCTGAAATAGACTGTGAAGTTTCTCCAACTGTGATACGGGGAAAGATTGCAGGATAGGAGGTTATTGTATCTGCCTCTCACATTCGCCGATTGTGTCAATTCGGTGATCATCCTGAAGATCCAGTGACACTGGATAAATATCTGGTCCGTGGATGCTTCATGAGAATAAAGTACGACGAAAATGTCGCCGAAGGCGTTCTCAACAAGGCGAACCTCTGTCCCCAGTATAAATATCTAGGACACGTTCTTCTTCACTGCCTCGGTTCCCGTCGTGGCGGATTTGATGATATGCGCGAAACAATACAGAGCGCATTTGTGGCACTGGTGTTGAACATACCATTCAACTTTTCAGAGATGGTGTTCACACACCTGAAGGAAAACATCTCGCTAAAAGGGGACAATGCGTATCTCATGTACCCCCGATTCTTACAGATGATAATCGATGACCAACTTCCTCTACTGCCACGATCCGATATTGACATGATAAGGCTGGAGCATATGACTGATGTCACACTAAACCGGGTACAGACTTATAGGGGAAGACCAACAAAGCCTCCACATAAACGCCTTATTGGACATCTGGCAAATTCTGATTATGTGGCACCTGCAAACAGAAATTGGCGTCACGATAATAGTGATTCTGACAGGGAGGATATTGTTGTGCCTCCAGCTGACGACCAAGATGACGACGACCAAGATGGTCAGGGAGGTGGTGGCAATGCTCCTAATGTTCCATCTACCGCTGCCACCACTCCTACTGTTACTGCTATCGATTCATCCCTTCCAACTAACCCAGAAGACGTTAACCTGGACACCGTCCTGTTTACTGATTCTGAGGAAACTGAAGATGAATTCGAAATCAGTCAACAAGGGGCAAGATTGGTCGCCACAAAACGAAAGAGGGGAGCAGATCAAGGAAGCTCAAGGGTTGATGATGATGACGTCAGGGATGCTGACTTTGTCCCTGACTGTCCACAAGTATCTGCTGCTCCTTCTTCCCAATCTACCCCAGTCAAGAAAGGAAGAATGAAGAGAATGGCCAAACGCCAAAAGTTCAAACTTGTCAGAAGGACGGAGAGCACCTCTGCTACAACAGCAACTGCCACCAGGTCTGAGGCACCAATGTCAACATCCATGCCTCAGACACAAACTGTGCCTCCGATTCCTCCTCCCATCTACACGACTGCTCATACATCACAGCCAGCCACTACTCGAGCTGAGCCATCAACATCATTGCCGACTATTTCGTTGAACGATCAAATCATCACTCTAAACAGCTTGGTACTGCAGCTTCTGGCTCAAAATCAAGAACAGTCAAAGCGTTTAGATCTTCAGGGCTCGCAGATCAGTCGTTGACTCTGTAAAATACTGAACAAGCCCAAGCCATCACAAGTCTTTCCAATAGATGCAATGATCAACAAGCCCTCCTTCTCACTGCTACAAACCAGAATCAACAGTTGTCTAAAACTGTTGATGCACATGCTCAGAGAATACAAAGGATAGAGGAGGAAAATAAGAGACTGTTGGAAGACTTAGAAAGCAGAAGGGACACGACACCTAGAATTGAGGGTGCTCGAAATGATGGTGATGATGGTGATGATGATGATGATGAGGATGATGATGGTGACGATGATGATGATGATGATAGTGATGATGATGATGATGACAAGAATGACGAAGATAAGGATGATGGTGCCAATGCTGGTGCTGCATCAAGTGCTTCAAAGACAGCAGAAGCAGAGGCACGCACGAAGCAAAAATTAGACAAACCAGTAGGCCCATCATCAGATACACAAAAGGGAACTGAAGGTTGATAGTTTTTGTTTTAAGTGTTTTAAGTTGTCTTATTGTAAATATTAGATTATTATGTAAATAATTTCAGTTTTATTTTGATTAAATCAATGAAATTTCAAATTCTCACATGTTTATTCTTTGTTTGTTTGTGAAAATAGTTTTGGATGTGATGCCTCTCAAGCAACAACCTTCAAAGTTAACTTATGTGCTTGACATGCAAGGGATCATCCAACATTCAGTGATTTATGATAAAGAGGAAGGGGAAATCGTACACTGCTTGTCAAAAGAACAGATTGCCGAGCTATTTCAAATGGATCCCGACGAAGTCATTACTGGAGAGGCATCTGTTCCTACAACTGATTATCCCTCCTCTGACGAACTAGAAGACGTTGATGAGGTTGAAGTCGAAGACATCACTGATCAAGAATATCCAAAGTACACATCAGTAGATGGTGATGATCTTCCCTCCTTCGCGGACTTATTCACTCAGCAGTCCGACGAGGAGGTCAACCGCATTATCGACAACAAAGAGGATGAAGCCGGTCCCTCCACTTTTGACATTGACGAGCTGAATGAACGTAAAAGTCAGTGGATGGAATACATGGCTGAACTAAAGAAGAACTCAAAGCCCTCTCCTCCAACCAAGTACACTAAAGTTTATCGACTCAAAGGACACAAGTCTGATGGTCGTATAATCAGTTGGGCATACTTCAACGACTTAAGCTGCTATGCTATAAAAAGAGAGAAGGGCATACAATATTTCAGGTACCCTCATGACTTCAAGACGCTGCCCGCATTTGAAGTAAATCAATTGGCGCGTCTAAAGCTTCTATACAGCGAATCTTCCGGTCTGTCCGAATGGTTTGAACGTCAATTACAGTATGAATACCGGAAGAATTGGGTGAACTTCAAGCCACAAATGCCTACACGTTACATTCACAAGGAAAAGGTTCATCAAATCACCAAGAAGCCCCTAATTGTATTAAAGTGGAAACCTCCAACGATCATGAAGAAGATTCCTTTAAGGAAAATGATCCAGGACTTCTCAGATCAGTTCAAATGGTGGTACTATGATGGGCGTACTGGTGAAGCTGTAATAGTGCTTTGTAAAGAAGGGTCATGGGAGACCATCAGGGTCTTTGATCCGTTGTGGCTGACCAACTTGTCTGAACAAGATGTTACCACTTTATACAAGTGTCAGCCGTTTTTTGAAGTTGAAGATATAGACCAGGCGTTGCAGTATGTGAAGGTGATACGTATATGCTTTGCTTTTAACATACACGCCGGGGTCAACTGGAAAACTCGTTCAAAAGAGATGTTGAAGACCAACTAATGTTAGTTAGGTCATTTTGAAGGGATCTAGGTCCAAGGGGGAGTATGTAGATGCATATTATGTCCCTAATCCCTTGTAATATGTATTTCATCTATGTTTAATGTAACTATTTGATGTATTAATGAAATTACATGTTTATCCTTAATGTTTACTCATATATAACGACTGTGTATTAAATGATCTGATAAATATCGATAACGTTAATCAATCGTGCTATTGAAAGGCCCATTCGCACGAATGGATCATGAGAATGATCCATTCGCACGAATAGATCATGAGAATGATTCATTCACTAGAATAAGTCATGAGAATGATTCATTCGTATGAATAAACCATTCTGAAGATTCATTCTTACGAATGAACCATTCTGCTGATTCATTCGCACGAATGAGTCCATTCACATGGCTCATTCGTACGAATGGCCTCTGCACTATATATAGAAGTTTCACTTCATGAGCAACAGAACAGAATACACAACACATATACACATACTGTCCAAAGTAGAACAAGACTAAGAACAGAACACACAAACTCTCTGCATCTGTATTGTCGAATCTCTGTTCTAGAGAGTTTCCAGGTCTTGTATCCAACTTCTCTACACCAAAGGGTCGATAGAAACCTTCGATTCGTCGTCTAATCCGCTCGTTTCTTACGACCCAATCCGTGTCATAGATTGGATTGAAAATCAAATCGGATTCCGCACGATTTGGTTCGGTTAATGTGTTGAATCATTGGATCAAGGTAGATCCCGATCCAACAAAGCTGCTCCACATAATTCACCTTCTCAAATTTGACTTTATCATTCTTTAAAGTTCCCTATCCAGTTATGTACCCGCCTTTATTCCCCGCAAAAGCGACATAACCTCCATCAATATTTTTAACATCTTCAAGCAACCTAATATTCCCTGTCATATGTCGAGAGCAACCACTATTCACATACCATGTATTTTTGATAGTCCTCGTTGGTTGTCCCTACATAAACAACGAAAATCAGTTAGAAATAGGAACCCAAGACATTGTGGTCTTGGGTCGTCCAGATTGATCAAAATAAACAACTTCTAGTAATTCACAGTCGATGTTATCATTAACTTTTGGAATAGAAGTTTTACCAACAGACTTTTTCAAAGGAGACAATTTTTGAGTATTTTGAAAAACAATATTTGGTATTTTATTATCAGATTCAGATGTTTCCAAAAGTTTCTTCAATTTTCTGTTTCGTCTTCTCCTTTGTGGTCTAGACAATTTTACTTCAGATTGAGAATCTTTTGAAATTCTAACATGAGGAATCTCAAGTTTCTCATGACACACAAATGATTTAGAATTCAATGTATCCTGCTTTTTAAATCCAGAGGATTTAACAAAAGATCGACAGGACATATTTTGCTCCAAACTAAATGATGACTTTCCCTCATCTGTTCTTTTCAGAATCTTCACCACTTTTGGTTGTGAAGGAACAGTCTTCAATTTGCCCTTGTTCTTATAAGAACAATTGACCAGAATGTGACCAGCTTCGTTACAATGAAAACAAACTCTTCTTTCTTTATAAGTTCTAAAGTAAGAAGAATTCTTTGAATTTGAGGAGCCATCAGAAGAATAAGCTTCAGAAGATTTTCCAGAACAGTTTACTGTCTTCTTTGGAACATAAACCTGTGTAGACACCTTTGATGAATGCACCTTTTGATGACCAGCAGCGACAAACCCACTTGACTGTAAAATTAGGGAAAGCTTAGGTGTAACTACCTTCACCTCATCAGGTTCAGTCAGAATGCATCTATCACGGGTAACAGTTTTTACAACTGTTGGTTCATCAATTTTCACCTCTTTTGGAATACCTTCACCCTTTTTCTCATCAAATTCCTCATCCTCAGAATAAAATTCATACACCATATCCTCACTAGTTACCGGGTTCACTTTCAATACTGTTTTTGTATCTATTTCCTCTTCATGAATGATTTCAGGTTCAACCACATAATTTGCATTAAATGGTGGAGGAACAAATCCAATCCCAGCAACCCGTTTAGTAGGATCAGCATTTGAATTAAAATAATCCAAAACAACAGAAGAATTTGTAAAATTTTCCAACTTTCTATGAAGTTTGATCACCTCAGACTCATTGTCAGAAATTTCTTTATTCTTTTGAGCAACAACTTCAGTTCGTTTTTCTATTTCAGCATAAGCCATATCCAGATGATAAGCTTGTTCTTTATATTTCAACCCCAGAGAATTTAAGTCTCTTTTCAAAGACTCAATTCTATCGATGCACAATTTATCATTATCTTTCAGTTTCTGATTAACAGAATGCATCGATTTCATATCACAAATCAAGTTTGTGTTATCATCCATGACTTTTTGCAATTTATCTTTAACAGTAATGCAGTTAGAACATTAAATATGACAAACATAATCTTTGACCTTTGACGGATCAGACATGTCTGCCATGAAAACTTTGGCAATGGGAATATTCTCTGAATCAGCACCATCTGAAGCATTTTGTGTTAGAACAATATCATCTTCAGCAACACCTGATGCAACATCAGAATCAATATTCTGCTCTTGTTCTATCTCTTCATCAACAATCTGCACACTTTCACCATCACTCAAACCATCACTTGAACTCTCACTCAAACCATCACTTGTTCCATCACTTGTACCATCATCATCAGCTACCTCTTCTGATTTTTCAGAATGAATTTCTGCTACAAAGGCTTGACTTACAGCACCCACTAAATCTTCCAAATGAATTCCCCAGTCATACTTCTGATCATTTTATGCAACCACTGCCGATGATGCAGATGCATGATTTGAATTTCCAGATGAACCATGTGATTGATTACGATTATTCTGAAAATTATTCTACTTCTTCTGAGAATCAAACTCAACCTTTTGCTTCACACACTCTTTAGCAAAGTGACCATACTCCTGACAGTTATAACAATGCACTTTGGTTTTATCAAATCCCATGCGTGTTCGACTATTTGATCCAATATACTTTCTGGCAGTTTTCTTCAAGAAATCCTTTGCTTGACACATTAACATGGCCATATTCCATTGGATGTTCATTTCTTCCAGATCAACAGGGTCAATCTGTCTGAAATCTTCTTCAATAACCTCAGGATCATGAATTTTCCCTCCAATAAAATTCTCATACGAAGCCATGAATGAGGAAAACATAGCTAGATAATCATGACCAGAAGATGAGATCCAGAAGATGTAGAAGCTGTTGTTGCAGAAAAACTAGAATGACTAGAATGACCAGAATGAATAGGAACTCCAGAACACTGATCTTTAGAAGAATCTTGAGCATCTCCAGAAAAAAATGCAACTCCTGTACCAGTTTTACCAGTAGTCTTGGCAAAATACATTGAAGGATCCTGGATATGCTCCATGTTAGTCTCCTTCTTCTTCATATTCAGGTCATGCGATTGAATCTTCCCAAGAACTTCTTCAACAGACATGGTTTTGTACTTGATATTTTCTTTGATCAAAACCGTGTACACATCAAATTTTGATGGTAATGCCTCCAAGAACTTATCATTAATTTCTTCAGTTTCATACACCACAGAAGCACTCGACAGTTCACTAAGCAGATAATAAAATCTAGTAGTAAGATCATCCAAGGATTCATTTTGAAAATGTTTGAAGACCAAGAATTGCTTCTTCAATAGCTCTTTTCTAGTCTTCTTTACATCCAAACTACCTTCACATCTTTTCTGTAATGCTTCCCACATTTGTTGAGAAGACTTGAATTATTTGAAACTGTGATATATTTCCTTCGGAAGAGACATCGAAATACTTGCCATCGCTTTCTTTTCCCTATCAAACAACACCTTTTCTTCATTTGTTAACGCAGACACCGGCTTTGGAACATTATCTTGTCCCATCCATGAATAAGTCGGATGCGTATAACCTTCTAAAATAGGAATCTAGACTGGTATCGATAAAAGATACGAACTGATCAAACCTATCTTTCCAATTTGAATAATCAGCAAGATTCAACAACTTCGGTGGTTTTTGAGATTTACCAATCTCATTATCATAATTGAACATATTCGTTACTTGAACCATATTTGCCATTTTCCTGAAAAATTTTCCAAGTGTTGAACACTTACTACCCTTAGTCGAAGATAATAAGTTCGCTTCTGTGATACCCAAGCGAACTTAATGTGAAGCGAACTTAATAAGTTCGCTTAAATCAGAAATCAGAAAACCTGAATAAGTTCGCCTAATTTGTGAGAAGCGAACTTGACAAGTTCGCCTGCACAAAATTAGCAAGTTCGCCTAATTCAGCAGATTCAAACTCAAGAACAGTTCAAACAGAAACCACAAACCAAGAATCACCAAAAATTTTCATAATTCACTGATTTGAAGGAATTAGTCAAAATCAAACCGTAGGATTGTGTAATTTCTCAATTAGAACCTTTCTATCGGATCAATTTCTTCAAAATCCTCTTCAAAAACACCAAATTAAGCTTGAAAACTCCATGAAAATGAAAATGTCAAAGATAATGAATTTCTTGTCAATTTGCATGCAAAACCGTCTAGAATCACCAAGAATCACGAGCAAAAGCTCTGATACCACTTGTAGGTCCTCATGGCACTTCTACAGATCGTTCTCGTGATAAGACGTGTCGTTAACTCGGAGTGCGGAATCCAACGAATCAACGATTGCATACACAAAAGACAATAGAGACAATCCAGTAAATAAACTTCACGATTGTATTCAAATTCTCAATAGAGTTTACAGACTCGTTCTGATCGATCCTGTTCTGTTCTGTATATTTAAAACTGACTCTGTAAACATCTATATATAGACTATTGACCTGCATGAGGCGAACTCAAGTTAGCCTCTAACAGACGAAGCGAACTTAACAAGTTCGCCTCAGATAGACTTAAGCGAACTTAACAAGTTCGCCTCTGTTAGACACTTAGAACATTAATACATACAAAAACATAAAGACATTAGATCTAAACTATTACAAAGCTTTTGTCATTACAAACTATGTCCTAACAGTATAGCATCAGAATTGGTATAACCTGACATAATCCAGAAATTCATAAATTAACAACATTTGGCCAAAAATGACTTTAATTATCTAATTTCTAAGTATTTCCCATTATATATCATATTGAATGTATCACCTAATATTATACTAAGGCATTCCAGACTATTCTTAGAGTCCTAGTTTAAGTCTAGATTCTATTCCTATAGTATCTAAATCCTTTAAACTAAGACTCTAATACCAACATGTCACACCCCAGTTCCAGGTAATGTTTAGAGGTGACACATGATACAGAACACACAACGGAAACTAAAACCATTATCTTTTATTACATCATTTAAAACATTTGTTTACATCATGTAAACAAAAGTTACATCATTTCATCATTGTTTCAAGGGACGCCAGATAATGGATTATCACATGGTATGTGTGTGTATATGAAAGTGTATTTATGTGTTGTTGTTGAAATGGCCGAGATCAAGGTTTCTTTTTATAGGCCTCCATGGACCTGTAGCGGACCGCTACACAAGGTGGTGGAGGTCTGCCACTGCCTCAAGTCGCAAATCTGCCTTCAGGACCAAGTAACGGACCGTTACTGGTCCCTTAGCGGACCATTAAGTCCACCTATCCCGTAGCAGACTTTTATGGTGTCGGTGGCGGTATGCCATAGGGTTACACACGTCAGATCTTGTCCGGTAGTCAGTGGACACGTGGTATGCCATCATTGTTGTCTTGTCGTTCACGTGGCGGACTGCTAAGCCCTGGGTAGCGGTCTGCTACCGCTCGCATTTCAGAAATTTTCATCTTTAGTCCTTAAACTTTGAATATTTTCATTACCATATTCCCATTCCTTGAATTTTACATGTTCAGCTATATGCTCATACTCGATGGATAGATACTCACTTGATTCAAGCAAATAATAGGTAGGTGAACAGGCACATTAAACAACTCCTAGATTATCGACTTACTAACAGAACTGATAAGATTACAATTCCTTACTAACCTAAGCAGGAAAAATCACAATCTTATCATCGCACCGTGGCGAAGGCGGTGGCTGAAGCTTATCAAATAGAGGACTATGTAAAACCCAGAAACACTTTACAAATCCAAAAAAATACCATTTTGTTAGAAATAACCCATTTACATGGCCCATCTGATCATTTAGTTAAGTTTGTCATAATGACATAACTAGTCCCCTTACTTTCCTAATTGTTATTTAATGGAAATAATTGGATGTATAAAAGGGGAATACTTGTATCCCTTAGATGTCTAGAACGTTACATATGAGAGAAGAACACCATTCAATAAATTTTCCTCTCTGCAATAACTCCATCGTATACGAACATCGTAATGGGAACAAAATCACAAATCAATTACATATCCATTATGGAATAATTGTCATCATCAAAGGTTTCCTTTCCACCAAGTAAGTTCCATTATTTTGATGTATAATTCATTTGTTATTCAATTGAATTGATACCGATCCACTCACAATGTTGTCCATTCACATGGATTAATCAACATGTGGTATTAGAGCATTGGTTGATTGTATCAATTCAATTAACAACTTATTTTGCGATTTTCTAAAAATTGTTTAAATCAAGTATTTTGTTGATGAACGGTAAAATCATTTTTTTCTGAAATTAAACGGAATCAAGAAAACCGTCACAAAACATTAATCGTAACCGGAATAAAACCTGAAAGAATTTCCGGAAATCGGTACAATTGAAACAATCGATTTTTCAATTAAAATTGTTTCAGTGAATTGGAATACGGATGCTTTACTGGAACTTTTCAAATGGCAATTAATAACATCAATTTTGTGTTTCAACTAGGTTGTTCCCAGCCGCGTGTTGCGGCGGGAATGGACATGTTATGGTGTGACATGTAAGGGATATAAGCAAAAGCAAACACTTGGTCCCAGCCGACATTTATATTACATAAGAAAATAGTAAGTTCGACCTGAGATTTACATTAGGACTAATGGTTATTTACTGTCAGTTTTACAAAATGCTTGTATTTAAAAGCATCAACTCTTTAACGGAAGCTTGGGAAATACTGGGTCGTTTCTTGTCTTTCATGAGTTGGGCGTGTCTGGATAAGGCCACTTCTTTGTGTCACCTAAATTTTCACATGTGTCATGGAAAAGATGAGTATTTTTTTGGAAACCTAGAAGATAAAACTTTTGCATGAAAAGAAGGCAATAAGGCGCAGTTATAACCACAATTAATTATTGACCGCTTCTACTGGTCAATCCACTAAGTTTTGTAATGTGAAAAAAAAACTAAACTTTACTTCTATTTATAATATGAACAATATGAGAGTTGTTCTACCTCCAAATATGTGGGATCCTGTAATGTTGCATATGTAGAAATTTCAGCAGCAACAGACACGTTATATGGCTACTTTGCCCTCCATAGGTATTCAAATACCATGGTTTAAAAGTCCTCACCATTCAAAATCAGGATATAATGGTAAAATCTCCAAGGGCTGAAGCCTTTTTATTAGTAGCATGAACATGTTGTTATTTGCATGCCTCAAATGAACACTCTATAAAGATGACCATGCTGATTCAAAGAATAAGGAATGTCAAAAAAAATCTTAAAAAATGTAAGAGGCAAATTTTACTTTTTACATTTTCTTGAGCTTGCTATCCTCCTCATCCATTGGCTGATCAAACTTCTGATGCAAAGCCGACATGTCTCCTTTTCCTCCATTCTCCTTACCCACAACGCCTTCCATCCCAAACAAATTCACCCTTGCACTTGCAATCAAACCACTAAAATTGCATCAAATCCACAAAATGGGACTCAATGAGGTGAGATCAGTCAACTCTCAAATACAAATTGCAAACCAAACACAGATTATGAGAGAAAAAAATTTTGAAAAGCAAAAATCGGAAACTATACTTACGAGGGCTGCCGAAGAAACCGCCGCCATTCACTTGTTAGAACCCTAAATCACCCATGTCGGAAAGCGACCATCTTGTTGGTATTAGAACCCTAAACGTTTGAGATAAAAATAAACAGGAGTATATGATCGGTAATTGCTTTTGAGTTTTATTGACTGGATTGCATGGTTTTACAAGGAAACAACGAAGCCTTTATATAGGCTGAACACAAAGTAAAAGGTAACGTAAACTAGCTAACAAACTTCTCCAAAGATAATGCTAAAGAACCGGCCAACTATGGAGACCACAGGCAACGGTATTTATTCAAAAATAAACGTGCTTAAAAAGAACTTGACTTGAACCATGCAACCATAGAACCCGATCCGACCCAGGAGATTGATTTATATTTTAATACCCCCTATTAAATCAAACTCTTTCATTCCAATCATTCTTCTGAAGTATTCAAATTTTTCTCTTGAAAGGGCTTTAGTTAATAAATCCGCAGGTTGTTCTTGTGTGCTACAATGCTCCAACTTTACTTACCCTTGGTTCACCATTTCTCGAACAAAGTGATGCTTTAGCTCAATATGTTTGGACCTGCCGTGCATGATTGGATTTTTAGATAGGCATATTGTAGAACAGTTATCACAGTAGATTGTAGTGGCTTTCACTTGACTAAGCTTCAAATCATCCATGATTCTTCTAAGCCAAATGGCTTGGCATGTGGCAGCGGAAGCCGCGATATACTCAGCCTCAGTGCTTGATAAAGCAACAGTTTGTTGCTTCTTAGTGCTCCAAGTGACAGCAGCACTCCCATTAGTAAACACATTAGCTGATGTGCTTTTTCGATCATTGATACATCCTGCCCAGTCACTGTCTGAGAACCCGGTTAAGCTCACTTCTGGAATATCACTTTCCCGCTTATACCAAAGACCATACTTTAATGTTGCTGCAATGTAGCGCAAGATTCTCTTGGTTGCCCCAAAGTGCAGTTTGGAAGGATGTTGCATGTACCTCGACACAAGACTTGCAGAATAGGCAATATCAGGCCTAGAGTGTGTGAGGTATATAAGGCTCCCAACTAAGCTTCGGTATACTTCTGCATCTGCCTTATCTGCATTATCATTCAGCTGCAATTTTTCATTTGCATTCATGGGAGTATCTTTTGCCTTGCATCCATCCATACCGAACCGTGCTAACAGATTCTTAGCATAACTTTCTTGTGACAGGAAGATCCCTTCCTTAGACTGATGGCTCTCTAGGCCCAAGAAGTAAGAAAGTAAGCTTAGATCAGTCATTTCGAACGTTGACATCATTCCCTGTTTAAATTCATATACAAGCAACGGGTTAGAACTAGCACATATAATATCATCCACGTATAAGCAGACGTAGATGAAATCATTTGTGTCATTTTTATAACCTATAATGTTGGTTCGTTGCTGCTCCTTAGATACCCATTTGTCACAAAATACTCATCTATCTTTGAGTACCAAGCCCTTGATGTGCTGCAGTAGCCAAAACAAGACGGATAGTTTCAAAACGAGCGACCGGGGCGAATGTTTCTTCATAGTCTACGCCCTTCTTTTGTGAGTATCCTTTTGTGACCAACTGGGCTTTATACTTTGAAATTGTGCCATCGGATCCAACTTTAGTTTTGAACAAACATTTCAATCCCACCAAATTCTTTCCAGGTGGCAAAGTAACCAACTGCCAGGTATGATTTCTTTCAATAGCTTTTAGTTCTTCATTCATTGCCTGTCGCCGTTCACTTTTGGATATTGCCTCATTAAAAGTAGATGGATCAGAAACATTCAAGGAAAAATGACACGTAGTATAAAAATCAGGAGGAACTTCCATTTCAACAGTAGATGCATAAATATCATTTATTGATTTTGTTCCCAAAATAGGTGATGAAGAACTACTACCAGATTGGTTTGAGTTGCCAACACTAACATTAGTAGTCGTTGGAGACTGTATAGGCAGTGGTGAATGACTACCAGCGTTGGTGCTAGAGGATGAACTATCACCTGGAGTTTGAGAAGATGAGGCTGCACCTAAATCATTTGAGCTCCCCACATGGTCACATGTCATGACTGGGAAGGGGTCAATGTAATACCTTTCAAACATTTGCTTTTCACTACTAAGAGTGTTTGCCCAGTCCTATTGAGCCTCATCCATAAATAACACATTTCGACTAGTCAAAAACTTCTTGGTTGTGGGATTGTACAGCCGGTACCCGCTGCTTTGGGTAGAATAGCCAATGAACACACACTTTTTTGATTTATTGTCAAAAGCCTCCGTAGGTGTTTGTGCCACAATTGCAGTGGTGGGTGACATATTGATCAAGTGGACAGCAGTAGCCACGGCTTTGGCCCATAAGAAATTTGGTAATTTCTTTTCCTTTAACATGCGCTAGGCCCATGATTTCTATTTTTTCTTTCCACAACCCCGTTGTGTTCAGGAGTGTATGGGGTAGTTAGCTCTCTTCTTATTCCATGAGATTCACAATAGGCGGTGAATTCAGATGAGCGGAACTCACCACCCCTGTCGGGGCGCAGAACTTTTATGTTGGTCTCACTTTGTTTTTTGATCATGCACCTAAATACTTTAAATCCTTCAAATGCATCAGATTTCTTGGAAATAAAATAAACCCAACAAACACGGGTCAGGTCATCAATGAGCAATAGATAATACAGGCTTTGTCCCAGACTTGGAGTTTGCATAGGACCGCAAAGGTCTGCATGCACTAACTCGAGTCTCTGTGTAGCATGCCATGATTTGGACATAAAAGGGAGCTTGACCTGCTTACCCATGATGCACCCCTCACACGTAGGTCCACGGCTGATGATTGGTAAACCTGTTACCAGGTTCTTGTCATGTAGAAGCTTCAAACTATCATAATTAAGATGGCCATACCTCAAATGCCATAATTTAGTAGGGGTGAGAGGTGAAGGCTCATTACTACATACTTCAGCCTTTGTTGCGTCTAGAAGGAATATGTTGTTGCTTGCCACCAAAATCTTCATGACAGCCATGCCATTTTGTTTTATCACACATTTCCCATCTTCAAAGTGTAATGAATACCCCTTTTTCATGAGTTGACCTACACTTAGTAGGTTATACTCAAGACAAGGAGCATAATACACATCATCTAGAAGCTTATGACTACTATTCTCGATGTCAATACGAACTGTGCCTTTTCCTTCAACCGTTAGCCTTTTTTTGTCACCTAGCTGAACTTCTAGCTTGAAAGTATCATCCAATTGGATTAATGTGGACTTGGACCCTGTCATGTGGTTAGAACAACCAGAATCAATAAACCACAAGCTATTAGTATTACCGGGTGAAGAAGCATGTGTCATAAGGTTGTATGATTCTTCAGAATGTGTGATGATGGCCATGCACAATCGTTGTTCATCCTTGGATTCACTTTCTTCTGTCGTTTCTTCAGTGACATTAGCCTGTTGATCTTCGTTGTACGAGCAATCCTTTTTAAGATGACCAAATTTGTTGCACAAGCTACATTGAGGCACTTTACTTTTGTCTAACCAATGGCCTCTACCTCGACCTATAAAGAAACCGCGCCCTCGGTTCCTAAATCCACCACTTCCAGTATTACGAGGTTGAGAATTTCCATCCTGGAAAACTTGAAGGGCCTGCTCATCTAGTTTTTCGGCTTTCTCTGGGGTCCGACTGTTGATTCTTTCTTCTTGTGACTGTAATGACCCCATTAGTTTAATAGGTGTGAGTTGAGACAAATCAAGAGATACCTTAATGGACGGTACAACGTAATCAAATTTTGGCGAGAGACTGCGAAGTATTTTTTCCACGATCGTTTGATCAGCAACCACTTCTCCATAGGCCCGTTTTTTACTAACTATGGCCATTACGCGAGAGAAATATTCTCCCAGGAGTTCACTATCTCTCATGGAGAGATTTTTGAAATATCTTCTCAATCCTTGTAGTTTAACAGCTTTAACTTGAGTATCCCCTTGGAACTCCATTTGTAATATCTGCCAGCTTTCAAGAGTAGTCTTGGTTGATGCAATTCGTGAAAACAATTGGTCATGCACACCTTGTTGGATGATCGCCATAGCGTGTGCATCCCTTCTTCTTGCAGTTCTCAATCGTCCTTCATCTTTCTCGTTTTTATCCACGCCTTGATCCACCAGATCCCACAAATCGCGGGACATAAGGATCGTCTTCATTCGGATGCTCTAGTGTTCGTACCCTTCGACTTTGAACAAAGGAATCGGGGTAGGAGCAGTGGGAAAAGTACTAGTTTGTTCGGCCATTGGAATGATCTGAAAGTAGGTTTATTGATATTTAGGGTTGATCTCAACCTAGATCTGATACCACTGTTGGTATTAGAACCCTAAACGTTTGAGATAAAAATAATCAGGAGTATATGATCGGTAATTGCTTTTGAGTTTTATTGACTGAATTGCATGGTTTTACAAGGAAACAACGAAGCCTTTATATAGGCTGCATACAAAGTAAAAGGTAACGTAAACTAGCTAACAAACTTCTTCAAAGAGAATGCTAAAGAACCGACGAACTATGGAGACCACATGCAACGGTATTTATTCAAAAATAAGCGTGCTTAAAAAGAACTTGACTTGAACCGTGCAACCATAGAACCCGATCCGACCCAGGAGATTGATTTATATTTTAATACATCTCCTCTCTTTCCCTAATTTTTTTCGGGGACTCAATTCCCTTCATCTTTCTTCCCCAAACGTGAAACTTCCAAAACCCTAAAGTGACGGCTCACTACGATTTAACCACGGCTGTCTGGCGTTGGTGGATGGGATGAAAGAAAAAGTGAACCAGAGGAACGAAAGACGCGTGTAGGTTGCTTGTACAGGTGGCTTCGAGAAGAAGAGATAGGTGTCCACGCAGATTCGTCTTGTACCCCATGCCTCATTGTTTGCACCTTACTGTTCATCCACTTCCTGGTTGTTTTAGTTGTTAACTTCATCTTTCTTCCCCAAACGTGAAACTTCCAAAACCCTAAAGTGACGGCTCACTACGAGTTAATTACAGCTTCCTGGCGTTGGTGGATGGGATGAAAGAAAAAGTGAACTAGAGGAACGAAAGACGCGTGTAGGTTGCTTGTACAGGTGGCTTCGGGAAGAAGAGATGGGTGTCCACGCAAATTCGTCCTGTACTCCATGCCTCATTGTTTGCACCTACTGTTCATCCACTTCGTGATTGTTTTAGTTGTTAATTCCATTAATATGAAATTAATTTGCAATATGAAATTTGATTTTAATATGAATAAAATAATGTGCTAAGGAAAGTTTGACATCTGTATTCCCTTTGATGACACATATAATTAACGAATTGAATCTGTGCCATCTGAATTTCCATTAAAGTGAAATTTTGAATCTTTTGGTTTTGATTTTGGTTTTGGTTTTGCGTCTGATTCATCAAAATGAATTTTGCGAATTAACGAAATAAACACTAAGTTGCATGATATGATGCCTTCCCATTAAATGCATATGAATTTATTTTGATCATATTTGAATTGTGAATTTTCCTTCCATCTGTATCTTCAATGTGGATGAAATTCCTGCAACATGTAATGCACACTAAATATACGCACATGAATTTTACTTGCTGTTTCTTGAGATTTTCATTTAGTACGCATGAATTACCATTAGTATGCATATGTTAAACTTGATGCACATGAATTATCTTTGGTGTGCATTACTTATCATTAATACAGTTGCAGAATTTTCTTATACGCATCAATTTTTAATGGTAATTTTAGTGAACACTTAGATTATTAACTCAACGGTTTAATTGTCTAGTTGGTCATTGGGATTTAAATAATACCGTTATTATGTAATCATGTATGTTGTCAAATAAGAAACCCAACGGCCAACTTTTTGATGACATATATGGTGTAGGAATGACATAATTAACATAAATATTTCATGTCTGCCCAAAGGTGATATGTTATATTTATGTAGCATAACTTTAATCATTAACGATGTTCATAATACTTGAGTATTGACCTTAGCCAACGCAAAGTCAACACTCAATTAGAACCTTACTTTAGTCTATTATTTTGGTGTTATAATAGATTCTATGTTCAATATATTAATTATGTCTGCTTTATTTGATTACCCCATTTCGAACAACTAACTTCTACTCTTCTAAACATCCTTATTCCATTTATGTTAATCAAGCATCCACTATAAGCCCTAACTCTAGAATTGAAATTCTGACTGGGCAAACTTCGCCTCCTGGAGATGCAGTCAAACTTACTCTTGGCATGATGGATCTTGATTATGCCCTGAGGCATGACGCTCCCGATACTTTTACTGCTGAAAGCATAACAGAGCATAAACAAGAGTATGAAAAATGGGAAAGGTCTAACTGCATGTCTCTGATGGTAATCAAGAATTTCATCTCAGTTGCGATCAGGGGAGCAATATCTGATTCAGATAATGCCAAAACTTATCTGAAATCAGTGGAGGAACAATTCAAAGGTTCTTCTAAAGCTCATGAGAGTACTGTAATCTTGAAAATGCTCACCTCAATGTATGATGGGGTTAGTGGTGTAAGCGAACACATAATGATGATGAGTGACATGGCCCATAAACTGAAGGGTTTAGACATGGAAATCAGCGACGGTTTTCTGGTTCATTTCATCATGGCTTCTCTTCCCACACGCTTTGATGCTTTTAAAATCAACTATAACACTCAGAAAGATAAGTGGTCAATGAGTGAGTTGATTGCAATGTGCGTACACGAAGAAGAACGTCTGAAGCTAGAAAAACCTAACATTGTTCACATCACCACCACTAAATCATTAAACAGGAAGGGGAACATCGGTAAAGGGGAAAGCTCTAAAGTCCAAAAGACCATTACAAGTGGAGTCTCCATCAAAAGCCTCCTCGGGACTAACTCGCTGCAAATTTTGTTGTAAGAAGGGGCACAAGCAACGAGATTGCCCTAAATTCAAGGAGTGGCTGGCTAAGAAAGGTAACCATCTATTCATGATACTTGAGTCCTTTAATATTAATGTTCCAACTAACACATGGTGGGTTGACTCTGGTTCTATGGTTCATGTTACTAACTCCACACAGGGATTCCTTACAATCAAGAAGCTGGAAAGAAATCAAAGGACAATTAAGATAGGAGATGGTGATGAACTTAATGTTGAAGTCGTAGGAACCATGCAATTAATTACGAAAATTGGTCAGTGTATTAAACTTTATGATACTTTGTATGTATCGAGAATAACTCGGAATTTAGTATCTGTACCAAAGTTGGATCATGACGGTTATGAAGTTTCGCATGGACATGGCAAAGTCACTACTAATTTAAAATCTCATGTCATTGGTTGTGGTTATCTGGAAGGAGATCTGTATAAATTAGAAGTAGATGATCAATTTTCAAAATCATTGTTATCATATAATGTGAATGAAAACATTAATAAACGAAAACGAGATTTAGAAACATCATCTATGTTATGGCATCAACGTTTAGGGCATATCTCACGAGATCGAATGTTAAGACTTGTAAAGGATGGAGTATTATCTAATCTCGATTTCACTGATTTTGAAAAGTGTGTTAAATGCCTTAAAGGAAAAATGGCTAAGGGATCTAAAAAGGGTGTCACTAGGAGTTCTAGTTTGTTGGAACTCATACACACTGACATTAGTGGACCTTATTCCCTTGGAATATCAGGACATAAATCATTTATCACTTTCATAGATGATCACCCGCTTTACATGTACTTGTACTTAATTAAGGATAAATCTGAATCACTTGACATTTTTAAGACTTTTAAGGCTGAAGTTGAAAATCAACTCGCCGTAAGATAAAAGTAGTGAGATCAGATAGAGGTGGTGAGTATTATGGTAGACATACAGACATTGGTCAAGCTCCCGGTCCAATTTACCATGTCGGGTACTGCTCAGCAAAACGGTGTTGCTGAGAGAAGAAATCGAACCATTATGGATATGGTAAGAAGTATGTTAGCAAACACCAACTTGCCTGAATATTTATGGACATAGGCGTTAAAGACAGCTGTTCATATACAGAATAGGGTTCCTTCTAAATTTGTCCCTAAAACTCCTTTTGAGATTTCGACAGGAAGAAAACCTAGCTTAAGGTATATGAAAGTATGGGGTTGTCCCGCCGAAGCTAAACTTTATAATCCTCAACAAAGAAAACTTGACATGAAGACTGTCAGTTGTTACTTTATCGGATATCCTGAACATTCAAAGGGATATAGATTCTATTGCCCTATTCATACTACTCGCATAGTGGAAACTCATCATGTTGAGTTTCTAAAGGATTCTAAGGTCAGGGGAGTAGTGAACGTCAATACTTTGACATTCAAGAAGTGCAAGAAGAGGGGGGATGGACTCTCTGTACTTACCTCCTATTACACCTCTTGTACACGACACTGCGCCATTATCTCATGTTTCCTAAGAACACCATGTTGCTCCAAACATCCTTGTACATGAAGGCACATCAAACACACAAGAGCAAGTCCCTAAACCCAAAAATCAGCTAAGGAGTTCACGGTCTAGAAGGCCTACTAATTTTGATGATTATGTAACCTACCTTAATAAAGCTGATATGGATATAGGAAAGTGTAATGATCCAATCTCTTATAATGAAGCCATTAATAGTGATCAATCTTTCGAGTGGAATAGAGCTATGATTGATGAGCTTGACTCCATGAAAAATAATGATGTTTGGGATTTGGTTGAATTACCCAAGGGTGCAAAACCCGTAGGATATAAGTGGGTTTTCAAAACCAAATTAGATCCCAATGGAAACATTGAACGCTATAAAGCTCGATTGGTTGCTAAAGGCTATACTCAAAGGGAGGGAATTGAATGCTATAAGTGGGTTTTCAAAACATTGAATGCTATAAAACATTGAACGCTATAAGTGGGTTTTCAAAACCAAATTAGATCCCAATGAAAACATTGAACGCTATAAAGCTCGATTGGTTGCTAAAGGCTATACTCAAAAGGCGGGAATTGACTATCAGAAAACTTTCTCACCTGTTTCACGAAAGGATTCCATGGGGTTCGTTAGGGACTTAGTAGCTCATTTTGACTTCGAGCTACATCAAATGGATGTTAAAACCGCTTTCCTTAATGGTGATTTACATGAAGAAGTGTTTATGAATCAACCTGAAGTTTTCAAACCTAAAGGTCAAGAACCCTTAGTCTGTAAGTTAAAGAAATCCATATACGAGTTAAAACAAGCATCACGTCAGTGGTACTTAAAATTTGATGAAGTCATGAAGAAACAATGTTTCATCAAGAATCAAGTGGATCAATGCACCTACATCAAAATGAGTGGGAGCAATTTTGCGATACTTGTCCTTTATGTAGATGGCATTCTATTGGCAAGTAATAATTTAGATCTGTTGCATGAGTCAAACCAATTACTCTCGCATAATTTTGACATAAAGGATCTCAGAGAAGCTTCTTACGTAATAGGCATTGAAATCCACCGAGATCGAGCCAATGGGACATTAGGGCTATCTCAAAGGGCTTATATTGATCGTGTTCTTACACGTTATAACATGCAACATTGCTCTCCGTTAGTAGCTCCAGTAATTAAAGGAGACATTTTCGGTTCTTTCTGATGTCCGAAAACAGAGGTTGAAAAGAAGCAGATGAGATTGATACCTTATGCTTCAGTAGTAGGAAGTTTGATGTATGCTCAACTCTGTACTCATTCGGATATTGCTTACATTGCTGGAATGCTAGGCTGATATCAATCCAATCCTGGCCTAGATCACTGGAAAGCAACAAAGAAAGTGTTGCGATATCTACAAGGAACGAAAGACTATTAATTAATTTTTCAAAGAAGTAATAATTTGGAAGTAGTTGGCTATTCTGATTCTGACTTTTCTAAATGCAAATATGATAAGAAGTCGATTTCGGGGTACATCTTTATGCTAGCAGGCGAACCAATCTCATGGAGAAGTCATAAGCAACAGTTGACAACAACCTCAACGATGATGGCTGAATACGTTGCGGTTTATAAAGCAACTTGTCATGGGATGTTATTAAGAAATCTCATTAGTAGACTCAAAGTTGTTAACTCCATATCACGACCATTGAAGATTTACTGTGACAACTCAGCTTCTATTAGTTTCTCGAAAACTAAAAGTTCGAGTGGAGCTGGATTATATCTGGATACAAAGTTCTTGTTCGTACGAGAACGTGTAGAGGAAAATAACCTTTGTATTGAGTAAATAAGCACAATAGATATGCTTGCGGATCCGATGACTAAAGGTCTACCACCCAAAACTTTCCAAGATCTCGTAACAAGGATGAGTTTTAGTAGAGACCTTATATAATAGCATATCAAGTGTGTATGAATGATTAATGTAATTTCCTCGAATGTTCATTTGTCTATAATAACGTACATGTGCACTTAATGATATATAGACATATTTTGTACAAATTAATATTGTACTTCAAGGGTTTATTTTAGTCATTTTGGTTTTATGTTTAAGTGTTTTATATTAAGACTTTAGTATGACTGTTGGGGGTCTCGAATTTACTACAATTCGAATGACTGTAACTCTCTACTATAGTTTCAACATGAAACTTGATGGGTGCTTAGTTTGGCAAACTTAAAGAATACTCATCCGTAAATCATCACTTGGCCAAGTGGAAGAATTTTGAAAATTGTTAGAAATCAAATCACGAATTGGATGAACTAGACTTTGATTAATTGCATAATTTTGATACAAATTGGTCGATCTTGACATTGTTTGATCGATCATATATACACATCAAAATGACGTATCGTTTCAATGAAACCACACAACCCTAGAACCTAAAACATCATTTAATACTTTGACATATTAAATACTAGCCCCTTGACTCTTTACAAATACATTCTAGACTCTAAACTTTAACTTTCTAATATTAACACTAAGACCCTTATATTTAGTTTAACTATCAATATTCCCCCTTAAACTAAATATAGTTTAAAGGTCTTCAACTTTCTTGACTTCCTTTTCACAACAGCGTTGGTTCGTCGTCCGACACGAGATGAGCCTCTTGGTCCTTCTCTTTCTCCTTGTCTTTTCGCTTTATGCATTCTTTTGCAAAGTGAACGTATTTACCACATTCAAAACACTTGAGCTCGCTCTTGTCTCTGTTTTCTTGAATAATACTTTTTCCACTTCCTCTTCCTTCCCTGAAAGAGCCTCTTCCTCTACCATGATTTTGATCACCACGTCCTTTCCATGATTCCAACTTCCGAAATGATTGCTTGAACTTGCCATTAAGAGTTTTCCTTGATTATTGTCTTCTGGTTCGTCTTGGCTTTTGAGGCGTTCTTCAAAAGCGGTTATTCTACCAATTGCTTCTTCAAATGACATTTTATCAATTTCAGAGACTTGCTCGATGGATGCCACGATTGGTAGAAACTTATTTGAAAGTGAGTTAAGCAGTTTTCTCACAATTGTTTTATCTTTGAGAGTTGCACCAAGACCTTTAAATTTGGCTTTTGTGCTACCCAACTTTTCAACAAAATCACTTACCGTTTCGTTTGGTTTCATCTTCAAAGTTTTTAACTCGCTCCTCAAAGTTTGTAGACGAGCCTTCTGAACCATATCCGCTCCAAGAAAACGAGTCTTGATCGAATCCCATACTTCTTTTGCACTCGGGTATTGTGCAACTTGCATTAGTATATCTCCCAGTAACGTTTGAAAGATCATTGCTTTCGTTGTGTTATTCTTTTTCTCATCTACCCCTTCTGTTGAAACAATTGTTTCCCGGTATTGACGACGAAGGTATATGACCACGAAGGTATTGACCACAAAGGTATTTGACCACGAAGGTATTCACCACGAAGATATTTGACCACGAAGGTATTTGACCACGAAAGTTTTGACCACGAAGGTATTCAACCACGAAGGTTTTGACCACGAAGGTATTTGACCACGAAGGTATTCAACCACAAAGGTTTTGACCACGATGGTATTTGACCAAGAAGGTATTCAACCACGAAGGTTTTGACCACGAAGGTTTGTACTTTATCCTTGCTTACGAACCACACCGGTTCAGATTGCCTGAATTAGAGACTTCAACAATCAATAATAAAACTTGAATTCCAATAATGAATTCGTCACTAAATCAATAGTCCACACACTTCTTTGTGTAACTGGAACTGTATGAAAACAAACACAACCCTTCTCTTGGATTTCAGTTTGTTTCTGTTTTTAATAAAAAACAATAGAATGACAATGGCCCTTTGGATTTTGCCTCTGATCAACGAATAGAAAGCAACTATAATATATCCTCCTTGACTACTTAATCAAAAATGACAATAGTTAATGGATTCTATTTTATGGCTTTGAAACGGATCAGACAACAGCACCCTTTCTTCTTTGTTCCTAGAATTCAGAGTCTGATGTATCCCACTTTCATCTGCCTTTTCTATTCGGTGTTTCCCTTCACAGAGTTTGTGTTCGTAAAATCAATTAAACCTTTCTTGATCACCCGAACAGAATGCTTATAGCAATTTTGGATCCTTGATCAAAGTAAAAGAAAAAACGAACGAGTACACAACAAATGTTCTCTAGTTTCTTTATTTGAACAAACAATCAATTTCTTCAAATTATGTTTGTCCAAATCAAAACATTGAAAGTCAAACAACACCAGAAGCAAGTCAAAATTGATGTTTCTGTTTCCTTCCCGAGTCCGCCAAACAGGAACAGAGACTTTGCATTCTTTTTCGTTGGACCAATTAACAAGAAAACAATTCAAATTCAGAATATCCGTGTCCTTTGTGACCGCTACCGCCGAACAAAACAAAACGATTGTATTTCGTTTGTTCCTGACTTTCGTCCCTGGTGCCGGCAGGAATTTCACAATCCCCAAATAATTTCACGATCACCAATTGATTTAACGCAGCGAGTAGAATATGAATTCGCTATTGGAATCAAACGAGCCTGATGCTCTGATACCAAATGTTAGAAATCAAATCATGAATTGGATGAACTAGACTTTGATTAATTGCAGAATTTTGATACAAATTGGTCGATCTTGACATTGTTTGATCGAGCATATATACACATCCAAACGACGAGTCGTGTCAATGAAACCACACAACCCCAGAACCTAAAACATTATTTAATACTTTGACATATTACATATTAGCCCCTTGACTCTTTACAAATACATTATAGACTCTAAACTTTAACTTTCTAATATTAACACTAAGACCCTTATACTTAGTTTAACTATCAATAGAAATAACCCATTTACGTGGCCCATCTGATCATTTAGTTAAGTTTGTCATAATGACATAACTAGTCCCCTTACTTTCCTAATTGTTATTTGATGGAAATAATTAGATGTATAAAAGGGGAATACTTGTATCCCTTAGATGTCTGGAACATTACGTATGAGAGAAGAACACCATTCAATAATTTTTCCCCTCTGCAATAACTCCATCGCATATGGACATCATAATGGGAACAAAATCACAAATCAATTACAGGTCCATTATTGCATCATTGTCATCATCAAAGGTTTCGTTTCCACCAAGTTCCATTATTTTGATGTATAATTCATTTGTTATTCAACTTAATTGATACCGATCTGCTCACGATGTCGTCCATTCACATGGATTAATCAACATGGCGAACTGATAAGATTACAATTTCTTACTAACCTAAGCAGGAAACGTCACAAGCTTATCATCGCACCATGGCGAAGGCGGTGGCCAATCTTATCAAATAGCGGACTCCCCTGTTTCCAAATACATCCCATGCAAAACCTAGAAACACTTTACAAATCTAAAAAAACACCATTTTGCCAAAAAGTTCCTTTAAAAATATAAAACACTGTACTCATAAATCACAATCTGTGTGTATAAATTACAATACCTATGGATAGTAACATAAAGCCTCATAAGCTCTTGAATTTCAAGACTATCAAATCCAAGCATGTGAGCAAAATTCCCACCATAATCTAATGAGTCATTTTCAGGTACAAATTCTTCATTTTTATAAATTCTACGGTAAATATATGCAGCGACAGTTGGCACCTGAGCAATCAATAAAAGAGAGTCTTCAAATGTTAGCTCCCAATATCTTCAAACATAACAATACGCATATATATCATGTTGCATAAGATAACAAATGGTTGTTCCTCTAAAGTCAAAAGTGCTCTAGACGCTTAGGCAAGGCTAGGCCCTAGAATGAACCAACTTAAATCAGCCAAAACCGGCCTAAACTGGTACAAAGTTGAACGAGACCAACCCTGGTTTTCTTAGCCACCGGCCATGTACTAGCTTATGGCTCCTTCTGATGACCTGCGATGCCTCCCATTTATATGAAGCAATGAAGAAATTGCTTCTACTTTTTGGAATTTGACTTAAATGAAAATTATAGTAATTTTATATTTTATTACATATTGAATTATAAAGTAAAATGCTAATATATTAATCCTTACTTTGATTTCTTTTACACTTAAAAGAGTTATACCATCAATAATAGACTATATGAGTAATGAGACCCCAAAGAACAAGTTTGACCCTCAAAAGGCAAACCCACATCCAAATCTCTTCAAATCCCTATAAATTCGGAATTTAAATCCTCCCAAAACTGTTCCAACCTAATTTCGATTGTAAAGGAATGATAAATCCGTTTATTGATTGAGAAATCACGACTAATTAGGATCGTATTGAAATTTGCGATCGTGGGTTTCAAATCAAGCTCGTAATCCCTGAAATCTCCGGCTGTAAAACGCGTATTTTTCTTGGTTGAAGGATTTCGAACCTCTGGCTATAAATACCAATCTCAATTCGAGCCTTCTCCCCAGTTTCTTTTTCTGTTTTATTTTAACCACCCCCTTCCCCACACATTGATTTATATAGTTTTTGAAAGTTATAAATATCGCTAAAAAAAATAACCGTGTCTCAAACGATTAGGTTATAAAGATTTTGATTTCAAAACGTTTTAAACTTTGTATGCGATCACAAAAAGGAATTTTAAAATCTAAGTTATTATAATAATTGTAGGGTTTCCCATCGTTTATTTTCACGCACAAAGAGTGTTTACCATTAAGGTACGAACTTTTCGAACAACTTATGTGTTTATGTTATTCCGGTTAATGTTTATCGTCATTAAGATACGGACTTTTCGAACAACTTTTGTGTACAGATTTGGTTTCCAACACCCCGTTGTTGGGATCTAAATTCGTTATTATATGCTTATGTGTATTATATATATACATAGATATATTGTTTACTAGGTTAAAATCTCATGTGTTACACAGGTTTAATAAATATAATCATAATATTATGTATTCAGTAATAAAAAATTTATTTTTTTTAAAACTCGTGTTTTATGCGGGTTGAATAAACTCGTGAAATACAATATAATCTGTTAACAAATACACTCGTTAAAATATGTCATAAAATTTATTAATACAAAGATTAGTATTTTCTTTAAAAAAAATATTATTAATAAAATATAGAGGTGTATTTAATTAGAGAGAGAAGCGGGGAAAAATAATGAGAATGGATATGGAGGTGACATGTGGCATTAAAAAACCTTTATTTATTATATAGTAGTAGCTTTAACCCCGTTAAGATTATATTGATAAATATCTTAACAAATTTTTTTATACAAATTTGATATTGTATTTGTAAATTTTTCATTTTGTTACATGTTATGATTATATGGATGAGAATAATTAAAACATAAAAAAATACATGAAAATTCATTTAATATGTTATACATTTTTTACAATACATTAAATTACATTTCAAATTAAAACTTACAATGATTATTTACAAATTTTAAAATCATTCATTGTATGCAATATTTAACGTGGTATTGATAATTTTTCCATGTTTACCAAATATTAATAGCTTGAGTTCATCTCTACTACTTTAACTCTTGATAATGAAACATACAACTGATCATGAATAAACATTGGATATTTAACTACTAACGAAAATTTGAAAGTGATTGCCTTAAACTTTTATTCATGGTCATTGCAAAAATACAACAATTGCATATTTCTTTTTTAAAGTTTTAATGAAATTCTTTTGTCTGAATATGTTAACCCAATTATAGGGATAAAATTGTGACGATCAATGTTGTTTCAAAATATAATTTTTGCTTCTATAACGTGATTACTTTGTGATTTGACCTAAAGACTTGTTACATTACCTAAATCATTTTTTCATCAATATTTATTAATAGCATAAATGGAACACCGACATTTAAAACTAATTTATGTTTTGACAAACCTGATAATGTAAGTGCATTTAGAAAATCAGGAGATTATAAACTTTAATCAAAATCATCATCAAGATGCTCTATTTGATAGATACTATTTGTACTTGTAAGAGAAAATTTTCGCTAAATTTTTAATACTAATTTTTTATTTAAAAAAATAAAAATATACAAATAAAATTTAAATTTTAACAATATATTGTCTTTTAAATTCAAAATTTAAAACTCCAAATTTTAAAATTTTCACTCTTTAATATTTCGACACAATTAAATTTAAAATTCTAAAATTAAATATGAAAAATTTATGACTAATAAATTATAATTGAAACTTGTAAATATTTTTTTTGAAAAAAAAATCTGGTCGTTTAAAAAAATATATAATACACTTTTTGAAATAAACATTTGTAAGTTTCTTAATTTTATTAAAAACTAAGTATTAACATTTATAAATCAAAATAAAAAATTTGTTTATAAATATCAAATTTAATTAAAAAATTACTAATTAAATATTAGTAAACTTGATTCTAACACATATTTATTTAAAATACAAACTTAGTATTTTCAAATTTATACGTAAAATTAAAAAAAAATCTTGTTTTTTGATAATAAAATTTTTTAAAATCTTTTTTTAATACTAAACTTTAAAAACTTGTTTTTTAAAAATCTCTTGTTTTTTAATTCTTGACTTTTTTTAAATATTAACTTTTGATGATAATTTTAAAAAAATGTGAGCAAGTGGTAATAATGATGAAAATATTTATTTATGTAATTTAAAAAAAACTAAATATGGAAGTATTAATGGAGGATATGAATGTGGTTGTTGTGGGAAAAAATTGTGAGATGAAATATGATAATGTCAAGTGACAACCATTTAGTTTTTTTTAGAAGAGAGATAGATAAGCATTGAAGTGTTGAAGAGGACGCTCCGTGTGCATCGTACTATTGGATATGACCATTCGTAAGCATTGAACTATTAAATAGGACGCTTTGTGCGCATTATCCCTTCGTAAGCATTGAACTATTTAATATGACGCTTCGTGCACATTGACCCTTCGTAAGCATCGAACTATTGAATATGACGCTTCGTGCACATTGAACTATTGAATGTGTTATGTGACTCATCGAATGTGTATGTATGTATTTTTCTGATAGATATATTGTTAAGATTTTATTTATTGTATAGTTGTTGTCCCACTGAGTAAAGTCAAATTTACTCAAGCGTACATTCTTCCTCTTTATGTACTCCAGGTTGAAGAGATTATTGGGAATACTTGGCGAGAGGACCGAGAGAATAAAGATCAAGAGTTTTTAATTTAAGTAAATTGAAATGTTTTGTATGCTATTTCATTTAAATGTAACCGTTTTCCATTAATGGATTGATGTTTTGAATTCTGTTTACTGTATAAGTGACACGTTAGTCCTAGTTTGATGGAGAAAAAGAGAAGATTAAAAGCGTCAAGATCTTTAAAAACGAAAGAGAGAAAGAAAAAAGCCATAGTCTTAAATTGTCTATGACGTATACTCAAGTAGTAAACAGAGAATGAAGTAAGGAACTCTTTCCGATTAGCATTATCTAATGACTAATATTATCAAAGCCTATCAAAACATATACTCATACACCACTTAAATATGGGAAAAAACCATCAGACAGTCATCTCCATCTAGGTCCCACACCCATGACATGACAAACATGAACACCGAGCCAAATGAAAACTTCAATACGAATGCCGAACCCGAACAACATAAGGAAGAAGTAATCACGAATGAGGCTCATTTTCAAGGAGTGGTGGCATCCGAGGTCACCCGAGTACTTCAGACAACTTTACCTCGAATCCTCGAGATGCTCTAAGAATGAGGGTAGATAACAACGGTTTGGGAACCCAGAATGAAGGGACGAGTGGTGCAATTCCTCAAACAGAAGATACCATTCATACCACTCCGAAAGGAAACAATATTGGCACAACTTGAACCAATGAAACTTTTGGAATGACAAACCAGAGTATGGAAGTTCATGGTGATGGATGCAACTATAAGGGACTTTAGTGTCTGTCACTCGAAGCCTTTCAATGGAAAGAATGATGCCATTCCAGCAATGCAGTGGATCGCATATATGGAAGCAGTAATAAACATGAGTGAATGTAGAGCAGAACAAGCACTAAAATTTGTTGCACATTCATTTGAAGAGGAGTCTCTTGACCGGTGGGATTTAGTCAAGCAGACAAAGGGAGAAGCTTATACTGATACGATGACGTGGGAGGATCTCAAGACTTTGATTATAAAGAGGTATTGTTCACAAAATGTTGTTCACAAGATTGAATCTGAATTCCTTCGGTTCAAGACAGGAACCGTGACTCACCAGGAGTATACAACCATGCGTGAAGGAAATAGCCAAACTGGTTTCACATTTGGTTACTCCCGAATCGAGAAGAGTCAAATGTTATATCCAAGGCTTACCACCTAAGGTTCTTACCTTAGTAAAATCTATCGCACCCAAGATGATAAATTTGGCTATTGAACGGAGTGTGGTGATGTATGCTGAGGTGGCAGCCCAAGAGCCACCAAAGGTAGATCACAAAAGGAAGCTGGAGGAAGTTGTTTATAAATTCAAGCCGGGAAATAGTAAATTTCCCAAAAGAGGAAGGTTTAACCCAAATAGAGCCAAATAATTGATGAAGTTCCAAACTTGTCAAAAGTTTGGTCATTCGGAAACCTAGTGCCCAAATGTTATATTTCAATTATAGGGAGATCTGGCACTACAAGACTTCTTGTCCTAAACCACCTAAGCATGTAATGGGTGGTGAGAACAAAGGGGTAGGACGTGTGTTTGTCATAGATGGCGGTAGTGAAAAGAAGAACAATGCCAAAGAAGTGGCAGATACATTCCTAATTAATAACATTTACGCCAAGATTTTATTTGATACGGGGGGCGAATAGAAGTTTTGTTTCATATGCATACATCCCACATTTAGGCGTAAAACCTATTCCGCTTATTAATGCCTATGTCGTTGAAACGACAAGTGGTGAACATATTAGGATAAACGAATCAAACCCCGATTGAGTCATCAACTTTGGTGATGATAAGTTGTTAGTTACACTAATGCCGATGAATATGAGGTTATCCTATGGATTGATTGGTTAAACCAATACCAAGTCCAGATTGATTGTGCCTAGAAAACGGTTATGACTAAGAAACAAGATGAAAGTTATTTATTGATTAAGGGCGAAAATGTTAACAATAAGATTAAAATTATTTCAGTAGCAAAAGTTAAGAAACATTTGATTAAGGGAGATGGTATATTCTTAGTCCATACCCTAAACAATAAACATGAAGGACAGATTGCGAATATCCCCATAGTCTGTGATCACCTGGATATTTTTACAGACGAATTACCTGGCTGACCGTCAGATCGATTTCCGAGTCGAACTCATTCCTTGAGTCAAACCAGTTGCAAGATCCCCATAACGTCTAGCTCCTTCTGAATTGAAAGAACTAATGAAACAAATCCAAGAACTCTTAGAAAAGGGTTCTATCGTCCTAGCACCTCAACTTGGTGAGCACCGATACTAATTGTGAAGAAGAAGGACGGAAGCATGAGGATGTGCATTGATTATCAGGAACTAAACAAACTAACTATAAGAACATATATCCATTACCCATAATAGATGACCTATTCGATCAGTTGCAAGAAGCCAAGTATTTTTCAACGATCAATCTTATACCAGGATATCATCAGTTAATGGTACAAGAAGAGGACGTACCTAAGACTGCTTTCAGGACCTGATATGATCACTATGAATTCCTGGTCATGTCGTTTGTGATAACCGCGACTTTTACGGTCAACACCTGTGTTCGACGAGTTGGTATGATAATAATTGTATTATTATGTTGAAATATACTTTTATATGAAAGGAACTCGTTGGAGAACGATAAATAATATCAAGATTTATTTGGGTGTTATTATGTAAAAAAAAATATGATCAAGTTTGGGTCTATATGCGTTAACTCTCGAGTCGAACGGTTTTGTACAATTATAATTTAAATCGGAAAGGATATATATTTACGATTCGCAAGGACTCGAGGGTAAATATTAAATTATAACGAGTTACTTTTGGTTAAAATTACATCATTATTTTTATCGGGTTCGGTTCAGCGGGATACCATCATCATAACACGCGGTACAACACCACCACACTATATATAGTGGGTCATCCCCCTAAATATCTCATTTGCAACATTTAGAGAGAGAAAGTGAGAGAGAGAGAGAGGACAGAGAATTCAGGTGGTGGTGGTGGTGGTCCGGTGGCGGCGGGCGGCGGACGGCGGTCTGCGGTGGCGGGAGATGCGGTTTTTTACGTCGAACCATTTCTTGATGCTATGAACGCAATGGTAAGCTCAGATTTGTCTAAATCCTTGTTTAAATTCGTTAAAAAAGGTCAAAAATGAATCTGTCCATAATGTTGTTGCATGCGCAGTCTAATGGTGGTTTTGGTTCGTATTGCATGTGAAATACGGGAGGTTCCGCGTATGCAAACCATTTATACGGAAGGTATAAATTTACCTGTTAAGCTTTGCTTTACGTTAGAATAGTTTTTATGAGTCATTTGTTGGGAATTGAACCCAAAAATGTATATTATTGAGATATTTGGTATTTAGAGTGTGATGTCGGTCAAACGGTGTATAAAAACTCAACTACACACTTTAGTTAAACTCTAGACAATCCTACTAAACTATACCACAAAAACAAGCAAGTGTACCTATCAATTATAACACAGCTCAATGGAAGTTCGGATATCGAACACACGAGACACTGACTCTAACTCAAACTAGACTTTGACTAGAACTGGGATATTTTTGTTTGGATGAGATTGGGGGGATCTGTGAACTAAGATTAACTAATGAACTCAAAGTAAATTGATTAAAGAAGACTACTAAAGAGAGTTAACAATCAAACAAAGACTCGGATGAAATCAATAAGGAGGAAGACACTACCTAGGTTACGAATCTTGTTTGCTAAGCTCAGTTTTCTATCGGTTATGGAAGATGTGATGGAACTGGGATCCTAATATGTGACACCCTCAGATTACCAAATGGATTCCTAATCACTCTCAGGATGTGACCAGAAGGGAACCTAAAGGATACTAATCTTACAAGTGGGCCGGATTACCTCTCGGTCTCACCAAATATGCTAAAGAACTCAATAGAGAGTTCACCTCTCGGTATCACTGTCTTGAAACATCCAAGATACACGGAGTAACTTGAAAACAACCTGTTTGACACGAATTAACAACGATACTAGAAACGCTAAGGAAACTTCCTCTCAGACAGTTTACACTCAGAAACTCTAACACCGAAGACTACTCGATTATCTATCACCTTTCGGGTATCTAGATAAGAAGAACACTAAGTTTAATAGATTACTAATTAATGTTCCTATACTGACGTCTAGCAAACCACACACGAATCACAAACACAAAGTAAGCGATCTAAAGCACGCCTATACTTGAACAACATTCATAAAGATGTATATGGAATAATCAACCAATAAGGAATCAAAACTAAGCATGCATAATCATCAAACAAGTGAAATTAGATCTGTTACAAAAGCATAAATCCAAAACAAGATATAAAAACCAATAAAAATCTGAACTTTATCAAATTATCATCTCAAACCTAGGTAGTTCAAAGTATCTAGCTAACAATCATAATCAAAACTGTAAAACCAGTATAAAAAAGTATCAAATATAAGTCTGGATAACTGATCAATCAAGCTAAGGAAGTTAATCATTCAAATTCTTCAAGTGTTAATGATTCAAGTGACCTATCATGTGGTTTAAATGATTCAAGTATGCCAAAATCAGTTCAAGTTGATGAAGATCCTACTCCCAGATTTCATTTTGCTCATCCAGTTGAAAATACTATTGGATCACTAGAAGATGGTGTCAAAACAATGAGTCAAGCAGGAAATATCAATGTTTGTTTATTTTTTTTGCTTCTTATCACAAGAAGAACCTAAAAATGTCACAATAGCACTTCAAGATCCAAACTAGATTGAAGCTATGCAAAAAAAACTTATTCAGTTCAAAAACCTTAACGCTTGGCATCTTGTAGATCTGCCTGAAGGCAAATACCCGATTGGAACTAAGTGGGTGTTTCGTAACAAGAAAGATGGTCGTGGTATTGTGGTTCATAACAAGGCTTGACTCGTTGTCCAAGGTTTTTATCAAGAAGAAGGGTTGGATTATGATGATGTGTTTGCTCCTGTTGCTCGAATTGAAGCTATTCGTATCTTTTTGGCTTATGCTTCATTCATGAAGTTTAAGGTCTACCAAATCAATGTGAATATTGCATTCCTTTATGGAGTTGTAAAAGAAGAGGTTTATGTCAATCAACCACCTGGTTTTGAAGATCCTGATCATCCACTCCAGGTGTACAAACTCGATAAGGCATTGTAGGGTTTGCATCAAGCACCTCCTGCGTGGTATGAAACCTTGTTAACACATCTTAAAACAAATAGCTTTGTTCATGGCACCATTTACAAGACATTATTTTTGAAGAAGATTGATTTCGATTTGCTGATAGTTCAAGTTTATGTTGATGACATCATTTACGGTTCAACCAATGAGAATCTGTATAGAGAATTTGAAGTTGTCATGAAACTTAAGTTTGAAGTGAGTTTGATGGGACAAATGCAATTTTTTCTAGGATTGTAGGTGGAACAGTGTGATGCTGGAATTCTTATTCATCAGGCAAAATATTTCAATGACATTTTAACAAAGTTTAATATGAGTGATTGCAAATCAACTTCCACCCCCATTGCTCCTCATGAACCTCTCACAGTGGATTTATCCGGTGTTGAAGTTAATCAAAAGATGTATCATTCCATGATTGGCTCATTGATGTATTTGACTGCTAGTCGACCTTATATCATGTTCGAAGTGTATTCTTGTGCTCGATATCAGTCTGCTCCAAAAGAATCCCATGAATCAGCTGTCAAAAGAATATTTTGGTATCTTAAGGGTCGAGTTAACCTTGACATGTGGTATCCGTCTGATTCTGAATTTAATTTTTAAGCTTATACTGATAGGGATTATAGTGGTTGTAACTTAGACAGGAAATCTACATCAGGTGGTTGTCAATTCTTGGGGGAGAGATTAGTTTCATGACAGTGCAAGAAACAAACCAATGTGTCTACTTCAACTGATGGGCAGAATACACAGCCACCTAGAGCTGTTGTTCACAAGTTATTTGGATTCAACATCAACTGCTGGACTTTGGAATCAACTTCTTGGAAACCCCAATCTACTGTGACAATGAGGCAGTGTTAGGCATAGTGAAAAATCCAATTCAGCATTCGGAAACAAAGCATATCGCCATCAGGTTACATTTTATTCGCGATTTTTTTGAAAATGATCTGATTAAGGTGGTTCACGTTGATATCTTAGAGCAAAAAGACAACATTTTTACAAAAAACATTTTCAATAGATCGGTTTTACTCTCTGGTAGAAATGTTGGGGATGATATCTTTCCGAGTTTTTTTGATATTAAAATAAAAAAAAGGCTACCTAAAATTGAAAATTGTTTTACAAAAATATCAAAATAAAGTTCGTGTTTTTTATTGAAAGACCATAAAAATATTCCTCAAAAAGATTTTCTTTTAGTGTTAAAATTGTGTTGAATTGTTATATCTGTTATAACTGTGATAGCTTACGTGTTTGCTTAGTTTAAATAAATTGCATCACAATTTTAGGGAGAGAATAAAAGAAAATGAAAAAGTTTATGTGAATAAAGTTGAATATGTGATGTGTTTGTGCAAAAGATATAAAGAAAAGTCTGAAAATAAAAAGCTAATATTGTGTTGAAAATAAGAAAAAAAATGTGTGACTGATTGACATGCATATACGAAATGATAGTACATTTGTATGCTGAGCTTATGCATGAATTGGATATGATGGTGACATCGGTTACAATTATTGATATGTCGGTAGGCTCTACATGTATAAATTAGGCTATATTTTTGTGATTAAGTAAATTACAATATTTGTGTTTTACCCACATAGAATATCGGTACTTTCATCATTCGAATGCAAAGTGGATCTACTCATACCATGAGACCAGGATCTTGATGAGTTCTTAGCACAATTTGGTTGGTCTATTGACTATACCCGCCAAATATACGATTTAGAGTTAAACACCTATATACAGCTGATGGTTCTAGTGAAATTCTCGGATGGAAACCAGGAAGTCAGTCTGTTTAGCCCTTTGAATCATTCATGATTTCAATTGACATATCCAATATCCTACGGATATCCTCATACCCGAATCAAATCTGATTTAAACAAATTCATCAAAGTACATCACATCTATATTCGTTCACCTAAATCAATCATGATTCTTGACACATTCCATCTCATACGAATCAATATGATTCCATGCTTACTATATCAGAAACCAAGACAACAGAATCAAAAGATTCAGAATCAAACTGATTCATATCAAATCTATTTGGATTATTTTTCTGTGCTAAGAACGCTACCCTCATGTTGTTGATTGGATCATGATCTAGTGAAATTTTGTGTTAAGTCTTATATCATTCCATCTCGATTGTGGGGTACACACTGTATTTATTAATATTACCTTGAATGTCACACAGTATTTGCTGAAACATGATGTATGAGTTTATGATGGATATTATACTGGCAATCATTGTTGAACTGTATAGATTCTGATTTGATATGCAGTGTGATTAAGACAATGTGCATTTATGATCCTATGTTATTTCAGTTCACCAAAATGATTCAAAATAAAAGAAATAGTCGAGAAAAAGTCAACGAGATTTGAAGTTTATAAATAAATGTGTATCTAAATATGTGTTTTCATCTGATCATCGGATCTTGAATGCTCTACTCGTTTCCCGATCATCCATGTTGATAGATTGAATTTGCTATGAATAACAGGTTTGGAGTTTTGTAAAAGTTTGTGCTTAAATAATTGATACGTGACGAGTATTTTGTTGTTTTTGTATATCTGAAAATTATTCGAAACGTTTGGAACATGTCTTAATTATATAGAAATTGGACAAGAAAAATAATTTTTTTTTAAATTTCACAAGTATAAAATTTTTGGTCGAAATCTGTTGCCCGAAATCTTTTGTCCGAAAACTTCTGTCTGAAATAGTTTCCGATCGAATAGTCCTGTCCGAAATCTTTTTTGTTCGGAATCTTGAAAGCTATATATATGGGATATTTCGATCGAAAATGTTTCACCACCTTTTTCCTACTACCGTTTTTCTCTCGAACGATTTCACAAGTTTCAAGTTCCCATTGATTGTGACGTCATAGTTTTTCTCTCAGAATTTTCGATCACAAAGGTACGTTATCGTGACTCGTAGAGATTCATAGCATATATCCATTGCCTTAGATTAAACCGTAATATGTATCTTTTGAAATATCAGTTGAATCGACCAAAAAGTCCCTTGAATGGACTAGAATCTCTTTCGGATGGAAATGAAGAGATATTGCTCATCCGTCCAAATTGAGTTTTCGATCGAAAAGTGTTTTGATCCATTTTTTCGATCGAAAAGTTTCAAATTTGAAATTTTGTAAAATCCAAGTTTTCGATCGAAAAGTGGTGTGTTTAAGGGTTTTCGGTCGAAATGTTTAAAGTTGGTATAGTTTTGAGATTTTAAGAGTTTTCGATCGAAATGTTGAGTTTTTGATCAGTGAGTTTTCGATCGAAAAGTTCTGAGTTGTAATTTGTGGTTGTTCAGAGTTTTCTATCGAAAAAGTGTTTTCGGTTGAGAGTTTTCGATCGAAATCTCCAGAATTGTAAAATTTCAGAAATTTTCAAAGTTTTTCTTGATGTTATTTCAGAGATGAATCGGCTTAAGTTTGAGCCTCGGCACAACATTTATGCTTGTCTGACATCATTTACAGGTAAATCCTGTAGGTATGAGGAGATTGTTAGATTCCTTAACAGATCGATGATTCATACAACAATCTCAACACAAGTTCAAGTCTTTGAAAATCAAATTCGTGAGTTCTGGGGTAATGTGGAGTATCGTCATGTCAACAAGGAGATATGGATTGAAAGTATAGTCGGAGGAAAGAAGATAAAGATCGCTAAACAAGTTATTAGAGAGGTGTTGAATTTTAGGGATTCTCCTAATAATCCATACAAGATAAGCTATACGACAGTTTCTGGAATTGTATTGACAATGGGTTATAAACGAGATTTCCAGAGAAGACAGGTAACGAAGACTATGCTTGGAAAACAATGGAGATATGTCGTGCATGTTCTGATTCACTGCATGAGTCCAAGAACTGCAACCTTTGATTAAATCTAGGAAGTGTTTAGTCGTGCTTTGGTTTGCTTGGCAACTCACGGAAGGTTCAATTTTTCAATAATGATATTTGAAGCCATGATCAGCAATTTTGTGGGACCAAGATAGAATTATAAGTTCCTTATGTATCCCAGATTTATGCAAATGATCATCAACATGTTGCTTCCAGATCTGCCAAATGCTGGGATAGAATTGCCTTTAGAACAAATGCATGAGGTTATATATAGCAGTATGAACAATGTCAGAAAGAGAAGCAAGTTCAATGGTATTGAGACTCCGTTATTCCGAAATATGCTGGTTGAAAATCATGATCCTGAATTCAACATAGATGATGAAGTAGACGATATTATGTATAGTGATATTGAAGATGATGGTGAACACAGTGATGATGGTGGTGATGATAATGATGATAATGTTGATGGTGTTGGTAATGCTGAGCAAGTAATTCAAAATCAAGAAGTTGAATAACAAATAGATGCTTGTAATGAAGAGAATGTGTGTTGGACCCTAGTAGTCCATAGAAATCAATTGATAGGCTGAATTTGTACAACTCTGAAGTTTTAGATCAAAAAATGTTTTCAGTCAAAAAAGTTTTCAATCAGAATTTTTCAATCGAAATCTTCAGTGTGTATGTATAGTTGACTTTTGAAGTTGTAATTATATGTTCACTTTGTACTCTTGAGATCAGATCTTGTATAGTGAATTTAGCATTTGTTTTGTATTCAATCAGTTTGTAATGGCAAGATAATCATCAATGAAGATGATGTGTTTGATGTTACATTGTGTGTTTGTGGCGGTTTTCATTATTATCCATGTTTGATTCGATTTTATCAGGTATAGATACTTTTTGGATTGGTTCTGCCTTTTCAGAAGCTAGTTGAAGACCAGAGGCTTGATTATCAAAGGATCGAGGATTACAATGTGATTCTTGATACACATGTTGAAGAGAATGAACTGCCTTGAGTCATACTAAAGAGTTTATTGCAGAAGATCAAGAGGTAGAGAATGTTAATGACGAGGTTTTTGAAACTCCTAAAGCACAAGAAACAACTACACCAACAAAGAAAAGAAAAGAATCTGAACAGTTAAAGACCGTGCCTTCTAGACCTCCTCCGTCGAAGGGTATCGTGTTTACTAATCCTGATAACAAGAGACTTAAGAATATGGCTAGAAGAGAGACATCAGCTAAAGGCAAGGAAAAGGTGATTCCTGAGTGGAAAAAGTCTAAATCGTCAAAGGACTACAATCTAGTTGATGAAGAGTTCCTAAACTATGCAACAAGAGAAACTACCAATGTTGTGAGTTAATTGAAGACTCAGATTGCTAATCTTCAAAGCTGAGAAGCTGCTAACTCAAGAGAAATAAGGGAACTAAGATCAGAAAGCAGTCGACAACAAGGTATTATTAATCACCAATAATTGAAGATTGATCAACTGGAAGTATAAGACCCCAACCCGGGCATCCTAAAGTTGGTTTTCATAACGAGTCATTCATATTTAGAATGCATTTATTATCAACTCAATCACAGCGGAAGTCCTTCTAAAAACATTTATTGCCAGTTAATGTTATTAAATTTACCTTACGATATGCCTACACACAGATTCGAGTAACACCGCCTCCAAGCCAAGATACGTCAACCCTATGCTTACCTGCAAAACAATCTAACGTACACATAAAGTTAGCTACGCTGAGTGAGTTCTAATAGTTTAATTTGAACGAAAACCATCACGTTATATTCATTAGTTTAATCCACTCCGAACCCTCCGGTCCTTACAAAATAGTTTTATGGTTTATTAACGAATAGTTAACCCCCTGTCGTCCCACGGTATCCCATAACCTTTCATCAACCGGGACTCAACCTGTGCTTCTAATAATAATAATAACATCACCATCTCGTTGACATAAACTTAACTTACTATACTAACCACTCATACCCAAGAACAAGTACTAACTCGACACTTGATTAACACAACATGCTCTAGACATTAACACACCCGGCCTTAACCAAGGCTCTCACAATTAACTGACACGACAGTTACATACGTCACGTCACAATCCTGACACAACGATCAATCTACCCTATATACCACAATAATATCATCAACATGTCACACAAACCTTACCACATTAATATCATCACATGTATAATAAATATAACTCTACGTTTGCATGCAATTCAACACCACATAAATATACTCGTAAACACATACCTCGTCACTGCACCCTCGTAAGGGTTACCCTCGTCAGGGCGTTCAACACACCTCAAGCTCATCATTAACCTGTTAAATAAATATCACCGTTGGTGACTTCCCGAAGGAGCTCATCCTTCACAATCCCGTTTGCGGTGCCATAATGACAACGATGCAAACACGACACTTGAGTATAATATATATTATCAAACATCGTCTACGTAACTCATTAACTACGCTTATACCTCATGTATAATCCTAGAACAACATATCTCTCACAAGAATTCATAAGCATACAATATAAGGCACGACTCTTTCTGTTTGACTCTTAACATGTCACGCATCAACAATCCCTACCCCTTGTCCACGTATTTCTATGAATGCATCATAGACCCTATGACTCTTAATAATCATTTTATGTTCAGAATGCATTAGGTTAGAACCCGAAACCCTTAACACGATTGCATATATTAAAGCTTCTTGAAAGTATGTACCATAGCCCCAAAATAGTAAGCCTTTAAAAGAGGGGGATTAGAAACTCACTGGTTATGATGAACTTCCGTTCTAGCTGCCAACTCGTCCGTCCACACTCAAGTCACAAACCTGTCAAGCGTATGATCACAAGATCATAACACGTTCTAAGAACTCGTTGCATATCGTATAAATAATTAACTTCTACTCTCGACCTCAACTACGCACTATCCCAGCTTCGCAATTCTCTGCTACAGATGCACGTGGTATGGGTCGTCCTTTACCTACTTAGAAACCGTGAATCAAGCTCGTAGGTTCACATGCATGCGCGTACGTGTTCATGCATATGCATGCAAAGCCATAATCCCACAAAACCCTAGTCGGGTGTACCTGAATCGCTTTCCCGCTATCCACCGTGAACCACCACCACCGCCAGGTACCAAAACCAAGCGCCAACACGGTTCTCTTCGTTCGCCCACCATCCATGTCATCCTCGTCTTGCCATAACCTTAACCGGCCTTGCATCACTACGACACCACCCCCCTCGGCATCATGCTACCCCCCGCGTCCATCACTTCCCAAGCCGTGACCAACATCACCGAGTACCATGTACCTGCCGCCATCATAGCCACCACCATCACGGTCTCCATTCCGTCTTGCACGCACCACCACGCCATCCTCCGGCTCACATCTCCTTCTCCACATGCTAGTAACCGATCACCACCGTGCATTCCCACCTCGTGTCATCGAAGGGTGCCACCATTGTCCCCCGGCCTAACCGTGTCATCCCGTCGCCCCCGTCCTTCCTTCTCCGGCCGTAAAACCCTAGGCAATAGGTTTTCCTCTCTTCGGCGGTCACAATCCCCCCCCCCACTGTCACGCGGCCGCCGCTGCCCGCTACTGTCCAAAACCACTCTCGCCGAACACCCCCTCTTCGTCCTCTCCACTCTTCCTCGTTACCACGGCCCCAAGCACCCTAACCGGGTTTTTCATGCAATAAAGAAATCAAAGCAAACAGGAACAAAAATCTAATATTACCTTACACGTTAGGAGACCCTCGTCCCGCTTGTTACCGCCGTAGAGTCCTGTCGCCGTCCCTTCTCCTCCGTCGGGCCTCTCTCTCCATCGGTTGTCTCTGCCGTGGCACGCCTAGGGTCACAAAAGTGGCCCTAGGGTTTGCGCTACTTGGGGTTTATAAGCCGCAAGATGTTACACTTGGGTCCCAGCATTTCTTTTGTATTCGATCCGGAACTAGGCAATAAACGGCTAACCGGTCCTTTTAATCTCGTTAAATTAGAAATTACGCGGCAATCCTTGCTAACCGGAACATCTAATAAAGATTTGGTTAGTCCACTAACCCAAATTATTTGCTTACGGATTTTCAGGATGTTACAAGTCTAACCTCCTTAAAAGAGGATTTGTCCTCGAATCCTGCGTCGGCACTCCCCAACGCAACTCGTACTTTTGTTGCATCCGACGCATAACCTCCCTTTCCAGTGTATGCATTCATTTTTGCAAGCATCATGGTGACCATCACCTTTCCATGCGATCGCCGACCTTGGTGTTCAAATAAGTCTTCTCTCTTTGCCTCCTTTCGGCTTTGAGATTCGTAGGACCTCCTACATATTCCTTCATCTTTCGCCACTCTGGTTATTAGCCAACCGACTTCGTTTCTTACTCTGGTTATCCCGGTATGTGCTAGAAGTTGTCATTCATGATTGCCTTGAATACCAATCCTTTCCTGAAGGTCTCGTTGTCATGATCTTTGACAGTATCTTTATTGCTCTAACTGTTCTTAAGAACGTTGAGCATACCACCTCCAATATTATGTTGCACAACACTACTAATTGTCACACTTCCTTACAACTCATGGGCACAATTGCCTTTGTCTCCTGAATAACCATAAGGCCTCGTCATTCCAATGATCATCCTCCCGAGTAGGCTTCATACCTTTGTCATGTCCGATCGTGTCTCACTCCTCATGTACGAACACTTAGTACGCCCCAGCCAACTACCCACCGTCTTGTTCATAGAAAATGCATTTACTCCCCTTATATTTTATATTGCCAGAACTCCTCCAATGGATCGTATCCCCGGAAGAACCTGTTGTCACTTTGTTCATTCCGTACTAAAATCTCTAGCGTCGCCACCCTGGCCACGTTATGACTAGCTCCAATCAAACGCCTGCGTGACGCTCTCATCGTCATCCCCCACCAGTGTACTCCTGGGCTCTATGCTCCGCATTCCCGAGATATATGAGTAGGTATCTCATAAGAGCACCTTGTCGGTCGTCTCAAATAACGCCGAAACTTCGCGTATTGCATCAATGTATCACCGTTGAGAAGATCATATAAATAGAAACACTATACTTGAGCACATCGATCATCCTTCTTATGCACGACTAAGAGTGTACTATAAGGACACTGACACAACATAATTAAAAAACATACAACGTTCTTTGTAGGCACCAATAATCTAACCTTCTAACTCACACGAAGTGCACACAACTAGCTGGACCTGAGCAAATCTACCTATGTACAATATGACCTCGTTATTTATAACACACCAACTCTTGAACTCTACCTTATGTTTATTACAACAGTAGCTCCTGCCACACGTCATCACATATTCATATAGAATCTACACAGTCGTACCCCTACGGGTAGTATTAATGGTTTAAGGCAACACACTGCTCGACCTAGACATAATTCAATACTTTACACATTCATACTCATCATATTCATAATAATAACTTTTACACAGGACCACGCCCTGCTTATTCACCCGAGATGCAACGCACCCTTTACACTACAAACCATCACCCTTAACACGTAGGCGATACTATCCTACGACCGTTGACACGGACCAATTCAAAAATTCACGTTTATGCATATTCACATCTATGAAAGTCTACTCACACCATCTAATCAACCACATCAGAATTTACGTTTACTCTGGACTTATGCCATGCAAATATAATTATCATGTTACACCATACTACATATAGCTTCCTATTGCAAGCACCATACCACGCATTCATGCACACAATTATTGTTAACCACGCCCAAATCACATCACGACAAAGAAAAAGTCAATATCAACACCAAGTAGTCAACATTCCAGTCAAACACCGCATCACATAAGCATCTAATCCAACAATAAGAAACCCAAAACAAATATTTCGTCACAAAAGTCAAACTACTACTACTCAAAACATGCCAGCCCTCAAGTGGAAATATATCAACGCTCTACTCCTCGAACAACTCGAAGTTGTCGCCCACATGATCCTCGACGTCCGACTCCTCAAGCCATCCATTGCTCGACCGCGAATCATGCCTTGGTGGTTGATACCTAACTGCAATGCATCACCTCCCAACCAGTTGCTCCTCCTATAGAAGGAGCTAGTGAGTCCTCCTCTTACGGCTGCCCTAGTAGCACTGGGTGCATTAGGCGCCGGGAGCGCCAAAGTCACCTCCTGCGTCTGTAGCTCACGACCCTCCTCGACTATCGGTGGTACTACCGTCAATGGAACCGGTGCTAAGATTCGCCTCCTGCAGACCGCTACCATGCGCGTAGTAGCCAAATGTCTCGCCCGACGCTCTGTCATTCTTCTGATAAGAGCTCCCCGTCTGATCCACCTCGTCCTGATCGTCATAGCCATCAGTACCTGCACAAGATAGAACGTTGGAGTGGTTACTCTGGGCACAAATTCAGAATATGAGAGTAATCATAGACTGCCAAATTATGGTGATCAAATGCAATTTGGTGGTCCACATTACTGCTCGTACTCTAAACCTTTCCCATCATATTCACACTAGCTTTCTATCTTTCCCACACGTTGGATGCACATGTATCCCACACCACTCACTTAACACCACACAATTATATAGTAAACCATCATATATATCACACTTACACATTACATGTAGTTACACACAAATTCATTACACTACGCTAACACACCAAGCTATGTCGCATAACGTAATTAATGCTACTCTATATTAATTAGCTCACAAAACATGATTTCACAGAATCACTCCACGCATTTCACTTAGTTCTACATACTACTACAACACATAGCACACATCATGTTCCCACACGAAACCATAAATCATTCACTCACATTAATCGCTTTACCTATCATAACACTACACAAATGGTAAATAATAATTACTACTCAACTTGAAAGACGTACCTCTTGGCTCGCGGTTACTCGTGGTGGCATTCGTTTCACCCTTGTCCCATTTTCAGTTTAAGTTATGGTATTTCATTTTATAAAAACACCTATTTTCTCTTAAACCACGGCTCTGATACCAACTTGTAAGACCCCAACCCGGGCATCCTATAGTTGGTTCTCATAACGGGTCATTCATATTTAAAATGCATTTATTATTAACTCAATTATAGTGGAAGGCTTTCTAAAAACATTTATTGCCAGTTAATGTTATTAAATTTACCTTACAAATACCTGCACAACAATCCGAGTAACACCGCCTCCAAGCCAAGATACGTCAACCCTACGCTTACCTGCAAAACAATCTAACGTACACACAAAGTCAGCTATGCTGAGTGAGTTCTAATAGTTTAATTTGAATGAAAACCATCACGTCGTATTCATTAGTTTAATCCACTCCGGACCCTTTAATCCTTACAAAATAGTTTTATGATTTATTAACGAATAGTTACCCCCTGTCGTCCCACGGTATCCCATAACCTTTCATCAACCGGGACTCAACCCGTGCTTCTAATAATAATAATAACATAACCATCTCGTTGATATAAACTTAACTTACTATACTAACCACTCATACCCAAGAAAAAGTACTAACTCGACACTTGATTAACACAACATACTCTAAACATTAACACACCCGACCTTAACCAAGGCTCTCACAATTAACTAACACGACAGTTATATACGTCACGTCACAATCCTGACACAACGGTCAATCTACCCTACATACCACAATAATATCATCTACAAGTCACACAAACCTTACCACATTAATATCATCACATGTATAATAAATATAACTCTACGTTTGTATGCAATTCAACACCACATAAATATACTCGTAAACACATAACTCGTCACTGCACCCTCTTCAGGGTGACCCTTGTATGGGCGTTCAACACACACCGAGCTCATCATTAACCTGTTATATAAATGTCACCGTTGGTGACTTCCCAAAGGACCTCATCCTTCACAATCCCGTTTGCGGTGCCATAATGACAACGATGCAAACACGACACATAAGTATAATACATATTATCACACATCATGTATGTAACTCATTAACTACGTTTATACCTCACGTATAACCTAGAACAACATATCTCTCACAAGAATTCATAAGCATACAATATAAGGCATGACTCTTTCCGTTTGACTCTTAACACGTCACGCATCAACAATCCCTACCCCTAGCCCACGTATTTCTATGAACGCATCATAGACCCTACGACTCTTAATAATCATTTTATGTTTAGAACGCATTAGGTTAGAACCTGAAACCCTTAACCCGATTGCATATATAAACGCTTCTTGAAAGTATGTACGATAGCCACAAAATAGTAAACATTTAAAAGAGGGGGATTAGAAACGCACTGGTTATGATGAACTTCCGTTCTAGCTGCAACTCGTCCGTCCATGCTCAAGTCACAAACCTGTCAAGCGTGTGAGCACAAGATCAGAAGACGTTCTAAGCACTTGTTGCATATTGTATAAATAATTAACTTCTACTCTCGGCCTCAACTACGCACTATCCCAGCTTCGCAATTCTCTGCTACAGATGCACGTGGTCCGGGTTATCCTTGACCTACTTAGAAACCGTGTGTCAAGCTCGCAGGTTCCCATGCATGCGCGTACGTGTCCATACATATGCATGCAAAGCCATAATCCCGAAAAACCCTAATCGGGTGTACCCGAACCGCTTTCCTGCTATCCACCGTGAATCACCACCATCACAGGGTACCAAAACAAAGCGCCACCACGGTTCTCTTCGTTCGCGCACCATCCCTGTCATCCTCGTCTAGCCATAACCTTAACCGGCCATGCATCACTGAGGCACCACCCCCCTCGGCATCACGCTACCACTGCGTTCATCGCTTCCCAAGCCGTGACCACCATTACCGAGTACCGTGTACCTGCCGCCGTCATAGCCACCACCGTCACCGGTCTCCGCTCTGTCTTCCACGCACAACCGCGCCATCCTCCAACTTCTATCTCCTTCGCCACATGCTAGTATCGGATCACCACCACCATTCCTACCTCGTGTCACCGCAGCGTGTCACCATTGTCCCCCGGCCCAACCGTGTCATCCCGTCGCCCCCGTCCTTCCTTCTCCGACAGTAAAACCCTAGCCAATAGGTTCTCCTCCCGCCGGCGGTTACCATCCTGCCCCACTGTCACGCGGCCGCCACTGCCCGCTATTGTCCAAAACTACTCTCGCCGAACACCCCCCCGCGTTCCCTCCATTCTTCCTCGCAACCTCGGCCCCAAACAACCGAACCGGGTTTTTCATGCAATAAAGAAATCAAAGCAAACAGGAACAAAAATCAAATATTACCGGTTAACCGGGTTTGTGCTACTTGGGGTTTATAAGCCGCAAGATGTTACACTCGGGTCCCTGCATTTCTTTTCTATTCGATCCGGAACTAGGCACTAAACGGCTAACCGGTCCTTTTAATCTCTTTAAATCAGAATTTACGCGGCAATCCTTGCTAACCGGAACATCTAATAAAGATTTGGTTAGTCCACTAACCCGAATTATTTGCTTACGGATTTCCGGGATGTTAAAGCAATGGATGGTACAAGACTTGATAAACCATCTCGGGCTTCAAAATACTACAGAGAATGTCACCCAAACAACACATGTTGAACATCAAGAAAGTCATGCTACAACAGAACCCATTCCTTCTCCGATAAATGAAGCAACAATGTGTGAATCAAATACTTTATTTGATGTTGATGAATTGTTAAAAAATAAAGGTGAAGGATTAGAGATTACAGATGAAAATGAGAAAGATGAAGGAGATGAAACTAAGAAGAAATAAGAGGATGAGGTTGTAATCACCGGAGAGGAAAGAATGATGACAAACCGTCTGACGATGATCATAGCAGTGATGGGGCTGGTGGTATTGGTGGAAGTGGTTGATGCGTGTAAAGTATATATATAAAATTAAGTCAAATCACATAATAGTTTTAAAAAAGAATTACCAATCCTAAAACACACAAACGGTAAGTGTACCGGTAGCGCGTAGTAAAGACAGTAAGCCCGAGTTATCAAACCGTGGACACAAAAGACGACGGCCCTCGATACTAGACCTTTATCAACTCCTAACCGGTGGAAAACAAGTGATGATTTTATTTTTATTATTTTTAAAAATATAATTAAACAAAAAAAATAGGAGAGAAATAAATAAACAAACTGACCTATAAACGAACAAGACACTGGAAAGAAATAGACAAAGATGAGAAACTAAAATGACCAAACGAACTAAGACACTAGCAAAGACCAAATATGAGACAAACACTACCTAGACCAGGAATCCTATTGACTAGTTTAAATGCTTTCGAGAACAACTAACCGTGCGACACCGACTCTGAAGATAGACTAACTCCGGAATCGTTAAGACACGTAGGATCTCCTCCCAGACACACCTACATACCATCCTAAGGGTTAAGATAAGCTCATCGGTAAGAAAGTGGATCTCCTCTCAGACACACCACTCCTTAGACCACCAAGTACTCGAAAACAACTTCACCTCTTAGTCTCAACCATTACTATACCAATAGGCTATCCTAGACAGACCTAAGGGCAAGGAATAAGCACTAAAATATCGACTATGACACGAAATTGCAAGTGATAAAGCTAACCTGGACAACTCACTCTCTTGCAATTGTTACCCAAATCACCAAAACCAAAATACAACCCGCTAACCTATCTCTTCTCAGACTCAAGGTTGGTAAAACACTAATTTTTAAATACCCACACAACTGCTCCTATGACCGATCGAATCGTTTAGACCAAAAACACCAGGTAAATGACCCGAAACTCAAAACCCTACTCGAAACACACAAAGGAAACGAATAAGATGACAAGCGGAACAAGTTTATGCAAGATTATTATTAAAAATAGGGCATTCAAACACATTCGTAATCAATAAATTAGAAGCCTTGACAATAGCATTCGTCATACGAGTCAATCACAACCGAAAAAGCATACAAACAACGTTAATAATCATCATAATATAGGTAGCACACGAGTTTAGCTACTCATAATCTGTAACATCTTAGAAACCAACGATTATTTATTTCGGGTTAATGGATAACCCAAGTCCCTAGTGAGCGAACATTGTTAGCAAAGATTCCACGAAAGCTCGGATTGTCAAACGTATTAGACCCGGATGGTCGTTATTAAACAGTTCAAGTTAAAAACAAGCGGTTAAGAATATACAAGGACTCGGATGTAACAATAGGTTACATATATTCCAACACGGGTGGTTGCGCGATGGGCGGTGGTGCCCACGGCTATGGCAGGCGGCTACACTAGGTAGTGGCGTGGTGGTTACAGGACGATGGGGAGCCGACGAGTAGGGGGATGGATGCCGTGAAGGTGACCGGAGAAGGGATGAAGATGGCGAAGGCTGCCATGGTGACATGGGAAAAGAACCAAGGGAGGGCGGCTGTCGGAGTTCGTAGTGGAGGTGAGTGAAGGGCGGAGGAAGACAGTCACAACTCGACAACTATTTTGACGGCAAATGCGGTGGTTGTGCTCGGTGATTGCTAATGGTGAACAATGGGTTAGGTGGTGGCTGTGAGGGCGCATGTGGCCACACTATGGTGCTCAACGGGAATGGTAGGAACCATGGTGGGGTATAGGTGAGCTCGGATACGGGTTCATGATGAGTCATGGCTCGCAGGGATAAGAATCACAGATTGAGGTTTGCACGTGTATACATGCACACGTGTGTGCATGCATGGGACCCCGAGAGTTGGACGTTCGGTTTCTGAGCAGGTCAAGGATGACCCGGACCATGTGTAACCGCAGCAGAGAATTGAGAAGCCGGGGTAGCGAGTAGTCGAGGCCAAGAGTTAGCATTTAATTATTTATACCATATGAAGTGTGTGCTTAGAATGTGTTCTGATCTTGTGATCACGCGCTTGACAGGTTTGTGATTTGAGTATGGACAGACGAATTACAAGGCTAGGATGGAGGTTCAGCATAACCAGTGAGTTTCTAATCCCCCACTTCTTTTAAACGTTTTAATGTTTTTGGGGCTATCGTACACGCTTATGATTCAAGTCCAATCTATTTAACATGATTAGGATTTTGGGTTCTAATCCAATGTGTTTATTAAATTAAGTGAGTATTAAGGAGTCGTAGAGACTATGGTTTGTCCATGGGCATGTGCTAGTTAGAGATATGAGTCATTAATGTGTGACGTGGTAAGGAGGAGAGTCAGACCTTAAGCTAAATGTTTATGATTTTATGTGGGATATATGTATTGCTTTAGTGCCATGTGTGTAAGGTGTAAGTGTGGTTAACGAGTCATATAAATTTAGCGTGATATTTTATGTTACTATTTGTGTTGCGTGTTTGTATGTCGTTGTCCTCGTGGCACAGTGGGTGATGTGTTTGCATAGTCACGTTTATGACACGGCAAGTGGGAATTATGAAGGGCAAGGTCCTTCTGGAAGTCACCAACAGTGACATTTATTTAACAGCTTAATATTGAGCTCAGGGTGCGTCGAACGCCCTGACGAGGGTGGAGTGATAAGGTTTGTGTTTGCATGCTTATATATGTGTTAATTTTCATGCTAGTAATGAGTTATATATGGTGTGTGTGAGATAGTGTTAATGTGATGTGTTGATGATAGTAATGTGACAGGTAGAGTTAGATTGACCGTTATGTCAGGATTTCGAAGCGGTGTTGTTAACCGTTGTGTCGGCTGATTGGTAAGAGCCTTAGTTAAGGCTGGGTAAGTCAAGGTCTAGGGTTTGTTGTGGTCAACCAAGTTTCGAGTTAATACGTGTGCTAAAGTACGAATTATTAGTGTAGTAAGTTCGACCTACGTTGACGAAACTGCGGAATTATTATCACTATGGATGAGTCTCGGGTGGTGAACGGTTATGGGATATTGGGTGATAACAAGGATTATCCATTGTTAATAAATTGTGAAATTATTTTATAAGGATCAAGGATTCTGAGTAAAGTTTTAAATAACTATTGTAATGAGTTAATTTTTAATTAAATTAAACTAATAGAACTCACTCGGCGTAGCTGACTTTATGTGTATATTAGATGGTTTTGCAGGTGAGCTTTGTGTTGATGTATCTTCGCTTGGGAGTGGTGCTACTCGGATTGGTGTACATGCATTTGTGAAGTAAATTTAATAACATTAAATAGCAATAAATGATTTTAGAAAGACTTCCGCTGTAGTTTGATTAATAATAAAATGCGTTTTAAAGAGAATGACCCGTTATGAGAACCAACTGTAGGATGCCGGGGTTAGGGTGTTACAAAATCATCTAAAATATCGAAGAACAGAAGATAAACATAATAGAAACTGGAAACAAAGTTCTAGAAACGAATACGAATTGCAAACCGAATGTTCTTAAACCGAAAACGATCTTCCAATGTCGATCTGGGTGTTCCCAGGGCTCCAAATCTTGTATGCAATAGTCCTTAATCTTCCTTAATCAAAATTAGGTCAAACCCCCCTTCAAATTGCCGTCAAAAGGGTTTTAATAGCCAAAAATTACGAATCTGCCCCATTGAGTCTATGTCGGACCGCTATGGTCAAGGATGTCGGTCCGCTATGGGTGAAATTTTAGGATTTTATCTACGTAGGGATTTGGGAATTTCCGAGACACCCAAGATGCATATATTATGGGCCCGGTAACGCATTTTCTAGCCCGAGATATGCCTATCTGAAGTTCAGACTTTTTTTCCTATCGATTCTGTTTATTCCTTCATTCCCGCAACTCGTTTACTTGCTTATTCTTCTCGTTTCTCGTATAATACCTTGCATCATATCTAGACATAAGTATCATAATCCACTGAATTCACAATCCAAACCTATTTAAATGTGGTGAAATACGCTTTATTAACATGTGTGTTTTGCACCGCATCAAAAATCGTCACACTTGAAGTTTGCTTGTCCCTAAGCAAAGCCCTACGCAACACATCCGACTATGTAAATAAACAAATACGAAATCCAAAGACACAGTTAATTCCCCAAGATTTACACGTTCAATAGATTTACGACCCAACAAGTCAAGATGGTACTAATTTTGAAAAACATGGTATACATATTCAAGCTTCACCTACATGAAATATCTACTCATACACGGCTCTTACCCCTCACAATGGTACTCTCCACTTAGTTTCTATCTATAACTAGCAAAAGATCTGACAGTGTCTAATCTATACTCTCAAAACCTAACAGTGAAACATTTTTGTCATAAGCTTGAACATCAATCAAATCTACGCCCAAAGGCATAAAACGAACACACAGATTAAAAGGAGTTTAAAGGATTGTAAGGGTTAAAGGTATGGATAAAGGGAATAAAATGGCTAAAGCGATTATAATCCGGACTAGCTAGGTTAGGAATAAACAGATAAACACAAACTAAACTAAACATTTGAACTTTTGAGGATCTTTGATCCTCACACTTATTCTTTTACATCTATTTATTTATTATTATATTTTTTTGTCTTTTTCTCTATTTTTTTCTTTTTTTTCTATATATATTTTTTTGTATATATATATATATTTTCTCATTTTTTTTCCACACTATTCGGCTACTTTTTCTAAAGACGTAAGCTATAATGCTATATTCACAATGAATTATTATCACAAACTAAGACACTAACTCAGACTGATAACCTATATTGTTGATATTCACAAACAATTACTAACACAAACTAAGACACTAACTCAAACCGGATTTATAACACGGGTTTAAAAATAAAAAGGCTAAAAGGCTCAAGGTGTAATACGTGGGTTAATCAAACAAAAGGGAATAAGGCTCAAACTGGGTTCACTAAGGGATAATGTTCGGGTAGGGAAAAAATTAAAAAGGCTTACAAATGGGCTAAATCCTAGTACCTCTATCATGTCTGTGTATCATCTCTGCCTAGGGTCTCAAAATGTATCAAAATGTCCAAGTTCTAACAAAATGCAGCATGTAGCTAAACACTCAACAAATGAAACAGTGAATATATATGAAAATAGAAAGGCTCAAAAACTCACTGAAAACATCTAGAATCGGGCTACCGATATAAGCCATGCACAATTATCACTATCCAGCTTGCTACACTATCCTAGGCATCCCAAAAACTTTTATTACATGAAAAACGACATCGTTGGTCCTACTTAATCTCGATACTTAAAGAATAAAGCGCTAAAGAAATGCAAACCCGCACCCGACTCGCCTTTTGCTTTCGATTTACATTGAATAAAACCGGTCTTTTGTGTGCATTAGAACTCAAAAAATGTGTAACTTCAGGACTCGCAATAACACTCTTTCAATTATTGATTTAATTTTTTTTTTAATTTTCAATTTTTCTAACAAGCTAACATCCTCACACTTGAAACATACATTGTCCCTAATGTGTCTAACGAAAAGGGTAAAAATATAAAATGCAAAAAATACGTCACGTTCCCATCCTCTCACTTAAACTGTACATTGCCCTCAATGTACAATTGAAAACAATGTAAAGAAAAAAATGATGCAAATGCATAAAAAGTAGAAAGATAGAACGGGACTCCCCTACGGATGTAGCAAACTCTCCTCCATGATATTAAGCGACCTCGAACATGCAATCCTCAGAATTCACAACCTCCCAGAGCTCAGAATGAAAATCTGCACACAAAGCAAACAAAATAAAAATAAAATAAAAACTCACCATAGGGTTGCCTCCCGAAAGTGCTAAGTTACATACAAGTCTTCAGACGGACTAAAAACCATACCCTCAATCAAGTGGCTTCTCCTTTATTCTCTTCCCACTCACCTGGCTCGACAAAGAGTAGGATACACACAATCGAGTAGTATTTGAGAGAAATGGGTAATAATTAACTAAGAGCTAATCGCAGGAGAAGAGAGAGTAAAATTAGGGTTTCGTAAAAAAATATTTCTCCCCTTTTTGACCATTTTATACTCTGTAAACTTTTGGAAGGCCGACTCTTGGAGAATGCCAAATCACAACTATTCACAAGTTTTGAAATTTTTGCCTAAACAAATCAATTTTCGAGCTTGATTTTATAATCAGGGGAATCCATGAGATATTTTAATAAAAAATAATACCTTTTAAAGCACGCATAAGATCTGGAGACAAGGCTTTTTGGCAATTTATTGATGCTAAACGTGCAAACCTGTTTTTGTGGAATCATACCGACAAGACTTGTCATCAAAAATTTTGTTGTTGCATTTGGATGTCCACGGCCTACGAACGACTGTTGATATTTTTGTCCTTTGAAACTCATGCGTCGTTCTTTAAACATACAACTAGCGAGCTTTTATCATGTTTTGGTAGTGTTAAGTTGAAGTCAGTGTTCCCCACACTTGTCTTGGTATAACCTACCCATCCTCATGGTCTTTTGAGTATGATGATGAGAGCTTCAGGTCTATGCCATCGCATACTCAGAGAAGCTGATCATCGATAGACTTATGATATCTATTTGAGCATAACTAGCACGGGTTGATTGAGAATCCAAAGAGAAAAATAAGTGTGTGTGTATATATATATATATATATATATATATATATATATATATATATATGTACACACTAACATTGTGTATCGTTTTGTGTTTTTCATGTTTTGATCCTATTGCACATCACTGACATTGCGTGTCTTTCAGCTCAAAATTGACAAATTCAATACTAGAATGCACTTCATTGGTGTCTTTTGTATTAATTTGCATGTCATTGCATGTCTTTTATTTCCTAATGCACGTCATTGCGTATCTTTTTTGCATTTTTCGCTTTTCTTTTAATATATATATATATATATGTGTGTGTGTGTGTGTGTGTGTAATAAATACTCGCAACCCCTTTGTGATGGGACTATGGTTATCTGCAGACCTGGAAAAGGTGGGTATCCACTTTTCGGCATTCATTACCTTATGTTACAGAGTTGTAGTCTAATTGTTTGATTGTTGAGCCTATCAACATATCCTTCAGTATAACCACTTCCTCCTTTAGTTGTATTTCAGACAGAGATCAAGTATGTCAGTTTAACTATCATTTCTCACTAGAACGGTTATGCAAAGATAGACAAAATATGATTAGTTTTTCTTTTTCACATTCATTTTCCTTTTCTTTTCCACCATAGATACTTTCCCCCGAAGATTTTATTCATAAACGGCTTCTTTAACAATATTTTTTCAGCCTGATCATCAAAATGTTTTGGTCAATTTGAAAAGTGAATGAATGAAAGGGATGTCGTCCAGACGGCCTATAAAATAAACTACTAAACCTAACCTAGACTCCTAAGTAATAAAAGGAAAACCTATGAACTAAACCACACTGACAAGCAAGTGGACCTATCGAGTGTAGCACAGCTTAATGGTAAACCGGATTATCGAACCCTAGAGACACTATGAATAACAAAACAGACTCTAACTCGGACTAAAGATTTGATTGATGGGGGGTTTACTGCACTACTAAATTAACTAAGGATTGTAATGAACTAAGGTCGACTCAACTATCAAGACAAGAACTAAGGAAGATATCAGGAATAGGAAGAATACTACCTAGGTCGAAATCCTACTTGCAAAGAACAACTTCTACCGGTTATGGACTATGATGGATCTTGGTTTCTAAGGATAACAACTATCAAAAACCTAGTTGATACCTAATCACTCTCAGGGTGTCAACAACTAGACTACCTAAAGTTGTACTAACTCACCAGACTGTTGGATCACTTCTCAGGTATTTCTAACTATGAACATGTACCCTAATGAACAGATTACCTCTTAGTCTCACAGTCCACAATACATTCAAGGAATGCACGGGGTAATCCTAGAATAACAACTATAATTAAAAATAGCAACAAATCACTAGACACCTTACACCAACTTCCTCTCAGACAATTGACACTCGGATTCCTAATGAAGAAGACTAACCGACTGATTCTCACCTCTCGGGTATTGAACTAGGACACACACTCAACTCTAATCAATAATCAATAAAAACTCCTATGGCTACTACGTCTAGCAAACCACCAAAATCACAAACCCTAAGATTTATGACCTAGATACGCTAATCGAACTGGCAGACAACCACAATCAATGCATGGAATCAATAATTAATCACACAATCAGAATTAAGCATGCATATATCATCATAGTTGTTAACTCAAGATCTTTACAAAATCATATAATCATCATACGAATCCAAAAACCAAATAAAAATCATTACTCTTGCAAGTATTCACCAATTGACCTAGGCAATATCAATGTTTAGCCTATAATCATACTTAAAACATCCATGACAGAATCAATTAAGCAAAACATAGTATCAAACATTCAAATCAAACATAAAGATTCAAACTTTAAAACCTACAACGCTATTACAACGAACCCAGAATCCAAAAGCTTCGATCTTGCACTTTGATTGGCCTTCTTTCTCCCAAAATCGCCTCTAGTCTTGTTCTAGACGGCTAAGATACGAACTAATTGCATAATGGGATTACAAAACCTAATAAAATCGATTTAGGATTTTTTTTTCTTGGAATTTCCATCTCTTGTGTACCGCGAGAAATGTTGGCCAGTCCCTCGCGTACTGCGAGGGCCAAAATAGTCGGGCTGAAATATGAAGTCCCTCGCGGTCTCGTTTTTCGCGTACCGCGAAGACTTGAAATTCATCATTTTTTTCACTTTGAACCCTGGACTTCAGTCTCGTGCTCGGTTTCTTCCCGTCTTCACTTGTAGTTACCTCGAGCTCCTGTAAACACAACATAGACTCAATAGATACCAAAAATGATTCAAAACGAACACAAAACTAAGCAAAACACACTAAAACCCTAGGAATAAAGATGTGTGCTTTGCACTACATCAAACATCCCCACACTTAACCTTTTTTCTTCCTCGAAAAAATCTGCAATGGAATCATAACTGTGATCTAACTTTAATAATAAATTACCAATTAGCAATTCAATATACTCACGTGTTAAAAAGCAACAGTCAGTATTTCTGTCCGATTAAACCCAATTGCTAACTATCTAGCCCCCGTAATGTGTTCTAATTCCATTTTATACAACAATCAATCAACCTATGTGACTCACACTTAGAAGTTACAGCTCTGCCTAATCCCGTCTCACGGTCATGTTTAGGCATGGGTTAAACCATATAGATTTGCCCAGCACGTTAAACTAAGATTTACAGGTTTTTAGAAATCAATGGACTATGAAATGAATGGGTGGAAATGAGCATTAATTAAAGTATAAGAACTTTCGTCTAGAGGTGTCTCAACCAAGTCATTATCCTATAAGCTAACACATAGACTAGATTCTAATCAATTAAGCACTTAAATCTCACTTAGGGGTGTATCCTCCAAGTCGCCATCCCAGAGGGAAACACATAAGCAAGACTCATATTTCAAAGTAATTAAGCTCATAGTTATGGAACTATGGATTTATGGAATGGGCGCCACCGAAACTCAGATTTATTCTCATAAAAAGAGAGTGGTGTGCCATGAAAATATTCAAAAACCTCTAAATTTTAACTTCACGTGGTACTTATCACCCTATATTGACAGTTTCAGAATTACCGACACCCTAAGATGAGTACCCACAGGAGTTCATGATTTTTTTACGTGATTAATTCTAAGTAACACTCACAAGTTATTTAAGCTATTCAAGTTGGCCGGGTCTACCAAAACATAACTAATTAGTCGTGTTTTCTATTATTTAAATTATTTAAACCAAACAAGTAGATCCAGTTGTACTATCTTTTTCCATTTATTATGCAAAAACTTTTGATTTTCAAAGGACATTTTTCAAAATTTTTAATTTTTTTGTATTTTTGAATTTTTATAATGACAAAACACAAACTAGCTAGACTAAAGACTCACATCCCCACACTTGAAAGACACATTGTCCTCAATGTGAAGAAAGACGCAACGAAAATTAAAATGCAAAAATAAACACAGGAAGCGACTTAGCTGGTAATGATAAACACTCAAGTTAATGCGCAGCTTCGTTCTTCCTTGTGTGCATCGTATAGCATTTCGGTCGCGGTCGCACATCTCTGCTAGGTTGCCATTACACAATAACAGAAGCATCGGTCCCGCCCAAATGGAGATTGAGTACGGGCAAGACGAACAATACCTACAAAATAAACCTCACAACAAACCCGCAGCATCAAACTGACTCAAATAAAAGACTCAAACTGAATCACTAAGACTCTGGATAGATATGCAAGTAAATGTACCCAATGTGCGGCAAACACATAGACATGAACGCCACAGGAAAGTAGATCATCGGTCATGAACGATTCTCGGATTTCCCATGGTCATGGTCAGTTAGTGAATGAATGATATGGTGATGATGGTAATGGATGAATGATGGATGGATGCAATGGATGGTGGGTATGATAGATGATATATGATGGTAATGGATGATAATTTGCGGTGGTAGTTACGGGTAATGGTGATGAATGGTGGTGAACGGTGGACGGTGTGGGAGACCATGGGAAAACAGGGAAGAAGGGCAATTCAGGGATCCCTTCGCGTAGCGCAAAGAAAAGCTGCTCACTTCTCGCGTACCGCGAGAAGGTGAATAATGAGTTGGTCACGTTTCTTGTCCCTCGCGTACAGCGAGGGATTTCCTTTCCTTTCTCGCGTACCGCGAGGGAGGGTCAAACACATAAAGTTAAGTAGTATTTCACTTTTTTTACTTAGAATATTTTTGACCTCCTAAAAATCTTTTTCACCCAAACCCTTAGAAACCCTGTTCCAATTATCAAAACCAATTTAAAACATACCTGGAATGTCAGTCCTAATGATTTTTCTCACCGAATCAAGCGTGAGTCCCTGCAAGACGCACACAAAACAAAACACGCAATACCGAAAAACACAAAAACTGACACGGACTAAAACCAATTAAAGCATACAAACTGTACATCCCGGGCACTTGCCCGAGTATCAAGCAAATTTATCAGGAGGTTTCTCCTTGATTCTAACTGGCACCGCCTTCATCCTACACGGTTTACATGTCCTTACTACCAACAATAACCAAACAAACACCGAATATCCCTTGTGGCTATCACTGTTATCCTTCTACCACATCTTATACCTACCCGGTCCGAAGATAACATGTCTCATATACCCTAGCAACTTATTTCCTTTAAACTTCCCCAAACTTGGGGTTTGCACCATCCTAAAATCAGAAGATTCTATTAAAGTACAAGTTCTCTTACGGGGTGGCCTAGACCTAGGAGCACTGAAACTAGGGGTCGACTCAGCATCTCTCCCCTCAGAATGGATAACAATGATGGACAAGGGCTTGGGTACATAAATAGAATCTCCTCCATGTGGGACCTCTAAACCTTCACCAGGATCAATAGGATCCTCTATACTCTCCTTAGCCAGCCCCACACTTGGGGGCTTGCCTATGATCTCATCAAATTCTGCCATCATCTCCAGCAGATCATCAGGCACCTCATCGCTGTATTCGTCTGGATCATATAACAACATCTCCAACTCTACCTCCCAATCAGACCGTTCTTCTAAATTAGGAGCGGGTTCACTGACTTCTATCTTACACAGGTCAGAGTCTTGATGGTAGTCCAAGAAGGCATCAAGCATGCACACTGAGTGGCTATGCTCGCCAACATCCTCCACAGACTTTGTGGCATCAAATATAACCGACTCATCCCCCACACGAATTGTGAGTTTCCCGTCAAATACGTCGATTAATGCCTTGGCGGTACGCAAGAATGGGCACCCAAGGATGAGTGGAACTCTGTCATCCACCTCCATGTCTAGAATAACAAAATCCACGGGAAAGACAAATTTTCCTACTTTCACTAGAAGATTTTCCACAATTCCCCGTGGATACATGACTGAACGGTCAGCCAAGGATATGCTCATGCGCGTTGGCTGTGGTTCACCAAGGTCTAACTCTTTATAAAGAGAATATGGCATCAGATTGATGCTAGCACCTAAGTCGGCCAACACGTGGTGCAAGGGCAAACTGCCTAGGATACATGGGATCATGAAATAACCCGAATCTCCCAGTTTCTCTAGCAGTTTGTTCTACACCACCGTCGAGCATTGCTCACTAAGTGAGACTTTAGAGACCTCCTCGAGCTTCTTCTTGTTGGAAAGAAGATCTTTTAGGGACTTTCCATACTTTGGCATGCTCTGGAGGGTCTCAATGAGTGGGAGATTGACCTTGAGTTCTTTAAACCTGTCAAGGAAGTGACCGTATTCCCTAGGTTGTTTATGTGGCATCAAGCGCTCTGGGTAGGGGAACGACTCAAGTCAATCTCGGGGGTTTTCATCTCTGCCCCTTCTTCTTCTTCTTCTTCTCCTCTTCCTTCGTGGCAGGTATCACAACTACTCTCTCCTCGTCCACCTGCTCCTCGGCCATCTTGGCATCGATCTCAGCAAATCGAGCTCTCCAGTCTATCTTCTTGACCTCCTCAAGTGACGGAATGTTGCACACACTGGAGTGGGGGTCATCCTCATCAACCTCTTTCTCCCCCACACTCCTAACTGACACGGCCATCACTGAAGCGTTGGAGCTTGAAGATGGACCTCCCTGTCGATCCTTCAAACTCTTAGCGATGTCCCCAACCGTGCATTTCAGATCATGGAATGCCCACTGTTGATTCTTCAATAGAGCGTCGTGGCCATCCAATCTCTGCCTAGCCTCTCTTTCCTACTAGACTAAGTGGGCAAGCAGCTATGTCTGAGTCTCAAGCATCTCCTTTATAGTAGTCGTGTCGACACTGCTTCCCGTGCTAGGTCCCGTATCTCCTCCTTCATGCTGCTGCTGCTGAAGACCATTAAACCCCGGTGGGTTGTTTCCAGATCTCCATCCTGAGTCAAAAGAATTATAGTTGTTATACCCTCGGTTCTGGTATTGGTTGCCAGCAAAACTCACCTGCTCTTGATTATTTACCGGGCAATCACGGTGTCGTGGCCTCCCCTGCATACTTGACACCTCTGAGCACTGAGTTTCAGCTCTTTGATTTCATTAGCCATTGAGGTGAGGGCAGCAGCCACCCTAGAATCAGGAGTGACCTGATGCACACCTCTAGGAGATGTGGTGGATGATCTAGCACTAGGAATAGAAGTCCTAGAATATGGGTACTGATGTTCGGCTTGAGCGAAGCTCTCGAACATCTCCTCGCACTCAGCAGGCTCAAATTTTTCCATGATGTGGCCTCCCGCAACTGTATTAAACATTTGCTGCTTCTCGAAGGTGAGGCCATTATAGAACTTCTCCACTATTGCCAAGTCAGAAAGACCGTGCTGGGGACATCACCTCAACAATGCGTTGAACCGCTCGCCATGTGATAGGGCTCGTCAGGATCTATCCGGAATGAGTGGATTTGATCCCTAAGGCAAGCGGCCCTGGAAAGTGGATAGTACTTTTCGAAGAACTTGGCTTCGAGATCCTCCCAAGTGGTGATTGAGTTATCTAGGAGGGTGTCGAGCCAAGTAGATGCATGCCCAGAGAGGGAGAATGGGAAGAGGCATAAGTAAATTGCGTCCTTAGACACACACGTGATATTTAAAGTATCACATATGCGCGCAAAGAGGGACACGTGTCTGGGTGCATCCTCATCCTCAAAGCCATGGAACTAAGTGGCATTAGTGATCATACTCCTGACATGTGATGGGATCTGCCAGGAATTGACATTTGGAATGGCAGGGCGGGTAATCGAAGATCTCACCCAAGTGACCCCATCATTTGCCCTCTGGTGCACGGTACATCTCGCTGGTGGATCAGCGTCGCCCATGGTAGGAAATGGAATGGGGCTAGTAGAACGTACCTGGTTTTTGCACAATGCTTTCAAACCCTCCCAAAAGTCGCGGGTGCGCTCATGTAGCTCTCCTTTAGGCTCTAGGAAAGCTGAATAAGGTGGTGACCCCTGTGAACGAGTATTGTGCATAAACAGAAAGACTCTAAGATGAAAAGAAACAAAGACTCAAAAACATAAGGACTCAATCCTATATTAGACACACATATATGACACATAAGTAGCACGTAGGACAAGCACATGAAACAGGCTCAAAGAAAACAAATAAACCAAAAATCAAACAAAGAACTAATCAGAGTTAATATTGTTATTGCCAAGTGTCCCAGGCAACGGCGCCAAAAACTTGATGTCGTCCAGACGGCCTATAAAATAAACTACTAAACCTAACCTAGACTCCTAAGTAATAAAAGGAAAACCTATGAACTAAACCGCACTGACAGCAAGTGGACCTATCGAATGTAGCACAGCTTAATGGTAAACCGGATTATCGAACCCTAGAGACACTATGAATAACAAAACAGACTATAACTCGGACTAAAGATTTTATTGATGGGGGGTTTACTGCACTACTAAATTAACTAAAGATTGTAATGAACTAAGGTCGACTCAACTATCAAGACAAGAACTAAGGAAGATATCAGGAATAGGAAGAATACTACCTAGGTCGAAATCCTACTTGCAAAGAACAACTTCTACCGGTTATGGACTATGATGGATCTGGGTTTCTAAGGATAACAACTATCAAAAACCTAGTTGATACCTAATCACTCTCAGGGTGTCAACAACTAGACTACCTAAAGTTGTACTAACTCACCATGCTGTTGGATCACTTCTCAGGTATTTCTAACTATGAACATGTACCCTAATGAACAGATTACCTCTTAGTCTCACAGTCCACAATACATTCAAGGAATGCATGGGGTAATCCTAGAATAACAACTATAATTAAAAATAGCAACAAATCACTAGACACCTTACACCAACTTCCTCTCAGACAATTGACACTCGGATTCCTAATGAAGAAGACTAACTGACTGATTCTCACCTCTCGGGTATTGAACTAGGACACACACTCAACTCTAATCAATAATCAATAACAACTCCTATGGCTACTACGTCTAGCAAACCATCGAAATCACAAACCCTAAGATTTATGACCTAGATACGCTAATCGAACTGGCAGACAACCACAATCAACGCATGGAATCAATAATTAATCACACAATCAGAATTAAGCATGCATATATCATCATAGTTGTTAACTCAAGATCTTTACAAAATCATATAATCATCATATGAATCCAAAAACCAAATAAAAATCATTACTTTTGCAAGTATTCACCAATTGACCTAGGCAATATCAATGTTTAGCCTATAATCATACTTAAAACATCCATGACAGAATCAATTAAGCAAAACATCGTATCAAACATTCAAATCAAACACAAAGATTCAAAGTTTAAAACCTAGAACACTATTACAACGAACCCGAAATCCAAAAGCTTTGATATTGCACTTTGATTCTTTCTCCCAAAATCGCATGGTCTTGTTCTAGACGGCTAAGATACGAACTAATTGCATAATGGGATTACAAAACCTAATAAAATTGATTTAGGCTTTTTCTCGGAATTTCCATCTCTTGCGTACCGCGAGAAATGTTGGCCAGTCCCTCGCGTACCGCGAGGGCCAAAATAGTCGGGCCGAAATCTGAAGTCCCTCACGGTCTCGTTCTTCGAGTACCGCGAAGACATGAAATTCATCATTTTTTCACTTTGAATCCTAGACTTCATTCTCGTGCTCGGTTTCTTCCCGTCTTCACTTGTACTTACCTCGAGCACCTGTAAACACCACATAGACTCAATAGATACCAAAAACGACTCAAAACGAACATAAAACTAAGTAAAACACACTAAAACCCTAGGAATAAAGATGTTTGCTTTGCACTACATCAGAAAGCTATATACACTATGTAGGAGGGACAAAGGATGTTACTCAAAGTTCAACAAACCCAATTTCTGCACAAGATCAAGAAACTTGGATTTGTCGAATGCCTTCGTGAAAATATCCGCTATCTGATCATTTGTGCTCACTTGAAGGACTTGAATGTATTCCTTTTCATATTCATCCCGAATGGCATGAAACCGCACGTCGATGTGCTTTGTTTTAGAATGATAGATCGGGTTCTTCACAATTTTCACACAAGCTTCATTGTCAATGAACATTGGAGTCTACTTCAAGTCGATACCATAATCCATTATTTGATGATGAAACCATAGAATTTGAGAGCAATAACTGGAAGCAGCAATATACTCAGCTTCTGCAGAAGAAATGGAGACTGAAGTTTGTTTCTTGCATTGCCACGACACAGACAGTGTCCCAAGTACTAACATCCACCCGACACGGACTTTCTGTCGAGCTGACATCCACCATGATCACTATCAGAGTAGGAAACTAAATCAAAGATACTATCTTTGGGATACCAGATCCCTAACTTGGGAGAGCTTTTAGGTAGCGGAAGATTCTTTTAACAGCAGATTCATGGGATTCTTTTTTATTTGTCAGATAACGGGCACAATAGCAAACAACGAACATGATATCCGGACGGCTAGAGGTGAGATACAGTAGAGAACCCAACATAGAACGATAATGATGCATGTCATCGGGTTTGCCTTCTGGATCAGCAGAGATGGGAGTTTGAGCAGCAAATGGTGTTGACGATCCTTTTGAATCAGTCATCTGGAACTTCTTGAGCATATCTTGAATATACTATGCTTGATGAATTAATGTTTCGTCATTTGATTATTTTACTTCCAATCCAAGAAAGAATGTGAGCTCACCCATTTTTATCATTTCAAATTTGGCTTTCATGACATCCTCAATGTCTCGACATAGCTTCTCATTGGTAGATCTGAAAATGATGTCATCCACATAGATCTGTACAAGCATAATATCCTTTCCAATTCTTATTTTGAATAAATTCATATAAACTTTCCCCCATTCAAATCCATTCTATAGAAGATAAGAAGATAGAGTATCGTACCAAGCTCTTGGAGCTTGATGAAGTCCGTACAGAGCTTTGTCTAGTTTGTAGACTCGATTTGGATAATCTGGATCTTCGAACCCCGGAGGTTGACACACATAAACTTCCTCCTTAACCTTCCCATATAGGAATGCACTTTTCACGTCCATTTGATGGACCTTAAACTTCTTGTAACATGCATAAGCCAGGAAAATTCTTATTGCTTCCAAACGAGCCACGAGAGCAAAAACTTCTTCATAAGCAATCCCTTCTTCTTGAGCAAACCCTTGCACAACCAATCGGGCCTTATTCTTGATGACTATATTTCTTTCATCAGTCTTACCAATGGGATACTTATTCTTTGGTAGATAATTCCAGACTTTCAAGTTTCTAAATTAAGCTAGTTCTTCCTGCATTGCATCGATCCAGCTTGAGTATACAACTCCATGTATACAACTCCATTATATAGGTTAAACTTGTGGTTAGCTAATCACTTGTGCAACATCCTACCCGTGTGATCTACAAGCTACTAATACATGTGCATTTACATAGCCCCTTTTACATTTTTACATATTTTGGGGTGGAACATGATTTTCATTGAAAACTATTTGCAATTACATTATAAAATTCTACATTATGAACATGTGTGAAATTTGTGCTTTGTGCTTGAATACTATGAGTTGAAACTACGTATACATGACATACTCGTACAATCATTAACTCTGTACAAGCCAACGGTAACATTGATAGATCTATTGTGTCTGACAAACCCACCCAGGTAGGGTGATTGTTACCGACATTACATCAGGATAACATTTTTTGTTATGCCCTACCTTAGGATAAAATTTTTTGTTATGCCCTACATTAGGATAAAATTTGTTGTTATGCCCTACATTAGGATAACATTTGTTGTTATGCCCTTCAGTCACAAGGTTTGATTGTACACCTACTTTGACTATTGTTATTCTCCATAAATGCCTTATTTGCCATGGTTCATATAAATTGTACACAAACATTTGGAAAATTATTTGTGGTGTCAAAACCTATGTATACTCACCCACTATTTTTAGTTGACTTTTTTTTTATCATGTTTCAGGTACTATCATTTGAGATCATTTTCAAGATGCTTCACATAGGATTGAGGACTTAGTTAAATAATAAATTAAACCTTGTTGGTGTACTTTGTTTTTATTTGTATGATTATACATGTTTTGTTGAACAAGTGTTATGAAAATCAATATTCAATTGATATATGAAACTCTAGTTTGATCATGTGCTATTGAACAGTCTCCATATCCCGCTCTGACGTATTCCGCCATCGGTTGAGGTGTGACAGGTTGGTATCAGAGCCATGGTTATAGGGAATTAGGTTATTAGAAACCAATGACCTAGACTATAAACTTAGGACAACCTTGTGTGATTATCTTACATGTTATCCTAGGTATTACATCGCATGATACAATACATCTTATTTTATGTGCTACACTTCCTAATAACTCACATGTTTATCTATGTAATACCTTGTTTACCACATTGTTTCATTACATGCTACCTATTTGATCCCATTAAATACTATCCTAAGTCTTACCACACACTTATTCATATCTAAGTCTTTATACACCCTCACTCTTACACTTTGAGAATTATGTCACCATCATCATTTGTGAAAAAAAAAATTAAACTCTTAGGCCTAAAGCCTATTAAATTATTAAAAATCTCGTCAAAGTTTTGAGTTCGGAAAATTAGTAAAGAACATGTGTAATCCGGAAGGGTGGATGCCTGTATTCTGGGTCTTCTGTCTAGGAAAGCATTTTATATAAATCCAAATCAACCGAAGGATCCGTATGTTTTCCTAGCAATTCCCGAAGTGAGTTTTCACCTATAGGCTAAAACATGTCTTCTTGAAAGTATAAGAATTCGAATCACTTTGATTTGTCAAATTACCCATTTGATTATGATACTAAATGAATACAATCTAAACACCATTATTTTGTTTACTGCAAATTAGTACACATACCTAAACATTTCTTTGTAAACTAACTATTATGTTAACATCATTATCACGTTCAAGCAAAAACTTTATCAAACACTTAGTTTATAAATATTTTCTGGAATATAAACCTTCTATAAAACTTTTCACCTTGTAACGAAACTTAATACAACATGTTGTATAAAAAACATTTTATTTAATTATAACTTTGATTTCGTTAAATTAATTATTATTAAACCTTGGCTTAATTATTAAATAATGTAGCCATGATTTTCCTTCGAAACACTCTCTTTATAATAATTAAAAATTAAATAAAACGTTTTATTTATTTAATCATCTATTTAGTTATTCAACTTATTATTTTCACTATTTTTAATAATTTACAAACAAGAATAAATTACAATTACTTGTTTATTTACAAACAAAAAGCACAAATCAGTTATTCGTAAGCACATTACTTAAAATACCTGCAAACCTTTCTTGTTATCTTACACCTTCAGAAATATATGAGCATACTAGACACTTCAAGGAAATGAATTATTTCGCGTAGGCATTACCGTCCATATAAACCTCAATAAGATTTAAAAAGTTAAAACCCAACTACTCACATTATACATGAACGCCAAGCAACACGATTGTCCGCAACATTCGACCACCTATAAAATTTGACAGCTGACTCATGAGATTCAATAACTTACATTTGAGCATTCGCATGATACATAATATTAGATTGATCACATGATACATAATATTAGATTAATCACATGATACATGAAACTTAGTCGATTACAATATACATAATACTAGATTTATCACATGATACATAAACTTGGTTGTTTATAAAATACATGATACTAAATTATTCGCATTATACATGAAACTTATTTGTTTACAAAATACATGATACTAAACTGTTTACATTATACATAAAAACTTATTTGTTTACAAATTACATGATACTAAATTATTCGCATTATACATGAAACTTATTTATTTACAAAATACATTATACTAAATTGCTTACATTATACATGAAAGCTTATTTGTTTACAATATACATGATACTACATTGTTCACATTATACATGAAACCTATTTGTTTACGATGTACATGACACAAGATCATACATGAAATTTGAGTGTTTACATTATACACGGAACTAGACTGTTTACAATTGTTGCAATTGATTGATCACATTATACACAAGGCACGATCATTCACTTTATCCATGAAAGTTGAAAGCTTCAAAACTTTAAAACTACTCGGGGTTTGACGTATTCTTGTTCAAACACGAGGAAGCTACAAGACTTTAAAACTACACGGGGTTTGACATATTGTTGTTCAAACATGGGGAAACTATGGAACTCTAAGTTATACCACATTATTACTCTTTAGTTTTCTGATTGACCTTACTATCTAGGGGCACAGTTAGTTATTAGCAACTCATATGTGAAAACAGTAGATATGAACTAAGTAACTTTGTGTCCTCTCTTGACCCGCACACAATGGAAGGATCTATACGGACCATGCGACGATTCGAGTAATTACGGGTGGACATGTAATTATAAAAATCAGCGCATGGAAAACATATTAAATTTTGCCGTGTGTTATGACATGAAACCTATCGTGATATATAGTAACGAAATTAATGTGATATGATAAGGGCATGGTGGATACGCCGCTGGTAATTCCTATGTATAAGTTTTCCTGTCATATTGTCAGAAGTTGCATTGTTCGTATCACGAGAAGCTTTATGTTAATCTGACTTTGACCAATGTTTGTGAAATCTTTTGTCCAGTAACGTATCTTGAACATATTATGTGACAACCGCGAATTTTCAGGTTAACACCGCGTTCGACGAGTTCATATAATAATAATAGTATTATTATGTTAAAATATACTTTCAAACGAAAGGAACTCGTTAGTAAACAAAAAATAATAGCAAGATTTATTTGGGTGTTATAATGTCAAAATTTTGATCAAGTTCTGGTTTATACGCGTTAACACCCGAGTCGAATGGTTTCGTAAATTTTAATTTAAATCCGAAAGGATATATATTTACGAGACGCAAGGACTCGAGGGAAAATAATAAATTATAATAAATAACGCCTCTATTTTTATCGGGTTCGGTTCAGCGGGATACCGTTATCACAACACGCGATCGGAGACCACGAGGCTATAAATACCCCAACTCCATCTCCCTTTTCTCATTTACAAAATTCAGAGAAAAAGTTAGAGAAAGAGAGTGGAGAGGATTCCGGCGAGGTAGTGGTGGTCCGGTGGTAGTGCGTGGCGGCCAACGGTGGTCCGGCGCGGTGGTCGGTGGCGGCCGAAGCCCTTTTTTCACCCGGAACCATTTCTCGATGCTACGAACGCAATGGTAAGCTCATATTTGTCTAAATACTTGCTTAAATTCGTTAAAAAGAGTTTTTAAATTCTGTCCACAAAGTTTTATGCATGCGCAGTCTTAAAATCGGACGATCCCCAGAAATCCGACCGTTAGAAATACATGAATTTTGGATATGATGTTTTAAACACATAGACTCAAAACCCTACCGGAGGAATTTTTTATCAGAGCTCTTTAGGTATGCTTTTCATACCATCGAATGTGACAGATCGGATTTTCGGATTTGAAAAAATGAGTCTCAAAGAATCGTCGATCCCCGGAGATCCGACCGTTGGATCGTGAAAATTTGTGGACAGTAGTTTTTTAACACATACATGAATGTTTTCACCGAAGAAAATTCCGATCAGATGTTGGAAAGTATATATTTTTTTAGTACGAACAGATTGTAACAGTTTCTAGGATCAAAACACAGGAAATTGATCGGGTTGTATGGCCATCCAAACGGCATTGCATGTCAATTTTGAGCATGTGGAAATGCTTGGGAGATAAAAACGATCCTAATGGTGTTTTTGGTTCGTATTGCATGTGAAATACGGGAGGTTCCGCGTACGTGAACCATTTATACGAAAGGTATAAACTTTACCCGTTAAGATTTAATTTTATGTTAGAATAGTTTTATGAGTCATTGGTTGGGAATTGAACCCGAAAATATTTAGTATTGAGATATTTGATATATTGAGTGGTTATTAAGTTATAAACTCAACCCCGATTCACATGGAACTAATATATTTATTTTTATACAACAATTGTTTTTGATGGATTTTTATAAACTTTTGATTTAGCTTCCAAATTTATTTTTAAAAAGTAGTATTTATATAAAAAGTGAGATCTAAAAATTTTGGTAACTAAACTATTAATAGATTATTTATTAAAATTTCTACAAGTTTAATACATGAAAATTTGGAAAAATACCTCTGAGTATTATAAAAATCTGGAATTTCGTCAGTAATTAGTATATGATAAAACATGACTCCTGTCCAAAATTGATAAAAATTGGAGTTGTCTAAGTAGGTATTTGGTATTTTTGAAGTTTTAACGATTGAATTTGGGATCATATACTTCTGGACAACATTAGGACTGGAAACTTATAATAGAATCTCATATGAAGTTAAAACTTATTTGATAAAAATTTGGTGAAGTTTGAAAAATTATAACTACTTTTACCGAATTTGTTAAATTTTAACAATATTATATTCATAATAAATAATCTGAATATTGAAAAATTATGAAAATTGGTCAGAAATTTTTATATATGTATATGAAAAATTATTTAAAGTTTCAAGCATTAATTTTATGTCTAAATATAGTTTTAGAATTATTGTCCATTAAAACTTTATAAACAGTTATTATTTTTGAAAATTTTTGTATAAAAATATTTTTATAAAAGTCTTAATGTGAGTTTGGACAGAAGTATTATCATATTAAAATATAAAATTTGGACTTTTAAATTAGGTGCTAAAATCACACTAAAACCCTAATTTCGGATGAATCGGATTTTTAAACCGTAAACCTTACTTTACGCGCATAATCGCGTTTTTGGTCAAATGAAACTGTGACTTCAGATTTTATCATATATGACATTATAACTACTGATATTCATTAATAAAATCTAAACCTTAAGGTTTCAAAGTCACGAATTTATATAAAAGCCGGTTTTACAACTTTTGAGCGGTTCGTACGTATGTGCACGGGTTTTGGGTATACAACCGACTGCATAGCCACTTTTTGAGTAGTAGACTCAGTTTTATACTTTAGGCGTCCTAAATGCTATTTTCTTCGTGTCTACTTGGTTAGTAGGACTCGGTTAGGACACATGTTTTTGCGGTTCTTGCGGATTTAGCCGTACCTTGGTAGCACTGAGTTGCTAACCACACTTTGCTTGCATTTGGCTGCTGGCCTTTGATAGAATTTGAATGTTAACCGTACTTTGCGGTTTTTGTTGACTATGTCACACTTATCACCAACGTTGTTCAGGTGAGTTTCGCGGCCCCATTTTTCAATTTTTACTGTTTTAGGGGGAGAAAGTTGTTTCACTCTACACGTTGTTACTTGGGATTAGGGTTACTTGGGTTTACTTATGGATGTATTAAGTCCCCACTTTAACGCAATCAATTAGCTTGGATAGCCGGTGAGAATTATGAATAGTACTATTTGGGTTAACACCCCCACCCAGGGTTGGTCACGCCAACCAGACTTGTAGGGTCATTTGGGCGCATAATTAGCCATAGTAGGTGTTCACATTCGACACCTGCATATAGGGGCAACAACTAGTCTGCCGGTTTTGATTGTGGCTCAGGGTAATTATATCTTAACACGTGTACTTGATCATCTGTGGATGGTTACTATTACATTTTGAAATTTATTTACTTACTTTTTATAGAGTCGCAAAACCTCGCTCACCAACTAATTTTATAGTTGATCCGTTTTCGAAACATGCTTTTCAGGTAAACAGTTATGGGGATAACGAGCTTTAAATGGCTTGCTTTTGGGAAGAGTTATTATTATGTATTTTTAGTTGTAGTTGGGCATTTTAGACACTTTGTATTGATTCAAGATTTTCATGTATTCGTACTTTCGTTAGAAGCATGTAGTATGGTTCAATGTAATGCACAACTTTCCTTTTAGTTTCTCTTGTACTTGTGTTCAATACGATATACCGGTTACATCCCGTGTTTCCGCCTCGGCGGGGTGTGACAGATTATATTACATCTTAAACAAGTTTTTATCATCAATTCTCATCATTCTCATTTCGAGTGATGTATTTCATCTTTGGAGTCTAAAATATTTTTCGACGATTTTCTCCTTAATTCTCTTAATTCTAAACCCACTAAATTATTCATGCATTACCTTGAGTATCAGAACTGAATCTTGTCACCTATTATACTCCTCAAGCCAAGTTCCAAAGTTCATTGAGAATCCAAATGTGTCTCAGAGTCAACTTGAGAGACGTGAGAATCCAAAGTTCATTGTTTCACATTTTGCTCAAGCACATTACCTCACATACTACATTTTGTTACAAAATTAGTCTTTATAATTTCTGCCCAACAATGGATATTAATAACAAACTATTTTTTATAAAGGATTGAGATATCGTTAGTTGATATAAATGAATTTTGTGACGAGATGGTTTCTATTTAATATAAACTAGTAGAATTCACTCAGCATAGCTAACTTTGTATGTACGTTAGGTGTTTTGTAGGTGAGGTTCGTGGTCGATGTATCTTGGCTTGGGAGCGGTGTTACTCGAATCGGTGTGCAGACATTTGTAAGGTAGAGTTAATAACGATAATGACTATTAAAGAGGTTATTATTTTTAGAAACACTTCCGTTGTATGATTAAGTAATAAACGAGTATTGTCAATGAGAATAACCAGTGGTGGGAACCAACTGTAGGGTGCCCGGTTTGGGGACTTACATTTGTGAAGATCGAAACATAGATAAAAGACAGTTAGATAATGGTACCGATGTTTTTAGTTTGTGTCGGTCACATTCTTCGGCCCATCTTAATCAAACCAAAAGCTTAAATTTGTTCCACAAATTCATAAAAAAAATTGGTTTTTTATTTGTAATATTTTCGACTCCCAAATTAAATGTACAGATCGTCAAAATCAAGTCTTACGAATTTTAACACCCCGCAACAATAACATCACCCGGTTTATGAGTTATGAACAATAACATCACCCGGTTTATGAGTTATGACCATTCCTTTTTTATTAAAAAATAACCCATAATCCAGTCAAAAGCAAAATATTTTTGTCTTGTTAAAATCCTATTTCTTTAAAATAAGTTTTAAAAACATTTTTACGAGCAAAGAATATTACAAAATAATTTTATTTTCGCTAGAACAAATTCACAAGAAAGGATTATATTACAATATCATTTATCTTGATTAAAGACAATTATTAATATTAATTTATTAATTGTTTGGTTAAGTTTGTATTAGACTATAAGTGAGTTTTATTTATTTGATTATTTAATAGTTATTGAGTTTGGTTAAGACCGGTTAACTTTTAGTATAAATAGAGGATTTATGGGTCATTGTAAAGTGTGGTTTTGGTTTTCAATATTAATAAAAGAGTCGATCTTGGTTGAAATCAAATTATGTGTTCGTGTTCTTGGGCCTGGTTTCCAACAATTGGTATCAGGGTTTGGGGAAAAAGAAAGTTGGTTTTAGAGTCGTTTTTCCAAGAAAGGGGAGCAGCCTCTGTGGCTGCAGGACTGCAAACGAAAGAAGATAGAAGGAAGTGGCTGTAATTCGACCTGTGAGAGCTTGAATTATGAAAGCGCGTGTGATGTTCTAAACGAAGGGTTGTGTGAGTCAACGAAGGAAGATATCGATCTGAGCGATTCAGATTGAGTGAAGGATCAATCACATGTGAAAGGTGTAGGATCTACAAAGTGTTTACTTGTGCGATTCAGGATGGTACGATGTGATACTGGTGAAAGAATATTAGAACATGTGAGTGGTTCGAACGAAGTGAAGAATGCATCCGATCTGTGAGAGATCGTTCAAAAAAGTTGTGAGAGCTGCGTGGAAAAAGATATGAGATAAATCATGAACGATCTGTGTGATACAGATAAGTGTGGAAGATTCAGGGCGAAACCTGTGAAGGGTGAGTTTAGAAATGGCATGGAAGACTCAAGTGATTCAGGAGATACAAATCAAGATTAAGGGGAAGAACGAAGGATTAATCTTGATTAAAGATAATTATTAATATTTATTTATTAATTGTTTGGTTGAGTTCGTATTAGACTAGGAGAGAATTTTATTTATTTGATTATTTAATAATTATTTAGTTGAGTTAGGATTAGCTAAGTTTTAATATAAATAGATGATTCATAGGTCATTGTAAAATATGGTTTTGGTTTTCAAAATTGATGAAATAGTCGATATTGGTTGAGATCAAATTTTATGTCCGTATTCTTGGGACTTATTTCCAACAAAAGCAACATAAAATAAATTTTGATTTCATAAAATAAGTTCCAAAAATTACATTTTACGAGATTCTAAATTGTTTTATAAGATATGAAAAAAAATAAGTCTAAAAACGGAAAATAATTGTTAATACGTTTCATTTTATAACTCTCTATTTTAAAATTAGCGAACTCCAAACATACAAACAAAAATGTATTCCATTACATCTAGGCTTGTAAAAAAACCAAACAAAAATGAACCGGGCTTATTCATGTTTGTTCGTTTAACTTTAAGCGAACAAATGAATGAACACAGACACTTAAACAAACATAATTTCTTGTTCATGTTCTTTTATTAAGAAAATGAGTGTGTTCATGTTCGTTCATTAATATTCTAAACGGACGGTACACAAACACAAACGAACGAACGTAAACGAATACCAATTAAAAGTAAATACCTAAATTAAAGTTTAAAGTATCATTATCTTTGTATCCAACATTTTAAAAGTAAACCTATATATTAAATTGATTTTAAAATAAGGGTAACGAACATAAACAGACGAACATAAAAGAATGAGAATAAACGAACGTAAATGAACGGAAATAAATGAACGAACGACACATGTGTTCATGTTTGTTCGTTTATCAAATGAACGAACATAAACGAGCTTCCTATCGAACGGTTCACTGAACGTTTGGTTCGTTTACAAGCGTAATCATATCCTATAACTCTTAAACCCTAAATGAATTAGTATATAAACCTAAAATGGACATTTAGCCGGTACCACGCCGGCTAAGCCTTTGGTTTTTGTTGGCTAAGCATTTGCTTTTGCCGGCTAACCCTTGCTTTTGCCGGCTAAGCTTTTGAATTTTGCCAACTTAGCCAGTGCCTTTTTAAATTAGCCGACTAAATGTCCATTTTGGTATTTTTCCCGTTTTAGGAAAAATACCAAAATAGACATTAGCAGTAAAAACGTACCAAAATAGACATTTAGTCGGTACTACGCCGGCTAATCCTTTAAATTTAGCCGGCGCTTTTTTAAGTTAGCCAGCTAGATTTCCATTTTGCTATTTTTTCATGTATATATTATAACACTAGGTTACAAACCCGTGTATTACACGGCTTCAATAAATACATTTTCATACATTTGGTAATAAAAATTTACATATTACATATTTATGACATATTACATAGTTTTTTAATACAAATTTTAGAAATGTTATATAGTTATTTTTTAAAAGTGTTTTATAAAAAGAATGAAAGAAATGTTTAATTTTTAAAAATGTTTTAAACACAATTCTATTTTTTTAAATGGAAAAGGTTTTATAAAAATAATTATATAACTTCATTATTATTTAATAGGATAAAAAGGCGGAAAACAAAAAATTATAAAAAAAACAATTAAAGAAAGTTTGTATAATTAATAGGAGAGAGAAGCGGGAAAAAATTGATAAGAATGAATAAGAGAGTGACAAGTATCTCTCTAAAACCTTTATCTTACTACTCTAATAAATGAAAATCTATTCCGGACACGTGTCACTCTCTGGTTACTCCTCACATTTATTTTCTCGCATCTCTCTCCTATTAAATATTAGATTTTCTATTTCTCTCTCCTATTAAATAATAATTTTTATATTAATAAATTTAATTTCGGATAGTTATTATTTAATTATAAATAGTTATTACATCATCAATCAAATGAACTTAATATGAACTAACATTTATCAATTAAATAAAAAAATTAATACTCAGTTGAAGAAAAATGTTTTAAAAACTAACTTAACAGACCTTATAACTGTCACCACAAATTACATTTTTTTAAAACATATTTTGACAAATGTGTTTGTTAACAAATTATATTATATTTTATTCAACCGATGTAATATACTGGTTTATTCAACCTGTGTATTACACGGGTTTTTAAAAGTATAAAATTCTTATTACTAAATATATAACATTTTATTTATTTAACCCATGTAAAACACGAAATTTTAACCTAGTTTATTATATAGTATAGATTATATGCCTGTAAATTTAATACGAGAAAGAATAGATACTAGAGAAATCAGACATTAACTAAAGAGGGAAATCACTTAAATTTTTATGACTACATCAACTTTGTTTAATTTTTAATATACATTATTTGGGTTAGATTATAGTAAAAATGGTTTTAAAAATAAGAAGGGTAAGAAGGATTCTAAGCTTGACATGTGTCATTTTATTGTTTTTAAAAGGAGAGCATAATGGTCAATGTGTAATATATCAGGTCAATGTGTAATATACCAGGTCAATGTGTAATACAAGATCTGATATTACACAATGATCAGACCTGATATTACACAATGAACTGATATTACACAATGAGCATATTACAAAATGACCTGACATATTTGAGCAAATTACACAATAATGAGCGAATTACATAATGAGCTGAAAAACGTAAAACACAATGATGAAACACATATAACACAATGATGAAAAATATTTGACACAATGAATTTGTATTACACAATTAACTTGTATTACACAATGACCTGACTAATTAGACAATGAACTTGTATTACATAATGACTTGAGTAATTACACAATGAACTTGTATTACACAATGAACTTGTATTACACGATGAACTTGTATTACACAATAACCTGACTAACTACACAATGAGCTGGAAAACGTAAAACACAATGATAAATACATATCACATTGAACTTGTATAACACAATGAACTTATATTACACAATGACCTAATTAATTACACAATGAACTTGTATTACACAATGACTTGACTAATTACACAATGAACTTGTATTACACAATGAACTTGTATTACACAATGACTTGACTAATTATACAATGAACTTGTATTACACAATGAACTTGTATTACAAAATGACCTGACTAAATACACAATGAGCTGGAAAACGTAAAACACAATGATAAATATATATAACACAATGAACGCGTATTACACAATAAACTTGTATTACACATTGAACTTGTATTACACAATGAACTTGTATTATACATTGACCTGACTAATTACACAATTAGCTGAAAAACGTAAAAAAAAATTCCTTTTTCTTTATAACGACACTATACTCGTTTTAAAGATAAAAAAACGCTCATTTTTATGGTGTAATTTTTTTGAAAAAATAATGTCGTATGTAAAAGTTATAAACGTTTAAAAATGAGGGGGGAACTTGATAAAAGTAAACAAAAATGGCCAAGACTAAAATACCATTTCAATAACTTTTTTTTCATACAATTTAATCTCAACCATTAAATCTTTTTTATAATTTAATCTAATGGCTCTAAATTCTTCTCACCCTTCTTACAATTAAAATCCTTTTTACCTGAAGTTAATTCTACATTATTTATTGTAGTTTATAATTCTCTATTTTAATAGCGTTCTCGGTTGAATCATTCAATTCATATCAAAACAAACAATATCTTAAAAAGTGCGAAAACGTAATGTCTTTGTATAGGGTACATAAAAGATAATCAAAGTATAAAAAAATGAAATGATTATGTAACCGTTTTATATATCATGTAATGAACATCACGTATAAATTCTTTATGTGAATGCGATTCTAACAGTTAGAGACGTATTCATGTAACTAAAATAAACCCCTAATGCCTTTAAAAAAGCCTCCTAAAAATAACTAGTTTTTAACTGCCGCGTTTCGCGGCGGGAGACTTGTTGTTATTAGTTTGACTCGTTTGCGTGAATAAAACTCAAATCGAATCGCAGAGTCGTTATAGTGTATGATACAAAAAAAAACTCGACTTTGAATATAACTCCGTTTTCAATAAAATTTAAAGCAGAACGTTGGCAAAAATTTTTTAAGAAAACAGTACATTCTGTTATTTAAAAAAACCTAACGAAAATTGTTATAGAAAACGGTGTCGGGCCCATCGTTAAAAAATATTTAACGAAAACGTAGGCGTATCTGCAAAAATAATGTTAATAAATGAAAATGTAATAGTATATTCGGTTCATTACAGTACTACAACGGTTATGGCAGTCGTTGTATGGCACTACAACAATATCACCCTATATCGACGACTTTTTTTGACCCTATAGCGACGACTTGTCGTCGGGATAGCTTATGCCGACGACATATCGTCGGGATAGGTGTCGTCGGGATTGCTTCGTCCCAATAGCCCAAGATTGTCGTCGGGATAGGTGTCGTCGGGATAGGTCAGCCTATACCGACGACTTGTCGTCGGTATAGGGTTTAATTAAAAAATTCAAAAATAAATTCTATACCGACGACATGTCGTCGGTATAGAGTCCAACCCTGTACCGACGACATGTCGTCGGTATAGGTTGACCCTATTCCGACGACATGTCGTCGGTATAGGGTTTTTTTGTTTTTTTTTTAATTTTTGAAAAAGACCTATAGCGACGACATGTCGTCGGTATAGGTCTTTTCTGTTTTTTTTTTAATTTTTTTTATTTTTAATATTTTATCCAGAAATATTAAATTTCTAAAAACAAAAACCTGCAAATCATAAATATAAACCATTCAAACATTCAAATCGGATAAAAATTAATGTCCGGAACATAAACCAAACATCCAAATTGTTCGACACACAAACTTGTTCGGCACACAAATTTGTTCAACAAATCAAACATTCAAAACATAAACTTGTTCGACACACAAATATGCAAATTGTTCAAGACAAATACCAACAAAAAAGGCAAAGGCTCAACAACTCCAAGCTAATTATCATCGCTGCTAGTTCGACGATCCCACATTCGACGCATTTCATCCATTTGTCGTTGCATTTCAAGCATTTGTTGATTATGTGTACGACATTCTTCCTCTCGTCAACCGCAACGAGTTTCAAACTTGTAACAAAATTAAATAAAGTTATATATACATACAAACATACATAAGCATATGAATAAATACTCTCTTATATACCTACACATCACAATTACATACATAAATAAAAGCCCAATTACATAATTACAAATATATACACACAAACATACATACATAAATAAATGTCCAATTACATAATTACAAACATATAGATACAAACATACATACACATATATACATTCATATTAACTAATCATCATAAACACAAATTACACACATACATACAACTTAATCATCAAAACTAATCATCAAAAATATAAATTACACACATACATACAAACTAAACATTCAAACTAATCATCATAAAGACAAATTACACACATACAAACACTAAATTACATAAACTAAATTATATAAAATAATCACACATCTAAACCAAATGACCTAAACTAATCATAATTTAATAATTCCATCATACATACAAATATACATATTCATACATACAAATATACATATTCATACATACAAACATACATACATACACATACATACAAAATCATAAAAATCTTAGATCTAAATCAAATTTCATCACAAATTAGTAATTAAAACGAGTACTTACCTTCACAAAGCTAGAAATTAAGAAATGGTGAAATTCCTCCAAAACCTAACCAAAATAAACAAACAAAACTTCAAAATCTTGAAAAAGTAGCTAAAATATGAAACCCGGATGTTACCTCACCTTAAATCCCGAGAGTTTTTGTGAAAGTTGCTCCCAATAAATACCATCTTATATACCTACACATCATAATTACATACATATATATATAAATAAAAGCCCAATTACATAATTACAAACATATACATACAAACATAAATAAATGTCCAATTACATAATTACAAACATACATACACATATATACATTCATATTAACTAATCATCATAAACACAAATTACACACATACATACAAACTAATCATCCAAACTAATCATCATAAACATAAATTGCACACATACATACAAACTAAACATTCAAACTAATCATTATAAACACAAAATACACACATACATACATATACATACAAACACTAATTTACATAAACTAAATTATATAAAATAAGCACACATCTAAACCAAATGACCTAAACTAATCATAATTTAATAATTCCATCATACATACAAAAATACATACTCATACATACATACATACACATACATACAAAATCATAAAAATCTTAGATCTAAACCAAATTTCATCATAAACACAAATTACACACATACATACCAACTAAACATTCAAACTAATCATCATAAACACAAATTACACACATACATACAAACTAAACATTAAAACTAATCATCATAAACACAAATTACACACATACATACACATACATACAAACACTAATTTACATAAACTAAATTATATAAAATAAACACACATCTAAACCAAATGACATAAACTAATCATAATTTAATAATTCCATCATACAAATATACATACTCATACATACAAACATACAAACATAACACATACATACAAAATCATAAAAATCTTTGATATAAACCAAATTTCAACACAAATTAGTAATTAAAACGAGTATTTACCTTCACAAAGCTAGAAATTCAAGAAATGGTGAAATTCCTCCAAAACCTAACCAAAATAAACAAACAAAACTTCAAAATCTTAAAAAATTAGCTAAAATATGAACCCGGATGTTAGCTCACCTTAAATCCCGAAAGCTTGTGTGAAAGTTGCTTCCAAATAGCCCAAAAACGCTGAAATCGCCGGAGAGACAGAATTGGGGAAGTTTTGGAGAGTTTTGGCTGAAAATGAAGTTCTGTCGTCTGTTTCCCTATTTGTTCACGCTGCACCCTATAGCGACGACATGTCGTCGGCATAGGTCCACTCGTCGTTGGTACAGTGGCCTATAGCGACGACATGTCGTCGGCACAGGTTTCACAGGATGTTGACCAGTCAATAAAGGTAAAAACACTATACCGACGACATGTCGTCGCCATAGGGTTTTCCAGAATTTTTTTTAATTTAAAAAAAAAATTATTAAATAAAAAAAAACAAAAAGAAAATCAAAATTAACCTATAGCGACGACATGTCGTCGCTATAGGTTTTCCCCAAAAATTCATTGGGCGCCAGTTTTCCCTCCAACCTGCCTCAACCCTATAGCGACGACATGTCGTCGCTATAGGGTGTCCCATTCAAAATTTTGGAAAAACCCTATCCCGACGACATGTCGTCGCCATAGGGTTTTCCAGAATTTTTTTTAATTTAAAAAAAATTTTATTAAGATAAAAAAATTAAAAGGGTCTTCCAGAATTATTTTTAATTTAAAAAAAAATTTATTAAGATAAAAAAATTAAAGTTTTGAAATCCATATTTTTCTGTTTAAAATAAAAAATTTATTTTATAATCAATATATATCCAATAGCACATAAATATATAAAAAAATAAATCAAACCAAAAATTTCTACAAAATTATAAAATCTCTAATTTATAATCAATATATATCCATAGGATTTATTAATCGGAACCCCACCGTGCAAGACATTAGAAGTCTGTTGATTGCCTTCACGATGTCTCGGACGTTTGTGAAACACCCAAGACCAGCCTGTATGGCCCCAAACTGGGTACCCTACAGTTGGTTCTCATCACTGGGTGTTCTCTTTAAAAATATTCGCTTTATTACAAACAATCAGTGGAAGTCTTAATTTAAAATAGTTGTAACCCTTTATAAACTCAATATCAATCTTAATCTTATCTTACAAATGCCTACACACCAATCCGAGTAGCACCGCTCCCTAGCCAAGATACCTCACCTGCAAACAAGAAATACCATTTGATTGAACTCAGAACATTACAATCCTTTATAAAACGGTTTGTCGTTTATTGACATGTTAATAACCCACACTTCAACACTAACCCATAAGGGTTCAACGACCCAAGATGTAACATCCCGATTTTTCATAAAATAACTGGGTTTGTAATTATGTAAATTATTGTAAAGGTTAACGGGTAATTAACCTATAGCGACGACATGTGAGAATGTAAAAAAGAAGGGTAATATAGGTACAATATTACATACCTTCACATTTTGAATAAGAGATTTAATACTCTTAAGCTTTCTATGAGGCCATCTCTTTATATTAAGCTCTCTGCATCTTTTCTTCAACATGGTTAATCCCACCTTAAGTTTCTCGACTGCCATGACTATTGGCAACTCAAAATGCTTCTCTATCTCTTCCAATTCCAACGGTCTCGACGGCCTCCGGCCACCGTGATCACCGGAACCACCACCATTGTGATCATCATTGGAACTTAGCAATGGCAACACATGACCGTCTCCCCAACACTCCCACAAGCTTATATCTTTATCAATGGGATCGAAATATGAAAACCCTAAATCAGAAAAGTAATGTGATGAAACTCGGTTCATATCGAGAAGGTTGAAAAGTGCATCGTCATGCCTGCAAAAACAAAAACAAAAACCAAAATGGTGTTAGATTATGTTATTAAACTTGAGGTTCAAATGCAACTTGTTTTGTGACAAAATGTGTACCTGAAAAGATCTTGATTGAAGTAGTGATAATAATTATCATTGAAGTAGATAATGCTAAATTAACATAATAATCTTTGTATGGCTGCAGTGCGTCCCTCATACAGTACTTGTTCCTTTTGGGTATACAACACACATCCGCCACTTGCTCTTGTGTTTTTCTCAACATGGTGCCGGTGATCACATTTATGATGTCATTACCCTCTGGGTTTGTATCAAACCATATGCAATTTCTCACTTTATATAGAGGTTGTATACTTATACCGGCATGTGTGTCACTCTGATTTAGGTTGGAAAGGGTGAACATAAAATCAAATGGTGGAAGAGCAAAAGTGATAGGGACTATAGTTTGTGTAGGAGGTGCCACTTTACTGACCCTCTACAAAGGAATGCCTTTATTTAACCATCATTCACATTTGCATCCCACGAATGAATCCATCCATGTTCAATCTATCTTCAGAAGGCTAAGTTCAGTTTTAGCAACGAAGAAAGCAAGATGGACTTCAGGTTCCTTGGCATTGGTTGCAGGTACAATTCTGTGGTCTTCATGGTTTCTTGTCCAATCAAACATTGGAAAAAGATACTCGTTGCAGTATTCTAGCACCGCCATCATGATGTTCTTTGGAGCGGTTCAATCTTTTGCATTGAGCTTGTTCATCCACAGAGATCTTTCTTTATGGATTTAGCATTATTATGTAATTAATTATTACACTTAATCATCATTGGAGCGGTTCAATCTTTCTTTATCATAAATGTAATTAATTATTACACTTAATCATCATTATTATGTTAATTTAGCATTATCTAATATTGAAAGTGGTAATAAATAGGGAGGGAGCATAACATTTTCCCATTAATTCATTATTACACTTTATCATCATTATGTTAATTTAATTAGCATTACTTTTATATTTTTTTTACAACGACGAAACATTTTAACCATGTTACAAATAAAAATTGAATCCGTGACATTCAAACCTTAGATGTTTCTAGAGGTTTTGTCTCTATCGTTGAACCATCAACCCTAATGATATTAGTTTTATAGGGTTTTGCAGAATTTTTTTTAATTTAAAAAAAATTTATTAGATAAAAAAAAACAAAAAGAAAATCAAAATTAACCTATAGCGACGACATGTCGTCACTATAGGGTGTCCCATTCAAAATTTTGGAAAAACCCTATCCCGACGACATGTCGTCGCCATAGGGTTTTCCAGAAATTTTTTTAATTTAAAAAAAAAAAAATTTGACCGACGAAAATTTATTAAATAAAAAAAAAGAAAATCAAAATTAACCTATAGTGACGACATGTCGTCGCTATAGGTTTTTCCAGAATTCTTTTTAATTTAAAAAAAAAAAATTTTGACCGACGAAAATTTATTAAATAAAAAAAAACAAAAAGAAAATCAAAATTAACCTATAGCGACGACATGTCGTCGCTATAGGTTTTCCCCAAAAATTCATTGGGCGCCAGTTTTCCCTCCAACCTGCCTCAACCCTATACCGACGACATGTCGTCGCTATAGGGTCTCCCTACCAAAATTTTGGTTTTGACCTATACCGACGACATGTCGTCGGTATAGGGTGACCTATCCCGACGACAAATGTCGTCGGTACAGGTGGCGTCGGGACAGGGTCAATTTGTTGTAGTGTGGTACAATACAAAAAAACAAATCAATTTTGTACGACAATGATAATGTCTCTCGCTATAGGTAACGATAAAAAAACTTAGATTTTGAATACAACTTCGTTTACAAAAAATATATCGGAACGTTAACAAAAAAAACTAAAAACAGCCGCACCCTCCGTATTTTGAAAAAAGTTAATGAACGAAAGTTATTAAAGAAAAATGAAATTAATAGAAAATGAAATAAGCTAAAAGCATATATTATATAGTATAAGGGTTGAAAATTAAAATATTGAAAAAGTAAAAAAAAATTAGAAAACTTTGGTGGCCAAAATCTAAAAAAGCAAAAGTATTAAGGGTTAAAAATGAAAATATTAAAAAAGTTAAAGAAAAAAAGTTAAAAACTTTGGTGCACAAAATCGAAAGAAACAAAACTATACTATTCCTGGAGGTTTTGTTTTAATATTATTAATAATAATGGTTAAAAATGAAAATACTAAAAAGTTTTAAAAAAGAAAAAAAGTTGAAAACTTTTGATGTCAAAATCGAAAGAAACAAAACTATACTATTTCTGAAGGTTTTGTTTTAATATTATTAATAATAATAATAATTATAAATATTTATGTATTTATTTAAAACAAGCGTATATATGAATGGAACCTCTGGAAAAAAAATTTTAAAGGCGGAATTTTATAAAACTAGCAAAGGCTAGTAAGAGAAGAAACAAATTACAACATAGAAAAAGAAAACAACATACAACAAGCCTACGCGTATTAGAAGTTAAAGCCATAGCATTTCTCCTATTCTAGTGAGTCAATCTCACTTTTATTCTTAACCCACAAAACTTTTTAGATCCTTAAAAAGCCACTTTAGGGATGACCTTTTACATCCGAAGACTGTACAGTTCCTTAATTTCCAAATGCTCCACATTGCAGACAGAACAATCACTTGAAAAGCTTTACCATTCTTGTTTGCCACCTGCGAATAGATAGCTAGATCCAAGATATCCCTAACAGAGAAGACAAAAATAGGAGGTATTTGACACCAAGTGAAAATATAGGCCCATAGCATGGAGGCGTAATAGCATGAAGTGAATAGATGTTCAGTTGTCTCGACACACTGCAAACAAATGGGGCACCACTCAGATTCTAAAATAACATTCCTTCTAGCCAACGCTTGCCGGGTGGGGATGCGGTCAAATTCCGCGCGCCAATCGAAGATGTTAACCTTTAACGGGACTGCGTTGCGCCAGTTGAACAAGAACACGTTTGAAGAGGGAGGCGAGGGGCATAGAAGCTGACGCATAGATTTGACCGAAAAAGACCCCTGATCGTCGTTCAACCAGGTCCAAGACCCCTTGACCGCATGACGCTGGAATTAAGATAAGCCATAACCTAACCTAAACACCTTTCCACAAATAGAATATTTAACTAAATATTAAAAAAGAAACAATGATTAGAGGATAAGAAGAAAAGAGATTAGGGTTAATCTTAAAAGGTACTCTAAATGCCAACGACCATTGTTTCAAAGCAATTAATTTCTTATGACAGGCAGGTTTGTTGTTTTCATTACTTCTCAGCAAATATCACCAATACCATTAATGCTTCAACAGCACATAATTGCTTCTTTTGACCATCTCAAACTTTGAGTCTGTCCAACTTCATCAAATTCATCCAACAATTGACTTAAAAGTAACCGTTTTCAAACTGGACCGATCAAACGTTGAAACGTTAATAGAACCGGTCTAGTTATACATATTTGAACCGGTCGACCGGTGAACCGGACAAGATGGTAGGGGTTTTTATTGCTTCGGTTTTGCTTTTTTAACCTTATCCGTTAACAAAGTAGAACCGAATTGAAAATGTTTCTAACCGAACCGAATTGAATCGATTCAAAAAGAAAGTCTATCCAAATAAACCGAAACGAACTGGAAATATGTCTAACCAAACAAACGAAATTCAAAAAAATGTATGTCCGATAACCGACTCGAAAACCGAATTCGCAATTCGGGTACAAATAGAAACCGAACCGAAAATCGAATTCACAATTCGATTCGATTTTTTTAGTTACGAATACAATTTGGTTTTTTTAAGATTTTGCTACCCCTACCGGATCGGTGGACAAAAATTCTAGTTTCTTAATTTCTTTTCTTTTTAAAATCTTTTTCTATAATAAATTTAAAGCTCTGTTTATTAAAATTACAAATTAACAATATAACATAAAATATTTGTATCATATGTTTAATTTTAATTTTTATATTTCTTATATTATCATACGATTTTTAAATTTGGTCTGACTAGTAAAGCACCCGGTCCTTTGTTTGATCCGCCTCTTAAGCCATTGCTAAAATTAAAAATTTGAGCTTTTTGGTTTCGAAACTGGGCCAAATTCAGCAACGGTGAAATGAAATAACAATTGATTGAACCTCGAAATTAGTGATAATTCGGATAAAAATGAATGACTAAATAGTGGTTACAAAGTTAAGACGAAGAAGATGACCCGTTTTCTTGATGAGAGCTGTCATTACTACGTACTAAGGCGGCCACAACACCGGTGTTGGTGACGGTGGTTGATGCGGTGGTGGTGGTGACGATGGTGGTTGTGTCTTTTGTCTTTTGGCTAAAGTATTTTTATTGTTATGCATCCAAACTTTAAAAATCCTTCTTCTGATTCCAATCTCATTGCAAAAATCAGCAACCATCTTATCATCACATCTCTGCATCTTCCACCCCACCTTCTCCGCAAAAACTAACATTTTTTCCTTTTGTTCCGGGCTAAATTTAGTCCGGAACCGCTTTCTCCCACCAACTTTGACCGCCACCCCGGCGTCGCCACATGGTTGTGCTCTGCTGCTGTACTGAGTAGCAGCAGGTGCTGTCCGAACGCGTAGTTTTTTGGTTCAGAAGGTGGCGACGCCAGAGACCTGGTTCTGATGGCAGGATAGTCGTTGGTGGGTTCCCTAAGATGGAAGTTGCGGTGGCAGCTGCACGCCACGCATTTAAATGATGATGGTTCGGTTGGGTTGTAAGTTGGAGACGGCATAAACTCGCCGCAGCCGTCTAAGGTGTGGCCGCCTATGGCGACGGCGTGGTTCTTGAGGCATTCTTTATACGTAGCCGCCGCGGTATGCGGTGGCGTATGGTGGTGTGGTTTTCCGTTTGCGAAAGATAATAGGTTTATTGGTTGGGAATGCGGTGGGGTTTCACTTTCATGGTCTGGGATTTTGGTGGGGTGGTGTTTTAGGTCCATAATTTGATGCTACAAAGAGAGAATCTTGAAATTTTCAAAGGGTTTTCTTGTCTTTACCTTCAAGTGGTGATTAGAAAATTGGAAAATTAGGGTTTAGAGAAATGAGAATTTAATAATCTGTGAGAAATGGAGACAAGAAGATAATTGGATGCACAAAATGAAAAGCAATTTGGATTATGAGGGGTAGGGAATTTATACATCATCTAATACACCATATGGACATGTCTTCCACTCAAATAATATAGGGTGATTAATAAAACCTTTAATTTGGAAAAAAACAAATTATATATGAACATATAATCTTTAATCATTTTTAACATACTAGTGTGTGAGACCCGCACGCTGCGCCGGAGGTATAAAAATGTGTAAGACTTCGTATCTTTGGTTAACCCTCTCTTAATATGCTAACCAATGATTTAAAAACATTTTTGTCGGTACGGTCGGTTTAAAAACCAAAAATATTTTTATCAATTTGGTTTTATGTTTGATAGCATACAAGAAGACATGCACGTGAAACACAACTTCTTCTCTTTAAACCTTGCGCAAATGGCTCTTTATATAGGAATTAGGCACAGTTTTAGTTAATATACACAACCGATGTGGGATATGAACATTTTCTATAGTTTTGGTTTTGGAACAAAATGTACTATAGATTTGTGTATCAATACTTGTACAAAATTCATTAACATAGATCTTAAGTGTCTTAAACTTTTAAGAAAATGACCAAATTGTCCATCTAAAATGCTTTATAAGGTAGTATAGATATAGAAAATAATAATAATAATAATAATAATATCTACACTTAATAAATGATTTAAAAAAACTTTTTCCGGTACGGCCGGTTCAAAAAACAAAAAAACTTTTACCAATTTGGTTTTATGTTTAATGACATACGATAAGGCATACACGTGAAACACAACTCTTTCTTTTTTAACTTTGGACAAAAGGCTCTTATATAGGAGTTGGCCATTGCTTTGTTTTTTCTACACAACCGATGTGAGATATGAACATTTTCTTTAGTTTTGGTTTAGGGACAAAATTGTAAATGTAGTATAGATTTATGTATCAACACTTGTACCAAATGCAATAACTATTTTCCTAAGTGTCTTAAAATTTTAATAAAATTACAACTTTGCCCAGTTTATATCTTTTATATAGTAGTATAGATATAGATTTGTGCAATATAGTGGTATTAATTTTTGTGTTATCTATTCTCTTAAGTTTATATAAAGTTTAACTTGTTATATAATTAGTGAAAATGCTCTCCTATAATTAGTTATAAAATCTGAAAGTGTAGGTCAATCAAATTAATCAAAATGTATTTAATTGTATATACTTAGGGACCTTTTTTTTAATTATGGGACTTGAACCCTCAACATTTTTAAAGAAAGACGATTTCGTTAACACCTTGGTATCATTGGACTACAAATCCTTTGAATTTTAATTGTATATACTTACTATTAAATTTACAAAGGTTAATTATATATAATATACTTTCTCATTTTAGATATCTTCCATTTTATTATTTCTGAAATTTGTCAGTATTAATGTTTATTCATGGCAAAAAGAAGCTAGAGCTCGATTCAGCTAAATGACATATTAGACCGATATGTATTATTTATGTTAGAGTATAGGGTAGGTTATATAACTTCATGATCTACATATATCACCTTCTTTATAACCCTAATACAATATACAATTATATGTTTCTTCTTGGTATCAGATCTAGGCTTACAACCTTTGTTGGAACCCTAGGCGGCTACCGTCGCCGCCCTAAGTTAGGGCCCCTAACCTTCTTCAATCATTATTCAAAATTATAACTATAACTGCTATGCATCATATTGATATTTGTGGGTATCCCGCGCGATGCGGCGGAGTGTATAATTTACGGGTTTGTACTCGTTTTTCGTTAGTTTATCAAATGGTTTGTAGTCAAGGGAATAGACTTTTACAACACACCCTGGTTACCTGAGTCCATAATAGTTGATGACTGTAGGAGGGGCTTTTGAATATCATTGCATTAATTTTTGATAAAAATATAGAGAGTTTTTAGCAATCATGTATTATCATAATAATATTGATTCTGTAATTATAATATAAACATTAGTAATTAAAAAAACACTATAAAATGTTTAAGGACAAACCCAACAACATGCAGTGGTATGCCAATCAAGTCGGGTTGGCAGGTTTCAGGCTAGAGAGTTGAATTGTTCAAAGAAAAAGAAAGTGAACGTTTGAGTATTTGTTCAAAGTAAATTGTTCGTAGGTCTTACAATAGCATCGGATATATTGCAAGTGAAATATTGGAAAGCAACTATAAAAGTTACCAGTTAAAGAAATTTGCCTCATCTGGTAGAAGATCAAATATCATATGCAAAGGTCCAGGTTTCTGATGTACCACTATTGGCCCTTGTTTATGTATTGAAATCCGCCTTCTAGGAGTAGCACCAACAAAGCCCTTTAAACTGCTATAAAGTAAAAAACAAATGAGTGATATTTATCAAACAGAACATTACATAAACTAACAAGTCGTTATGCAACATAGAATTTTGCATATAACATAAAATACATACAAAAAATGCTACCTGGAAGAATTCATGGAGAGATTAATGGTTCTAATCTGCAGACAAACCTGAAACAAATAGCAACGCATTAAACATCTTTAATCAGTTTATTTAAAGCAATATTAAAATTTATATTTAAATATAAGATTATCTATACGGGGGAACTACTCAAGGGATGCCATACTGCACCAGTTTAGCCTTCACTTTCAACAGGAATGGTCACCAAACCAAGAAAGGCACTTTTCCAAATTATATCCCAATCATATATTGACACGTTAAGCTGTCCAATAACAATAATAAATCAAAACAATAACTAAAACGAATTCAGTCACAAATAGAAGCAAATCAAACAAACGAAGAACACTTACACAATTCAAATTGGGGTTTTCCTAAACTGAAATCATACCTGGAAATAGGTTAAAGAGTAAATGAAATTCAATTATAATTACTCGTCGAAAAATCACCTCAGTCGCCGGAGACCATATCATGTTAGCTATGGTTTTAACTGAGTTATTATTATTCTTACAAATTGTACTATACATAAGCATCCTATGGACAGTATTATAAATCTGTCATTCTGATTGACCATCTATGTTCCATTCATAGATCATTTTCCCACTATATGAGTTATTAACTATATATTCTTGTTCTTCTATAAGGACAACCTAAGGGGTTGGTCTAGGATAGTAATACTTTCTTTGAGTAGGCTTATCTGCCCATTTGAAAAAGCTTTGAGATTTGATCTCTAATTTCCTCCTTGTAATTATCCTTAGAGAAATCTGTTAGAGTGCTTATCTTAAGACTCTTTAGAGCGTTCATTGTCTCATTTAGAGTTGCTTCAAGGCTATCCTTAGATTTTAGTTTAAAATCTGTAACTTTCGGAGGAAGTTGTATACTAGGAGTATCAATCTTTTCTATAAAAGATACTGGCTTAGTTAATAGGAGTTTTTCTTTTAAGTAGGATATTATCCTATCCATCTTAGCAGATAAATCCTGGATTTGTTCTTCTAGGATTATTAAGTATAAGTTTGTATAGTTCTGCTGTTTAATCAAATCATTTAGATGGGAAATTGTGATAGGTAAAATATCACCTTTTAATAATTCTTGGAAGGTTTGATAATATCTTACTTCATTATCCTTTTCAATTTTAAAAGATTGAGTAGGAGGAAAAACATTAGAAATTAATTTTTCTCCTTTAATAATGAACTCTCTTTCAATAACAGAAATAATACTTTCCGTATATTTTCCTATAAACCAAAGAATAAATGGTATACTCTCATTTTTTATAATTAAATCCTTATAATATTCTTCCTTAAAAAAATTTGCATCGGTTTCTTTAAAATTATTAGAAAACCAATTTCTAAATAATTCCCATTTGGGTAATTGAAATTCTTTATTAATTTCTTTTCTAACCGGAGATCCCGGATTAAAATAAATCTTTTCTTTAAAATTCATTAAACAAAATTGACTTCTGATTCGGTTAATTCCAGATCAACTTGGACTCCATGAACTCCTGTGACTATATTGTCAGCATTTAAATTTAATTTATTAAATGTTTCAGTAGCAGGGAAAGTTTCTCTAACTCTTGAGGTTGAAGCTCTAGAAGGGCTTCTAACAGTATATCTCATAGGAGATATATGTTGTCGAGATGACAAATACCTAGAAGATAAAGATCTAGGTATAGAAGAAGTATTTCTAATCTGTTCAAATTGGATTTGGACAGTTCCTTCTTCAGATTGTATAATTTCTAAATGGTTATTATCAACATATTGTTGAGATGTTGTAGCTTTATCAAGGATCCAATTTTCTGGAAAGTTAATTTCTTCCCATTTTATCTTTCTTCTGGTAGTTATATTAGACTTACCAAAATTAATTTCTATTACTATTGTTTCATTTAATGGTTTATCGACCATTCTACACTGAGGGTTTAAAGTGTATAAAGGTTTATAATATATTCTATAACAGATACAGATAGCCTCTGAACCTGGAGCATAGTTATAACCATGAGTTTTAACGTTTAATGTTAAAGCGTCTGATATATTTACATCTGATAAAGATAATTGTAAATTTGGATAAACATTAAAATAAACTGGTCCATGAGCCAGACTAGTTTGGACAATCCCTATTAGAGATTGTTTCCAATCAAGATTTCTAGCATCTCTTAAAGCTGCTACAAAACTTTCTGGAAGACCTTCTAAGGTAAAGGTTTGAAAGCTATTTGTACCAAACCTATATGAAGAAATTTATAATCCTTTTTATATTTATTTAAATCTTTATTTGACAATAGTTTATTTACCATGTTTTCTTTATTTAAAGAAAATGTTTCTTCAGTTGTTTTTACAACTTGTTTTAATCCTGTAAGGCCCCAAACCCCGGAGGCCTCACTTGTAGGATTTACTCATTCACAAACAGTTCTTAAACTTGATTATCAAATAACGCAGCGGAAAATTTCATTTAAACATAACGTCATCATTGTTCATACATGCGGAAGCGTAAACATTGTTTAAAACGTAAATACATCATTACTAAACATAACGGGATGCCAGTCTTCATAGTCAGTCGGGTAACTCCTCTCGCTAGCCAAGCATCACCGTCCATCCTCATAACCTGCCTTAACCTGAATGTGCACACTAAAAAGTCAGCTACGCTGGTGAGTTCTAGTTTTCATTTGATTTAAGAAATGGTTCTTCATTCAAAACATTCATTAGGGTTTAACATCACGTATAAGAAAACAGGGCCTTTCGTTCATAAACCTTCCAACATTTAAACATATTGAACGGATCATTTGTTTAAAACATTTAACATTCATTTAAGTCATACATTACTATCTAAAATCTGTATCTTTCTTTACGCGTCTCTGTGTCCCCGAAGGAACCCTGCATGTCGTGGACAACCGTTACGTATCACCGTCGTTGCCACAACATTCCGTCAATTCCCTTTTTGGTATTGCCCCCAAGGCTAACTGCACGAGGACCGACAATACCCATTCAGTTGCCCCTATGGCTCTCAGCCATAGACCGACAACCTCCATTGAAAGCTATGGCTCTCAGCCATAGACCGACAACTTCCATCGACGGCTATGGCTCTCAGCCATAACACTGTCGGATCATAATTTAACCTGACGTAGGGTCACGTTAACCCTTGAGTAACCGTCGTTACTCCATACCAGTTGTACAACATCAAACCATTGGCAGGCCACTAAGACACTGCCCCTGTTGTTCTTATGGTAACTATGGCTCGCTGTCCATAATCTACCACGAGGCTGGGAATCTCATCCCCAGACTTCATTCGTCAATTCCATTCATTCGACAGATTAGATTTGTAATTACTTCTTTAAAACCTTTGCCCTTTTTCTTTTCTTTTCACAACACCTTTCCTTCACTTTCGAAACCCCTGTTACCTTTACTTTAAACCATTTCTTTATAAACATCCGTTCGTAAACATTCTGTTCATAAAACTTTCTTTCCATAAACCATTCATTCCAAATCATTTCATTTCGTAAACATAGTTTCATAAACATCATTTTATAAAACAACATTTCATATGTATGCACACCAGCCCGAAAACATTATATAAAACATTTAAAAGAGGGCTTGTAGAACTCACCTTATAAGCTTGTCTCGGTTGTCCTAAACAAAGGACCAACAACGTCACGTACGATCTGAATTAGGTAATTAAATACACATCAGACTCAATCCTGACTCTAATGGTTTAACCATTCTAAACGTACTATCTTTACTTAGACAATCTGATGCCTGCGCACTTAGCAAGTGCGCAGACCCTGCTTCCTGCGTACTTGATAAGTACGCAGGTTCCTCTTCCTGCGCACTTGGTAAGTACGCAAGTTCCTCTTCCTGCGCACTTGATAAGTGCGCACGACCTGTTCTTCGCAAGAACCCTAACTTTCTCATTCGGGTCTGATCACGTCAAGATCCCGAACCTGTTTGCATTCAAAACGTTCGTTTTCCATTAAGAAACTCAAATCTATGTTTATCCTTTAGTTTCATCCATTAAAATGTTACATTTTCACCCAAAACCCGAAAAACCCAAAAACGAACTAAAACTCATATTTAGGTCGGATCGTTATCTGAATCGATCTTCTGATCTGGAGGTTCTTCTCACGAGTTATGGAGTAACACCTTGCTGAAATCTCGGGTCGATCCGCCAACTTTCTCTCTCTATGGTTTCTCTCTCTAGAACTTGCAAATGAGAGAAATGGTGATGACCTTGGCTATTCATAGGGGAGGCTCCCCTTCTAGCCCGCCAGCCCATCCGACCCGACCCGACATGCCTCGTTCGTTTATTTCGTCATTTTTAACTGTCGTTTTATTTTTGGGATGTTACAAGTCTACCCCCCTTACAATAGGTTTCGTCCTCGAAACCTATCATAAGTCAAATAGATGAGGGTACGACTCCCTCATTTCCTTCTCCGTTTCCCAAGTGGCTTCCGATCCCTTTTGATGTTTCCATTGGACTTTAACCAATTGGATAACCTTATTACGCAAACGCTTATCCTTTTTGTCTAAGATGGCCACGGGTTCTTCGATGTAGTTAAGGCTGTTGTCGACCTCGATGTCAGTAAGTGGTACGTGAGCCGATTCATCCGCCAAACACTTTCGTAAGTGTGATACATGGAAGGTAGGATGAATCCCACTTAACTCATCAGGCAACTCTAACCGATAAGCGACTTCACCGACCCGTGCCATTATCCTGAATGGTCCGACAAACCTCGGACTTAACTTTCCTCTCTTCCTGAATCGTATGATCCCTTTCCAGGGTGACACTTTCAACATTACTCTATCCCCAACATCATACTCAATAGGCCTTCGTCGTTTATCTGTGTAGGATTTCTGACGATCTTGAGCGGCCTTCATTCTTGCTTTGATTTGATCAAACCTTTCCGACGTTTCTCTTACGATTTCAAGACTTCCTAATTCCTTCTGTCCAATCTCACCCCAACAAACCGGGGTCCTGCATCTTCTCCCATACAACATTTCGTAAGGCGGCATGCCTATCGTCGTGTGATAACTATTGTTGTAGGAGAATTCGGCTAACGGTAGATGACTGTCCCAACTGCCACCGAAGTCGATAATACAAGCACGAAGCATATCCTCCAATGTCTGAATGGTCCTTTCGGACTGACCATCCGTTTGCGGGTGGTATGTCGTGCTGATATTAAGCCTTGTGCCCATCGCCTCGTGAAATATTTTCCAGAACCTCGATGTGAAGCGTGTGTCCCGGTCAGATACGATTGTCAAAGGCATCCCATGCCGTGCTACTACTTCGTTAATAAATACTTCCGCTAACCTTTCCGACGAGAACGTCTCGCGAATAGGTAGGAAATGAGCACTCTTCGTTAAACGGCCCACAATTACCCAAATGGTGTCATGACCTTTAGCTGTGCGAGGTAGCTTGGTTATGAAGTCCATGGTAATGTGTTCCTACTTCCATTCCGGTATATCAAGTGGTTGAATCTTTCCATACGGTTTCTGGTGTTCAGCCTTTACTTGTGAGCAAGTCAAGCACTTGCTTACATATTTCGTCACATCATATTTCATTCCAGGCCACCAGTATTCCTTCCTCAGATCTTGGTACATTTTATTGGTACCAGGATGGATAGAGTAACGAGACTTATGAGCCTCATCCAAGATTTTGGTTCTAAGCTCGCCACCCATAGGTATCCATACCCGTCCATAACGTGTTCTAACACCAAGGGTGTTATATTCCAACTTGTCCTGTTGGCCAACCATCTTTCCTTCTTTATGTTTTCTTCTTTAAGTGCCTCGTCTTGAGCCTCTTCGATTTCTCTCATCACATCCGATGTTATCACCAACTGACAAGCTTTCACTCTAATAGGAGTAGGCACATCCTTTCGGCTTAGACCGTCAGCCACCACGTTTGCCTTTACAGGATGGAACATTATTTCACAGTCATAGTCCTTCAACAGTTCCAACCATCGCCTCTGCCTCATATTAAGTTCTTTTTGTTCGAAGAAGTACTTCAAACTTTTGTGGTCGGAGTAAATAGTAAACTTCACCCCGTACAGGTAGTGCCTCCAGATTTTCAATGCGAATACGACAGCAGCAAGTTCCAAATCGTGGGTTGGATAGTTAGCTTCGTGAATCTTCAACTGTCGTGACGCATACGCGATCACTCTTCCGCGTTGCATCAACATGCATCCCAATCCCTGACCCGAAGCGTCAGAGTATACCACTAAGTCTTCATTTCCCTCGGGAAGGGCCAAGACTGGAGCTTTGGTTAGCTTTTCCTTCAATTCCTTAAACGCCTCATCCTGGGTCGAACCCCATTCGTACTTTACCTCCTTCCGAGTTAACTTTGTCAATGGCGAAGTTATTTTCGAGAAATTCTGGATGAATCTTCGATAGTAGCCTGCCAATCCCAAGAAACTACGGATTTCAGTTGGCGTCTTAGGAATATTCCATTCCCTTACCGTCATTATCTTCGCTGGGTCAACCATAATGCCGTTCGGGTTGATGACGTGACCTAGGAATTGGACTTCCCTAAGCCAGAACGCGCATTTAGAGAACTTAGCATACAACTTTTCCTTCTTCATAGCCTCCAACACCTCCTTTAAGTGACATGAGTGATCACCCTCATTCTTGGAGTAGATGAGGATATCATCGATGAACACGATTACCGATCGATCCAGCATTGGTCGACAAACTCTATTCATCAAATCCATGAACGCTGCGGGGGCGTTCGTCAATCCAAAAGACATTACGCGGAACTCGAAATGTCCATAACGCGTGCGAAATGCGGTTTTAGGCATGTCTTCTTCCCTCACCTTCAACTAATGGTACCCGGATCGAAGGTCAATTTTTGAGAACCAACTTGCGCCCTGTAATTGATCGAACAGGTCATCGATCCTTGGTAAAGGGTACTTGTTCTTCACCGTTCGTTTGTTCAACTAGCGATAATCGATACACATTCTCATCGAACCGTCTTTCTTCTTCACAAACAACACCGGAGCACCCCAAGGCGAGATGCTCGGTTGGATAAATCCTTTCTCAACTAACTCGTCTAGTTATGCCAATAATTCTTTCATCTCCACTGGTGCTAGTCGATATGGAGCCTTAGCCACAGGCTGGGCATCTGGTACTAAGTCAATTCAGAACTCAATTTCTCTATCGGGTGGTATCCCAGGCAAATCCTCCGGAAACACCTCCGGGTACTCGCGTACCACGGGTACATCGTCTAGTTCCTTCATTTCCTTACTCTTGTCAATTACGTACACCAGATAAGCCTCGCATCCGCGCCTCAAATAATTTGTTGCCTTAATCATTGAGATGACGTTTGGCATCGGGGCGCCACGATCTCCAAAAACCTCGACTTTGCTACCATCTGGAGCCTTGAGTTGGATTATCTTTCGTTTACATATGATTTGTGCTTCGTTGGCAGTTAACCAATCCATACCCAACACAACATCAAACCCTCCCAAAACCATAACAAACAATCTGACAGGGAATCTATGACCTTCTATCTTTATCGTGGAGTTGTCAACTACATCAGTCACTCTCGCAGTCCTACCCTCAGCTGTTTCTACGCTAAAGGCCCTTTCTAGGTTACTGACAGTATACTTCACTCGTTTACAGAAAGTCGTAGATATAAAACTCTTACTGGCACCCAAATCAAATAACACAGAAACAAAAGTGTTGTCAAGGATGAACGTACCTGACGCCACATCGGGATCCTTCCTAGCCTGATCCTGCGTCAGTGCGTACGCTCGCGTCTTCGCACGAGATCCCTCTCCCTTCTTTTTCGGGCCCTTTCCCTTCCTGGTTTCCCCCATCCTGGGCTTCAGGCAGTCCCTACTCAGATGACCGACATCTCCACAGTTGTAGCACTTGTAGTGTTGTGTGCACTCACGAGTGTAGTGCCCGGTCTTGCCACATTTGAAACACAAGTTAGATCCCAGTCTACATTCACCTGCATGTCTTACCCCACATTTCTTACAAACGGTCGGCTCATCCACCCGAGCCCTCTTATCACGAGTCCCAAACATCTTTCCCCCAGTTCGCTTGTTTGAGAAGCTCGGTCTCTTCTTTTGCTCTTTAACGGCAACAACATTCAGTGCCAGATCGTCAAATACCACGCCACTTAGCTCTACTACCGAATCATAGGTAGTAGGGGCGTTTGACTTAACATAGGTGCGGACCTGGTCCGGCAACCCTTGAATATAACAGGCAATCTTTCTCTCTTCAGTAGTGACAAGATGTGGCACCAGACGTGCCAGTTCATTGAATCAGGTTGTGTATTGCCGGTGCGTCATGTTCCCGGCCTTCAAACCCAGAAATTCTCTCTCTACCTTCTCAATCTCGTTCCTTGGGCAGAAATTCTTGATCACCAAACTTTTCAAGTCAGCCCACATCATCGCATCCACAATCTCGCTCCCTTTTGCCTGACGTACACCTTCCCACCAATGGGATGCTTCCTCCCTTAAGGAGTTAGCAGCAAATTTTACAACCTGATCCGTTCGGCACTCGCTAAGACGAATGGCAGCTTCCATACGGATCACCCAATCAAACGTAGCCACCGCGTCTTTCTTTCCAGTGAGGACCGGTGGGTCACATGCTTTAAATGACTTGTAGTCGCATCCGCGAGCAGGCGGTGCGTTGTCGGTCTCATTGTTTTGAGCACCAATTGCCGCACTAGACCCACCCACCCCATTGACATGCTTCAATGCTTCTGCCAACAGACCTGGCAGAGAAGTCTTCATCAATTCTGTGAACTCTTGAGCTATAGCTGCTCTCACTTCTGGTTCAAAAGTGAAAGGTTGTTCCTCAACCAGTGTCTGTTCAGTTCCATGTACACTAACCGCCGGTTCAGTGTGAATACTTCCTTCTTCACTATTCTCTTGGCGCGCAGGGATCCTGCCACGCCCACCATTTCGACCGCCGGTACGACCACCGGTACGGCCACCACGCCTTCCGTTTCCTCTCCTTGCCATTTCGTTCTATAAGACAAGAAATCCAATGTCATCACGCTAGTTAACAAATAAAATTCAATAAGTACTGTAAGATGTTAATATACACTGGCCATCTGCAATTAACCATTACACTACCTTTCGATTTCTATTTGACCACCTTTGTGATTCCATCAGAACACAAGTCCTTACCTACCCCTTTTAAGGCACACTATATACGTAAATATATACTACCTTCATACCTGATGCTGTGGCTCGAGTTACCCGTACTGGCATCCGCTTTCGGTCCCATTCAAAGTTTAAGTTCAGACACTGAGTGTCCGAATCTCTCAAACTATTGCTCTGATACCAACTAGTAAGACCGCAAACCTGGGAGGCCTCACTTGTAGGATTTACTCATTCACAAACAGTTCTTAAACTTGATTATCAAATAACGCAGCGGAAAATTTCATTTAAACATAACGTCATCATTGTTCATACATGCGGAAGCGTAAACATTGTTTAAAACGTAAATACATCATTACTAAACATAACGGGATGCCAGTCTTCATAGTCAGTCGGGTAACTCCTCTCGCTAGCCAAGCATCACCGTCCATCCTCATAACCTGCCTTAACCTGAATGTGCACACTAAAAAGTCAGCTACGCTGGTGAGTTCTAGTTTTCATTTGATTTAAGAAATGGTTCTTCATTCAAAACATTCATTAGGGTTTAACATCACGTATAAGAAAACAGGGCCTTTCGTTCATAAACCTTCCAACATTTAAACATATTGAACGGATCATTTGTTTAAAACATTTAACATTCATTTAAGTCATACATTACTATCTAAAATCTGTATCTTTCTTTACGCGTCTCTGTGTCCCCGAAGGAACCCTGCATGTCGTGGACAACCGTTACGTATCACCGTCGTTGCCACAACATTCCGTCAATTCCCTTTTTGGTATTGCCCCCAAGGCTAACTGCACGAGGACCGACAATACCCATTCAGTTGCCCCTATGGCTCTCAGCCATAGACCGACAACCTCCATTGAAAGCTATGGCTCTCAGCCATAGACCGACAACTTCCATCGACGGCTATGGCTCTCAGCCATAACACTGTCGGATCATAATTTAACCTGACGTAGGGTCACGTTAACCCTTGAGTAACCGTCGTTACTCCATACCAGTTGTACAACATCAAACCATTGGCAGGCCACTAAGACACTGCCCCTGTTGTTCTTATGGTAACTATGGCTCGCTGTCCATAATCTACCACGAGGCTGGGAATCTCATCCCCAGACTTCATTCGTCAATTCCATTCATTCGACAGATTAGATTTGTAATGACTTCTTTAAAACCTTTGCTCTTTTTCTTTTCTTTTCACAAAACCTTTCCTTCACTTTTGAAACCCCTTTTACCTTTACTTTAAACCATTTCTTTATAAACATCCGTTCATAAACATTCCGTTCATAAAACTTTCTTTCCATAAACCGTTCATTCCAAATCATTTCATTTCGTAAACATAGTTTCATAAACATCATTTTATAAAACAACATTTCATATGTATGCACACCAGCCCGAAAACATTATATAAAACATTTAAAAGAGGGCTTCTAGAACTCACCTTATAAGCTAGTCTCGGTTGTCCTAAAAAAAGGCCCAACAACGTCACGTACGATCTGAATTAGGTAATTAAATACACATCAGACTCAATCCTGACTCTAATGGTTTAACCATTCTAAACATACTATCTTTACTTAGACAATCTGATGCCTGCGCACTTAGCAAGTGCGCAGACCCTGCTTCCTGCGTACTTGATAAGTACGCAGGTTCCTCTTCCTGCGCACTTGGTAAGTACGCAGGTTCCTCTTCCTGCGCACTTGATAAGTGCGCACGACCTGTTCTTCGCAAGAACCCTAACTTTCTCATTCGGGTCTGATCACGTCAAGATCCCGAACCTGTTTGCATTCAAAACGTTCATTTTCCATTAAGAAACTCAAATCTATGTTTATCCTTTAGTTTCATCCGTTAAAATGTTACGTTTTCACCCAAAACCCGAAAAACCCAAAAACGAACTAAAACTCAGATTTAGGTCGGATCGTTACCTGAATCGAGCTTCTGATCCGGAGGTTCTTCTCACGAGTTATGGAGTAACACCTTGCTGAAATCTCGGGTCGATCCGCCAACTTTCTCTCTCTACGGTTTCTCTCTCTAGAACTTGCAAATGAGAGAAATGGTGATGACCTTGGCTATTCATAGGGGAGGCTCCTCTTCTAGCCCGCCAGCCCATCCGACCCGACCCGACATGCCTCGTTCATTTATTTCGTCATTTTTAACTGTCGTTTTATTTTTGGGATGTTACAAATCCTAATTTTTCAAATGTTCCTAATTTATAAATTTGTCTATATTCCATATTTGGAATAGTCCATTTATTTAATAAATCAAGATTATGAGGAATTTCATATTCCTCTTCAATACTGTTTTTAACAGTATCGTTGCTCTTCAGAATATTCATTTTAAATGAATACCAGTAAGTGTTGATCTGCACAGTCAAACTTGAACAAACCTTTTATTTTAAGAGCACTTGGCTCTGAAGCCTCTGAAAGAGGCAATCATGAAATAAGAAATTAAATGAATTAAAATTTTTACTAGAAATTCTGGGGCTTTACACCAATCTTCTAACTGCAAACATTCTTTACAGGATCTTTACAAAACTTAAAATAAATCTTAAAATAAATCATAAGTCATAATAGTTATAGTATAAGATTAAAAACATTTAAAAAGTATAGACCATAGGATATTTTACAAGTACAGGGTATCATTTTAAGATGAGGTTAGTAAAGGTCAGACCATAAAAATCCTTTGCACCCATTCTGGCATTAGCGGCTACAAGGTCCCCAAGAATTCAACCATCACCTTATAATTCTACTATGTTCTTAACCTGTCTAAATTATATTTGAAAATATTTTCAATTTTATACTTTTTTTTAATGATGTTCAAGTTATCCTGGCATATCAACACTTAACGACTTAGCCTCTGAAAGAGGCAATCATGAAATAAGAAATTAAATGAATTAAATTTTTTACCAGAAATTCTGGGGCTTTGCACCAATCTTCTAACTTCAAACTTCAAATATTATTTAAGAAAGATTGTATACAAGAGTGAGAGAGAATTGCAGATTATCTGCGGTGTGTCCCTAAACAACTGCCTAAGTCCTCTTATATAGATGAGGAGAAAAGAAAAAGACAGACACACTATGGTCTCATATGGGACCTACATGACATATTTGTCAAAAAGTAAACAGTAAGTTACAATAATTTGTTTAACTTTTCATAAAGGAAATAGTAGCTGGCAATTATGATTCCAGAGCGAGTTACTTGTCGGCCACTTTATTAATCAGTGGAGACTTTCTTCACGTGTCTGTGGGGCCTATTTCTTTTTGGACTTTTGTTTCTCAGAAGATGCTTCTGGCTGGAAGGCTTGCTTGTATTCTATGAGTACATTATTGATATAATTTTCATCAATCGAGTCTTCATTATTTGACTGAGCTTCTTCTGTCAAATTATCATCTTCTGCCTGTGATGAGGTAGACATTGATGAAGGAGATACTCCTTCATTTATGAAATTCTTCATCATGTCTTTCTTCATTTCAGAAAGATAAAAATCCATAATCTCTTTGTTACTGATTTGATCAGTACCTTTAAGAGTTTGAATCTTTCGAATGATATGTTTAAAGGGACTAGGAGCCTCTTTCTGGGGAAGACTATTAATTTGTTCTTGGTATTCTTCAATCGTCTTCTCGATCTTTTTAATAGTGTCATGGCTTTCTATGATGCCATCAGGATTTATCAGAGTCATTTTCTTCCAAAATTTTGTATGGAAGACTCTCTGAATATAGAGGATGTTATGATTGTCATAAGCAACTTCAGGGGTCCATTTTCAGATCCATGGGATACTGAATTGAACATAAAAATGTAGAGTAGGAAGATTGTTTATGAAACTATCCTCCTGTTGGGCTTCTATAAGGGCTGGAGAGATTTCCGCCCATTGTTTATAAATAGTCTTGAATAAATCTGGGAGTATATTAATTGATGGACCAAAGAATTGCCACCAATTGTAAAACCAGACAGGAATATCCTGATTATAAACATGAGAGCAGATCTTTATAAACCATGAATGTTTCTGCTTAGGGTTTTCATATAAAAAAGTTTTATAAAAGGCTTTTTTGTAGTCCCAGTAATTATATTTGATAGGAGCTTTTGTTTGGGGATGTAATAATTCCCTTTCTTTCATTGGAGAAGTTTCCCAAGTTTCAACAGATATAACCTGTTTAATAATAATTTTGCTGAAGTTATAAACATCAGGCAAACCATCATGATAATGCTCTATTTCGCAATGCTCTTTCATAAGAATTTGCTCATAGAAAATTTTGGGCTTATAGGCCTCAGTAGGATTGAATCCTGTATCCATGTATCTGTTTATTAACAGCCATGGATTATCTTTCCATTTAATATCTTTTTTCTCTAGAAGATGTATGACTTCTTTTTCTGGATTTATAGTCCAATCATCTTCTGTTTCATTTGAAACAGTCTTTGCATATGATGCAGATGATTCAGGGTCTTTATTGGACTCCTTTTTCGAAGCTTTATAAGCTAAAAACTCCTTATAAAGGATATCATCTGATCTGGCTGACGAAGCAGATGATGAAGCAATGTTTTCGGCTATAAGCCTTTGATTTCCAATTTGAGATATAACTCTTGGATGTGGATTGTAACCACCTCTTCCTCTATGAGAGGAAGATCTTCCTCTGCCTCCTCTTCTTCCTTGTTCCCAAGGAATCATTTATGAAAAAGTTAACCACATGATATAATTATTTTTTTATTTTGTAATACACGAATTTTTTCTTTGATACGACGATTAATATTGTTAATCATGTTTATTTTTGTTTTTAAATCAAGAGAATTATTTTCTTGGATTTCTTCTTTTATCACTCTTTGTTGAATTATCTGAAGAGTGTGATGTTCAATCATCTCCTGAATTTCAAGGAGAGCCCTTTTAACTGGTCCGCTTGAATGAGACATTATTCCAAATATTCTCTGGTAAGAAAATCAGGGAGACTATTATCACTACCCTTTTTATAAATAATTTCAAAATCAAAATGGGCTAAATGAGATTGTCATCTAGCAAACATCTATTTTGAAACATCATGTTTAAAATCTTTAGCAAACATAAATTTTGCTGCTTGACAATCTGTTTTTATAATAAATTTTTGATTGTATAAATCATCTTGAAATTTTAAAACACATTTTACTATTGCTAGAATTTTCTTTTGCAATAGTAGCATAGTTCTTCTGGCTATTATTCCATTTTCCAGAATGGAATCTTACTAGACTTTCTTGTTTATTTATTGGTGAAATTTGTTTTAAGATTCCACCATAGCCTATATCAGAGGCATCTGTTTCAATAATTTTTTCCCAATCTGGGTTGGTTATCATTAAGCAAGGAAGATTTTTAACCTTCTGCTTAATCTTTCTAATGGCCTTAGTATGATTTTCTGTCCAAAGCTGAGGATTCTTTTTTAATCTATCATAAAGAATAGCAGTATCTTCTGCTAGATTTTTATCCTAGGGGAGAATATAATTTAAACTTCCTAAAAATCTTTGAAGCTGAGTTTTATCATATATTTCATCTGGGAATTTAGACCCAAATTCTATGCTTCTGTTAATAGGAATTATGTTTACTGTTTCAATATTATGACCTAAAAACCTTATTTTGGTTTGGAAAAGCATCATTTTTTGTCTGGAAATGACTAAACCATTTTTTATAATTATATTCTTGAATATCTCAAGATGTTTAAAATGAGTTTCAATATCCTTAGAAAATACATGGATATCATCTATATAGACTATTATGAAGTCGCTGAAAGGAATGAAAATATCATTCATAATATTTTGAAATTCTGAGGGGGCATTTTTTAATCCAAAAGGCATGACATTCTATTCATAATGGCCAGTAGGTACTGCAAAAGCAGTTTTATACCTATCTTTTTCATTTATCTGAATTTGCCAATATCTAGATTTTAGGTCAAATTTTGAAAATATTATAGCACTATATAATTTGTCTAATAAATATTTTTTATTAGGTATAGGATACCTAATCCATTTTAGATTTTTATTAAGAGGTTTGTAGTTTATAACTAATCTAGGAATACATCTTTCTTTTTCAGAATGTTTCTTAACATAAAAGGCAGTACAAGACCAAGGGGATTTTGATCTCCTGATCAGGTTTTTGTCAAGAAGAGATTTGATCTCTTGTTTGCATATTCCATATATTCAGAATTCATCTGACAAGGTCTAGCCTTAGTAGTAATTTTAATATCAATAAAATCATCTTCATAGGGAAGAGAAACAATATGTTTCTTCCCATCTCAAAAAGCGTTTGGGTGATCATTGCATATTTGTAATGTGAACTGATTATTAATCATTTTGATCTTATTCTGGAGTTTAGGATTATTTATCCTGTCCTGGACCTTTAAAGAATATATTTCTTTTTGTAAAAAATTAATTTGATTTATTTTTGCTTGTAAAAGAGATTCTTTTATATTATTCAAAGTCCTAGAAAAAGGATTTGTAATAAATGGAAAATATATTTCTTTATTTTGGAAAATTCCAGTTATCCCTTTATTATCAATATTTTTTAAAGGAAATATTTTATTTAGAAAAGAGGTTCCAAGTATAACTTGACTAGTAAGATTCTTTACTAGAATAAAACTAGTAGGAATACATATTTCATTATGACAAATATGAGCCTGTGGTATTTTATATTCAATTTTTAATTTTTCTCCTCCTGCAGAACTTAAGTTATGGGAGGTTTTATGAAAGTATCGAGTTGGAATAATTCCTTCCTGGATACAGTTTAGATCAACATCACTATCAACTAATGCTGTAACAGTTATAAAAAAATTATCTTCTATGAGAAGTTTTATTTTAATATTCCATTTTTGTGTAGTTATAATATCTACAATACTTTCTAAAAATCCTCCTTGAGGGATTTCTTCGGAGGTTTTATTTTGAGGAATCTCAAGTTTAAAAATTCTTTTTTCTAGATTCCTATTATTCTTTTGAAGAATTTTGATATCCTCTTTCAGGTTATCAATTTCAATTTTTAAATCCTGTATATTAACAGGTCTAGAAGTTTGATTTCTATGAGCTAGTTGCCTTTTTAATTCAACTAGAGAAAAAGGTTTTAAATCCCGTTGAGGATTATTTGAGGAAGAAGCTTCCTCATTCCTTTGTTGATTTAGATATTCAGAAATTAATTTTTCTTTTATTTGAGGATCAGTTATAACTTTTAAAAGATCTAAAATCTCGTTACTCAAAACATTAATTTCCATATTTTGGAATTGAGAAATAATTTGATAAAGTTCTTCTTCTGGCATTTCAGAAGAGTTTTCGCAGCAATCTTTTTTACAGCTTGCTGGACAATGATCTTCCTCTGATTCAGAGGAATCAAAACTTTCATATTTTAAAACATTTAGTTTTTCTTCTTCAGAAGAAGGTTGCTCAGAATCAGTTTCTTCAAAACTGTCATGTAATAAGACTTCATTAATCTTATCTCTTAATTCTCTATCTTCAATTTTGTTAAGTTTCTTTCGAACCCAACAAGTTTTTGCCTTGTGGACTAATTTGTCACATTTTCTGCACTTTATAATTTTTTTAAAATCATTAGGAAATTCTTTTCTTTCCTTATATTTTTTCCTTTTATAAGGTTTTTCTTCTTTTCTATATTTCTTCCTCTTGTAATGCTTCTTAGGGAAAGAAAATTCTTCCTTTTAGAAGAGGAGCCAATCAGATTAATGGAGTATACGAGGCAAAAGAGGACACAATGGAGAAATACCTGAAGCAGGCCAAGATGTTGATGGGTAGCATAGGGAGGGTTGAAGTTATACATGTAACAAGAGTGGGTAACAAGAATGCTGATGCACTGAGCAAAATGGCAAGCGTAGCTTTTGATCATCTAGCAAGAGAAGTAAGAGTAGAAGTCTTAACGACCCCCTCAACCCAAGGGGAAGAAGTGCTGCCGGTTGAAACGGAAGGACGGATCACATGGATTACCCCCATACGGCAGTACCTGGAGAAGGGTATAGTACCTGAGGACAAAGGAGAGGCTAGAAAGCTGCGGCAGAAAGCTCTATAGTACGAGATGTAGGGGACATCATGTATCAAAAGTCATACTTAGGAACATCCATGAAATGTGTAGATGAAGAGGAAGCTAATTACGTGATAAGAGAAATTCATGAAGGAATCTGTGGACTTCATGGAGGACCAAAAACCGTAGTGGCTAAAGTAATGAAGGCAAGATACTACTGGCCAAGCATGTACCGTGAAACAGTCAAAGAAATCCAGAAATGTGACAATTGTCAAATTCACGCACGAGTAACCAAGCAACCCAAATAGGATTTAGTGCCTGTCAGCACCTCGTGGCCATTTCAAAAGTAGGCAATAGACATTGTGGGACCATTCCCAGAAGCACCCGGATGCCTTATGTTTCTAGTGGTCGCGATCGACTACTTCACAAAATGGATAAAAGCAAAACCGTTAGCAACTATCACTGGCCAGCAAATTAAAAGATTCATCTGGGAAAATGTGGTTTGCAGGTTCGGGTTACCGCAGTCCATAGTTAGTGATAATGGAAAACAATTTGCTAACGAGACTTTCAAAGGATGGCGTGAGAAGATGCAAATCCAACAGGTATTCACGTTGGTAGCACATCCTCATGCAAATGGTCAGGTTGAGCGAGTAAATAGGAGCATCATAGAAGGAATCAAGGTGAGATTGGGTAGGCAAGGAGGGTGCTGGGTCAAAGAGTTACCCCATGTCTTATGGGCCCACTGAACAACACCAAATACAAGGAATGGAGAATCGCTATTCTGCTTAACATATGGAACAGAGGCCATGATACCGGTGGAAATAGGATCAACTACCCTGAGGACAAACCTAGATAGCACAGTTAACATGGCTGACCTAAGGCTAAATTTGAATCTGTTGGAGGAAAGAAGGGAGACAGCTAGAGCAAGGGAGATAACTTACAAGAAGAAACTAGAAAGGTATTATAACGCAAGAGTGGCGCGAGTGACATTCAAGCAAGGAGACTATGTGCTGCGATCCAATGAAGCGAGCGGTCAGGAGAAGAAAGGAAAGTTGGGACCCAAGTGGGAAGGACCATACAAGGTCACCTGGACCAACGGTAAAGGAACGTGTAAGCTGGCCAAGCCCGATGAAATGGAGTTGCCCCGCACGTGGAATGCAATGCAACTAAGGAGATATTATGTGTAAGGAAGCACTCTTTTTTTTATTTTTGATGTCTTTATTTAGTTTCTTTTTCCCTCCGAAGCCGGATGGTTAATCATGTATTTTGAACAAGTTTTTTTGGGGCAAAGCAAAATATTAACCCGGATGGAAAGTTAATGCAAAACATGCAGTCAAAATATTATCTTTAATTCTTGAATCAGAACACAATATGCATGAAAAAAGGAGCCTGACAAACAAGGCTCAATACAAGCCTGACGAACAAGGCTTGATATAACTCCCGGATCTGGAGAAAAAAGTAGGAGGTCCCGCCTAGGATAAAACCTCCGGAGATGTCTGCCGGGAAGATATCTTCACAAAAAACCATGGTAAAAAAGGACAAAAGGAAACATACTCTAGTGTGCACAGCACACTCGGGACACACAAGAAGTCCCCATTCCCGGTTACTAGTAACAAATAATTTAAGCAAAGGTGCATACGTATGAACAAAGTAACAACATCAAAGAATAAGAGTATGATAAACATGCGTAAAACAGAAACCTATACATATATTCAAAAGATAACATAACCAGATGATTGTTTATCCACAAGCATAACGAGCAATCAGGTGTTGCTCCTAAAAATACCACTCCAACAGAAGAAGGGCAGAACAAAAGAAAACCATTGTTTAAAACGACAAACATGTCCAAAACAGAAATAAAACATAGGCATACATTAAAGCTTCAACATTAAGGGGGAGCAGGAGTACCAGGGTCCACAACAGAACACATGTAGTTAATGTCCTCAACAGAGATATGGGGGATGCAGACAAGCGGGTAATCAAGGAGTGACCTGAAGTAGCAAAAGCAATGCTCGCATCCTCCATATACTGCTCAGTGGAAGGGTCATAAAAAGGAGTTTCTTCAATAGGAACACCTGGCTGAGAAGATTCATACCCATCAGCGAGACCCTTCTGATAGCTAACGACAACACAAGCCCGGTTCAGCTCCTGGAGAAGATTAGAGAACTCATTGCTGATTTTGATCCTTTGATATACACGCTGAAAGCCACATGTAATCAACAATTCACGATCAGCAACAAGTTTCTCCACATAACCTTGAACCCGTCCCAGCTCAACTTTAAGATGCGTATTCTCCTCAGCCACATATGTTGCTTTGTACTGGGCCTGATCAATATCATTCTGAAGGATATCTTTTAAATCCTCACAGTCAATGAGCTTTGTAGAGAGGACGGTGTTTAGGTGATGTACCCCTTCCTAAAAAAAGAGGGGGGAAGAAGAGGGGAAACACAGAAATAAGAAACAAGCTTCACATTTACATATCGTATTTTTATAAATAGAAGCAGATAAAAAAAATATGTACCTCTTTGGCTTCAAGTTGAAAGCGATAGTGATCGGCATTGGCTTGAGAAGTAGATAGCTCCCCACGATAGCGAAGAAGCTCTCTTTCCAAATCAGCAATCTTGCCCATAACATCACCCAATTGATCAGAAAAATGGGCAGCTTCACCAGTAACATGTTCCAAAGCATACTCACTTTTGGCAACCTGAAGCTCAAGGGTAGCGTTATTGTAGGTCTAGATTTCACTCAGAAATCACACGAATGATCGATTACCCACACACAGACGGAAACAATGTGTATGGTGGTGAAACAAAGGATAGAAACAGAATCGGTGAAGATAATAGGGTAACCACACTCACAATCAACATAAATTTGATATGAAAATGTAAGAACAATGCAAAAATAGAAATGCAGATTGTATTGATTGAAGAACAATGTGAAAGAGAGAATGTCAGGGTTATAGCCACTACTCACACCCTAAACATTCTCAAACTAGGCTATTTATAGTAGTTGACAGGTGTCGAAACTATGTCAACCGAAACTACTAGTTTCGGTAGAACATTTACAAGAGATGGAACAAACCTGTCAAAACTATTATCTATCGAAACTACTAGTTTCGATTGAACAAATCTCAATCGAAACTAAGTAGTTTCGATGGCCTAGACTTAGTCTAATAAAAACAGTAAATTACATAAACTGAAAATACAATAAAGGAAACTAAGTAATATTGTTCAAAATACATTGATGTTATCATCTTAAATAAAACTAACTCTACAATTATCACGGAGGAGATCAATCTTTTGACATTTAACCTCACCCAGCTCACGAGTAATTGATTCAACACGTTGTGAAGAAAAACGTTCCAGATCGGCCACCTGGTGATATAGATCAGCGCCAAGTGTAAAGTTGTTCGCAAACAGCAGACAAAGACGATCCAAAATAGAGGGAGCCGAGGGTAAAGATGGAGAAGTAATACCATCACTGTGAAACTCATGGTGCAAAAATTCCCGAGCAGAAGAAACGGACGACAAAGAAAGCCCGCAAGGAGGAAATGAAGTAGTGGGAAGGGTGCCAGGAAAGGATGGCACAGAGGAACAACCAGCAAAAGATAAGTCATCAGCCCCAGACAGGGCATAAGGAGGAAAGCCAATAACGGGGGGTAAGGAAATAATAGTTATAGACGTAGGCCAAGAAGGTTGAACTGATAATGGGGTAAGATCAGTCAATGAAGAGGGAAAACCAGCAGATAAACCCAAGACAATAAGAATGGACTCAGAAGGACTCATTGGTATAGGATCAAGGCTGACACAAGAAGTCATGAGCAAAGATTGTTGGGGTGCATGATCAGGACTAACGGGAGAACCTAAACGTGATTGGTCAGAAAAATGAGAAAGTTTGTTAAGTTTAGGGACAGGAATAGGAGGACCTCGCCGAGAAGAACCGGCCAAAGAAGGAGGAGGATTCTTATAAGCACTCCGAAGACGAAACTTATAACATCCCGGTTTTTCGTTTAGAAAACGAGTTTGTAAATATTGTAAATAACTGTTCACAAGGTTAGGAGACTGGACGGGGTTGTGCGTTATTGTTTTATAAATAATTAGTCGGGGTTTAAGGTGTAAATGTCGAGACCTAAGGGGGGAGCTTTGTAAAAGTTTCGAGATGGGTCAAGCCCGATCGAGGGTCCGGTAGCGAGCAAGGGTCAAGCCCGGTCCAATGCAACACACTTTAGGGTGTTACGGCAATAGGGAGACGCCCATTAAACTGTTGCAGCTGCCGAGTTCAAGGGAGAAGCAAGATGAGGCCGACCGTGGTAACTTGTGATGAATCTTAGGTATTATCGCGATCTCTAATCCCTTGTTGCACGATTTGATCATAGGATCATCATTTTAACATGTTTTATGATTCTAGGGTTTTCGTAAGAGTAGTATTCGCAAAGAGGAGTGTTAGGTCGGGTATTCGGCTCGCACGAATCGACCGGATTGCAAGGTATAATCATCCATTCCCTCCTTATATTCATTTTTGTTTGATTCTTGTTTCGTAGTGATCAGGTTTTGCTTAGCCGAGAACCCAAGGGTGTTCGTGGGGGTTGTCGCGTAACCGAGAGGAGAAAGCAAGGGTCACGGCACCACCCGGTGGTGGCCAGACGCGACAGTAGTGGCGCGAGGAGGTGCACGACAGCAGTAGGGAGGTCGGGGGACCGGGAGGTCAGGGGACCGCTCACAGGTCTGGTCGGGGATGAAGTACACGTGAGAAGGGGGTGATGGGTGGTCCAAGCGACGACGATGAGGCTATGGTGGTACCGGGTGACAACGGTTGCGGCCCACGGAGTTGGAAAGTGGTGGTGTAGGACCAACTAGGGCCGGGAACGCGCGAGTGAGGAGCTAGGACTCGAAGCAAAGACGAGGTCAGAATGATTGGTGGCGGTGTCGGACGCGTCGAAAGTCCGAAGTGAAGCCGGGTTCGTGAGAGAGTGTCGAGGACGGGAACGAGGGTTTTCGTGATGCATGGAAGTCGTGCATGGCATCACTCACATGCATGAAATCATGCGTAGTGTCTGGTTTAGTAGTATAGGTGTCGGGTATTGATGGGCTGTGTATTGACTCGTAACTTGTGTAATTGTTTGGTACGAGGTTGAAGGACGAGCACGAGAAGTTAGCGAGTTCTAGTGATCGTGTTGCATCTAGCAAAAGAGAGTTTCTATCGCCCACTTTTAAATGTTTTGTAATTTTGGGCATAAATACATGCAACATACAATATAGTGAAGGCATGAAATGGAAAGGGTTTTGATGTTAATATTTATGTTGTGAAATAATAGTTATAATTGTATGCATAGGAATTGGCGTCACATAATTGAATGTCGTGACGGTTAATTAGGAGTGAATTGATATTGTGTCGACCCTAGTCGACGGGAATTTAGTATGAACTTAGTCGGATAAAATGGGTTGCTTAAGTGTGATCATAAATTGGTGTTGGTCGGTGAGTTATTATGACTGACGACGATCAGTCAGCAAGTCATGATCGCACGTGTCCTTAGACCGGTCGACATGATTTCGTGTATGTCGATAAAATATATTTTTGATGAAACGGTAAAGTAAATGAGAAAACCTTTGAGACATGAATCGTTTGATGAAACGGTAAAGTAAATGAGAAAACCTTTGAGACATGAATCGTTTTTAATAAAGGTTCAGGACTTAATATCCTCGAGCGAATTACTATAGAACTAACTCAGCTTAGCTGACTTTTTCAGGTAAAGAGAAAGTGTGAGCTGAAGGCTTCTTGATGGCGTTTGGTTACCGTGATCGCTATGATGACATTTAATTTCCGTTATGATGTTGAATGATTTAGATATTATTTCTTGATTGGATTATGTTTGAGAATTGGGTCGTGGACCACTGTTGACTGTTTGTTTTCCGCTGCATTTATTGAGATGATTTGATGTCATTTACTACTGTGGTTACGTGTATGCCAACGTGTCGGGTTCCCAGGTTTTGGGCCTTACAAGTTGGTATCAGAGCGGTGGTTTAAATAATCTAGGCATCCTCGATGCCTAGACTTAGACTAAGAATGGGACCAATGTGTAGGGAATGTCATCACGCGTAACTAGAAGCCAGAAGAGCCATGTATGAGTTAGTGTTTATGTGTGTGTGTTAGTAGGCTAAGGCAGGGGCGTTATGCCAAGATGCGGTACATGGATGGTTTAAAACCTGAAAGGCAAGGCAAGGGGGTAATGGTGATTGGCCACCATCATTAACTAATTGCATTGCTCGGATTGTTTTAAATGATACCTAAGTATTGCTCTGTTTGTTGTTATTTTCAGTAATTGATGGCACCTAGAAGGCAAATTGCTGCTAATGCTAGTGGTAGGGGGCGTCGTGAGAACGCTCAGGACGACAATGCTAATCATGAGGAGGTGTCGGTTCATACTGAGCATGCTGAATCGTTGGTGCATTCTGAGCACCGTCAGTGCATGCTGGTGGTAGGCACCATCAGTGCATGCTGAACCTTCAGTGCATTCTGAGCATAATGAAGGATTCCAGTTCAAACCTGAGGTTCGCGAAGCAGTTAATAAAGAAGTGGCTGAGATGATCCATGAGTATCTGGCTGACATCGTGAAGGCAACGTTTAAGGAGCTAGAGACGAGAGTGCTAGTGGAGGTGGAGAAGAAGAGGTCGGCTGGAACTGGCGGCAACTGTGGCTACGGGCACTTCTAGAAGTGTGATCCGCCTAGGTTCGATGAGTTGAAGGATGGAGTGGCCACGTAGCACTGGCTTACTGAGATGGAGTCCACTATCTCTATCAGTGAGTGCAAGCTGGAGCAGATAGTGAAGTTCGTTTCTCACTCTTTCTCTGGTGAAGCTTTGCACTGGTGGAATTCGGTGAAAGAAAGAAAGACTACTCAGGAGTAGGAAGCGATGACTTGGGAGGATCTGAAGGGTTTGGTTAGGAAGAAGTTCTGTTCTCCAGGAGAGCTGGAAAGAGTAGAGAGAGAGTTTCTGACTCTCAAGGCAGGTAAATCGACTCATCATGAGTACACGTCGAAGTTCATAGAGATGGCACGTCTGGTGCCACATTTAGCTCGAAATGATGAGCAGTGGATGAAGCTGTATGTAGCCGGTCTACCAGATCGTGTTAGGCATTTAGTAAAAGCTCAACAACCTTCGAGTTTTGGCAATGCAGTAGATCTTAGTGGGACGCTGTAAGATGATGCCATGGGAGTTGAGGTGCAAGAGAAGAAGCCGGATGACAAGAAATGGATCGTACCCCTTAAGAGGTTCGGTAAAGAATTGAAGGTTCCGTTTGTGAAAAAGGCTAGGACGGATGGTCCTGATTCATGTCGCAAGTGTGGTAAGATGTACTCGGGTGAATGCAGGGCTGATGTGGGTTCTTATTATAGGTGCGGTAAGGCGGGACATTTTGCTAGAGACTGCCCGCGTAGTCCTAAGTGTTACCAGTGTGGGGGGTTTTGCCCATCTGGCGAAAGAATGTAAGGCAGGACAGGATGCGGGACAAAGCAGGGAAGCAGTCCCAGTGAAGAAAGAAGACGAAAATTCTAAGGTTAAAGCGAGCGCCTTCACCATGACTGCAGCCGAAGCCAAGACTGACCCTGATGTTGTTTCAGGTACTTTTCTTATTAATAACGTACCAGCTTCTGTTTTATTTGATTCAGGGGCAAGTAAGAGCTTCGTAGACCCATCTTTTTGCAAGAGTTTGTGTAGGACGGTTAGGATGATTGAAAAGCCGTTTAGTGTTTAGACTGCTGTGGGATCACCCACCAGAGTCATTGAAGCATTAGATGACTGCTTTATTGATCTTGATGGTCATAGGTTCCCTGTTAGACTTTTCATTATCGCTCTAGGAGGTTTTGATGTTGTGTTGGGAATGGACTGGTTGGCTGCGTTCGATGCGGATATTGTGTGCCGACAGAAGATGATACGATTGAAGTCCTTAGAAGGATCGATAGTGACGGTGTATGGCGACAGAGTGAGCTCTCTACCAAGAGTTATCTCTATGATAAAGGAGGTGAAATAGTTGAGGCGTGGCTGCGGGGCATACTTAGCTTATGTCACTAATACAGAAGCAAAATTCATGGACTTATCAGAGTTTCAAGTGGTGCAGGAGTTTCCGGATGTGTTCCCTGATGACTTGACGGGAGTACCACCGGAACGAGAGATCAAATTCCAGATTGATCTACAGCCAGTAGCCGGTTGATAAAGCTTCGTATCGATTGGTACCGACAGAGATGAAGGAGCTCATGGAGCAATTTCAGGACTTGTTGGACAAAGGGTTTATAAGACCAAGTATATCACCATGGGGTGCACCGGTCTTGTTTGTGAAGAAAAAGGATGGTAGCATGCGTATGTGCATCGACTACCGGGAGACCAATAAGTTGACGGTTAAGAACAAGTATCCGTTACCGCGTATCGATGACTTGTTCGATCAACTACAAGGAGAAAAATGGTTTTCACGTATAGATCTGAGGTCAAGATATCACCAGCTGAAGGTTAGGTAAGAATATATTCCAAAGACGACATTTAGGACATGCTATGGACATTATAAGTTCTTGGTTATGTCATTTGGATTGACGAATGCCTCAACAGCATTCATGGACTTAATGAACCGTGTGTGCCGTCCAATGTTGGATAGATCGGTGATTGTGTTTATCGATGATATTCTAATTTACTCTAAGAGTGAGGAGGAGCATGGAGGTCACCTGCGAGAAGTGTTAGAGACATTGAGACGAGAAAAGCTTTACGCTAAATTCTCAAAGTGTGCGTTTTGGCTATGGGAAGTGCAGTTTCTGGGGCATGTCATTAACCCAGAAGGGATTATGGTGGATCCCGTAAAGATTAAAGCGGTAGTAAAGTGGAACGCTCCTAAGACTCCAACAGAGGTGTGTAGTTTCTTTGGGTTAGCTGTCACAATCCGACCAGGGGGCTAGGCGTGATGATCAAATACCAAAACAAAACACAGCGGAAATAACGTGACATGTATTTTATAAATGTTATGGGTTCAACTAAGTCAAAATATACATTTACAAAGGTACATATCATCTATACACCAACTAAAAATAAAATAAAATATCGGATTCTATGTTCCCATCAAATCTTTCTTGGGTGGAATCTATGGCTCGACATAAGTCTTCTAAGGGAATCATCTATCTTCAAGCAAGCTCGTGTCTAAGTTGATAATTTTCAAACTCGAGAATGGTACCTGAATACAAGCTTAAAAATATTGTGTAAACTAAAAAGTTGGTGAGTTCACGAGTTTAGTTAATAGAGCATTTATATTGAAAATCCAAATATGTATGATGTAAAATTAAACAAGTTCACAATCAACCCTGTGCCCACAACCCGTGGACATCTAGAAATAATAATAGTAAGGGGTAACCCATACCCCTTATTGTTATTGGTCTAATTACTCATGCCTGCCAACATAAGTTCAAAACTGTTAAATAAAAATATGTCACAAGATATTTATTATCATTATATGATTATCATTTCATGGGAGGTTGTCCTGGTTACGTCGGGCCCATGGTGTGCGGGGTTGTCACCAGATAGTACTACCCATATATTCGCTGGCTTCAAAGGAGTTAATGATTGTGTGCTAAAGTTTGGGGATTCGTTATGGCAGCTAAAAATGGCCTTATTTAATTAATATACCAAGTATGTAAACAAAATAGAAGCATGTAATCACCCCAAAAAGTTTAAGTAAAAGAGGGGAAAAAGCACATGAACTCACCTAGTAATCTTGTATATGCCAAATAATATGCTAAAGTTGCGAGCTTGCTATCGAGTATGCAGTTGTCAAGACAAATCTTAATTATAATTGTGACATTAGTATATTGGACTAGAGTAACTGATTCGTTAAAGTGTTGGGTCGTTTTGGTAAGCGTCTCAGGTTGTAAACCTCTAATTATTATTATAATAGTTATACTATAAAAGTGCTGATTTGACTTAGTACTCGTGTATAATGTTAATACTTGTGTATATGCTCTATAATAACTAGTAAAATAACGTTTCATCCCAAATCAAAGTAACACTAAGTATTACAATAATTGTTCCATTCAAACAAAGTAACACTGAATATGATTTACGTATATGATGTTTATATAATATATGTAAAAATAAATATATATTTGAGTAGCTATGTTTGTTTAAATAATAATCAAGATTTATAGTTACATATGTATAACTAAACATAAAGGTCATCAAAATATACTTGTATATTATGGATCATAAGTATTGAAGTGAGTAGTTATGGACGTCTTATATTAATATATAGCTAAAAGGTTTTGGTTTGCAGTAGTGGTAATTGTTTAAACTTGTATTTACATGAAGCCATATAAAATTACATTTGTTTCGAAATAATTATTTGGAGTTTGATAAAATGTTTGTATGTATATACATAATATATGTATAAAGTATTATGTCAAATATCGTTTTGTTGACTATTTGCCAAGTAAAATATGCTTAAGTATGTATATGTAATAGAAGAAAGTTGTACAAGTGTATGTATGTATGTCATTTATTTATATAAGTATGTTTGTGTTGAAAATATATATTCGTGTCCTATAAACGTGTCCTATAAACTTGGACAAAAGTGTTTATTTATGTATTTCTAAGTTTATAAGCTTTTGTTAAAAAGACATGTTTATATATCATTTTCAGATTACATTCTATATTTAAGTGATTAATAACTGTAACTAGATTAGTAAAAGGGGTAATAATATTAAAATGTTAATGCTATGATACGAATAATATAATAGTATAAATTATTTAGATAATAGTGAAAATGATATTTAAGATTGCTATAATAATCATAATATTAATAGATAAAGTCTTTAATAATAACTTATATGGTACTAACATTAGTTAAATTCAAATAATAGTATAACTATAATAAAATAATAATGGTAAGTTTCTTGAATTAACAAGAAACTTAGAAGTGCATTCAAGGCTAGATGGGTTCGTTGGGAGTTTGCCGGCGAGTCGTCGGAAACACGGGAATCACCGGAATAGCGTCAGGCTCGGCTCAACTTTTTTAGGGGCCTAAAACAAATTCTAAAATCGGGGCCCATTTCAAAGAAACGAAACATTTTTTCCCTAAAATCTTAACACGTGGGAATATAATTATTGACATTTTTTTGTATACAAGATTTAAAAGATACACAATCACACATGTTAAAGTTGGAGTGAGTTTTTAGTAAAAACAACTTCTCTAGGTATACCGAGAAACCTGAAAACTAAACGAAGTTAGACCCTAAATTAGAGGCCGCTTAAATATTGGAGGCCCTAAGCGACGGATTATTTTTTTGTATAGTCGAGCCACCCCTGAATAGTGTAAACCGCCCCGACGGCTTCTCTCGCCACCCCTTGCCGTCTGTAACATAACTTGAACCAACTCCGCCATCACCGTCTGGTCTCCACCGCTAGGGTTACGCCGGAATCCTAGCCGGAGCCACTTTTCCTGTTCCACCATCATCTCCACCGTCGTGGTGGTTGCCGGAGTCGCTGCCGCCCTCTCTCTAAAGCTCTTTCTCTTCTCTGCCTCTCTCACTGTCGCCGCTATCCCGCCATCTGAGGTCGCCGTTGATCGGCTGGAGGGGCCGCCGGAGGTGGTGGCTGGCACCCTCCATCACTATTGTGGCTCTCTCTCTCTAACTTCTTTGTGTGCTTGGGTTCAAATGAGTAGTAACCGAAAGGATGAAAGTATACAGGTTTATGAAAATAGGGGTGTTTATGTGAATAACAAGAAGATCAATATCTTGGATTTTGAGAAAATATATTGTCAGGATTTGTAATCTTTGAGCAAGATTTGTGCAAATCCATTTATGGATTTAGTAAAAAGAATAGTAATATTTAATATCCACAAGTAAGAGTAGACTAAAATTATAGTGTAGATTTAACTGGTTACTGAGATATCGCGTGTTAAATTTGAGTTTGTCGCGTTAATTAAATTCAATTTTTTTATATAATGCTTATAATAATAATAAGACGCGGTAATATATATAATTTAGATGTTTGTTTCGTGAAATTCACGTTCCGACTGTTGTCCAAGCCGATTTGTGTTGACACCGCGTGTCTATACGCGTTCGCTTAAATAAACGTCTCACGCTTCGTTTAAATATTATTATTAGTAAAAAAATGTGATGAATAAATATAAACAGTGACTTAATATTATACTCATGTAATGCGTGTCTAACCGCGTATGCTCAAACAAATGATCCGCGCTCCGATAATTTATACTATTTATTAATACTAATATTATAAAAATAGCTAGTTATATATTTTATTATGCTATTTCTAAAATAGTCGGTATCGCTCTTATACCGCGTGCTTACACGCGTCTGCTCCGGGTAAACCTTTTCGCGTTCCGCAAGTAGTTATTAATTACTAAATAATAATAATCTTAATAATTTAATTTGATAGGGAATAAGTAAATACTTGTTTATATTATTTAGTTATACCGGGTTTAGCAATACCCGTTGATTTCTATACCGGCAGTTGTCGCTGTCACGCATCAAACGTCGCACATCTCGCGTAAACTCCTAATTGGTCGCCCGAATTAAATACTAGTATTTATTAATATTATTTATTTGGAACTTGATGTCTAAACATCATAAATTATATCGAATCGTGTAACGATCCGTCAAACAATGTTACTTAGTTTGTCTTGAGTTAGGTTCGTATACTAGGCCTTTAGTTGGGCCGTTAATGGGCTGAGTCTGTTATCTACAGTTAGGCCAAGCCCAATGGGTCTAGTTCATTTGTGTAAGCACCATGTACTTATTGGGTTCTAATTGGTAGCCCAAAGTGTTCGAGTTTGCCATCCAGTAGTTCAAGTATCAGAATGGATAACACGAAATTAAATAAAACAAAAAAAAACAAGGCCCTAAATTTGGGGTTGTTACATTAGCCGGTTATTACAGGAAGTTCATCGAGGACTTCTCCAAGCTGGCAACACCATTAACTAAGTTGACTCGAAAAGGAGTGAAGTTTGTTTGGGGAGCGGATCAAGAGGGTGCATTTCAAGAGTTAAAGAAGCGGTTGACTGAAGCACCGGTGCTAACATTACTGGACGGGACAGACGACGTAGTGGTGTATTCGGACGCGTCTTATTTGGGGTTAAGTTGCGTGTTAATGCAACAAGGGAAAGTAATAGCGTATGCATCAAGGCAATTGAAGATGTATGAGGTGAATTACCCTACCCATGACTTGGAGTTAGCGACGGCGGTGTTTGCACTCAAGTTGTGGAGGCACTACTTGTACGGGATCAAGTGCACAATCTACACGGATCATAAGAGCTTGAAGTACTTCTTCGGGCAAAAGGAGTTGAACATGAGGCAATGGAGGTGGTTAGAACTAATCAAGGACTACCATTGTGAGATCCTTTACCATCCGGGAAAAGCAAATGTGGTTGTCGATGCGTTAAGCCGTAAGGAGGAGCACACGCCAATTAGAGTTAAAGCGTGCCAACTAGTAGTAACGCCAGATTTCCGGTCGTTATTAAAGGATGTGCAAACGGAAGCCTTGAGAGATGAAAGGTTAAGAGAAGAGAGGATTTTTGGACAACGTGGTCTGTTGACGGAGAACAGTCAAGGGGTGTGGGTCAAGGATGACTGTATCTGGATAGCAAGGTTTGGTGGATTTAGAGAACAGGTGCTTGACGAAGCGCACAAGTCAAGGTACTATTGGTGGCCAAGGATGAAACATGATGTGACCCGGTATGTGAGCAAGTGTTTGACATGTTTGCAAGTTAAAGCAGAACATCAGAAGCCTTATAGCAAAATCCAACCTGTAGAAATTCCAAAATGGAAGTGGGAGCACATCACAATCGATTTTATTACAAAATTGCTCAAGATGGTGAAGGGGCACGATACAGTTTGGGTAGTAGTGGATCGGTTAACAAAAAGCGCTCATTTTCTACCGACTAAGGAGACCTTCACATCAGAAAGGTTATCCGAAGTGTTTGTTAATGAGATCGTTGCCAGGCACGGAGTGTCGATTTCTATTGTATCCGATCGGGATACGAGATTCAAGTCAAAGTTTTGGAAGAGGTTTAATGAAGCTATGGGGACGAGGTTGCACATTAGCACGGCGCATCACCCTCGGACTGACGGACAGTCAGAGCGGACGATACAAATGTTAGAGGACATGTTGCGTGCATGTGTGATTGATTTCGGAGGTGCATGGGATGGTCGCTTATCATTGGCGGAATTCTCTTATAAAAATAGTTATCATGCGACTATTGGGATGCCACAGTACAAGACGCTTTATGGGAGGAGGTGTAGGACCCCAGTGTGCTGGGGAGAGATCGGACAGAAAGAGTTAGGGAGTATAGACCTTGTAAAAGCAACTTCCAAGAAGTTCGAGCTGGTGAAACAAAGAATGAAAGCCGCTTAGGATTGGCAAAAGTCTTATGCCGACAAGAGACGTCGACCTATAAAGTTTAATGTAGGAGATTATGTGATGCTTAAAGTGTCGCCCTGGAAGGGCATTATTCATTTTCTGAAATGGGGTTGTGCTTTAATGTTTTATAAATAATTAGTCGAGGTTTAAGGTATAAATGTCAAGACCTAAGGGGGGAGCTTTGTAAAAGTTTCGAGATGGGTCAAGCCCGATCGAGGGTCTGGTAGCGAGCTTTATCACATACACATCCAATACATTTTATCAATTTATTCTCAAGTATTTTAATTGCAATCGTATGATAGATATATGTGTACATGAGTATTCAACTTAGTTTTTCAACATAGAATCTTAGCAAGACATGTTATTTTAGTACACACTCATATGTCATACAGCAATTATCACATCTTGAACTTTCTTCCTTGATAAAAGATAATCATTATTCAGAATAGTTAATGAAACACCCTACTTTTATTTCTTTATTTTATCAGATTTTTATTACGAAATTTGATCCCAGTTTCCAAAAGACCGTATCACTGTAGTGAGACATATAAATTTTATTATAAATATTGTTTTACATACAATATTATATTACATGATCAAGGGATTCTTCAACTCCGACAGACCACGTCCCTATGAAGCTTCAATCGTTTTGAGTGCCTTTTCTATGCAGTGTTTGAAAAACATTTTTTTTACATTATCTTACGCTAAGTAAGTACATTGATTATCTCTTTTTATTATGGAACCCTTTAAGTTCCTTATTCAAGTTTCACCAGGCATACATGCTCCCGTGACCGTCATAGGACGTACCTCAACTCCTCAAGTCACGTCATTTGTTGATTTTAAACAAGACCCGCCCCATAGGCTGGATCTCTTGTTACAAGACCTGCCCCGCAGGCTAGACATATTGTTTCTTTTTTCACACAAGGCACACCCCGTAGGCTGGACATCTCGTTACATTCATTTGAGACCCGCCCCATAGGCTGGATATCTCATTACATTCATTTGAGACCCGCCCTGTAGGTTGGACATATCATTTCATTGGGATTTTGAGTGTCATAGACTTACTGTAACATCCATGATTTTTTGACCTTATTTTTTTTCTATGTTATACAATAATAACACTTCATTTCGATCCCGTATCTACCACCTTAATTATTTTAACGTGTAACAAACTCAGAGTTCAAACTTACTTTAACATACCATTTTCTATTACACACATATATATAATTATGTATGTATATATATATATATATATATATATATATCCGTTGTTATAATAAACAAATCAAAAGTGGAATTTACGAATCGTTAAGTATGCATTTACACCTTTTATATCTATGAATTTATCCTAATCATATAGTTAGATTTTCATATCAATAAATATATTTATACATATGTAGTTATATATATAAAGTATGTATATACACAGGTTTATACCTTGTTATGATAATTAATAAAACTTATGAACCTTGATCACTTTTTTACATCCATTTTATATAGATATAGGAATCTAATTATAAACATGTATATATGATATATGTATTTGATGTTATTAAACGGATTATCTTCACAATTTGTAAGTTCTAAAATTTGTGAACATTAATCATGTGTTACACCTTTTAAATGTATGTATGTATTCATTTTACACATAGGATTCTTAATGCTAATGACAAACCAATTCAATTATAAGCAAGTGTATTAACTCAAAAACCATTCCCGTAACCATTCTAATATCAAACCTTTAACCTCCGTGACATCCCATTTGAGCTTTCTAAGTCCTCAAACGCACTCCATTACACTCCTAGAACCCAATCAAACACGGAAGAACTCGAAACCTAGGTCCTAATCGACCTCCTTCATTTCGTAACCATTTCAGGTAATTCCACAACCCTTATACTCATTTTGATTCTCAGATTGATAGCCCTAACGTTTGGGTTACAAACCAGTTCTTAATCGACCTCAATTTTGAGATTAGGGTTTTCGAAATGGTTTGGGAAAAAAAGGGGCAAACTGGGACAGTTTGTTAGGTAATTAGCAGTTCTACTTTGTAACAAGGCAATTGCCCTGTTCCACCGGTAAGGCTCATGATGTAACATCCTGAAAACTAATGGGTCGCGTAAGTGGACTAACCGAATCATGTTTATACATCCTGGTGAACTTGATATGCCATGAAAAAAACATGATTCGACGACAATTAAATGGACCGGTAAGCCAAAAAATAATTATTTCGAGGTGAAGAGCGCGTTAAAGGAAGTACGGGGGCCCGGATGTAACAACCAAGGGTTTCTAAACCAGGATAGGAGAAACCCTAGGCCATTCAGCCTAGGGGAGTGAACTAAACAACAACCGAGAAAGGGAGAAGTTGGAGAGGGAGAGTTGTGGTAGCTCAAAGTGGCGAGGGACGACCGAAAAACCGGGAAGAGCAAGGCGTCGAGTGGAACTTTGTTAAGGTAACCTCATTCATATGTTTTTTGGTACTATCATGTATGGATTCCGACTATGCGTAAGAGCATAATTAGGGTTTCTGTTTCTTGGCCGAGAAAGACGGTAGGGGTGGGGACTAGTCACGAAGGTCGGTGGTGGTGGTGACACTCTGTAGCATGCAACGAGACTGTGAAGATCCGCTAGGTCTAGATCCAGCAACTAAGAAGGATAAAAGGAGGGGTGCGGGTGCAAGAGGGCGACGAGTACACGTTAGTGGCCCGACAGCTGTAGGGGCCTGCGGTGGTGGGGTTCTATGTCACACCCATAACATAGGATAGTCATCTACCAGAGTATTACCTCCAACAGATATGTTCTCAGGCCAGAACGACGGGTATAGTAGAGATTTATACACCGTTGTTTCCTAGACAGAACATTACGTTGGTCAGATAACTACATACCGGTTGAAGGTCGCCTTCTAGTTACGGTGACATTGATAACAAAACGCAAAACGTAAGACTTATATCATAACTTCTTTTATTTCATAACATAAAGTTTGTACAATAGGGACTGACTGGCAAAATACAATATAATCAAACTCTGGACTTATAGGTCACGAAGAATCATGCCAATCACTCAGGCCTTATGGTCGCTCAGGGACCTACCCACAGTCATCCCTATTTCCAACCTTTATACACCTCCTGGAATGCCATCTACTAGTTAGGGTTCACCTGTGCTCAAAAACATTTGAAAACATTTTGGATCAGCTTACGTTGGAGAGTTCATAAACAAAATCATCTTTACAAGTATCCCTGATCGAGAATGAATACCCCATTTGGGAATTACTATCATCCTCTCCAACCCATCACCCAGAATCACCCTTAGATTCCTGGGTCTACAACATACATATATTCAGGAACCCTCCCGGCTTGCTGGTCCTATACGTACCAGAACTAAAACAAGAGGATCAGTCTTGTTCCTGGGTCCCCCATAATCAATGGCTATAATAAGTACTTATTATAGGATATATGCATGGACAGCGTTAGGATCTCAGATACAAAATTATTTACAAAACATTTTATAGAGCACAGTTTAGAGGAACTCACCTCAACAAGAACCTCCTCCTGTATCGAATATCACAATTAATACTTCAACAGAACCCTAGATCATATCTGATATTATCATAATCAATATCACTATCTTAGGTTTACACAAAGAAACCTCAGGGTGTTCAGAAATCTTAGCTCGGTGCTATTTGTTGCAGTTTGGCGGACGAATTGCGAGAAACCGGACTCTCGGGAGCGGATTAGAACCTTGGGAATCGATCTAGCATCTTAAGTGTGTGTATGGAAGTGTGCTTGGGTGTTAAATGAATGAAGTTGACACATCTATTTATAGGGTGAGAATCGGGTTCATAGTTGACCGCTACACAGGGAAGTGGCGGTCCGCCACCCCTTGAGGCGGCTTATTTTTTCTTGGGGGCTACGTAGCGGACCGCTAAGGTGAAGGCTGGCGGTCCGGCACCCCTCCACGTGTCAAAATTCAACCAATGAGTCACAGGGACACGTGTCAAGTCCCGGTTGTTTCCTTTGTCCACCCGTAGCGAACCGCTAAGGTTTAGGGTAGCGGTCCGCTAACCCTTCCACTTTCAGATTTTTCACCTTTAGTCCTTTAAATTTTGGGGATTAAACTTCAATCCTTGAACTTTTGATTTTGACACTTTTGGCCCTTATATGGCTTGTGAAATATCGAGATGTTACAAATCTCCCCTCATTAAAAGAATTTCGTCCTCGAAATTCAGAATCAATCAAACAGATGGGGATACTTAGCTTTAATTGGTTATGTAAATTCCCAAGTTTTTTCGGCTCCCTACCGACCTTGCCACTGTACCAATACCATTGGTATAGTTTTCTTTCTTAACTTTCAATCTTGAGTCCCTAAGATCTTAACGGGTTGCTCGGTGAATTGGAGTTTGTCATCAATATGAACATCGTCTAACGAGATTGCCTGATCAGGGTCTGCTAAGCACATGCGTAGACAGGACACGTGAAACGTGTTATGGATACCTTGCAATGCTTCAGGCAATTCAAGTTTGTATGCTACAGCTCCAACTCTTTCTATGATCTTATAAGGTCCAATGTACCTTGGGCCTAACTTTCCACGTTTCCTGAAACGTACAACACCTTTCCAAGGCGAGACTTTCAACATGACGTAGTCACTAACTTGGAATTCTAATGGCCATCGGCGTTTATCTGCATAACTCATTTTCCGATCTTATGTGGCTTTTAATCTTTGTTTAATATGGACTATTTTATCAGTCGTCTCTTGTAATAGTTCCGGTCCAGATAGTTGGCTATCCCCAACTTCCATCCAACAAATTGGAGTTCTACACTTTCTACCTTACATGGCTTCAAACGGTGCAACTTTTATACTTGAATGGTAGCTGTTGTTGTAAGAAAATTCTATTAATGGGAGATGATTATCCTAGCTACCTCCAAATTTTATTGCCCAAGCCCTCAGCATATCCTCTAAGGTTTGGGTTGTTCTTTCACTTTGTCCATCGGTTTGAGGATGATATGCTGTACTCATATTGATTCGAGTTCCCAACTCTTTCTGAAAACTAGTCCATAATCTGGAAGTAAACCGACTATCTCTATCAGAGATAATAGATAGCAGTATACCATGGCGACTTACAATCTCATTGAGGTAGAGTTCCATTGAATAATTTTCACTGATAGGGATGAAGTGTGATAATTTAGTTAGTCTATCAACTACAACCCAAATGGCATCATGCCCTTTCTGGGTCCTCGACAGTTTCGTGACAAAGTCCATAGTAATCCTATCCCATTTCCACACAGGTATCTCCAACTGTTGCAGTTGACCTGCGGGTTTCTGATGTTCAATTTTGACTTGTGGACAAGTCAAACACTTTTCTATGTATTGAGCTATAGACCTTTACATGTTTGGCCACCAGAACTGAGCCCTTAAATCCTTATATATTTTATTAGCTCTGGGATGTATCAAGTATTTTGATTTGTGAGCTTCGTCCATCACCTTTGTTTGGATATCCCCAAGACTAGGAATCCAAATTTTGTTTTCAAACCGTAGGATTTCATCATCACCTTTGGTCAGTAATTTCTTTTTACCAACCACGCATTCTTTCTTGATGTTGTCTTCTTGTAGTGCTTGAGTTTGAAGTCCCTTGATTTGATCCATCCAGTCTACTCTGACTTCTAACTTTAAGGCTCTAATCTTAATAGGCTTGACTCTCTCCTTTCGACTTAATGCGTCTGCTACAACATTGGCCTTCCCGAGATGGTATTTGATTTCATAGTCATAATCGTTAATGAGTTCCATCCATCTCCTTTGTCTCATATTCAAATCTTTCTGATTGAATATATGCTGGAGATTTTTATGGTCTGTATATATCACACACTTAGTACCATATAAATAGTGTCTCCAAATCTTTAGAGCAAAAACTATGGCACCAAGTTCCAGATCATGTGTGGTATAGTTCTTCTCATGAACCTTAAGTTGTCGTGATGCGTAGGCTATAACCTTTTCTAGTTGCATCAATACACAACCTAGACCAATTCGGGAAGCATCACAATAGATGACGAAGTCATCATTCCCTTCGGGTAATGCTAGGATCGGTGCTGAACTCAGTTTCTGTTTAAGGGTTTTTTATAGCCTCTTCTTTCTTATGACCCCATTCAAACTTTACTGCTTTCTGTGTGAGAATAGTTAGTGGAGTAGCGATCTTGGAGAAATCTTGTATGAATCTTCCGTAGTCTCCGGCTAGACCAAGAAAGTTTCGAACCTTAGTAGGAGTCTTTGGATTTTCCCATTTCGTAACAGCTTCAATCTTGGCTGGATCTACTTGAATTCCCTTATGGTTTATAACATACTCTATGAATTGTACTTCTTGTTTCCAAAACTCACATTTGGAAAACTTAGCGTACAACTTCTCCTTTCTAAGGGTTTCCAGGACTATCTGAAGATGTTTGGCATGATCTTCTTGGGTTTGGGAGTAGATAAGGATATTGTCTATGAACACTATAACGAATTTGTCCAAGAATGGTTTACAAACTCGGTTCATTAGGTCCATAAACGTTGCAGGAGCATTAGTTAGACCAAATGACATAACTAAGAATTCGTAGTGTCCATATCGGGTTCAAAAGGCAGTCTTAGGTACATCTTCCTCCTCTACCTTCAATTGATGATATCCAGATCTAAGATCGATCTTTGAGAAGTATTTTGCTCCTTGCAACTGATCAAACATATCACGTATCCTTGGCAATGGGTATTTATTCTTTATAGTAAGCTTATTTAGTTCCCAATAATCTTTGCACATTCGCATACTTCCGTCCTTCTTTTTCACGAACAAGACTGGTGCTCCCTAGGGTGAAGTACTTGGACGTATAAAGCCTCTGTCTAATAATTCTTGAATTTGCTTCATCAACTCTTTCAACTCGGAAGGTGCAAGACGATAGGGTGACTTAGCCATGGGTTTGGCTCCAAGTATGAGTTTGATTTAGAATTTTATTTGTCTACCCGGTGGTTGACCAGGTAATTCTTCCAGAAATACATCCGGGTGATCGCATACTACAAGAATGTCCGTAATATGTCGTTCGGTCTTAGAGTCTAAAGCATAAACTACGAATACACTACATCCTGTATTCACACATTTCTTAGCCTTAGCTACAGAAATTGTTTCAATCTTATTTTCATCACTATCACACTGTATCAAAATAGACTCTCTGTTAGGCCTACAAATCCTAATAGTCCATTGATCACAATTGATCTGGGCATGGCATTGGTTCAACCAATCCATTCCATTGATAACATCGTACTTGCTCATACTCATTGGCATCAATTAAATCACATAATTTTCATTACCCAGAGTTATCTTGTAATTCGCATACGATTATGTTATCCCAATTTGCTCACCACTTTCCGTCTCAACTATGTAAGCACACTCAAGTGGAGTAGGTTTTATGCCTAAACACAAACTAAAGGCATCTGAAACAAAACTTCTATTTGCTCCTGTATCAAACAGGATTTTAGCATAAACATTGTTAATCAGGAACGTACCGACTACTACTTTGGCATTGTCGTTCATTCTCCGTTCACCTATTACGAATACCCGACCTTTGGCCCCTCATTCGGGCTTCTGATGTGCGGGTTTGGTACAATTTCTGGCTACATGTTCTTCCTCATTACAATTAAAACACTTAAGAGTAGGACAAGATGTTGCGATATGCCCTAACTTCTCGCATTTGTAACATCTTATTTCTTGAGGTTTTCTTATCGGGTTATTTCCCTCTCTCCTAAGGAACTTAAGTTTCTTGGTTTAAACCGATACATAACCTCCTCACTTTTTCGCTTGGTTTCTACATGTTTCACTTCCACTGCCTTCTCAGCCTTATCCTTGGCTTCTTGAGCTGCCACATCATCATAAACCGAGCTCTCAATGATAAAGTTGAATCCATCTTTTGTGGTGCAACGGTTTTCACCAAGGTTCGCACCTTTAGAGGTAAACCTTTGATAAAGTGATTAATCCTTCGAGTTTCGGATGTCACCAGATATGGCACCAGTTTTGACATCTCGTCAAGTTTATCAAGTTCATTCTGAGGACAGAATTGTTGTAGAATTAACTCCTTAAACTCGTTCCATTTCATATTTTCCACTGCTTACTCTCCTTTAGCTTGCTTTATAGATTCCCACCATTCTAGAGCAGTGGTTTCCAAAGAATTGGCAGCAAAAGTGACTGCCTGATCATCCCTACATTCACTCAGCTTGTTCACGGCTTCCATCTTCGTAATCCACTGAGTGATATCAATGGATCCCTTCTTGCCATCAAATGGTTTAGGTTTGTAACCTTCGAAGGATTTGTAATTGCATCCTTCATGATTTTAAGTTCTCGTTACTGAGATACTATGAGCGTTTCGATTCGCTCCTCCGGTGATGTTATTATTATTGTTGTTTCCTCCTCCGACTGTTCCAGTACCCATTCTTCTTGAAATTACTTCATCTAGTAATCCAGGTAGTGTGTTTCGTAAGGCCTTAGTGACTTTACTAGCCACAACATCTTGAAATTGAGTTTCAGGCATAACTACCTCCTCAACTTGAGGACCGTTATTATTGTCATTTTCGTTTGTTTCGTTATGGTCATTAGTATCGTTGTTAAGTTCGGCCTGCCTACGTCTTCTAGTGACCGGAGTTCGACCTGCTCCTCTACCTCTTCCTCTTCCTCGTGCAACCATTGTTACCTATACATTAAAATGTATGACATCAGAATTCATATAACCGGTTATGATCTAGAAAACACGAAATTAACGACATTTGGCCAAGAATGTACTTAATATCTATTTTCTCGACATCTCCTGTTATATTCATACTGATAATCCACATCTCAACTTATATCATGTTGGCATTCCAGCTAAACTCAGAGCTCTTAGTTTAAGTCTAGATACTAATTTTTCTTATTAGTATCTAAATCCCTTAAACTGTGGCTCTGATACCAACTTGTCACACATGTAACACAGGACAATCATCTACAAGAGTAGTACCTCCAACAAATATGTTCCCAGGTAAGAGCGACAGGTCTAGGAGAGATTTATACACCGCTCGTTCCTATACAGAATATCCCGTTCGTCAGATAACTACATACTGGTTGAAGGTCGCCTTCTAGTTACAATGACATTGATAACAAAACACACAACGGAAGACTTATATCTTAACATAAATTTTGTACAATAGGGACTGACTGGCAAAATATCCATTAATCAAACTCTGGGCTTATAGCTCACGAAGAATCATGCCAATCACTCAGGCCTTATGGTCACTCAGGGACCTACCCTCAGTCATCCCTATTTCCAACCTTTATACACCTCCTAGAATGCCATCTACTAGCTAGGGTTCACCTGTGCTAAAAAACATTCGAAAACATTTTGGATCAGCTTACGCTGGTGAGTTCATAAACAAAATCATCTTTACGTGTATCCATGATCGATAATGAATACCCCGTATGGGAATTAAAATCATCCTGTCCAACCCATCACCCAGAATCACCCTTAGATTCCCGGGTCTACAACATACGTATATTCAGGAACCCTCCCGGCTTACTGGTCCCATACGTACCAAAACTAAAATAAGAGGATTAGTCTTGTTCCTGGGTCCCCCTCAATCAATGGCTATAATAAGTACTTATTATAGGATATATGCATGACAATGTTTGGATCTCAGAAACAAAATCATTTACAAAGAATTTCATAGAGCAAAGTTTAAGGGAACTCACCTCAACTAGAACCTCCTCCTGTGTTGAATATCACAATCAATACTTCAACAGAACCCTAGATCATATCCGGCATTATCATAGTCAATATCCCTATCATAAGTTTACACAAAGAAACCTTAGGGTGTTCAGAAATCTTACCTCGGTGCTATATATGGCAGTTTGGCAGACGAATTACGAGAAACCGGACCATCGGGAGCGGATCAGAACCTCGGTAATCGATCTAGCAGCTTAAGTGTGTGTATGGAAGTGTGTTTGGGTGTCAAATGACTGAAGTCGACACATCTATTTATAGGGTGAGATTGGGTTCGTAGCGGACCGCTACACAGGGCTGTGGCGGTCCGCCACCCCTTCCACGCGTCAAAACTCAATCGGTGAGTTATAGGGACACGTGTCAAGTCCCTATTGTTTCCTTTGTCCACACGTAGCGGATCTCTATGGTTTAGGGTAGCGGTCCATACCCCATCTACTTTCAGATTTTTCACTTTTAGTCCTTTAACTTTAGGGATTAAAGTTGAATCCTTGAACTTTCTATTTTGACACTTTTGGCCCTTATATTACTTGGAAAATATCAGGATGTTACATTCTGCAATGGCAGCGGCTGTGGTGATGATCCGGCTTGGATGACGACTCGAGAGAAGGCTAACGTTGGGGCTTCAGCTAGAGTGAGGCTTGACGGAGGAGACAAGGGTGATAGGGACGGTGGTGTACGGTGGGGAGATAGAGGACAAAGGAGTGGCCGGTGTGGCTAACACCCGATTAGAGGTAGATGGTCTTTACGCGTGTAAGGAAAACCTGGCTCGGTTACATGAGTAGCCTCGAGGCTAGGACCTTGTTTGGCGTTGAATTCATGCATGTGTTAGGACATAGTTTGTAATGACAAAAACTTTGTAATAGTTTAGATCTAATGTCTTTATGTTTTTGTTATGTATAATGTTCTAAGTGTTTTATGCAAGTTATGCTAGAGGCGAACTTGTTAAGTTCGCCTAGTCTAACTGAGGCGAACTTGTTAAGTTCGCTTAGTCTGTTAGAGGCGAACTTGTTAAGTTCGCCTAATGCAGGTCAGATGTCTATATATAGTGTTTACAGAGTCAGTTTAAAGAATAGATTAGAAAGAAAACATAATTGAACGATTGAGTTTGTAAACTCTATTGAGAAGTGGAATACAAGTGTGAATGTTATTTACTTGATTGTCTATATTGTCTTTTGTGTATACAATCGTTGATTCGTTGGATTCCGCACTCCGAGTTAACGACACATCTTATCACGAGAACGATCTGTAGAAGTGTCATGAGGACCTACAAGTGTTATCAGAGCTTTTGCTCGTGATTCTAGATGGTTTTGTATGCAAATTGACAAGAAATTCATCATCTTTGACATTTTCATTTCCATGGAGTTTTCAAGCTTAATTTGGTTCTGATTTGGTGTTTTTGAAGAGGATTTTGAAGAAATTGATCCGATAGAAAGGTTCTAATTGAGAAATTACACAATCCTATGATTTGATTTTGACTAATTCCTTCAAATCAGTGAATTATGAAGTTTTTTTTTATTCCTGGTTCGCGGTTTCTGGTTTGAACTGTTCTTGATTTTGAATCTGCTGAAGCAAGCGAACTTGCTGATAGGCGAACTTAGCAGGCGAACTTGTCAAGTTCGCTTCTCACAAATTAAGCGAACTTATTTTTAGGCGAACTTAATCAGATTTTCTGATTTCTGGTTTAAGCGAACTTATTAAGTTCGCTTCATATTAAGTTCGCTTGGGTATCACAGAAGCGAACTTATTATCTTCGCCTAAGGGTAGTGAGTGTTCAACACTTGGAAATTTTTCAGGAAAATGGCAAATATGGTACAAGTAACGAATATGTTCAATTATGATAGTGAGATTGGTACATCACAAAAACCACCGAAGTTGCTGAATCTTGCTGATTATTCTAATTGGAAAGATAGGTTTGATCAGTTCGTATCTTTTACCGATACCAGTCTCTGGATTTCTATTTTAGAAGGTTATACGCATCCGACTTATTCGTGGATGGGACAGGATAATGTTCCAAAGCCGGTGTCAGCGTTAACGACTGAAGAAAAGTTGCTGTTTGATAGGGAAAAGAAAGCGATGGCAAGTATTTCGATGTCTCTTCCGAAGGAAATATATCAAAGTTTCAAACAATTCAAGTCTTCTCAACAACTGTGGGAAGCATTACAGAAAATATGTGAAGGTAGTTTGGATGTAAAGAAGAGTAGAAAAGAGCTAATGAAGAAGCAATTCTTGGTCTTCAAACATTTTCAAAATGAATTCTTGGATGATCTTGCTACCAGATTCTATCATCTGCTTAGTGAACTGTCAAGTGCTTCTGTGATGTATGAAACTGAAGAAATTAATGATAAGTTCTTGGAGGCATTACCATCAAAATTTGATGTGTATACGGTTTTGATAAAAGAAAATATCAAGTACAAAACCATGTCTCTTGAAGAAGTTCTTGGGAAGATTCAATCGCATGACCTGAATATGAAGAAGAAGGAGACTAACATGGAGCATATCCAGGATCCTTCAATGTATTTTGCCAAGACTTCTGGTAAAACTGGTACAAGAGTTGCATTCTTTTCTGGCGATGCTCAAGATTCTTCTAATGATCAGTGTTCTGGAGTTCCTATTCATTCTGGTCATTCTAGTCATTCTGGATTTTCTGCGACAACAGCTTCTACATCTTCTGGATCTCATATAAAACAAAAGGTTGCTGATGATTATCTAGCTATGTTTTCCTCATTCATGGCTTCGTATGAGAATTTTATTGGAGGGAAAATTCATGATCCTGAGGTTATTGAAGAATATTTAAGACAGATTGACCCTGTTGATCTGGAAGAAATGAACATCCAATGGAATTTGGCCATGTTGATGCGTCAACCAAAGGATTTATTGAAGAAAACTGGCAGAAAGTATATTGGATCTAATAGTCGATCACGCATGGGATTTGATAAAACCAAAGTGCATTGTTATAATTGTCAAGAGTATGGTTACTTTGCTAAAGAGTGTGTGAAGCAAAAGGTTGAGTTTGATTCTCAGAAGAAGCAGAATAATTTTCAGAATAATCATAATCAATCACATGGTTCATCTGGAAATTCAAATCATACATATGCATCATCGGCATTGGTTGCACAGAACGATGAGAACTATGACTGGGGTATTCATCTGGAAGATTTAGTGGGTGCTGTAAGTCAAGCCTTTGTAGCAGAAATTCATTCTGAAAAATCAGAAGAGGTGACTGATGTTGACAGTTCGAGTGATGGTTCGAGTGATGGTTCGATTGATAGTCAAAGTGTGCAGATTGTTGATGAAGAGTTAGAACAATTGTAGAATATTGATTCTGATGTTACATCAGGTGTTGCTGAAGATGATATTGTTCTAACACAAAATGCTTCAGATGGTGCTGATTCAGAGAATATTCCCATTGCAAAAGTTTTCATGGCAGACATGTCTGATCCGTCAAAGGTAAAAGACTCTGTTTGTCATATTTACTGTTCTAAGTTCATTACTGTTAAAGATAAATTGCAAAAGGTCATGGATGATAACACAAACTTGATTTGTGATATGAAATCGATGCATTCAGTTAATCAGAAACTGAAAGATAATGATAAATTGTGCATCGATATAATTGAGTCTTTGAAAAGAGACTTAAATTCTCTGGGATTAAAATATAAAGAACAAGCTTATCATCTGGATATGGCTTATGCTGAGATAGAAAAACGAAATGAAGTTGTTGCTCAAAAGAATAAAGAAATTTCTGACAAAGAGTCTGAGGTGATCAAACTTCATAGAAAGTTGGAAAACTTTGCAAATTCTTCTATTGTTTTGGATTATTTTAATTCAAATGTTGATCCTACTAAGCGGATTGCTGGTATTGGATTTGTTCCTCCACCATTTAATGCAAATTATGTGGTTGAACCTGAAATCATACATGGAGAGGAAATAGATCCAAAAACAGTATTGAAAGTGACCCGGTAACTGGTGATGATATGGTTTATGAATCTGATTCTGAAGATGAGGTGTTTGATGAGAAGAAAGTCGAAGGTATTCCAAAAGAGGTGAAACTTGATGAACCAACAGTTGTAAAAACTGTTACCCGTGATAGATGCATTCTGACTGAACCTGATGAGGTGAAAGTTGTTACACCTAAGCTTTCCCTAATTTTACAGTCAAGTGGTTTTGTCGCTGCTGGTCATCAAAAGGTGCATTCATCTAAGGTGCCTACACAGGTTTATGTTCCAAAGAAGACAGTAAAATGTTCTAGACAATCTTCTGAAGCTTATTCCTCTGATGGCTTCTCAAACTCAAAGAACATTCCTTATTTTAGAACTCATCAAGAGAGAAGAGTTAGTTTTCATTGCAACGAAGCTGGTCACATTCTGGTCAATTGTCCTTATAAGAACCAGGGCAAATTGAAGACTGTTCCTTCACAACCAAAAGTGGTGAAGATTCTGAAAAGAATAGATGAGGGAAAGTCATCATTTAGTTTGGAGAAAAATACATCATGTCGATCTTTTGTTAAATCCTCTGGATTTAAACAGCAGGATAAATTGAATTCTAAATCATTTGTGTGTCAAGAGAAACTTGAGATTCCTCATGTTAGAATTTCAAAAGATTCTCAATCTGAAGTTAAATTGTCTAGACCACAAAGGAAAAGATGAAACAAAAAATTGAAGAAAATTTTGGAAACATCTGAATCTGATAATAATATATCAAATAATGTTTTTCAAAATAATCAAAAATTGCCTCCTTTGAAAAGGTCTGTTGGTAAAACTTCTATTCCAAAGGTTAATGATCACATTGATTGTGAATTACTAGAAGTTGTTTATTTTGATCAATTTGGACGACCCAAGACCACAATGGCTTGGGTTCCTATTTCTAACCGATTTTCGTTGTTTATGTAGGGACAACCAAGGAAGACTATCAATAATACATGGTATGTGGATAGTGGTTGCTCTCGACGTACGACAGGGAATATTAGATTGATTGAAGATGTTAAAAATATCGATGGAGGTTATGTCGCTTTTGCGGGAATAAAGGCGGGTACATAACTGGATAGGGTACTTTAAAGAATGATAAAGTCAAATTTGAAAAGGTGAATTATGTGGAGCAGCTTGAACACAATCTTTTGAGTGTATCACAAGTTTGTGACAAGAAGTTTTCGTTCCATTTCAATGATGCTGAGTGTTTTATCTTGAAACCTGGTTTTGTTATTCCTGACGAATGGATTCTCATGAAGGCCCCAAGGAGAAATGACAAGTATGTCCTTGACATGAGTGTTGCTACTACAACGGATTCAATTCTTACATGTTTACTCTCCAAGGCGTCGGAATCAGATTCTATATTGTGGCACAGGAAGCTAGCTCACATCAACTATTGGAAGATGAACTATATTGTTAAGAATGATCTGGTTCTTGGTATTCCGAAGATGAAATTCTCAGTTTCTGATGATTGTATTCCTTGCAAGAAGGGGAAACACCGAAAGAAATCACACAAATCTAAATCAAAGAATTCATCATGAATTCTGGGTTTGGAGAAATCACCGAAAGAAATCACTCCATCCTGCAAATATGGAATTCATCATGAATTCTGGGTTTGGAGATTTGTGTGATTTCTTTCGGTGTTTCCCCTTCTTGCAAGGAATACAATCATCAGAAACTGAGAATTTCATCTTCGGAATACCAAGAACCAGATCATTTTTAACAATATAGTTCATCTTCCGATAGTTGATGTGAGCTAGCTTCCTGTGCCACAATATAGAATCTGATTCCGACGCCTTGGAGAGTAAACATGTAAGAATTGAATCCGTTGTAGTAGCAACACTCATGTCAAGGACATACGTGTCATTTCTCCTTGGGGCCTTCATGAGAATCCATTCGTCAGGAATAACAAAACCAGGTTTCAAGATAAAACACTCAGCATCATTGAAATGGAACGAAAACTTCTTGTCACAAACTTGTGATACACTCAAAAGATTGTGTTCAAGCTGCTCCACATAATTCACCTTTTCAAATTTGACTTTATCATTCTTTAAAGTACCCTATCCAGTTATGTACCCGCCTTTATTCCCGCAAAAGCGACATAACCTCCATCGATATTTTTAACATCTTCAATCAATCTAATATTCCCTGTCGTACGTCGAGAGCAACCACTATCCACATACCATGTATTATTGATAGTCCTCCTTGGTTGTCCCTACATAAACAACGAAAATCGGTTAGAAATAGGAATCCAAGCCATTGTGGTCTTGGGTCGTCCAAATTGATCAAAATAAACAACTTCTAGTAATTCACAATCAATGTGATCATTAACCTTTGGAATAGAAGTTTTACCAACAGACCTTTTCAAAGGAGGCAATTTTTGATTATTTTGAAAAACATTATTTGATATATTATTATCAGATTCTGTCTACAAAAGGAGGCAATTTTTTATTCTGTCTACAAAAGGGAATTCATCATGAATTCAGTGCGCCATATGTCTCCAAACACAAATCTCCAAACCCAGAATTCATCAAGAAATCACACCATATTGTTGCTGAACGAAAGAACAGGACATTGGTTGAAACGCACGCACGATGCTTGCAGATTCTAAGCTTCCAGTTACCTTTAGGGCTGAAGCTGTGAATACTGCGTGTCACGTTTTGAACAGGGTCTTGACCGTCAAGCGACACAACAAGACTTGCTACGAGTTGCTGAATAATCGAAAGCCGAATCTGGAATATTTACTACCTTTTGGTAATCCTTGCACCTGTTGAAAGTTAGAGATGTCCCAACAAAATTCAGTGCTAAGGCTATTAAAGGGATTTTTCTGGGGTATGTTGCTAATTCGACTACCAAGAGGGTTTATAACAAAGAGACGCGCCAAGTTGAAGAATGGTTCCATATTGACTGTTCAAATCGGTCTTTACCTCAAATGGCGATTGGACCAGATTGGGCATTTGATTATGAAAATTTATTCAAGTCTTTTCATTTACCTTCTGATATTTCTCCTGATGAAGCTGCTGTTCTCTATGATTCATGTCAGGATGCACAACACAATGGCTTTCTACCAAATGCAGTTCCACATTAATCGGTTCCATCTACTTCTGCTCCCGATCCTAATGTTGCTTCTTGTTCTGGACCACAAGATTCAGAGAGTGAGGAAGACAATGCTATTTTTCAAGATTCTTCTGCTGATCCTTTGTTAGGTGATGATACATTAGCTTCGACACAGGATTCGGGGGAGATTCCTTCAAATTTAGACTCGGATATTCCAATTAATCATGATTTGTCTTATAAATCTGATACAACTCGTGTTAAAGTGTTACAGGTTCTTGAGGTCGCTTCCATCAAGGAACTCAAAGATCATCCAGTGACAAATATAATCGGAAATTTGCAGGATGGAGTGAAAACACGTTCTATTGTTGACAATACTTGTTTGTATACATGTATTAAAGATTCTAGTGTTCTTGATGATTGTTCACATTCATGTTTTATTTCTCAGGTCGAACCCAAAAATGTTGAAATGGCTTTAAATGATAACAATTGGATAGAGGCCATGCAGGAAGAACTTGCTTAGTTTGACAAACTTAAGGTTTGGAATCTTGTAGATCTTCCGAAGGGTGTATATCCGATTGGTACTAAATGGGTGTTTAAATGTAAGAAAGACGATCGAGGTTTCGTGGTAAAAAACAAGGCAAGATCAGTTGTCCAGGGTTTCAATCAACAAGAGGGAGTTGATTACACCGAAGTTTATGCGCATGTTGCGAGGCTTGAAGCTATACGGCTGTTTCTAGCTTTTGCTTCTTATAAAGGTTTTAAGGTGTTTCAATTGGATGTGAAAAGTGCGTTTTTATATGGAAAGGTCAAGGAGGAGGTTTATGTTTGTCAGCCGCCGGGGTTTGAAGATCCACTTAATCCGAATATGGTTTTCAAGCTTGATAAGGCCCTCTATGGTCTTCATCTGGCTCCTCGAGCGTGGTATGAAACGTTGTCTACACATCATTTGACAAATGATTTTGTTCGTGGCAAGATTGACTCGACCTTATTCATAAAGAAATCAGGGGGAGATTACCTACTGGTGCAGATATATGTGGACGATATTATTTTTGGCTCAACGAATGAAGGGTTATGCAAAGATTTTGAGAGTGTTATGAAGTCAAAGTTTGAAATGTTAGCTATGGGAGAGTTATCATTTTTCTTAGGTTTACAAGTAAATCAAAAGGAAGATGGTTTCTTTATTCATCAGTCCAAGTATGTCAAAGACATCTTGAGCCGGTTCAAGATGGAGGACTGTACCCCATATGATACTCCGATTCCGGTCAATCATAAGTTGAATTCTGACCCGGATGGAAAAGATGTGGATTGTCGACTTTACAGAGAAATGATTGGATCTCTCATGTACTTAACCGCTTCAAGGCCAGATATAATGTTCGCTATGTGCATCTGTTCTAGATTCCAGGCAAAACCAAAAGAATCTCACTTAATAGCTGTAAAAAGAATCTTTCGTTATTTGAAAGGAAAACAAAGATTGGGACTATGGTATCCACATGGTTCTAACTTTGATTTCAATGCTTATACTGATTCTGATTTTGGTGGTTGTTGTTTGGACAGGAAATCTACAACAGGTGGTTTCCAGTTCTTGGGTAATCGACTTGTTTCCTGACAATGCAAAAAGCAAACCACAGTCTCCATTTCTACATGCGAAGCAGAATACATCGCTGCTGCAAGTTGTTGTTCACAGATCTTGTGGATACAATAACAATTAAGAGATTACGGTTTGAATTTCACAGGAACCCCTATGTTTATTGATAATAATGCTACAATGTCTATAACTAATAATCCTGTTAAGCATAGTAAAACAAAGCACATTGAGATTAGATATCATTTTATTCGTGATTGTGCAGAGAAAAGGTTAATTGAGCTGGTAAAGGTTCACACTGATGATAATTTTGCTGATTTGTTTACCAAGGCATTTGATCATACCAGGTTTGAATTTCTAATCAAAATGATAGGTATGATCAATCCCGAATAAAAGTTTTTCAAAATCATATTTTCATGGAAAATTTTGTTTTTAATTTCTTTTATTGCTTTATTACATTTCTGCATTTTAAACTTTTCAGTCAAAAAGTTCTTAATTTATAAAAAGTCAAAAACAAATTGAAAAATATAAAATTTGACATCATTTGAAGTTAGAGAAGAAATGATAGTACATCAGTGATTAGTTCATTTCACACGACCTTAGTAGATCTTTGATATATGATTGATTAAACTGAGTTGATGTGATCTAAATTTCAAAGTCTGTATAAATGAGAAATGATAGTGTTGTGAATGCTCTAATCTTGATAATCTGTTTTCAAATTTGTGTATGAGTTTTGAAACTTGAATTGTCAATAGACTAAAAGCATTTTGAAACTAATAGTAGTGTGAAAATTAAATATGATATGATTACATCTGTGATTTGAATCCATTATATGCCTGGGTGTGTGTGTAAAAGATCATTATCAGATAAAGAATATATGGTTTTAAAGATTTTCATGAGACCAATATCGAATTCTATCTTTAGCACAAATTTATTTCAGTTCACATTACTGCCCGTGCCCCGAAAAACATGCAATGTATTGTTGAACTAAGATATGATTTCCAAATCTGTTGAAACATATATTCGCCCTTGGATCAGTTTGATACATCATCTAGTCTGACTCCATTGAAACTTGTCCAGATAATGGTTGGATTCTCATACCTGAATCTGTTGATTCTCATTATACAGCCAATTCATTAGAATCTTCTGATTCTGAATCATCATGATTCTTATATCTTTTGGGATCTGCTTCTATTCTTGTGCTAAATGAGATAATTTCATCTTGGAAATTGATCTAATCTTAAAATAAACTGTATATGTCTTGAAGATAGTGCAATTTATATTTCTGTTTGGCATATATGTGGGGTACACGATGTTTTTCATCTAAATAGTACTAAATCACATGAATTTGGAGAATAAACGCTTATAGTTTCAAATAATATAATATTTACAAATTTAAGAATTCATGCTTTATATCACAAATTCGGTATGAATAAATGGGCATTTCATAACCTGATCTTATTTACTTTGAAATTTATCGCGTATCATTTCAAATATTATTCAAATTGATTGATTTATAAATACTGAAAAAGATACATAGAGTACAAGATGAGTTGGATTGTTTCATATCATAGGTTACCCTTGGTTATTGCTAAAATATGTGATGAACTACTCAGATACTGATATGATCTTCTTACTCATGATGAACATTCAAAAATATGTGATTTCAGTTTATACAGATAAAAATCCAAAAATATGTGATTCCGTTTGTACAGATAAAATTCCAAAAATATGTGATTCCGTTTGTATAGATAAAATTCAAAAAGATTTTGTTTTTATTTTCCATGAAAATTCTAATCTTTTATTAAATTATTCGGGATTGGATCAATTACATGCTGCAGACGGAAGTTCAAGAGGTGACGGGTTGAAAGTTGGTAAAATATTTTGATTAAGGGAAAAGTTGAAGGCATTAAGTTCGCCTAATTCTGATGAAGCGAACTTAATATGTTCGCCTGATGTTGGTGAAGCGAACTTATTATGTTCGCCTAGGGCTTGTTAAGCGAACTTAACAAGTTCGCCTAAATAAGCGAACTTAATTTGTATAAGGGTTGTCCAGGCGAACTTATCCACTCATCTTCTTCACAGTTGAAGCGAACTTATCCTTTGTCGAAATTTTTTGAAATTTTCAAATTAAGTGGTTGTTGGGTTGTTTACCGGTACATTCTGGTTCGAAATTGAATTACGAACGTGACTAAGGTAATTTCATCAATTTTCATCCGTTCAATTGTGAGAAAATTGAAGTTTTTATCTCGGTTTTAATCGCGTGACTGTTTGCCCTAAAATCGATGCTTATCTTGACTTAAATCTTAAAATTGATTGTTGTATTTTTTCGAGAGTACTAGTCGCTGTCATTTATATGGTTAATTCTTGGTTAAATCATCGATTACACAAAATATGATTTCTGGTTTGGAATTTGAAACGTCAGACAGTTCAGGCGAACTTGTTCAAGCGAACTTGTCTTCTTGCAACACTAAGCGAACTTATTAAGTTCGCCTAGGGGTCAGAGGGAGTTTTGGACTTGTAAATTTTTTGTTGTTTTTTTGTTTTGTTTTGTCAAAAAAAATTTTGTTGTTGTTTTTAAATTTTTTTTATTTTTGTTCTTCGTGTTGTTTGTGTTTGTTATTTGTCTTATGTGTTTGTTGTCCAAATATTTTTCAGATGGCTCATCGTGTCGAATACAAACATAACCAGGTGGCATTGTTAGATCCTAACATGTCAGAGGCCGTAAACTTTCAAGAAATTATCGGATTTCTGAATCGTTCACGACCTCGTGTCGCATTATCTGCAGATCCATACATAAGTCTGGTGTATATTCAGCAATTTTGGGACACAGTTCATTCAGATACTGACGTAGAACCTCATGTTCTTCGTGCCACGGTAAACAATATGGAGATTGCAATATCTGAAGAAACTATTTGTGCTGCTCTTGATCTAGGTGGTGTTGCTGATGATCCTATATCATATCCTAATACATTGATTATGGATTGCTTTCAGAGGATGGGTTAACGTGGTAGACCTAATGATACACAAGCTCGTAAAGGTGGTTTGGTTGGTGAATGGAGATATTTCATGCATGTGATTATCCAATGTCTGTCTCCTCGTAAAGCTGGTACAGATGGTTTAAAGACTGCTCTTCAAGCTGCAATGGTAGCTTTGACGTTGAACAAGCGGTTCAATTTTGCACGTTATGTTTATCGGGAAATGGTTATGCAAATCACACCTGCTGAAGGTCAAGGATTTCTTATGTATCCTCAGTTCAACCAAATGATTCTGAATCATCTTCTTCCTCATCTCCCACAGCATCCGATTCGATTAACTTTGACTCCGATGTCCAAGCATATCTTTACGGATTGCACTAAGGTGAAACAACAGAATGCAACGTTGATTCCTGTTAATACTCCTTTGTTTGGTCAATTAATCAATCCTGATTATGTTGAACCACCGAATGACAACTGGTTTCATCCTGATGAGATAGCTCAAGTGCAAGGTCCAAATGTTCAACAACAATAACAACAACCACATCAACCTATTCCACAACAACAAGTTCCTGTACAACAACAAATTCCTATTCAAGAACAAGTTCCAATTCAACAAGATCAGGTTGATATACCTGTTACTGAACCTGTTCCAGAAGAGGTCGTTCATGAACATGAACAAGATCTAGGGATGAATATGGATGATTTTGTTGATGAAGCTGTGAACTCGCCCATTCATGAAGCTAAAGGGAATGTGGTAACAGATAATGAGTCGAGTTCTAGCTCAAGTGATACGATTTTACCTATTTTTGACGAAACCGATTCTGATGAATCTAGAGATTTTTCATCAGATCATTATGAAAGGTTGGCTCGTATACCATTGGCTAATGCTGGTAAACGTCTTAAATCTACAGCCAAAAGACAAAGACGTAAGTCTGTTCGGGATCCTCCTTCCGGATCAATACTTGGAAAAAGAACATTGGTGGATGAGAGTTCTGATAGTGATTTTAATCTGGATCCTAAAACTCAAAAGCTTATGTCTGCTTCAATTGCTGCTGCTCAATCTTCACAGGGTGTGGAGGGTGCTACTTTTGTTGCTTCCATAATTGTCACACCTCCAAGTTCTAAAGATCAATCTCCTGTTCTAACTCCTGTTCCTGCTGTGGTTATTCCTACTCCTAGTACTTCAGTTCCTCAATCTTCAGCTGGTCCTCTAAGCCTTCTGATTCTGATAGGATTACTTTCTTTGAATCTCAAGTGCTTGCTTTACAAACTCAGGTGGATACTCTTGTATCTACTGATACTCAAAGACAGCTGATGATTCAGACTTAAGCTATGAAGATTGCTACTATGCAGGCATTAGTGTCCAAACTTGTTGAGCGTCTTGACGCTCAAGGGGAGTTAAGGATACGTGATACATGTCACACTGAGTCTATTCAAAGACATGATGATGAAGACAATGATCCTTCTGGTAATATTGAGGGTGATCGTCAATACGCTGACGTTAATCCTATATCTAAAGTTCAGGGGGAGTCGACATCATAATCCATTAATGGAAACAAAGATACTTCTGGAGTTAATGAAGAAGAAATTTTATTATTGGAGTTCTTTGCAGAGTTTGAGGAGGAAGAAGCTGAAAAGATAGCATGTCTTGATGACATTGATGAATTATTCAATGACATAGAAGATGATGTGTCGGATAATGAAATAGAAGAAGGAGAGATAGTGGAGATAGAAATAGAGAAAAGTCAAGATAAAGTGATTTATGAAGGCTGTGATGGTCTTAATGTCCCTTATAACTTCATCCAAGATGATGTTATTCCTGAGTTTAATTATGAAGGAGCAACAGATTCTATGGACTCATTTGAAGACATCACACTGCCTGAAGATACTGTTGATTCTAAGATTGATACTGATGATGAAAACATTCAATCCAATACAGATGCTGAAGCTAATACTACTCACACTGAGTCTCCAAAGGTGAATGAAGAACCTGTGATGTACAGAAATACAGGTATGACCAGAGAACAGTGGAGAGAAGTTGTGAATAGCTGGATGAAGGTGCTACCCAAGTCTCAAGCACAACCTGCTCAGAAAGAAAACTATGTTAATAAAGAGAGGTGTGTAGGAAGAATCATAAGTTGGTTTTATGATAATGACACAAAATTATTTGCTATTAAAAGATCTGATGGTGTTCAGTTCTTAAAGCCGAGGATCAAGTATTTCAATACCTTGCCAAGGTGTGAAATGAACGGTCTAGCTTCAAAGCCACTTATTAATAGATCCAGGTTTGGATTAGCTGATGTAATTACAAATCTGATCAAGAGAGAAGGTGGTTCGGGAAAGTATGAAAGGCTAAAGCCTCAAAAAGGAAAGAGAGTGAAGAACATAGATCAAAAGACTGGGAAAGTGACCTGGAAGTACAAATTCAAACCAGTACGTGCTGTACACAGGATACCATTGAAGAAGATTCCTCAAGATTTCCTTGGGAATATGAAATGGTGGTATGTTGATGTTAATACTGGTGAAGCAAGGATTGAAGATAAAGACAATAAGGTCATTGTGTGTTTCTTTGACTCAATGAATCTTATTAATTTTTCAAAGAAAGATCAGAGAACGCCGAGAAAGAATGAGATCATGTACACTGATGAATGGAAAGAACAAGGATTGCAGTACAAGAGAGTGTTGGAGATATGTAGAAGATATGGAGTGCATATCATAAAGACAGAAGACTGAAGATCAAGCTATTGTCAAGGAGGAGTCTGTTAGGACATAGTTTGTAATGACAAAAGCTTTGTAATAGTTTAGATATAATGTCTTTATGTTTTTGTTATGTATAATGTTCTAAGTGTTTTATGCAAGTTATGCTAGAGGCGAACTTGTTAAGTTCGCCTAGTCTAACTGAGGCGAACTTGTTAAGTTCGCTTAGTCTGTTAGAGGCGAAATTGTTAAGTTCGCCTAATGCAGGTCAGATGTCTATATATAGTGTTTACAGAGTCAGTTTAAAGAATAGATCAGAAAGCAAACAGAATTGAACGATTGAGTCTGTAAACTCTATTGAGAAGTGGAATACAAGTGTGAATGTTATTTACTTGATTGTCTATATTGTCTTTTGTGTATACAATCGTTGATTCGTTGGATTCCACACTCCGAGTTAACGACACGTCTTATCACGAGAACGATCTGTAGAAGTGCCATGAGGACCTACAGCATGTAAGAGTATCACGACTCGAGTTCATGCGATTATGGAATAGGATTTGCATGAGGGTGCATGCATGGGAGGAGAACGACAGTCGAGCGTTGCGGGTTTATTTTATTATTATACCTTATTCGACGTAAGCTTAGGACGTGTGCTGAACATGTTAACAAACATTTGACAGGTTTGGGCTTCGAGCGAGAATAGACGGGTTTAAGAGAAAGGAGTTGGACTCAGCATAACTGGTGAGTTTCTAATTCCCCTCTTTAAATTTTTTTAATGTTTTTGGGGCTATCGTACACGCTTATGAGTCAAGTTTAATATATTAACGGTGTTAAGAGTTTCAGGTTCTAATCCGATGTGTTTATGAAATTAAATGAGTATTAAGAAGTCGTAGGGTCTATGGTGTGTCCTTGAGAATGTGCTAGTTAGAGATACGAGTTATTAATATGTGACGTGTTAAGGGTTGATCGACGAGAGTCGAGCTTTAAGCTAAATTATTATGATTTCATGTGGGATGTATGTATTGTTCTAGTGTTATGCGTGAGGTGTAGGTGTAGTTAACGAGTCATATAAGTGTATTGTGATAATATATGTTTATATTTGTGTTGCTTGTTTTGTGTCATTGTCCTTGTGGCATGTCGGGTGACGTGTTTGCGTAGTCGTCTTAATGACACGATAAACGGGATTGTGAAGGACGAAGTCCTTCGGAAAGTCACAAACGACGACATTATTTAACAGGTGAATGATGAGCTCGAGGTGTGTTTAATGCCCCGATGAGGGTGCGGTGATGAGGTATGTGTTTGCGTGCTTACGTATATACGTTAAATTTGCATGTAAGTGTTGAGTTATATTTAATGTGCATGAATTGGTATTAATGTGGTACAGGTGATATTAATGTGGTGAGATTAGGGTGACGCGTAAATGATATTATTGTGATGTGTAGAGTTAGATCGACCGTTGAGTCAAGATTGAGTTGTGGCATTTAGAACTGTTATGTCAGTTAATTCGTGAGAGCCTTAGTCAAGGTTGAGTAAGTCAATGTCTAGGGATTGGTTGTGTTAACTAGATTATTGAGTTGATATGCTTAGTAGGGGATGCTATAGGATAACAGGAGTTATCTATATGTTTTGAAACGACAAACCTATTTTTATAAAGGACAGTAATGTCCGGAGTTGACATAAATGACTTTGTGACGAGATAACTTTTAATTAAATTAAACTATTAGAACTCACTCAGCGTAGCTGAGTTTGTGTGTATGTTAGATTGTCTTGCAGGTAAGCTTCGGGATCGGTGTTTCTTGGCTTGGGAGAGGTGCTACTCGGATTGGTGTATAGGAATTCGTGAGGTAAGTGTGATAACGTAATAATTTACGTTTTTAGAAAGACTTCCGCTGAAGTTTAATTAATAATATGAGTATTTTAAAGAGAATGACCCGTTATGAGAACCAATTGTAGAATACTCGAGTTGGGGTCTTACAAGTTGGTATCTGAGCCGTGGTTTAAGAGAAAATTGGTGTTTTTATAAAATAAAATGCCTTAACTTAAAATGAAAATGGGATGCGGGTGAAACGAAAGCCACCACTAGTAACCGCGAGCTAAGAGGTACGTCTTTTGAGTTATATAGTAATTATTAGAGTATTAATTGTGTAATGTGATACTACATGTAGTTGTATACTGTGATTAAGGGAGATTAGATATGAGTTAAGGTAATGTGGAGTAGCATTAATTGCGTTATATGAGATAGTTTGGCGTGCTAGTATGATTTAATAAATTTTTGTGTAACCATATGTGGTGTGCAATTGTGATTATTATGATAAATTGCTAGATTATTGTGTGATGCTATGTCAGTTGTGTGGAATGCATGTACATCTAGTTTGTGTGAAATGTAGAAAGCGAGTGTGATTATGATGGGAAAGGTTTAGAATCCGAGAAGTGATGTAGACCACCAAATTGCATTTGATCACCGTGATTTGGCAGTCTATGATTACTCTCATATTATGAGTTTGTTCCCATAGTGACCACTCAAGCGTTCTATCTTGAGTAGCATTAGGTGGCTAAGACGAAGTGTACGGGATTCGAAAGCGTGGAAGTCTGACAAAGAGGAGTACGGATCGACAGGTCAAGTCGACGACTGCCGTAGATAGAGCTGACAGTGGGGTGGAGGTGGTGTGGGCACTTCCCGCGCCAAGTGTGACAAAAGCCTTGGTCGACGAAATACCGCGTGGTGCTATGATTGGAAAGACGAGATGGAAAAGGAGAGTAGTGCCTTCTATACGTGATTTTCCTTCGGGATGTAAACCTACACGATTGAGAGATTGACCACTTGCGGCGGTTAGGAGAGCTTTGTTTCACGAGGGACCAAAGGAGGACACGCTAGATGCACCTGACGTGGTCTAGCAGTGACTTTGAGGGTAGTGTTTGGAATGCTCAATTGCTTGAAGATTGGTTAGCATGGCAGTTGTCACGAGGGATTTCGGAGTGATATGACGTTATGACTGATTAGACGTTTACATGGAGGGGTGCTCAATTAAAATAATGATTTTTGATTTTGACATTTATTATGTGTCTTGTCGCATGGAGATTTGACTATAATTAATGATAATTGTGTTTGTAACATTGAAGTATTATGTTACAGTAGTGGAATATGTGCGACATGAAGTAATTGTGTGATTGCATTCTAAATGACACGAGTTAGAATTAAATGTGATCTTTTATGTGATACTAGAGCATGGTTGATTAGATGGTGTGAGTAGACTTGTATAGACATGAGTTTTAAATTTGTCCGTTTCCACTATTTTAAAACAGTGTCGCCTATGTGTTAATTTCTTGGTGAGGTTTGAAGTACAATGGGCGCATTGCACCTTGTGTGAGTATGCAGGACAAGGTCCTGTGAGAATTTGTCGATATATATACCTTGTGTGTAGGTATAAATATTCAGAACAAGATCATGTAGGGAGTTTTGATATGTTTATATCTTGTGCTTGTGAATATTTAGGGTGATGTTTGCGTCTAGGCCGAATAGTGTGTTGTCTTGAAAATATTGGTATGACCTGTATAGAATACGACCATGTGAACTATGTGTGCGTATGTGAGGAAGTGTGGCAAGGGCCACCATTGGGATAAATAGGGGGTAGAGGTCATGAGGTTATGTGCCTACAAATGATGAAGTTATATCGTATGAATGTAGATTTGCTCAGGTCTAGCCAGTTGTGGTTGCACCTTGTGCGAGCTAGAGAGTTGAGATTGCTATACATGTATATACTTTATACATTATAGGTTTTGTTATTATGACCTGAAGTTATGTGTCCTGGTAGTGCTAGCCTAGTAATGCATGGGACATGTAGCTAGTGTGATCAAGCGTAGTATTGATATCTTGATATTTTCTCAACGTTGATACATTGAGGTGATGCGAGGAGTTTCAACGTCTTTCTAGACGATCGGTGAGGTGCTCTTATGAGATGCCTATGCTTATATCTCGGGAATTCGGAGCACGAAACCAAATGGCGTAGCTGTAAGAAGTGATGATGAAAGCGTTATGTGGGCGATTGATCGGGGATAGTAATGATGCGATCGAGGTGGCGTAGCTGTAAGAAGTGATGATGAGGTAGCCTGTGACAGGGCTGTGAAGACCAACTAGGTCTAGATTCAGCGACCATGAAGGATAGGAGGACGGGTGCGGGTGCAAGAGGGCAACAAATGCACGACAACGGTACTCGACGACTGTAGGGGGCCTGCGGTGATGGTATTCTGCAACGACAGCGACTATGGTGATGATCCGGCATGGATGGCGGCTAGAGAGAAGGCCAACGTTGGGGGTTCAGCTAGAGTGAGGCATAATGGAGAAGACAATGGTGACGGGGACGGTTGTGTACGGTGGTGAGATGGAGGATGAAGGAGTGGCTGGCATGGCTCACACTTGATTAGAGGTGCGGGGTCTTTACGCGTGTAAGGAAAACCCGGAACGGGTTCATGATTAGCCTCGAGGCTAGGACCCTTAATGTGTGACGTGTTAAGGGTTGATCAGGGAGAGTCGAGCTTTAAGCTAAATGCTTATGATTTCATGTGGGATGTATGTATTGTTCTTGTGTTATGCGTGAGGTATGAGTAGTTAACGAGTTGTGTTGCGTGTTTTGTGTCATTGTCCTTTTGGCATGACAGGTGACGTGTTTGCGTAGTTTTCTTAATGACACGACAAACGGGATTGTGAAGGACGAAGTCCTTCGGGAAGTCACCAACGGTAACATTATTTAATAGGTGAATGATGAGCTCGGGGTGTGTTTAATGCCCTAACGAGGGTGCGGTGACGAGGTATGTGTTTGCATGCTTATGTATATACGTTAAATTTGAATGTATTTTTTGTGCATGAGTTGGTATTAATGTGGTGTCTAGGTGATATTAATGTGGTGAGATTAAGGTGACGTGTAAATGATATTATTGTGATGTGTAGAGTTAGATCGACCGTTGAGTCAGGATTGAGTTGTGGCGTTTAGAACTGTTATGTCAGTTAATTTGTGAGAGCCTTAGTCAAGGTTGAGTAAGTCAATGTCTATTGATTAGTTATGTCAACCAGCTTATTTTGCTGTTATGCTTAGTAGGTTAAGGGTTATTAGTGTTGTAAGTCTGATCCATGTCGGTGAGACTTATTGGGTTAACATTTTGACACCCGACAAATGCCGGTTAACCCCGTTAACTCTATTACAAACCTCGGGGTCTAAACTTGTCATAATTCAAACTCAAATGCACTTAAACTACAAGGATTAGTTGTGTAATTACTCAAAAACTCAATTCTGTTGACCTTGTCAAGTCAAAATCTTGTGGGTATAGTTTTGTTGACTTTTAAAAGTCAAACCCCTTTGTTCTTGATTCAAATTCGCAAACATAACCTCCTAAACGTTCGAATTCGCGTATGTAACTCATAGCATTGATGATCTCGACTTGCTCGAGCACCATATAGACTTGCACCTAGTGAATTACAAGAGTTATCTACACAACTACAAGAGTTGTTAGATAAGGGTTTTATCTGACCTAGCTCATTGCCATTGGGAGCTCCAGTGTTATTCATCAAGAAGAAAGATGGGACTTTCCGTATGTGCACCGATTACCGTGAGCTGAACAAAGTGACTATCAAGAATCGTTATCCACTACGCCGTATTGATGATATGTTTGATCGACTTCAAGGATCAAGCTTCTATTCAAAGATCGATCTTAGATCCGTCTATCATCAACTGAGAGTCTAACATGAAGACATCTCAAAAACTGCATTCAGAACTCGGTACGGCCATTACGGGTTTTTGGTCATGCCATTTGGATTAACCAACACACCTGCGGAGTTCATGGACCTCATGAACCATGTGTGTAAACCCTACCTTGATCAGTTCGTCATCGTGTTCATTGATGACATCCTCATCTATTCTAAGAACAAGGAAGAACATGAGGAGCACCTACCTTTAATTCTTGAGCTGCTGAAACAAGAGCAATTGTATGCCAAATTCTCTAAGTGTGAATTTTGGATTCGCGAAGTTCAATTCCTATGGCATGTAGTCAACGAAAAAGGAATACATGTCGATCTAACTAAAGTAGAAGCCATCAAGAATTGGGCGGCGCCAACAACTCCGACAGAAGTGAGACAATTTCTGGGATTGGCTGGCTACTACCGTCGATTCATCGAGGGATTTTCAAATATTGCTCAACCTCTCACTGCCCTAACCCAAAAGGGTAAACCCTATAACTGGAGTGAAACTAAGGAATCAACATTCCAACTATTAAAAAAGAAACTCTAAAGTGCACCCATCCTATCTATCCTAGAGGGAACGGTGTTGGGAATCATGTTACCAGTTTTAACTTTTATAACAATTATTATTTCAACCTTTTAAATAAATAAATCAGATATATTTAGCGGAAGCGATTTAATAATACCATCAACAGATCAGATCTGGATTCCATACAATGATCCGATTACACAACGTTTAGACAATAAAAATAAATAAAACACATCCATAGGGTGTTTAGGGTTTTTAAACCTTTGACGAAACAACCGGATTGAGACACTCGGGTACAAAGAACGTCACGGTAGATGAAAACAACGAGCTCGTCACACGAAACACCTCTAGTCGAAACACCGGTTCACGGTTCTCGTCTGGTTCGGCTCGTGGAGGAGGTCACGGCGACGGCTGGGGCCGGCTTCGGTGAGTCTGCCTGACAAGGGGGTTAGCGGTGGCCGGTCACGGTGGCTTCAGGTGGCCGGCCGGTTTCTGTGGGGGCGGACGGCGCAAGGGGAGGGGGCTTCGGCTCCTTTCCTTTTGCGCAAACTCCTTTGGTGGCTAGAACTAGAATTACGATTTTGACTTAATGATATATTTATAGTAAAACACTTAATTATTAATTGATTAACCTATAATCAGTTCTAGTCCTTCTAGTTTATAGTTACACTAATTAATAAACTATCTTGCGTAAGCTTGGAGTGGTTTTATATTTAACTATTAAATATAAAAACTTGTAAATATATATTACACAAATTCATACATAACACCACATTCCATCTCTCGTTTAGATTTAATTATTATCAATTATTAAATACAACGTAACGAATAAATATCTCTTTAGATATTTAATCCACCGAATTCTTAATTCTTGTTTCGTGTAATATCGTTTAACAATTAAACGATACAATTTGTTCTTTGCCCAAAGTGTAGCTCTTTGGATCGTACCTCGATAGCAACGTTGATATTATCGATGATCGGACATCTAATATCCAACAATCTCCCACTTGGTCGATTAATCGATTAATCAGGTCAACATAGACATTGGGGGACGCATAGCAGCATCTCACTGTAAGGCCCCTTTCCCGGGTGACCTCACTTGTTGGATTTACTCATAAACATAGTCATAAATACTGAACTTAAATTTAAAACATTCATCATTCAATTACATAATCAAAACAGCGGAAGTCTTTACGAATAAAACATAACATATTCTTAACAAACAAAAGTGGGATGTCAGTCTTGTGCCGGGTAACCTTCACGCTCTCGCACGACCTTTTCTTCCTTTACCTGAAATGTATACTAAAGTCAGCTAACGCTGGTGAGTTCTAGTTTAATGCGTTTATATATAAACATTCTTTTCTTTACTTTTCTTGGTAAACATTATTATAAAGTCATTCATATAAATACGTATTCATAACTTTTGCTTTTCTTTCATCTTTCTTTTCTTTATTAATGTGATTACATATATATATATATGCGTTCACCCTTTTTCTTTTCTACTTTTCTTGCCATTCTTTCTTTATCTTTCTTACGTGATTACATAGATATGCATTCACCTTTACTTTCTTTACCATTTATTGGTCATACACATAAGGGTGATCAACCCATCTTACGGTACGTATATCACAAAGACATACGCCCTCGAGCTACCGTCGTAGCCCTTTTACTTAACCGTCCGGCACTAGAAACCGTCCGTTATATCTTTACCGTCCTACCGAAGTAGTCCGTCATATCTTTACCGTCCTACCGAAGTAGTCCGTCATATCTTTACCGTCCTACCGTCGTAGTCCGTCATATTCGCCCGTCTGCCCTAAGGCATCCGTTTCCCACTTGAGCTAATTATGCAGCCGCATATTGTTTTAGCGACTTACTCCACCGTAGTGGCCTTTAATTAGTCTAACTTTCTAGACTTCCTTCTCTAGCTGCATAATAGTCAAGTGGTCGTCCGTCTACCGAAGTAGCCGTTATCATCGAAGCGTCCATAACGTTTACTTATACTTGGCAAGCAATATATACATGGATATAAAGCAAGATTTCATTCTTACACGTTATGTCATTCTTTTCATACTTGACAAGCAATATATACATAGATATAAAGCAAGATTTCGTTCTTACACTTTGTGTCATTCTTTTCATACTTGGCAAGCAATATATACATAGATATAAAGCAAGATTTCATTCATTTACGTTATACCATTCATTCATTCATTCTTTGTAAACATACGTGTTGTTCTTTGTTCATAATTCATTATTCACTTTCATATGTATCTACACATATACTTTAATATATCACGTATGGTCACATTGACATTCATTTCATTTATTCATTTAGTGTATACATTCCAGCCCCAAAACATTTAAAATCATTTGCACGTAGCATATAGGGGGCACATAGAACTCACCTGATAGGCGGGTCCCTGAAGTATAATAGCTGGTTTCGAAACGTCACTAAGGTCACCCACTATCTGTATAATAAAGTCATACATATAAGGTAGGGCTCCTAAATGACACTAGACATTACTGTTCTTGAACTCAGTAGTTTCGGGAGGTGGGTCGCATCGAAACTATGGTAGTTTCGAGCTATGGTCTTACACTCGAAACTAGGTAGTTTCGAGTCATAATCCTTCTATCGAAACTAGGTAGTTTCGAGTCATTAACTTACGAAAATCTTAGTTTAGGTTCAAGGTGACACTCGAAACTAGGTAGTTTCGAGTCCTGAGTTCCTATCGAAACTATAGTAGTTTCGAGTCATTGGCTGCTATCGAAACTAGGTAGTTTCGAGTCAAACATGACTATCGAAACTAGAGTAGTTTCGATGGGTCTGCATGTATCGAAACTATAGTTTCGAGTCATGGGTCTGCATCTTCCCTGACCAGAACCTTGCTCCAGCCAACTTATTTCCAATCGATTAAACTTTGAACATTTTACGTTAAACACCTTCCTTTATCGTTCTTGAGTTCAAATACGTGATTTGTTTCAAGTTTCATATGCGAAAATCGTATCTTTATTTGATTTAAACCCGAGACATGCAAAGACTCAGAATCAGAGGCGATGCTTACCTCAACAGGCCCGATTTCTGTTGCTATGCGCTGAAATGGTGGAGACGGATGATTCCCGAGCCCTTGAGTCTTCTCCTTGCGGTTTTTCTTCACAAGCCGATCGCTCTCTCACTCTCTCTCTAGTGTTCTTGCGCAGGAAGATGAAGTGAGAGAGGGTTTGGGTTGAAGCTGCTGTTTTGTAATGGGTTTCCCCTTTTCTTTTCGGCCCATGGGCCGATATTTTGGCCAAGCCCACTTTATTTCCCTTTTCTATTTGTCTTGTCATTATTTGGGATGTTACAAGTCTACCCTCCTTAATGAGGTTTCGTCCTCGAAACCTGTTACACGTTAAACAACTGGGGGTACAGTTCCTTCATCTCGTCTTCTTTCTCCCAAGTAGCCTCGGACCCCTTTCTGTGTTTCCATTGTATTTTGACTAAAGGGATCGACTTATTGCGTAATCGTTTCTCGGCTCTGTCAAGAATAGCTATTGGTTCTTCTACATAGTTCAAGCTGTTATCCACTTCGATTTCGTCATAAGGTATGTGAGCCGTATCGTCAGCAAGGCACTTGCGTAAGTGTGATATGTGGAATGTAGGGTGTATTCCACTAAGCTCGACGGGTAGGTCGAGTCTGTAAGCAACTTGACCCACTCTTGCTACAATCTTGAAAGGTCCGACAAACCTTGGACTTAGTTTGCCACGCTTTCTGAACCGAATGATTCCTTTCCACGGTGATACTTTCAACAGTACCATGTCCCCTACTTGAAACTCTAAATCCCTCCTTCTCTTATCCGCGTATGATTTCTGTCTGTCTTTTGCGGCTTTCATACGAGCCTTGATTTGATCAAATTTCTCAGAAGTAGCTTTGACCACTTCGAGACTTGCAAAATCCTTCTGTCCAATTTCCCCCCAACAAATCGGGGTCCTACATTTCCTCCCATACAACATTTCAAATGGCGGCATGCCAATAGTCGAGTGATAGCTGTTGTTATATGAAAATTCTGCCAATGGTAGATGGCTGTCCCAACTCCCACCGAAGTCAATGATACAGGCCCGGAGCATGTCCTCCAAGGTCTGAATGGTCCTTTCCGGTTGTCCATCGGTTTGGGGGTGGTAAGCGGTGCTAATGTTCAGTCTAGTGCCCATTGCTTCATTGAATTTCTTCCAAAACCTTGACGTGAATCTAGTATCCCTGTCAGACACAATCGACAGCGGCATACCATGTCTGCTCACAATTTCCTTGATAAATACTTCTGCTAGCTTTTCAGAAGAAGAAGTTTCTCGTATTGGCAAGAAGTGAGCACTCTTTGTCAAGCGGTCGACGATCACCCAAATGGTATCATTGCCTTTAGCTGTTCGCGGTAGCTTGGTAATGAAGTCCATCGTGATCTCCTCCCACTTCCATTCCGGTATTGGCAAAGGTTGCATTTTACCGCATGGCTTCTGGTGCTCGGCCTTAACTAGAGAACACGTTAGGCACTTGCTCACGTATTCTGTCACATCATTCTTCATGCCAGGCCACCAGTATTCTTTCTTCAAGTCTTGATACATTTTGTTTGTCCCGGGGTGAATAGAGTAGCGAGACTTATGGGCCTCGTCAAGGATTTTGGCCCTAAGTTCACCAATCTTAGGTATCCACATCCGGCCAAAACGAGTTCGTACACCGTACGTATTGGTTTCCAGGTTACCCTGTTGTCCAACTATTCTTTCGCGTTTCACATTTCTCTCTAACAGTGCTTCACCTTGTGCCTTTACTATTTCATTCATTAAATCTGGTGTTATAATCAACTGACACGCCTTGATTCTAATAGGTGTCGACTCTTCCTTCCTGCTTAAGGCGTCAGCCACTACATTTGCCTTGCCTGGGTGGTATAATATTTCGCAATCGTAGTCTTTTAGTAGTTCCAACCACCTTCTTTGTCTCATGTTTAATTCCTTCTGCTCGAAGAAGTACTTCAGGCTCTTGTGATCGGAGTAGATGGTGCATTTAACCCCGTACAAATAGTGTCTCCATATTTTTAACGCGAAAACCACTGCTGCCAACTCCAGATCGTGAGTCGGGTAGTTAACTTCATGAATCTTTAGCTGCCGCGAGGCATAAGCAATAACTTTTCCCCTTTGCATAAGTACACAACCCAATCCTTGACCCGAAGCGTCGGAGTAAACTACCAAGTCCTCGTTCCCCTCAGGTAAGGTCAAAATTGGAGCTTGGGTTAATCGTGTCTTCAATTCTTCAAATGCGTTATTTTGGGATGGGCCCCATTCATACTTTACTTCCTTACGTGTCAGCTTCGTCAGTGGCGAGGCTATTCTCGAGAAATCCTGAATGAATCTCCGATAGTAGCCTGCCAATCCCAGAAAACTTCGTATTTCCGTTGGCGTTTTCGGGATGTTCCATTCTTTTACCGTTTCGATCTTTGCAGGATCCACCATAATGCCGCCTGGGTTTATGACATGACCTAGGAATTGGACTTCTCTAAGCCAGAACGCGCATTTGGAGAATTTTGCGTACAACTTTTCCTGCTTTAGCACCTCCAATACTTCCCTTAGGTGACAGTGGTGATCACCTTCATTCTTTGAATATATGAGGATGTCATCTATAAAAACTATTACTGATCGATCCAACATGGGTCGGCATACTCTGTTCATTAAATCCATAAATGCTGCTGGTGCGTTAGTTAATCCGAAGGACATCACGAGAAATTCATAATGCCCATAACGCGTACGAAACGCAGTTTTCGGTACATCTTCCTCTCTTACTTTCAATTGATGGTAACCCGACCTGAGATCAATCTTTGAGAACCAACTCGCGCCTTGTAATTGATCAAAGAGGTCGTCTATTCTAGGCAGTGGGTATTTGTTCTTCACTGTTCTCTTGTTCAGTTCACGGTAGTCGATGCACATGCGCATGCTGCCGTCCTTTTTCTTTACAAATAATACCGGAGCGCCCCATGGTGAGATGCTCGGTCTGATAAATCCTTTCTCTGTTAATTCTTCAAGTTGGGACATTAATTCTTTCATTTCTGACGGAGCCAATCGGTATGGTGCCTTGGCAACGGGCTCAGCTCCTGGCAGTAAGTCAATCTGAAATTCTATTTCCCGATCGAGCGGCAAACCAGGTAGGTCCTCTGGGAACACTTCTGGAAAATTGCACACCACGGGTACATCTTTTAGCTCTTTCGTTTTCATTCTATCGTCAATAACATACGCCAGATAAGCTTCGCAACCGCGCCTCATGTAACTTTCGGCCTTGATCATCGAGATGACGTTCGGCATTGTGCTATTCCAGTCACCATAAACCGTAATCGGACTGCCGTCAGTGGCCTTGAGATGTATCATCTTTCGTTTACATATGATTTGAGCTTCGTTGGCAGCTAACCAATCCATGCCCAATACTACATCGAATCCTCCTAAGGTTAGAAGGTACAATTTAGATGGAAACTTATGGCCCTCTATTTCTACCATGCAATCGTCAGTCACTTGGATGACTACTGAGTTTTTACCAATAGCAGTTTGTACGCTAAAGGCCCTTAAAAGGCTAGTGATTGTGCAGTCTAATTTGCGGCTAAAGGCAGTGGATATAAAACTTTTACTAGCACCAGAATCAAACAGAATAGCAGCATGCTCATCATTTACTAGGAACGTACCCGACACGACGTCAGGGTTTCCTCTTGCTTCTTCCTCGGTTAAAGCATAGGCCCGAGTCCTAGCCTTTGGCTGTTCCTTTTCCTTTTCTTTTCCCGAACCAGATTGGCCGGCCTTCCTGCAGTTCTTTGTCAGATGTCCAAACAATCCACATACTTGACACTTGACGTCTCTTACACATTCTCGAGAGAAGTGCCCCGGCTTCCCGCACTTATAGCATGTGATGGTGCCGATTTTACATTCGCCAAGATGTTGCCTTCCACATTTCTTGCATGTTTCATATTCGTCCGACCTTGGCTTCTTAGTTTCAGTTGTTACGTTCCCTCTTCCTGTGCCTCTAGATGGGTTCTCCCACTTTCTCTTTTGGGTCTCTGTTGGTGGGTCCTCATTGGCATAATCGTCGTAGACGATTCCGCTCAGATTCACTACCGACTCGAAGGTCGAGGGTAGGTTAGCTTTTACATGAACACGGACCCGTTGTGGCAATCCCTTAACATAGTACTTGATCAAACGATCTTCAGTTTCCACCAGGTGTGGTACTAGTTGAGCCAGTTCATTGAATCTTGATGTATACTGGCGATGAGTCTTGTTGCCAGCCTTGAAGTTCAGGAACTCGTTCTCCACACGATCAATCTCATTTTGTGGGCAGAACTTTTGGATTACGAGCTTTTTCAAGTCCTCCCATGTCATTCTGGCAAGAGCATGTGGTGACTTTGTTCTTTGAATATTTCTCCACCAACCTAGTGCTTCATTGGTGAAAGAATGAGCAACATATTTAACAGCTTGGTCTGGTCGACACTCGCTGATGTTGATGACTGCGTTCATCCTCTCGATCCATTCGAACGTGGCCACCGAATCCTTGGTTCCATCAAACTTAGGTGGGTCTCCGTCCTTGAATCCTTTGTAAGTACACCCACGATTGCTTGCTGCCACTTTTACTTCATCCCCGTCACTATCATAAATTTTCTCTTCATTGTTCCCTTCATCCTCCTCTTTACTTTTCTTTATTGCCTCAGATAGTAGATCAGGCAATACCTTCTTCAGTGTGAGCACAACTTCACGGGCAATAGCATCCCTGACTTCGGGTTCCAACTGTATCGGCCCTGGATTGTCGTCTCCAGCTGGGGTCACTTCTGTTTCGTGTACACTCTCGGTGTGTTCCGCGTGCACACTCTCTCCTTCTTCTAATCTTTGATTCAACGGAGGTCTACCTCGTCGGCCAGTGCGACCGCCTCGGCGTCCAGTTCTTCCTCCGCCAGCCATAATTTCTTAATTTCCTGATAGTCATAAAGGGAATACATCAATGTCATTACTTCGGATCATAGTTTGGAACAGTACGAGCAAGGTAAATTCTTAATTACAGTGACCGGTTTGTGATTACTAATTTACATTGCTTTTCGGGTTCAAAACTCTTCAAATCGGTTGTGACATTGACATCTATTTGTTCTAAGTTAAGGTATCTATCCTTATTTAGAGCATTAGCTTTATTACTTACTTATCGTGCTGCGTTGGCGTTGGTTACCCATACTGACATCCGTGCGTTGGTCCCATAATCAGTTTGAGTCCAGACATTTAGGGATGTCTGAATCTCTCAAACTATTGCTCTGATACCAACTTGTAAGGCCCCTTTCCCGGGTGACCTCACTTGTTGGATTTACTCATAAACATAGTCATAAATACTGAACTTAAATTTAAAACATTCATCATTCAATTACATAATCAAAACAGCGGAAGTCTTTACGAATAAAACATAACATATTCTTAACAAACAAAAGTGGGATGTCAGTCTTGTGCCGGGTAACCTTCACGCTCTCGCACGACCTTTTCTTCCTTTACCTGAAATGTATACTAAAGTCAGCTAACGCTGGTGAGTTCTAGTTTAATGCGTTTATATATAAACATTCTTTTCTTTACTTTTCTTGGTAAACATTATTATAAAGTCATTCATATAAATACGTATTCATAACTTTTGCTTTTCTTTCATCTTTCTTTTCTTTATTAATGTGATTACATATATATATATATGCGTTCACCCTTTTTCTTTTCTACTTTTCTTGCCATTCTTTCTTTATCTTTCTTACGTGATTACATAGATATGCATTCACCTTTACTTTCTTTACCATTTATTGGTCATACACATAAGGGTGATCAACCCATCTTACGGTACGTATATCACAAAGACATACGCCCTCGAGCTACCGTCGTAGCCCTTTTACTTAACCGTCCGGCACTAGAAACCGTCCGTTATATCTTTACCGTCCTACCGAAGTAGTCCGTCATATCTTTACCGTCCTACCGAAGTAGTCCGTCATATCTTTACCGTCCTACCGTCGTAGTCCGTCATATTCGCCCGTCTGCCCTAAGGCATCCGTTTCCCACTTGAGCTAATTATGCAGCCGCATATTGTTTTAGCGACTTACTCCACCGTAGTGGCCTTTAATTAGTCTAACTTTCTAGACTTCCTTCTCTAGCTGCATAATAGTCAAGTGGTCGTCCGTCTACCGAAGTAGCCGTTATCATCGAAGCGTCCATAACGTTTACTTATACTTGGCAAGCAATATATACATGGATATAAAGCAAGATTTCATTCTTACACGTTATGTCATTCTTTTCATACTTGACAAGCAATATATACATAGATATAAAGCAAGATTTCGTTCTTACACTTTGTGTCATTCTTTTCATACTTGGCAAGCAATATATACATAGATATAAAGCAAGATTTCATTCATTTACGTTATACCATTCATTCATTCATTCTTTGTAAACATACGTGTTGTTCTTTGTTCATAATTCATTATTCACTTTCATATGTATCTACACATATACTTTAATATATCACGTATGGTCACATTGACATTCATTTCATTTATTCATTTAGTGTATACATTCCAGCCCCAAAACATTTAAAATCATTTGCACGTAGCATATAGGGGGCACATAGAACTCACCTGATAGGCGGGTCCCTGAAGTATAATAGCTGGTTTCGAAACGTCACTAAGGTCACCCACTATCTGTATAATAAAGTCATACATATAAGGTAGGGCTCCTAAATGACACTAGACATTACTGTTCTTGAACTCAGTAGTTTCGGGAGGTGGGTCGCATCGAAACTATGGTAGTTTCGAGCTATGGTCTTACACTCGAAACTAGGTAGTTTCGAGTCATAATCCTTCTATCGAAACTAGGTAGTTTCGAGTCATTAACTTACGAAAATCTTAGTTTAGGTTCAAGGTGACACTCGAAACTAGGTAGTTTCGAGTCCTGAGTTCCTATCGAAACTATAGTAGTTTCGAGTCATTGGCTGCTATCGAAACTAGGTAGTTTCGAGTCAAACATGACTATCGAAACTAGAGTAGTTTCGATGGGTCTGCATGTATCGAAACTATAGTTTCGAGTCATGGGTCTGCATCTTCCCTGACCAGAACCTTGCTCCAGCCAACTTATTTCCAATCGATTAAACTTTGAACATTTTACGTTAAACACCTTCCTTTATCGTTCTTGAGTTCAAATACGTGATTTGTTTCAAGTTTCATATGCGAAAATCGTATCTTTATTTGATTTAAACCCGAGACATGCAAAGACTCAGAATCAGAGGCGATGCTTACCTCAACAGGCCCGATTTCTGTTGCTATGCGCTGAAATGGTGGAGACGGATGATTCCCGAGCCCTTGAGTCTTCTCCTTGCGGTTTTTCTTCACAAGCCGATCGCTCTCTCACTCTCTCTCTAGTGTTCTTGCGCAGGAAGATGAAATGAGAGAGGGTTTGGGTTGAAGCTGCTGTTTTGTAATGGGTTTCCCCTTTTCTTTTCGGCCCATGGGCCGAAATTTTGGCCAAGCCCACTTTATTTCCCTTTTCTATTTGTCTTGTCATTATTTGGGATGTTACACTCACTGCCCCTAACAAGGTATGACGTATTTATAATCGTCAACTAGTTCCTTGTGTTCAAGTAACTCTTACTTATCCAAGAAAAAATATCCATGTTAAATATATATCTGTATATATATATATCTCTATGTGTCCTTTCTGTTCAGGTCATTCGTTGAACATGAGACATGGATACAAGTCACTTCTCATATGTGTTTCAACTATTCTTGTTCTCGTTCTCCGATTCAAATATGGTCTAAACAAACTACTCTAGTTTGTTCGTGGCCACGCGATTTATATCAGTCAGAATCAACGAGGGCGCCAGAATGTCCAGATCCTAACTAAAGAATAACAGAATTCCTTTGGCCACGTACAACTCCCACTTAACTTCAGATTACTCCTGATCATAACCTTATTACTGCCTGTTAAGGTACATCATTAGATAAGATCAAGGAATAAACTTTAGTTAGAGTTAGTTCTAGTGCGTGCCTCGGGTCGAAGGATCAATAGATCTTACCATATTCAAAACTTCTCAAGACATTGATCCATGAAGATAGTTTTGAAGCGAATTACATTCAATAATCATTCTCTAATGATTATATGTGAACATGACGTCCAACCATTTGGCCTTTCATTCCTAATGAACCAATCATGCAATTCACAATAGTTTTACGTTCAGATTGATTCCCATGAATCTGATCGACTACGAACATTTAGAATATAACAGAATATTCAAGGATTTCTAAAACGTATAAAATATCGAATCATAAAAACATCTATTTATAATGCACTTAACCTTTAAGTCAATATAAAATACCAATGTTTCTATATTGTTCGAAAACACCAAATACTAACAAATCAAACTCAAGTCTAGCATTTCTATCACCTATCAACATGCTCCTCATACATATTGAGGTATAGGTTTAGAAAATGGGTCAGCTAGATATTGATTTGTGTGAATTTATTTTATCGTGATGTCTCCAAGTTTCATGATCCCATTAATGAAACTTAACGATGGAAAACTTTCTTTTGGAACTTCTTTCCAAACTATTAGAAGTTATCTGAAACTCTTTCAGAATATTATATTCTAATGTTTCCCGGTCACAACATCTCATGTTTGTGTAAATGTTATTGATGGAACTTTTCTATCAGATAACGTTGATGTATCATATAATCATTATCAGATAATGTACCGTGTAATCATTCTTAATGATCACTTCGTGATGTTTGTATCTTAAACCTTTTAAGATCGTTGTGTTTGACTAATAGGTTGTCATAACTAATTATGATGTTGTTTCAAGAACCCTTCTTGACAGTCAAAGTTGGTACTTTTAGCATCTTATCCAATAAGATAGCATTGTCTTATCATAACACTTTATGATCACCATTATATGCTTCTCAAGCATTATTATTTTCCTTTTTGTCATAACTAAATTTCAAAGTTCTTTTTCATCGTATGAAAAATATTGACAATTCTTGTTATCCTTTTAGATGATACTTTATAAACCATTTCATTTTTCATCTTATCCCAATCATTATGGGTTATGGATAATGTTAACAGAAATGTTAAGAGTTTATGTCTTTATTGATTTGTCACACAAAACATTTAAGACATCTTTATTAATGTCAATAGATTGCTGCAATTCTTACTTTAGAATACTTTCCTCTTATATATCATATATATATATATATATATATATATATATATATAAATGCAATCAATGCTAGTTTTAAAATTTATCTTCTGAAGATACTTTATCTTTCAAAGATATGTTTTAAAATATAACTCGTAATTTTAGTAATGTATCACTATACATTCCATGATAACACTTATCATCCCCTGTTTATTTGTGTATCATTATACACTCTATGATAACACTTATCATCCTTATCCGTGGTTTTCTGTGTATCTCTATACGCTCCTCTTAATAACGTGTCTCTTACACATTCTTATTGTTGTAGGTATTCACTCCCACTGGCCTTTGCATCTATCATACTGAATCTAATTTTAAATGATCATATCAGTTTCAATGATTCAATGTTCTCAGACATGTCCAGACTTCTATACTTTTCTTGAAGCTAATTTATTACAAGAACATACATGTTTGTATTGAATAGTTTATTCAACTGTTCAAAAACTTGTAATCTGTTTCCTTTTAAGGATACTAGGAATCCAATTCCTAATTTATCAAACTTTGATAATATGTTTGGCTTCTAGTATTAACGATCCATTTGTTGTTTCTAAAACAACTTCTACATCTGGATGAATATCATTCATGTGTAGTCTGATCAAATCTTTATTTGTCGTTAATGGATTGTGTGTTTGGATCATCACTGGATGATTTGACTAAAAAATCTCATTCTTTCATCGTATGATCCTAAGTTTATGTTGTAAAGATCTCATCTTTTCTTTCATATACTTATCAATTATAAAAGATCTCATCTTTTGTTTATGATATCAAATGTAAAAGATCACATCTTTTGTTTATGATAAACATTTATATTTTCTAGGATCTTATCCCTGTCTGTATATATGAAATTTTATGTCTATGCAATTGAATAATACTATTTATTTAGAACTTTAAACAACACTTGTTTCTTGTTCAAGAATCAGGTATATCACGGTTATGTACAATTTCAATCTTATTGAAGTATTTATTAAGACAGCAAAGAAACTATTACGTATAGGGGTTCATAACCTCCTATCCTTATTTTTTCATAGGTCTCTTTTATATGAATCTTTATGCCTGTTCTGGATGAACCTTATGGTTCATGGCTTGTGATTTGGATTTTGTGCAGCTGCTTTGTATGACTAACTACTTAGTGTTATAGTAGTGATAACTCTTATCGCTCTTTTATATCTTATCTCATAAAATCGTTTCTAGAGGAATTTATTGAAACTATTTCAATCATGAAGTCATATGTAAACATTTATATCACATATATGTCTTTTATAGGACTTAATATGTTTCATGGTATCTACTAGATCCGATCTAATTAATTATCTAATGGACTTGATTAACACGTCTCACACGTCTCCATGTTAAATAGATGGTAATGAATTTTTAATTCATTGCAGGCAACAACCATAAAGCATTAAAGATTTAAATAAGTCATACTTAAAATAATCAAGCAATATTCAAAAGAAAATAAATCCGGAATTTAAATTTTTTCCAAACAAAAATAAGATAACATCATCAAATGGTGTAATCAACAACTTGAAGTAATCTTCAAGCTGTGTCCGTCTTTCTTTTCTTTTTTCCTTTCCATCTTTTCTTTTATCTCTACAAAATCCAATTTGCATACGTTAAAAGTCTAACTTTAAGCGATAAAGAAACAATGGAAAAGTTGCCTAGATACCTGAAGTATATGCTTTGAAGCATTCTCTAGCAACAGCAGCTTCGGGCATCTCTCTAACATGACATCTGGGTTTAGAGATTTTAGCCTTGGTATCACCAATAGCTTTGCCCTTATCCCCGGTTTCGATAGTCTCTACCGGTACCTCTTTGCTTGTGAAGGACAAGTGGAGATCATGACTGAACATAGCTCGATTGATGTCATCACTTAGATAAACCCCAGTCCTCTTAAGCTTATCAACAAATTGAATCATTTTTAAAGCATCCTCACGTTCAACTTTGGCGTACCACGAGATGAAATATCTTAGCTCGTCAAAACGACTAGTTAGGAGTTTATCCACTCTTTAGTCATCAAATGTGTCATTAATAATCATATTAATGACCAAGTGATCGTCAATCGGAACACGTGCTTTCTTGAGGTCTGCCACCAACTTTCTCATGATCATGGCATGATCCGAATTTTCCAAAGCCTCGTCTCTAATGTATGCCATCAAAGAGTAAGAAGGATCCTTATTGTAATCTTGATGGTATCTCTCCTTCAAGTTACGGATCATGTCATAAGATGACAAGTGTCGGATTGAAGCTTGAATCCCGGGACTAATAGATGCTAGCATAAGGTTTGATATATTAGAGGTATCATCCCAAAATTTGTTCCAAGTCTTTAGAACAAATTTCCCTGTATCTCTAGGTGGCTGTTCTGGTACAAGATATTTTAGAACATGCACCTTCTTGTTATATCTAAGGACTTTCTTTAGATTGTAGTACCATTGCAAGAAGTTTGTTCCATCGAGTTTGCTTTTAAGAATATCGTTAAGATGCTCCAGGTTAACAACATCAGCAGACGGAGCCATCTACAAAATTCGATTAAATTTTAGTATTTTCATGCTTTAATTATCTTAATTATATTAATGACCCAAAGGCAAAAATATTTATAATTAAGAATAAGATCCCAGTTTACTATGTTACAGTGAATAGCTAAGCACTTTTCACTGGTATAGCTAGACATGTTGGTAACGATTACCGATTGTATCAACTATACAACTCTCGGTTTGAGGGGGATGACAAGCAAGGTCACGCTTAGATACGTTTCCCTCAATTACCCGCTTAAACGACTTTAAGTGATATTTGTCCTTCAATTGTGACTGTAGTCCCGGCCTAAGTGACTTAGGAATCACGATCCTACCTTTAACCAAAACCGTGGCATCGAATGCAGGGTAATTCGCTAACATTGACGTTTTAGTCTAGTTGAAGTGTCATAATTAAGGGTGGCGTTAAAATATCGATTTTTAATAATGAGGATTTCTTTAATGATTTAATTTACCGGTTAAGGGTCAAAAACATTCTGGACGACGCATAGCATGAAATTAGTCATGCAAATTTTAGTAAACCAATTTCACTATTATATAAGCTCGTGAAACACTTTTCAACACTCGACTCGGTCCAATTTTAAATAACTTATTTAATCTAAATTGGTCATCAGTCACGAACTTAATTTTAAACTAATTAACCTTTAATTAATTTAAATATGTTTTTAAATAAAACAATTAAATTTAAAAACTCGTTTTACTTTTAAATAAAAACTACTTTTATTTAATTACCTTTCCGAGAAATTTTAAATCTTTTAATATTCTCGTCGTTTTATAAGATTGTGTTAAATGTTTTTATAAAAATATTTGTAGTTTTAATTATTATCCTAAATAATTTTATCAACCACAAACATACAAAACAACCATCGAGCCACTTGTTTGGTTTCGTTCGAGCCATCAAACAAGTAACCGAACCGGTCTAAGGGACAACAAATAAAAATAAACTTGTCGCCTCCGACTTAGTCCAAGATCTCTATCTTCAAACTCTCGTATTTGTTAATCCATGTCTTAAAATCTCCGTCTTGATAGGTTTATAACTTTTATACTTTTACAATAATAAAATAAAATAAACCTATCTATTACATCAGGGTTCCAAATAACCAAAAAAAAAATACAAAGATAATAAAAACAAACATGACAAACAACCACGGGTTACTAGGGCTCGATGTTCCTGTCACACTCCCAAATTTCAACTAACGGAGTTTTACCATTTGGGAAGTGACGAACCAGGATCTCAGATATTAGTTACATTGAACGACTCTACATGGGACTCAAATGAAAATATCATATCAATCAGAGTTAATGCGGAAGCGTAAAGAAAGTAAATGCGCAAAACACACGCGCCCAAAAGAATAGTCCAAAAGTCCAAACCTAACACAATTTAAAATAGTCTAAACAGTTTAATAAAACATAAATCAAAGGCATAATTTCCATGCATGTCCTATTGTGTGTACCTGTGCCTTATATTAAGCGACCTAAGAAAAACATGAAAGAAAATGTCAACACGAGGTTGGTGAGTTCACAGGTTTCAGTTTATAGAAGCGTTAACAGATTAATGTACATTCAATATATAAATCAATAAGTAGCTAACCCATAATCATGTTAACTAATGCGCTCGCAACCGACAGCTGATTGTTTATATGCCTCCAACCATCATGGTGCATGATTAGGTCAATATTGCACCCGTTCGACCTCCAATAGAGTTAGAGCGACTAACGCGGGTGAGGTTTGTCAAACCCGTAGTACTACTCAAATTACCTCGCTATGTTCATATTAACGGTCCGATGTGAGGACTTAAAGGATAATGTATACGCATAGTCATACAAGTGATATCATATATGAATTACAAAAATCAAAAAGCATTTACGACATGTTTTCTCCCCCAGTTTAAAACAGTAAAAAGGGGCCGTGAAAACTCATCTGAATAGCGTAGGCAGTATCACACAAGAGATAGGTTGAAACCACAAGTGTATGTAACATCCCAAAAATAAAACGACAGTTATAATACCGGAATAAACGAACGAGGCATGGCGGGTCGGGTCGGATGGGTCAGCTGGGTATAAATAGCCTATGCCACCCTTTTTCTCTCATTTGCAACTTTTATAGAGAGAAACCGTAGAGAGAGAAAGTTGGCGGATCAACCCGAGACTTCAGCAAAGTGTTACTCCATAACTCGTGAGAAGAACCTACGGATCAGAAACTCCATTCAGGTAACGATCCGACCTAAATCTGAGTTTTAGTTCGTTTTTGGTTTTTTCGGGTTTTGGGTGAAAAGGTAAGGTTTGAACGGATGAAACTGAAAGATAATCATGGATTTGAGTTCCTTAATGGAAAACGAACGTTTTGAATGCAACAGGTTCGGGATCTTGACATGATCAGACCCGAATTCGAAAGTTAGGGTTTTTCACGAAGAATAGGTCGTGCGCACTTGCTAAGTGCGCACGGAGCAGGTCCTGCGCACTTGCTAAGTGTGCAGGAGGAGGGACCTGCGCACTTGCTAAGTGCGCAGGAGGAGGGGTCTGCGCACTTGCTAAGTGCGCAGGCAGCACGGTCTGCGTACTTGCCAAGTGCGCAGACATCAGAACTGGTTAAGTGAAGTCAGTATGTTAGAATGGTTAAACCGTTAGAGTCAGGATTGGTCTGATGTGTATTTAACTAATCAATTCAGATCGGAAGTGACGTTGTTGGACCTTCGTTTAGGACAACCCATATTAGCGTATCAGGTGAGTTCTAGAGCCCTCTTTTAAATGTTTTCTTAAATGTTTTGGGCTGGTGTGCATACTTACAAAATGATGTTTTAACGAAATGATGTTTTAACGAAACGATGTTTACGAAAGGAAAGGTTATGAAGTGTTTTTGCCAACAAGGTTTACGAATGTTTATGAACGGTCTAAATGAGGAAATGTTTAATGAAAAGGGAAAGAGGTAAAGGTTTAAAGAAGTCATTACAAATCTAATCTGTCGAATGAATGGAATTGACGAATGAAGTCTGGGAATGTTATTCCCAGCCTTGTGGTAGATTATCGACAGCGAGCCATAGTTACCATAAGAACAACAGGGTAGTGTCTTGGTGGCCTGTCGATGGTTTTGATGTTGTACAACTGGTAAGGGAGTAACGACGGTTACTCCGGTGATGACGATCATCCTAAGTGAATAAGGTAAGGGAAATCAATGACGGCGATACGTAACGGTTGATTCCCAAAGGAAAGATGCGTGTTGGGCAATGACGGCGATACGTAACGGTTGACCCCACGTAGTGAATGGTTGGGCAATGACGGCGATACGTAACGGTTGACCCCACGTAGTGTATGGTTGTGGCAATGACGGCGATACGTAACGGTTTCCCACAACACCAAAGGTTCCTTCGGGGACACTGTGACGCGTAAAGTAAGATACAGAATTAGATAACGATAATGTATGACTTAAATGAATGTTAAAAGTTTTAATGAACGATCCGTTTAACGGTGTTTATGATTATGATGTTGATGATGATATGGGTACGAAACGTTTTTAAAGATGTTAGATTATCACATGCTTTTGTGAAAGGTTTTACTAAATGAATGATACGTTTTTGGCAAATGTTGATGTTAAAGTTTTTATGAAATGCTAGAACTCACCAGCGTAGCTGGCTTTTTAGTATGCACATTCAGGTTAAGGCAGGTATGGACGATGGACGGTGTTGCTTGGCAAGCGAGAAGAGTTACCCGGTCGATCATGAAGACTGGCATCCCGTTATGAGTTGTTTATGTTAAGTTTATGTATTTGACAATGTACGCTTCCGCATGTATGAACAAGTTTTTAGTTATGTTGAATGAAATTTTCCGCTGCGTTATTTGATATTCATGTTTAAGAACTGTTTGTGAATGAGTAAATACAACGAGTGAGGCCTCCCGGGTTTGGGGCGGCCTTACAAGTTGGTGTCAGAGCAATAGTTTGAGAGATTCGGACACTCCCCGTGTCTGAACTTAAACTGTGAATGGGACCGAAAGCGGATGCCAGTACGGGTAACTCGAGCACAGCATCAGGTATGAAAGTAGTATATGTCTACATATATAGTATGCCTTAAAAAGGGTTAGGTAAGGACTTGTGTTCTGATGAAAATCACAAAGGTGGTCAAATAGAAATCGAAAGGTAGTGTAATGGTTAATTGCAGATGGCCAGTGTATATTAACATCTTACAGTACTTATTGAATTTTATTTTTTAACTAGCGTGATGACATTAGATTCCTTGTCTTTTAAGAACGAAATGGAGGGTAGAATAGGCGGAAAGCGTGGTGTGGGTCGTACCGGATGACACGGTAGGATTCCCGCCCACCAAGTTTATAGTAAAGAGGCAAGTGTTCTTGCGGAACCGGAAGGTAGTGTGCATGAGACCGTACGAGTGTGATGCGAGATGTCCTCTGTTGTGTTAGCGCGGAAGTGGTAAGAAGTGTCGAGGAGAATACCGGAACAAAATCTCAACTTTGAAGAGACGCGAGTATTATGAAGTGTTATAAGAGGAACTAGAATGCTCAAGTAAGGTAAATTGGCAATTTCGTTTGGATCCGCGAAATTGTGAATTTACAGGTGCACGTGCATGATAGCGAATTTTATGGTGTTGATTAATGCTTACGTATCAGAGTTGATCCAATTACTCAACCACGACTATGAGATGTTAGTCACCCGAGTAACGATTAAGGAGATAGATGAACATCATTAGTAATGGTAATGATGTCAAAGATGGTGTACCTTACGACGGTGAATGATGTCAGCAAGTACGAGCCACGGACAAGATAAGGAGGAATGAAACTTTGGTTTACCTAAGTCAGACGAGCATACGTATGAAGGATGCCAAGGAGCTAGGGTGGGCTACGTTTAGCACAAACACGTTATGATGAATAAGAATCGGTTTACTGTTGAAGTATGCATGAGCATGAAAGAAATAACCACACAAGTGTATGTCCAAAGAATATATGAGTGCACGAATGCACAAATGGCATCTTTCCATGTAGAAGACAGTCCAAGACAACTAATAAGAGTATCTGCTGAAACGAGAAAATAGATATACCAGCAACAACAAGAGACGGGAACCGCGCTGTTAATTAGGGCATGCAGACAAAACCAAACCAAACCAAACCAGATCCGACCCAAGGACTGTTTGTCTAGAACGAATGTGAAGGACAAGTTTTGACCAACAATGTGAAGCAAGGCATGGGCACTAAGAAGAAATTCAAGGCGACTCAGAGAACGCTCTACTATGTCTAAGTCTAATCAATAGCTGCGAGTGTTGTTAGAATTGGAAAGCCGTTGAGGGACCCACTGAAACTAGAAAGGAAATGAAAGTACAAGTGTCACCGTACGTGTCATTCATCCATAGTAAGACCAACGAATGTGACTTTAGAAGAAATGCATGCAGAAAAGGCTAACAGAAACGAGTATCTAGAGAATATATATTGTCGGTCAGATGGGATGCCAATCCCTAAGACCATCCAGTGATATGTAGAAAGAATGGTGTTCAATGAACCAACGATGTGAAATGTAAAACCTGACAAGTACGTTTGAAAGAAAAACTAGAAGGAGATTGTGTATGAAAATATGAATGAAAATTTTGAGTGACTAGTGTGCCATCTGAAGGAATACCTTCCCGACAAGTTGAGTGTAATAAGGGATACCTCATATGTTTGGGGGATACCTGATACGGTTCCTAGGGAACGAAGCGATACGGTTCCTACGGGAACGAAGCGATACGGTTCCTACGGGAACGAAGCGATACGGTTCCTACGGGAACAAAGCGATACGGTTCCTAGGGAACGAAGCGATACGGTTCCTACGGGAACGAAGCGATACGATTCCTACGGGAATGAAGCGATACGGTTCCTTCTGGAACGAAGCAATACGGTTCCTTCTGGAATGAAGCGATATGGTTTCTTAGGGAACGAGACGATGTGGTTCCTTCGGGAATGAGATGGTACGGTACCTTCGGAAGCTTGATAGTAGGAATCATTCGAGAACGGGATATTATGATTCATTCGAGAACGACATAGTATGGTCCTTCAAGGACGAATGTACCATGGACAGCTTATGAGGTATACACAATGATCCAAATAGTCGAGAGACGATCGATAGTAACCGTCCAGATGGCAAGGTGGATAACCTTAACGAGGAGTTGAAATTATGGCCATGGAGTCTTCTGTGGATGACTCCGAGTCTGATAATACATTTCACATAGAATGACGATATAAGTACCCTAACGGTTAGATGTGAAAGACCGACTAGGGATGTACGATGCTAAAAAAGATAACGTCTATCAAGAACGAGAGAGGTATAGTCAAGACTACACAAGAATCTATCAACGGGAGAGTGATTGCATATGCGCCGCGGCAGTTGAAAGTTCACGAAGTCAACTATCCGACTCATGATTTGGAACTTGCTGCTGTCGTATTTGCATTGAAAATCTGGAGGCACTACCTTTACGGGGTGAAGTTTACTATTTACTCAGACCACAAAAGTTTGAAGTACTTCTTCGAACAAAGAGAGCTTAATATGAGGCAGAGACGATGGTTAGAACTCCTAAAAGATTATGACTGTGAAATCATATACCATCCTGGAAAGGCAAACGTGGTGGCTGACGCTCTAAGCCGAAAGGATGTGCCTACTCCTATTAGAGTGAAAGCTTGCCGGTTGGTGATAACATCGGACGTGATGAGAGAAATTGAAAAGGCTCAAGATGAGGCACGTAAGGAGGAAAACATAAAGAAGGAAAGGATGGTTGGCCAACATGACAAGTTGGAATATAACACCCTTAGTGTTAGGACACGTTTTGGACGGGTATGGATACCTATGGGTGGCGAGCTTAGAACCAATATCTTGGATGAGGCTCATAAGTCTCGTTACTCTATCCATCCCGGTACCAATAAAATGTATCAAGATCTGAGGAAGGAATACCGGTGGCCTGGAATGAAACGTGATGTGACGAAGTATGTAAGCAAGTGCTTGACTTGCTCACAAGTAAAGGCCGAGCACCAGAAACCGTATGGAAAGATTCAACCACTTGATATACCGGAATGGAAGTAGGAACACATTACCATGGACTTCATAACTAAGCTACCTCGCACAGCTAAAGGTCATGACGCCATTTGGGTAATTGTGGACCGTTTAACGAAGAGTGCTCATTTCCTACCTATTCGCGAGACGTTCTCGTCGGAAAGGTTAGCGGAAGTATTTATTAACGAAGTAGTAGCACGGCATGGGATGCCTTTGACGATTGCATCTGACCGGGACACACGATTCACATCGAGGTTATGGAAAAGATTTCACGAGGCGATGGGCACGAGGCTTAATATCAGCACAGCATACCACCCGCAAACGGATGGTCAGTCCGAAAGGACCATTCAGACATTGGAGGATATGCTCCGTGCTTGTATTATCGACTTCGGTGGCAGTTGGGACAGCCATCTGCCGTTAGCTGAATTCTCCTACAACAATAGTCATCACACGACGATAGACATGCCGCCTTATGAAATGTTGTATGGGAGAAGATGTAGGACCCCGGTTTGTTGGGGTGAGATTGGACAGAAGGAATTAGGAAGTCTCGAAGTCGTAAGAGAGACGTCGGAAAGGTTTGATCAGATCAAAGCGCGAATGAAGGCCGCACAAGATCGTCAGAAATCCTATGCGGATAAACGACGAAGGCCTATTGAGTTTGATATTGGTGACAGAGTAATGCTGAAAGTGTCACCATGGAAGGGAATCATACGATTCAGAAAGAGAGGAAAGTTAAGTCCGAGGTTTGTCGGACCATTCAACATAATTGCACGGGTTGGGGAAGTCGCTTATCGGTTGGTGTTGCCTGATGAGTTAAGTGGGATTCATCCTACTTTCCATGTATCACACTTGTGAAAGTGTTTGGCAGATGAATCGGCTCACGTACCACTTACTGACATCGAGGTTGACAACAGCCTTAATTACATCGAAGAACCCGTGGCCATCCTTGATCGGAAGGAGAAACGTTTACGTAATAAATTTATCGAATTGGTTAAAGTCCAATGGAAGCATCGAAAGGGATCGGAAGCCACTTGGGAAACGGAGAAGGAAATGAGGGAGTCGTACCCTCATCTATTTGACTTACGATAGGTTTCGGGGACGAAACCTATTGTAAGGGGGGTAGACTTGTAACATCCCAAAAATAAAAAGACAGTTATAATAACGGAATAAACGAACGAGGCATGGCGGGTCGGGTCGGATGGGTCAGCTGGCTATAAATAGCCTATGCCACCCTTTTTATCTCATTTGCAACTTTTAGAGAGAGAAACCGTAGAGAGATAAAGTTGGCGGATCGACCCAAGATTTCAACAAAGTGTTACTCCATAACTGGTGAGAAGAACCTCCGGATCAGAAACTCCATTCAGGTAACGATCCGACCTAAATCTGAGTTTTAGTTCGTTTTTGGTTTTTTCGGGTTTTGGGTGAAAAGGTAAGGTTTGAACGGATGAAACTGAAAGATAATCATGGATTTGAGTTCTTTAATGGAAAACGAACGTTTTGAATGCAACAGGTTCGGGATCTTGACATGATCAGACCCGAATTCGAAAGTTAGGGTTTTTCACGAAGAATAGGTCGTGCGCACTTGCTAAGTGCGCACGGAGCAGGTCCTGCGCACTTGCTAAGTGCGCAGGAGGAGGGACCTGCGCACTTGCTAAGTGCACAGGAGGAGGGACCTGCGCACTTGCTAAGTGCGCAGGAGGAGGGGTCTGCGCACTTGCTAAGTGCGCAGGCAGTCGGGTCTGCGCACTTGCCAAGTGCGCAGACATCATAACTGGTTAAGTGAAGTCAGTATGTTAGAATGGTTAAACCGTTAGAGTCGGGATTGGTCTGATGTGTATTTAACTAATCAATTCAGATCGGAAGTGACGTTGTTGGACCTTCGTTTTGGACAACCCATATTAGCGTATCAGGTGAGTTCTAGAGCCCTCTTATAAATGTTTTGTTAAATGTTTTGGGCTGGTGTGCATACTTACAAAATGATGTTTTAACGAAATGATGTTTTAACAAAACGATGTTTACGAAAGGAAAGGTTATGAAGTGTTTTTGCCAAAAAGGTTTACGAATGTTTATGAACGGTCTAAATGAGGAAATGTTTAATGAAAAGGGAAAGAGGTAAAGGTTTAAAGAAGTCATTACAAATCTAATCTGTCGAATGAATGGAATTGACGAATGAAGCCTGGGAATGTGATTCCCAGCCTTGTGGTAGATTATGGACAGCGAGCCATAGTTACCATAAGAACAACAGGGCAGTGTCTTGGTGGCCTGTCGATGGTTTTGATGTTGTACAACTGGTAAGGGAGTAACGACGGTTACTCGGGTGATGACGATCATCCTAAGTGAATAAGGTAAGGGAAATCAATGACGGCGATACGTAACGGTTGATTCCCAAAGGAAAGATGCGTGTTGGGCAATGACGGCGATACGTAACGGTTGACCCCATGTAGTGAATGGTTGGGCAATGACGGCGATACGTAACGGTTGACCCCACGTAGTGTATGGTTGTGGCAATGACGGCGATACGTAACGGTTTCCCACAACACCAAAGGTTCCTTCGGGGACACTGTGACGCGTAAAGTAAGATACAGAATTAGATAACGATAATGTATGACTTAAATGAATGTTAAAAGTTTTAATGAACGATCCGTTTAACGGTGTTTATGATTATGATGTTGATGATGATATGGGTACGAAACCTTTTTAAAGATGTTAGATTATTACATGCTTTTGTGAAAGGTTTTACTAAATGAATGATACGTTTTTGGCAAATGTTGATGTTAAAGTTTTTATGAAATGCTAGAACTCACCAGCTTAGCTGGCTTTTTAGTATGCACATTCAGGTTAAGGCAGGTATGGACGATGGACGGTGTTGCTTGGCAAGCGAGAAGAGTTACCCGGTCGATCATGAAGACTGGCATCCCGTTATGAGTTGTTTATGTTAAGTTTATGTATTTGACAATGTACGCTTCCGCATGTATGAACAAGTTTTTAGTTATGTTGAATGAAATTTTCCGCTGCGTTATTTGATATTCATGTTTAAGAACTGTTTGTGAATGAGTAAATCCAACGAGTGAGGCCTCCCGGGTTTGGGGCCTTACAGTGTAAGTCTCAAAAGACTTACGAATGCCCTAAAATTATAAACACATAAATTAAGAACAAGTTGGGATTTGTGACGACGACACGGAAGTTAGAACATCTTAACGCTTTCTAAGGATTTAAGAGTAGACGAACGTGTCTATGGAATTATATAAATTTTTAATATGACCGTTAAGGGAAAAGCATTACGTGTCGTATGTTAATAAATAATAATAATTAAGCAAATACGTATAATTGTACGTACGAGTCGTTTACAAAGATTAAGAAAATAATATAATTTAATACATTATTTTTAGGTTCGTCGGATTAACTAATTAGTCATTGTGTGGAAAATAATAAATATATTATTATTAATCAAGAGTATAAACGTAGATAAATAATATAACAATTTACATTACTTATAGTTTTAAAACGTCACACGAGTTAATTAAACTATCCGAAATAATATAACTTATATATTATTTTATAATATTAATCACGGGTTGAAAATAATACAAATATATTATTTATACGAGGTTATGGCTTGAAAGTAATATAAATATACTATTTTTAAAAGTGGAAATAATTATGAAAATAGGTTATAAATCCAAACCCGTGCCTACGGGTGGTTTCCCGGGCTAAAACATATTAATATAATATTATAATAATATAGGGTTTGATTTTTAATAATTAAATATAATCAAAAGTTCCTCAAAAATAAAATGTGGGAGCCCGGTCTCTAACCCGGGTCTCTCCCACACACGCACACAACTTTAACCATTCCCACCCGCGAGGGTATCGCATACAAACCTGGTTCCAATTGGTTTTATCATACAAGTTCAGTGTGATCTTCCCCCATCTCATGATCCGATCGAAACCAGCCCCAATTCCCACGAATCAGATAACGATCGATCAAAGTGACCTAGGGGTTTTGTCAATCGGGTTAATACGCATCTGTGCGTGTATTTAATTGCAAAACTAACAAGTTTATGATCGTTTAATTTTAGATTCAAAATGCCGAAAACCCTCGATTTGATCCTGAATCGATTTGACCGATTCTGATATTGAAAGGTGTTGGATTCATAGGGTTTTTGTTAATTTGATGATTGCGAATCTGTTGTGTAGTTTAATTTCATTTAAAATGAGTACTGGTATGAATTCGCTTAAGCAGAAAGCCATAAGAACCCTAAGTTCGATCCGGTTTCGATTAGATGATAAAACTCATAGATTTCATAGGGCTTTTAATGTAGACATCAAGGCGAGTCTACTGATGTGTTCAATTTCTGTAATCTGTATAGAAATGATAGGGTTCGACTAAACCGAAGTCGTATGAACCCTAGGTTTCGGATCATGATGATTCCGATAATGGAAACCAAAATTAAGACAGGGCTTTCAATATACAGAGGATTGCAAAGCTAATAATGTATATTAATTAGATTTAAATAGAGTCTAGGGTGTTGATCTATTAAACTGGTTTCTCATGAACCCTAGAATCGGGTTTATGATCAATTCAATGATATTAGCCTCTAAAAGGTTAGGGCTTCTGTTATATGGATGAAAACGAAGGTGTGGGAAAGTTCAATTACCAAAATGAATGCCGGATTGATAGAGATCGATCAAAACTTAGATATGTCGGCTTGTTCTTACTCTCCGATGGCTCCTGCTGCAAATCCGGCCAAAACAGAGTGTGAAAAAGCTTCAAAGGCGTTTGTATAAGGTGTGTAGATGATTAGTTCACAAGAATAATACAAGAGTCTGTCGAATTCGATAGTTAAGTTCAATGTGTCGACGGTTATGCTATAATTGGTCATTAATCGGTTTAATTCGATTATTATTGCGCTTTACTTGATGGTTATGACTGTTAATGTCATTAATCGAGCAGTTTCAGTTATAAAATCAAACGAATTGATGCTTGAAATAGAATTCGGATTAAAGTGGATGAGGTTTGACTTATTAAAGTCAATAGAAATGAACTTTAGGGAAATTACACATCTAGTCCTTGTAATTTCCAGTTTTCTGAGTTTGTAATCTGTCAGGAATAGTCCTTGAGGTTTGAATTAGGTTAAGAACAAGTTTGTTTGACTTTCATAGGTCAATAGAATAACAATATTGACTTTACAAAGTCAACAGATTTGATTTATGAGTATTTACACAACTAGTCGTTGGAGTTTAAGTTTGGATTATTGACAGAATTAGTCCTTGAAGTTTGAGTTAAGTTAATTAGGTTAACTTTAACTGGATTTTGTTAACGGAATTAACTGGAAAAGTCTGGATTGTCACATCATCCAAAATTAAATAAAATAAAAAAATTTCCGGATGTCACATCATCCCCTAGTTGAAAGAATTTTCGTCCTGAAAATTAGAATAGTACCTTAAGAGTTTGAAGTGGATTGCTTGAACAGATGAGGATACTTGCGTATCATCTAGTCCTCGCGCTCCCAAGTGAATTCCGGTCCGCGCTTTGAGTTCCAACGGACTCTGACAATAGGGATTTTACTGCGTTTTAACGTTTTGACTTCCCTATGCATAATTTCCATAGGTTCTTCGATGAAACGTAACTGTTCATCAATGTGTAGTTCCTCGAGAGGAACCGTGAGTGACTCGTCTGCCAGACATTTCTTCAAGTTTGAGACGTGAAAGACATTGTGTACACCACTAAGTCCTTTAGGTAGGTCCAGTTGATACGCTACTGGGCTAATTCTCTTCACTATTTTGAATGGTTCAACATAACGAGGATTCAATTTGCCTCGTTTCCCAAAACGAGTGACACCCTTCAAAGCGAGACTTTTAACAAGACCATATCCCCTACTTGAAATTCTAACGGTTTACGACGCTTTTCGGCATAGCTCTTTTGACGATCACGAGCTGCTGCCATACGGTTTCTAATTTGAACTATTTTCTCGAAAGTTTCAAGTATGAGTTCAGGACCTGTAAGTTGACTATCCCCAACTTCGGCCCAACAAATAGGAGAACGACATTTCCGTCCATATAGTGCTTCAAATGGAGCTGCCTTGATGCTAGTGTGATAACTGTTGTTGTAGGAGAACTTCACCAACAGTAGGTGAGACTCCCAAGTGTTACCGAAATTGATCACACAAGCTCGTAGCATGTCTTCCAGAGTTTGAATAGTACATTCTGTTTGACCATCAGTTTAAGGATGGTATGCTGTTCTCATATCTAGACGCGTGCCTAAAGCTTTATGTAACGATTGCCAGAAATGAGAGATGAATCGTGCATCACGATCCGAAATGATAGAGATTGGCACCCCGTGCCTAGATACTCCTTATTTCAAATAAATACGAGTAAGCTTGTCCATTTTGCCGGTTTCCTTTATTGCTAAGAAGTGAGCGGACTTTGTTAAACGGTCAACGATTACCCAAATGGTATCACATCCGGTAGGAGTTCGTGGCAATTTTGTGATAAAGTCCATGGATATTTGTTCCCATTTCCACATGGGAATCTCTGGTTATTTGAGAAGACCAGAAGGCTTTTGATATTCAACTTTGACCTTCGCGCAAGTCAGGCACTTGCTCACATAGGTGGCTATATCGGCCTTCATCTTTGGCCACCAATACAACACCTTTAGGTCATGATACATCTTGTCGGAACCTGGATGAATAGAGTAACGAGATTTATGAGCCTCATCCATGACTAGTTCCCTTAAATTTCCAAATATTGGAACCCATATTCGTTCAGCGAAGTAGCGAATACCGCCAGACTTGACCTCGAGTTGTGCCTCCATACCGCGCGTGGCTTCCAACGGTATGTTTTCCTCTTTCAGGGCTTCAAGTTGAGCACTACAGATTTTGTCAGGTAATCCAGGGTGAATAGTAAGCTGTAATGCTCGAACTCGTCTGGGCTTGGTTTCCTTTCGACTTAGGGCATCAGCTACAACGTTAGCTTTACCCGGATGATATCGTATTGCACAGTCATAATCATTCAAAAGCTCGACCCACGACATTGTCGCATGTTCAGCTCTTTCTGCTCGAAGATATGCTGAAGAATCTTGTGATCGGTGTAGATGGTGCACTTGGTACCGTACAAATAGTGTCTCCATATCTTAAGTGCGAAAACTACAACTCTAGGTCGTGAGTAGTGTAGTTTTTCTCGTGAATCTTTAGTTGACGCGAAGCGTATGCGATCACCTTTTCTCATTGCATTAATACACAACCCAAACCCTGAATAGATGCGTCGCAATATACTACGAAATCATCCGTACCTTCCGGAAGGGCTAGGATAGGTGCACTGCAAAGTTTCTGCTTAAGATGCTGAAATGCTGACTCTTGGTTATCACCCCAGTTGTAGGCCTTACCATTTTGAGTTAAGGCAGTGAGGGGTTGTGCAGTTTTTGAAAATCCTTCGATGAATCGACGGTAGTAACCAGCCAATCCCAGAAATTGTCGCACCTTAGTCGGGGTCGTCGGTGCTGCCCAATTCTTGATGGCCTCAATCTTTGATGGATCGACATGTATTCCTTTCTCGTTAACCACATGTCCTAAGAATTGAACTTCCCGGATCCAGAATTCACACTTAGAAAACTTAGCATACAGATGCTCCTTTTTAAGTAATTCCAGGATTAAACGTAGATGTTCCTCATGTTCCTCCTTGTTCTTGGAATAAATGAGAATGTCATCGATGAACACGATGACAAATTGATCAAGGTATGGCTTACACACACGGTTCATGAGGTCCATGAATACCGCAGGTGCGTTGGTTAATCCAAAAGGCATGACCATAAATTCATAGTGGCCGTACTTTATCCTGAAAGCAGTCTTAGAGATATCTTCATCTCGGGCTCTCAATTGATGGTAGCCGGACCTAAGATCTATCTTGGAATAGAAACTGGATCCTTGGAGTTGATCAAAGAGATCATTTATGCGAGGCAAAGGATAACGATTCTTGATTGTGACTTTATTTAGCTCACGGTAGTCGATACACATACGGAAAGTTCCGTCCTTCTTCTTGACAAAGAGGACTGGAGCTCCCCATGGCGATGAGCTAGGTCAGATGAAACCTTTATCCAACAATTCTTGTAACTGAGTAGATAGCTCTTGCAATTCATTAGGTGCCAGTCTGTAAGGTGCTCGAGCGATCAGCGCCGCTCCGGGTGCTAGATTGATTTGGAATTCAACTTGACGGTGTGGTGGCAGACCAGGCAAATCTTCAGGAAATACTTCCAGAAAATCACGAACGATGGGAATATCATCAATTTTCTTCTCTTCTGAGTGCTGTTCAGCAACGAGAGCTAAAATAGAAGTATGCCCTTTTCGAAGGCATTTCTGTGCTTTCATAAAGGATATGATGCCCTTGACTGCACCATAAATATGATGCCCTGAACGGAAAGGGTTCCTCCACTCGAGAGAGGAACTCGAACAATTTTCTCTCGACAGATGATTTCATCTTGGTTTTTAGATAACCAATCCATGCCGACAATTACATCAAAACTACCAAGTGTCACCGGCATAAGGTCGATATCAAGTTTATGACTAGCTAGTTCAAGCTTACTACTCTTAAGAATGTGGGTTGCTTCAATTATTTGGCCATCATCTATCTCTATTATATACTTAGCTTCTAAAAGAGTTGGAGTTCCTTTTATCATATCACTAAGTTTTCTAGATATAAAACTCCTATCAGCACCAGTGTCAAAAAGGACAGAAGCAAAGTAACTATTTAAGAGAAACTTACCGGTGACCACATTATGATCATAATGAGCTTCTCCAGATCCTAGCACGAAAGCTCGTCCTTTCGCACCATTCCCTCCATTATTGGCATTATTGCCACCACTGTTGTTGCCTTGATTGTTGTTGCCGTTACCATTGTTACCCTGGTTATTGCCATTACCATTACCATTTCCATTCCCATTTCCATTACCATTCCTCTTCGACTAAGGACAATCCCTCTGAATATTTCCCTCTTTGCCGCATTGAAAACATCCCCTTGTGGACCCTTGCGGTCGGAATGGTTGCTTATTCTGAAGATCCACTCTACAATCTTTAGCAGCGTGGCCCATATTGTGACACCGTTTACAACGGTTACTAGCACCGACATGGTGGTAATTGCACTTGTTGCACTTGGAGGCTCTCCCCGCATAACTACCTTGATTTTAACCTGAGACGGTCGTCTGATTGAAATTCTTAGCAGGCTCAAACTTTCGCTGCTGCTGCTGCTAGGGTTGATTGAACTGGGGTCCTTTGGAGTGAGAGTTGGAGTGGGTGTTGGAAGGGTGATCAAACTTGCGTTTATGATTTTCGGTGGTTTTAGAGACCGACCCTCTCGGGGGTAAAGTCCCTTGAGTCACCGCCTGATCGGTTAGCTTGTGAGCCAGTCTGATCATCAGCTGGATGGTAGTAGAGTTGGACGAAGTAACCATACTTTGAATCTGAGGTGCTAGACCTCCAATATACATCTCAATTCTCTTGTAATCTTGAGTCGCCATATGTGGACACATGGTAGCGAGCTCATGGGAGCGTGTGGTATACAACTCAATTTCGGAACCTTCCATTTTCAGGTTCCAAAATTCACCTTCCAACTTCTGAATTTCATCGCGAGGACAATACTCCTCCTTCATCATCGTTTTAAACTCCTCCCACGGGAATCCATTTGCCATGGCCAGACCCAACATCTGGACCTGAGCGTTCCACCACGTGAGAGTTGGGCCCTCTAAAGTTCTAGCAGCAAACTTGACCTGATTGGCCACTGGGCAGTTGCACATGGCAATCACCGATTCTACCTTTTCAAACCACCGGAGTAGTCCGACAGCTCAACTAAAAGTGTGGGGCTTACAGTCCATAAATGTCTTAAACGTGCATGCTAGTTACTGATTCTGCTAGTTTTGCTGGCCTGGATTTAGAAATAACATAGGATTGAGATTATAGAGCTTAGGAAAGACGCTCTAAGAGATGAATTGACCTCATTAGTCAATAGTTAAAGCATTTACCTGCATCATTCTGTGCTGCTAGAGCCTCAGCCACACTATCGTTGATTAGTGCCGCTAGCTCTGCTACTGTCATGTTGATGGTACCCCGGCCACCAGCACGACCTCCTCGTCCTCTTCCTGACATGATTCTTCACATTTACAAATACAAACAATGAGAAATATATCGCATATTAAATATTATTTATGTACAAGTAAGGAAATACAACATCTAATATTTTGAAAATTAAATAAATTGTAAGGCTACAAAATAAATAATTCAAACATTAAACTTCGCATGCTTTTATTGAATGGGAACAACCTTACCCATCTAAGTTTGAAAATAGAAATAGCATAAGCAAAACATGAATGAAAAGGAAAGATATAATAGGAAGATCATCAAACATCCTCGTCATCAAAAAAACGTATGATTGTGCATCATCGATCTCCACTGGTTCCTCCTCGAGTGGCTCCTCCTCCAACGGCTCCTCCTTGAAAGGTTCTTCCTCGTCGTCCGAAAGTGGAATGTCTTCCGGAAATAGTGCTGCTTGCAGTTAGGTTTCTATGTGAGTCACTTTTTCTTGAAGTCCTTCGGCAGCATGGTTTGCTACATGTAGCTGGGCTTCCAGATTAGCCACTCTCTCCAAAATCCCTCCTACCTCAAAATCCGAGGTGTCTACTGTAGGATCGTGAGAATACAAGATGGTTCTGTTCTTAGTTGAGATTGGCGGAAACAAAATCAACTACACAATTTATAATCAAGTAAACACAAAGAATACTGATAAACACTGTTGTATTAAGCTTTTGTGAATGCAAAGATTACAAGTGAGAAACTCAATGAATAAGTATGACAAGCACTACTAGCACTTTCAAGACACACTCAAGTCACACTTACAATGAAGTGGCAACTCAGTATTTATAGTAACTTAGAATCAAGACAGACCCTTGATTCTAAGGATCAGATCGAACACAAGCCGTTGATCTTGTTTATTAATTTACATTACACGTAAAGGCTAATCTAGTTAACTTTACTGAAACGTTTTCTTTATTCATGATTGTTTGCATGCTTGGAGAAGTGTATTGTTGTCCGTCATTGGTTGACCATAGCGGTTCCTTCTGCTTTGAGTCTGTCAGTTGCTTTTGTAGAAAGGTGTCAGAGACGCTTGGCCTGGATAGTCAGCTGCAACGTTTGGTCTTCAGTGAATAAGGCTATCAGCTGCAAAGAGTGAAGGTTGCTGCTGGTAAGCCTATCAGCAGCAAACATGGATGACCGCTACTAATAAGCCTATCAGCAGCAACTTGTACAGAATGCTGCTGATAAGCCTATCAGCAGCAACAAGTGTTGAATGCTGCTGATAAGCCTATCAGCAGCATTTGTACTTAGACTGATGCAACCAAAAATTCTTCTAATCACTTTGCTGCTGAAGCTTTTGCATGTGGCTGACTATCCTTTCAACCTCATAGCCTCTTGGATCCTTGCTGGGATTGTTCAGTGGAAGTTCAGACAGAGTCTTGATGTCTTTGTGTTGCATTTTGTAGATTGCTTTGCTTGAACATCTCATCTGCTGCTTCTTTACATCAGTCAGTGTGAACTCATCCAAATCAGCATTGTAGGTCCAAGATACAAATGGAGAGTGGGACTTGAGTGGTTTGATGTTTATGATCACATCTTTGCTAGGGTTGAAGTAGTGTTTGATTGCTAGCACAAGACGTTTCCCACTCTCATTTGCAGGCTCATTAGCTTCACCCAGCTCTAAAATTCTTTGAAGATCAGAATCAGGTAGTTGCAGAACCTCATCAACAGACCTGTAAGTGGATCTTCTTTTCTCAGTTCTCCCCCTGAAGATCTCAAACACTTGATCTTGTGAATTGTGGAACCAGTTAACTATATTTCTTGAGTCTTCTGGTTTAGGAGTGGGTTTGGGTATCTTCAAGGGAGGCTGTTGATGAGTGGGAGCTGGGTGGGATGACTTGGACTTTTTGGGTGGAGGAGTGGAAGGTTTGGGGAGGAGAGTGGAAGGATGATGGACTGAGGAAGAGGTAGGTGAGGGAGAAGGCTTGGGTTTCTTTGTCTTTGGTTCTTCATCTTCTTTGATAAGTACCCTTTTCTTGGAGCCCTTCTTCCCTAGTCTTTCTTCCTCATCCTTTTTAACTTTAAAGTAGAGGGCTTGCATGTTCATGAAATTCATAGGACCTAGCCTCTTTCCACTATCTCCTCTGGCCTTAAGGAAGTCAATCATGACCTTCCTTTCTTCATGGGTCCTTTTATTGAAGGCAATGGTCTTTTTGGACTGTTGTTTGGCTTTTTCTTCTTCTTCAGCCTTTTTATTCTTTGTCAACTGACCTTGCTGACCCATGAAGGCTCTGTAGATCTCTTTGTTTGAAAGTTTTTCAAGGTAGTCTTCATCCTCACCTTGAGAGATCAGAGCTTCAGTCCACTCCTCCCTTAATTCTTTTGCTAATTTAGAATCAGTGATTCTAAACTTAGCATCTTCCTTCCTTTTCTCTTTAGCTTCTTCTTCTTCTTCTTTTGCAAACTGTTCCTGTAGCTGTCTAGCAAGTTGTTCATCTTCCTCAACTTGAGACCCTGCAAGGACTTTTACCTTCATTTCATCCAGCTGTTTGGCATACAGCTGGATTGTCTGTTGTCTGAGAAGTATGGCTGCCTTTCTATCTTCATGCCTTTGTTTTTGAGCCATCTCTTCAGCCAACTCTTCTTCTTCTCTTTTCCTTCTTCTCTCTTCTTTCTCTTTCTTTTCCTTTTGCAACCTCTCTTCATCCTCTTTTGTCATGATGCCCTTCCCTTTATTAACATTGGATGCCTCTTCTCTGGCTTCACTGATCACAGAAACAGCTGATTGTTGTGTTGTTGGGATCTCTGCCTCGGCTTCAATGGCAATTTGAGATGTGAATAGGGGAAGGTCATCGTCTTCATCAAGTTGATACTCAGGACCTTCTATTTCTCTCAGTTTTTCTTTGATAGTTGATCTTGACTCATAAGCTGCAGTGCAGATGTTAACTCGAGGGGAAGCTGTGTCAGTGTCAGTGTCAGAGTTTGACACATATACTGCCTCAGTAATTCTTCCTACTTGTTCAAGTTTGGCTCTGACAGTATCTATCATTGCCTGGCTTTTAAGTGAGTTGACATTGCAGATGTTTGTTCTGAGTTGATAGATCTTGAGGAGAAAGTCTGAGGGCAGATGAAGGATGTTTCTGGTGTTGATGATGAGAGAGGAGCCGTTGCTGAGCAGAAAAGTGTGGTCAAGATACTTAGTGCTCACCCAACCTAGCACATCCAAGTCCTTGACCAGGAAGGCATACAGGAATCTTCGAAGGCCCAGAACTTCTTCTTCAGTGAGAAGACTGCTCCTTGTTATTTCAAGATTGCTAGGAGTCAGTCTTCTTTCTGCGGCCGCCGAGGATTCAGGATAAGCTACCCGATGTGCTGCTTGTAGGAATCTTTGGAACCTGGGTAGATTATCCTCCATCAGGTCATGGAACCTGCCAATGGCAAGTTCAGCTGAGAGATCTGCTGAAGTGTTGATGCAGTCAGTTAGATGCAGTTCTAGGACTTGGAGGGCATTGAGAGAGTTCCAGTTCAGTTCTTCTACTCCGCTGAACTCCCATCCAATCCAAAACCTCTCAGCTAATCCATCATACCCCCAAGCTAGAATAGAGTCAAACTCTAGCTTCTTTGAAGATTTGAAGATTTGGGGGGTAGTGGATTGACCTATGATGGCTGCTGCTTGTGGAAGGATGCTGAATGATGCTTTTGTTTGTTCTGTGTCTTCAGCATCATTCAGCATTTCATCGACAGCCCTGACAACCAACTGCCAGTCTTCAGATATCTCTTCGTCTTCGTTATCTGGGGCTGGCAGGTCATGAACTTGGACAAAAGCTGGCTTGTATTGTGAGCTTTGATGTACAAACTGCTCTTGAATCCAGTCGTCAAGACTGTCTGTATCATCTTCCATAGAAACCATCTCCCCCTTTTTGGTTGCATCAGCAGACAGGTAAGCATCAGTTTGGGTGCCTACTGATACAAGAGAGAGAGAGGCTAAAGTTGGGCATTGATGGGCTTCATGCATAGCGACTTGGTGTCTTAGTTTGGACATTTCAGCCTCTAGCATAGCCACCCTGGCCATCAATTCCATGTTATGAAGTTTCAGTCTGTCCTCATCCATAGTTGTGGAATCCTTGGACCCAGATGGGGCCGTAGGCCTAGCCTCAGCATCCCCATCACCCGCGGTTTCTTGGCGCCTGGGATTCCTCTCAGTGAAGGGCGTTTCCAAAGAAACACCCTCACCGTGAGTTGCCGTGGTTGAGGTCTTAAAGATGTTGTCACTGTCCTCCTGGTCAGTTGATGGACCAGCAGTAGTGACAGCCTCGTCCACATCCACTCTTTCAATACTCCCAGAGTGGACCTTCAAGGGTGAGGAACTTGGGTTGGGTGTTTCGGAAGCAAGACCAATCAGTCCCTCCTTGATAGTGGTAGTTGGAGAAGGTACATCACTTTGGTCAGGTTCCTCTACACTTAAGTTCAAAGAAGAGAGGAATGGCTCGAAGGGCTGTTCTATGGATCCGGGAAGTGATCCTAATCCTAATAGAGAGACTTTCGAAGGAGTCTCCCTAGCAATGTGGCTTTCCCTTATGATATTCTCACTAGAATGTTGTGATTCTGAGTGAGGGATGTTGGATTGGGTTTGGGCCTTGGAGGCAAGAGAAGAAGGAGTTCTCTTGCCTCTCTTCCTTGTATACTTGGCTGCAACCGGGGCCCTGTGTTCCGGTTGAGCAATCAAACTGGGGGTGAGTAATGTATGTGCCTGTGCATCCTCAGTAGAATGCACAGGGGTTCGATCAAGGGAAACAGTAGGTTGAGTTTGTGGCAGTGAGGTGGAGGGTGTGGGATCAGTATCAGCTAGGTTTGTTGAACTGTCACCCTGGGCACTATGTGTGTTCAACATTGTAGATAACAATGGAACATCGGCTCCTGAGAACATTGATGAAACTGTTCTCATGCTTTGAAAAATGTTGTTCTTATGTCCCAGTATTGAGTAGATTCTTGCAGTTTTTGAAAGATCTTGGTGCTCAAGATTGAACACTTCCTGCAAGAATCTTGGGTACATGAAGAACTGTGATTTCACCCCTTCTTGAAGGTTGTATCTCAAACCTTCAAGAATGAGGTGGGAAAAATTGAAATCTGCTCCTGTTTTCATACCGTGAACTGCCGACGCAAGTCCAGAGTTGAGTTGGTTCCAGCCACTCCTCTTTTGAGATAAGCATTGGAGAAGAGTGTGGCAGAGATACTTCCATTTGGGACCCATGAGTGCCTTCTCTATCGTATACTCTGTTTGATTCCCAGTGTACCCTATGGATACAAAGGTCCTCATGTATACGTCTCTTGGGTAAGAGAGGGCGTCCCCTTCATCCTGAAGCTTGAGGTGTTGGCGGAGTTTTGCTTCAGTGATGATCATTTCCTTACCGTCAACAGTGCCTCTGATTTGAGGAGTGCCCTGTTCAGTAGAATACACGGCTGAGCTCCAAAAATCTTCCATGTGTGAAGTATATATGGTTGGGTTGACGGTTAGGGCATGGTAAATTTTGGACCGACAGAGGAAGTCGATCATACCGTCGAAACCTTCGGATTTCTTGCCCTTGATTAGGTATGCAGTTAGGTTGTGATATGGGGAGAACTTATCGTTGGGGTTGTTTATGTCTGTGCCTGCCATTGTTATGGATTCGGAGGGTGTTTGAATGGTGGTTAATTGTGGAGGGCTTTGAATGCTGTGGGGACGGGAGAGAAAGTGATGAGAGATAGGTTTGAAATAGAATGTGAAGAGGTAGAGGGATGATTTGAGTTGGTGATATAACGGCAGACGGAGAAAAAGCAACTCTACTTGTACAGTACAACCTGTTTCACTTTTCATTGTTACAGCTGTAAAACACTCGAGCAGTCATGGTGAAGACTGACGATATTTACTTTTACAGCGAGTAAAAGTTAATTTACACTTATGTTCACCCATCAGCAGCAAACTTGGTTGCTGCTGAAAGATAAGAGTATCCGCAGCAAAATTGGTTACAGCCGATGGATAAGCCTATCCGCTGCAAACTTGGTTGCTGCGAAGAGATAAGTCTGTCAGCAGCAGATTTTGCTGCTGAACGGTTTAAAGATCTGCAGCAAAGAAATTGCTGCTGAAAGCCTTAAAGCTATCCGCAGAAAACATGTACCTGCTGATAACTTAAAGCTATCAGTGGCAAAATTTTTTGCTGCTGATGCTTTTACCTGTCAGCAGCTGAAGGACAAAAATGCTGCTGACCCATAACTTTTATTTACAACAAGGGACAAAAAGACACATTTTAAGGAGAAACTTGAGATGGATTTTAATCAAAGTTCATCATACCAATTGATTCAACTAAATATCTGAATCTAGCTTCATCAAAAGGTTTTGTAAACAGATCAGCATATTGCTCATTTGTATGAACTTTGGTTAAAATAATTCTCCTTTTCTCAGCTTGATCTCTTATGAAATGGTACCTGATGTCGATGTGCTTTGTCTTTGAGTGCTGCACCAGATTGTTTGTGATAGAGATAGCACTCATGTTGTCAATGTGAATTGGAGTCTGCATGAAGGTCATTCCATAGTCAAGCATTTGATTTTGGATCCAGATGACCTGTGCACAGCAGCTTGAAGCTGCAATGTATTCTGCTTCAGCTGTTGAAGTAGAAACACATGTTTGCTTTTTGCATTGCCATGAGATGAGCCTTCCTCCAAGAAATTGACATCCCCCAGATGTGGACTTTTTGTCCAAGTTACAACCCCCATAGTCACTGTCAGTGTAGGCATAGAGATTGACATTTTCATTCTTTGGATACCATAGCCCAAGTTTTGGAGCTCCCTTTAGGTATCTAAGGATCCTTTTGACAGCTTGAAGATGAGACACTTTTGGAGCTGCTTGAAATCTTGCGCAGAGACAAACTGCAAACATGATATCTGGTCTTGAGGCAGTGAGGTACATGAGAGACCCTATCATTGCTCGGTACTGATGTTGATCAGTGTCTTGTCCTTCTTTATCCGGAGATAATTGATGGTGCACTTGCATAGGAGTTCTTGCAGCAGAGCAGTCAGTCATTTTGAACCTCTCCAAGATGCTTTTGACATACTTGGATTGACTTATGAAGATTCCAGTTGGTACCTGTTTGACTTGAAGTCCTAAAAAGAAATTTAGTTCACCCATTGAACTCATTTCAAATTTGGAATGCATCAGAACTTCAAAGTCTTTGCAGAGCTTCTTTCTTGTAGATCCAAAGATAATGTCATCAACATAAATCTGGACGAACAAAATTTCGCCCCCTTCATCTTTGATGAAAAGAGTCTGATCAATGGCCCCCCTTCTGAAGTTGTTACTAAGTAGATATCCAGATAAAGTTTCATACCAGGCTCTTGGGGCTTGGTGTAAGCCATAGAGAGCTTTGTCCAGTTTTAAGACTTTATTTGGATGTGCAGGATCTACAAAGCCTGGAGGCTGTTTGACCTAGACCTCTTCATCAATCGTGCCATACAGAAAGGCACTCTTCACATCCATTTGATAGACCGTAAAGTTTTTGGATGCTGCATAAGCCAGAAAAATTCTAATGGCTTCCAGACGGGCAACAGGAGCAAAAACTTCATCATAGTCAATGCCTTCTTCTTGAGTGTAACCTTGAGCTACCAGTCTGGCTTTGTTCTTGACTACGATGCCCCTCTCATCTTGCTTGTTTCTGAAAACCCATCTTGTTCCAATGGCTGTTTTACCAGGTGGAAGATCAACAAGCTTCCAAACATCTTGTCTTTTGAATTGTAGCAATTCTTCCTGCATTGCTTCAATCCAGCTGTTGTGCTTGAGAGCTTCATCAATCCTTTTGGGTTCCACCTGTGATAGAAAGCAGGAGAACAAACAAATGTTGGCTTCATGAGACTTACTTCTTGTCTGGATACCTGTGTGGACTTGGCCAATGATGTTTTCCAGAGGATGCTCTTTGTTTATTCTCTGAGCTGGTATCACATCCAGCCGTATTCCCTCTTCAAGATTACTGTGGTTTAGATCAGTATTGTCTTCAGATGTGTGGAGAGGAGCTTGGAGGATTTGATCATTGTGTTCCACATAGTCAGCAGCATTAGCATCAGAGGCCTCTTCATCATGAATTGAGGAGGCTTCATTTAGGATTTCATTGTCAGAGAGATTGCTGCTTGTGGTGTTGGATGTACCGGCTTCACCTGCACTGGCTTCAATAGCTTCTGCCACTGATGGAGGATCAATGGATGGCCTTTTCATCCTGATGTAGGGACTGGGAAACTCCAGTCTGTAGTCAGAAGAAGAGGTTGAGGTAGAAGGTGTTGAGTTTGAAGAAGGAGGCTCCATATTTGAGAATATGAGGGGCTCAAATATCTGGGTGAAGGAGTCTATATCAAAAAGCCAGTTGGGACCTTTGCCTTGTTCACAGACAACGTGTTCCCTGCATTCCACATTAGCAGATTCTTCCACAATCTGAGTCCTAGAATTGAACACTCGGTAGGCCTTCGATTGAGAGGAGTAACCCACAAAGTAACCATCATCATACTTTGCACCGAATTTAGGAAGAACTCCATGTGTGATGAGGATGGTACATGGACATCCAAAGGGCTTCAGGAAGCCAATGTAGGGAATTCTTTTGAGCCAGAGTTCATAGGGAGTTTTCTGAAGAGGCTTAACAATAAGGACTCTATTCTGCACATAACAAGCTGTGCTTACTGCTTCTGCCCAGAAAGTAAGGGGCAGCTTTGAGTCAGCCAGCATAGATCTTGCTGATTCAATCAGAGTCCTGTTTCTTCTTTCAGCAACCCCATTTTGTTGAGGAGTTCTTGGAGCACTGTACTGCCTTTCAATGCCCTTGCTCTCACAGAAACTGTTCAAAGTGTGATTTTTGAACTCTGTTCCCTGATCACACCTTATGATCTTTACCTTCAGATTGCTTTGATTCTCTACCCTGAGAATATAGGATTTGAGAATCTCAGCAGTTTCATCTTTTGTTCTTAGGAAGAATACCCAAGAGAATCTGGAGAAGTCATCAGTGATCACCAGACAGTAGGACTTTTTGCCCGTTGACATGACATTTGTAGGACCAAAGAGATCCATATGCAGTAGCTGGAGAGGAGTGTCATTTGTGTTCAATGTCTTGGGCTTATGGGAACTTTTGTGTTGTTTTCCCTTCAAGCAGGCAATGCAATGATCGTCTAGCTGGAATTCTTTGTCAGGAAGCCCTCTGACAAGATTGTCCTTCACTAATTTATTGATTGTTTTGATGTTAACATGGCTTAACCTCCTGTGCCAGAGAGCGGATTCATCAACTGATGCCTTTGACAGAAAACATGAAACACTACCAGATGGAGTGACTTCATTCATGTCAAGCACATATAAGTTGTCCTTTCTATTAGCAGTTAGGAGAATCTTCTCTGGGGGGTTTAGATAGGCCAGGAGCTAACACGAAACATTCTTTGTCAGTGAACAACATCCAATGCTTTTGATCACATACTTGAGAAACACTCATGAGATTGAAGTCAAGTTCTTTAACATAGTTGACTTTTTCAATACTCATCCTTTCATTGGACACAGTGCCTTATCCAGTGATAGATCCACCTTTTGAGTCACTCCCAAAGGCAACATATCCTCCATTGAAATGTCTGAAGTTGGAGAGGATGGACCTGTTGCCTGTCATGTGCCTGGAACAGCCGCTATCTACCACCCAGGTGTTATTCTTGTTACCTGGCTGTCCCTGAGGTGGTATCTCTGCAGTGTCTGCCATAAGTGCTTGGTTGGAGACAGGAACATCTTCATATTGAAAACTCCAGTCGAATTCTGCAGTTCCAACATTTGCACAGGCTGCAGTTTGTGCTGGGGGAGTTTGTTGCTGCTGCTGTTGTCTGGGCTGACTTTGGTAGGCTTGTCTTTGATGGCCGGCACCCTGATTGGCTTTAGGTTCCTTGCACTCCCTAGCAAAGTGACCCATTTGGTTACAGTTGTAACAACGGATCTTGCTTTTATCAAGCCCAACTCTGCTGTTTGAGTTGTTGCATGGAAATGATCTTCCGGTTCTAGAATAGAACCATTTTGCTCTGAGGGAGAGCATGGCATATGAGTGCTGAATATCCATTTCTTCAAGATCATCTGGATGAAAGCATTCCAGATCCTCTTTTATGAAATACATGCTGCTTGAGTTGTCAGAGACAAAAGCAGTAGAGGTTGGCTGTTGAGGAGGTGCCTCAAGAAGAAATGGTGATGAGTTAGATTGTGAAGCGGTTGGGGTCTGAGGGTGAGTAACAATGGGAGGATAGTAGCTGCTTGCACTAGGACCGGAATGATCAGAGTGAAGCGCTGAGGAGGTAGTGGAGGAAGTGGTAGCTGATTGATAACTGGAGCTCCTTTCTTTAGCTTGAATCATTTCTAATTCATAGGTTTTGAGCATGCCAAAGAGCTCAGTCATCTGAAGAGTCTTCAGATTCTCTGTTCTTCTGATGGACACAGTGTATAATGTCCAACAACTAGGAAGAGATCTTATGAACTTCTTGAGAATGTCTTCATTCTCCAGCTTTACCTTGGAGCACTGCAGTTCACCTACAAGATAGGTAAATCTGTTATATAAAATAGTTAAGGACTCACCTTCCCTCCAAACGAAGTTCTCATACTGCTGCTTCAGTATGTCCCTTCTGTTCTCTTTGACTTATTCAGAGCCAGCAAACATCTTCTCCAGCGCCTCCCAGAGCTCCTTGGCAGTTTTGTAGCTTCTGAAGTTGTGAAAAACTTCATTCGGAAGGCACATTTGGATGGCTCCTAGTGCCTTGAAGTCCACCTCCATTTTCTTGATGTCCTCTTCAGAGTACTTGGAGGTTTCCTTCGGGACTTGTATCCCTCCACCATCAGCAGAGGCCACCATGGGAATATATGGACCCTCCTTGATGGATCTCCACATTCCGTATTCTTGGTAACAGAAGAAGCTTTCCATGCGATTTTTCCACATGTCATAGTCTTCTCCAGATACCAACCTTGGTGGTCGGTTGATGCTGCCAATATCTTCAAAGCCATTGCTCTGTGCCATTTTTGTTTTGATTTTGGGTGACTTGTTCAAAGAGAGAGTTTAGAATAGAACCAGAGATGATTAAACAAATGTTAATTTGTTTAATCTGAGCCAAAGCTCTGATACCACTTGTAGGATCGTGAGAATACAAGATGGTTCAATTCTTAGTTGAGATTGGCGGAAACAAAATCAACTACACAATTTATAATCAAGTAAACACAAAGAATACTGATAAACACTGTTGTATTAAGCTTTTGTGAATGCAAAGATTACAAGTGAGAAACTCAATGAATAAGTATGACAAGCACTACTAGCACTTTCAAGACACACTCAAGTCACACTTACAATGAAGTGGCAACTCAGTATTTATAGTAACTTAGAATCAAGACAGACCCTTGATTCTAAGGATCAGATCGAACACAAGCCGTTGATCTTGTTTATTAATTTACATTACACGTAAAGGCTAATCTAGTTAACTTTACTGAAACGTTTTCTTTATTCATGATTGTTTGCATGCTTGGAGAAGTGTATTGTTGTCCGTCATTGGTTGACCATAGCGGTTCCTTCTGCTTTGAGTCTGTCAGTTGCTTTTGCAGAAAGGTGTCAGAGACGCTTGGCCTGGATAGTCAGCTGCAACGTTTGGTCTTCAGTGAATAAGGCTATCAGCTGCAAAGAGTGAAGGTTGCTGCTGGTAAGCCTATCAGCAGCAAACATGGATGACCGCTGCTGATAAGCCTATCAGCAGCAACTTGTACAGAATGTTGCTGATAAGCCTATCAGCAGCAACAAGTGTTGAATGCTGCTGATAAGCCTATCAGCAGCATTTGTACTTAGAATAATTTGGTAGCAATCAGTCTTTGGTTCTACATCTACCCTCGTCTCCAAATGTGTAACCTGATCCACCAGAACGTTATGGACCTGATCCGTCACTGCTAGCTCAGCAGTCAAAAGCTCAATTCCTACCTTGTTCTCCTCTATTTGTGTCTCTCACTGCAGAATGTCAGGTATCTCATCAGTAGCATCTTTCACAATGCTCAACTCCCTAGACATGTAAAATACAAAAGCTTGTTCCATAGTGCAGGGCAAGCTAGGTAAAGTAGATGATGAGGAAGTGGAACCAAAGTAGGGTGATGGGACATTTCCCATTTCGATCCACCTTTGGATCATTTGCGGGTATGCATTCCAATTACGAGCAGGATTCGTTGCTTGCGCGCTACTCGGTTCACCCTGATCAACCGAATAATCACTAGAACTAGTCTGGCGCTTGTTGGGCTCTAGGGATGATAAGATAGGTGCATCGTGTCCTGGTGCCTTAGGTGATGGTGGTGGAGTTGACGACATGTTCCTGTAATACAACATATAAGTGCCAAACATCTAAATGTTTATGACATGTAACTAATGTGTGAGGTTATAGTCTAGTATGCAATCCTAGTTCTCTATAACCAATGTCTCTGATACCAATCTATCACCCCCCCAAATTTCAACTAACGGAGTTTTACCGTTTGAGAAGTGACGTACCAGGATGTGACGTTTCGGATTTTCATTCACGCACTTGTGTTATATTTATCGTGTAATCATCTCCTATTTTAATAAAGTGTAAGAGTTTTATTTAGTTTTATACGATTAGGTATTTTATTTCACGGATATAAATTAATTAAAATTTTATAAGTTTTAAAAACTTATATAAAATCTAAATTTTAAAAGTTGCATATTTAATAAAAGAATCTATTTAAATAAGATAAATAACTTTTATAAAAATTATTTATAATAATAAAAAAATAAATAAAATAAGTTTATAAAAACATTTTTAAAATAATTTTATTTAAAAGAAATTAAATTAATTTAGTTAAATAAAAGTTCAAGGGTTGTTTTGTAATTAATCAAACTAGAAGGTTATAAAAACTGAAATCTGTCGAGGGACCATTCCTAGACAAGTTAAAGTACAAGGACCCATCCGTATTTATTTCAAGTGTTAAAATAAGTCAAACCAAACTCCAGGGACTAAAACTGCCAAATTCCAATTCGATTATCCGGTCACCCCCTTCGATTGTCCGGCGGTCCAAAGTCTTTTTCCGACGACTCCCGATAGGGCTGTTCCCTGCACCTCAACAGCCGACAAAAGCTTATCTGGCCTCGTCGTCCCCACGCGAACAAAAGCACTCGACAAATTTGTCGATTAAACATAGGGATCGACTGATCCTGTTGGTGGCCGAAAAACCCACGATCGAATTCGCGCTCGACAGGCCACCTCCACGCGTGTCGATTGTCTGGTTAGTTTCGCCTCGTTCAGACCAATGTCGGGACATGCCCAATTGCACATTCTAACATAGAAATCAAGCTTGCCTATAAATGACCATTGTCGGCCCTGCACGAGCTCGCTACCATCCTTCCACCTGCTCTCGCACCAAATTGAGGATACCATCACTTTCGTCGTCCCTGAGTGAAGCTGTGACCAGGATTTCGGAAGCTAATTCCACACAGGAATCGAATTCCACTTTTGACATTTTTGAGTTTCAAAACTGTGCCGACCAGATCCATTGCAACGTGGTTCGAGCCTCAAATCGACTCCACTACCTTCTATTAATCCCTGGTAAACAATCCAACTCGAAATCACGGCAATCGCACGATAGTTACCGGGCAAACCCAGTGTCCTCGGACACGGTTTGCCGGTCACCGAGGTCTAGCGACCTGATTTGCCCTTGTGTATTTAATTTATCCGTTACACACATAACCAGCGATGGGCAGTAGCCCGGCTGGTTATGCGTGTGTGTGTCCGAGGCTGAGGTCGCAGGTTCGAACCTTCCGGCCTCTTGCCCAACCCCATTTTGCTTCTGTTTTCATTTTTTTAATTTTATTTAATTATCTTAACTTATTTTAATATTATTTTTATACACTAAAGACTAAAACGAGTCGGTTTGATCGTTCGTTTATTTTGAAATCAATTAAACAATCTTTTTATCTATAAACTATTCCAATTTTTATAAATCTTATAATATTTTTATAAACTTATTTAAACACATTTTTATATATGAAATGTCCTATATTTTTATAAATCTTGTAACATTTTTATAAACTTATTAAAATACATTTAATATGTAAAATGTCTCATTTTTATAAATCTAGCAATTGTTTTTAATAAACTTGTTTAAATTCTGAATATCAACATAATTTGTCAAATAAAGACTTTTCTTTTATTTTGTTATATTTTTTTTTATATAAATACATTAAATATAACAATACTTGTTTAAAACAATATATATATATATATATATACTCATAAGTTAAAGTTTTACAAAAACTATTATCATTCTATTTCCATACTTTATACAAATAAATAGTTATGAAGATTATATTAAAGCCTATATACATTTAAATACAAATACACACCTATACGCATACAATAATACCCATTTGTCTACATAGGGTATCAACGTGCTTAGGCTTCCACATACTTATCACCTACACGCGTGGAAAAATACCCGCTAGCAAGGTGAGTTACATAGCCCCTATTTTACATTTTTATACCTTTTGGGGGGAAACATTATACATGCTACTCACATTGTTTATACGTGTTATACATGAGACTATATGCTTATTCTTTGGATGTACATACATTTAAACACAAGACAACCAACTGTAATATTGATAGATCTATTGTGCCTGACCAGCCCACCCGGTTAGGGTGTTTATTACTGCATACTCGGATATAACCGTGTGTTATATTCAAACATACCGGATATAGTGGGTAACTATATTCAAGTATACCGGACTTAGCTGTTGTGCTCTGTTCAAGCGTGTCAAACTCGGTTTGAATTGTGATTAAATAAATGGTACATCATATACATTATGTTTGACAAGATAAACAATGAGTTGCAAAACGATTTACACTACTATTTACCGGAGTTACTAAACCTATGTACTCACCAACTTTTTAGTTGACACTTGATTTAAATAATGTTTCAGGTTTGTATATGTGACTGCTTGCCGAAGAATTCTCCACTTAGGAACTGTGGACCTAGTTAAATAAATCAATGTTTTGAACTAGACTAGGTTATTCGAAATGTATTGTAATTGGATCTTGTTGTTTTAAATTTAAGTAATGAATTATGAAACCTTTTAGTTACCATGTGCTTTTGAACAATCATTCTATTGTCCGCCTCGATGATTCCGCCATCAGTCGGGGTGTGACAGATTGGTATCAGAGCCATGGTTATAGGGAATTAGGTTATTAGACACAATGACCTAGACTATAACCCTAGGACTCCCTTTTATGTGCTATGTGCTAAATGATTAAATGCTATGTGAATTATTTGTAGTTAGTTAATATTTGAATTTTCCCAAGTTTGGTACATGAGACTTATACACATACATGCAAGACTTTGATACATGATACATACTTTACATACACATTTGGCAAACAAACTTATGCAAACAAATACACTACCCATCCCTATTCATACTCTTTCTTAATTCCTATTAATTGCAACAATTCCTACACGTTTTATGCTCATAGACTCTCAAAATCTTGAAAATCTCGTCAACAACTTAATTTCTTGAGACCAGTAAAGGACACGTGCAATCTGGAAGGGTGACACCTGTACATTGGGTTTTCTGTCTAGGAAAGCATTTCGTATAAATCCAAATAAACGGACCCGTATGCTTTCCTGGGAATTCCTGAAGTGAGTGTTTACCTATAGGCTAAAGCATGTCTCCTTGAAAGTTTTGAGGAATTATTTAACGTTGATAAGTCAATGTATTCGCAAGGATACGATCCGAAATTAAACTCAAAATTTGGGGACATTATAGCAAGATAGGAAGAACTAGACGAACATGCAAAGCAAATCATTATTACGGGTGCACACGTAATAACGATTTGTAGTGCATAAGTCCCGACAATTCCTACTACGCAAATAATGATCTATAACATCACGTTCTACCCGGAATAGATGGCTTAGTTTCCCCCCCCCATTAACTTTGAATAAATACACATGCACTAGCACGCGTCATGATAAATCTCGTATTTCTGCTTACATTATTTCCCGCTATAACTCATATTTATCCGTCTTATCTAAAATATCATTGTCTTTTCTTATGGTGTTAGAATGCCTCCTCGACGTGCAAACTCTAGCACTTCCAACCCGGATCTTGCTACTCTTCTTGCCCAGCTAGTAGGGCAAATGACCCAAGCAAATAACAACAGTGACGGGTCTCACAACATCCAAGGGAACGGTGGTACCAACCCGCCTCACTGCACGTTTAAGCACTTTAACTCGTGCAATCCTACAAAATTCTTCGGGACTGAAGGTGCTACCGGCCTACTTCAATGGTTTGAAAGCATGGAAAGCACATTCCAAAACAGCGACTGTCCCGATAATCTTCGGGTTCGTTATGCCACAAGTGTACTCCAAAAGAGAGCCCTCACCTGGTGGAACGGTGAGAAACGCACTCGCGGTGCTGAGGTTGCTACATCCTTATCATGGGATGATCTGAAAAAGGCCATGACTGATGAATTCTGTCCTCGGAATGAAATGAGGAAGCTCGAGGCTGAGTTTTGGGATCTTGCCCAAGACAGCGGGGATAATCTGGCTTACACCACCCGGTTCCAAGAACTAAGTCTATTGGTGCCTCATATGATCACTCCCCTCGCTCGGGGAATTGAAAAATACATAGGCGGCCTGCCTATGCAAATTCAAGATGCTGTGCTAGGAAGCAATCCTCCTACTCTTGAAGCTGCTATCCGTCTATCTGCTACACTATCTGACAACCATGTCAAAGCCGGAACCTTATCAAGAAAGGGTTCCAAGAAGGTTGTGTCTATTCTTGCGGCCGTCAAAGATGTAAAACCCGAGTCTTCTAACCGCAACAAGAAACGAAAGGGTCGAAACTTCACAGCCGTAACTCCCGCTGTGCCTGCTATTCAAGCGGCCCCTTTGGGTCAAAACCCGAAAACTTATCAGGGCCCGAATCCCCAATGCCAGACCTGCAAGTACCATCATCCTGCCAACCTACCATGCCGATTGTGTTCAAGCTGCGGACGATATGGACACGTGGTCACTACTTGCCGTACCCGTCCTCCCGTCCATCAAACTCCTCCAGCCAACCGCCCAATCTATCCGGCACCCCCCTATGGTCGGGCATGTTACGAATGTGGAGATCCAAACCATTTTCGTGACCGATGCCCAAAACTTCATCATCAAGGTGGTCCTCAAGGACGAGCGTTTAACATAAATGCTAATGAGGCTCAAGTAAACAACGACGTGATAAATGGTACATTTCTTGTAAACAATCGTTATGCATCCGTTTTATTTGATACCGGTGCCGATAGGAGTTTTGTGTCTCTTACCTTTGAAACCCGACTTGCTAAACAAAGAACGAAACTTGACAATTCTTATTCCGTGGAGATAGCAAACGGAAAATCTATTACTATAAACTCTGTTATCCGCGACTGCAATCTCGAGCTTAATAATCATGAATTCTCTGTTGATCTCCTTCCAATGCGATTGGGAAGCTTCGATATTATAATTGGCATGGACTGGCTATCCAAGCACCATGCCGAGGTTGTTTGCTACGAAAAGTGTATTCGTATACCTCTCTCTTCGGGCGACACGTTAGTTATTTTCGATGAAAAACCGTGCCGTGGTCTTCAAATCATGTCTTGCACATTGGCACAAAAGTACTTGCGGAAAAAGTACGTTGCCTTCTTGGCCCACATAGTTGACACGAAAGACAAGGGTAAGAAATTGCAAGACATTCCCATCATCCGAGATTTTCCCGTGGTATTCCCCGAGGATTTACCTGGTCTTCCTCCCACTAGACAAGTGGAGTTTCGTATCGACCTTGTGCCCGGGGCAACTCCCGTGGCAAAAGCCCCCTATCGTCTTGCACCTTCCGAGATGCAAGAGCTTGCAAGTCAATTACAAGAACTCTCATCCAAAGGATTCATCCGCCCGAGCCATTCACCTTGGGGTGCTCCTGTGCTGTTTGTAAAGAAAAAGGATGGATCATTTCGAATGTGCATTGATTATCGTGAACTCAACAAACTTACAATTAAGAACCGATATCCTTTACCCCGTATCGACGATCTTTTCGATCAGCTTCAAGGTTCAACATGTTTCTCCAAGATTGACCTTCGTTCCGGATACCATTAACTTCGGGTTCTCGATGAAGACATTCCGAAGACTGCCTTTCGGACTAGATATGGTCACTATGAGTTCATGGTCATGCCCTTCGGTTTGACTAATGCACCTGCGGTCTTCATGGACCTCATGAACCGTGTATGCAAACCTTATTTGGACAAGTTCGTGATCGTTTTCATTGACGACATTCTTATCTATTCTAAGACGAAAGCGGAGCATGAACAACATCTTCGTTTGATTTTAGAACTCTTGAAGAAAGAACAACTATACGCCAAGTTCTCCAAGTGTGAATTCTGGCTAAAGGAAGTTCAATTTTTGGGACACATAGTCAACGATAAGGGAATTCATGTGGACCCGGCAAAAATCGAAGCGGTAAAGAATTGGAGTACTCCTAAGACTCCTACCGAGATTCGTTCCTTCCTTGGACTAGCGGGTTACTATCGTCGCTTCATCTCAAATTTCTCCAAGATTGCGGTTCCGCTCACTGCCTTGACTCATAAAGGTAAATCTTACGAGTGGTGACCCAAGCAAGAGGAAGCTTTTCAAACTCTCAAGCACAAGCTCTGCAATGCTCCTATTCTAACTCTTCCTTGTGGTAATGACGACTTTGTCATTTATTGTGATGCATCCAACCAAAGTCTTGGTTGTGTTGTAATGCAACGTGGCCAAGTAATTGCATACGCATCACGTCAACTCAAAATCCATGAGAAGAACTATACGACCCATGATCTCGAGCTTGGTGCTGTTATTTTCGCCTTGAAAATTTGGAGACACTATTTATATGGCACCAAATGCGTGGTTTTCACCGACCACAAAAGTCTCCAACATATTTTTAATCAAAAAGAGCTTAATATGAGGCAACGACGATGGGTCGAACTTCTTAACGACTACGACTGCGAGATTCGCTACCACCCCGGCAAAACAAATGTTGTAGCCGACGCTTTGAGTCATAAAGAACGTATCATGCTTCATAGTGTTCGTATTCATAATGATATCCAAGCCCGTATCCTCAAGGCACAACACACCTCGGTTACCGAGGGAAACATGTACCAAGAGATGGCATGTGGCGTAGAACTCTTGCTAGAAACCAAGGCCAACGGTCTATTGTATTACTTGGACCGTATCTGGGTTCCCGATCGCGACGATCTTCGTATATTTTTGATGAACGAGTCCCACAAAACTCGTTATTCGGTACATCCCGGAGCTGATAAGATGTACATGGGTCTCCGTCAGCAATATTGGTGGCCCGGCATGAAAAAGGATATTGCCCTCTTTGTGGCAAAATGCCTAACTTGTTCTAAAGTGAAGGCCGAACACCAAAAGCCTTCCTCGAACAACCTGAAATTCCCGTGTGGAAGTGGGAGAACCTTGCTATGGATTTCATCACCAAACTTCCACGCACTTCTAGTGGGCACGATAGTATCTGGGTTATTATCGACCGACTTACAAAGTCTGCTCATTTCTTGCCTATTCGTGAAGACTATCGAGTCGAGAAATTGGCTCGAATCTACATTGATGAGATCGTAAGTCGTCACGGAATCCCTTTGAACATCATCTCCGATCGTGATTCGCGTTTTACTTCCCGATTTTGGCAATCATTACAATCAGCACTTGGTACTCGTTTGGATTTAAGTACGGCCTACCATCCTCAAACTAATGGACAAACCGAGCGAACAATCCAAACTCTCAAGGATATGCTTAGAGCTTGTGTCATTGACTTTGGTGGCAGTTGGGATTCTCACCTACCACTGATTGAATTCTCCTACAACAACAGCTATCACACAAGTATTAACATGGCACCGTTTGAAGCTCTTTATGGACGAAAATGTCGTTCACCAATTTGTTGGAATGAAATTGGCGAAGCACAAATCACCGGTCCCGAACTTATCCAAGAAACCACCGATAAAGTCTCTCTTATCCGTGACAACATTCGGGTAGCAAGAAGTCGGCAAAAGAGCTATGTCGACAAGTGACGGAAACCCTTGGAATTTCAAGTTGGAGATATGGTCCTTCTAAAGGTATCACCTTGGAAAGGCGTAGTTCGATTTGGAAAGAAAGGAAAACTTGCACCTCGATATGTGGGTCCATTCAAGATACTCGAAAGGGTAGGAAAAGTAGCCTACAAACTCTATCTTCCTTCAGAACTCAGCAACGTTCATCCGACTTTTCATGTGTCTAATTTGAAAAAGTGTCTAGCCGACGAGAACCTCCACATCCCCCTTGACGAAGTGCGTATTGACGAGAAAATGCACTTTGTTGAGAAACCCGTGGAAATCATGGACCGAGAAGTTAAGAAACTCAAGCGTAGCCGCATCCCCATTGTCAAGGTCCGTTGGGAGTCTAAACGTGGACCCGAGTTCACTTGGGAACGTTAAGACCAAATGAAGACCAAGTATCCGCATCTCTTTTCATAGCCTCCACTAGCTGAATTTCGGGGCGAAATTCCTCTAAAATGGGGAGACTGTGACGTTTCGGATTTTCATTCACGCACTTGTGTTATATTTATCGTGTAATCATCTCCTATTTTAATAAAGTGTAAGAGTTTTATTTAGTTTTATACGATTAGGTATTTTATTTCACGGATATAAATTAATTAAAATTTTATAAGTTTTAAAAACTTATATAAAATCTAAATTTTAAAAGTTGCATATTTAATAAAAGAATCTATTTAAATAAGATAAATAACTTTTATAAAAATTATTTATAATAATAAAAAAATAAATAAAATAAGTTTATAAAAACATTTTTAAATTAATTTTATTTAAAAGAAATTAAATTAATTTAGTTAAATAAAAGTTCAAGGGTTGTTTTGTAATTAATCAAACTAGAAGGTTATAAAAACTGAAATCTGTCGAGAGACCATTCCTGGACAAGTTAAAGTACAAGGACCCATCCGTATTTATTTCAAGGGTTAAAATAAGTCAAACCAAACTCCAGGGACTAAAATTGCCAAATTCCAATTCGATTATCCGGTCACCCCCTTCGATTGTCCGGCGGTCCAAAGTCTTTTTCCGGAGACTCCCGACAGGGCTGTTCCCTGCACCTCAACAGCCGACAAAAGCTTCTCTGGCCTCGTCGTCCCCACGCGAACAAAAGCACTCGACGAATTTGTCGATTAAACATAGGGATCGACTGATCCTGTTGGTGGCCGAAAAACCCACGATCGAATTCGCGCTTGACAGGCCACCTCCACGCGTGTCGATTGTCTGGTTAGTTTCGTCTTGTTCAGACCAATGTCGGGACATGCCCAATTGCACGTTCTAACATAGAAATCAAGCTCGCCTATAAATGACCATTGTCGGCCCTGCACGAGCTCGCTACCATCCTTCCACCTGCTCTCGCACCAAATTGAGGATACCATCACTTTCGTCGTCCCTGAGTGAAGCTGTGACCAGGATTTCGGAATCTAATTCCACACAGGAATCGAATTCCACTTTTGACATTTTCGAGTTTCAAAACTGTGCCGACCAGACCCATTGCAACGTGGTTCGAGCCTCAAATCGACTCCACTACCTTCTATTAATCCCTGGTAAACAATCCAACTCGAAATCACGGCAATCGCACGAGAGTTACCGGGCAAACCCAGTGTCCTCGGACACGGTTTGCCGGTCACCGAGGTCCAGCGACCTGATTTGCCCTTGTGTATTTAATTTATCCGTTACACACATAACCAGCGATGGGCAGTAGCCCGGCTGGTTATGCGTGTGTGTGTCCGAGGCTGAGGTTGCGGGTTCGAACCTTCCGGCCTCCGACCCAACCCCATTTTGCTTCTGTTTTCATTTTTTTAATTTTATTTAATTATCTTAACTTATTTTAATATTATTTTTATACACTAAAGACTAAAACGAGTCGGTTTGATCGTTCGTTTATTTTGAAATCAATTAAACAATCTTTTTATCTATAAACTATTCCAATTTTTATAAATCTTATAATATTTTTATAAACTTATTTAAACACATTTTTATATATGAAATGTCCTATATTTTTATAAATCTTGTAACATTTTTATAAACTTATTAAAATACATTTAATATGTAAAATGTCTCATTTTTATAAATCTAGCAATTGTTTTTAATAAACTTGTTTAAATTCTGAATATTAACATAATTAGTCAAATAAAGACTTTTCTTTTATTTTGTTATATATTTTTTTTATATAAATACATTAAATATAACAATACTTGTTTAAAACAATATATATATGTATACTCATAAGTTAAAGTTTTACAAAAACTATTATCATTCTATTTCCATACTTTATACAAATAAATAGTTAGGAAGATTATATTAAAGCCTATATACATTTAAATACAAATACACACCTATACGCATACAATAATACCCATTTGTCTACATAGGGTATCAACGTGCTTAGGCTTCCACATACTTATCACCTACACGCGTGGAAAAATACCCGCTAGCAAGGTGAGTTACATAGCCCCTATTTTACATTTTTATACGTTTTGGGGTGAAACATTATACATGCTACTCACATTGTTTATACGTGTTATACATGAGACTATATGCTTATTCTTTGGATGTACATACATTTAAACACAAGACAACCAACTGTAATATTGATAGATCTATTGTGTCTGACCAGCCCACCCGGTTAGGGTGTTTATTACTGCATACTCGGATATAACCGTGTGTTATATTCAAACATACCGGATATAGTGGGTAACTATATTCAAGCATACCGGACTTAGCTGTTGTGCTCTGTTCAAGCGTGTCAAACTCGGTTTGAATTGTGATTACATAAATGGTACATCATATACATTATGTTTGACAAGATAAACAATGAGTTGCAAAACGATTTACACTACTATTTACCGGAGTTACTAAACCTATGTACTCACCAACTTTTTAGTTGACACTTGATTTAAATAATGTTTCAGGTTTGGATATGTGACTGCTTGCCGAAGAATTCTCCACTTAGGAACTATGGACCTAGTTAAATAAATCAATGTTTTGAACTAGACTAGGTTATTCGAAATGTATTGTAATTGGATCTTGTTGTTTTAAATTTAAGTAATGAATTATGAAACCTTTTAGCTACCATGTGCTTTTGAACAATCATTCTATTGTCCGCCTCGATGATTCCGCCATCGGTCGGGGTGTGACACAGGATCTCAGACATCAGTTACATTGAACGACTTTACATTGGACTCAAATGAAAATATCATATCAACCAGAGTTAATGAGGAAGCGCAAAGAAAGTAAATGCAAAAAACACACACGCCCAAAAGAATAGTCCAAAAGTCCAAACCAAAAACAATTTAAAATAGTCCAAACAGTTTAATGAAACATAAATCAAAGGCAGAATTTCCATGCATGTCCTATTGTGTGCACCTGTGCCTTATCTTAAGCGACCTGAGAAAAACATGTAAGAAAATGTCAACACGAGGTTGGTGAGTTCACATGTTTCAGTTTATAGAAGCGTAAACAGATTAATGTATAATCAATATAAAATCAATAGGTAGCTAACCCATAATCATTTTAACTAATGCGCTCACAACCGATAACTGACTGCTGATATGCCTCCCACCATCATGGTGTATGACTAGGTCAATATTGCACCCGTTCGACCTCCAATCGAGTTAGCACGACTAACGCGGGTGAGGTTTGTCAAACCCAGTAGTACTACTCAAATTACCTCGCTATGTTCATATTAACGGTCCGATGTGAGGACTTACAGGATAATGTATACGAATAGTCATACAAGTGATATCATATATGAATTACAAAAATCAAAAATCATTTACGACATGTTTTCTCCCCCAGTTTAAAACAGTAAAAAAGGGCCGTGAAAACTCACCTAAATAGCATAGACAGTATCACACAAGAGATAAGTTGGAACCACGAGTATAAGTCTCAAAAGACTTACGAATGCCCTAAAGTTATAAACACATAAATTAGGAACAAGTTGGGATTTGTGACGACGACACGGAAGTTAGAACATCTTAACACTTTCTAAGGATTTAAGAGTGGACGAACGTGTCTACGGAATTATATAAATTTTTAATATGATCGTTAAGGGAAAAGCGTTACGTGTCGTATGTTAATAAATAATAATAATTAAACAAATACATATATTCGTACGTACGAGTCGTTTACAAAGATTAGGAAAATAATATAATTTAATACATTATTTTTAGGTTCGTCGGATTAACTAATTAATCATTGTGTGAAAAATAGTAAATATATTATTTTTAATCAAGAACATAAACGTAGATAAATAATACAACAATTTATATAATTTATAGTTTTAAAACGTCACAAGAGCTAATTAAACTAGCCGAAATAATATAACTTATTTATTATTTTATAATATTAATCACGGGTTGAAAATAATGTAAATATATTGTTTATACGAGGCTATGGCTTGAAAGTAATATAAATATATTATTTTTAAAAGTGGAAATAATTATAAAAATATGTTATAAATCCAAACCCGAGCCTACGGGTGGTTTCTTGGGCTAAAACATATTAATATAATATTATAATAATATAGGGTTTGATTTTTAATAATTAAATATAATCAAAAGTGCCTAAAAAATAAAATGTGGGAGCCCGGTCTCGAACCCGGGTCTCTCCCACACACGCACACAGCTTTAACCAGTCTCGCTCGCTAGGGTATCGCATACAAACCCGGTTCCAATTGGTTTTATCATACAAGTTCAGCGTGATCTTCCCCCATATCACGATCCGATCGAAACCAGCCCCAATTCCCATGAATCTGATAACGATCGATCAAAGTGACCTAGGGTTTTTGTTAATCAGGTTAATACGCATCTCTGTGTGTATTTAATTGCAAAACTAACGAGTTTATGATTGTTTAATTTTACATTCAAAAGGCCGAAAACCCTCGATTTGATCCTGAATCGATATGACCGATTCTGATATTGAAAGGTGTTGGATTCATAGGGTTTTTGTTAATTTGATGATTGCGAATATGTTGGTGTAGTTTAATTTCATTTAAAATGAGTACTGGTATGAATTCGTTTAACCAGAAAGCCATAAGAACCCTAGGTTCGATCCGGTTTCGTTTAGATCATAAAACTCATAGATTTCATAAGGCTTTTAATGTAGACATCAAGGCGAGTCTACTGATGCGTTCAATTTCTGTAATCCGTATCGAAATGATAGGGTTCGACTAAACCGAAGTCGTATGAACCCTAGGTATCGGATCATGATGAATCCGATAATGGAAACAAAAAATTAAGATAGGGCTTTCGATATACAGAGGATTGCGAAGCTAATAATGTATATTAATTGGATTTAAATAGATTCTAGGGTGTTGATCGATTAAACTGGTTTCTCATCAACCCTAGAATCGGGTTTATGATCAATTCAATGATATTAGCCTCTAAAAGGTTAGGGCTTCAGTTATATGGATGAAAACGAAGGTGTGGGAAAGTTCAATTACCAAAATGAATGCCGGATTGATAGAGATCGACCAAAACTCTGATATGTCGGCTTGTTCTTACTCTCCGATGGCTCCTGCTGCAACTCCGTCCAAAACAGAGTGTGAAACAGCTTCAAAGGCGTTCGTATAAGGTGTGCAGATGATTTGTTCACAAGAATAATACAAGAGTCTGTCGAATTCGATAGTTCAGTTCAATGTGTCAACGGTTATGCTATAATTTGCCATTAATCGGTTTAATTCAATTATGATTGCGCTTTATTTGATGGTTATGACTGTTAATGTCATTAATCGAGTAGTTTTAGTTATAAAATCGAACGAATTGATGCTTGAAATCGAATTCAGATTAAAGTGGATGAGGTTTGACTTGTTAAAGTCAATAGAAATCAAGTTTAGGGAAATTACACATCTAGTCCTTGTAATTTCCAGTTTTCTAAGTTTGTAATCTGTCAGGAATAGTCCTTGAGGTTTGAATTAGGTTAAGAACAAGTTTGTTTGACTTTCATAAGTCAACAGAATAACAATATTGACTTTACAAAGTCAACAAATTTGATTTATGAGTATTTATATAACTAGTCCTTGGAGTTTAAGTTTGGATTATTTACAGAATTAGTCCCTAAAGTTTGAGTTAAGTTAATTAGGTTAACTTTAACTAGATTTTGTTAACGGAGTTAACTGGAAAAGTCCGGATTGTCACAGTTCCAAACACAATCACAACCAAAACGATAAAGGCTCGATCTTTTGTCAAACAAAAGCTTTGACAAGTAAAACAATAGATCGATTTAAAATAAACAATTATGTCTAAACGCACGTAAAGGTGGCTCTGATACCACTGTTGGGAATCACGGTACGAGTTTTAACTTTTAAAACAATTATTATTTAAACATTTTAAATAAATAATTCCGATATATTTAGCGAAAGCGATTTAATAATACCATTAATAGATCAGATCTGGATTCCATATAGTGATTCGATTACACAACGTTTAGACAGTGAAAATAAATAAAACACATCCATAGGGTGTTCAGGGTTTTTATACATTTGACGAAACAACCGGATTGAGACACTCAGGTACAAAAAAAGTCACGCTAGATGACAACAACGAGCTCGTCACACGAAAACGTAACATAAAATACCTCTATTCTAAAAACTGGTTCACGGTTCTCTTCCGGTTCGGCTCATGGAGGAGGTAACGGTGACGGCAGGGGCCAGTGAGGCTGCGCGACAAGGGGTTGGCCGGCTGGTTTCGGTAGCGACGGACGGAGGAAGGGGGGGGGGGCTTCGGCTCCATTCCTTTTGTGCAAACTCCTTTGGTAGCAAGAACTAGATTTAGGGTTTTGTGTCACACCCCAAACGACGGCGGAAACGTCGGGACGGGATATGTGACTGTTCATGAGCACATAGTTGACTATGTTGTAATATATTAAATCATCACATTTCATTTCATAAAACAAACCAAACAGAATCCAATCAAGTACATGAAATTCAAATACATAATAAGTTTCTTTATTGATTAACTAGGTCCACAACTTAAGTGTAGCAAACTGGATCAACTCAATTGTTTGTACCTGAAACATGATAAAAACAAGGTCAACTAAAAAGTTAGTGAGCATACATAGGTTTTGAGTCTAAATAGTATCATTATGTTGTGTGTATACAATCCATACATATCATGGTTAATAAGGCAATTATGGAGAGTTAATATTGTGAAACCAAGTTATATAATCAAACCTTTGTAACTAGCATGCAAATAACCAAATTGTGTTGTCGGTAACAATCACCCTAACTGGGTGGGTTTGTCATACTCAATAGATCTATCATTGTTAACCGTCGGCTTGTGTAGTTAATGATTGCACATGTAAATTACACACGAATTGTAGTTTGCACACCTAGTACTCAAGCATAAGGCTCAAATTTCACACATGGATGTATGGGGAATTTTATTGTGTAGTTTGTAAACATTGTATAATTGTACTCATGTTCCACCCCAAAAATGTAAATAGTGTAAAAAATGGCTATGCAAACTCACCTGTATTAGTCGTGTGGATAACACGAGCAATAAGTAGCACAAGTGAATTTGCAAATCACAAACTTAACCTAGAGTGAAATTGTATGAATGTGAGTTAATAACATGCACAAAGTCTATAGCGAGGTCTAGGGTTTAACGGGATTGAGTGTAGGGACTTGTACATTGGGTTTGTGTTACATTATGGAAGGGATGTGTATATGTTTGTGTTTGTATTCGAAAAATAGTTTTTATGGAAATGTAAGTTCCAAGTATATAATTTTTATAATAAATGACTTAGGGTTTAATTTGAATAATATAGTAAGTTAAATAAATAAATTCTTTTATTTATTTATTTAGAAAAAGTAGTGTAGAAATTATATTTATTCAAGTATAATTTAAATAAATAAATTTACTTTATTTATTTATGGAAATGTGACAAAATAATAGTGTAAATATATATGAGTATATACAATTAAGAAAATTATATTAATTTTGATTTAAACGTTAAATGGGTTGTAAATGTAAAAATAAATAAAATAATAAATAAATTCATTTACTTATTTATTATTAAGAATTGTATGTTCTTTTAAGAAAATGTAAACATATATATTTTTTTAGAGAGATTTTATTTGTTTAAATAGGGTTTTAAACCCTAATATATGTAATTTAATAGAAAATGATTTATAAAAATTTGTTTCGTGATAATGTGTTTAAAAATATCTTGTCACAATTTATATAAAATTAGGTATATAAAATATTTTATTTTATAATTAGATTTAAAACATCTTTTAAATGATTTTTATATAAAATAAGATTTTAAACAATTAAATTTGTAAAAATGATGGTGTTATGTCAAAGATTGCAAATGATGGTGCAAATTTGTTCTAAATAATTTTAGGTTTATAAAATAGTTTTTATAAAATGGATTTGATGCTTAAAATGGGTTTTAAAAATGAATGGGGTTTCTATGACTCGAACCCGAGACCTGTTCTGTAAAGGGGCAAGTGTTTTAAGCAAGTGATCTGGGCATCAAGCCTTGATAAAGACGGGATTTGCTTAATACTTAGCAAGAAACCCTGAACTCATCTCCTTCCCTATATTACGCAAGTCGTAACCCTAGTTCTGAAATCGATTCGATTAAGCAATAATCGACCTTAGGACCATAGGGCTTTCAAACCCAGAATCATTACGAGTTTAATGCAACAAATTTTTACCTGTAATGGCCACGCACCGGAGGAAAACGACTGGGAGTTCATGTCCGAAGTTCTTCAGACTCGATGGAGCTTCAGAAGCGAAATGTGATCGAATTGAGTGTTCAGGGAGTTTAGAGGAGAGGTCGTGAAAGTGTATCAGTAATTCTAATTGTCCAATTTCTTTTAAAACGCTCAATTCGGTCTGGACTTGCCGACTACAGCTGTCGGCGTGATTTTCGTATTAAGTTGTTCGATTGTGAATGAATTGGGTTAGTTATTAGGATTGAATTCATATGAGGTCAATCAAGGCGTGATTTAAGGGCCTTAAACGCGTTTCAATCCTTGATTTGAAACAGAATTTGGTTCGGTTTGACTCCGGATAGTCAAACTGTTTGAAATTCGAATTAAGTCGCGTATTGTGATAAATTGGTATGTTCAATGGACTAGGAATTGCTCGAGAATCATTCGGTATATAAGGTAACTCCAATGAATCCGGGGTTGAACGAATTCAATGTTCAATTGTAAGATATTTGTCTTTGTTTGACTTCGGAAAGTCAAAGGGACGGGAAAAGGTTTAAAAAAAACTTTGATGAGGTTCAAGTTTATAAGGTGGGGGTTCAAGATGAGGGTTCATTTGTTTGACTGGGAGTTCAAATGAAAATAAGATGGGGTTCAAAACTACAATTATTTGATTTAAATTCTATTTTATTTATTTATAACTTTTATATAAAAATCTGAAGTTCATATTTTTATAGGAAATAAATTTCATTTTAATAAAATTACAAATTGAATAAGTGGTTCATTTATGTGTATTTATATATTTATTTATAACTAAATACATGTATATATAACATATATGTAATGGAAAGTAGGATGTAAATGTGAGGTTAAAATAATAAATACGTATTTAAAATAATAAATAATTATCGCATATTGTGTTGAACAAGTATAGGATATGAAATGGGGTGTCATTATTACGTAAAAATAAGATAAAAATTGTACTAGAAAACCATGGATGTTACAGTATCCCCATGTTGAGGGAATTTCGGCCCGAAATTCAACTGATGGAGACTAATGAATCAGGAAGGAGATGAGAGTTTTTGGATTCTCATCAGGTTTTGATTATCGGTTTAAGGAGTATAACTGATGGCAAGGTTTCGGTCTGTCTCTCAAAGTCAGGCACGAATGATGACAGTGGATTTAGTTTTGAATTGGGCTTAAGGAGTAAAATTGTTGAATAATAATTTGGGTTTTAAAGGTGAAATGCATTACTTGGAATGGATTTGATGGGAGCTTGATGATCAGGGTTTGTTTAAGACACGAACAACGCTACTTCTGATAATATGACAGAGCACTTATATATAGGAAGTACCATCGGCGTATCCACCATGCCCTTGTCATATCACATTAGTTTCGTTGTTATATATCACGATAGGTTTTAGTGTTGGAACTATTTTTAGGCCATCGCATAAAACAGTCTGAAGACGGAAGAATTCTTTGAAGTTAAAAGATTTTGACCGAAATCTTATAGTTTTTAGACGAAATACATTTTGACCGAAATGTATTTCGGACGAACTCATTCTTTGTCTTCTTAGTTTGACTTTTGTAAGTGGGACTTATTTTGACATATCAATACAATAGAGAGAGTTACACCTTTAACTATGTGTTTTTGATCCAATATCATATCTTGATTATCCTACTCGATTCTAGTCTTTATCGATCGATTGCTTGATTTGCTATGAATAACAGAAATCACAATTGGTATCAAAGCTTTCGGTGCTCAGTTTTGGGAGATTCAAGCACGTTTCAAAGTTTTGTCAAAGTTTTCAACTTTTCAAGATTCAAAAGTCATCAAATTAGATCGTTTCCAGTGCCATTTTTAAGTATTTAGCATGCAAAACAGTGGAGATGAAGTTTTGGATGATTTTCGGGGCTTAATTTGAGGTTCGGAAGTTGTAGGTCGGAATTTTTCGAGTTTCAGTTGAATCGCCCGAAATCTCTGTTGAAGGGGTCGAAATCTTGACTTTTCGGTTGAAAAGTATCATCTCAAGGTTTTCAGTCGAAAAGTCTCTTCTACAGGTTTTTCGGTTGAAAAGTGTCTTCTACAGGTTTTTCGGTCAAAAAGTCTCATCTCAAGGTTTTTCGGTCGAAAAGTCTCATCTCAAGGTTTTTCGGTCGAAAAGTCTGTTCTAGAGGTTTTTCGGTCAAAAAGTCTCCTCTATAAGTTTTTCGGTCGAAAAGTCTCCTTTACAAGTTTTTCGGTTGAAAAGTCTTTTTGGGTCGAAAAGTCTTTTTCGATCGAAAAGTCTTTTTTCGGTCGAAAAAAGAGTTTTTTGGCGGGAAAAACTTTCTTGTTCAAAATTTTTAGAGGATGTTTGGAGCTATGTTTGGCGCTGATTTTGAAAAAATGAGATAGTGTAAGGCCTCAAACCCGGGAGGCCTCACTTGTTGGATTTACTCATTTACAAACAGTTCTTAAACTTGAATATCAAAATAACGCAGCGGAAAATTTCATTAAAACATAGTCATTACATCGTTCAACATGCGGAAGCGTAACATAGTCTAATACATAAGCATAACATAAACTAATCATAACGGGATGTCATTCTTCATGTCATCCGGGTAACTCATCAAGCCGCCTAGCATCACCTTCCATCATCATAACCTGCCTTAACCTGAATGTGCACACTAAAAAGTCAGCTACGATGGTGAGTTCTAGCTTTTCATAAAACCTTAACTTCAAATATTTGCCAAAAACATATCATTTAACTTCATTAATAAAAGCGTACAAAAACATGCAATAACATAACATAACATCATAAACATAAGTCAACGAACATATCGAATCTGCGCCTTTTCGTAACCGTTAAATCCAAACGTCACATACTAGTGGAATAACCTAAAGATCACCACCACTAGGCCTATCAACACCGTACTGTCCTTCGGGTGAAGAACTCCTAGGGCCCGATACTTAGGTTATTCAACACCAAACTTCAAGCACGCCATCACAAGGATGACACGTACCAAACTTCAAGCACTGCACCCCGTAAGGTGCAAGTACCAAACTTCAAGTACGACTACCCCGTAAGGTAAATCGTACCAAACTTCAAGGATCACGATAATCCCCTTGGTGACCGTCATCACCCCAGTTGTACAACAGTTGGCCAGCCACAAAGTCCCCTAAAAGGTAAAGGCCCATAACATACTTCCCATACCCATAACCTTCATTCCCTAAGGAATATTGGCAGATTCGTTCGTTTGTGACTTTCGTAAACATTCACTTCTTTTACTTCAAAACTTCAGTTAAAGCATTCATACGTTTTATTAAAAATCATTCCTTCATTCATAAACACTTCATAAACTTCTTTTAGCAAAATATTTCATAAACACTTCTTTCATAACCCTTCCTTCCAAAACATCGTTCATAAACGTCATTTTATAAAACGTCACATACAACATTCATAAACATCATTTTATAAAACAGTCATATCGTTACGTATGCACACCAGCCCAAAAACATTATTAAAACATTTAAAAGTGGGCTTCTAGAACTCACCGTATATGCTAATCTGGGTTGTCCTAAACAAAGGTCCAACAACGTCACTTCCGATCAGAATTGATTAGTTAAATACACACAGACCCAATCCCGACTCTAAAGGTTTAACCATTCTAAACATAATGACTTTACTTAATCAGCCTGCTGCCTACTCACTTAGCAAGTGCGCAGGGACTTGTTCTTGCGTACTTAATAAGTGCGCAGACTTTGGTTCATACGTACTTGATAAATACGCAGTACCTGCTTCATGCTTACTTGATAAGTACGCATGACCCTCTTCATGCGTACTTGATAAGTACACAGGATCCTCTTCTTGCGTACTTGGTAAGTACACAGGATCAGCTTCATGCGTACTTGATAAGTACACACGAACTGCTTCCTCGCAAAAACCCTAACTTTCGCCTTCGGGTCTGATCACGTCAAGATCCCGAACTTGTTTACTTCAAAACATTTGCTTTTCATTAAAGAACCTAAATATGTGTTTTCCTTCCAATTTCATCCGTAAAAACGTTACATTTTCATCCAAAACCCGAAAAACCCAAAAACGAACAAAAACTCAGATTTAGGCCAGATCGTTACCTGAATCGAGTTTCTGATCCGGAGGTTCTTCTCACGAGTTCTGGAGCAACACACTTCTCAAATCTCAGGTCGATCCGATAACTTTCTCTCTCTACGGTTTCTCTCTCTATAAGTTGCAAATGAGAGAAATGGGTGGTGACCTTGGCTAATTATAGGGGAGGCTCCCCTTCCAGCCCGCCGGCCCATCCGGCCCGACCCGACATGCCTCGTTCGTTTATTCCGTTATTATAACTGTCATTTTATTTTTGGGATGTTACAGATAGTTTAAAAAATATGTAAAAAAAAATTCTCAATGGCTGACGAAGGGGTGTGCATAGGGTCAATGTAAATGGATTGGGGTATGTTCATCCAGATCTTTATAAGGAAGATGTGAAAGGAAAAGCCAGGCAAGACCAATTAAAGGAAATATATCAAGTTTTCACACGTGCAGAAGGAGAATCTTTGACTGACCAGTATCACAAATATGTGAAATTGATCAATGATCTAAAGGAGGTTGATCTTGAATATGAAAAATCAGAAGTCATGGATAATTTTCTCAATGCTCAACCACAGGAATGGGAGATTTATAAACTTAATATCAGAAATAAAGGATTACAGTTTAACTCATTAGAGGGTTTGTGTGCAAAGCTACAGTTGTATGCACTCAAAGCTGATCAGAACAGAATGGTGATCAAAGGAGCATACAGTTATGTTTTTCAAGGAATTTGTAAACGTATAGAATCAGATTTAGTTGCTGAAGCAGTGAAAGAGTCACAGAAACTTATTGCTTATTCTGAACTGCTCAACGAAAATATGTGTTCTGTGGAGTGTTTTGAGAAAATTGCTGATTACAAGAATCGAAATCAACTTCTGATGGATGCATTAAAACATGCACATACTACAAACAAAATTCTAAAAGATCGTGAGAAAGAGTATAAAAGGAAAATTGATGATTGTGTGAAAGAAAATTCTCATGTGAAGCTTCAGTTAAAGAGAAAGAATTATGAGATTCAACTGTTGATTGCTGAAAGAGAAACAGAAAAGAAATTGATGATCGAGAAAATGGAAAAGATAGAAATTACAACAATTAAAGTTGATAAAATAAACATTTCTAGGAAAGTGGCTAGTGGAATCATTGAAACTCAAATACATGACAAGGTAACTTCTGGGCTTGGATATAAAGGAACTAGTGAAAACATTGAGGCTAAAGTTAATGATAAAGTGAATAACGAGATGGGATACAAGAGTGTTTCTCCTCCATTTACTTCAAATGGATTTTATTCACATACGCCTCAACCATACATTCCAGAGCCATTTGTGCCAAATGTTTATCCTTCGTTAGAGCCAAAGAGAAATTTCAAAGCAAATAAAGTTGAATTGAAGATTCCAAAAGATCTTACTTCTGATGATGATTGTGTCAGTGACAAAGCTGAAGAATTTGTTGAATGTGTGGATTATTTTGATAATAAGGGTGGCTTAGGGTTCAAGAAAGACAGTCAAATTAATGCTAATGCCTTCCCGTTCGATTCAAATAAATTTGCTCCGCTCATGTTTATTACAGAGGGAGTAGAAACGTTAAAAGTTGTAGAATAGAAGTCTAAAGACAAATCAGAATCTCGAAAGCGGCCTTATCAAATACCATGTCCTGCTTTGAAAAAAGTTTCAGCTGTGGAAAGCAGGGTCATTTATCAAGAGAATGTTGTATTAAGAAACACGAATCTTTCAAACAGAAGGTCGTTTTCAACCTCAGAGAAAGTTTCAAGAGAAGGTTGTTAAAGTCTTCAATAGTTTGAAGACGTTTTGGACATACAATATGTCAAAACAAAAACAAAGATTGGAAACACAAAGTTAAACCAAGACAAGTTTGGAGAGTTAAAGATTCGAGTCCAAGATCCAACTTTGATGATGCAAAGTGTATGGGGGAGCTTGGCAGAATTCTTGTGTTTTGATATGCAATGGCCTAGGGGGAGATTGTTAGAACTATTTTTAGGCCATCGCATATACAGTCTGAAGACGGAAGAATTCTTTGAAGTTAAAAGATTTCGACCGAAATCTTATAATTTTCGGACGAAATACATTTCAACCGAAATGTATTTCGAGCGAACTCATTCTTTGTCTTCTTAGTATAAATACTTGTTTAGTTTGACTTTTGTAAGTGGGACTTATTTTAACATATCAATATAATAGAGAGAGTTACACCTTTAACTATGTGTTTTTGATCCAATATCATATCTTGATTATCCTACTCGATTCTACTCTTTATCGATCGATTGCTTGATTTGCTACGAATAACATAAATCACAATACTTGTGATCCCCTCTGATATGATGATATCCAAAAATAAACACCTCAAACAGTGTCTGGAATGGTGGAATCAATCAAGAAATCTAACAAAACCGAGAAGATCGAATCAAACACGAACTAGAATGGAAGAAATCACACACATGAAATGCACAATCAAACTAGTAATCTCCATTGATAATCTCTGTGAATAAAAAGATGAAACAACAATCTACAATCTCTGATTTCTCTAGAACACTTCTGATCAAAACAATACAAATGAGACATCTACTTAGAAAATACAAAAGACAACATATTTATACTAAACCGAATTCGATCGAAAACTCAGTTTTCGACCGAAAAATCTAAAGTTATACATTTTCAGCTTATAATTGATTTCTATGGACTAGGTTCCAACAATCTCCCCCTAGTCCACATAACATCAATTCTTCACTCGTTGTCTTTATCAGGCTTGGCTTTGGCTTTGACATCCACCTTCTTAGCATCTAGTGCAGCAAGTCTTTTCTTAATCACCTCTGCTTCATGTCTTCTTGCTAAACATTGAGCAACGACTCTCATATACAACTTTGCTTCAGCTTTAATCTTCGTGCTCATGTCACACTTGATTGGGTTCTGGTAAAGAGTCTTCAGGTCTTCATCAGAAAAGCTAAACATATCCACTGGATCAAAGACTCTGACTTCTGGTGAATCATGTTGCATGATTACAGCTTCATTTGTTCTACTGTCATACATCCATTTTTTTAAGCTTTTGATAAACGTTTCTTTACGTGCTGGGATGTATACAGTTGAAACTGTATCAACTGGCTTTACAATATATCTGAATCTTCTCTTGCCATCCTTATCATTTCTTTTTAGCTTTCCGCATTTAGGAATCTGTGTATGGAAGCTTTCAAACTTGTCTTTAGCACATTCTTTCTTTAAATATTCTCCAAAATTTTCATCAAATGAATTCTTTGATGGATTGTTCAAGTTCAGGTGATTCAGCTCTCGAATATCCCAGTACGGTAAAGTTTTTAACTTTGAGCTTCGATCAAAGTACTGGATATTCCCTTCACCTATTTTTATCATGTATATCTTCTTGTCATCATCGTACATCCATCCTAAGATTTCTCCAGTCAAAGCTTGTTCTGGATTTTTAATATTCTGTGTAATCCTTTCAACGATTGATGGCTTCTTTGTAACAGCCCACCAAGTACTCTTGTCAACCCTTTTGGTTTTTGGACACTCAGATGATTCTTCAACCTCTTCAGGAACATTAAATGTTCTCTTTCATCTACTAGTTTATCCATATTTCCAATCACCGACCCATCTTCTTCAACATATGTCTGTTGTTTCTCATATTCATACTTCTTGTACTCAGTGTTGGTCTCAGCATCTTTATCAGTTTCTTCTGCTGTCTTTTCACTTCCACCAACTCCTTCAGCTCCACTATTATCACTATCATTGTCAGAAGAATGGTCATCACCTTTCTTTTCCCCAGTTATTACCACCTCTTCATCATCTTCTTCTTCCTTCTCTGTTTCATCCTTATTCTCATCTGTTATCTCCATTCCTTCACCTTCATCATTAAGGAGCATATCTATATCAAACAAGGTGTTTTCTTCATACATAGTAGCATAATAAATTGTAGAATGAATAGGTTCAGTGGCAGAAGGGATTGGTTCTGTAATGGCTGGACTTTGTAAATCTTCAACATTGGCTTCTTCATTGACATTAGTTGGAGCACCAATGTGAGTTATCAAATCTTGCACCATCCTTTGAAGCTGATCAATCTGTTGCTGTTGTTGTGTAATAACACCCTTCTGTCTATTACTTTCAACTTTCAGTTCTCTGATCTCTCTAGAGCTAACAGCTTCTCTGCTTTGTAAGTTAGAGATCTGAGTCTTTAGCTGGCTAACCACAACCGCTGTCTCTCTAGTTGCATAGTTCAAAAAGTCTTCATCAACCAGACCATAACCTTTTGATTTCTTTGACTTGTGCCTTTCTGGAATTTCCTTAGCCTTGCCTTTGTCAAGATTTGTAGTTGTTTTCTTTTGCTTCTTTAGTTTTGGATCAGTAAACACGATACCCTTAGACGGTGGAAGTCTAGAAGGTACGGTCTTTGTCACTTCAGGCTCTTTTCTTTTCTTAGATGGGGTTGTTGCAGTTGCAGTTGTTTGAACTTAAGGTACTTCAAAAACTTCAGTATTAACACTTAAAGTATCTTCGTTTTCAGCAACAAACACTTCTGTATGACTCAGCATTGGTTCAGTAACTTCAGTATTAACTTCTGGAACTCTGTTCTCTTCAACATATACATCAGCTACTTCATGTTCACCAATCTAAGTATCAGTTCTTAGTTCTTCCTCTTGTACTTGCACTTCAGGTTGGAATTTAGGTAAGACATTATCTTGAACACCAACATTACCCTAATCATTATCATCTCCTTGATTATCATCATCATCACCATCACTATCATTATCAACACCGTCTTCAATGTCACTTGCCATTAAATCATATATTTCATCATCTATGTTGAAGTCTCGATCAGGATGTTCTTCCAACATATTAGAAAATAACAGTGTCACAGTACCGCTAAACCTACTTGTCTTCCTGACATTGTTCATGCTGCTAAAGATTACTTCTTGCATTGAATCCAAAGGTAACTCAACCCTATCATTCTGAAGATTTGACAGCAAGGTGTTGATTATCATCGATACAAACCTTGGACACGTCAAGAACTTGTAGTTTTGCCTTGGTCCCACAAAGTTACTTTTACTTATCATAGCTTCAAAGATCATTCGTGAGAAATTAAACCGTCTGTGTTTTGCTAGACAAACCAAGGCTCTGCTGAATATTTCTCCAATTTGGTCAAATGCAGATGTTCTAGGACTCATGCAATGTATAAACACATGAACTAAATATCTCCACTGTTTCCCAAACATCGATTTTGTAACTTGTCTTCTCAAGAAGTTTCCCTCATATCTCATAGTCATTATGATTCCCGAGACTGCTGTATGACTGATTTTGTAAGGGAAATCTCTAGCATCTCTGAAATTTAATACTTCCCGAATGACTTGTTCTGTGACCTTGATTGTATTCCCACCCACTGTACTTTCGATCCAGATCACTTTGTTTACATGTTTGTACTCAACATTGTCCCAAAACTCTCTAACATGTTTTTCAAAAACCCTTACTTTTGTAGAAATTGCTGTGTGAATCCTAGAGTTTATCAAGAACTGGACAATCTCTTCTTAACCACATGCTTTCTTAGTGTTGGTGATTAAACATGCACAAATGTTGTGCTTGGGTTCAAATTTCAAACGATTCATATCTGTAAAGAACAAAAACATAAAGTTAGAAAATTTCTAAAAAAAATCCTTAACTCTAGACATTTCGACCGAAAACTCTGTAAACTAACACCCTTTTCGATCGAAAACTCCTTTAATCATGTTGACCAAAAATTGAAATTTCACACAACTTTGAACTATTTGATCGAAAACTCTTCAATAGAAAACCAACATTTTGATCGAAAACTCTGAGTTAACAAATTTGATCAAAAACTTAGAATTTTAACTTTCAACTTTTCGATCGAAAACTTTTCTGATTACAATTAACACAAAACATGAGTTTTCGATCGAAAACTCTGATTTTTCAAAATAATTTTCAACCTTTAACTTTTCGATTGAAAACACTTTTCGGTCGAAAACACATTTCGGATGAATCAGAATTGACTCTTCATTTCCATCCGAAACACTTTTCGATCCATTCATAAAACTTTTCGGTCCATTCTTTCTACTTTTCGGGCAATTAGAAAGTTCAAAAATTAAAACTAAACTAAGGCTTTAGATCTATCCTATGCACCTCTACGAATCACGAGAACGTACCTTGATGATCGAAAATGTATGAGAGGCACAATGACGTCACAAACCAATGATTTTTCGCACGAATTCTTCACACTTGTAAAACTCAATTGATATTGAAACGGTAACAGTGGCAGTCGGAAAAGATAATAGTGGGAAAAAGGTTTTCAATCGAAAAATCTAGTATTTATAGATTTTTCAAATTCGACCGAAAACTTCAATAGACTTTTCGATTGAAAACTCTTTTCGGACGATCTTTTTCGGTCAAGGAGATTTCGACCGAAAACTATTAACTTTATTAATTTTGAACAACCACAAAAACAACTTTATTTTTCAAGTCCATTTTAACATCATTAAAACCTGTTCCAATATATTTTTTTAATATTTTTTACATTCACAAACATAACTAGAGACAAAACACAAACTTTCACACTGATTTTATCAAAATGACTTATCACAAACCTACAATCAAAGAAAATACTAAACGCATAACAAACTTTATAGTCATTTATTTATAAACCGACTAATCTCTTTTTGACTTTTTCTTAAACATATTACAATCCTTTATTTATTTTTATTTTTTTTATTTTCTTTTGGTGAACTGAACTGACATAGGATCATAAATGTATACTGTCTTAACTACACTGCATATCAACTCAGGATCTAAACAGTTCAACCTTGATTGCAAGTATATTTTTCAGCTTAAACTCAAACATCATATTTCAGCAGATACCGTGTGACATTTAACGTAATATTTATCAATACAAAGTGTATCCAAGCATCGAGATGAATTGAACTAAGACACAACACAAAATTTCACCAAAACATGATCCAATCACCAGCATCAGGGTAGCATTCTTAGCAGAGAAAAATAATCCAAATGGATTTGATGTGAATCTTTTTGATTATGAATCATTTGATTCTATATATCTTGGTTTCTGATGGAACAAACACTGAATCATGTTGATTCGTATGAAATGAAATATGATGTGTAGTGATGAACTTTTAGAATCAGATTTGATTCGGGTATGCGGATATCCATAGAGTGTTGGATATGTCAATTGAAATCACGAATGATTCAAAGGGCGAAACAGACTGACTTTCTTGTTTCCATCCGAGATTTTCACCAGAACCATCAGCTGTATAAGGATGTTTAACTCTAAATCGTATATTTGACGGGTATAGTCAATAGAGTAAACAAATTGTGCTAAGAATCCATCAAGATCCTGGTCTCATGGTATGAATGGATACACTTTGCATTCGAAGGATGAAAGTACCAATATTCGATGAGGATAACACTAAGATTGCAATTTAGTTAATCACAAAAATATCGCCTAATTTACATATGCAGAGTCTACCAGCACAGCAAAAATGGTAACCGATGTCACCATCATATCCAATTCATGCATAAGCTCAGCACACACTTGTACAATCGTTTCCTATATATACGTCAATCAGACACACACATTTTTTTTATTTCAGACTTTTCTTACTTTCAACTTTATTCACATAATCACATACTGCATCACACATCACACATCACACAAACTCAGCATATTTTTCTTTTATTCTCCCCCTAAAATTGTGATGTAACTTTATTTATTTCTTATAACACTATGATAACAAACATATACTCTACTAAATTAACACAACCAATTATTAAGCTAACATAATTATAGAGCATACATAACAACACAATTTTAAACACTTAAAAGAAAATCTTTTTGAGGAACAAATTTATGGTCTTTCAGTTCAAATATAGACTGTTTATTATATTTTTCTTTTATAATGTTTTTTTTTATTTTTTTTATTTATCAAAATGATATCATCTCCAACATCTATACCAAAGAGTTAAACCGATCTATTGAAAATGCTTTAGTAAAAATATCAGCTTTTTGCTCTAGGGTATCTACGTGGACCACTTTAATCCGACCGTTCTCAAAGCAGTCACGAATGAAATGTAACCTGATTGCAATGTGCTTTGTTTTTTAGTGCTGAATTGGATTCTTAACTATACCGAGCACTGCCTCATTGTCACAAAAGATCGGAGTTTCCAAGAAATTTACTCTAAAGTCTAACATTTGATGTTGAATCCAGATGACTTGTGAGCAACAGCTTGAGGCAGCTGTATACTCTGCTTCAGCAGTTGATGTGGATACATTCATTTGTTTCTTACACTGCTAGGAAACCATTCTCTCCCCTAAAAATTTACACCCGCCTGATGTAGATTTCCTGTCCAAGTTACAACCTCCATAATCGCTGTCAGTATAAGATAAAAAGTTAAATTCATAATCAGAAGGATACCATAAACCTAGATTACACGACCCTTAAGATAACGAAAAATCCTTTTAACATCCGATATATGAGATTCCTTTGAAGCTGCTTGATATCTAGCACACGAACAAACAACAAAGATGATATCAGGTCTACTTGTTGTCAGATACATCAACGAGCCAATCATTGACCGATACATCTTTTGATTAACTTCAACTCTAGATAAATCCACAGTGAGAGGTTCATGGGGATCAATCGGTGTAGAAGCGGATTTTGTGACAATCCGAACTTTCCAGGTTAACTCCGTTAGTCAAATTCAGTTAAATCCTAACTCAGTTAACTCAATTCTAAAACCAAAGGATCATTTCTGTCAAATCTGAAGTTGCAAGGGCTGATTTTGTAAATAACCAGAAACCCTACTAGGCACGGTCAAGCCAAGTGCCTTGGCACGGTCGCGCCTCTTACAGGCACGGTCGCACCTTTTGGCCGGCTGAAACGTAAACGCAGTCTTAAATCGCAAATTCGTTCGAATATCAAGTTTGTAACGTATAAGCTCTAGTGGCGATCATCATTGAGCCATTATCTCATGCTTAAACACTCGTAATGATCAAATTAAACTCCATTATGGCCTTCAATCCCGTAACTGACGACAACATCACCATTTCAATCAAATTCGTGTCAAACCGATTATTTGTACTGAAATCGACCACCTACACACCTCTGTCGAACCTCTCAGAAGCTCTTGCACGCATCAGTTTGGCCAGAATCGTAGGAGAAGTCGCCGGAGATCGAACCAGTTGCAGTCAGCACTTATTCTACTCGTTCACCATCGATTCGACTCCTATTCTAGTAATATTTTACTCCTTTAGCTTCGTTTTGACTCCTAGAACAAAAGACCTAAGCCAATTCGGGTTTATATCATCGAATTGGTCATGTACCGAATCTAGGGTTCATCGTTTAAACAGTTTAATCAAACTCAACCCTATACTCAACCTCAATGCAAAAAAACTAAAGGGATAGTTTTGTGATCATCCGTTCTATAAAAGCCCTATGATTTCAGCAGTTATTCTCATTGAATTCGACTGATTTAATTCGGTGTTCATAAACTAGAGTTTTGATTTTCAAATAAGGAATTAAACGATCTAAAACTCGGTGTTTTTGCAATTAGAACCACCCTATGATTCGCATGCTACTGTTAAACAGAACCCCCATATCCTTTTGGTCAATCACGATCGAAATCAAATGGATTTGGACTTATTGGCTTATTCTGTTAAACTCTGTGACTGTGTATCTAGGAGACACAGTCGTGCCTCGTACTCTGACCTGGTCGTCCCTCGTACTCTGACCTGGTCGTGCCTCGTGCTCAGACTTGGTCGTGCCTCAAAACCCTAGACACAGTCGTGCCAGACTCAGACACGGTCATGCCTAATGATCAGTTTTGTTGTGTCTTCTGTTTGATCAACACGGTCGCGCCCCTGACCAGCACGGTCGTGCCTGTGACCCTAACACGGTCGTGCCTTGCCTTAGGCGCGGTCGTGTGCGACTAAAACCTTTTGTTAGAATGTGTGATTATTATTTCAAAAACAATAATTATTATATTATATTAATATGTTTTAAACAGGAAAAGCACCCGTAGGCTCGGGTTTAGTCTTGTAACTCGTATTCGTTATTTAAACCTCGTTTATAAAATAATATATTATTTTCAACCCTTAGTCTCAATTAAAAACGATAAATATTTTTATATTATTATTGTTTCGTTTATAAACTTCGTGTAACATTTTAAACTAATAAATAATGTAAATATCTATATTATTTACACTCGTTTATATCCTCGAATAAAATAATAGATTTATTATTTTTGACACACAATTGTTTATTGTAATATTTTATTAAATCTAAAAATAATATATATTATATTATTTTCTTAGGCTATTAGTTTAATGATGCAGCCTGCGAATAAACTTTATATTACTTTTGTCAATCGTCGCGTGACGTGTCTATCCTAAATATTTTGTTAAGAAATCTTTCAATTCCCGTGGACACGTTCGTCTACTCTTTGATCTTTAGAGCGTTTTTTTAGGACGTTCAACATTCTGTGTCGTTGTCACAAATCATTATATCCCATTATACCCCTAATTATTATGTTATAATTATAGGGCATTTGTCAGCCGTTTCGGCCTAACGCTTGAGATTCAAATCTCATACTTGTGTCATACTACCTACTACGCAACGCAGGTGAGTTTCACAACCCCTTTTTTACTTGTTTTCCTATTGGGGGAGAAACATGCATATATACAAACATCATTTTATTTGTTTTTCTGTTGGGGAGAAACATGCATACAAACAAACAGTATTTTACTTGTTTCCCCGTTGGGAAGAAACATGCATACGAACAGACATCTGTTTACTTCTCTTCCCGCTGAGGAGAGACATACGCATGAACGGACATGGATCACATAGTATTTCATTACCACTTCTTTACCTAAGTGTAAACATAACATGCAAAGTCCGTACACACTCGGACCGTTAATATATGGAGTATATCGAGGAAATTTGAGTAGTACTACTGGGTTTGACAAACCCCACCCGGGTTAGTCACGCTAACTTGATTGGAGGTCTAACGGGTGTAAATTGTACTAAACACTTGCCATTGTTGATGTTAGCAATGGCGGAAGGCACCCAAACACAAATAGTCCGCTTCGGTTACGAATGCTTAGAGTAACTTGTACATTGTATAGCCAGCAATAGGTGTGACTTACGTATGTGGATCCTACAAACAGTCAAACAGTTTATTTACATGTAAACCTGTGGACTCACCAACCTTGTGTTGACACCTTTTCTTACATGTTTCTTAGGTCGCTAAGGCACAGGTTGCACACTTAGAATATGCATGGAGTCCTACTATCATTTCATCCTCATGCAAACATTTAAAACAATTTACTTGTTTTATTAAACTAAACATGGGCGCGCTTGTTTTGCGCATTTGTTTTCTTATTTAAACGCTTCCGCGTTGACTCTGAACTTTGACGATATTTCATTTATGTCCCATATAGTGTCGTTTGATGTAACAAATGATTGAGATCCTGGTTTGTCACACACCAAATGGTAAAACTTTGTTAGTAGAATTTGGGGGTGTGACAGATTGGTATCAGAGCCATTGGTTGTAGAGAACTAGGATTGCATACTAGACTATAACCGCACACATGAATTAGTTACACGATATAGACACTTATACATGATACACATAACATCCAGACATACAATGCATTGTAGTCATGTTAACACCATCCATATCACCCTCTGTTGACGAGGGACACATCATTTGTATTGCATCATCCTTCCCAGAGGCGACACTCAAGGAATCACCAGAACAACATCCACTCCCGTCCGAGGGCAGCGAGACAGAGCCTTCAGAGGAGTCACTTACACCACCATCACCTGTCGGGTTTGGTAGGCATTCTCAAGTCCATGTTATGGACGACACTCAGCTAGCACATATCTCTTTGCAAGATTCATTGGCACGTATATGTCATCACTTTCCCGAGCCATAGGCTCGCGCCTTTGGTCGATATTCTATTGAAGATAGATTGACCTTAAAGTTGAGAACGCACTGCTCATTGCATACTCAGACCCTATCCTGACTCAGTTAGAAGGACGGCTACTTTGCTGCTTCATGTAACTCGTATCATTGAATTAGTTTCACTTCTCGAAGTCGCATTTCACGTGCATGATTCATCTACAATCCGCTGGATTGGACCCTCGTATTGTGTTTCAACTTGAATGAATACTCGGATCAAATGATTTGTGACTACTCATCCTGATATGAGTCCTAGTTGATCAACTTATGGTTGATTACTAAGCCTATCGATGACTTATCATATCTGAAAATACTTTGTACTCATCAATACATGCTAAAAGACATTATGACACAGGACAGGGAGAACTAGGGTGAGCATGCGAAGCAAATTATCATTACGGGTGCACACATAATAGTAATTTGAGGTGCATGTAAGTCCTGGTGAAACCTATTGTGTGAATAAATGCTCCTAATCTATGAATTATAGACTTAAGTTTCCACTGTCCGTAGAAATACTCGTAACCCGCTCAACGACTAGTTGGTATCGTTAAACACGTACAACAGTTGATAGACGCGACTATCAGGTTGAAGATGTATACGAACACACTGAATTATCATTAAAGGAATCCATCATGTTACTTTCACTCATGTAAGAGTCCTAGTGAAATTAAGACTCTCATCTAAATGTGATCACATAAACCATCTTGATTGAAACTCTAATAGAAACTCATGACAAATCTATCGACTCCAACTATGTAAGCAAAATTCTTCTTAAGCTAGCACGTGTTATTTCATCTGACCCTATTACCTTATCCTGTTACTAATCCTTAGTCTAATTAGATTTATACCCCAGCATATCTAGTTGCTCCAATGAAATTAGAAAACGGGGATTTAATCTAACCAACCATCAGTTGAGCGCGATTACTTAAGCAGACGACATATTCCTTGTATTACTGGAATCTATATCTCATTATATTTTCCTTCCTATTTATGAACCTCTTTCCTTGACCTTTTCATTGATCGACGATTACCTTATAAGCATGGGTCTCATTAGAAATCTCAGCATGACTTCACAATTTTCAAGTTGGTGCAGTCGTACTCCAACTCTATTAGAATCCAAGCATACTATTGAGATAGAAGACAGTCAAATAATTGGAGCGACCCACATTCTTAAGGGATGTAAACGCGGATTGGCTGGTTATAAGCTTGAGATTGACCTCATGCAGTTACACTGGGCAGCTTTGACTTAATCATTGGCATGGATTGGTTACCTAAGAACCGACTCGAAATCATTTGTCATGACAAAATTGTTTGCCTTCCTCTCTCTAGAGGAGAAACTCTTTCTGTCCAAAGCGAAGGGATTGGTGCAGTCGTGGGTATCATACCCTTTATGAAAGCGCAGAAGTGCCTGCGGAAGGGCCATACTACTATTCTGACACAGTCTCTGAGCAACCATCCGAAGAAAAGAAGATAGATGACACCCCGATAGTTCATGAATTTCTAGAATTATTTCCCGAATACCTACTTGGTCTTCCACCTCACCGTCAAGTTGAATTTCAAATTAACATAGCATCCGGAGCAGCGCCTCTTGCTCGGGCACCCTATAGACTAGCACCTAGTGAATTACAAGGACTATCTACACAACTGCAAGATTTGTTGGATAAAGGTTTCATCTGACCTAGCTCATCGGAATGGAGAGCTCCGATCATATTTGTCAAGAAGAAGGATGGGACTTTCCGAATGTGCATCGACTATCATGAGCTGAACAAAGTGACGATCAACAATCGTTATCCTCTACCCCGTATAGATGATCTGTTTGATTAACTTCAAGGTCAAGCTTCTATTCCAAGATAGATCTCAGATCTAGTTACCATCAATTGAGAGTCCGAGAAGAGGATATCTCTAAGACTGCCTTCAGAACTAGGTACGGCCACTATGAGTTTATGGTCATGCCTTTCGGACTAACCAACACACCTGCAGTGTTCCTTGACCTCATAAACCGTGTGTGTAAACCCTACCTTGATGAGTTCGTCATCGTTTTTCATTGATGACATCCTCATATATTCCAAGAATAAAGAGGAGCATGAGGAGCACCTACGTTTGATTCTGGAATTGCTAAATCAGGAGCAGCTGTATGCTAAGTTTTCCATGTGCTAATTATGGATTCGTGAAGTTAAATTTTTAGGACATGTGGTTAACGATAATGGAATACATGTCGATCCATCTAAAATAGAAGTCATCAAGAATTGGGCAGCACCGACGACTCCGCAAGAGGTGCGACTATTTCTGGGATTGGCTGGTTATTATCGTCGATTCATCGAGGGAATTTTCAAGATCACCCAACTTCTCACTGCCTTAATCCAGAAGGGTAAAGCCTATAACTGGGGCGACACCCAGGAGTCAGCATTCCAACTCCTTAGGTAGAAACTTTGCAGTGCACCCATCCTAGCTCTTCCAGAGGGAACGGATGATTTTGTGGTGTATTGCGATGCATCCATTCAGGCTCTTGGTTGTGCAACATGAGAAAGTGATCACATACGCTTCCCGGAAATTGAAGATTCACGAGAAAAACTACACCACTCATGACATAGATTTGGGAGCCGTAGTTTTCACACTGAAGATATGGAGACATTACTTGTACGGTACCAAGTGCACTATCTACACCGATCACAAGAGTCTTAAGCATATCTTTGAACAGAAAGAGTTGAACATGCAACAACGTCATTAGGTCCTTGAATGATTATGACAGTGCGATCAGATGCCACTCGGGCAAAGCTAATGTGGTAGCCGACGCCCTAAGTCGAAAGGAAACTAAGTCAAAACGAGTTCGAGCATTGCAACTTACTATTCATACCGGATTACCTGACAAAATCCGTAGTGCTCAACTCAAAGCCCTGAAAGAGGAAAACCTACCGCTGGAAGCCGCACGCGGTATGGAAGAACAACTTGAGGGAAAATCTGATAGCATTCGCTACTTCGCCGAGCGAATATGGATTCCAGTATTCAGAAACTTAAGGGAACTAGTCATGGATGAAGCTCATAAATCTCGTTACTCCGTTCATCCAGGTTCCAACAAGATGTACCATGACCTGAAGCTGTTATATTGGTGGCCAAAGATGAAAGACGATTTAGCCACCTATGTGAGCAAGTGCCTAACTTGCGCAAAGGTCAAAGTAGAATACCAAAAGCCTTCTGGGCTACTTCAGCAACCAGAGATTCCCATGTGGAAATGGAAGCAAATATCTATGGATTTTATCACAAAATTGCCCCAAACTCCTACCGGATGTGATACCATTTGGGTAATCGTCGATCGTTTAACAAAATCCGCTCACTTCTTAGCAATCAAAGAGACTGACAAAATGGAGAAACTTACTCGTATTTATTTGAAAGAAGTAGTCTCTCCGCACGAAGTACCAGTCTCTAATATCTCGGATCGTGACGCACGATTCACCTCACGTTTCTTACAATCGTTACATAAAGCTTTAGGTACGCGTCTAGATATGAGCACGGCATACCATCCTCAAACAGATGGTCAAACAGAGCGTACTATTTAAAATCTGAAGGATATGCTACGAGCTTGTGTGATGGATTTCGGTAACACTTGGGAGTCTCACCTGCCTTTGTTGGAGTTCTCCTACAATAACAATTATCACACTAGCATCAAAGCAGCTCCATTCAAGGAATTATACGGACGAAAATGCCCGCTCTCCTATTTGTTGGGCTGAAGTTGGGGATAGCCAACTTACAGGTCCTGAACTCGTTTTAGAAACATCAGAAAAGATCGTTCAAATTAGAAATCGTATGGCGGCAACTCGTGATCATCAAAAGAGCTATGCCGATAAGCATCGTAAACCGTTAGAGTTTCAAGTCGGCGACATGGTCGTATTAAAAGTCTCACCTTGGAAAGGTGTCATTCGTTTTGGGAAACAAGGTAAACTAAATCCTCGTTATGTTGGACCTTTCAAGATAGTGAAGAGAATTGGCCCTGTAGCATTTCAACTGGACGTACCCAAAGGACTTAGTGGTGTACACAATGTCTTTCATGTCTCGAACTTTAAGAAATGTCTAGCAGAAGAGTCACTCGCGGTTCTTCTTGAGGAACTACACATCAATGAACAGTTGCGTTTCATCGAGAAACCAGTAGAAATCATGGATAGGGAAGTCAAAATGCTTAATCTTAGTAAAATCCCTATTGTCAGAGTTTGTTGAAACTCGAAACGCGGACCGAAATTCACTTAGGAGCGTGAGGATCAGATGATGTGCAAGTATCCTCATCTATTCAAGCACTCCACATCAAACTCTTAAGGTACTATTCTAATTTTCGGGACGAAAATTCTTTCAACTAGGGGATGATGTGACATCCGGAAACTTTTTTTAATATTTTAATTTTCAGGACGAAAATTCTTTCAACTAGGGGATGATGTGACAATCCGAACTTTCCAGGTTAACTCCGTTAGTCAAATTCTGTTAAATCCTAACTCAGTTAACTCAATTCTAAAACCAAACGATCATTTCTGTCAAATATGAAGTTGCAAGGGCTGATTTTGTAAATAACCAGAAACCCTAATAGGCACGGTCGTGCCATGCTTTGGCACGGTCGCGCCTCTTACAGGCACGGTCGCACCTTTTGCCCAGTTGAAACGTAAATGCAGTCTTAAATCGCAAGTTCATTCGAATATCAAGTTTGTAACGTATAAGCTCTAATGGCGATCATCATTGAGCCATTATCTCATGCTTTAACACTCGTAATGATCAAATTAAACTCCATTATGGTCTTCAATCCCGTAACTGACGACAACATCACCATTTCAATCAAATTCACGTCAAACCGATTATTTGCACTGAAATCGACCACCTACACACCTCTATCGCACCTCTCAGAAGCTCTTGCACGCATCAATTTGGCCAGAATCATAGCAGAAGTCACCGAAGATCGAACCAGTTGCAGTCGTCACTTATTCTACATGTTCACCATCGATTCGAATCCTATTCTGGTAATACTTTACTCCTTTAGCTTCGTTTTGACTCCTAGAACAAAAGCCCTAAGCCAATTCGGGTTTATGTCATCGAATTGGTCATGTACCGAATCTAGGGTTCATCGTTTAAACGGTTTAATCAAACTCAACCCTATACTAAACCTCAATGCAAATAAATTATAGGGATAGTTTCGTGATCATCCGTTCTATAAAAGCCCTATGATTTCAGCAGTTAATTTTATTAAATTCGACCGATATAATTCGGTGTTCATAAACTAGAGTTTTGGTTTTCAAATCAGGAATTAAACGATTTAAAACTCGGTGTTTTTGCAATTCAAACCACCCTATGATTCGCATGCTACTGTTAAACAGAACCCCCATATCCTTTTGGTTAATCGCGATCGAAATCAAATGGATTTGGACTTATTGGCTTATTTTGTTAAACTCTGTGACTGTGTATCCAGGAGACACGGTCGTGCCTCGTACTCTGACCTGGTCGTGCCTAGTGCTAAGACTTGGTCGTGCCTCAAAACCCTAGACACGGTCGTGCTAGAGTCAGACACGGTCGTGCCTAATGATCAGTTTTGTTGTGTCTTCTATTTGATAAACACGGTCGCGCCCCTGACCAGCACGGTCGCCCCTGTGACCCTAACACGGTCGTGCCTTGCCTTAGGCACGGTCGTGTGCGAGTAAACCTTTTGTCAGAATGTGTGATTATTATTTCAAAACAATAATTATTATATTATATTAATATGTTTTAAACCGGAAAAGTATCCGTAGGCTCGGGTTTAGTCTTGTAACTCGTATTCGTTATTTAAACCACGTTTATAAAATAATATATTATTTTCAACTCTTAGTCTCAATTAAAAACGATAAATATTTTTATATTATTATTGTTTCGTTTATAAACTTCGTGTAACATTTTAAACTAATAAGTAATATAATTATCTATATTATTTACACTCGTTTGTATCCTCGGATAAAATAATTGATTTATTTTTTTTGACACATAAATGTTTATTGTAATATTTTATTAAATTTAAAAATAATATATATTATATTATTTTCTTAGGCCATTAGTTTAATGGTGCAGCGTGCGAATATACTTTATATTACTTTTTTCAATCGTCGCCGACGTATCTATCCTAAATATTTTTGTTAAGAAATCCTTCAATTTTCGTGGACACGTTCGTGTACTATTTGATCTTTAGGGCGTTTATTTTAGGGCGTTCAACATTCCGTGTCATTGTCACATATCTTTATATCCCATTATACCCCTAATTATTATGTTATAATTTTAGGGCATTGTAAGCCGTTTCGGGCTAATGCTTGTGATTCAAATCTCATACTTGTGTGATACTTCCTACTACGCAACGCAGGTGAGTTTCACGACCCCTTTTTACTTGTTTTCCTATTAGGGGAGAAACATGCATATACACAAACATCATTTTATTTGTTTTCCCATTGGGGAGAAACATGCATACAAACAAACAGTATTTTACTTGTTTCCCCATTGGAAAGAAACCTGCATACGAACAGACATCCGTTTACTTGTCTTCCCGCCGAGGAGAGACATACACATGAATGGAAATGGATCACATAGTATTTCATTTCCACTTGTTTACCTAAATACAAACATAACATGCAAAGTCCTTACACACTCGGACCGTTAATATATGGAGTATAGCGAGGAAATTTGCGTAGTACTACTGGGTTTGACAAACCCTACCCGGGTTAGTCGCGCTAACTTGATTACAGGTCTAACAGGTGTAAATTGTCCTAAACACTTGCCATTGTTGATGTTATCAATGGCGGAAGGCACCCAAACACAAACAGTCAGCTTCGGTTGCGAACGCTTAGAGTAACTTGTACATTGTATAGTTAGCAATAGGTGTGACTTACGTATGTGGATCCTGCAAACACTCAAACAGTTTATTTACTTGTAAACCTGTGAACTCACCAACCTTGTATTGACACTTTTTCTTACATGTTTCTCAGGTCGTTAAGGCACATGTTGCACACTTAGGACATGCATGGAGTCCTACTATCATTTCATCCTCATGCAAACATTTAAAACAATTATTTGTTTTATTAAACTAAACTTGGGCGCACTTTTTTTGCCCATTTATGTTCTTATTTAAACACTTCCGCGTTAACTCTGAACTTTTATGATATTTCATTTATGTCCTATATAGTGTCGTTTGATGTAACTAATGATTGAGATCATGGTTTGTCACACACCAAACGGTAAAACTACGTTAGTGGAATTTGGGGGTGTGACAGATTTACAGTCTTTCATTTTGAACTTTGTCATAATGTCTTTCACATATTTAGCTTGATGGATAAGAATCCTAGCATCAGACTGTTCTACTTGTAACCCCAGAGAGAACTGCATTTTTCCCATTAAGCTCATATCGAATTTCAGTTTAATAACAACTTCAAAATCTTTGTAAAGATCTTCATTTGTTGAACCATAGATGATGTATAAACTTGTACGATTAACAAATCAGCACCAAATTTCTTCAGAAACAAAGTCCTATCAATTGTTCCTTGAACAAATCCATTGGATGTAAGATGTGTTGACAAGTTTTCATACCACGCATGAGGCACTTGATGTAACCCATACAATGACTTATCGAGCTTATACACCTGGAATGGATGATCAAGATCTTCAAAACCAGGTGGTTGATTTACATAAATCTCTTCCTTTACCACTCTATAAAGAAAAGTTGTCTTCACATCCATTTGGTATACTTTGAATATACGTATGGCTTCAATACGTGCAACAGGAGCAAAGACATCATCATAATCCAATCATTCTTCTTGATAAAAACCTTAGACAACAAGACGTGCTTTGTTGCGAACTATAATCGCACGACTATCTCTTTTGTTTTGAAAAACCCATTTCGTTCCAATTGGATATTTTCCCTTAGGTAAATCCACAAGATGCCACACATTAAGCTTTTTGAACTGAAGGAGTTCCTCTTGCATGGGTTCAATCCAACTTGGATCTTGTAATGCTACTGTAACATTCTTGGGTTCTTCTTGGGATAAAAAGCAGGAGTATAAACATACATTAAATGTTTCCAGCTTGACTTCTAGTTTTAACACCATCCTCAAGAGATCCAATTATATTCTCCACTGGATGGGCAGAATGAATTCTATGAATTGGAATAGTATCAACTTGCACAGATTCTGGCATATTTGAAACATTCAAATCTAGTGATTGAACACTTGAATCCTCAACACTTGAAGAACTTGTCTAAAAAACATCCTCAGTTTGATTATTTACATGATCCAACTGAACTTCACTAACTGTTGGTTCATCATTAGTAATTGGAACTTCTTGTACTTCAGAATCAACATTATTAATTGAATTGTCAACATGATCTTCTTGTGTTTGAGTCAATGAAGTAACATTTTCAGAAATCTCAATTTGAACAATCACATGCTGTGGGCCAACCATAAACCATTCAACAGATTGATCACTGCTTGTAGGAGACTCGGTTACACTACCCGAAGTACTTGCTCCATCAGAATCCATTAGAAGTTGTTGATCAAAAGTCTTGAAAATTACTTCAGCATCAAAGAACTAATCAGGTCCATTTTGATCTAGAGGAATATTCAATTATTGCCATTCCATATAATAAGACTCTTGAACAATTGTGGTTCTCTTATTGTATACTCTGTAAGCCTTCTGATATGAAGAGTATCCTAGAAAATTGTATTCATCACCAATAGCTGCAAATTTTGGCAATGAATCTTGTGTGTTTAAGAGTGTACAAGAACACCCGAATGCCCTAAAGAACTTAATGTACAACTTTCTTTTAAAAAATAGTTCATAGGAAGTCTTTGTAAGTTGCTTCACCATAAGAACTCTTTTCAAAACATAACATGCCGTGTTAACTGCTTCAGCCAAGAAAATGACGGGCAACTTTGAATCTACAAGCATTGTGTGAGCAGCTTCTTTCAAAGTTCTATTCTTCCTTTCAGCTACGCCATTCTGTTGTGGTGTTCTAGCAGCACTATACTGATGTGTTATTCCTTTTTCTACACAAAAATAATTTTTCAGTTGATTTTTAAACTCTGTTTCATTGTAACTACGAATGATTGACACTTTGCTATCACAGATGTTTTCAATATTTTTGACAAATTCAATGATTGTTTCAGGTGGCTCATCCTTTGTTGCAAAGAAAAACACCCATGAAAATCTTGAAAAGTCATCTGTGATAACAAGACAATATGATTTCATCGCAATGCTTTTGACTCGAACTGGACCAAACAAATCCATATGAATCAGAAATAAAGGTCTAGTAAAAGTTGTCATGGTTTTTCTTGGATGGGACTTTTTGTGCTGTTTTTCCTTTGCATATGACATACAACTCTCTTCAATTATGAATTCTTTCTTGGGTAATCCTCGCACCAAATCTTTATGAACCAAGTTATTCATGTTTTTCAAATTCACATGACCCATTTGACGATGCCACAAATAAGATTCTGAACCGGTCGCTTTTGATAACAAAAATGAAACATTTACTGGTGTAGTATGATCATTCATATCAACCACATATGTGCTGAATTTTCTTGGAGCATGCATCAGAATCATATTTTCTGGAATAACCAGTCGAGGCTTTAAGAGTAAACACTCCTTTGCTGTAAAATGGACTGGTATGTCTTTATCACACACTTGAGAGACACTTAGTACATTAAATTCCAACTAAGACACAAAATTAACTTTCTCTAGCGTGATAAGATCATTTGACACTGTTCCCTGACAAGTAATTTTCCCTCCCTTTTTGTCTCCAGCAAAAGCAACAAAACCACCATCAAAAGATCGAAAATTATCCAGAATATCTCTTTGTCCAGCCATATGCCTTAAGCAACCGCTATCAACATGCCAAGCATTATTAATAGTCCTCCCGGTTAAACTCTGCACATTCAAGACAAAATCAATGAGAAACAGGTACCCAGATCATCTTTGACCCAGGCTGACTTTGACTTTTTACAGTCTTAGTCACAATGACTTGTTTCTTCAAATTTACATCATTCTTTGTTCCCACCATATGTGAAGATTGTTCATTTTTAATTTTCCAAAAACAACCAACATTTTTCCAATATTTCTTAGTCATTTTTTCTTTAGAAAAATAGATTGGTTGGTTAAGTTTCTTCACATATTTTGTACTATTTGGGACACGTGTGTCCACAAAATCAGGTAACATATAATCACAACAAGCATTTGAATAAAAATCATGACAATTCCTAGAAAGCAAGTAAGCATGACTGTAACGTTGTTTCACTCCGGACTCGGACACACTGTCGTTCTCAGACGCTTTCTTGAAATGCTTTGTGACTCTCTCTTTGTGCCTTTTGAACCTTGACTCTCTTGAGTTATGTTTGCAATTTCTTGCAAAATGCCCAACTTGACCACACACATAGCAATTGTAGCTTTTAGTCTTTAACTTTGACCCTGACTTTGAACACTCGCCTACTTCACTCTTTGATCCACAAACATTCTTTCTTAAGTATCCTTTGCTATGAACAAGCTTATCTTTGGCATCAATGAACTCGTCTTTGACATCAATGGATTTGCCTTTGACACACGAAGACTTTCTTTGGACATTTGTTGGTACACTGACTTTAACTTTGACAACTATCTGACTCTCTTGCTCACTGGTAAGTATATGATTCTCTGGTGCTATGAAATCATTTTTCTCAGGCCTTTCACTTGACAAATCATACTCTTGAATTAATGGGTTTCCAAACTCATCTAAGACAACATCATCTGTGGTACATAATATCTAGATGTGTGCACCACTTTATCAAAGAAAGCGAAAGTTGATGACACTCCAGACACACAATCAGAATCATCACAAACATTAGTAGAACATGCAAAAACATTCAAATTATCAGAATCTGAGAAATTGTTTACATCAACATCAAATTTTCTACTAACAGAAACAAATCTATTCAGATCACAGTCAACATCGAGATATTGCTTGCAATCTCTTATGAATTCTCTAGTGCATTGTCCATTAAATGTAGAGAAACCTTTAACTCCATCAAGTTCAACATCATCATCAACACAACCTGTGTCTACATCTGCACTTATATACATGTCATGAAAGTTAGAATTACTCGCATTTATCAACTCATTTGATTCATGCGGTTCAGGAAACAGTACAAAATTATCAGGATGAAGCATTTTGTTATAACCTAACCCGTCTTTGATATAAATAGTTCTCGGTTTACTAACACACTCATCAAACACAATTTGTTGCATTTTCCACTTTGCAACAATTACCTGTTCTTTTATTAAATGTGTTTCTGATGCACTGAGTTTTTCTGAAATATCTTTTATTAAAACATCCTTTTTATCCAGAAACATCAACAGCTTTTCCCTTTCCCTTATCATCAGTTTTGAGCGCACAGACACTGGCAATTTTAGCTGTTTTCTTTGAGACTTCAATCTCAGCCATTAGGGCCTCATCAAATTCATCCTCAGCATCCTCAATTTCATCTTCCCACTCACAATTACTGAGTTGCTTTGACATAAGAGCAGTTGGAGCTTTCTTAGACTTATCAGTTTCATCAATCATCTCCACAAGCTTCGCTCCGCTTCCTTCAACTTTCTTCTTCTTGTCTTTGGTACACTCACGAGCAAAGTGACCGAGTTGTTAACAAGTGTAGCATCTGAGCTTAGCTTTATCAAAACCAACCTTCTTTCCAAACTGCAATTTGTCTTTCCCGACCTTTAAAGATACTTTTTGGCCCTCACAGCTATCATGGCCTTCTTCCATTGTAAATCCATGTACTATAAATCATCAGGATTAATTTGTACAATGTCCTCGACATCATGCACAGCAGGTTGAAGCTTTCCCGTTACCAAAGCATCGTAACTGCTCATAAAAGCTCCAAACAGGGCAATCAGATCTTCAGGAATCTGACTAGAAGTCTTAACTTTCTCTCCAGAAGAATGTTCACAGCAACCATTACTCTTCTCAGACTTAGACCCACTGCTTCCATCACTACTTCATGAAAATAATGTTGCATTAGTTGAACCTGAACATTTTGCTTGTCTTGATTGTTCAACTCTCTTTTCTTTGCATCTAACTCATATGACTCAAGCAGGCAGAAGATATCATCAAGTGATTTACTCTTCAGATCTGGAGTTGTATTCTTTATTAGCATACACGGTATGCTCCAGCAATCCGGTAGAGAATCCAACATCTTCTTTCCCAAATCATATTCTTCGAACTTCACTCCCATCTTTCTTATCATGTTGATCATAGTTGTGAATCTTGTAACTTTTCGCTAAGAGACTCATTCTTCTTATAACTGAACATATTATACTGTTTCAACAAAAGATTAGTTCTGCTTTCTTGAAGTGCTGCATTTCCTTCAAACCTTAAACATAATGCATTCCACAGTCCCTGAGTTGTCTCATGCTGCTCAAAATTCAGATACAATTCAGTCAGAAGTGCCAAGATAATAGATCCCAAGGCTCTGTTATCTCTCTCAATCAGCTTCTTGTCTTTCTCTGAACACCAATCAGGATCTTCAATAGGAACTAACCCATCAGCATTTGCGGTTTTCGGTATATGAGGACCCTTTACAATTGATTCCCATAAAGTGTACTCAGTAAACTTGAAATAAGTTTTCATCATAATTTCCTAGTTAGAAAACTCTGAGATTGACTTAAGCATCGTTGGTGACTTCCCCACAACCCTCTCAGTATCGTAAACCTTCCCAGCCATCTTACACTTGTACTTTGAAACACAGTCAAAATCTGAAAAACTTCCAACTCAGGACTTTTCGGTCGAAAAACTGATTGGTCGAAAACTCTTTTCGGACAAGACATTTTGGTCAAAAATTCTAAGATTTCGAACACATGAGAATTTGATCCTTGAGATTTTGGGCAATAATTTTTGATCGAAAACTACACAGTTTTCGGTCGAAAAGAAGTTTTCGACTCCTTCAAGCTGACTTATCGGGCAATTCTTCTGATGAACACTTGAATCGACCAAAAACTCTCTACAACAATCAGAATCCAAAATAAGCCCCCAAACCTATTGTAGACTTCATCTCCATTACTTTTAGCTTCAAAAATACAACAATGGCACACAAAACACTCTGATTCGATCAATTTTTGATGAAAATACTTCTTGAATACCAAGAGCTTTAACCAATAGCTCTGATACCACTTGTGATCCCCTCTGATATGATGATATCCAAGAATTAACACCTCAAAAAGTCTCTCGAATGGCGGAACCAATCCATAAATATAACAACGCGGAGAAGATCGACTCAAATACGAACTAGAATGGAAGAAATCACACACATGAATTGCACAATCAAACTAGTAAGCTCCATTGATAATATCTGTGAATTACAAGATGAAACAACAATCTACAATCTCTGATTTCTCTAGAACACTTCTGATCAAAACAATGCAAATGAGAAATCTACTTAGAAAATACAAAAGACAACATATTTATACTAAACAGAATTCGATCGAAAAATCTTGATCGAAAAGTGTTTTCGGCCGAAAACACTTTTCGATCAAAAACTTAGTTTTCGACCGAAAACTCTAAAGTTATACATTATTAGCTTATAATTGATTTCTATGGACTGTAAGGTTCCAACATTTAGGTCATAACACAAGACATAATTCACTATGTTTTCCATGCGCTGATTTTTATAATTACATGTGCACCCGTAATTACTCGAATCATCGCATGGTCCGTATAGATCCTTACGTTGTGTGCGGGGCAAGAGGGGACACAAATTCACTTAGTTCATGTCTATTGTTTTCACAAATGAGTTGCTAATAAGTAACTATGTCCCTAAATAGGCAGGTCAGTTTGCAACTAAAGAGTAATACGGGAGTATAAATTTAATTTCCATAGTTTACTCGTGTTTGAACAAGAATACGTCAAACACCGAGTTGTTTTAAAGTGTTACAGCTTCCTCGTGTTTGAACAAGAATACCTCAAACCCCAAGTAGCTTCAATGTGTTATGGTTTTCAACTTTGGTGAACAAAAGGGTATGACCATGCCTTGTGTAAAATGTATTCAAATAATTGCAACAATTTTAAGCAATTTAGTTTCGTGTATAATGTAGCACCCAAGTTTCATGTATGATCTATCGTCATGTAGCTTGTAATCAAATTGGTTTCATGTTTAACATGAACAATTTAGCATGATGTATATGGTAAGAAATGAATTTCATGTATGATGTTAACAACTTAGTATCATGTATTTTGTAAATCAATAAGCTTTCATGTGTAATGTAAACAATTTAGTATCATGTATATTGTATAATGTGCACAATTTAGTATCATGTACTTTGTAAGCAAATAAGTTTCATGTGGTCAATCTAGTATTATGTACTAAACAAACAACCTTTATGTATCATGTGATCAATTAGTATTATGTATATTGTAAACAACAAAGTCTCATGTATTATTTGATCAATCCAGCAGAATGTGTATTGCAAATAAACAAGTTTCACGTATTATGTGATTGGCGTAACATTATCTATATTGCAAACAACTAAGTTTCATGTATTATGTGATCGTGCTGTGTATTTTGTGAACATGCATACGTAAGTAATTGAATTTCATGTGTGACATATACTAACGAGTTTTGTATGTGATCGAGTGTTGCGAACAAGCGTGTTGTTTGGCGTTCATGTATAATGTGGGTAGTTTGGTTTTAGCTTTTTGAATCTTGTTGAGGTTTGTAGGGATGGTTAACGTCTATGCGAAATGGGTCGTCTTTTGAAATGGCAAGTACACTCATACATTACTGAAGGTGCAAGATAATGAGGAGGTTCTGAAAATATTGTAAGTAACGTGTTTACGAATAACTGATTTTTGTTTTTAACTAAGTAAGTGTAATATGTTCTTGTTTGTAGATAAATAAGGTAGTGAAACTAATGAGTTAAATAATCTAGATAAATGGACAATTTATATGAAAACCTTTTTATTAAATTTTTATTTATTATAAGGAGAATATTTTTAAGAGAAAATAATGGCTAAATATTTTTTTTTATAATTAAGCCAGGTTTAATAATCAATTTAACTAGAAAAAGTCATAATTAATTATTAATTAAAATAATTCTTCTATAAAACAAGTTGTATTAAGTTTCCTCACAATGTGAAAAAGCTTATAGGAAATTTATATTAATGATACTATTTATAAACTAAAGGTTTGATAAATAAAATACCGATGTTGTTTAAATCAGATAATGAGATGGTTTGTTTACGTAGAAAATTCATAGGTACGTGTATTAATTTGCAATGAGTGGGAATGTGGTGTTTGGGTGGTCTAGATGAAATTTGACTGTAATATTAAATCGTCGAGTAATGGCATTAAAGTTGTAAAACAAACGTAACATTGAATGATAAAATGTCAAAAGCTTAATTCAAATATAAGGTAGCGGTTTCAAATGAGAATTTAAAGACAAAGCAGAACAATCCAGCTAGCGTCTCAGATAGCTCTCAACGACGAAGCAGATGAGCACCAAGACAAACATTGCTATGGTCACTCGGATAGAAAACCGGGCCTCAGCTCTAGCTGCTTCCATGCGTTTCTCAAGTATTTCTTTGTCTTCTTTCAGTCTTGAAATCTTCTCCTCCTAGCACCATACTTGATTCAATATGCTATCTATCCGCTGACCTAGCACGTCGTGTCTTATCCCGTGCTCCATCCATTGTTTCACAAACTCTGAGGTCCTCACATATTGGTGGATGGCATCAATTGGAGCTCCCATAGCACTAGGGGGTGCCATGGTATGCCTTGACCTAGGGTTAGGATGATATGGGTCTGGTGCTAGGTAGGGGTCTCTTAGAGGGGATGGTAATTGGTGGTGTAGGTGAGGTGCCTGGTGCGGGTTTCTTGTTGGGGGTGATCCAGATGATCGAAGTCTCGAGCTAGTGTTCCTAATCCAATCTGCTCTCTTATGTCAAACCTTGGCCTAGCAGCTGGGGGTGTTGGTGACCGATACACTAGTGACCCGATGTCTTATTCCTGATCAGACTCTGCTCTGGGATGGTATACCGAGGAGGAAGGAGAGTAGGAGTCCATGTCTAGTAGAAAAAAATGAAAAGGTCATAAGCGATAATAAAATACTGAGTGTTAAATATAGGAGTTCTCATAGATTTAGATTTTGACTAGTCATAACACGGAGTCTTCATAATAATGTTTTAGAAGTATTACTTGACCTATAAGTAGTGCATCCATGAGGAGAATTCCCAGAAAAGAGGGGTGGGTCATAAGGACACACTTAAGTATCCTGTCTTTCCTTGGCCAGAATCTCTCCTGGGTCTACACACTCTTCCAGCCATCATGTACTAATAACACTATTGTTGGGCTCATCGTCATGATGAGAATCATTGTGCACTGGGCTTTGAGACCCGAAAGTAAAATTTATTCATTTGAGTAGGCTTCTTCTTCTTGGAGGATAAGTGGGCTTCTTAGTTTACTGTTAGTGGGCATTAGGCCCAATAGTTTAAATTTTGTTCATAAAAGATGAGGGTATCATGTGTGTGAGATCAAAGGTGTATGAAGAATTATGTGTGTATAAGCGTGTGGTGAAACTTAGGGTAGCACTTAATGAATCAACTATGTAGCATGTAGATAGCAATGTTTATAAGCACACGTGTTATCAAATAGTGTGACATAGATTATTAGGTATTGTATCATGCGTTATAGTTACTTAGAATAACATGTAAGAAGATTACACTTAGTAGTGAACATGTAACATGTAGTAATGTGGCAAAAATCATATAACATAGAGCATGGAATTTGGTGGGTGTCCTAAGGTTATATTCTAGGTTAAAAGTGTCTAATACCCTAATTCCCTATAACCAAGACTCTGATACAAATCTGTCACACCTCAACCGACGACAGAAACGTCTGGGCGGGACATGTAGACTGTTCATGAGCACATAGTTGAATATGTTGTAATTTGTTAAATCATCACATTTCATTTCATAAAACAAACCAAACAAAATCCAATCAAGTACATGAAATTCAAATACATAATAAGTTTCTTTATTGATTAACTAGGTCCACAACTTAAGTGTAGCAAACTGGATCAACTCAATTGTTTGTACCTGAAACATGATAAAAACGAGGTCAACTAAAAAGTTGGTGAGCATACATAGGTTTTGAGTCTAAATAGTATCATTGTGTTGTGTGTATACAATCCATACATATCATAGTTAATAAGGAAATTATGGAGAGTTACTATTGTGAAACCAAGTTGTACAATCAAACCTTTGTAACTAGCTTCTAAATAACCAAATTGTGTTGTCGGTAACAATCACCCTAACTGGGTGGGTTTGTTAGACTCAATAGTTCTATCATTGTTAACCGTCGGCTTGTGTAGTTAATGATTGCACATGTAAATTGCACACAAATTGTAGTTTGCACACCCAGTACTCACGCATAAGGCTCAAATTGCACACATGGATGTATGGTGGAATTGTATTGTGTAGTTTGTAAACATTGTATAATTTTACTTATGTTCCACCCCAAAAATGTAAATAGTGTAAAAAAGGGCTATGTAAACTCACCTGTATTAGTTGTGTGGATAACACGAGCAATAAGTAGCACAAGTGAATTTGCAAATCACAAACTTAACCTAGAGTGAAATTGTATGAATGTGAATTAATAACATGCACAAAGTCTATAGCGAGGTCTGGGGTTTAACGGGATTGAGTGTAGGGACTTGTACAGTGGGTTTGTGTTACATTATGGAAGGGATGTGTATATGTTTGTGTTTGTATTCGAACAATAGTTTTTATGGAAAATGTAAGTTCCAAGTATATATTTTTTATAATAAATGACTTAGGGTTTAATTTGAATAATATAGTAAGTTAAATAAATATATTCTTTTATTTATTTATTTAGAAAAAGTAGTGTGGAAATTATATTTATTCAAGTATAATTTAAATAAATAAATTTACTTTATTTATTTATTTATTTATGGAAATGTGACAAAATAATAGTGTAAATATATATGAGTTGTAAGTCCCAAACTAGACGGATCTTCGATTAACACACAATAACAACTATGATATCAAGTCTCACAATCAATAGGCGGAAACTATTGGTTGTGGTGATTCAAGAGCACATAGATTCAAAGTAATAACTCGTATATTGCTTTCAGAGAATTACAAAGAAAAACACTAACAACTGCTAACCCTACACGGTTAAGGTAAACATGAATATATACTAAACATAAACTATTTAGCCCATTACATGTTTTAGACCTACAAGCCGGCCTATAACACTCAACCCGTGAACCCAAGTGCGCGGTTACACTATGTAAACAAAGCTTAATCATACAATCTAGGTCTAACAATCTCCCCCTAGGATTAAGCTTCCTTAACTTCAAAAATTGATGTCTTCACCATGATCTCCACTCCCTTCATACAACTTCTTGCTCAAGATATCAGCAGCAGCAACAGTAAAAGTCTTTGCTTGTTCTTCCCATAGCTGCTCATGCTGAATCTGGCTTCTTGCTAACACTTTAATGTCTTGTTCACTGAACTTTGACAAATCAAAAGGATCCAGAATTCGATACTCTGCCTGATCAGTGACTATCAGGGCTTCTGCTGTAATTGGATCATATGTCCAGTATTGAAAATCTCTAAGAGTATTCACTGGCATCTTCTTATGAACAGGAACAATTTGAGCTGTCTTGGGAGTTGGCCAGATAATGTTATACCAAGTCTTGCCAGTATGAGGATCTTTGACGCCTTTAGACCTTTTTAATTTGGACTCAACTGTCTTCATTTTAGCAAAGTTTGTCAGGCACTTTTCATTTAGAAATGTGTGAAACATTTCAGCTGGTCCATTTCTCCCTTTGTTCTAAAAGTATGCATCATTTAGTTGATGAAGATCAAATTTGGTTAGTGAGATAAAATCATGAGCACTCTTGTAGTATTCTAGGCGTCCACTCTTTCTTTTTACCACATACATCCCTTTCTTTGAGTCATAACCCCATGATGCAACACCTGATCTGTCTCCTCTCTTTGAGTAGTAATCCTCTATGTTGACAGTGACATGTGTTTCAGATGGAGGACCAGGTGGCAACCGCCATGAAGGTCTCTCTTTCCTAGAGGGTTTGCTTGCATTAACATCTTCAGACATAGCGGCAGTTGAGCATGAAATATTTACTTCAACATCAATGTCTTGATTCAGTCTTTCCATCTCTGAATCTGATGAACCTTCAACTCTGTCATCTTGAATGTCTTTCGCTTGACTTGATTCCATGTGTTGAGAGAAGTCATTGTTCTTTGGATCTGTAAAGTCTCCTTCAAACTCAAAGTTGAATGGATTATTCCCTTGAGTGTCATCTTTACTTCCACCTTGATCATTACCTCCATCATCTCCATCTCCTTGATCATTCTTATCATTGCTTGTAACAGTAGTGAATTGTTCACTCTGCTTTCCCTTAATGTCATCAATCTGCTTCTTCAGCTCATATACCAGGGTAACAAGGTAACCCTAATTAGCTTCCTGAGTCAGAATCTTTGAGTTTTGTGTGGCTACCTGCTGTTCCAATTCAAACACCCTCTCTTGCAGAACATGTGGATCTACAGGAGCAGGTGTAGATGAATCTATAGGGCTTTTTCCTTTGGCTTTCTCAGCTTTATAGGCTTCACTTGAGGAGACTAAGAAGTGATCATAATCAAAGTCCTCAAAAGTTGGATTGGGATTATCATGAGATGAGGATTGAGGTTGGGATAAGGTGGTTGTAGGTGAGTATGGCACTTGAGTGGGTAAGGGAGTTGTTGGGGTGGGAGTTTGTGTAGGTGTTGGGTTTGGTGTGAGTGGTGGCATTCTCACATTCCTCGAATCCTTCGCTTCCGTGGTCTGGAAGGTAAATCTTGATCCGGTGTATAATCAGCATCGGTGTCATCTTGATTAGACGAAGAAGTTAGAGGAGGATTTTCAATTCTATGCCTTTTGCTCTCCATCTCTCTGACATACCAATTTATTGGTACTGGTGGTCTTTCAGGAGTGTCTTCATCGTTAGAAGATATCACTTCAGCATCTTCTAACTCAGGCACAGTTGGATCTTGTGGTTCCGGTTCAAGTTGTTGTTCAATTTGTGGTTGAACTGGTAGCAGTTGTTCTTCAGCAACCTCGGCTTGTAATTGCACAGCCGGTTCATTAATTTCTTCATCGGATAGAGCATCAAATCTACCATACATGGTCAATTCAAACACCCTCAGCTTTTTAAGGGGACGCAGCCCTTGATACACTATTTTTCCATGCTTGTTGACATTCATGAACTTCAAAATCATAGGACCCATACCCTTTATGTCCAATGTTTCAACAATAGGTTCCAGATCAGCATGATTTATGTTGAGAATGATTTGTAAGAACCTAGGATACATGAGGAATATCTCCTTCTTTCCTCCTTTCAAATTGCTTTTAAATTCTTCAAACACCATCTTCGAGAAGTTGTATTCTAAGCTCATGGTCAATGCAACCATAGCGGAAGCAATGGTGGTGTTTAACTCATCAAATCCTCTTTTTCTTCTAAATAAGCCGTTCATGCACATGTGTGCAAGATATCTCCAATAAGGATGAAGTAGCTTCTTGTAAAGGGGAGGATAAGGACCTTCATAACCCATCCTTGTAAGAATTGGAGTAACAATATCTGGATTCAACTTGGTTGGATGAGCCGGTAGATCAGCAAACTGTAAAGCAGTTCCGATTACAGCTTCTGAAACTCTAACTCTTTTAGCTTGAACTGTTCCAATTATGCATTCTTCTCCGTTGTCGTTTGGGTGTATCGTTGCAGTGAACCAGAAATCCTGAATGTACGTTCTATAGATGATAGGATTCTCCATAACAGCAAAGTTGATAGGGGAAAGTGTCAACCCTATAACCATTGATCTGAAGTACTCAAACTCTTCTGGCGGGTCCAGAGTGAATGCACAAGCATTGTGATCAACAAAAAATTTCATTTGAGCCATATCTGCATAAAACTAATTAATTTAATGTCCAAACAAGTAGACCAAATTAATAAAGTAACACGGTTCTAGGGTTTTCGGCATATCAGGGGTTTACGGCCACATTATGGTTCTCGGCATATCAGGAGTTCACGACCACATATGTTTACGGCTCACTTATGTAAGGAACACAAGGTTCACAGTTTACTAGGGATTCATGGTTAAAGAGTTTACGGCTCTCATCACAATTTCAACAACACATGCTCACGGCTTAGTGGGGGTTCACGGTTAGCAAACCGTATACGAGGAATACCAATGGTTCACGATAGTTTAAATTTAGACCGTGAACCCCTATTTACGGGAACTTTTCGAAAAAGGGTTCTCCAACAAATTGACTAATCATGGCCTCAAATCTTCAAGTTTTATTGGTGAATCAATGCTCGACGACTCATCCTAAACCTAATCGACCCACTAATTTCAGTTTCTAACCATCATCTCGATCCCTTCGATCATAGATACCCATTCAAGTGGGTTTACCTTTACCCACACCGATGAATAGTTCAACATAACATTCAAAGATTCAGAAATGTACATGTAATCGGTCAAGAAAACTTGCAATACAGATCAATGAGCAGTCGTAATCGATTCAAATCGCCAAAAGGGGATGAGTGGAGATTGTTTTTTGATAACCGTGAACATAAAACCAACACAAGGGTTTATTTCAGACCTTTTAAGGAACCCGGTTTCACATTGAGGAATGGGGGCCCACCGTGAAGCTTGGTGGGCCAACATTTTAGCCCGTAATCACAAATGTAGCCCCTTAGATAATTTATTCAAAGAATTTTTAAACTAGATCCTTTAATTACCGAGACTTATTTCAAATAAAATTTAAAATAATAGCAAAAATAAAATAATTTAAAATAACCAGAAAAGAACACACCAATCAACGAGTCTTTGTGAAATTTGCAATAGGATCATATCGTTCTATAGGCAGACCAAAGAACATTTTTCAACACGTATTTTTACTCAGAAACATGTCAAGTAGATTGCTAATATCCAGATCCTTTTAAACTCATGTTTTAGCTTCAAACCTAATTTTTTCACTGTGATTTAAGTTATTATGTTTTAGGTAGAATTAATTATGACTTAGTGGGTCTCACACTCATATCTTAGAAACCTGTGATTAAGTGAATGCAAATTATGTGAATTCTTGATGAACTTTAATGGACCCCACAACTTATTAGGTAAACCTTCCCTTGCTCATGATCTTTTGAGCACCTAAATAATAGCTAATTTGAGCATAACTAGCACAGGTTTAAGCAACTTTTCAGGGAATCTCTGACAAAATTTGATCAAAACATAGCACTATGGGATTACATGTTCAGAGTCATCAGAAGCTCAAGGTCATAACACTACGGACTTACATGCCTTGACAAGAGATCCCTTCCCGGTCACCTATTCCTGAAAACAAAAAAATATTTACAAGTATATTTATATGTACGTCTTTGGACATATCTGTAGGTCCCTCGGGTGTGGCGGATCGTCACATGCAAGTGGGTCTACTAGTCGGACCGGGTGCGGAATGCCCGTGACTAGGTGGAGAGTCTATCTAAACAAAGTAAATCGACAAGAGAAAACACTTTAAACGTTCTTTGTATTATAAACACTTGAAGGTTACAGAGAAAAGCCCTTAGGTTACAATCTGCGTATTTGCACTAAAGCCTGCGTACTTAACTTTTGCCAACCTATCCTACTTATACCTGACCTGATGCCTGCGCACTTAGCAAGTGCGCAAGGGCAAAATGCTCTTGCGTACTTAACAAGTACGCAAAGTTATTCTTGCGTACTTGCTAAGTACATGTAAGTGCGCAAAACACTTAGAAAGAAATGCAACATTCAATATGTAAAAGTAAATACAACTCGATAAACTAATACATTAAGACTCTTACATACAAAGACAATTACATACATGAAAATACAAACTAAGACTCTATCCAGAGTGTTGTCACAGGAAAGTGCTTCAACAAACTCCCCCTTGACAACAGCTCGGGATCTTTATCGGTTTCAGTCTTCAATCTTCAGTCTTCACAGCTGTGCATCATTAGCTTCCGTCTTTTTCTTGTATTCAAGGCAGAACTTGATCACCTTGTCATATTTAGAAGCAAGGAGCTTTGTCCATTCGTCCGTGTAGACGCAACAGTGTTCTGCTAGTACCTCCAGATCTTTCACATAAAAGTTGATGAAGCAGACTTTATCAAATATTCTGATCAGTTCTTTTGGCACTAAGTTCCCACTCTCGGAACGTCCTTTACCCATGATCACAGCCTCGCCCGTCTTTGGATCTACGTACCAGTACCACATGTCACCAAGAATATCTTGAGATAACTTGCTTAGGGGAATCTTAGTTTCACATCGCACTGGCTTGTATACCAATTTCTTTAAGTGCTTCTTAGTCACAGGATGTACAACATGCTTATCCTTGACTCTCTTGGGCACTTGAGGCTTGAACATCTCAAACTTCCCAGATCTTGCTTCACGCTGCAGAACCACCCACAAACCCATCGCCACTGCATGAATGGAATTACCCAGCAGCTCTCGGTTTGCTAGGTTCACCAAGTCGTATTTGGGCAAGGAGCTGAGCGCTTCACTGGTGGGTTTCAAGTATTGAACCCCGCTAGATCTTTTGATGGTGAACAGCTGCTTGTCCTCCTCGAACCTTACAGCCAAGATCATCCCTGTTGCTCCGTGCTTGTCTATGATAGACGTCTTTTGCAACACCGGAGCTGGACCCTTTGATGAAGTGGAAGGCATGTCTATTTCTTTTGGTGCCTCTGGGTCCACAGGTGTAGGGTCAACTGGGGAGGCATCAGTCGAGGCTTCTACATTGCTGGCCTGCTCGACTGAACCTGTGTCGAGTGGAGCGTCGAAGGATGGAACTTCAAAGATCTCTCCATCTTCTAGCTCGTACTCTCCTTCCCCATCACCCTTGGGAATTTCGATCATAACATCTTCGTCTTCATCATCCCAATCGTCACCAGAGTCGATCTCTCCTTCTTCTAGATTGAAGAGAGCATCGATCTGTGCTTCTTTGGAATAGTCAAGCTCTAGATATAGGATCTCATCATCAGATAAGTCCTTAAGTACATCAGCCACTGACTTAACTTTATCACCACCACCACCAGAGGTATCACCACCCTCTTGCTGAGTAAACTCCCCCTCAGCCATTGGAATAGCAGAGATGGGCATAATTGCCAAAGCTTGGTGCTCACCTCCACTAGGACCGGCTTCATGATCCTTGTCTTTATCGTCATCCTTAGTCAAGTCGACTGGATGACAAGGCTCAGCACTAGTGGATTTCTTTTCTTTCTCTTTCTCTTTCTCCTTCTCCTTCTCCCCCTGAGCATCAAGCTTCTTGGTCAGTTCTGCAACTAATTTGACCATCGCTTAGTGCTCTTTTCTTTGTAAATCCAGCCTTAGCTCAAGTGAAGTTCTGTGGCCTAGAATCATTTCATTTGTCTTCATTAACAACTCGTTCTATGCCATTACGTTCTTCAGTCGCTCATTAGTCCCCGTTCTCTGGCTATGTAGAATCCTAACTTCATCGGCCAGTGAATTAATCTGTGCTTGTTGAGCATCAGATTCCTCCTTTGACTTCTGAATAGTCTTCAGCAGTCCAGCAATTTGGGTTTCTAGCACATCGATCCTTGCATCATTCGGATCAGGATGTCTGGATGAGGACGCCTCGGCAGTGTGAATAGGGGAGGATAATATGGTATCAAAGTCAAACCCTTGCGGAAATCTCCATAATTGAAGGGTTGACTGAGAGGCTCAGTGGTGGTAGTTGGGATGGAAGATGTGACAAGAGTTGTTGGGGTAATGGTAGGGGTGATGGTGACAGACTCCGTGACAATTGGAGTAGTCACCGCCACTTGGACGAATGTAGTAGGGAGGGTCACCGTCACAGGAACCTCCTATGTGACTGCCGTGACTACCACGTCAGCTTGAACTTGTGGCCTTCGCCTCCTTCTATTTAACTGCTGTGTAGGTGGGGTAGAGGCTGAATCTGGACATGCAGCTGAAACATGTACTTGCTGCACAATCGGTACCTCTACCACACTGGGGATAGCAACCTGTTGCCTATCACCCCTGTTCTTATGAATGCTTTCCCTTCTTTGTCTTTTTACAGCAGCGTCAGAGTTAGAATTTGGCTCATATTCGCTGCTTGAGCTTTGTCGCTTCCTTTTGGAGGACGACTCAGGTAGGGTTACCATAGCCGTTCTCCGTGGGTGTACCTGCGATGGTGCGTCATCGGAATCAGAAGAATCTGATTATGTTGCTTCTGAATCGGATTCCTCAGCACCACCATCACCGCCTTCGTCGTCTCCATCCTCAGACGAACCATCATCACTCTCCATTTCCTCCTGTTGTTGCTCATCAGAGTGTTCACTATGTTCAGGCTCAGAGTTGTGGCTATACCAGTTCCAATCATCAGGTGCCACATATGCTTCATTGATTAGGTGGCCAAAGAGTTCTGTATACACAGGGGTAGGTTCTACACTGCCTGGCTTTAAGAATTGAGCAAATACTCTTTTGTCCACCCGCTTGACTTGCAGTCTCTCCCCTATAGCAGGAAGGTTTGGCAACGCGTCATCAATCAAGAGTTGCACAAACCTAGGGTACAATAAGAATCTAAACTTCTCCGCTGTGTTGATCTGGTCATTGATTGCTTTGAAGATGTAGCGCGAGAAGTTGTAGCCCCTATTAAGAGACAAGCCCACCATGGCTGCTGCAAGGTCATGACCCATGGCATTTTTACCAGCTTTCCTTGACGAGATGCACACGATCATGACATGGGCGAAATACCACCATTGGTCTAATACCCATATCTTTTTGTAAGAAGCATAGTCCCTCGCACCGACGTATCCCATTCTTTGCCTCCAACACCCATCCACATAGTAGTCTGGATAGGCTGTCGGGTCGGTAGCAAGGTCTCTGAACTGCAGGACCCTTCTTATGGTGTCTTCAGAAAAAGCGAAGCCTGACCAGGAACGGTAGCTCTTATGACATTGGGGGATACCGTGCAGTCGTGTTCCGCTGTCTACCAGAATTGCTCCAAATAAGGTCTTGACATGGTCGGGTCAGCCGAGATAGCATAGCTGATTCTGGAGCTGTTCAAGAAATTAACTATCTCCCTATATTGCAAAGCTGCACCTTTCCATTCGGGTTGAGTGTTTGCTAACAAGTTGAATTCGTTAGTAAAAGCCCGAGCCATAATCTGCAAAAACACACAGAAAACACAATCAGAACAACACGTATCATTGGAAATGAACAAACATGACTCAGTATAGTAGTTACTCTTTGAACAGAATTTTCAGACTTAGAATTTTTCCCAAGTGTTGGTCCTGCGCACTTGCTAAGTGCACAGTCTTTTCCTCTTGCGTACTTAACAAGTACGCAAGAAGTACTTCTTGCGTACCTACAAAGTGCGCAAGAACACCACTTGACAAAATTTCCAGAATATTGACAAATTGACTGATCGTTCAAAAAGCGGGTCGAATAGGTCGCCATTAGGTCGGAATCAATGATTCTAACCTATGGGACCAGTATCAACACCACAAACTACCTACATATGACCAATTTTGACCTAAAAAGTCGCCCGACCCACTGTCGATTCATATTCAACCGACGGATCAAAATCGATGACCAAAAGGGATGAATGGGAGTCGATTAAGTTTTCTAATCCGGTATAACTGATAAGAAATTACCCAAACAACCCCAATTTTACCCAAAAATTCAAGAATAAACCTAAAATTTCTTTAAGTCGAGAATCGGTCCAAATGTTACGATTTCACGGATGGATTTAGCCTAGATTCTCACCAAATCGATGAAATGAGATGATGAAACTATAGACGGGACGAAAAGATGGTTTAGGAACACTTTGATTTTGAGTGAAATTTGCAGAGGGAAAAGTTTTTCGTTTGAAAGCATGAAACTGAGAAAATTTTCAAAGTGTCACTTTTATACCCAGCCTCAATCAGTCGTGCGTACTTGTTAAGTGCGCACGAGTTAACTCTTGCGCATTTACAAGGGCGCAAGCTTTAACTCTTGCGTATTTACAAGTGCGCAAGCTTTAACTCTTGCGTATTTACTAAGTACGCAAGTCTTAACTCTTGCGTATTTACTAAGTATGCAAGTCTTACTTCGTGCGAACTTGACAAGTACGCACAACCCTTAAGTGCGCAAATTTTAAACTCAGAAATTATGAAGTATTTCAAGTCAAATAACGAACAAGATAAAAATATTCAATCAGGAGGATTCAAATACAATTCAGGAAGGTTAAACACAAATATTTTTGGCTTTTCTGAATAAAATTGAACTATGCATAAACTTAAAATCTTTTTGATCTTTTCTAATAAAATATACAAGAATTCACACAAACTATTTTTGATCAAAGACATGAGCAGAGGATCATATCAGGCTATCTTTTAGCAAAAACGATACAATATAAACATCAAAGAATATGGGATCATGTCATGGATTACTATTTATTCATACGTAATAAGCACATAAACAAGTAATTCAAGTTTACAATATTATAAGATTTGAAACTATAAGCATCTTTGTATCACATTCTTGTGTATTAAGGTATTATTTATAAGATATACAATGTGTACCCCACTGATATGCTATACTAATGTAAATTGCATTATCTCAAGGCATCTAAGATTTTCCCAATGATTTTCTAAATTTTCAGAATGAAGTTACATCTATTAGCACAGGAAAAATCAAGCAGAATCCATAAGGATTATCAGGAATCATAAGATTCAGAATCAAGTGATTCATTTGTCTTGGTTTCATTTGATTTTATTCATTAAATATTGGTATGATGATTTAGGATAATATCTATGGTGTTTGAGTTTTAAGGTAAGGGAATCCAACTTTTATCTGGATTTGATTTCAATGAATCAGGAGTGATTCAAGGGTGAATACATGCTCAACGGTTAATGTAGAGACATGTCTTGATTCAATCTCTCCTTGCATACTTGTGAGTATGGGCAGTGAGATGAACCGCATTAACTGTGCTAACGACATAACCCGAAACTGACCTCAAAAGAAAATTATTGCCAAAATCTAACATCCTATATCTGATAATGATCGTTTCTATTCTTTTACACACACACTCTTGCAAACATGGGTTTAAATCACAGTTGTAATTTAGATTTAGTTTCCAGACTACTAGTGATTCAAAGACGCATACAGCCTACTGACAATTTAAATTACTTGTAAATAAGCAGATTAAAAACATAATAAGTTAAACAGTTAAGTAAGCATGACGCAATCATTTCCCATATGAGCAGTCTGTGACGTTTATATCATTTCTGATGTACTATCATTTCCTCTTTTCTCAAGTTAACTTTGAAATTTTCTCCATTTTCTATTTTTTTTTTGTTTTTGTAAAATATTTTGAAACTTAAAAGAACTATATAGAAATTTTAAAAGAAATAAAGTTTAACTTCCATGAATTGAATTGATTCAAGAAAAATTAATTTTCACTCAGGATTGAACATTCCTATCAAGTTAACAAGATGCTCAAATCGGGATCGATCAAATGACTTTGTGAAAAGGTCAGCAAGATTGTCATCCGTGTGAACTTTTACAAATTCAATTAAATGCTTTTCAGCACAATCACGGATGAAATGATGGCGAATCTCTATATGTTTAGTTTTGGAATGTTTCACCGGGTTATTTGTGATGGACATTGTGGCATTGTTGTCAATGATTAGAGGAATTCCAGTGAAATTTAAGCCGTAGTCTCTCAACTGCTGCTGAATCCACAGTATCTGAGAACAACCGCTCGTTGCAGCAATGTATTCTGCTTCACAAGTTGAGACAGAAACCGTTGACTGCTTCTTACACTGCCAGGAGACCAGTCTGTCTCCTAAGAATTGACATCCACCAGAAGTTGACTTTCTGTCAAGGTTACAACTGCCATAATCTGAATCAGTGTAGGCTTTGAAGTCGAATGACTGCTGCTTAGAGTACCAAAGACCTAATTGGGGTTTCCCTTTCAGGTATCTAAAAATTCTCTTCACGGCTATCATATGTGACTCCTTCGGTTGAGACTAAAACCTTGAGCACAAGCACACAGCAAACATTATATCGGGTCTTTAAGCTGTGAGATACATAAGTGATCCGATCATCCCACGGTACAATCTGCTATCGACATCCTTTCCATCTTTGTCAGGATGCAGACCAAGATTGACTGGGATAGGTGTGCCATAAGTAATGCTATCATTCATCTTGTATTTTGACAAGATGTCCTGCACATACTTATTTTGATGTAGATAGATGCCATCCTCTCTTTGACTGACTTGCAGACCCAGGAAGAATGACAATTCACCCATATTACTCATTTCAAACTTGGACTTCAGCACCTGATCGAATTCCCTACACATCCCTTCATTGGTAGATCCAAATATAATGTTGTCGACGTATACTTGTACAAGAAGAATGTCACCTCCTCCTTTCCTAATGAAGAGAGTCGAGTCAATCTGTCCACGGTTGAAACCATTAGACAGTAAATGCTTAGATAATGTCTCATACCATGCCCGCGGTGCTTGATGAAGACCATAAAGTGCTTTGTCGAGCTTATACACTTTATTGATATTATGCGGATCTTCAAAACCGGAAGGTTGAGTGACATAGACCTCTTCATGAACTTTACCATAAAGGAAAGCACTCTTCACATCAAGTTGATAGACCTTGAAGCCGACATATGTGGCATAAGCCAAGAACAGTCGAATGGCCTCAATTCTAGCAACTGGGGCATATACTTCTGTGTAATCCAAGCCCTCTTGCTGATAAAAACCCTGAACAACTAATCTTGCTTTGTTCTTCACAACAACATGACGATCATCCGTCTTGCATTTGAACACCCATCTGGTTCCAATTGGTTGAAAGCCCTTTGGCAAGTCAACCAAATCCCACACGTGCAACTTTTGGAATTAAGACAATTCATCTTGCATCGCCTCAATCCAGCAGTTGTCAATGAAAGCCTCCTTCACATTCTTCGGCTCTAACGGGGACACGAATGCAGCATGCAGACATGTTTCCATAACACCAGTGTCAAGTATCTCTGTGTAAAGACTGGTGTTCTCAGTGATGGTTCGATGACGAGTCTGAACACCGGCATAAGGATCACCAATAATGTTGTCGATTGGATGATTCATATGCACTCTCGTCTCCGGTACAATCGGTTCCTGAATTTCTGGATCTAAATTCGTGCTTAACTCCCCCATTTCCTGTGTTCCAGAGGAAGAAGATTCAATGTTAATTGGATCAGCTGGAGCTTCATTTCCTACAATTGTGTTAGGTTTGGCTTCAGCGTCATCTCCAACAACAAGAACATCTTCACTGTCATCACTGTCATGAGTTCCAGATGCAGATGCAGCATTGGAATCAGGAGTTATAATTGGTACAGTAGCACTAGTAGAGAAGCTGGAGTCATCACCGCCACCCAATAATTCATAAACGTTTGCGACGTCAACTGCAGATAGATCAGGAAGATTGAATGACTTGAATAGCGCATCATAATCAAAACCCCAAGCTGGACCTGTTGGTTCGGGTGGAATGCTGTGTTTACTACAATCCACTTCAAACCATTCCTCGACAGTACGAGTTCCTATGTTGTACACTCTCTTGCAAGGCGAGTTGGCAACGTATCCTAAGAAGATGCCTTCCACCGCTTTTGCATGAAACTTAGACTGGCGGTCTTTGTACTGTAGCAACAAGGAACAAGGACTATCAAAAGGAACTAGGTAATCAAGATTGGGAAGTCGATTGTTGATCAACTCGTAACAAGTCTTGTTGTGCCTTTTCACAACCAGAACTCTGTTTAAGACGTGACAAGCTGTATTAACAGCTTCTGCCCAGAAAGTGACAGGAAGCTGTGCATCCGACAGCATAGTCCTTGCAGTCTCAATCAGTGTTCTGTTCTTCCGTTCAGCAACTCCATTCTGCTGAGGCGTGTACGGCGCGCTGAATTCGTGACGGATCCCTTTCTTGAGACAGAAAAGCTCCATCAAATTATTCTTGAACTCAGTTCCGTTGTCGCTCCTTATCCTTCTAACTTTCAGCTTGCAAAGAGATTCCAAGCTCAGGATCAAGTATTGAAGAATATCAGCAATCTCGTCTTTAGTACCAAAAAAATGCACCCAAGAAAAATGTGAGAAATCATCAGTTACTGCTAGACAGAACGACTTACATCCAATACTCCTGATACTTATGGGGCAAAACCGATCCATGTGTAGTAGCTCCAAAGGGGTATCAATAGAGTTTTGGAGCTTGGGCTTGTGAGACTTCTGTTGCTGTTTGCCCTTTTTACAAGGCATACAGTCATCTGCAACGGTAAACCTCAGTTTAGGAACCTCGGTTACCAAACCGTTTCGGACAAGATGATTCATTTTACGATACGAAATATGTCCGAGTTTCCTATGCCACAAGATGGAGTCGAGCTCTGTCGTTTTAGTAAGCAAACAGGTAGGAACTGATGAGGTGGTTGTTGCCACGCTCATATCGATCTGATAGGTGTCGTTTGTTCTTGGCGCTCTCATTAGGATCCAATCTTTCGGAACTTCAAAACCGGGTTTGAGGATCAGGCATTCTGACTTGTCAAACATCACCGAGTACTCCTTATCACACATTTGGGAGACACTCAACAGGTTATGCTTCAGCTGCTCGCAGAAGTTGACATTGTCAAAGCTGACACAACCGTTCGAAACCACGCCTTGACACGTGATGCTGCCGCCTTTTTCTCTGGAAAAGGCCACATAGACGCCTCTGAATGGTTTAACGTCTTGAAGCAAGGCCATGTTTCCTGTAATATGCCTGGAACATCCACTATCTACATACCAGCGGTTAGAGATAGTACCCTTCGAACGTCCCTGCACGAGTCACAAAAGAATTAGTTAGATTTGGAGACCCAATCCATTGTGGTCTTGTGTCGTCCATCCTTTTCAAAATAAACTACTTCCTTTAACTCACAGTCATGATGACTGTTCAAGATTGATGAATCTTTAGAAGAAATAGAACTTGGAGATTGAGAAGTTTTGGATTTGGCAGTCCAGGATCTCTTCTGTTTCTTAACCGGAACAGGAGACTTTGGTTTAACTACAGCAGGTGAACTTGTGGAAGCTTCACCTGATTGAACTGAAGTCAGCTGTTCAAGCTTTCTCAACCTCTTGTTCCGTCTCCTCCTTTGTGGCTTAGAGAGTCTTGCCATAGGTTTCTCACCAGTACGTGTACTACCAGGGGTAGATACACGAGGTACAACAGGTTGCGTTACCTTTCTTGGAACAGATGGTTTAGCTTCAGATTTGATCTTAGGCTTTACCATCGGTTTGACTGGTGGTTTCACCACATTTTGCTTTGGATGTTTGGGAGATGGTTTCACTGGTGGCGACCTGGGATAACAGCTGGTTGTGAAACAACAGGTCGTTTCCCTTCGTTCTTCGAAGGACAGTTCACAAAAATGTGACCAACCAAGCCACAGTGAAAACAGTTCCTCTTGTCTACATAAGTTCTCTTGTAAGGCTCATTAGATCTGGCCTTATATAACTCAGCATTATGAGAAGGAGGAGTTGGTTTATGAACATTAGTCTGAACCTTAGCAGTTTAGTTTTTGGGAGTATAATATTTTTCCAAATTTTCTTTATACACAAGCCCATAATGAGCCGAAAAAGCCTCTTTCTTAGCTTGGTTAAGACTTTTATACCCCCCGTAAAGCATTACCTTTAGATTATCATTTGTTTCAATGATATCGGGTTCAGTTAAAATGCAATTATCACCATTAGTGAGAACGTTTTTCTTTACCTTTTGTTCAGTGAACAACTCCTCAGATACTGCTCCTTCAGGGTAAGTGTTAACCGACCCATCTTCAGAAACAATAACAAACTCCTCACTAGATGTGGAGTTAGCCTTACTTGAGGATTCATCCTTATTAGGGGAATCATCCTTATCAGAGGACTCATCTAGAAAAGTGAGATCAATATCTATTAAACAATTGACAAACTTCCTACTCACTGGTGGAGGAATGGCATTAGTACCTAAACCTAACCCATTCAGTTGTCTCACCACAGACTCGTAGTGTTCCACCACAAAGCGAGAGTTTTTCAACTTCTCATTAGTGCATTTTAACTGCAAGATCTCATTTTGCAGTTTGTTGATTTCATTGTTTCATTTTTCTAACCCCCTGTATGCAACATCTAAGTGAAGCTGTTGATCACTTATTTTTAAAGAATATTCACATTTTTCCTTTTTCAACGTTTCAATAGAATCTTTAAAACGTTTGTCATTTTCTTTATAGTTTAGAGCTGCCAAACTTAGGGGTTCAATTTTGTCTTGGAGCCTAGAATCATTTAGAACATGAAATAACAGAGAAAGGGTTAGAATCTACCTCAGACGATGAACTTGTTGCTTCTCCAATGGCCATGAGAGCAACAACAGTGGTTGATTCCTCTTCATCAGCTACAGAAGCTTTCTTTTCCTCTGCTTCCTCCACCTCCTCTGTATCAGTTACAGAAGCTTCCCTTTTCTCTGCTTCCATCATCTCCATGATCTCTGCCATGAGACCAACCTGGGTTTGTTTGATGATGGCATCCTCAAGATGAACGCCCCAATCAAAGTTGTCGTCCTGTTGGGCTACCAGTGCATTGGACGTTCCACCTTGGCTTTGATTGTGGTGGTTTAGATTGTTGTGGCCATGGATATTTCCTTGGCTGGGTCGGGTAAAACCAGAGGCAGGTGCTCTGTCTTTCTGACACTCACGAGCAAAGTGTCCATAGTTTAGACACTTGTAGCATTTGGCCTTAGTTTTGTCAAACCCGACCTTGGCATTAGGATGCCCGCCAATAAACTTTCTTCCTGTTCTGTTCAGGAAACGCTTGGCTCTCCTCAATAGCATGGCCATATTCCATTGAATATCCATGTCCTCCATGTCATCAGGATCCACTTGATTAAAATCTTCTTCAATCGTCTCTGGATCAGTAAGCTTGTCACCTATGAAATTTTCATATGCAAGCATACAAGATGAGAATAGTGCTACATGATCTTCAGCTATTCTGGCTATAGCTGAGTTGTTAGCTGAAGACGTAGCAGGAGGATTTCTTGAGGTATTTTGATGATGAGACCCCAACCCTGATCCTGAAGCATAGCAAGCATGACCACCACACCCAGTTGAGTGGTCTTCTTTAGTAGGATTTCCAGTGAAGAGGGCAATTCCAGAGCCCGATGACTTGGATGTAGAAGTCGTCCCATGATACATAGAAGGGTCTTGTATCTGGGGTCTTCCAAAGCTCTCCTTTCTTCTTAGGTTCATGTCATGAGCTTGAACCTTTCCTATTGCCTCCTCAACTGTCAACTCATAGAATTTAGGGTTTTCCCTCATCAGGGTTGTGTATATCTCAAATTTGGGTGGTAAAGCATCCAAAAACTTTTCCACCATCTCTTTATCCGGATACCTGAGTTCAAAAACCTTCAACTCAGTCTGTAAATGATAGAACCTAGAGATGAGGTCATCTAGAGATTCATTCTCAAAAAATCTGAAGCACTCATACTGCTTCCTGAGAAGATCCCGCTTACTCTTCTTGATGTCACTATTTCCTTCGAATCTCTTCTGTAAAGCTTTCCAAAGATCCTTAGAATTGTCATACCCTCGGAAACTATGGAACAGTTCCCGAGTTAATGCCGTAGTGATCGAACCAAGTGCCTTCTTTTCACGATCATAAGCTTTCTTTTCTTCGTCAGAAAGCTTAGATATAGGTTTAGGCATGGTTTCATCAAGATAGATGTGCATGGGATGCTTATATCCCTCAAGGATTGGTATCCATAGTGATGAATCGTTCACGTTCAGCAACTTTGGTGGTTTCTGTGGTGTACCGATCTCATTATCATAATTCAGCAGATTTTCCAAGATTCTGAAGATTCGACATAGTGAACACTTAGTCAAAATTCAGAAAAGTCAGACACAGTTGCGCACTTGGTTTTAGCCCTGCGCACTTCAGAAATGGTCTTGCGTATTTAGATTTCTTCTTGCGTACTTGTAAGTACGCAGGAGTAAATGTAAGTACGCAGGATAAAACTTAAGTTCGCACAAGTTCAGTCTTGCGCACTTATAAGTACGCAGGAGATAAGTCTTGCGTATTTAGTAAGTACGCACAAAACTGTACTTTTTGCCAAAAATTGTAAGTACGCACAACACCTTTTCAGCAATTTTCACCTAACTATTCCGGTCACCTGAAACTCGCCGGAGATGGTAAAAATTCGTCTGATGATCAATGCAAATGAGCCAAAGGGTCATAAACTTGTTTCTAACCAACCTTTGATGCTCAAAACACTCAAATACACAACAAAAATCAGTTTTTGAGTGATTTTTGTTTCTAAAATAGTGCTCAAGAGCTACCCCTATTTTATCACAAAAATCAACAAAAATACCTCTTTTTGCTTGTAAAAACTCTCCAAACTCACTCACAACACTCGAAATCAGGAGCAAGTGCTCTGATACCACTTGTAGGTCCCTCGGGTGTGGCGGATCATCACATGCAAGTGGGTCTACTAGTCGGACCGGGTGCGGAATGCCCGTGACTAGGTGGAGAGTCTAGCTAAACAAAGTAAACCGACAAGAGAAAACACTTTAAACGTTCTTTGTATTATAAACACTTGAAGGTTACAGAGAAAAGCACTTAGGTTACAATCTGCGTATTTGCACTAAAGCCTGCGTACTTAACTTCTATCAACCTATCCTACTTATATCTGACCTGATGCCTGCGCACTTAGCATGTGCGCAGGGCAAAATGCTCTTGCGTATTTAACAAGTACGCAAAGGTATTCTTGTGTACTTGCTAAGTACGCAGAAGCTTTCTCCTGCGCACATGTAAGTGTGCAAAACACTTAGAAAGAAATGCAACATTTAATATGTAAAAGTAAATACAACTCGATAAACTAATACATAAAGACTCTTACATACAAAGACAATTACAGACATGAAAATACAAACTAAGACTCTATCCAGAGTGTTGTCACAGGAAAGTGCTTCAACAATATTTTTTGTTGTATGGCATTGCATACCTTTTGATTTATTCCTATAACACGACATTAACATAGCATGTCTTTTTGCTCAAAATTCTGCTTTGCAGCTTAGCTTTGCACTATCATTGAGTGTCTTTTCACCAATTGCATGTCAATGCATGTCTTTTAACTATATAGATATATAATATTTACTCACTTGTATCAAGTCAAGCTCGCAACCCGTTTGTGAAGGGTCCCACAGCTCATCAACCTTTATGTTTAAGTTCTCGATTCTTAATAGGAAAGACAAATTACACCAATTTATGAGATGTTCCCCACTAACGCCATAAGACTATTTTGTTCAAGTTTATCACATGCAGAGCCTATCAACATATCCAACACTGATCCTAGTCTTTTCAATTTAGTGCCTTACATTTGTTGATCCTAGCCTTAAGAAACGAACATTTATATCATTTCCCACTTAATTGCAAACTCCCGACTCAAGCACAAATAATATTTTTGTATTTTTCTGTGAAATTACCTCAAAAGCAAACTCTTTTTGTATTTTTCTTGACTCTAGAAACTTAAAGCAGACTCTTTTTGTATTTTTCTTGACTCTAGAAACTTAAAGCAGACTCTTTTTGTATTTTTCTTGATTCTCCCCCTAAATTTGTGCATAAAATTAAACTGTACAAATTTAACTACGAAGAAAAATATTTTTGAGGGCCAATTTAATCTTTAAAACCAATCATTTTCAGGGACTCTACAAGCACATTGAAGTGAGATGTATCAAATGCTTTAGTGAAGATATCCGCAACATTGTTATCAGAATTAACCATTTCAAGTCATATGAGATTTCTCTCAAAGCAATCATGAATGAAATGCACCTTGATATCAATATGCTTGGTTTTAGAATGTTGAACCGGATTTTTCACAATTAGCACAACAGCCTCATTATCACAAAAAATTGGAGTATTAAGAAAGGTCAAACCGTAATCCAACAATTGATCTTGCATCCAGATGATTTGTGAGCAGCAGGCCGATGCAGCAACATATTCAGCCTCAGCAGTAGAGGTAGATAATGTGTGTTGTTTCTTGCATTGCCAAGAGATCAGCTTATCACCCATAAATTGAAAGCCCCCACTTGTAGATTTTCTATAATCACTATTAAGTTAACAATCTCCATAATCAAGGTCACAAAAAGCATATATGTCAAAACTCGTTTCTTTGGGATACCAAAGGCCATGCCGAGGCTTACCCTTTAGTTACCGAAAGATAAGTTTAACAGCAGTTAAGTGGGACATCTTAGGATTTGCTTGATAACGAGCACACTGACACATGACAAACGTGATATCTTGACGGCTGGCTGTCAGGTACATCAAGGATCCGATCATGGATCGGTATTGTTTCTGATCAACAGCAGCTCCGTTTGTGTCAACATCCAGAACTGGTCGTGCAGCCATGGGAGTAGATGCCGCCCGAACATCGGTGAATTTGAACTTGGCAATGCTATCATCCACATATTTGCCTTGATGAATTAGGATGCCATCACTAGATTGCTTAACCTGCAACTCGAGAAAAAATGTCATTTCACCCAAAACACTCATCTCAAACTTCTTTTCCATAACCTTTCTGAATTTTGTGCACAACTCATCATTTGTAGATCCAAATATGATATCATCCACATAAATTTGCACAAGAATTAGATCTACATCCACCTTTCGAACGAACAGAGTCTGATCAATTGCACCACGGGTGTATCCATGAGCTAGCAGATGATCAGTAAGGGTGGCATACCAAGCCCGCGGTGCTTGATGTAACCCATATAAAGCTTTATCAAGCTTGTAGACATAATCAGGATGATCACTGTCTTCAAAACCAGGTGGCTGACACACGTATATCTCTTCTTTCACCTTTCCGTACAGAAATGTTGTCTTTACATCCATTTGATAAACTGTGAAGTTCATATAAGATGCATTGTTGGAGCCTATTCTGGTGACAACGAGCTTGAAGATTTTATGTCTTAGTCTTAGAGACTTTGACTTGTAATTGATAGAATTGTTAGCAATAGTTAAAGGGGAGTCTGTTAGGACATGTTTTGTAACTGCTGATAAAATTCTGTATAAGTTCATAGAGAGAAGAACTTAACAAGTTCGCCTAAGCATCTTTAGGAGTGAACTTGTTAAGTTCGCCTAAGGAATATTGTTCAAGTTCATAGAGAGGCGAACGCATCTTTGAGGTGAACTTGTTAAGTACGCTTAAGGTGCTATGTGTTCCTATAAATAGGAGTTACAAGTTCATATTCCATAGAACACTAGAACATTAGAGAAGAAAAAGGTGTAAGTGTGTGTTTTGGAGAGAACTGTTGTAATCAATGATTATTGTAATACAAAGCGTTTATTTACACAGTGTTGTTGATTGAGTTACACGTTGCATGTTGATCATGGATTCCGCACGTTATAACCATGTCGTACCGTGAGTCTAGAGATCCGTCACGCATCGAATGTGGACATACAAAGATAGTGCACATTTATTTTTCTTTTGATATATTTGTGGGGTACACGTTGTATTACAAAATAAATGGTACCTTAATTCACAAGAATATGGGACAAAGATACTAATGGTTTCAATTCTTATAATATTGACAACTTAGATTGACATGTTATGTGTTGCAAATTCGTATGTAATTAACTATAAGCATGTTATGATATGATCCCATCTTCTTTAAAGTTCTTCGCGTATCATTATGTTTTGGTTTAAACTTAAAAGATTTGATCTTATCTAGTATAAAGAAAAGAAAGAAATGAAAGAATGAATCTGGATAGGATACCTATAGAATGTTTATGGGTGTTTATCCAAAATGTGTGATTGATTCATTGTTTATTCTAATATGATCTTCTTACTCGTGATGTTCGACCAAAAAAATGTGATTTTGTATTTTACATTTCAGTTTATATAGAGAAAAACCAAAAAGATTTTATCTTTCTTATGTTTGAGAAATCAAAAAGATTTTATTTTTCCAGCTTCCATGGAAATCTTAATTGTTGGTTATTCTTGGTTGTTCTCCTTGCATAAAATTAAATAATGCAGACAGAAGTTGACAAGGGATCCTTCACAGCTCATCAACCTTTATGTTTAAGTTCTCGATTCTTAACATAAAAGACAAATTACACCAATTTATGAGATGTTCCCCACTAACGCCATAAGACTATTTTGTTCAAGTTTATCACATGCAGAGCCTATCAACATATCCAACACTGATCCTAGTCTTTTCAATTTAGTGTCTTACATGTGTTGATCCTAGCCTTAAGAAACGAACATTTATATCACTTCCCATTTAATTGCAAACTCCCGACTCAAACACAAATAATATTTTTGTATTTTTCTATGAAATTACCTCAAAAGCAAACTCTTTTTGAATTTTTCTTGACTCTAGAAACTTAAAGTAGACTCTTTTTGTATTTTTCTTGACTCTAGAAACTTAAAGCAGACTCTTTTTATATTTTTCTTGATTCTCCCCCTAAATTTGTGCATAAAATTAAACTGTACAAATTTAACTACGAAGAAAAATATTTTTGAGGGCCAATTTAGTCTTTAAAACCAATCATTTTCAGGGATTCTATAAGCACATTAAATCAAGATGTATCAAATGCTTTAGTGAAGATATCCGCAACATTGTTGTCAGAATCAACCATTTCAAGTCGTATGAGATTTCTCTCAAAGCAATCACGAATGAAATGCACCTTGATATCAATATGCTTGGTTTTAGAATGTTGAACCGGATTTTTCACAATTAGCACAGCAACCTCATTATCACAGAAAATGGGAGTATTAAGAAAGGTCAAACCGTAATCAAACAATTGATCTTGCATCCAGATGACTTGTGAGCAGCAGGCCGATGCAGCAACATATTCATCCTCAGCAGTAGAGGTAGATAATGTGTGTTGTTTCTTGCATTGCAAAGAGATCAGCCTATCACCCATAAATTGAAAGCCCCCACTTGTAGATTTTCTATAATCACTATCAAGTTGACATCCTCCATAATCAATGTCACGATACCACTTGTAGGTCCACATGACTCCTCTACGGATCGATCTCATGACGTGACGTATCAATGACACAGAGTGCCTATCCAACCGTATCAATGAATGTGTACACACGATGACAGAAATGATAATAATGTAAATAATCTTCTCGTTGTATTTCCTTATTAGACACTGATTATAATCTCTCAGATTCTCAGGTCTGATCTCTCTCTGAAGTTTTCCAAGTCTCTTTTCTAAGACTTGTAAACACCTATTTATAGACACAGTACCTGCTATAGGCGAACTTAATAAGTTCGCCTCTAATGAGACTAGGCGAACTTGATAATTTTGCCTCTCATGAGACTAGGCGAACTAATTAAGTTCGCCTCTAGCAGAACTTATACAAAAAGTTAGACAAACATTAACACAAAACATAAAGACAATAAGATCTAAACTATTACAAGATTTTGTCATACATTTATGTCCTAACACTCCTAAGCTAACTACCAAGGGTAATATCCCGGCAGCGGATTCCATTCATGTTCCAATTGGTGACTTACCCAAGGTTCTCGTTTAACTGATCCTTCTATTTGCAACAATTCCATCCGCCTCTCACTTCCACCCGCAAAGCGCCTGTTCCAAAGGAACCGCAATCACGGATAATTGAACAACCAAGTTTCCCGGGAACTCGCTGGTACTATGGCTTCTGTGTCCGAGCTGCTAAGGGATTGGGAGGTTTTGCATGCTGAGCATGCGGGGTATGACGATATGAAACGCAAAGTTGAAGAGAGTGGGCACCATGCCGAGAAAATCAAGAAACTAGAGTGGGAGCTGTCCTCAATGAGGGAAGAGGTGACACGTGCTAGAGAGTTGCATTTAAAAGTAGCCAGGGACTGGAAAATTGCCTACGATGCTTCTAATTTAAAACTCTCTCAGGCAACCGAGTCCGGGCGCAAGGCTATGGCTCGCGTTGGTGTCCTAAAAGCTGCCAACCAAGAACATCTGGATAATTTGGCTTTGAAAGACTCTGAAATCGCCTCCAGAGATGTCGAGCTCACATTCCTCCATACTCAACTTAGGGAAGCTCAGGAGGACTGGGATGGTGAAGTCGCGCGGCGGGTTGTTATGGAAGGAGATATTCAGAGGCTTCGCTCCGATCGGCGATGGTTATTGGCGGAGTGCATCCCGCAAACAATCGAGCTTGTTAAGGGATGTCCTGAGTTTCAACAAACAATCTCCGAACTGCTCACTGCAAACAAGTTTCTTGGTTGCCAAAGGTTATCGATTCGCGGAAGAGGGGCTTCCTAAAACCAGCTTTGCTTTATTTAACGTAAATTGCTAGGGAGTCTTGATGAGAAATCAACTGAATTTGACGAGGTGTCTTTTCCTATTGTTAGGGAGATCGCTGATTTTGCTAATCATGATGACCTATCGCTCCTGCGGACTATGTTTACTGATGAGGAGGCTGGGCCTTCTTCCAGAGTGGTGATGGTGGCGGCGAAGGTGATAATCAAGGTGCAGGTGGCGGTAGCATTGATGAAGGTGGTGACGAGGGTGATGGTGGTGGTCATTCATGAGTTGTTTTACTTACGTATTCTATTCTTATAACTTTTGCGACCTACGTGCCTTTTTTACTGGACCTGCGCATCCATTTTACGTATTTGTAATAGTACTTGTCTTTTGTTTGAAAGTAGTATTTATAAATTGCGCACTTGGTTTGTAGGCTTGTTTATTTAACGCTTTGTTGTTAAAGGAAATATTTGTCACGGATTTGGGTCATATGCGGGCCTCTACCCATTTCTAGTAGCATTTCAGGCGTCGAGTAATGTCGTAGCTTTACCATCAAATGGCAAAGGCTCTAGGGCTTACGCGCACTGTGTTTCGGGCGGCAAGTAATGCCATAGATTTGCCATTTAATGGCAAAGGCTTTAGGTCTTATGCGCGCGCCTGTGTTTCAGGCGGCGAGTAATGCCGTAGCTTTGCCATTTAATGGCAAAGGCTTTAGGTCTTATGCGTGCACCTGTGTTTCAAGCGGCGAGTAATGTCGTAGCTTTGCCATTTAATGGCAAAGGCTTTAGGTCTTATGCGTGAGCCTGTGTTTCAGGCGGCGAGTAAAGCCGTAGCTTTGCCATTTAATGGCAAAGGCTTTAGGTCTTATGGGCGCGCCTATGTTTTAGGCGGCGAGTAATGCCGTAGCTTTTCCATTTAATGCCAAAGGCTTTAGGTCTTATGCGCGCGCCTACGTTTCAAGCGGCGAGTAATGCCGTAGCTTTGCCATTTAATGGCAAAGGCTTTAGGTCTTATACCCGCGCCTGTGTTTCAGGCGGAGAGTAATGTCGTAGCTTTTCCATTTAATGGCAAAGGCTTTAGGTCTTATGCGCGAGCCTGTGTTTTAGGCGGCGAGTAATGTCGTAGCTTTGCCATTTAATGGCAAAGGCTTTAGGTCTTATGCGTGCGCCTGTGTTCCAGGCGGCGATTAATGTCGTAGCTTTGCCATTCAATGGCAAAGGCTTTAGGTCTTATGTGCGCACCTGTGTTTCAGGATGCGAGTAATGCCGTAGCTTTACCATTTAATGGCAAAGGCTTTAGGTCTTATGCGCGCGCCTGTGTTTTAGGCGGCGTGTAATTCCATAGCTTTTCCATTTAATGGCAAAGGCTTTAGGTCTTATGCGCTCGCCTGTGTTTCAGGCGGCGTGTAATGCCGTAGCTTTTCCATTTAATGGCAAAGGCTTTAGGTCTTATGTGCTCGCCTGTGTTTCAGGCAGCGAGTAATGATATGGTGTGACCACGTTCTCATAAATGCAATTTCTTCATTAAAAACGTGTTGTTCTTACAAAGGGGACTGCGTTCACCCTTCTTACATGTAACACTTCCGTAACTACGCGGCGTTCCAAGCTCTAGGCGTTCCAAACACTTGACGGATCATGTATGGGCACTCCCATGTGGGACCTAGCTTTCCTGTATTCTCCGTGTGGCTTGCCTCGTTGCTTCTTAGCACATACTCTCCTTCTTTAAAGATGCATTCATGCACCCTTTGTTGTACGGTTTCTCTAACTTGCGCTTGTATCTTGCTTCATTGATGGTCGTCGTTTCCCGGCGCATCTCCAACATATCCAAATTCGATAGTAGCTCTTTCTGATTTCCTTCGCCGGAATTTTATCTCCGCATTATAGTTATGCCTACTTCCGCCGGAATCATGGCTTCTGTGCCATATGTCAGGCTGAGGGGGTTTCCCTATTGCTGGTTTTTGGCATAGTCCTGTGCGCCCAAAGGGCGTGTGGGAGTTACTCCAGCCATGACGTGTCGTCTTCCTCTAAATGTGTTTTTATCCCCTCTACAATGCTTATGTTGTCTCTTTCAAGTTGTCCATTGCCTTGTGGGTGCGCTACGGAGGTGAACACTTACACAATATGCAACTCCTCGCACCATTCAAGCATAACTTTGTCTTTAAATTGCTTTCCATTGTCACTAACGATGTAGAGCAGGAGTCCGAAACGACAGATTATTTGTTCCCAAATGAACTTCTTGGTGTGGATTGCGGTGATATTCGCAAAAGGTGTTGCCTCTACCCATTTAGTAAAATAGTCTATCGCAACCACTACAAACTAAACACGTCCGACGCCTCGGGGAATGGTCCTACCAGATCGATCCCCCATTTCTGAAAAGGCCATGCTGCTGATACAAGGATGAGGTTTATTTTTGTCCTATGCACCATTGGCGCATGCTTTTGACAACTGTTACATTTGCGCAACTATTCTGTGGCGTCTACGTGCATCCCTGGCCAGTAGTATCCGGCGTTCATTAGCATAGCCACCACCGTGCGTGGCCCTGCGTGGATTCCACAAATTCCAAAATGTATCTCTCTAATCAATTAGGTAGCTTCCATGCGATCCACGCATCGCAACAACGGGCCTAGGAATGATTGTCGGTACAATGTTCCTTCGTGGAGTTGATACCATGTTGCTTTTGCCTGCAGTTTGTGCGCCTTGGACCTTTCAAGTGTAATGTTCCCCTGTCCAAGTATTCACGAATTAGTGTCATTCATGACTCCTCCTGCTGTGTAGTATTGACTTCAACCACTTCGGTTGAAGGAGCTTGGATTATTTCCATGTGGATGGCCTTCATCGGGTCGCTAAAGTTCGAAGCTATTTTGCTCAAGGAATCTGCTTTCTTGTTCTGGCTTCGCGATATACGAATTACCTCCCACGAGGTGAATTGCCTCAGCAAATTTCTGCAAATGTTGAGATATCTAGCCATTGTTGGTCCCTTGGTTTCGTAAATCTCGTTTATCTGATTTGCTACCAATATCCACATGCGCGCGCACAGTCCTGGCTTCTTTTTTGATAGCCCAACGAATACCTGCCAGGAGTCCCTCGTACTCCGTTTCGTTGTTGGAAGTTTGAAATGACAACTTTAGGGCCGGCGTGAATTCCATTCCCTCCAGGCTAATGAGCAACAAACCTACCCCCGATCCTTCAGTACATGTCTCCCCGTCGGTGAACAACTCCCACGGCGTTTACGCTTCCTTGATTGCCTTTTTTTCTTGAGTTTCCTCCATAGTTCCTGAGGGTACCTCCGTAATAAAATCCGCTATGACTTGTCCCTTGATAGCAGAGCGTGCTTTGAATGTTAGTTTGAATGCTCCTAATTCTATTGCCCATCGGGTCATCCGACCCGATAATTCTGGACGACGTAGGATTTGTTGCAAAGGGAAATTCATTAGGACATCCAAATTGTGTCCTTGGAAGTATCGGCGTAGTTGCCTGGAGGCATGCACCAAGGCGACGACAAGCTTCTCTGTCATGGAATAGTTAACTTCTGATTTCAATAGGACTCTGTTGATGTAGTAGATCAAGGTTTGCACACCTGCGCGTTCGACCATAAGGACCGCGCTGATAGTTTGATGTGCCACGGACAGATAAATTTTCAATCTTTCCCCTTTTGTTGGTACGGCCAAGGCTGGCAATGTAGTTAGATAATATTTTAAGTCCAGGAATGCCTCTTCCGCCTCTGCGGACCACTTGAAATCGGAATTTGTTATGCAGTTCTTCAATGTGGCAATAAAAGCTAAAGATCTTTCCGCGTGCTTTGCCAAGAACATGTTCATTGCGACCAAATGCCCATTTAGAGTTTGCACCTCCTTGACTGACCTTGGGGATGCTATACACTTGATCGCGGCAACCTTTTTCGGATTCACTCGTATGCCTTCTTTGGTGACGATTACACCCAAGAATTTTCCTTCTTCCATCCCAAAGGAACACTTCGTCGGGTTTAACTTGATCAAGAGTTCTTTAAGCAGATGAGGGTTTTCGCTATGTCTGCCAGCATGATTTTTTCATCCTTACTCTTGATTACTAGGTCATCCACGTATACCTCCAGGTTCTTTCTGATCTGATCCTTGAATACCTTATCCATTAGGCGCTGGTATGTGGCCCCAGCATTTTTCAATCCGAATGGCATTTTCGTATAGCAGAAGATACCGATGTCTGTGTGAAAAGTCGTTTTGTCTTCATCTTCAGGAGCTATCTACACTTGATGATATCCTTTGTACGCATCAAGGAAACATTTATACGGGAAGGATGCCAAAGAGTTCACTTTCGATTCTACTTCAGGGAGGGGGTATGAGTCTTTTGGTCAAACCTTATTTAGGTCTTTAAAGTCCACGCACATTCTCCACGATCCGTCCGATTTCTTTACCATGACCAGATTTGCTATCCACATCTGATACCTTACTTCCCTAAGGATTCCTGCTGCTACAAGTTTGCGCACCTCCTTGACCACTACATCGTGCCGTTCTGGCGCCATACTTCTTCTTTTTTGTGCGACTGGTTCCACCGACCCTGGTATGTGTGCAAAGCATATTCCGCTGTGTCACGTGGTACACATGTCATATCTGACGGCTGGAGAGAAAAAACGTCTAAATTTGCGCGCAATAGTTCTTTCAAATGTTGCCGCACGCGCGCTGATATGGTATGCCCGACGGTTATGGTCTGCTCTGGAAAGACTGGGTTAATACTCATTTTTCCGGTTCTATGAGGGGACGCGTTGCTGGTGTTGCCGCGGGTTCTACGACTGCGCACTCTTGATCTGCCTAGACTCGAGCCACCCATTCAGGAGTAGGAACATGACTAAACCCATGGATGTGGATACCGCTACTGCTAGGATTCCCAAGGATGTTCTTCCTAAAATGACGTTGTGTTGAGAATGTGTTGGAACCACTAAGAACTGAAGCAATAATGTACGCGCACTCTGTCTCTGCTTCCTATTGTTACCGAGTTGGTTAGTTGGCCTAGCGGCTTGATTGTCTGACCAGAAAATCCCATGATAGGTGCATGCACCTCTTCTAACCTTTCTTGATCTTCCTTATCCATCTGCCTGAAGCACTGCTTGTACAAAATGTTAGAAGAACTTCCTGTGTCAACGAAACATCGGCGCATTCTGTAAGAACCAATTAGGGCCGTGATTTTTAAAGGCCCCACGTGGTAATTCCTTATTTGAGGTGGAAATGTCAGCGGCGTCTCCATCCATGTTTGTGAACCTTCTGTTTCTCTCTTCTTTCTTCCCCTCGCATTATATGTTAGCATATATACATCCCGAACCTTGGGGTGACCAATTTCCTTCCATTTCCGCTGTGCTGAGCCTCCTTTCTTGTTATCTTGTAACAAGTGCGCCAACTTCCCCGCCTTTACCTGTGTTTCTATTTGTCTCTTCAAGTGGAAACATGCGTTCGTGTCGTGCCCTGCAGCCTTGTGGTAATCGCAGTATGTTTTGTAGACTCGTGATGTGTTCTCCTGGATTGGGCGTGGGTCCTCTAACTTTAGATTTTCAGTTGCCAAGATGGCGCTTAGGGTTTTGCTTAATGCTGGGTAGGATGTGCTAGGTATGGCCTATGAGATATGCTATATGTTTCCTGCCTTAATGGGTATAATGCGTGCGGCGCATACGAACCTCGCGGTTTGACCATTCTTGGATATGTGGTAGGTGTAAATCACTGGCCGTATCCCGAGCCCTGCCCATTTTGGCTCAATCTTTTTGTTTCTCTTCTAGAGTATGACTCTGAAACCGTTCTTCCTTCTTTTGGTTTTTCTCGTGCCCTGTTCTATGCTACTGACTTCTCTGCCTTGATGTGTAACTTTGCCATATTCATTAATGACTCCATGGTTTGGGGTATCCCCTCCGGACCATGAAGACGTCGTATGAGATGGTCATCGCGCACTCCATTAATAAATCCTGCTATCATCAAATCTTCCGTCGCTACCCCTATCTACAAGCTTTCAAGGTTATACCGATCTAGGAATTATTCCATCATCTCCCCATCACGGCGCCGGATATGGAGGATCTCAGTCTTGTCCTTCGTATGCCTTTTTTGATGACCGAATGGTTGCATGAAACGCTTGACTAGGTCTTCAAAGTTGTCTATCCCCCATAGGTAAACTGTCAAACCATAAGCGTGCCACGCCAACCAAGGTTTGAACGAACATATGACACCATACTGGAACCGACCAGTGTTCCACCCCTCCCGCGCTGACAAAGACGTTTATGTGATCATCGGGGTTACCCGTTCCATCATATTTACCTACCACCGACGTCATTCGCATCTTAGACGGGAATTCTGCCTGCGCTATTCATGCAGTAAACTTTGATTGCGCTACCAATGCTGCGGGCCGGTAGGGTTTTGAGAAGTCGTCTGCAGCTGTTTGCATAATACTCATATTACAAGGTTGTCCTCCTGGCCCTGCGGGCATGGATAAGGTGGAAGCTCCTGGTTGTGGACTATTGAGTAAGATCTGTGTGGTTGGGAAAAACGTGGGGTTATGCGCTCCTGGAACCACATCTCCACCAAATAAGCGTGGGCGCACGCTTGATAATTTAGACTCGCGCATCCATTGTTCATATCGTTGCATCTGTCTGTGTTGTTCCATCCACCACACTTGGGTGAGGAGAACATAGGGTTGCTCGTGAAGCTAGGTGGAGGCAAGGGGTGGGTTGTGATGATGGTTGAGCTAGGAAAGTTGCTATTGACTGTGTATTGTGGGGCGGTTGTGGAAGGCATGCTTGCGTTGTTTGGAGTGAAAGATGTGTAGGTCCCCGGGTATCTCAGATCGTTACGTGTGAGTGTTTGACTAGTCAGACCGGGTGCGAAATGCCCATGACTAGGTGGAGAATCAACTAACACAAAGTAAACCGACAACGAAATCAATTTAAAACTCTGTCTATTATAAACTTGAAGGTTACAGAGAGAATAGAACTGAGTGCAAAATGACTGCGTACATAACTTCTGTTAACCTAGCCTATTTATACTACACCTGATCTCTGCGTACTTATCAAGTGCGCAGGGCAAATTTTTCCTGCGTACTTAACAAGTACGCAGAGTATTCTTGCGTACTTGCTAAGTACGCAGGAAGTAATTCCTACGCACATGTTAAGTGCGCAAAACACTTAGAGAAAATAGACGACTAGTACACACATTAGTAATTACAACTCGATATCTAAAACGTACAGTCACTACAATACATAGGCTAATACATACAAGACAAGTACAAAAGCTAAGACAATATCCAGAGTGTTTGTCACACAAACGTGCTTCAACAAACTCCCTCTTGACAACAGCTCTGTATTGTCTTCGGTCTTCACTGCTCCCCAGCTTTAGCTTCCATCTTCTTCTTGTAATCAAGGCAGAACTTGATCACCTTGTCGTATTTAGAAGCAAGGAACTTTGTTCACTCGTCCGTGTACATGCAGTACTTGTCAGCTAGCGCCTCCAGATCTTTCACAGAAAATTTTATGAAGCAGACTTCATCTAACACTTTGATTAGTTCCCTTGGCATTAAGCTTCCACTCTCGGACCACACCTTTCCAATCACCACTTCCTCTCCCGATTTAGGATCTACGTACCAGTACCATATGTTACCGAGGATATCCTGAGATAACTTGCTCAGGGGAATCTTGGTTTCACACAGCACTGGCATGTATACCAGTTTCTTTAAGCTTTTATTAGTCACAGGATGTCTAACGTTCTTGTCCCTGACTCGCTTGGGCACATGAGGCTTAAACATTTCAAACTTCCCAGATCTTACCTCTCGTTGTAGAACCTGCCACAAACCCATTGCTACTGCGTGATTTGAGTGACCCAGCAGTTCTCGGTTTGCTAGGTTCACAAGGTCATATCTTGGCAAGGAGTTGAAAGCTTCGCTGGTTGGTTTCAAGTATTGAACCCCCCAGCTCGCTTGATTGCAAACAACTTCTTATCCTCCTCGAACCTCACAGCTAAGATCATCCCTGTCGTTCCATGTTTGTATATGATTGATGTCTTTTGCCAGACAGGAGCCGGATCCTTCGATGAACCTGCATGCGTATGTTTGTCTTTTTGTGCCTCTAGATCCACAGGTGTAGGGTCGGCAGGGGAGGCTTCAGTTGACGTCTCAACAATACTAGTAGGCTCGACTGAACCTGTGTCTTCAAAGGATGGAACTTCGAACATCTCTCCATCTTCAAACTGATACTCTCCTTCCCTGTCGCCCTTGGGAACTTTGATTACAACATCATCATCCTCCTCATCCCAGTCATCACCAGATTCGATCTCTCTCTCTACCAGATTGTAGAGAGCTTCGATTTGTGCTTCTTTAAAGTAGTCTGGCTCTAAGAATAGGATCACATCATCCGATACATCGACAGATAGATCTTTCAAAACATCAGCCACCGACTTTCCTTTATTACCACCTGAAGCATCACCTCCACCTTCACTCTGAGTGGACTCCCGCTTAGCCATAGGAACGGCAGAAATGGGAACAATCACCAAAGCCGACAATTGCTGCTCACTTCCACTCGGTCCAGCTTTAGGATCCTTTTCCTGATCATAAGCCTTAGTTAGATCAACTAAGTTACAAGCCTCTTCACTGCTAGGCTTAGGTGGTTGCTTCTCCAATAGTTCCTTCAATCTCTCCCCTTGAGCAGTAAGCATCTTGGCCATATCACAGACCAGTTTCACCATAGTGTCATGCTCTAAACGCTGCTTGTCATCAGCCGCCAGATGTTTCTTTAGTGCAGCTAGTTCATCAATCAACGAGTTTATCTGGCCTTGTTGCTTGTCAAATTCTTCACGTGATTTCCGTACCGTTTCAGGTAGTCCAACGACTTGAGTCTCTAGGGTAGTGATCCTAGCATTACGAGGATCATGACCCCTAGACGAAGATGCTTCGGCCTGATGAGTTGGGAAGGTAAACATTTCTACAAAATCAAATCCCTGATTGAAGTCAAAATCAGCAAATGGTTCACTGATGTGTTGGAGAGTGGTTGTGGGAATTGAGGTAGGGATGGAAGTTGTTTGGATGGTGGTAGGGGTGATGGTGACAAACTCGGTTAGAATAGGAGTTGTCACCACCACTTGAACAGATTGCACAGGGAGGGACACTATCACTGGAACCTCCTCCGTGATAGCAGTGGTAGCCACATCGGGTGTTACACGTGGCCTCCTCCACTATCGCCTATAAAGCTATTGTGAAGGTGAGGTAGAAGTTGAATCAGTACTCGCAGCCATGACACTTGCTTGCCTCTGAGCACTAACTTCTACCTCACGAAGGATAGCTTGGTGCAGCCTATCCCCCCGTTGCTTGTTTATACTTTCTCTTCTACGTCTCTCTATAGCAGCGTCCGAATCAGAATCGGGCTCGTATTCATTGCTAGTCGCTTGTCTCTTTCTCTTCGAAGATGACTTGAAAAGGGTCACCTTCGTCAATCTTCTTGGATGTGCCTGGGATGGTGCATCATCAGAATCAGAGGAATTTGACTCGGTCGTTTCTGAGTCAGAATCTTCAGCACCTCCAGCTCCCTATTCTTCATCTCTTTCATCATTAGACATATCATCTTCAGATTCACCTTCCTCTTCTTCATGTTGTTCATCACTATGTTCACTGAGTTCAGGCTCAGAGTCTACACTATACCATCTGAAGTCAGCAGGGGCTACATATGCTTCATTTATTAGGTGGCTAAAGAGAAGATTGTGGGGTAGGTTCTACACTGCCTGACTTTAGAAATTGTGCAAACACTCTTTTGTCCACCTGTTTGACTTGTAGTCTCTCTCCAATATGAGGTAGATTGGGTACATCATCATTAACCAACAGCTGCACGAACCGAGGGTATAATAGAAATCTAAACCTATCAGCAGCATTGATCCGATCGGTGATAGACTTGTAGATATACATTGAAAAGTTATAACTCTGGTTAAGAGAGAGGCCAACCAGTGCAGCTGCCAAGTCATGCCCATGGCATCCTTTCCCGCCTTTCTAGCAGACAGGCACATGATTATGACGTGCGCGAAGTAACGCCACTGATCAAGTACCCACATCTTCTTATACGAGGAGTAGTCTATGGTACCAACATACCCCATCCTATGTCTCCAGCATCCATCAATGAAGTAGTCGGGGTAACTCACTGGATCAGTTGATAAGTCCCTAAAATGTATTACTCGTCTGATGGTGTCTTCAGAAATAGCAATATCATGACCTGCTACAATAGCCCTAATGATGTTTGGGGTTACTGTACAGTTGTGATCAGTAGTTTCCCAGAATTGCTCCATATATGGTCTTAAGACAATAAGATCAGCAGAGATGGCATAGCTGATCTTTGAGCGGTTCAGGAAATCGACTATCTCCTGATATTGAAGTGCAGCACCTTTCCACTCGGGTTGTGTTAGAGCCAGCAGATTGAATACGCTGGTAAAGGAACGAGCCATCACTGAAAAAACAAACAATAAACACAATAAGAACAAGAAGCATCATTGGAATAGAATACACATGACCAAGTATAGTACATTCACATAGAACTGAAAAATCAGACTTAGAAAAATTTCATAAATTTCCTTCCTGCGTACTTATCATGTACGCAGGGTTTAGGTCTTGCGTACTTAGCAAGTACGCATGAATTATGTCTTGCGTACTTGTTAAGTACGCACGACTTAACACTTAAACAAAATTTTTGAAAAACCCAAAATCAGTAACTGTGAATCTTTGGTGGTAATGTTGGTTAGTAGTGAGCTGAAAAACATGTTAATGATCACTAGAACCGAAAACAACACCAAAGATGTGCTAAAACCCGGTCATATTGACCTAACTCTTGACCGATGCGTACCCACGGTCAAACACAAGGTCAAAACCAAAATCAACAAGTATTATGAATGATTAAGTGATGATCAAACTTACTAAGTACGCATGACTTAAGTCTTGCGTACTTGTTAAGTACGCAGGGTTTAACCCTTGCGCACTTACTAAGTACGCAGAGGCTCATGTGTACCCAGATTTTTCAACTCAATTTATGAAGAAGTCAAATCAAATAACGAACAGGATAAAAATGTTCAATCAAGAGGATTCAAAGTCAATTCACAAAGGTTAAACGCAAATATTTTAGGTTTTTCTGATTGGAATAGAATTATAGACAAACTTAAAATCTTTTTGATCTTTTCAGAGTAACGATATACACATATTCACACACAGTATTTTTGCTCAAAGACACAAGCAGAGGATCATATCAAGCTAAACTATAGCCAAAACGATACAAGATGAACATCAAAGAATATGGGATCAAGTCATGGATTACTATTTATTCATACATAATAAGCACATAAACAAGTAATTCAAGTTGACAATATTATAATATTTGAAGCCCTAAGAATCTTTTTATCACGTTCTTATGTGTTAAGGTAGTAATTTTAAGATATACAATGTGTACCCCACTGTTATGCTACAGGAATGTAAATTGCACTATCTTAAGGCATCTAAGATTTTCCCAATGATTTTCTAAATTTCCAGAATGAGGTTACATCAATTAGCATAGGAAAAATCAAAGAGAATCCATAAGGATTATCAGGAATCATAAGATTCAGAATCGAGTGATTCATTTGTCTTGGTTTCCTGTGATTTCTTCAGTGAATATCGGTATGATGATTCAGGATAATGAATATGGTGTTTGAGTATTTAGGTAAGGGAATCCAACTTTTATCCGGATTTGAATTCAGTGAATCAGGAGTGATTCAAGGGTGAATACATGCTTAGAGGTTGATGTAAAGACATGTCTTGATTCAATCTATCATTGCATACTTGTGAGTATGGGCATTGAGATGAACCGCATTAATTATGCTAATGACCTATCCCGAAACTGGTCTCAAAAGAAAATAATTGCCAAAATCTAACATCTTGTATCTGATAGTGATCTTTTGCATTCTTTTACGCACATACACTAGCAAACATGGGTTCAAATCACAGTTGTAGTATTGATTTAATTTCCACACTACTAGTGATTCAAAGATGCTTACAGTCTACTGACAATTCAAATTACTTGTAAATAAGCAAATTAATAAACACAAGAATTTAAACAATCAAGTAAGCATGACGCAATCATTTACCATATGTGCAGTCTATGACGTTTAGATCATTTCTGATGTATCATCATTTCCTCTTTTCTCAAGAGAACTTAGAAATTTTCTGGCTTTCTATTTTGTTTGGATTTTTTGTAAAATATTTGAAATTTAAAAGAATTATACAGAATACTTAAAAGAAATAAATTTTAACTCTCATGAATTGAATTGATTTAAGAAAAACAAGTTTTCACTCCGGATTGAACATTCCTATCATGTTGACAAGATGTTCAAAACGGGTTCCATTAAACGCCTTAGTGAAAAGGTCAGCAAAGTTGTCATCCATGTGAACCTTTACAAGTTCAATGAGATGCTTTTTAGCACAATCACGGATGAAATGGTGGCGAATTTCAATATGTTCAGTTTTGGAATGTTTCGCCGGGTTGTTTGTGATGGACATGGTGGCATTGTTGTCAATGAACAGTGGACTTCCAGTGAAGTTTAAGCCGTAGTCTCTCAATTGCTGCTGAATCCACAATATCTGAGAACAACCGCTCGTTGCAGTAATGTACTCTGCTTCACATGTTGAGACGAATACCGTTGACTGCTTCTTACACTACCAGGAAACCAGTCTGTCTCCCAAGAATTGACATCCACCTGAAGTTGACTTTCTATCAAGGTTACAATCGCCATAGTCTAAATCAGTATAGGCATTGAGGTCAAATGATTGCTACTTTGAGTACCAAAGACCCAAATGGGGTTTCCCCTTCAATTATCTGAATATCCTATTGACAACTATCATATGAGACTCCTTCGGTTGTGATTGAAACCTTGAGTTCAGGCATACATCAAACATTATATCGGGCCTTGAAGCTGTGAGATGCATAAGAGATCCGATCATCCCATGGTACAATTTGCAATCCACGTCCTTTCCATCTTTGTCTGGATGTAGACCATGATTGATGGGGATAGGTGTGCCATAAGTACTGCTATCATTCATCTTGTATTTTAACAAGATGTCCTACACATACTTAATTTGATGTAGATGGATGTCATCCTCTCTTTGACTGACTTGCAGACCCAGGAAGAACGACAATTTACTCATCTCAAACTTGGACTTCATCACCTATTCAAATTCCCTACACATCTCTTCATTTGTAGACCAACAGATAATGTCGTCGACTTACACTTGTACAAGAAGAATATCACCTCCTGCTTTCCGAATGAAGAGGGTCGAGTCAATCTGTCCACGGTCTGAACTATTTGACAGTAGATGTTTTGATAACGTCTCATACCATGCCCGAGGTGCTTGATGAAGACCATAAAGTGCTTTGTCGAGCTTATACACTTTATTGATATTATGCGGATCTTCAAAGTCGGGAGGTTGAATGACATAGACCTCTTCATGAACTTTTCCATATAGGAAAACACTATTCACATCAAGTTGATAGACCTTGAAGCCGACATAGGAGGCATAAGCCAGAAACTGTCGAATTGCCTCAAGTCTAGAAACTAGGGAATATACTTCAGTGTAATCCAGGCCCTCTTGTTGATAAAATCCTTGTACAACCAACCTTGCTTTATTCTTCACTATGACATGATGATCATATGTCTTGCACTTGAACAACCATCTGGTTCCAATTGGTTATACGCCTCATGGCAAGCCAACCAAATCCCACACATGCAACTTTTGGAATTGAGATAATTCATCTTGCATCGCCTCAATCCAGCCGTTGTCAGCGAGAGGCTCTTTCACATTCTTCGGCTCTAACCAAGAAACGAATGCAGCATGCAAACATGTTTCCATGACACTAGTGTCAAGTATCTCAGAGTACAAGCTAGTGTTCTCAGTAATGGTTCTATGACGAGTCTGAACACCGGCATGAGGATCACCAATAATGTTGTCAATTGGATGACTCTTATGCACTCTCGTCTCTGCTATATCTGGTTCCTGAATTTCTGAATCGAGGTTCGTGCTCAACTCTCCCATATCTTTTGTTCCATAAGAAGAAGATTCAATGTGAATTGGATCAGCTGGAGCTTCATTTCCTACACGAGTGCTAGGACTAGCTTGAGCGTCATTTCCGTCAACATGAAAAACTTCTATGTTATCATGTTCATGAGTTCCAGATGCAGATGCAGCATCGGAATCAGGAGTTACAATCGGTACAGTTGCACGGGTTGAGAAACTGGAGTCATCACCGCCTCCAAAGAATTCATACACATTTGCGACGTCATCGGCAGATAAATCAGGATGGTTGAAAGACTTGAATAGCGCATCATAATCAAAACCCCAAGCTGGACCAGTTGGTTCTAGTGAAATGTTGTGTTTACTACAATCCACTTGGAACCATTCCTCAACAGTACGAGTTCCTATATTGTACACTCTCTTGCAAGGCGAGTTGGAAACATATCCTAAGAAGATGCCTTCCACTTCTTTTGCATGAAACTTAGACTTGCGGTCTTTGTATTGTAGCAATAAGGAACAGGGACTACCAAAAGGAACTAGGTAGTCAAGATTGGGAGGTCGATTATTGATCAACTCATAGCAAGTCTTGTTGTGCCTCTTCACAACCAGAACTCTATTCAAAACGTGACAAGCTGTATTTACTGCTACTACCCAGAAAGTGACAGGAATCTTTGTATCTGACAGCATTGTCCTTGCAGTCACAATCAAGGTTCTGTTCTTCCTTTCTGCAACTCCATTCTACTAAGGTGTGTATGGGCACTAAATTCGTTACGGATCCCCTTCTTGAGACAGAAAAGTTCCATCAAATTATTCTTGAATTCAGTTCCATTATCACTCCTTATTCTTCTGACCTTCAACTTGCAAAGAGATTCCAAGCTCAGGATCAGCTATTGAAGAATGTCAGCAGTCTCATCCTTTGTACCTAAAAAATGCACCCAAGAAAAACGTGAGAAATCATCAGTTACAACTAGACAGTATGACTTACCTCCAATACTCCTGATACTTATGGGGCCAAACAGATCCATATGTAATAGCTCCAAAGGGGTATCGATGGAGTTTTGAAGGTTGGGCTTGTGAGACTTCCGTTGCTGTTTGCCCTTTTTACAAGGCATACAGTCATCTGCAACAGTAAATCTCAGCTTAGGAACACCAGTTACCAAACCGTTTCGGACAACATGATTCATTTTACGATAAGAGATGTGTCCGAGTTTCCTATGCCACAAGATAGAGTCAAGCTATGTTGCTTTGGTAAGCAAACAAGTAGCTACTGATGAGGTGGTTGTTGCCACGCTCATATCAATCCGATAAGTGGCGTTTGTCCTTGGTGCTGGCATCAGAATCTAGTCTCCAGGAACATCAAAACCATGTTTGAGAATCATGCATTCTGTCTTGTCAAACATGACTGAGTACTCCTTGTCGCACATCTGAGAAACACTCAACAGGTTAAGCTTTAGCTGCTCGCAGTAGTTGACGTTGTCGAAGCTAACACAACCATTTGAAACCACGCCTTGACAAGTGATACTACCGCCTTTCTCTCCAGCAAAGGCCACATAGCCGCCTCTGAATGGTTTTACATCTTGAAGCAGGGCCATGTTACCTGTCATGTCCCAGGAGCATCCACTATCTACATACCAACGATTAGAGATAGTACCCTTCGGATGTCCCTGCACCAGTCATGAGAAATTAATTAGATTTGGAAACCCAAGCCATAGTGGTCTTGGGTCATCCGTCTTTCTCAAAATAAACAAGCTCAATTAAATCTCAGTCATGACTGTCAAAAATGGATGAATATTTAGAAGACTCGGGACCAGGAGATTGAAAACTTTTAGATTTCTTGTTCCAGGAACTCTTCTTCTTCTTAACTGGAACAATAGACTTAGATTCAACAGCAGCAGGTGTACTAATGGAAGCTTCACCTGATTGAGCTCCAGCCAGCTATTCCAGCTTTCTCAATCTCTTGTTCCTTCTTCTCCTCTGTGGCTTAGAAAGCTTAACCACAGGTTTCTCACTAGTAGGTGCACTACTAGAGGTAAAAGCACAAGGTTTAGCATATAGCTTTTCCTTTTTTGGAACATATGGTTTATCCTCAGATGTGATCTTTGGCTTTACCATAGGTTTACTGGTGGTTTCACCACATTTTCTTTTGGACTCTTGGAATGCTTCACTGGTGGTGACTTAGAGATAACAACCGGTTGTGAAACAATTGGCCATTTCCCTTGGTTCTTAGCAGGGCAGTTCACAAAGATGTGACCAACCATACCACAGTGAAAGCAAGTTCTCTTGTCTGTGTAAGTCCTCCTGTAAGGCTCATTAGATTTGGCATTAGATGACTCAGCATGATGAGCAGGAGAAGTTGTTTAGTGAACAGTAGCTTGACCCGATGATGATTGGTTCTTGGAAATATAATATTTTTGCAAATTTTCTTGATAGCCAAGCCCAAAATGAGCTGAAAAGGCTTCTTTTTTAACTTGATTAATGTTTTTATATCCCCCATAAAGCATCACTTTTAATTTTTCATTTGATTCAACAATATCAGGTTCAGTCAAAATACAATTATCACAATCAGTGATAATGTTTTTCTTAACTTTCTGTTCACCGACCAACTCCTCAGAGACTACTCCTTCAGGGCAGGTGTTCTCAGACCCATCATCAGAAGCAGTAAGAAACTCTTCATCAGATGCAGAGTCAGCCTTACTTGAGGAATCATCCTTGTTAGAGGAATCATCCTGACTCGAGGACTCATCAAGGCAAGACAAATCAATGTCAATTAAGCCGTTAATAAATTTCCCGCTTACTGGTGGAGGAATGGCATTAGTTCCCAGCCCTAAGCCATTCACTTGTCTCACTACAAACTCGTAGTGTTCCACCACAAAACGAGAATTTTTCAACTTCTCAATATTACCTTTCAACTGCAAGATCTCATTTTGGAGCTTGCTGATCTCATTGTTCCTTTTCTCTAACCCCTTGTACGCAACATCCAAATGAAACTGTTGATCGCTGATTTTAAGTGAATAGTCACGTTTTTCTTTCTTCAACGTTTCAATTGAATCTTTGTATCGTGTTTCGTTTTCTTTGTAGCTTAAAGCTCCAATACAAAGGGACGACATTGTCTTGAAGCTTAGAATTTTCAACCTTTAAGCTTAGACATTTGGAACAAGAAATGACACAAAATAGTTAGAATCTACCTCATTAGATGAACATGATGCCTCTCCAATAGCCATGAGGGCAACTGCAGTTGTAGACTCTTGCCATAGAAGCTTCCCGTTTCTCTGCTTCCATCATCTCCATAATCTCATCCATGAGACCAACTTGTGTTTCAGCAATACGTGAATTCTCCAGATGAACACCCCAATCAAAGCTGTCGTTTTGTTGTGCTACCAAAGCATTGGACGTTCCACCTTGACTTTAATTGTGGTTGTTGGAGTTGTTGTACCCTTGATTGTTTCCTTGGCTAGGTCTGGTGAACCCCGAGGCCGGTGCCTTGTCCTTTTGACATTCTCTTGCAAAATGCCCAAAGTTATTGCATTTGTAGCACTTGGCCTTGGATTTATCAAATCCCACCATGGCATTTAAATGTCCACCAATAAACTTCCTGCCAGCTCTATTCAGGAAGCGCATCGCCCTTCTCAAGATCATGGCCATATTCCATTGAATATCCATGTCCTCCATATCATCCGGATCCACCTGATTGAAGTCTTCTTCTATAGTTTCAGGATCTGTGAGCTTACCGCTAATGAAGTTCTCATAGGCAAGCATGCATGATGAGAATAAAGCCACATCATCTTCAGCTATCTTGGCTATTGCTGATTGGTTAGCTGAAGATGTGGGAGAAGGGTTTCTTGAGGAATTCTGGTGATGAGATCCAGAACCAGGTCTAGATGCTGCATAGCAAGCATGACCACCACAGACATTTGAGTTATCCTCTTCATGAGAGTTCCCTGAGAAAAGAGCAATTCCAGAACCCGATGACTTAGCTGTGGAAGAAGTCCCAAACTACATAGAAGGGTCTTGTATTTGAGGTCTCCCTGAGCTCTCTTTTCGTTTTAGGTTCATATCATGAGCTTGAACCTTTCCGATTGCTTCATCAATAGTCATCTCATAAAAAATTGAGTTCTCTCTCATCAGAGTGGTGTACATCTCAAATTTTTGTGGTAGGGCATCCATAAATTTCTCAACTAACTCATCATTCGGATAGATCTGGTCATAAGCTTTCAGCTCAGATTGCATATGATAGAATCTAGAGATAAGCCTATCTATAGATTCATTTTCCAGATATTTGAAGCACTCACACTGCTTCCTAAGAAGATCCCTTTTACTCTTCTTGATGTCGCTGTTTCCCTCGAATCTCTTCTAGAAATCCTTCCAGAGATCCTTGGAGTTATCGTATCCTCTGAAGCTGTGCAATAACTCCCTGGTCAAGGCCATAGTGATAGATCCGTGTGCCTTCTTCTCTTTGTCATAAACTTTCTTTTCTTCTTCATCAAGATTGGAGATAGGCTTGGGAACTTCCTCATCAAGATATGTATATGTAGGATGCTTATAACCCTCTAAAATGGGTATCCAAAGTGAAGAATCGGTGTATGAGATATAATGCTCAAAGCGTGCTTTCCAGTTCGAATAATCATTAACATTAAGCAGCTTTGGTGGTTTCTGTGGGGTTCCAATCTCATTGTCATAATTAAGAAGGTTACCGAGGTTCTGAAGATTTGCCATAGTGAAACACTTAGTCAAATTTCAGAAAAGTCAAAACAACTTGCGCACTTGAATATGGCCTTATGCACTTAAAGACCTGGTCTTGCGTATTTAGAATTTGCTCTTGCGTACTTAACAAGTACGCAAGAGTAAATGACAAGTACGTAGCAAGGAGTTAAGTACGCAACACGAAATTGTCTCGCGTACTTGCTAAGTACACAGGAAGACTGTCCTTTTGGTCAAAAAATGTAAGTACGCAGGTCACTTTTTTACCAACCCTCACCAACTTTTTCCGGTCACTGGAATATCACCGGAGATAGAAAAGGTTGAAGATATGACCAAACAAAATAAGAAAAAGGGTCAGAAACTAGTTTCTAACCAACCTTTGATGCTCAAAACACTCAAATACACAACAAAAGTCGGTTTTTGGGTGATTTTTGCTTCTAAAATAGCGCTCAAGAGTTGTCACTTTTTCACCAACCCTCACCAACTTTTTTCGGTCACTGGAATTTCACCGGAGACAGAAAAGGTTGAAGATATGACCAAACAAAATGAGCCAAAGGGTCAGAAACTAGTTTCTAACCAACCTTTAATGCTCAAAACACTCAAATACACAACAAAAGTCGGTTTTTGGGTGATTTTTGCTTATAAAATAGTGCTCAAGAGCTACCCCTATTTTATCACAAAACACCAACTTTTGCTTGCAAAATCTCTGTAGGATGTGTAGAAGATGCTCCTAACACACTCACAACACTCGAAATCAACAGCTAAGCTCTGATACCACTTGTAGGTCCCCGGGTGTCTCGGATCATTACGTGTGAGTGTGTGACTAGTCGGACCGGGTGCGGAATGCACGTGACTAGGTGCAGAATCAAGTAACACAAAGTAAACCGACAATGAAATCACTATAAAACTCCGTCTATTATAAACTTGAAGGTTACAGAGAGAATACAACGGAGTGCAAAATGACTGCGTACATAACTTCTGTTAACCTAGCCTATTTATACTAGACCTGATCTCTACGCACTTATCAAGTGCGCAGGGCAAATTGTTCCTGCGTACTTAACAAGTACGCATAGTATTCTTGCGTACTTGCTAAGTACGCAGGAAGTAATTCTGTTGGAGCATATTCTGGTGACAACGAGCTTGAAGATATTATGTCTTAGTCTTAGAGTCTTTGACTTGTAATTGATAGAATTGTTATCAATAGTTAAAGGGGAGTCTGTTAGGACATGTTTCGTAACTGTTGATAAAATTCTGTAAAAGTTCATAGAGAGGCGAAGCATCTTTAGGAGCGAACTTAACAGGAATATTGTACAAGTTCATAGAGAGGCGAACTTAACAAGTTCGCTTAAGCATCATTAGAAGCGAACTTGTTAAGTTCGCCTATTGCAGAGATTGTGTCTATAAATAGAAGATTACAGACTCTGTTCAGAAGTGAGGAGAGAGCAGAAGGGGCTTGAACGATTGTATTCTGTGAATCTTGAAAACTCTGCGTTTGGTGATATAGAAAGAGAAGTTTATTTACCTGCTATTTCTATTGTCAATTCGTATACATACGTTAACACGGTAGGATTCCGCACTCCGTGTTATCAAGACGTCATGTCACGAGATCGATCTGTAGATGAGTCATATGGATCTACAAGTGATATGTCACACACAATGTTTTGTAAAGAGTTTTACAAAGTCCATAGGACAACCTGAAACTTAGGATGACGATGGTGAGCATAAAGTCATTGATGCAACCATTTGACTAGTTGAGGGGGAGTCTACAGGACAGGGGGAGTATAGAACTATGTTGGTGACAAAGGCAAAGGCATTCAATTACATTCGATTACATCGGTTTGAGTTTTTATTTGATTGAATTGCTTAATTCCATGTAACCAAGTAAAATGTTTTTCTTAAAATGTTTTCATGGAAGATTTTATTTTTGTTTGTTTTACTTTCTTTCATAAAGATTTTGAAAAAGGCAAACAAATTGAAAAAGATAAAATCGACATTACTTGAAGTTAAAGAAGAGATGATTGTACATCAGTAGATGTTCTTTCACACATGACCTTAGATTAACTGGTTGGTGCTTTATGTTAATATATCTGAATTATATGTTTTGATCTAAACTTTAGAGACTACACAAATAAGAAATGATAGTGTTGTGTATTCATATAATTTGAATTGTCTTTAGACTAAAAGCGTCACTGAACCATTAGTAGTGTGAAAACATAATTGCATATGTTACAACTGTGATTTGAACCCATTTTATGCTTGGGTGTGTGTGTTACAAGATCACTATCAGATAAAGAATATTAGCTTTTAATAAATATTGTCCTATGAGATCAGTTTCGGGTTATGTTCTTAGCACTATTCATTCGATTTGCTTCAGTGCCCATGTCCCGAAAAGCATGCAATTTGAAGTATAATGAAGATATGTACTTGACAACATCTGTCAAACATATACTAGCCCTTGGATCATATTGATAAATCATCTTTACTGATTCCATTGAATTCATAATCTAGATAACAGTTGGATCCACATACCTGAATCTTATTATTCCACATATATAAGCCAAAACAGTGAATCATTCGATTCTGAATCTCATTGATTCCTTTACAATCCAATTTGGATTATGCTATTCATGTGCTAAGTGATGTTTCCCCATTCTAGAAATTTGGATAATCTTTAGTAAAATCTCATATGTCTTGAAGATAGTGCATTTACTTTCTGTTGGCATACTAGTGGGGTACAAGTTGTATTTCATACTTAAATGGTACCTTAACTCACAAGAAAGTGGGAATGAGATGCTTTAGTTTCAAATCTTATAATATTGACAATTTAAATTTGCATGTCATAGCCTGATCCTATTATCTTTGAATGTTTATCGCGTATCATAACATGCAATATGAAAGTCTTGAAAAGATAGAGTGTGATAATCTTGAAAGATATTGGTTTGATTGGTCAAGGCTTGAAAGAATGACATAGGATACCGTTTTATTATATGGATTTTATATCTAAGATGTGTGATTGATATCTCATATATACTGATATGATTTTCTTACTCGTGATGTTCGACCAAAAAGATGTGATTTTTTATTTTACATTTTAGTTTGTACAAAGAAAAACCAAAAAGATTTTATTTTTCCACCGTCCATGGAAATTTTAATTGTTAGTTATTCTTGGTTGTTCTCCTCTGCAAAAACTGAATATTGCAGACAGAAGTTGACAAGGGGTCCTTCTCCCAAGTTCTCTTCTAGATAGAAAGAGAAAGTGTGTAGATGAACAAGACGAAGACTACAATGTGTTTGATGATATTTGAAGATGGATGACAATCTTCTAAAGCTGTTGTCAAGAGGGAGTCTGTTGGAGCATATTCTGGTGACAACGAGCTTAAAGATATTATGTCTTAATCTTAGAGTCTTTGACTTGTAATTGATAGAATTGTTAGCAACAGTTAAAGGGGAGTCTGTTAGGACATGTTTTGTAACTGTTGATAAAATTATGTATAAGTTCATAGAGAGGCGAACTTAACAAGTTCGCCTAAGCATCTTTAGGAGCGAACTTGTTAAGTTCGCCTAAGGAATATTGTATAAGTTCATAGAGAGGCGAACTTAACAAGTTCGCCTAAGCATCTTTAGAAGCGAACTTGTTAACTTCGCCTATTGCAGAGATTGTGTCTATAAATAGAAGTTTACAGATTCTGTTCTGAAGTGAGGAGAGAGCAGAAGGGGCTTGAATGATTGTATTCTGTGAATCTTGTAAACTCTGTGTTTGGTGATATAGAAAGAGAAGTTTATTTACCTGTTGTTTCTATTGTCAATTCGTATATATACGTTAACACGGTAGGATTCTGCACTCCGTGTTATCAAGACGTCCTATCACGAGATCGATCGGTAGATGAGTCATGTGGACCTACAAGATCTTGACAATAGAATTTTTGTTTTATTTTTTATTTTTAAGAACACTAGCGAACTAGATAAGTTCGCCTGAAATTAGTTCGCCTGATACTACCTGAGCGAAGTTAATAAGTTCGCCTGAACTTCACTGAGCAAACAAGACCACAAGCGAACTTGATAAGTTCGTCTAATCAATAAGTTTGCCTAAACTGAGTGAAGCGAACTTGATAAGTTCACTTAAACTGAGTGAAGCGAACTTGATAAGTTCGCCTGCTAAGTTCGCCTGTTACAGATTCTCAGCAAGTTCGCCTGCTTCAGCTGTAACAAACTCAGGAAGAAAAATTCAACCCAAACACGAACTAATCAGCACGGAAAATCATCATTTCTCATAGATTAGAAGGAATTTGAAGAAATTGAACCATAAGATTAGGTATTTTATGAATTAGAACACTTCTATCGGATTAATTTCACCAAAAACCACTTCAAATCCACGAATTCAGCAGCAAAATAAAGTTCAAGAACTTGAAAACTCCATGGATACAAAAACTTCTAAAAATGATCAATTTCTTGTCAAAGTGTATACAAAATCGTCTATAATCACCAAGAATCAAACACAAATCACGAGCAAAATCTCTGATACCACTTGTAGGTCCACATGACTCGTCTACAGATCGATCTCGTGACAGGACGTCTCGATAACACGGAGTGCGGAATCCTACCGTGTTAACGTATGTATACGAATTGACAATAGAAACAGCAGGTAAATAAACTTCTCTTTCTATATCACCAAATACAGAGTTTACAAGATTCACAGAATACAATCATTCAAGCCCCTTCTGCTCTCTCCTCACTTATGAACAAAATCTATAAACTTCTATTTATAGACACAATCTCTGCAATAGGCGAACTTAACAAGTTCGCTTCTAAAGATTCTTAGGCGAACTTGTTAAGTTCGTCTCTCTATGAACTTGTACAACATTCCTTAGGCGAACTTAACAAGTTCGCTCCTAAAGATGCTCTCTATGAACTTATATAGAGTTTTATTAACAGTTACAAAACATGTCCTAACAAATTCCTGCGCACATGTTAAGTGCGCAAAACACTTAGAGAAAATAGACGACTAGTATATACATTAGTAATTACAAATCGATAACTAAAATGTACAGTCACTACAATACAAAGACTACTACATACAAGACAAGTATAAAAGCTAAGACAATATCCAGAGTGTTTGTCACACAAACGTGCTTCAACAAGATGGGAAAAGTAGTTGTGCTAGCAGGGTGGACACTAGTGTTGCTACTGCTGTTGTCGCAGCCTGGCTAACCGGGCTCAATATTTCTTCTTCCTCCCCCTCATCAAAGATGGGTGGAAGATTGTATTGCCCAACCGAGGAAGATGGGAGTAGCACCGGCGCAGGTCTAGAACCTTCCGGTGTGCTGACGGAATGGGTTGTGTTGCTAGTGTAGAAGTTGAGGTAGCCATTGGCTAAACAAAGGAGTGAAACAGGAGATTGTAATGATTCGGATGGCGCCAATGTAAATCCAGACACCGTTGGGTCAGGGTTCTCACGGTGTATAGATCACACGAGCTCCTATGTATGACCAATGGTGATTGCTTCCTTAACTCCAGTGGGATCCTGCACAAGGTAACAACACGTTAGGGCGTCACAGGGAGGGGATAATCCCTATGTCGGCCCTCCAGCGTCAGAATAAGTATCTTAGATAAATTCAAGGGAGGGTGAATGTAGGAAGAGTCGATGCTTATACCTGAGGTGCCCTCCTCTATTTATAGTGAAGGAGTTGTACTATGATGTCCCTTTCAAGCGGCTGACCTATCATGCACGTGATTGGCGAAGGAGTCACTATCGGGAATATCCTTCATGTCCCCTAACCATCAGCCACATTAGGGGGTTTTGTCCTGTGTGCTGTGACCACATGGGTATTTGATGGGGTTTCTTTCATGGAGACATTCTCTGCTCCTCCTGTACCAGACCCGTCGTGCATGCAGGTATCTCTGTCCTCTAGTGGTGTACTGTCGTATATGTTCCTTCTACTGCAAGCTATTCTTGCACGCTACCTTTTATCGATCCGCGAGGGCCATTACATCTTCAGTTTATATCTTTAAAAACTCGTATATTATACAGATTGAATACATTAATTTCTATTTAATATAATTTGACTTACATCACTATTTAGTATTTAGTTAAAAACAAAAGTTACATAATTAAATTTTAAAGTAACTTAAAATAAGAGATAATTTAAAATGAATGTGTTTTATTACTATTGTAGGTCCCCGGGTGTCTCGGATCGTTACGTGTGGGTGTGTGACCAGTCGGACCGGGTGCGGAATGCCCGTGACTAGGTGGAGAATCAAGTAACACAAAGTAAACCGACAACGAAATCACTTTCAAACTTCGTCTATTATAAACTTGAAGGTTACAGAGAGAATACAACTGAGTGCAAAATGTCTGCGTACATAACTTCTGTTAACCTAGCCTATTTATACTAGACCTGATCTCTGCGCACTTAACAAGTGCGCATGGCAAATTGTTCATGCGTACTTAACAAGTACGCAGAGTATTCTTGCGTACTTGCTAAGAACGCAGGAAGTAATTCATGCGCACATGCTAAGTGTGCAAAACACTTAAAGAAAACCGACGACTAGTACATACATTAGTAATTACAACTCGATAACTAATACGTACAGACACTAACATACAAAGACTAATACATACAAGACAAGTACAAAAGCTAAGACAATATCCAGAGTGTTTATCACACAAAAGTGCTTCAACAAACTCCCCCTTGACAACAGCTCTGGATTGTGTTCGGTCTTCAATGCTCCCCAGCTTTAGCTTCTATCTTCTTCTTGTAATCAAGGCAGAACTTGATCACCTTGTCGTATTTAGAAGCAAGGAACTTTGTCCACTAGTCCGTGTATATGCAGTACCTGTCAGCTAGCGCCTCCAGATCTTTCACAGGAAAGTTTATGAAGCAGACTTCATCAAAAACTCTAATCAGTTCCCTTGGCACTAAGCTTCCACTCTCGGACCACACCTTTCCAATCACCACTGCCTCGCCCGATTTAGGATCTACGTACCAGTACCATATGTTACCGAGGATATCCTGAGATAACTTGCTCAGGGGAATCTTGGTTTCACACATCACTGGCTTGTATACCAGTTTCTTTAAGCTTTTATGAGTCACGGGATGTCTAACATTCTTGTCCCTGACTCGCTTGGGCACTTGAGGATTAAACATTTCGAACTTCCCAGATCTTACCTCTCGCTGTAGAACCTGTCACAAACCCATCGCTACTACGTGATTTGAGTGACCCAGCAGCTCTCGGTTTGCTAGGTTCACAAGGTCGTATCTTGGCAAGGAGTTGAAAGCTTCGCTGGTTGGTTTCAAGTATTGAACCCCCCCAGCTCGCTTGATTGCAAACAACTTCTTACCCTCCTCGAACCTCACAGCTAAGATCATCCCTGTCGCTCCATGTTTGTCTATGATTGATGTCTTTTGCCAGACAGGAGCCAGATCCTTCGATGAACTTGCAGGAATATGTTTGTCTTTCTGTGCCTCTTGATCCACAGGTGTAGGGTCGGCAGGGGACGCTTCAGTCGACGCCTCAACAGTACTATCAGGCTCGACTGAACCTGTGTCAAGATAAGTTTCAAAGGTTGGAACTTCGAAAATCTCTCCATATTCAAACTCATACTCTCCTTCCCCGTCGCCCTTGGGAACTTCGATTACAACATCATCATCCTCCTCATCCCAGTCGTCACCAGAGTCGACCTCTCCCTCTTCCAGATTGCAGAGAGCTTCGATATGTGCTTCTTTGGAATAGTCTGGCTCTAAGAATATGATCACATCATCCGACACATGCCATATAGATCTTTCAAAACATCAGCCACCGACTTTCCTTTATTACCTCCTGAAGCATCACCTCCACCTTCATTCTAAGTAGACTCCCACTCAGCCATAGACACGACAGAAATGGAACAATCGCCAAAGCCAACGATTGCTGCTCACTTCCACTCGGTCCGGCTTCAGGATCCTTGTCCTGATCATCACCCTTAGTTTGATCAACTAAGTGACAAGCCTCTTCACTGCTAGGCTTAGGTGGTTGCTTTTCCCATAGCTCCTTCAATCTCTCCCCCTGAGCAGCAAGCGTCTTGGCCATATCACAGACCAGTTTCACCATACTGTCATGCCTTAAATGCTGCTTGTCATCAACCGCCCGCTGTTTCTTTAGTGCGGCTACCTCATCAATCAGAGAGTTAATATGCCCCTGTTGTTTGTCAGATTCTTCTCTCGATTTCCGTAGCGTTTCAAGAAGACTAGCAACTTGAGTCTCTAGGGTAGTGATCCAGGTATCACGAGGATCAGGTCCCTAGAAGACGATGCTTCTGCTTGATGAGTTGGAAATGTGAAGATTTCATCAAAATCAAATCCATGAGTAAAATCTAACTCAGGAAATGGTTCACTAATGTGTTGACGAGTGGTTGTGGGAATTGAGGTAGGGATGATGGTTGTTTGGATGGTGGTAGGGGTGATGGTGACAGACTCGGTTAGAATAGGAGTTGTCATCGCCACTTTAACAGATTGCGCAGGGTGGGACACTATCACACGAACCTCCTTTGTGATAGGAGTGGTAGCCACATCAGGTGTTACACGTGGTCTCCTCCGTTGTCGCCTATAAAGCTGTTGTGAAGGTGAGCTAGAAGTGGAAACAGTACTCGCAGTTGTTACACGTGCTTGCCTCTGAGCACTGACTTCTACCTCACGAAGGATAGCTTGGTGCGGCCTATCCCCCCGTTGCTTGTTTATACTTTTTCACCAACTCTCACCAACTTTTTTTGGTCACTGGAATCTCACCGGAGACAGAAAAAGTTGAAGATATGACCAAACAAAATGAGCCAAAGTGTCAGAAACTCGTTTCTAACCAACCTTTGATGCTCAAAACACTCAAATACACAATAAAAGTCGGTTTTGAGTGATTTTTGCTTTTAAATAGTGCTCAAGAGCTACCCATATTTTTTCACAAAAATCAACAAAAACACCCACTTTTGCTTGCAAAATCTCTGTAGGATGTGTAGAAGATGCTCCTAACACACTCACAACACTCGAAATCAAGAGCTATGCTCTGATACCACTTGTAGGTCCCCGGGTGTCTCGGATCGTTACGTGTGGGTGTGTGACTAGTTGGACCGAGTGAAGAATGCCTGTGACTAGGTGGAGAATCAAGTAACACAAAGTAAACCGACAACGAAATCACTTTCAAACTCCGTCTATTATAAACTTGAAGGTTACAGAGAGAATACAACTGAGTCAAAATGTCTGCGTACATAACTTCTGTTAACCTAGCCTATTTATACTAGACCTGATCTCTGCGCACTTAATAAGTGCGCAGGGCAAATTGTTCCTGCGTACTTAACAAGTACGCAGAGTATTCTTGCGTACTTGCTAAGTACGCGGGAAGTAATTCATACGCACATGCTAAGTGCGCAAAACACTTAGAGAAAACAAACGACTAGTACATACATTAGTAATTACAACTCGATAATTAATACGTACAGACACTAACATACAAAGACTAATACATACAAGACAAGTACAAAAGCTAAAACAATATCAAGAGTGTTTGTCACACAAAAGTGCTTCAACAAGTATAATTAATATTTTTGTTTAAATATAAATCATTATTAAAAAATAGATGTGTATTTAATAAGAGAGAGAATCGGGGAAAAAATGTGAGGTTGAATGTGAGAGTGACAAGTGACAAAAAAAATTAGTTTTTTATTAGAATATGGATTATGTAATACAATTTTTTTTAACAGCAAACGTTACTCTTGTTATACTATTACACCAATAATCTTAAACTACTCATTTACTTAGGTTTGAACCCGAGACCTCTACTATAAGAGGCATATGCCTCTAACAAGTGGGCTAGTCTCACATTAGCCTCTAAGAGGCATATACTTCCCCTCTAATAGGCATATGTAATACCATTAAGAGTTTATATTTTTGGATAAATTATAATGACATGTGACGTGGCTCCTTAATAATCATTGGTTACCGTTGAAAAACTCGTGTTATAGAAATATAAGACTAAATTATATTCATTTGGTTTGAATTATAGACTTCGTAACTTATTGAAAAGAATCTATACCACATATATCATTTCTCATATGTTCGGGTTTATTATGTTTCTAAAATAAGTTATAAAATCTCTATTATAATAAAAAACTAAATTTTGTGTCATTTGTCAATACCATATTAATCCTTACATCCATTTTTCATCTAAAACCATATTTACATCCACTATCCAATATTTTCATATTTAGCTATTTTTTTTAAAAGATTACATAAATAAACATTTTACCACATAAATTTCACCATTATAACCATTGACTCATATTTTTTTTTAAATTTATCATCAAAAGTATATATATTAAAAAAACAAGAACAAAAAAATAGGATATTTAAAATAAAAATAAGTTTTTAAAATTTATTATCTAAAAGCGAGTTTTTAAAAGTTAACAATAAAAAACCAAAATTTTAGTTTTACATATAAATTTTGAAAATACTACTTTTGTGTTTTAAATAAATGTGTTATAATAAATTTTGTTGATATTTAGTTAGTAGTTTTTTAATTAAGTTTGATATCAATTTTGTATAAAAAATATGTTAAGATATTTATCAATATAATTTTAACGTTTCACCCCGTGTGTTAGACGGGGTTTAAAACTAGTATAATATATAATCTTTTAACAAATAATTCTAAACTTTTTAGTTTTTCATCTTTTAAACTTGACACCCTAACAATTTTACTCTTTTTAACAAGCGAACTAATAATTATTAATATAATCTTAATTTAAACTCAAACTAATATACACTCCACATTATTTTTTTTAAAGAAAAAACCCACAATCATCAGCTTATTTGGGAGATTCAAAACAATAAAACCATGACTGTGTAATCAACACGATAAACTATGACAAATTTAATTTTGTGTCTGGTGGGTACTTATACCTTGTTTTGACGGACTATCTTGTTAATTATAACCGAATGAAGCGGCTAAATTGTTTTTATTTGCTATAACTTTTGTTATCATGCATGCTAATAAATAGTGGAATACTTTTTAAAAGACTAGATGATAGTTGTTCAAGACTGCACACCATGGTTCACAATAATTCATGATTATTCTAGACTTTAGACGAGAGACAGAAAAGTGAATCGTCTTACATTCCTGATATATAAGATGCATTAAAATGATAACACTAAGATCTTGTTATATATTCGGCTTGAGATGATAAAGAGAGAGCTCATTTCTTCTTCTATGTACAGAGAAGTACACAACTATCATCTTCTAAAGTTAAATTAAATTGACGACCATTGGGGTTGATGGTCTAATGGTAAAGGAAAATTCTCTAGGAATACTAAGGTTTAGGGAGGTCATGTGTTCAAGTACTACTCCCAACAGGAATTAAGAAATTAAATTTACAGAGATGTTACTAAGTACAGTTGAGAAAACACCAAAAATGTGTTATTATATTACACCAGTAGCACTTATAAAACTTTAAAATACCAAGCAATGACAAATAAAAAGAGACTTTGGTTAAAGTTGATTTCAAATATTACTAACCCCATTGAAAAACCAACGCCTATGAACACTACAAGGCCTATTAGATGGTGCCACATAGGTTTTTCTTTTTCGCTTTAGTCCCTCTAACTTTATATAATATACGATTCTAACCCATTTAGTTTTCAAATAAATTTTTTTCTATAATAACTTTCGTTCGTAATTTTTTTTAAACAGGTTTGTATTTAAATTCAATTATTTTTTTTTCAACGTTCAAGTATAATTTTTTTTTGAACGAGGTTGTATTTAAATTCGATTACTTTTTTTTTACTATCGTACGTAAGTTTCTGCCCCCAAACAAGCCAAAACGATTACGTCCATGCCCCCGCCGCGTAGCGAGGGGCAATTGTTTTAGCAATCATACTCCATATAATATACCTTTTCAACTCATTTAGTTTTCAGTTTATTTCGTTTTTCTGTTATAACTTTTGTTCGTTGAGTTAATAACATTGGATGAGTCGTTCAAACGGCCCATTATAAATTTAACCCTTTCGTCGCAACGCGTGAGTTTAAAAAGCTAGTTGGGATTCAAAAATCAATTTTACAAACATGGTATTTTGTTAAGAAACTGTATTATATCAATAGTCATGAATAGTCAACAAATTTCATACCATGACTATTTTTGTTTCTAGGTAAAATATTATTTTATAGATAATAAACACAAAATTAGAATTGAAAACGTTAATTGAAAAAAAGTGAAGACAAAGACCTATAATTTAAGCCATGAAAAATGTCGAGAACAAGAGTCAAATACGGCTTTAATTGAATAGATAGATGAATGGAATAAACTAGTAAAGAATAATCCCCCCTTACATCTGTCACTTTCTATAGACCATAATACATGTTACTAGTAGGGTTGGTTTAGATATGAGTCGGGTTTTGATAATCTCAATATTATTGTTATATCTGATTATAAATTAACGTTTCATACTCAATTTCATATTCCGTTGATAAGAGAGGGACAAATATTACTTTTCAACCATCAAAACGTATTAATTTTAGACATAATAATGAATTAAAATTAATGACCGGTTGAATTGACTCGACTGAAGGACAAGATGTTTGAAATATATTAAGATCTTAAGAGTCATGCCTTAATAAAAGCGAAAATTACCTAAATGTACATTTGACTAGTTAAACTTGTAAAAATAGACAATGTTTTTCAGTTGTCTTGGGCATGGTCATTTAGGCACTTAGCCGGCTGAAAACGGCTAGTTCAGCCGGCTGAAAATGGCTAGTTCAGCCGGCTTAGATTTCAATGACAAATCAGTTTTTTTCAGAATTTCAACCAACCAGGAATTGACACGTAGAGGTGCTTATTCCCAAGGCGGCTAAAGCCCACTTCGAAGGTGGTTAAAGCCCACTTCCAAGGCGGCTTAGCCGATGAACTTTTTTTTACATCGCTTAGCCGGCTTGGTTCGAGATAGACACAGGTTTTCAGGAAAAAGAACCAACACCATCTTCTTGGATAACATACAACTTATATATTTAAAAGGGATTTTTATCAAATATAAAAAAAAACGAAATATCACTATTATCGTATATGTCGATTGGGTCGGTGAATGTTGACATTTTATAAGATAACCGAGAAATATTCTCGCTACAAACATTAGAAATAATATATAACAAACCATTGTAAGTAACATTTGTAGATATCCTTATACCGCGATTTGCACAATCGAACGGAACGTATTCAAAAGCACCGTCAACATATTCCCATCTCCCCCCGCTGTAAATTATAATGTTCAGAGACATCTCGAACCAAGCCGGCTAACTAGTCCACTTCAGCCAAAGAAACTAGAATTGTGAGAGAAAAATAGAAAACTAACTTAAATAAGTGCGAAAAACTCGAAGCAAGCTAACTAGTCTACTTCAGTCGACTTAGTAGTGTAATAACACCTTCGGCGCCGGCTAAGCCAAGTCAGGGAAGCCATATCGAACCAAACCGGCTGAGCCATGTAAAAAAAAGAAGTTTGCCGGCTAAACCGCCTTGGAAATGGGCCTTAGCCGCCTTAGAAATAAGCACATCCACGTGTCAATTTTTAGCTGGTTGAAATTCTGAAAAAAGCTAATTAGGCACTGAAATCTAAGCCGGCTGAACTAGGTGTCTTCAGCCGGCTAAGTGCCTAAATGACCATGCCCAAGACGGCTGAAAAACCTTGTCCATTTTTGTAACTTTGACTAGTCAAATGTCCATTTTGGTAATTTTCCCTTAATAAAAACTAGAATGTGGGCCCGCGAGTTGTGGCGATTTCCAGGCGATAAACCAACGCGTGTTGCGGAATGTTAAAACGCGAAAGAAATTAACGTTCTCGAAAGCTTTTAATATAAAATCAAAACATGTAGGTAAACTCACCATGCGCGATAAGCACGTATAAGATTTATGGTTCTACATTAAAACGCAAGATACAAATAGAATTAAATCCATCAAAACTAGTCAGAGGGTGCGTCGCGTGTTTGAGTCGACTGCCAAAGCTTAAGTCACAGACACCACTGCTCCAAACACATTCCATGGTTTTCATTTCTATAATCAAACTTTTAAATCAATGCTCCATATGAGAAATTAAAAAAAGAGTAAACTTCAGTTTTCGTCCATGAGGTTTGCACAAAACATCATGTTTCGTCCCTCTATAACACATTTCATCCCTAACGTTTTATGTTTTAACAGTTTCCGTCCCTTGTCCTTAACCCCATTAAGTTTTATGTTAGTTTTTGTGCAAATTTACTAATATACCCCTCACTCCTTTTTCATCGGACTCAACAAAATGTATATGAGACTCGATAACATGAATGACACTTTCCTCTAGCGCGACCCCCCTCCGGCCACCGGCTATCCGGCACCATCTCCCCCTTGACCGACAACGGGTCTTGGTGGCTCCAACAGGAATGGCGACGGCGGTGGTTAGGGATTCCAGGAAGCAGAGACAGTGGTGGCGACAAGGCGGCATCGGGTGGCCTAGATAGCAACGGTGACGATGTTAAATGACTGGATAAGTTTTTCGGCGACACCCCATCTAGGGTTTTGCCGTAGCAACGGTGGTGGAGGCTGAGGTGAGACCTGATGGCAGTGGAAACAGAACTAGGATGGTGTTCCGAAGACAGAAACGGTTTTCACCCCGTGAATCCCCCGTCACCTGGTTCGCCGTGGTCGTCGTTGTCGTTCTTCGATCAGCACCATCACCGGCAGACAGTTGTTTGACGAGTGTAAAAATTTGGAGTGTAAAAAAATGGAGTCAAAATTGATTCTTGGATCTGATGGTTGAAGAAGAAGAATGGGTAAGGTATATATTAGTAAATTGACATAAAAACTAACAGAAAATATAACGGAGTTAAGGACCAGGAACGCAAAGTGTTAATATATTAAACGCCAGAGATGAAATGTGTTATAGAGGGACGAAATCTTAAGTTTTGTGTTAACCTCATGGACGAAAGCTGAAGTTTACTCTTAAAAAAAATAACAAATTAAAGCATGCATACATGCTTATACATTATGCATAAAAATATGTACATTTTGAATAGTAATTTACACTCACAATTGAAACTTTCTTTTATATAATTAGTATAATAACATTAAATATTTTGTGTTCGTTAATTAGTCTAAAAAGAATAACTTTCTTTCAAGTCTTATCTTAATGTGCAACTACCCTTTATTACAAGTGTAGATATATCATGCTATTTTCAAAATTTTGGACATTTTAGACTTTTAGTTGCACGTCTCAATCTTGTTTCTGACATAATTTTGGAGTGGGAAGGAAATAAAAGTTGTGGTCAATTTTCGCAGGAATAATCTTCAATAATTGAGGTTGTATTTAAGAAAATATGATTATTAGTTATTAATAGTTGATGTTTTATTCCTTTTTAGACCAAGTATAATGGATTAATGTCCTTGTACACCTCGTCCTTTAAAGGTTGTTAAAAACCGGGATGGGGCGTCAAAGAAAGGGACGTTGCCATGTTAACATGCTTAAATGTGTTTAAAGTCTAAGAAGTAGCCGTTGAAATGGTGATTTTCGAGGAACTAGCTGTTGATCAGGGGTTAATAATTTATTTTTTTCCATTTAAACACATATATATATACACAAACCTTTCTAAGTTTAACCATAACTCTCTCAAATTTCTTCCAAAAACTCTCTAATTTTCTCCTTTTTTTTCTAAAAAAATGGCTTTACCACCCAACTATTCATTGATCAGACTTGGAAGATAAGTTGCTCGTTTCTGTTGTTCGAACAGAAATCCAACTTTTAGCCAAAACCTCACAACCTGCGATTATACCACTAAACCCCAAAAAGAAACGAGCTATTATTAGAAAAATACGTGATTTGAAAACACATATTAATCTTCGATCGGACTTTGTAAAACATCTATGGATAAATCGCGATGACGGGGTGATGTCGATTAATAATTGTATTTTTTTTATTATAAGTTCGTAACTTTTTTTCAATAGTTGTTATTTTTTTATCCTATTTTATAACTAATATTAGTAATTTTAATGACAATAATGTATTAAAATAAATAAAAAATAATGATTAGCAAATGATTGAAAAACAATTATGTTTTAGTTAAACCATTACACGCTTTTGAGGGTTTAATTAGAGAGAGGTCAACTTCCTATGTGGCAGTTGATCGGTATCGAATGGACTGGTCAAAGATAGAGAATTAGTGTGTCATAATCACTTTAAACTAGTTAGGGTAAGAAGGGTGTCGAACCACGAAGAGTTTGTGGTTGGCGCTTAACTTCAATTGACAAAGTGATTTATGAAGTTACAATGAGTCTTTCTGACACAAAACAAGCAATGATTGAGGTGAAATTAGTAACTTCAACAAACAATGACTATCGAGTAGCAATTACGTGCAAACGATTACTATTAATCAAGTAACAAACAAACGGTTTAGATTCTAAACAATAATTAAAAAGGAACCACACCCGGGTTTCAATGTTCATAAGTAATCAAGGATTATCACACCAAGATATGAGTTCAAGCAATGAAACGGTTATCCAAATTTATTTGACTAATTCTAACCAAAAACATCAACATTCATACTTCATAGTCAAATGATGCAAGACAACATTCACAAACAATATCTAGATAAATGTATGTAATATAGAATTAGATTAATCAATAAATTCAACATAAACCAAAGTTCATAGCATTTATCATCTAACGAGGTCAATGGTGCAAGAAAATATCGACTCCCGTGAGTTCATAACATTACTAAACACAATGATTCAAGTACTTCAAACCGAACAATTACAAGAATTGTTTCTCAAGTCTAGCACATGATAAAACCCTAAAACTTACCGGTGGATTAGCCGCTCATGGTTGTGCAATTCATCTTCGATCCTTTAATATCTCGGTATCAATCTTCAATTAGATGTTCGAATATGTTTCCTAGCATCCAAGAACTTCCAAAATCGCCCAAAACTATCCTCCCAAAAGATGATTTTGAATTTCGGGAAAAACCCCTAATTAAACACTGAAATTCGACAGTTTCCTGAAAATCCTCGTATGAAAAACGTAACTGGCGTAAGCTTACGCTGGTGCCAGGAAGCTTTTGACTTTGAAAAGGACCCAACGTTACGTTGGGAGGGTGTAAGCTTACACTCATGCTAAATGCCTTCTATATTCAAAATGTACCCGGCGTAAGCTTACGTTGGGTTGGCGTAGGCTTACGCTCGCAGGACACTTTTTATCTTTTCATCCTTTTTCTTCCGACTCTTACGTGCGGTCTTCCATTACTCTTGCATTTCACGCATAAATGCTTCGAAAAGTATCCTTTAAGCTTCCAACACTTGTGCTTGCACAACTACACAAAATCTTTGCATTCCACATATTAATTTAAACAAATATGCCATATTAAACACTCTAATACACAAAACTTTGGTCGCTCAACAGCAGTAACTTTTTTACTTTTTAGTTAAATCACTACATTTAGTTTTAGAACTTATCAAGTCTTATTTCCATTTCAATTTTTAACATCAAATTTTTACTTTATATACCATCAAATCACCCTGCATTTGTAGAGATTTGAACCCACGTCACTTTTATATAAGCCAATCGTCAATGTCACTATTGTATCCGATCACTACAAATAACATAACTTTCATCGAGTTACTTTTCCATCATTGAAGATACGAACCTCCAGTTATATTCCATGGGAAGCAGATGTGGGTAAAGATTTAATTGACGAATTAATGATGGATATTGTAGAAAAGTTATTTTTGCTTGCTCTCACGATGATCACCGCCGGTGAAATTCCATGAGAAACATACGTGGGTAAAGATTTAATTGACGAAGTTATGTTCTGTAAACACTCATCGGAGATCATTGATGATTCCTGACATGTTAAAGACGGATAATCTGTCTGCTCTCACGATGATCCATCGATGATCACCGGCATATCAATTTTAGGCAATCCATATACATATATGGTTTATCAGTCTCATCTTTCTATATTCAAATCACGGTTGTATCAATTTTTTCTAGGACTGTAACATCCGACTTCTCGTACAAACAATATTATCCACTTTACCCACCAAGAGCTTACGGATTTGTTTTTGTTTGCCTAGGTGAAAACTTCACAGGGTTCACCCATCCCTGGATTACTCCCACTCAAGCACACTTAGGTGTGGAGTTCTCCTCTCACCACAACCAATAGCCAATGTGCCCAAATCGTGTTGATGATATTTAAGGCGGACCTTTACTTATGAACTCGATATGTCTTAATTTATACATGTTTTGCAAGCATAATTATCCCAATGTTATGGTACTAATTGAAAAAAAATCCTTATAATTGATATTTACAATATTTATATTTCACAATTGTAGGTTAAACAGTGTTCCAAGAGAAATAAAACAAAAAAGCTTAAAAACATCAAGAAATCAAGCTTTTGGAAGATGCACACCCGAAATTTGACCAACCAAGAAGTCAAAAATGGTCAACACAAGTCAACAATCATCAAAAGATAAAAAAAAGGGAGCAGGTGTAACACCTGCCACAAAAATGTCCAAGAAATGCTAAGGTTAGAACCTAAATTTGGAGGTTAATATCGGACCGACATCTTCTATCATGTCGGTCCGAAGTAAGCTAAGTTTCGATATCGGGGCGAAGTGAATTCAGGATGGATATCGGACCGATATCCATTCCTATATCGGTCCGCAATGAAACGCTAAGTCGGTTATCGGACCAACATCGATCCATAACGGTCCGACAACCTCCTCTCAGCTGCAAAATGTTGACAGGTGTCCAATGACTCAGCCCTAACGATGGGACATGGGTCTGGATATCGGAACGAGATGGTCCACATATCGGTCCGATATTACCGCCAAATATGTTCGGTCCAATCCGAATGCGACATTTATGGCTGACGTGTGTATGGCTGGATGGCGGACCGACATCCCCAGCCATATCGGTCCGACAAGGTTCCAAATCTCATCCTATAAATAGCTGATCGATCTCAGACGATTTTCCACATCTCAAACACATTTCCAACTTCCAAAATACGTTCCAAGTGATCTCTAGTTCACACTCGACGATCCCGGTCCAACTCCTGCTCGTCTTAGTGCCCGGATTAAGAAGAGACGCTTGTAGAAGTGCCGTTACGCTAGATAAATCAGGATTAGAAACTAGACGTTAAGCTTTCGAATTTAGAGGCCCATTTCCCACTATTAAAGGTGAATACTTTATCTCTTTCAAAACTTGTATCAAACATTTTATTTACGAAAATGGCCAAATAAAGATTAACGAAGTAACGCCCAACGTTCTTCTACGAACCAGCATTCCGGCCATAGGTATACGTAAAACTTGCAAGGGATACATGGGTTACCGGTGAAATTCCTGAACTGCGGCTGGTGCTTATCTTTTAACAAATCTGGAGGCGTAGACCTGTCCGATGTTATAAGTTATGACGCCAATGTATACTGTGGTGCGATTGAACATGACGGGCCTGCTGAGTGTGTATATTGAACATGAAGTTGTGATTATGAAATTAATACTTATTTGTGCCAAATGATTTTATGTCAAGATATTGTATTCACCAGCGTTCGCGCTAACGTTTTATTTTCAAAATGTTTTTCAGGTAACGAATAAAATGTGATGAGAATGGGGTATGGGCAGACATAAGATCTGACCCAAGAAAAGGAAAATGTGAGAGGCAGACATCAAATCTGACCAGTTAAAAGGATACCTTACACGTTGGATTCTCAGGCCTCGTGTATAGGGAATCTTAAACAAAGAAATATGAGATAGAACTGGGGAACTGATCAACCCTGGATGGATATTTCTTGTGGCTTGAAACTTGTCCATAAGAGACAAGTAATGTATTTGATTTCAACTTTGTTTTGTAATCAAATAAAAGGGTATTTAAATCCATGTGTTTATAAAAGTAAATACGAAGCTTTTGTTTTTCCAATTGAGTTTTGATATTTACAAATACAACCCTCGAGGTTGAGATAAATGATGAAACGATCCTTTTGAAAAGACTTCCGCTGTATTTTATAAAAAAAACTCTAAAATCAAAGAATCATAGATAACAACCGGGCTCGCACACGTCCAGGGGTGCCTGAGGCGGGGTGTGACAGGTTGGTATCAGAGCCACAGGTTTTAGTGAATTAGATAAATCTAGTATCTAAGCTTCCACCATTAATACTTTTAAGATAAGAAAACAAGGTGACCTTCTGACCGGTATGTAGTTATCTAACAAACAAAAGTGTTCTGTCTAAGGAAAGAGCGGTATATAAATCTCTCCTAGACCCATCGCTCTTACCTGGGAACATATCTGTTGGAGGTACTACTTTGGAAAGATAACCATCCTTGTAGAGCTTTAGCTAAGATTAAGATACTGGCTTTAGTATCTAAGTCTTGACTAAAATAAATACTAATATAATAAGATTGCAGATGTCTTGAGATAATTCTGTTCTGTATTACGATCCTAATCTTCCTATTAAACAAGAATCCCCAGAATACCATCCACTAGGTTCACGACAAAATCCTATTTGTTCGCCTTATTACAATGACGACCCATTTGTTGTGCTCCCTGAGCATAATTCTCCCCAATCACAAAACTCTTCAAGTCGATGGATGGATGTTGGATCATATTTTAGCAATTGGTATACTGGTACTCCATCTGTACAAGGAAATGACGCAAAATTCAGTCAAATCCAATCATCAGAAGAAGATCCTTCAGAAGATTGCCATTATCAAACTGCTTCTGAAAATTCTGATGATTATCCATTTAATAACAATGTTTCAAACAGTTCTGATTATCAATCCCACAACTCTGGATCCTCAATATTGTATGATCCCTATATGTTTTCTGAACCACCTTATGACGGTCCATTTAAGAACTATTTCCAAGCTCCACTTGGTTACCAAAACGCTTATAATGATATCATAGTTAGACTCCGCGAGCCTCGACCTAAATATGGTTACGAGCATACTATGCCTTCTTCCCCCATAGAATGTTTAGATCGTTCGTTGCGTCAAACGGACGAGATAACAAGGGAGAAAATAATGGACAAGGCAAGAACCAAGTTCTATGGAAAACAGGTGTACGAGTATGGACAAGACCTAATGACCTTGGGAAAGAAGCTGATGAAAGACTGAATACTTGTTGTATTTTACTTTTATATTGTAATATTTTCTTATAGTAATAAAAATATCCTTTGTTTTGAATTTCAGAATGGTGGGAAAGGGTAAAGGTCCTAGCTTTCTTCGAAAATTCGATCCTGCTAGTTACGTCGAACGTAAAACAAATGAAACAACTATAGAAATTAATAAGGAAACTGAAAGTTCTACTTTCATAAGCCTCGGAGAAATAGGAAACCCTAGTGTTCCCTATAATTCTTCTATAAGTTTTCATTCTGCTCCGACTGCTGGAAGCTATAACGTTACTCTTGTTTATTCACAAAATTTGCATGAGGGATACGCCGAAATGCCTTATGAAAATAAATGAGATCCCCAAGAAGAAGAGCGTGCTGACTACAATATACCTTACGTTCCTTATTATGAGACGATTCCTATTCCTGATCCGCATATAAATAAGAATGCATCAGGAAGTGAGAGAGAGCAGATATTATTAAACCGAATAGCTGAACTGGAAAGAGAAAAAGCTGAAGTTGAAGCTCGAAATGCCCTATTAATTCAAGCTCTTGAAGACAAGAACTTTAGAAATTTCTGAATAAATTTTATATGTACTACCTCTTGTAATGTATTTTATTAATAAAGAGCCTTGTTTTAAATAAATTCTTGTTCTCTGGATAGAATGTCAAAAAATACTGGACCTTCTCAAAATACGAGAGGTAAGAAAAAGCAAACATCGGTTGAAAACGCTGCTGAAAACAATGACTCTCGTAAGAAATTCCAAAAGATGATTGTGGAAGGAATCAAGGATTCTCTTCCAATGATCTTTGAAGAACTTGAAAAGAGACAAGCTGATAGAATATCTATTCAACCGTCAATTCCTCAAAATATTCATTCTCGACAAACCCGAACGATTACTCAATCAAAACCCGTCACTCTCAAAACAGAAGGTTTCACTACTCATAAGACAAAGAAGAGAGAGAGAGAAGAATATTATCAGAATTCATCAGAGGATGAAGGAATGGGCAACAATTATGGTCATGTGGTGAAGAAGAGAAAAGTAATTGGTTGTACATACAAGATGTTTCAGGATTGCAAACCATACAACTTCTCTGGGTAAAAAGGAAGGATACCAACATTGAGGTGGATAGAAAAGACTGAATCTGTGCTGGAGATCAGCAAATATGTTGAGGAGGATAAGGTTCTATATGCTTCTAATCTATTAAAAGATCAAGCTCTAGAATGGTAGAACAATATTGTTGCTGCTAAGGGTAGAGATGCAGCCTATGCAATGGGCTGGAGTGCCTTTCTGGCCAGAGTTGAGAAAAAGTATGTTCCCTAGAATGAACGGGAACAGATCGAAGGAAAAATTTCTAAGTCTAAGGATGATTGGAACAAATCATCACGAATATGCTACCAAACTCCTAGAATATGCTCGAATCGTTCCTCATCTTGCTACCAGTGAATCCAATCTGATTAAGAGATATATTTGGGGTTTGATCGGAGAAATTCGCGACATGGTGAAAGTCGTAAACTGTGAAAATTTGGATGATGCTATGGATTTAGGAGCATCATTAACCACCAGCATGATAAGGAATCAGGAAGATGGAAATAACTGGGCAAGGCCCGAGTGGATCCAAAAAATCCAATTTTACTCCCTGAAATAATAATTCTTCTATACCTGAGTGTCCAAAGTGCAGAAGGAGGCACTTGGGACAATGACGTGCTGGAATTTTCTGTAACTCCTGCAAAATGTCCGGACACAAAATCGAAAATTGCTTCAAGAAGAAGCAGATTACCTATTTTAGGTGTGGAGAAGCTGGCCACATCAAATTCAACTGTCCTAAACTGAAGAAACCTGATGCTACATGTCCCAAACCTGCAGAAGGAGTAAAGAAGAATGCACGAGCATTCGTTCTTAATACTCACGAAGCAGCATGTGTGCCCGATGTTGTCACGGGTACATTTCTTGTTGATGACATTTATGCTCGAGTTTTATTTGACTCAGGTGCAACCAAAGATTTATAGATCATAGATTCTGTAGACTGTGAAATAAAACTCTAGCTAAATTAGACAAGAAATACGTGGTAGAGACTGCGAATGGTGACTTCGTCCAAATCTCTGAAATCCTAAACGATTGCCATATCACACTATCAGGACATGTTATACCTGCAAAACTGTTGTCAATGACTTTGGCAGGTTTTGACATCGTCCTTGGAATGGATTGGTTAGCCTCTAACCAAGCCCGTATCCTATGTGATAAAAAGGCAATAGAACTCCGTTCCCAGAAAGGCAACATTCTTACAATCAATGGTGATAAATTATCCAACCCCGTTGGAACAATTTCTATGTTGAAAGCCACAAAGTACTTACGAAAAAGATGCCTAGCGTACCTTGTTTATGTAATTACCGACACTAAAATCAAGATTGAAGATGTGTCGGTCGTGGCTGAATTCCCTGACGTCTTCTCTAATGAACTGCCTGGAATTCCACCGGAAAGAGAAGTGGAGTTCAGAATCAATCTAATACCCGGTACGACACCTATTGCTAAATCCCCGTACAGATTAGCTCCAAATGAAATGGCAGAATTGAAGAAGAAATTAGACGAATTACTGGAGAAAGGATTTATAAGACCAAGCTCATCACGTTGGGGAGCCCCCGTTTTTTTTGTTAGGAAGAAAGATGGATCGATGCGTATGTGTATCGACTATCGTGAACTAAATAAAGTAACAATAAAGAATCGTTATCCACTCCCCAGAATTGATGATCTTTTTTATCAACTCCAAGGAGCTCGTTGCTTTTCCAAAATTGATCTTCGATCTGGCTACCACCAATTGAAAGTCCAGGAAGAAGATATCCCTAAAACTGATTTCAGAACTCGATATGGTCATTATGAGTTCACGGTAATGCCGTTTGGACTCACTAATGCTCCAGCTGCATTCATGGATATGATGAACCGAATCTGTAAACCATACTTGGAAAAATTCGTTATCGTATTCATTAAAGATATCCTTATCTATTCCAAAAGTAAGGAAGATCATGTTGATCACCTGAAAATCCTACTCGAACTATTGAGAACGAAAAAGCTATATGCTAAGTTCTCTAAATGTGAATTCTGGCTATCAGAAGTTCAATTCCTTAGACACGTCATTAATGAGAATGGCTAAACCCTAAACCCTAAACCCTAAACCCAAAGTCATTGCTTATGCTTCCCGACTATTGAAAACTCATGAAAAGAACTATACGACTCATGATTTAGAATTGGGTGCCATAATCTTCGCTTTGAAAATATGGAGGCACTATATGTATGAAATCAATATCACCTTGTTCACTGACCACAAAAGCCTAAAGTATATATTTAGTTAGATGGAACTGAATATGAGGTAAATACGTTGGTTGGAAGTCCTAAATGATTACGATTGTGAGATTTGTTATCATGAAGGAAAAGCCAATGTTGTAGCTGATGCTTTAAGCATAAAAGAACATGAGAAACCTAAATGGGTTCATGTTTTAAGACTCGATCTCCAAATCGATCTTATTTCTCGAGTTATAGAATCTTAGAAACTTACTTTACAAAAACCCAACCTCAAGAAAAAAAGGATTGGGAGGCATGATTGATCAACTGATCAAAGGAGATGATGGAATCCTTAGAATGAATAAGAGAATTTGGGTTCCTATCTATGGAAACACTCGTGAGGAAATTCTTGAAGAATCTCATAAATCTAAGTACACGATGCACGAAGTGATAAGATGTACAAAAACCTAAAACCCAACTACTAGTGGATAGGAATGAAGAAACATATCGCTAACTATGTTGCAAAATGTTTGACTTGTTCTTAAGTTAAAGCTGAGCATAAAAAACCATCTGGTTTGTTACAGCAACTTGAAATTCCTACTTGGAAATGGGAAATGAAAACCATGGATTTCAACACCAAACTTCCCCGAATGAGTCAAGGAAATGATACTATCTGGGTTATCATTGACATACTTACCAAGTCTGCTCATTTCCTTCCAATGAAAGAAACATTCAGTATGGATAAATTGAAACAATTATACGTTAATGAAATCGTAACATTACACGGCATGCCATTATCTATCGTGTCAGATAGAGATAGTAGATTTACTTCTCGATTATGGCAAATTTTTCAGAAAGCCCTCGGTACAAAGCTGAATCTTAGCACTGCCTACCATCCTCAGACGGACGGGTAGAGCGAAAGAACAATACAAACCCTTGAAGATGTGTTAAGGGCTTGTGTTATGGACCTCGAAGAAAGTTGGGATGACCACTTACCTCTAATGGAATTCTCCAATAACAATAGTTATCATACGAGTATACAGGCCGCTCCTTTTGAATCCTTATACGGTCGTAAGTGTCAAACTCCAATCTGTCGGTCTGAAATAGGAGAGAATCAGTTGTCTGGACCTGAAATAGTCTTGGAAACAACTGAGAAAATAATACAGATAAAAGATAGATTGAAAGCGGCTCGTGATTTCCAAAAGAGTTATGCTGATAAGAGACGAAATCCGTTGGTGATAACGTTCTGTTGAAAGTTTCACCATGGAAAGGCGTTGTAAGATTTGGAAAGAAAGGGAAATTAAGTCCAAGATTCGTAGGACCATTCAAAATCCTGAAAAGAGTTGTGCCTTTGGCCTATCAACTCGAGTTACCAGTTGAAATGAATGGAGTACATGAGGTATTCCATGAGTCTAATTTGCGCAAGTGTTTAACAGATGAATCTCTGGTAATGCCCCTACAAGATGTAGAGGTGGATGAAAAGTTAAGATTTGTGGAACAACCTTTACAAATCAAGGACAGGCAGGAAAATAGATTGAAAAGAAAAACAAATTGACGATTGTGAAAGTAAAATGAAACTCCAGACATGGACCTGAGTATACGTGGGAACTGGAGTCAGAAATGAGAAACAAATATCCACACCTGGTTCAATAAACTCGAGGAAGAGTTTAAAACAAGGTGGGGAAGATGTAACACCTGCCACAAAAATGTCCAACAAATGCTAAGGTTAGAACCTATAAGAACTTGTGTATCTAAAATACCAAAGTCTAGGGTTAAAAATGTAAAATATTGGGAAATAGGTTAATATCGGACCGACATCGATCCATAACGGTCCGACAACCTCCTCTCAGCTGCAAAATGTGGTGTTGACACGTGTCCCATGACTCAGCCCTTCTGATGGGACATGGGTCAGGATATCGGACCGACATGGTCCACATATCGGTCTGATATTCCTGCCAAATATATTCGGTCCAATCAAAATGCGACCATTATGGTTGACGTGTGTATGGCTGGATGTCGGACCGACATCCCAAGCCATATCGGTCCGACTTGGTTCCAACTCTCAGCCTATAAATAGCTGATCGATCTCAGACGATTTTCCACATCTCAAACACATTTCCAACTTCCAAAATACGTTCCAAGTGATCTCTAGTCCACACCCGACGATCCCGGTCAAACTCCCGCTCGTCTTAACGCCCGGATTAAGAAGAGACGCTTGTAGAAGTGCTGTTACGCTAGAGAAATCAGGATTAGAAACTAGACGTTAAGCTTTCGACTTTAGAGGCCCATTCCCACTATTAAAGGTGATTACTTTATCTCTTTCAAAACTTGTGTCAAACATTTTATTTACGAAAATTGCCAAATAAATATTAACGAAGTAACGCTCAACGTTCTTCTACGAACCAGCATTCCGGCCATAGGTATACGTAAAACTTGCAAGGGATACATGGGTTACGGGTGAAATTCCCGAACTGCGGCTGGTGCTTATCTTATAACAAATCTGGAGGCGCAGACCTGTCCGATGTTATAAGTTATGACGCCAATATATATTGTGGTGCGATTGAACAGGACGGGCCTGCTGAGTGTGTAGATTGAACATGAAGTTATGATTATGAAATTAATACTTATTTGTGCCAAACGATTTTATGTCAAGATATTGTAGTCACCAGCGTTCACGCTGATGTTTTATTTTCAAAATGATTTTCAAGTAATGAATAAAACGTGAAGAGAATGGGGTATGGCCAGACATAAGATCAGACCCAAGAAAAGAAAAATGTGAGAGGCAGACATCAGATTTGACCTGAGAAAAGGATACCTTACATATTGGATTCTCAGGCCTCCTGTATAGGGAATCTTAAACAAAGAAAAAGAAGATAGAACCGAGGAACTAATCAACCCTGGATGGCTATATCCAGTGGCTTGAAACTTTTCCATAAGAGACAAGTATTGTATTTGATTTCAACTTTGTTTTGTAATAAAAATAAAAGGGTATTTGAATCCTTGTGTTTATAAAAGTAAATACGAAGCTTTTGTTTTTCCAACTGAGTTTTGATATTTACAAATACAACCATCGAGGTTGATATAAATGATGAAACGATCATTTTGAAAAGATTTCTGCTGTATTTTATAAAAAAAACTCTGAAATCAAAGAATCATAGATACCAATCGGCCTCGCACACATCCAGGGGGTGCCTGAGGCGGGGTGTGATAGCAGGCAAGGGATGCACAGTCGTGCATCCCATTGCACGGTCGTCCAATACCCTTCCTTGCTCCCCAAGGACTCTTACGCCCTGCCAAAGGTACCTTTAAATTCCCGAGGTGGTTGCATGCTCATGCAAACCAATGCACTGCCATGAAATGCTAATTTTAGGGCCTATAAATAGATGCCTTGGGTTCTTCATTCCACACACCATTCTAGAGAAGAATACACACTTATATAGTTTGTGGCTGTAGCTTAGAGTAGAGAGTAGAAAAGCTCTTTCGCTTTGTTCGCAATAGGGGAGCCTATGTAACTTAGCATTATGAAGTTTGGTGTATGTTAATGTTTAACTTTTTAGTCTAATGGTATGTTTATGTTCTTTAACTATTCACTCTTAAAACCATCTTTTTGATGGACTTTTTATTATTTTCTAAATTAGTCTTTAAACTTATGAGTGTTCTTGATTTTAAAGTGTAAGACCGTAAAACTTTTTTAATCATACTTATTTTGAATCTTGTATGCCTTTATACAAGCGGATTTTAATAAGCCAAAGCTTGGATAATATTGATAAGATCGTACGTCTTTATATGAGCTTGTTATGAAACCAAGAGTTGGTGAACTCACGTTGGATATGTCTTTATATATGGTCCCATTGTTGCATCGCATCCGGGTGAACACAGTTCAATCGCTCTTTTAATAATAATAATTATAATAAAGGTATTTAGGTTTGATGTATTAAACCAATGTAGATACAGATCTTAAGCATACGAATGTACTGATCTTTGAAGAGTTGATAGAAATGATGTCTATAACTGATAGTCTTACTATTTTATTATTAACGAGCATAATTCATGAACCAAATGTTGTGAGAATGATGCTCTAGCGTAGAGACAGATCTTAAGCATACGAACATACGGATCTTTGAAGAGTTGATAGTAATGATGTCTATAACTGATAGTCTTACTATTTTATTATTAACGAGCATAATTCATGAACCAAATATTGTGAGAATGAGGCTCTAGCGGTGTACAATTCACATATTTGTATTAGCCATACCATTGGTTTAGTTAACAAAACATTATCATATACTAAGTGGATTCGAAGCCCCAAGCAATACTCATCGTGACCTGATTATTCTTGAGCTATTTACTTTCCTGTTATTTTCTATTTTGTTATTTACATTCTGTTACACACTTCACGCACATTTTGCATTCACTGTTATTTACTTTACCGTCATTTACTTTTCTGTCATTTAATTTTTTGCTTCACAAGCACACAAAACCCACTCACTAATTAAACCGGCTAAACGATAACAAACGTGAGTATTGGAACTCGACCGTGTCCATTGGTTCGATACTTCGTTACTCGGGAGCCTGAGGCAGAAATGCGGGAGCGTTATCCTCATTTGTTTACGAACGTTGCAGGTTTTGAGAACGAAACCCCTTTTAGGGGGGAAGACTTGAAACATCCCGAATTTTGTAAATAACAGGAGTTAATGTAATTTTATATTAATATAAAGGTTTAACGGGGATTTAACGAGGTTTGTTTTAAAACGCGAAAAAGGCGAAACGAAAGGGACCGAATGCGTGAAAAACAAGACAAGACCTATAAGGGAAACCCTATAGGTTGCGTCGCAAATAGGGGAGTCCCCATTGCAACTTACGGCCGCCAAGAGCAAGAGGAGAGAGAGCCGATGTGATTTCTTTGAGATTCGAGTCCGATTCAAGGTATTTTCGCAATCATCGATCTCTCGTTGTGAGTATTCGATTGAATATTTTATTGTAATCATGCATTTATGATTTTAGGGTTTGCTTGAGCTTGAGTTTTCATGAAAGATGATATCGATCGGTGATTCGATCCATACGCGTTTTCCGATCTAAAGGTATAATCACGAAACCCACTTGGTTAATTGTTTCGTTTAACAATTTGGGTGTGTTTGGGGTTGTGTGGGTCCGACAGAACCCGTGGGAGGGTAGCCGACGAGGGACGAGTGACCAAAAGTGAACCGCGCAACGCGAAGTCGCACTGGAGATGGCTTAGTGAGGCTGACCGAGGCCGGCGATGGTGCAACGGTGGTCCGGCACGATGTTACTGTATTTGTTTAGTCGTGTGTGGTGACGAGTTAACCGAGTGATTTTGTTTTGGGTCTCAATTCGTATGTTGACCCGTAAATTACACGTCGTAAGATTGAAGTCGAAAAACGAAAGTGAGGTGCACGTGAGTTTTATCGCCCAATCATCCTGACTGGAACTTGTACGCAACACTCGTATGAAGGTGCATACATTAAGGTTTGGAACTTTTTCTTATCTGAATCTTAAGAATAGGACCCTATCCTATTCTCGAACCCTATTCCGAGCTCCACCTTGCCGACACTTTTTTTTGAAGGGCCAAAGAAATGTCTCCACTTGTTGCCAACAGTCTTTCTTCGAAATTCTACTGAACGGGTCGATCTTCCTCCCCCATTTGTTTTAAAAATTTCTCCTAAAATCTCCTCGCCAAGAGCTCCTCCGCGACGACAGAGAAAGCGACCCGCCTGTTGTGGTGGTACGGCATAGTATTTGGATGATACTGAATGGTAAATCAACATTCTATCTGATCTTGAAGATAACGGTAAGTTCCTGATCATTAATGATTGCTCAGCTCAATGTCTTAGCACGGATAATCCTTGAATAAAAGTGATTCTAAATGTCTGTAGTCGATTGAATTTACGAGAATAAATATAAAGTAAGACTATTGTGAATCATTGGTTTGTTTATAAGATGGAAATTCAATGATATGAAGGCCAAATTTAAATATATTCATTAGAAAACGAGTATTGGACGTAACCCCTTTCAGAACTACTTCATGGATCATTGTCATAAGTAGGTTTTGAAACTGGTATTGTCACTGTATCCCCAAACCTGAGATATATACTGGAACTTGGTTATGTGGAAGATTACTACTTGACATCATCTAACGATGACTAGGCAGCAATAAAGGTGATAGTAGGAAATGAATCTGAAACTTAGTGAGAGTTGTATATAGTCAATATAGAATTTTGTCCACTAACTAATGTAGGTGAAAGATATTTATGCGCCCCTCGTTGATCCAAACTGGTGTAAATGACACCGTGATGAAACTATGTGTCTGAAGAAACCACTTTTCGAGTAAAGAGAATGCTTGAACGCTATATGAGAATGTAAGTTGATCCGTGTCTCATGTTTAAACAGGATATCTGCATCATAGAGGATAATTGGATAACTGATTAGAAATATCATGACTATTACGAACAATTAAGTAAGAGTACTTAGACTGATAGGGAATATCTGACTTCTTGATAAACGACATGCCTTGATAGGGGCTGTAAGATGTAGCTAAACGTTCACCACTGTCTATATTGACAAATGGTTGAGACTCGTGCAAGTGGTAATCTGTTGGACTTATATGCCTGTGTAACGACATTTGACAGTACTGCTAACGAGCTAAGATCTAGAGGATTACACTTTGAGCAACGATTATAAAGTATGGTAGTTTTAAAGGTAAAACAATCCATTACACGCATATATAAAGAGGCGAGACAATTATGTGTGAAATAGTTGACAAATGAACGGTAACGGTTGGACATGATAACTATTTGTGAAATAATAATAATAATTATTATTATTATAATAACAAACTGGTGGAAAATATGTTCGGAACATATTAATAATTACAAGTTATTTTAATTATTAACTTAATATTATTTGATATGACTAACTTATTAACTAATGGTTAGTTGATTAACAATTAAAGTAATGGGGATCCATAAATGTAACTATATGATAATTACATGGATTAATATTGTAATTGAGTAAACCCTAAGTCTTAACTTTGTAATCAAGTTAGTGGTTTATAAATAAAGAGTTAGAGGAGGTGATTGGAGTATACACAAGATTCGGCAATAAAACCATAAATCTCCCTCCCCTCTTCGCCGCCGTCCAAACCACCGCCGCCGACCGACCACCTGCATCGTTCGCCGCCACTCACCCCGCACCGTCAACAGAGATGGGATTTTTTATGATAACTAATTTGTGAAGATCAAAATTCACATTTTTTTTAATATGCCTCAAGAACCAAAAATGTAATATAGATGTTTGGGGTGTTAAAACTAACATAAAAAAAAAATATGTACATGGGTATGAAATGTTTGTTTAAAAATATACAAAAATATGATGTGATGGGTAAGCATGTTTGTTAAGATATATATAAAAACATAAGAAGTCAAAAAATACACATTTGACATGATGAATGGACAATGTGGGCTAAAACAAAACCATTGACGTGACATTGGATTTATCTTTAATAACATCCATCTTATTTCTTTATACTTTGAAAATTATATTGTGTAATTATGGGTTATTTCGATAATTATAATTGGCTGAATAACTTGAACCAATGAAATGGGTGACGTTAATAGTCCTTTTGAAACAATTGTATATATTTTTTTCTAAACTTGTAAAATTGTATATTTTTTTAAATTATGCTTGAAGAGTATTGTAAAATGTATTAAAAACTTGTGTTTTAAAGAAATATGTAACTTTATAAGTTTAGAGGGGGTATATGTAATTCTCATTTCCCCCTAATTTTTTTATTATTAAAAATGAAACCAAACAACAACGTACTCATGCGCTGTTTAATAGTCTTTTAATGATTCTATTAAGACACTACTCCTGAATCGGTTAACGGTAGAAGGTGTTTGTTTAAGATTTTGTCAGACTATTAATAGTTCATTCAACTTTTTAATAGTTTCTCAAAAATAACTCTTAATAAACCAAACAACTCAAAAACAATGCAAAAACATTAGACTTGTACTTTGTTACGGTAGTTTTAACTTTTTCATTTATTTGCTCTATTAAATTATTTTGATAAGATATTGTTTTGATTTCAATATGAAAACGTGAACATATTTTGATTTAGGTTATTGAATATGGCCTTGATTTTGTTTAGAGCACTCGTAATAAGTGCTCACTGATGCCCACAAAGCAGGTGATAAATAAGCGTGGCCCTTTTTGGCTTGGGTGTTCATGGGATGGTCGGTGGACGTAATAGTAGGCTCTTTTAAATTTTTTTTACCTTTTTTCCTTTCTTTTTCTCATAAATTTAATCAAGAATTGTATTTATAGAATTTTAAAGAATTTGTATTTAAATAAATTTAAGAATTTAAATAACTTTAAAGAATTTTAATAAATTTAAGAATTTGTATTTAAAAATTCTTATATTTCAAGAATTGTAATAAATTTTATGAATTACAAAATGTCGATCCTAGTTCATTACATATATCAATTAGTCATCGTCTTCCTTGATGACAAAGGTAAGCTCATCCAACCCATGACCCGCTCACTACGGACGTAACACCTAGACCTTGATAAGTTCTGGACCGCAAATAAGTATCAGACCTGTAAAATAGGAAGACTTTCACAACTGGACTTCATATGATCTAAATGTCAAGTACAACTATCGCTTACTACTGATAGAGCGGTATACTGATCATAAAAGCTCTAACACACAATTAATTACCATAATCCACATAATACAACTACCCCATATAATATTTGAAATACCGTACTTCATATTACAGTGTATAGTACTCTGATCCATACTAATAAAATATTCATTTTTAACAGCCAACTAGTCTGTAGATAAACCCCCATAAATACACAGAAGCATATAACCCTCACTAGATACTCCATTTATAATATACTCATTCTTATGTCCAAGGCCGGTCGGGGGTCCAACATCCTGCGGTGAGGCTTGCGACGTCTTTTGCCTATAGGTATGTCTCGTGGTCCTTCCCTTGGAGCAACTAACGAATGTTACTTAATCATTTTCTCAAATGAACATCGCAGTCGACGGAAAGGCACGAACCAATTATTTATAGAGTTATAATTTAAATAAAATGCAAATAAAGTTTTTTTTTTTGAATAAAGGGAAAACATATGTAGAACAGAAATAGATTACACCATCTAAATGGCATACTTGGTATAACCTAACCAATTCCCTAAAACAAACTTTAGGGAGTAAAAAAATGTAGTATTAGAGGCATAGGCATAGAGGGTAGCCACCCTCCATAAAAAAATGTAGATTACACCTACTTAGGAGGCATAGAGGGTAGCCACCCTCCATAAAAAAAATTTAGCGTTATATACTCGTTAAAATCACGATCGGCTCCAATAAAATTTTGAAATAGGGCCCCAATTTCCCCCATGAAAACTTTTTAGTGTTATATATGTGTTATATATCGCCTGTCAACTGATCCCAAAAAATTTCGACCCCCATGAAAAACATTTATGGGTCCGCCACTGTTCTGCGTGAATTATATATTTTTGATAAAGGATTTTCACACAAATGTCGGTTTTAAAAGATGGTTTTCACCTAGACTAAACTACACATACAAATGCAAGTGCACATATCGAGTGGTAATGTAGTATTGATAAGAACCGGATGTTAATCCATAGACACAGCTTAAGGTCTTAATCCAAGCTTTTAAATTGATTGATTAATGGAAAATGTTTGTTGTTTGAATTCCTTTTCGTAAATTCTTTTTCTTGAAATGATAATAATATTTTTAGATTTTGGAAGACTTAGTTGAGAAAAAGTAATAATTTTTTATAGAACAATCATCTTAGTTTAGAATCCACCTATTTAGTTATGTCGAAATATATTATATGGCAAAAGTTTACAATTATGTTAATGTTCTTTGAAGTGGTAGAGTTAGAATCCTATTACGGTTTTTAACTCTCTAATCATTAAGAAAGACATCGATGAATAAATTACATGTTATCCACTTAATGTTAGTTTAATTAGATAAAAGAGTGTAATTTTTTAACATATGAAATTCTAAGACAAAGTTATATAAATTTTAAGCTTGAGTTATCAATACTTTGATTAGTATAACTATTGTCAAAGAAGTATCACAACTTTGCTCTTAATCTTAACTAATAAGTTTAGTCCTGTAATGTAATTCTAGTATCTTTGTAAATGTAAAAGGAAAACAGGTTGATATATATGATGTCTATTCAGAACAAAACTTTGTGAAGTGACATCATATATACCAACCTGTTTGCCTTTTACATTTACAAAGCTTCTGAAATTAAATTACAGGACTAAACTTATGAAGTTATACACAAGCAAGATTTTAGCAATTACTCACAATGTTCACACACACTCGGCTGAGTATTTGTGGTCATACATGTAATGATGTATGTTTATAACACTCGATCATCAATATGAGATGTGATAAGTTATATGCTTGTAAGGGATCAAAACACTACAAATTTATAGGAAACTTTGCATGAATCAAAAGGTCTTTTAGGTTGTGTTTTTGGCTAACGGTAATGGAAGGATTATTTTGAAAGGTGGCTTGGTGACGTAGGGTCAAATATCCCATGTATAAGAGTCAGGGTTTATGCGTTTTAATAGTTTAATTGTGTTTATCGAGTCAGTTTTATGGGTATCTTGTAGTTTGATGTGTAACAGGTTAATTGTGCCTAAAGAGCGGAAGTATACGAAGAGATTAACGAAGGTACAAGGCCCGGGAAGTCAAGAAAGTCAAAATCAAAGCTCAAAATTCAAAATTCTGAAAAGTTAGTTCTTCGCGCTACGCGAAGATCCGGGGAGAGAAGTTTGCGACACGCGAGAAACTTAAAAAGGGCCCCCGACTATTTTGTTCTTCGCGCCACGCGAAGAACTGAGGCTAGATGTTCGCATCACGCGAAGAAAGGGAATACAGAAAAATTAAACCTAATTCTAATTATAAAGCCATTATGATCCTATTGTGGAATTACCTTCTTCCTTTCCGTTCCAGAGCTTCACTAAGGCGATTCTAGAGCTTGTTTGGCCAATTGTTTTAGTTTTGAATGATTGTAAGTTTAAAGTTTAGATTTTTAAATTTTTCGACAATCATGAGCAGCTAAACGCTCTTGCGATCCCTCCTTGTGAACGGTTTATGCATGTACGTATATGATTTTAGTTGATTTTCAGTTTGGATTGAAGGTTTGTGAAGCTCTTAAGTTCATTGAATTCAATTGTGTGTTTGATTTATTAATAATTGCATGTTTTTGATTCATCGCATCTATCATTGTTTCTTAGTTTTCTTGCATCGCGAATAATCTGATTTTGTGATTGAATTGACTATTGTGTGGTTGGGTTAAACAGTTAAACAAGGTTATATCTATGTAATCTCTAATCTGATTTGAAACTGAAAGTGTGTGCGTGTTTTGCTAAATCCAAAACCCGGAGTGGTCATTTTTCTCCATCTATTTTCATAAATCAATTTAAGTGTTTTTGATAATTCTAAGTCTTCTAAGTAATAAATTTTAGAACTTTAGTAGTAATTGAATCGGTTTAGTTTAAATTGCATTCTCCACTGGTTCCCTGTGGATTCGACAACCCTACTTCCCTGTATGCAGTCTAAGTAGCTAAAAAGTGGTTTTTATAAATATTTTTGATTAGCCTTGACACCGCGATCAAATTGGCGCCGCTGCCAGGAAACTTGTGCGCAAAGTGCTATTTTTGATTTATTTTCTTCAGTGCAACTAATTTTGTGCTTACGTGTGCAGGGACAGTTTTATGCATACTAGGAGCTCAAGAAGAACTTCACCATTACTCTTTGATCCAGAGATAGAGAGAGCAGCAAGAGCTAACAGAAAGCTCCAAGGAACAGTCCAAACCATTCTTGAAAAGCTTGACAGCCCATCTGTGAGAATGTCAAAACCCAGAAAGCTCCAAGGAACAGTCCAAACCAGTAAACCAACATCCTAATCAAGGTGGGAATCAAAACCCACCAATTCCACCACTTCCAGATCTCCTATTTCTCAACCAACAACAAAACCAACTTAATCCACCTCAAAACCAACAAACACCTATTCCACCAAATCAGAACCAACCGCCTCCACAAAATCAGAATCAAAATCAACCACCACCCCAATTCCTGTTAGGACATGTTTTGTAACTGTTGATAAAATTCTGTATAAGTTCACAGAGAGGCGAACTTAACAAGTTCGCCTAAGTGTCTTTAGGAGCGAACTTGTTAAGTTCGCTTAGCCTGTTAGCATCTTTTAGGCGAACTTGTTAAGTTCGCCTATAGCAGGTCTGGTGTTTATAAATTGAGTTGCCAGATTAAGAAAAGAGAATTAGATATCAGAGTAGACTTGAGAGAGACTAGAGAGAATTCTGTGAATCTTGTAACCTGATATTATGGTGGAAATACAAAGCATTTATTTACACCATTGTTGTTGATTGAGTTACACGAGCACGTTGATCATGGATTCCGCACGTTATCACCGTGTCGTACCACGAGTCTAGAGATCCGTCACGCACCGAATTAGGGACCGACAAGTGGTATCAGAGCTTTTGCTCTTGATTAGCAGAAGATTCGTGGTGTTTTCGTATCCAATCAACATCAAATTTCAAAGATTTTGAAGATTTTTCATCTTTTTTGTGTTCTTGATAAAAATGGAGAATTTTTGATCATTTTGGATTGATTTTGGATTCTTTTGATGAAATTGATCCGATAGAAGTGTTCCTAATCAGTTCCTACACATTCCTACGGTTCAATTTAATCAAATTCCATCAATTCAGCAAATTATGACGATTTTCGGAATTTTTGGTTCGTGCTTGGTTGAACAGCTGATGAAGGCGAACTTAGCAATTCTGTTGCAGGCGAACTTAGAGAGGCGAACTTAATAAGTTCGCTTGGTGCAGATTAGGCGAACTTAATCAGGCGAACTTAACAAGTTCGCTCGGGTCAAGTTCGCTTGGGTCAGTTTTAGGTGAATTTTGTCAAGCGAACTTATTAAGTTCGCTTAAGATTAAAAAAAAAAGTATTTTGGCGGGAAATTTTGAATCATTTTCTTCTTGTTCAAATTTTTTAGGGAAAGTTTATATGCTTGTTTTGAATTATTTTTGAAATTTTGAATTTTCGAAATTTTAAAAAAAAGAGTATTTTGGTGGGAAATTTTTTCCAGATACTTTCGCAAAAATTTCAAAATGTCAATTTCATGTGATGATAATGAGATTGAAATTATGCCACCGAGGCTTTTGTGCATATCAGATTACCATAGCTGGAAAGTCTGGTTCGAACAGTTCGTATCCAAAACTAATGAAAACTTTTGGACATCCATATTTGAAGGATATGTGCATCCTACTTATGACTACATGGGATATTATGATGTTCCTAAACCAATGACAGCTCTTACTAGAGTAGAAAAGCAGAAGTTTGATCAAGAGATAAAGACGCGTGAAACTTTAACGTTGTCTTTACCAAAAGAATTCATTCATAGTCTCGGGAAGTGTCCAACTTCAAGAGAACTATGGGAAGCTTTGAAGAAAAAGGGTGAAGCTACTACTCATACGTTTGTGGTCTTGATCAAAGAAGAAGTAGTAAAGGAGAGTGTTTCTGAAAGTGATTCTTCTACCGAGTTAAGTGATAGTGAGAGTATTAGATCTGGTGAAAGTACTCAGTCTACCGAGAGTGATGTAGATACTGAAGTAAGCTTCCAGACAGTTGAAGATGATCTGAGTGTATCAGACACTGATGTTGAGCCAGTCATTGTTGATCAAAAGGGTGAAGCTGATGAGGACGTTTTCATGGCTCCTGGTGCATCTTCTTTAGAAGTAAAACCTGAGGTATTTTCTAACTCTGAAATGTTTTGTTCTAACTGTGTTTCAGTTAAGGATAAAATGATGAGGGTTATGGATGAAAACGTCAACCTCATTTGTGATATGAAATCGATGCACACGGTAAATTAGAAATTAAAAGATAATGAGAGTGTGTGTATTGAGAGAGTAGAATCATTGAAGATGGATATAAATTCTCTGACTTTGAAGATCAAAGAGCAGGCATATCACCTGGATATGTCCTTTGCAGAAATTGAGAAAAGAAATAATGATCTTGCTGAGAAAGATAAGGAACTAGCTGAATCTAAAGCAGAGGTGATAGATTACATAGAAAGCTAGAAAGCTTTGCAAATTCATCATTCTTATTAGGATATTATCATGAGAATACTGAAGAGGGGAAGGGAACTAGTGGTATTGGCTATGTTCCTCCACCATTCAATGGAAATTATTCTGTTACACCTGAGATTATAAACGATGAGGATTTAGATCCTAAGACTGTGTTGAAAGTGAATCCAGTCACAGGTGAAGATATGGTATATTCTGATGAGAGTGATGATGAATATTTTGATGAAGCTAGGTAGAGGGGATACCGAAAGAGGTTAAGAAAGAAGAACCAAAGGTTGATTCTTATTCATCTGGAAATACTACATTTGGACGTTCTTCAAACTCATGGAGAGTTCCATATGTCAGAGATTATAAAGACAGGCCTACATGCTTTCATTGTAATGAGATGGGACACATTGTGGTGAACTGTCCTTACAAAAATAAAGGAAAGAAGCATGTAGTTCCTGAGAAGATGAAGCCTGAATCAAAACCTGTTGCAAAATCTGGAGTTCTAGAGAAAATAAAGCCAAAAGAAGTTCATGTAGGAGAATCTTCTTCAAGTGCGTATTATCGTGTGAAGATTCCTTATATGAGAGATTATCGTGAGGCGAGATCTTGCTTTTCTTGTGGTCTTGTAGGTCACCTTCGGATTGCTTGTCCTCACAACGCCAAAGGTAACCGACATGTTACTCCAGAAAAGGTAAGAACTCATGGTAAGCCTTATGTTAACCCAAATGTGGTTAAACCTCATGTTACACCAAAGGGTAATTCAAAATCTGAGGTTAGGCTTTCTAGACCTCAAAGACAGAGGAGAAACAGAAGATTGAGAAAACTTTTAGAACAACAAGAGTTTTCACAATCAAATCAATTTTCAAATGAAAGAAAATGTTCAAACACTTCACATTTTAAGCAAAAAGAACTTAATGAACAGAAGTATGTTTGGAAATCTAAAGTTTCTGTTTCTGACTCGTCGGATCAATCTCAGAAAATCGATGAGAGATTCGATTGTGAATGGAGTGAGGTTTATTATTTTGATACAGATGGACGACCCATGACTACCATGGCTTGGGTCCCAATTTCAAATTAATGTTTCTTGTTAGATGTGCAGGATTTACCAAGAGGGACTCTTAATACCATTTTGGTTGTTGATAGTGGTGGTTCTAAGCACATGACAGGGAATGATATCTGCAAGAGTAAAGAGTTGTTGATAACTGAGAAATCTATTTGATTCAACGACTTGATGCTCAAGGGGGAGAATATGTCACACACAATGTTTTGGAAACAGTTTTACAAAGTCCAAATGATAACCTGAAACTTAGGATGACAATGGTGAGCATAAAGTCATTGATGCAACCATTTGACTAGTTAAGGAGGAGTCTACAAGACAAGGGGAGTACAGAACTGTGTTGGTGACAAAGGCAAAGGCATTCAATTACATGATTACATCGGTTTGAGTTTTTAATTGATTGATTTGCTTAATCCTGAGTAACCAAGTAAATGTTTTTCTTAAAATGTTTTCATGGAAGATTTTATTTTCGTTTGTTTTATTTTTCTTTGAAAAAGATTTTGAAAAAGCCAAACAAATTGAAAAAGATAAAATCGACATTAGTTGAAGTTAAAGAAGAGATGATAGTACATCAGTAGATGTTCTTTCACACATGACCTTAGATTGACTGGTTAGTGCTTTATCTGAATTATATGTTTTGATCTAAACTTCAGAGACTGCACAAATAGGAAATGATAGTGTTGTGTATGCATATAATTTGAATTGTCAGTAGACTAAAAGCGTCACTGAACCATTAGTAGTGTGAAAACATAATTGCATATGTTACAACTGTGATTTGAACCCATTTTATGCCTGGGTGTGTGTGTTAAAAGATCACTATCAGATAAAGAATATTAGCTTTTAATAAAGATTTTCCTATGAGATCAGTTTCCGGTTATGTCCTTAGCACTATTCATTCGATTTGCTTCAGTGCCCATGTCCCGAAAAGCATGCAATTTGAAGTATAATCAAGATATGTACTTGACAACATCTGTCAATCATATACTAGCCCTTGGATCATATTGATAACTCATCTTTACTGATTCCATTGAATTCATAATCCAGATAACAGTTGGATACACGTACCTGAATCTTATGATTCCACATATATAAGCCAAGACATTGAATCATTCGATTCTGAATCTCATTGATTCCTATACAATCCAATTTGGATTCTGCTATTCATATGCTAAGTGATGTCTCCTCATTCTGGAAATTCGGATAATCTTTAGTAAAATCTCATATGTCTTGAAGATAGTGCATTTACTTTCTGTTGGCATACTAGTGGGGTACACGTTGTATTTCATACTTAAATGGTACATAAACTCACAAGAAAGTGGGAATGGGATGCTTTAGTTTCAAATTTTATAATATTGACAGTTTGAATTTGTGTGTCATAGCCTGATCCTATTTTCTTTGAATGTTTATCGTGTATCATAACATGCAATATGAAAGTCTTGAAAAGATATAGTGTGATAATCTTGAAAGATATTGGTTTGATTTGTCAAGGCTTGAAAGAATGACATAGGATACCATTTGATATTATATGGATTTTATATCCAAGATGTGTGATTGATATCTCATATATACTGATATGATCTTCTTACTCGTGATGTTCGACCAAAAAGATGTGATTTTATATTTTACATTTTAGTTTGTACAAAGAAAAACCAAAAAGATTGTCTTTCTTATGTTTGAAAAACCAAAAAGATTTTATTTTTTCAGCTTCCATGGAAATCTTAATTGTTGGTTATTCTTGGTTGTTCTCCTTTGCAAAAACTGAATATTGCAGACAGAAGTTGACAAGGGGTCCTTCTCCCAAGTTTTCTTCTAAAATAAAGAGAGAGTGTGCAGATGAACAAGACGAAGACTACAACTTATTTGATGATATATGAAGACGGATGACAATCTTCTAAAGCTGTTGTCAAAGGGGAGTCTGTTGGATCATATTCTGGTGACAACGAGCTTGAAGATATTATGTCTTAGTTTTAGAGTCTTTAACTTGTAATTGATAGAATTTTTAGCAACAGTTAAAGGGGAGTCTATTAGGACATGTTTTGTAACTGTTGATAAAATTCTGTATCAATTTTGCCTAAGTGTCTTTAGGAGCGAACTTGTTAAGTTCGCTTAGCCTGTTACAGGCGAACTTGTTAATTTCGCCTAAGCATCTTTTAGGGGAACTTGTTAAGTTCGCCTATAGCAGGTCTGGTGTTTATAAATAGAGTTTACAGATTAAGAAAGAGAATTAGATATCAGAGTAGACTTGAGAGAGACTAGAGAGAATTCTGTGAATCTTGTAACCTGATATTGTGGTGGAAATACAAAGCGTTTATTTACACCATTGTTGTTGATTGAGTTACACGAGCACGTTGATCATGGATTACGCACGTTATCACCGTGTCGTACTGCGAGTCTAGAGATCCGTCACGCACCGAATTAGGGACCTACAATTCCAACAACCCTTACCTCAACCCGTATTCCGAAATCAATCATACCAACCACATGATAGCTACCCGAGCTACTTCGATTATGAAAATGATGAGCTGATGTCACCGGGACGCAGCCACCACCCACAGCATGGTTCTTAACACGAGAATTGGAACGAAGAAGAAGAGTGGTATGATTTAAACCACCAGGAGGCATTCCCTCCCCAAATTCAAAGACAGAATGTGGTAGATGGATGGGTTCAACCACCGCAAAGGGCAGAGTTTGGGTTTCAATCGAGGAACCATCGTTAGGGGTATTTGGGTAATTTGGAACGAGAGAACATGTATAGATAGCCTAGAAACATACAACCACCAAGACATGATCAAGGGGTGGACAGTCACTTCCGCCCCGCTCTAGCTTTGACCGCATCTCCTGTCTTCCCACCAATTCGTAGGGGGAATGCATTTGAAATCAGACCGGGTTGTCTTGGGATCCTCCCACACTTCTTTGGGAGAGCTACTGAAGAGCCTTACACACATCTTTCTGAATATGAGGCTACTTGTGGGACCATTGGTGGTCAAGAATTCACAGCTGATGAGGTGAAACTTGTACTCTTCCAGTTTTCACTTAAGGACTGGCCAAAGCTGTGGTTTTTATCCTTACCGGCTGCAAGCATTGCCACATGGGCAGAGTTACAACAACAGTTTCTTGATGAATATTTCCTGCCTCATAAAACCAATGAGGCCCGAGCTGCTATACGGGATTTCAAACAACAATCAGGGGAGCCTTTCTATGAGGCATTCAAAAGACTCAAAGAGTTGCTTCGAAACTACCCACATCTTGGAATAGAGAAATGGGAGCTCATACATGACTTCTATGATGGGTTATTACCTGAGGATGTGAGAGATGTCAACGCCACCGGTGCAGGTTCGTTCTTTTCAAATCATGTGGATGATGACTGGGAAATTTTGGAGAAGATGGCAGTGACATCAAAGAGGCAAGCCAATGCCAGTAGAAGAGCAAAGACTGGAGTAACTGCGAAAGCAGTTGATTATGAAACTCAAAAGCGTCTGGATGCCATGGAACTTCAAATGGCAAGGCTTGGCAGGCCTAGTGGAAGAGAGGTGTCCAATGTCTCACAGGGATACCCGGTGTGTGATAGATGAGGTGATTTGGGCCATATTGTGGGGAGCTGTCCAAGAGAACAGGGCAAGAAAGAAGAAGTGAACGAGATTGGAGGTGATAGGAAGCCGGACATGAATGCAACACACTACCATCCGGGACTCATAAATCATCCTGATTTTAGGTATGGTAATGCATCTAATCAACTAAATCCTAACTTTCAGGTTCCTGATGTGAAGGTTAGGAGTCATCAGCAGTACCAGAACCGCTAACAAAGCTATAATCAAGGCGGGTATCTAAGAAATCAAGGTAGTCAGGGGTACCAACAAGGGGGATATCAACAGAGAAACTACCAACAGAATCAACTCCAACAGAACCAGCAAAACAAACCTGCAATTGGCGGTGACCCGCAGCTTGCAGCCATATTGGAGTCCTTGAAAAGGATTGAGCAGGATAAAGAGATCAAAATCAAGACAAATGAGTCGTTTGAACGACAACTGGGTCAGTTGGCTAAGAAGATAGCAGAAGTGGTGGGGCGAGCACGGGGACAATTTCCAAGTGATAGAAAGTTAAACCCACAACACCAAGGTGCCAGCTCTTCTAGCTCAAGGAATGCTAATGTCTCCCATGTAAGTACTCTAAGAAGCGGAAAGGTATATAACAATGTCACCTCGGCATCACCGGATGTTGAGGGAGTGGTAGTTGATCTAGGGGAAGATGGTGAGAGTGACAGTGATTCGGAAATGGCTTTTACTAAACCAGCTAAAAAGGTAACTTTTTCTGAAACAACCAAATCTAAACCGAACAAAGCTGTCACTCAAGGTGTAGGGGTGGAGAATAATACTGTCCCTTATCCTTCTACGTTACTGGAACCATCTAAAAAGAATGTGACTAAAAGGGGACAATAATAGGATGAGTTGTGGGACATGTTTAAACAAATGAAAATTAACCTCCCTCTTTTAGATGCAATTAGGCAAGTACCGGCTTATGCAAAGTACTTGAAAGAATTATGCACCCAAAAACGGCATCTTAAAATGCCCAAAAAGCTTGACCTAACAGACAATGTCAATGTCGTTTTGTCGGGTGCATTGCCACCTAAGCTGCAGGATCCAGCAGCAACTTTAATTTCTGTGCAAATTGGTGAACTCAAAATCAATAAGGTTCTCCTAGATCTTGGAGCTAGTGTTAGTATTCTCTCGGGAAGTTTTTATGACCAGTACGACTTTGGTCCTCTACAAAAGGCCGATACCACCGTGGTGTTGGCAAATCCTACTCTTAAACTTCCTTAGGGGATAATAACCGATGTAATAGTAAAGGTGGAAGATTTTTACTATCCTGTCTATTTCTTAGTGATTGATTATGCAGCTCTTACTAATGTCAGGCATCCTAATGTGATATTCGGAAGACCATTCTTGAGAAAAGCTCAATGTGTAATCAATTGCGTGACAGGTACAGTGGATGTGGCATTTGGCAACCGAAGGTTAAGGTTAAACATATTTCCTAGTGCTATTCCTATTCCAATCAATGGCGAATGCTTTATGGCAGACGTTGTTGAAGGGTGTCACCCTCAAGAAAATGAGGGTGAAACCCTGGAACCATGTATTGTTTGTGACAGGAAACAGGAAGGGTATGAGCTTGAGATGCAGGAAGCAGAGGCACAATTGGATGTGTATGCTTTGAGAGAAGAAGTGCCAAATTGGTCACTGATGCGTGTGAATATATATATATATATATATATATATATATATATATATATAGGGGCATGTTCTTTTGAGAACCAACTATATGTTAAGAACCGAAAGAACCGCACAAAACGTGTACATAACGCTTTAGTGAAAAAAGTAAAATTCAACAACAATGTTTTATTTATCTCTTCCCACTCTTAGTTTGAGTTTATCTCCTCTCTCCTGAATTTTTTTAAGAAAAGTTTAAAAATATGCATATATGCATTCATTTGTGCATATAGTGTGAGTGCATATATGCATTTAAAAAAACGGCTATAAATTCGAGGTCTTTTAAAACCAAACCTTAAACATATTGAAATGTACATGAATTCTAGTCAATTTATATTATAAATAGAGCAAGAGTTAATGCGGTTCTCACGGTTCTTAACATATAGTTGGTTCTCAAAAGAACATACCCCTATATATATATATATATATATATATATATATATATATTTATAAATATTTTTCACACAATTTGAGTTTTAAAATGGGTTTTCACCAAAAACTAATCACACACACGTCAGGCAAGTGTACCCGTCGGATAACAATATAGTTAAGGTAAGAACCGGATATCAATCCGTGGACACGGTGGGAAGCAATAATAGACCCGAACTAAGATTCAATTAAGTGATGGTATAAAGATATTTTGAAGAGTTTGTTTTAATTAACTAGCATGCAAATATATAAACTAAGCTAAGATCACAAGTCAAACAATTAAGGAGAAGATATCACTTCGGTGTCGAATCCATCTAGAATACATTCAATACACTCATAGAAACATGGCAAATACACGAAACATAAATTGACTAAATTCTCGTCAAAGATATCTAATCAAATGACCATTCGGAAAGCTAGCATGAATTACACAAACCAACCACCTAAAGTCATACAATGAAGCTCACGTGTTTAACAATCATGTCAATGCTTATAAAGATTGAACTAGCTTCCGATTAAGGTACACTAATCCAACAACTAGTTGTAAAGATAATATGAACAACACACTACCCACCTCAAGTTGATTAAATTAGACAACAATATGCATTTCTTCAACATACAATGTTCGTACAAAGGTTATATAAATTAGGAGAATGTGTCAACAATTCCAAGATAATATTGTTTTAACTCAAAATTCTTCTGATGGTGCTGATTCTGAAAATATTCCAATTGCAAAAGTCGTCATGGCAGACATGTCAGATCCTTCAAAGGTAAAAGATTCTATTTGTCACATTTATTGTTCTAATTGCATCAGTATAAAAGATAAAATGCAAAAAGTAATAGATGATAACACAAATTTAGTTTGTGATATGAAATCGATGCATTCAGTTAATCAAAAATTGAAAGATAATGATAAATTGTGTATAGATAGAATTGAGTCTTTGAAAAGAGATTTGAACTCTTTGGGATTGAAATATAAGGAACAAGCATATCATCTGGATATGGCTTATGCTGAGATTGAGAAGCGAAATGAACTTGTCGCTCAGAAGAACAAAGAAATTTCTGATTAAGAATCTAAAGTGATCAAATTACATAGAAAGCTGGAAAACTTTGAAAATTCATCTGTAGTATTGGATTACTTTAATGCTAATGCTGATCCTACTAATAGGGTAGCTGGAATTGGTTTGTTCCTTCACCATTCACTGCAAATTATGTGGTTGAACCAGAAATTATTCATGAAGAGGAAATTAATCCAAAGACAGTGTTGAAAGTAAATCCAGTAACTGGTGAAGATATGATCTATGATTCTGATTTTGAGGATGAGGTTTTTGATGATAATAAGGTTGAAGGCATTCCAAAGGAAGTGCAAATTAATGAACCAAAGGTAGTGAAAAATGTTACCCGTGATAGATGTATTTTAACAGAACTGGATAAGGTGAAAGTTATTCAACCTAAACTTTCCAAAATGTTACAATCAAGTGGTTTTGTTGTTGCTAGTTATCAGAAGAAGAATTTATAAACGGTGACTAAACAAGTTTTTGTTCCAAAGAAGCCAATCAACTGTTTAGAAAAATCTTCTGAAGCTTGTTCATCAGACGGGTCATCAAATTCAAGAAAAACTTCTTATATCAGAAATCATCAAGATAAAAGAAAGGCTGGTCATATTCTGATTCACTGTCCTTATAAGAATCAAGGCAAATTCAAGAGTGATCCCTCACAAAAACAAGTGACGATTCTGAAAAGACAAAATGGGGAAAAGCCTACGTCTAGTGTTGAAAAGAATATGTCTTGTCAATCATTTGCTAAATCTTCGGGATTTAAGCAACACGATAAGCGTATTTTTAAACCCGTTGTTTTTCAAAATAAGTTTGAGATTCCACATGTTGGAATTTCAAAAGAGTCTCAACTTGAGGTCAAACTTTCTAGACCACAACGAAGAAGACGTAATAGAAAACTAAAGAAATTTTTGGAAATACCTGAATCTGATAATCATAAATCTAATAATGTTTTTCCAATTAATCATAATATGTCTTCTTTGAGAAGGTCAAATTGTAAATCTTATGTTCCAAAGGTTGGTGACAATGTTGATTGTGAGTTGCTTGAAGTTGTTTATTTTGATACATCTGGACGACCAAAGACCACAATGGCTTGGGTTCCAATTTCTAACTGATTTTCTTTGTTTATGTAGGGACAACCAAGGAGGACTATCAACAATACGTGGTATGTGGATAGTGGTTGTTCTCGACATATGACAGGGAATATTCGTTTCTTGAAAGATGTGATTAATATTGATGGTGGTTATGTCGCTTTTGCTGGGAATAAAGGCGGGTACATAACTGGTCAGGGCACTTTAAAGAAAGAAAAAGTCAAAGTTGAGAAAGTGAACTATGTGGAGCAACTTGAACATAATCTTTTAAGTGTATCTCAAGTGTGTGACAAGAAATTTTCATTTCATTTCAATAGTTCTGAGTGTTATATCTTGAAACCGGGCTTTGTGATTCCTGACGAATGGACTCTAATGAAGGCTCCAAGGAGAAATGACACATATGTCCTAGACATGAGTGTTTCTACTACTACGGATTCAATTCCTACTTGTTTACTCTCCAAGGCATCTGAGTCAGATTCTATTTTGTGGCACATGAAACTTGCTCACATCAATTATCGGAAAATGAATTATCTGGTGAAGAATGATCTGGTTTTTGGTGTTCAGAAAATGAAATTTTCAGTTCCTGATGACTGTATTCCTTGCAAGAAGGGGAATCAACACAAGAAGTCCCACAAATCTAAGACAAAGAATTCTATTGTAACTCCTTTGGAGCTACTGCATATGGATTTGTTTGGACCGATTAGTATCAGGAGCATTGGAGGTAAATCTTACTTTCTGGTAGTAACAGATGATTTCTCTAGATTTTCATGGGTTAAGTTCCTTGCTTTTAAAGAAGAAACCACGGAGTTGGTACAATTCTTAATCCTAGGTTTAGAGAATTTGTTCAAAAAAAAAGTCAGAAGAATTAGGAGTGACAATGGCAAGGAATTTAAAAATAGCAACATGGGTTTATTCTGTCTTCAAAAGGGAATTCATTATGAATTCAGTGCGCCATATGTACCTCAACAAAATGGGGTTGCTGAACGAAAGAACAGGACTTTAGTTGAAACGGCACGTACGATGCTTGCTGATTCTAAGATTCTAGTAACTTTTTGGGCTGAGGCTGTGAATACCGCGTGTCACGTTTTGAACCGAGTCTTGACCGTTAAGCGACACAACAAGACATGCTATGAGTTACTTAATAATTGTAAGCCGAATCTAGAATATTTACTACCTTTTGGTAATCCATGCACCCTTTTGAAAGTTCGAGATGTCTTAACCAAGTTCAGTGCTAATGCAATTGAAGGGATCTTTCTGGGGTATGTTGCTAATTCTACTACCAAGAGGGTTTATAACAATGAGACTCGCCAGGTTGAAGAATGGTTTCATATTGACTGTTCTAATCGGTCTTTACCTCAAATAGCGATTGGACCAGACTAGGCTTTTGATTATGAGTATTTATTCAAGTCTTTTCATTTACCTTCTGATATTTCTCCTGAGGAAGCTGCTATATTAAATGATTAATGTCAGGATGCACAGAATAGTGGTTTTCTACCGACTGCGGTTCCACAATCATCTGTTCCTTCTACATCTGCTCCAGATCCTAATGATGCTTCTTGTTCGGGAACACAAGAGTCTGATAGTGAAGATGAAAATGTTATTTTCCAAGATTCTTCTGCGGATCCTTTGATAGTTGATGAACCTTCTACTTTGACACTGGATCAGCGGGAGATTCCTACAAATATGGACTCAGAGTTACCAATTAATCAAGATCTGTTTTATCATTCTGATACAACTCAAGTTGATGTGTTGCCGGTTCATGAGGTTGCATCAATCAAGGAACTCAAAGCTCATCCGAATTCAAATATCATTGGGGATTTGCGTGATGGAGTGCAAACGCGTTCTACTCTTGACAACACTTGCTTGTATATAGGTTTTAATGATACTAGTGTTTTTGATGTATGCTCACATTCCTATTTTATTTCTCAGGTCGAACCAAAGAATGTCGAAATGGCGTTAAATGATAACAATTGGATAGAGGCCATGCAGGAAGAACTTGCTCAGTTTGACAAACTTAAAGTTTGGAATCTTATAGATCTTCCAAAGGGTGTGTATCAAATTGGTACAAAGTGGGTGTTTAAATGGAAGAAAGATGATCGAGGTGTTGTGGTGCGAAATATGGCAAGATTAGTTGTACAAGGTTACGATCAAAAAGAGGGAATTGATTACACTGAGGTTTATGCGCCTGTTGCTAGACTTGAAGCTATAAGGTTGTTTCTTTCTTTTGCTTCATACAAAGGTTTTAAGGTGTTTCAATTAGATGTAAAAAGTGCTTTCTTATATGGTAAAGTCAAGGAGGAAGTTTATAGGATGCACGGAATTGTAAAAAGTGTAAGCTCGTTATAAAGACTTAAGACAGAAGATCAAGCTATTGTCAAGGGAGAGTCTGTTAGGACATAGATTGTATGAAAAAAGCTTTGTAATAGTTTAGGTCTTATTGTCTTTATGTTTTTATGTAATTGTTTAGTTTTTGTCTAAGTATTAGTACAAGTTCTGCTAGAGGCGAACTTGATAAGTTCTGCTAGAGGCGAACTTGATAAGTTCGCCTAGTCTAATAGAGGCAAACTTGTTAAGTTCGCCTAAGCATCTTTGAAGTGAACTTGTTAAGTTCGCCTACTGTAGAACTGGTGTCTATAAATAGAGAGTTTACAGAGTCTGTTTAGTACGAATGAACGAACAAGTATTCTATAAACTCTGTTTGGTGATATAAAAGAGAAAGTTTATTTACCTGTTGTTTCTATTGTCAATTCTTATACATACGTTAACACGAAGGATTCCGCACTCCGTGTTATCGAGACGACCTTTCACGAGATCGATCTGCAGATGAGTCATGTGGACCTACAAGATTCACCACCTTCAACGCCCAATAAGCCTTATGCTCCAACTCCACCGGAAGATGGCACGACTTCCCATAGATCAACCTAAATGGTGTGGTACCAATAGGCGTCTTATACGCAGTCCGGAAGGCCCAAAGCGCATCATCTAACCTATCCGACCAATCCTTATAGTTTTGACCAACCGTCTTCTCGAGAATCCGCTTTATGCCCTGGTTCGTGACCTCTACTTGTCCACTGGTCTGTGGATGGTAAGCTGTGGAGAATCTATGGTTCACACCATATCGTGATAGTGCCTTCTCCAACTGGGAGTTGTAGAAGTGGGTCCCACGGTCACTAATAAGAGCTTTGGGGGCACCAAAACGAGAGAACAGCTTCTTCAGAAATCGAACAACCACCCTAGCATCATTAGTAGGCAAGGCTTGAGCCTCGGCCCACTTAGAAACGTAGTCAACAGCCACTAGGATATACCGGTTGCCACGAGAAGCTGGGAAAGGTCCCATAAAGTCAATACCCCAGACATCAAAAATCTCACAAATCTGGATGTTGTTCTGGGGCATCTCATTCCTTGACGAAATGTTGCTCCTCTAGCAAGCGTCACAAGCTCGGATCATCTCATGAGCATCCCGAAAGATGGTAGGCCAGAAGAAACCGGCGTCAAAGACCTTCTTTGGGGTCAAGGTAGCCCCATGATGTCCACCTGTCGGGCCCTCGTGGTAGTGTCGAAGCACCTGACGCGCCTCATATCCAAACACACACCTACGCACGATCTGATCAGCCCCGACTTGAAACAAATAGGGATCCTCTTTAAGATAGTGCTTCATATCCACAAAGAACTTTCGCTTCTGATGATGTGTTAAGCCTTGAATCACAATCCCACTAGCAAGAAAGTTTGCAAAATCAGGAAACTATGGACACTCCTCATCCTGTGTCTGTATGTGCATGAGAAACACGTGGGGAAAATTGTAATTTATGGTTGACCCCACAAGTTCAGATGAGGCTGAGCACTCAAGACAGGACAAGTGGTCCGCTGCGACATTCTCCACGCCCTTCTTGTTGCAGATCTCAATGTCGAACTCCTGAAGCAGCAAAACCCACCGGTTTGGCATCCTGTTTGCTGAACAGGTGCCGAAGAGCTGCATGGTCAGTGAATACAATGGTCTTTGATAGGATAAGATAAGACCGGAATTTATCAAAAGCGAAGATAATGGCTAGGAGCTCTTTCTCCGCCGTGGTGTAGTGCTCCTGTGCGTCATTGAGCGTCTTGCTCGCATAATAAATCGGGTGAAACTACTTCTCTCTCCTCTGTCCTAAGACCGCCCCAACAGCGAAGTCACTTGCGTCACACATGATCTCAAATGGCAGCTTCCAATCATGTGCCACCATGATAGGGGCATTCACCAACTTCTCCTTCAACAAATTGAATGCACTAAGGCACTCGTCGGAGAACATGAACTAGGCTTCCTTCTCAAGAAGCTGGGTCATCGGTCGGGCAATCTTAGAAAAAATTATAATAAAGCATCTGTAAAAGCCTGCGTGACTAAGGAAACTTCGAATAGATTTCACAGAAGTGGGCGGGGGCTGCTTAGATATGGTATCAATCTTAGCTCTATCAACCTCAATCCCCGTGTGTGAAATCTTGTGCCCAAGCACAATGCCCTCCTTCACCATGAAGTGGCATTTATCCCAGTTCAACACTATATTGGCCTCCTCGCACCTGGCCAACATCCTTTCCTGATTCCCGAGACAGTGATCAAAGGATCTCCTAAACATAGAAAAGTCATCCATGAAAACCTCCATCGACTCCTCAATCATATCATGGAAAATGGCCACCATGCAACGCTGGAAAGTGGCCGGAGCAATACACAATCCAAAGGGCATCCACCGATAAGCAAATGTGCCATAGGGACATGTGAATGTCGTCTTCTCCTGGTCCTTAGGAGCAATCGGGATCTGGAAGTAGCCAGAGGAGCCATCCAGGAAACAATAGAACATCTTCCCCGCTAGTCTCTCCAACATCTGATCAATGAACGGGAGGGGAAAATGGTCTTTCCGAGTAGCATCATTGAGTTTGCGGTAATCGATGCAAACTCTCTAACCTGTGACTGTACGAGTAAAAATCAGCTCACTCCTCTCGTTGGTGATAACAGTCATGCCTCCTTTCTTAGGGACAACCTGAACCTGGCTAACCCAAGGTGAATCGGAGATGGGATAAATCAAACCAGCGTCAAGTAACTTAATCACCTCCTTCTTCACTTCCTCCGACATGTTCGGGTTCAACCTCCTCTGGTGCTGCATAGCGGGCTTGAAGTCATCCTCCATAAGGATCTTTTGGGTACAGAAAGAGGGATAATTCCCTTAATGTCCATAATCCTCCATGCAATAGCCTGCTTGTGCTGCTTCAGCACCTCCAATAGCCTCTCCTTCTCATCACTCATCAAATCAGAGGTGATAATGATAGGTAATCGAGACTCACCATCTAAAAAGGCATACTCCAAATGGCTCGGGAGCTCCTTAAGCTCAACAGGTGGTGGGTCCTCAATAGAAGGCCACTCAATCGGCTCACACTCTCTATCAACCATCGCAAAAACCATTGAACACTAGGGAAACTCATAGCTCTCCTGGCTATGCAACTTCTGATCAAACTGATCCTCACCTACTAGATCAAATGTCTCCCCTCCTATAATCTGGGTGTCCAGGGACTTCTCCTCAGCTGTGTCCTGGAGATGATCACTCGCACAAGAATAAATAGTCTCAACAAAGTAAAGTTAATCATCCTGATTCTAGGTGTGCTGCATGGATCTCCCAACATCAAAGGTTACGTCCTCTTCATCCACTCTCAATGTAAGCCTCCCCGAATACAGATCAATCAGGGCCTTGGCGATGGCCAAGAACGGTCGACCTAGGATAATAGGGACTTTCTTGTCCTCATCCATGTCTAGAATCACAAAGTCTACAGGAAACACAAAACGATCAACCTTAACCAACATATTCTCCACTATCCCTCGCGGATACTTGATCGAACGATCGGCCAACTGGATACTCATGCGTGTCGGTGTAGGTTCTCCCAACTCAAGCTTAGCAAAGACCGCATATGGTATGAGGTTAATGCTAGCACCAAGGTCAGCTAAGGCATTGCTAACCGACAAGCTACCTATCAAACAGGGGATGGTGAAACTCCCTGGATCTCGTCTCTTTTCCGGTAGCTTGTTCTGAATTACCGCCGAACACTCCTCATTCAGCGTCACCTGAAACAACTCCTCCAATTTCCTCTTATTTGTGAGGATATCCTTTAAGAATCTCGCATACTTAGGCATCTGAGCTAGAGCCTCCACAAATGGCAAGTTGATATGCAACTGCTTAAACAACCCTAAAAACTTACCATAATGCTCCTACATCTTCTGCTTCTTCAATCTGCCTGGGTATGGAACGGCGGGAGCGAGGGCGCGATGTGCTCGCCGGTTTACCCCTCGACAGTGTCTCATCAGGAATCACAATCGCAACCTCCTCCTCGGATGACTTGTGCACAGGAACCTGTGGATCCGGTCCTGTGCCTCTACCGCTCCTTAAAGTGATGGCCTTCACATGAGCCTTAGGATTGGGTTCAGTGTTGCTAGGAAGGCCACATGGCGGTCTCTCAGAAAGAAGCTTCGCTATCTGCCCGACCTGGTTCTCTATGGTCTAGATTGAAGCTTTCTGATTGCTCAACTCAGTCTCATGCGTGTGAAAACGCTCCTCCATGTAACGGTTCTGCTTCTCTGCCAACTGATTCTGACTCTCCGAGTTGGCAAGTAGCCGTGCAACCATGTCCTCCAAACTGGATTTACCCTCAGGTGCGGGTGGTGGACCGCTGCTAGAACCTTGGCCTTGAAACTGGCCCTGCTGAGGTCAAAACTGGGAACTCTGTCCCTGATACTGGTGGGACTGATGCTGGAATGGGGGGCGCTGAGTGAATCCGGGTGGTTGCTGGCTATTTTTGCCAGACTTCCAACTGAAATTCGGGTGATTCCTCCACCCCGAATTATATGTGTTGCTGTAGGGATTATTCTAGGGACGATTCTGGTTGAACATGAAATCAACCTGCTCGTGGGCCCCCTGATCCCCAACCTAACAAGCACTCGTGGGATGCGCCCCACCACAAAACTCACACAAGGACTGGGCCTTGTGGACGTGCATCTGATCAATCTTGGTGGAAAGTGCTTCCACCTGGGCAGCTAAAGAGGTAATTCCATCCACTTGATGGACACCCTGCCTCTGAGTTCTCGCTCGGGAAGTATGCTAAGTGTAGCTCTTCGATACCACCTTCTCTAGCAAGTCATACGCCTCCTGGGGTGTCTTCGTTCCAATGTCTCCACCCGCATATGCGTCGATTAACTACTTCCCTGTCATCTCTAGACCATTGTAGAAGGTCTCACACTGCTGCTACATCAACAATCCATGGTGGGGAACCTTCCTCATCAGTTCCTTGAATCTCTCCCATGCGTCATAGATCATCTCCCCGTCGTCCTGCTGGAAAGAAAGAATCCTAGCCCTCAATTTTGATGTTTTCTCCAGAGGGAAGTACTTCTCTAAGAATTTAGCAGCCATCTGGTCCCAAGTACTAATGGACCTAGGGGGAACTGACAGTAACCAGTCCTTGGCTCGATCCCGTAAGGAAAACCGAAACAACCGAAGCCGAATAGCATCGTCGGTATCATCACGAATTTTGAAAGTGGCACAAATCTCTAAGAAACCGGCCAAATGAGTATTAGGATCCTCGTGATCCATGTCATCAAACTGACACATGTTCTGCACCCTCTGTATAATGCTGGATTTGATCTCGAACTGATGTGCTCCAACCGTCGGCCTATTGATGCTCGACTCCAAACCCTCAAGTGTCGGTTTGCCAAAATCCGAAAGCGTCCGACCCGCATCCTCGCTCGCCATCTCCTCTACCTCATCAACAACAACCTCGTCAACAACAACCTCGTCAAACTCGAGTAACCGGGCCACAAATCGGTAACGGGCTCGCAATCTCCGATGAAGATCACGCTCGGGCTCGGAAGACAGCTCAGGAACCTCCTCGACGGGAGTTGAGAACATACACGATCTGCACGACAAGTTAGATTTGAATACGCGAACCTAGGACAAAGAAAACACAAGTTAAACAAAAACAAAGATAAAATAATTGAAAATAAGAAATAAAAATGAAAAATAAGATGGAATAAAAACTTTACAAAAATATATATATACACAAATACAGCTAAAAGTAACAAGTAAAATGCAAAATATCTATACACAAAAAGAAATTGCAAAATAACAACAAGAAAACATGATATGCACAAAAATATATATACTAAATGACTAAAAATTAATTCCAATCGTTCTCGCAAAACCGTGTCCCCGGCAACGGTGCCAAAAACTTGATGCGTGTGAATATATATATATATATATATATATATATATATATATATATATATATATATATATATATTTATAAGTATTTTTCACACAATTTGAGTTTTAAAATGGGTTTTCACCAAAGACTAATCACACACACGTCGGGCAAGTGTACCCATCAGATAGCAATATAGTTAAGGTAAGAACCGGATATCAATCCGTGGACACGGTGGGAAGCAATAATCGACCGGAACTAAGATTCAATCAAGTGATGGTATAAAGATATTTTGAAGAGTTTGTTTTAATTAACTAGCATGCAAATATATAAACTAAGCTAAGATCATAAGTCAAACAATTAAGGAGAAGATATCACTTCGGTGTCGAATCCATCTAGAATACATTCAATACACTCATAGAAACATGGAAAATACACGAAACATAAATTGACTAAATTCTCATCAAAGATATTTAATCAAATGACCATTCGAAAAGCTAGAATGAATTACACAAACCAACCACCTAAAGTCATACAATGAAGCTCACGTGTTTAACAATCATGTCAATGTTTATAAAGATTGAACTAGCTTCCGATTAAGGTACACTAATCCAACAACTAGTTGGAAAGATAATATGAACAACACACTACCCACCTCAAGTTGATTAAATTAAACAACAATATGCATTTCTTCAACAAACAATGTTCGTACAAAGGTTATATAAATTAGGAGAATGTGTCAACAATTCCTATATAAACATAAAACTAAGCATGAAACATCATAACAAACACTTTGTTTTTCCATACATAAGCATAAGGATACACATACAAATATAGTGATTCATAAACAAGACTGCATTCACCATTCCTAGTCAAATGCCATAAGTTAGTATAAATACATACACCAAGTCTTGTAAACCACTCAAAATACTTGAATACATAATTTCATCGAAGAATAATCATACGGTTGTCATAATATTAACACAATAATTGCCAATAATCCATGAATGTTGTCAAATGTATCTAAACTTCATCTAAACCAAAGTGAACAAGAGTTTAAACTCATCATGAGCACAAAAATTACAAATAAGCAGGGAAAAATAGTGAGAAATACGATATGAAAACAAGAATCAAACCACTCCTCCAAGCCTAGATGTTGTTGTTGATGTATGGTGATCCTCTTGATGTTGTATCCTCTCCAAGAAGCTTGAAATGTGGAAAAAGGATAATACGAGCTGGAACAGTTAGTTTTTCTCCTTGGTTGCTGAATGTCTGATTGAGAGTTTAAGTTCTGTTTATATAGAAAAGGGGAGGCACGACCGTGCCAAAACAGAAGGCACGACCGTGCCAGGTACCAAGGCACGGTCGTGTCTAGGTCTTAACACGACCGTGTGACAGAAGGTTGACCGATCCGGAGCTTCCATTGGGTACCACTGATCGAGGAAGTACGGTTGTTCAGACTCACGAGGTGACACACGACCGTGGGGAGCCAAGGCATGGTTATGCCTTGAATTTTGGCTTGGCGTGGTCGTGCAAGATGTGGGCGCGACTGTGCCTAGGGTTTGCAAGCTTGGCACGGCCGTGCCAAGTAGGGGGCACGATCGTGCCTCCATCACAGAAACCCTAAAACTTCAATTTTTTATCCTAGAATCATCTTGTTTGTTCACAAAGCTTCAAAAAACCTACAAAACAGGAAATGAAGCAAATAAGTGTCCAAACATTGAAAATAACCAAGAATTGATTGTGAAATGAGCGAAGTTTTGTGCCAAAAAGATGTGTAAATCCTAACACATCAGTCACTCCAGGTTGAGAGTTTGCTAGAACATATTGATACCCAGCTAAAGCCATCACTGGAATCACCACCTAAGCTGGATCTGAAAGACTTGCCTAAACATTTAAAATATGCATTTATGGATGATAATAACACTCTTCCTGTTATCATTGCTGCAGTTTTAACTGATGAATAGGAGCAAGCATTAATGAAGGTTTTGATTGCCCATAGAGCAGCAATTGGGTGGACCATAGCAGATCTAAAAGGGATCAGCCCAGCAATTTTCATGCATAAGATCGTCACGAAAGAAGGAGCAAAACCTGCTCGGGATGCTCAACGAAGGTTGAATGCTAACATGCGTGAAGTGGTGAAGAAGGAGGTGCTCAAGTGGTTAGATGCGGGTATCATCTACCCCATCTCTGCAGCAGTTGGGTGAGCCCTACTCAGACAGTTCCTAAGAAAGCTGGCATTAAGGTAATAAAGGGAGAGACTGGGGAAGAGATTGCCACTCGGCCGGTAACCGGGTGGTGAATCTACATAGATTACAGGAAACTAAATGCTACAACATCAAAAGATCACTTCCCTCTCCCTTTCATTGATCAAATCATCGAGAAACTCACAGTTCAGAAATTTTATTGTTTCTTAGATGGGTACTCTGGTTATAATCAAATTGCCATACATCTAGAGGACCAAAAAATGACCACGTTCACTTGTCCGTATGGTACCTTCGCATTTAAGCGAATGCCTTTCGGCTTATGCAACGCCCCGACCACCTTTCAACGGTGCCTGATGAGTATCTTTCCGGATATGATCGGGGAGTCCATGGAAGTCTTTATGTATGATTTTTCAATATTTGGCACAACTTTTGAAACTTGTTTGAATCAATTAACTAAGGTGTTAAAAAGATGTGTTGAAACTAATTTGGTGCTTAATTATAGAAAAGCCACTTCATGGTTCAAGAAGGGGTGGTTTTAGGTCATGTTATCTCTAGTAAGGGTATTGAGGTCGACCATGAAAAAATCTGGGTAATTTCAACATTACCTCCACCAAACAGTGTCAAAGGCGTTCGTTCCTTCTTAGGACACACCGGGTTTTACAGAAGGTTCATTAAAGGTTTTAGTGTCATAACCAAACCATTGTGTAATCTATTACTTAAAGATGTCCCTTTTGTTTTTGATAAAGAATGTTTAGATTCCTTTGAGTTAATTAAACAAAAATTGGTGGAGGCTCCGATTTTAAAATTACCGGATTGGTCGTTACCCTTTGAGATTATGTGTGATGCAAGTGATTATGCTGTGGGGGCAGTATTGGGACAACGGGTAGATAAGAAACCCGTGGTGATATACTATGCAAGTAAGACTCTTTTTGATGCTCAGCTTAATTACACCACAACTGAGAAGGAGCTACTAGCAGTAGTATATGCATTGGATAAGTTTAGATCATATATCTGGGGCAGTAAAGTTATTGTTTATTCTGATCATAGTACAGTTAGGTACCTCATGTCAAAGAAGGATGCTAAGCCACGGTTGATCCATTGGATCTTTTTGTTGCAGGAATTTAACTTGGAGATCCGTGACAAGAAGGGGAGTGAGAATTTCATGGCAGATCATTTGTCACGCATTGTGCAGGATGAAAGTGATTCTGAGGGAGAGATTAATGAAACATTCCCTGATGAACAATTACTATCAGTTTCTACTACTCCTTGGTTTGCTAACATTGATAACTATTTGGTTGTAGGTGCAATTCCGGTACATTGGTCTAAGAAGAAGAGGCACCAGTTCATTGCACAGGTGCGCCAGTACATCTGGGATGAACCAGACTTATTTAAAGTGGGCGCAGATCAACTGGTTAGAATATGCATACCAGAGTCAGAGATTCAATGTGTGTTAGGTCTGGTACATGCATATGCTTGTGGGGGACATTTCAGTGGGCAAAAGACAGGGCCAAAGGTATTCGAAGTAGGCTTATTTAGGGCATCCATCTTTCGGGATGCTTTTGAGTTCGCTAAAAACTGTGTGAACTGTCAGAAGATGGGTAGTATTTCAAAGAGGAACGAGATGCCACTGCAGCCATTATTGGTTGTGGATTTGTTTAATGTCTGGGGCATTGATTTTATGGGGCCATTTTTGAATTCTTGTGAGTATCTCTATATTCTATTAGTAGTGGATTACGTATCCATGTGGGTAGAGGTTATAGAAACAAAGACAAATGACCATGCAGTGGTGTGCAAATTTATGCAAACCACCATCTTTTCCCGATTTGGAATCCATCGTGCAATCATAAATGATGGGGGCTCACATTTCATGAACTTCCAATTTGGGAGATTACTTAAACGGTATAGAGTTGATCACAGAATAGCTACCCCATATCACCCTCAGACCAGCGGGCAGGTCGAAGTTTCCAACCGACGGATCAAAGTGATTCTCTAGAAGACAATGCGGGCAGACAGAAAAGGTGGAAGATTGGCCAGGAAAGCTTGATGATGCTTTGTGGGATTACCGCACCGCTTATAAAACTCCAATCCGCACCACACCGTATAGATTGGTGTATGGAAAAGGATGCCACTTGCAGATTGAGATTGCACACAGGGCATTATGGGCAGTCAAAAAGGTTAACCTTGACTATAATGCTGCAGGTATGGAAAGGAAGTTACAATTGAATGAGCTGGAAGAGTTACGGGATGCAGTGTATGAGTTTGCTTCTGCCTATAAAGATCGGATGAACAAAGTGCATGACGCTAAGTTGAAGAAGATGACGTTTGAAGTGGGGCAGAAAGATTGGCTCTAAAACTCTAGGCTCAAGTTGTTTCTAGGAAAGTTGAAAAGCAAGTGGATGGGACCGTATCAGATTACACGGGTAGGTAAGTACGGGGACATTGAGATTGAAGACTTTGATGATCATCTGAGGCAAGTAGTAAATAGCCACTGGTTGAAACCATATCTAGAAGCAGCGGATATCAATTTCATTGAACAGTCATGGAGTGTTTTGAAGAATCCTTAACCGATGTAAGGTACATTGCGTCCGGCTGAAGACGTTAAACTTAGCGCTACTAGGAGGCAACCTAAGGTTAGTTAACTTTATTTTCATGTCTAGTGTTGTGTGTTGGACGGTCTATAAAAAACTTATATAAAACCTAACCTAAGGTTAGTTAACTTTAAATTTATAAATCTAGACTCAACCTAATACTAGACCACACAACCGGTAGGTGTACCGATCAATGTAGTAAAGTCTAACGTAAGTCCGGATATCGAACCCACGAGACACTAGTGATAACTCTACCTAGACTCTGACTCAACTAACTAAACTGAATTATATTGGGGGGGTTTGTGTTTTCGCTAAGAACTCTAAGAAATGACCAAAACGCTTATAAACGATATCAAACGAACTCTGATTGAGCTCATTTCAGCGGCGTTGGAACCGTCTCGTCGAACTTTATCATCTTAGCTTTTAGGGTTTAGCATTTAAGGTTTAGATTTTTCGTTTGAATTTTAGGATTTTTGCCTTATGGTTTAGCTTTTAGAGTTTAGATTTTATGGTTTAGGTTTTTGGGGGTGGGTTTAGGTTTTTGGGGGGGTGGGGTGGGGGGGTTTAGGTTTTGGGGGATGGGGTGGTGGTTTTAGGCTTTTTGGGGTGGGGTTGGAGGGGGGTTTAGGTTTTTGGGGGTGCGGGTGGAGGGGGTTTTAGGTTTTTGGGTCCGGATTATAGTTCGATGAGACGGTTCCAACGCCACTGCAAAGAGCTCAATCGGAGTTCGTTTGACCCACTTTTTAGCGTTTCTTAGCGAAAACCACTTCTTAGTGGAAACTTCCTATATATATATATATATAAAATAGCGCGCATCAAACATCCCCACACTTAACCTTTTTTCGTCCTCGAAAAAGATCTCTACAATGAAATCACAACTGGAAAACATGCTTTAACAATTTTTGTTAGGACATAGATTGAATGACAAAAGCTTTGTAATAGTTTAGGTCTTATTGTCTTTATCTTTTGTATGTAATTGTTTAGATTTGTCTAAGTATAAATACAAGTTCTGCTAGAGGCGAACTTGATAAGTTCTGCTAAAGACGAACTTGATAAGTTCGTCTGGTCTAAGTTCGCCTAAGCATCTTTAAGCGAACTTGTTAAGTTCGCCTGTTACAGAACATGTGTCTATAAATATAGAGTTTACAGAGTCTGTTTTGTATGCGTATGATAGATTGAACAATAAAGTATTCTATAAACTCTGTTTGGTGATATAAAAGAGAAAGTTTATTTACCGCTGTTTCTATTGTCAATTGTTATACCAAGCATTAATACGGTAGGATTCCGCACTCCGCGTTAACGATACGTCCTATCATGAGATCGATCAAAGATGAGTCATGTGGATCTACAAGTGGTATTAGAGCTTTTGCTCATGACTTTCGTTTGATTCTTGGTGATTAGAGACGTTTTTGTGTATAATTTGACAAGAAATTGAGCATTTTTGTATCCATGGAGTTTTCAAGTTTTTGAAACTGATTTTACTGCTGAATTTATGAATTTGAGGTTGATTTTGGTGAAATTAATCCGATAGAAGAGTTCTAATTCATGAAATACTAAATCCTACGATTCAATTTCTTCAAATTCCTTCTAATATGTTAGAAATGATGATTTTTGGTGCTGGTTGTTCGTGTTTGGGTAAAAGTTCTTGCTGAGTTTGTTTCAGCTGGTTTAGGCGAACTTGCTGAAAGTTGTTGCAGGCGAACTTAGCAAGCGAACTTATTAAGTTCGCTTCTCTCAGTTTAAGCGAACTTAGTAGGCGAACTTATCTGTATGCGAACTTATTGGATTTCTTGGGTAAGCGAACTTGTCAAGTTCGCTTGATATCAAATTCGCTTGTTTTGGCTGAAGCGAACTTATTATCTTCGCCTAAGGGAATTTTGAGTTCAACACTTGGAAATATTTTATGAAAAATGGCAAATATGGTGCAAGTGACAAATATGATAAATTACGACAACGAGATTGGTACATCTCAAAAACCGCCCAAATTGTTAAGTCTTGCAGATTATTCCAACTGGAAAGATCGGTTTGATCAGTTCGTATCTTTTACTGATACAAGCTTATGGATTCCAATCTTGGAGGGTTATACGCATCCGACATATACTTGGATGGGAAAGGATGATGTTCCGAAATCAGTATCTGCGTTAACCACAAAAGAAAAATTATGTTTGATACAGAAAAGAAGGCAATGGCTAGTATCTCAATGTCTCTTCCAAAAGAAATTTATCACAGCTTTAAACAATTCAGAACTTCTCAACAATTGTGGGAGGCGTTGCAAAAGAGATGTGAAGGTAGTTTGGATGTTAAGAAAAGCCGCAAAGAATTACTGAAGAAGCAGTTCTTAGTATTCAAGCATTTTCAAAATGAATCTTTAGATGATCTTGCAACAAGATTCTATCATTTGCTGAGCGAGTTGTCAAGTGCTTCAGTGGTTTATGAGACTGAAGAGATAAATGATAAGTTTTTGGAGGCATTACCATCAAAATTTGATGTGTATACGGTTTTGATTAAAGAGAATGTCAAGTATAAAACCATGTCGCTTGAAGAGGTTCTTGGGAAGATTCAATCACATGATATAAATATGAAGAAGAAGAAGGAAACCAATATGGAACATATTCAAGATCCTTCAATGTATTTTGCTAAATCTTCTGGAAAAACTGGTGCAGGGATTGCATTCTTTTCTAGTGATGCTCAAGATATTTCTCATAATCATTGTTCTGAGTTTCAAGTCATTCAGGTTTCTCTACAAATATAAATTCTTTGTCATCTGGAACACATAGTTTGAATCAAAGAGTTGCTGATGATTATCTAGCAATGTTTTCTTCCTTTATGGCTTCTTATGAAAATTTTATTGGAGGAAAAATTCATGATCCAGAGATTATTGAAGAAGATTTCAGACAGATTGATCCTGTTGATCTAGAAGAGATGAGCGTTCAATGGAATATGGCTATGCTTATGCGACAAGCAAAGAATTTTTTGAAGAAGACTGGAAGAAAGTATATTGGGTCTAACAGTCGTTCACGCATGGGATGTAACACCCAAAATAAAAAGAAAAGAAAAATTCAAAATTTCACTCCCTCGCGGTACGCGAGGGAGATTTTGATAAAACCTCGCGGTACGCGAGGGGACTGCTGATACGCCAGATTTACACCTTCTCGCGGTACGCGAGAAGATTCCCAACCAAGCCTCGCGGTACGCGAGGGAATAGTACACGCGTCAGGGCCAGAAAACACGTGTCATTCACCCTTGCCACCAGCCGCCACGTGTCATGCTGACTCAGCACCGTTCGTGACACCTCATCCTCTCGCGGTCCGCGAGAGATTTCCTTGGCCAGTCTCGCGGTACGCGAGAGACTGGAAAATCAGCCTATAAAAGGCCTTCAACGGGATTGAAATTCTGTACAGTTTCCAAACATTCGTTTCACACAAACCCGATCTCTCAAAACTCCACAACGTCCCGAAGCGCTGTTCAAGAATCCTACGACAACCAACTCAAGCCGTAGTTCTGTCCAAATCCCGCAAAGTAAGTATCGTTAAAACTATTCATATATATATAACCGCAATTATATATATATATTCTCTCATATATATTCTCGTTAATCGTGTCTTCCCTAGGAAGAAACGTGTCGAGGTTCTGCTCAAATTCCGAAGCCTACAACCCTACCAGCCATCAAAATCAAGGTGAACACGTTTAACGCTTTTCAAACGATAAAACCATTTTATTTACGAAAACGGCATGAAACAAATTAAATGCTTTAATCATAAGGGTAATCTACGTGATAGCATTCAGGCCATAAGCATACGTAGATTTGATCAAATGGTATACATGTGACGGGTGAAAGTCCGGTCCGTGGCTGGGTACAGATCATGTAAGGGGATATCATAAGACTGAGGATATGGTTCCTTAGCAGATCATGTAAGACTAAGAACAAGGTTCTTAGCATCACGACCCTGGGAATAGGCTATCAGTCTGAGACATAGAGCTCAGCCAGTTGACCCCATGGCAGTTAACCCAGTGTATGTAGGTGGTATATACTTCAGGTGAAAAAGACTGCTGAATGTGTAGATTTACCATACAAAAACGTGCTTAAAGGCTTTAATTTGGTTTATGTTAGAAATCATTTTCGTGTCAATTAAATGTGATTCACCGGCTTTATGCTGATGTTCATTTTCAAAACGTTTTTCACAGGTAATGAAAGAAATCATTAAATTCAGGGTGGTGCAGTAAAGACAAGATCTTTAGGCATATTTAAATCCCTGTGGCAGACTAATACAAGACCAAATGTTGGAACGGACATAGATCCTAGACATTTTAAATGGCTTGTATTATGTAAATTAATTCAGCAGATGTACATTATATAATAGACTTTTGAATGTCTATTATCATGAAATGAAAAGGGACGTGGATCCCAAGTTTTGACAAATGTACAGAATTAACCCTTGAGGTTATTTACATTACATTTCATTACAAAAAGGCATCAAGTAAAAACAAAGACTTCCGCTGCCCAAATATATGGGACCGCATTCAGATACCAGCGTTGTCTCGCGACGCCCGGGCAGGGGTAGCCCGGGGTTGTGACATGGGATTTGATAAAACCAAAGTTCATTGCTATAATTGTCAAGAGTATGGTCATTTTACCAAAGAATGCGTGAAGCCGAAAGTTGAATTTGATTCTTAGAAGAAGCCTAATAATTTTCAGAACAATCGTAATCAGTCACATGGTTCTTCTAATTCTGGAAATTTTAATCATGCATCTGCATCATCTGCTTTGGTTGCTCAGAATGATGAAAATTATGACTGGGGTATTCATCTTGAATATTTGGTTGGTTCGGTAAGTCAAGCGTTTGTAGCTGAGATTCATTCTACTAAATCTGAAGAGTCAACTGATGATGATAGCTCAAGTGATGGTGAGAGTTTGCCAAGTGCTGATGAAGAAAGTGATCAAGAACAAAATGGTGAGACTGAGATTGCATCTGGTGTATGTGAAGATGATATTGTTTTAACTCAAAATTCTTCTGATGGTGCTGATTCTTAAAATATCCCGATTGCAAAAGTCTTCATGGCAGATATGTCAGATCCTTCAAAGGTAAAAGATTCTATCTGTCACATTTACTGCTCAAATTGCATAAGTATAAAAGATAAAATGCAAAAAGTAATGGATGATAACACAAATTTAATTTGTGATATGAAATCAATGCATTCAGTTAATCAAAAATTGAAAGATAATGATAAATTGTGTATAGATAGAATTGAGTCTTTGAAAAGAGATTTGAACTCTTTGGGATTGAAATATAAGGAACAAGCATATCATCTGGATATGGCTTATGCTGAGATTGAGAAGCGAAATGAAATTGTTGCTCAGAAGAACAAAGAAATTTCTGATAAAGAATCTGAGGTGATCAAATTACATAGAAAGCTGGAAAACTCTGAAAATTCATCTGTAGTATTGGATTACTTTAATGCAAATGCTAATCCTACTAAGAGGGTTGCTGGAAGTGGATTTGTTCCTCCACCATTCAATGCAAATTATGTGGTTGAACCAGAGATTATTCATGAAGAGGAAATTGATCCAAAGACAGTGTTGAAGGTGAATCCAGTAACTGATGAAGATATGATCTATGATTCTGGTTCTGAGGATGAGGTATTTGATGATAATAAGGTTGAAGGCATTCCAAAGGAAGTGCAAATTGATGAACCAAAAGTAGTGAAGAATGTTACCCGGTATAGATGCATTTTAACAGAACCGGATGAGATGAAAGTTTGTCAACCTAATCTTTCAAAAATGCTACAATCAAGTGGATTTGTTGCTGCTGGTTATCAAAAGAAGAATTCATGGACGGTGACTAAATAAGTTTTTGTTCCAAAGAAGCCAGTCTATTGTACAGAAAAATCTTCTGATGCTTGTTCATCAGACGGGTCATCAAATTCAAGAAAAACTCCTTATATCAGAAATCATCATGATAGAAGAGTTTGTTTTCATTGTAATGAGGCTGGTCATATTCTGATTCACTGTCCTTATAAGAATCAAGGCAAATTAAAGTGTGATCCCTCACAAAAACAAGCAGTGACGATTCTGAAAAGACAAACTAGGGAAAAGCCTAAGTGTAGTGTTGAAAAGAATATGCCTTGTCAATCATTTGCTAAATCTTCAGGATTTAAGCAACATGATAAGCGTATTTTTAAACCTGTTGTTTTTCAAAAGAAGTTTGAGATTTCACCTGTTGGAATTCAAAAAGAGTCTTAACATGAGGTCAAACTTTCTAGACCACAACGAAGAAGACGTAACAGAAAACTAAAGAAATTTTTGGAAGTACCTGAATCTGATAATCATAAATCTAATACTGTTTTTCCAAATAATCATAATTTGTCGTCTTTGAAAAGGTCTAATCATAAATCTTATATTCCAAAGGTTGATGATAATGTTGATTGTGAGTTACATGAAGTTGTTTATTTTGATCCGTCTGGACGACCTAAGACCACAATGGCTTGGGTTCCAATTTCTAACTAATTTTCTTTATTTATGTAGGGACAACCAAGGAGGACTATCAACAATACGTGGTATGTGGATAGTGCTTGTTCTCGACATATGACAGGGAATATTCGTTTGTTGGAAGATGTGATTAATATTGATGGTGGTTATGTCGCTTTTGCTGGAAATAAAGGCGGGTACATAACTGGTCAGTGTACTTTAAAGAATGAAAAAGTCAAATTTGAGAAAGTAAACTATGTTGAGCAACTTATACATAATCTTTTAAGTGTATCTCAAGTGTGTGACAAGAAATTTTCATTTCATTTCAATAATTCTGAGTGTTATATCTTGAAACCGGGCTTTGTGATTCCTGATGAATGGACTCTAATGAAGGCTCCAAGGAGAAATGACACATATGTCCTAGACTTGAGTGTTGCTACTACTACGGATTCAATTCCTACTTGTTTACTCTCCAAGGCGTCTGAGTCAGATTCTATTTTGTGGCATAGGAAACTTGCTCACATCAATTATCAGAAAATGAATTATCTTGTGAAGAATGATCTAGTTTTTGGTGTTCCAAAAATGAAATTTTCAGTTCCTGATGACTGTATTCCTTGCAAGAAGGTGAAACAACACAAGAAGTCCCACAAATCTAAGACAAAGAATTCTATTGTAACTCCTTTGGAGCTACTGCATATGGATTTGTTTGGACCGATTAGTATCAGGAGCATTGGTGGTAAATCTTACTGTCTGGTGGTAACAGATGATTACTCTACATTTTCATGGGTTAAGTTCCTTGCTTCTAAAGCCGAAACCACATAGTTGGTACAATTCTTAAACCTGGGTTTAGAGAATTTATTCAAACAGAAAGTCAGAAGAATTAGTAGTGACATTGGCAGTGAATTAAAGAATAGCAAAATGGGGTTATTCTGTCTTCAAAAGGGAATTCATCATGAATTCAGTGCGCCATATGTACCTCAACAAAATGGGGTTGCTAAACGAAAGAACATGACATTAGTTGAAACTGCACGTACGATGCTTGCTGATTTTAAGCTTCCAGTAACTTTTTGGACTGAGTCTGTAAATACTGTGTGTCATGTTTTGAACTGAGTCTTGACCGTTAAGCAACACAACAGGACGTGCTATGAGTTGCTTAATAATCCATGCACCCTTTTGAAAGTTCGTGATGTTCCAACCAAGTTTAGTGCTAAGGCAATTGAAGGGATATTTCTGGGGTATGTTGCTAATTCTACTACCAAGAGGGTTTATAACAAAAAGACTCGCCAAGTTGAAGAATGGTTTCATATTGACTATTCTAATCGGTCTTTACCTCAAATGGCGATTGGACCAGACTGGGCTTTTGATTATGAGAATTTATTCAAGTCTTTTCAGTTACCTTCTGATATTTCTCCTGCGAAAGCTGCTGTTTTATATGACTCATGTCAAGATGCACAGAATATTGGTTTTCTACCGACTGCAGTTCCACATTCACCTGTTCCTTCTACATCTGCTACAGATCCTAATGCTGCTTCTTGTTTGGGAACACAAGAGTCTGATAGTGAAGATGAAAATGTTATTTTCCAATATTCTTCTGCTGATCCGTTGATAGTTGATGAACCTTCTATTTTGTCACAGGATCAGGGGGAGATTCCTACAAATCTGGACTCGCGGATATCAGTTGATCAAGATCTGTCTTATCAATCTGATACGACTCAAGTTGATGTGTTACCAGTTTCTGAGGTTGCATCAATCAAGGAACTCAAAGCTCATCCGATTTCAAATATCATTGGGGATTTGCGTGATGGAGTGCAAACACGTTCTACTCTTGACAACACTTGTTTGTATACATGTTTTAACGAGACTGGGGTTTTTGATGTATGCTCACATTCATGTTTTATTTATTAGGTCGAACCAAAGAAGGTCGAAATGGCATTGAGTGATAACAATTGGATAGAGGCCATGCAGGAAGAACTTGCTCAGTTTGACAAACTTAAAGTTTGGAATCTTGTAGATCTTCCAAAGGGTGTATATCCAATTGGTGCAAAGTGGTGTTTAAATGCAAGAAAGACGATCGAGGTGTTGTGGTGCGAAATAAGGCAAGATTAGTTGTACAAGGTTTCAAACAACAAGAAGGAATTGATTACACCGAGTTTTATGCGCCTGTTGCTAGGCTTGAAGCTATAAGGTTGTTTCTTGCTTTTGCTTCATATAAAGGTTTTAAGTTGTTTCAATTATATGTAAAAAGTGCTTTCTTATATGGTAAAGTCAAGGAGGAAGTTTATGTGTGTCAGGCGCCGGGGTTTGAAGATCCAATTAATCCGTTTAAAGTTTTCAAGCTTGATAAAGCTTTTTATGGTCTTCATCAAGTTCCTCGAGCGTGGTATGAAACGTTGTCTACACATCTTCTGGCGAATGATTTGTTCGTGGCCATATTGACTCTACTTTATTCATTAAGAAAGCAGGGGGAGAATACCTATTGGTACAGATATATGTAGACGATATTATTTTGGCTCTACAAATGAAGAATTATGCAAAGAGTTTGAGAGTATTATGAAATCAAAGTTTGAGATGTCAGCTGTGGGAGAGTTATCATTTTTCCTAGGTCTTCAAGTTAATCAGAAGGAAGATGGTTTCTTTATTCATCAGTCCAAATATGTAAAGAACATCTTCAGCCGATTCAAGATGGAGGATTGTACCCCATATGATACTCCGATTCCGGTCAATCATAAATTGAATTCTGACCTGGATGGAAAAGAAGTGGATTGCCGACTCTACCGTGCAATGATTGGATCTCTCATGTACTTAACCGCTTTAAGGCTAGATATAACGTTCGCTATGTGTATTTGTTCCACATTCCAAGCAAAACCAAAAGAATCTCATTTGATTGCAGTAAAGAGAATCTTTCGTTATCTAAAAGGAAAACAAAGATTGGGACTATGGTTTCCTCATGGTTCTAACTTTGAATTCAATGCTTACACTGATTCTGATTTTGGTGGTTGTTGTTTGGACAAGAAATCTACTACAGGTGGTTGCCAGTTCTTCGGTAATCGTCTAGTTTCCTGGTAATGCAAAAAGCAGACTACGGTCTCCATTTCCACATGCGAAGCAGAATACATTGCCGCTGCAAGTTGTTATTCACAAATCTTGTGGATACAACATCAATTAAGAGACTACGGTTTGAATTTTACAGGAACCCCCATGTTTATTGATAATAATGCTACAATGTCTATTACAAATAATCCTGTTAAGCATAGTAAAACAAATCACATTGAAATTAGATATCATTTTATTTATGATTGTGCAGATAAGAAGTTGATTGAGATAGTAAAGGTACATACCGATGATAATTTTGCTGATCTTTTTACCAAAGCATTTGATCGTAACAGGTTTGAATTTCTTATCAAAATGATTGGTATGATCAATCCCGAATAAAAGTTTTTCAAAGCAATTTTCACGGGAGATTTTGTTTTCAATTTCTTTTATTGCTTTATTACATTTCTGCATTTTACATTTCAGTCAAAATTTGTTATTTATAAAAATTCATAACAAAATGAAAAATATAAAATTGACATCATTTGAAGTTATAGAAGAAATGATAGTACATCAGTAAATAGTTCATTACACATGACCTTAGTAGACCTTTGATATATGAAAGTTTAAATAATTTGATTTGATCTAAATTTCAAAGTTTGCATAAATGAGAAATGATAGTGTTTTTGAATGCTCTAATCTTGATAACAGGTTTTAATTTGAATATGAGTTTGAAACTTGAATTGTCAATAGACTAGAAGCGTTTTTAAACCAATAGTAGTGTGAAAATTAAATATGATATGATTACATCTGTGATTTGAATCCATTATATGCCTGAGTGTGTGTGTGTAAAAGATCATTATCAGATGTAGAATATATAGTTTTAAGAATTTCATGAGACCAATATCGAATTATATCTTTAGCACAATCTCTTTCAGTTCACTTCACTTCCCATGCCCCGAAAAACATGCAAGGTGTTGTAGAACTAAGATATGTTTATGACACCATCTGTTAGAACATATATTCACCCTTGAATCAGTTAGATACATCATCTATTCTGATTTCATTGAAATTTATCCAAATAATAGTTGGATCCTCCTACCTGAATCTATTGATTCTCATTATAAAGTCAATTCATTAGAATCTTTCGATTCTGAATCATTCTGATTCTTATATCCTTTGGGATCTGCTATTCTATACTTGTGCTAATAGAGATAATTTCATCTTGGAGATTAATCTGATCTTTCAATAAACTGTGTATGTCTTGAAGATAGTGCAAATTTAATTTCTGTTGGCATATATGCGGGGTACACGATGTTTTTCATCTAAATGGTACTAACTCACATGAATTTGGAAGAAAAATGCTTATAGTTTCAAATCATATAATATTGACAATTTAAAACTTCATGCTTTGTATTTCAAATTCGGAATGAAATATTGAGCATTTCATAACCTGATCTTGTTTACTTTGAAATTTATCTCGTATTATTTCAAGTATTATTCAAATATGAGTTACATAAGTATGAGTTTGTTTGTTTCATATCTTAGGTTACCCATAGTTGATAATAAACTGTGTGATTAATTACTCATATACTGATATGATCTTCTTGCTCATGATGTTCATCCAAAAATATTCATTTTAGTTTGCTCATTTAAAAACCAAAAAAATATGTGTTTCTGTTTGTACAGATAAAAACCAAAAATATGTGATTCTGTTTGTACAGATAAAATCCAAAAATATTTTGTTTCTATCTTCCATGAAAATTTTAATTTTAAAATGTTTCGGGATTGAATCGGATACTTGATACAGATGGAAGTTCATGAGAATGGGTTGTGTTGAAAGTGAAGAATTTTGGTCAAAGGAATGGTTTGGAGCGAACTTAATATGTTCGCCTGGTTCTGAGTAAGCGAACTTAATATGTTCGCATAAGGCTTGTTAAGCGAACTTAACAAGTCGCCTAATGGAGTGAACTTAATGGTGTTTTAGTATTGTGTTCAGGCGAACTTATTCATTTATCATCTTCATTGTTTGAGCGAACTTATACGAGCGAACTTACGGATTTTTTTAGAAATCTTATAATTTCAGATCTAGGGTTTCTTTGTGGTTGTTTCTGAATCGGTTTTCAATTGCGAGTCATTCTAGAGTAATTTCATCGATTTTTATCCGGTAAATCTTCTAGATTTTGCAAGTTTTACTCTGTGTTCATTCGGTTTGAATGTTTTCCCGTTTTTCAGAGATTTAAACATGGTTTCTGAATTAACAGTTGAAATTGATGATTCAAAATGTGTCGTGAATCTTAATCGATGCTATTGTTCAGTTTGATATGAGATTTTTGCTTGATTTAGACAAGTTTGTGATTATGTGTGGAATTTGTATCGACAGACAGGTAAAGGGGAACTTGTTCAGGCGAACTTGTTTAAGCGAACTTGTTTAGGTGAACTTATTATCTTCGCCTCTTGAAACACTAAGCGAACTTAGTAAGTTCTCCTAAGGGCTCGGTAGTGTTAAGGACTTGTCATTTTTTTTTTGTTGAAATTTTTTTTTGTGTGTTTTGATTACTAATGTGTTTTTGTCCTTTACATTTACAGATGGCTCATCGTATTGAGTACAAACATAACCAAGTGGCGTTATTGGATCCGAATATGTCTTAAGCTGTTAATTTTCAAGGAATTATCAACTTTCTAAATCGTTCAAGATTACAAATGGCTTTATCTGCTAATCCGTATATAAGTTTACCTTATATTCAACAATTCTGGGATACCGTCCATCAAGATACGGATGTTGAACCTCACGTACTTCGTGCTACGGTAAATAATACTGAGGTTGCTATTTCAGAAGAAACTATTCATACTGCATTGGGATTAGGAGGTGTTGTGGACGATCCTATGTCATATCCTGGAATACTTATTATGGGATGTTTTCAGCGGATGGGTTATCGAGGAAGACCGAATGATACACAAGCACGAAAAGGAGGTTTAGTTAGCCAATGGAGATATTTTACGCACGTTATCATACAATGTCTGTCTCCATGGAAGGCTGGTACTGATGGATTGAAGAGTGCACTACAGGCTGCTATGGTTGCTTTGACACTCAACAAACGTTTTAACTTTGCGTTATACTTCTACCGTGAGTTGGTCATGCAAATAAATCCTCTAGAAGGTCAAGGATTCCTTATGTATCCTAGGTTCGTGCAGATGATTTTGAATCATTTAATTCCGGATTTACCTCAACATCCAATCCATTTGACTTTGACTCCTATGTCAAAAAAGGATCTTTACTGATTGCACAAAGGTGAAACAACAAAATGCTGCTCTTATTCCTGTGCCTACTCCTCTGTTTGGTCACATAATCAATCCTAATTATGTAGAGCCACCAAATGATAATTGGTTTCATCCTGAGGAGTTAGTACAAGGTCAAGTTCCAATTCCACAACCAGTGCAAGTTCCTGTACAACAAGTTCCTCAACAACAACAACAAGTTCCTCCTCAACAACAACAACAACAACAACAAAATGTTCCTATTCCACAAGAACAGGTTCAAGTTCTTGTTAATGAACCAGTTCAAGAAGAGATTGCTCAAGAGAATGATCAAGAGTTGGGTATGAATATGGATGATTTTGTTCATGAAGATGTGAACTCACCTATACATGAAGCTGAAGGTAATGTTGAAGATACGATTTCCGGTGACACTATCTTACCTGATTCTGAAGCTACCGATACTGATTCGTCTAGAGATTTTAGCTCAGATCATTATGCAAGGTTGGCTACGTTACCATTGGCTAATGAAGGTAAACGTATTAAATCTACAGCCAGAAAACCGAGGCGGAAGACTATTCGGAATCCTCCTTCTGGATCAGTTCTTGGCAAGAGAACTTTAGTAGATGAAAGTTCTGACTCGGATAGTGATGCTATTCCAGTTCCTAAAGCTCAGAAGCTTATGTCTGCTTCTATTGCTGCTGCTCATTCTTCTTAGGGTGTAGAGGATGCAAATTTTGTTGCTTCCTTACTGATTACACCTCCTATTTCTCAACATACATCTCCAGTACTTTTTCCACATGTTCCTCACACATCTGAAGCTTGTCCTTCAAAGCCGTCGGATTCTGAAAGAATTACATTCCTTGAATCACAAGTACTAGCATTACAAACTCAGGTAGATACTCTTGTGTCTACTGATTCTCAGAGATAATTGGTTATTCAAGCTCAAGCTACACAGATTGCTGACATGCAATTATTGGTTTCTAAACTTGTTGTGCGTCTTGACGCTCAGGGGGAGTTAAGGCTACATGATACGTGTCATGCTGAATCAATTCAATTCAAAGAAAAGATAATGATGACAATAATCCTAGTGGTAATGTTGAGGGTGATCGTCAATACGCTGACGTGAATCCAATATCCAGAGCTCAGGGGGAGTCGACATCACATACTATTGAAGGAACCAAACAAGATTCTGGAGTGAATGAAGAAATATTGTTATTGGAATTCTTTCAAGATTCTGAAGAAGAAGAAGCTGAGAAATTAGAGTGTTTGAATGATATAGACGAGTTATTTGATGACGATGAAGAAGATGTGGTGGATAACGAAGTTGAAGAAGGAGAGATTGTAGAGATTGAAATAGGAAAGAGTAAATCTAAGGTTACATATGAAGGAAGTGATGGTCTAAATGTCCCGTATAACTTCATGCAAGATGATGTTATTCCTGAGTTTTCTTATGATGGAGTAACAGATTCTATGGACTCTGTTGAAGACATCACTACACCTGATGATACTATTCAATCCAACAAGATAGATTCTGATGTTGATATGACTCATGTTGTGTCTCCTAAGCCGAATGAAGAACCTGTGATGTATACAAATACATGTATGACTAGAGAACAGTGGAGAGAAGTTGTTAACATTTGGATGAAGGTACTACCAAAGTCACCTATACAACCTACTCAGAAAGAAAGATATGTGAATAAAGAGAGGTGTATTGGTAAGATCATAAGTTGGTTTTATGATGATGAAACTAAGCTGTTTGCTCTTAAAAGATCTGATGGTGTTCAATACTTAAAGCCTAGGATCAAGTATTTCAATACCTTGCCAAGGTGTGAAATGAATGGTCTAGCAACGAAACCATTAATTAATAGATCTAAGTGTGGATTAGCCGATGTGATTGCCAATTTGATAAAGAGAGAAGGTGGATTGGGGAAGTATGAAAGGTTAAAACCACAGAAGGGAAAAAGAGTGAAGCTCATAGATCAAAAGACTAAGAATGTGACTTGGAAGTACAAGTTCAAGCCAGTACGTGCTGTACAGAAGATACCATTGAAGAAAATTCTACAAGATTTTCTGGGGAATATGAAATGGTGGTATGTTGATGTGAAGACTAGTGAAGCTAGGACTGATGATAAAGATAATAAGATCATTGTTTGTTTCTATGATGCAATGAATCTTATTAACTTCTCAAAGAAAGATCAGAGGATGTTAAGAAAGAATGAGATCATGCTCACTGATGAATAGAGAGAACAAGGATTGCAGTATAAAAGAGTGTTGGAGATATGTCAAAGATATGGAGTGCATGCAGGGAGCAGGTTACCAGACAACTGGAAGAGTTCATCATAAAGACTGAAGACAAAAGATCAAGCTATTGTCAAGGGGGAGTCTGTTAAGACATAGATTGAATGACAAAAGCTTTGTAATAGTTTAGGTCTTATTGTCTTTATGTTTTGTATGTAATTGTTTAGATTTGTCTAAGTATAAATACAAGTTCATCTAGAGGCAAACTTGATAAGTTCGCCCGGTCTATTAGAGGCGAACTTGTTAAGTTCGCCTAAGGATCTTTAAGCAAACTTGTTAAGTTCGCCTGTTGCAAAACATGTGTCTATAAATATAGAGTTTACAGAGTCTGTTTTGTACGCGTATGATAGATTGAACAATCAAGTATTCTTTAAACTCTGTTTGGTGATATAAAAGAGAAAGTTCATTTACCGATGTTTCTAATGTCAATTGTTATACAAAGCATTAATACAGTAGGATTCCGCACTCCGCGTTAACGATACGTCCTGTAACGAGATCGATCTAAGATGAGTCATGTGGACCTGCAATTTTATAAATTCGTTAAGAACATATATAATCACGCGTTAACATGCAACAAATGATATTTCGATTCAATTAAACCCAACACCAACTTTCAAGCCCCCGTTTTGTGTTCTAAATTCTACATTACAACATTGCTCTTAATCTTAACTAATAATTTTAGTCCTGTAATGTAATTCAAGAAGCTTTGTAAATGTAAAAGGGAAACAGGTTGGTATATATGATGTCAATTCGGAAAAAAACTTTGTGAAGTGACATCATATATACCAACCTGTTTCCCTTTTACATTTACAAAGCTTCTGGAATTACATTACAGAACTAAACTTATGAAGTTATAGATAAGCAAGACTTTAGCACTTACTCACAATGTTCACACACACTCGGATGAGTACTTGTGGTCATACATATAATGATGTATGTTTAGAACACTCGATCATCAATATGAGATGTGCTAAGTTATATGCATGTAAGGGATCAAAACACTACAAATTTATAGGAAACTTTGCATGAATCAAAAGGTCTTTTAGGTTGTGGTTTTGGCTAACAGTGATGGAAGGATTATTTTGAAAGGTGGCTTGGTGATGTAGGGTTAAATATCTCATGTATAAGAGTCGGGTTTATGCATTTTAATAGTTTAATTTTGTTTATCGAGTCAGTTTTATGGGTATCTTGTAGTTTGATGTGTAACAGGTTAATTGTGCCTAAAGAGCGAAAGTATTCGAAGAAATTAACGAAGGTACAAGGCCCGGGAAGTCAAGAAAGTCAAAGTCAAAGCTCAAAAGTCAAAATCCTGAAAAAGTTAGTTCTTCGTGCTACGCGAAGGTCCGGGGAGAGTTGTTTGCGACACGCGAGAAACTTAAAAAGGGCCCCCGACAGTTTTGTTCTTCACGCCAGGCGAAGAACTGAGGATGGATCTTCGCGACACGCGAAGAAAGGGAATACAGCAAAATTAAACCTAATTCTAATTATAAACTCATTATGATCCTATTGTCGATTTACCTTCTTCCTTGCCGTCCCAGAGCTTCCCTAAGGCGATTCCAGAGCTTGTTTGGCCAGTTGTTCTTAGTTTTGAGTGATTGTAAGTTTAAAGTTTAGATTTTTTATGTTTTCGACAATCATGAGCGACTAAACGCTTTTGTCATCCCTCCGAGTGAACGGTTTATGCATGTATGTATATGATTTCAGTTGATTATCAGTTTGGATTGAAGTTTTGTGAACCTCTTAAGTTCTTTGAATTCAATTGTGTGTTTGATTTATTAGCAATTGCTTGTTTTCTATTCATCGCATCTATCATCGTTTCTTGGTTTTCTTGCATCGGGAATAATCTGATTTTGTGATTGAATTGACAATTGTGTGGTTGGGTTAAACAGTTAAACAAGGTTATGTCTATGTATTCTCTAATCTGATTTGAAACTGAAAGTCTGTGCGTGTTTTCCTAAATCTGAAACCCGGAATGGTCATTCATCTCCATCTGTTTTCACAGATCAATTTAAGTGTTTTTTGATAATTCCAAGTCTTCTAAGTAATAAAGTTTAAAACTATAGTAGGAATTGAATCGGTTTAGTTTAAATAGCATTCTCCACTGGTTCCCTGTGGATTCGACAACCCTACTTTCCTGTCTGCAGTCTAAGTAGCTAAGAAGTGGTTTTTATAAATATTTTTATTGGCCTTGACACCGCAATCACTTGGTACTTAGAACTTTTGTTTATTTGAGTAGAAAAGAAAACTAAACTTAATACTAGAAATCCCTCTACAATACTCAGGCTAGTAGGGGTGATACTAACTCGCGGACTCGTTTATGGTCAGATTTTCAAGACCGAATCTCAATTTTAGAAACCTCACTTCCTCCTTGACTTTGAGATACACATAGCTATCCTTCCTAAGGGTTTTCTATTCATCGCATCTATCATCGTTTCTTGGTTTTCTTGCATCGGGAATAATCTGATTTTGTGATTGAATTGACAATTGTGTGGTTGGGTTAAACAATTAAACAAGGTTATGTCTATGTATTCTCTAATCTGATTTGAAACTGAAAGTCTGTGCGTGTTTTCCTAAATCTGAAACCCGGAATGGTCATTCATCTCCATCTGTTTTCACAGATCAATTTAAGTGTTTTTTGATAATTCCAAGTCTTCTAAGTAATAAAGTTTAAAACTATAGTAGGAATTGAATCGGTTCAGTTTAAATAGCATTCTCCACTGGTTTCCTGTGGATTCGACAACCCTACTTTCCTATCTGCAGTCTAAGTAGCTAAGAAGTGGTTTTTATAAATATTTTTATTGGCCTTGACACCGCAATCACTTGGTACTTAGAACTTTTGTTTATTTGAGTAGAAAAGAAAACTAAACTTAATACTAGAAATCCCTCTACAATACTCAGGCTAGTAGGGGTGATACTAACTCGCGGACTCGTTTATGGTCAGATTTTCAAGACCGAATCTCAATTTTAGAAACCTCACTTCCTCCTTGACTTTGAGATACACATAGCTATCCTTCCTAAGGGTTCCCTCGGCTTGAAGCCTAATAGCACCCAATCCGATCAACTCTGTATACTCATACTAGGAAGTTGTTTGGTTTTTACTACAATTTCTATCACGAGACCAATTTGCACACTTAAACATTTTTCGTATCTTTTTGCTCTTCTTTTTATGCGCCTTTTGAAGTTCCAAAAAATGGTGGATTTTGTTCCATTTTTCTCCAATTCTTTCCTGATTCAAACATCAAAACAAAAAGGTGTTCTCGAATTACCGGGGGAAGTCCCGGCTTTGCAAAGTGAAGACATGAAAGTAGGTTGAAATCAAAGGGATGCATTTTTTTTTCAACTAACACAAAGTCCTTAGCACGGGTTGATGGGCGCTAAATGGGTTTGGTGTGGTTAACTAGGTGTGTTTGGTTGACAATGGGTGTTCGGTTAATAAGGTGGGAGTCCTAATTGCCTAAATCATTTTCATGCAATAATTTCCTTTGTGGTTTTGTCTCGTATGCCCAAAACAAGTTCTATTTTGCACAAAACATATGATACCCTCAATGATCTGATGAAAATGGAAGCATAAATGATGTGAATGAAAGTTGTAAATGCTCAAATTATGCTCACGGAAACGGATGGATTTAGGTAAAAGTGTAAAATCTATGCATGTCTATTATTTAAATGTAACTTGCCATGCTTTGGAATTGTTTATGTCATTTTACTTGTTGGTTTGTTTAAAACATGTGTTTGAAAAATGCATTTCTTCCTTTCAGTCTTACAAAACTTTTGAAGAGCTTTGGCGCCACAAAAATTTAATAGAGTTCTTTTGAAAATTATATGATCAAATTTCAAGTGCTAAACATGGTGTAACCCCCTCCCAACATTTGAAGCTTACATTGTCGTAGAGATACATCATGAATGTAGACATTCAAAACTCACCTTATCTGGATCCTCAGGATCCCATACCTGCCCCCTTGAGTCATGAAAGCGCGCCTAACCATCAGGTAAATAAGTGACCATACTCATGCTAGCACATATATTTAAATCTAAAAATCCCGGAGATGGCCCATGAGTTCCATTTAGGGGCTCATTGTGGTATTCGTAAAGTTTTGCAATCAAACTACCTCTGAATAGTGGTATGCTTTCCCCAGCTCCTACATTGGAAGCAAAGAGACTACATAAGAGGTATGAGATGTTGCAAGGTTGGCTCTTGACTAAGAAATAGAGTATCCAGAGGTCCCTAAGGTTGACCACCCCTCCACTTTGACCACGTTGAGTTACTGAGTGACTAAGCAGACAGTGAATGTAACGAAGGAGAGGGTCTTTTAGCTTGCTACTTTTGGTTCTACTTGCATTGTAACCGCCGGTGCCTAATTCGTTCCACAAGGATGTTCGAACATTTCCCCATTCAGAATTTTTCCTGTCTTCTTCATCGGGAAAAATGTGACTGGATTATGAGAAATCTTGCTTGTAAATCTCCTCGTCGGTGTAAATCCGGAGTGCAATTCCAAATTGAGCAATTGAGGCGTTGTGCCAGGCGCCTCCCATACGGAATGTCAAAACGTCCTCGTCCTAAATGTCGAGATCTGAAGTCCGAAAATTGAATATCGCCATAAATTCCAAGGTGTATTCTAGGATGGATTCATGATTGTTCTCGAATACTCTTCGCCACGGAGAGGTGACTATGTTGGTGAAACGTGTCCTTTGCCCGTCAATGTTTAAAGTGTTGTAGCACACCATGAGATGTGATTCTTCCCCCCATCACCTAAGCTTGCGTAGGCGTTGGCAACACCATCCCTCATTTTCGCCATCAAATACAAGGTATGGATGAACCATGATCCTGAGAGAGTAATACACAAATGAGTTGAATCAAATTACATCAATTAGGGCGTGCTTGACTACAGGACCTAATGGTGTTTTACCGGACTTTGGCAGACCTGACGGGTGGTCAGGCACGGAGCGTGCACAGGTGGGACGGGTCGTGCTGCACTAGTGAGACATAATCTGAGATTCAAACTCGTGCACTAATCCGGTTTTGCAGAACCTTGGTTTTATGTTTTGCGATTGTTTTCAGATTCATAGAAATAATCAACAAGAATCAAGGCTAAAGAACTACTTAATGAACAAATGGGTCAACCCGGGTGAAAAACCCAAATTAAAATTGAAAATTACAAGATTAATTGAAAATCTAAAAGATAAAACCCTAAAAATTAAGAACTCTTAACTCAAGAAAGGGCAAAATCCAGTTTGTAACAAGAATAACGCCCAAAAGTGAAATAAAAACCCTAAATACTTACAATGGAATTATCTAAACATACCTTGGTGGAAGGATTGAAAGATTTCTTGATGAAAATGGTGGATTTAGGTAGTTTGGTGGCCAAAACCGAGATGATTCGGGTGTGATTATTGTGGTAGAATGAAGTTAAAGGTTTGGTTTTTTTAAGAAAGAGAAAAAGCTGCTGAAACTGTCAAGCACGGGGGCGTGTCTGCCTAGGCACGGGTCGTGCCCCATTGCATTGTTCGAATTTTTGAATTTTTTTTTAACATTAGTTGCATGGCCATAAAAAATTCAAACCCACCACATCAATATTAGTTTTGTCATTCAAGGATAGAGTAGATGAAAATCACAACACGCGAAAATTTCATTAGATTAGAAATCAAAATACAAGTCGGGAGACTCATGAGGCAAAACGAGACTCTTACAAACATCTTCCCTACACTAAGACATTTTACATATAACCTCCGAACATCTCATGCGGAAGCATGGGCATCGGGTAATGGGAAGTGCAGTTGCAAAGGTAGGCAAATTTCAGGTTGAGCGTGATGAGGTCCACCTTCATCTCTGTCACGCGCAAGCGAAGCTGAAGCAAGCACCTCTACGCAAGCATGTTCATCTTGGTTAGCTCCTTGATGAGTTCCTTGAGCTTGAGAACAATGTCCACGGTTGATGCATCATGAGACTCGGTCCTTGGCTTCTTTACCGGGTCCCATTCCGACGTACTCTCCCTGGAAGACATCTTCATTTTTGGTTGTGGATTGAACCAAAAACAAGAGATTCAATTTATAGGGAAGTCAGGGGGTGAGGCACAGGGGCGTGCCTACCCAAGCACGGGTCATGCTTCACTTTGACTTACGTAAGAATCAGACCTGCAGTCAGTACGGATTCGGCGGAGATCGTGACGAAGATTTTTGGTCAGACACGGGGGCGTGCTTCACCTATCAGACTCAATTTAATTAAAAAAAAAGATATTAACAAGGTGCAATGTTTAATTGTGGGTCTTTGGCTAGACCTTTCGCATTTTTAGTTAGTTGCCCTAGGGGTGGAGGTTGATGACCTCCGAGATTGTTTCTGATTGCTCCTGAATATAAAGCTTCAGATGATGACCATTCACCTTGAAGTTCCGCCCATATTCGTGTTCAACTTCAATTGCCCCATACGGGAAAACTTCTTTTACAGTGTATGGTCCGGACCAACGGGACTTTAATTTCCTAAGGAATAAACGAAGGCGAGAATTGTAGAGCAAGAAACGATCTCCAGCACAGAATTGTTTATTCTCTTTCAGACGGGAGCCGTGTAACCTTTTCATTTTGTCTTTGTAAAGCTTGGAGCTCTCATAAGTTTGACAGCATAGTTCCTCGAGTTCGTTGATTTGAACGAATCTGTTTTGTCCAGCTTGTGCCAGATCAAGATTAGCGGTTTTCAATGCCCAGTAATGTTTGTGTTCTAGTTCGACGGGAAGATGACAAGCTTTTCCATAGACTAATTTGAATGGAATGGTCCCAATGGATGTTTTGTAAGCCGTACAGAATACCCATAGTGTGTCACCGAATTTCTCAGACCAATATTTTCGGTTGTGAACGATGGTTTTTTCGAGAATTCTTTTGATTCCTCGATTTGTCACCTCCACTTGTCCACTTATTTGCTGGTGATATGGTGTAGCAAACCAGTGATGAACGTTGTAACGAGATAAAGCTTTTTCTAACTGAGCGTTATAGAAATGCGTTCCCCTGTCACTAATGAGTGCTTTTGGTGTGCCAAATCGTGCGAACAGTCTCTTTAGGAATTTGACTACTGTCCTGGCATCGTTAGTGGGGAGTGCTTAAGCTTCAACCCATTTTGAAACGTAATCAACCGCTACAAGAATGTACCGGTTCCCAAATGATTCAGGGAATGGTCCCATAAAGTCAATTCCCAAAACGTCAAATACTTCACAGACTTGGATGGGTCTTTGGGGCATTTCGTTCCTTGAGGAGATGTTACTTGCCCTTTAACAAGCGTCACATGACTGCACCATGGCATAAGCATTCTTAAAGTTGTGGGCCAGAAAAACCCCAAGTCGGATACTTTTTTAGCAGTTAAGGTGACCCCATGATACCCTCCGGTTGGTCCTTCATGACATTGCTTCAAGATCTGCTGTTATTCTTCTCCGAATACACATCTTCGGACGAGTTGGTTGGCTCCGACCCTGAATAAGTATGGATCCTCCCAGAAATAGTTCTTGACATCTGCGAGGAACTTCTTTTTCTGCTGATAGGTTAACCCTTTCATGATGACCCCGCATGCAAGATAGTTTGTGAAACCAGGGATGTTCTTCACATATTGTATCTATACTCATCAGGAATTCATGTGGAACGTTATCATTGATGTCAACCTTCATGTTTTCTGCTGAGGTCTGACATTCAAGACGTGAGAGATGATCTGCTGCGACATTCTCTGCTCCTTTCATGTTGCAGATTTCAATATCGAATTGTTGTAACCGGAGTATCCGCCGGATCAATCTGCGTTTAGCATCTTGTTTACTGAAAAAATAACGCAGTGTTGCATGATCCGTGTAAACGATGGTTTTGGAAAGAATGAGATATGAACGAAATTTATCAAATGCGAAAACTACTGCTAAGACTTCTTCTCAGTGGTGGTGTAGTTTTCTTGGGCATCATTCAACATTTTGCTTGCATAGTAGATTGGATGGAAGTGTTTTTCCTTTCGCTGTCCTATGACGGCTCCTACTGCAAAATCGTTTGCATTGCACATTAATTCAAATGGCAAAGTCCAGTCAGGAGCTGCCATGATGGGAGCATTGATAAGCTTTTCTTTAAGAAGTTTGAAGGCTTTAAAGCATTCATCAGAGAATACGAAGGCAGCATCTTTTTCCAAGAGTTAGGCCATAGGACGTGCTATTTTTGAAAACTCTTTAATAAACTGGCGGTAAAAACCGGCATGTCCTAGAAAACCCCTGAGTGGTTTCATAGAAGTAGGAGGTGGAAGTTTTGAGATGTTGTCTATTTTAGATCGATCGACTTCTAATACTGCTTGCAAAATTTTGTGCCCCAACACTATGCCTTCTGTCACCATGAAGTGACATTTTTCCCAATTTAGAACAGGGTTGGCGTCTTCACATCTTGTCAACATTTTCTCCAGATTACTCAGACAGTGCTCGAAGGAGTCACCAAAGATTGAGAAATCGTCCAAGAATACCTCCATTGAGTCTTCAATCCTGTCATGAAAGATGGCTACCGTACACTATTGAAATGTTGTCGGCGCATTGCATAAACCAAAAGGCATGCGGCGGTAGGCAAACGTTCCATAAGGACACGTGAACGTTGTTTTCTCCTGATCTTCCGGGGCTATGGGAATTTGGAAATACCTGGAGAAAACATCTAGGAAACAATAGTACATTCTTTCGGAAAGTCTCTCTATCATTTGATCGATGAAAGGAAGCGAAAAATGATCTTTTCTGGCGGCAACATTTAACTTTCGGTAGTCGATACAAACCCTCCATCCATTCACCGTACGAGTAGAAATAAGCTCATTCTTGTCATTTGTTACCGCTGCCATTCCTCCTTTCTTCGGGACAACTTGTACAGGGCTAACCCTTTGTGAGTCAGAAATGGGGTAAATGAGCCCGACATCTAGTAGCTTTATAACTTCCTTCTTTACAACTTCTTGCATGCTAGGATTCAATCGTCTTTGATGTTGGATGACAGGTTTGAATTCATCCTCCATTAGAATCTTATGAGTGCAGAAGGATGGATTGATTCCCTTTATATCCATTATCTTCCAGGCTATGGCCTTCTTATGTTTCTTAAGGACCTTAAGCACTTTAGATTTTTCTTCAATTGTTAGACCAGACGAGATGATTACTCGCAATTGGGATTGATCCTCCAATAATGCATACTCAAGATGCGATGGAAGCTCATTTAATTCAAGAACCGGCGGTTCCTCCACGGACGGTTTTGCCTTCGGTTCTGAATCTCGGTCAATGTCCTTGCACGGTTGGGGGGAGCTGTGATTTTCTTGACTCTCCATATGCAGAACTTCTTCTTGTGTACAATCGTCAAGTATACTCACCTCAATTAGTTGAGTATCACATGCCTCTTTCTCCCTAGTTTCATGAAGATGACAGCTGACAATGGAGTCGCAAACATCAATGAAGTATAGAGAATCATCTTGATGCTGAGGATGTTTCATGGATTGCCCAATATCAAAGGTGATCTTAACGTTGTCCACCCTTAAGGTGAGTTTTCCTGTGCATACGTCGATGAGAGCTTTGGCGGTAGCCAAGAAAGGTCGTCCCAAAATGAGGGGGACGTTCTTATCATGATCCATGTCTAAGATTACGAAATCGACAGGGAAGACAAATTTGTTGATTTTAACTAACATGTTCTCGACTATGCCTCGGGGGTACTTTACTGAACGGTCAGCCAACTGGATGCTTATACGGGTTGGTTTGGGTTCTCCCAATTCCAATTTCTCAAAGACTACGTATGGCATTAGATTAATGTTTGCGCCTAGGTAGGCCAAGGAATTGCTGACTGAAAGATCTCCTATTAGACAAGGGATGGTGAAACTTCCCAGGTCAGTCATCTTTGTGGGAAGCTTGTTTTGCAAAACAGCTGAACATTCCTCATTCAATATTATGTGTGATAGTTCTTAAAGCTACTTTTTTTTTGTCAATACACCTTTGAGAAACTTTGCATAATTTGACATTTGAGCAAGAGCTTCGATGAAAGGAAGATTCACATGCAGTTGCTTGAAAAGTCCCAAAAACTTCTAGTATTCCTTTTCTAGCTTCTCTTTTTTCAGGCGTCCAGGATATGGAAATGGCGGGATATATGTTCAAACCAGCTGCTTATGTTGTTTCTTAGCAGGTGGAGGTGTAATCTCATGTATCTCAATCGGAGATTCTTCTTCTATAGTGGTCTGCTGAGAGACGGAGGTTGTTCCTTCTTCAGTGGTCTTACCACTTCTACGTGTGATGGCTTTCACTTGTGCATTAAGAATGGCTATGGTGTTACTGGGAAGGCTTCCTTGCTGCCGTTCGGAAAGAAGTTGTGCCATTTGTCCGACTTGATTTTCAATGCTCTGCATATATGCCTTTTGACTTCTCATTTTACTTCGTGCTACTGGAAACGCTCTTCGTTTCTTTGATTTTGCTGCTCAATCAACTTGTTAGATATTTGAGTACTAGCTAGGAGTTGTTGTAAAAGATTTTCAACGCTAGGTTCCCCACTTTGTTGATTGTTGCTACTTAGGCCTTGGTATGGTTGTTTGGATGTAAATGGGGCATTCTGTTGCTGGAAGGCTGGTCACCTATTGAAGCCTAGAGGTTGCTGACTATAACCTCTTCTACCACCATCGCTTGCTGACACTCGTTGGTTTGTATTGCTTTCCACATGTGTCGCATCAAATTTGTACCTTTTTGAATTCAGTTTGTATTTGTTCGAACTTTTTGGTGAGTGCTTCTAATTGAGTTGCGACCATAGTGTCAGTATTGACATGATGCATACCCTTTTGGGTGGGTCTGGCCCTCAGCGGATTATAGACAAAACTTTTAGTAGCGGCCTTTCCCAATGCTTGGAATGCTTGTGTTGGGGTTGCTCCTCCGAAGTCTACTGCGGCACACTGGTCGATAGCTTGTTTATGTGCTCCAGAGATAGCATCATAAAACGTTTGATAATGCAGACAAAGATCTAAACCGTGATCTGGGCATCTTCTCAAAAGACTCTTGTATCTTTCCCAAGTTGCGTGTAGTGATTCATTGTCATCTTGACAGAAACCTGTGATACTCAATCTTAATAAGAATTGCTCGGCCATCTCGGCCCATGTTGTGATGGTGTCAGGGGGCAGTGCATCTAACCATTCCATGGCGCGGCCACGGAGCGAAAATGGAAAGAGACTAAGTCAAATAGCGCCGTTAGAACAGTTATGGATTTTGAAAGTTGCACAGATTTGTAAGAAATGCGATATGAGCATTTGGATCTTCGTCTGGTAGACGGTTGAACTGAGGAGATGTTTCCACCAAATGAATGATGCTTGATTTTATTTCAAAATTAATGGCTGCAATTGCCGGTTGGGTAACACTGGATTCATAACCGTCAAGGAACGGCTTGGCGCAGTATGTCATGTTCCTCTCTTCTGCGTCCGCCATATTTCCTTCTGATTGAGCGTCCTCCCAAGTTTCTCCTGCTACAGCCTCAGCTACAAATCACGTTTGTTCTCGTAACCGGTGAAGGAAATGTCGTACGGGTTCCGAAAATGGTGTGACGATATCAGGTTTAGGTGTGGTGGACATTCATTACCTAAAGTAGTTAAATTGGATATTTTACCAAAAAGAAAAGGACTAACTAAGAATTTGAAAAATATTTACTAGTATTTACGAATTAAAAATGTGGATAAATTGTTGAAACCGTGTCCCCGACAACGGCGCCAAAAACTTGATGTGCTTGAACTATATATATTTTTGATAAAGGATTTACACACAAATGTTGGTTTTAAAAGATGGTTTTCACCTAGACTAAACTACACACACAAAGGCAAGTGCACCTATCGAGTGGTAATATAGTATTGATAAGAACCGGATGTCAATCCATGGACACTATTTAAGGTCTTAATCCAAGCTTTTAATTTGATTGATTAATGGAAAATGTTTGTTGTTTGAATTCCTTTTCGAAAATTCTTTTCTTGAAATGATAATAATATTTTTGGAAGACTTAACTGAGAAAAGGTACTATTTTTTATAGAACAATCATCTTAGTTTAGAATCCGCCTATTTAATTGTGTCGAAATATATTATATGGCTAAAGTATACAATTATGTTAATGTTCTTTGAAGTGATCGAGTTAGAATCCTATAACGGTTTTTAGCTCCCTAATCATTAAGAAAGACATCGATGAATAAATTACATGTTATCCACTTAATGTTAGTTTAATTAGATAAAAGAGTGTAATTTCTTAACTTATGAAATTCTAAGGCAAAGTCATATAAATTTTAAGCTTGAGTTATCAATACTTTGATTAGTATAACTATTGTCATAGAAGTATCAAAATGTTGCTCTTAGTTTTTCTAAAAACGATTGACGGGATTGCATGTCTTAGTATTTCTTTCACTACCAAGGTTTCAAAGATATATTCTTAATTCTTAGCTATAACATTATATCAAAAGATGTTATGGTTATAAATAAATGTTAATCTCATAAGTTTTCCAACATGATATGATTTCTCATTTATAAACCTTGAGTTGTTCCACAAACACTTAGACATGCAAATCCATCAAGAAACTAACACAAGATTATCATTAAATTAACATAATATTTTAGCCATATTCAAAAGTTCAACATAATTAATTAAGATTCATCAAAGTACAATGACTGAAAAAATGTTTAGCTCATGGTGTGCTTACACACAACAATAACACAAATGGAATACATGCAAATCATAGTGAGTTTAAAGATATAACCAAAGCTTTCAAGTGGATTAGTATGGTGACTTCTATGTGGAATTTTGGTGGTGAAATTGGTCTTCTCTAGCCTCCAAATGGTCCTCAAAGTCTGTTCCCGAGTGTGAGTTGAGTGAATTTTCTCTCCAAAAGCTAACCCCAACAAATGAGCCAAAGGGCTGCTTTTATACTATCTGGGTGATAAGGCACGGCCCGTGCCTATTGAGGCACGACCCCGTGTTGGGACAACGACGTAACCGTTTTTGTTTTTGTCGCATACGTACTGCACATGTACTAAACGTTGCAGCTGGTCGGGAGACAACAATACACTGGTACGATCCTAAGTTGACCACGGGAGCGTGTCTAGGTAGGCACGGCCCGTGCTTGGCCGGAGACTTTTGTCTTTTCTGCTAGTTGAAAGCACGGGGGCGTGCCTTGTGGGGCACGGCCCGTGCTTTGTCTTCTCACTTGTCCAATTTCTTCGTTATTTCGCCTCTTATTTTCTTGATCGTTCCTTTTAAGATAGGATTTCCATGAAACTTAAATAGAAGCTAAATTAGCGACGGATTCAATTAAAATGTAAAGAAATTGATAATAAACCAGATGCAAATGATGTGAAATATATGTATAATTTAGAGCACATCAGCCACTGATTAGATGGGTATTACCTCCTAGCTATAAAAAAGATCATTACCCTGACTAAACACACACATCTTGATGAAAGTACCAAGACCAAACCATTCAAATCTCCAACTTAGAATGAATGGGTAATTACTCAGGTACCAAACACGAACAAAAACTCCATGACAAAAAATAGGATGATTACAAGTATGAAAAGTAGCCACAACAAAACTTGGGAGACGTATGCTTTAGGAACATCATAATTAAAATCTGGCAAAGAAACTCGAGGTAGTAGGAAATGATACAAAACCATGCTCCAACACAATAGGGAATACTCTTAATACTAGGAAAGATTCGATACCAGTGAGGGTGGCGGGTAGAGAACATAAGCATGCCATAAACAATACTCCAAACCTAGTTGTAACGGGACCAAGTAGAAAAGAACAAACAACCCTTCCCTTCACCACTCGATTAAGATCTCACAGCAATGCAACCAGATCTTAAGGAATAGGTTGCTGCTTTAAGTTCAATAACAAGAACTCGAGATGGCCCAGGAAAAAACCACCTAGACGACAACATCACAATATAACAACTTCAGGCAACGAACATTAGATGACGCCTGCGGCTTCAAACAGTTGTAATACACTACATCTTTTGTTGGAATTATATGTCCGGTCACGATTATTTAACGCTACTAACTGAGTTACGACCCGTAAGAGTTACACCTTGGGTAACGAACATTAAATCCACTTAACCCGCTTAACTGGTAATTACGATCTGTTAGCAAGACGATATATATTTATATATATTCGTTAGACGGGATTTATTATTTATACTGGTTTATAAATAATAAATATTTATTGTTTAATCTTTTTATTAAAACAATTAAATGGGTGCAGGCTTTTTATCTCGTATTGGACTTTAGGTTCGGAAACAATTATTAGGGTTTATAATTATTATATAATTATATTCTATATTTGTTTTAAATATACAAGAGAGATCAGCCGCAAGGGCGAAGATATATTTTTTTTTTGATCGAAACAATCAAAGGCAAAAACATTTGTTTTTTTTTTTTTGTTTTGGTTCTTCGCCAACTGCCAAACACCAAAACGGAATCATCCTTTTGGTGATTTCCGACAACCACCAAGCCAGCCCTAGCCGCCGCTGACTGCCCAGTTCTCGGTCAGCCTCGGCGTCCCGTTCTCTCGCATTCGGTTCATGATCTAGCATTGGTTCGTTGTATCTCGGTGTCTCAACCGGTTAATCATTAACCACTAAGGTATATTTAATCTCATTGGTAGATTAACTTTATATTCCATGTTCGTATGTTTGTAACCCAGATCCTGTCGGGTTTTTATTTTGTGTTGAATCGGTTTCGTTCCGCTGCGTATTAATAATTACTAAATAATTATTATTAATCTAAAATTATTTATCAACCGTTTTTTATAACTAATCTAACTGATCATCACTGGCAAAATTCCCAACAGTGGTGTCAGAGCTTTGGTTACGACATACGAATCGGATCCTGTCTTTTAACCGGTTATAGATCACAAACTTTAACTTGTTTAAAGTTTCTGATCTAGATCTTTTTAGGACAATTTTTATTTATTTATTTTGGTCAAAGTTTTTTATTTATTTTATTTAACCAAAAGGATTGCCCAGTTATTTGATTGTATTAAATATGTAAATCTGGCCCGACCCTGTCTTGTGTTTGTTTTCTGTTTTTTGGTTTTATGGTTTGGCCCATTTGATGGCTCAAAATTGTAATAGATTAGCTTTTATGTTTTGGCCCACTTTGATGGCTCAAAGTTGTAATAGCTTAGGGTTTTATTTTTTTTGTATTCTGTACAAATATTGTAAAGATAAAGACCCGAAGACAAAACAGAAGACGAAGACAGGATCTTGGATTTAGTGGGAGTCACACGGAACAGCTAAATGCATGCACGAAGTTCATCCTTGTGGTTGTTTGTGTGTTGTGACCCGTGACCTAGTTTGGTCTTGCTATTAGGCTCTAGCAAGATCAAACACTTTTTCCTTAGCCATATGATTTACATATTTTTGTGTTTGCTATTGTGGTTGCTTTTATCTTATAAATGTTATAACGTACCGACCAAATACCAAAATTTTCACAATCAAATTAATAACAAGTTCTAAACTTTTTTTACAACTTGTGGGTACTTTATATTAAAACAAACAGTTTGTTTTTAAAATAAATTATAACCAATAAAGATTTGCAATTTAAACTAATTTTAAATTTTCAAAACGAATAACTTAATAGTTCATTTAAACTATTAACTTTTAATTGGTTAATTACATCGCGACAAACTTAGTTTTAATAGGTTATTTAAAATTAAGTGTCCTGAGAGATGAAAGGGTTCATCACGTTGTCATAATCTAATATATAGTAAAACTGGATTTTACAACACACATATGATTTATCATTCGTTGTGTTTGACCATATTCGGTAAACACTAAAATTAAATCCCATATTTAAAATCTTTAGTCTATGCCATCCTACTATAAGGAACACTTGGGGCATAACGTGAAACACCAGTGTTTGGAGCCACAGCACCGCACTTGGTGCGTAACCTATCCCTCCAAGGTGTAAGGGTTTCGTTGACACATCCGACCCTTCCACATGTACATGTACTAGGGCGACTATTACTTTTCTCTCTATTACATGCCCCAGCTGTATGGAGACCAAAAGTGGGCATAGATGAGGCTAAACGTATCAATGCATAGACAAGAGTTGTCTTAGCGGCCTCATACTCGAGAATTGTGCATTTTTCCACAGTTGGCAATTATTGTCAGTCTGCCTAAATCACTTACTAATGTTGTGTGCCACAGCCGCCATTACTAATTGACATAACCAGATTCTTTATTCTTATTCTATTCTTGCCATGGGTCATTAATATAAGAATTTATTACATCTAAAATACTAATTAAAATTTAATTTGCTTATTTAACAGATGTCTACTGAAAAAGAATCTCACTTCTCCTTCTCTCTCAAGTCTTTGCTTGAGAATGAAAAACCGAATGACACCAACCTCATCTTGAACTCTCTCCCTAGTTCTTATGACAACTTCGTAATGAACTTAAATATGAACACATGGGAGAAGACTATGCCCGAACTGCACGGCATGCAGGAAATGGCCGAGATGAGAATATCAAGTGAGACTAATCAAGAGTTGATGGTCAAATCTGCTGGTGTTAACAAGCCCAAAACCAAGAAAAGGGGTTTTAACAGCAAAGGTAAGAAGCAAGTTATTGTTGCTGCCAAGAATGCCACCAACAAAAACAAGCAAGTTGCAAAAGCACCCCTCCCAAGGAGCGTCAGTGTTTTGAATGCAACAATATGGGGCACTGGAAACGTAACTGCCCTGAATATCTAGCTAAGCTGAGATCGAAGAGAGCAAATGGTGAAGGCATCTCTTCTGGTATTTCTATCTATGTTATTGAACTTTTCACTATCTCTAGCGACACATGGGTATTTGATACCGGATATGCTTATCACATCGTTAATGTATTGCACGAGCCTGAAAAGTGGAAGAAACTGAAATAAGGCGACATGGAACTCATCGTTGGTGATGGGAAGAGAGTACCAGTTCTTGCAACTGGAACATTTCACCTTTCATGTCCTTCTGGCCTTGTAGTTATCTTAAATAACTGTTTGTTTGCACCTGATTTAACCAGAAACATTATTTCAGTTTCCTTATTGTTTGAACAAGGTTTTAAGTACGTTTTTAATGGAATTAATATTTCTACTTACTTAAATGATATTTTCTATTTTGAGGCTAAACCTCGAAATGGAATTTATGAGGTTGATGTTCAAACTAATAATAACATATACAATCTTTCTAAACGTATCAAATCTAGCATTGATGATACATTTCTATGGCATTGTAGACTTGGTCACATAAGCAAGGCCCGCATGAAAAGGCTCCAATCCGAAGGGATCCTTGAATCCACTAGACAAGAATCCTTTGAAGACTGCAAGTCTTGCTTAGCTGGCAAACTCACTAAAGGGTCCTTCACCGGCGTTGGTGAACGAGCCAAGGATCTGCTAGGACTCATACACACGGATGTATGTGGCCCTTTCAGAACCATGTCTAGAAATCATGAAAGATACTTCGTTTCATTCATCGACGATTATAGTCGATATGCTTTTGTCTATCTTATGAAACACAAGCATGAAACTTTTGAAAAGTTCAAAGAGTTTCAAAACGAAGTGGAAAACCAACTCGGTAAAACGATAAAGACACTTCGATCAGATCGAGGTGGTGAATATCTCAGCACAGAGTTCATAAATCACCTCAAGGAGCGTGGAATAGTTTCACAACCTACTCCACCTGGCACACCCCAACTTAATGGCGTGAGCGAGAGGAGAAATCGAACCCTACTTAATATGGTTCGATCAATGATGTGTAGAACAAACTTGCCTCACTCCTTCTAGAGTTATGCTCTTATGACCGCCGCCCGCATTGTCAATCTGGCACCGACTAAGAAGGTAAACAAGACTCCATATGTGATATGGCATGGGTCTAAACCCAATCTGTCTTACCTTAGAGTATGGGGATGTGATGCATATGTCACCAGCGATTCTGATGACAAGCTCGATCCTAGAGGCGAAAAGGTCGTTTTCGTTGGATACTATAACAGAAGCGGATATTATTTCTACCATCCTGATGCAAATGTTATTTCCATCAAAAGGAAGGCACACTTCCTCGAGAAAGAAATTCTTGAACGAGGAACTGGAGATAATATAGTGGATCTTGAAGAAATTCGAGAACCACAAACAACCGCTGATGAAGTCGGAGCGTCCGAACAACAAGAAGTTGTTGCTGGTGAATCAGACATAAACACAAGCGTTCGCAGAAGTGTAAGGACTCGCAAAGAACCTGACAGATACCTATGGCATCTTGATAGTACCGAGGTCCTAATAGTAGCCAAGTCTAATGACGAACCAACTAACTACAAATCTGTTATTTCAGATCCAAAATCTGCAAAATGGCTAGAAGCCATAAACGCCGAGATGCAATCTATGCGTGATAATCAAGTCTGGGACTTGGTTAAGCTACCCCCCGAATCTCGGGCAGTAGGGAGCAAATGGATTTTCAAGAGAAAAACCGACATGTATGGAAATATACACACCTATAAAGCACGGCTAGTTGCGAAAGGTTTTACTCAGACTCAATGCATTGACTATGATGAAACCTTCTCACCCGTTGCTATGATCAAATCGATCATGATATTGTTTGCCATAGCCGCGTACTATGACTACGAGATATGGCAAATGGATGTCAAAACCGCTTTCCTTAATGGGCATCTCTCTGAAGATGTCTATATGTTACAACCTGATGGTTTTGTTGATCCAAAATATCCTAATAGGGTATGTAAACTGAATAAGTCTATTTATGGACTCAAACAAGCATCTCGAAGCTGGAATCTTCGTTTTGACCAAAAGATTAAAGAGTTTGGCTTTGTCAAAAATGAAGATGAGCCTTGTGTTTACAGAAAGGCTAGTGGGAGCACTATATCATTCCTCATCTTGTATGTGGATGATATACTTATCATTGGAAACAACATCCCTATGCTTAACGATGTTAAGCACTGGTTGGGAACTTGTTTTGCAATGAAAGATCTTGGAGAAGCAGCTTACATTCTAGGAATCAAGATCTACAGAGATAGATCTAAGCGGCTTCTAGGGCTAAGTCAAGGCACATACATAGACAAAGTCATGGCACGCTTTCATATGGAAAACTCCAAGAAATCAAGATCTACAGAGATAGTTCCTATGACTAAAGGCACCGTGCTGAACGAATCGCAATCTCCTTCAACGGACATTGAAACCAAGCGTATGGAAGAAATTCCATATGCTTCGGTGATTGGTTCTATCATGTATGCTATGTTATGTACAAGGCCTGACGTCTCGTATGCTTTAAGCATGACCAATCGTTTTCAGCAAAGTCCTGGCATTGCCCATTGGACTGCAGTCAAGAACATCCTGAAGTACTTGAGAAGGACTAAAGACATGTTCTTAATATTTGGAGGAGTGGAAGAAGAGCTCACTGTAAGATGTTACACTGACGCCAGCTTCCAAACTGACCGAGATGACTCTCGCTCACAATTAGGATTCGTATTCACTCTAAACGGAGGAGCTATCTCCTGGAAGAGCTCCAAGCAGAGTGTGGTGGCGGATTCCACCACCGAATCTGAGTATATAGCTGCATCAGATGCTGCTAAGGAAGCTGCTTGGATGAAGAAATTCATTACTGACCTCGATGTGGTTCCGAGTATTCGCCAACCAATCGAGATACTTTGTGATAACACAGGTGCTATAGCTCAAGCCAAAGAGCCCAGATCTCATCACAAAGCCAAGCACATTCTCAGAAAGTTCCACTATATACGGGAAATTGTGGAACGTGGTGACATCGTGATAAGCAAAGTAGACACAGATCAAAACCTAGCGGACCCGTTCACTAAGCCGATAACTCAGGAGAAGCATGATCAGCACAAAAATGCTATCGGTCTTAGTTTTGCTAGCGATATGTTTTGATTTAGTATTTGGATGTACAAACATTAAACAGTTATACCTTTTGAATTCAGTTTGATTTACTAGTTAAATGCAACTTTGAATCTTATAACTGTGTTCGATTTTAATACGTTTAATCCATGAATCTTGTATTCTTAATCATTCGTAGTCGATCAGAATCGTGGGAACGACTCTGAATTAAGACTATTCTGAACTTGGACTCAAGTAGTTGACTTCCAACTTCACAGACCTCATCTTGGATGACGTTGGATGTAACTCGCTTCAAATCATCTTCATGGATTTTAATCATAAGATGTTTTGATATTGGTATACTCATTTAGTATCCTCTGACTTGAGATGCATACTAGAACTTTCGTTTACCAAGGACTGTTCTTTAATCACTGTCAACCGCTGTCGCGTAACTGCCAGTCATAAAGGCATTGGTTAGGAACAGATCTGAAGTTCAGTGGGAGTTGTATGTAGTCGATAAGGGATTCTGTACTCTTACATGATATGTAACAGTTAGACATCGTGGCGCCCTCGTGATTCAAACTGGTGAAGTGTAAGGCCTTACCCAAACTTACTGTGTGTTTGATTGGACCACTTTGATTCTTGAACGAGAACAATAATGATTGAACGCTATATGAGAATGAATCTAATCCATGTCTCATTGATTCAATTGATGTCTTTTACAGAAAGGATAAATGACGATTATTGTCACAAGTCTATTGTCTTGCAATAGCAAGATGTTTTGGTTAATGACTTTAAAGTGTCATACCTTGTTAGGGGCAACCATGTGTAGCTAGAACACCGCTGGTTGTCTGCGTTAAAGAACTTAATCGAAGGACGTCCAAGTGGGAGTGTTGGAATTATATGTCCGGTCACGATTATTTAACGCTACTAACTGAGTTATGACCCGTAAGAGTTACACCTTGGGCAACGAACATTAAATCCACTTAACCCGCTTAACTGGTAATTACGATCTGTTAGCGAGACGATATATATTTATATATATTCGTTAGACGGGATTTATTATTTATACTGGTTTATAAATAATAAATATTTATTGTTTTAATCTTTTTATTAAAACAATTAAATGGGTGCAGGCTTTTTATCTCGTATTGGACTTTAGGCTCGGAAACAATTATTAGGGTTTATAATTATTATATAATTATATTCTAATTTTGTTTTAAATATACAAGAGAGATCAGCCGCAAGGGCGAAGATATTTTTTTTTTTTGATCGAAACAATCAAAGGCAAAAACATTTGTTTTTTTTTTGTTTTGGTTCTTCACCAACTGCCAAACACCAAAACGGAATCATCCTTTTGATGATTTCCGGCAACCACCAAGCCAGCCCTAGCCGCCGCTGACTGCCCAGTTCTCGGTCAGCCTCGGCGTCCCGTTCTCTCGCATTCGGTTCGTGATCTAGCATTGGTTCGTTGTATCTCGGTGTCTTAACCGGTTAATCATTAACCACTAAGGTATATTTAATCTCATTGGTAGATTAACTTTATATTCCGTGTTCGTATGTTTGTAACCCAGATCCTGTCGGGTTTTTATTCTGTGTTGAATCGGTTTCGTTCCGCTGCGTATTAATAATTACTAAATAATTATTATTAATCTAAAATTATTTATCAACCGTTTTTTATAACTAATCTAACTGATCACCACTGGTAAAATTCCCAACATCTTTAACCTCCAACATTTGGTACCAGAGCAGAAACACTCATAGGTATCACAATCTCAAAGGAATCTGAAACAAAGAAAAATGGAGGGAATGTCAAAATCGATTTCGGTAATCCCTAAGTCTGATGATTTGTACATCACTCTCTCCTCACAATCATTCTCCGATCGTGATGATTTGAATGGGAATGATCGCATAGATGAAATTGAAAGTTCACTGCCATTTGAAGCCGACATCAGAAAATTTGAAAAATAGAGCATGCGAGATTCAAAAAGAAAACGAAAGTTCAAGTCTAGAAATTATAAGAATACTCGAAGGAAATGTTACATGAATGCAATCAAGAACAATATGTGTTATTATTATATTCAACGAGGCCACTAAAAGGGTATGTGAACTTCATTACAAGAACAAGGAAATTATGGTTATTGGGACCGAACATAAAACATGGGATGACATCGATCAAATAACACATGTCTAGTAATCTGTCTATATTCAGATTATTTAAGAGAACCTTTGGGGTAACCCGAACCCATGAAAAAGAAAATATTCTTTTTATAAATGGAGTGGGTAATATTCAAGCTAATTGCAATGGAACGATTAGAACAATCCCAACACTTTATTATGCCTCTGACAAATGGGTGTAATATCACATATTTGATAATGAGGGATCCACCAACACCCACACCTACAATGAGAAACCCATCCAACACTAACAAATGGGTTCTGGCCCGCTTGAAGCCACTCACGAGAAGCCCCTCCGCCCCCCCGCCCCCCCCCCCCCCCCACGCCATAGGGAGGCGGTGTTGCAAAGTTGGTCACGGCGTGAGGCCCCTCATGCACATGCAATAATTAGTAGCACAAGATTATCAAACCGCTGAAATCAAAAGAATTATTGTTATCTTTGTAAGCTAAAGTTATTAAACAATCTGTCACATGGGTGACACATAATGTGATTTTAACGACAAAAATAGACGGAGTTAAGTCGTTGGATTAAAATTGGCAGTTCTGGAAAGTTCAATGTCTCTCGAGCAAAAAAAAATGAAAAACCGATTAAAAGTGTAAGTCACACTAAACACATAGAATAAAATATCAATTTACTCTAATATATAAATTTAACCTTTTATCTTATTTTTGTATTTAATGATGAATTTAAGTCATTAAAATTTTAAATTAACTTTTAATGCTTGAACGTAAGACTTAATATCTAAGTTCACGGTCAGCCTTTTTTTTAACAATTTTTTATATCTAAATACCATCTAATCTTATATTTGTAACAATTTAAACTCACATTAGTTTTGTGAGTGCATGCATCATACCAATAAACCACTAGGCCTTAGATACTTTGTCTTTAGTTGTCTTACATCATAGTAACATTGGTTATTGTCCCTCACAATATGATGTGAGTTCAAGTTTCTCAAAATTCTATTACTCTTAATCGGCATGGTCGGTGGGCCACCTGTCAATGCCACCCCTCCACTTTTAAATATTAAAATTTTAGCCCCTCCAGTTTATAAAAAGTTTGCAAAATGTCCTTTTCACCCATTCGAGTTTCTAAAGTTTCAAGTTTATCTATATACGTTTTTACTTAAAAAAACTAATTTCTTAAGTTCTTATTTTTATGTATGTGTCGGTATAAATTCAAGTTCTTTTACGTTTTGACGTAAATTTTGTTGGAAAATGAGTCAGGTCAAATATAATACGTTTTCGTACTTATATTTATGTACGTTTCGAGTTGGTCTACGTTTCGACGTAAATTTAATTGGAAACGAGTCAGTCAAATATAATACGTTTTCATTCGACGGGTACAATCGATGTAAATTTAGTTCGAAAACGAGTCTGGTCGATTGTAGTCTATACTTAATCACGTCGCGTTTAGCACCGCTGCAAAGCGCGACGGGTAAAAAACTAGAGTAAGTTATTGGGTCTTAAAGTTTCCATGTTATAAGTCCAGAGACTGTTCTTGTCATTTTTGGATGCTATATGTTTAGGGGCTATTACTGACCCATTAATAGTTTAGGGGTCGATAATATCATTTCTGTATTAAGTATAAATGGCTCGTTCTTCAGGTCGTTAGGTTAGTTGCGTGTTCTTGTTTTCCCTCCCGACTTGGGCTTTCTTTATTGTAATAGTATGGTGTTCAATAATCAGTGGAATCATTTACCATTGAATTTATACACATTGTTCGTTCATTCTTTGGTGTTGTTATGGTGATTGTTTGATTCAATTTCAACAATTGGTATCAGATGGTTTATGCTCGAATTCGAAGAGGATCAAACAATCTGGTAAATTGAAGTTCAGAATGGTGTCAACTAAGTTCGAACCGGAGAAGTTTGATGGTAGATACGATTTTGGTCTATTGCGTTTTAAGATGAGGGCGTTATTGGTTCATGTAGGAGTCGCAGATGCTCTGGTCGGAGAAGCAAGTCTTCCGAAACCGTTATTCGATAAAGAAAAGAAGGACATACCGGAGGAAGGACACATTGTTATTATTTTGAGTTATGGTGACCGAGTTATGCGATAAGTCTTGAAAGAAGCCACTACTGTCGGAATATGGTCAAAGTTAGAAAGCTTGTATATGTCCAAGTCTTTGGCTAACAAGCTTACCTCAAGAAGAGGCTATACACTTTCCATATCGTTTCAGGTAAATCAGTTGAAGATCATACTCATGAGTTTAACAAGTTAGTATTAGATCTCGGCAATATTGATGTTAACCATAATGATGAAGATTAGGCTGTGATATTCCTAACTTCTTTGCCACATTCCTATGAGCACTTCATAGATACATTGATGTATAGAAGGGAAACCTATCCATGGAGGAGGTCTTGTCATCTATAAACTCTAGAGGATTAAAGAAGAGGACTGATGGCCAAGAAGAGTATGTAGGTGGTTTGTTGGTAAGAGGAAAGTCAGAACAGGGATCCTTCAAGCCAAAGGGTTTAAATAGGTTAAAATCATATTTAAAAGCAGGTGCTATATGTGTAACTCTAAAAAGCATATCAAAAGAGAGTGCCCAAAAAAAGCCAGTAAAGGAGAACTTAATAGTTTCAAGAATCAAGGTAGTTCATCTCCTGATGGGTCTCAAAAATGTTATGATAATGTCGAGGTTCTAGTTGTCACAAATGGTAATTCTGGTGAATAGCGGATTATGGTCTCAGGTTGCTCATATCACATGACTCGTAATAAAGGAGTTCTTCAAATACTTGAAGCTAAAGGATCTTGGTGAAGTGAAACTAGAAGATGATAGACTTTGTCTAATACAAGGATGTGGGACTGCTAATCTAAAGATGGAGAATGGAACATCTGTGGATTTAACTGGTCTAAATTCCTTAATTAGCAAAGAATTTAATATCCTTGGGAACCTTTGAAAAGGTTGGATTTACTGTTAGCCTAAAGAAGGCCAAGTCTAGAGTAATCAAGGGTTTAATGGTGGTACTGTCAGGCACTAGAACATATAATAATTTGTATATACTTGATGGTCATGCTAACTTAGAAAGTGTATCATTTGTTAAAGACAAGAAAGATGATCAAGCTATGTTGTGGCATAGAAGACTTAGCCACATAAGTGGTTAAGGTTTGATTGAACTAAAAAACACCAAGTAATATATAGCTTGAAGGAGTGTGAATTTTGGTTTTGTGAGCAATGCATCATGGGCAAGGCTCACATAGTCAAATTCACTAAAAGGGTACACTGTAGTAAGGGATACTAGACTATGTATATGCAGATTTAAGAACTACTTCTTTAGGTGGAGGTCACTATTTCTTATCCATAAAATATGACTATTCAAGAAGGCTTTAGGTGTTTATTCTTAAGCATAAACATGATATATTTTACAAAGTTTAAAGAATGGAAAACAATGGTTGAAACTCAAACTGGGAAGAGAGTCAGGAAGTTAAGAACTGACAATAGTTTCAAGTTTTGTAACAAGGAGTTTGATCAATTGTGTAAGGAGCAAGGTATGGGTAGACACTTAACAGTACCAAGTACCCCTAAATAGAATGGCTTAGTTGAGAGAATGAATAGGACCCTAAAGGATAAGATGAGGTGCATGCTTCATGAGTCAGGGTTACCAAAGAGCTTGTGGGCAGAAGATGTTTCTATTGCTGCTTGTTTTATGAATAGATCCCCTTCATTAGAACTTAATATGATGGTGCCAATGGAAAAAATAGCCAGGGGTAGAGGTTGACTACAATAATCTTAGAGTATTTGGGTCACATGCCTATGCACATGTGAAAGAAGGCAAGTTGGAACCAAGGGAACTCAAATGCATTTTTCTGGGATATACAGAGGGAGTTAAAGGTTACATATTATGGAGAATTAACAATGATTGTCCAAAAGTTTTTGTTAGCAGGGATGTGACCTTTAAAGAAGATGTACTATATAAAGAGGTAATGGGAAGCAATATTGAAAGCATTGTTGGTCATGAGCACTCAGAGAAAAGTGTACAACTTGAGGTCGAGCCTATGAATTGTGATAGCAATGTGAATGAAGGTCAGTTTACGGGAAGTACGAGAGGTGAGTCTAGTAGGTACAATCTGGCTAGAGATAGGCCAAGGAGACAAATTGTATTGCCTACAAGATATAGGTCTGCTGATGATATGTCAACATTTGTGTTCATGGGAGCGGAACATGAAAGCATTATTGAGCCACTGACCTTTAATGAAGCTATTAGTTCTGTAAATAAAGAATGGTCGATTGAGGCCATGGAGTCCCTACACAAGAATGAAACTTAGATTTTGGAATATAAATCAAGGGATCAAAAGTTAGTGGATTGTAAGTGGATCTACAAATTGAAGGAAGGGGTGCAGGGCAGCAAGCCCAGGTTCAAGGCTAGGTTGTAGCCAAGGGTTTTACATAGAGAGAAGGTATAAATTACAATCAAATATTTTACCCTGTAGTTAAACACACATCAATAAGGGTCATAATGGATTTGACAACATATAGGGACTATGACTTGGAACAACTGGATGTAAAAACAACTTTCTTGCACGGTAAATTGAAAGAACCATATTTATGAAACAAGCACATGAATTTGAGGTGGAAGGTCAAGCTAAGAAGGTATGTTTACTGAAAAGATCTTTCTATGGGTTAAAATTATCACATAATCAGTGGTAGGTTTGATGAGCATATGGTTAGCCATGGGTTTACAAGGAGCAGTTATGACATTTGTGTCTGTTATAGGGGATACTCAAAAGGTGAGTTTGTTTGTCTACTCTTATATGTAGATGATATGTTGGTGGCTTGTAAGAGTAGAGAAGAAATTAAAACCACAAATGAGCTACTTAGAAGTGCGTTTGACATGAAAGAGTTAGGTAAGCCAAGAGGATTTTTGGAATGGAGATATGGAGAGATAGAAGTCAGAAGTTAATAAGGTTGACTCACAGTACATATGTCAACAAGATCCTGTATAATTTTGGTATAGAGGGAAGTAAGTTAATGATAACTCCATTAGCTTTTCAAACTTTCTAGTAGGGAGAGGAGGTAATTGAGATAAAGAAAATTCCATATACCAATGCAGTGTGTTGTCTAATGTATCTAATGGTTTCCACCAGACCTGACATAGCATGTGTTGTCTCTTTGGTAAGCAGGTATATTGTTAGTATCACTATTATTAATTATCTATTAAGTTCAAAATCGAATAAAGAACAAATAGGTCCTGGTAAGATACATTGTCAGGCAATAAAATGGATATTTAGATACCTAAATGGATCTAAGGAAGTTGGGCTGGAGTTTGGGAATTGTTCTTCAAAGAATAACTTGGTTTTGGGGTATGTGGACAGTGATTTTGCAAAAGACTTAGACAGGGGAAGGTCCATGACATGTTATGCATTCACTGTGTTTGGAAGCCTAGTCAGCTGGAAGTCCACACTGCAGCACATAGTGGCTCTGTCATCAACTGAAGCAGAGTACATTACCCTTACAAAAGGATTCAAAGAATCTGTCTGGTGAAAGGGATTTGTTTTGGAGCGGGGTGGAATTAGCAAGGGTGGTTGTGTTATGTGATAATAGAGGTGTTGTTCAGTTGTCAAAAAACCAGGTGTTCCATGAGAGGATTACACACATAAGTGTAAGACATCATTTTATTAGAGATATTGTTAAATCAAAAAAAGTAGAGTTTAAGGAGGTGGATACACTTGAAAATTCTGCTGATATGCTTACTAAAGCATGGCCCAGGCCAAAGTTTGAGTTTTGTTTGGAAAGCTTAAACATTGGATAACTTTAGTCAAAGGTGGAGATTGTTGATAGTTGGTTAAAGTTTCCATGTTATAAGTCAAGGGACTGTTCTTGTCATTTTCTGATAATACAAGTTCAGGGGCTATTACTAACTCATTGATAGTTAAGGAGCTGATAGTGTCATTTTTGTATTAAGTATAAATGGCTTGTTGTTCAGGTCGCTAGGTTAGTTGTTTGTTCTTGTTTTCTCTCACGATTTGGGCTTTCTTTCTTGTAATCGTTTGGTTTTCAATAATCAATGAAATCGTGTAGCATTGAATTCATATAGATTGTTCATTCATTTGGTGCTGTTATAGTGATTGCTTGTTCCAGTTTCAACACATGTATTTGTATTTATATGTATATCATATATAGATGATATTTTATATTGACTTGACTATCAAAAGGCGGTCCTCCAGGCTACGGTTTTGAGATTTTGTTACAGATTCTTTGTAATGTTTTTAGTTTGACTCCATGCTTGGGATGACGTGAAACGACTCTAATAGATCGTCAAGACCATCTCCTCGGATTATGCATTATGAAAACTTTAGGTCTAGCTTCTAAACCTTTTCTTAGGAACATCTTCCCTCCCCCTTTCATCCAAAAATAGATCAAATTCCCATACATGACCAAATTCAATAATCAAGAATACATTGGGTTGATAAACTACTTAAATAATTAAGAATTTCTTTTTTTTAATTCGCTTACCGGTATGGTTCTGGATCGAATACTTTCTTTTTACAATTCCCAAACCAACATGTTGTAGTGCTCCATATCAATTGACAAAGTTGTCCGACCCTGTGGATCCCACCACTGCTCCACAGGGTCGGCTACTAGGCACTGTTGTCTCGCCCATCCCTCGAGGGCTAAAGCTAAGAAATCTTGAATACTTATAAAGTGAGAATTATAAATCTTAGAATTTTGATAGGTTTTTCAAAAGCATCAAATAGGTTTATTTTTTTTCCTGCTTACATTTTAGTATTATCATTCTTACCCGTACCATTTCAACCTAGGCCGTTTTTTGCCCCATAGACGAAAATTTATGGATCCGTCACTACAGGTGAGATAATATGATATTAAATTAGGAACAAGTAGAACACAATATCACTAGTTCTATAAGAATGTAAAGGTAACAAATAAAGACACATCTTTGCTCTTGCCTGGTTCTTGTTCTTTTTCAACAAGAATTATGAAATAAAATGACATTTTAGTTTGTGACAGGCAACACCATCTTTGATAAACTCTTTCTGATCATGACAATATTCACTTCACCCTTGGAGTCTGATTATGCACATATAACAGAACTTACAGATTTCATCATAACCTTTTGATTCCTCTGAACCCTTTCAAGTTCGTTCTACACGCATTAAGATCGGTTGTGAATGGGGTCTGACCCGCCTCGAACCGGTCTTTTACTCGACTGAAAAGGGTCAAATTTCTTGCTCAAAGCTGCATGTGATGGCTTTGCTTGTGGGTCCACCATGGAAACTGCTTTGAGCACGCGATGACCCGTTGGGAGTTCAATGCCTATGATTCTGAACCCAGAAACCATATATGGTTCAAGTGCTAATGCTCCAATACAGGTAACAAGAATAAACAGTTTATGAGTACTAGAAATCATTGTATTATATGTAAGCAAAGAAGGCTGAAAACAAAGATGATATTTTCTTTGGAGTAAGACAGTTAAATCCTACCAGTGTTGTGATCCACTGCTTATATATAAGCCTGACTAGGATAAAAAATGAAATTAAGATTGCTGAAAAAAAAAACTGACTAGGATGAACTATTGGGAATTGGAAAGTACCCCTGTGAAGCCAAGCATCTTTTACATTCTTCTCCACTTTTGTCTACTGATCAAACACAAAACCATTGTTACGATTCTATTCTGATGTGGGAAAATATGAATATATAATTAGTATATAAAGTTTTTGTATTGATGGTATGCTCATAAAGAAAAATGGAACAAAATTTACAGTTATGCCACTTTGAAAATCTCACTTTAGAATTTCAAGCTCTGTTCCACATTCAGCAAAAGAACAGTCTTAATTTACACTTAAATCTAACTTCCATGAGCTTCTTATCATGATGACATGTTAGCTTAATGCCATTGATCCATAGTTATAAAAGCAAGCGCCTTGTGCTCCTAGGCGGAATTTTAAGGCGATGCGTGATAAATGCGCTTTGGTTTTAAGGTGAGCGCCTTGTGAAGCTGAGTTGAACATTTTGTCATTCAAGTTTTGGAATTACATTAAATCTTGATTATTTTAGAACTTTTGGTACTAATTAGATGATATTAAATGTTATATAATAGCTTTTTCTTTATTTTATTTGAAAAATAGTATTATTTTTAAGTATAGATTCCTTTCATTTAATAGCGTTTTTTTTCCTCATGCCCTCGCCTTGTGACTAGGCCCCAGGCGAGGCCTATGCACCATGAGTGCGCCTGACCTTTGACAACTACGCATTGATCATATATGTTCATCCCCCATGATGTTTCTTGATGTGTGTATGCATAGGCATCAAACTTGGATGAAAGTAGGAAGTGGGGCCTTGTGCTTTACGTATGGTACGGGTACGTACAATTTAGGTTTTATATGTGATGTACTTTTTCGATACCAAAGTAGAATCAAATGGAGAGATTGGCATGATTCTACCTTTAACAAGCTAACCAACATCCAAAATAAAGTGACATCTGGTCTTAAAGAAGTTGATTTTGTCAACTTTATTGCAAATCTTGAGTACATTGAGTTGTGTGGCATCAAAATCTTCACCTTCTCTGCCACATTCAAGCAATAAATGAGTTAATTCAATACATAAAGAAAAATAAGCTATTGACCTACTTGGAACTCTTAGCAAATGAGTCATGCTTACTAGGCTTATAAAAATATAAATTATGGTTTAATTTTTTGAAGTCCAGGATATCTATGGCATGGCCGCCTTTGAGCTGCTTTATTAGAATGTGCCGTATGCATTACCAGATTGTACGTTACAATCATAGTAGTCGAATTCGCAAGGCACGCTAAAGATTTGTTGCCTAGGCACAAGGCACAAAAAAGTGCGTATCTTAGACAAAAAATGCAATAATAGGAAAAATAGAAAAATGAGTTAATTGTATAAATGACTCTTGTGGTTTGATCAAATTGCATGTTTGGTACTCAGGTTTTAAAAACTGCAACTTTTGATATTTGGTTGCGCCTGTTAACACCAGTTAGTTTTTAATGGAAAGTTAGCCCATGTGTCATCCACATGACCTACGATTGCAAACTTAAACTAAAAATGAGTTAAAATCACTAAAATCATTAAAAAATATATTAAAAAATTAGTAAAAATTAGTGTTTTTTACTATATTTTACTGGTTTTTTAAATACTTTTTTAATGATTTTAACTCATTTTAGGATTAAGTTTGCAATCTTAAGTCACGTGGATGGCACATGGGCTAACTTTCCGTTAAAATCTAAGTCGTGTTAACATTAGGGGCTAAAGGCGCAACCAAAACTCAAAAGTTTAGGCTAAGTTTGTAATTTTTAAAACTTGGGGGCTAAACATGCAATTTGATCAAACCACAGGGACCATTTATGCAATTAACTCTAGAAAAAATATATAATAGGCATGGAAAATCAAAATAAGTAATATCATTCCACACATATAATAAAAAACCTAATACAATTAAAACTAGAATCGGTCAATTAATACCAAACGTTCAAAACTAATAACAATTCACAAAAAAAATTGCAACATATAATGTTCATAAAACCTAAAAACATATATCTCGCCTCGCCTCGCCACGTGTGTCACGTTGAGGTGCAGGGACCTCACCTCAGCGCCTAGGCCTACGTCTTATGCCCTTGACAGCTATGGTTACAATAACTCTTTAGTTTTACATCTCCCAATCTCATTCTTACGCAAAATATAATTGTCGTGCAATAGTGAAACATGAAAAGGAGAGAGGGGACAAAGTAAGTTGCTTTATACCCTTATCCAGATGGTATATAAGTTTAGTTTATGCAAATTGAGTGGCACAGGAACTGGAATTTGATTCAACAAATATTGGTTATGATGTGAATACAAGTAAATTTAATAAGGCAAACAGGATGCCACTATAATATAACATAGCAGATGCTTTGTAGGCTACTTTAGATTATTATTCTCCAAACAATCATATTCTTCCTTATTCTATAAATAATAAATGATATATATTAAGATCGCACTTTTAAAAATAACTTTACGTGTTTGAATCTTACTTCCACTTGTTTCCTGTCATAACCTCTTGAAGGCCATTTGCCTAGCGCAAGCTGCGATTTACCTAATCTATTGGTTAGCAGGAGTTTTCTGGTATCGTGTTCTCATGGTTAATTGGTTACGCACAAAGAATAAGTCATTGGGAATAAAGTCCAAGTTCAATTCATAGATTGGTTAGTAATGAAGCTAATTGTAGACCATCCAACTTAAAAGGAAAGCATAGAATATAAGCATCAAATTAAAGTATCATATTTAGCTTTCATGCGTACCATTATCCGAGTATCTACAGCTTCAAGCAAATTGATGATTCCACATAAAAGTTGATGTTACAGATACCCAACAATGGTGCACTGAACTTTACCTGGCATTAGCTCGATTTGGACGTCAACCTGTAAACACTTGATACGTAACGATGAATGCATATATTCTGACCACTACAAGAAAATGAAAGCCCCGTTTCTTTTTGCCAAAACTACAGCTGAACATAGTTTTACTTTTGAATGAAACAGGAAACCCACTAATAGTATGATTCTTAGCTATAACAACTTGTACCCTGTGAGATCGTCAACAATTTCATCTATCAAAATGTGTTTCATTTTCATTTGGATTCAGGGCAAAAACTCACGTTTGAGTATTGCTCCAAAAATTAAACAACTTCAGAGGCTAAATGAGGGCAATCTTAGAGTAATATCTATATGGAAGTGTGTTAACATTATTATTTGACAACAGAATGTTTAAAAAAAGCAGCTTTTTTGGATCATAGTATAGGACCAATCTGTGTAACACCTCAAATCTTGGAGATTGTAACTAGAAGTGACAAACGGGTCAGGTAGGACAAGTTGGGTAATGGGTCAAAATGGATAATTTTTTAGTTACCGGTCAAGTAATGTTTTGTGAAAATATAATATGTAATCAAGTTATTGAATGCAATGACAAAACTATATTGTTATAATACAAATAAGCTAAGTTTAAAATATAAAAAAACTAGGACGCATATATCAAATATAAGTTTTGGAAAATTTTGACATGTTTTAATATTATTTAAATTTTTTTTAATGTTACCTACTTATCCATTTGACTGTTATGGATAAAACAATCCAATCAACCCATATATAAATAAATGGGTTGAGATTGCTGATTTTAGTTTGACATATCAAATGTCACATTTCTAATACAAGCCCAACATCAATCTTTAGGATGTATTATACAAGGGCCATGCTCTTAAATATATCCATCAAGATGTTGATGCAAAGCCTCATTTGGACTATAGCCCGAATTATGACTTGTACTTTTTAATGGATACCTCTTATATAGATATGTTCAAATTATATCAATAACTGATAATACACGTATAACACATTAATTATTTATAAACTTTTTTAAAGAACTGGAAAAGAGTACTCATCTTGAACTCCTCTTGACTCGGCCACTTTTGGCATGTTACCGAACATGTTTGACCTCTATAATGTCACCACTTCACCTCTACTTGTATGTTTGACTAGGAGACACCACCCTTATTGTACAACGACAATTCTAGTTAAAAGTGGACAAAATAATATTGCTTCCCGTATGAAAGATCATCCTATTTAGAGGTGACAATTTCAATTCATTTATGTTGAACCGGGTCACGGATGGTATTTCATAAATACAAGGTCAAAACGTAGAAAATTAACTAAAAACTGAAACATGTCAAATAAATTGTTACGACCCACACATAAAGTTAAAACTACTTGTTGTTCAAGATCAGGATACGATAACTAACGAAGAACACTACTGATAATAATCTCACTTTTATTATAATCCTATTAGCATGACTCGAAAAACTGAATTTCAATAACTCGAATACATAAATCTAACTCGGTTGATGTATATCTATAATGTTAACCTGACTTGGTTAACAAATTAACTAAAAACCTAAAAGCCCCATAACCCCATTCGACTTAATGAGATACTTACCCTCGGGCGAACGGCACACTCGATAATTAGCCAACAATCACCCCCTAATTTCTTAGTCGGAATTAGAGAGGTCCTCCCTAGCGTAGGTTATGCTGAAGAGCATTTGGTCTGTAGCATTTATAGAGCATAGCACAGGTGGAATTGGTGTAGGAGAAGTTAGGAGAGTGTAGCTTACGCCCCTACAAGCGCAGCTTACGCTCTCAAGATAGAAATTAGGAATTTTTTAGATTTCTATCTATATATGCAGTCCCAAACCCTAACAGCTGTATCATTCATTCTTGGGAGCTTCTTGGACGATCGGAGGACCATCTTGAGGGTTCTTAAGGCTTTTCTTTCAATTAGTTGATATTTTGCAACACTGAAACAAGTTTTGAAGGTACGAAGATGTTTATGCGTAACTAATTCACTCGTGATTGTTTCCGAGCATAGGATTACTTTTGTTTGATGATCTTTTCTAGGGTTTTACTGTGTTGGATTAGTGTTGTGATTCAATCTTTTGGCTAATTGCGTTCTATTGTTTTCCTTTATTGATTAAACGGTTTGGTTCTTGAGATTTTATGGTTTCATCAGTTATTCGGTTTTTAATAGTAAACAATTAAATTCATTAAGTCTTATGTTCTGAAATTGGTAAGTAAGTAACTAGGGATTCATCTTATGTCAGTTATTTGGTTTTCTAATCATAAATCATCACAGTCAAATTTACGGGTTTTTATTTATTTATCAGTTATTGGTGTAATGCAATTCATGTCTATGTGAAACTCTATCATTAACGTTTGTAATCTAAACCCGGGAGTGATCCCCTTCCCTTGATAACTTTCTACTCGATTAAAGTGTGTTGCTTTTGCAAGTGTTTCCATAATCACATTCAAATCAAAGCCTAAGTTAGTTTTTCTGCATAGTTACTAAGTAATCGATGAATAGCATTCTCCACGAAATCCATGTGGATTCGACAACCATACTTTCCATACTACAGTCTAAAGTAGCTAAGGATTAGTTTTTAACTATATTTTTTATCAGCCTTTGACACGCGATCAAAATGGCACAGTTTCCCGGGAGTCTGTGCGCAAAGTGCTATTTTTAATTTACGTTGTTTAATGCAGTATTACTTTGGTGTGTTTACTTATGGAGACACATGTTTATGTATACACGGTTTTCAAGAAGATCATCACCATTACAGTTTGATCCAGAGATTGAAAAGACAGAAAGAGCAAATAGAGTCAAGACCATTTTAGAAAAACTCGATAGCCAGAGATCAAAAATGGATCAATAACCGAATCTCATCAACCAAGAACACAACCAAGGTGGAATACTGATTCCACCTCTTCCAGATCTCCTATTTCCAAATAACCCAGCTGATATGTCCTAAATTAAACATGTTTTGCATGTATAATAATCTCTATATTATAATACTAATTGAATAAAAACCTTGCAATTGCTACCTAAACCGTTTATATTTTATAATTATAAACGGCGTCCTGAGAGAAAACAAGTAAAAAACATCAAGAAATCAAACTTTCTCTAGAGATAGGCAGGAGCACACCCGAGCTTTGACCTCCCAAGAAGTTAAAATTGGTCAACATAAGTCAACAATCAACAAAAGAAAAAAGTAGGAAAATCGATATGATTTCAGTTAGATCTAGGATTTATCATATCGATCGAGTGATCCTTAATGTACGATTTGGTTGTTTTTGTACATGTGAACTTTTTTTTGTATATAATAGGGACTTTTACGGGTTACTTGAGTATTTTAGACGCACTTTTGTTATTTAGTAGGGGGATCATCTACATACATGTTGTGAATATTTGTTTTATATATAAATCGGTTCACATGGTATTGTTGTTTGGCATAGGAATGGTTTTTCCCTTTATTGCTTTGTACGCGTAATTGTTCGTTGAACTCGCTATAAAAGTCCTCTGTTCTATTAAGTGCATTTGGGAATTGTAGTTTTGTGATATATGGTTCCAAAGTCCTGAGATTTTCTTAAGGTCCTTAAATGTTTCTGCAACTTCTTCTACACCACCAACTGCCTTCACTGCTCAACAGACTACATCTTTCAATAACTCAAGTCCTCCACTAATTCTCGTGCAGGTGGTTTGGGTGGTCGTGGTATTCGGCGTCCACCAAATTGCAAGTTGTGTTGGCAAAATGGACATTATGCCAACAACTGTCCAACTCTGTCTAATTATGCCAGTAATACATTTTTTCTAGATGCAAACCTTGCACAAGCCTTTCACGCTCAATGTCATATGACTTCTTTAGGTCCAAACTGTTATGTTGACTCAGGTGCCACTGACGCCATCTCTATAAACTATACCAAATGCTTCACCATACACGGGTAAGTCTAACAATATTCCTCTTTCCATTTCTCATATTGGTAGTACTACAATTCCTAACAATATCAGATTACGTGATGTGTTGGTCATACCTAATATTTCAAAGAATCTATTGTTTTTTAGCAAACTTACTTCAGATCATCTCGTGGTTGTTTTATTCTCTAAACCATTTTGTCACATTCAGGACAGTGGTAACAAGACAGGTTTAGGGATGAGATTGGTACCGTACCGATAACGTACCCATACCGATACCGAATTTGAAGAAAAGTGGGTACCAAATACCATACCGAATGTATCGATTCGGTAACGGTACCGGTATTTCGGTATTTTACCGCTTTAGTACCAATTTGTTTTATGTCGTATTGGAATTCAAAACTAAATGGAAGTGTACAAATAATGAAAAATTAGGATATACGATTAACATAACATTTTTTTTCATATGGCGTTACGTTAAAAATATAGTCTTAGGTTGATGTATACAAATGATCGAAACTTATATCATTTAATATTACTCAAACAATATTCTTTGAAAGTAAAGCATATTTATTCTAAAAAAAAGTAAAGCAAAATTCATAAAATATGAACAATGAAGCAAAAACTACCCATATATATAATCATTAGTCAAGACATCATTATCATACTTCAAAACCATCACTACATATGTACATAAAAAAAAAGCAGAGTATTTTTAAAATTAACTTTAATTTGTTCACATTTATCATATTTCTCTAGTTCCACCATAAGCTCCAATCTTTACTATAACTTTTACACCTTCATTCTAAGTCCAAACGGATAAGACTCCTAAAACTAGCGCATGAGAGATGAGACTCCTAAATCCAATGTATTGTAAATCATTTCATATTAACAGAAGCATATCCTTTAATTTAACAATCTTAAACTCGAGTCATAAATTAATTCATGAATCATGCACATAGTTATATCGGTATTAATACCGATTACCGAAAAATACCGGTACCAATATCGTTATCTACCAGTACCGAAATTCTAAAAATCCAATACCGATACCACTTATGATGGTTCGGTACGGTATCGGTATGGTATCGGTATTCGGGAAAAATATCTCATCCCTAGACAGGTTCTGGCACAAGGCATATGTGAGAATGGACTATATATTCTTCAAGATGGACATAAAGCTTTGGTTGCAGTTTCAAGTACAAGCAACTAAATAAGAAGTGTACATTACAAATCAAATACCATTATTAGAGTATCTTATAGATGTTTATTAGAGGAAAAGAAAATGTATATTTCCGATAAGGAGCACCTAATTTGGCAATTATTTTAGGCGTATGTGTGTAATATTAATTCCGGAGAGATGCATGGAGTTCAAAGAGGCCATGCTGATTGAAACTGTAGAAGGTTTTCATAACCTTCTCCACCCATCGTGTCCATAACTTGTGCTTCATACCCATTTGCTTGATCCTGTAACATGAATGTTTTACCACAAGATTTACTTACATATGAACCTTTATTTTTCAACCAACATATCAAATGGTTCAACTATAATTAATTCATATTGCTATTTGACATTTGGTGTTGGAAATTAATTAGAGAAATGTTACACTTCTAAAAAAGTTGCAAAATCTGCTTTACAAAACTTACATAATGAAGAGAGTGAGAAAATTCAGATTTCAACATAATGTATAATTGTTTAAAATCAAAGGCCTAAACAGGTTTTGTAGTTTTTTACTAGTGAATTAGTGATCACATATATAATGTTCGTATGCCCATATCAATATAGGTTTTTGTTGTAAACAAACTATTTTCTAATAAAGTTATAAAACAGAAATGATTAGGTTTATACAAATTGTGAACATGTAAAATTCAAATGGACCATCGGAGACACTTCAGATACAAAGTAACTCATTCTTGCAAAGTAGTGTTTTTCCCACATCTTTGCGAAAAAATTCTGATAAGCCTTCGCGAAAAATTCACCGTATGATGATTTGAAAAGCTTTCCATCTGTCAAGTGTGTGACAGATCGAGGGAGTAATTTAAAGGGTCCAACTATTCCTACACCGCCCTGAAAAACGGCCGTTAACGCAAGCCCTAACTTTCTAACGACCCTTCAGTGAATCCTCGAACGGCCATTTGAAAAGCATGGGGACTATGGCGCAAGCCCTAACCTTGATATGGCCGTTCGGTAAGACCTCAAACGATTGTTTGAACAGTGTGGGATTAGATTGTCAGTGGTGTATGTATAGCTTCCCAATTTAAATTCGCTTTATGTTTCTGGTTAATAAAACCGAAATAAATTTAAAAACATGCGACTGGATGACGATCAAAATTTTAACTTAACCACCAATTAAGTACACATTACAAGGTCATATAATTCATAATTTGATCTGTACTTTTAGGTTTCCAGATCACAGAATAGTATGTTACCTTCATTGTATCCAAAGCATCCATTTCCACAGAGTTGAAGTCATAAAATATGCTTGCTGCTGTAAGCTTCATAGACAGGAACTGGAAATCACAAAATAATCAAGACTATTAAAATGTTTGCAACTTGACCCCATGAATCTTAGCAAATTAGTACTTTTTTCACTATTTTTTGTAAGTTCACACATAAGCTACCTCAATCTGGTTCTGCAAAGATCGAATATAATTGATTGTTACCTCCAACATTACTGACATTCCCATTGTCTGCAGACAACTCAACAAAAAGAAGACAATTATCTTTTAAAAGAAGTAAAGAACAGATTAAAACATAACTTAATTCTGAATACCAAAAGGTGAAGATCTTGAGTAACTATAGGAATACTATTAGCAACCTTATAACATCCTGGAACTAGTTCTTGCAAGCATCTTAATTTCCTGTTTATCTTCTCCCGTCTCAACTAATCCAGCAATAAAAACAATCAAGATTAAGGAAGTATTAAATCATCAGATTTTTGGTGTTTGGGGGTCTAATAAAAGCTACATCTGTCTAGAAAATTTAGAAGATGTAAAGGAACCATATTTCTTTCACTAATTGAAAATTAAAAGCTATGGTCCTTCTTTAGGTTCATATAAAAGAGAAATTTAATGGCAGGAGACAAACCCTTTCTGCTAAACTGTGACTATCAGTAGCTTCACCTCTCCTTGCCCTCACATGAACAACTTCTCGCGGTTTCTCCACTTTGGCTGCACCGGATTTCCCTCTCTTTTTACCACCACAGGCCTGAAATTTTTGCACTAGCCGGTAATCGATCTTTATTATCTTAGAGGAAGTTGGATTAAGACATTAAAGGAACAAAAGCATACATGGTTTCTTTTGGCTTTTGAATTCCCCAAGGTTTCATCCCCAGATATTCTCTTGCCCATATCTTCTCTTGTTGTAGCGAAATGTGTCATTGGATCGTAAAAAGAATCAGCTTGATGATCATCTTCAAAGTTAAAGGTTTGGTTATCATCAGTACCGTCGGGTAAAGGCATGAACGGGAGACTACCATCATGCCTTAGAAGAAGACGGTCTGTGAAGTTGTTTCCAGACAAAAGCGTGAACTCGTGACCGTTAGCATTGGTGTTGTTGATTCCTAGGGTAAATTGATCATCCATGAGATCAAAGTGAGTATTTAACCTTCATATAGATGTTACAAAGAAGTTGTGTAATAGGAAAAGAAGGTACATATATGATATATGAGTTTCTCCACACAATATGGTTAGGTTATCCTACGTTCAAGTTTCTTTATTAAATTAGTAATAGGGTTTCCCTATTAAGCAGTTTTATTTCTTCTTTTTCCCTTTGACATATTATTGCAGTTCCTTTTTTAACAAGTACATTTAGTTCATGCATAATGATTTGTCAATAGACGGAAAACAAAAGTCTAATTCATCTTAAAAAATCTACAATATTAAATTGTAAAGTTGGAAGGGCAGCAAAGTGGAGGCTGGCAATATGTGTGGTGTGCAAGTTTTGTGTGTCCACGTTCATGGAAGAGCTAGAGCATGGGGAATATGGAGGATGCATGGCCGGTAGGCTTTTTGCCTCCAGTATCATGGAAAAGGAAGAGAACATCAAACTAGTCTCGCCCATTCGTATGAATTTTTCGGAGGGGAAGATGCAACTCAGTTCTTGTGCGTCGTTTTTTTTACCCTAAACTTGATGTCCCTCTCAAATCAAAATTCACACGATACGTCGTCGGCATAAGGTGTACCTATACCGACAACATGTCGTTCAGATAGGCCTGAAAAAAAACCTACCTCGGCGACATGTCACCGGTACACCTTTTTTTGATTTTTTATATATTTTTATTTTTGGAATATTTTCTATAAATATTAAAAATATTTAAAACTATCCTGGAGATTCACAACATCCAAAAATATACAAATAGTATATATCCAAATAGTCCAAAACATGCAAATTAACATCCAAATCCTACAAATTATTCACAAACATCTAAATTGTTCAAATCAAACAAACTCCAACCAACGTCGCTTTCCCGGATGATACAAGATCTCACAGTTATAATCTTTCAACAACTCCAACCAACGTCTTTATCTCATATTCAACTCTTTTTGTTCGAACAAATACTTTAGACTCTTGTAAAACTAATAATAATCTTAATAACTATAATAACTTTGTCGCAAATGCATCGCTATTAGGGACACATTTTTGACAAATATATTAATAATCTTAAAAATAAAAATGATAAAAATACCCTTTAAATATATTTACATTCATTATTATTGGTTTTGTCGCAAATGTGTTGCAAAATGCGACACATTTGCGACAAAACCAATAATCATCTTAATATTTATAATAAAAATACTTTTCTTATTTAATTATAATAGTTATTATTGATTTTGTTGGAAATGTGTCGCAAATCGCGTCCGAAAATAAAATGTAATTGAATAAACAATAAAAACAATTTGTTGCGACAAAATTCGGAATATTATTTTATTATTTAATATTATTGGAAAATAATATTTAATTTTTTATTTTATTAAAAAAAAAAATTTAAAATAATGAAAACTAAAATTATAAAGGATATAGAAACAAAAATTTATAAAAATTATGTTAGGAGTTGTAATAATATTATGCGTCGGAAATTCCTACACCAATTTTTTTTCTCGCAAATTGTTCCGTAACTTTGTCACTCATATTTTCCAACGGGGGTTTTTCCCAAAATATCTATTTGTTAGAAATTGTTTGCGACAACGTGCGTAGCAACCTTGTTTTTTTAGTAGTGAGTTAAAGGTCAATCTCTTAAGCCAACTATTTTTATATTCAAGCACTTCGATAAGTTTAGAGATCAAGACTAAAGGATACAGTCTGCATTGTTACATGCAGATCAAGGTAAAGATTACAAGTTGGTCGGAGGAGATTGGTATTTGGTGGGACATGACACTTGTCACACAAATACCCAAAGATATTGGAGATTAGAGTAAGTTGCAAATTAATCTCGTTTTCTTATCTTCAATGCAATAACATTCAACTTTGTATGTATGTGTAGTACTTTTTGTAGCAAATTTGTTTACTTCTCAAAGGGTATATTAATTCGTTTAATTGTATTCAACATATTTTATCCAGGGTTTTGGGATTTTTATTGCATATTGTTATAGAAAAGACTCATGTAGATTTATTAGTGTTTTTTTATTTACTTTTCATCAAGAGAGATTTTATAATTTGCTTCTACGTCTTTTTATCTTATATAATGATATTAATAGAAAAATATCATTCAACAGACAACAATGTTTAAAAAAAATATAAGATATCAAAATGTAGCCTAGGGTTTCTCTGAGTTATCAAGTTGTCACAATCGAAATTCTGCCTTTTTTCAACTTGTTCTTTTATCCTTCAGCTCATTATGTTTTACGGGATATTATATGATTCTATTTACAAATACTGCAAAGTAAATGAAAGGTACAGGGTCGCTAATAATGGGATTTGGTGGAATCGGCAATGAAAGAAGCCTTTAGCTACTGCAGCCGAATTAGATGAATTGCAAAGATGTCAAGATGTTATTTGCCGAATCACCCTCACAAACTTGGAGGATAGTTGGGGCTGGGATGGCGATAGCCAAGGTAAGTTCACAGTGAATTTTATTAAGATATAATCAACACTTCTCCACATGAAGGTATGTTTAATTTTCAATGGAATAATAGGGTCCCTATAAAAATAAATATACATGTTTGGCGATCCGAAATGGAAAGAATTCCCACTTTTGGTGCTCTTATGAAGATGGGTGTTTTAGTTACCTCTAGTGTTTGCAAATTATGTGGTGACGAGATTGAATCGGCCGAATATCTATTTGTGTCGTGTGAAACTGCAAATGCAATATGGGCGATAATATCACAATGGTGCAAACCCCCCCCCCCTCCATTTTCGCTTTCTCTTTCAAGGACATACTACAAATTCATAACTACGGAGTGGAGGAATCTTGAAGAAAAAGGATTTAAATGCAGTGATTTTATCGACTACTTACTTTGACGGGCAAGAAATGAGGCGGTGTTTGATAACAAAAGAACTCAAAATTTCAAACTATTGGAGGACATTAAGGCGGAAAGTTATTTTTGGGTTAAAAACCGATCTAGATTGAGGAATTTAAAGTGGTCCAATTGGTGTAGTTTTAATTTTTAATTTTTTCTTGTACTTGGTATTATGCCGTATTTAACTTCTTGCTAGTGTTTGGTTTTTTAATATAATTTCTCCCACCGTTCAAAAAAAAATATGATTCTATTTTATTATAATTATTTTCTTATTTTATAAATAGAGATCGATGTATCATCTTTTTCGATGCCATCTACCTAAATAACATAAATAAATGATAGGCATCATCACTTGATGTTTGTACAAAAACCATACTATAAACTTGTATTTATGATAAAATGTTTTTAAAACCCTTGAAATATGTCAATAAATACCCCGTAAATGAAAACCTAACAGTTAAAGACTTCTTATCGTAGATTTTCACAATTTAGGCAGCGTACCAATTTTTCAGTTCCCTACCTTTCTAACTGATTTTGTGGAAACTCTACACAGTCGCCATACCCACCGTAATAATAACGATTGCAAAATGTGTTCAATTGCAAACTTGACTACGACACTAATGAGTCATGAGTGCCTTGATGCGATAAGCGGTAAGGTTAGTATTATTTCGTAAAATACAATGAATCCGATTGTGGTTGTAAGATCCTAATATAATTGGAATCATGGGAAAATTTTGAATATCTACGTCCCAATATTCAAACTCCAACTTTTATACCTTTGCCTATGGAAACTCGCCATAATATACATCTTCGAAACGACGGATATGTTCAAAGAAAGTACAAAAAGTCGGCCTCGTTGCTCCATAACCATCCTACGGTTCAAATCTAAGAGAGAGTATCAAATAAAAAGTGAGTTCTGCCTAAATAGCCTAAAACGAGTTTTTAAAAACTCGATATCCGGCTTATGCGAACTGCCGATTGAACTCAGTCGAGCGACATTGGAACATGCTCGTCGAGCTTTGCTATCATAACTTTTAAAATTTAGGCTTTGAGTTTTAGCATTTATGGTTTAGTTTTTTAGGTTTTAGCTTTAAGATTTAACTTTATGATTTAGTTTTAGGGTTTACAAGAATTGGACCCTATAGAGAGGACAAATTTCGTCGCTATAGGGTCATAATGTCGTCGGGATAGGTCTGGATAGGCTATCTCGGGGACATGTCCTCGAGATAGATGTCGTCCGTAATACCTCGTGGCAATAGCTCAAAAATGTCATCGAGATTGGTGTCGTCGAAATAGATTTACTCTATTTCTAGAACATGTCCTCGACATAAGGGTTTGTGTTATTTTTTTTTCTAGAAAAAAAAACTTTTAATAAAATTAAATTTTCACTACAAGAATTGGACCCTACGCTCGTCGCTATATGGTCATAATGTCATCGGGATAGGTCTGGAGAGGCTATCTCGAGGACATATCCTCGAGATAGATGTCTTCCGTAATACCTCGTGGCAATAGCTCAAAAATGTCATCGAAATAGATTTACCCTATTTCGAGGACATGTACTCGACGTAGGGGTTTGTGTTATTTGTTTTCTCTAGAAAAAAAAAAACCTTTAATAAAATTAAAGCCATAGGGGTTTAACTTTATAATTTAATTTTTAGGGTTTAGCTTTAAGTTTTAGGGATTATATTTTAGGTTTTAGCCTTAGGGTTTAACTTTAAGGTTCAGGTATTTGTGTTTAGTGTTCAACGAGCCAGTTTCAATGCTGCTAGAATGAGTTCAATCATAGTTTGTTAGAGCCGAATATTTAATTTTAAAAATTCATTTTTAGCCTATTTAGAAAAAATCTTTTTATTAGGTCATCCTCTCTCTCAAACCTAATATATATTACCCTAATAACCTAATTAATTAATTTGAATATCAAGGAGTTGTAGTGGACTATTACCCACTCTCTCGTTTGGCGAAGTGCCACCGACTCATTTAAATCTTTAACTTTATTGTAATTACCATTTAAACCTTTAACTTTTTAAAATTTTCATTTGATCCATGTTCTATATATAATATATGCTTTTAAATCCATTAACTTTTTTACAAAATTTATTTTTCTCTAATAAATTTCGTTCGTTAACTTTTCTTTTTAAATTGTTAAATATATTTTTTAGATATTGTTGGTTACATCAACTGGCGGTAACATGCTAGTACCTAGAAGAATGAGATCGTTACCGACTAAAGAACATTGGTACCGTTGTATAATTGTCTTTGTTACTAAATTTTTAACCAGTTTGTCGTTTTAATGTTAAGTCATGTTTATGTCGCAACGTTAATTTTATACGTTTTTTTTTTTTGCTTAATCACGTTAATATAACGTCTGGTTTTAATAATAACCCCCCAACTTTCTCCATTTTCATATACTACCCTTCACCATTGACCATTTGATGCGATTGTAGCCCTAAGACTTTCTATAGTGGAGGCCTTGGGTTCGAATCCTGGCCACAGCAGAAAAGGGGTTTGTGGTTAGGTTAGGGGGTTTATCTGGTTGGGGTTTCCTCCTGTGGTGGGCTGCCCTGAATATTGTAGGTGTTGCCCTGAGGAAACCCAATTATCTTATAATATTTAGGTGTTCCCGTTCAAAAAGATATATATACTACCCTTCAACTTTATCAAATTTCTAAACTCTCAAGTTTACCCTCAAATTTTAAAAAATGGGGGGCCCTAGTTAAGTATTTCTAAAGTCCTCTAGAAACACTAAGATTTGAAAGGTGAGTTCAAGTCTCATATAAGAATTAAGAAATTTACTTTTCAAAAAAATAGTATTTGTTTTTTTTTGTTTTTGGACTACCTAAAACATCAAGATCCATTTTCATCCCTTAGCATTTAAGAAGGTACGTTACCACAAAAAGCACATGTTATCTGGAGTTTTTTTTTCTAAACTAGTGTGATTTTAAAACTTATTTATTAAAATGGGTGATTTGAAAATTATTTATCAAAATGAGTATTTTTTTTCAAAACTTGTATTTTCTCACTCATAAACTTGTATTAGAGTTATATAGAAGTTAGTATTCTCAAGTTTCTCAAGAAAGTTCAGAAAACATTGATTCAATTCATAATAATCAGAATATTAGCAATTCAGATGCTAATTAGAATATCAAACAGATTTACTTGACAATAATTCTAGCAAAAGAGTTAAAAACAAAGCAGATTCAATTGCTTTCAATTAATAATAATAAGAAACTTTCAATTTATTAGAGTTACCTCAGTTAAGAACTCAACGAGATGATTGACCGGTTAGATGGAAGCCCAACGTTTTATGCCGCTTTTCTTTGGTTGTGCTTGATTCATCTTCAAATCTACATATACAAAAAATTCAGGATTCAATTTTAATATCTTTGAAACAAGATTTAAGTTCAAGAGTATGTTCATTAATTACCTCTACCGATTCCTGATAGGAACCTCACGAGAAAATTAAATTCACTAGACGTTGGGTCGCTAACCGTTCGACACACACCCGGGTGGGAAGGAGCAAACGGTTCGATGAAATGTTGGGTTAATTACCATGAATCGGTCCACCCCTATGCAGCCGTCCAACTCCATGCAGGAACCAATTTTCCTCCCTGAATTCGGTTCTAACAACACCGGTTCAAATGCAACGAACCAGTTTTTGAATAAAATTGATATTATGTGTGAAGAAATGAAACATATGTTGAGAGAATTGAATGAGCAAATGATGGAAACATATAGTGGTTTATATACTAGGTTTTGACGAAATCTTTTTTCGTATCAAATAATTGGCACGTATAACAAGAAATACCTTATTCGACATGCCAAACGATGCACTCATACGAAGTAATATAATAGTTTAGTCAAGGGCGATGTATATTGTTTGTGAAAATGTTGAAAGATCTGGCGAAAGAAGGTGATAGCCATGTAGATTCGTTCCCATGGTTTGATCTTTCAGTTAAATAGATAGATACTCCCACGCGTATATCATTTTCTAGCACTCCTTGCCCTGATAAAAGCAGGGTCATTTGTTCAATCAGCAGCTCTTTCTTTATACAGGTTGTTCTGAAAGTAGGGCATAATATCTTGTCTCTCTTCAGTTCTTCTATATAAACGTTGGGTATCTTAATAGGATTTTCAGGGTTAATTTCTTCAAGTGGAAGATTAAGATCCGGGTCACTCTCACTCGGTATGCCTCCATAGCATCGTATTGTTAAAAAGATAATTGTTACTATACGACTTGTTTGTGCGACGTGTCATATGGCTCGTATGATACAATCTGGTCGTATTACCACAGGACTTGACTGATGCGAAAGGCGTTGCACCCTTGTCTATATGTTACCAATGATATGGGTCGTATAAGTCTATACGACTTGTGTCGATGATAGCAACTTGGTGACTAGAGAAGGGAGGTGTTATATCGATATAAACTCCCTTTAAAATGATTGTGTGACATTAAATAATTAAAATCATGTAATCAACTATAATAGAATGAGTTGTAGACAATAGTATCAGAAGTGCTTTTGTTGTTTGACCATCACTCTCCTTAAAATGTAACCCTTATAATCAGTTACCTGAAAATATCATGTGAATTCGAAACAGAATAAATGGCATAATTATCATTGAAACAATGTTCTCAAAACATTACCGTAATCGACTATAATAGAATGAGTTGTAGACAACAATATCAACAATGTTCTCAAAACATTACCGTAATCGACTATAATAGAATGAGTTGTAGACAACAATATCAGAAGGGCTTTTGTTGTGTGACGGTCACACTCCTTAAAATGTAGCAAATATGATCAATTACCTAAAAATACCATGTGAATTCGAAACATAATAAATGGCAAAATTGTCATAGAAACAATGTTCTCAAACACATGACTAGATCGACCGGATCACAATCGGTATGTTTAAGCCTCTTGAACCGTCTCCAACTATTCGATTATGACGCAGTCTGTCTAAATTTTCAAGCAAAGAGTTTAAACAAGTTAAAATGCTTTCAACAGTCCGAACTCTGAAGAATCAGTTACATAAATTTAACATGAATTAAAATTAATTTATCACAAAACAAAGAATTTAACACGAAAAAGGGTGGAGGTGCGGTAACTAAAGAATTTAAAATTAATTACTACTTCCTTATTATGCATGGTCGGCGACCACTTGTATTTTTTTTTTTTTTTTTTTTTTTTCTTTTTTAATTTCATTTTACTTTTTTTTATTCTACTAAACCTTAGAACCATAGTTGCTAAGTGTTTAAGCATAATAGCTTTCAAAAACTCACTGCACGATTGCATGGAGTTGTCATCAACATTTAATTGTTTTTTGATTGTTTTATTATTAAAATTAATTTTGAAGTATTTTATTTTTTCCTATAATTTTTAAAATATGATGTTATATCAAATTTCGTATATACCGTTACGACGTGCTTATTTTTATTTATGTGTCGGTGTAAATTTCATTCGAAACGGAGTTTGACATAATAATTTACAAGTCATCAAATCACAAGCGTACGAGTTGTCAAAGCTGCTTCAAGGTTTCAATTTTTTCGTTGTTTTTTTTTCACTTAGGGCTTTTAAAATATGATGCTTTAAATTTCAAATTTGACATTACGACGTGCCTATTTTTATTTACGTTTCAACGTTAATTTCCGTAACGTCATTTTTAAACCCATCGGTTGTTTTAAACGTTTTCTTTTAAACCGTTTGTTTTTTAAACCATTCAACGATCATCTCCAAATATACCGTTGCATGTCCCTCTTTTTATTTTTACCTATGTTACCCGCTGCAACATGATCCAAATGAACAATAACTTTTTTTTTTCTTAAATACAATTTTCTGCCCAGTGATTCACGTACGTACACGCACTACAACCCCATCCATATCTAAATTTCGATCCCGTCGAGTAACGCGCCAATTTAATAAAACAAAGGAAATGATTTAGCATTACAACTTTTAAACTATGATGTTTTATAAAATTTTGAAATTGGCATTGCGACATGCATATTTTTATTTGCGTTTCGACGTGAATTTTTGTAACACTATTTTTAAACCAGCTAGTTGTTTTAAAGGTATTTTAAACCGTCCGCCGTCCATAACAAAATACACGTTTTTTTATCTAAGTTTAAACCGACCCGTGGTAATGCGCTTCCGGCGTTTCGGTGTAGAATTTTTTCGAATAACTTCTCTTTCGTATATAACGAGGTAAACTTTTCGTGACTATTGAGTATACCGCTGCGACGTGTTTTGTTAACATCACGTAAAAATGTATTGTCGTTATTTGCTTATTTTTATTTACGTTTCGAAACCACTGCGAAGCGCGGACAGTAACGCACTAGTTTTTACAAAACAAAGAATTTAACATGACTGGCTGACCGGATCAAAATCGGTCTGGTTAAGCCTCTTGAACAGTCTCCAACTATTCGATTATGACGCAGTCGGTCTAAATTTTCAAGCAAAAATTTTAACAAGTTAATATGCTTTCAACAATACGAACTCCGAAGAATCAATTAACCAAAAAAAAAAAATAAATAAATAAATAATAGTAAAAAAAAAAAAAATTAACCAATAATCGTCGTCGACAGCAGGGTTCGAATAAATTTAACAGGAATTAAAATTAATTTATCATAAAGCAAAGAATTAAATAGGTGCGGTAACTAATTTAAAGTTTTAAAAATAATCTTCGACAGCAGGGTTCGAACCTGCGCGGGCGAAGCCCAATAGATTTCAAGTCTATCTGCTTAACCACTCGGACATATAGACATTTTTTTTTGTTTTCTATTATATCACACTTAAGCATGAAGAACTGTACGTTATTATAAATTGTTTTGATAATTGATACCTAATAATTATTTTTTTTTTAATTTATGAAAATTGTTTATTTATAATAAAAAAAAGTTAGTTATATTTAAGGAACCAAAGTTGTTTTTCATCTTCATGAAATTTTATGTTATCAAAGTTTTTGTGAAAGTCTAATTTTCAATTATCTTGAATACAAACACGTAAATTGTATAAAAATAGGTATCAAACCACAATTATTGTAATTGTATTAAGATTGTTATTGTTAGGGTTACAAAAGATCTCCTTACACAAACGACAATATATATTCACACCCCTAGATTATTACCTAATGTCTAGGTCTAATATTTCCTCACAAACTAAGCACGGGAGCAATTTTGTTTGAAATGTAAAAAAAACATAAATTCAAAAGATAGTTGGTCTTCAATATTCTCTCGTTGTCATCTCCCGACATCCGCTTATTGTCGTCGATCGTTAAGTGTCGCCCGCCTTACTACTGTCGCCTACATGATGGTGTCGTCATCCGCTTTTGTCGCCGCCTTTCTTTGGCGATACTAACTAGTGTCGCCAAACGGGTTTTAGGGTTTTGTTCCCATGTTCTGTCATCTTCTCCCCCAATGTAGATATGAAATATCGCAACCCTCGCAAAATGTGGAACCGAAAGATTTTACTTTTTTTTTGGGAAATGGGTATTGCCCATGGTAAATATTTTATTAAAAAGAATGATGATTACAAACCAAGTGCATCCCCCCTCCTGGGCCTTTATACCATAGAGAGGGGAACCACAACAAAAACAAAAACAAAAACAAAAACCAGACCAACAAACAACTAGCTACATACAATAAATAAAACTATCTATTATCCGTTGCCATGAGTTGACTTGTTCCATAAATTTCTAACTCCACCTCCTCACTAGCATCCTCTTAACCATCCATATTGGTTTCCACATCATTCAAAATCTGTAAACCATCAAACCTGTTAGTGACACTTGTCAGTTTAACACCCAATCCACCTCCAAAAGGCTTAGGAACTAACGGCGGGAAGTCCAACTCACGAAAACTAGGTTGGGCCAGTTTAGTTTGTTAGGCCTTAGGCCGAGTTGCATGAACCGAATGGGCCGATGACCGAGTATTCCCAACCGCATCCAGGCCTGACCCAGTGGGCCGAGACTGTCGAGATGGGCCAGGACCCTCATGATGGGCTTGTTGCCGAGAAGAGCTAGCCCCAATTGATTAGGCTTGTCCTTGCAAACCAACTCCCCCTCCTTTGGGCTTCCGAGTATCATGTCCACCAACCTTAATTCCTTTTCCAAACTTTTTCTTTTTGTTCTTAACAACCATAAATTCGTCATCCTCTACATTTCCATCTGTTTTGTTTTCCACAATAGGCTCAACATTTGCAATTTTTTCACTATGCACGACCAAAGTGTCTTGAATACCAACCCCTTTAACGGGTATTTCATGTTCCATTTTATCATGACCAAAAACACCACATGTAGTGCAACAATGAGGTTTCCACATATAAGATAACTCAAGATAAGTAGTCTTACCCGGCAGCACACCACGAGATGAGAACTTAACTTTGACCCGGTTCGGTAATCCATTAGTAGGAAACGCATCCACAAGCACCCTAGTATAATTCATGGGTCCCTCTTTCTTTTCACATCTTTCATAGGTTAAATGATCAAGCATTAAGGGCTTACCAACACAACTAATAATTCGCCCAATGTTACCCCCATTCCAAAGGCAAAGTGGAAGATCCTTTATGGCTACCCAAACCGGAACAGATTTTGGATTAGGCTTTGTTATCACCGTATCTGGTTCCCACACTTGAAGAACTAGTGGGATATTTTCCACCAACCAAGGATTTCTCTCCAAAACTTGAATCATTCCCTCTTCCGTATCAAATTTAAAGAAATAAAACCCTCCTTTTTTAACTTGAATAGACTTAAGGTCATATTTATGACACATTTTAGTTAAGTTCTAACGAACAACATAAAATGGCAAATTACCTCCAATAAAGATTTGTGGCTTTCACGAGGTGCACGGTGTTCACGGTTTGGTTTCAAACCGTGAAACCGCCCAAACCGGTCATCGGTTTGGTTTCGCGGTTGGTTTTTTCCTTAAACATTCGGTCGGTCGGTTTCAAACTTTTTAAACCGTAACAAACAGTTTGGTTTACGGTTTATACTAAAAACCGTCTGTGACAACTGGTAAAATACCACATAATTATTTAAACAAAAATGTGCATACTAAACTAATTTTTAATTAATTAAGTTTAACCTGGTCCAGTAAGAGTTCAACCCACACACAATTACTCGGGAAATAATTAGGTATTTCTAAAACACATATCGCGTTGGTGATAAACCAAAAATAATATTTAGGCGACTCGAAAACATTCACTTTATATATATTTCCGTTATATATTATTTATATATATTAGAGAATACCCACTCGAACGAGACTATAAAAATTATATATGTCAAACATATATTATACCCAAACTACTAAACTATTATTATTTCGGATACCCGACTCATTCCCGACACGTATTAACAAACGGAAATAACGACACTCGGGTATTTTACCGAACAAGTAACAAGCGGGTATCACTCCACACCTCAACCTATTTTCCCACGTGCCTAATTATATTAAATCGTGCGTACTTAATCCTCAAAGATTTGGGATAAGATTTATGCAATCTTTAGAATCCCAAACACCCCTAAATATACATGTACGCATGGAACTTCATCACACAAACTCACACACTCTCCTCCTCCCTCTCGGCTCCCTCACACCCGACACCACCACAACACCAAGCACCAAAACCCTCACTTCTCCCTCTCCTCTCTTCGGCTACACCACCGAGCTCACCATCGTCACCCGCCACCTTCACCTTGAGCCTCCTCTCGGCTCAACACTACAAGCTACAGTACCACCCTTGCTCCTCTCGGCTCCACCAACTCAGTAAACAACATCACCACCCTCTCGATCTCACATACAACAGCAGCAACACCATACAAGCATCAACCACCTCCACCCTTCTCCTTTGATTCTTCTTGGTTTATCCACAGAATCGACAACACCGCTCCCACACCACCACCAACTCCAAGCCGTGAACCAACCACCCTCACTCTCCTTGCTTCCCTCTCGGCAGCTCCCACAACCCACAAATCGCCATCCCCGATCACCCTCAACCTCGTCCAGCCCCTATCCCGGTCCCATCTCAGTCCCCCGCAGCCACCATAGTGCACCGTTTCCACCACCATAGCCCTCCGCCACCTTTGCGGGATTCTTTCGGATAAAAACCGGTTCTTTCGGCTCACCGTTACTCGCCTACGGTCACCACATTACGTTCACGTGAAGCCCACGGTTCATTTCGGGAACTTACGGAGTCATACGGGACGTTTCGGAAAGGAATCGGACCTCACGTATTTCGCCGTCACCTTCTCCCGACGGTTTACGTGAGATTCCGACTCGTTTATTTTTTTAACGTTATTAAAGTTGGTGATATATTAGGTTATAATCGGATTATAATTTAAATAACGAGTTTTAAACATATCGGAGACAGATCGTGTTTTAAATATATAAAAGACGGGTTTTGAAATAATAAATAACGATTATAAAATATAGACTTAAAAACCCTATTTTCATCATAATAAAATAAAAGATTAATTTATTTTATAAAAACACATTTTATTTTAATGGTAGTATTAACTATAAATAATTTTACATGAAAAAGAGGAGATTTTTATAAAATTTTATTTATAAAAATACCTACATATGGCAAAAGTATACTAATCATAGTTATATATATATATAGGGGGGTTCAAATAAAAAGTTGTTTTCGGCTAAAAAATCTAAGAAATGACAAAAACATTAAGAAACGATATCAAACGAACTCGAATTGAGCTCATTCAAGCGGCGTTGGAACCGTATCGTCGAACTCTACCATCTTAGTTTTTAGGGTTTAACTTTTAAGGTTTAGATTTTACGTTTGAATTTTATGGTTTTAGTCTTATGGTTTAGCCTTAGGGTTTAGCTTTTAGGGTTTAGATTTAATGGTTTAGGTTTTTTTGGGGGATGGAGGTGGGGGGTTTAGGTTTTTAGGGATGGGTGGGGGTGGGTTTAGGTTTTTGGAGGGGTGGGGTGGGAGGGTTTAGGTTTTTGAGGGGTGGGGTGGTGGTTTTAGGCTTTTTGGGGTGGGGTTGGAGGCGGCTTTAGGTTTTTGGGGGTGCGGGTGGAGAGGGGTTTAGGTTTTTGGGTCCGGATTAGAGTTTGATGAGACGGTTCCAACGCCGCTGGAATGAGCTCAATCGGAGTTCGTTTGCCCCACTTCTTAGCGTTTATTAGCGAAAAACCACTTTTTAGTGAAATCTTCCCATATATTTTTAATACATAGATACATGTATATGTGTAGATTAATGGGTTGAAAAAAAATATAATTATTTTGAGACATATTAACCTATTTTTTTTCATAAATATATATATATATATATATATATATATATAATTACAATAAATCATTAGTATATATGTACAAAAGCATAATGAGGTTAAATAATAAAATAATATAAATATTATTTTATGACAACATATTAATTGATAATAATCTTAATGAATATATATTACATATATTTATCCTAAGAATTAATTTAAACAAAGTTTTGGATAAACAAATACCGAGTCATAATAAACTTGAACAACAAGTCGTATCACCAACGACGACCGGGTCGGACCCTTGTGGCTTATTACGAGACAAGGGTCGAGACCTCAGGGTATTGGTCAGGTGACCAAACCACACTTAAACCATCTCATAAGATCTAAGGTGTCTTAAATAATTTAGGGCACGGATAGGCCAGACATTTGTTGGACATACTACACATCTCATCACCTAGAAAGTTAAGGTGAGTCTCACGGCACCACTTTTACTTGTTTTAAATTTATTTTTAAACATACGGTGGAGAATACATAGCTTATATTTGGATACGAGTACACAAAATAATTGTTACATGAGTACGCAACTGTCATACAAAGTCCGCGGGAATACTATAACCGTTAGCTGGTTCAGACGTGGAACGCATGAATAGATATATTTGGGTTGACACCCCCACCTATGGTTAGTCGCGCTAACCTTGACTGGAGGTCAAAGCGGGTGCATACTGTCCGTACACAAACACATACAATGTTTCATGACAGAACATTGGGCGGGGCTCACAACAATAACTCGGTCAAATGACGGGTTAATTCACATACGTCAAGTGTCGGTTATAGTAGCTTATGGTAACAATGCACATACATAAGTATTGTTTGATCGACAATGCTTTACACATTGGGAAATCTCGTAGTCAAAATAAAACATATTTTACTGCTTACTTAAACATGTGAACTCACCAACTTTATTTTGTCATTTTAGCATGTATTTCTTAGGTAACTAATCATGGAAGGAAAGGCACGCATGCACGTAGGATCACTTTTGAAGTTTTCTGGTTATAATCTAGGACATCTAGGTCATAACTAAAAAACTTGTTATTTAAGCCGTATACTTGGCTAAGTATGGTATTTTGGCATGTATTGTCTTAAAATAATTTATCATTTCATATAATAACTGAAACCTTTGGTAATGAATGCATTTAGATGTCGTTTGTTATAATCAAAGACTATGATCGATCACCTACTCCGCCGCATCCCGTGTTTCCGCCCTAGACGGGGTGTGAAAAATTGGTATCAGAGACTTGATTATAGCGAACTAGGTTGCATTAGTAAGCCTAAACTATAGCCGTAGAGATAGGACACCATCATAGCACTACATAAACATTTGCATAACTCATATGAATTATACTGACTATGAAATGTCATAGCTATGTCTCATAACGGTTGGATCTACATCTCCGACTCTGATGGGGATCCAGCATCCCCGACTTCATCCGTGGATTCATCCGCGACACTCTCTCCACCTCACAGCCCAGTAGTGGATCCCATGATAGAGGATCCCGAGGAGGTCCCCGTTCTTACAGAGAACGATACTACGGCAGCACCGGCTGAGCCTTGGCTCCTACAAATGAGGAGGCTCCAGCTACCGTAGGGACCATCCGCCCTGCTGCCACATCTGCCTACGTTTGTACCCACCTAGGAGGTACCCATATCCGCATCACTCTGCGGAAGCAGATCATTCCACCTCGCAAGAGGCCAACTTCACCCACTCCTGATGTTCCCAAGCCTAAAAGTGCTAGATCTACTTCCCCCACTCCAGCAGCCCCCGTACCGAGGAGGTTTAGGTCCTCATCCCAACGATGAGGATGGTTAGCCCCCACCCTTCAAGGGTGGGTGGATGAGGAAGGTACTCCCTCCACCTACGAGGCGGGCGAGTCCTCCCCTACCCCCACCATCCTACCTGTCACCGGTCAGCCTATGGAGCTGACTGTACCCCTACTCGTGGCCCGCAGCGTCCGCCATGACTACAGACTTGACGGACTAGAGGATGACGTTGAGCACTTATGGGTTAACACCCAGGGGATTGGAGAACTAGAGGGACTGATGGCCCGTTTGTGTAACCTCCATGATTTACCGACTCTATTTTATGTTATTTTGTTCCAATATTAACCCTACTTTTAAATCTCGTAGTTATTCAATCATTTCATTCTCTCTCACCTAAATCATTAAATAAATGGGTATTCACTTATAAAATTTAAAACTTTAAAACACTATTTATATAGATGTAAATACAAATAGTTATCTATAAAAACATATTCTTACGTTTAGACTTATTAATTAAATCACACATGAATACCTATTTGGCAAATATAAAATTGACATTATAACTTGGTAACATAGTTGGTATTTCGTTTATAAAGTTATCAAATAAAGATTTAAGTTCCATAAAATTTCTTATAAAAGAAACCAATTCTTTTATGTTTATAAGCAAAACAAATTAACCCTTCTAATCTACATTTGAACACCCCTTAGTCATTGAACCCTTAAACTTGAACCTTTGAACCGAGACTTTGACTAGATAATCAAATTTGACTATTAAAAGTCAAACATGGCCTTGCTTTGGTACAAATCAATACCCGAAAACATTCAAATCGATTGTAATGGATCCTTGTATGTGTGTAGTCACAAATCGGTTTCGTCTTGACCAAAGTTACGGTCCAATTCGATCACCAAAAACAGCAAATTCTGAATTCACATAAGTTTGACTTCTCAAAGTCAAACCCATAGAAATCCACCATCAATTCGTGCAAATCAACGCGTTATAAACCCATAAATCACGCGAACCGACTCTATTATGAATGCAGACCATATTCATTCGCGTTTCATTCAAATTAACGCGTATTTCGCCTCCACGACTGTCATACGCAAGCTTCTAACCAGATCATACAATTGAATGAAATCAAACGAATTAATTCATTCCCCCACCTTCGCATACCTCCACCCAAACTCTCTGAACGCTCATACGATCTGCATTTCGCTGTTGCAGCTCTGACGAACTCGAAGAAACCGAAACCAAAAATTCCAGCCGTCCTCCTTCGTTACTTCACCAAAGCAGGTAATTCTTGTACCATTTAACTCGTTCTGACTCTGATATCAAAAGCCCCATGGTCGGGGCTTCGATCGTATGCTTATCGGGGCTATCGCATGGCTAGGGCTATGGGAATTCAAATGGGGACGAAGGGGGGGAACGAGTTTCCGGGTTTTAAATAATCCCAATCAGTTCGTAACCAAGGCGATCGCCCGGATACACTACCTAACACACTCGACTAATAGAGAATAGGTCACGGGTTCAAGTCGGCCCGACAATTTTTTTTTCTTTTGTGTTGTACAACTGAATCCGGCTCCCACCCTACAACATGTTAACAGAAATCCGGTTCGGTTCCGTATAAGTAATTGTCTCCTTGGTCCAGTGGTAAAACTTACAATGCACACAGGTGTCACCCGAGTTCGAGCCGGATGGCCTGTTTATATTTTTTGCAGCTATTCTAACACTCCAAAAATTGTAAAAAAATTATTTTTAAAAACCTTACAATATTTTTGACACAATAAAACCAGATTTATTAACTTTCAATATAAATTCATTTTATGGTGAATTTATGATTAGAAAAGTGTATTAAAGTTTTAAAACAAAATTATAAATATTTAAAACAAACCCCATCTACACAAATAAAAATTTCTTTTTCTAAATATAAATATATATTTACATTCTATATATTTTAACATATTTTTCACAACTAAATAAATAAAATTATTTGTTATTTTATTTATTTAAATTAAACCCTATCTATTCAAAACAAAATTTCTTTTTTTAAATATAAATATATATATTTACATTCTATATATTTTAACATATTTTTCACAACTAAATAAATAAAATTATTTGTTATTTTATTTATTTAAATTAAACCCCATCTACAAAAAATAAAATTTCTTTTTCTAAACATAAATATATATATTTACATTCTATATATTTTAACATATTTTTCACAAATAAGTAAATAAAATTATTTATTTATTTTATTTATTTAAATTAAACCCTATCTACACAAACAAAATTCATTTTTCAAAATATAAATATACATTTACATTTTATATATATTTTAAGCATATTTTTCACAAATAAATAAATAAAATTATTTCTTTATTTTATTTATTTAAATTCAACCCTAAATCAATGACTATTAAGTTCATACATACATATATATATATATATATATATACACCCTAAACTCATATCATACATTAAATTCTTATACAAGCATAGCATGCCTTTACAGGGAATAACACAAACTTTTTTTGTACAAATCCACGCACATCAAAACCCGTTGAACCCTAGACTTAGACATAGACTTTTGTACACGCTATTAACTCAATATACATTACACACTAGGTTAACGTGGTGCGTTACAAGGATCGTTTTGCTACCTAGTCTTGCGTGCTAGCTACACCCTTGAATCATGTGAGTATTACATAGCCCCCTTTTCTCTTTTACACTTTTTGGGGAGAATCATGAATTTTATACAAACAATAGCTTACATTTACACAAACTACACAAACACAAATCCTATTTACATTCATGTGTGCAAATTTGAGCTTTATGTTTGAGTGTTAGGTGTGTTAAGTTTTGTGTGCAATTTATGTGCAATCATTAACTATTTAAGCCGACGGTTAACAATGATAGATCTATTGAGTCTGACAAACCCACCCAGATTGGGGTGATTGTTAACGACAACACAATTTGCATGCTAGTTACAAAGGTTTGATTGTACTTTACTTACACAATAGCTGTTCCCCATAAATGCCTTATTTATCATGACATGTAAGGATTTGCTTATTCATATTTATACACTATCTATATACAAACCTATGCATGCTCACCAACTTTTTAGTTGACCTTATTTTTTCATGATTTAGGTGCTAATGTGTGAGTTTGATCAAGACATGCTACACTTAAGTTTGGACTTAGTTAATTTAAATTCAAAGAACAATTTGTATTTTCATTTATCTACTTGTTGAATTTTGCTATTTGTGTTTGAATTGTTTGAAATGAAATGGATGATTAAATATTGAAATCTATTGAACCTTGTGCTCATGAACAGTCTACCTGTCCCGCCCCGACATTTCCGTCGTCGGTTGGGGTGTGTCAGATTGGTATCATAGCCTTGGTTATAGGGAACTAGGTTATTAGATACCCTTGACCTAGACTATAACTTTAGGACACCCACTTATATCATGCTTCATGATTATGTGTTATGTGCTACATGCTATGTGTTACATGCTTATTATATTAATATTTATTTCATTATGGTACCTTATTTGTTAAAGTTCATGACTTACTAGACTATACCTAAATAATAAATTAAATAAAACAATATCCCTACCCTTACCCTAAACCTCATAACCTTCTTGCCTACTTCTTTATCATTATCATCATAGCATGTGGAAACTTCATGGAGTTAAATCTATAAAAAAATCTTTATTTCCTCGTTAAGGCTTTTAAACTTTGTTAATTATTTGAGGACACGTGCAATCTGGAAGGGTGACACCTGTATTCTGGGTTTTCTGTCTAGGAAAGCATTTCGCATAAATCCCAATCAACCGAGGGACCCGTATGCTTTCCTGGGAATTCCCGGGATGAGTGTTTACTTATAGGCTAAAGCATGTCTCCTTGAAAAATTATATGAGTTTAATTAACCTTAATGTGTCACAGTATTCAAGTGATTATATCACTATTTGAGTACAATCCAAACTATGATTTACTATTTTATTTGTTATCTTATCTTTTAAATTCAATCAACCTTCATAAGTTCTTACATCTCTTCTTGTGTTGTGCAAATCTGTAGAATACCTCCCCGTCGTGCTATCGTGGCCAACAACAACACCGACATTGCTGCTATCCTTGAACAACTTGTAACTCAAATCACCCAAGCTAATGGAGCCATTAGTGGTACCCATGGAACTAATGGTGGTGGTGGTGCCAACCCACCGCAATGTACCTTCAAGCACTTCAATTCGTGTAACCCTCTTAAGTTCTATGGTACCGAAGGAGCTACAGGACTCCTTCAATGGTTCGAAAGTATTGAGGGCACCTTCCTCAATAGTGACTGCCCCGATAACCTTCGTGTCCATCATGCCACAAGTGTCTTCCAAAAACGGGCACTCACATGGTGGAATGGGGAAAAGAGAACTAGAGGTATAGAGGCAACCATGGCCTTACCATGGGATGAGGTTAAGAGACTAATGACCGAAGAATTCTGTCCTCGGAATGAAGTGAGGAAGCTGGAAGCTGAGTTTTGGGATCTTACCCAAGACAACGGTGAAAGTCTGGCTTATATAACCCGGTTCCATGAATTGAGTCTCCTTGTGCCCTATATGGTCACACCTTTATCCCGTTGCATTGAAAAGTACATCGGTGGATTACCTAGGCAGATTCAGGATACTGTCTTAGGGAGAAATCCCGCAACACTCGAAGATGCTATCCGATTATCTGCTACTTTGACCGACAACCATGTGAAAGCAGGTACTCTGACTAGAAAAGGCACCAAGAAAGCTCCCGACACCACAACCACTCCTGTTCACATCAAAGAAGCCAAAACTGAACCCTACCACAATAACAAAAAAAGAAAGGCTAGAAATTTTGCTGTGGTCACTCCTGCTATGCCTGTTAACCAAGTTGCTCCCATGGCTCAAGCACCAGTCAAGAAGCCATATGTGGGGACCTACCCACCCTGTGCCACATGCAATTATCACCACCCCCAAACCATTCCCTGTCGCCTTTGCACTCACTGTGGGAAATATGGCCATACGGTCAATGTTTGTAGAGCCAAAGCACTTGCAGGCCAAGTCAACCCACCAACCCGAACCAATCAACAAGTGACTAATCAAGGTGTTCCCGCCATAGCAAATGGGCGTGCTTGTTATGAATGTGGCAAACCAAACCACTTCCGTGACCAGTGCCCGAAGTTTATCAATGCTAGACAAGGCGGAGCTCGTGGGCGTGCTTTCAACATCAACGCCAATGAAACTCAAGCCAACAATGATGTGGTCAACGGTACGTTCCTTGTTAATAGTCAATATGCCTCCATTTTATTTGATACCGGTGTAGATAAAAGTTTTGTGTCACTTAACTTTGAACCCTTACTTGCAAAAACACGGTCTAAATTGGAGAAAACCTTCACTGTCGAAGTAGCAAATGGTGACTCCCTTACAATAGACTCCATTATCCACGACTGTTCTCTAGAACTTAATGATCATACATTTCCAATCAACCTCGTGCCAATGCCATTAGGAAGTTTTGATATCATCATAGGCATGGACTGGCTGTCAAATCACCATGCCGAAGTCATCTGCTTTGAGAAATGCATCCGAATACCCCTCCCGTCAGGAGAAACGTTAAGAGTCTTTGGTGAAAAACCCTGCAAAGAACTCAAGTTAATGTCATGCACTACTACTCAAAAGTACTTACGAAAGAAGTACGTGGCCTTCTTAGCTCATATTGTTCAAAAGGATGTCAAAGAGAAGAATATTCAAGACATCCCCATCATCGGGACTTTCCCGAAGTATTCCCCGAAGACTTATCCGGTCTTCCACCCGTTCGGCAAGTAGAATTTCGCATTGACCTTGTACCCGGAGCTAACCTAGTGACTAGAGCTCCATACCGTCTTACCTTCTGAAATGCAAGAACTTGCAAGCCAACTCCAAGAACTCTCCGACAAGGGCTTCATCCGTCCAAGTCATTCACCATGGGGTGCACCTGTCTTATTCGTCAAGAAGAAGGATGGATCATTCTGCATGTGTATTGACTACCACGAACTCAACAAGCTTACCATCAAGAACCGTTATCCATTGCCTAGAATTGATGATCTCTTTGATCAACTTCAAGGCTCTACTTGTTTCTCGAAGATTGACCTTCGATCTGGTTATCATCAACTCCGCGTACAAGAGGAAGATATTCCAAGACTGCCTTCCGAACAAGGTATGGTCACTATGAGTTCATGGTCATGCCTTTTGGGCTAACCAATGCACCCGCGGTTTTCATGGACCTTATGAATCGTGTGTGCAAACCATACCTCGACAAATTCGTGATCGTCTTCATTGATGATATCTTAATCTACTCCAAGACTAAATCCGATCATGAACAACACCTTAGATTGGTTTTGGACCTCTTGAGAAAAGAGCAACTATATGCCAAGTTCTCCAAATGTGAATTTTGGCTAAAGGAGGTTCAATTCCTGGGTCATATCGTCAATGAAAAAGGAATTCATGTTAACCCTACTAAGATCGAAGCTGTTAAGAATTGGAATGCCCCTAAGACCCCCACCGAAGTTCGTTCATTTCTTGGTCTTGCGGGATATTATCGTCGTTTCATTTCAAATTTCTCTAAGATTGCTGTTCCACTCACCGCTTTGACTCACAAGGGTAAACCTTATGAATGGGGACCAAAGCAAGAAGAAGCCTTCCAAACTCTCAAGAAAAATTTATGCAATGCTCCTATTTTGACTCTCCCTGATGGGAATGATGATCTAGTTGTCTACTGTGATGCCTCCAACCAAGGTCTCGGTTGTGTCCTCATGCAACGGGGCAAAGTAATCGCTTATGCATCAAGGCAACTTAAGATTCACGAGAAGAATTATACAACGCACGACCTCGAATTGGGTGCGGTTGTATTCGCATTGAAGATTTGGAGACATTACCTCTATGGCACAAAATGTGTGGTGTTCACCGACCACAAAAGTCTCCAACACATCTTCAACCAAAAAGAACTCAATATGAGGCAACGACGTTGGGTTGAACTCCTTAACGACTATGACTGCGAGATTCGTTACCATCCCGGCAAGGCGAATGTTGTAGCCGACGCTTTGAGTCGAAAGGACCATGTCATGCTTCATTGTGTCCAAATTCAAACCAACATGCAAAATCATATCCTAGAAGCTCAACACGTCTCGGTCACCGAGGGTAATATGTACGAGGAAATGCCGTGTGGTGTTGAACTTCAGCTTGAATCAAAACCCAATGGCTTACTTTATTACTTGAACCGTATTTGGGTTCCCGATCGCGATGATCTCCATACACTTCTCATGAACGAGGCCCACAAGACTCGTTATTCTATCCATCCTGGTGCGGATAAAATGTACCAAGACCTTCACCAACAATATTGGTGGCCCGGTATGAAGAAAGACATTGCCCACTATGTTGCCAAATGTCTAACTTGCTCCAAAGTCAAAGCCGAACATCAACGTCCTTTCGGTTTACTTGAACAACCAGAAATTCCTGTGTAGAAATGGGAGAACTTAGCTATGGATTTCATTACCAAACTCTCTCGCACCTCAAGTGGTTATGATAGTATTTGGGTGATCATTGACCGCCTCACCAAATCTGCTCATTTCTTACCTATCTGTCACACCCCGACCGATGGCGGAATCATCGAGGCGGACAATGGAATGATTGTTCAAAAGCACATAATAACTAAAATATTGGATAATTCATTAATTTAATTAAAGACAACAAACATTCAAGTACAATACAAATTCAAATAACCTAGTCTATTTCAAAACATTGATTTAATTAACTAGGTCCATAAGTTCTTAAGTGGTAGAATCTTCAGCAAGCAATCACATATCCAAACCTGAAACATTATTTCATCAAGTATCAACTATAAAATTGGTGAGTACATAGGTTTAGTGGAACCGATAAATAATAGATAAAAACGTTTTGCAACTCATTGTTTATCTTGTTAAACATAGCATATATGGTTGTATCATTTATCTAAGCACAATTCAAACCTTGATTGACGCGCTTGAACATAGCACAACAGCTAGGTCCGGTATGTTTGAATATAGTTACCCACTATATCCGATATGTTTGAATATAACACGCGGCTATATCCGAGTATGCAGTAATAAACACCCTACATGGGTGGGCTGGTCAGGCACAATAGATCTATTAATATTACTGTTGGTTTTCTTGTGTTTAAAGTAAATGATTGTACACCCAAGATAATAAGCATATAATCCACATGAATAACACGTATAAACAATTTGATTGAGTATCATGAAATAATGTTTCACCCCAAAGTATGTAAAAATGTAAAATAGGGGCTATGTAACTCACCTGGCTAGCGGATGTTTTAATCCACGAGTGCGGGTGATAAGGATGTTGAAAACTAAGCACGTTGAAACCCTATGTGGATAAATAGGTATTATTGTATGTTTTATATGTGCGTATTCGTATGTAAATGTGTATATGTTTATAATAATATTCCTTAACATTTATAAAATATGGTAGAAAGATGATAATGATTTTGTAAAACTTAATATCAAAAATATATATATATTTTAATCTTGTTAAAATATTATATTTTAAATAATTTGTTATCATGTTTATTGTATTTATATATAATAATAAATAAAAAGAAAAGTTTCTATTTGTTTAATTATGTTATCATTATTATATATTAAAATTTATTTAAACAAGTTTATAAAAATTATAGAGTTTATTATTTTATAAAGATTGGGTGGGTTATTATTAAAAAAAATTGTTTTAATCGTTTTCAAAATAGACGAACGAGTCAACCCACTCGTAATAGTTTTTATTGTACGGAGAAATTATTAAAATGAGATAAAATAAATAAATAAAATAAAATTTTTATAAAACAGAAATAAAAAAATTGGGCCGAAGGCCAACCGGAATCGAACCCGCGACCTCGGACATAATCACACACACGCATAACCATCCGGGCTATCGCCCATCACTGGTTATGTGTGTGGCGTTTAATTGATAACCACACAAGCAAAACTTGTCGCTGGTTCTCGGCAACCGGCAAACCAGTGTCCGAGAACATTGGTTTGCCCGGTAACCCAAGGTCTGAGGCTGCGATGTCGATTGGAACAGATGGCCAGATGATAATAGAAGGTAAATGAACGAATTTGAGACTCTTACTTGGTCGTAAAGGGTCTGGACGACAGTGCCGAGAGTCCGAAAATACCAAAGTCGGGAAACTATGCTTCGGGATGAATTGGGCTCTAAAAATCTGGTCACAGCTTCAAACAGAGGCGGCGAACGCAATGGTAGTCTCAATTTGGAGTGAGAGTGGGTGATGAAGGGATGGTGAGCTCGAGCAGGTCCGGTAATGGCTTTTTATAGCCGAGCTCGCTCCCGATAATGAGACATGCAATTGAGTGTGTCTGGACATTCGTCTGGGCAAGACGAAACTGTCGAGCCATCTTGCAGGCGTGGAGGTTGACTGTCGGGGCCGAATTCGTGGCGTGGACTTTCGGCCACAAACACGATCAGACGATTCGAATGTTGGGGAGACCAATTGGTCGACTGCTTTTGTTCGCGTGGGGACGACGAGGTCAGAGAGACCCTTTTCGGCTGTCGAGGTGCAGGGAACAGGCGTGTCGAGGAGTCACCGGAAAATGGCTTGGACCGCCGGACAATGGGGGAGACAACCGGAAATGCGAATTGGGATTTGGCGGAAATGGTCCCTGAAGTTTGTTTTTGTATTAAAATAGTCCCTGAGATAATTACGGATGAGTCCTTGTGGTTAGATTTGTCCACATTTAGTCCCTTAACTGATTTCTGTTTTAAAACCTTGTAGTTTGATTATTTTCAAAACAGACCCTTAACTTTTATAAAAATAATTAATTAGATTTCTTTTTAATTTCAATTATATTTTATAAACTTATATTATTATTATAAATATATTTTTATAAAGTTAATTATTATTTAGATAGATTATCATATTTATGTTATGAACCTTTTAAGTTTAGATTTTTATAAAATTTTATATAAGTTTAAAACTTATAAAATTTTAATTATTTTAAATCCGTAAATTAAAAATATATACTTTGTACAACAATTAAATAAAAACACTTGCATTTCATTGAATAGAAAATGATTACATGACATATGTTATAAAAACGTGAATAAAAACCCGAAATGTCACAGTCTCCCCATGTTAAAGGAATTTCGCCCCAAAATTCAACTAGTGGAGGCTATGAAAAGAGATGCGGATATTTGGTCTTCACGTTCCCAAGTGAACTCGGGTCCACGTTTAGACTCCCAACGGATTTTGACAATGGGGATGAGACTACGTTTGAGTTTCTTGACTTCACGGTCTATGATTTCCACGGGTTTCTCAACAAAGTGCATTTTTTGGTCAATGCGCACTTCATCAAGAGGGATGAGGAGATTCTCGTCGGCTAGGCACTTTTTCAAATTAGATATGTGAAAAGTCGGATGAACGTTGCTGAGCTCTGAAGGAAGATCGAGTTTGTAGGCCACTTTCCCTACCCTTTCGAGTACCTTGAATGGACCCACATATCGTGGTGCAAGTTTTCCTTTCTTTCCAAATCGGACTACGCCTTTCCAAGGTGATACCTTTAGAAGAACCATATCCCAACTTGAAATTCCAAGGGTTTTCGTCGTTTATCGGCATAGCTCTTTTGCCGACTCCTTGCTACTCGAATGTTGTCACGAATAAAAGAGATTTTATCGGTGGTCTCTTGGATAAGCTCGGGACCGGTGATTTGTGCTTCACCAATTTCGTTCCAACAAATCGGTGAACGACACTTTCGTCCATAAAGAGCTTCAAACGGTGCCATGTTAATACTTGTGTGGTAGCTGTTGTTGTAGGAAAATTTGATCAGTGGTAGGTGAGAATTCCAATTGCCACCAAAGTCAATGACACAAGCTCTAAGCATATCCTCGAGGGTTTGGATGGTTCGCTCGGTTTGTCCATCAGTTTGAGGATGGTAAGCCGTACTTAAATCCAAACGAGTACCAAGTGCAGATTGTAATGATTGCCTAAATCGGGAAGTAAAACGCGAATCACGATTGGAGATGATGTTCAATGGGATTCCGTGACGACTTACGATAATAACCTAGATACTATCGTGCCCACTAGAAGTGCGTGGGAGTTTGGTGATGAAGTCCATAGCAAGGTTCTCCCACTTTCACATGGGAATTTCAGGTTGTTCGAGGAGTCCGGAAGGCTTCTGATGTTCGGCCTTTACTTTAGAACAAGTTAAGCATTTTGCCATAAAGAGGGCAATATCCTTTTTCGTGCCGGGCCACCAATATTGTTGACGAAGACCCATGTACATCTTATCAGCTCCGGGATGTACTGAATATCGAGTTTTGTGGGACTCGTTCATCAAAAATATACGAAGGTCGTCGCGATAGGGAACCCAGATACGATCCAAGTAATACAACAGGCCGTTGGCTTTGGTTTCTAGCAAGAGTTCTACACCACATGCCATTTCTTGGTACATGTTTCCCTCGGTAACCGAGGTGTGTTGTGCTTGGAGAATGCGGTCTTGGATATCCTTATGAATATGAACACTATGAAGCATGATACGTTCCTTACGACTCAAGGCGTCGGCTACCACATTTGCTTTGCCGGGGTGGTAGCGAATCTCGCAGTCGTAGTCGTTAAGAAGTTTGACCCATCGTCGTTGCCTCATATTAAGCTCTTTTTGATTGAAAATATGTTGGAGACTTTTGTGGTCGGTGAAAACCACGCATTTGGTGCCATAAAGATAGTGTCTCCAAATTTTCAAGGCGAAAACGACAGCACCAAGCTCGAGATCATGGGTCGTATAGTTCTTCTCATGGATTTTGAGCTGACGTGATGCGTATGCAATTACTTGGCCACGCTGCATAAGAACACAACCAAGACCTTGGTTGGATGCATCGCAGTAAACGACAAAGTCGTCATTACCACTAGGAAGAGTTAGAATAGGAGCGTTGCAGAGCTTGTGCTTGAGAGTTTGAAAAGCTTCCTCTTGTTTGGGTCCCCACTCGTATGGTTTACCTTTGTGAGTCAAGGCAGTGAGCGGAACCGCAATCTTGGAGAAATTCGAGATGAAGCGACGATAGTAACCCGCTAGTCCAAGGAAGGAACAAATTTCGGTAGGAGTCTTAGGAGTACTCCAATTCTTTATCGCTTCGATTTTTGCCGGGTCCACATGAATCCCCTTATCGTTGACTATGTGTCCCAAAAATTGAACCTCCTTTAGCCAGAATTCACACTTGGAGAACTTGGCATATAGTTCTTCTTTCTTCAAGAGCTCCAAAATCAAACGAAGATGTTGTTCATGCTCCGCTTTCGTTTTAGAATAGATAAGAATGTCGTCAATGAAAACGATCATGAACTTGTCCAAATAAGGTTTGCATACACGGTTCATGAGATCCATGAAAACCACAGGTGCATTAGTCAAGCCAAAAGGCATGACATGAACTCGTAGTGACCATATCTAGTCCGAAAGGCAGTCTTCGGAATGTCTTCATCAAGAACACGAAGTTGATGGTATCAGAACGAAGGTCAATCTTGGAGAAACATGTTGAACCTTGAAGTTGATCGAAAAGATCGTCGATACGGGGTAAAGGATAACGGTTCTTGATTGTAAGCTTGTTGAGTTCACGATAATAAATGCACATTCGAAACGATCCATCCTTTTTCTTTACGAACAGCACGGGAGCACCCCAAGGTGAATGGCTTGGTCAAATGAATCCTTTGGAGGAGAGTTCTTGTAATTGACTTGCGAGTTCTTGCATCTCGGAAGGTGCAAGACGATAGGGAGCTTTTGCCACGGGAGTTTCTCCGGGCACAAGGTTAATATGAAACTCTACTTGTTTAGGGGGAGGAAGACCGGGTAAATCTTCGGGGAATACCTCGGGAAAGTCTCGAATGATCGGAATATCTTGCAAATTCTTACCTTTGTCTTTCGTGTCAACTACGTGGACCAAGAAGGCAACGTACTTTTTCCGCAAGTACTTTTGTGCCAAGGTGCAAGACATGAGTTGAAGACCACGATACGGTTTTTCACCGAAGATAACTAACGTGTCGCCCGAAGGGAGAGGTATACGAATGCACTTTTCATAGCAAATAACCTCGGCATGGTGCTTGGATAACCAATCCATGCCAATTATAATATCAAAGCTTCCCAATTGCATCGGAAGGAGATCAACAGAGAACTCATGATTATTAAGATCGAGATTGCAGTCGCGGATAACAGAATTTATAGCAATAGATTTCCCGTTTGCTATCTCCACGGAATAAGAATTGTCAAGTTTCGTTCTTTGTTTAGCAAGTCGAGATTCAAAGGTAAGAGACACAAAACTCCTATCGGCACCGGTATCAAATAAAATGGATGCATAATGATTGTTTATGAGAAACGTACCGTTTATCACGTCGCTGTTTGCTTGTGCCTTATTAGCGTTTATATTAAACGCTCGTCCTTAGGGACCACCTTGATGATGAAGTTTTGGGCATCGGTCATGGAAATGGTTTGGGTCTCCACATTTGTAACATGCCCGACCATTAAGAGGTGCCGGATAGTTTGGACGGTTGGCTGGAGCAACTTGATGGACGGGAGGACGGGTACGACAAGTAGTGACCACGTGTCCATGTCGTCCGCAGCTTGAACACAATCGGCATGGTAAGTTGGCAGGATGGTGGTACTTGCAGGTCTGACATTGGGGATTTGGACCCAAATAAGGTTTCGGGTTTTGACCTAAAGGGGCCCCTTGAATAGTAGGTACGGTGGGAGTTACGACTGCGAAGTTTCGACCCTTTCGTTTCTTGTTGCGGTTAGAAGACTCGGGCTTTACATCTTTGACGGCCGCAAGAGTAGAAACAACCTTCTTGGAAACCTTTCTTGTTAAGGTTCCGGCTTTGACGTGGTTGTCGGATAGCATAGCGGATAGACGAATAGCAGCTTCAAGTGTAGGAGGATTGCTTCCTAACACATCATCCTGAATTTGCATAGGCAGCCCGCCTATGTATTTTTCAATTTCCCGAGTAAGGGGAGTGATCATATGAGGTACCAGTAGGCTCAGCTCTTGAAATCGGGTGGTGTAAGCCAGATTATCCCCGCTGTCTTGGGCAAGGTCCCAAAACTCAGTCTCGAGCTTCCTCATTTCATTTCGAGGACAGAATTCATCAGTCATGGCTTTCTTCAGATCATCCCATGATAAAGATGTAGCAACCTCAACACCACGAGTGCGTTTCTCACCGTTCCACCAGGTGAGGGCTCTCTTTTGTAGTGCACTTGTGGCATAGCGAACCCGAAGATTATCGGGACAGTCACTGTTTAGGAATGTGCTTTCCATGCTTTCAAACCATTGTAGTAGGCCGGTAGCACCTTCAGTCCCGTAAAATTTTGTAGGGTTGCACGAGTTAAAGTGCTTAAACGTGCATTGAGGCGGGTTGGTACCACCGTTTCCTTGGATGTTGTGAGACCCGTCACTGTTGTTATTGGCTTGGGTCATTTGTCCTACCAGTTGGGCAAGAAGAGTAGCAAGATCCGGGTTGGAAGTGCTAGAGTTTGCACGTCGAGGAGGCATTCTAACACCATAAGAAAAGACAATGATATTTTAGATAAAGTGGGTATACATGAGCTATAGTGGGAATAATGTAAGCAGAAAATGCGGGATTCATCATGTCGTGTGCGAATGTATGTGTATTTATTCAAGGTTGATGGGGAAAATAAGCCATCTATTCCGGGTAGGAGATGATGTCATAGATCATTATTCGCGTAATAGGAATTGCTGGGATTCGCATGCACTACAAATCGTTATTACGTGTGCACCCGTAATAATGATTTGCTTTGCATGTTCATCTATCTTACTATAATGTCCCCAAATTTTGAGTTTAGTTTCGGATCGTATTCTTGCGAATACAATGACTTATCAACGTTAAGTAATTCCTCAAAACTTTCAAGGAGACATGCTTTAGCCTATAGGTAAACACTCACTTCAGGAATTCCCAGGAAAGCATACGGGTCCGTTTATTTGGATTTATACGAAATGCTTTCCTAGACAGAAAACCCAATGTACAGGTGTCACCCTTCCAGATTGCACATGTCCTTTACTGGTTTCAAGAAATTAAGTCGTTGATGAGATTTTCAAGATTTTAATAGACTTGAGAGTCTATGAGTATAAAATGTGTAGGAATGTTGCAAATAGTATGGAAAGAGTATGGATAAGGATGGGTAGTGTATTTGTTTGCATACGTTTGTTTGTCAAATGTGTGTGTAAAGTATGTATTATGTGTTTTAAAGCCTTTTATGTATGTGCATAAGTCTCATGTACCAAACTTGGGGAAATTCAAATAATACCTAACTACAAATAATTCACATAGCAGATAATCATTTAGCACGTAACACATAAAAGGGAGTCCTAGGGTTATAGTCTAGGTCATTGTGTCTAATAACCTAATTCCCTATAACATGGCTCTGATACCAATCTGTCACACCCCGACCGATGGCGGAATCATCGAGGCGGACAGTGGAATGATTGTTCAAAAGCATATGATAACTAAAATATTGGATAATTCATTAATTTAATTAAAGACAACAAACATTCAAGTACAATACAAATTCAAATAACCTAGTCTATTTCAAAACATTGATTTAATTAACTAGGTCCATAAGTTCTTAAGTGGTAGAATCTTCAGCAAGGAATCACATATCCAAACCTGAAACATTATTTAAATAAAGTGTCAACTATAAAGTTGGTGAGTACATACGTTTAGTGGAACCGATAAATAGTAGATAAAAATGTTTTGCAACTCATTGTTTATCTTGTTAAACATAGCATATATGGTTGTATCATTTATCTAAGCACAATTCAAACCTTGATTGACGCGCTTGAACATAGCACAACAGCTAGGTCCGGTATGTTTGAATATAGTTACCCACTATATCCGATATGTTTGAATATAACACGCGGCTATATCCGAGTATGTAGTAATAAACACCCTACATGTGTGGGCTGGTCAGGCACAATAGATCTATTAATATTACTGTTGGTTTTCTTGTGTTTAAAGTAAATGATTGTACACCCAAGATAATAAGCATATAATCCACATGAATAACACGTATAAACAATTTGATTGAGTAGCATGAAATAATGTTTCACCCCAAAGTATGTAAAAATGTAAAATAGGGGCTATGTAACTCACCTGGCTAGCGGATGTTTTAATCCACGAGTGCGGGTGATAAGGATGTTGAAAACTAAGCACGTTGAAACCCTATGTGGATAAATAGGTATTACTGTATGTTTTATATGTGCGTATTCGTATTTAAATGTGTATAGGTTTATAATAATATTCCTTAACATTTATAAAATATGGTAGAAAGATGATAATGATTTTGTAAAACTTAATATAAAAAATATATATATATTTTAATCTTGTTAAAATATTATATTTTAAATAATTTGTTATCATGTTTATTGTATTTATATATAATAATAAATAAAAAGAAAAGTTTCTATTTGTTTAATTATGTTATCATTATTATATATTAAAATTTATTTAAACAAGTTTATAAAAATTGTTGAGTTTATTATTTTATAAAGATTGGGTGGGTTATTATTTAAAAAAAATTGTTTTAATCGTTTTCAAAATAGACGAACGAGTCAACCCACTTGTAATAGTTTTTATTGTATGGAGAAATTATTAAAATGAGATAAAATAAATAAATAAAATAAAAGTTTTATAAAACAAAAATAAAAAATTGGGCCGAAGGCCAACTGGAATCGAACCCGCGACCTCGGACATAATCACACACACACATAACCAGCCGGGCTATCGCCCATCACTGGTTATGTGTGTGGCGTTTAATTGATAACCACACAAGCAAAACTGGTCGCTGGTTCTCGGCAACCGGCAAACCAATGTCCGAGAACATTGGTTTGCTCGATAACCCAAGGTCTGAGGCTGCGATGTCGATTGGAACAGATGGCCAGATGATAACAGAAGGTAAAGGAACGAATTTGAGACTCTTACTTGCTCGTAAAGGGTCTGGACGACAGGGCCGAGAGTCCGAAAATACCAAGGTCGGGAAACTATGCTTCGGGATGAATTGGGCTCTAAAAATCTGGTCACAGCTTCACACAGAGGCGACGAACGCAATGGCAGTCTCATTTTGGAGTGAGAGTGGGTGATGAAGGGATGGCGAGCTCGAGCAGGTCCGGTAATGGATATTTATAGCCGAGCTCGCTCCCGATAATGAGACATGCAATTGAGTGTGTTTGGACATTCGTCTGGGCAAGACGAAACTGTCGAGCCATCTTGCAGGCGTGGAGGTTGACTGTCGGGGCCGAATTCGTGGCGTGGACTTTCGGCCACAAACACGATCAGACGATTCGAATGTTGGGGAGACCAATTGGTCGAGGGCTTTTGTTCGCGTGGGGATGACGAGGTCAGAGAGACCCTTTTCGGCTGTCGAGGTGCAGGGAACAGGCGTGTCGAGGAGTCACCGGAAAATGGCTTGGACCGCCGGACAATGGGGGAGACAACCGGAAATGCGAATTGGGATTTGGCAGAAATGGTCCCTGAAGTTTGTTTTTGTATTAAAATAGTCCCTGAGATAATTACGGATGAGTCCTTGTGGTTTGATTTGTCCACATTTAGTCCCTTAACTGATTTCTGTTTTAAAACCTTGTAGTTTGATTATTTTCAAAACAGACCCTTAACTTTTATAAAAATAATTAATTAGATTTCTTTTTATTTTCAATTATATTTTATAAAATTATATTATTATTATAAATATATTTTTATAAAAGTTAATTATTATTTAGATAGATTATCATATTTATGTTATGAACCTTTTAAATTTAGAATTTTATATAAGTTTAAAACTTATAAAATTTTAATTATTTTAAATCCGTAAATTAAAAATATATACTTTGTACAACAATTAAATAAAAACACTTGCATTTCATTGAATAGAAAATGATTACATGACATATGTTATAAAAACGTGAATAAAAACCCGAAATGTCACACTATCCGTGAAGACTATCGGGTTAGGAAATTGGCCCAAATTTACATTGACGAAATTGTGAGCCGTCACGGTGTTCCCTTAAACATAATCTCCGAAAGAGATGCTCGATTCACCTCCCGGTTCTGGCAATCTCTCCAAACTGCTCTTGGTACACGATTGGATTTAAGCACGGCTTACCACCCCCAAACTGATGGTCAGACCGAGCGTACAATCTAAACTCTTGAGGATATGCTTAGAGCTTGTGTAATTGATTTTGGTGGCAATTGAGATTCACATCTATCCTTAATTGAGTTCTCTTACAACAATAGTTACCACACAAGTATCAATATGGCTCCATTTGAAGCTCTCTATGGTCGTAAGTGTCGTTCTCCTATCTGTTGGAATGAGATTGGTGAAGCACAAATCACTGGTCCCGAGCTAATCCAAGAAACATCCGACAAGATCATTCAAATCCGTGACAACATTCGAGTAGCGAGAAGTCGGCAAAAGAGTTATGCCGATAAACGACGAAAACCCTTGGAATTCCAAGTCGGTGACCTTGTTCTTCTAAAGGTGTCTCCGTGGAAGGGTGTGATCCATTTTGGAAGGAAAGGTAAGTTAGCACCTCGCTATGTGGGTCCATTCAAGATCATTGAGAGGATTGGGAAAGTGGCTTACAAACTCGAGTTACCTCCATCAATCGGCAATGTGCATCCTACATTTCATGTGTCCAACCTAAAGAAATGCCTTGCTGATGAGAATCTCCATATACCTCTTGACGACGTACGCATTGACGAAACGATGCACTTCGTTGAGAAACCTGTAGAGATCATGGATCGCGAGATCAAACAAATCAAGCGAAGCCGTATTCCTATTATCAAAGTTCGTTGGGAATCAAAACGTGGACCTGAGTTTACTTGGGAGCGTGAGGACCAAATGAAGCTCAAGTACCCGCATCTTTTTGCCTATTCAGTCACCTCAACTAGTTAAATTTCAGGACGAAATTCCCTTAACATGAGGATGCTGTAACCTCCATGATTTACCGACACTATTTTATTTTATTTTGTTCCAATATTAACCCTACTTTTAAATCTCGAAGTTATTCAATCATTTCATTCTCTCTCACCTAAATCATTAAATAAATGGGTATTCACTTATAAAATTTAAAACTTTAAAACACTATTTATATAGATGTAAATACAAATAGTTATCTATAAAAACATATTCTTACGTTTAGACTTATTAATTAAATCACACATGAATACTTATTTGGCAAATATAAAATTGACATTATAACTTGGTAATATAGTTAGTATTTCGTTTATAAAGTTATCAAATAAAGATTTAAGTTCCATTAAATTTCTTATAAAAGAAAACAATTCTTTTCTGTTTATAAGAAAAACAAATTAACCCTTCTAATCTACATTTGAACACCCCTTAGTCATTGAACCCATAAACTTGAACCTTTGAACCAAGACTTTGACTAGATAATCAAATTTGATTATTAAAAGTCAAACATGGCCTTGCTTTGGTACAAATCAACACCCGAAAACATTCAAATCGATTGTAATGGATCCTTGTATGTGTGTAGTCACCAATCGGTTCCGTCTTGACCAAAGTTACGGTCCAATTCGATCACCAAAAACAGCAAATTCTGAATTCACATAAGTTTGACTTCTCAAAGTCAAACCCATAGCAATCCACCATCAATTCGTGCAAATCAACGCGTTATAAACCCGTAAATCACGCGAACCAACTCTATTATGAATGCAGACCATTTCCTAGACCCAATTCATTCACGTTTCATTCAAATTAACGCGTATTTCGCCTCCACGGCTGTCATACGCAAGCTTCTAACCAGATCATACAATTGAATGAAATCAAACAAATTAATTCATTCCCCCACCTCCGCATACCTCCACCCAAACTCTCTGAACGCTCATACGATCTGCATTTCGCCGTTGAAGACATGACGAACTCGAAGAAACCAAAACCAAAAATTCCAGCCGTCCTCCTTCGTTACTTCACCAAAGCAGGTAATTCTTGTACCATTTAACTCGTTCTGACTCTGAGATCAAAAGCCCCATGGTCAGGGCTTCGATCGTATGCTTATCGGGGCTATCGCATGGCTAGGGCTACGGGAATTCAGCTGGGGACGAGGGGGGGGGGGGAACGGGTTTCCGGGTTTTAAATAATCCCAATCAGTTCGTAACCAAGGCGATCGCCCGGATACACTGGCTAACACACTCGACTAATAGAGAATAGGTCACCGGTTCAAGTCGGCCCGACAATTTTTTTCTTTTGTGTTGTACAACTGAATCCGGCTCCCACCCTACAACAATTTATCACAAATCCGGTTCGGTTCCGTATAAGTAATTGTCTCCTTGGTCCAGTGGTAAAACTTACAACGCACACAGGTGCTACCCGGGTTCGAGCCGGGTGGCCTGTTTATATTTTTTGCAGCTATTCTAACACTCCAAAAATTGAAAAAAATTTATTTTTAAAAACCTTACAATATTTTTGACACAATAAAACCAGATTTATTAACTTTCAATATAAATTCATTTTATGGTGAATTTATGATTAGAAAAGTGTATTAAAGTTTTAAAACAAAATTATAAATATTTAAAACAAACCCCATCTACACAAATAAAAATTTCAATTTCTAAATATAAATATATATTTACATTCTATATATTTTAACATATTTTTCACAACTAAATAAATAAAATTATTTGTTATTTTATTTATTTAAATTAAACCTTATCTATAAAAAACAAAATTTCTTTTTCTAAATATAAATATATATATTTACATTCTATATATTTTAACATATATTTCATAACTAAATAAATAAAATTATTTGTTATTTTATTTATTTAAATTAAACCCTATGTACAAAAAACAAAATTTCTTTTTCGAAATATAAATATATATATTTACATTCTATATATTTTAACATATTTTTCAAAAATAAATAAATAAAATTATTTATTTATTTTATTTATTTAAATTAAACCCTATCTACACAAACAAAATTCCTTTTTCAAAATATAAATATACATTTACATTTTATATATATTTTAAGCATATTTTTCACAAATAAATAAATAAAATTATTTCTTTATTTTATTTATTTAAATTCAACCCTAAATCAATGACTATTAAGTTCATACATATATATATATACCCTGAACTCATATCATACATTAAATTCTTATACAAGCATAGCATGCCTTTACAGGGAATAACACAAACTTATTCAAAACCCGTTGAACCATAGACTTTGACATAGACTTTTGTACACGCTATTAACTCAATATACATTACACACTAGGTTAACGTGGTGCGTTACAAGGATCGTTTTGCTACCTAGTCTTGCGTGCTAGCTACACCCTTGAATCATGTGAGTATTACATAGCCCCCTTTTCTCTTTTACACTTTTTGGTGTGTTAAGTTTTGTGTGCAATTTATGTGCAATCATTAACTATTTAAGCCGACGGTTAACAATGATAGATCTATTGAGTCTGACAAAAACCCACCCAGATTGGGGTGATTGTTATCGACAACATAATTTGCTTGCTAGTTACAAAGGTTTGATTGTACTTTAGTTACACAATAGCTGCTCCCCATAAATGCCTTATTTATCATGACATGTAAGGATTTGATTATTCATATTTATACACTATCTATGTACAAACCTATGTATGCTTACCAACTTTTTAGTTGACCTTATTTTATTCATGTTTCAGGTGCTAATGTGTGAGTTTGATCAAGACATGCTACACTTAAGTTTGGACTTAGTTAATTTAAATTCAAAGAACAATTTGTATTTTCATTTATGTACTTGTTGAATTTTTCTATTTGTGTTTGAATTGTTTGAAATGAAATGGATGATTAAATATTGAAATCTAGTGAACCTTGTGCTCATGAACAGTCTACATGTCCCGCCCCAACATTTTCGCCGTCGGTTGGGGTGTGACAGTTTGTACCTCGTGCAGTACCACCAGGCCGAGGCTGTACTTGACATGGACATCCACCTGGAGCTTGTAGAGGACAACCTTGCAGTGATCTCCAACGTGGAAGACTTGTCGATCAGCGCCGACGATAGGATATAGGAATTACAAGAAGGATTAGTTGCACTTACACTTCATGTGACGACGGCAGAGCAAGAAGCGACAGCCCTCAGAGAGGAGTTACAGCAGACTCGAGCACTTGCTGTCACTTGTGCCATTCTGGCTGCTGCTGCTGCTCAGGCAGGCTTGTTCTCACATATTTTCTAGTAGCCCTATGTGAGCGGGGTGTGCTCGCCTAGGCTAGGATTTAAAACTTGTATTGACAAGGCTTTGTACCCTTTTCCATTTTGTATTATCTATGTAACAAGTTTAAATCCATATCAGGCATGTTTCTTGTGTTTGCAATTGTTGTGGTTGTTTACACTTCCTGCTCATGTGTTGACAATTATTGTATATTGTCTTATATTTTTCTTTCTTGTCGTCATACCAGAAAGAAAAACATGGCACCCAGAGGAGGAAACCGACGTAACACCCGACAGAACACCGAAAATGTCGAGGCAGCTCAACCCATGACAGCTGTCGACATAGCCCAGCTAGTGGCTCAGGAAGTAGCCGCCGCTATCGCTCAAAGCGATGCAAATCGAAACACTAGATCCGGAAACGGATCAGGTAACAATGGAACCAGCGAAGGAATTAGGAACGGATCCTGAAACACGAACATCGGCAGCAACACTAACAGAAATGGAAACGGATCCGGAAATACAAACACCGGTAGCGGCACTAACAAAAACGGAGACGGAACTGGAGCCACCATGGGGAACAACAATGCTCTGATAGGTTACACCTATAAGGGTTCATGAACTACAAACCTCGCTACTTTAATGGATCTGAAGGAGTTATTGGTCTCGTGCGTTGGATTGAGAAAATAGAGTCGGTTTTCAACATCAGCAACTGCGCCAATGACTGCAAGGTCAAGTATGCTACTTGCACCTTCCAAGACCAAGCACTTACTTGGTGGAACGCCCAAGTTCAGAAATTGGGTATGGATGTTGCATACCAGATGACATGGGATGACTTCAAGCATATGGTGAAAGAGGAATACTGCCCCTGAAATGAGATTCAGAAATTGGAAAATGAATTCTGGAATCTGACCATGATCGGAGCTGAAGTAGCCACCTACACTACCCGATTTCATGAACTAGCCCAACTAGTTTCACACATGGTTACTCCGGAAATCAAAAGGATTGAGAGGTACATTAGGGGCCTTGCACCCTATATTCAGAGTATGGTGACTTCATATAAACAAACCACCATTGAGAGTGCCATAAGGTTGGCACATAATATGACTGATCAGGCTGTTCATTCTGGGGTACTGGTAAAGAAAGGCTCAGTTTCTACTGAGAAGAGTTTCAGTGGAAAAAGGAAATGGGATGGAAAGAACACTAGGCATCAGACTCGCAAGAAGCCAGAAACCGTGAAGGCCTATGTTGCAGGGCCAACTGCAGGGAAGCCATATGCCGGGAGCAACCCCAGATGTAACAAGTGTGGTTACCATCACACAGGCACCTGTGAAAGCTTTAACTGTATCAAATGCAAAAGGCCAGGACACACGGCCATGTATTGCAAGACTACCACCACCGCAACAAACCTTAGTATCAATCGAGCTTGTTTTGAATGTGGAGAAGCAGGTCATTTTAAAAAGGACTGCCCGAAGTTAAAGAACCAGGGCACAAAACAAACTCGTTGAAGGACTTTTGTGATTGGAGCAGGAGACGCCCGTCAGGATCCCAACATTGTCACGGGTACGTTCCTTGTTAATCATCACTATGCTTCTATTCTATTTGATACGGGTGCCGATAGAAGATTTGTTTCTATTGACTTTAGTCTGTTACTTGGTATATCACCCACGACACTATATGAGTCTTATGTCATAGAATTAGCCGACGGTAAATTAATTGAAACAAGAGAGATAATCAAAGAATGCTCTCTAAAGGTGGGAGACCACACGTTCAGCTTAGATGTAATGCCGGTAAGACTTAGAAGTTTCGACATTGTTATCGACATGGATTGGCTATCTAAGAAGCATGTGGAAATTATTTGTCACGAGAAGATAGTTCGCATTCCACTTCCCGATGGTGGAACCCTAACCATTCAGGGAGAAAAGAGTGGAGCCACCTTAAGAATTATCACATGCATGAAGGCCCGGAAGTACTTAAGAAAGGGATATCATGCCATCTTAGCTCATGTAACAGAAAAGAAGCCAAAGGAGAAACAACTCGTGGACATACCAATCGTACGAGAATAACCAGAAGTCTACCCAAAGACTTGCCTGGACTACCGCCGCCAAGACAGGTTGAGTTTCGTATCGATCTGGTACCCAGAGTAGCACTGATTGCACGATCACCATACCGACTTGCACCATCCGAGATGCAAGAACTGTCAAGTCAACTACAAGAAATTTTAGATAAAGGGTTTATCCGACCGAGTTTCTCACCATGGGGAGCTCCGGTATTGTTTGTAAAGAAAAAGGATGGAACTTTTAGGATGTGCATTGACTACCGAGAATTAAATAAATTGATGGTAAAGAATAGGTATCCACTACCAAGAATACATGATTTGTTTGATCAGTTACAAGGATCTAGTGTCTATTCTAAGATCGACTTACGGTCAAGATACCATCAGCTGAGAATCCAATAAGAAGACATTCCCAAGACTGCGTTTAGGACTCGTTACGGTCACTACGAGTTCCTAGTCATGCCTTTTGGCATAACCAACGCACCAGTAGTATTCATGGATCTCATGAATAGGGTCTGCAAACCTTATTTTGATAAGTTCGTGATTGTATTCATTGATGACATTCTGATATACTCACGAAGCAAAGAGGAACATGAACATCACTTAAAGCTTATCTTAGAACTCCTCATAAATGAGAAACTGTATGCCAAATTTCTCGAAGTGCGAATTTTGGATTCGAGAAGTACATTTCCTTGGTCACGTGATCAATGACAAAGGCATACATGTGGATCCATGTAAGATCGAAGCCATCAAGAATTAGGAAGCACCAAGGACTCCAACCGAGGTGCGACAATTCCTAGGTCTGGCTGGCTATTATAGACGTTTTATCAAAAATTTCTCCAAAATAGCCCAACCTCTGACAACTTTGACTCAGAAAGATAAGAAATTCGATTGGAACGACAAACAAGAAGCGGCATTCCAACTGTTGAAGCAAAAACTATGTTGTGCACCTATCTTATCCCTCCCAGAAGGAGTAGATAATTTTGTAGTATATTGCGATGCATCACACAAAGGACTTGTTTGTGTCTTGATGCAAAAAGAAAAAGTCATCGCATATGCATTCCGTCAACTAAAGGTACATGAGAATAATTACACTATCCACGACTTAGAACTAGGAGCAGTCGTTTTTGCTCTTAAAATCTGGAGACATTACCTTTACGATACAAAATGCACCATTTTTACCGATCATAAGAGTCTCCAGCACATCTCCAATCAGAAAGAATTGAACATGAGACAAAGAAGATGGGTAGAATTACTGAATGACTACGATTGTGACATCCGTTACCACCCTGGTAAAGCAAACGTCGTAGCCGATACGTTAAGCAGGAAAAAAAGAACCAAACCCTTCCGAGTGCGAGCATTGGGAATAACGATTCATACGAGCCTCACCACTCAACTACGCGATGCCCAACAAGAAGCACTCAAGGAAGAAAATCTGAAAGGTGAATCCTTACGAGGTATGGATAAACAACTAGAAACCAAATCCAATGGAGCTCATTATTTCATGAATTGGATTTAGGTACCACGTTATGGAAACCTTCGAGATTTGGTGCTTGACAAGGCACACAAGTCCAAGTATTTAATTCACCCAGGATCCGACAAAATGTATAAGGATCTCAAGGAATTGTACTGGTGGCCCAATAAGAAGGCGGAGATTGCCACCTATGTAAGCAAGTGCCTGACTTGTTCCAAAGTCAAGGCAGAATATCAAAAGTCATCAGGACTCCTGCAACAACCTGAGATACCACAATGGAAATGGGAATAAATTTCCATGGATTTCATCACAAAATTGCCCAGAACAGCTAGTGGTTGTGACACGATTTGGGTAATTGTTGATCGATTGACAAAATATGCACACTTCCTACCCATAAAAGAGACAGATAAGATGGAAAAATTGACGCGAATCTATTTAAAGGAAGTCGTCTCAAGGCACGGAGTTCCAATTTCTATTATCTCGGACAGAGATAGTCGTTTCACCTCAAGATTTTAGCAATCACTTCAGAAAGCGTTAGGTACACGCTTAGACATGAGCACAGCCTATCATCCACAGACAAATGGCCAAAGTGAGAGAACCATCCAAACCCTAGAGGACATGCTTAGGGCATGTGTCATAGACTTCGAAAAGAATTGGGATACTCATCTACCCTTTGTTGAGTTTTCTTACAACAACAGCTATCACACCAGCATCCAAGCCGCACCGTTTGAAGCACTGTTAGGACATAGATTGAATGACAAAAGCTTTGTAATAGTTTAGGTCTTATTGTCTTTATGTTTTGTATGTAATTGTTTAGATTTGCTCGTGATTTGCGTTTGATTCTTGGTGATTAGAGACATTTTTGTGTACAATTTGACAAGAAATTAAGCATTTTTGTATCCATGGAGTTTTCAAGTTCTTGAAACTGATTTTACTACTGAATTCGTGAATTTGAGGTTGATTTTGGTGAAATTGATCCGATAGAAGTGTTCTAATTCATGAAATACTAAGTCCTACGGTTCAATTTCTTCATATTCTTTCTAATCTGTTAGAAATGATGATTTTTGGTGCTGTTTGTTCGTGTTTGGGTTAAAGTTCTTGCTGAGTTTGTTTCAGCTGGTTTAGGCGAACTTGATTAAAGTTGTTGCAGGCGAACTTAGCAAGCAAACTTATTAAGTTCGCTTCTCTCAGTTTAAGCGAACTTAGTAGGCGAACTTATTGGATTTCTTGGGTAAGCGAACTTGTCAAGTTCGCTTGATATCAAATTCGCTTGTTTGGCTGAAGCGAACTTATTATCTTCGCCTAAGGGAGTTTTGAGTTCAACACTTAGAAATTTTTTTCTGAAAAATGGCAAATATGGTGCAAGTGACTAATATGTTAAATTACGCAATGAGATTGGTACATCTCAAAAACCACCCAAATTGTTAAGTCTTGCAGATTATTCCAACTGCAAAGATCGGTTTGATCAGTTCGTATCTTTTACTTATACAAGCTTATGGATTCCAATCTTGGAGGGTTATACGCATCCGACATATACTTGGATGGGAAATGATGATGTTCCGAAATCAGTATCTGCGTTAACCACATAAGAAAAATTATTGTTTGAAAGAGAAAAGAAGGCAATGGCCAGTATCTCAATGTCTCTTCCAAAAGAAATTTATCACAACTTTAAACAATTCAGAACTTCTCAACAATTATGGGAGGCGTTGCAAAAGAGGTGTGAAGGTAGTTTGGATGTTAAGAAAAGTAGAAAAGAATTACTGAAGAAGCAGTTCTTAGTATTCAAGCACTTTCAAAATGAATCTTTAGATGATCTTGCAACGAGATTCTATCATTTGCTAAGTGAGTTGTCAAGTGCTTAAGTGGTTTATGAGACTGAAGAGATAAATGATAAGTTTTTGGAGGCATTACCATCAAAATTTGATGTGTATACGGTTTTGATTAAAAAGAATGTCAAGTATAAAACAATGTCGCTTGAAGAGGTTCTTGGGAAGATTCAATCACATGATTTGAATATGAAAAAGAAGGAAACTAATATGGAGCATATTCAAGATCCTTCAATGTATTTTGCTAAATCTTCTGAAAAAACTGGTGCAGGGGTTGCGTTCTTCTCTGGTGATACTCAAGATGTTTCTCATGATCATTGTTCTGGGGTTCCAAGTCATTCAGGTTTCTCTGCAAATACAAATTCTTCGTCATCTGGAACACATAATTTGAATCAAAGAGTTGCTTATGATTATCTAGCAATGTTTTCTTCCTTTATGGCTTCTTATGAAAATTTTATTGGAGGAAAGATTCATGATCCAGAGGTTATTGAAGAAGATTTCGGACAGATTGATCCTGTTGATCTAGAAGAGATGAATATTCAATGGAACATGGCTATGCTTATGCGACAAGCAAAGGATTTTTTGAAGAAGACTGGAAGAAAGTATATTGGGTCTAACAGTCGTTCACGCATGGGATTTGATAAAACCAAAGTTCGTTGTTATAATTGTCAAGAGTATGGTAATTTTGCCAAAAAATGCGTGAAGCCGAAAGTAGAATTTGATTCTCAGAAGAAGCCTAATAATTTTCAGAACAATCGTAATCAGTCACAATGTTCTTCTAATTCTAGAAATTCTAATCATGCATCTGCATCATCTGCTTTGGTTGCTCAGAATGATGAAAATTATGACTGGGGTATTCATCTTGAAGATTTGGTTGGAAAAATAGATGAACCAAAAGTAGTGAAGAATGTTACCCGTGATAGATGCATTTTAATAGAACCGGATGAGGTGAAAGTTGTTCAACCTAATCTTTCAAAAATGTTACAATCAAGTGGATTTGTTGCTGCTGGTTATCAGAAGAAGAATTCATCGACGGTGACTAAACAAGTTTTTGTTCCAAAGAAGTCAGTCAATTGTTCAGAAAAATCTTCTGAAGCTTGTTCATCAGACGGGTCATCAAATTCAAGAAAAACTACTTATATCAGAAATCATCAAGATAGAAGAGTTTGTTCTCATTGTAATGAGGCAGGTCATATTCTGATTCACTATCCTTATAAGAATCAAGGCAAATTAAATTGTGATCCCTCACAAAAACAAGCAGTGACGATTCTGAAAATACAAACTGGGGAAAAGCCTAAGTGTAGTGTTGAAAATATTATGCATTGTCAATCATTTGCTAAATCTTCGGGATTTAAGCAAAATGATAAGCGTATTTTTAAACCTGTTGTTTTTCAAAAGAAGTTTGAGATTCCACCTGTTGGAATTCAAAAAGAGCCTCAACCTGAGGTCAAACTTTCTAGACCACAAAGAAGAAGACGTAAGAAAACTAAAGAAAGTTTTGAAAATACCTGAATCTGATAATCATAAATCTAATAATGTTTTTCCAACAAATCATACTATGTCTTCTTTGAGAAAGTCTAATAATAAATCTTATGTTCCAAAGCTTGATGACAATGTAGATTGTGAGTTACTTGAAGTTGTTTATTTTGATCCATCTGGACGACCCAATACCACAATGGCTTGGGTTCCAATTACTAACTGATTTTCTTTGTTTATGTAGGGACAACCAAGGAGGACTATCAACAATACGTTGTATGTGGATAGTGGTTGTTCTCGACATATGACAGGGAATATTCGTTTGTTGGAAGATGTGATTAATATTGATGGTGGTTATGTTGCTTTTGCTGGAAATAAAGGCGGGTACATAACTGGCCTAGGTACTTTAAAGAATGAAAAAGTCAAATTTGAGAAAGTGAACTATGTGAAGCAACTTGAACATAATCTTTTAAGTGTATCTCAAGTGTGTGACAAGAAATTTTCATTTCAATGATTCTAAGTGTTATATCTTGAAACCGGGCTTTGTTATTCCGGACGAATGGATTCTAATGAAGGCTCCAAGGAGAAATGACACATATGTCCTAGACATGAGTGTTGCTACTACTACGGATTCAATTCCTACTTGTTTACTCTCCAAGGCGTCTGAGTCAGATTCTATTTTGTGGCACAGGAAACTTGCTCACATCAATTATCGAAAAATGAATTATCTTGTGAAGAATGATCTGGTTTTTGGTGTTCCGAAAATGAAATTTTTAGTTCCTGATGACTGTATTCCTTGCAAGAAGGGGAGACAACACAAGAAGTCCCACAAATCTAAGACAAAGAATTCTATTGTAACTCCTTTGGAGCTACTGCATATGGATTTGTTTGGACCGATTAGTATCAGGAGCATTGGCGGTAAATCTTACTGTCTGGTGGTAACAGATGATTTCTCTAGATTTTCATGGGTTAAGTTCCTTGCTTCTAAAGCCGAAACCACAGAGTTGGTACAATTCTTAATCCTGGGTGTAGAGAATTTGTTCAAACAGAAAGTCAGAAGAATTAGGAGTGACAATGGCAGTGAATTTAAGAATAGCAAAATGGGGTTATTCTGTCTTCAAAAGGGAATTCATCATGAATTCAGTGCGCCATATGTACCTCAACAAAATGGTGTTGCTGAACGAAAGAACATGACTTTAGTTGAAACTGCACGTACGATGCTTGTTGATTCTAAGCTTTCAGTAACTTTTTGGGCTGAGGCTGTAAATACTGCGTGTCATGTTTTGAACCGAGTCTTGACCGTTAAGAGACACAACAAGACGTGCTATGAGTTGCTTAATAATCGTAAGCCGAATCTGAAATATTTACTACCTTTTGGTAATCCATGCACCCTTTTGAAAGTTCGTGATGTCCCAACCAAGTTCAGTGCTAAGGCAATTGAAGGGATCTTTCTGGGGTGTGTTGCTAATTCTACTACCAAGAGGGTTTATAACAAAGAGACTCGCCAAGTTAAAGAATGGTTTCATATTGACTGTTCTAATCGGTCTTTACCTCAAATGGCGATTGGACCAGACTACAAATATGGACTCGGGGATACCAGTTAATCAAGATCTGTCTTATCAATCTGATACAACTCAAGTTGATGTATTGCCAGTTCCTGAGGTTGCATCAATCAAGGAACTCAAAGCTCATCTGATTTCAAATATCATTGGGGATTTGCGTGATGGAGTGCAAACGCGTTCTACTCTTGACAACACTTGCTTGTATACAGGTTTTAAAGAGACTGATGTTTTTGATGTATGCTCACATTCCTGTTTTATTTCTCAGGTCGAACCAAAGAATGTCGAAATGGCGTTAAGTGATAACAATTGGATAGAGGCCATGCAGGAAGAACTTGCTCAGTTTGACAAACTTAAAGTTTGGAATATTGTAGATCTTCCAAAGGGTGTGTATCCAATTGGTACGAAGTGGGTGTTTAAATGCAAGAAAGACGATCGCGGTGTTGTGGTGTGAAATAAGGCAAGATTAGTTGTACAAGGTTTCAATCAACAAGAGGGAATTGATTACACCGAGGTTTATGCGTCTGTTCCTAGGCTTGAAGCTATAAGATTGTTTCTTTCTTTTGCTTCATACAAAGGGTTTAAGGTGTTTCAATTAGATGTAAAAAGTGCTTTCTTATATGGTAAAATCAAGGAGGAAGTTTATGTGTGTCAGCCGCCGGGGTTTGAAGATCCAGTTAATCCTTCCAAAGTCTTCAAGCTTGATAAAGCTCTCTATGGTCTTCTTCAAGCTCCTCGAGTGTGGTATGAAACGTTGTCTGCTCATCTTCTGGAGAATGATTTTGTTCGTGGACATATTGACTCGACTTTATTCATTAATAAAGCAGGGGGAGAATACCTACTGGTACAGATATATGTAGACGATATTATTTTTGGCTCTACAAATGAAGGGTTATGCAAAGAGTTTGAGAGTATTATGAAATCAAAGTTTGAGATGTCAACTATGGGAGAGTTATCATTTTTCCTAGGTCTTCAAGTTAATCAGAAGGAAGATGGTTTCTTTATTCATCAGTCCAAGTATGTAAAGGACATCTCGAGCCGATTCAAGATGGAGGACTGTACCCCATATGATACTCCGATTCCGGTTAACCATAAACTGAATTCTGACCCGGATGGAAAAGAAGTTGATTGCCGACTCTACCGTGCAATGATTGGATCTCACATGTACTTAACCGCTTCAAGGCCAGATATAATGTTCGTTGTGTGTATTTGTTCCAGGTTCCAAGCAAAACCAAAAGAATCTCATTTGATTGTAGTAAAGAGAATCTTTCGTTATCTGAAAGGAAAACAAAGATTCGGACTATGGTTTCCTCATGGTTCTAACTTTGAATTCAATGCTTACACTGATTTTGAATTTGGTGGTTGTTTAGACAGGAAATCTACTACAGGTGGTTGTCAATTCTTGGGTAATCGTCTAGTTTCCTGGCAATGCAAAAAGCAAACTACAGTCTCCATTTCAACATGCGAAGCAGAATACATTGATGCTGCAAGTTGTTGTTCACAGATCTTGTGGATCCAACAGCAATTAAGAGACTACGGTTTGAATTTTACAGGAACCCCCATGTTTATTGATAATAATGCTACAATTTCTATTACAAATAATCCTGTTAAGCACAGTAAAACAAAGCACATTGAAATTAGATATCATTTTATTCGTGATTGTGCAGATAAGAAGTTGATTGAGCTGGTAAAGGTACATACAGATGACAATTTTGCTGATCTTTTTACCAAATCATTTGATCGTACCAGGTTTGAATTTCTGATCAAAATGATTGGTATGATCAATCCCGAATATAAGTTTTTCAAACAATTTTCATGGGAGATTTTGTTTTCAATTTCTTTTATTGTTTTATTACATTTCTACATTTTACATTTCAGTCAAAAATTGTTATTTATAAAAATTCAAAACAAAATGAAAAATATAAAATTAACATCATTTGGAGTTATAGAAGAAATGATAGTACATCAGTGAATAATTCATTACACATGACGTTAGTAGACTTTTGATAGATGAAAGTTTAAAATAATTTGATTTGATCTAAATTTCAAAGTCTGCATAAATGAGAAATGATAGTGTTTTGAATGATCTAATCTTGATAACATGTTTTAATTTGAATATGAGTTTGAAACTTGAATTGTCAATAAACTATAAGCGTTTTTGAACCAATAGTAGTGTGAAAATTAAATATAATATGATTATATCTGTGATTTGAATCCATTATATGCCTGAGTGTGTGTGTTAAAAGATCATTATCAGATATAGAATATATGGTTTTAAGAATTTCATGAGACCAATATCGAATTATGTCTTTAGCACAATCTCTTTCAGTTCACTTCACTGCCCATGCCCCGAAAAACATGCAATGTGTTGTTGAACTAAGATATGTTTCTGACACCATCTGTTAGAACATATATTCACCCTTAGATCAGTTAGATACATCATCTATTCTGATTTCATTGAAATTTATCCAGATAATAGTTGGATCCTCCTACCTAAATCTATTGATTCTCATTATAAAGCCAATTCATTATAATCTTTCGATTCTGAATCATTCTGATTCTTATATCATTTGGGATCTGCTATTCTATGCTTGTGCTAATAGAGATAATTTCATCTTGAAGATTGATCTATGAAACACACCACTTTTAAAAACAAAAATTTAACGCGCGGAAGTCTTAACTCAGGAATTTTTTTTTTTTTTAACCTCTCGCGTACCGCGAGAGAATCCTTCCTGGACTCTCGCGACCCGCGAGGGACCCTTTTTCTCAAAATGTTTCCAGTTTTCACACTTAACCATTTTTCCAACCTTTTTCATTTTGCTTAACATCAAAACTTTACCAACACTTAGATTTTTGACCAAAAACATCATGACAACATATGATTACATCAAAACATAACTTTTGTGCCAAATTACACCACTTTACAAGGATTTTACGAAAATCCTCAAAATACCAAAAATGCATACGAGAACCCTCCAAGCTTGGACGTTGACCTTGACCTATTTCGGAGCTTTCCCTGAATAACCACATAAACTTATAACCATTAGTAATGAGATAAACATAACCAACAAGTATTTACAACTTGTTTTCACCCATTTGACCCGTTTGCCTCTATTTGGTCAATTATAGTTTCATACATTAGCATTTCGTCAACATATTACCATTGTAATGTGTTAAACATAACAAACAAGTGATTACAACTTGTTTTCACACCTTTCACCCATTTGACCCGTTAACACCCATTTGGCCAATTAAGGATTTCATACACTTGTATATCACCTACAAGTTACTTTCATCATTTCATTATCACTTTTCCATTTCCATTATGGCACGTAGGCCATAACTTCATATCCCACAGGATACGAGATCATAACTCCATAACTAATCTATCCATTATGGTACTTAGACCATAACTCCATATCCATTCTATCCATTATGGTTCATAGACCATAACTCCATATCAACATATCCATTATAGTGTAAATACTATAACTACATTCCTTCAATTATGCATACCATTTTATACTCATTCATACCACATAACAAATTATGCAACTTTACACATTATACATACAACATTGCATAAAACTCATTTATCATCAAAACTAAGTAAGTGCAAAAGCACTTACCTTTCGGGTTAGAAGATCCCGCACCGCTTTCAAGCTTTGCAATTTGATTACCTAAACACATTCGCCTAGTTTAGTAATCTAACATATACCAAAATTTCATTACAATTGAGTTCACAACTCAATTTCCCAATTCCAACCCAAATTGACCCGTTTGGGTTATCCTCATAACCAAACACCCTCTTTCACCACAAACTCACATACTTGAGTTTCATTAACTTAATCTTAACACTAATTCTTCTTTCAAAAATTATTATTAAGTCAATTTGGTGTTTGTTCTAGTGTCTAACATGTTAAAAACACTTAATCTTCATTAATTCACCATTCTAGCAATATGACCCAAACACCCCCAATTTTTCACCATATGAACCCTAACTTCTCATAATCAAAATCAAAGGGTTCTAGGATGTTAATCATCATTCTTTAACTTCAGTTTAGCTAGATTATCAACAATCTAACACCATTTCATCACATGCATACATAATTTCGGATTTCACCCAAAACCTACCAAGAACACATGCATGGTGAAATCAAGAGGAAGAGAATCACTTACTTGATGTTAGGAAGGTGTTGTGTGAGCCAAAACCTTCACTAATCAAGCTTCAATTGCACGAAAATGGCTTCAACACACTTTTCTCCTTTTTCTCTCTTGATATGAACGACTCAAAATGTGTAAATGAAGCCAATTTTGACTTCACCAAGTCAAATGGCAGTTTTTTTGGCCATTTTACACATTTAGTCCTTCAACTTCCATTTCACCCATTTCGTTCTATAGTTAGTTAAAACTAACATAATCCCATTACAAACTTGAAACCCACTTGTTTCAACTTATTTATAAAATATTATTTCCACCATAATATTAAATATAAATATTTAATTATTTGAAGACGAAACCCGGATTTTGGTTCGTTACAAATCACCTCCCCTTATTTGGGTTTCGTCCCCGAAACCCGACTTCACATAAAAAGGTTCGGGTAGAATTTGAGCATTTCTTCCTCGGTTTCCCAAGTCATTTCCGCCCCCTTTCTATGCTTCCATCGAACCAACACTTGGCTAATCTCTTTATTACGCAACCGCTTCACTTTCCTATCTAAGATTGTCATCGGTTCTTCCACATAGTTCAACTTTTCATCAATTTCTATATCATCCAATGGAACAAAAGTAGATTCATCCGCTAAACATTTTCGCAAATGAGACACATGGAACGTGTTATGAAGTCTACTTAGTCCCTCCGGTAACTCAAATCTATAAGCTACCGCACCCACCCTTGCCATCACTTTAAACGGTCCAATGAAACGTAGGCTTAACTTCCCCCGTTTCCTAAACCTTATCACCCCTTTCCAAAGAGAGACTTTCAATAGCACAAAGTCCCCCACTTGAAACTCAATCGCCCGCTTCCTATTATCCGCATAAGATTTTTGGCGATCTTGCGCCGCCTTTAAGCGAGCCTTTATTTGGTCAATACTATCATTCGTTTCCATGACCACTTCCTTGCTGCCAAGTTCCCGTTGACCAATTTCACCCCAACATACGGGTGTTCTACATTTCCTCCCATACAATGCCTCAAAAGGCGGCATACCAATGCTAGAATGGTAACTATTATTGTATGCAAATTCCGCCAATGGTAAATGGTCGTCCCAACTACCCCCAAAATCCAAAGCACACGCGCGTAACATATCCTCGAGCGTTTGAATCGTACGCTCGCTTTGCCCATCCGTTTGCGGATGATAAGCGGTGCTAAGGTTCAACCTTTTTCCCATATCCTCATGGAAATTCTTCCAAAAACGAGAAGTGAATCTCGTATCCCGGTCTGAAATAATTGACACCGGCAACCCATGGCGTGACACAATTTCTTTCACATAGATTTCCGCTAGTCTATCCGACGAGTACGTTTCCTTTATTGGAAGGAAATGTGCACTCTTTGTCAACCGATCCACTACTACCCATATCGCATCATAACCTTTTCGAGTCTTTGGTAGTTTAGTGATCAAATCCATGGTTACATTTTCCCACTTCCAAAGCGGTATTTCGAGCAGTTGCAGCTTTCCATACGGCTTTTGATGCTCCGCCTTAACCCTTAAGCATGTGAGACACCTCTCCACATACTTAACAATATCACGCCTCATACCCGGCCACCAAAAATGACACCTCAAATCATAAAACATCTTCGTGGCCCCCGGATGGATAGAATATTTGGATTTATGCGCCTCGTCAAGAATAGTTGTCAAGACACTTGACAACCTAGGTATCCAAATTCTATCAAAGCATGTCTTCAAACCCATGCTATTTTCACCAAGCTTATCAACATAAGAAATCATCCGTTCTTTCTTCAAGTCACCACCAAGTGCTAACACTTGGGCCTCCCGGATTTCATTAATAAGAGATGATGAAATTGTCATCTTAAATGACTTCACCTTGATAGGTGAATAACTTGACTTTCTACTAAGCGCATCCGCCACAACATTCGCTTTACCCGGATGATAAAGTATCTCACAATCATAATCCTTAACCAATTCAAGCCACCGTCTTTGCCTCATATTGAGGTCCTTTTGGTCAAAGAAATATTTGAGACTTTTGTGATCCGTGTAGATCGTACACTTAGCACAATACAAATAATGCCTCAAAATCTTGAGCGCGAAAACCACGGCTGCAAGCTCTAAATCATGGGTTGGGTAATTCACCTCGTGAGTCTTTAATTGCCTAGATACATAGGCAATCACTTTCCCCCTTTGCATCAAAACACACCCCAACCCCGAATGCGAGGCATCCGAATAAACAACAAAATCCTCGGTCCCGTCCGGCAAGGATAAAACAGGCGCCTTAGTCAACTTTTCTTTCAAGAGTTGAAAGGCAGATTCTTGCTCGGGACTCCAAACAAACTTTGTCTCCTTACGAGTAAACTTCGTCATCGGCAAAGCAATCCGAGAGAAGTTTTCGATGAACCTCCGATAATAACCCGCTAACCCCAAGAAACTTCTAATCTCCGAAGGCGTCTTCGGTGATGACCATTCTTTAACAGCCATAATCTTGGATGGGTCAACGGTAATTCCTCTTTCATTAATCACATGACCCAAGAATTGGATCTCGCGCAACCAAAATGCGCACTTGGAGAATTTAGCATAAAGCTTCTCCTTTTGCAAGACTTCAAGAATCTCACGCAAATGACAAGCGTGATCACCCTCGCTCCTTGAATAGATGAGAAGATCGTCAATAAACACAATGACCGAACGATCAAGGAACGGTCTACACACCCGGTTCATGAGATCCATGAAAAACGCAGGTGCGTTGGTCAAACCGAAAGGCATAACCGTAAACTCATAGTGACCGTAACGAGTGCGAAAAGCTGTCTTATGAACATCCTCTTCCTTCACTTTCAACTGATGATACCCGGACTTCAAGTCAATCTTAGAAAACCATGACGCCCCTTGCAATTGGTCGAAAAGATCGTCAATCCTAGGCAATGGGTACCTATTCTTCACTGTCAACTTGTTCAACTCCCGGTAATCCATACACATTCTCATGCTCCCATCCTTCTTTTTGACGAAGAGAACGGGCGCACCCCAAGGTGAAACACTTGGGCGTATGAAACCCTTGTCAAGAAACTCTTGTAATTGCTCTATGAGTTCTTTCATTTCTGGCGGTGCCAATCTATAAGGCGCTTTAGCTACCGGCTTAGCACCCGGTATCAAATCAATTCCAAACTCTATCTCCCTATCCGGCGGAATCCCCGGTAACTCGTCAGGAAACACATCTACGAATTGGTTCACGACCGGTACATCGTGAATCTCCTTTACTCTTTCATTCATATCCGCGACACAAGCCATGTACGCCTTGCACCCACGCGCCATGTACTTGGTCGCCTTCACATAAGTGCACATCCTTACTTTACCCTTTTTATCACCTTCTATGTAGATGGACTCTCCCGACGGGGAAACAAGTTGGATCGCCTTCGGTCCACATAAAATACTCGCCTTATTCTTTGACAACCAATCCATCCCCACAATAACATCAAAATCTCCCATAGCCAAAGGAATCAAATCAATAAAGAAAGTTTCGCCCCCCGCTCTCAACTTACAATCTCTAAAAATGTCAAAGACAAGGAAACTCTTATCATTAGCCGCTTCGATTTCTAAGGGTTCATCTAACTTGCTACTTACAAAAGAAGAATGCTTAACAAATTTCAAAGACACAAACGAACGACTAGCCCCCGAGTCAAAAAGAACTAGTGCAGGTAAAGAGTTAATCTTGAATGTACCTGTCACCACCTCCGAGTCGTTCTTTGCTTCCTCCGCAGATATGTGGAAAGCTCTACCCTTAGGCCTGGGTATCTCAACTTTTCTCTCGCTTCCACCTTGCTTCAAATCCGGGCAATCCGCCCTAAGGTGTCCTGGCTTGTAACAATTATAGCATATACGAATCTGGCTTGGACACTGATTTGCCATATGCCCCGGCTTCCAAAACTTGTAACAATTCGACATTCCCTTCTTACAATCCCCATAGTGCTCCTTCCCACAAACTTTGCATCCTCGAGAAGAGAACTTGGTAAAAGGCTTCTTACTAGGGCTCCCGCCCTTTATCTTGCTCACCACTTGATCCACAATTTCCTTTTTCCTCTTCTCTCCTCTAGCTTCTTGCCTCCTCAACTCCACTTCCCTTTCCCGACACCTGTTTATCAAATCCACAAGCGTGGTGAAAGAAGATGGAGATATGCTATCTCTGAATTCCACAGTCAACATAGCATAAAATCTGTCAATCTTCGCCTTCTCGGTCGACACCACGTCCGGACAGAACTTGGCGCGATCAAAGAAAGCTCCAGTCAATTCATCAATAGTCTCTGTCGTCTGCCTCATGAGGAGAAACTCCTCGGTCATCCTGTCAATAGCGGCCTGTGGGAAATGGTACTTTAGGAATGCCGCTTTAAACTCCTCCCATGACATGGAGGTCACCCCTCTTTCACCCCTCTCCTTTCGGAGATTTAGCAGCCACTCCTTAGCTCGCCCAGTCAATAGTGGCACGCTAAACATCACTCTATCCTCGGGCTTACACCTTGTCGTTTCAAAATTTGACTCCATGTCTACCACCCACCTGTGGCTCAGAATCGGGTCCACTTGCCCGTTATATTCCTTGGGCTTGATCACCATGAAATCCTTCAGTGTACAACCCCGAGGTTCCTTATCTTTCTCTTTCATGATTTCCTCGATAGAGAGTTTAATAGTCCCCCTCATTTCTTCCATCAACAGATTTGTGGCTTGCTCAAAGGCCTTGGCCACCTCCTCTTTTATCAACTCTTGGATCCGTGGATCCAACGGTTCCCGATTGCTCGATTCTTCTGCCATCTCTTAACTGAGAATTAGTAACAAACACCTTAACACCCTTATACTATCAATACCTTAAATACTTATCACACTTACACCCCTATATGTATTAAGTATATGTATACTTATCTACTTATATACATACATACATATATAATCACCTTCACCTAATCCTTGTAAATGTTCATTGTCATATGGTTATTATAAAGACCCTTGCACATCTCGTCATATTAATCATATTGGCCAGACATGATTAATAACGCGCTATGCCCAATTGCAATTATCATATTCATATAACAAATCACAAGACAAGTTTCGACACACATAACACTTTGCCAATCATTCATACATATACATAAACGCCATATGGAATTATCATTAATCATAACATTACTAACCTTTCATTTCCGAAAGCTCCGAGTCTTAGTCAAGTCCTTCTTGGATTCTCGTATCATCCCCCCCCATATCAAGAGCATCTGGTTTGAGTTTGGTGCCACCCACACCAAATCCCTCAAACCATTGCTCTGATACCAAGTTGAAACACACCACTTTTAAAAACAAAACTTTAACGCGCGGAAGTCTTAACCCAAGAAATTTTTTTTTTTTTTACCCACTCGCGTACCGCGAGAGAATCCTTCCTGGACTCTCGCGACCCACGAGGGACCCTTTTTCTCAGAATGTTTCCAGTTTTCAGCAGTTTTCACACTTAACCATTTTTCCAACCTTTTTTATTTTGCTTAACATCAAAACTTTACCAACACTTAGATTTTTGACCAAAAACATCATGACAACATATGATTACATCAAAACATAACTTTTGTGCCATATTACACCACTTTACAAGGATTTTACGAAAATCCTCAAAATACCAAAAATGCATACGAGAACCCTCCAAGCTTGGACGTTGACCTTGACCTATTTCGGAGCTTTCCCTGAATAACCACATAAACTTATAACCATTAGTAATGAGATAAACATAACCAACAAGTATTTACAACTTGTTTTCACCCATTTGACCCGTTTGCCTCTATTTGGTCAATTATAGTTCCATACATTAGCATTTCGTCAACATATTACCATTGTAATGTGTTAAACATAACAAACAAGTGATTACAACTTGTTTTCACACCTTTCACCCATTTGACCCGTTAACACCCATTTGGCCAATTAAGGATTTCATACACTTGTATATCACCTACAAGTTACTTTCATCATTTCATTATCACTTTTCCATTTCCATTATGGCACGTAGGACATAACTTCATATCCCAAAGGATACGAGATCATAACTCCATAACTAATCTATCCATTATGGTACTTAGACCATAACTCCATATCCATTCTATCCATTATGGTTCATAGACCATAACTCCATATCAACATATCCATTATAGTGTAAATACTATAACTACATTCCTTCAATTATGCATACCATTTTATACTCATTCATACCACATAACAAATTATGCAACTTTACACATTATACATACAACATTGCATAAAGCTCATTTATCATCAAAACTAAGTAAGTGCAAAAGCACTTACCTTTCGGGTTAGAAGATCCCGCACCGCTTTCAAGCTTTGCAATTTGATTACCTAAACACATTCGCCTAGTTTAGTAATCTAACATATACCAAAATTTCATTACAATTGAGTTCACAACTCAATTTCCCAATTCCAACCCAAATTGACCCGTTTGGGTTATCCTCATAACCAAACACCCTCTTTCACCACAAACTCACCTACTTGAGTTTTATTAACTTAATCTTAACACTAATTCTTCTTTCAAAAATTATTATTAAGTCAATTTGGTGTTTGTTCTAGTGTCTAACATCTTAAAAACACTTAATCTTCATTAATTCACCATTCTAGCATTATGACCCAAACACCCCTAATTTTTCACCATATGAACCCTAACTTCTCATAATCAAAATCAAAGGGTTCTAGGACGTTAATCATCATTCTTTAACTTTAGTTTAGCTAGATTATCAATAATCTAACACCATTTCATCACATGCATACATAATTTCGGATTTCACCCAAAACCTACCAAGAACACATGCATGGTGAAATCAAGAGGAAGAGAATCACTTACTTGATGTTAGGAAGGTGTTGTGTGAGCCAAAACCTTCACTAATCAAGCTTCAATTGCACGAAAATGGCTTCAACACACTTTTCTCCTTTTTCTCTCTTGATATGAACGACTCAAAATGTGTAAATGAAGCCAATTTTGACTTCACCAAGTCAAATGGCAGTTTTTTTGGCCATTTTACACATTTAGTCCTTCAACTTCCATTTCACCCATTTCGTTCTGTAGTTAGTTAAAACTAACATAATCCCATTACAAACTTGAAACCCACTTGTTTCAACTTATTTATAAAATATTATTTCCACCATAATATTAAATATAAATATTTAATTATTTGAAGACGAAACCCTGATTTTGGTTCGTTACAATCTAATCTTTCAATAAATTGTATATGTCTTGAAGATAATGCAAATTTAATTTATGTTGGCATATATGTGGGATATACGATGTTTTTCAACTAAATGGTACTAACTCACATGAATTTGGAAGAAAAATGCTTATAGTTTCAAATCATATAATATTGACAATTTAAAACTTCATGCTTTGTATTGCAAATTCGGAATGAAAAATTGAGCATTTCATAACCTGATCTTGTTTATTTTGAAATTTATCGCGTATCATTTCAAGTAACATTCAAATTGATTGAAAAAGTTCATAAAATTGAAAAAGTATGAGTTACATAAGTATGAGTTTGAATGTTTCATATCTTAGGTTACCCATAGTTGATAATAAACTGTGTGAAGAATTGCTCATATACTGATATGATCTTCTTGCTCATGATGTTCATCCAAAAATATGTGTTTTCAGTTTTTTCAGATAAAAACAAAAAATATGTGATTCCGTTTGTAAAGATAAAATCCAAAAATATTTTGTTTCTATCTTCCATGAAAATTTTATTTTTAAAATGTTTCGGGAATTGGATCGGATACTTGCTACAGATGGAAGTTCACAAGAATGGGTCGTGTTGAAAGTGAAGAATTTTGGTCAAAGGAAAGGGTTTGGAGTGAACTTAATATGTTCTCCTGTTTCTGACTAAGCGAACTTAATATGTTCGTCTGAGGCTTGTTAAGCGAACTTAACAAGTTCGCCTAATGGAGCGAACTTAATGGTGATTTAGTATTGTGTTCAGGCGAACTTATTCATTTATCCTCTTCACTGTTTGAGCGAACTTATGCAAACGAACTTACGGAATATTTTAGAGGACTTTTGATTTCAGATCTTGGGTTTCTGATTCGAATTTTGTGTGATTGTTTCTGAATCGGTTTTCAATTGCGAGTAATTCTAGAGTAATTTCATCAAATTTTATCCGGTAAATCTTCTGGATTTTGGTCTTTTACATCTGTGTTCATTCGGTTTGAAAAGTTTTCACGTTTATGTATTAACACTTAAAATTGATGATTTAAAATGCGTCGTCAGTCTTAATCGATGATATTATTAAGTTTGAATTGAGAATTTATACTTGACTTAGACATGTTTGTGATTCTGTGTGGAATATGTATCGACAGACATGTTCAGGCGAACTTGTTCAAGCGAACTTAATAAGTTCGCCTCTTGAAACACTAAGCGAACTTAGTAAGTTCGCCTAAGGGCTCAGGAGTGTTTTGGACTTGTGAATTTTTGTTGAAATTTTTTTTTGTTCAAATTTTTTTTAAAATTTCTTTTTGTTTGTTTTGTTACTAATGTGTTTTTATCCTCTACATTTACAGATGGCTCGTCGTGTTGAGTACAAACATAATCAAGTGGCGTTATTGGATCCGAATATGTCTGAAGCTATTAATTTTCAAGGCATTATCAACTTTCTAAATCGTTCAAGATTGCAAGTGGCTTTATCTGCCAATCCGTATATAAGTTTACCGTATATTCAACAATTCTGGGATACCGTCCATCAAGATACGGATGTTGAACCTCATGTACTTCGTGCTACAGTAAATAATACTGAGGTTGCTATTTCAGTAGAAACTATTCGTGCTGCATTGGAATTAAGAGGTGTTGTGGACGATCCTATGTCATATCCTGGAACGCTTATTATGGGGTGTTTTCAGCGGATGGATTACAGAGGAAGACCGAATGATACACAAGCAAGAAAAGGAGGTTTAGTTGGGGAATGGAGATATTTTATGCACGTCATCATACAATGTCTGTCTCTACGGAAGGCTGGTACTGATGGGTTAAAGAGTGCACTACAGGCTGCTATGGTTGCTTTGACACTCAACAAACGGTTTAACTTTGATTTATACTTCTACCATGAGTTGGTCATGCAAATAAATCCTCTAGAAGGACAAGGGTTTCTTATGTATCCTAGGTTCGTGCAGATGATTTTGAATCATTTAATTCCGGATTTACCCCAACATCCAATCCGTTTGACTTTGACTCCTATGTCAAAAAGGATCTTTACTAATTGTACTAAGATGAAACAACAAAATGCTGCTCTTATTCCTATTCCTACTCCTCTGTTTGGTCACATAATCAATCCTGATTATGTAGAGCCACAAAATGATAATTGGCTTCATCCTGAGGAGTTAGTACAAGGTCAAGTCCAGAATCAAGTTCCAATTCCACAACCAGTTCAAGTTCATATACAACAAGTTCCTGCTCAACAACAACAAGTTGCTCAACAATGTCACACCCCAACCGACGGCGAAAACGTCGGGGCGGGACATGTAGACTGTTCATGAGCACATGGTTGACTAAGATTTTTATATATTAAACGTTACATTTCCATTCACAATGTCCAAATACAACAATACAAGAATATTGGAAATACAAAACATATTCATTTGTTTCAATTAACTAGGCCCACAACCTAAGTGTAGCAACTTGATCAACTCAAACTTTTGTACCTGAAACATGATGAAAACGAGGTCAACTAAAAAGTTGGTGAGCATACATAGGTTTTGACTCTAGATAGCATCAAAGTGTTGTGTGTAAACAAATCCATACAAGTCATGATTAATAAGGCGTTTATGGGGAGTTACTATTGTGTAACCAAGAGTACAATCAAACCTTTGCAACTAGCATGCAAAATTGTGTTGTCGGTAACAATCACCCCAATCTGGGTGGGTTTGTCAGACTCAATAGATCTATCATTGTTAACCGTCGGCTTGTATAGTTAATGATTGTACATGTAATTGCACACAAACAGTTAACACACCTAGCACTCAAACATAAAGCTCAAATTGCACACAAATTATAAAGTGGATCTGTATTGTGTAGTTTGTGTAAGTCATTGTAATGTTGTGATCATGTTTCACCCCAAAATGTATAATAGTGGAAAAATGGGCTATGTAAAACTCACCGGTGTTGGTTGTGTAGATAATACGAGCAATAGGTAGCACGAGTGAATTGCAAATCACAAAGTTTCCCTAGATTGAATTATATGAATTTGAATTAATAACATGCACAAAATCTAAGGCGAAGTCTAGGGTTCAACGGGTTTTGATGTGTGTGGATTTGTACAAAAAGTTGTGTCATCTCAAGTAAATGAGGTATGTAAGTAATTGAATAAAAGGTGCATGTTCAAAGTATAATATAATTGTCTTGGGATTCAAATAATTTAAATAAATAAATTTCTTTTATTTATTTAAAATAGTGTGTCCTTAAAAGTTGTGGGATATTATATTTATTTAATAAAACAAATTTGTTTTATTTATTTATTTATAATAATGTGTCAAAAATGTAGTGTAAATATATATTAGTATAAAAATTTCTAGAAATTATACTATATATAGCTTAAATCCTTAAATGAATTTTTAACTTAAATAGAATAATAGTTTAAATAATTTTATTCCTTTTTATTTATCTCTTTTTTTTGACGTAAATATATATACTTGTATATATTTAGAAAAACGTTTTATTTGTTTAAATAGAGTTTAAACCCTAACAAATAACAAAGATTTATAAAAATCTGTTTCATGATAATGTGGTTTAAAGTCTTTTCACGATTTATGTAGAATTAGGTATTTAAATTACTTTATTTTATAATTAAGCTTAAAATAGATTTTTAAATGATTTTTACATAAAAATGAGGTTTTAAACAATAAAATGTGTACAAATATAGGTTTTACGTTTAAGATTGTATATTATCGTACAAATCTGTTCTAAGTGGTATAGGTTTTTATAAAGTGATTTTTAATAAACTTTTTGAGTGTTAGAAACTGTTTTAAAAGGATTTGCAGTGAATCGGAGTCGAACCCGGGTTGGTCCTGAGCGAGTACAAGCATTTAACCATTGAACCAGGGGTCCAACCGTGTTAAGGGAGTGACTTTAAAACGTGTTAAGCATACCTGTGGCAGGGACCGGGTCTGGTATTGGTTAAAACCAAAAAGGACGTTGATGGTGGGTTTCGAACCCACGCCACCTGGTTCGGCGGTGCAGTGGCTTACCGACCGGACCAGGTGGTTTCGCTGGTGTAACACTAAACCCACAAACTTAAATACGTTAAACGAAATCGACATAGAACCCAATCGATCTCGTATGAACATGCCAAGAACTCCAGTCCCAATTGAATTCGATACATTTTGGCAGTACTAATTGTTAGAGGCTAATGGAATGTATCACAACACGAAACTAATGACGTAACACTTACTTGATTTGGTGAAGGGAAGAGTGAGAACGGCTGGAAAGACAAACCCGCTGTTCTTGATGCTTGGTCGGGGTCCAGATGTGAAATGGGGTGCGTGCGTATGTTTAGAGAGTTTGTGAGGGGACATACAAAGGTGTAGGAGTGATCCTTGACGTTTAATTCGTCCTAATCAAACAATTTGATTTGAATTTGGAAGGTGACAGTTGTCGGAATGATATACGGATCAATTCGTTCGTTTCGCGATGAATTGAGTCATGATTTTGTGTTGTAAACATGCGAGTATTGTCAGGGAGAGATCCACGGGTAATAACGCGTTTCAATTTCATGGAATTGAATTGATTTGGCTCGGCTTTGACTATGAAAGTCAAAACGCGTTTGAATTTGAATCTGCCCGCTATAATTGTCGAATTGGTATGATAATTGGTTTGAAATTCGATCGAAAATCCCTCAGGTATACAAGGTAAGTCCGTAGCATTCGGATTTGATCGATTTTAATGTTAATTTGCAAGGATTCGAAAATGTTTGACTCTTCAAAAGTCAAAATATATCAATGTGTATGAATGGGGTCAAAAATTGAGAATGATGGGGTCAAAATCAAAGGTGGGGGGGGGGGGGTTTCAAGAGGTTCAAACTAGGTTTGCTTGATTTTTTTTTTTTTAAACTTTAATATAAGTTGGTTTTTATTTCATAAACTTTATAAAATTAATTATGTTTATACACATAAATACATTTTTGCTTAAAACTAAACCAACATTATTATGTGGATTAATTTATAAATTAGGTTGTATAAATGTATTTGCAAACCTATTTTTTTATAAGTATTTATTCATATATATATATATATATATATATATATATATATATATGTGTAGTTTATACATTTACCTACATATGTACTAGGAAACTAATATGTTAAAGTAAAGATGAAACTTTGAATTTATACACGTTAAAATAATGCTTAATATGGTAGGTGCGAGATTGAAATGAGGTATCATTGTTGTATAAATTAAAATAAGTAATGTCAGAAAATCATGGATGTTACAAACAATAACAACAAGTTCTTGCTCAACAACAACAACATGTTCCTATTCCACAAGAACAGGTTCAAGTTCCTGTTAATGAACTAGTTCAAGAAGAGATTGCTCATGATAATGATCAAGAGTTGGGTATGAATATGGATGATTTTGATCATGAAGCTGTGAACTCACCTATTCATGAAGCTGAAGGAAATGTTGAAGATACGAGTTCCGGTGATACTATCTTACCTGATTCTGAAGTTACCGATACTGATTCGTCTAGAGATTTTAGCTCAAATCATTATGCAAGATTGGCTACGTTACCATTGGCTAATGCGGGGAAACGGATTAAATCTACAGCCAGAAAACCGAGGCGTAAGACTGTTCGGAATCCTCCTTCTGGATCAGTTCTTGGCAAGAGAACTTTAGTAGATGAAAGTTCTGACTCGGATAGTGATGCTATTCCAGTTCCTAAAGCTCAGAAGCTTATGTCTGCTTCTATTGCTGCTGCTCATTCATCTCAGGGTGTAGAGGATGAAAATTTTGTTGCTTCCTTATTAATTACACCTCCTGCTTCTAAACATACATCTCTAGTGCTTTCTCCACATGTTCCTCACACATCTGAAGCTGGTCCTTCAAAGCCGTCTACTTCTGAAAGAATTACATTCCTTGAATCACAGGTGCTAGCTTTACAAACTCAAGTAGATACTCTTGTGTCTACTGATTCTCAGAGACAATTGGTTCTTCAAGCTCAAGCTACACAGATTGTTGACATGCAATTATTGGTGTCTAAACTTGTTGAGCGTCTTGACGCTCAGGGGGAGTTAAGGCTACATGATACAAGTCATGCTGATTCAATTCAAAGAAAAGATAATGATGACAATGTTCCTAGTGGTAATGTTGAGGGTGATCGTCAATACGCTGACGTGAATCCAATATCCAGAGCTCAGGGGGAGTCAACATCACATACTATTGAAGGAACCAAACATGATTCTGGAGTGAATGAAGAAATATTGTTATTGGAATTCTTTCAAGATTCTGAAGAAGAAGAAGCTGAGAAATTAGAATGTCTTTCTTATTGGTAAGATCATAAGTTGGTTTTATGATGATGAAACTAAGTTGTTTGCTCTTAAAAGATCTGATGGTGTTCAATACTTAAAGCCTAGGATCAAGTATTTCAATACCTTGCCAAGGTGTGAAATGAATGGTCTAGCTACGAAACCATTGATAAATAGATCTAAGTGTGGATTAGCCGATGTGATTGCCAATTTGATAAAGAGAGAAGGTGGATCAGGGAAGTATGAAAGGTTAAAACCATAGAAGGGAAAAAGAGTGAAGATCGTAGATCAAAAGACTAAAAATGTGACTTGGAAGTATAAGTTCAAGCCAGTACGTGCTGTACAGAAGATACCATTGAAGAAAATTCCACAAAATTTTCTAGGGAATATGAAATGGTGGTATGTAGATGTGAATACTGGTGAAGCTAGGATTGATGATAAAGATAATAAGGTCATTGTTAGTTTCTATGATGCAATGAATCTTATTAACTTCTCAAAGAAAGATCAGAGGACGTTAAGAAAGAATGAGATCATGTTCACTGATGAATGGAGAGAACAAGGATTGCAGTATAAAAGAGTGTTGGAGATATGTTAAAGATATGGAGTTAATGCAGGAAGCAGATTACCAGACAACTGGAGAGTTCGTCATAAAGACTGAAGACAGAAGATCAAGCTATTGTCAAGGGGGAGTCTGTTAGGATATAGATTGAATGACAAAAGCTTTTTGATAGTTTAGGTCTTATTGTCTTTATGTTTTGTATGTAATTGTTTAGATTTGTCTAAGTATAAATACAAGTTCTGCTAGAGGCGAACTTGTTAAGTTTGCCTAAGCATCTTTGAAGCGAACTTGTTAAGTTCGCCTATTGCAGAACATGTGTCTATAAATATAGAGTTTACAGAGTCTGTTTAGTACGTGTGAAATAGATTAAACAATCAAGTATTTTGTAAACTCTGTTTGGTGATATAAAAGAGAAAGTTTATTTACCGCTGTTTCTATTGTCGATTGTTATACAAAACGTTAATACGGTAGGATTCCGCACTCCGAGTTAATGATACGTCCTGTCACGAGATCGATCTAAGATGAGTCATGTGGACCTACAAGCACTTTATGGTCGAAAGTGCCGACCACCTCTTTGTTGTACAGAGGTTGGTGACAGTCAACTCCCTGGTCCTGAAATCATCCAAGAAACTATTGACAAGATCTTTAAAATCAGAGACAGAATCAAAGTGGTTAGGGATAGTCAAAAGAGTTATGCCGACATAAGACTTAAGCCCTTAGAATTCCAGGTGGGAGACAACGTACTATTGAAGGTCTCGCCTTAGAAGGGAGTTATTAGATTCGGGAAACGAGGAAAACTCAATCCTCGATACATCGGACCTTTTGAGATCCTAGCTAGAGTAGGCCCGGTGGCTTACAAACTCAAACTACCTCAAGAACTCAGTAGTGTACACGACACATTCCACATATCAAACCTAAAGAAATGTCTGCCAGACGAAACCCTTGTTATACCACTCGGGGAAATACAAATTGACGACAAACTCCACTTTGTGGAACTACCAGTTGAAATCATGGATCGGGAGATCAAGAAACTAAAACGGAGCCGCATTCCTATAGTGAAGGTCAGATGGAACTCTAAGCGATGACCAGAATTCACTTGGGAACGCGAAGATCAAATGAAACTTAATTATCCCTAGTTGTTCAACAGTACACCAGTGGCAGACAACGCCAACTAAATTTCGGGACGAAAGTCTTCTAACTGAGGGAGGATGTGTCAACTGGTAATTACCACATAATTATTTAAACAAAAATGTGCATATTAGACTAATTTTTAATTAATTAAGTCTAACCCAGTCCAGTAAGAGTTCAACCCACACACAATTACTTGGGAAATAATTAGATATTTCCAAAACACAAATCGCGTTGGTGATATACAAAAAATAATATTTAAGCGACTCGAAACATTCTCTTTATATATATTTCCGTTATATATTATTTATATATATTAGAGAATACCTACTCGAACGAGACTATAAAATTTATATATGTCAAACATATATTATACCCGAACTACTAAACTATTATTATTTCGGATACCCGACTCAATCCTGACACGTAGTAACAAACGGAAATAACGACACCCGGATATTTTACCGAACAAGTAACAAACGGGTATCACTCCACACCTCAACCTATTTTCCCACGTGCCTAATTATATTAAATTGTGCGTACTTAATCCTCAAAGATTTGGGATAAGATTTATGCATCTTTAGAATCCCAAACACCCCTATATACATGTACGCATGGAACTTCATCACACACACCTCACACACTCTCCTACTCCCTCTCGGCTCCCTCACACCCTACACCACCACAACACCAAGCACCACAACCCTCACTTCTCCTTCTCCTCTCTTCGGCTACACCACCGAGCTCACCATCGTCACCCGCCACCTTCACCTTGAGCCTCTTCTCGGCTCAACACTACAAGCTACACCACCACCCTTGCTCCTCTCGGCTCCACCAACTCAGTAAACAACATCACCACCCTCTCGATCTCACATACAACAGCAACAACACCATACAAGCATCAACCACCTCCACCCTTCTCCTTTGATTCTTCTCGGTTTATCCACAGCAGCGACAACACCGCTCCCACACCACCACAAAGCCGTGAACCAACCACCCTCACTCTCCTTGCTTCCCTCTCGGCAGCTTCCACAACCCACAAATCGCCATCCCCGATCACCCTCAACCCCGTCCAGCCCCTATCTCGGTCCCATCTCAGTCCCCCGTAGCCACCATAGTGCACCGTTTCCACCACCATAGCCCTCTGCCACCTTTCCGGGATTCTTTCGGGACAAAAACCGGTTCTTTCGGCTCACCGTTACTCGCCTAAGGTCACCACATTACGTTCACGTGAAGCCCACGGTTCATTTCGGGAACTTACGGAGTCATACGGGACGTTTCAGAAGGAAATCGGACCTCGCGTATTTCACCTTCTCCCGACGGTTTACGTGAGATTACGACCCGTTTATTTTTTTAACATTATTAAAGTTGGTGATATACTAGGTTATAATCGGATTATAATTTAAATAACGAGTTTTAAATGTATCGGAGACGGATCGTGTTTAAAATATATAAAAGACGGGTTTTGAAATAATAAATAACGATTATAAAATATAGATTTAAAAACCCTATTTTCATAATAATAAAATAAAAGATTAACTTATTTTATAAAAACACATTTTATTTTAATGGTAGTATTAATTATAAATAATTTTACATGAAAAAGGGGAGATTTTTATAAAATTTTATTTATAAAAATGCCTCCATATGACAAAAGTATACTAATCATAGTTATATATATATATATATTTTTTTTTAATACATATATATGTAGATTAATGGGTTGAAAAGAAATATAAAATAATATAATTATTTTGAGACTAATTAACCTATTTTTTTCATAAATATATATTTATATATATATATATATATCATATAATTACAAAAAATGATCAGTATATATATACAAAGGCATAATGAGGTTAAATAATAAAATAAAATGAATATTATTTTATGACAACATATTATTTGAAAATAATCTTAATAAATATATATTACATATACTTATCCAAAGAATCAATTTAAATAAAGTTTTGGATAAACAAATACTTAGTCACAATATTTATTAAAGAATTTAATAAATATAATAAACTTGAACAACAAGTCGTATCACCAACGACGAGCGGGTCGAACCCTTGTGGCTTATTACGAGACAAGGGTCGAGACCTCAGGGTATTGGTCAAGTGACCAAACCACACTTAAACCATCTCGTAAGACCTAAGGTTTCTTAAATAATTTAGGGCACGGATAGGCTAGGCATTTGTTGAACATACTACACATCTCATCACCTCGAAAGATAAGGTGAGTCTCACGGCCCCACTTTTACTTATTTTAAATTTATTTTTAAACATATGGGGGAGAATACATAGCTTATATTTGGATACGAGTACACAAAATGATTGTTACATGTGTACGCAACTGTCATACAAAGTCCCCGGGAATACCGTAACCGTTAGCTGGTTCAGACGTGGAACGCATGAATAGATCTATTTGGGTTGACACCCCCACCTGTGGTTAGTCGCACTAACCTTGACTGGAGGTCAAAGCGGGTGCATACTGTCCATACACAATCACATACATTGTTTCATGACAGAACATTGGGTGGGGCTCACAACAATAACTCGGTCAAATGACTGGTTAATTCACAAACGTCAAGTGTTGGTTATAGTAGCTTATGGTAACAATGCACATACATAAGTATTGTTTGATCGACAATGCTTTACACACTGGGAAATCCCGTAGTCCAAATAAAACATATTTTACTGCTTACTTAAACTTGTGAACTCACCAAATTTATGTTAACATTTTAGCATGTATTTCTCAGGTAACTAATCATTGAAGGAAAGGCATGCATGCATATAGGATCACTTTTGAAGTTTTCTGGTTATAATCTAGGACATCTAGGTCATAACTAACAAACTTGTTATTTAAGCCATATACTTGACTAAGTATGGTATTTTGACATATATTGTCTTAAAATAATTTATCATTTCATGTAATAACTGAAACCTTTGGTAATTAATGCATTTAGATGTCGTTTGTTGTAATCAAAGGCTATGATCGATCACCTACTCCGCCGCATCCCGTGTTTCCGCCCTAGGCGGGGTGTGACACCGTCCGTATAAAACCGAACCTGACCATAGGATTTGATAATATGTTTGATTTTTTTATATTATATATACATATGTATATTTATTTATAACTTGGGTTTATTACAACGGGGCTAATTTAAATTAGGCTAATGAGAATTTAATTTAAATTAATTAGCTGGTCACAACTAAAGCCTTGAAGGATTTATCAAGTGTTAACTTAATTAACTTAATTAGAAGACAACATGTCACACTACTTGTAAGTTTTCTTTTCTGTTTTGGTTAATTGACAATCCACACATCAATTTTGTTTTCTGTTCTAGAAATACATTATGTTTATGTTTTCTTTTATGTTCTAGATTTATGTTGTGTGTGAACTATGAAATCAAATATAGAGGTACATCAGGAGCATCCTAAAACTCATCATGTTTTGAAATTGGTGCAAATGTTTTGAAAATTAAACTAGGGTGGCACACGGGAATTGCTTTTTGTACTTTCTCATATACGCATCGTATAGGGCAATACGATGCGTATAGCCCTTCATGATTTCTCATGCCCGACATCCTCGTACAACCTGGTCATTCCAACCCTATACGCATCGTATAGGGAAATACGATGCAGTTTAGGGTATGAGGTACCTTCTGCTACTAGTCATCCATCACCTCGCTATACACTCCGTATAGGTCTATACGCGGCGTATAACGATGTGATGGATGCCTAGTTGCAGAAAGTACCTCGTACCCTATACGAATCGTATTGTCTTATACGATGCGTATACGAGGTTTGACTAGAATCGTATACGCACCGTATTGGCCTATACGATGCATATAGGGCCCAAATTTTGTGTATTTAACCATCCAGAATTCTCATTCGAACGTATCCTTTCAAAAAAAATTCAAACAATCTCCTAAAAATTATAAACATGTCTTGATGGTGGGATGGTAACTACGGTTTTCAGGTATATTCTAACGAGTCGGTGGAAAATAACCCGCAAAGTTCTGGCGTTCAAGAGGTGAACCGGGAGGAGGTCTCGTTCGACGTTTATTCTCATCAACGGGTAACGCTTCCAGATTTGAACGAGCCACTGAGCAATCCCGAGTTCGTATACGGTGAACCGTCTTACCTTACACAACCCACGAACGACTACGTATACGGTGAAGTCTCTTACCCGACACAACAAACCGAGGACTTCGTGTGCGGTGAAGTCTCTTACTGGACACAACAAACCGACGACTCTGAAGAGGAGGAACAAAACTATCAAAACGTGTCTTATAAAACTGACTAAAATTTTCAGTCTCGTGAACAGTTGGTGGATTGGGCTGTCAGGAGAGGACGTGAGAATGATTACGTCCTTGTCACCCGACGATCCGACGGAACCGTTTATCAAGGTGTGGCTTGTGTGTGACCGTCAACGTGCGTCTACTACCACGGTTAGACGTGCCGGTAGCAAGAAAATAGGTTGTCCCTTTAAATTGGAAGGAGAGTACCAAGAAAATACTGGTGATTGGAAATTAACGGTGAAGGATGACAGTCATAACCACGATCCTAGTCAACATCTTAAGGCGCACTCGTTTGCGAGGAGACTGTCTCAGTCGGAACAACTTTTGGTGGCGAAGTTGTATTCGCAAAACATGTTGTCATGAAACATTCTGGCAACTATAAGGGAAGAAAACCCAAATAGTAGTTGCATTAAAAAGGACATTTATAATGCGATATAAAAGATAAAAAATGAAACGAAAGTCGGTGAAACTCCGATGCAGATTCTTGAAAACCTGCTTTCTTCTAAAAAATACGTCTACTGTACTCGGGAAGATCTTGCCACAAATATTGTGGAGGAGATATTCTTTGTTCATCCGAAATCGTACGAGATGTGGCGTGCGTTCCCGCACGTGTTGATGATCGACGCGACGTACAAAACAAACATGTATAGACTTCCATTTGTCCAAGTGGTCGGTGTGAACTCCACACACCAGTCGTTTTGCGTCGCTCATGCATTTATATCAAAAGAACGGGAGGAAAACTTTGTCTGGGTGCTACTGCAAATAAAAGAAATGTTGCAAAAGTGTATGGAGCCGCGTGTGATAGTAACAGACATGGACAAAGCTCTTATGAACGCGTGTGATAAAATATTTCCGGACTGTTCCAAGAACCTATGTCGGTGGCACATACACGAGAATATCGCAAAACATTGCAGGGCATCATTTACAGACGAAGACTGGGCAAATTTCAAGTATTCATGGTCGGTATTATGTGAGTCTCCTACGCGAGATATATACCAGTACAAATTCAACCGGCTTTACGAACGACTGTATGCAGCCAAACGATGAAGTAAGTTTTGAATATTTAATATTTTCAGTATTGAATATTTATTAAATATTTAAATATTTATTCAATATTTAATATTTTTCCAGGAGTTATAGATTATGTGACTAAAAATTGGTTGTACCCATATAAAGAAAAGTTTGTATCCGCCTCGTCCAACAGAAACCTCAATTTCGGTCAACATACAACGAACCGAGTCGAGAGCCAGCATTCGCTCTTAAAGAGCTATCTTAGAAATGCTAACAGCTCGCTAGATAGACTTGTTGGGTTTGTTGATGAAATTGTACCAGATCAATATTATAAATTACAGTTTGGGTTTGGAACAAGCCTTATAAGGAAAATTGACAACCACATAGCTATTGAATTGTTTGATAACCTGCACGGTAAAGTTTCACATAAAGCTCTAAATTTGTTAGAAAACGAGTGGTACATGTTATCACATATACGGAAACAAAATGCAACGTGTGTTTGCCAACTTTTCAGTAGTTGTGGTTGTCGTGTGCTTGTCGTCTTGCAAATATCGAAGCTACAGGTAAACTGTTTTAACTTTTCAGTAGGTGTGGGTTACTGTGTGCTTTTCCAAGCCACCTCCAAAGAGGCCTTAAAAACAAGCATCGAAACTAGATAGTTTCGATTGAACATTTGTTCAATCGAAATTTATCTTGTTTTTTTTTAATTTTCAAACTGTTCTGACTATTTCGTTTTAATACAGGTGGCAGAATCCCGCTAGATGCGTTGGACGTCTTCTGGATGAAACTTGATTTAAAACCGTCGTTTGTCAATGATGAAAATATAGACGTGGATAAAGTACTTGGTTAAATGAGAAACAAAATTATGTCACAACCCGATCAGGTCAAAAGAAGTATGCTGTCGAGAATCGCAGGGGTGGTCTTTCCGAGCAAAAGTAACAAGAAAGCGCCTGTGGTACAAGAAGATACTCGCGGTCGTCCAACTTTGAAAAAGAAACAACAAAGGAAACATGATGTCGCGAGAAACAGCTCATTCACAGGATCCCAGCAAAGCAAATGTGACCCTGCGAGACACAGCTCGTACATTGCGTCACAAGACTCTATACAAGCGAGTTCGGTCATTCAACACCATCGTTCAACGAAGGGTAAAGGAAAGCAACCATAAGATGATATCGCCCATCTTGGGTTTCCATTGATTATGGGGAAAGATGCGGTTAACAATATAATTTTTTTTAAGGATTGAATACCGTCTTTATTTTATCTGTACATTTCACATATACAGGATGTAAATCCCGATGGTAACTGTGGTTTTCGATCGGTAGCTTTGGTCTTAGGGTTAAATGAAAACCGGTGGCTTTTTATCCGACAAAAACTTCTACATGAGATGGACAATAAAGAGGAATGGTGGAAAAATGTTTTTGACAGAGTCGCCTTTCAAGAGTATGATAGGCTACATCACACGATAGATTGGAAGGATGTGAAAGCCGCACCAGTTAGTCGTTGGATATCGAGCCATACACAGGACTCCTAATTACTCAAAAATTTGGGGTGATTGTTCATCTTTTAAGCATCGCCGGTAATCAAACATTTTTTTCATTCTGGTTTGGTCCTAACGTTCACGCTCAACATCAAATCGTATCGTTAGTTCACGTAAAAAATGCTCATTTCATCCACGTCAAGTTAGACGGAGATTTTCCGATTCCGACGCCGAATGCACTTTGGAATTTGCACCGAAATGATGATGTGGTAAAATGGGAAAATATATAAAGTGATCGTATTGAATGATTTAAAAAAAAATGGATACTAATAGATCTAGATTTCCACAATACGTCACGAATCACGGATGATGTTTGTTTAAAATTGTATTTTATTTGATTAATTTTAATTATTTTTGAACTTGTTTTAAGGTCATTTTAATTATTTTAAATTAATTTTAACTTAACTATAATTAATTTTAATTAATTATAACTATTTTTAATTAATTATAATTAAAAACGTACTATACGCCAAGTATAGGCCAATACGTGGCGTATAGCTATTAAATATCTGAAAATGGAGAGATTTTCAAATTTTCAGATATTTTATAGCTATACGCCACGTATTGGCCTATACGTGGCGTATAGGCCTTTGATAAACCCAATCCATCCCACGTATTGCCCTAAACGAACCCAAACTCATACAAACGAACACATACGCGAGCCAACCAAATTGATTGTTGATTGCGATTGTCGTCTCATAAAAACTTCGTAAAGGTACGTATCTCAAACTCCCGATTAATAATATTAGGTTTATATCGATTATTAGCGGGTAAAACTGGGTAGATTAGTGCGATAAAGGACTGAAACTTCAGCTCTATACGCCATGTATAGCACCATACGTGGCATATAGTTCATCTGAGGAAGACGATGAAGCCATACGCCACGTATAGTGCTATACGCTGCGTATGGCTCATGTTCTCGGCAACTTGGCCTTCGTATGATTTGGTTGGCCTTCGTATGGCTTGGGTTGCCCGGTAACATCCCAGCGTATGGCTTCGGTTGCCTGCGTATGGCTTGGTTACCCGGAAACAACCTATACGCCACGTATAAGGCTATACGTGACGTATAGGTTTTAAAAAAAAATATATTATTATTATTTATTCATTATTATTTAAAATAAAAAAATTATTTTTATTATTTAAAATAAAAACAATATATTATTATTATTTATTATTATTTAAGATAATAAATTATTTTTATTATTTAAAATAAAAACAATATATTATTATTTAAAATAAAAAATTATTTATTATTATTTAAAATAAAAAAACAATTTATTATTATTAGATATGTCGGATCATCAGGATGATATTCACATGGAGCAGCTAGACGATCTTGCGTACTACCCTTTTCTGGATTTTCCGGCCGATTCGGAGGCGTATGCCCGGTGCCAAAAGCTCCGGGAGGTGCGGTTGAGCCCAGGGACGGCGGTCGATTGGGGGCTCCTCGAAGAGGTACAGGAGGCCGAGCGGGCTAGGGCCGTCATCGGCCAGGACACGCCATGGTCGCGTCTTTTTGATCTTTTATTCACGGAGACCTACCGAGAGGTGGTCGTTGAGTTTCTTTCGATGTTCATCTACTCAAAGGTTGGGCTAGAGCCTCTTCCCGGGGAGGCGCCGGATATAGAGCCAGATCATATTTCTTTTTGTATTTTTGGGACCGTTTACTGTCAGACCCTCCGTCAGTGGGCCGTCACAACGGGCTTGTACCACGAGCCTGAGACGGCCACGCCACTTTTCACCGAGGCGGTGACGGAGGTGGAAAAGGAGGAACTCCTTGTTTTTTGGGGTTTGATTTCAGATAGTCTTTGATTGGGTGCCATGGGGAGGGTCTCGGGGATTAGAGACCCTTTGTATAGATATCTACACCGGCTTATTTCGACGTCGATCGCACCGCGTCTGAAAAGCCGTGAGTGGTGCACTGATAGAAACCTTTTCTTTCTTTATTGCCTTCTTACTGGCAGGCGGTGCGACCTATCCACGTGCATGGCGCTTTATTTTGCATCTGCCTATATGCGGCAGAAGCGCGAGCTTTTGTATGGCGGTGCTTTCATCACGCAGATCATGCGGTCGGTTACACCAGTTGATGTGCATGAGCTTGCAATGTTACCGGCCATTCCCCCTGTCCGATTAGACTGTCGCACGGCGAGCGGCATGCTCATCACGCACCGATTCCCGCAGGGCCTTCGGTTCGTTGTGGCCGTCCAGGACCAGGTTTGGGTCCCGGTGCCGTTGTCGCCGATGCCCGGATAAGGAGACCCACCTATGCCTCATCCGCTAGAGGGTGTGGCGATGGAGGACGCGCCGCCGCACGTCGAGCCCATCCACGACCATCCGCCACAGCATCCCCGACACGTACACCGGTCTGTTAGGCTGGACAGGGCTACCAAGGTATTGCTTGATGGACTTGTTGCCGACTCACGGCAACGGGTCGTCAAGTCGATCCCATGGAGGACCTGATGATGTGGGCGGTTGAGTAGCTCGTGGATCTGTCACGAGCCGCCGGCATCGAGCCACGCCCACTACCACCGCCACGTCCACTACCACCGCCACATCATTTGTAACATTTCTGATTTTAGTATCCGTATTTTCAATTCAATGTAATGCATTTCAAACTCAATTCTAGTGCACTGTTTTATTCCTTTTCGTACCATCAATTAAATACTATATTTCAATGTTAACCCGCAAATTTTACACGGTTATAACCTACTAAAACACTACATAAGTATCTATTTATACAAATATGTCAAAGACCAAAGTTACAAGGTCTGATGTTGAAAATTTACAAGAAACCCTAATAGGCACGGTCGCGCCTCGTTCTGGCACGGTCGTGCCGAGTGCTTTGGCACGGTCGCGCGACTTGCTTTGGAACGATCGCGCCTGAGGCCTTGGCACGGTCGTGCCTCATATGGGCACGGTCGCGCCTCTTGACAGTTAAAACGTAAATGCAGACCTTTAATCACAGGAACGCTCGGTTTCATAACCGTTCTACACGTTTTTATCATTAACAAACTCCATTAAGCCCTTTAATCATCACCATTACAACAAATAAACTTATCATCATCGAATTACCTCTTAATCACAAAATTCTCTCACGAAATCACCAAATTCACCAAATTGTTTACAATTCTTCCAAGCCAACATACCATCGATCCTCTATAAGGCTCTGGACACGCTGGTCTAGTCGGAATTACAGTAGAGGACGCCAGAGACAGAACCCGTCGTCGCCGAAACTTTTCTCTACCGAACACTATCAATTCGTCGTCCTTCCGGGTAATTGAAACCTCTCACACTTACGTTTTAGCCTACTAATCAAAAGCCCTAATCTAATTTGGGCTTATGATATGGGGATCATCAAGAACCGGAGTCTAGTGTTCGTTCAAAATAGATTCAATCGAATCAAACCTTAGACACGTTGTAAATACAATTAATTTATACAAAAAGACTCGTGATGATCTAATGGGTGAAAGCCCCATGAATTCCAACATTAACAATATAAGAATTAGCCAAATCGTTTCTGTTTTGGAACAGACACGGTCGCGCTAGTATTCGAGCGCGGTCGTGCTTCATGAAACACGGTCGCGCCAAATACCAGCGCGGTCGTGCTTCACATACTCAGACCCAGTCATTCCTCAAAACCTTAGACACGGTCGTGCCTAGTCCAGAACACGATCGTGCCTAGAGAACAATCAAATTGTGCATTCTGTTTGATCAACACAGTCGCGCCATGACTAGCATGGTCGCGCCCGTGGTTCGAGCACGGTCGTGCCCTTCCCAGGCACGGTCGTGTGTGAGTTAAATTCTTGGCAGAATTATAAATTTTATATATTTTTCAAACCACAAATATTCTGATTAAATTACAAAATAAAAATAGTTGAATTTTATAAAATTGTATTTAATTTTATTTAGAAAGAACAAATACTTAATAAATGGAAAAATTAATTATTTAAAGTTTATAAAATTTAATTTACAATTATTGTTAAACCTTTCATTTAAAAAAAAGTATTTAAATGGTTAAGTTACATTTTTATAAATAAATAAATAAAATGATTATTATTAAATTTATGTTTAAACAAAGACAATTATTTATTTACACATAATTTCATTTAACACTTGTAATATTTTCATAAACAATAATTATTTACATTACTTATTTAATTATTCAAACTCAAACTTTAATAAAAAAATGTTCTAAAAATATTCTTTCAAACTTGATACATTTTATTCAATATCACCAACTACAAATCAATGACCTTTCTTACACAAGTCCAAATGCAACTTTAGAATCAAACTTTGGTGCACACTATTAATACCATATACATTACACTTTAGGTTAATTTGTGCATTTCAAGGATCCTTATTCTATCTAGTATCGTTGTTAGCAACGCCTTCAAACCAAGTGAGTATTTCATAGCCCCTTTTACTCTTTTACACTTTTGGGGTGAAACATGAACATTATTCAAATTACACGTTACATTTACACAAACAACACAAGTACAAATCCTATTTACATTCATGTGTGCAATTTGAGCTTTATGCCCGAGTGCTAGGTGTGCTAACCTTTGTATGCGATTATGTGCAATCATTAACTATACAAGCCGACGGTTTTCAATGATAGATCTATTGAGTCTGACAAACCCACCCAGATTGGGGTGATTGATACCGACAACACAATTTTGCATGCTAGTTACAAAGGTTTGGTTGTACATGGTTACACAATAGCTGCTCCCCATAAATGCCTTATTTATCATGTTATGTAAGGATTTGTTTTACAACTATATGCTATCTATATACAAACCTGTGTTATACTCACCAACTTTTTAGTTGACTTTATTTTATTCATGTTTCAGGTTCTAACGTGTGAGACTGTTCAAGATGTGCTACACATAGGATTGGACTTAGCTAATTTAAATAAAAGAACTCTATGTATTTCAATTTTGTTCTATCTTGGATTTAGTTATGTTTGAATTATTTGCAATGAAATTTGACGTTTAATATATTCAATTTAGTCAACCTTGTGCTTTTGAACAGTCTTCATGTCACACCCCGATTGAAACATGAACATTATTCAAATTACACGTTACATTTACACAAACAACACAAGTACAAATCCTATTTACATTCATGTGTGCAATTTGAGCTTTATGCCCGAGTGCTAGGTGTGCTAACCTTTGTATGCGATTATGTGCAATCATTAACTATACAAGCCGACGGTTTTCAATGATAGATCTATTAAGTCTGACAAACCCACCCAGATTGGGGTGATTGATACCGACAACACAATTTTGCATGCTAGTTACAAAGGTTTGGTTGTACATGGTTACACAATAGCTGCTCCCCATAAATGCCTTATTTATCATGTTATGAAAGGATTTGTTTTACAACTATATGCTATCTATATACAAACCTGTGTTATACTCACCAACTTTTTAGTTGACTTTATTTTATTCATGTTTCAGGTTCTAACGTGTGAGACTGTTCAAGATGTGCTACACATAGGATTGGACTTAGCTAATTTTAATAAAAGAACTCTATGTATTTCAATTTTGTTCTATCTTGGATTTGGTTATGTTTGAATTATTTGCAATGAAATTTGACGTTTAATATATTCAAATTAGTCAACCTTGTGCTTATGAACAGTCTACATGTCACACCCCGATTGTAACATGAACATTATTCAAATTACACGTTACATTTACACAAACAACACAAGTACAAATCCTATTTACATTCATGTGTGCAATTTGAGCTTTATGCCCGAGTGCTAGGTGTGCTAAGCTTTGTATGCGATTATGTGCAATCATTAACTATACAAGCCGACGGTTTTCAATGATAGATCTATTGAGTCTGACAAACCCACCCAGATTGGGGTGATTGATACTGACAACACAATTTTGCATGCTAGTTACAAAGGTGTGGTTGTACATGGTTACACAATAGCTGCTCCCCATAAATGCCTTATTTATCATGTTATGTAAGGATTTGTTTTACAACTATATGCTATCTATATACAAACCTGTGTTATACTCACCAACTTTTTAGTTGACTTTATTTTATTCATGTTTCAGGTTCTAACGTGTGAGACTGTTCAAGATGTGCTACACATAGGATTGGACTTAGCTAATTTTAATAAAAGAACTCTATGTATTTCAATTTTGTTCTATCTTGGATTTGGTTATGTTTGAATTATTTGCAATGAAATTTGACGTTTAATATATTCAAATTAGTCAACCTTGTGCTTATGAACAGTCTACATGTCACACCCCGATTGTAACATGAACATTATTCAAATTACACGTTACATTTACACAAACAACACAAGTACAAATCCTATTTACATTCATGTGTGCAATTTGAGCTTTATGCCCGAGTGCTAGGTGTGCTAAGCTTTGTATGCGATTATGTGCAATCATTAACTATACAAGCCGACGGTTTTCAATGATAGATCTATTGAGTCTGACAAACCCACCCAGATTGGGGTGATTGATACTGACAACACAATTTTGCATGCTAGTTACAAAGGTGTGGTTGTACATGGTTACACAATAGCTGCTCCCCATAAATGCCTTATTTATCATGTTATGTAAGGATTTGTTTTACAACTATATGCTATCTATATACAAACCTGTGTTATACTCACCAACTTTTTAGTTGACTTTATTTTATTCATGTTTCAGGTTCTAACGTGTGAGACTGTTCAAGATGTGCTACACATAGGATTGGACTTAGCTAATTTTAATAAAAGAACTCTATGTATTTCAATTTTGTTCTATCTTGGATTTGGTTATGTTTGAATTATTTGCAATGAAATTTGACGTTTAATATATTCAAATTAGTCAACCTTGTGCTTATGAACAGTCTACATGTCACACCCCGATTGAAACATGAACATTATTCAAATTACACGTTACATTTACACAAACAACACAAGTACAAATCCTATTTACATTCATGTGTGCAATTTGAGCTTTATGCCCGAGTGCTAGGTGTGCTAAGCTTTGTATGCGATTATGTGCAATCATTAACTATACAAGCCGACGGTTTTCAATGATAGATCTATTGAGTCTGACAAACCCACCCAGATTGGGGTGATTGATACTGACAACACAATTTTGCATGCTAGTTACAAAGGTGTGGTTGTATATGGTTACACAATAGCTGCTCCCCATAAATGTCTTATTAATCATGTTATGTAAGGATTTGTTTTACAACTATATGCTATCTATATATAAACCTGTGTTATACTCACTAACTTTTTAGTTGACTTTATTTTATTCATGTTTCAGGTTCTAACGTGTGAGATTGTTCAAGATGTGCTACACACAGGATTGGACTTAGCTAATTTAAATAAAAGAACTCTATGTATTTCAATTTTGTTCTATCTTGGATTTGGTTATGTATGAATTATTTGCAATGAAATTTGACGTTTAATATATTCAATTTAGTCAACCTTGTGCTTATGAACAGTCTACATGTCCCGCCCCGATGATTCCGCCATCGGTCGGGGTGTGACAGATTGGTATCAGAGCCTTGGTTATAGGGAATTAGGTTATTAGACACCTTGACCTAGACTATAACTTTAGGACACCTACTTATGCTATGTTTCATGATTACATGTTATATGCTACATGCTATATGTTATATGTTATGTGTTACATGCTATGTGCTACATGCTTACTATGATTAGTTATTATTTTATTTGATGACTTATTTATTAAAAATCCATGACTTATTAGTATATACTTAAATAATAAGTTAAATAAACAATATCCTTTCCTATATCTTAAGACCTCATAATATTCTTATCTCCTTCTCTATCTATATCTTTCTTAGCATGTGGAATCTTCATGAAGCTAAATCTATAAAAAAAAAAATTATTCCCTCGTTAAGGTTTTTAAGCTTTGTTAATTATTTGAGGACACGTGCAATTTGGAAGAGTGACACCTGTATTTTGGGTTTTCTGTCTAGGAAAGCATTTCGCATAAATCTCAATCAACCGAGGGACCCGTATGCTTTCTTGGGAATTCCCGAGATGAGTGTTTACTTATAGACTAAAGCATGTCTCCTTGAAAATTATATAAGTTTAATTAACCTTAATGTGTCATAGTATTCGAGTGATTATATCACTATTTGAGTACAATCCAAACTATGATTATCTATTTATTTTGTTATCTTATTCTATTAAATCCAAACAATTCTCATAAGTTCTTACATCTTTTCTTGTCTTGTGAAAATCTATAGAATGCCTCCTCGTCGTGCTCCCGCGGCCAACACCAATACCGACATTGCTGCTATTCTTGCACAACTCGTGACACAACTCACTCAAGCTAATAGTGCCACCAATGGCAACAATGGTGGTAATGGTAGTAATAGTGGTAATGGTGGTAATGGTGGAAATGGTGGTAACAACCCATCTCAATGCACCTTCAAGCACTTCAACTCGTGCAATCCCCTCAAGTTCTATGGTACCGAAGGAGCTACTGGACTCCTTCAATGGTTCGAAAGCATTGAGAATACTTTTCTCAATAGTGACTGCCCCGACAACCTTCGTGTTCGTCATGCCACAAGTGTCCTACAAAAACGGGCACTCACGTGGTGGAATGGGGAGAAGAGAAATAGAGGTTTGGATGTAGCAATGGCCTTACCTTGGGATGAGGTTAAAAGGCTAATGACCGAGGAATTCTGTCCTCGAAATGAAGTGAAGAAACTTGAAGCTGAGTTTTGGGATCTTGCCCAAGATAGTGGTGAAAACTTGGCGTATACGACTCGTTTCCATGAGTTGAGTCTTCTTGTGACCCACATGGTCACTCCTCTGTCCCGCAGCATTGAAAAGTATATTGGGGGACTACCTAGGCAAATTCAAGATACTGTCCTAGGAAGGAATCCCGCAACACTTGAAGATGCCATCCGCTTGTACGGTACCTTAACCGATAATCATGTGAAGGCGGGGACCCTTACTAAGAAGGGTACCAAGAAAGTTTCTGACACTCTAACCCCTCCTACCCACAACAAAGAAGCCATAACTGAACCCTCCCGCAATAATAGGAAAAGGAAGACTAGAAACTATGCTGTGGTCACTCCTGCCATTCCTGTTAACCAAGCTGCACCTATGGTTCAAGCACCGGCCAAAAAGCCATATGTTGGAATGTACCCACTTTGTGCCACCTGCAACTACCATCATCCCCAAAGCATCCCATGTCGTCTTTGTACTTATTGTGGGAGATATGGCCATACAGTTAATGTTTGTAGGACCAAAGCTCTTGCGGGCCAAGTCAACCCACCAAACCAAACCAACACCCAAGTGGCTAATCAAGGTGTACCCGCTATTGCAAATGGGCGAGCATGTTATGAGTGTGGTAACCCGAACCATTTCCGTGATCAATGCCCAAAGTTAGTCAATCCTAGACAAGGTGGAGCTCGTGGGCGTGCTTTCAACATAAACGCCAATGAAGCTCAAGCCAACAATGACGTGATCAATGGTACGTTTCTTGTTAATAGTCAATATGCCTCCATTTTATTCGATACCGGTGCCGATAAAAGTTTTGTGTCACTTAATTTTGAACCTTTACTTGCAAAGACACGATCCCAATTAGAGAAAACCTTCACTGTTGAAGTAGCAAATGGTGACTCCCTTACAATTGAATCCATTATCTATGATTGCTCTTTAGAACTTAATGATCACACATTCCCAATCAACCTTGTTCCAATGCCACTAGGGAGTTTTGATATCATCATAGGCATGGATTGGCTATCGAATCATCATGCCGAAGTCATTTGCTTTGAGAAGTGTATTCGAATACCTCTACCATCGGGAGAAACACTAAGAGTCTTTGGTGAAAAGCCTTGCAAAGGGCTTAAATTAATGTCATGCACTACTGCTCAAAAGTACTTACGAAAGAAGTACGTGGCCTTTCTGGCCCATATCGTTCAAAAGGATGTTAAAAAGAAGAGTATTAAAGACATCCCCATTATCCGAGATTTTCCTGAAGTATTCCCCGAAGACTTATCCGGTCTTCCACCCGTTCGACAAGTAGAATTTTGCATTGATCTTGTGCCCGGAGCTAACCCCGTGGCAAGAGCTCCATACCGTCTTACACCATCTGAAATGCAAGAACTCGCAAGTCAACTTCAAGAGCTCTCCGACAAAGGATTCGTTCGTCCAAGTCATTCACTGTGGGGTGCACCCGTCTTATTTGTCAAAAAGAAGGATGGATCATTTCGAATGTGTATTGACTACCGCGAACTCAACAAGCTTACTATCAAAAACCGTTATCCTTTGCCTAGAATTGATGATCTCTTTGATCAACTTCAAGGTTCTACTTGCTTCTCAAAGATTGATCTTCGATCTGGTTATCACCAACTCCGTGTGCAAGAAGACGATATTCCAAAGACTGCCTTCCGAACAAGGTATGGTCATTACGAGTTCATGGTTATGCCTTTTGGACTAACCAATGCACCCGCAGTTTTCATGGACCTCATGAATCGTGTGTGCAAACCGTACCTCGATAAGTTCGTGATAGTTTTCATCGATGACATCTTAATCTATTCCAAGACTAAAGCCGACCATGAGCAACATCTTAGATTGGTTTTGGATCTCTTGAAGAAGAAACAACTATATGCCAAATTCTCCAAATGTGAATTTTGGTTAAAAGAAGTTCAATTTCTTGGTCATATTGTCAACGACAAGGGTATTCATGTTAACCCTGCTAAAATCAAAACAGTTAAGAAATGGAATGCCCCGAAGACCCCCACTGAAGTTCGTTCATTTCTTGGTCTTGCGGGATATTACCGTCGTTTCATCTCAAACTTCTCTAAAATTGTTGTCCCCCTTACCGCTTTGACCCACAAGGGTAAGATTTATGAATGGGGACCAAAGCAAGAAGAAGCTTTCCAAACCCTTAAGTAAAAGTTATGCAACGCTCCCATTTTGACTCTCCCTGATGGGAATGATGATTTAGTTGTCTACTGTGATGCTTCTAATCAAGGTCTCGGTTGTGTCCTCATGCAACGAGGCAAAGTAATCGCATATGCATCAAGGAAACTTAAGATTCATGAGAAGAATTATACGACGCACGATCTCGAGTTGGGTGCGGTCGTATTCGCATTGAAGATTTGGAGACATTATCTCTATGGCACAAAATGTGTGGTGTTCACCGACCACAAAAGTCTTCAACACATCTTCAATCAAAAGGAACTCAATATGAGGCAACGACGTTGGGTTGAACTCCTTAACGACTATGACTGCGAGATTCGTTACCATCCCGGCAAAGCGAATGTTGTAGCCGACGCTTTGAGTCAAAAGGACCATGTTATGCTTCATTGTGCCCGAATTCAAACCGATATTCAAACCCGCATCTTAGAAGCTCAACACGTCTCAGTCACCGAGGGTAACATGTACGAGGAAATGTCGTGTGGTGTTGAACTTCTGCTTGAATCAAAACCCAATGACTTACTTTATTACTTGAACCGTATTTGGGTTCCCGATCGCGATGATCTCCGTACATTTCTCATGAACGAGGCTCACAAGACTCGTTATTCTATTCATCCTGGTGCGGATAAAATGTACCAAGATCTTCGCCAACAATATTGGTGGCCCGGTATGAAAAAGGACATTGCTCTTTATGTTGCTAAATGTCTGCTCCAAAGTCAAAGCCGAACATCAACGTCCTTTTGGTTTGCTTGAACAACCGGAAATTCCCGTGTGGAAATGGGAGAACTTAACCATGGATTTTATTACCAAACTTCCTCGCACCTCGAGTGGTTATGATAGCATTTGGGTAATCATTGATCATCTCACCAAATCTGCTCATTTCTTGCCTATCCGTGAAGACTATCGGGTTGAGAAACTAGCCCGAATTTACATTGATGAAATTGTGAGCCGTCATGGTGTTCCCTTGAACATAATATCCGACCGAGATGCCCGGTTCACTTCTCGATTTTGGCAATCTCTCCAAACTGCTCTTGGCACACGATTGGATTTGAGCACAGCTTACCATCCCCAAACTGATGGTCAAACCGAGCGGACAATCCAAACTCTTGAAGACATGCTTAGAGCTTGCGTAATCGATTTTGGTGGCAATTGGGATTCACATTTATCCCTCATTGAGTTCTCTTACAATAATAGCTATCACACAAGTATCAACATGGCTCCATTCGAAGCACTTTATGGTCGCAAGTGTCGTTCTCCTATCTGTTGGAACGAGATTGGTGAAGCACAAATCACCGGTCCCGAACTAATTCAAGAAACATCCGACAAGATTATTCAAATCCATGACAACATCCGAACAGCGAGAAGTCGGCAAAAGAGTTATGCCGATAAACGACGAAAACCCTTGGAATTCCAAGTCGGTGACCTTGTTCTTCTTAAGGTGTCCCCGTGGAAGGGTGTGGTCCGTTTTGGAAAGAAAGGAAAGTTAGCCCCTCGCTACGTTGGTCCATTCAAAATCCTTGAAAGAATTGGGAAAGTGGCCTACAAACTCGAGTTACCTCCATCTCTTGGCAATGTGCATCCTACATTTCATGTATCTAATTTGAAGAAATGTCTCGCCGATGAGAATCTCCATATACCGCTAGATGACGTGCACATTGATGAAACGATGCATTTCATTGAGAAACCGGTAGAAATTATGGATCGTGAAATCAAGCAACTCAAGCGAAGTCGTATTCCTATTGTCAAAGTTCGTTGGGAGTCTAAGGGCGGTCCTGAATTCACTTGGGAACGAGAGGACCAAATGAAGCTCAAGTACCCCCATCTTTTTACCGATGCCGTAGTTTCCTCTAACTAAATTTCGGGACGAAATTCCCTCAACATGGGGAGACTGTAACATTTCTGATTTTAGTATCCGTATTTTCAATTCAATGTAATGCATTTCAAACTCAATTCTAGTGCACTGTTTTATTCCTTTTCATACCATCAATTAAATACTATATTTCAATGTTAACCCGCAAATTTTACACGGTTATAACCTACTAAAACACTACATAAATATCTATTTATACAAATATGTCAAAGACCAAAGTTACAAGGTCTGATGTTGAAAATTTACAAGAAACCCTAATAGGCACGGTCGCGCCTCGTTCTGGCACGGTCGCGCCGAGTGCTTTGGCACGGTCGCGCGACTTGCTTTGGAACGATCGCGCCTGGTGCCTTGGCACGATCGCGCCTCATATGGGCACGGTCGCGCCTCTTGACAGTTAAAACGTAAATGCAGACCTTTAATCACAGGAACGTTCGGTTTCATAACCGTTCTACACGTTTTCGTCATTAACAAACTCCATTAAGCCCTTTAATCATCACCATTACAACAAATAAACTTATCATCATCGAATTACCTCTTAATCACAAAATTCTCTCACGAAATCACCAAATTCACCAAATTGTTTACAATTCTTCCAAGCCAACATACCATCGATCCTCTATAAGGCTCTGGACACGCTGGTCTAGTCGGAATTACAGCAGAGGACGCCGGAGACAGAACTCGTCGTCGCCGGAACTTTTCTCTACCGAACACTATCAATTCGTCGTCCTTCCGGGTAATTGAAACCTCTCACACTTACGTTTTAGCCTACTAATCAAAAGCCCTAATCTAATTTGGGCTTATGATATGGGGATCATCACGAACCGGAGTCTAGTGTTCGTTCAAAATAGATTTAATCGAATCAAACCTTAGACACGTTGTAAATACAATTAATTTATACAAAAAGACTCGTGATGATTTAATGGGTGAAAGCCCCATGAATTCCAACATTAACAATATAAGAATTAGCCAAATCGTTTCTGTTTTGGAACAGACACGGTCGCGCTAGTTTTCTAGTGCGGTCGTGCTTCATGAAACACGGTCGCGCCAAATACCAGCGCGGTCGTGCCTCACATACTCAGACCCAGTCATGCCTTTGGCTAAACTTGGTCATTCCTCAAAACCTTAGACACGGTCGTGCCTAGTCCAGAACACGATCGTGCCTAGAGAACAATCAAATTGTGCATTCTGTTTGATCAACTCGGTTACGCCATGACTAGCATGGTTGCGCCCGTGGTTCGAGCACGGTCGTGCCCTTCCCAGGCACGGTTGTGTGTGAGTTAAATTCTTGGCAGAATTATAAATTTTATATATTTTTCAAACCACAAATATTCTGATTAAATTACAAAATAAAAATAGTTGAATTTTATAAAATTGCATTTATTTTATTTAGAAAGAACAAATACTTAATAAATGGAAAAATTAATTATTTAAAGTTTATAAAATTTAATTACAATTATTGTTAAACCTTTCATTTAAAAAAAGTATTTAAATGGTTAAGTTACATTTTTATAAATAAAATGATTATTAGTTAATTTATGTTTAAACAAAGACAATTATTTATTTACACATAATTTCATTTAACACTTGTAATATTTTCATAAACAATAATTATTTACATTACTTATTTAATTATTCAAACTCAAACTTTAATAAAAAAATGTTCTAAAAATATTCTTTCAAACTTGATACATTTTATTCAATACCACCAACTACAAATCAATGACCTTTCTTACACAAGTCCAAATGCAACTTTAGACTCAAACTTTGGTGCACACTATTAATACCATATACATTACACTTTAGGTTAATTTGTGCATTTCAAGGATCCTTATTCTATCTAGTATCGTTGTTAGCAACGCCTTCAAACCAAGTGAGTATTTCATAGCCCCTTTTACTCTTTTACACTTTTGGGGTGAAACATGAACATTATTCAAATTACACGTTACATTTACACAAACAACACAAGTACAAATCCTATTTACATTCAAGTGTGCAATTTGAGCTTTATGCCCGAGTGCTAGGTGTGCTAACCTTTGTATGCGATTATGTGCAATCATTAACTATACAAGCCGACGGTTTTCAATGATAGATCTATTGAGTCTGACAAACCCACCCAAATTGGGGTGATTGATACCGACAACACAATTTTACATGCTGGTTACAAAGGTTTGGTTGTACATGGTTACACAATAGCTGCTCCCCATAAATGCCTTATTTATCATGTTATGTAAGGATTTGTTTTACAACTATATGCTATCTATATACAAACCTGTGTTATACTCACCAACTTTTTAGTTGACTTTATTTGATTCATGTTTCAGGTTCTAACGTGTGAGATTGTTCAAGATGTGCTACACATAGGATTGGACTTAGCTAATTTAAATAAAAGAACTCTATGTATTTCAATTTTGTTCTATCTTGGATTTGGTTATGTTTGAATTATTTGCAATGAAATTTGACGTTTAATATATTCAATTTAGTCAACCTTGTGCTTATGAACAGTCTACATGTCCCGCCCCGATGATTCCGCCATCAGTCGGGGTGTGACATCATTATCTGGACGACCCCGTTCAGGATGAGGGCGGGGCGGGTCAGAATGAGGGCGGAGCCGGTCAGGGTGACGGCGAAGCCGGTCAGGTTTAGTTGTTTTTTTTGTATTTATTTTATTTCATTGTTATGTATGTAAAACATTTTGATGTATATATTTAATTTTTTGATGTAATGTATATAATGTTTAGTTTATTTGTTTGATTGTAATTTTTAATATTTTGTTTGGTTGTACTGTAAAAATATAATAAATGTTTAAAAAAATATAAAATTTATAAATAGATAACAAACTTATATTAACAAAATTATATAAATTAAAATAAAAAAGATAATTAAATAAAAATAAACAAAATATAAATTAAATTAAAAAAATATAATTAAATAAAAAATACCTATACGTGGCGTATAGGGCAATACGCCACGTATAGGATTCATAAATTCCCAAATCTTTCAACTTTTGAAGCAAAAATATAACCGTGCCTCATACGGTGCGTGTAGATCAATACGCTACGTATTGGACCAGTCGCCAGACAGAGAATGACACGTGACATTCTGTTGTCAGTAACTGAACTCTATACGCCCTCGTATTACCCTATACGAGGGCGTATAGGGCGGCGACGTGTCAAATTAGAAAAATTCCGTGTGTGATTAGAATTATTCCGTGTGTGATTAGAATCCCCCTTTGGGACTGTGGGTGTCACTTCATGTTTCAAACCTCAAATTCATGCTTTGAGTTATAGTTTCAGACCTCATTATCCAAATTGGAGCCAAACCGTTAGTAATGATTCGGTTTGGTTTGGTTTTTAATTTTTAACGGTTAGGTTTTGGTTTCCGATGATAAAAACCGTTGCTCACGGTTTGACCTAAAAACCGTCAAAACCGGACCATAAACACCCCTACTGCACGTTGTCGAAAAAACGGCCGCAAGTGTATGGTGGCGACAACGGGGAGGAAGTTGGTATTTTTCAATAATATTTGAGGTTCAAAAAATATCCGGTGATTTTTTATCAAGAAAATATTTTGTGTTATCTTTTTAATCTGCCATTCATGAACCATTTGCTCGATATGAAATAAGTTTGACTAGGGTTAGAGGTCAAGGTTACGATAGTATAAGCAATATGAATGGTGAGGTTAACACTTTGAAAGCTTTAGTTTTGAAAGTAAAACCTTTAACATATTATATATATTATTTTGCTCACAAAGTTCAACTTGCTGTGGGCCTTGCAAATAAACATTCTGAAGTATAGAAATACCTTTTTTTTAGATGTAGACTACAAAGAACGTGGTTTGTGTGCATCTCAAAAACGACAAGGTATAAATATGGAAAGACAAAAAGAGAAATCTGAAAAAACAACCGGTTGAACCGGAAATGATTTAAATCAAGAAATTTCACTTGTGTGTTCGATTGAATTATATTCGTCTATCATTGAAGTGATTTAATATATTAAAAATGCATGTGCTCTTCATGCTACCCAAAAACAGCCGTATGGAGTTTTACTTATATTTGTAATCATTTGATTTTGTGTATCAATTACATTTGATCAAATACACCGGCAGGCCCCTCGTGGCCATACACCGGCCGCCCCCTCGTGGCCAGGGGCGTGGTTAGCCAAAAACAATCATATGGAGTTTACTTATATTCGTCTAATAACTTTTTCAAACATGTTAGACGTTAAATTCTATTTTGTACGTATTTCCCAATTCGAGTCAAAAGGTATAAAAATGGATGGTTGTTAGTGACACCGAACCTAACATGCTACATATGGGTGGCAATCGAGTTGAGTGGAACCATACCTATTGGCTTTAGTTAGTTTGATTTGTAACAGGTTATTAATGACCTATTTGAGTTGCAAACTTATCTCATATTCAACTTACATTAAATTCGAGTAAGTTGTAGTTCGGTTTAACTAAACTTTAGCTACATGTAATTCATGTAAGTGTGAGTAAAAAGTTATGCCACGTAGGCATTATGCATGCACTGGCGTTGTTCACAATCACTAAGGGTTATAATTGGTGGATTTAGTGAGTTTGACCCAAAGAGCAGGTGATATGTAGGGTTGTATTTGGTGGACGAAAATAAATAAAAGAGTAAATTTCGTTTTGAGTCCCTATGGTTTGCTCAAAAAATCGTTTTGACTCTAATGGTTTCAATTGAACTTTTTGAATCCTTGTGGTTTCGATTTCGTCTCAATTAAAGCAATACCTCTAACACCGTTAAGATAACTCTGTTAACTTACTGTAAATTGACTAAAATACCCTTATCATTAAAAATACAAATATTTAATTTTAGTTTTATATAACCGGTCACCACCACCATTAATAAGATCTCTCTATATTCTCTCTCTAACTCCTTCCACTGATCACCACCACCGTCTCCGGCTAGACCACCTTCGCCGGCCAGACTACCCGTCGGCCATGCTTAACGCTGCCGCCACTGCTCAGCTTTACCACCATCGCGAACAGATCTCATTCCGGTCAAAACCCCCATCGCCGATTTGGATCTAGGGATTTCACCATTACCCCTACCGGCGGTCGGACCTCCTTGCACACATACTCCCTTCCGAGTCGTTTTTGGTGGCGTGAGAGACCTTGGGAACGAAGCTACTGGATTTTTGGTGAAAGACACCCTTTCGAGTAGTTTTGCACACTACCGGATTTTCAGAGATCTTGGGCTTAGTCTGTTCTTCCTTCTCCACCACCCCCACCATTTTACGACCTTGATCTGGAGCAGACCGATCTGTTCACCACCTTGATCTGTTCATCCTTCTCCATTCATATGTAGGCAGGATATCTTTGTTACCTCCTCTATCGTTGATTTTGGGGTGTGGTTTAGGCTAGATTTAAGTATTTTCAAGTGAAACTTGGGCTAATTTTGGTAACTTTCATATGGTTTTGGTTAGATTTTGAGGATTTGAAATCAATTTGGGTCTTTGATGTTGCATATTTTCGGTTTGAAATTGTTTATGTCTTCATTGTGATCAGGGCTTAGTGTTCATGGCTATGTGGTAGACTGTACAAAGAGGATGTTACTTGATGTTCCTTTAATTTTGTCCATTTAATTCTTGTTGTTTCATTTTCTATTTGATCCTTTTCATTTTATTTTGTCTATTTGATTCTTGCTCTTTGTATCTTCTTGCTTCTGTGTTGTGAAATCTAGTTCACAAAAGAATGGATTTTAGGGGATTTGATTTAAGGGGTTGTGAGGTTTATTGCAGTGGCAGTGGCCGGAAGTTATGGTTGGCTGGAGTTGATACGGGTCGCCGGAAGTTCAAGTGGGAAAGGGGAGGGGGTGAGTGGGGTAGGATTTATTATTTTTTATTTTTTTAATTAATAAGGATAGTTTTGTCAATTATAAAATATTAACAGAAAAAAATAAATGTTGTTAAACGTATTGCTTTAATTGATACGAAATCGAAACCAGAAGAACGCAAAAAGTGCAATTGAAACCTTTGAATTCAAAGCGATTATTTGACCAAATCACATAGACGCAAAACGAAATTCACAATAAATAAAAATAAAAAACAATTCAATCTTGTCCACGCCCGCTCCTGTCACGAGTGGCTCATCACGTCCCTGGCCAAAAGGGGGTGGTCGGTGTTTAACACCCTTCACGCCCCCTCACGAACACTTATATTAGGCTATCCGTAATGGTTTCACGCCCCTTCACGTCAGCGCCACATCAGCATAGTGGTTTTCACTGCCCATTTTCATTAAGGTGCGTAATGGTTTCACACCCCGCATTTAATTAATAATAATAATAATAATAAATATAATAAAACTAATAATAATATTAATAATAATAATAATAAAACTAAAAATAATAATAAAACTAATAATAATAATAAACTAATAATAATAATAATAAAAATAAAAGAAATAATATAAATAATAATAAAAATAATAGTAATAGAAATAATAATAATAATAATAAAACTAATAATAATAGTAATAATAAATATAATAAAACTAATAATAATAATATTAATAATAATAATAATAAATAAAACTAATAATAATAATAAAACTAGAAACATATAATAATAATAATAAAACTAATAATAATAATAATGAAACTAAAAACATATAATAATAATAATAATAAAACTAATAATAATAATAGTATAAATAATAATACTAATAAATATAATAAAACTATTAATAATAATAATAAAAGAAATAATAATAATAATAAATATAATAAAACTAATAATATTAATAATAAAACTAATAATAATAATAAATATAATAAAACTAATAATAATATTAATAATAATAATAATAATAAAACTAATAATAATAATAAAACTAAAAACATATAATAATAATAGTAATAAAACTAATAATAATAATAATAATAATAGAAATAATAATAATAATAATAATAATAATAATAAAACTAATAATAATAATAATAATAATAATAAAATAATAATAATAGTTTGACTAAAAAAGTCAAACAAATACAACATCAGCGCCAGTGAAATGCCCCACGCCCCCTTTTCACGCCCCTTTCACACTAGGGGGCGGTGTTTCTAGGCGTGAAAGTCCTATGTGGCTTACGCCACCCCTTCTTACGTTTCCACTACGAATGGTCTTACACACAAAAGTCATTTTATTTGGTCAAATCAGCTTTTAACTAAAGGGTGATTTTATTTAGACAATCCTGAAAAGTAGTTGGACAACCTCTATATGGGCCGTATAACCCAATACTACCCGTATAGGGTTTCATCAGCATTAAATTCACACCTAATACGACATGTATAGACCTATACAGGCCGTATAGGTACGATGTACGAGGGTTGTACTTGATGCGTCTGACTTTCAGAAGTCAGTCTATAAAAAGTGTACCCTATACGGGCCGTATATGGCTATACGGGTCGTATAACTTTTTGGATACTCGTTGTATAGGGCTATACGCGCTGTATAACTTTTTGGTTGGTGAAGCATTAAGCCTTATACGAGCCGTATAGCCCTATACGACCCGTATAGGTCTAGAATATTTTTTATAAATTTAGCATACGGGGACCATTTCATATAAAGAAAATTTCAGAAACCAACCAATCCAGTCAAACCATTCGTATCACGATGTCGTTTTGGGACATTAGTTATGTTTTTGGCGAATATTCGAACCAGTCATGCGTCTCCGATAGCGTTTTCGGACCCGTGGTTGAACGAGGCGAGGAGGTTGTATCTGTGGTTTGTTGTAATGACGGGAAAGTGCTGCCCGATTTGAACCAGGTAAAAAATATATATAAGATGTGATGCCGTTTTGGTTACTGTCACACCCCAACCGACGACGGAATACGTCGGGGCGGGACATGTAGACTATTCAAAAGCTCAAGGTTTGCTAAAATTTAAATATTTAAACAACCAGTTTCATATCTTAAATAATCATAAATCCAACAATACAAGGAAAATAGAAATACATAAATAGTTTCTTTAAATTAGGTTCTAGGTCCTCGGTCCTAAGTGAAGCAACTTGTACTTATTCTCAAGCATTAGTACCTGAAACATGATGAAAACAAAGTCAACTAAAAAGTTGGTGAGCATATATAGGTTTTAACACACAACTAAGCTTAAAGTGTTTTATACAATTCATACGATATACGTGTATACGGCATCTATGGAGAATCTATAGTTAAACTAGGTGTGCACAACCAAACCTTGTGACTGAGGCATAACACGCAGGTTACCCTTATGTAAAGTCGGTAACAAACACCCTAACCGGGTGGGTTTGTCAGACACAATAGATCTATCAATGTTAACCGTTGGCTTTTACGAAGTTAATGATTGTACTAATGTCATGTGTATGTAGTCTTAACTCATAGCATTCAAGCATAAAGCACATAACACATAATATCATATTACTGAATTGTATTTAAGTCTATGCAAAAAGGTTTCAAAAAGGTAAATCATGTTTCACCCCAAAAGTACAAAATGAAAAAGGGGGCTATGTAAACTCACTGGATATATTTTGTGAGTAACACGAGCAAGTATGTAGCACAAGTGATTTTCAAATCACAAGTTAACCTAGTGTGAAAAAGCATGATCTTAGATTAATAACGTGCCCAAGTCTAAGGATAGATCTAATGTTCATCGGGTTTGGTTATGTGAGAACTTATATAAAGTTTGTGTTATTTTATGTGAAAGAAGAAGTTATCGAAAGTTTGGTGTAAACTTTGGAAGTTCAAAATGTTATATGGAAATATCATGTGTCTTTAGGGTTAAAGATTAAATAAATAAAAACTCTTTTTATTTATTTAATAAAATAATAATAATTGCCCAAATTAATATGATTTTTATAAAATATTAAATAAATCCATTGCTTTATTTATTTATTTATTTATGTCAAAGTGTCAAAATCGTACTAATATGGGTTAAAGAAAACCCTAGATGCATTGTAATAATAATACTTTTATTTATTATAAAATAAATAAAGAATATACTATGTATATATATATATATATATATTTAAAATAAAAGTTTTGTTCAAATGTATATATGTATACATGGGATAAATAATTGATTTACAAAAAAAAAATACATACACATCTTATAAAATATCTAGTGAATATATTTATGTAATAGGAAATTAATTATATTAATTATTTCAAAGTATATAAAAAAAGTAAGATTTTTAAACAACTAAATTTGTAAAAATTGATATTTTAAGTTAAAAACCTCAAAATTTTATTGTATTCTGGTCTAAATATGGTATATTTTATAAAAATAATTTTTATAAAAATATTGGGTTGTTAAAACTGACTTTTAAAAAAGAAAACAGACCACCCGGTTCGAACCCGGGTGGCTTCTGTGCAAGACAATAGCGTTTACCATTGAACCAGAGGCTATTTCCTGTTAGATGCCCTCTTTGATTTGCATAGAACATGTCCGGAACAGGGGGCTGGGTTTGGCCTTGTGACACGCGCAAAAAGGGCCGGTCTGTGTGGGTTTCGAACCCACGCCTTCTGGTCCGACGGTGTAATGACTTAGCCTGTCGGACCAGATGGTCTCGCTGGTAAATTAGGGAGTTTAAATGGTTAAACACGTTAAGCACTTCGATTAGAAAAACCACAATTAGAACTCATATGAGCAGCTCTTGATTTCGAACGAATTCGAGTTTGATGCCCTCTGTCACATGAAATTGACAGAGGGCTTTCGATCCTTACACGAAAACGACTCAAATGACACAAGCCTTACCCAAAAAGAGCGAGTATTGAAGGCTGTCGGCTACAGGTCTAGTCCCGAAATCTTTGGTGCTCGATCGATTGACAGAGGTGAATTTCGGTGGAATTGAGGGTCGGGAGAGATTATACGAGCTTGAGCGAAGGTTTGAGAATGATTACAGAGGTTGATTTTGTTTTAAAGACCTCGATTGGACTCGGGGTTGCGTATGAAGGAGGCAGATGTGATTACGCGTATATTGGATCAATTGGGAATGAATTGGGTCGTGTAACGGGTCTAGATACATGCGAGCTCAGACATGGAATGATTTGCGGTTAATAATTGCATTTAATTTCTTGATTTGGAAAGGGTTTGAACGCGGTTTGACTCTGGAAGTTCAAACCATTCAAAATTCGAATTCGTCTGGGAGATTGGCCGAATTAGGCTGTCATATGGACCTGGATAAGCTCGATTATTACTTGTGTGTGTAGGGAAGGACCAAATCAATAGGCTTTAATCGATTCACAAGACGAATTTTATAGATTTGGGCCTGTTTGACTTTTAAAGTCAAACTTGACGAATGAGGGTCAAATTTGACTTTCATGGGGTCAAATCTAGTCCAAAGGTTCAATCACAAGGGTGGGGGTTCAAGTTTAGGGTTCAAAGACTTTGAGGAGGAGGTTCGAGACCACTTTGCTTAAAAAAAGTATATATATATATATATATATATACATATATATATGTATACATATATGTATATATATATATTTTACTTATATGGATAATTAGGTTTTTGATTATGGAAACTTCATAGTTTTTATAAATAATTACCAAGCTCCAATATATGTGTGATCATGCATGTCATATGCATATATGTATGTTCCACTTGGAAAGTTTTTGTTTTCTTTGAATTAATATTAGAATGTTTTAAAAATATATCCATGTAACCCTAGAAATGTATTAAATGAAATCTTAGGGTGAAATGTTTGCATCAAGATTGTATTATAATTTAATTTTTGTTTATTGCACCAAAAAATACATGATAAAAATCAGAGATGTTACAGTATCCCCATATTGAGGGAATTTCGTCCCGAAATTCAACTAGTTGAGGCTACTGAATTAGAAAAGAGGTGTGGATACTTAAGCTTCATTTGATCCTCACGTTCCCAAGTGAACTCAGGACCGCGCTTAGAATCCCAACAAACTTTGACAATAGGAATACGGCTTCGCTTGAGATGCTTGATCTCACGATCCATGATCTCTACCGGTTTCTCAAAGAAGTGCATCGTGTCATCAATGTGCACATCGTCAAGAGGTATATGGAGGTTCTCATCAGCAAGACATTTCTTTAGGTTGGACACGTGAAAAGTAGGATGTACATTAGCAAGTGATGGAGGTAATTCGAGTCTGTAAGCCACTTTCCCGATCCTTTCGAGGATCTTGAATGGACCCACATAGCGAGGTGCTAGTTTACCCTTCTTTCCGAAATGGATCACCCCCTTCCAAGGAGATACCTTTAGAAGTACAAGATCACCGACTTGAAATTCCAAGGGTTTACGTCTTTTGTCGGCATAACTCTTTTGCCGACTCCTTGCCACTTGAATGTTGTTACGAATCTGAAGGATCTTGTCAGAAGTTTCTTGGATTAATTCAGGTCCAGTGATTTGTGCTTCGCCAATCTCGTTCCAACAGATAGGAGAACGACATTTCCGTCCATAGAGGGCTTCAAATGGAGCCATGTTGATGCTTGTGTGGTAGCTATTGTTGTAAGAGAACTCAATGAGGGATAGATGTGAATCCCAATTGCCACCAAAATCAATTACACAAGCTCTAAGCATGTCCTCGAGCGTCTGGAATGTTCGCTCGGTCTGACCATCAGTTTGGGGATGGTAAGCCATGCTTAAATTTAAGCGTGTACCAAGAGCAGTTTGGAGAGACTGCCAAAAGTGGGATGTGAAACGAGCATCCCTATCAGAGATTATGTTAAGTGGGACCCCGTGACGACTCATAATTTCTTCAATGTAGATTCGGGCTAATTTCTCTACCTGATAGTCTTCTCGGATGGGTAGAAAGTGAGCAAATTTGGTAAGACGGTCAATGATCACCCAAATGCTATCATAACCGCTAGAAGTACGAGGGAGTTTGGTAATGAAATCCATGGCTAGATTCTCCCATTTCCATACAGGGATTTCCGGTTGCTCAAGCAAACCAGAAGGACGTTGATGTTCAGCTTTGACTTTTGAGCAAGTTAGACATTTTGCAACATAAAGTGCAATGTCTTTCTTCATTCCGGGCCACCAGTATTGTTGGTGAAGACCCTTGTACGTCTTATCCGCCCCGGGATGGACGGAGTAACGAGTTTTGTGTGCCTCGTTCATAAGGACTGCGCGAAGGTCATCACGATCGGGGATCCAGATACGATTCAAGTAATAGAGGAGGCCATTAGGTTTGGTTTCTAATAGGAGTTCAACACCACATGACATTTCGTTATACAGATTACCCTCGGTGACAGAGACGTGTTGAGCTTCTAAGATGCGATTTTGTATATCGGTTTGAATCCTAACACAATGAAGCATAACGTGGTCCTTACGACTCAAGGCATCGGCCACAACATTCGCTTTACCGGGATGGTAACGAATCTCGCAGTCGTAGTCGTTAAGGAGTTCGACCCAACGTCGTTGCCTCATGTTGAGTTCCTTTTGATTGAAGATGTGTTGGAGACTTTTGTGGTCGGTGAACACAACACATTTCGTGCCATAGAGATAATGCCTCCAAATCTTCAATGCGAAGACGACCGCACCCAATTCAAGATCGTGCGTCGTATAATTCTTTTCGTGAATTTTGAGTTGTCTTGATGCATAAGCGATCACCTTGCCCCGTTGCATGAGAACACAACCGAGACCTTGGTTTGATGCATCACAATAGATAACCAGATCGTTGTTGCCATCAGGAAGAGTGAGAATAGTTGTGACAGGTATCGAAACTGTGTTCAATCGAAACTACTAGTTTCGATTGACCATTTATAAGTGATACACAGGCTGCCGAAACTACCATCTATCAAAACTACTAGTTTCGATTGATCATTTATAAGTGATACACAGGCTGTCGAAACTACCATCTATCGAAACTACTAGTTTCGATTGGTCATTTATAAGTGATACACAGGCTGTCGAAACTACCATCTATTGAAACTATCAGTTTCGATTGACCATTTACTCAATCGAAACTAAGTAGTTTCGATGGCCCAGACTTTAGCAAATAAAACAGTAACATTAGTTTGTCCGGTAATCGATGGTTTGGAGTCGTGACTTCGATTGGTTCAGTTTGTCTTATGATAACAGAAGGTAAAGAAACGAAGTTGAGGATTCTTACGTGGTCGTGAAGGGTCTGGTCGGCAAGGCTTTTAGTTCGAAAATACCAAGAACTTGAATTCCAGAATTCGAGTTGAATTGAGCCTTATAATCTGGTCACAGCTTCGTCTGAGGATGGCGAAGGCGATGGTGGTTTTAATTTGAAGTGTGAGTAAGTGACGAGAGAGAATGGAGCCCGAGAAGGACGGACAATGGGTATTTATACCCGAACCAGATCTCTATGTTAAAACGTGCAATTGGGCACGTTCCGACACTAGTCTGGACGAGACGAAACTAACCAGACATTCAACACGCGTGGAGGTGGTCTATTCGAACGTGGGTTTCTCGGCCACCAACAGGATCAGACGATCCTTATGTTGGGGAGACCAATTGGTCGGGGGGGCTTGTTCGCGTGGGAGAGACGAAGCCAGGGATGCCTGTAGCGGCTGTCGAGGTGCAGGGGACAGCCCTGTCGGGGTGTTCGCCGAAAACTATCTCGGACCGCCGGACAATGTACGGGACGACCGGAAATGCGAATTGGGGTTTGGCAGATTTGGTCCTTGTAGTTTGGTTTTGATTTAATTCGGCCCCTGAGATAATTACGGATGAGTCCTTGTAGTTTTATTTGTACAGAAATAGTCCCTCAACTGATTTTAGCTTAAAACCTTTTAGTTTGAAAAGTTTCAAAACAACCACTTATCTTTTATAAAAATAATTAATTTAATTTCTTTTAAATTTTTAAATATATTTTATAAACTTATATTATTATTATTTTTATAAATAATTTTTATAAAAGTTAGTTATCTTATTCTAAATAGGTTATTTTATTAAATATGGAACTTTTAAATTTAGATTTTTATATAAAAATTGTATATAAGTTTTAAAACTTATAAAATTTTAATTAATTTAAATCCGTAAAATGAAAGTACCCATTTGTATAAAACTAAATAAAACACTCGTCTTTATTTAATTTAAGAATGATTACACGATAATTATATTATAAGTGCGCGAATGAAAAATCCGAAATGTCACAGTCTCCCCATGTTAAAGGAATTTCGCCCCGAAATTCAACTAGTGGAGGCTATGAAAAAGATGCGGATACTTGGTCTTCATTTGGTCTTCACGTTCCCAAGTGAACTCGGGTCCACGTTTAGATTCCCAAAGGACCTTGACAATGGGGATGCGGCTACGCTTGAGTTTCTTAACTTCTCGGTCCATGATTTCCACGGGTTTTTCAACGAAGTGCATTTTTTCGTCAATACGCACTTCGTCAAGAGGGATGTGGAGATTCTCATCGGCTAGACACTTTTTCAAATTTGATACATGAAAGGTTGGATGAACGTTGCTAAGTTCTGAAGGAAGATCGAGTTTGTAGGCCACTTTTCCTACCCTTTCGAGTATCTTGAATGGACCCACATATCGAGGTGCAAGTTTTCCTTTCTTTCCAAACCGGACTACGCCCTTCCAAGGTGATACCTTTAGGAGAACCATATCCCCAACTTGAAATTCCAAGGGTTTTTGTCTTTTATCGGCATAGCTCTTTTTCCGACTCCTTGCTACTCGAATGTTGTCACGAATAAGAAAGATTTTATCGGTGGTCTCTTGGATAAGCTCGGGACTGGTGATTTGTGCTTCACCAATTTCGTTCCAACAAATCGGTGAACGACATTTTCGTCCATAAAGAGCTTCAAACGGTGCCATGTTAATACTTGTGTGGTAGCTGTTGTTGTAGGAAAATTCGATCAGTGGTAGGTGAGAATTCCAATTGCCACCAAAGTCAATGACACAAGCTGTAAGCATGTCCTCGAGAGTTTGGATTGTTCGCTCGGTCTGTCCATCAGTTTGAGGATGGTAAGCCGTACTTAGATCCAAACGAGTACCAAGCGCAGATTTTAACGATTGCCAAAATCGGGAAGTAAAACGCGAATCACGATCAGAGATGATGTTCAAAGGGATTCCGTGACGACTTACGATCTCATCAATGTAGATCCGAGCCAATTTCTCGACTCGATAGTCCTCACGAATAGGCAAGAACTGAGTAGACTTTGTAAGTCGGTCGATAATAACCCAGATACTATCGTGCCCACTAGTAGTGCGTGGAAGTTTGGTGATGAAATCCATAGCAAGGTTCTCCCACTTCCATACGGGAATTTCAGGTTGTTCCAGGAGACCGGAAGGCTTCTGGTGTTCGGCCTTTACTTTAGAACAAGTTAGGCATTTTGCCACAAAGAGGGCAATATCCTTTTTCATGCCGGGCCACCAATGTTGCTGACGGAGACCCATGTACATCTTATCAGCTCCGGGATGTACCGAATATCGAGTTTTGTGGGACTCATTCATCAAAAATATACGAAGATCGTCGCGATCGGGAACCCAGATACGATCCAAGTAATACAATAGGCCGTTGGCTTTGGTTTCTAGCAAGGGTTCTACACCATATGCCATTTATTGGTACATGTTTCCCTCGGTAACCGAGGTGTGTTGTGTTTGAAGGATACGGGCTTGGATATCGTTATGAATACAAACACTATGAAGCATGATACATTCTTTACGACCCAAGGCGTCGGCTACAACATTTGCCTTGCCGGGGTGGTAGCGAATCTCGCAGTCGTAATCGTTAAGAAGTTTAACCCATCGCCGTTGCCTCATATTAAGCTCTTTTTGATTGAAAATATGTTGGAGACTTTTGTGGTCAGTGAAAACCACGCATTTGGTGCCATAAAGATAATGTCTCCAAATTTTCAAGGCGAAAATGACAGCACCAAGCTCGAGATCATGGGTCGTGTAGTTCTTCTCGTGGATTTTGAGCTGACGTGATGCGTATGCAATTACTTGGCCACGTTGCATTAGAACACAACCAAGACCTTGGTTGGATGCATCACAATAAACAACAAAGTCGTCATTACCACTAGGAAGAGTTAGAATAGGAGCATTGCAGAGCTTGAGCTTGAGAGTTTGAAAAGCTTCTTCTTGTTTGGGTCCCCACTCGTAAGGTTTACCTTTGTGAGTCAAGGCAGTGAGCGGAACCGCAATCTTGGAGAAATTTGAGATGAAGCGACGATAGTAACCCGCTAGTCCGAGAAATGAACGAATCTCGGTAGGAGTCTTGGGAGTACTCCAATTCTTCATCGCCTCGATCTTTGCCGGGTCCACATGAATTCCCTTATCGTTGACTATGTGTCCCAAAAATTGAACTTCCTTTAGCCAGAATTCAAAATCAAACGAAGATGTTGTTCATGCTCCGCTTTCGTTTTAGAATAGATGAGAATGTCGTCAATGAAAACGATCACGAACTTGTCCAAATAAGGTTTGCATACACGGTTCATGAGGTCCATGAAGACTGCAGGTGCATTAGTCAAACCGAAGGGCATGACCCTGAACTCGTAATGACCATATCTAGTCCGAAAGGCAGTCTTCGGAATGTCTTCATCGAGAACACGAAGTTGATGGTACCCGGAACGAAGGTCAATCTTGGAGAAGCATGTTGAACCTTGAAGCTGATCGAAAAGATCGTCGATACGGGGTAAAGGATAACGGTTCTTAATTGTAAGCTTGTTGAGTTCACGATAATCGATGCACATTCGAAACGATCCATCCTTTTTCTTTATGAACAGTACGGGAGCACCCCAAGGTGAATGGCTCGGGCGGATGAATTTTTTGGATGAGAGTTCTTGTAATTGACTTGCAAGCTCTTGCATCTCGGAAGGTGCAAGACGATAGGGGGCTTTTGCCCCGGGAGTTGCCCCGGGCACAAGGTCGATACGAAACTCCACTTGTCTAGTGGGAGGAAGACCAGGAAAATCCTCGGGGAATACCTCGGGAAAATCTCGGATGATTGGAATGTCTTGCAATTTCTTACCCTTGTCTTTCGTGTCAACTATGTGGGCCAAGAAGGCAACGTACTTTTTCCGCAAGTACTTTTGTGCCAATGTGCAAGACATGATTTGAAGACCACGACATGGTTTTTCACCGAACATAACTATCGTGTCGCCCGAAGAGAGAGGTATACGAATACACTTTTCGTAGCAAATAACCTCGGCATGGTGCTTGGATAACCAGTCCATGCCAATTATAATATCGAAGCTTCCCAATTGCATTGGAAGGAGATCAACAGAGAATTTGTGATTATTAAGCTCGAGATTGCAGTCGCGGATAACAGAATTTATAGTAATAGATTTTCCGTTTGCTATCTCCACGGAATAAGAATTGTCAAGTTTCGTTCTTTGTTTAGCAAGTCGAGATTCAAAGGTAAGAGATACAAAACTCCAATCGGCACCGGTATCAAATAAAACGGATGATTAATGATTGTTTACAAGAAACGTACTAGTTTCGATTGACCATTTATAAGTGATACACAGGCTGTCGAAACTACTAGTTTCGATTGATCATTTATAAGTTATACACAGGCTGTCGAAACTACCATCTATCGAAACTACTAGTTTCGATTGGTCATTTATAAGTGATACACAGGCTGTCGAAACTACCATCTATCGAAACTATCAGTTTCGATTGACCATTTACTCAATCGAAACTAAGTAGTTTCGATGGCCCAGACTTTAGCAAATAAAACAGTAACATTAGTTTGTCCGGTAATCGATGGTTTGGAGTCGTGACTTCGATTGGTTCAGTTTGTCTTATGATAACAGAAGGTAAAGAAACGAAGTTGAGGATTCTTACGTGGTCGTGAAGGGTCTGGTCGGCAAGGCTTTTAGTTCGAAAATACCAAGAACTTGAATTCCAGAATTCGAGTTGAATTGAGCCTTATAATCTGGTCACAGCTTCGTCTGAGGATGGCGAAGGCGATGGTGGTTTTAATTTGAAGTGTGAGTGAGTGACGAGAGAAAATGGAGCCCGAGAAGGACCGGCAATGGGTATTTATACCCGAACCTGATCTCTATGTTAAAACATGCAATTGGGCACGTTCCGACACTAGTTTGGACGAGACGAAACTAACCAGACATTCAACACGCGTGGAGGTGGTCTGTCGGGCGCGAATTCGAACGTGGGTTTCTCGGCCACCAACAGGATCAGACGATCCTTATGTTGGGGAGACCAATTGGTCGGGGGGTCTTGTTCGCGTGGGAGAGACGAAGCCAGGGATGCCTGTAGCGGCTGTCGAGGTGCAGGGGACAGCCCTGTCGGGGTGTTCGCCGGAAACTATCTCGGACCGCCGGACAATGTAGGGGACAACCGAAAATGCGAATTGGGGTTTGGCAGATTTGGTCCTTGTAGTTTGGTTTTGATTTAATTCGGCCCCTGAGATAATTACGGATGAGTCCTTGTAGTTTTATTTGTACAGAAATAGTCCCTCAACTGATTTTAGCTTAAAACCTTTTAGTTTGAAAAGTTTCAAAACAACCCCTTATCTTTTATAAAAATAATTAATTTAATTTCTTTTAAATTTTTAAATATATTTTATAAACTTATATTATTATTATTGTTATAAATAATTTTTATAAATGTTAGTTATCTTATTCTAAATAGGTTATTTTATTAAATATGGAACTTTTAAATTTAGATTTTTATATAAAAATTGTATATAAGTTTTAAAACTTATAAAATTTTAATTAATTTAAATCCGTAAAACGAAAGTACCCATTTGTATAAAACTAAATAAAACACTCGTCTTTATTTAATTTGAGAATGATTACACGATAATTATATTATAAGTGCGCGAATGAAAAATCCGAAATGTCTCAATCCTTGTGGCCTCCGGCCCAACCATTTTTTTTTGTTGTTTTATAATATCTTTTATTTATTTTGTTTATTTTATTTCACTTTATTTTATTATTTTCTATACACATTAAAAATTATTACGAACCGGTTGACTCGTTCGTTTATTTTGGAAACCATTAAACGACTTTTACACATATTTAACCCGTCAAATTTTTATAAAATAATAAGTCCTATATTTTTATAAACTTGTTTAAATAGTTTTAACTCACAAAATATATAATAATGATAATATAAATAAACAAATAGAAACTTTTTTTATATAAATACAATAAACATAATAACTATTTATTTATAATATTTTAACAAGATTAAAATATATATTTTTAGATGTTAAATTTTATTAAAAATCATTATCATTTTACCATAATATTTTATACAAATAATTTCAAGGAATGTTTTATTTATAAACCCATACACGTTTAAAGTACGAATACACATATACAAACATACAATAATACATATTTATCTACATAGGGTTTCAACGTGCTTAGATATCAATATCCTTATCACCTACACACGTGGATTAAAACATCCGCTAGCCAGGTGAGTAATATAGCCCCTATTTTTTACATTTTTACATGCTTTGGGGTGAAACATTATTACCTATACATGCTACTCATCAAATTGTTTATACGTGTTATACATGTGGATTATATGCTTGTTCATCATGAATTATCTTGGGTGTACATTTATTTACTATAAACACAAAGAGAACCAACAGTAATATTAATAGATCTATTGTGCCTGACCAGCCCACCCGTGTAGGGTGTTTATTACTGCATACTCGGGTATAGCCACGTGTTATACTCAAGCATACCGGATATAGTGGATAACTATATTCAATCATACCGGACCTAGCTGTTGTGCTATGTTCAATCGCGTCAATCAAGGTTTGAATTGTGCTTAGATAAACATGAAGGATTCAACCATATATGCTATGTCTAACAAGTTAAACAATGAGTTGCAAAACGTTTTTATCTACTATTTATCGGGTCCACAAAACCTATGTACTCACCAACTTTATAGTTGACACTTGATTTAAATAATGTTTCAGGTTTGGATATGTGATTGCTTGCTGAAGATTCTTCCAGTTAAGAACTTATGGACCTAGTTAATTAAATCAATGTTTTGGAATAGACTAGGTTATTTGAATTGTATTGTACTTGAATATTTGTTGTTTTTAATTAAATTAATGAATTATGCAATATTTTAGCTATCATATGCTTTTGAACAATCACTCATTGTCCGCCTCGATGATTCCGCCATCGGTCGGGGTGTGACAGATTGGTATCAGAGCCATGGTTATAGGGAATTAGGTTATTAGACACAATGACCTAGACTATAACCCTAGGACTCCCTTTTACGTGTTACGTGCTAAATGATTTATTTGCTATGTGAACTATTTGTAGTTAGGAATTATTTGAATTTTCCCAAGTTTAGTACATTAGACTTATACATATACATACAAGGCTTTAAACACACAATACATACTTTACATACACATTTGACAAACAAACATATGCAAACAAAATACACTACACATCCTTATTCATACTCTTTCCTCATCCATACTATTTGCAACATTCCTACATATTTTATACCCATAGACTCACAAGGCTATTAATTTCTTGAAAATCTCATCAACAACTTAATTTCTTGAAAACCAGTAAAGGACATGTGCAATCCGGAGGGGTGACACCTGTACATTGGGTTTTCTGTCTAGGAAAGCATTTCATATAAATCCAAATAAACGGACCCGTATGCTTTCCTAGGAATTCCTGAAGTGAGTGTTTACCTATAGGCTAAAGCATGTCTCCTTGAATGTTTTGAGGAATTACTTAACGTTGATAAGTCATTGTATTCGCAAGAATACGATCCGAACCTAAACTCAAAATTTTGGGACATTATAGTAAGATAGGAAGAACTAGATGAACATGCAAAGCAAATCATTATTACGGGTGCACACGTAATAACGATTTGTAATGCATGCGAATCCCGACGATTCCTATTGCGCGAATAATGATCTATGACATCATATCCTACCAAGAATAGATGGCTTATTTCCCCTATCAACCTTGAATAAATACACATACATTGGCACGCGACATGATGAATCTCGCAAATCTGCTTACATTATGGCTCATATATATATCCACTTTATCTAAAATATTATAAACTATTGTCTTGTTAGAATGCCTCTTCGACGTGCGGTCAATACAAACTCTAGCACTTCCAACCCGGATCTTGCTACTCTTCTTGCCCAACTGGTGGGACAAATGACCCAAGCCAATAACAACAGTGAAGGGTCTCACAACATCCAAGGAAACGGTGGTGCCAACCCGCCTCAATGCACGTTTAAGCACTTTAACTCGTGCAACCCTACAAAATTTTACGGGACTGAAGGTGCTACCAGCCTACTACAATGGTTTGAAAACATGGAAAGCACGTTTTTAAACAGTGACTGTCCCGATAATCTTCGAGTTCGCTATGCCACAAGTGTACTTCAAAAGAGAGCCCTCACCTGGTGGAACGGTGAGAAACGCACTCGTGGAGTTGAGGTTGCTACATCTTTATCATGGGATGACCTGAAGAAAGCCATGACTGATGAATTCTGTCCTCGAAATGAAATGAGGAAGCTCGAGACTGAGTTTTGGGTTCTTGCCCAAGACAGCGGGGATAATCTGGCTTACACCACCTGATTTCAAGAGCTGAGCCTAATGGTACCTCATATGATCACTCCCCTTGCTCGGGAAATTGAAAAATACATAGGCGGGTTGCCTATGTAAATTCAAGATGCTGTGTTAGGAAGCAATCCTCCCACACTTGAAGCTGCTATCCGTCTATCCGCTACGCTATCCGACAACCACGTCAAAGCCGGAACCTTATCAAGAAAGGGATCCAAAAAGGTTGTTTCTACTCTTACGGCCGTCAAAGATGTAAGGCCTGAGTCTTCTAACCGCAACAAGAAACGAAAGGGTCGAAACTTCGCAGCCGTAACTCCCACCGTACCTGCTATCCAAGTGGCACCTTTGGTCAAAACCCAAAACCTTATATGGGCCCAAATCCCCAATGTCAGACCTGCAAATACCACCATCCTGCCAACATACCATGCCGATTGTGTTCAAGCTGCGGACGATATGGACACGTGGCCACTACTTGCCGTACCCGTCCTCCCGTCCATCAAGCTGCTCCAGCCAACCGTCCGAACTATCCAGCACCTCTCAATGGTCGGGCATGTTACGAATGTGGAGACCCAAACCATTTCCGTGACCGATGCCCAAAACTTCATCAACAAGGTGGTCCCCAAGGACGAGCGTTTAATATAAACGCTAACGAGGCACAAGCAAACAACGACGTGATAAATGGTACGTTTCTCGTAAATAATAATTATGCATCCGTTTTATTTGATACCGGTGCTGATAGGAGTTTCGTGTCTCTTACCTTTGAATCTCGACTTGCTAAACAAAGAACGAAACTTGACAATTCTTATTCCCTGGAGATAGCAAACAGGAAATCTATTACTATAAATTATGTTATCCGCGACTACAATCTCGATCTTAATAATCATATGTTCTCTGTTGATCTCCTTCCAATGCAATTGGGAAGCTTCGATGTTATAATTGGCATGGATTGGTTATCCAAGCACCATGCCGAGGTTATTTGCTACGAAAAGTGCATTCGTATACCTCTCCCTTCGGGCGACACGTTAGTTATTTTCTGTGAAAAACCGTGTCGTGGTCTTCAAATCATGTCTTGCACATTGGCACAAAAGTACTTGCGGAAAAAGTACGTTGCTTTCTTGGCCCACGTAGTTGACACAAAAGACAAGGGTAAGAAATTACAAGATATTCCGATCATTCGAGACTTTCCCAAGGTATTCCCCGAGGATTTACCCGGTCTTCCTCCCTCTAGACAAGTAGAGTTTCCTATTGACCTTGTGCCCGGAGCAACTCCCATGGCAAAAGCTCCTTATCATCTCGCACCTTCCGAGATGCAAGAGCTCGCAAGTCAATTACAAGAGCTCTCATCCAAAGGTTTCATCCGACCAAGCCATTCACCTTGGGGTGTTCCCGTGTTGTTCGTAAAGAAAAAAGATGGATCGTTTCGAATGTGCATTGATTATCGTGAACTCAACAAGCTTACGATCAAGAACCGTTATCCTTTACCCCGTATCTACGATCTTTTCGACCAACTTCAAGGTTCAACATGTTTCTCCAAGATTGACCTTCGTTCCAGATACCATCAACTTCGTGTTCTCAATGAAGACATTCCGAAGACTGCCTTTCGGACTAGATATGGTCACTACGAGTTCATGGTCATGCCTTTTGGTTTGACTAATGCACCTGCGGTTTTCATGGATCTCATGAACCGTGTATGCAAACCTTATTTGGACAAGTTCGTGATCGTTTTCATTGACGACATTCTCATCTATTCTAAAACGAAAGCGGAACATGAACAACATCTTCGTTTGATTTTGGAGCTCTTGAAGAAAGAACAACTATACGCCAAGTTCTCCAAATGTGAATTCTGGCTAAAAGAAGTTCAATTTTTGGGACATATAGTCAACGAAAAGGGGATTCATGTGGACCCGGCAAAGATCGAGGCGGTAAAGAATTGGAGTACTCCTAAGACTCCTACCGAGATTCGTTCCTTCCTTGGACTAGCGGGTTACTATCGTCGCTTCATCTCAAATTTCTCCAAGATTGCGGTCCCGCTCACTGCCTTGACTCACAAAGGTAAACCTTACGAGTGGGGACCCAAACAAGAGGAAGCTTTTCAAGCTCTCAAGCACAAGCTCTGCAATGCTCCGGTTCTAACTCTTCCTAGTGGTAATGAGGACTTTGTCGTTTATTGCGATGCATCCAACCAAGGTCTTGGTTGTGTTCTAATGCAGCGTGGCCAAGTAATTGCATACGCATCACGTCAGCTCAAAACCCACGAGAAGAACTATACGACCCATGATCTCGAGCTTGGTGCTGTCATTTTCGCCTTGAAAATTTAGAGACACTATCTTTATGTCACCAAATGCGTGGTTTTCACCGACCACAAAAGTCTCCAACATATTTTCAATCAAAAAGAGCTTAATATGAGGCAACGACGATGGGTCGAACTTCTTAACGACTACGACTGCGAGATTCGCTACCACCCCGGCAAAGCAAATGTTGTAGCCGACGCCTTGAGTCGTAAAGAACGTATCATGCTTCATAGTGTTCGTATTCATAACGATATACAAGCCCGCATCCTCTAAGCACAACACACCTCGGTTACCGAGGCAAACATGTACCACGAAATTGCATGTGGTGTGGAACTCTTGCTAGAAACTAAAGCCAACGGTCTGTTGTGTTACTTGGATCGTATCTGGGTTCCCGATCGTGACGACCTTCGTATATTTTTGATGAACGAGTCCCACAAGACTCGATATTCGGTACATCCCGGAGCTGATAAGATGTACATGGGTCTTCGTCAGCAATACTGGTGGCCCGGCTTGAAAAAGGATATTGCCCTCTTTGTGGCAAAATGCTTAACTTGTTCTAAAGTAAAGGCCGAACACCAGAAGCCTTCCGGACTTCTCGAACAACCTAAAATTCCCATGTGGAAATGGGAGAACCTTGCTATGGACTTCATCACCAAACTCCCACGCACTTCTAGTGGGCACGATAGTATCTGGGTTATTATCGATCGACTCACAAAGTCTGCTCATTTCTTGCCTATTCGTGAGGACTATCGAGTCGAGAAATTGGCTCGGATCTACATTGATGAGATCGTAAGTCGTCACGGAATCCCTTTGAAAATCATCTCCGATCGTGATTCGTATTTTACTTCCCGATTTTGGCAATCATTACAATCTGCGCTTGGTACTCGTTTGGATTTAAGCACGGCTTAACATCCTCAAACCGATGGACAAACCGAGCGAGCAATCCTAACTCTCGAGGATAGAGCTTGTGTCATTGACTTTGGCGGCAATTGGAATTCTCACCTACCACTGATCGAATTTTCCTACAACAACAGCTACCATACAAGTATTAACATTGCACCGTTTGAAGCTCTTTATGGACGAAAATGTCGTTCACCGATTTGTTGGAACGAAATTGGTGAAGCACAAATCACCGGTCCCGAGCTTATCCAAGAGACCACCGATAAAATCTCTCTTATTCGTGACAACATTCGAGTAGCAAGGAGTCGGCAAAAGAGCTATGCCGATAAACGACGAAAACCCTTGGAATTTCAAGTTGGGGATATGGTTCTTCTAAAGGTATCACCTTGGAAAGGCGTAGTCCGATTTGGAAAGAAAGGAAAACTTGCACCTCGATATGTGGGTCCATTCAAGATACTAGAAAGGGTAGGAAAAGTGGCCTACAAACTCGATCTTCCTCCAGAGCTCAGCAACGTTCATCCGACTTTTCACGTATCTAATTTGAAAAAGTGCCTAGCCGACGAGAATCTCCACATCCCTCTTGATGAAGTGCGCATTTGTAGGATCGTAAGATTACAAGGTGATTCTATTCTAGTTGATATTGGCGGAAACAATAACAACCAACAAAGTAAACAAGTAAACAGCAAGAATACTGATAAATGCACTGTTGTATTAAACTTCTGAGATTACAAGTTTACAAGTAAAACACTGTCAAGAAGCACAAGCACAAAAGCACTATTAAGTATAAGCACAAGCACACTTTTGTGAAGTGTTTACAGGATATATATATAGTAACTTAGAATCAAGACAGACCCTTAATTCTAAGGATCAGATCTAACACAAGCCGTTGATCTTGTTTATTAATCTAAATTACACGCAAAGGCTAATCTAGATAAACTTTACTGAAACGTCTTCTTAGGCATCATTGTTTGCATGCTTGGAGACGCGCGTTATTGTCCTTCATTGGTTGCACCACTGAGGTTCCTTCTGCTTGGAGTGTGGCAGTTGCTTTTGCAGAAAGGTGTCAGAGGCGCTTCACATGGGTAGTCAGCTGCAACGTTTGGTCTTCAGTGAATAAAGCTATCAGCAGTAGAGATGAGAATAATGCTGCTGATAAGACTATCAGCAGCAACAAGTGTTGGATGCTGCTGATAAGCCTATCAGCAGCAACTTGTGTTGAATGCTGCTGATAAGCCTATCAGCAGCAACAAGTGTTGGATGCTGCTGATAAGCCTATCAGCAGCAACAAGTGTTGAATGCTGCTGATAAGCCTATCAGCAGCAACTTGTGATGAATGCTGCTGATAAGCCTATCAGCAGCATTTGTACTTAGAATAATTTGGTAGCAATCAGTATTTGGTTCTACAAACTACCCCTAGACTGATGCAACAAAAATTCTTCTAATTACTTTGCTGTTGAAGCTTTTGCATGTGGCTGACTATCCTTTCAACCTCATAGCCTCTTGGATCCTTGCTGGGATTGTTTAGTGGAAGTTCAGACAGAGTCTTGATGTCTTTGTGTGGCATTTTGTAGATTGCTTTGCTTGAACATCTCATATGCTGCTTCTTTACATCAATCAGAGTGAACTCATCCAGATCAGCATTGTAGGACCAAGATACAAATGGAGAGTGGGACTTGAGTGGTTTGATGTTCATGACCACATCTTTGCTAGGGTTGAAGTAGTGTCTGATTGCTAGCATAAGATGTTTCCCACTCTCATTTGCAGGCTCATGAGCTTCACCCAGCTCCAAAATTCTTCGTAGGTCTGAATCTGGTAGTTGCAGAACCTCATCAACAGACCTGTATGTAGATCTTCTTCTTTCAGTTCTCCCCCTGAAGATCTCAAACCTTTGACCCTGTGGATTGTAGACCCATTCAACTATGTCCCTTGAGTCTTCAGGTTCAGATGAGGGTTTGGGTTTCTTTAAGGGAGGCTGTTGATGAGTGGGAGCTGGGTGGGATGATTTGGACTTTTTGGGTGGAGGAGTGGAAGGTTTGGGGAGGAGAGTGGAAGGATGATGGACTGAGGAAGAGGTAGGCGAGGGAGAAGGCTTGGGTTTCTTTGTCTTTGTTTTTCTTCTTCTTTGATAAGTACCCTTTTCTTGGAGCCCTTCTTTCCTAGTCTTTCTTCCTCATCCTTTTTAACTTTGAAGTAGAGGGCTTGCAGGTTCATGAAATTCATAGGACCTAGCCTCTTTCCACTATCTCCTCTGGCCTTAAGGAAGTCAATCATGACCTTCCTCTCTTCATGGGTCCGTTTATTGAAAGCAATGGTCTTTTTGGACTGTTGTTTGGCTTTTTCTTCTTCTTCAGCCTTTTTCTTCTTTGCCAACTGACCTTGCTGACCCATGAAGGCTCTGTAGACTTCTTTAGTTGAGAGTTTCTCAAGGTAGTCTGCATCCTCACCTTGAGAGACTAGAGTATTTCTTTAGCTAGTTCAGAATCGGTTATTCTGAACTTAGCTTCTTCTTTCTTCTTCTTCTCCAATTCTTCTTCTTCTTCTTTATTGAATTATTCCTGCAGTTGAAGAGCAAGAGCTGCATCTTCTTCAATCCGGTCAACTGCAGGAATCTTTCTTTTTAGTTCATCCAGCTGTTTGGCATACAGCTGGATGGTTTATTCTCTTAGGAGAATGGCTGTTTTTCTTTCTTGAGCTTTTTTCATGTCAGCCATCTCCTCTTCTTCTCTTTTTCTTCTTTTCTCTTCCCTCTCTTTTTTCTCTTTAAGCAACCTCTCTTCATCTTCCTCTGTCATGACCCCCTTCCCTTTGTTTATAGTGGGTGCCTCTGCTTCAGCTTCACTGACCACAACAGCAGATGATGATGCTGCTATTGGGATCTCTGCCTCAGCTTCATTGGCAAGTTGAGGGATTGACAAGGGATGATCACTTTCTTCATCAAGTTGAAACTCAGGACCTTCTATTTTCCTCAGTTGATCCCTAAGAGAAGATCTTGTGCCAGATGCTGCAGATGTGGCTTCAACTTATGGAGTATCTGAGTTGGAGTCAGCATCAGAAGTTGACACAGTCTCTTCTTGAGGAATCAGTCCTTCTTTTTCAAGATGGGCTTTGATGATAACCATCATTGCCTGGCTCTCCAGTGAGTTAATATTGCAGATGTTGGCTCTGAGCTGAAAAATCTTGAATAGGAAGTCTGAGGGCAGCTGAAGGATGTTCCTGGTGTTGATGATGAGAGAGGAGCCGTTGCTGAGCAGGAGAGTGTGGTCAAGGGACTTAGTGCTCACCCAACCTAGCACGTCCAAGTCCTTGACCAGGAAGGCATACAGGAATCTTCAAAGGCCCAGAACTTCTTCTTCATTGAGAAGACTGCTCCTTGTTATTTCAAGATTGCTAGGAGTCAGTCTCCTTTCTGCGGCCGCCGAGGATTCAGGATAGGCTACCCGATGTGCTGCTTGTAGGAATCTTTGGAACCTGGGTAGATTATCCTCCATCAGGTCATGGAACCTGCCAATGGCAAGTTCTGCTGAGAGGTCTGTTGAGGTGTTGACGCAGTTAGTTAAATGCAGATGTAGGACTTGGAGGGCATTGAGAGAGTTCCAGTTCAGCTCTTCTACTCCGCTGAACTCCCATCCAATCCAAAACCTCTCAGATGATCCATCATACCCCCAAGCTAGAATGGAGTCAAATTCTAGCTTCTTTGATGATCTGAATAGTTGGGAGGTTGAGGATTGACCAATGATGGCTGCTGCTTCAGGGAAGATGCTAAATGGTGTATTAGTTTGTTCTGTGTCTTCAGTACCATTCAGCATTTCATCGACAGCCCTGACGACCAACTTCCAGTCTTCAGATGTTTCTTCGTCTTCATTATCTGGGACTGGCAAGTCATGTACTTGGACAAAAGCTGGCTTGAATTGTGAGCTTTGAAGTACAAATTGCTCTTGAATCCAGTCGTCAAGACTGTCTGTATCTTCTTCCATAGAAACCATCTCCCCCTTTTTGGTTGCATCAGTAGACAGGTAGGCATCAGTTTGGGTGCCTACTGATACAAGAGAGGGAGTGGCTAAAGATGGGGCATTGATGGGCTTCATGCATAGAGACTTGGTGTCTTAGTTTGGACACTTCAGCCTCTAGCATAGCAACCCTGGCCGTCAATTCCAAGTTATGAAGTTTCAGTCTGTCCTCATCCACAGTTGTGGAATCCTTGGACCCAGATGGGGCCGTAGGCCGAGCCTCAGCATCCCCATCACCCGCGGTTTCTTGGCGCCTGGGATTCCTCTCAGTGAGGGGAGTTTCCAAGGAAACACCCTCACCATGAGTTGCCATGGTTGAGGTCTTAAAGGTGTTGTCACTGTCCTTCTGGTCAGATGATGGACCAGCAGTAGTGACAGCCTCTTCCACATCCACTCCATCATAACTCCCAGAGTGGACCTTCAGGGTAGATAAACTTGGGTTGGGTGTGTTGGAAGCAAGATCAATCAGTACCTCCGAGATAGTGGTAGTTGGAGAAGGTACATCATCTTGATCAGGTTCCTCAACACTTAAGTTCAGAAGTGAAAGGAAGTGCTCAGGGGGCTGTTCTACGAATCCGGGAAGTGATCCTAATCCTAATAGAGAGACTTCCGAAGGAGTCTCCCTAACAGTGTGGCTTTCCCTTATGATATTCTCACTAGAATGTTGTGATTCTGAGTGAGGGATGTTGGCTTGGGTTTGGGCCTTGGAGGCAAGAGAAGAAGGAGTTCTCTTGCCCCTTTTTCTTGTATACTTGGCTGCAACCGGGGCCCTGTGTTCCGATTGAGCAATCAAACTATGGGTGAGTAGTGTATGTGCCTGTGCATCCTCAGTAGAATGCACAGGGGTTCGATCAAGGGAAACAGTATTTTGAGTTTGTGGCAGTGAGGTGGAGGGTGTGGGATGTATCAGCTGGGTTTGCTGAACTGTCACCCTGGGCACTGTGCGTGTTCAACATTGTAGACAACAATGGAACATCGGCCCCTGAGAAATTTGATGAAACTATTCTCATGCTTTGAAAAATATTGTTCTTATGTCCCAAAATTGAGTAGATTCTTGCAGTTTTTGAAAGATCTTGGTGCTCAATGTTGAACACTTCCTGCAAGAATCTGGGGTACATGAAGAACTGAGATTTCACCCCTTCTTGAAGGTTGTATCTCAAACCTTCAAGAATGAGGTGGGAAAAATTGAAACCCTCCCCAGTTATCATACCGTGAATTACCGACGCAAATCCGGAGCTGAGTTGGTTCCAGCCACTCCTCTTCTGGGATATGCATTGGAGAAGAGTGTGGCAGAGATACTTCCATTTGTGACCCATGAGTGCCTTCTCTATCGTATACTCTGTTTGATTCCCAGTGTACCCTATGGATACAAAGGTCCTCATGTATACGTCTCTTGGGTAAGAGGTGGCGTCCCCTTCATCTTGAAGCTTGAGGTGTTGGCGGAGCTTTGCTTCAGTTATGATTATCTCTTTGCCGTCTACTGTTCCTTTGATTTGGGGAGTGCCCTGTTCAGTAGAATACACGGCTGAGCTCCAAAAATCTTCCATGTGGGAAGTGTAGAAAGAAATTTGGTACCTGTTTGACTTGAAGTCCTAAAAAGAAATTTAGTTCACCCATTGAACTCATTTCAAATTTGGAATGCATCAGAACTTCAAAGTCTTTGCAGAGCTTCTTTCTTGTAGATCCAAAGATAATGTCATCAACATAAATTTGGACCAACAAAATTTCTCCCCCTTCATCTTTGATGAAAAGTGTTTGATCAATGGCCCCCCTTCTGAAGTTGTTGCTAAGTAGATATCCAGATAAGGTTTCATACCAGGCTCTTGGGGCTTGGTGTAAGCCATAGAGAGCTTTGTCCAGTTTTAAGACCTTATTTGGATGTGCAGGATCCACAAAGCCTGGAGGCTGTTTGACATAGACCTCTTCACCAATCTTTCCATACAAGAAGGCACTCTTCACATCCATTTGATAGATCATAAAGTTTTTGGATGCAGCATATGCTAGAAAGATTCTGATGGCTTCCAGACGGGCCACATGAGCAAAAACTTCATCATAGTCAATGCCTTCTTCTTGAGTGTAGCCTTGAGCTACCAGTCTGGCTTTGTTCTTGACCACAATGCCCCTTTCATCTTGCTTGTTTCTGAAGACCCATCTTGTTCCAATGGCTGTTTGACCAGGTGGAAGATCAACAAGCTTCCAAACATCTTGTCTTTTGAATTGCAGCAACTCTTCCTGCATTGCCTCAATCCAGCTGTTGTGCTTGAGAGCTTCATCAATCTTCTTGGGTTCCACCTGAGATAGAAAACAAGAGAACAAACAAATGTTGGCTTCATGAGACTTACTTCTTGTCTGGATACCTGTGTGGACTTGGCCAATGATGTTTTTCAGAGGATGCTCTTTGTTTATTCTCTGTGCTGGTATCACATCCAGCCGTATTCCCTCTTCAAGATTACTTTGGTTTAGATCAGGATTGTCTTCAGTTGTGAGGAGAGGAGCTTAGAGGTTCTGATCATTGAGTTCCACATTGTCAGCAGTATTAGCATCAGAGGCCTCTTCAGCATGGATTGAGGAGGCTTCATTAAAGATTTCTTGGTCAAAGAGATTGCTGCTTGTGGTGTTGGAAGTACTGGTTTCACCTGTACCGGCTTCAATAGCTTCTGCCACTGATGGAGGATCAATGGATGGCCTTTTCATCCTGATGTAGGGACTGGGAAAATCCAGTCTGTAGTCAGTAGAGGAGGTTGAGGCAGAGGATGTTGATTTTGAAGAAGAACACTCCATATTTGAGAAAATGAGAGGCTCAAATATTTGGGTGAAGGAGTCTATATCAAGAGCCAGTTAGGACCTTTGCCTTGTTCACAGACAACATGTTCCCTGCATTCCACATTAGCAGATTCTTCCACAATCCGAGTCCTAGAATTGAACACTCGGTAGGCCTTTGATTGAGAGGAGTAGCCCACAAAGTAACCTTCATCAGACTTTGCAACGAATTTAGGAAGAACTCCATGTGTGATGAGGATGGTACATGGACATCCGAAGGGCTTCAGGAAGCCAATGTAGGGAACTCTTTTGAGCCATAGTTCATAGGGTGTTTTCTGGAGAGGCTTAACAATAAGGACTCTATTCTGCACATAACAAGCTGTGCTTACTGCTTCTGCCCAGAAAGTAAGGGGTAGCTTTGAGTCAGCCAGCATAGATCTTGCTGATTCAATCAGAGTCCTATTTCTTCTTTCAGCAACACCATTTTGTTGAGGGGTTCTTGGAGCACTGTATTGCCTTTCAATGCCCTTGCTCTCACAGAAACTGTTCAAGGTGTGATTTTTAAACTCTGTTCCCTGATCACACCTTATAATCTTTACCTTCAGATTGCTTTGATTCTCTACCCTAAGAATATAGGATTTGAGAATCTCAGCAGTTTCATCTTTTGTTCTTAGGAAGAATACCCATGAGAATCTGGAGAAGTCATCAGTTATTACCAGACAGTAGGACTTTTTGCCCATTGACATGACATTCGTAGGACCAAAGAGATCCATATGCAGTAGTTGGAGAGGGGTGTCATTTGTGTTCAATGTCTTGGGCTTGTGGGAACTTTTGTGTTGTTTTCCCTTCAAGCAGGCAATGCAGTGATCGTCTAGCTGGAATTCTTTGTCAGGAAGCCCTCTGACAAGATTGTCCTTCACTAATTTATTGATTGTTTTGATGTTAACATGGCTTAACCTCCTGTGCCAAAGAGCGGATTCATCAACTGATGCCTTTGACAGAAAACATGAAACACTACCGGATGGAGTGGCTTCATTCATGTCAAGCACATATAAGTTGTCCTTTCTACGAGCAGTTAGGAGAATCTTCTATGGAGGGGGTTTAGATAGACCAGGAGCTAACACAAAACATTCTTTGTCAGTGAAGAGCATCTAATGCTTTTGATCACATACTTGGGAAACACTCATGAGATTGAAGTCAAGTTCTTTAGCATAGTTGAATCTTTCAATACTCATCCTTTCATTGGACACAGTTCCTTGTCCAGTGATAGATCCACCCTTTGAGTCACTCCCAAAGGCAACATATCCTCCATTGAAATGTCTGAAGTTAGAGAGGATGGACCTGTTGCCTGTCATGTGCCTAGAACAGCCGCTATCTACCACCCAAGTATTGTGTTTGTTGCCTGGCTGTCCCTGCACATGGAAGATATCTAATTAGTGGGAGGATCATTGTAGCATGCAGCATTGTAGAAGATCGTTGCTAATTTGCCATTTTCAGCGTGCTTGCAGTCAATGGAACCAATAGTTATGCTTGGAGATTGTTTGGCCTTCCATTGCTGTGTTGGTGGTTTTCTAGCTTTCTTTGCATTGTCGATAGAAGATGTTGTTGCTGACAATTTTGGTTTATCCGCAGTTGATTTTGCTGCTGAGGGCTTTGCTGGAGCAGTAGCAGTTTTTGCTTTGTCAGCGGCAGATACTTTTGCTGCTGATGCCTTTGTTTTTGATTTTGCTTTGTCAGCAGCAGAGACTTTTGCTGCTGGAGGCTTTGCCTTTTGTTTCCTGGACTTTACTCTATCAGCAGCGATTTTGTTTGCTGCTGATGGGTTGAGCACAGATGAACGATTTGCAGCATGGTTAAAAGGGTTGAACTTGCATGTTGCAGCAAAGTGGTTTGATTCCCCACATATGATGCAAGTTTGTTGAGGTTTCTGCATCTTCACTCTTTGAGGGGATAGAGATTCTCTGAACTTTGTTGCCTTGGCATCATAGCTTCTCACCTGTTTGTTTCTGTTTGTTTTCTCAAAGGCATGCTGCTTTGAGTTTCTTTGGTGTTCACGGTAGTGAAAGCAGGTGCTGGCAGTGTGATTGTATTTGCCACACACAAAGCATGATACTGTTATCTTGTCCCTGTGAGAGTCCACATAGTTCTTATTTTGAAACAAATCTTTGAAGTTCCAGGGATGAGCTTTGTTATGTTCAAAGGTGGCTTCTTCTAGTGTCCTTTGAACATATGGACCTTTTTTTCCAGGTGTATGAGAAATATCAAACGCTTTTGACTTTGACTGATATTTGGGGTTGGTGAAACCTGATGTCTCTCCCTTTTCAATGATTAGCTTTCTTCCACCTGGAGGATAGCTAATCTTGATTTGTTTGAATGGGATGGGAGCTGGAATGGTTGGAGTAACAACAGGACAACCGGCTTCAGAGAAAGGAGCAGATGGGACTTCACTAGTTTCACAGTGGTCTGAGCAGGTTGACTCAGATTCTGAAGAGGTGGAGCAGTCTTCCACAAAACATGCATCCATTGAAGGATCAAGGTTTCTGTTTGCCATGTCAAGGTTTGCAGTATTGAAGCTTGGTTGATGAATGGCAACATAATCAGCAGGAGGAGGAACTGTCTGGTACTCGTCACTGTGATATCCAAGTCCAGTTTTTACCCTTTCATGGACTTGAATATCTAACAATCTTTGTAACTTTTTAGATGAAAATTCATATTTTTCAACATGAACTTTCTGTTCAGCCAGTTCAGCTCTGGTAGCTTTAAGTTTTACTAATAGATCATCAATCTGAGTTTCTAGATTGGTTTGTTCATGTTTTAATGAAGAAATCTCTTTCTTAAGGCAGTTAATTTTTTCTTTGTAAGTATCTTCGACCTTTTTGAATTCAGACTTCATTTGATGAAACTCTTCATTTTGATCTATCAGATTTTGGTTATGCTTTCTATAACCTAAAACTTTGTCAATGCAAGCTTGAGAGCAAAGATGTTCAAATACATGAGGTGGTATCTCTGCATTGTCTGCCATAAGTGCTTGGTTGGAGGCAGGAACATCTTCATATTGAAAACTCCAGTCAAAGTCTGAAGTTCCAACATTTGCACAGGCTGCAGTCTGTGCTGGAGTAGTTCCTTGCTGCTGCTGCTGCCTGGGCTGACCTTGGTAACCTTGTCTTTGATGGCTGGCACCCTGATTGGCTTTAGGTGCCTTGCACTCACTAGCAAAGTGACCCATTTGGTTACAGTTGTAACATCGGATCTTGCTTTTATCAAGCCCAACTCTGGTGTTTGAGCTGTTGCTTGGAACTGATCTCCCGGTTCTAGAATAAAACCTTTTTGCTCTGAGGGAGAGCATGGCATATGAATGCTGAATATCCATTTCTTCAAGATCATCTGGATGAAAGCATTCTAGATCCTCCTTTATGAAGTACATGCTGCTTGAATTGTCAGAGACAAAAGCAGTAGATGTTGGCTGTTGAGGAGGTGCCTCAAGAAGAAATGGTGATGAGTTGGATTGTGAAGCAGTTGGTGTTTGAGGATGAGTAACTATGGGAGGATAGTAGTTGCTTGCACTAGGACCAGAATGATCAGAGTGAAGCGCTGAGGTGGTGGTAGAGGAAGTGGTAGCTGATTGATAACTGGAGCTCCTTTCTTTAGCTTGAATCATTTCTAATTCATAGGTTTTGAGCATGCCAAAGAGCTCAGTCATCTGAAGAGTCTTCAGATTCTCTGTTCTTCTGATGGACACTGTATATAATGTCCAACAACTAGGAAGAGATCTTATGAACTTCTTGAGAATGTCTTCATTCTCCAGCTGTACCTTGGAGCACTGCAGTTCTCCAACCAGGTACGTGTACCTGTTATATAAAACTGTTAGTGACTCACCTTCCTTCCAGACGAAGTTTTCATACTGTTGCTTGAGAATGTCACGTCTGTTCTCTTTGACCTCCTCAGATCCAGCAAACATCTTTTCCAAGGCTCCCCATAACTCCTTTGCAGTTTTGTGAGCCTTGAAGTTGTGAAAAACTTCATTTGGAAGGCACATTTGGATAGCTCCTAATGCCTTGAAGTCCACCTCCATTTTCTTTATGTCTTCTTCAGAATACTTGGAGGGTTCCTTCGGAACTAGTGGTCCTCCGGAGTCAGCAGAGGCCACCATGGGAACATAAGGTCTATCCCTTATGGATTTCCACATTCCGTATTCATGGTAGCAGAAGAAGCTTTCCATACGGTTCTTCCACATATCATAGTCCTCCCCAGACACCAACCTCGGTGGTCGGTTGATACTGCCGATGTCTTCAGATCCATGACTTTGTGCCATTTTGTTTTGTGTGACTTGATCAAGAGTAGAGTTTTGAATAGAATCAGAAAGTGATTAAACAAATGTTAGTTTGTTTAATCTTGAGCCAAAGCTCTGATACCACTTGTAGGATCGTAAGATTACAAGGTGATTCTATTCTAGTTGATATTGGCGGAAACAATAACAACCAACAAATTAAACAAGTAAACAGCAAGAATACTGATAAATGCACTGTTGTATTAAACTTCTGAGATTACAAGTTTACAAGTAAAACACTGTCAAGAAGCACAAGCACAAAAGCACTATTAAGTATAAGCACAAGCACACTTTTGTGAAGTGTTTACAGGATATATATATAGTAACTTAGAATCAAGACAGACCCTTGATTCTAAGGATCAGATCTAACACAAGCCGTTGATCTTGTTTATTAATCTAAATTACACGCAAAGGCTAATCTAGATAAACTTTACTGAAACGTCTTCTTAGGCATCATTGTTTGCATGCTTGGAGACGCGCGTTATTGTCCTTCATTGGTTGCACCACTGAGGTTCCTTCTGCTTGGAGTGTGGCAGTTGCTTTTACAGAAAGGTGTCAGAGGCGCTTCACATGGGTAGTCAGCTGCAACGTTTGGTCTTCAGTGAATAAAGCTATCAGCAGCAGAGATGAGAATAATGTTGCTGATAAGACTATCAGCAGCAACAAGTGTTGGATGCTGCTGATAAGCCTATCAGCAGCAACTTGTGTTGAATGCGTCTGATAAGCCTATTAGCAGCAACAAGTGTTGGATGCTGCTGATAAGCCTATCAGCAGCAAGAAGTGTTGAATGCTGTTGATAAGCCTATCAGCAGCATTTGTACTTAGAATAATTTGGTAGCAATCAGTCTTTGGTTCTACAGCATTGACGAGAAAATGCACTTTGTTGAAAAACCCGTGGAAATCATGGACCGTGAAGTCAAGAAACTCAAGCGTAGTCGCATCGCCATTGTCAAGGTCCGTTGGGAGTCTAAACGTGGACCTGAGTTCACTTGGGAACGTGAAGACCAAATGAAGACCAAATATCCGCATCTCTTTTCATAGCCTACACTAGTTGAATTTCGGGGCGAAATTCCTTTAACATGGGGAGACTATAACATTTCGGGTTTTTATTCACGTTTTTATAACATATGCCATGTAATCATTTCCTATTCAATGAAATGCAAGTGTTGTTATTTAATTTTTGTACAAAGTATATATTTTTAATTTATGGATTTAAAATAATTAAAATTTTATAAGTTTTAAACTTATATAAAATTTTATATAAGAATCTAAATCTAAAAAGGTTCATATATAAATAGGATGATCTATAAAATAATTAACTTTTATAAAAATATATATAATAATATAAGTTTATAAAAACCACTTAAATATAATTTAATTAGTTTATTTTTTTATAAAAGTTAAGGGGTTGGTTTTGAAACTTATTAAACTAAAAGGTTTTAAATAAAAATAAGTCAAGGGGCTATTCATGGACAAACTAAACCACAAGGACTAAGGAGAATATATCACAGGGACTGTTTTAATGCAAAAACAAACTCCAGGGACTATTCTTTCCAATTTCCAATTCGTAATTCCGGTCGTCCCTTCCTTTGTCCGGCGGTCCAAGCTATTTTCCGGCGACCCCCCTCGACACGCCTGTTCCCTGCACCTCGACAGCCGAAAAGGGTCTCCCTGACCTCGTCGTCCCCACGCGAACATAAGCCCCCGACCAATTTGTCGTTTAAGCATACAAAAAGCTTGTTCGCTTTTGTGACCGAAAGCCCACGCCGCACAATTGGCCTCGTCAGTAAACCTCCACGCCTGCAAGATGGCTCGTTAGCTTCATCTTGTCCAGATGAGGGTCTGGACATACTCAATTGCATGTTTCATTATCGGGATCAGGTTCGGCTATAAATAGCCATTACCGGACCTTCTCGAGCTCGCCATCCCTTCTTCACCCACTCTCACTCCAAATTGAAGCTGTCATTGCGTTCACGCCTCTGTGTGAAGCTGTGACCAGAGTCTCAGAGTCCAACTCGTCCCGAGTCTCACTTTCCCGATCTTGGTATTTTCGGACATTCGACCCAGTCGTCCAGAACCTTCACGACCAGGTAAGGACCTCAAAAATTGTTCCTTTGCCTTCTGTTATCATCTGGCCAACTGTACCAATCGAAATCGCGACCTCAAACCTTGGGTTACCGGGAAAACCAATGTTCTCGGACACTGGTTTGCCGGTTGCCGAGAACCAGCGACCAATTTCGCGTAAGTTGTTATCAATTAAACGTTACACACATAACCAGCGATTGGCGATAGCCCGGCTGGTTATGCGTGTGTGTGATTGTGTCCAAGATCCTGGGTTCGATCCTTGTGGCCTCCGGCCCAACCATTTTTTTTTGCTGTTTTATAATATCTTTTATTTATTTTGTTTATTTTATTTCACTTTATTTTATTATTTTCTATACACATTAAAAATTATTACGAACCGGTTGACTCGTTCGTTTATTTTGGAAACCATTAAACGACTTTTACACATATTTAACCCGTCAAATTTTTATAAAATAATAAGTCCTATATTTTTATAAACTTGTTTAAATAGTTTTAACTCACAAAATATATAATAATGATAATATAAATAAACAAATAGAAACTTTTTTTATATAAATACAATAAACATAATAACTATTTATTTATAATATTTTAACAAGATTAAAATATATATTTTTAGATGTTAAATTTTATTAAAAATCGTTATCATTTTACCATAATATTTTATACAAATAATTTCAAGGAATGTTTTATTTATAAACCCATACACGTTTAAAGTACGAATACACATATACAAACATACAATAATACATATTTATCTACATAGGGTTTCAACGTGCTTAGATATCAATATCCTTATCACCTATACACGTGGATTAAAACATCCGCTAGCCAGGTGAGTTATATAGCCCCTATTTTACATTTTTACATGCTTTGGTGTGAAACATTATTACCTATACATGCTACTCATCAAATTGTTTATACGTGTTATACATGTGGATTATATGCTTGTTCATCGTGAATTATCTTGGGTGTACATTTATTTACTATAAACACAAAGAGAACCAACAGTAATATTAATAGATCTATTGTGCCTGACCAGCCCACCCGTGTAGGGTGTTTATTACTGCATACTCGGGTATAGCCACGTGTTATACTCAAGCATACCGGATATAGTGGATAACTATATTCAATCATACCGGACCTAGCTGTTGTGCTATGTTCAATCGCGTCAATCAAGGTTTGAATTGTGCTTAGATAAACATGAAGGATTCAACCATATATGCTATGTCTAACAAGTTAAACAATGAGTTGCAAAACGTTTTTATCTACTATTTATCGGGTCCACAAAACCTATGTACTCACCAACTTTATAGTTGACACTTGATTAAAATAATGTTTCAGGTTTGGATATGTGATTGCTTGCTGAAGATTCTTCCACTTAAGAACTTATGGACCTAGTTAATTAAATCAATGTTTTGGAATAGACTAGGTTATTTGAATTGTATTGTACTTGAATATTTGTTGTTTTTAATTAAATTAATGAATTATGCAATATTTTAGCTATCATGTGCTTTTGAACAATCACTCATTGTCCGCCTCGATGATTCCGCCATCGGTCGGGGTGTGACAGGTTTACATACGCGATTCATAAGATCCATGAAAACCGCAGGTGCATTGGTTAGCCCAAAAGGCATAACCATAAATTCGTAGTGACCGTATCTTGTACGAAAGGCAGTTTTTGGAATATCCTCCTCTTGCACGCGAAGTTGGTGATATCCGGATCAAAGATCAATCTTCGAGAAGTAGGTGGAACCTTGGAGTTGATCAAAGAGATTATCGATCCAAGGCAAAGGATAACGGTTCTTGATGGTAAGTTTGTTGAGTTCGCGGTAGTCAATACACATCCGGAATGAGCCATCTTTCTTCTTCACGAATAGGACGGGTGCACCCCATGGTGAATGACTGGGACAAATGAAACCCTTATCGAAAAGTTCTTGGAGCTGACTTGCAAGTTCTTGCATTTCAGAAGGTGCTAGACGGTATGGAGCTTTAGCCACAGGATTAACTCCAGGTACAAGGTCGATACGAAACTCTACTTGACGAAAGGGTGGAAGACCGAATAGATCTTCAGGAAATACTTCGGGAAAGTCACAAATGATGGGGTTGTCTTGAATACTCTTCTCTTGGTCCTTCTTTTGAACGATATGGGCTAAAAAGGCCACATACTTCTTCCGTAAGTACTTCCGGGCCGTAGTGCATGACATGAGCTTAAGCCCACTACATGGTTTCTCACCAAAGACTTTTAATGTATCACCCGAGGGGAGAGGGATTCTGATGCACTTCTCGAAACAAACGACCTCGGCATGATGACTAGATAGCCAATCCATGCCTCTGATGATATCAAAGCTTCCCAATTGCATAGGTATGAGGTTGACGGGAAAGGAATATTCATTAAGTTCGATGAAACAATCACGGATAATGGAGTCAATGATGATGGGGTTTCCATCCGCTACTTCAACGGTAAACATTTTCTCTAACTTAGTTCGGGTTTTAGAAAGCAAAGGTTCAAAATTAAGTGAGACAAAACTCTTATCGGCACCTGTATCAAATAGTATGGAAGCTGTAGGATCGTGAGAGTACAAGATGGTTCTGTTCTTAGTTGAAATTGGCAGAAACAATAACAACTACACAAGTATAATCGAGTAAACAGAAAGAATACTTTTAAGAACACTGTTGTATTAAGCTTTTGCAAATAAACGATTACAAATGAAAACTCAATCAAAAAGCACACATACAATGAAGTGTTTACACTGTATTTATACTCACTTAGAATCAAGATAGACCCTTGATTCTAAGGATCAGATCTAACACAGACCGTTGATCTTTTGTATATAGCTAACTATTACACGTCTAAAACTAGTTAACTTTATTGAAGCGTCTTCTTTATGCATTATTACTTTCATGCTTGGAGAAGAGCATTGTTGTCCGTCATTGGTTGTGCCATTGAGGTTCCTTCTGCTTTGAGTGAGTCAGTGGCTTTTGCAGAAAGTTGTCAGTGACGCTTGGCATGGATAGTCAGCTGCAATGATTTGTCTACAAGGCACAAGGCTGTCAGCAGCAAAGATGAGAATCAGCAGCAAGATGTGACCATCCAAAGCTGCTGATGATTTGCCTATCAGTAGCATCAAGTGTTGATGCTGCTGATAAGCCTATCCGCAGCAACTCTGGTCTTCAGCAGATAAGGCTATCCGCAGCAGATTTGTTCTTCAGCAGAAGAACAAGTATCCGCTGCAGATAAGCTTGTCCGCAGCAGTTTGTTGGTCAGCAGCAAACTCTGAGATCAGCAACATTTGTACTTAGAGAATTTTGTAGCCATCAGTCTTTATTTCTACAAACTCCCCCTAGACTGATTCTACCAAAACTCTCTTATTGCTTTTGTTGCTGAAGCTTTTGCATGTTTCTGACTATCCTTTCAACCTCATATCCTCTCTGGTCCATGCTGGGATTGTTAAGAGGAAGCTCAGATAGAGTCTTGATGTCTTTGCTTGCCATTTTGAAGATAGCCTTGCTTGAACACCTCATCTTCTGTCCTTTAACATCTGTCAGAGTGAATTCATTCTTCTCAGCATTGTAGAACCAGCTTATGAATGGAGAGTGGGATTGGAGAGGTTTGATATCAATGATTTCATCTTTGCTGGGGTTGAAGTAATGTTTGATTACCAGCAATAGATGTCTCCCACCTTCATTCTCAGGCTTATTGGCTTCACCCAGCTCCATCATTCTTTGTAGATCAGAATCTGGAAGCTGCAGTACCTCATCAACAGATATATAAATTGATCTTTTAGCTTCTGTCCTCCCCCTGAACACTTCAAACCATTGGTCTTGAGGGCTGTATGACCATCTGATTATTTCTCTTGAGTCTTCTGGTTTGGAAGTGGGTTTGTTTTTCTTTTTGGGAGGTTGTTGATGAGTAGGAGCTGGGTGTGAGGATTTGGAATTTGAGGGAGGAGAGGAGGGAGGTCTAGGAAGGAGAGTGGAAGGTTGTTGGATTGAGGAAGTGTTGGGTGAGAGAGAAGGCTTGGGTTTCTTTGATTTCCTTCCTTTTTCGTGAATGATTACCCTTTTCTTGGAGCCTTTCTTCTCCAATCTTTCTTCCTCATCCTTCTTGACTTTGAAATAGAGGGCTTGCAGGTTCATAAAATTCATGGGACCTAGCCTCTTTCCACTCTCTCCTCTAGCCTTAAGGAAGTCAATCATGATCTTCCTTTCTTCATGGGTCCTTTTATTAAAGGCAATAGTCTTTTTGGACTTTTGTTTGGCTTTTTATTCTTCTTCAGCCTTTTTCTTCTTTGCCAATTGACCTTGCTGACCCATGAAGGCTCTATAGATTTCTTTATTTGATAGTTTCTCAAGGTAGTCTTCATCCTCACCTTGAGAAACTAGAGCCTTTACCCACTCCTCTCTCATTTCTTTGGCTAGTTCAGAATCAGTTATTCTAAACTTAGCCTCTTCCTTCTTCTTCTTCTTCTCTATCTCTTCTTCTTCTTCTTTGTCAAATTGTTCCTACAGTTGAAGAGCAAGAGCTTCATCTTCTTCAATCTGATAAACTGCAGGAATCTTTACTTTAAGATCATCCAGCTGTTTTGCATATAGCTGGATATGTTGTTCTCTGAGGAGAATGGCTGTGAATCTATCTTGAGCTTTCTTTGTTTCAGCCATCTCCTCTTCTTCTCTTCTTTCTTCCTTTTCTTTCTTCTCCTTTAGCAACCTCTCTTCATCTTCTTTGGTCATAATTCCCTTTCCCTTATCTTTGTTGGATGCCTCTGCTTCGGCTTCACTGATCACAACATCAGATGATGGTGCTGCTGTTGGAATCTCAGCCTCAGCTTCATTGGCAATTTGGGGAATGGATAAGGGAGGGGAACTTACTTCATCTTCTTCCCATTCCATACCTGTCACATCCTTCCATGCCTCTTTCATCTTTTCCTCTTCTCTTCTTTTTGATTCTTCTTGTGTGTTCAGTCTAACTGTTGGAGAAGAGAGAAAGGATAGGTCTGAGTCAGATCCAGATTCCTCCTTATACAAAGAAGCCTTGATGATCTTGATCATTTCTTGACTTTCTAAGGAGTTGACATTGAAGATGAGTGATCTGAGCTCAAAGACCTTGTGCAGGAAGGCTGAAGGTAGGAGCAAGATCTCCTTGATGTTGATTGTTAGAGAAGATCCATTGCTCAGGAAAAAGGTGAAGTCATGGGAGTCGGTGCTTGTCCATCCTTGCACTTTGACATCCCTGACCATTCTATTGTACAAGAATCTTCTCCAGCATAGAACTTCTTCTTCAGTGAGAAGACTGTTCCTTATTATTTCAAGTCTTCTAGGAGTCAGTCTTCTTTCTGCTGCTGTTGAAGATTCAGGATAGGCTACCCTTTTTGCTTCTTGTATTTGTCTTTCGAAGTTGAGTAGATTATCCTCCATCAAGTCATAGAACCTGCCAATAGCAAGTTTTGCTGAGAGGTCCGTTGAGTTGTTAATGCATTGTAGATGGTATAGGTGAAGGACTTGGATGCTGTTGAGAAAGTCCCAGTTTAGCTCTTCTACTCCGCCAAACTCCCAACCAATCCAGAACCTCTCAGACTTTCCATCATACCCCCAAGCTAGTATTGTGTCAAACTCTAGCTGTGTTGAAGTCAGTGAAAATTGGGGGGCAGTGGATTGACTTATGATGGTTGTTGATGCGTGTGAACTATATATATATTTTTATAAGTATTTTTCACACAATATGAGTTTTAAAAAGGGTTTTCACCAAAGACTAATCACACACACATCGGGCAGTGTACCCGTCAGATAACAATATAGTAAAGGTAAGAACCGGATATCAATCCGTGGACACGGTGGAATGCAATAATTAACCGGAACTAAGATTCAATCAAGTAAGGGTAAAAGATGTTTTGAAGAGTTTGTTTTAATTAACTGTCATGCAATTATATAAACTAAGCTAAAACCACAAATCAAACAATCAAGGAGAAAATATCACTTCGGTGTTGAATCCATCTAGAATACATTCAATACACTCATGGAAACATGGCAGATACACGATACATAAATTGACTAAATTCTCTTCAAAGATATCTAATCAAATGACCATTTGGAAAGCTAGCATGAATTACACAAACCAACCACCAAAAGTCATACAATGAAGCTCACGTGTTTAATAATCATGTCAATGTTTATAAAGATTGAACTAGCTTCCGATTAAGGTACACTAATCCAACAACTAGTTGGAAAGATAATATGAACAACACATTATCCACCTCATGTTGATTAATTTAGACAATAATATGTATTTCTTCAACATACAATGTTCATATAAAGGTTATGTAAATTAGGAGGATGTGTCAACAATTTGACACATCATAACAAACACTTTGTCTTTCCAAACATAAGCATAAGGTTACACATACAAATATAATGATTTATAAACAAGACTTCATTCACCATTCCTAGTCAAATGCCATAAACTAGTATAAATACATACATCAATCCATGAATATAAGCATAAACCACAAGTTTTCCAACATAAAATGGCATACACAAATACAAGTCTTGTAAATAACTCAAAATACTTGAATACATAATTTCATCAAAGAATAATCATACGGTTGTCATAACATTAACACAATAATTGCCAATAATCCATGAATGTTGTCAAATGTATCTAAACTTCATCTAAACCAAAGTGAACAAGAGTTTTAGCTCATCATGAGCACCAAAATTACAAATAAGCAGGGAAAAATAGTGAGAAACATGATATGAAAACAAGAATCAAACCACTCCTCCAAGCCTAGATGTTTTTTACAGAGTCGCCTTTCAAAAGTATGATAAGCTACGTCACACGATAAATTGGCAGGATGTGAAAGCCGCACCAGTTAGTCGTTGGATGTCGATGCCATACACAGGACTCCTAATTGCTCAAAGATTTGGGGTGATTGTTCATCTTTTAAGCATCGCCGGTAATCAAACATTTTTTCCATTGTGGTTTGTAGAACCAAAGACTGATTGCAACAAAATTCTTGTAAGTACAAATGCTGCTGATAGGCTTATCAGCAGCGTTCAACACTTGTTGCTGCTGATAGGCTTATCAGCAGCAGTCAACAGATCAGTCTTGATGCTAATCCTCATCCTTGCTGCTGACAGCCTTGTGCCTTGAAAATAAATCGTTGCAGCTGACTATCCATGCCAAGCGTCACTGAAAACTTTCTGCAAAAGCTACTGACACACTCAAAGTAGAAGGAACCTCAATGGTGCAACCAATGACGGATAACAATGCTCTTCTCCAAGCATGCAAGTAATGATGCATAAAGAAGACGCTTCAATAAAGTTAGCTAGTTTAGACTAAACTTGTATTATTAGCTTTGTACAAAAGATCAACGGTCTGTGTTAGATCTGATACTTAGAATCAAGGGTCTGTCTTGATTCTAAGTTAGTATAAATACTGTGTAAACACTTCATTATATGTGTGCTTCTTGATAGAGTTTTCATTTGTAATCGTTTATTCGCAAAAACTTAATACAACAGTGTTCTTATAAGTATTCTTTCTGTTTACTCGATTATACATGTGTAGTTGCTATTGTTTTCGCCAATTTCAACTAAGAACAGAACCATCTTGTACTTTCACGATCCTTCAAGTGGTATCAGAGCTTTGGCTCACAGATTAAACAAACTCACATTTGTTTAATCATTCTCTGGTTCTTTTCTTAGCTATCTCTTTGCTAAAAGTCACTCATTGTCTAAAAGACAAAAATGGCTCAAAATAATGGATTTGAAGATATTGGAAGCATCAACAGACCACCAAGACTGGTGTCTGGTGAAGATTATGATATGTGGAAGAACATAATGGAAAGCTTCTTCTGCTATCAGGAATATGGGATGTGGAAATCCATTAAAGATGGACCATACATACCCATGGTGTCCTCTGTTGATTCCGGAGGTGCACTGGTTCTCAAAGAACCCTCCAAGTACTCTGATGAAGATATCAAGAAAATGGAGGTAGACTTCAAAGCCTTGGGAGCCATTCAAATGTGCTTACCAAATAAAGTTTTTCACAACTTCATAGGTTACAAAACTGCTAAGGAGCTATGGGAGGCTCTTGAGAAGATGTTTGCTGGCTCAGAGGAAGTCAAAGAAAACAGAAGGGACATCCTGAAGCAGCAGTACGAAAAATTCGTCTGGAAGGAAGGTGAGTCCCTAACTGTTTTATATAACAGATTCACTTATCTTGTAGGTGAGCTGCAGTGCTCAAAGGTGAAGCTGGAGAATGAAGATATTCTAAAAAAATCATCAGGTCTTTACCTAGCTGCTGGACACTCTACAAGTGTCCATCAGAAGAACTGAAAATCTGAAGACTCTCCAAATGACTGAGCTCTTTGGTATGCTAAAAACCTATGAGCTAGAGATGATTCAGGCAAAAGAACGAAGCTCAAGCTATCAAAATGCCTCAACATCCACCACTACCTCTTCCCTCCACTCTGACCACTCAGGTCCTAGTTCCAGCAACTACTATCCTCCCATTGTCACCCATCCACAAACTCCAACCTCTCAAACAAACACCTCACCATTTCTCCTAGAAGCTCCTCCTCAAACCTCAACCTCTGCTGCTTTTGTTTCTAAAAACTCAAGCAACATGTCCTTTATCAAGGAGGATCTGGAATGCTTCCATCCAGATGACTTAGAAGAAATGGACATACAACACTCGTATGCCATGCTCTCTATAAGAGCAAAAAGGTTCTACTCTAGAACCGGAAGACCCATTCCAAGCAACAACTCCAACAACAGAGTTGGATTGGATAAAAGCAAACTAAGATGTTACAACTGTAACCTACTGGGTCCCTTTGCTAGAGAATGCAAGGCACCAAGAGCCAATCCATCTACTCCTCAATCAAGACAAGCTCACCAAGCCCAACCCAGACAACAACAGCAACAAGCTACTTCTCTAGTTCAAACTGTAACCTGTGCAACTGTTGGAACTTCTGACTTCGACTGGAGCTTCCAGTATGAAGAGTTGCCTGCCAACAACCAAGCGCTTATAGCAGACACAACTGAGATACCGCCTCAGGTATATGAACATCTCTGTTCCCAAGCTTGTATTGATAAGGTGTTTGGCTACAGAAAGCATAATTAAAACCTTATAGATCAAAATGAAGAGTTTCATCAAATGAAATCTGAATTCATAAAGGTAGAAAACAGTTATAAAGAAAAAATTAACTGCCTAAAGAAAGAGATTTCATTACTAAAACATGAACAAAGCAATTTTGAAACTCAGATTGATGATCTACTGGCTAGACTAAAAGCTACCAGAGCAGAATTGGCAGAACAAAAAGTTCATGTTGATAAATATGAATTTGCATCTAAAAATCTGCAAAGACTTTTAGATGCTCAAATTCATGAAAAAGTAAAAACTGGTCTGGGGTATCATGGTGAACAATACCAAGCCGTTGCACCTCCTGCTGACTACGTTGCCATCCATCAACCAAGCTTCAATCTCTCAAATCTTGAAAAGTCCAACCGAGATCTTGATCCTTCAATATATGAACCATTGGTGCAAGAATACACTACCTCATCAGAATCCGAGTCATCTTGCTCAGAGTCCACTAAAACTGAGGAGATCCCATCACCAGTACAAGTACCAAAGCTTGTTCTTGAAGTCATTCAAACAAGTACTCCTGTTCCTTTACCAGCCGCTCCGGTTCCTATACCTTTCAACCAAATCAAAGCTATCCCCCAGAAGGAAGAAAGCTAAATGTTGAAAAGGGGCAGTCTTCAACCTCAAAGCCTCAAAGAAAGGTGTTTGACATATGCCATAAGCCTGGAGAAAGAGTTCCATGTGTTCAAAAGACATTGGAAGAAGCTACTTTTGAGCACAACAAAGCTCACCCTTGGAACTTCAAAGATCTTTTCAAAAGAAAGGATTATGTTTATCTTTCAAGGGACAAACTGGCAAAATCATGCTTTGTGTGTGGAAAATATAATCACACTGTCAGCACCTGTTTCTACTACCTTCAGCAGCAAGGAAACCTCAAGCAACGTGCTTTTGAGAAGACAAAGAAGAACAAACATGCAAGAAGGTTTGAAGCAAAGACAACTCAATTCAGAAACTCTCTTTCTCTACCAAGGGAGCAGTTGTCAAAATCTCAACAGACGTGCATCATTTGTGGTGAATCAGACCACTTTGCTGCAAATTATCAATTTAACCCTTTCAACCAGATCCTTCATTAAGCCCCTCAAAGACGAAAGGTAAAGAAGGATCAGCATACAACGGTTGTTAAACCATCAGCAGCCAGAAAAAATGTTGGCAATCAAGTGAAGCACAAGCAACCTAAAGACAAGCTATCAGCAGCAACCACATCTGCTGCTGCTCAAGAAAAGCCATCAACAGCAACAAAATCTGCTGCTGATAAGCCAAAATCCCCAGCAGCAACCAAATCTGATGCTGCTCAAGCAAAACCATCTGCAGCAACAACAGCAGCTGCTGAGAAGCCAAAGCCATCAGCAACAACAAAATCTGCTGCTGCTAAAAAACAGCCATCAGCAGTCAAAGCAAAATCAGCTGCTGACAGAGAAAAGAGAACAGGAAGACCATCTCCTCAATAATGGAAAGTCAAGATCCCAATTTCTATCACTCCAAGACTTATCATTGGTTCCGTTGAATGCACACATGATGAATCTAACATTCTAAGAACCCTTTTCTTCAAGGATGCAAGCTCTTGGACTCCTCCCACTAACTAGATCTCTATCATGTGCAGGGACTGCCAGGTCACAAGAATAACACCTGGGTGGTAGACAGTGGCTGTTCCAGGCACATGACAGGCAACAGATCCGTCCTCTCCAACTTCAAACATTTAAATGGAGGATATGTTGCCTTTGGAAGTGACTCAAAGGGAGGATCCATTACTGGACAAGGAACTGTGTCTAACGAAAGAATGAGCAATATGCTGATTTATTTACAAAACCTTTTGATGAAGCTAGATTTAGATATTTAGTTGAATGCATTGGTATGATGACTTTGATTAAAATCTATCTCTAAAATTCTATTTTAAAATGTGTTTTGTCTTTTGTTGTAAATAAAAGTTATAAGTCAGCAGCATTTTTGTCCTTCAACTGCTGACAGGTTTAATCTTTAGCAGCAAAGGATTTGCCACCGACTGCTTTAAGTTATCAGCAGGAACAAGTTTCCTACTGATAGCTTTAAGGCTGTCAGCAGCGACATCCTTGCTGCAGATCATTGAATCCATCGGCAGCAATTGATTTCGCTGCTGACAGACTTAACCTTCCATAGCAATCAAGCTTGCAGCGGACAGACTTATTCATCCACAGCAACCAAGTTAGCTGCTGATGGTTAAATTTAAGTCCAAATTAACTTTTACCCGCTGTAAAATTAACGTCAGTCTTTACCATGACTGCCTCGGTGTATTACAGCTGTAACAGTAAAAGGTGAATGAGGTTGTACTGTACAAGTCATTTTGATTTTTCCCTCCTCTGCCGTTATAAGAACAAATCAAATTTCCTTACCACCTCTTCACATTCAATTTCACCCTAAACCCACATCACCTTCTCTCAAGTCCCCACCACATTCAAAGCCTTCCATCCTTAAAACATTCAAAGCCTTCCACACTCTTAACCTTCAAACCTTCCCTCCAAAATCAAACAACAATGGCAGACATCAATAACCCTGACGATAAGTTCTCCCTGTACCATAACCTTACAGCATACCTAACCAAGGGAAAGAAATCCGAAGGATTCAATGATATGATCGACTTCCTATGTCGATCAAAGATCCATTTTTCCCTCACAACCAACCCTACCATATATATCCCTCATATGGAGGATTTCTGGAATACCGTCGTCTACTTTACCGAACAGGGGATTCCCAAAATTAAAGCCAAGGTAGACGGCAAGGACATCACCATCTCGAAAGCCACATTCCGAAAACATCTTAAGCTTCAAGATGAGGGAGCAGCCATCTCATACTCAAAGGACGAGTACATGAGGACCTTTGTATCCATAGGGTACACTGGAAATCAAAATGAGTATACAATAGAGAAGGCGCTGATGGGCCCTCCATGGAAGTATCTCTACCACACTCTTCTCTAATGCATATCTCAGAAGAGAAGTGGATGGCATCAAGTGAGCTCCGCACTTGCCTCTGCTTTCCATGGTATGATTACTGGCCTAGGTTTCAACTTTGCACACCTCATCTTCGAGGGTTTGAGATATAACCTTCAAGAGGGTGCAAAGCAACAATTTTTTATGTACCCAAGATTCTTACAGGAGGTTTTCAACCAGGAACTAAAAGAACTTTCAAAACCTGCAAGCATCTACATCATGTTGGGACATAAAAATAATATTTTTCAAAGTATGAGAACTGTTTCCAAAAAGTTCTCAGGGGTCAATGTTCCATTGTTATCTACAATGCAGAAGATACAAAGTACCCCGGGTGACAGTTCAGCAATCCCATCTGATACTGATCCCACACCCTCCACATCACATCCTGAAAATCAATCTGCTTCCACCATTCGAACCCCTGTGCATACTACTAAGGATGCACAGGTACAAAAATTACTTACACCTGTTTTGGATGTTATCGTTCAACCGGAACACAGGGCCCCGGTTGCAATGACATATACCAGAAAAAGGGGCAAGAGAACTCCTTCTTCTCTTGCCTCCAAGGCCCAAACCCAACCTAACAGCCCTTACTCAGAATCACAACATTCTGGTGAGAATATCATAAGAGACAGCCACATTATTAGGGAGACTCCTTTGGATGTCTCTCTATTAGGATCAGGATCACTTCCCGGATCTATAGAACAGCCCCTTGAGCCATTCCTCTCTTTTCTGAACTTAAGTGTTGAGGAACCTGATCAAGATGATGTACCTTCTCCAACTGCCACTATCTCGGAGGTACTGATTGATCTTGCTTCCAACACACCCAACCCAAGTTCTTCTCCCCTGAAGGTCCACTCTAGGAGTTATGACAGAGTGGATGTGAAAGAGGCTGTCACTACTGCTGGTCCATCAAATGACCAGGAGGACAGTGACAACATCGCTAAGACCTCAACCACGGCAACTGACAGTGAGGATGTTTCCTTGGAACCTCACTGAGAGGAATCCTAGGCGCCAAGAAACCATGGGTGATGGGGATGCAGAGGCTAGGCCTAACGCCCCATCTAGCTCTAAGGATTCCACAACTGTGGATGAGGACAGACTGAAACTTCATAACTTGGAATTGACGGCCAGGGTGGCTATGCTTGAGGCTGAGGTGTCAAAACTACAACACCAGATCCTTCTGCATGAAGCCCATCAATGCCCCTCCATGGCTTCTCCCTCCCTTGTCTCAGTGGGCACCCAAACTGATGCTTATCTGTCCACTGATGCAACCAAAAAGGGGGAGTTGGTCCCAATGGAAGAAGACTCAGACAGTCTTGACGACTGGATTCAAGAGCAGACTGTATTTCAAAATACACTATTCAAGCCAGCTTTTGTACAGGTTCATGACTTGCCAGCTTCAGATGACGAAGAAGAAGAGACTTCTGAAGACTGGAAGTTAGTCGTCAGGACAGTTGATGAGGTGCTGACTGATGTTGAAGACAAAGAACAAACATATACATCTTTCAGCATCATCCCTGAAGCAACAGCCATCATAAGTCAATCCACTGCCCCCCAATTTTCACTGACTTCAACACAGCTAGAGTTTGACACAATACTAGCTTGGGGGTATAATGGAAAGTCTGAGAGGTTCTGGATTGGTTTGGAGTTTAGCGGAGTAGAAGATCTAAACTGGGACTTTCTCAACAACATCCAAGTCCTTCACCTATACCATCTACAATGCATCAACAACTCTACGGACCTCTCAGCAGAACTTGCTATAGGCAGGTTCTATGACTTGATGGAGGATAATCTACCCAAGTTCTAAAGACAAATACAATCATCAAAAAGGGTAGACTATCCTGAATCTTCAACAGCAGCAGAAAGAAGACTGACTCCTAGAAGACTTGAAATAATAAGGAGCAGTCTTCTCACTGAAGAAGAAGTTTTGTGCTTAAGAAGATTTCTGTACAACTCCATTGTCAAGGACTTAGATGTGCTAGGTTGGGTAAGCACTAAGTCTCTTGACCACACCTTACTACTAAGCAACGGCTCCTCTCTCACCATCAACACCAGGAACATCCTGCTACTACCTACAGACTTTCTTTACAAGATCTTTCAAGTCATGGCAAATATCTGCAATGTCAACTCCCTCGAAAACCAGGCAATGATAGCTACTGTCAGAGCCCATCTTGAACAAGAAGGAAGGATTGCTGAGGCAATATATGTGTCAAATTCTGACACTGACTTTGACTCAGCTTCCCCTCGAGTAGACATCTTTGCTGCAGCATATGAATCAAGATCCAATGTCCAAGAAATTCTGATAGAATTTACAAGTCCTGAGTGCAAATCAGATGAAGCTAATGACCTTCCCTTATCAACCTCTCAACTTACCAATAAAGCTGAGGCTGAGATCCCAACAGTAGCACAATCATCTGCTGTTGTGATCAGTGAAGTCGAAACAGAGGCATCCAGTGTAAACAAAGGGAAGGGAATTATGACCAAAGAAGATGAAGAGAGGTTGCTTAGAGAGAAGAGAGAGAAGTAAGAAATAAGAAGGAAGAGAGAAGAAGAGGAGATGGCTGACCTGAAAAAGGCTCAAGAAAGAAAAATAGCCATGCTCCTCAGAGAACAACTTATCCAGCAGTATGCCAAACAGTTGGATGAGATGAAAGTCAAACTCCATGCAGTGTCTCAAGTTGACGAAGATGAAGAACTTGCTAGACAGCTGCAGGAATAACTAAACAAGGAAGTAGAGGAGGAGGAGGAAGAAAAGAAAAGGAAGGAAGATTTCAGAATATCTGATTCTAAATTAGCAAAAGAAATGAGGGAGGAATGGATTGAAGCTCTGATCTCTCAAGGTGAGGATGCTGACTACCTTGAAAAACTTTCAAACAAAGAGATCTATAGAGCAGTCATGGGTCAGCAGGGGCAATTGGCAAAGAAGAAGAGAGCTGAAAAGGAAGAAAAGGCTCGTCAAAAATCCAAGAAGGCCATTTCATATAACCAGAGAACCCATGAAGAAAGGAAGGTCATGACGGACTTCCTAAAGGCAAAGGGGGAAAATGGAAGGAGGCTAGGTCCCATGACATTCATGAACCTACAAGCCTTATACAGACAAGTCAAGAAGGAAGAAGAAGAAAGACTAGGAAAGAAAGTCTTCAAGACAAGGGTCACAGAAAAGGAAGACAAAAGACCAGTCAAGAAACAAAAGACTTCTGCCCCAGACACTACTTCCACTATCCAAAAACCTTCCACAAATATCTCCAAACCTTCCTCTCCTCCACCCAAAAAGTCCAAACCATCTCACCCAGCTCCCCCTCATCAACAGCCTCTCCTGAAGAAATCCAAACCCACACCTAAACCAGAAGACTCCAGAGATATAGTTGATTGGTTCTACAGTTCACAGGATTAGTGGTTTGAAATCTTTAGGGGGAGAACTGAAAGAAGGAGATCTGTTTACAAATCTGTTGATGAAGTTCTAAAATTACCAGATTCAGATCTCAGTAGAATTCTGGAGCTGGGTGAAGCTCATGAGCCTGCAAATGAGGGTGGGAAACGTCTTATGCTAGCAATCAAATAACATTTCAACCCTAGCAAAGATGTGATCATAGATATCAAACCACTTCAGTCCCACTCTCCATTTGTAAGTTGGTCCTACAATGCTGATCTGGATGAGTTCACCTTAACCGATGTTAAGAAGCAGCAGATGAGATGTTCAAGCAAGAAAATTTTCAAAATGCCAAGTAAAGACATCAAGACTCTGTCTGAGCTTCCACTGAACAATCCCAGCAAGGATCCAAGAGGCTATGAGGTTGCAAGGATAGTCTGCCACATGCAAAAGCTTCAGCAACAAATAGATTAGAAGAATTTTGGTAGCATCAGTCTAGGGGGAGTTTGTAGAACCAAAGACTGATTGCAACAAAATTCTTCTAAGTACAAATGCTGCTGATAGGCTTATCAGCAGCGTTCAACACTTGTTGTTGTTGATCGGCTTATCAGCAGCGTTCAACACTTGTTGCTGCTGATAGGCTTATCAGCAGCGTTCAACACTTGTTGCTGCTCATAGGCTTATCGACAACAGTCAATAGATCAGACTTGATGCTGATCCTTATCCTTGCTGCTGACAGCCTTGTGCCTTGAAGATAAATCGTTGCAGCTGACTATCCATGCCAAGCGTCACTGACAACTTTCTGTAAAAGCTACTGACACACTCAAAGCAGATGGAACCTCAATGGTGCAACCAATGACGGACAACAATGCTCTTCTCCAAGCATGCAAGTAATGATGCATAAAGAAGACGCTTCAATAAAGTTAGCTAGTTTAGACTAAACTTGTATTATTAGCTTTGTACAAAAGATCAACGGTCTGTGTTAGATCTGATCCTTAGAATCAAGGGTCTGTCTTGATTCTAAGTTAGTATAAATACTGTGTAAACACTTCATTGTATGTGTGCTTCTTGATAGAGTTTTCATTTGTAATCGTTTATTCGCAAAAGCTTAATACAACAATGTTCTTATAAGTATTCTTTCTGTTTACTCGATTATACTTGTGTAGTTACTATTGTTTCCGCCAATTTCAACTAAGAACAGAACCATCTTGTATTTTCACGATCTTACATGGTTTGGTCCTAATGTTCACGCTCAACATCAAATCGTATCGTTAGTTCACGTAAAAAATGCTCATTTCATCTACGTCAAGTTAGACGGAGATTTTCCGATTCCCACGCCGAATGCACTTTGGAATTTGCACCGAAATGATGATGCAGCAAAATGGGAAAATATATACAGTGATCGTATTGAACGATTTAAGAAAATAATAGCTACTAATAGATCTAGATTTCCTCAATATGTCACGAATCACGGATGATGTTTGTTTATAATTGTATTTTAACTATTTTTAATTAATTTTATGGTCATTTTTATTAGTTTTTTTATTATTTTTAATTTATTATTAAATAATTATAACTATTTATAATTAAATATAACTAAATTTAATAAATCTTTTAATTAATGATAACTAATTTTAATTAAATATTCTATACGCCACGTATAGCCCAATACGTGGCGTATATGCTTGAATTAGAGGGAATTCAAACTTTTCAAATTTAAGATATTTAAAGGCTATACGCCACGTATAGGGCAATACGTGGCGTATAGAATACCAAAGGTTAGTGGTTATACGCCACGTATTGATCTATACGAGGCGTATAACCTTTTGATAAACCAGGTTGATGCCTCGTACAGGACCAAACGAACCAAAGAAACACACATAAACACATACGTGACCCGGCAAGAAAAACTAGTTGATTTCGATTGTCGTCTCAAAAAAAGTTTGAAAAGGTACATATCTTAACTCCCGATCAATAATATTACGTTTATATTGATTATTAGCGGGTAAAAACTGGGTAGATTAGGGGTTTTTCTGACAACAACTAAGGCGCCATACGCCACGTATAGACCCATACATGGCGTATAGTTCATATGAGGAAGACGATGAAGTCATACGCCACGTATAGTGCTATACGCTGCGTATAGCTCATGTTCTTGGCAACTTGGCCTTCGTATGGCTTGGTTGGCCTTCGTATGGCTTGGGTTGCCCTGTAACAGCCCTGCGTATGGCTTAGGTTGCATGCGTATGACTTGGTTTCCCAGTAATAACCTATACGTCACGTATAAGGCTATACGTGGCATATAGGTTTTAAAAAAATATATATTTTATTTTAAATAAAAACAATATATTATTATTATTTAAGATAAAAAAAATATTTTTATTGTTTAAAATAAAAATAATATATTATTATTATTATTTAAGATAAAAAATTATTTTTATTATTTAAAATAAAAAAAATATATTATTATTTAAAATAAAAAAAAATATTTATTATTATTTAAAATAAAACAATTTATTATTTTCAGATATGGCGGATTATCAGAATGATATTCATATGGAGCAGCTACGCGATATTGCGCACTGCCCTTTTCTGGATTTTTTGATCGATTCAGAGGTGTATGCTCGGTTCCAGAAGCTTCGGGAGGTGCGGTTGGGCCCAGGGACGGCGGTCGACTGGGGGCTCCTCGAGGAGGTAAAGGAGGCCGAGCGGGCTAGGGCCATCATCGGCCAGTACACGTCATGGTCGCGTCTTTTTGGTCTTTCATTCACAGAGACCTACCGAGAGGTGGTCGTCGAGTTTCTTTCGACGTTTATCTACTTAGAGGCTGGGCTGGAGCCTCTTCCCAGGGAGGCGCCGGATATGGAGCCGGATCATATTTCTTTTTGTATTTTTGGGACCGCTTATCATCAGACCCTCCGTCAGTGGGCCGTCACGACGGGCTTGTACCACGAGCCTGAGACGGTAACGCCACTTTTCACCGAGGCGGTGACGGAGGTGGACAAGGAGGAACTCCTTGTTTTTTGGGGTTTGATTTCAGATAGTATTTGGTTGGGTACCAAGGGGTGGGTCTTGGGGATTAGAGACCCTTTGTATAGATATCTGCACCGGCTTATTTCGACGTCGATCGCACCACGTCTGAAAAGCCGTGAGTGGTGCACTGATAGAGACATTTTCTTTCTTTATTGCCTGCTTACTAGCAGGCGGTGCGACCTATCCATGTGCATGACGCTTTATTTTGCATCTGCCTATATGCGGTAGAAGCGCAAGCTTTTGTATGGCGGTGCTTTCATCACACAGATCATGCGGTCGGTTACACCATTTGATGTGCGTGAGCCTGCGTTGTTACCGGCCATTCCGACCATCCGCCACAGCATCCCCGATAGGGTGTGACGATGGAGGACGCACCACCGCAAGTTGAGCCCATCCACGACCATCCGCCACAGCATCCCTGACACGTACGTCGGTCTGTTAGGCTGGACAGGGCTACCCAGGCATTGCTTGATGGACTTGTTGCCGACTCACGGCGACAGGGTCGTCAGGTCGATCGCATAAAGGACCTGATGATGTGGGTGGTTGGACAGCTCGTGGATCTGTCACGAGCCGCCGGCATCAAGCCACGCCCATTACCAACGCCACGTCATTATCCGAACGACCCCTTTCAGGATGAGGGCGGAGCCGGTGAGGGTGACGGCGGAGCCGGTCAGGTTTAGTTATTTTATTTGTATTTTTTATTTCATTGTTATGTATGTAAAACATTTTGATATATATATTTAATTTTTTGATGTAATGTATATAATGTTTAGTTTATTTGTTTGGTTGTAATGTTTAATATTTTGTTTGGTTGTAATGTTTAGTATTTTGTTTGGTTATACTATAAAAATATAATAAATGTTTAAAAAAATATAAAATATATAAAATTTATAAATAGATAACAAACTTATATTAACAAAATTATATAAATTAAAATAAAAAAGATAATTAAATAAAAATAAACAAAATATAAATTAAATAAAAAATACCTATACGTGGCGTATAGAGCAGTACGCCACGTATAAGGCAATACGACACGTATAGGATTCATAAATTACCAAATCTTTCAACTTTTGAAGCAAAAATATAACTCGTGCCTCATACGCTGCGTATAGATCAATACGCCACGTATTGGACCAGCCGCCAGACAGAAAATGACACGTGGCATTCTGTTGTCAGTGACTGAACTTTATACGCCCTCGTATTACCCTATACGAGGGCGGCGGCGTGTCCAATCGAAAATATTACGTGTGTGGTTAGAATCCTCCTTTATGGGATTCCGTGTGTAGTTAGAATCCCCATTTATTTATTTTAATTTTAATCTTACCATTATATTGGAATTCAACCCCTACCCCTTCCAGTAATTATTTAACACAAACAGTCCCTGAACATAACCCATATTCACAAAAAAGCCCTCAAACATAAGAAAATAATTGATTTCTGAGAAATTTTAGAAACATAAAACCATTGCAAATGAAAAAAATGGATTTAACGGTAAATAATGGCATACCGTGAAGATGCCAGAACAAGCTACCATTACTCAAGTAATCATAGACCATCAACTTCTCATCCCTCGCAAAATAATAAGCCTTTAAACTAACGACATTGGGATGCCGTAACATCCCCAGAACCTCCGTATGATGTTCAAACTCCCGTCTACCACCAATCGCCGCCTCCTTCAGCCGCTTCACCGCCACCACATTCCCGTCATCCAACACCGCTTTATATCTTCTCACTTTCGAGAATTTGCGACGACGTTGACTTTCCGTTACCGGATTTAACGGAGTTCCGCCAGAAGTAACAGTAGAGAATTACGACACTAACGCCAAAACTAAAACGTCTCCGATTATAATCGCTATAATTGCGACCGTACTTATCTTGCCGTTATGACTGTTTGATGATTTTTTTTGATTAGGCAATGACGCCGTCGAAGGCATGGACGTCGGAGAAGATGACACAAATGTGTCGCCGTTTTATCCACCGGCGAGGCTAAACCTTGAATTGTCGGTTCCGTACAGTTTGAGAGCGGGAAGCCACACAAAATTCGGTTGTTTGGGAATGCGGACTCCTGGAAGCCGGAGAGTTAGGCCGGAATTTCACCCGAAACCTGGTTGCCGGAGATGTTAAATTCTTGTAAATTGTTTAACCTCAAGACACCGATAAAACCGGAAAATTGGTTTGATTCAAGTCGCAAGGTTAGCAAGTGGTTCATATGACTAACTGTGTCCGGTATCTCGCCGGAGAAGTTGTTATACAACATATCAAGGCGGTAGAGGCTGAACAGTGACCGTAGTGAAGCCGGAAACCCGCCGGAGATCTGATTGTTGGATAGGAAGAGTAGTTTGAAAGAGGTGAGGTTGGAGAGATCTGGAACGGGGCCGTTGAGACGATTACGTTTGAGAGAGAGGATTCGGAGGTGAGTGAGCGAGGCGAGTGAGTCGAATCGGCCTTGCAAGCCGAGGTCTTCGAAGACGAGTCGAGTGACTCAGTTATGGAGACAAGATACGCCGTAGAAGGCGGAGGAGGTGTTACATGGATTGCAGGAATAGGTCCAGGAGGTGAGTTTGTTTGATCCATCGGAGGAAGCTTTGAATGACATTAATGGAGTGAGGTCTGGGTGGTCGTTGGCCGGTGGTGTGGCGTGGAGGAGAGAGAGGTGGAAGAGGAGGAGGAGAAACAGAAAATGTGGCGGTGGCGGTGCCGCCATTGTTGTTTGTGAGAGAGAGAGAGATACCGGCGGTGGGAGAAGAGCCACAGGGTGTACTGTGAAATGGAGTGCAGTGACGGGAAGAACGTGAACGTTAATTGGTGATGATCAATGTGAGTCAAATGTACTTTTGTCATCTTTAACAACACAACCTTTTATTGTATTTTATTTGGTATATATCATATGGATAAAGCTAAAGTAAGCTAAACACATGGAGCCTATAGCTATAAATGAATCGAACCAAACCCAATGATATGCTATTCATGATCGTTTGTTAAAGTTTTTATCCGATAAATGAATTGTTAAAACAAAATTTTCTGTCCGGATTCATTTATTAAGAAAAAGAATTTGTTTGTGTTCATTTGTTAACGGTATAACAAACACTAATGAACACAAACGAACGTATAATAAATATAAACGAACACAAATGAATATAAATAAACATAAATGGACATATACTAATTTAGTTTTAATGGTAAAAAATAAAAAAAAGTACCAAAAACTTGTAATAAACAACAAAAAGATAACGGACATAAATGAGTAAACACTATCAACCGTTCATGAACACTATTGAACGAACGTGAGCTTTGTTCGTGTTCGTTCATTTAACTAATCGAACGTAATTTCTTTTTTCATATTCATTCACTTATTAAACAAGCGAACATAAACGAACCTCCGGTCGAATGGTTCGTTAAACGTTCAGTTTGTGACAGCCTTAATGGAGCATACACTCCCGTAAGGGAGTAGGCCTGACATCGTCAATCGGTATTGTCGGGAATAATAAATTATACTTAGCGGTGGTGCAAATAGTGACTCTGCGCGGGGTTGAAACGTCGAACTGTGAGCCAATTTCCTCATTTGATGTTCCTTTTTTGTAATACTTTATTAAACATTTATTTTTTTTAATAAGTTATGCACGTTAACTTTTTTAAAGAAAATCTAAACAAGTTATATTGAAAAATAAAGTTTTTTTTATCTCGTAAACGAATTTGGCTCATGTTTGGTTCTATATTTCAAGGGATAACAAAAGCAATTAATATTCAGGAATTATGTAACCAAGAAACGCATTTAAACCTTCACTCGAATTTGGTGGAACATATTTACACAATTCGACTACCCAACGAAGGCTAAATATTAGTAATATAATATTAATGTATATTTATTTTTATTTTTAAAATAGTAAAGTGTCATTTTCGTAAATGTGATTTGGCCATTTTAATCACTTTCATACAAAAACTTTATTTTTAGCTTTTTCGACCCTAAGTTTTTAAAATCTAGTTATTTTTCATCCACTTAACTAACTATTTTTACATTTTAACGTTAAATCATGGACAATTTTGGTTAAATAAGAGGCAATTCGGTTATATTTTAACTTATGAATTTCAAATTGACCTATAGTTTAACGTTAAAATGTAGGCGAAGTTAGGCAGGTGCATAAAAATGATTAGATTTTGAAAAGCTAGAGACGAAAATGCTAAATAAAAGTTTTCGAATAAAAGTGTCTAAAATGAACAAATAACATTGATAAAAAAAAACACTATACTCTTTTTAAAATTATTAATGTTATTTATATTTAAAAATTAAAATGAGTGAAGAATGAAATGAATACTCAAATACCTAATAAAAAAATTGGTTACAATTATTTTACAAGATATTGTTATACACTTAATTTTTTTTAACGTCAAATGTTACTTTGAGTCGACTTTATACCAATAATTTTAAACTACTCCATTGATCAGGTTTGATTTCGTAACCACTTCAAAAAGATATGTTACTCTGTCAAGTGGGTTAGCCCCGAATGTCAACATGAACCAATACTACCTATCTTTCGGTCTAGGCTCCAAGGACCCCTCCACAGTAAACGGTCGTATTCAAATGTCTAACTTTAATAAAAGCTTTACCCAGATTTTGGGTTTGTATGATTACGGTTGTGGCGGTTTATGCCTTTTAGGTCGTATATCCCGGTAAATGCAAAAGCAGAGTAGAAAAGGTGTAGGAAACTTATATATAGAAGTAAAATAACACAAGAAACACCAAAAAGAAAACCATAAAAAATCAATAAAAAAAGTAAGAAATACTTGGGAGTTGGAGTGTTGAAGTATCATTTACATCTTTACGATGAAAAAGAAGATAAAAAACCCAAATAAAAAAGTGTTTAGAAAAGATGTGGAATTAACCTTTACCCGAATAATAAAAATAAAGTTACGAGGTACGAGAGAGTGTTGAAATACTTCTGTACGAGAGAGAGTTGTTGCTAGATTACCCATGAGAAAATAATTCATACTGTTAAGTAGTATTTTTATTTTTATTTTTTTAACTACATTATTTTACATCCAATGCCATCTAACTTTGCACTTGGTTAAAATTTAAACTCACACCACTTTTATGACAATAAATATCATACCACTAAACCACTCGACAGGGCCGGCCTCGAAAATCTTCGAAACGTTTTGAGTTCGAGACAAATAATAAAAAAACGGGTCTCAATATATTTTTATATGTAATGGGTTTAAATATATATATTTTTATGTCTTTTTTTAGTTTTGTTTTAATAGTTTAAATAATTATTGGTTTTTGTGGGACAACATTTTAAAGAGAGAAACAAAAAATAAGAGAATAGAAAAGAAGAAATAGGACGTGAACAATAAATAATCTTGTTTCCAAGACTTGAACCTGTGACTTTTATATTTTTTTGCAATGGTTTTTCCAATTGCACTAAGTAAACTTTAATGTACACAAAATAAATGTATAAACTAAATATACCATTTAAAACATACACAAAATTTTTAAAAAGTTCGGGCCTCTCGAAAGACCGGGCCTGAAGCCATGACCCACCATGCCCCTCCATTTGGGTCGGGCCTGCCACTCGGTCATGGGCATAGTGTTAAGTAACATAATTTTACAGCCAACATAGGTTGTGTAGACACCCCAATAGATTTAGAAGTTAAGTACGAGAAAAAGTAAACGAGAAAAAGTAACTTATACATGTCAAAAAAGGCCGGTTAGTTCATCTTTAGTATTTCGTGTTTTATCTTAAAAGGAAAATTTCAAACTAACACTCGAGATTAAAATAAAGCGAGCTTGATTCAAGGAACACAATTTCTAGGAAAGCAGTGATTGATTTTAACCTGAATCGTACATAATCAATCAGGGATCGAATCGTTAATAACTAATCTAAAACTCTTAAACATACAATTCATATCTAACATTAGAAAAGAAATGTTGGTTATTTTAGAATAATCAATGTCATTTTGTTTTATCGAAATGACTTAAGATCAAATTAGAAATTTGAATAAACATTGGTTTGAGTTAGGGGTATGGGTGCACGCTCAATCAAATTATTCTAACTTCTAACACTAAGGAACCTTTAAGGTTCTAAGGGTCTGGGGGCAACTATCCTGGCGGGGTCCAAGGGGCAGCGCCCTTGGTGGGGTCACACTAGGAGTTACATGAATTTTTCTTGTTTAGCTGTACACTACAAGTTGCTTCAGATTTGCTTGATTGATGAAAGTTGCATGAAATTTGATATTTATAAAGAACAAATAATTAGTAGTAAGTTGCAACTAGCCATAGTAGTAAGTTGCTACTAGTCATAAGTAGTAAGCCGCAACTGACCATGAGTAGCAAGTAACGAACAATAGCGACTGCTCAGCAACAGGGCACTTAGCAGTAACTTTCCACTAATGGGTTTTTCCCACTAATGTAACGAGTAACTTTTAGCAGTTTTAACCCTCATCTATTGTATACTTCTCAAAGAGTTGCAACGTTTTACCCTGTTGTGATTGTTTGATTCATATATAAACGGATTCACTTGGTTTGTTTCAATGATTTTACATACGTAAATATCTCGTTCTTGCATATCATTTTCTGTTTTATCCAATTATTGATTTTGTTTACACACCAAATACTTTAACGAGTGATGATTTCCATTTGGTAGATTGATTCTAGGTTTGTACAAGAGTTTCTTGAGATTAAATCTCTAAAAATAGGTTGCATATGATCAGTAGTTCCGCATATGGAGCCAATGAAAGATCAAGGAAATAACACTAGATACATAATTCTAATGTCATTCTTAATCTATGAATATGATATAATTGAGAGATGAAAGTTTAGAATATAGAGTAAATTAAGTTATTGTATTAATCTGGAAATGATTACATGTCCTTTAAAAGAGTCTCACATATATATTTATACTACATTATTTCGGTTCCTTGACTCCTTCAAAAAGCCACCACTCTACATCATGATGATATGTCATTGGATCTTCTAGTCTGGTCGTCCCACATCATTGTCCTCGTGCTTAATATGTTACAAATGGTCCCCACATTCTATTATTTCACATCTTCCTAGTCACATAGATTCAAGATCCTTCTTTCAACCATTCCAGCTTCATTCCTTAACCCCCTATCTGGTTCCTGCATCAAACAAATCCCATGCTACCTCTTCAAAACATACATGATTCAAAAGACCTATACGAGGAGAGGCATGCCACCTAAGTTTCTTCAAGTTCATATATAGTTTCAATTATTTAGTTTATTTAGTGCTTTTAGCTCAAAATATTTTGAAATAACACTCAAGATTGAATCAAGATAGCTAAAGAACTAAGTATTTAAAAAGGGTTTCGAGTTATAGTTATAATGTATCTCCTTACTACAAGATAAGCATATGTGTTTTCTTTCCAAAATGATGAATATTTCTTCATTTAATCAAACCATTTTTTTACTTGGTTTTGAATTTGAAATATCTTCTTTAGGAAGCTTACCTTTAGATTTTTTTGACTCATTTATAAAAACTTGGATTAATTTTAAAAACCTTTTGATAATTTATAAAACCTTATGCAAATTTTTTATAAAATAATTCAAGATTGATTAGTTCTTTTCACGATATGTTTCTACCTTGTCTTGACCAATTTATATATCTTGAATCGTTTCTTTGATATTGTCGATGATAAATTGAAGTCTTAAACTTGTTCATTTTTAAAAAAAATTTTGTCTAGTATACGGTAGATGCACGGTCGTTCCTTAACATTGATCATGACACTATTGTTGGCTTGACCCTCATACTGAACGTATACTCTGATTTTGACTGTTATTTAATTTGTAGGAGGTTCTTCGCCGGTTGGTATTTGGAATTAACCGTGCCGTTTGTCAAAGTAGATAAAGTTAGCAACATCAAGGGTGGTACAGTTTATCTCAAATGAGCGGTTTGGAGGAGATAATAAAATTGAAGTGGTTATAATAATAACTATCATTAAGTTTGTTTATTTTTGGTAAATGAATTATTTTAGTTAGTATTTTAGGAGTCTAAAACTTGCATAGCTAGTGTAACATTCGAAAAACCCGATACTTATACTCGAGCCAAAAAATGGGCTTAAAAGGAAGAAAGAAAGGGAAAAGGGGGATGGGCCATTGGACTTGGGCTCGCTTTATTGGCCTAGGGCGGGGCTCTAAAACCCTAGCTACCATCTAGACCAGCCACCATTCCCACACTTGCACAAAATAATCTAGAGAGGGAGAGAGAATCCTAGAGAGAGAAAGTCTAGAAGTTAGATATTTTACTCGAATATCTGCTCCAAAGCCTATCTCTGGTGTTGGTGAAGAAGAAAACATCGTCTTTGAGGTAAGAATACAACCTAAAAGCTTTGTTTTCGGTCTAAATGGGTTTTGAGGTAAAACTAGGGTTTTGATCTTAAAAGAGAAGGTTTTTATGTGTGAAAAGGGGTAGAAAGCCCATATATGAGCTTATGAGTATTAAACAAACATTTAGGGGCATAAAAACTTACGAACTTGGGTTGAAAAGGCCTGGAAATGATTATATTAAAGTGACAACAATAATAGGCGACACTATTTCTTGTGGCGACACTAGTCGTGGCCACTTGAAGAAGATAAAGCCTAATGGGATGATACTAACGTGTGGTGCTGTGGCATTGTCCCCATGGTTTCCAATGATTGGAACACGTGTCACTCCCTGACAACACTAGTAGTGTCGCCATGTCATCTGGCGACACTATTGTTAGCGACACTAGTATATGGGCGACACTAAAGGGTCAACACTAAGTCCAAAACGAAAGTTCTGGCGACACTGATAATGTGCCTGGCGACACTAAGCCTGTCGACAATGATCTTGTCCTAGACAACACTCTTAGGGTACACTAGCATGAAATGATAGAATTCACGTGTTGACTTATGTGCAGATCGGTTTGCGCGTTAACACTAGATAGACGTCCAATTCAGGTTATATACAAATGATCAGTTGAGTCAAGAATCCATGTTTACTTGTTTCTAGGATGATGTGAATACTTAATGAACGTTAATAAAAAGGTTTATGAAATGAAGAATGAAATGAAATGAGATGTAATGTTTATGAATGAACGTTTTATGAAAGAAACGATGTTTGATACAAGAACATTTACGAAAGGAATGTTACGAAAGGAATGTTTATGAAATGGAATGGTTTTAAATGAATAAAAAGGGTTTTGCGAATGAATGGAATGTTTAATGAAAAGAAATGGGCAAAGGTTTTAAAGATGTCATTACATGTCTAATATGTTAAACGAACGAAGTCTGGGGATGCAAGTCCCCAGCCTTAAGGGTATCACCTATGTGGCCTGTCAATGGGTATAACGGTTGGCAGCTGGCGGGGTAAGGGTGACGACTCAGGGTTAACATGACCCTTGAATGGTGAATGTAATTACCTTGTCGACTTAGGAGTCGTAAGGGCAGCGATATTACCTTATCAACCAATGAGTATTAAGGTTGAAAATTATTACCTTATCAACCTATGAGTCGTAAGGGCGGTGTTATTACCTTATCGATCGATGAGTCGTAAGGGCGATGAAGGGAAACAAAACGAAAAAAATGAAAAGGAAGGAACGGTGATGTGTGAATTTGATATAGTTAAATATTATATAATAATATTTCGAGATTGTGGTTTCACGAGATCATGTTTTAAATTTATAAAATGATAATTACTTTAACTTAAAACACACACAATAGGCAAGTGTACCTATCGTAGCGTAATATAGTTTAGGTAAGGACCAAGTATCGAACCAATGTACACGGTCGAGTTCCAATACTCAACTTTTGTTATCATTTAGCCGGATTAATTAGTGAGTGAGTTATGTGTGCTTGTGAAGCAGAATAGTAAATGACAGAAAAGTAAATGACGGTAAAGTAAATAGCAAAAAAGTAAAAATGTGCGTGATGTGTGTAACAGAAATGTAACTAGCAGAATAGTAAATAACAGAAAAGTAAATATGTCGGAAATGATCAGGTCACAAATAGTATTGCTTGGGGCTTCGAATCAGCTTGGTACGTGATAATTTTAAGTTGACTAATTCAGTGGTGACTACTATAAACTTGTGACCCGGGTCACCGCTAGAGCCACGTCCTCACGACATTTAATTCACGAATGATAATCTTTAAATTAAAATAGTAGTGCTTCCCACTAGGGACAACAGTTACCCTCAACTCTTCGAATGGTCATCTCCAGGTTGGTTGAAGACATCGAACTTAAAATGCTTTATATTAGAGTTAAATAGGTGATTATATTTTGTTCACTAAGAGGCAGTGTAACAATGGGACCAAGTATAAAGACGTACCGTTCCCAACACGAGTTCACCAATTCTTGGTAGCATAATAAGTTCGTATAAAGACGTACGTCCTTAGAAGTATAGACCAAGCCTTGAGTTATCAATCTATGCTCGTATAAAGACGTACAGGTTTCAAAGGACGTTTGATTAAAAATGGTTTTACGATCTTACTCTTTAAAATCAAGACACTCACAAATATAAAGACGGATTTAGACAATAATAAAAGCCCACTAAAAGGTGTTTTTAAGAGTGAATAATTAACGACATAAACATACCACTAAATTAATACGTTAAACATTAACATACACCAAACATCATCTTCACCCTAACAATACAAAGAAGCTTTAGCCACGAATGGCCATAACGACTAGCGTAATGCTGAGTTTCGTAGTGTCACATCCCAACCGACGGCGGATTATACATCGGGGCGGACGCGGTTGTTCAAAATCACAAGGTTGACTATTAAGGTTTAAATAATTTCATTAATACTTTCAAGTTTACATTACAAGTAACAAACAAAGCATAACAAAATAAAAAGTTTAATTTGATAAGAATCTAAATCCAAAGCATCCTATGTGGTCACAATAAAGCTTCATGCTTGCAACCCTGAAACATGTTAAGTAAACTGTCAACTAAAAATAGTTGGTGAGATACGAAGGTTTTATCATAGTTTAACAAAGTCTTTGAAAAGTTTTACAATTCACTATGTCATGCATTCTATAGTATAAGTGTGAGAACAACATGTTAAATATTGTGCATATCAATCCTCCAACCAAGTTTAGGCATAACCCGAAGGTTACCCTTAAAAGTTTAAAGTTTAAATTCAGTAACAATCACCATGGGCTCCCCCCGAAGGGTCAATCAATCTAGGTGGATTGGTCAAATACAATAGATCTATCATTGTTACTATAGGCTTGATCAAAGTTAATGGATATGCTAGTATTAAGTTTAATTTAAGCATGCTAGTCCCTCTATCAGACTGAAAAGGCCATCTATTGATCATCCATCTGTGATGGAAGCTATTGAAGCCAGTGAAGCCGGAACCAGATTCTCAAATGTCACCAGTAGCAGCCTCTTTGAAAATGAAAATCCTAATGAACACATATATGTAAATGCTATAGAAGCATCTGCTGCTGATGCTGCTGTCAATATTGAAGACTCTTCCACCATGAATGAAGAGTTTCCTGATCAGAATCAGAGCAATATTAAGCAAGGGATATGATTGGATGTAGTACCAGCATAGAGAATCAATAAGGAACATCCCCTGGAAAATATCATTGGCCAAGTTCACCAAGGAGTTAAAACAAGAAGCAAATCTCATGAGGCCAATATATGTCTGTTTTCCTGTTTTCTTTCTCAGGTAGAACCCAAGAAGATAGATGAAGCTCTGAAACACAACAGTTAGATTGAGGCAATGCAAGAAGAGTTGCTACAATTCAAGAGACAGGATGTCTAGAAACTTGTTGATCTTCCACCTTGTCAAACTGCTATTGGCACAAGATAGGTATTCAGGAACAAGCAAGATGAGAGAGGCATTGTCGTCAAGAACAAAGCCAGACTTGTAGCTCAAGGCTACACTCAGGAAGAAGGAATTGAATATGATGAAGTCTTTGCTCCTGTTGCCAGGCTGGAGGCCATCAGAATCTTCCTGGCATATGATGTATCCAAGAATTTAATGGTTTATCAAATGGATGTCAAGAGTGCCTTTCTGTTTGGGAAGATTGGTGAGGAAGTATATGTCAAACAACCTCCAGGATTTGTAGATCCTTCACTTCTTAACAAAGTGTTCAAACTAGACAAAGCTCTCTATGGCTTACATCAAGCTCCAATAGCCTGGTATGAAACTCTGTCTGGATATCTGCTAAGCATCAACTTCAGAAGAGGTGCCATTGACCAGACCTTGTTTATCAAAGATGAAGGGAGAGAAATCCTATTGGTACAAATCTATGTTGATGACATCATCTTTGGATCAACAAGGAAGAAATTGTGTAAAGACTTTGAGATCCTGATGCACTCAAAGTTTGAAATGAGTTCAATGGGTGAAGTAAATTTCTTTCTGGGTCTTCAAGTCAAACAAGTTCCAAACGAAATCTTTATCAACCAATCCAAATATGTCAAGAGCATTTTGGAAAGATTCAAGATGGTTGATTGCACTGCTGCAAGAACTCCTATGCAAGTACACCATCAACTCACTCCAGACAAAGATGGTCAAGACACTGATCAACATCAATACCGTGCAATGATAGGTTCACTCATGTATCTCACTGCCTCAAGGCCATATATCATGTTTGTAGTATGCCTTTGTGCAAGATTCCAAAGAATACTCATCTTCAAGCTGTCAAGAGAATTTTTAGATATCTAAAAGGAGCCCCAAGACTTGGGCTATGGTATTCTAAAAATGACAAGTTCAACATGTATGCATACACTGACAATGATTATGGGGGATGCAACTTAGACAAAAAGTCCACATCAGGGGGTTGTTAGTTTCTGGGAGGAAGACTGATTTCATGGCAGTGCAAGAAGCAAACTTGTGTATCAACTTCTACAGTAGAAGCAGAATACATTGCAGCTTCAAGTTGTTGTGCACAAGTCATCTGGATACAAAACAAATGCTGGATTATGGGATGATTTTCATGGCCACTCCCATTCACATTGACAACATGAGTGCTAAAACCTTTTGATGAAGCTAGATTTAGATATTTAGTTGATTCTATTGGGATGATGAACTTTGACTAAAATCTGTCTCTAAAATTGTTTTAAAATGTGTTTGTATTTTATTGTAAATAAAAGTTTTTGCTACTGACAGGTCTAATTATCAGCAGCAAAGAATTTGCCACTGACTGCTTTAAGTTATCAGCAGGAACAAGTTTCATGCGGATAGCTTTAGGCAGTCAGCAGCAACATCTTTTCTTGACCATTGTATCCATCAGCATCAATTGAGTTTGCTGCTGACTGACTTAACCATCCGCAACAACCAAGTTTGTAGCGGACATGCTTAACCATCCGCAGCAACCAAGTTTGCTGCTGATGGGTAAAGATAAGTCCAAATTAACTTTTACCCGCTGTAAAAAGTCATTTCAGTCTTTACCATGACTGCTATAGTGTATTACAGCTTTAATAATGAAAAGTGAATATGGTTGTACTGTACAAGTAACTTTGCCTTTTCCCTCCGCTGCATTTATAACAAAAATCAAATTTCTCCTTAACCTCTTCACATTCAATTCCAACCTAACTCTCACCATTTTCTCCTAAATATTCACAGAATTCAAAGCCTTCCATACTTAACCATCTTTCAAAACTTCCTCCTTCCCTCCAAACACAACGACCATGGCAAAGGTCGATATAAACCAGCCCGATGACAAGTTCTCACCCTACCACAATCTCACTGCATACCTAATAAAAGGCAAGAAGTCCAAAGGGTTCAATGATATGATCAATTTTCTCTATCGATCAAATATATACTATGCATTAACTGTCAACCCTACCATATACATCCCTCATATGGAGGACTTTTGGAGCACCGCCGTCTACTCTACCGAACAGGGGATTCCCCAAATCTAAGCTAAGGTAGACGGCAAAGACATCATCATCACTGAAGCTACTCTCAGAAAACATCTCAAGCTTCAGGACGAGGGGGCCGCCGTTTCATAATCTAGGGAAGAGTATATGAGGACCTTTGTATCCATATGGTACACTTGAAATCAGAATGAATATACCATCGAAAAGGCGCCGATGGGCCCTCCATGGAATTTTCTATGCCACACTCTTCTACAATGCATATCCCAGAAGAGAAGTGGATGGCATCAGGTGAGCTATGGTCTCGCCTCTGCTGTTCACGGTATGGTCACTAGCCAAGGTTTTAACTTTACACATCTCATCTTTGAAGGTTTGAGATATAACCTTCAAGAAGGTGCAAAGCAGGCATTCTATATGTACCCAAGATTCTTGCAGGAAGTTTTCAACAATGAACTAAAAGATCTTTCAAAACCTGTAAGAATCTATCTTATGCTGAGACATAAAAATAATATTTTTCATAGCATGAGAACTGTTTCCAAAAAGTTCTCAGGGGTCAGTGTTCCATTGTTATATACAATGATGAACATACAAAGTACTCAGGGTGACAGTTCAGCAATCCCAGCTGATACTGATCCCACACCCTCCACTTCAAAACATGAACAACAAACTGCTTCCACTGTTCAAACCCATGTACATTATATTAAGGATGCACAGGCACACCAACTACTTACACCTATTTTGGATGTTATCACTGCCCAACTGGAACACAGGGCCCTAGTTGAGGCAAAATATATCAAAAAAGGGAGCAAGAAGACTCCTTCTATTCTTGTCTCATAGGCCCTATGTCAACCTAAAAGCCCTCATTCAGAATCCCAACATTCTGATGAGAATATCAAAAGGGATAGCCAAACCATTAGAGAGACTTCCTTGGAAGTTTCTCTATTAGGATCAGGATCACATCCCGGATCCATAGAACAACCTGCTGAGCCCTGTCATTATTTTTCTTCTTTGAACTTAAGTGCAGAGGCACCTAGTCAAGATGATATACCTTCTCCAACTACCACTATTTCGGAGGTATTGATTGACTTGGCTGCTAATGTACCCAGCCCAAGTTCATCACCAAAGAAGGTTCACTTTGGGAGTGATGATAGAGTGAATGTGGAAAGGGCTATCACTATTCCTAGTACATCATTTGACCAGGAGGACAGTGATAACATCACTAAGACCCTAACCACAAAAACTCACAGTGAGGATGTTTCTCTTGAAACACGCTTCACTGAGAGGAATCCCAGGTGCCAAGAAAACTAGGGTGATGGGGATGCAGAGGCTAGGCCTAAGGCCCCATCTAGTTCCAAGGATTCCACAACTGTGGATGAGGACAAACTGAAACTTCAAAATTTGGAATTGACGGCCAGGGTGGCAATGCTAGAGGCTGAAGTGTCCAAACTACGGCACCAAGTCTCTATGCATGAATCCCATCAATGCCCTCCAGTGACTACTCCCTCCCTTGTATCAGTGGGCACTCAAACAGATGAAACTCTATGCACTGATGCAACAAAAAAGGGGGAGATAGTTACTACATAAGATGATGCTGACAGCCTCGATGAATGGATACAAGAGCATGCTGCTTTTCAAAGTACTCTCTTCAAACCTGTTTTTGTTCAAATCCATGACTTGCCAGACTCAGTAGATGAAGAGGAAGATATCATTGAGGATTGGAAGTTAGTTATCCGAGCTGTTGATGAGGTGTTGAAGAATGAAAGTCAAGATGAAGACACACCTTTGTCATTCAGCATACTTCCTGCTGCTGCAAACATATCAAGACAGACCATTGCCCCTCAATTCACACCGACTACACATAACTAGAGTTTGACTCTATTCTAGCTTGGGGGTATGATGGTCTATCTGAGGGATTCTGGATTGGACGGGAGTTTGGTGGAATAGAAGAGCTTAACTGGAATACACTGAATCCACTTTGTAGGATCGGTGAATACAAGATGGTTCTATTCTAGTTGAGATTGGCGGAAACAATCACAACTATGCAATGTAAACAAGTAAACAAGAAGAATACTGATAAATGCAATTTGTATTAAGCTTCAAAGATTACAAGATAACAGAGAAAACTCTAAAGAAAAAAGCACACTTATGCAATGACTCTAAGTACTACTTATATAGTAACTTAGAATCAAGACAGACCCTTGATTCTAAGGATCAGATCTAACACAAGCCGTTGATCTTGTATTGAAGCTATTCTACATGTAACGACAATAAATACTACAAAAGTTATCTTTACTCAAACGTCTTCTTAGGCATCATTGCTTGAGTCCTTGGAAGAAGAGCGTCGTTGTCTTTTATTGTCTTGCACCAGTAACATTCTTTCTGCATTGAGTGTGTTAGTGTTGCAGCAGAAAGTTGTCAGTGGTAATGGTTGCTTTATCGAAGCTAGTCAGCTGCAACATTTGATCTTCAGAGGGAATGGCTATCAGCAGCAATGTTGTTGATAAACAGCAAGACACAACTGTCCACAGCTGCTGATGATTTGCCTATCAGCAGCAACTTTGGTCTTCAGCAGATAAGGCTATCCGCAACAGATTTGTTCTTCAGCAGAAGAACAAGTATCCGCGGCAGATAAGCTTATCCCCAGCAGTTTGTTGATCTGTAGCAAACTCTGAGGTCCACAACAGTTGTAGTTAGAGAATTATGTAGCCATTAGTCTTTATTTCTACAAAGTCCCCTTAGACTGATGCTACCAAAACTCTCTTACTGCTTTTGCTGCTGAAGCTTTTCCATGTTGCAGCATATCCTTTCTACCTCATAGCCTCTTGGGTCCTGGCTGTGATTGTTTAGAGGAAGCTCTGATAGAGTCTTTATGTCTTTGCTTGGCATTTTGAAGATGGCCTTGCTTGAACATATCATCTTCTGTGTCACACCCCAACCGACGGCGGATTATACGTCGGGGCGGACGCGGTTTTTCAAGGTTGACTATTAAAGTTTATATAGTTTTATTAAATAACTTCAAGGTTCCAATACAAGGAATAAATCAAATACATAGCAAGAATACAGGTCTAATTGATTAAGCATTCTAGGTCCAAGCATCCTATGTGATCACGATAAAGTCTCATGTTGTAGAACCTGAAACATGTGAAAGAATCTGTCAACTACAAAATAGTTGGTGAGATACAAAGGTTTTGACACAGTTTAACAAGGATTTGAAAAGAATTACAATTCACTATGATATATGCATTCTATAATGTAAGTATGAGAAACAAGTATCTTAAACATTGTGCACTTTAACCCTCCAACCAAGTTTAGGCATAACCCGCAGGTTACCCTTACAAGTCTCAAGTTTAAAGTTTAATTCAGTAACAATCACCAAGGGCTCCCCCCCCGAAGGGGTCAATCAATCAAGGTGGATTGGTCAAATACAATAGATCTATCATTGTTACTATAGGCTTGATCAAAGTTAATGAATGTGCTAGTTTTAAGTTTAATCTAAGCATACAAGTCTCAAGTTTAACATAAGAATAAGCATCTAGTCATAATTGTACAAGAATTGCAAAAGTTTAATGTTTTTGAACATGTTTCACCCCAAAAGTATAGAAAGGAAAAAAGGGCTAAGTATACTCACATGGATTGATGAAGAGTATCCGACACAGATAAGTATTTGCAAGACTTTGAGGGAGAATATCCTCACAATAAGCCTAAGAATGCAAGTCTAAAGATTTAAGTTTGCTTCTACAAGTCTAAGGCAAAAGATCTAGAATTTCATGATTCGACTAGGGTTCCAATGGGAGATGGGATTGATTGTGTTTATAAAGTTTTAAATTAAGTTTAAAATAAAAGTTTTGAATATAAGACTTGGATATCAATGTCTTAATAAGTTAATAGTTTAAAATAATTATGGTTTAAAATAATTATTTAAGATAAGGGTTAAGAAATAATAATTATTTCAAAGGTAAAATAATTATTAAATACAACGTATTTAAAAGTAAAATAGTGATTTAAGATTTATAAAATTTATTTAAAGTGTATATAGTTATTAAGGATAAATAATTTTTTTTAAAAAGAATAAACCATATGATTCATTAGAGTTTCAAGTATTAAATATTTATTATTTACAAATAAATATCAAGTACCTAGAAGGTTGAAAAATAGAATTACTTATATAGTTTACATTATAAGTTTATATGTTTATATATGTTTTAAATGAAGCTTCTTAAAATGAATTTTATTTAGTATTCAAAGTTTCCATTGAGCTTTTATAAAGTTTATAAGTTCTAAACTATTTAGAATCTAAATAAAGTATGAATATCTTCCTTGTTTTTTTTAACTAGATAAATGAATGGGTCTTGATTTAGTTTTAAATAAATCACAATGTTTATAAGTTTATGTTTCCTAATTTATAAATTTTATAAATTTTATTCATAAAATTTATATAACTCATTTATTTCATGTTTTAAAGTTTTTAGACCCAAAACTAATTAAAGTTTTATGTTAAATTAAAGTTTCAAGTTTTATAGCTTATTTTCTGTTTATTATATAATTTCTAAAAAGTCTTAAGAGTATTTTTTATAGTTTTTAGATATTTAAAACAAATTTTAAAGAATTAATTGTCATAGTTTTAATTTAAGTTTTATTGATTAACAATGTTTCAGAATATAAAAGTATGGTTAAAAATCTAAATTAGGTTTATAATGATTTAATAGATTTTATAGAATTTAATATAAGTATTAAAGCATAAAGAAAATGAATAAAAATAAAAACTAGGCTTAGCCGGGTCGAACCCGCGTCTATGCCCGAGTTCACAACACACCCACGCCTAAACCAGCCTGACTACGGGTCTCGTTGTTAATTTACCCATAACAAAAATTTTATAAAGACAATCCCCAACAAGCCCCCTTTTCATACGAACCCTAGATCGATTTTTGGTCCAATACACATCGATTAACCCCCTGATCATAAAAATTGATAAGGGGCTAATGATCTCAGAGTAAAAACGAGTAGATTGGCTTTTTGGATTACCTGATTTGAAGTCGGGATGGCGGAGAACGAGCTCAAGCTTCGGCTTCGGCTATCGCTGACCGATTTGAACAATGTAGGTATCGATCGATGGAATTGAGAGTGCAGGTAGTTTTGGTGAGTTTTTGCATTAGCTATTTATAGGCAATTTGGCCTTAACTGCACGAACGGGTAGTGGGTGGGTGGTTGAGGCGGTCGGAGTTAATTCCGACTCCATGTGCGGCCTCGATCGAAATTGGAAGTTAATGCACCTAGGGGACGGGTCGCATGCGCGAGGCGAGGACCGAGGTTCACTGAATCCGGTCGTTTTCGCGTTTTCGAAGAAATGGGTTCAAAATCGGTTGAGGGAGGATTCGAACCTAAGACCTGTTTGGTTTCTGAGAGTTTGGTTGAATTACAGAACAGGTCCCAAATGTTTCACGAGTTTAACATTTTAGGTTAAAAGTATAGTTTTAGTTTAAAACAAGTTTCAGGATTTGACTGTTTCGGTCCCTTGATTTTATAAAAACAATTATACATGTTTTTTTTTATTTCTAAAATCCTTTATAGCTTTATTGTTTTAAAATAATTTTCGTAGTTTCGAGACTTCATGCATTTATTCGTTATATTATTATATATATATATTTGAATATATGTAGGTTCTCTAAGTATATGAATGTTTTATATTTATTAAATAAATATCTATGAAATGGGTCGGGAAATTTGAGATATTACATTCTGTCCTTTAACATCAATCAAGATAAACTCGTTGGTATCAGCCTTGAAGGACCAACGGGTGAATGGAGAATGGGATTGAAGAGGTTTGGCATCAATGATTACATCTTTACTAGGGTTGAAGTGATGTTTGATTGCTAGCTAAAGATGTCTCCCACCTTCATTATCTGGCGTATGGGCTTCACCCAACTCCAATATTCTTCTTAGATCTGAGTCTGGGAGTTGCAGTACCTCATCAAAAGATTTATAGATAGATCTTTTCAGTTTTTCCTTTCCCCTGAAGACTTCAAACCATTTGTCTTGAGTGTTGTAGAACCATACAACTATTTCTCTTGAGTCTTCTGGTGTGATGGTAGGTTTGGTTTTCTTCTTGGAAGGCTGCTGACGAGGAGGAGATGGGTAGAGGGATTTGGACTTTGTGGGAAGAGAGGAATGAGGTCTAGGCTGGAGAGTGGAAGTATGGTGGGAGGAGGAAGTAGTGGATGAGGGAGAAGGCTTGGGTTTCTTTGATTTGTGTTCATCAGTTTGAGTTATCACCCTTTTCTTGGAGCATGTCTTCCCTAATCTTTCTTCCTCTTCCTTCTTGACTTTGGAGTACAAGGATTGCAAGTTCATGAAACTCATGGGGCCTAGCCTTTTTCCACTTTCTCCTCTGGCCTTCAGGAAGTCAGTCGTGACCTTCCTTTCTTCATGGGTCCTTATGTTGAATGCAATGGTCTTCTTGGATTTTTGCTTGGCTTTTTCTTCTTCTTCTTCATCCCTTTTCTTATTTGCCAATTGACCTTGCTGACCCATGAAGGCTCTGTAGATTTCTTTATTTGATAGTTTCTCAAGGTAGTCTGCATCCTCACCTTGAGAAATCAGAGCCGCTATCTATTCTTCTCTCATTACTTTGGCTAGTTCAGAATCAGTTATTCTGAATTTAACCTCTTCCCTTTTCTTCTTCTCCCTTTCTTCTTCTTCTTTATTAAACTGTTCCTGTAGCTGAAGAGCTAGGGCTTCATCTTCTTGTAATTGAGAAGCTGCAGAAAATCTGGTTTTGAGATCATCCAGCTGTTTAGCATACAACTGGATTTGTTGTTCCCTGAAGAGCATGACAGCTTTTCTTTCTTGAATTTTTCTTAGCTCTGCCTTCTCCTCTTCTTCTTCTTTCCTCCTTTCCCTTTGCTCTTTCATTATTCTCTCTCCCACCTCTTCAGTCATTACTCCCTTCCCCTTGGCTTTGGTTGATGCCTCTGCTTCTGCTTCATTGGCAGTTTGGGGAGTGGATGGGGGAAGGTTTCTTGCTTCATCTTCTTCTCGTTGACACCTAGTTACTTCCTTCCAACTTTTCCTTACATTCTCCAACTCTGTTCTTCTAGATTCTGTTGCAGTGTTCAGAGTGGCGGTTGGTGAGGAGAGAAAAGAGAAATCTGAGTCAGAGGAGGCATCTTCTGCAAGGCGTCCCTCCTTTTCAAGACGAGCTTTGATAGTCTTGATCATTGCTTGGCTCTCTAAGGAGTTAACATTGCTGATATGTGTTCTGAGCTCAAAAATGTTGTATAGGAAGTCTGAGTTGAGTAGTAGGATCTCATTGATGTGGTTGAAGAAGACATATGATCCATCACTCAGAAAGAAGGTGAAGCCAGAGGGCCCAGTGCACGACCATCCTAGCATTGCCATTCCCCTGACCATCTCATTGTGTATGAAGCTTCTCCAACAAACAGTTTCTTTGTCAGTTAAAGTACTGCTCCTGATCAGGTCAAGTCTACTTGGAGCCAGTCTTTGTGCTGCTGCTGTAGAAGATTCTGCGCGGTCTTTAGGATATGCCACTCTGTTTGATTCTTCTAATAGTGCTTCAAACCAGGGCAGATTTTCCTCCATTAAGTCTTGGAACTTGCAGATTGTAAGTTTTGCTGAGAGATCTGAAGAGGTGTTGATGCGGTTGGATAAATACAGTTCAAGCACTTGAAGAGGATTTAGTGCATCCCAGTTCTGCTCTTCTACTCCGCTGAACTCTTTCCCAATCCAGAATCTCTCAGATTGACCATCATAACCCCAAGCTAGTATGGAGTCAAAATCTAGCTTGTCTGCAGTCAGTGTGAATTTGAGGGCAGTGGTTAGACTTATTATGGCCGCTGCTTCAGGAAGAATGCTGACTGATAGAGTTGTGTCTTCATGGTGACTTGTATTTGTCAACACCTCATCTCAGGCTCGAACAACCAACTTCCAATCCTCGGTGATTTCTTCCTCTTCATCTAATGAGTCTGGCAAGTCATGAACTTGAACAAAGGGTATGTTTGAATATGGAACTTTGAAATGCAGCCTGCTCTTGTATCCAGTCCTCAAGGTTGTCAGCATCATCTTCTACTGTGACTATCTTCCCCTTTTTGGTTGCATCAGTGTAAAGGGTTGCATCTGTTTGAGTTCCCACTGATACAAGGGAAGGAGTAGGCACAGTTGGGCATTGATGGGCTTCATGCATAGAGACTTGGTGCCTTAGTTTGGACACTTCAGCTTCTAGCATAGCCACCCTGGCCGTCAATTCCATAATTTTGAGTTTCAGACTGTCCTCATCCATAGTTGTGGAATCCTTGGAGCTGGATGGGGTCTTAGGCCTAGCTTCTGCATCCCCATCACCCTGATTTTCTTAGCACCTGGGATTCCTCTCAGTGAAGAGTGTTTCAAAGGAAACATCCTCATTGTGAGTTGCCGTGGTTAGGGTCTTAGTGATGTTATCATTGTCCTCCTGGTTAGATGATGTACCAGGAGTAGTGATAGTCCTTTCCACATTCACTCTATCAGTACTCCTAGAGTGAACCTTATTGGGTGATGAACTTGGGTTAGGTAACTTGGGTTAGCTGCACTAGCAGCCAAGTCAATCAATACCTCCGAAATAGTGGTTGTTTGAGAAGGTATATCATCTTGACAAGGTGCCTCTGCACTTAAGTTTGGTGAAGCACTTTCGTGTGACAAACACTTTGGATAGAGTCTTAGTTTTGTACTTTCATTGTATGTATTTGTCTTTGTTTGTAAGTGTCTATATGTATTAGTTATCGAGTTGTATTTACTAATGCATGTTGATTGTTGCTGAAATATCTAAGTGTTTTGCGCACTTGTATGTGCGCAGGAATTAGTTCCTGCGTACTTAGCAAGTACGCAAGAATACCAATATTACTTGCTAAGTACGCATGAGCAATTTGCCCTGCGCACTTGCTAAGTGCGCAGAGTTCAGGTAGTGTATAAATAGGATAGGTTGACAGTAGACAAGTACGCATGCACATACGCAGACTTTGTATAATCAGTATTTCTCTTTGTAACCTTCAAGTGTTTATAATAGATGAAAGTTTAAAGTGATTCTCTTGTCGGTTTACGTTGTGTTGTAAGACTCTCCACCTAGTCACGGGTATTCCGCACCCGGTCCGACTCAGGAACGCACTTGCATGTGACGATCCGCCACACCCGAGGGACCTACAAGTGTTATGAGAGCTTTGCTCTTGATGTCGAGTGTTGTGAGTGTGTTTGGAGAGTTTTCTACAGAGATTTTATAAGCATAAGTGGGTATTTTTGTTGATTTTTGTGATAAAATAGGGGTAGCTCTTGAGCACTATTTTAGAAGCAAAAATCACTCAAAAACTCGACTTTTGTTGTGTATTTGAGTGTTTTGAGCAACAAAGGTTCATTAGAAACAAGTTTCTAACCCTTTGGCTCATTTTGTTTGTTCATCTGTCCGATTTTTGCCATCTCCGGTGAAATTCCAGTGACCGGAATAGTTTGGTGAGAGTTGGTGAAAAGGTTATCTGCGTACTTACCTTTTCTGGCAAAAAGTTCAGTCTTGCTGCGTACTTATCAAGTACCCAAGACTAATCCTTCTGCGTACATAAGTTAACTCCTACGTACTTATCTTCTACTCCTGCGTACTTATCAAGTACGCAAGAGCAAATCATAAGTGCGCAAGACCATTTCTCTAAGTGCGCAAGGCCAGTATCAAGTGCGCAAGTGTCTTTGACCTTTCTGAAATTTGACTAAGTGTTCACAATGTCGAATCTTCAGAACCTCGGTAACCTTCTGAACTATGACAACGAGATCGGAATACCTCAGAAACCACCAAAGTTGCTAAATGTAAATGATTATTCTAACTGGATAGCACGCTTTGAGCACTACATTTCTTATACCGATTCTTCGATATGGATACCAATTCTATAGGGATATAAGCATCCCACACACATTTACCTTGATGAAGTAATGCCCAAGCCTATCTCTAAACTCTATGAAGAAGAAAAGAAAGTTTATGATCGAGAGAAGAAGGCTCACGGTTCTATCACTATGGCCTTGACTAGGGAGTTATTCCACAGTTTCAGAGGATATGATAACTCCAAGGATCTTTGGAAGGCGTTATAGAAAAGATTCGAGGGCAATAGTGACATCAAGAAAAGTAAACGGGATCTCCTCAGGAAGCAGTATGAGTGCTTCAGATTTCTGGAGAACGAATCTATAGACGAGCTCATCTCTACATTCTATCATCTGCAGACCGAGTTGAAAGCTTTTGAGCTAAAATATCCTGATGAAGAACTAGTTGAAAAGTTTCTAGATGCTTTGCCTCCCAAGTTTGAGATGTATACAACCCTGATGAGAGAGAATCCTAAGTTCTATGAGATGACAATTGATGAGGCAATTGGAAAGGTTCAAGCTCATGACATGAACCTAAAAAGAAGGAGAGCTCATGAAGACCTCGGATACAAGACCCTTCAATGTATCATGGGACGTCTTCTACAACCAAGTCATCGGGCTCTGGAATTGCCCTTTTCTCTGGAAACTCTCATGAGGAAGAAACTGTAAAAGCTTGTGGTGGTCATGCATGCTATGCAGCATCTGGTTCTGGTTCTCATCACCAGAATCCCTCAAGAAATCCTTCACCCATATCTTCAGCTAACCAATCAGTGATAGCCAAGATAGCTGAAGATCATGTGACTTTATTCTCTTCATGCATGCTTGCCTATGCTAACGGATCCTGAAACAATAGAAGAAGACTTCAATCAGGTGGATCCGGATGATATGGAGGACATGGACATTCAATGGAATATGGCCATGATCTTGAGGAGAGCCAAGCGTTTCCTGAACAGAACAGGAAGAAAGTTCATTGGCGGGCATTCAAATGCCAAGGTTGGTTTTGACAAATCCAAGGCCAAGTGCTATAAGTGTCTGAACTTTGGACACTTTACTCGTGAATGTCAAAAGGACAGAGCTCCGGCTTCGGGTTTCACCAGACCTAGCCAAGGAAACAACCAAGGCTACAACAACTCAAACAACCACAATCAAAGCCAAGGTGGAACGTCCAATAGTGCAGCCAAATGAGGAAGTAAGTTCATACCAATGAGCAATATGCTGATTTGTTTACAAAACCTTTTGATGAAGCTAGATTTAGATATTTAGTTGATTAAATTGGGATAATGAACTTTGACTAAAATCTGTCTCTAAAATTGTTTTAAAATGTGTTTGTCTTATGTTGTAAATAAAAGTTTTTGCTGTTGACAGGTCTAATTATCAGCAGCAAAGAATTTGCCACTAACTGCTTTAAGTTATCAGCAGGAACAAGTTTCCTGCGGATAGCTTTAAGGAAGTCAGCAGCAACATCTTTGTTGGACCATTGTATCCATCAGCATCAATTGAGTTTGCTGCTGACTGACTTAACCATCCGCAGCAACCAAGTTTGCTGCTGATGGGTAAAGATAAGTCCAAATTAACTTTTACCCGCTGTAAAAAGTCATTTAAGTCTTTACCATGACTGCTATAGTGTATTACAGCTTTAATAATGAAAAGTGAATAAGGTTGTACTGTACAAGTAACTTTGCCTTTTCCCACCTCTGCCGTTATAACAAAAATCAAATTTCTCCTTAACCTCTTCACATTCAATTCCAACCTAACTCTCACCATTTTCTCCCAAGTATTCACAGCATTCAAAGCCTTCCATACTTTACCATCTTTCAAAACTTCCTCCTTCCCTCCAAACACAACGTCCATGGCAGAGGTCGATATAAACCAGCTCGATGACAAGTTCTCACCCTACCACAATCTCACTGCATACCTAATAAAAGGCAAGAAGTCCGAAGGGTTCAATGATATGATCGATTTTCTCTATCGATCAAATATATACTATGCACTAACTGTCAACCCTACCATATACATCCCTCATATGGAGGACTTTTGGAGCACCGCCATCTACTCTACCGAACAGGGGATTCCCCAAATCCAAGTTAAGGTAGACAGCAAAGACATCATCATCACTGAAGCTACTCTCAGAAAACATCTCAAGCTTCAGGACAAGGGGGCCGCCGTTTCATACTTCAGGGAAGAGTATATCAGAACCTTTGTATCCATATGGTACACTGGAAATCAGAATGAATATACCATCGAAAAGGCGCTGATGGGCCCTCCATGAAAGTTTCTATGCCACACTCTTCTACAATGCATATCCCAGAAGAGAAGTGGATGACATCAGGTGAGCTCTGGTCTCGCCTCTGCTGTAACATCCATTATTTTCTGATATTACTCTATCTTATTTTAAATAATAACGACACTTCACCTTTTACATCCCGTACTTGTTTAACACAAGGAGACACATTAATCATTATTTTAATATGTATCAATACATAAATTTTAATCTGGCAATTAATATATCATTTTTTTTAATATATATATATATATATAGATATAAAATCTAGGTATGTATAAATCATGTAGATATATATATATATATATATATATATACCATGTTATACTGTACAAAATAAAGATAAATCTCATAAATAAGTTACACCTCTAAATGATGTTCCGAAATAAACAATTTACACACCAAGTAATTTTATAAAAATAGGATTCATCTCTTTATGAAGTTATTATAATTAAACAATTATTTTAAGTTGTTATAAAATAAGTCTTATTTAAAAAAAAAAAAAAGAATTTAGAATTTATAAACTTGTTTGAACCATCTCAACACTTGAACCTTTGAACTTGGACCTCTTTAATCTCAATTTTGACCCCATTTATCTCACTTTGACCAATTTTGACCTTAAAAGTCAAAATGTCCCACATCCTCACAATTCAAGGCTGGAAATCGATCCATACTTTATGTGTTGGACTCCCGGTGATTTCAAATCAAGAATCGATCACATCTTAACCCAATTAACGGTCCAATTCAATCATATACGCGGTGCATTTGAAATTCGAATAACTTTGACTTCTCCGAGTTCAAATCCCATAAAGCTCGCGCATAATCATAGCTATAACGTGTCTCCTCACCATTCAACTTAATCCCTGTCATTTGGCTACTCGAACACTCCTCTCTGTCGCGGTCGGCTAAGGTGAAGCAGCCCCGTTTATCATGACGAATCGAGTCCTGATTTCTGGTAAATTTCATACCCTCCTACTCGTTTTGATTCCCCAAACTAAAGCCCCAATGTTTTTGTTGCAAATCTGTGGTTAATCGTATTCAATTTGGGGCAAGGGTTTGCAATATCTTGATTTGGGGAATATGACACAAGTGGGTTTTATCTTAAAAACATTCATTTCTAATTTTTAATCAATGTTGGGGGCTGGTCCAGTGGTAGATCCTTTCGCTAACAACAAACAGGTCGCGGGTTCTAACCCTGGGCAGACCTGTTTGGTTCCTTTTTATTTTATTTTGCATTAGTTTACTTCTTTTATCACTCACACATGAATATATATACACACACATACTCACATAAGTATTAACTCACGAACTTTTAAAAAGATAAAAGTATGCTCTACATTTTTATGGATAACAAACTTATATACATTACTTTATAACTTTTATGGGTATATAAACGTAAATATATATATATATATATATATATATATATATATATCTTTTTTTTATATATAAACCATTATTGTGATAAACCTACCTTTTAGAAATCTGCAAGGGTTTACAATTATCATCATTTTCAAATGAATATATATAAATATTTATATATATGGATATTTACAACCATGATAAATTGCTCTAATTATCTCAAAGGTATAACGAACAATATATGAACATTATTATTTCTGCACGTGTATTGTTTCATTACAAATATATTTCTAAATGATAGATAATTATTAAGTGTATTTTTTTAAACCCTCATTATTTTATAACTTTTAAAATTATAGCGACGTCAAGAATTTTTATTAAACGAAAGGTTACGTATATGTTTATAAGTTAAACATTTAAGACGTCATGATCTATAATAGTATTAATATATATATTTACACTCCTTTTCTTTAGAACACATTATTCTAATAATGAATAAATGAAAAGAATTTACTTATTTAAATTATTTAGCTATTTTAACAAAAAAAAAAACCTTTAAATCAATTATTACTAAATTCATACGGTTAATTTACATTTTCATTATTAAACACTTTATTCAAACACCAACTCACACCCATCTATTTCATGAAATTACACAAATACGTTTGTACCAACCCCCGCTCATCAAATTTCGTTGAAACCCTAGACTTTACCTTAGACATTTGTGCATGTTATTAACTCATATCCATATACATTACACTCTAGGTTAACCTTGTGAGTTACAAGAATCACTCTACTATTTATTCCCTCATGCTATCTACATCTTTGACACAAGTGAGTTTTACATATCCCCTTTTTCAATATTTTTACAACTTGGGGTGAAACATGATCACAACTTACAATGATTTACATAAACTACACAATACAAATACTTTACAATTTGTGTGCAATTTGAGCTTTATGTTTGAGTGCTAGGTGTGTTAACTACTTATTTGCAATTACATGTACAATCATTAACTAATCAAGCCGACGGTTAACAATGATAGATCTATTGAGTCTGACAAACCAACCCAGATTGGGGTGATTGTTACCGACAACACAATTTTGCATGCTAGTTACAAAGGTTTGATTGTACTACTTGGTTACATAATAGTAACTCCCCATAAATGCCTTGTTAATCATGACTTGTATGGATTTGTTTACACACAATACTTTGATACTATTTATAGTCAAAACCTATGTATGCTCACCAACTTTTTAGTTAACCTTGTTTTCATCATGTTTCAGGTACAAATGTTTGAGTTGAACAAGCTTGCTACACTTAGGATGTGGACCTAGATATTTAAAAGAAAGTGTTATGTATTTTTCATTTTTCATGTACATGTCGAATCTTACCAAAATGAAATGTGATGATTAAACATATTACAATCTAGTCAACCATGTGCTCATGAACAGTCTACATGTCCCGCCCCGACGTTTCCGCCGTCGGTTGGGGTGTGACAGATTGGTATCAGAGCCTTGGTTATAGGGAATTAGGTTATTAGACACTTTTGATCTAGACTATAACCTTAGGACACTCATACAATGCCATGCTACTACATGCTACATGATTTCTCCTTGTGTGAATATTCCTACATACTATCATAAGTAAATACACTACTTGACACAATATTTAATAATTTATTTGTCACCCTACCTGAAAATTGTTATGCTATATTCTTGCTATCTATTTGATTCATTTAAGTGTTATCCTAAGTTTTAACACACACTTATACACACTTAGCTTTTCATGCACCCTCAAACTCACACATATAATTCCATCACCTCTTGTGATCTAAATCTAAACTATTGGGCCTAATGCCCAATAATAATAAACAAGAATCCCACTTACCCTCCAAGAAGAAGAAGCCTACTACAATATATAAGCCTCACTTTCGGGCCTCAAGGCCCAGTCCACAACAATTCTCATCATGACCATGAGCCCAACAATAGTGTTATTAATATACGATGGCTGGAAGAGTGTGTAGGCCCATGAGGGATTCTGGCTAAGGAAAGAGAGGGTACTTAAGTGTATCCTAGTGACCCACCCCTCTTTCCTAGGAATTCTCCTCAGGGATGCATTGCTTATAGGTCAAGTGTATTTCTAAAATACTATTGTGGAGACTCGGTGTTGTGACTAGTCAAACCCTAAACACATGAGAACTCCTATATTTAACACTCAGTATTTCGTTATCACTTACAACCTTTTCATTGTTTCTCTGGTAGACATAGACTCATACTCTCCTTCCTCCCCGGTATACCGTCCCGTAGCATATTCGGATTGGGAAGAAGACATCAGGTCACCCGTGTATCGGTCACCACCACCCCCAGCTGCCAGGCCAAGGTTTGATGTAAGGGCAGATTGGGCTAGGAACACCGTCCCAAGACTTCGAACACCTAGATCACCCCCACTAAGAGACTCGTATCTGGTGCCCGACCCGTATCTTTCTAACCCTTGGGTAAGGCATACCATGGCACCCACTAGTGCTATGGGAATTCCAATCAATGACATTCACCAATATGTGAGGACCTCAAAATTCGAGAGGCAAAGGATGGAGCATGGGATAATACACGACTTGCAAGGACAAAAAATGGATTAGCAAACCAATTAGGGTACCAAAAGGAGTTAATCTCCATCCTCGAAAAAGCAATACTAGAGCATCGCACGGAAACAGCTAGAGCTGAAGCCAGAGCGGCTACCCGAGTGACCATAGCGGTGCTTGTCTTGGGAATTATCTTCTTTCTAGTGGAAAGCTACAAGCGACGTTAACAGAAATATTTTTTTTGTCTTAGTTTGAGGACCATTTCCCTATGTTTAACATTTCAATATTTAATCAATTTTATATATTCCAACTCTAAAGTTATTATACGTTGAATGTGAATTTCATCCATCACATTTTCATCAAGATTTTCCAAGTATCACATTCTTCATTCAATACGATTTAGTACACTACCGACAATCTCCTTCGTAAACAACTCATTCTATTAAATTTAAACAACCTCGTTATTTTCAAACCAAATGCTTATCAAACTTTTAGACAGTATCAAAAATATAAATTTTTCCATAAACATTTTCACTGTGAAAGAGAACTTAATTCAACCTATTTTATAAAAAAATATTATTTTGAATTGATAAATAATTATGATTTTTTCCCATTAAAGTATTTATTTCTAAAACCATGGCTAAATTAATATACGACTATTAGCTTAGCCAATAATTCCTCTTAAAAATAATTTCTTATTAAAAATTTAAATTAAAAGATTTCTTTCTAAGAATTGTCTATTTATTAAGATTATTTAACGCAATAGTTTCATTACCTTATATATCTACAACCAAGAAAATTTTACAAATTCCTATTTTCAAACAAAGATCAGTTGTTTGTAAACATATTTCCCTGAGTGTTTCAAAACCCCCTCGTTACCTTTCACTTGCCGCTTCAAGAGACGATCCATACCACGCAGACGTTAACCATCCTCACAAACCTTAACGAGACTTAAAAGAGCTAGAACCTAACTATCACATTTTGTACGAATGCCAAACTGCACGCTTCTCCGCAACGCTCAATCACATACAAAACTCGTTAGTATATGTTACACACGAAATCCAATGACTTACATATACACGTTCACAAGCTATACAACACGATCATAGGACACATGAAACTTATTTTGGTTACAAAGTACATGGTACTGTATGATACTGAGTTATAAACGCCATACATGAAATTCATTTCTTACAATACACATGACACTATGTTGCTTACATTACACATGAGAGCTTATACATGATGCTAAGTGGTTTACGTTACACATAAAACCTATTTGATTACAAGCTACTTGACGCTAGATCATACATGAGGCTTGTGTGGTTACATTATACATGAAACTAAGTTGCTTACAATTGTTGCAATTGATTGATCACAATATACATGAAGTATGGTCATACACCTTGTTCACCAAACTTGAAAATCCTAACATATTGAAACAACTCGGGGTTTGGCGTATTCTTGTTCAAACACGAGTAAACTATGGGGCTTAAGGTAACACTACTTTAGATGCTAACTGACTTGCCTATTTAGGGATATAGTTACTTATTAGCAACTCATATGTGAAAGCAATATACATGAACTAAGTGATTTTGTGCCTTCTCTTGACCCGCACACAACGGAAGGATCTATACGGACCATGCGATGATTTGAGTAATTACGGGTGCACACGGAATTATAAAAATCAGCGCATGGAAAACATAGTAAATTTTGTCGTGTGATGTGACCTAAAACTTATCATGATATGTAACAACGAGACTGATGTGATATGATAAGGGCATGGTGGATACGCCAATGGTACTTCCTATATATAAGTGCCCTATCATATTATCAGAAGTAGCGTTATTCGTGTCACGTGAAGTTTTGACCTAGACCAATAGTAGTGAAATCTCTTATCCACTAAATTATTTGAGCATATTAGACTACATTCTAAACAAACTCTGATAAACAAGTTCCCATCAAACCCATTTCAAGTAATGCATTTCAAGTTTAGAATCCAAAATCTTTATTCAACACCTTATCCCCTTAATCCTCTCCAAACTAAATCCACTACCACCATCTGGGCCTGACATGATGACCTAATCTGACTTTGAGAATCCAACCTGAGTCTTTTCAAGCAGTTATACTCCTCAAACCAACAATCAATGCTCATTTAAAAACCCTCACCTCTTTCTTGATTCAGTAGACAACACTATCTAAATTTCGGGACGAAATTCTCTCAACATAGGGAGACTGTAACATCCATGATTTTCTGATATTACTCTATCTTATTTTAAATAATAACGACACTTCACCTTTTACATCCCGTACTTGTTTAACACAAGGAGTCACATTAATCATTATTTTAATATGTATCAATACATAAATTTTAATCTGGCAATTAATATATCATTTTTTTAATATATATATATATATATATATAGATATAAAATATAGGTATGTATAAATCATGTAGATATATATATATACCATGTTATACTGTACAAAATAAAGATAAATCTCATAAATAAGTTACACCTCTAAATGATGTTCCGAAATAAACAATTTACACACCAAGTAATTTTATAAAAATAGGATTCATCTCTTTATGAAGTTATTATAATTAAACAATTATTTTAAGTTGTTATAAAATAAGTCTTATTTAAAAAAAAGAAAAAAAAGAATTTAGAATTTATAAACTTGTTTGAACCATCTCAACACTTGAACCTTTGAACTTGGACCTCTTTAATCTTAATTTTGACCCCATTTATCCCACTTTGACCAATTTTGACCTTAAAAGTCAAAATGTCCCACATCCTCACAATTCAAGGCTGGAAATCGATCCATACTTTCTGTGTTGGACTCCCGGTGATTTCAAATAAAGAATCGATCACATCTTAACCCAATTAACGGCCCAATTCAATCATATACGTGGTGCATTTGAAATTCGAATAACTTTGACTTCTCCGAGTTCAAATCCCGTAAAGCTCGCGCAAAATCATATCTATAACGCGTTTCCTCACCATTCAACTTAATCCCTGTCGTTTGGCTACTCGAACGAGTCTCAAAACCATCCCTTTTCCTTCCTCTCTGTCGCGGTCGGCTAAGGTGAAGCAGCCCCGTTTATCATGACGAATCGAGTCCTGATTTCTGGTAAATTTCATACCCTCCTACTCGTTTTGATTCCCCAAATTAAAGCCCCAATGTTTTTGTTGCAAATCTGTGGTTAATCGTATTCAATTTGGGGCTAGGGTTTGCAATATCTTGATTTGGGGAAGATGACACAAGTGGGTTTTATCTTAAAAACATTCATTTCTAATTTTTAATCAAAGTTGGGGGCTGGTCCAGTGGTAGATCCTTTCGCTAACAGCAAACAGGTCGCGGGTTCTAATCCTAGGCAGACCTGTTTGGTTCCTTTTTATTTTATGTTGCATTAGTTTACTTCTTTTATCACTCACACATGAATATATATACACACACATACTCACATAAGTATAAACTCACGAACTTTTAAAAAGATAAAAGTATACTCTACATTTTTATTGATAACAAACTTATATACATTATTTTATAACTTTTATGGGTATATAAACGTAAATATATATATATATATATATATATATATTTATATATAAACCATTATTGTGATAAACCTACCTTTTAGAAATCTGCAAGGGTTTACAATTATCATCATTTTCAAATGAATATATATAAATATTTATATATATGGATATTTACAACTATGATAAATTGCTCTAATTATCTCAAAGGTATAACGAACAATATATGAGCATTATTATTTCTACACGTGTATTGTTTCATTACAAATATATATTTCTAAATGATAGACAATTATTAAGTGTATTTTTTTAAACCCCCATTATTTTATAACTTTTAAAATTATAGCGACGCCAAGAATTTTTATTAAACGAAAGGTTACGTATATATTTATAAGTTAAAAATTTAAGACGTCATGATCTATAATAGTATTAATATATATATTTACACTCCTTTTCTTTAGGACACATTATTCTAATAATGAATAAATGAAAAGAATTTACTTATTTAAATTATTTAGCTATTTTAACAAAAAAAAAACCATTAAATCAATTATTACTAAATTCATACGGTTAATTTACATTTTCGTTATTAAACACTTTATTCAAACACCAACTCACACCCATCCATTTCATGGAATTACACAAATACGTTTGTACCAACCCCCGCTCATCAAATTTCGTTGAAACCCTAGACTTTACCTTAGACATTTGTGCATGTTATTAACTCATATCTATATACATTACACTCTAGGTTAACCTTGTGAGTTACAAGAATCACTCTACTATCTATTCCCTCATGCTATCTACATCTTTGACATAGGTGAGTTTTACATATCCCCTTTTTCATTATTTTTACATCTTGGGGTGAAACATGATCACAACTTACAATGATTTACATAAACTACACAATACAAATCCACTTTATAATTTGTGTGCAATTTGAGCTTTATGTTTGAGTGCTAGGTGTGTTAACTACTTATTTGCAATTACATGTACAATCATTAACTAATCAAGCCGACGGTTAACAATGATAGATCTATTGAGTCTGACAAACCAACCCAGATTGGGGTGATTGTTACCGACAACACAATTTTGCATGCTAGTTACAAAGGTTTGATTGTATTACTTGGTTACACAATAGTAACTCCCCATAAATGCCTTGTTAATTATGACTTGTATGGATTTGTTTACACACAATACTTTGATACTATTTAGAGTCAAAACCTATGTATGCTCACCAACTTTTTAGTTGACCTCGTTTTCATCATGTTTCAGGTACAAATGTTTGAGTTGAACAAGCTTGCTACACTTAGGATGTGGACCTAGATAATTAAAAGAAAGTGTTATGTATTTTTCATTTTTCATGTACATGTCGAATCTTACCAAAATGAAATGTGATGATTAAACATATTACAATCTAGTCAACCATGTGCTCATGAACAGTCTACATGTCCCGCCCTGACGTTTCCGCCGTCGGTTGGGGTGTGACATCTGCTGTTCACGGTATGGTCACTGGCCAAGGTTTTAACTTTGCACATCTCATCTTTGAAGGTTTGAGTTATAACCTTCAAGAAGGTGCAAAGCAAGCATTCTATATGTACCCAAGATTCTTGCTGGAAGTTTTCAACAATGAACTAAAAGATCTTTCAAAACCTGCAAGAATCTATCTTATGCTGGGATATAAAAATAATATTTTTCATAGCATGAGAATTGTTTCCAAAAAGTTCTCAGGGTTCATTGTTCCATTGTTATATACAATGATGAAGATACAAAGTACCCAGGGTGACAGTTCAGCAATCCCAGCTGATACTGATCCCATACCCTCCACTTCAAAACCTGAACAACAAACTGCTTCCACTGTTCAAACCCATGTGCATTATATTAAGGATGCACAGGCACACCAACTATTTACACCTATTTTGGATGTTATCACTGCCCAACTGGAACACAGGGCCCCAGTTGAGGAAAAATATATAAAAAAAGGAGCAAGAAGACTCCTTCTATTCTTGTCTCATAGGCCCTATCCCAACCTAAAAGCCCTCATTCAGAATCCCAACATTCTGATGAGAATATCAAAAGGGATAGCCAAACCATTAGAGAGACTTCCTTGGAAGTTTCTCTATTAGGATCAGGATCACATCCCGGATCCATAGAACAACCTGCTGAGCCCTGTAATTATTTTTCTTCTTTGAACTTAAGTGCAGAGGCACCTAGTCAAGATGATATACCTTCTCCAACTACCACTATTTCGGAGGTATTGATTGACTTGGCTGCTAATGTACCCAGCCCAAGTTTATCACCCAAGAAGGTTCACTCTGGGAGTGATGATAGAGTGAATGTGGAAAGGTCTATCACTACTCCTAGTACATCATTTGACCAGGAGGACAGTGATAACATCACTAAGACCCTAACCACGAAAACTCACAGTGAGGATGTTTCTCTTGAAACACGTTTCACTGAGAGGAATCCCAGGTGCCAAGAAAACCAGGGTGATGGGGATGCAGAGGCTAGGCCTAAGGCTCCATCTAGTTCCAAGGATTCCACAACTGTAGATGAGGACAGACTGAAACTTCAAAATTTGAAATTGACGGCCAGGGTGGCAATGCTAGAGGCTGAAGTGTCCAAACTACAGCACCAAGTCTCTATGCATGAATCCCATCAATGCCCTCTAGTGACTACTCCCTCCCTTGTATCAGTGGGCACTCAAACAGATGAAACTCTATGCACTGATGCAACCAAAAAGGGGGAGATAGTTACTACATTAGATGATGCTGACAGCCTCGATGAATAGATACAAGAGCATGCTGCTTTTCAAAGTACTCTCTTCAAACCTGTTTTTGTTCAAATCCATGACTTTCCAGACTCAGTTGATGAAGAGGAAGATATCATTGAGGATTGGAAGTTAGTTATCCGAGTTGTTGATGAGGTGTTGAAGAATGAAAGTCAAGATGAAGACACACCTTTGTCATTCAGCATACTTCCTGCTGCTGCAAACATATCATGACATACCATTGCCCCTCAATTCACACCGACTACACATAAGCTAGAGTTTGACTCTATTCTAGCTTGGGGGTATGATGGTCTATCTGAGGGATTCTGGATTGGACGGGAGTTTGGTGGAATAGAAGAGCTTAACTGGAATACACTGAATCCACTTTGTAGGATCGGTGAATACAAGATGGTTCTATTCTAGTTGAGATTGGCGGAAACAATCACAACTATGCAATGTAAACAAGTAAACAAGAAGAATACTGATAAATGCAATTTGTATTAAGCTTCAAAGATTACAAGATTACAGAGAAAACTCTTAAGAAAAAGCACAATTATACAATGACTCTAAGTACTACTTATATAGTAACTTAGAATCAAGACAGACCCTTGATTATAAGGATCAGATCTAATACAAGCCGTTGATCTTGTATTGAAGCTATTCTACATGTAACGACAATAAATACTACAAAAGTTATCTTTACTCAAACGTCTTCTTAGGCGTCATTGCTTGAGTCCTTGGAAGAAGAGCGTCGTTGTCTTTTATTGTCTTGCACCTGTAACATTCTTTCTGCGTGGAGTGTGTTAGTGTTGCAGCAGAAAGTTGTCAGTGGTAATGGTTGCTTTATCGAAGCCAGTCAGCTGCAATGTTTGATCTTCAGAGGGAATGGCTATCAGCAGCAATGTTGTTGATCAACAGCAAGACACAACTGTCCACAGCTGCTGATGATTTGCCTATCAGCAGCAACTTTGGTCTTCAGCAGATAAGTCTATCCGCAACAGATTTGTTCTTTAGCGGAAGAACAAGTATCCGCAGCAGATAAGCTTATCCCCAGCAGTTTTTTAATCTGCAACAAACTCTGAGGTCCACAACAGTTGTAGTTAGAGAATTATGTAGCCATCAGTCTTTATTACTACAAACTCCCCTTAGACTGATGCTACCAAAACTCTCTTACTGCTTTTGCTGCTGAAGCTTTTCCATGTTGCAGCCTATCCTTTCTACCTCATAGCCTCTTGGGTCCTGGATGGGATTGTTTAGAGTAAGCTCAGATAGAGTCTTTATGTCTTTGCTTGGCATTTTGAAGATGGCCTTGCTTGAACATATCATCTTCTGTTCTTTAACATCAATCAAGATAAACTCGTTGGTATCAGCCTTGAAGGACCAACTGGTGAATGGAGAATGGGATCGAAGAGGTTTGGCATCAATGATTACATCTTTACTAGGGTTGAAGTGATGTTTGATTGTTAGCAAAAGATGTCTCCCATCTTCATTATCTGGCTTATGGGCTTCACTCAACTCCAATATTCTTCTTAGATCTGAGTCTGGCAGTTGCAGTACCTCATCGAAACATTTATAGATAGATATTTTCAGTTTTTCCTTTCCCCTGAAGACTTCAAACCATTTGTCTTGAGTGTTGTAGAACCATACAACTATTTCTCTCGAGTCTTCTGGTGTGATGGTAGGTTTGGTTTTCTTCTTGGAAGGCTGCTGACGAGGAGGAGCTGGGTGGAGGGATTTGGACTTTGTGGGAAGAGAGGAATGAGGTCTAGGCTGGAGAGTGGAAGTATGGTGGGAGGAGGAAGTAGTTGATGAGGGAGTAGGCTTGGGTTTCTTTGATTTGTGTTCAGCAGTTTGAGTTATCACCCTTTTCTTGGAGCATGTCTTCCATAATCTTTCTTCCTCTTCCTTCTTGACTTTGGAGTACATTGCTTGCAAGTTCATGAAACTCATGGGGCCTAGCCTTTTTCCACTTTCTCCTCTGGCCTTCAGGAAGTCAATGATGACCTTCCTTTCTTCATGGGTCCTTATGTTGAATGCAATGGTATTCTTGGATTTTTGCTTGGCTTTTTCATCTTCTTCTTCTTCATCCCTTTTCTTATTTTCCAATTGGCCTTGCTGACCCATGAAGGCTCTGTAGATTTCTTTATTTGATAGTTTCTCAAGGTAGTCTGCATCCTCACCTTGAGAAATCAGAGCCGCTATCTATTCTTCTCTCATTACTTTGGCTAGTTCAGAATAAGTTATACTGAATTTAACCTCTTCCCTTTTCTTCTTCTCCCTTTCTTCTTCTTCTTTATTAAACTGTTCTTGTAGCTGAAAAGCTAGGGCTTCATCTTCTTGTAATTGAGAAGCTGCAGAAAATCTGGATTGAGATCATCCAACTGTTTAGCATACAGCTGGATTTGTTGTTCCCTAAAGAGCATGACATCTTTTCTTTCTTGAATTTTTCTTAGCTCTGCCATCTCCTCTTCTTCTTCTTCTTCTTCTTCTTCTTCTTCTTTCCTCCCTTTCCCTTTGCTCTTTCATTATTCTCTCTTCCACCTCTTCAGTCATTACTCCCTTCCCCTTGGCTTTGGTTGATGCCTCTGCTTCAGCTTCAATGGCAGTTTGGGGAGTGTATGGGGGAAGGTTTCTTGCTTCATCTTCTTCCCATTGACACCCAGTTACTTCCTTCCAACTTTTCCTTACATTCTCCAACTCCGTTCTTCTAGATTCTGTTGCAGTGTTCAGAGTGGCGGTTGGTGAGGAAAGAAAAGAGAAATCTGAGTCAGAGGAGGCATCTTCTGCAAGGCGTCCCTCCTTTTCAAGACGAGCTTTGATAGTCTTGATCATTGCTTGGCTCTCTAAGGAGTTGACATTGCTGATATGAGTTCTGAGCTCAAAAATGTTGTATAGGAAGTCTGAGTTGAGGAGTTGGATCTCATTGATGTGGTTGAAGAAGACAGATGATCCATCACTCAGAAAGAAGGTGAAGCCAGAGGGACCAGTGCACGACCATCCTAGCACTGCCAGTCCCCTGACCATCTCATTGTGTATGAAGCTTCTCCAACAAACAATTTCTTCATCAGTTAAAGTACTGCTACTGATCAGGTCAAGTCTACTTGGAGCCAGTCTTTGTGCTGCTGCTGTAGAAGATTCTGCGTGGGGTTTAGGATATGTCACTCTGTTTGATTCTTCTAATAGTGCAACCAAACGAGGAAGTAAGTTTTGAATATTTAATGTTTTCAGTATTGAATATTTATTCAATATTTAATATTTTTCCAGGAGTTATAGATTATGTGACTAAAAATTAGTTGGACCCGTATAAAGAAAAGTTTGTATCCGCCTAGTCAAACAGAAACCTCAATTTTGGTCAACATATAACGAACCGAGTCGAGAGCCAGCATTCGCTCTTAAAGATCTATCTTAGAAATGCTAACAGCTCACTAGATAGACTTGTTGGGTTTGTTGATGAAATTGTATCAGATCAATATTATCAATTACAGTTTGGGTTTGGAACAAGCCTCATAAGAAAAATGGACAACCACATAGCTATTGAATTGTTTGATAACCTGCACGGTAAAGTTTCACATAAAGCTCTAAATTTGTTAGAAAACGAGTGGTACAAGTTATCACATACACGGAAACAAAATGCAACGTGTGGTTGCCAACTTTTCAGTAGTTGTGGGTTGCCGTGTGCTTTTCCAAGCCACCGCCAAAGAGGCCTGAAAAACAGACATCGAAACTAGATAGTTTCGATTGAACATTTGTTCAACCAAAACTAGGTAGTTTCGATTGAACAAATGTTCAATCGAATTTTATCTTGTTTTTTTTTTATTTTCAAACTGTTCTGACTATTTCGTTTTAATACAGGTGGCAGAATCCCGCTAGATGTGTTGGACGTCTTCTGGAGGAAACTTGATTTAAAACCGTCATTTGTCGATGATAAAAATGTAGACGCGGATAAAGTACTTGGTCAAGTGAGAAACAAAATTATTTCACAACCCGATCAGGTTAAAAGAAGTATGCTGTCGAGAATCGCAGGGGTGGTCTTTCCGAGCAAAAGTAACAAGAAAGCGTATGTGGTACAAGAAGATACTCACGGTTGTCCAACTTTGAAAAAGCAACAACAAAGGAAACAGGATGTCGCGAGAAACAGCTCATTCAAAGGATCCCAACAAAGCATATGTGACCCTGCGAGACACAGCTCATACATTGCGTCACAAGACTCTATACAAGCGAGTTTGGTCATTCAACACCGTCGTTCAACGAAGGGTAAAGGAAAGCAACCACAAGATGATAACGCCCATCTTGGGTTTCCATTGATTATGGGAAAAGATGCGGTTAACAATATAAATTGTTTTAAGGATTCGATACCGTCTTTATTTTATCCGTATATTTCACATATACAGGATGTAAATCCCGACGGTAACTGTGGTTTTCGATTGGTAGCTTTGGGCTTAGGGTTAAATAAAAACCGGTGGCTTTTTATCCGACAACAACTTTTACAGGAGATGGATAATAAAGAGGAATGGTGGAGAACTGTTTTTGACAGAGTCACCTTTCAAAAGTATGATAGGCTACGTCACACGATAGATTGGAAGGATGTGAAAGCCGCACCAGTTAGTCGTTGGATGTCGATGCCATACACAGGACTCCTAATTGCTCAAAGATTTGGGGTGATTGTTCATCTTTTAAGTATCGTCGGTAATCAAACATTTTTTTCATTGTGGTTTGGTCCTAACGTTCACGCTCAACATCAAATTGTATCGTTAGTTCATGTAAAAAATGCTCATTTCATCCACGTCAAGTTAGACGGAGATTTTTCAATTCCCACGCCGAATGCACTTTGGAAATTGCACCAAAATGATGATGCAGCAAAATGGGAAAATATATACAGTGATCGTATTGAACGATTTAAGAAAATAATAGCTACTAATAGATCTAGATTTCCTCAATATGTCACGAATCACGGATGATGTTTGTTTATAATTGTATTTTAACTATTTTTAATTAATTTTATGGTCATTTTTATTAGTTTTTTATTATTTTTAATTTATTATTATTTAATTATAATTAACTATAACTAAATTTAATAAATCTTTTAATTAATGATAACTAATTTTAATTAAATATTCTATACGTCACGTATAGCCCAATACGTGGCGTATAGACTTGAATTAGAGAGAATTCAAACTTTTCAAATTTAAGATATTTAAAGGCTATACGCCACGTATAGGGCAATACGTGGAGTATAGAATACCAAAGGTTGGTGGCTATACGCCACGTATTGATCTATACGAGGCGTATAACCTTTTGATAAACCAGGTTGATGCCTCGTACAGGACCAAACGAACCAAAGAAACACACACAAACACATACGCGACCCGGTAAGAAAAACTCGTTGATTTCGATTGTTGTCTCAAAAAAAGTTCGAAAAGGTACATATCTTAACTCCCGATCAATAATATTACGTTTATATTGATTATTAGCGGGTAAAAACGAGGTAGATTAGTGGTTTTTCCGACAACAACTAAGGCGCTATACGCCACGTATAGACCCATACGTGGCGTATAGTTCATCTGAGGAAGACGATGAAGTCATACGCCACGTATAGTGCTATACACTGCGTATGGCTCATGTTCTCGGCAACTTGGCCTTCGTATGGCTTGGTTGGCCTTCGTATGGCTTGGGTTGCCCGGTAAAAGCCCTGCGTATGGCTTGGGTTGCATGCGTATGACTTGGTTTCCCAGTAACAGCCTATACGCCACGTATAACGCTATACGTGGCGTATAGGTTTTAAAAAAAATATTTTTTAAATAAAAACAAAATATTATTATTATTATTATTATTTATTATTTAAAATAAAAAATTCTTTTTATTATTTAAAATAAAAACAATATATTATTATTATTATTTAAGATAAAAAATTATTTTTATTATTTAAAATAAAAACAATATATTATTATTATTATTTATTATTTATTATTATTTAAGATAAAAAATTATTTTTATTATTTAAAATAAAAACAATATATTATTATTTAAAATAAAAAAATTATTTATTATTATTTAAAATAAAAAAATAAAAACAATTTATTATTATCAGGTATGGCGGATTATCAGAATGATATTCATATGGAGCAGCTACAAGATCTTGCGCACTACCTTTTTCTGGATTTTTCGACAGATTCAGAAGCGTATGCCCGGTGCCAAAAGCTCCGGGAGGTGCGATTAGGCCCAGGGACGGCGGTTGACTGGGGGCTCCTCGAGGAGGTAAAGGAGGCCGAGCGGGCTAGGGCCATCATCGGCCAGTACACGCCATGGTCGCGTCTTTTTGGTCTTTTATTCACGGAGACCTACCGAGAAGTTTCTTTCGACGTTTATCTACTCAGAGGCTGGGCTGGAGCCTCTTCCCAGGGAGGCGCCGGATATGGAGCCGGATCATATTTCTTTTTATATTTTTGGGACCGCTTACCGTCAGACCCTCCGTCAGTGGGCCGTCACGATGGGCATGTACATACAAGCCTGAGACGGTCACGCCACTTTTCACCGAGGCGGTGACGGAGGTGGACAAGGAGGAACTCCTTGTTTTTTGGGGTTTGATTTCAGATAGTATTTGGTTGGGTACCAAGGGGAGGGTCTTGGGGATTAGAGACCCTTTGTATAGATATCTGCACCGATTTATTTCGACGTCGATCGCAACGCGTCTGAAATGTTGTGAGTGATGCACTGATAGAGACATTTTCTTTCTTTATTGCCTGCTTACTGACAGGCGGTGCGACCTATCCATGTGCATGACGCTTTATTTTGCATCTGCCTATATGCGGCAGAAGCGCAAGCTTTTGTATGGCGGTGCTTTCATCACGCAGATCATGCAGTCGGTTACACCATTTGATGTGCATGAGCCTGCGTTGTTACCGGCCATTCCGACCATCCGCCACAGCATCCCCGACAGGGTGTGACGATGGAGGACGCGCCGCCGCACATCGAGCCCATCCACGACCATCCGCCACAGCATCCCCGTCACGTACGTCGGTCTGTTAGGCTGGACAGGGCTACCCAGGCATTGCTTGATGGACTTGTTGTCGATCGATCACATAAAGGACCTGATGATGTGGCGGTTGGACAGCTCGTGGATCTGTCACGAGCCGCCGACATCAAGCCACGCCCACTACTGTGACACCCAGCATTTCAGGTCGATATCCATATTACATAAATGCACATTCATAACATACATTTCCTGAAGTTTTATTTTGACTAAGTAAAGTCAAGGAGTCTAGCAAAGGAATTTATATCATAATAGTAATTTGTAAGAATAACTAGGAAATAAACAGTGATAACCCGCAAGGTACAGTCGTTGGTGATTAACAAGAATTTTATTCTAGTAAAAGTCTAGGGAGACGCTTTAATATAAAAACATAAATATTGATGACTAAACTTATATAAAAAGTTGACGTATAAATAATTGTTACATGGCTCTATATTATTTAATGTGTATACATGTATGATATAGTTAAAGTAATAACCATGTCGGGAATTCACTAGCAGATTATTAAAGCTAGTCAAACTACACAAAATGTAGGACATCTTAATAATTAAAGATATTAAGACGGGTATTATTTTCGGGTAATATACCACGTCTAAACCGATCACATCTTCATCATGATTTACTTTGCTTACACCACACTCAAGCGTCATAATCATAATGATTATGACTAAAAGTGTAAGCAACTTAAAGATCACATCACCATAATTATACCTTTGCTTGTACTCCACTCCAGCATCAAATCGTAATGATGATGACTTGTTGAGATCTACACTCAACCCCCGTTTCATCTAATACTTATATATATATATATGAATATATCTATATATATCTAGGTATATAGATATAAAGTTTAAATCATTAAAAGTTCATACATCGGGTATTATATTACGGGATCACCTATCGGGTTTACACTACCTAAATACCATCTACCTAAACCTTTGAATAATAATACCTGATGTGCCAAGACCCAACCCTCCCTAACACCTTCTTTCGGCCAAGAAGGGCAAGTGGGGCCACCCACTTGCAAAAATCACCAACTCTTCATGATGGTTGTCATAACACCATACTCCTTCAAGTAAGAAACAAGCTAAGATCACATCCAACATATCTAGCCATGATTGAAATGATTAGAGCAACCTGAACACTCCACCTCACCTCTCTCCCCTCATAAATCTCAGCATATACACACAAACACACGCTCACACTTAGAAATTTCAAGAACATATATCACTAGAAAGGATTTGCTAGAGCTTGGATCTTCAAAGAATTCTTGGAGTTCTAGGGAGCTTCCACTAGAGAAATCGAGCCACCACCATCTCCTACTTGTGTTTCCTCCCTAGCTTGTCTAGCGGTATGAAAAACCGACTCTAAACCTCTAGTTCCATATTTTATTCTTGCTTTCAAGCTTGGTGTTCACCTTACAAACGAAACTATCTTTAAAGGTTTTGTAACTTTTATAAAAGATAAACTTTATTAGTTCAAAAGCTCAAGCCTTGTAGGTATATATATATATATATATATATATATATATATATATATATATATATATATATATATATATGTGGCCGAAACTTTGTATGGGTGTTTGTATATTTTGGTGTTTGATCTTGTGATGATAAATAAAGTATATATTATCGTAAAATGTATATAAATGTATACATGTGTTTGTAGTTATCAAGTTGGGAAAAGTCATGGAACATGAGTATGTGTATAAGCATGTCAAGATCAAATATATATATATATATAGTTGTTAATTAGGAAATGACCAAGTACGATATGCATGTAAAAAATTGTGAATTATATGTATATATGTGTGTATGTTAAAGTTTAGTAACTTGGAAAGATGGTTAGATATAAGAATATGTATGTGCATATATTCATAAATTGTTGACTTGAATAATTGTTAAAGTGTACGTATACATGTATAAGAACTGAAATGCACACATATAGGAATATATGTATGCATATGGAATTATTGTTAATTTGAAGATGTTAAATGGATACGCACATGATTAGGAACCGGAATGTATACATGTATGTATATGGTGTAGTTGGTACTCGGAATTGATATATATATATGTGGATGCATAATGAAAATTGTTATCTTGAAGATAAGTTATGAAAGATATTAGATAACATGAAACCTAAAAGTGCTCGGTTTGAAAAGTAAGATGTTCATGGTGCATAGAAAAACATCTTTGGGCATATGTTGAATTATGGATATACTTGTATGCATATATTGGTAAAAATAAATGCATGAGGAACGTAAACGGGTTAATAAATGTCGTTCGGAACATAAGTATTTGCATGTGGACATGTTAACATGGTTTATGTGCACGTAGGGTAATAGACATGCGTAGAACATACTTGGACGATATTTGTGATTATTATATAATTGTTGGAGAGGAATAATTGTATGTTTATACGTGCCCATAATGTGAATATATTACAAGTCGATGCAAAAATAAATTATATTTATTTTTGGTACACCTAATAGGTCACCAATATGAAAACATAATATTTTCCAGGAAAATCTTTAAACACCCAGACTGGAATAATAATCACCAACGAGTCGTCACACGAAAACACTGTTTTTGTAAACAAAGGCGTACTTAACGGGATTCGCTAAGTCGGGTGAACAACTTGCATTTAAGACGGGTAGTATTAACACATTAGTACCCTTATGTGAATAGGGTACGGATAGACAGGAACTCTTAGCGCACTGTTATTTGCTAGGATTTCATCGGACACAAGGTGAGTTCACGGCCCCCTTTTAACTCTTTATTGTTTTGTAAACATCGGGGGAGAAACATACTTACTTGTAAAGTTTTGAAAACATGAATTACATTTGTTTACACATTTGACATCATGAACATTCGGGTTTAACTCCTTGTGAGTTTCACTAACCCCTTTTTTCTAAGTTTAGAGAAATGTTTTGGGGTGGAAATATACTTAAAGAATTTTTGTATGTAAATGAATGAACTAATGATCAGACCGTATGTGTGTATTGAGGGAAAAATGAAGCGCTTAAAGTACTCGGAATAAAAATTAGTAACAATTAGCTATGGACATAGCCCAGGATTTTATGGATAGTACTATTGGGGGTGACACTTCCAGTCATGATTAGTCGCGCTAATCAGGGGTCCAAATGGCCGAATGACCGCATATTGTCTTAACTCGCAGAAAGGCGAGGGGAGGCACAGAAAGTTAGGGTTTGGTTACGGTCTCGTACATTACATATTATTTTGTATTCCTTACAAGTTTACAAATGGGGTCAATTGATCGGGTTAGTATTCGGATTCATTGGTAATACATACAAAGAGTTTTGATCGGTAAATGATCAGGTTTAAACAATGTATATGTTTTCAAAGGAAAACTACATATTTTATGACGGTTAAGTCATGGGCATGTTTTCAAAGGAAAACTACTTATTTGATGACAGTTAAGTCATGTATATGTTTTCAAAGGAAAACTACTTATTTGATGACGGTTAAGTCATGTATATGTTTTCAAAGGAAAACTACTTATTTGATGACGGTTAAGTCATGTATATGTTTTCAAAGGAAAACTACTTATTTGATGACGGTTAAGTCATGTATATGTTTTTAAAGGAAAATTACTTATTTTATGACGGTTAAGTCATGTATATGTTTTCAAAGGAAAACTACTTGTTTTATGACGGTAAAGTCATGGGCAAGTTTTCAAAGGAAAACTACTTATTTTATGACAGGTTAAGTCATAGGCATGTTTTCAAAGGAAAACTACTTATTTTATGACGGTAAAGTCATGGGTATGTTTCAAAGAAAAACTACTTATTTTATGACGGTTAAGTCATGTCTAGTTTTTCAGGGAAAACTAACTGTACTGAATTAACAAACTCTGTGAACTCACCAACCTTTGTGTTGACACTTTCAAGTATGTTTCTCAGGTAACCTTTAGCCATGGCGCGTTTGGAATAGGCTAGCTATGTTGGAACAAGTCCTAGTAACCGGACGGTCATAGATTATCAAGTCTCAAGTCGACCATTGAACTAGCAGGACTTAGATCATTGTATTTATTTAGTTTTAGTAATCGTATATGTAATCAAGTCTTAGAAATCACTATTACAGCTTCCGCTATCGTGTAATGAACCAATCGTTGCAACCTGTATTTATTTATTAAGTAAATAAATTTGGGGGTGTGATAACTACCACCGCCACGTCATTATCCGGACGACCCCGTTGAGGATGAGGGCGGGGCGGGTCAGGATGAGGGCGGAGCCGGTCAGGTTTAGTTGTTTTATTTGTATTTAGTTTATTTCGTTGTTTTGTATGTAAAACATTTTGATATATATATTTAATTTTTTGATGTAATGTATATAATGTTTAGTTTATTTGTTTGGTTGTAATGTTTAATATTTTGTTTGGTTGTAATGTTTAATATTTTGTTTGGTTGTACTGTAAAAATATAATAAATGTTTAAAAAAAATATAAAATATATAAAATTTATAAATAGATAACAAACTTATGTTAACAAAATTATATAAACTAAAATAAAAAATATAATTAATAAAAATAAACAAAATATAAATTAAATAAAAAATAACTATACGTGGCGTATAGGGCAATACGCCACGTATAGGGCAATACGACACGTATAGGATTCATAAATTACCAAATCTTTCAACTTTTGAAGCAAAAATATAACCCGTGCCTCATACGCTGCATATAGATCAATACGCTACGTATTGGACCAGCCGCCAGACAGAGAATGACACGTGGCATTTTGTTGTCAGTGACTGAACTCTATACGCCCTCGTATTGCCCTATACGAGGGCGGCGGCGTGCCTAATTAAAAATATTACGTGTGTGGTTAGAATCCTCCTTTATAGGATTCCGTGTGTGGTTAGAATCCCCATTTATTTATTTTAATTTTAATCTTACCATTTTATTGGAATTTCAACCCCTACCCCTTCCAGTAATTATTTAACACAAACAGTCCCTGAACATAACCCATATTCACAAAAAAGCCCTCAAACATAAGAAAATAATTGATTTCTGAGAAATTTTAGAAACATAAAACCATTGTAAATGAAAAAAATGGATTTAACGGTAAATAATGGCATACCGTGAAGATGCCAGAACAAGCTACCATTACTCAAGTAATCATAGACCAACAACTTCTCATCCCTCGCAAAATAATAAGCCTTTAAACTAACGACATTGGGATGCCGTAACATCCCAAGAACCTCCGTATGATGTTCAAACTCCCGTCTACCACCAATCGCCGCCTCCTTCAGCCGCTTCACCGCCACCACATTCTCGTCATCCAACACCGCTTTATACGCCGTCCCGAACCCCCATTTCCCCAACATCTCCGCAGACGCTCTCAACAAATCCTCCAACTCAAACCTCTTCACCCCTTCAAAAAAGACAATTTTACCCCTCTCAAACCCGGTCTGCACATTCGGGTTCGGGTACGGACTTGGCGAATATACTATCTTCTCACGTTCGAGAATTTGCGACGACGTTGAGTTTCCGTTACCGGATTTAACGGAGTTCCGCTAGAAGTAACAGTAGAGAATTAACTACACTAACGCCAAAACTAAAACGTCTCCGATTATAATCGCTATAATTGCGATCGTACTTATCTTGCCGTTATGACTGTTTGATGATTTTTTATGATTAGGCAATGACGCTGTCGAAGCCATGGACGTCGGAGAAGATGACACAAATGTGTTCGCCGGTTTATCCACCGGCGAGGCTAAACCTGGAATTGTCGGTTCCGTACAGTTTGAGAGCGGGAAGCCACACAAAATTCGGTTGTTTGCGAATGCGGACTCGTGGAAGCCGGAGAGTTAGGCCGGAATTTCACCGGAAACCTGGTTGCCGGAGATGTTAAATTCTTTTAAATTGTTTAACCTCAAGACACCGATAGAACCGGAAAACTGGTTTGATTCAAGTCGTAAGGTTAGCAAGTGGTTCATATGACTAACTGTGTCCGGTATCTCGCCGGATAAGTTGTTATACGACATATCAAGGCGGTAGAGGCTGAACAGTGACGGTAGTGAAGCCGGAAACCCGCCGGAGATCTGATTGTTGGATAGGAAGAGTAGTTTGAGAGAGGTGAGGTTGGAGAGATCTGGAACGGGTCCGTTGAGATGGTTACGTTTGAGAGAGAGGATTCGGAGGTGAGTGAGCGAGGCGAGTGAGTCGAATCGGCCTTGCAAGCCGAGGTCTTCGAGGACGAGTCGAGTGACTCAGTTGTGGAGACAAGATACGCCGTAGAAGGCAGAGGAGGTGTAACATGGATCGGAAGAATAGGTCCAGGAGGTGAGTTTGTTTGATCCATCGGAGGAAGCTTTGAATGACATTAATGGAGTGAGGTCTGGGTGGTCGTTGGCTGGTGGTGTGGCATGGAGGAGAGAGAGGTGGAAGAGGAGGAGGAGAAACAGAAAATGTGGCGGTGGCGGTGGCGGTGGCGGTGGCGGTGCCGCCATTGTTGTTTGTGAGAGAGAGAGAGAGATATCGGCGGTGGGAGAAGAGCCACAGGGTGTACTGTGAAATGGAGTGCAGTGACGGGAAGAACGTGAACGTTAATTGGTGATGATCAATGTGAGTCAAATGTACTTTTGTCATCTTTAACAACACAACCTTTTATTGTATTTTATTTGGTATATATCATATGGATAAAGCTAAAGTAAGCTAACACATGGAGCCTATAGCTATAAATGAATCGAACCAAACCCAATGATATGCTATTCATGATCGTTTGTTAAAGTTTTTATCCGATAAATGAATTGTTAAAACAAAATTTTCTGTCCAGATTCATTTATTAAGAAAAAGAATTTGTTTGTGTTCATTTGTTAACGGTATAACAAACACTAATGAACACAAACGAACGTATAATAAATATAAACGAACACAAATGAATATAAATAAACATAAATGGACATATACTAATTTAGTTTTAATGGTAAAAAATAAAAAAAAAGTACCAAAAACATGTAATAAACAACAAAAAGATAACGGACATAAATGAGTAAACACTAACAACCGTTCATGAACACTATTGAACGAACGTGAGCTTTGTTCGTGTTCGTTCATTTAACTAATCGAACGTAATTTCTTTGTTCATGTCCGTTCACTTATTAAACAAGCGAACATAAACGAACCTTCGGTCGAATGGTTCGTTAAACGTTCGGTTCGTGACAGCCTTAATGGAGCATACACTCCCGCAAGGGAGTAGGCCTGACATCGTCAATCGGTATTGTCGGGAATAATAAATTACACTTAGCGGTGGTGCAAATAATGACTCTACGCGGGGTTGAAACGTCGAACTGTGAGCCAATTTCCTCATTTGATGTTCCTTTTTTGTAATAATTTATTAAACATTTAATTTTTTTTAATAAGTTATGCACGTTAACTTTTTTAAAGAAAATCTAAACAAGTTATATTGAAAAATAAAGTTTTTTTTATCTCGTAAACGAATTTGGCACGTGTTTGATTCGATATTTCAAGGGATAACAAAAGCAATTAATATTCAGAAATTATGTAACCAAGAAACGCATTTAAACCTTCACTCGAATTTGGTGGAACATATTTACACAACTCGACTACCCAACGAAGGCTAAATATTAGTAATATAATATTAAAGTATATTTATTTTAATTTTTAAAAGAGTAAAGTGTCATTTTCGTAAATGTGATTTGGCCATTTTAATCACTTTCATACAAAAACTTTATTTTTAGCTTTTTCGTCCATAATTTTTCAAAATCTAGTTATTTTCATCCACTTAACTAACTCCTTTTACATTTTAACGTTAAATCATGGACAATTTTGGTTAAATAAGGGGCAATTCGGTTATATTTTAACTTATGAATTTCAAACTGACCTATAATTTAACGTTAAAATGTAGGCGAATTTAGACAGGTGCATAAAAATGATTAGATTTTGAAAAACTAGAGACGAAAATGCTAAAGAAAAAGTTTTCGAATAAAAGTGTCTAAAATGAACAAATCACATTGATAAAAAAAACACTACTCTTTTTAAAATTATTAATGTTATTTATATTTAAAAATTAAAATGAGTGAAGAATGAAATGAATACTCAAAGACCTAATAAAAAAATTGGTTACAATTATTTTACAAGATATTGTTATACACTTAATTTTTTTTAACGTCAAATGTTACTTTGAGTCGACTTTATACCAATAATTTTAAACTACTCCATTGATCAGGTTTGATTTCGTAACCACTTCAAAAAGATATGTTACTCTGTCAAGTGGGTTAGTCCCGAATTTCAACATGAACCAATACCACCTATCTTTCGGTCTAGGCTCCAAGGACCCCTCCACAGTAAACGGTCGTATTCAAAGGTCTAACTTTAATAAAAGCTTTACCCAGATTTTTGGTTTGTATGATTATGGTTGTGGCGGTTTATGCTTTTTAGGTCGTATATCCCGGTAAATGCAAAAGCAGAGTAGAAAAGGTGTAGGAAGCTTATATATAGAAGTAAAATAACACAAGAAACACCAAAAAGAAATCCATAAAAAATCAATAAAAAAAAGTAAGAAATACTTGGGAGTTGGAGTGTTGAAGTATCATTTACATCTTTACGATGAAAAAGAAGATAAAAAACCCCAATAAAAAAGTGTTTAGAAAAGATGTGGAATTAACCTTTACCCGAATAATAAAAATAAAGTTACGAGGTACGAGAGAGTGTTGAAATACTTCTGTAAATTAAATGAAAACATGTAAACTAAAGGAAAACGGGTTTTTAGCAAAAAAGAGTAAGAAATACTTGAAATATGTTTGAATATAGTTGTTGCTAGATTACCCATGAGAAAATAATTCATACTGTTAAGTAGTATTTTTATTTTTATTTTTATTTTTTTAACAGCATTATTTTACATCCAATGTCATCTAACTTGGCACTTCGTAAAAATTTAAACTCACACCACTTTTATGACAATAAATATCATACCACTAAACCACTCGACAGGGCAGGCCTCGAAAATCTTCGAAACGTTTTGGGTTCGGGACAAATAATAAAAAACGGGTTTTAATATATTTTTTATATGTAATGGGTTTAAATATATACATTTTTGTGTCTTTTTTTAGTTTTGTTTTAATAGTTTAAATAATTATAGGTTTTTGTGGGACAACATTTTAAAGAGAGAAACAAAAAATAAGAGAATAGAAAAGAAGAAATAGGACGTGAACAATAAATAATCTTGTTTCCAAGACTTGAACCTGTGACTTTTATATTTTTTTGCAATGGTTTTTCCAATTGCACCAAGTAAACTTTAATGTACACAAAATAAATGTATAAACTAAATATACCATTTAAAACATACACAAAATTTTTAAAAAGTTCGGACCTCTCGAAAGACCGGGCCTGAAGCCGTGACCCACCATGCCCCTCCATTTGGACCGGGCCTGCCACTCGGTCATGGGCATAGTGTTAAGTAACATAATTTTACAGCCAACTTAGGTTGTGTAGACACCCCAATAGATTTAGAAGTTAAGTACGAGAAAAAGTAACTTATACATGTCAAAAAAGGCCGGTTAGTTCATCTTTAGTATTTCGTGTGTTATCTTAAAAGGAAAATTTCAAACTAACACTCGAGATTAAAATAAAGCGAGCTTGATTCAAGGAACACAATTTCTAGGAAAGCAGTGATTGATTTTAACCTGAATCGTACAGAATCAATCAGGGATCGAATCGTTAATAACTAATCTAAAACTCTTAAACACACAATTCATATCTAACATTAGAAAAGAAATGTTGGTTATTTTAGAATAATCAGTGTCATTTTGTTTTATCGAAATTACTTAAGATCAAATTAGAAATTTGAATAAACATTGGTTTGAGTTAGGGGTATGGGTGCACGCTCAATCAAATTATTCTAACTTCTGACACTAAGGAACCTTTAAGGTTCTAAGGGTCGGGGGCAACTATTCTGGCGGGGTCCAAGGGGCAGTGCCCTTGGTGGGGTCACATGGGGAGTTGCATGAATTTTTCTTGTTTAGCTGTACACTACAAGTTGCTTCAGATTTGCTTGATTGATGAAAGTTGCATGAAATTTTATATTTAGAAAGAACAAATAATTAGTAGTAAGTTGCAACTAGCCATAGTAGTAAGTTGCTACTAGTCATAAGTAGTAAGCTGCAACTGACCATGAGTAGCAAGTAACGAACAATAGTGACTGCTCAGCAACAGGGCAATTAGCATTAACTTTCCACTAATGAGTTTTTCCCACTAATGTAACGAGTAACTTTTGTTGATGCACTTTCCTGAATTCGAGTGGTATCAGAGCATTGCTCTTGAATTTGAGTGTTGTAAGTGAGTTTGTTGATGCACTTTCCTGTGACAACACTCTGGATAGAGTCTAGGTTTGTATGTCTAATGTCTGTATTTTGTCTTTGTATGTAAGAGTCATTATGTAATAGTTTATCGAGTTGTATTTACGTTTACATAATGTGTTGTTGATTTCTTCCAAGTGTTGTGCGCACTTGTATGTGCGCAGGAGAAAGCTCCTGCGTACTTAGCAAGTACGCAGGAAGACCTATGCGTACTTGTTAAGTACGCAGGAGTAATTGGTCCTGCGCACTTACTAAGTGCGCAGACATCAGGTCAGTATAAATAGGATAGGTTCACAGAAGCTAAGTACGCAGAACCATTTGTTCAGACGAACTCAGTTCTGCTAAGTACGCAGCTTGTATTCTCTCTGTAACCGTCGAGTGTTTATAATACAAAGAACGATTATTGTGACTCTTGTGTTCGGTTTACTTTGTTCAGTTAGACTCTCCACCTAGTCACGGGTATTCCGCACCCGGTCCGACTAGTAGACCACTTGCATGTGACGATCCACCACACCGAGGGACCTACAAGTGGTATCAGTGCATTGCTCTTGAATTCGAGTGTTGTAAGTGAGTTTGGAGACGTTTTTACTGAGTTTTACAAGCAAAGAGAGGTTATTTTGTTGATTTTTGTGATAAAAAAGGGGTAGCTCTTGAGCACTTTTTTAGAAGCAAAAATCTCTCAAAAACCGATTTTTGTTGTGTATTTGTGTGTTTTGAGCATCATAGGTTGGTTAGAAACTTGTTTCTGACCCTTTGGCTCAATTGCATTGATCATCAGACCAATTTTTACCAACTCCGGCGAGTTTCAGGTCACCGGAAAAGTTTGGTGAGAGTTGCTGAAAAGGTGTCCTGCGTACTTACCATTTTTGGCAAAAAGTACAGTTTTCTGCGAACTTCCTAAATACGCAAGAGTTATCTCCTGCGTACTTACAAGTGCGCAAGACTGAACTGCGAACTTAAGACTTATCCTGCGTACTTAACAATTTACTCCTGCGTACTTACAAGTACGCAAGGGCAAATATTAAATACGCAAGACCATTCATAAGTGCGCAAGGCCAATCCTAAGTGCGCAATAGCTACTGACTTTTCTGATTTTTGACCAACTGTTCACCATGTCAAACCTTCAGAACCTTAGTAGTATGTTAAATTATGATAATGAAATCGGTACTCCACAGAAACCTCCCAAGTTGCTCAATGTAAACGATTATTCCAATTGGAAAGCCCGTTTTGAGCACTATATTTCATACACCGATTCATCGTTATGGATACCTATTCTTGAGGGATATAAGCATCCCACCCACTTGTATCTTGATGAAAACGTACCTAAGCCTATCTCTAAGCTAGATGCAGAAGAAAAGAAAATTTATGATCGAGAGAAGAAGGCATTGGGTTCAATCACTATGTCATTAACTCGGGATTTGTTCCACAGTTTCCGAGGATATGAATCTTCTAAGGATCTTTTGAAAGCTTTACAGAAAAGATTCGAAGGAAATAGTGACATCAAGAAAAGCAAGAGGGATCTGCTCCGGAAGCAATACGAGTGCTTCAGATTTATAGAAAATGAATCTTTAGATGATCTTATCTCTAGATTCTATCACCTACAAACGGAGTTGAAATCGTTTGAGCTTAAATATCCAGAAGAGGAAATGGTGGAAAAGTTTTTGGATGCTCTGCCACCGAGATATGAGATGTATACAACCCTGATGAGGGAAAGTTCAAAGTTCTACGAGATGACAGTAGATGAGGCAGTCGGTAAGATTCAGGCTCATAACATGAATCTTATAAAAAGGGAGAATTCTGGAAGACCTCAGATACAGGACCCTTCCATGTATCACGGGACGACTTCCACGTCAATGTCTTCCGGCTCTGGGATTGCACTCTTTACTGGGAAATCCATTGAAGAAGACCACTCTAATGGTTGTGGTGGTCATGCATGTTATGCATCAGGATCAGGGTTTGGATCTCATCAACAAAACTCAAAGACTCCTCAGAATACGTGCTCAGCCAACCAGTCAGCTATTGCCAAGATAGCTGAAGATCATGTAGCACTATTCTCATCTTGCATACTGGCATATGAGAATTTCATTGGTGGAAAGCTAACGGATCCTGAGACTATTGAAGAGGATTTCAATCAAGTGGATCCTGATGATATTGAAGACATGGATATTCAGTGGAATATGGCCATGTTACTGAGGAGGGCCAAGCGTTTCCTGAACAGAACAGGAAGAAAGTATATTGGTGGGCATTCTAATGCCAAGGTTGGATTTGACAAATCCAAGGCCAAGTGCTACAAGTGTCAAAACTATGGACACTTTGCTCGTGAATGTCAAAAGGACAGAGCACCGGCCTCTGGTTTTACCAGACCTAGCCAGGGAAACAGCCATGGCCAAAACAACCAAAGCCACCACAATCATACCCAAAGTAATCAGTCCAATGCACTGGTCGCACAGAATGACGAAAATTTTGATTGGGGTGTGCATCTAGAAGACGCCATCATTGCTCAAGCACAGGTTGGTCTCATGGCAGAAATCATGGAGCTGATGGAGGCCGAGAGGAAGGAGACCGAGAGGAAGGAGGCCGAGAGGAAGGAAGCTGAAGAAGAGGAATCTTCTGAATCTGAAGAAGAGGAAGCTTCTGTAGCTGATGAAAAGGAGTCTACCACTGCTGTCGCTCTCATGGCAATTGGAGAAGGACAAAGTTCATCATCTGAGGTAGATTCTAACCCTTTCTCTGTTGTTTCTTGTTCTAAATGTCTAGGTCTAAAAAATGAAATTTCTGATCTCCAAGACATAATCGAACCCCTAAAGTTGGCAGCTAAAAATTACAAAATGAATGAATCACGTTTTAAAGAATCAGTTGAAATGCTACAGAACGAAAAACAAGACTATTCTTTAAAAATAAGCGACCAACAGGTTCATTTGGACATTGCGTATAGGGCTTTGGAAAAGAAGAACAATGAAATTAACAAACTGCAAAATGAGATCTTGCAGCTCAAATGCACTAACGAGAAATTGAAAAACTCTCGCTTCGTGGTGGAACACTACGAATCCGTGGTGAGAAAAATGAATGGCCTAGGACTTGGTACCAATGCCATTCCTCCACCAATAAGTGGGCAGTTTGTCAATAGCTTGATAGACATTGATCTCACTTGTCTAGATGAGCCCTCTGATAAGGATGATTCCCCTAAAAAGGATGAATCCTCAAGTAGGGCTAACTCCACATCTAGTGAGGAGTATGTTACTGCTTCTGAGGATGGGCCGGTTAACACTTGCCCTGAAGGAGTAGTTTCTGAGGAATTGTTGACTGAACAGAAAGTCCAGAAAAGCATTATCACTAATGGTGATAATTGCATTTTAACTGAACCTGATATCATTGAAACAAATGATAAACTTAAAGGAATGCTTTACGGGGGTTTTAAAAATATTAACCAAGCTAAGAAAGAGGCTTTTTCATCTCATTATGGGCTAGGTTACAAAGAGAATTTGCAAAAGTATTATACCCCCAAACATCAAACTGTAAAAGTTCAAACTTCTGTTCATAAACCAACTCTTCCTTCTCACAATGGTAAGTTTTCTAAGGCCAGAACTAAAGAGCTTTACATGAGAACTTATGTTGACAAGAGGAATTGCTTTCACTGTGGCTTGGTTGGTCACATTGTTGTGAACTGTCCTTCTAAGAACCCAGGGAAACGGCATGTTGTTTCACGACCAGCTGTTATCCCTAAGTCGCCAGTAGTGAAAGCTCCTATCAGACCAAAGCAAATTGTGGTGAAACCACCAGTGCAACCGATAGCTAAGCCAAAGATCAAATCTGAGGCCAAGCCATCTGTTGTAAGAAAGGTAAAGCAACCTGCTGTACCTCGTGTGTCTACATCTGGTAGTACACGCACTGGTGAGAAACCTGTGGCTAGACTCTCTAAGCCACAGAGAAGAAGAAGGAATAAGAGGTTGAGAAAGCTGGAATAGCTGACTAAAGCTCAATCAGGTGAAGCTTCCACAAGTTCACCGGCTGTGATTGAACCAAAGTCTCCTGTTCTGGTTAAGTTTCAAAAGAGATCCTCGAACAAGAAAGTTAAAGATTCTCAATCTCCTGTTCCCAATTCCTCCAAAGATTCACCAATTTTGGACAGTCATCATGACTGTGAGTTGAAAGAAGTAGTTTATTTTGAGAAGGATGGACGACCCAAGACCACAATGGCTTGGGTCTCCAAATCTAACTAATTCTTTTGTTACTCGTGTAGGGACGTCCGAAGGGTACTATCTCTAACCGGTGGTATGTAGATAGTGGATGCTCCCGGCACATGACAGGAAACATGGCCTTGCTTCAAGACGTTAAACCATTTAGAGGCGGCTATGTGGCCTTTGCCGGAGAAAAATGCGGCAGTATCACGTGTCAAGGCGTGGTTTCGAACGGTTGTGTTAGCTTTGACAATGTTAACTTCTGCGAGCAGCTGAAGCATAATTTGTTGAGTGTCTCACAAATGTGTGACAAGGAGTACTCAGTGATGTTTGACAAGTCAGAATGTCTGATTCTCAAACCCGGTTTCAAAGTTCCTGATGACTGGATTCTGATGAGAGCACCAAGAACAAACGACACTTATCAGATTGATATGAGCGTGGCAAAAACCACCTCATTAGTTGCTACTTGTTTGCTTACAAAAGCGACAGAGCTTGACTCCATCTTGTGGCATAGGAAACTCGGACATATTTCTTATCGTAAAATGAATCATCTTGTCCGAAACGGTTTGGTAACCGGGGTTCCTAAGCTGAGATTTACCGTTGCAGATGACTGTATGCCTTGTAAAAAGGGCAAACAGCAACGGAAGTCTCACAAGCCCAAGCTCCAAAACTCTATCGATACCCCTTTGGAGCTATTACACATGGATCTGTTTGGCCCCATAAGTATCAGGAGTATTGGAGGTAAGTCATTCTGTCTAGTTGTAACTAATGATTTCTCACGTTTTTCTTGGGTGCATTTTTTAGGTACAAAAGATGAGACTGCTGATATTCTTCAATACTTGATCCTGAGCTTGGAATCTCTTTGCGAGCTGAAAGTTAGAAGAATAAGGAGTGACAACGGAACTGAGTTCAAGAATAATTTGATGGAACTTTTCTGTCTCAAGAAAGGGATCCGTCACGAATTCAGCACGCCGTACACGCCTCAGCAGAATGGAGTTGCTGAACGGAAGAACAGAACACTGATTGAGACTGCAAGGACTATGCTGTCAGATGCAAAGCTTCCTGTCACTTTCTGGGCAGAAGCAGTAAATACAGCTTGTCACGTCTTAAACTGAGTTTTGGTGGTGAAAAGACACAACAAGACTTGTTATGAGTTGATCAACAATCGACTTCCCAATCTTGATTACCTAGTTCCTTTTGGTAGTCCTTGTTCCTTGTTGCTACAGTATAAAGATCGTCAATCTAAATTTCATGCGAAAGCGGTGGAAGGCATCTTCTTAGGATATGTTGCCAATTCGCCCTGCAAGAGAGTGTACAGCATAGGAACTCGTACTATCGAGGAATGGTTCGAAGTGGATTGTAGTAAACACAGCATTCCACCAGAACCAAAAGGTCCAGCTTGGGGTTTTGATTATGATGCGCTATTCAAGTCTTTCAATCTTCCTGAGCTATCTGCAGAAGACGCCGAAAATGTTTATAATCTATTGAATGGCGGCATTTTTTCTACTCGTGCTACTGTACCAATTATAACTCTTGATTCCAATGCTGCATCTGCATTTGGAACTCATGACTGTGATAACAGTGAAAGTGTTCATGTTGTTGGAGATGACGCTCAAGCCAATCCTAACACAACTGTAGGAATGAAGCTCCAGCTGATCCAATTCACATTGAATCTTCTTCTGCTGAAACACAGGAAATGGGGGAGTTGAGAACAAATCTAGATCCAGAAATTCAAGAACCAATTGTACCGGAGACGAGAGTGCATAGGAATCATCCAATCATCAACATTATTGGTGATCCTTATGTTGGTGTTCAGACTCGTCATAGAACCATCACTGAGAACACCAGTCTTTACACAGAGATATTTGACACTGGTGTCATGGAAACATGTCTGCATGCTGCATTCGTGTCCCAGATAGAGCCGAAGAATGTGAAGGAGGCTCTCACTGACAACTGCTGGATTGAGGCAATGCAAGATGAATTGTCCCAATTCCAAAAGTTGCATGTATGGGATTTGGTTGACTTGCCAAAAGGCTTTCAGCCAATTGGAACCAGATGGGTGTTCAAATGCAAGACGGATGATCGTCATGTAGTTGTGAAGAACAAGGCAAGATTGGTTGTTCAGGGTTTTTATCAACAAGAGGGCTTGGATTACACAGAAGTATATGCCCCAGTTGCTAGAATTGAGGCCATTCGACTGTTCTTGGCTTATGCCACATATGTCGGCTTCAAGGTCTACCAACTTGATGTGAAGAGTGCTTTCCTTTATGGTAAAGTTCATGAAGAAGTCTATGCCACTCAACATCCCGGTTTTGAAGATCCGCATAATATCAATAAAGTGTACAAGCTCGACAAAGCACTTTATGGTCTTCATCAAGCACCGAGGGCATGGTATGAGACACTATCAAAGCATTTACTGTCTAATGGTTTTGACCGTGGGCAGATTGACTCGACTCTCTTCATAAGGAAAGCAGGAGGTGACATTCTTCTTGTGCAAGTATATGTCGACGACATCATTTTTGGGTCGACCAATGAAGGGATGTGTAGGGATTTCGAAAAGGTGATGAAGTCCAAGTTTGAAATGCGTAATATGGGTGAACTGTCGTTCTTCCTGGGTCTGCAAGTCAGTCAAAGAGAGGATGGCATTTATCTACATCAAACTAAGTACATGCAGGACATCATATCAAAATACAAGATGAGTGATAGCACTACTTATGGCTCACCAATCCCAGTCAATCATGGTTTGCATCCTGATAAAGATGGGAAGGATGTAGACAGCAGGTTGTACCGTGGGATGATCGGATCACTTATGTATCTCACAGCTTCAAGACCCGATATTATGTTTGCTGTATGCTTGTGCTCAAGGTTTCAGTCTCAACCGAAGGAGTCACATATGATAGCTGTGAAGAGGATTTTCAGATACCTGAAAGGGAAACCCCGATTGGGTCTTTGGTACTCCAAGCAGCAGTCATTCGACTTCAAAGCCTACACTGATTCAGATTATGGCGGGTGTAACCTTGATAGAAAGTCAACTTCTGGCGGATGTCAATTCTTGGGAGACAGACTGGTCTCCTGGCAGTGCAAGAAGCAGTCAACGGTTTCTGTCTCAACTTGTGAAGCAGAATACATTGCTGCAGCTAGCGGTTGTTCTCAGATATTGTGGATTCAGCAGCAATTGCGAGACTACGGCTTGAACTTCACTGGAACTCCTTTATTCATTGACAACAATGCCACCATGTCCATCACAAATAACCCGGTGAAACATTCCAAAACTAAGCATATTGAAATTCGCCATCATTTCATCCGTGATTGTGCTGAAAAGCATTTAATTGAACTTGTAAAGGTTCACACGGATGACAATCTTGCTGACCTTTTCACAAAGGCATTTGATCGGTCCCGTTTTGAGCATCTTGTCAACTTGATAGGAATGTTCAATCCCGAGTGAAAAATTAATTTTCTTAAATCAATTCAATTCATGGAAGTTAAATTTTATTTCTTTTAAATTTTTCTGTATAGTTCTGTTAGTTTAAAATACTTTACAAAAATAAAAAAAAAAAATTAGAAAATGGAGAAAATTTCAAAAGTTCACTTGAGAAACGAGGAAATGATAGAACATCTGAAATGATCTAACCATCATAGACTGCTCATATGGGAAATGATTGCGTCATGTTTACTTAATTGTTTAAATTATTATGTTTTTAATCTGTTTACTTACAAGTAATTTGAATTGTCAGTACGCTGTATGCGTCTTTGAATCACTAGTAGTGTGGAAACTAAATCTAAATTACAACTGTGATTTGAACCCATGTTTGCAAGTGTGTGTGTGTAAAAGAATAGAAAAGATCATTATCAGATAAAGGATGTTAGATTTTGGCAATAATTTTCTTTTGAGATCAGTTTCGGGTTATGTTGTTAGCACAATTAATGCGGTTCATCTCACTGCCCATACTCACAAGTATGCAAGGAGAGATTGAATCAAGACATGTCTCTACATCAACCGTTGAGCATGTATTCACCCTTGAATCATTCCTGGTTCATTGAAATCAAATCCAGATAAAAGTTGGATCCCGTTACCTTATAATCAAACACCATGTTCATTATCCCGAATCATCATACCGATAATCAAAGAAGAAAATCACATGAAACCAAGACAATTGAATCACTCGATTCTGAATCTTATGATTCTTGATAATCCTTATGGATTCTGCTTGATTTTTCTGTGCTAATTGATGTAACTTCATTCTGAAAATTAAGAATATCATTGAAAAAATCTTAGATGCCTTGAGATAGTGCAAAATATCATAGCATTTAAGTGGGGTACACGTTGTATATTTTATAATTAATAACTTAATACACAAGAACATGATACAAAGATGCATATAGTTTCAAATCTTATAATATTGTCAACTTGAATTACTTGTTTATTTGCTTATTATGTAAGAATAAAGAGTAATACATGACATGATCCCATATTCTTTGATGTTTATATTATATCGTTTTTGCTAAAAATTAGCCTGATATGATCCTCTGCTCGTGTCTTTGATAAAAAATAGCTTGTGTGCATACTTGTATATTTCTATCTAGAAAAGAACAAAAAGATTTTACGTTTATGCATTGTTTAAGTTTAATTCAGAAAAAGCCAAAAATATTTTATGTTTAACCTTCATGAATTGTATTTGAATCCTCCCGATTGAATATTTTTATCTTGTTCGTTATTTGACTTGAAAATCTTCATAATTCTGAGTTGAAAATTGCGCACTTAAAGTTTCTGCGCACTTGTCAAGTACGCACGAAGTAAGACTTGCGCACTTAGCAAGTACGCAAGAGTTAATTTCTGCGTACTTGTTAAGTACGCAAGAGTTAATTCGTGCGCACTTAGCAAGTACGCACGAACAATATCAGTGGGGTATAAAACCAACACTTAGAAAATTTTCAGGTTTACTCATTCAAACCCAATTTTTTCCCCCCTACGATTTTCCTCTCAAAATCGAGTGTGTTCAAACCCGTTTTTCATCCCGTCCACATTATCATCTTCGTATTTCATCTCTTTGGTGAGAATCTAGGCCGATTCCATCCATAGATTCGTGTTTTTTTGGACCGTTTTTTTGACTTAGAATTTTTAGGTTAAATCCGTAAAATTTTTGGGGTAAAATGGGTTGTTTGGGTAACTAGTGTCTCTAACAAGTTATTAGGATGCCTAATCGATCCTCCATTTTTCCCTTTGGTCATCGATCGATCCGACGGGTTGAAGTCGAACCGTCAGTGGGTCGTTCGACGACCTAGGTCAAAATTTGATCATGACTTAGTGGTTAATGGTGTTGATAATGGTACCATAGGTTCGAATCCCTGATTCCGACCTAGTGGCTACCTAATCAACCCGCATTTTGAACGAATTTAAATCTTTGAAATTTTTGCTAAGGGTTGTTCTTGCGCACTTAGCAAGTACGCAAGAAGTAATTCCTGCGTACTTGTTAAGTACGCAAGAGTAAAATCCTGCGCACTTGCTAAGTGCGCAGGACCAACACTTAGAAAATTTTTCAAAGTCTGAAATTTTTTACAAAGTGTAACTACTATTCTATGTCATGTGTGTCTATTTCCATTGTTATAAATTGTTCTGATTATGTTTTCTGTGTGTGTTTGCAGATAATGGCTCGTGCATTCACTGACGAATTCAATCTGTTGGCGCACACTGAACCAGAATGGAAAGGGGCAGCCTTACAATATAGAGAGATTGTGGACTTTCTGAACAGATCTAAAATAAGTTATGCAATCTCGGCTAATCCAACAGTCTCAAGACCATACTTAGAACAATTCTGGGAGACTGTAGAGCACGATTGCACAGTATCCCCTAATGTCATAAGGGCTACTGTTGATGGTCGGGCTATTGCAATCTCTGAAGATACAATCAGACGAGTACTACAGTTCAGAGACCTTGCCACCGACCCGACATCCTATCCAGATTACTACGTGGATGGGTGTTGGAGGCAGAGAATGGGATATGTCGGGGAAAGGGACTATGCTTCTTACAAGAAAATGTGGGTATTAGATCAATGGTGTTATTTTGCCCACATCATGATCATGTGCATCTCATCCAGGAAAGCAGGGAAAGATGCGATGGGTCATGACCTTGCAGCAGCCATGGTGGGCTTGTCTCTCAATCGGGGCTACAACTTCTCACGCTTTATTTTCAAAGCAATTAATGACCAGATAAATACAGCTGAGAGATTTAGGTTCCTTTTATACCCGAGGTTTGTGCAACTTTTGATCGATGATGCGTTGCCAAACCTGCGTGCTATCGGGGAGAGACTGCAAGTGAAAAGGGTGGCCAAGAGAGCCTTTGCACAGTTTCTAAAGCCAGGCAGTGTAGAACCTACCCCTGAGCATACTGAACTCTTCGGCCACCTGATTAATGAAGCATACGTAGCTCCGGAGGACTGGAACTGGTATAGTCCCAACTCGGGACCAGAGATGAGTGATCACTCTGATGAAGAACAAGATGAAGAGAATGAGGATGATGAAGGTAATGATGAAGGTAATGATGAGGGTAATGATGAGGGTGATGATGAAGGTGGTGTTGGTGGTGCTGAGGAATCCGATTCGGAGGCTACAGAATCAGATTCTTCTGATTCCGATGATGCACCATCACAGGCACATCCGAGGAGACAGGCACAGGTAACCCAGCCTGCGTCGTCTTCAAAAAGAAAGAGACAAAGCTCTAGCGGCGAATATGAGCCGGATTCCGACTCTGACGCTGCTTTACAAAGACAGAGGCATGAGAGCACCAACAAGAAAAGGGGCGATAGGCAAGAGGTTGCCATCACCAGGGTTGAAGAGATTCCAACTGTGCAGCCAGAATCTACCATGCCAGCACGGCAACTGTTTAGTAGGAGGAGAAGGCCACTGGTACAAGCAGATGTGGCGGTCACGGCGGTCACAAAGGTGAATCCTGTGATGGTGACCCTCCCTATTCCAACCGTCCAGGTGACGGTGACTGTTCCACTTCTCACGGAGTCAGTCACAGTCACCCCAACCATAACACCCACTCACATCATACCATCCCCAACCCCAACACCCACCAAAGAGCCGTCAGGTCAACCCTTTAATTATGGTGACATCTCACATGGGTTCGACTTTGACACAATCTTCTCTTCCCCCATCCACAACGCCGAAGCCTCATCATCTAGGCATCCGGATCCAAATGAAGCTAGGATCGATGTGCTAGAAACCCAAGTTGCTGGTTTGTTGAAGACTATTCAAAAGTCAAAAGAGGATTCTGATGCTCAACAAGCACAGATAAACTCTCTGGCAGATGAAGTTAGGATTCTGCGTAGCCAGAGAACGGGGACTGATGAACGGCTGAAGAATGTGATGGCACAGAATGAACTATTAATGAAGACGAATGAAATGATTCTGGCCCACAGAACTTCAATTGAGCTAAGGCTGGATGCTCAAAGGCAGGAGCACGCTACTATGGTCAAATTGATTGCAGAACTGACCGAGAAGCTAGGTGCTCAAGGGGAGAAGGAAAAAGAAAAATCCACCGGTGCAGAGGGTTGTCATCCAGTCGATTTGACTAAGTATGATGACAAAGACAAGGATCCTAAAGTCGGTCCTAGTGGAGGTGAGCACCAAGCTTCGGCAATTGTGCCCATCTCTACTACGTCAATGGCTGAGGGGGAGTCTACTACGCAAGAGGGTGGTGATACCTCAGGAGGTGGTGGTGGCGGTGATAAAGGGAAGTCAATGGCTGACGAGATTCTATGTCTCGAGCCTGACTATTCTAAAGAAGCACAGATCGATGCTCTCCTTAATCTGGAAGAAGGAGAGATCGACTCTGGTGATGATTGGAACGATGATGATGATGATGTGATAATCGAGATTCCCAAGGGCGACGGGGATCTAGAGTATGAGTTAGAGGATTGTGAGATCTTTGAAATACCATCGCTTGAATCTCTGCTCGAAACAGACACAGGCTCAGTTGATACAACAAGTAATGTTGAAGCTACAACTGATGCCCCCCCGGTCGACCCTATACCTGTGGATCCCGAGGCACAAAAAGAGAAAGACATGCCTTCTGCATCTACAAAGGGTCCAGCTCCAGTGTGGCAAAAGACGTCTATCAAAGACAAGTATGGAGCAACAGGTATGATCTTAGCTGTCAGGTTTGAGGAGGACAAGCAGTTGTTCGCCATCAAAAGATCTGGAGGGGTTCAATACTTGAAACCAACCAGTGAGGCGTTCAACTCTTTGCCCAGGTACGACCTAGTTAACCTTGCAAACCGCGACCTGCTGAATCATTCGAATCATGCAGTAGCAATGGGTTTGTGGAGTATACTACAGCGTGAAGCAAGATCGGGAAAGTATGAGTATCTCAAGCCTCAGGTGCCCAGAAGAGTCAAGGATAAGCATGCAGTGCATCCTGTGACTAAGAAGCCGTTAAAGAGATTGGTATATACGCCAGTGCGATGTGAAACTAAGATTCCCCTGAGCAAGTTACCTCAGGATATTCTTGGTGACATGTGGTACTGGTACGTTGATCCAAAAACGGGCGAGGCTGTGATCATGGGTAAAGGTAAGTCAGATAGTGGAAACACAGTGCCAAAGGAAGTGATCAGGGTTTTTGATGAAGTCTGCTTCATCAATTTCTCTGTGAACGATCTGGAGGTACTAGCAGACAAATTCTGCATCCACACTGACGAATGGACAAAGCTTCTCTCGGCCAAATATGACAAGTTAATCAAGTTCTGTCTTGATTACAAAAGAAGATGGAAGCTAAGGAAGCAGTGCTGTGAAGACTGAAGATTGAAGACTGAAGACGATGAAGATCCCGAGCTGTTGTCAAGGGGGAGTTTGTTGATGCACTTTCCTGTGACAACACTCTGGATAGAGTCTAGGTTTGTATGTCTAATGTCTGTATTTTGTCTTTGTATGTAAGAGTCATTATGTAATAGTTTATCGAGTTGTATTTACGTTTACATAATGTGTTGTTGATTTCTTCCAAGTGTTGTGCGCACTTGTATGTGCGCAGGAGAAAGCTCCTGCATACTTAGCAAGTACGCAGGAAGACCTATGCGTACTTGTTAAGTACGCAGGAGTAATTGGTCGCACTTACTAAGTGCGCAGGCATCAGGTCAGTATAAATAGGATAGATTCACAGAAGCTAAGTACGCAGAACCATTTGTTCAGACGAACTCAGTTCTGCTAAGTACGCAGCTTGTATTCTCTCTGTAACCGTCGAGTGTTTATAATACAAAGAACGATTATTGTGACTCTTGTGTTCGGTTTACTTTGTTCAGTTAGACTCTCCACCTAGTCACGGGTATTCCGCACCCGGTCCGACTAGTAGACCACTTGCATGTGACGATCCACCACACCCGAGGGACCTACAACTTTTAGCAGTTTTAACCCTCATCTATTGTATACTTCTCAAAGCGTTGCAACGTTTTACCCTGTTGTGATTGTTTGATTCATATATAAACGGATTCACTTGGTTTGTTTCAATGAATTTACATACGTAAATATCTCGTTCTTGCATATCATTTTCTGTTTTATCCAATTATTGATTTTGTTTACACACCAAATACTTTAACGAGTGATGATTTCCATTTGGTAGATTGATTCTAGGTTTGTACAAAAGTTTCTTGTGACGTTTCGGATTTTTCGTTCTCGCACTTGTATTATAATTATCGTGTAATCATTTTCTATTTTAATAAAGCGTAAGAGTTTTATACAAATAGGTATGTTATTTTACGGACTTAAACTAATTAGAATTTTATAAATTTTAAAATTAATATAAAGTTTTATATAAAAATCTAAAATTAAAAAGTTGTACATTTAATAAAATAACCTATTATAAAAATTATTTATAATAATAAAGAATAAAATAAGTTTATAAAAACATTTTTAAATTTATTTGATTTAAAAAGAAATTAAATTAATTTATTTAGATAAAAGTTCAGGGGTTGTTTTGTAATTAATCAAACTAGAAGGTTTTAAAACTGAAACCGGTTGAGGGGCTGTTTCTGGACAATTTAAACTACAAGGACCCATCCGTATTTATTTCAAGGGCTAATTTAAGTCAAACCAAACTCCAGGGACTAAATCTGCCAAATTGCAAATTGTAAATCCGGTCACCCCCTACATTGTCCGGCGGTCCAAAGCTTTTTCCGACGAGTCACCGACAGGGCTGTTCCCTGCACCTCGACAGCCGCTACAGGCATCCCTGGCTTCGTCTCTCCCACGCGAACAAGACCCCCCGACCAATTGGTCTCCCCAACATAAGGATCTTCTGATCCTGTTGGTGGCCGAGAAATCCACGATCGAATTCGCGCCCGACAGACCACCTTCACGTGTGGTGAATGTCTGGGTAGTTTCGTCTCGTCCAGACTAGTGTCGGAACGTGCCCAATTGCACGTTTTAACAAAGAAATCAAGCTCGACTATAAATAGCCATAGTCGGCCCTGCACGAGTTCGCTACCCTCCTTCCACCCACTCTCACTCCAAATTGAGGAAACCATCACCTTCGTCGACCCTGGGTGAAGCTGTGACCAGGATTGCAGGAGCTAATTCCACACATAAATCGATTCCCACTTGTGACTTTTTCAAGTTCAAAGGCTGTGCCGACCAGACCCCTTCACGACCACGTAAGAATCCTCAATTCCGTTTCTTTACCTTCTGTTATCATAAGACAAACTGAACCAATCGAAGTCACGACTCCAAACCATCGATTTTCGAACAAACTAATGTTACTGTTTTATTTACTAAAGTCTGGGCCATCGAAACTACTTAGTTTCGATTGAGTAAATGGTCAATCGAAACTAATAGTTTTGATAGATGGTAGTTTCAACAGCCTGTGTATCACTTATAAATGATCAATCGAAACTAGTAGTTTCGATAGATGGTAGTTTCGACAGCCTGTGTATCACTTATAAATGATCAATCGAAACTAGTAGTTTTGATAGATGGTAGTTTCGACAACTTGTGTATCACTTATAAATGGTCAATCGAAACTAGTAGTTTCGATTGAACACAGTTTCGATACCTGTTACAACTATAAAACAGTTTCGATCAAATCAGTAATTTTAAGTAAATCTGGACTAACTTTTATGCAAGTAACACTGAGAAATGCTATTATAAACCAATACACAATTAAATACTAATACGCACATGTAAACATACAATAATACCCATTTATCTACATAGGGTATCAACGTGCTTAGGCTTCCACATACTTATCACCTACACGCGTGGAAAAATACCCGCTTGCAAGGTGAGTTACATAGCCCCTATTTTACATTTTTATACGTTTTGGGGTGAAACATTATACATGCTACTCACATTGTTTATACGTGTTATACATTAGACTATATGCTTATTCTTTGGATGTACATACATTTAAACACAAGACAACCAACTGTAATATTGATAGATCTATTGTGCCTGACCAGCCCACCCGGTTAGGGTGTTTATTACTGCATACTCGGATATAACCGCGTGTTATATTCAAACATATCGGATATAGTGGGTAACTATATTCAAGCATACCGGACTTAGCTGTTGTGCTCTGTTCAAGCGCGTCAAACTCGGTTTGAATTGTGATTAAATAAATGATACATCATACATACTATGTTTAACAAGATAAACAATGAGTTGCAAAACGATTTACAACTACTATTTATCGGAATTACTAAACCTATGTACTCACCAACTTTTTAGTTGACACTTGATTTAAATAATGTTTCAGGTTTGGATATGTGACTACTTGCCGAAGATTTCTCCACATAAGGACTATGGACCTAGTTAAATAAATCAATGTTTTGAACTAGACTAGGTTATTTGGAATGTATCGTATTTGGATCTTGTTGTCTTTAAATTTAATTAATGAATTATGCAACCTTTTAGCTATCATGTGCTTTTGAACAATCATTCTATTGTCCGCCTCGATGATTCCGTCATCGGTCGGGATGTGACATTTCTTGAGATTAAATCTCTAAAAATAGGTTGCATATGATCAGTAGTTCCGCATATGGAGCCAATGAAAGATCAAGGAAATAACACTAGATACATAATTCTAATGTCATTCTTAATCTATGAATATGATAAATAATTGAGAGATGAAAGTTTAGAATAGAGAGTAAATTAAGTTATTGTATTAATCTGGAAATGATTACATGTCCTTTAAAAGAGTCTCACATATCTATTTATACTACATTATTTCGGTTCCTTGACTCCTTCAAAAAGCCACCACTCTACATCATGATGATATGTCGTTGGATCTTCTAGTCTGGTCGTCCCACATCATTTTCCTCGTGCTTAATATGTTAAAAATGGTCCCCACATTCTATTATTTCACATCTTCCTAGTCGCATAGATTCAAGATCCTTCTTTCAACCATTCCAGCTTCATTCCTTAACCCCCTATCTGGTTCCTGCATCATCACAAATCCCATGCTACCTCTTCAAAACATACATGATTCAAAAGACCTATATGAGGAGAGGCATGCCACCTAAGTTTCTTCAAGTTTATCTATAGTTTCAATTATTTAGTTTATTTAGTGTTTTTAGCTCAAAATATTTTGAAATATCACTCAAGATTGAATCAAGATAGCTAAAGAACTAAGTATTTAAAAAGGGTTTCGAGTTATAGTTGTAATGTATCTCCTTACTACAAGATAAGCATATGTGTTTTCTTTCCAAAATGATGAATATTTCTTCATTTAATCAAACCATTTTTTTACTTGGTTTTGAATTTGAAATATCTTCTTTAGGAAGCTTACCTTTAGATTTTTTTGACTCATTTATAAAAACTTGGATTAATTTTAAAAACCTTTTGATAATTTATAAAACCTTACGCAAATTTTTTATAAAATAATTCAAGATTGATTAGTTCTTTTCACAATATGTTTCTACCTTGTCTTGACTAATTTATATATCTTGAATCGTTTCTTTGATATTGTCGATGATAACTTGAAGTCTTAAACTTGTTCAATTTTTTTTAAAATTTTGTCTAGTATACGGTAGATGCACGGTCGTTCCTTAACATTGATCATGACACTATTGTTGGCTTGACCCTCATACTGAACGTATACTCTGATTTTGACTGTTATTTAATTTGTAGGAGGTTCTTCGCCAGTTGGTATTTGGAATTAACCGTGCCGTTTGTCAAAGTAGATAAAGTTAGCAACATCAAGGGTGGTACAGTTGATCTCAAAAGAGCGGTTTGGAGGAGATAATAAAATTGAAGTGGTTATAATAATAACTATCATTAAGTTTGTTTATTTTTGGTAAATGAATTATTTTAGTTAGTATTTTAGGAGTCTAAAACTTGCATAGCTAGTGTAACATTCGGAAAACCCGACACTTATACTCGAGCCAAAAAATGGGCTTAAAAGGAAGAAAGAAAGGGAAAAGGGGGATGGGCCATTGGACTTGGGCTCGCTTTATTTGCCTAGGGCGGGGCTCTAAAACCCTAGCTACCATCTAGACCAGCCACCATTCCCACATTTGCACAAAATAATCTAGAGAGGGAGAGAGAATCCTAGAGAGAGAAAGTCTAGAAGTTAGATATTTTACTCGAAGATCTGCTCCAAAGCCTCTCTCTGGTGTTGGTGAAGAAGAAAACGCCGTCTTTGAGGTAAGAATACAACCTAAAAGCTTTGTTTTTGGTCTAAATGGGTTTTGAGGTAAAACAAGGGTTTTGATCTTAAAAGACAAGGTTTTTATGTGTGAAAAGGGGTAGAAAGCCCATATATGAGCATATGAGTATTAAATAAACGTTTAGGGGCGTAAAAAGTTACGAACTTGGGTTGAAAAGGCCTGGAAATGATTATATTAAAGTGACGACACTAGTCGTGGCCACTTGAAGAAGATAAAGCCTAATGGGATGATACTAACGTCTGGTGATGTGGCATTGTCCCCATGGTTTCCAATGATTGGAACACGTGTCACTCCCTGACAACATTAGTAGTGTCGCCATGTCATCTGGCGACACTATTGTTAGCGACACTAGTATATGGGCGACACTAAAGGGTCAACACTAAGTCCAAAACGAAAGTTCTGGCGACACTGATAATGTGCATGGCGACACTAAGCCTGTCGACACTGATCTTGTCCCAGACAACACTCTTAGGGTACACTAGCATGAAATGATAGAATTCACGTGTTGACTTATGTGTAGATCGGTTTGCGCATTAACACTAGATAGACGTCCAATTCAGGTTATATACAAACGATCAGTTGAGTCAAGAATCCATATTTACTTGTTTCTAGGATGATGTGCATACTTAATGAACGTTAATAAAAAGGTTTATGAAATGAAGAATGCAATGAAATGAGATGTAATGTTTATGAATGAACGTTTTATGAAAGAAACGATGTTTGATACAAGAACGTTTACGAAAGGAATGTTACGAAAGGAATGTTTATGAAATGGAATGGTTTTAAATGAATAAAAAGGGTTTTGCGAATGAATGGAATGTTTAATGAAAAGAAATGGGCAAAGGTTTTAAAGATGTCATTACATGTCTAATATGTTAAACGAACGAAGTTTGGGATTGCAAGTCCCCAGCCTTAAGGGTAGCACCTATGTGGCCTGTCAATGGGTATAACGGTTGCCAGCTGGCGGGGTAAGGGTGACGACGGTAACTCAGGGTTAACATGACCCTTGAATGGTGAATGTAATTACCTTGTCGACCTAGGAGTCGTAAGGGCAGCGATATTACCTTATCAACCAATGAGTATTAAGGTTGACAATTATTACCTTATCAACCTATGAGTCGTAAGGGCGGTGTTATTACCTTATCGATCGATGAGTCGTAAGGGCGATGAAGGGAAACGAAACGAAAAAATGAAAGGGAAGGAACGGTGATGTGTGAATTTGATATAGTTAAATATTATATAATAATATTTAGAGATTGTGGTTTCACGAGATTAAGTTTTAAATTTATAAAATGATAATTACTTTAACTTAAAACACACACAATAGGCAAGTGTAGCTATCGTAGCGTAATATAGTTTAGGGAAGGACCAAGTATCGAACCAATGTACACGGTCGAGTTCCAATACTCAACTTTTGTTATCATTTAGCCGGATTAATTAGTGAGTGAGTTATGTGTGCTTGTGAAGCAGAATAGTAAATGACGGTAAAGTAAATATCAAATAAGTAAAAATGTGCGTGATGTGTGTAACAGAAATGTAACTAGCAGAATAGTAAATAACATAAAAGTAAATATGTCGGAAATGATCAGGTCACAGATAGTATTGCTTGGGGCATCGAATCAGCATGGTACGTGATAATGTTAAGTTGACTAATTCAGTATGACTACTATAAACTTGTGATCCGGGTCACAAACATCATCTTCACCCTAACAATACAAAGAAGCTTTAGCCATGAATGGCCATAACGACTAGCGTAATGCTGAGTTTCGTAGTGTCACATCCCAACCGACGGCAGATTATATGTCGACGCGGTTGTTCAAAAGCACATGGTTGACTATTAAGGTTTAAATAATTTCATTAATACTTTCAATTTTACATTACAAGTAACAAACAAAGCATAACAAAATAAAAAGTTTAATTTGATAAGAATCTAAATCCAAAGCATCCTATGTGGTCACAATAAAGCTTCATGCTTGCAACCCTGAAACATTTTAAGTAAACTGTCAACTAAAAATAGTTGGTGAGATACGAAGGTTTTATCATAGTTTAACAAAGTCTTTGAAAAGTTTTACAATTCACTATGTCATGCATTCTATAGTATAAGTGTGAGAACAACATGTTAAATATTGTGCATATCAATCCTCCAACCAAGTTTAGGCATAACCCGAAGGTTACCCTTAAAAGTTTAAAGTTTAAATTCAGTAACAATCACCATGGGCTCCCCCCGAAGGGTCAATCAATCAAGGTGGATTGGTCAAATACAATAGATCTATCATTATTACTATAGGCTTGATCAAAGTTAATGGATATGCTAGTATTAAGTTTAATTTAAGCATGCTAGTCCCTCTATCAGATTGAAAAGGACATCTATTGATCCTCCATCTGTGGTGGAAGCTATTGAAGCCAGTGAAGTCGGAACCAGATTCTCAAATGTCACCAGTAGCAGCCTCTCTGAAAATGAAAATCCTAATGAAGACACATATGTAAATGCTGTAGAAGCATCTGATGCGGATGCTGCTGATGATAATGCTGATGCTGCTGTCAATATTGAAGACTCTTCCACCATGAATGAAGAGTTTCTCGATCAGAATCAGAGCATTATTGAGCAAGGGATACGATTGGATGTAGTACCAGCACATAGAATCAACAACGAACATCCCCTGGAAAATATCATTGGCCAAGTTCACCAAGGAGTTAAAACAAGAAGCAAATCTCATGAGGCCAATATATGTCTGTTTTCCTGTTTTCTTTCTCAGGTAGAACCCAATAAGATAGATGAACCTCTGAAACACAGCAGTTGGATTGAGGCAATGCAAGAAGAGTTGCTACAATTCAAGAGACAGGATGTCTAGAAACTTGTTGATCTTCCACCTGGTCAAACTGCTATTGGCACAAGATAGGTATTCAGGAACAAGCAAGATGAGAGAGGCATTGTCGTCAAGAACAAAGCCAGACCTGTAGCTGAAGGCTACACTCAGGAAGAAGGAATTGACTATGATGAAGTCTTTGCTACTGTTGCCAGGCTGGAGGCCATCAGAATCTTCCTCGCATATGCTGCATCCAAGAATTTAATGGTTTACCAAATGGATGTCAAGAGTGCCTTTCTGTATGGGAAGATTGGTGAGGAAGTATATGTCAAACAGCCTCCAGGATTTGTAGATCCTTCACATCCTAACAAAGTGTTCAAACTAGACAAAGCTCTCTATGGCTTACATCAAGCTCCAATAGCCTGGTATGAACTCTGTCTGGATATCTGCTAAGCAACAACTTCAGAAGAGGTGCCATTGACCAGACCTTGTTTATCAAAGATGAAGGGAGAGAAATCCTATTGGTACAAATATATGTTGATGACATCATCTTTGGATCAACAAGGAAGAAGTTGTGTAAAGACTTTGAGATCCTGATGCACTCAAAGTTTGAAATGAGTTCAATGGGTGAACTAAATTTCTTTCTGGGTCTTCAAGTCAAACAAGTTCCAAACGAAATCTTTATCAACCAATCCAAATATGTCAAGAGCATTTTGGAAAGATTCAAGATGGTTGACTGCACTGCTGCAAGAACTCCTATGCAAGTACACCATCAACTGACTCCAGACAAAGATGGTCAAGACACTGATCAACATCAATACCGTGCAATGATAGGGTCACTCATGTATCTCACTGCCTCAAGGCCATATATCATGTTTGTAGTATGCCTTTGTGCAAGATTCCAAAGAATACTCATCTTCAAGTTGTCAAGAGAATTTTTAGATATCTAAAAGGAGCCCCAAGACTTGGGCTATGGTATTCTAAAAATGACAAGTTCAACCTGTATGCATACACTGACAATGACTATGGGGGATGCAACTTGGACAAAAAGTCCACATTAGGGGTTGTCAGTTTCTGGGAGGAAGACTGATTTCATGGTAGTGCAAGAAGCAAACTTGTGTATCAACTTCTACAGTAGAAGCAGAATACATTGCAGCTTCAAGTTGTTGTGCACAAGTCATCTGGACACAAAACAAATGCTGGATTATGGGATGATTTTCATGGCCACTCCCATTCACTTTGACAACATGAGTGATATATCAATCACAAATAATCCGGTGCATCACTCCAAGACAAAGCACATTGACATCATGTATCACTTCATAAGAGATCAAGCTGAGAAAAAGAGAATTATTTTAACCAAAGTTCATACCAATGAGCAATATGCTGATTTATTTATAAAACCTTTTGATGAAGCTAGATTTAGATATTTAGTTGATTCTATTGGGATGATGAACTTTGACTAAAATCTGTCTCTAAAATTGTTTTAAAATGTGTTTGTCTTTTGTTGTAAATAAAAGTTTTTGCTGCTGACAGGTCTAATTATCAGCAACAAAGAATTTGCCACTGACTGCTTTAAGTTATCAGCAGGAACAAGTTTCCTGCGGATAGCTTTATGGCAGTTAGTAGCAACATCTTTGCTAGACCATTTTATCCATCAGCATCAATTGAGTTTGCTGCTGACTGACTTAACCATCCGCATCAACCAAGTTTGTAGCGGATAGGCTTAACCATCCGCAGCAACCAAGTTTGCTGCTAATAGGTAAAGATAAGTCCAAATTAACTTTTACCCGCTGTAAAAAGTCATTTCAGTCTTTACCATGACTGCTATAGTGTATTACAACTTTAATAATGAAAAGTGAATAAGGTTGTACTGTACAAGTAACTTTGCCTTTTCCCTCCTCTGCCGTTATAACAAAAATCAAATTTCTCCTTAACCTCTTCACATTCAATTCCAACGTAACTCTCACCATTTTCTCCCAAGTATTCACAGCATTCAAAGCCTTCCATACTTAACCATCTTTCAAAACTTCCTCCTTCCCTCCAAACACAATGACCATGGCAGAGGTCGATATAAACTAGCCCGATGACAAGTTCTCACCTTACCATAATCTCACTGCATACCTAATAAAAGGCAAGAAGTTCGAAGGGTTCAATTATATGATCGATTTTCTCTATCGATCAAATATATACTATGCACTAACTGTCAACCCTACCATATACATCCCTCATATGGAGGACTTTTGGAGCACCGCCGTCTACTCTACCGAACAGGGGATTCCCCAAATCCAAGGTAAGGTAGACGGCAAAGACATCATCATCACTGAAGCTACTCTCAGAAAACATCTCAAGCTTCAGGACGAGGGGGCCGCCGTTTCATACTCTAGGGAAGAGTATATGAGGACCTTTGTATCCATAGGGTACACTGGAAATCAGAATGAATATACCATCGAAAAGGCGCTAATGGGCCCTCCATGGAAGTTTCTATGCCACACTCTTCTACAATGCATATCCCAGAAGAGAAGTGGATGGCATCAGGTGAGCTCTGGTCTCGCCTCTGCTGTTCATGGTATGGTCACTGGCCAAGGTTTTAACTTTGCACAACTCATCTTTGAAGGTTTGAGATATAACCTTCAAGAAGGTGCAAAGCAGGCATTCTATATGTACCCAAGATTCTTGCAGGAAGTTTTCAACAGTGAACAAAAAAGATCTTTCAAAACCTGCAAGAATCTATCTTACGCTGGGACATAAAAATAATATTTTTCATAGCATGAGAACTATTTCCAAAAATATCTCAGGGGTCAGTGTTCCATTGTTATATACAATGATGAACATACAAAGTACACAGGGTGACAGTTCAGCAATCCCAGCTGATACTGATCCTACACCCTCCACTTCAAAACCTGAACAACCAATTGCTTCCACTTTTCAAACCCATGTGCATTATATTTAGGATGCACAGGCACACCAACTACTTACACCTATTTTGGATGTTATCACTACCCAAATGGAACACAGGGCCCCAGTTAAGGCAAAATATATCAAAAAAAAGAGGCAAGAAGACTCCTTCTCTTCTTGTCTCACAGGCCCTATCCCAACCTAAAAGCCCTCATTCAGAATCCCAACATTCTGATGAGAATATTAAAAGGGATAGCCAAACCATTAGAGAGACTTCCTTGGAAGTTTCTCTATTAGGATCAGGATCACATCCCGGATCCATAGAACAACCTGCTGAGCCATGTCATTATTTTTCTTCTCTGAACTTAAGTGCAGAGGCACCTAGTCAAGATGATATACCTTCTCCAACTACCACTATTTCGGAGGTATTGATTGACTTGGCTGCTAATGTACCTAACCCAAGTTCATCACCCAAGAAGGTTCACTCTAGGAGTGATGATAGAGTGAATGTGGATAGGGCTATCACTACTCCTAGTACATCATTTGACTAGGAGGACAGTGATAACATCACTAAGACCCTAACCATGAAAACTCACAATGAGGATGTTTCTCTTGAAACACGCTTCACTGAGAGGAATCCCAGGTGCCAAGAAAACCCGGGTGATGGGGATGCAGAGGCTAGGCCTAAGGCCCCATCCAGTTCCAAGGATTCCACAACTGTGGATGAGGACAGACTGAAACTTCAAAATTTGGAATTGACGGCCAGGGTGGCAATGCTAGAGGCTGAAGTGTCCAAACTACGGCACCAAGTCTCTATGCATGAATCCCATCAATGCCCTCCAGTGACTACTCCCTCCCTTGTATCAATGGGCACTCGAACAGATGAAACTCTATGCACTGATGCATCCAAAAAGGGGGAGATAGTTACTACATAAGATGATGCTGACAGCCTCGATGAATGGATAAAAGAGCATGCTGCTTTTCAAAGTACTCTCTTCAAACATGTTTTTGTTCAAATCCATGACTTGCCAGACTCAGTAGATGAAGAGGAAGATATCATAGAGGATTGGAAGTTAGTTATCCGAGCTGTTGATGAGGTGTTGAAGAATGAAAGTCAAGATGAAGACACACCTTTGTCATTCAGCATACTTCCTGCTGCTGCAAACATATCAAGCAGACCATTGCCCCTCAATTCACACCGACTACACATAAGCTAGAGTTTGACTCAATTCTAGCTTGGGGGTATGATGGTGTATCTGAGGGATTCTGGATTGGACGGGAGTTTGGTGGAATAGAAGAGCTTAACTGGAATACACTGTATCCACTTTATAGGATCGGTGAATACAAGATGGTTCTATTCTAGTTGAGATTGGCAGAAACAATCACAACTATGCAATGTAAACAAGTAAACAAGAAGAATACTGATAAATGCAATTTGTATTAAGCTTAAAAGATTACAAGATTACAGAGAAAACTCTTAAGAAAAAGCACACTTATACAATGACTCTAAGTACTACTTATATAGTAACTTAGAATCAAGACAGACCCTTGATTCTAAGGATCAGATCTAACACAAGCCGTTGATCTTGTATTGAAGCTATTCTACATGTAACGACAATAAATACTACAAAAGTTATCTTTACTCAAACGTCTTCTTAGGCATCATTGCTTGAGTCCTTGGAAGAAGAGTGTCGTTGTCTTTTATTGTCTTGCACCAGTAACATTCTTTCTGCGTGGAGTGTGTTAGTGTTGTAGCAGAAAGTTGTCAGTGGTAATGGTTGCTTTTTCGAAGCCAGTCAGCTGCAACATTTGATCTTCAGAGGGAATGGCTATCAGCAGCAATGTTGTTGATCAACAGCAAGACATAACTGTCCACAGTTGCTGATGATTTGCCTATCAGCAGCAACTTTGGTCTTCAGCAGATAAGGCTATCCGCAACAGATTTGTTCTTCAGCAGAAGAACAAGTATCCGCAGCAGATAAGCTTATCCCCAGCAGTTTGCTGATCTGCAGCAAACTCTAAGGTCCACAGCAGTTGTAGTTAGAGAATTATGTAGCCATCAGTCTTTATTTCTACAAACTCCCCTTAGACCGATGCTACCAAAACTCTCTTACTGCTTTTGCTGCTGAAGCTTTTCCATGTTGTAGCCTATCCTTTCTACCTCATAGCCTCTTGGGTCCTGGCTGGGATTGTTTAGAGGAAGCTCATATAGAGTCTTTATGTCTTTGCTTGGCATTTTGAAGATGGTCTTGCGTAAACATATCATCTTCTGTCCTTTAACATCAATCAAGATAAACTCGTTGGTATAAGCCTTGAAGGACCAACTGGTGAATGGAGAATGGGATTGAAGAGGTTCGGCATCAATGATTATATCTTTACTAGGGTTGAAGTGATGTTTGATTGCTAGCAAAAGATGTCTCCCACCTTCATTATCTGGCTTATGGGCTTCACCCAACTCCAATATTCTTCTTAGATCTGAGTCTGGGAGTTGCTGTACCTCATAAAAAGATTTATAGATAGATCTTTTCAGTTTTTCCTTTCCCCTGAAACCTTCAAACCATTTGTCTTGAGTGTTGTAGAACCATACAACTATTTCTCTTGAGTCTTCTGGTGTGATGGTAGGTTTGGTTTTCTTCTTGGAAGGCTGCTGACGAGGAGGAGCTGGGTGGAGGGATTTGGACTTTGTGGGAAGAGAGGAATGAGGTCTAGGCTGGAGAGTGGAAGTATGGTGGGAGGAGGAAGTAGTGGATGAGGGAGAAGGCTTGGGTTTCTTTGATTTGTGTTCAGCAGTTTGAGTTATCACCCTTTTCTTGGAGCCTGTCTTCCCTAATCTTTCTTCCTCATCCTTCTTGACTTTGGAGTACAAGGCTTGCAAGTTCATGAAACTCAAGGGGCCTAGCCTTTTTCCACTTTCTCCTCTGGCCTTCAGGAAGTCAGTCACGACCTTCCTTTCTTCATGGGTCCTTATGTTGAATGCAATGGTCTTCTTGGATTTTTGCTTGGATTTTTCATCTTCTTCTTCATCATCCATTTTCTTATTTGCCAATTGACCTTGCTAACCCATGAAGGCTCTGTAGATTTCTTTATTTGATAGTTTCTCAAGGTAGTCTGCATCCTCACCTTGAGAAATCAGAGCCGCTATCTATTCTTCTCTCATTACTTTGGCTAGTTCAGAATCAGTTATTCTGAATTTAACCTCTTCCCTTTTATTCTTCTCCCTTTCTTCTTCGTTATTAAACTGTTCCTGTAGCTGAAGAGATAGGGCTTCATCTTCTTGTAATTGAGAAGCTGCAGGAAATCTGGATTTGAGATCATCCAGCTGTTTAGCATACAGCTGGATTTGTTGTTCCCTGAAGAGCATGACAATTTTTCTTTCTTGAATTTTTCTTAGCTCTGCCAACTCCTCTTCTTCTTCTTTCCTCCCTTTCCCTTTGCTCTTTCATTATTCTCTCTTCCACCTCTTCAGTCATTACTCCCTTCCCCTTGGCTTTGGTTGATGCCTCTGCTTCAGCTTCATTGGCAATTTGCGGAGTGGATGGGGGAAGGTTTCTTGCTTCATCTTTTTCCCATTGACACCCAGTTACTTCCTTCCAACTTTTCCTTACATTCTCCAACTCTGTTCTTCTAGATTCTGTTGCAGTGTTCAGAGTGGCGGTTGGTGAGGAGAGAAAAGAGAAATTTGAGTCAGAGGAGGCATCTTCTGCAAGGCATCCCTCCTTTTCAAGACGAGCTTTGATAGTCTTGATCATTGCTTGGCTCTCTAAGGTGTTGACATTGCTGATATGTGTTCTGAGCTAAAAAATGTTGTATAGGAAGTCTGAGTTGAGTAGTAGGATCTCATTGTTGTGGTTGAAGAAGGTAGATGATCCATCACTCAGAAAGAAGGTGAAGTCAGAGGGCCTAGTGCACGACCATCCTAGCACTGCCAGTCCCCTGACCATCTCATTGTGTATGAAGCTTCTCCAACAAACAGTTTCTTCGTCAGTTAAAGTACTGCTCCTGATCAGGTCAAGTCTACTTGGAGCCAGTATTTGTGCTGCTGCTGTAGAAGATTCTGCGCGGTCTTTAGGATATGCCACTCTGTTTGATTCTTCTAATAGTGCTTCAAACCAGGGCAGATTTTCCTCCATTAAGTCTTGGAACCTGCAGATTGCAAGTTTTGCTGAGAGATCTGAAGAGGTGTTGATGCAGCTGGATAAATACAGTTCAAGCACTTGAAGAGGATTTAGTGCATCCCAGTTCAGCTCTTCTACTCCACTAAACTATTTCCCAATCCAGAATCTCTCAGATTGACCATCATAACCCCAAGCTAGTATGGAGTCAAAATCTAGCTTGTCTGCAGTCAGTATGAATTTGGGGGCAGTGGTTAGACTTATTATGGCCGCTGCTTCAGGAAGAATGCTGACTGATGGAGTTGTGTCTTCATGGTGACTTGTATTTTTCAACACCTCATCACAGGCTCGAACAACCAACTTCCAATCCTCAGTGATTTCTTCCTCTTCATCTACTGAGTATGGCAAGTCATTAACTTGAACAAAGGGAAGGTTTGAATAAGGAACTTTGAAATGCAACCTGCTCTTATATCCAGTCCTCAAGGCTGTCAACATCATCTTCTACTGCGACTATCTCCCCCTTTTTGGTTACATCAGTGTAAAGGGTTGCATCTGTTTGAGTTCCCACTGATACAAGGGAAGGAGTAGGCACAGTTGGGCATTGATGGGCTTCATGCATAGAGACTTGGTGCCTTATTTTGGACACTTCAGCTTCTAGCATGCCACCCTGGCCGTCAATTCCATATTTTTGAGTTTCAGACTGTCCTCATCCACAGTTGTGGAATCCTTGGAGCTGGATGGGGTCTTAGGCCTAGCCTCTGCATCCCCATCACCCTGGTTTTCTTAGCACATGGGATTCCTCTCAGTGAAGAGTGTTTCAAAGGAAACATCCTCATTGTGAGTTACCGTGGTTAGGGTCTTAGTGATGTTATCACTGTCCTCCTGGTTAGTTGATGTACTAGGAGTAGTGACAGCCCTTTCCACATTCACTCTATCAGTACTCCCAGAGTGAACCTTCTTGGGTGATGAACTTGGGTTAGGTGCACTAGCAGCCAAGTCAATCAATACCTCCGAGATAGTGGTTGTTTGAGAAGGTATATCATCTTTACAAGGTGCCTCTGCACTTACGTTTGGTGAAACACTTTCATGTGACAAACACTCTGGATCCTCTGCACTTAAGTTTGGTGAAGCACTTTCATGTGACAAACACTCTGGATAGAGTCTTAGTTTTGTACTTTCATTGTATGTATTTGTCTTTGTTTGTAAGTGTCTATATGTATTAGTTATCGAGTTGTATTTACTAATGCATGTTGATTGTTGCTGAAATCTCTAAGTGTTTTGCGCACTTGTATGTGCGCAGGAATTAGTTCCTGCGTACTTAGCAAGTACGCAAGAATACCTTGCGTACTTGCTAAGTACGCATGAGCAATTTGCCCTGCGCACTTGCTAAGTGCGCAGAGTTCAGGTAGTGTATAAATAGGATAGGTTGACAGTAGACAAGTACGCATGCATATACGCAGACTTTGTATAATTAGTATTTCTCTCTGTAACCTTCAAGTTTTTATAATAGATGAAAGTTTAAAGTGATTCTCTTGTCGGTTTACGTTGTGTTGTAAGACTCTACACCTAGTCACGCACCCGGTCCGATTCAAGAACGCACTTGCATGTGACGATCCGCCACACCCGAGGGACCTACAAGTGGTATCAGAGCTTTGCTCTTGATTTCGAGTGTTGTGAGTGTGTTTGGAGAGTTTTCTACAGAGATTTTACAAGCATAAGTGGGTATTTTTGTTGATTTTTGTGATAAAATAGGGGTAGCTCTTGAGCACTATTTTAGAAGCAAAAATAACTCAAAAACTCAACTTTTGTTGTGTATTTGAGTGTTTTGAGCAACAAAGGTTTGTTAGAAACAAGTTTCTGACCCTTTGGCTCATTTTGTTTGTTCATCTGTCCGATTTTTGCCATCTCCGGTGAAATTCCAGTGACCGGAATAGTTTGGTGAGAGTTGGTGAAAAGGTTATCTGCGTACTTACCTTTTCTGGCAAAAAGTTCAGTCTTGTTGCATACTTATCAAGTACACAAGACTAATCCTTCTGCGTACATTAGTTAACTCCTACATACTTATCTTCTACTCCTGCGTACTTATCAAGTACGCAAGAGCAAATCATAAGTGCGCAAGACCATTTCTCTAAGTGCGCAAGGCCAGTATCAAGTGCGCAAGTGTCTTTGACCTTTCTGAAATTTGACTAAGTGTTTATAATGTCGAATCTTCAGAACTTCGGTAACCTTCTGAACTATGACAACGAGATCAGAACACCTTAGAAACCGCCAAAGTTGCTAAATGTAAATGATTATTCTAATTGGACAGCACGCTTTGAGCACTACATTTCTTATACCGATTCTTCGTTATGGATACCAATTCTAGAGGGATATAAGCATCCCACACACATTTACCTTGATGAAGTAATACCCAAGCCTATCTCTAAACTCGATGAAGAAGAAAAGAAAGTTTATGATCGAGAGAAGAAGGCTCACGGTTCTATCACTATGGCCTTGACTAGGGAGTTATTCCACAGTTTTAGAGGATATGATAACTCGAAGGATCTTTGGAAGGCATTACAGAAAAGATTCGAGGGCAATAGTGACATCCAGAAAAGTAAACGGGATCTCCTCAGGAAGCAGTATGAGTGCTTCAGATTTCTGGAGAACGAATCTATAGACGAGCTCATCTCTAGATTCTATCATCAGCAGACCGAGTTGAAAGATTTTAAGCTAAAATATCCTGATGAAGAACTAGTTGAAAAGTTTCTGGATGCTTTGCCTCCCAAGTTTAAGATGTATACAACCCCGATGAGAGAGAATCCTAAGTTCTATGAGATGACAATTGATGAGGCAATTGGAAAGGTTCAAGCTCATGACATGAAACTAAAAAGTAAGGAGAGCTCAGGAAGACCTCAGATACAAGACCCTTCAATGTATCATGGGACGTCTTCTACAACCAAGTCATCGGTCTCTGGAATTGCCCTTTTCTCTGGAAACTCTCATGAGGAAGAAACTGTAAAAGCTTGTGGTGGTCATGCATGCTATGCAGCATCTGGTTCTGGTTCTGGATCTCATCACCAGAATCCCTCAAGAAATCCTTCACCCATATCTTCAGCTAACCAATCAGCGATAGCCAAGATAGCTGAAGATCATGTGACTTTATTCTCTTCATGCATGCTTGCCTATGAGAATTTCATTAGCGGCAAGCTAACGAATCCTGAAACAATAGAAGAAGACTTCAATCAGGTGGATTCGGATGATATGGAGGACATGGACATTTAATGGAATATGGCCATGATCTTGAGGAGAGCCAAGCGTTTCCTGAACAGAACAGGAAGAAAGTTCATTGGCGGGCATTCAAATGCCAAGGTTGGTTTTGACTAATCCAAGGCCAAGTGCTATAAGTGTCTGAACTTTGGACACTTTGCTCATGAATGTCAAAAGGACAGAGCTCCGGCTTCGGGTTTCACCAGACCTAGCCAAGGAAACAACCAAGGCTACAACAACTCAAACAACCACAATCAAAGCCAAGGTGGAACGTCCAATGCATTGGTGGCTCAACACGACGATAGCTTTGATTGGGGCGTTCATCTGGAGGAGGCCATTATTGCACAAACTCAGGTTGGTCTCATGGCTGAGATTATGGAGATGATGGAAGCTGAGGAACGGGAAACTTCTGTGGCTGACCGAGAAGAGTCTACAACTGCTGTTGACCTCATGGCTATCGGAGAGGTATCACATTCATCGAATAAGGTAGATTCTAATCCTTTTACTGTCATTTCTTGTTCCAAATGTCTAGGCTTAAAAATTGAAAACTCTAAGCTTCAAGAAAAGGCCGAACCCCTTCGTATTGCAGCTTTAAGCTACAAAGAAAACGAAAAACGATTTAAAGATTCAATTGAAACGTTGAAGAAAGAAAAACGTGATTATTCACTTAAAATGAGCGATCAACAGCTTCACTTGGATATTGCATACAAGGGGTTAGAAAAAAAGGAACAATGAGATCAACAAGCTACAAAATGAGATCTTGCAGTTGAAATGTACTAACGAGAAGTTGAAAAATTCTCATTTTGTGGTGGAAAACTACGAATCTGTAGTGAGACAAATGAATGGCTTAGGGCTGGGTACTAATGCCATTCCTCCACCAGTTAGCGGGAAATTTGTCAACGGCTTATTAGACATTGATCTAACTTGCCTTGATGAGTCCTCAGGTAAGGATGATTCCTCTAACAAGGATGATTCCTCAAGTAAGGCCAAGTCCGCATCTGATGAGGAGTTCTTTACTGCTTCTGATGATGGGTCGGTTAACACCTGCCCTGAAGGAGTAGTATCTGAGGAGTTGTTAACTGAACAGAAAGTCAAGAAAAACATTATCACTAATAGTGACAATTGTATTTTAACTGAACCCGATATCATTGAATCAAATGATAAATTAAAGGTAATGCTTTATGGAGGGTAAAAAAATGTTAATCTAGTTAAGAAAGAAGCTTTTTCAGCTCACTATGGGCTGGGTTATAAAGAAAATTTGCAAAAATACTACACTCCTAAAAACCAATCTATATCAGGTCAAACTCCTGTTCACAAACCAACTCCTCCTGCTCATCATGCTGAGTCATCTAATGCTAGATCTAATGAGCCTTATAGGAGGACTTACATAGACAAAAGGACTTGCTTTCACTGGGTGTGGTAGGTTACATCCTTGTGAACTGCCCTTCTAAGAACCAAGGGAAAACGACCTATTATTTCACAACCGACTGTCATCCCTAAGTCACCGCAAGTGAAGCATCCCAAAAGTCCAAAGACAAATGTGGTGAAACCACCAGCAAAACCGATGGTAAAGCCAAAGATAACCTCTGAGGCTAAACCATATGTTTCAAGAAAGGGAAAACAACCTGCTATACCTTGTGTATCTACCTCTGGTAGTACACATACTGGTGAGAAATCTGTGGTGAAACTCTCTAAGTCATAGAGGAGGAGAAAGAATAAGAGGTTGAGAAAGCTAGAACAGCTGACTGGAGGTCAATCAGGTGAAGCTTCCATTAGTTCACCGGCTGTTGTTGAACCTAACTCTGCTGCTCCAGTTAAGAAACAAAAGAGGTCATGGATTGCCAAATCTAAAAGTTCTCAATCTCCTAGTCCTAATTCTTCTAAAGATTCATCCATTTTGAACAGTCACGACTGTGAGTTAAAAGAGGTTGTTTATTTTGAAAAAGACGGACGACCCAAGACCACCATGGCTTGGGTCTCCAAATCTAACTAATTCTTTTTGTGACTCGTGCAGGGACATCCGAAGGGTACTATCTCTAACCGTTGGTATGTAGATAGTGGATGCTCCCGACACATGACAGGAAACATGACCTTGCTTCAAGAAGTGAAACCATTCAGAGGCGGCTATGTGGTCTTTGCTGGAGAGAAAGGCAGCAGTATCACGTGTCAAGGCGTGCTATCAAATGGTTGTGTCAGCTTTGACAATGTCAACTTTTGCGAGCAGCTGAAGCATAACCTGTTGAGTGTCTCCTAAATGTGCGACAAGGAGTACTCGGTGATGTTTGACAGGAATGAATGCTTGATACTCAAACCTGGTTTTGAGGTTCCCAAAGATTGGATTCTGATGAGAGCGCCAAGGACAAACGACACCTATCAGACTGATATGAGCGTGGCAACAACCACCTCATCAGTTCCTACCTGTTTGCTTACCAAAGCGCAGAGCTTGACTCTATCTTGTGGCATAGAAAACTCAGACATATTTCTTATCGTAAAATGAATCATCTGGTCCGAAACGGTTTGGTAACCGGTTCCTAAGCTGAGATTTACCGTTGCCGATGGTTGTATGCCTTGTAAAAAGGGCAAACAGCAATGGAAGTCTCACAAGCCCAAGCTCCAAAACTCCTTCGATACCTCTTTGGAGCTAGTACATATGGATCTGTTTGGCCCCATAAGTATCAGGAGTAATGGAGGTAAGTCATTCTGTCTGGTTGTAACTGATGATTTCTCACGTTTTTCTTAGGTGCATTTTTTAGGTACGAAGGACGAAACTACTGACATTCTTCAATACCTGATCCTGAGCTTGGAATCTATGTGCAAGCTGAAGGTTAGAAGAATAAGGAGTGACAACGGAACTGAGTTCAAGAATAATTTGATGGAACTTTTCTGTCTCAAGAAGGGTATCCGTCATGAATTTAGTGCCCCGTACACACCTTAGCAGAATGGAGTTGTAGAACGGAAGAACATAACCTTGATCAAGACTGCAAGGACGATGCTGTCGGATGCAAAGTTCCTGTCACTTTCTGGGCAGAAGCAATTAATACAGCTTGTCACGTCTTGAACAGAGTTCTGGTTGTGAAGAGGCACAACAAGACTTGTTATGAGTTGATCAACAATCGTCTTCCCAATCTTGATTACCTAGTTCCTTTTGGTAGTCCCTGTTCCTTGTTGCTACAGTACAAAGACCACAAGTCTAAGTTTCATGCAAAAGCGGTGTAAGGCATCTTCTTAGGATACGTTTCCAACTCGCCTTGCAAGAGAGTGTACAATATTAGAACTTGTACTGTCGAGGAGTGGTTTGAAGTTGATTGTAGTAAGCACAGCATTCCACCAGAACCAACTGGTCCAGCTTGGGGTTTTGATTATGATGTGCTATTCAGGTCATTCAATCTTCCTGATTTGTCTGCAGTTGATGCCGCAAATGTATATGAATTATTGGGTGGCAGCGATGACTCCAGTTTCTCAAATCGTGCTAGTGTACCGATTGTAACTCCTGATTCCAATGCTGCATCTGCATCTGGAACTCTTAATGGTGATAACAGTGAAGATGTTCATGTTGATGGAAATGATGCTCAAGCTAATCCTAACACTAGTGTAGGAAATGAAGCTCCAGCTGATCCAATTAACATTGAATCTTCTTCTTCTAGAACACAGGATATGGGGGAGTTAAGCACGAACCTTGATTCAGAAATTCAGGAACCGAATGTACCAGAGGCGAGAGTGCATAAGAATCATCCAATTGACAACATTATTGGTGATCCTCATGCTGGTGTTCAGACTCGTCATCGAACCATTACTGAGAACGCTAGTCTGTACTCGGAGATACTTGACACTAGTGTCATGGAAACATGTCTGCATGCTGCATTCGTGTCCCAGTTAGAGCCGAAGAATGTGAAGGAGGCTCTCGCTGACAACTGCTGGATTGAGACTATGCAAGATGAATTGTCTCAATTCCAAAAGTTGCATGTGTGGGATCTGGTTGACTTGCCAATGGGCGTACAACCAATTGGCACCATATGGGTGTTCAAATGCATGACGGATGATCGTCATGTTGTGGTGAAGAACAAAGCAAGGTTGGTTGTTTAGGGTTTTTATCAACAAGAGGGCTTGGATTACAAGGAAGTATATGCCCTAGTTGCTAGACTTGAAGCCATTCGACTGTTTCTGGCTTATGCCTCATATGTTCGCTTCAAGGTCTATCAATTTGATGTGAAGAGTGCTTTCCTGTATGGAAAAGTTCATGAAGAGGTCTATGTCACTCAACCTCCCGGCTTTGAAGATCCGCATAATATCAATAAAGTGTACAACCTCGACAAAGCACTTTATGGTCTTCATCAAGCACCTCGGGCATGGTATGAGACATTATCTAAGCATCTATTGTCTAATGGTTTCGACCGTGGACAGATCGACTCGAACCTCTTTATACGGAAAGCAGGAGGTGACATTCTTCTTGTACAAGTCTACATCGACGACATTATTTTTGGATCTACAAATGAAGGGATGTGTAGAGAATTCGAACAGGTGATGAAGTCCAAGTTTGAAATGAGTAACATGGGTGAATTGTTGTTCTTCCTGGGTCTGCAAGTCAGTCAAAGAGAGGTTGACATTTATCTACATCAAACCAAGTATGTGCAGGACATCTTGTCAAAATACAAGATGAATGATAGCAGTACGTATGGCACACCTATCCCAGTCAATCATGGTCTGCATCCTGACAAAGATGGAAAGGATGTGGATTGCAGATTGTATTGTGGGATGATCGGATCTCTTATGTATCTCACAGCTTCAAGACCCGATATAATATTTGCTGTGTGCTTGTGCTCAAGGTTTCAGTCACAACCGAAGGAGTCCCACATGATAGATGTGAAGAGAATTTTCAGATACTTGAAAGGGAAACCCCGATTTGGTACTCTAAGAAGCAGTCATTTAACTTCAAAGCCTATACTAATTCAGACTATGGCGGTTGTAACCTTGACAGAAAGTCAACTTCTGGTGGATGTCAATTCTTGGGAGACAGACTGGTTTCCTGGCAGCGTAAGAAGCAGTCAACGGTTTCTGTCTCAACTTGTGAAGCAGAATACATTGCTGCGACGAGCGGTTGTTCTCAGATATTGTGGATTCAGCAGCAATTGAGAGACTACGTCTTAAACTTCACTGGAACTCCTCTGTTCATTGACAACAATGCCACCATGTCCATCACAAATAACCCGGTGAAACATTCCAAAACGAAACATATTGAAATTCGCCATCATTTCATCCGTGATTGTGATAAAAAAGCATGTAATTGAACTTGTAAAGGTTCACACGGATGACAATCTTGCAGACCTTTTCACTAAGGCATTTGATCGATCCCATTTTGAGCATCTTGTCAACTTGATAGAAATGTTCAATCCTGAGTGAAAACTTGTTTTTCTTAAATGAATTCAATTCATGAAAGTTAAATTTTATTTCTTTTAATGTTTTCTGTATAGTTCTTTTAATCTTCAAAATATTTTACAAAATCAAAAACAAAATAGAAAATGGAGAAAATTTCAAAGTTAACTTGAGAATGGAGGAAATGATAGTACATCAGAAATGATCTAAACGCCATAGACTGCTCATATGGGAAATGATTGCATCATACTTACTTAATTGTTTAAATTGTTATGTTTTTTAATCTGCTTGTTTAAAGTAATTTGAATTGTCAGTAGGCTGTAGGCATTTTTGAATCACTAGTAGTGTGGAAACTAAATCTAAATTACAACTATGATTTGAACCCATGTATGCTAGTGTGTGTGCGTAAAATAATGCAAAAGATCATTATCAGATAAAGGATGTTAGATTTTGTCAATAATTTTCTTCTGAGATAAGTTTCAGGTTATGTCTTTAGCACAATTAATGCGGTTCATCTCACCGCCCATACTCACAAGTATGCAATGAGAGATTGAATCAAAACATGTCTCTACATTAACCGTGGAGCGTGTATTCACCCTTGAATCACTCCTGATTCATTGAAATCAAATCCAGATAAAAGTTGGATTCCCCTACCCTAATACTCAAACACCATATTCATTATCCTGAATCATCATACCGATATTCACCGAAGAAATCAAATGAAACCAAGACAAATGAATCACTCAATTCTGAATCTTATGATTCCTGATAATCCTTATGGATTCTGCTTGATTTTTCCTGTGCTAATAGATGTAGCCTCATTCTGGAAATTTAGAAAATCATTGGGAAAATCTTAGATGCCTTGAGATAGTGCAATTTACATTACTGTAGCATATCAGTGGGGTACACGTTGTATATCTTATAATTAATACCTTAACACACAAGAACATGATACAAAGACGCTTATAGTTTCAAATCTTATAATATTATCAACTTGAATTACTTGTTTATGTGCTTATTATGTATGAATAAATAGTAATCCATGACATGATCCCATATTCTTTGATGTTTATATTGTATCGTTTTTACTATAAGTTAGCCTGATATGATCCTCTGCTAGTGTCTTTGAAGAAAAAATAGTGTGTGTATATTCATGTATATTTCTATATAGATAAGATCAAAAAGATTTTAAGTTTGTGTACAGTTCAATTTTAATCAGAAAAGCAAAAAATATTTGTGTTTAACCTTCCTGAATTGATTTTGAATTCTCTTGATTGAATGTTTTTATCTTGTTGAAAGTTTGCGTACATAAGGGTCTCTGCGTACTTGATAAGTGCGCATGAGGTAAACCCTGCGTACTTAACAAGTACGCAAGAGTTAAGTCTTGCGCACTTAGTAAGTACGCAGGAGTTAAGTCTTGCGCACTTAGCAAGTACGCAAGACCTTTTTGTGTTGGGTATAAAAACAGTACTTAGAAAATTTTCAGAATTTTTATCTCATTCAAATTTCTCTCAACTGTTGAACTTCCCTCCGCCATTTTTACTCAAAAATTCGAGTGTCCTAACCGATTTTTCATCCCGTGTCTAGTTCCATCATCGTATTACAATCTCTTGGTGAGAATCTAAGGACATTCCATCCACAAAATCACAAATTATGGACCGATTTAGACTTTAAAAATTTTAGGGTTTAATTCGTGATTTTAGTCAAATGTTTGGTTGTTTTGGTAAAACATGATAATTAAAACTTGTTTAGAATTCGTTATCGACCCTTAATCAGTCCTTAATCTCCATTGATTTTGACCTTTGACCCTCGATTGACCGACGGTTCGTTTGGGTCATCAATTAGGTTAAAAGTGTGACAAATGTAGCAGTTGATTGGTGTTGATATTGGTCCCATAGGCTAGAATCATGTATTTCGACCTTGTGGTGACCTAATCTACATCAATTTTGAGTATATGTTGAAAAAGTTGGATTTCTGAAAAAAATTGAACAAGTGCGTTTCTTGCACACTTAATAAGTTTGCAAGAAGTAATTCTTGCGTACTTGTTAAGTACACAAGAACAAATTCGTGCATACTTTCTAAGTACGCAGGAGCAACACTTGTGAAATTTTCTAAGTCTGGAAATTCAGTTCAATGAGTAACTGCTATACTTAGGCATGTGTATTCAATTCCAATGAAACTTGTTGTTCTTATTATGTTTTTTTGTGTGTTTTTGCAGTTATGGCTCGTACGTTTACAAATGAGTTCAATCTTCTAGCACATACTGAACCGGAATGGAAGGGTGCTGCACTACAGTACCGAGAGATTGTTGAATTCTTGAACCGTTCAAGAATCAGCTATGCTATTTCAGCAGACCTAATTCTTTCAAGACCGTATCTCGAGCAGTTCTGGGAGACCACGGAGCATGACTGCACGGTAACCCCCAATGTTATACGGACTACCGTGGCGGGTCATGACATCGCCTTTTCTGAAGACACAATTAGACGGGTCTTGCAATTCCGAGATCTCTCCAACGACCCAACAGCCTATCGTAACCAATCACATGGTTCATCTGGAAATACAAATCATGCATCTACATCATCGGCATTGGTTGGACAAAATGATGAGAACTATGACTGGGGTATTCATCTGGAAGATTTAGTGGGTGCTGTAAGTCAAGCCTTTGTAGTAGAAATTCATTCTGAAAAATTAGAAGAGGTGGCTGATGATGATGGTACAAGTGATGGTACAAGTGATGGTTCGAGTGAGAGTTCAAGTGATGGTGAAAGTGTGCAGATTGTTGATGAAGAGGTAGAACAAGAGCAGAATTTTGATTCTGATGTTGCATCAGGTGTTGCTGAAGATGATATTGTTCTAACACAAAATGCTTCAGATGGTGCTGATTCAGAGAATATTCCCATTGCCAAAGTTTTTATGGCAGACATGTCTGATCCGTCAAAGGTAAAAGACTCTGTTTGTCATATTTACTGTTCTAACTGCATTACTGTTAAAGATAAATTGCAAAAGGTCATGGATGATAACACAAACTTGATTTGTGATATGAAATCGATGCATTCTGTTAATCAGAAACTGAAAGATAACGATAAATTGTGCATCGATAGAATTGAGTCTTTGAAAAGAGACTTAAATTCTCTGGGGTTGAAATATAAAGAACAAGCTTATCATCTGGATATGGCTTATGCTGAAATAGAAAAACGAACTGAAGTTATTGCTGAAAAGAATAAGGAAATTTCTGACAAAGAGTCTGAGGTGATCAAACTTCATAGAAAGTTGGAAAATTTTACAAATTCTTCTGTTGTTTTGGATTATTTTAATTCAAATGCTGATCCTACTAAACAGGTTGTTGGGATTGGATTTGTTCCTCCACCATTTAATGCAAATTATGTGGTTGAACCTAAAATCATTCATGAAGGGGAAATAGATCCAAAAACAGTATTGAAAGTGAACCCGGTAACTAGTGAGGATATGGTATATGAATCTGATTATGAGGATGAGGAATTTGATGAGAAGAAGGTGGAAGGTATTCCGAAAGAGGTGAAACTTGATGAACCAACTGTTGCAAAAGTTGTTACCCATGATAGATGCATTCTGACTTAACCTGATGAGGTGAAGGTTGTTACCCCTAAGCTTTCTCCAATTTTACAGTCAAGTGGGTTTGTCGCTGCGGGTCATCAAAAGGTGCATTCATCAATGGTGCCTACACAGGTATATGTTCCAAAGAAGACAGTAAAATGTTCTGGACAATCTTCTGAAGCTTATACGTCTGATGGCTCCTCAAATTCAAAGAATTCTTCTTACTTTAGAACTTTTAAAGAGAGAAGAGTTTTCTTTCATTGCAACGAAGCTGGTCACATTCTGATCAATTGTCCTTATAAGAACAAGGGCAAATTGAAGACTGTTCCTTCACAACCAAAAGTGGTGAAAATTCTGAAAAGAACAGATGAGGGAAAGTCATCATTCAGTTTGGAGAAAAATATGTCTTGTCGATCTTTTGTTAAATCCTCTGGATTTATACAGCAGGAAAAATTGAACTCCAAATCATTTGTGTGTCAAGAGAAACTTGAGATTCCTCAAGTTGGAATTTCAAAGGATTCTCAATCTGAAGTAAAATTGTCTAGACCACAAAGGAGAAGACGAAACAGAAAATTGAAGAAAATTTTGGAAACATCTGAAACTGATAATAATATATCAAATAATGTTTTTCAAAATAATCAAAAATTGTCTCCTTTGAAAAAGTCTGTTGGTAAAACTTCTATTCCAAAGGTTAATGATAACATTGATTGTGAATTACTACAAGTTGTTTATTTTGATCAATCTGGACGACCAAAGACCACAATGGCTTGGGTTCCTTTTCTAACTGATTTTCGTTGTTTATGTAGGGACAACCAAGGAGGACTATCAACAATACATGGTATGTGGATAGTGGTTGCTCTCGACATATGACATAGAATATTAGATTGCTTGAAGATGTTAAAAAGATTGATGGAGGTTATATCGCTTTTGCAGGAAATAAAGGTGGGTACATAACTGGACAGGGAACTTTAAAGAATGATAAAGTCAAATTTGAGAAAGTGAATTATGTGGAGCAGCTGGAACACAATCTTTTGAGTGTATCACAAGTTTGTGACAAGAAGTTTTCGTTCCATTTCAATGATGCTGAGTGTTATATCTTGAAACCTGGTTTTGTTATTCCTGACAAATGGATTCTCATGAAGGCCCCAAGGAGAAATGACACGTATGTCCTTAACATGAGTGTCGCTACTACAACGGATTCAATTCCTACATGTTTACTCTCCAAGGCATCGGAATCAGATTCTATTCTGTGGCACAGGAAGCTAGCTCACATCAACTATCGAAAGATGAACTATATTGTTAAGAATGATCTGGTTCTTGGTATTTCGAAGATGAAATTCTCAGTTCCTGATGATTGTATTCCGTGCAAGAAGGGGAAACAACGGAAGAAATCACACAAATCTAAATCGAAGAATTCTATCGTAGCTCCTTTGGAGCTGCTACGAAGTGTTGTTCACAGATCCTGTGGATACAACAGCAATTAAGAGATTACAGTTTGAATTTCACAGGAACCCCTATGCTTATTGATAATAATGCTACAATGTCTATAACTAATAATCTTGTTAAGCATAGTAAAACAACGCACATTGAGATTAGATATCATTTTATTCGTGATTGTGCAGAGAAAAGGTTGATTGAGCTGGTAAAGGTTCACACTGATGATAATTTTGCTGATTTGTTTACCAAGGCATTTGATCGTCCCAGGTTTGAATTTCTAATCAAAATGATAGGAATGATCAATCCCGAATAAAAGTTTTCCAAAATCAGATTTTCATGGGAAATTTTATTTTTAATTTCTTTTATTGCTTTATTACATTTATGTATTTTTAAATTTTCAGTCAAAAAGTTCTTAATTTATAAAAAGTCAAAACAAATTGAAAAATATAAAATTTGACATCATTTGAAGTTAGAGAAGAAATGATAGTACATCAGTGATTAGTTCATTTCACACGACCTTAGTAGACCTTTGATATATGATTGATTAAACTGAGTTGATTTGATCTAAATTTCAAAGTCTGCATAAATGAGAAATGATAGAGTTGTGAATGCTCTAATCTTGGTAATCTGTTTTCAAATTTGTGTATGAGTTTTGAAACTTGAATTGTCAATAGACTAGAAGCGTTTTGAAACTAATAGTAGTGTGAAAATTAAATATGATATGATTACATCTGTGATTTGAATCCATTGTATGTCTGGGTGTGTGTGTAAAAGATCATTATCAGATAAAGAATATATGGTTTTAAAGAATTTCATGAGACCAATATCGAATTATATCTTTAGCACAAATCTATTTTAGTTCACATTACTGCCCATGCCCCGAAAAACATGCAATGTATTGTTGAACTAAGATATGCTTTCAAAATCTGTTGAAACATATACTCGCCATTGGATCAGTTAGATACATCATCTAGTCTAACTCCATTGAAACTTGTCCAGATAATAGTTGGATCCTCATACCTGAATCTGTTGATTCACATTATACAGCCAATTCATTAGAATCTTCGGATTCTGAATCATCATGATTCTTATATCCTTTGGGATCTGCTTCTATTCTTGTGCTAAATGAGATAATTTCATCTTGGAAATTGATCTAATCTTAAAATAAACCGTATATATCTTGAAGATAGTGCAAATTATATTTCTGTTTGGCATATATGTGGGGTACACGATGTTTTTCATCTAAATGGTACAAAATCACATGAATTTGGAGAATAAACGCTTATAGTTTCAAATAATATAATATTAACAAATTTAAGAATTCATGCTTTATAATTCAAATTCGGTATAAATAAAAGAGTGTTTCATAATCTGATCTTATTTACTTTGAAATTTATCGCGTATCATTTCAAATATTATGCAAATTGAATTATTTACAAATACTGAAAAAGATACATAAAGTACAAGATGAGTTGGATAGTTTTATATCATAGGTTACCCTTGGTTATTGCTAAAATGTGTGATGAACTACTCAGATACTGATATGATCTTCTTACTCATGATGTTCATTCAAAAATATGTGATTTCAGTTTATACAGATAAAAATCCAAAAATATGTGTTTCCGTTTGTACAGATAAAAATCCAAAAATATGTGATTCCGTTTGTATAGATAAAATTCAAAAAGATTTTGGTTTTTATTTTCCATGAAAATTTTAATCTTTTATTGAATTGTTCGGGATTGGATCAAATACATGCTGCTGACGGAAGTTCAAGATGTGACGGATTGAAAGTTGGTAAAAATTTTGATCAAGGAAAATGTTGAAGGCATTAAGTTCGCCTCCTTCTGGTGAAGCGAACTTAATATGTTTGCCTGAAATTGGGGAAGCGAACTTATTATGTTCGCCTAGGGCTTGGTAAGCAAACTTATCAAGTTCGCCTAATTAAGCGAACTTAATCTGAATAAGGGTTGTCCAGGCGAACTTGTTCACTTCATCGTCTTCCAGTTTAAGCGAACTTGTCCGGTGTTCAAATTTTTTTTGAAATTTCAAATTACATGGTTGTTGGGTAGTTAATCGATACATCCTGTATCGAAATTGAATTGCGAACACAACTAAGGTAATATCATCGAATTTTGTCCGTTAAATTGTGAGAAAACAGTGGTTTTTGTCTCGGTTTTTATCCCGAGATCGTTTTTGCCCAAATTGAGGATATTCAAGTTTTAAATCGTGAAATTGATCATTGATATTGACTTAGTAATACTAATCGAGTGTTTTACAATGGTTAATTCATGATTTCTACACGGATTGAAAGGATTTGTGATTTCTGGTTTGAACTCGAATCGACAGACAGTTCAGGCGAACTTGTTCAAGCGAACTTGTCCAGGCGAACTTAATAAGTTCGCCTCTTGAAAAACTAAGCGAACTTATTAAGTTCGCCTAGGGGTCAGAGGAGTTTTGGACTTGTGAAATTTTTTTTGTGTTTGAATTAAATTTTTTTTTTGTTTTGTTTTTTGTTTTAAATTTGTTTGTCATATTATTTGTGTTTTGTTATTTGTCTAATATGTGTTTGTTGTCCAAATATTTTTCAGATGGCTCATCGTGTTGAATACAAGCACAACCAGGTGGCATTGTTAGATCCTAACATGTCAGAGGCCATACACTTTCAAGGGATTATCGGATTTCTAAATCGCTCATGACTACGTGTCGCATTATCTGCCGATCCATACATCAGTCTAGTGTATATTCAACGGTTTTGGGACACCGTACATTCAGATACTGACGTAGAACCTCATGTTCTTCGGGCCACTGTCAACACTACAACTCTTGCATTAGGTGGTGCTGCTGAAGATCCTATATCCTATCCTAATCCTTTGATCATGGGATGCTTTCAAAGAATGGGTTACCGTGGACGTCCTAATGACACACAGGCACGTAAAGGTGGTTTGGTGGGTGAATGGAGATACTTCATGCATGTGATTATTCAATGTCTCTCTCATCGTAAAGCTGGTACTGATGGCTTAAAGACTGCTCTTCAAGCTGCAATGGTAGCTTTGACGTTGAACAAACGCTTCAATTTTGCAAGATATATCTATAAGGAGATGGTTATGCAAATTACACCTGCTGAAGGTCAAGGATTTTTGATGTATCCAAGATTTATCCAGATGATTCTGAATCATATTCTTCCTGATCTCCCACAACATCCGATAAGATTAACTTTGACGCCGATGTCTAAGCGTATCTTTACGGATTGCACTAAGGTGAAACAACAGAATCAAGCATTGATTCCTGTTAATGCTCCATTGTTTGGTCACTTAATCAATCCTGATTATGTTGAACCACCAAATGATAACTGGTTTAATCCTAATGAGTTAGCTCAAGAGCAAGTTCAGAATGTTCAACAACAACAACAACCACAACAATAACAACAACCTATTCCATAAGTACAAGTTCCACAACAAGAAGCTTAACAACAACAACAAGTTCCCGTGCAACAACAAATTCCTATTCAAGAACAAGTTCCAATTCCATAAGCTCAGGTTGATATACCTGTTATTGAACATGTTCTAGAAGAGATCGTTCATGAACATGAACAAGATCTAGGGATGAATATGGATGAATTTGTTGATGACGCTGTAAACTCGCCCATTCATGAAGCTGAAGGGAATGTGGTGACAGAGAATGAGTCGAGTTCTAGCTCAAGTGATACAATCTTACCTATTTCTGAAGATACAGATTCTGATGAGTCTAGGGATTTCTCCTCAGATCATTATGAACGTTTGGCTCGTATACCTTTGGCTAATGCTGGTAAATGCCTTAAATCTACAGCCAAAAGACAACGACGTAAGTCTGTTCGGGATCCTCCTTCCGGATCAGTACTTGGTAAAAGGACATTAGTGGATGAGAGTTCGGATAGTGATTTTAATCCGGATCCTAAAGCTCCAAAGCTTATGGCTGCTTCAATTGCTGCTGCCCAATCTTCACAAGGTGTGGAGGATGCTACTTTTGTTGCTTCTTTGATTGTCACACCTCCAAGCTCTAAAGAACAATCTCCTGTTCTCACTCCTGTTCCTCTAGTGATTCCTACTCCCAGTACTTCTGTTCCTTAATCGTCAGCTGGTCCTTCTAAGCCTTCTGATTCTGATAGGATTACTTTCCTTGAATCTCAAGTGCTTGCGTTACAAACTCAGGTGGATACTCTTGTATCTACTGATACTCATCGACAGCTGGTGATTCAGACTCAAGCTACTAAGATTGCTGCTATGCAGGCATTAGTATCCAAGCTTGTTGAGCGTCTTGACACTCAAGGGAAGTTAAGGATACGTGATGCATGTCATACTGAGTCTATTCAATGACATGATGATGAAGACAATGATCCTTCTGGTAATATTGAGGGTGATCGTCAATACGCTGACGTTGATCCTATTTCTAAAGTTCAGGGGGAGTCGACATCACAATCAATTGATGGAAACAAAGATACTTCTGGAGTTAATGACGAAGAAATTTTATTATTGGAGTTCTTTGCTGAGTCTGAGGAGGAAGAAGCTGAAAAGATAGCATGTCGTGATGACATAGATGAAGTATTCAATGACATAGAAGATGATGTGTCAGATACTGAAATAGAAGAAGGAGAGATAGTGGAGATAGAGATAGAGAAAAGTCAAGATAAAGTGATTTATGAAGGCTGTGATGGTCTTAATGTACCTTATAACTTCATCCAAGATGATGTTTTTCCTGAGTTTAATTATGAAGGAGCAACAGATTCTATGGACTCATTTGAAGACATCACACTGCCTGAAGATACTGCTGATTCTAAGATTGATACTGATGAAGAAAATATTCAATCCAATACAGATGCTGAAGCTAATACTACTCACACTGAGTCTCCAAAGATGAATGAAGAACCTGTGATGTACAGAAATACAGGTATGACCAGAGAACAGTGGAGAGAAGTAGTGAACAGCTGGATGAAGGTGCTACCCAAGTCTCAAGCATAACCTGCTCAGAAAGAAAATGATGTGAATAAAGAGAGGTGTGTAGGAAGAATCATAAGCTGGTTTTATGATAATGACATAAAACTATTTGCTATTAAAAGATCTGATGGTGTTCAGTACTTAAAGCCGAGGATCAAGTATTTCAATAACTTGCCAAGGTGTGAAATGAATGGTCTATCTTCAAAGCCACTTATTAATAGATACAAGTTTGGATTAGATGATGTGAAAGCAAATCTGATCAAAAGAGAAGGTGGTTCAGGGAAGTATGAAAGGTTAAAGCCTCAAAAAGGAAAAAGAGTGAAGAACATAGATCACAAGACTGGGAAAGTGACCTGGAAGTAGAAATTCAGACCAGTACGTGATGTACACAGGATACCATTGAAGAAGATTCCTCAAGATTTCCTTGGGAATATGAAATGGTGGTATGTTGATGTGAATACTGGTGAAGCAAGGATTGAAGACAAAGAGAATAAGGTCCTATGATGCAATGAATCTTATCAATTTTTCAAAGAAAGATCAGAGAACACTGAGAAAGAATGAAATCATGTTCACTGATGAGTGGAAAGAACCAGTACAAGCGAGTATTGGAGATATGTTGAAGATATGGAGTGCATGCCGGAAGCAGATTGCCGGATAATTGGAAAAGCTCATCATGAAGACAGAAGAGTGAAGATCAAACTATTGTCAAGGGGGAGTCTGTTAGGACATAGTTTGTAATGACAAAAGCTTTGTAATAGTTTAGATCTTATGTCTTTATGTTTTTGTATGTATTAATGTTCTAAGTGTTTTTATACAAGTTGCTAGAGGCGAACTTGTTAAGTTCGCCTAGTCTAACAGAGGCGAACTTGTTAAGTTCGCTTAAGTCTATCTGAGGCGAACTTGTTAAGTTCGCTTAGTCTGTTAGAGGCGAACTTGTTAAGTTCGCCTAATGCAGGTCAGTAGTCTATATATAGATGTTTACAGAGTCAGTTTGTAATAGAGATTGAACAGTGAACATAATCGATCAGAACTAGTCTGTAAACTCTATTGTGAATTGGAATACAAGCTTGAAGTTTATTTACTTGATTGTTTCTATTATCTTTTGTGTATACAATAGTTGATTCGGTGGATTCCGCACTGTGAGTTAACGACACGTCTTATCACGAGAACGATCTGTAGAAGTGCCATGAGGACCTACAGATGAATTGTTTTCGATGGATGTGTTGGATAAAATGTTAAGTTGTAATGGAAAAAAGAAGGTTTCGGTACGATTTGCGTCAAGTCAATAAGTAATAACAATTGAATTGCAAAATAGGACTTTCATTAAACGTTTCAAAATTGGGACTTTTAGTCCCTACATAAGGCAATGCCTCTTAAACAGAAAATTAAAAATGAAAAAATAGAAAATTCATCTAACGCCTTAGATAACTCTCCACTAGGAAGCAGATGACTACTACGAAGAGAACCGCTAAGGTTACCCGAATGGCAAACCGAGCCTCGTTCCTAGTGGTTTCCGTACGACACTCAAGTATCTCCCCATCTTCCACCAGGGTTATGATTTTCTCTTCCTGACACCATATCTGATATGCCAGTTCGTTGATCCTTTGGTTCAGCAGGTTGTGCCGTATCCTGTGTTCCATCTCCCGCCTCATAAATTCCGCGGTTCCCAAATACTGGTGAATGTTATTTATCGGGATTCCCATTGTAACAACGGGTGTCCCAGTATGTCTAGCCCTTGGGTTAGAGCCAAGTGTTAAGTACGGGTCTCTTGGTGGGGATGAGTACAGGTGCTGGTAATGATTTCTTGGTGGAAAGGGCCTATATGCTCCGAATCCTGGGCCAGAGTTTCTGGTCCAATTGGCATTCAGGTCATTTCTCGCCCTCGTAGTTGTATAAGTTGTTGGCTGCCGAACTGGTGACTCGCTATCCCCTTCATGATCAGATTCTGCTCCAGGGCGCTACACTAGTGAGGGAGGTGAGTGTGAGTCCATTTTCTAGCAAGAAAATGAAAAGAAAGAAGTTTGTAAGTGATGGTGAGATTATTAAATGTTAAATGTGAATGCTCTTCATGAAGTTTAAGTTTGTTTATCTATAATACTGAGTCATCATAGTAATATTTTAGAAATGGCTCTTGACTTGTAAACGACATGCTCATGAAGAAAATTCTCGGGAAAGGGGGTGGGTAACAAGGACTCACTTAAGTACCCTATTTTCCCTAGCAAGAACTCCTCATGGGCCTACACCCTCTTTCGGTCACTATGTACCATTGTTTGGGCTTATGGTATTATGATAAGGTTCATTGTGGGCTAGGCGTCGAGGCCTTAGTGTGAGGTTTATTCATTCCAGCAAGCTCCATCCTCTTGGGGGAAAAACAAGTAGGTTCCTTAATTTCTTGTTAATGTACCTTAGGTCCAAAGATGTTAAGTTTTGTTTACTAGGGATGGTGATATGTGTAAGTTTTAATGATGTATGAAAATTTAGGGATGTATAAAAGTGTAGTAAAAATTTAAGATAGTTATGAGGTTTATAGGGTAGTGTATATATATATATATATAGTTTTAAGTATTGTATCATAAGAATTTGAAGTCTAGTTTCAGTTATGACGAGTCGGCATGTTGCTATGTGACAAATCATCAAGGGAAGGAACATAAGGTTCATAGAGTAAGGTTTACATATGTGGATTTGGAATCATAAACTATAAGCATTTATATGGTACCCCTTTAGTGAACATTACTAAATAGGCACTTTGACACATCAAGAGTAATTCAAATTCACTAATGTTAGAGAAGTCATGCATCCCTATAAGTGGACACTCATCCCAAGAATTCCCAGGAAAGCATACGAGTCCAACGGTTGATCTGGGTTTGTACGAAATGCTTTCCTTGACAGAATTTCCTAGGATACAGGTATCCACCCTTCCGGTCCGCACAAGTTCTCATACACTGTTTAGAATTTAAATATTCTTGACGGGAGTTAGTCTTTTGGATTAGACCTTGAAGCCTAAGAATATAACTGTAGATAAAAAGACTGATGGCTACAAAATTCTCTAAGTACAACTGCTGCAGACTCCACAGTTTTGCTGCTGACCAACAAGCTGATGTGGATAAGCTTGTTTGCTGTGGATAGTTGTTCTCCTGTTGATGGACAACACGTATAGTGTAGATATAAAGACTGATGGCTACAAAATTCTCTAAGTACAACTGCTGCGGACTCCACAGTTTTGCTGCTGACCAACAAGTTATTGAAGCTTGTTTGCTGTGGATAGTTGTTCTCCTGCTGATGGACAACTCTGTTGCGGACAACCTTATCCGCTGAAGACCAGAGTTGCTGCTGATAGCCATATCTACCAAAGATCAATCGCTGCTGTTGATTGGGAAAGCAAAAGCAACTTTTCTACTGACAACTTTCTGCTGCAACTCTGACACATCTCATGCAGAAAGAATGTCACTGGTGCAGACAATAAAAGACAACAACGCTCTCCTTCCAAGTATCTAAGCAATGATGCCTAAGAAGACGTTTGAGTGAAGTTATCCTTTGTAGTATTTATTGTCTTAACGTATAGTTCAACTTCTAGTAAACAAGATCAACGGCTTGTGTTCGATCTTATCCTTAGAATCAAGGGCCTGTCTTGATTCTAAGTTACTATATAAGTAGTATATCGGTTCATTGTACAAGTGTGCTTTTCTTAGAGTTTTATCTGTAAACTTGTAACCATTGAAGCTTCATACAAATTACATTTATCAGTACTTCTTTTGTTTACTTGTTTACATTGCTTAGTTGTGATTGTTTCCGCCAATCTCAACTAGAATAGAATCATCTTGTATTCACCGATCCTACAAGTGGTATCAGAGCTTTGGCTCTCAGATTAAACAAACTCACATTTGTTTAATCACTCTCTGGTTCTATTCTATACTATCTCTTTGCTAAGACACCCTATATCACAAATCCAAAATGGCATAAAATAATGGTTTTGAAGATATTGGAAGCATCAACAGACCACCAAGACTCGTGTCTGGAGAAGACTATGATATGTGGAAGAACAGGATGGAAAGTTTCTTATGCTATCAAGAGTATGGGATGTGGAGATCCATTAAAGATGGACCATATGTACCCATGGTGGCCTCTGCTAATTCTGGAGGTCCATCAGTCCCCAAAGAACACTCAAAGTATTCAGATGAAGACATCAAGAAGATGGAGGTAGACTTCAAATCCTTGGGAGCCATCCATATGTGCTTGCCAAATGAAGTATTTCACAACTTCAGAAGATACAAGACTGCCAAGGAGCTATGGGAGGCTCTAGAAAAGATGTTTGCTGGTTCATAAGAAGTGAAAGAAAATAGAAGAGACATTCTGAAGCAACAATATGAGAACTTTGTCTGGAAGGAAGGTGAGTCTCTAACTGTGTTGTATAACATGTACACTTACCTTGTGGGAGAGCTACAACGCTCAGAAGTGAAGCTGGAGAATGAAGACATTCTCAAGAATTTTATCAGGTCTCTGCCTAGCTGCTGGACACTTTACACAGTGTCAATCAGACAACTGAAAATTTGAAGAATCTGCAGATGACTGAGCTGTTTGGCATGCTGAAGACCTATGAATTAGAAATGATTCAAGCCAAAGAGAGAAGCTCAAGTAACTCAACAGCCTCATCATCCACCACCACTTCCTTAGTACTTCACTCTGATCACTCAGTTACCAGTTCTAGCAACTACTACCCTCCCATTGTCACTCATCCCCAGACTCCAACCTCTCAATCAAATAACTCACTATTTCTTCTTGAAGCCCCACCTCAAACATCAACCTCTACTGCTTTTGTCTCTGAAAACTAAAGCAATATGTCCTTTATCAAGGAGGATCTGGAATGTTTTCATCCAGATGATCTAGAAGAAATGGATATATAGCACTCCTATGCCATGCTCTCTCTAAGAGCAAAATGGTTCTACTCTAGAACAGGAAGACCCATTCCAAGCAACAACTCTAATACCAGAGTTGGCTTGGACAAAAGCAAATTGAGGTGTTACAACTGTAACCAACTTGGTCATTTTGCTAGAGAATGCAAGGCACCAAAGGCAAACCCAACTGCTGCTCAGACAAGACAAGCTCACCAAGCTCAACCAAGACAGCAACAACAACATGCCATCCCTCCTTTTCAAACTGCAGCTTGTGAAGCAGTTGGAACTGCTAACTTTGACTGGAGCTTCTAGTATGAGGATCTTCCTGCCAAAAATCAAGCTCTCATGGCAGACACATCAGAGATACTGCCTCAGGTATATGAAAATCTCTGTACTCAGGCTTGTATTGATAAGGTTCTTGGATATAGAAAACATAACCAGAATCTCATAGATCAAAATGAAGAGTTTCACCAAATGAAAACTGAATTTAAAAAGGTTGAAAACAGTTACAAAGAAAAGATTAACTGTTTAAAGAAAGAGATTTCATCATTAAAACATGAACAAACAAACCTTGAAACTCAGATTGATGAGCTTCTGGTTAAGTTCAAGGCTACAAGAGCTGAATTAGCAAACCAAAAGGTCCATGTGGAAAAATATGAGTTTGCATCCAAAAAGCTGCAAAGACTTTTGGATGCTCAAATTCATGAAAGGGTAACTGCTGGACTTGGGTTTCAAGCTGAAAAACCCTACAATGTTGTTCCTCCACCTGCTGACTATGTAGCCATTCATGAACCAAGTTTCAATATTTCCAACCTTGATCTGGCCAACAGAAATCTTGACCCTGCTGTCCAAGAAACCTCTATACGAAAATGCACTACTTCATCCGAGTCTGAGTCCACATGCTCAGACTCCACTGAAACCAATAAAGCTCCATCACCACCTGCCTTTGTAGTTACTCAACCCAACAATCCAAGCCCCTTCATCCCATCAAAAATAGTACCAGTATCTCAACTCATCAAGCAAATCAAAATCAACTATCCTCCAGAAGTAAGAAAGCTAACTATTGAAAATGGACAGTCTTCAACCTCCACCAACCCAAATCCGCAATCCAAATCAACCCAAGCAAAGAAGGTGTTTGACATATGTCATGCACCTGGAGAGAGAGTTCCATATGTTTAAAAGACATTGGAGGAAGCCACTTTTGAGCACAACAAAGCTCGCCCCTGGAATTTCAAAGACTTGTTCAAGAGAAAAGATTATGTGTACTTCCAAATGGACAAACTGGCTAAATCATGTTTTGTCTGTGGCATATACAACCATACTGCCAGTACCTGCTTCTACTACCTTCAATAACAAAGAAACCTCAAGCAACATGCTTTTGAGAAGACAAACAAGAACAAAAAGGTAAGAAGCTTTGAAACCAAGGCAACTCATTTCAGAAACTCTCAATCCCCATCAACGAAGCAGCTGCCAAAACCTCAACAATCTTGCATCATCTGTGGTGAATCAGGCCACTTTGCTGCAAATTATGAATTTATTCCCTTCAACCAGATTCTTCATCAAGTTCCTCCTAACCAAAAGCCTATCAACAAAAGAACTTCTGCAGAGAAACCATCTGGTAACAAGGTAAAGAAGGATAGGCATACATCTGTTGTTAAACCATCAGCAGCAACAAAATTTGCTGCTGATAAGCCAAAGTCCTTAGCAGCAAAATCTGTCAGCAGCCAAAGCAACATCAGCTGCTGACAAAGCAAAGAGATCTGGAAAACCACCACCTCACCAATGGAAAGTCAAGATCCCCGCTCCTATCCCTCCAAGCATTATCATTAGTTTCATTGAATGCAAGCATGTTGATGCTGATGATCCAACAACACACTTACCCAAGTTTGCAAGTTCTTGGGTTCCTCCCTCTAAACAGATCTCTCTCATGTGCAGGGACAGCCAAGTCACAAGGATAAAACCTGGGTTGTAGACAGTGGTTGTTCCAGGCACATGAACGGAAACAGATTCATCCTCTCCAACTTCAGACACTTCAATGGAGGATATGTTGCCTTTGGGAGTGATTCAAAAGGATGATCAATCACTGGACAACGAATTGTGTCCAATGAAAGGATGAGTGTTGAAAGAGTAAACTATGCCAAAGAATTAGACTTCAATCTCATGAGTGTGTCCTAGGACTATGATGAAAAGCATTGGATGCTTTTCACAGATAAAGAATGTTTTGTACTATCCCCTGGCTTAAGCAAACCTCCTCCAGAGAAGATACTATTGATTGCTCAGAGAAAAGATAACCTATATGTGCTTGACATGAATGAGGTCACTCCGTCTGGTATTGTATCTTGTTTTTTTATCAAAGGCATCAGTTGATGAATCAGCTCTCTGGCATAGGAGATTAAGTCTTGTCAACATAAAAAACATTAATAAGTTGGTGAAGGAAAATCTTGTCAGAGGGCTTCCTGACAAAGAATTCCAACTTGAGGATCACTGCATTGCCTTCTTGAAGGGAAGCAAAATAAAAGTTCTCACAAGCCCAAGACATTGAATTCAAATGACACTCCACTACAGCTGTTGCATATGGATCTCTTTGGTCCTACAAATGTCATGTCAATGGGCAAGAAATCATAATGTCTCGTGATTACTGATGATTATACCAGATTTTCATGGGTATACTTCTTGAGAACAAAAGATGAAACTGCTGAGATTCTTAAATCTTACATTCTTCAAGTTGAGAATACAAGGAATCAAAAGGTGAAATCATAAGGTGTGATCAAGGTACATAGTTCAAGAACCACACTTTGAACTTTTTCTGTGAGAGCAAGGGAATAGAAAGACAATACAGTGCTCCAAGAACTCCTCTACAAAATGGGGTTGCTGAAAGAAGAAACATAACTCTAATTGAATCAGTAAGATCAATGTTGGCTGATAAAACTGCCTCTCACATTTTGGGCAGAAGCAGTCAGTACAGCTTGCTATGTGCAGAATAGAGTTCTCATTATCAAGCCTCTCAACAAGACACCATATGAACTCTGGTTCAAAAGAATTCCCTACATTAGATTTATAAAACCTTTTGGATGTCCATGCACCATTCTAATCACACATGGGGTTCTTCATAAGTTTGGTGCCAAATCTGATTAAGGATATTTTGTGGGCTATTCCTCTCAATCTAAGGCCTACAGAGTTTTCAACTCAAGAACAAGAATAGTGGAAGAATCAGCCAATGTGGAATGTAGGGAACACATCTGTGAACAAGGAAAAGGCCCAGACTAGCTCTTTGATATAGAATCATTCACACAAATATTTGAGCCTCTCATCTTCTCAAATATGGAGTCTACCTCTTCCAAAGCACCAGCTTCCTCATCTTCCTCTGACTACAGATTGGAGTTCCCCAACCTCTCTAACAGACTGAAAAGGCCATCTATTGATCCTCCATCTGTTGTGGAATTTATTGAAGCCAGTGAAGCCGGAACCAGACTCTCAAATGTCACCAGCAGCAGCCTCTCTGAAAATGAAAATTCGAATGAAGACACATCTGTGAAAGCTGTAGAGGCCTCTGCTGCAGATGTTGCAGATGCTGCTGATGCTGATAACGTTGATGCTGCTGTCAATATTGAAGTCTCTTCCACCATGAATGAAGAGTTTCCTGATCAGAATCAGAGCAATCTTGAGCAAGGGATACGATTGGATGTTGTACCGGCACAGAGAATCAATAAGGAACATCCCCTGGAAAATATCATTGGCCAAGTTCACCAAAAGTTCAAACAAGAAGAAATTCTAATGTGTCCAATATATGTCTGTTTTCCTGTTTTCTTTATCAGGTGGAACCCAAGAAGATAGATGAAGCTCTGAAACATAGCAGTTGGATTGAGGCAATGCAGGAAGAGTTGTTGCAATTCAAGAGACATGATGTCTGGAAACTTGTTGATCTTCCACCTGGTCAAACTAATATTGGCATAAGATGGGTATTCAGGAACAAGCAAGATGAGAGAGGCATTGTCGTCATGAACAAAGCCAGACTTGTAGCTCAAGGCTACACTCAGGAAGAGGGAATTGACTATGATGAAGTCTTTACTCCTGTTGCCAGGCTGGAGGCCATCATCTTCCCGGTATACGATGCATCCAAGAATTTCATGGTTTATCAAATGGATATCAAGAGTGCCTTTCTGTATGGAAGATTGGTGAGGAAGTATATATCAAATAGCCTCCAGGCTTTGTAGATCCTGCACATCCTAACAAAGTGTTTAAACTAGACAAAGCTCTCTATGGCTTACATCAAGCTCCAAGAACCTGGTATGAAACTCTGTCTGGATATCTGCTAAGCAACAACTTCAGAAGAGGTGCCATTGACCAGACCTTGTTTATCAAAGATGAAGGGGGAGAAATCCTACTGGTACAAATCTATGTTGATGACATCATTTTTGGATCAACAAGGAAGAAGTTGTGTAAAGACTTTGAGATCCTGATGCACTCAAAGTTTGAAATGAGTTCAATGGGTGAACTAAATTTCTTTTTGGGTCTTCAAGTCAAACAAGTTCCAAATGTAATATTTATCAGCTAATCCAAATATGTCAAGAGCATTTTGTAAAAATTCAAGAAGGCTGACTGCACTGCTGCAAGAACTCCTATGCAAGTACACCATCAACTGACTCCAGAAAAAGATGGTCAAGACACCGGTCAACATCAATACCGTGCAATGATAGGGTCACACATGTATCTCACTGCCTAAAGGCTAGATATCATGTTTGCAGTATGCACGTGTGCAAGATTCCAAGCAGCTCCAAAGAATACACATCTTCAAGCCTTCAAGAGAATTTTTAGATATCTAAAAGGAGCCCCAACACTTGGGCTATGGTATTCTAAAAATGACAAGTTCAACCTGTATGCATACACTGATAGTGACTATGGGGGATGTAACTTGGACAAAAAGTCCACATCAGGGGGATGTCAGTTTCTAGGAGGAAGACTGACTTCATGGCGGTGCAAGAAGCAAACATGTGTATCAACTTCTACAGCAGAAGCATAATACATTGCAGCTTCAAGTTGCTGTGCACAAGTCATCTGGATACAAAACCAAATGCTGGATTATCGGATGACTTTCATGGCCACTGCCATTCATATTGACAACATGAGTGCTATATCAATCACAAAAAATCCGGTGCAACACTCCAAGACAAAGCACATTGACATCATGTATCACTTCATAAGAGATCAAGCTGAGAAAAAGAGAATTATTCTAACCAAAGTTAATACCAATGAGCAATATGCTGATTTGTTTACAAAACCTTTTGATGAAGCAAGATTTAGATATTTAGTTGAATCTATTGGTATGATGAACTTTGACTAAAATCTGTCTCTAAAATTGTTTTAAAATGTGTTTGTCTTTTGTTGAAAATAAAAGTTATAAGTCAGCAGCAAAGAATTTGCCACTGACTGCTTTAAGTTATCAGCAGGAACAAGTTTCCTGCGGATAGCTTTAAGGCAGTCAGCAACAACATCTTTGCTGCTGACCATTGTATCCGTCAACAACAATTGAGTTTACTGCTGACTGACTTAACCATCCGCAGCAACCAAGTTTGCAGCGGATAGATTTAACCATCCGCAGCAACCGAGTTTGCTGCTGATGGGTAAAAATAAGTCCAAATTAACTTTTACCCGCTGTAAAAAGTCATTTCAGTCTTTACCATGACTGCTATAGTGTATTACAGTTGTGACAATGAAAAGTGAATAAGGTTGTACTGTACAAGTAACTTTGCTTTTTCCCTCCTCTGCCGTTATAACACAAATCAAATTTCTGCTTAACCTCTTCACATTCAATTCCAACCTAACTCTCACCATTTTCTCTCAAGCATTCACAGCATACAAAGCCTTCCATACTTAACCACCCTTCATAAACCTTCCTACGTCCCTCCAAACCCAACAACAATGGCAGAGGCCGATATAAACCAGCCCGATGATAAGTTCTCACCCTACCACAATCTCACCGCATACCTAGTAAAAGGAAAGAAGTCCGAGGGGTTTAATAACATGATCGATTTTCTCTGTCGATCAAAGATATACTTTGCATTAACCGTCAACCCCACCATATACATCCCTCATATGGAGGACTTTTGGAGCAACGACGTCTACTCTACCGAACAGGGGATTCCCCAAATCCAAGCTAAGGTAGATGACAAAGACATCATCGTCACTGAAGCTACCCTTAGAAAACATCTCAAGCTTCAGGACAAGGGGGCCGCCGTTTCATACTCAAGGGAAGAGTATATGATGACCTTTGTATCCATAGGGTACAATGGAAATCAGAATGAATATACCATCGAAAAGGCGTTGATGGGCCCCCCATGGAAGTTTCTATGCCACACTCTTCTATAATGCATATCCCAGAATAGAAGTGGATGGCAAAAAGTGAGCTCTGCACTTGCCTCTGCTATTCACGGTATGGTCACTGGCCAAGGCTTCAACTTTTCACATCTCATCTTTGAACGTTTGAGATATAACCTTCAAGAAGGTGCAAAGCAGACATTTTATATGTATCCAAGGTTCTTGCAGGAGGTTTTCAACAATGAACTAAAAGTTCTTTCAAAACCTGCAAGAATCTATCTTATGCTGGATCATAAAAATAATATTTTTCAACACATAAGAACTGTTTCCAAAAAGTTCTCAAGGGTCACTGTTCCATTGTTATCTACAATGATGAACATACAAAGTACCCAGGGTGACAGTTCAGCAATCCCAGCTGATACTGATCCCACACCCTCCAGTTCAAAACCTGAACAATAAAATGCTTCCACTGTTCAAACCCTTGTGCATACTAATAAGGATGCACAGGAACAAAAACTACTTACACCTGTTTTGGATGTTATCGCAGCCCAACTGGAACACAGGGCCCCAGTTGCGGCAAAATATACCAGAAAAAGGAGCAAGAAGACTTCTTCTATTCTTGTCTCACATGCCTAATCCCAACCTAAAAGCCCTCATTCAGAATCCCAATATTCTGATGAGAATATCAAAAGGGATAGCCAAACCATTAGAGAGACTTCCTTGGAAGTTTCTCTATTAGGATCAGGATCACATCCCGGATCCATAGAACAACCTGCTGAGCCATTTCATTATTTTTCTTCTCTGAACTTAAGTGCAGAGACACCTAGTCAAGATGATATACGTTCTCCAACTACCACTATCTCGAAGGTATTGATTGACTTGGTTGGTAATGTACCCAGCCCAAGTTCATCACCTAAAAAGGTTCACTCTGGGAGTGACAATAGAGTGAATGTGGAAAGGGCTATCACTACTTATGGTACATCAATTGACTAAGAGGACAGTGATGACATCACTAAGACCCTAACCACGGCAACTCACAGTGAGAATGTTTTCTCTTGAAACACTATTCACTGAGAGGAATCCCAGGTGGCAAGAAAACCAGGGTGATTGGGATGCAGAGGCTAGGCCTAAGGCCCCATCTAGTTCCAAGGATTCCATAACTATGGATGAGGACAGACTGAAACTTCAAAATTTGGAATTGACGGCCAGGGTGGCAATGCTAGAGGCTGAAGTCTCCAAACTACGGAACCAAGTCTCTATGCATGAATCCCATCAATGCCCTCCTGTGACTACTCTCTCCCTTGTATCAGTGGGCACTCAAACATATGAAACTCTATGAACTGATGAAACTCCTAGAAGAAGCAAACAGGGTGGCCTATCCTAAACACCATGAAGAATCCTCAACAACATCAGAACAAAGACTGGCTCCAAGATTTGACTTAATAAGGAGCAGTACTTTAACAGAAGAAGAACTTCTATGTTGGAGAAGATTTTTCTACAATGAAGTGGTCAGGGGCCTGGAAGTGCAAGGATGGTCAAGCACTTGGTCCTCTGGCTTTCAGTTCTTTTTAAGTGATGGATCATCTTTCACAATCAACAACATCCAAGAGATCCTGCTCCTCAATCCTGACTTCCTCCACAAGGTCTTTGAGCTCAGGACACACATCTGCAACATCAACTCCTTTGAAAATCAAGCAATGATCAAGATTATCAAAGCTTTTCTTGAAAAGGAGGGATGGCTTGCAATGGATGACTCTGACTCAGATCTATCCCTTCCCTCCTTTCTAATTGTCATACTAAATGCTGTAGAAGGGTCAAGAAAAGTGGCTGCTCAGAATGTCAAAGAGGCCTTTAAAGCTATATATGGGAATGAATGGGAAAAAGGAAGAGAGTGAAGCAGTCCCTTCCTCTGTGTCTATTCCTCAGCCTGCCAATGAAGCTGAAGCTGAGATCCCAACAGCATCTCTTACATCTTCTGTTGTGATCCATGAAGCTGAAGCTGAGGCATCCAACTAAGACAAGGGAAAGGGCATCATGTTAGAAGAAGAAGAAGAAAGATTAAAGAAAGAGAAAAGAGAGAAAGAGAGGAGAAGAAGGGAAAGATAAGAAGAGGAGATGGCAGAGTTTAGATAGATTCAAGAAAGAAAAATTGCCATTCTCCTCAGAGAACAACAGATCTAGTTACATGCTAGGCAACTGGATGCTCTGAAAGTTAAAATTCCTGCAGCTACACAATTACAAAAAGATGAAGCTCTAGCTCTTCAGCTATAGGAACAACTCAATAAAGAAGAAGAAGAAGAAGAAAGAGAAAAGAAGAGGCTAATTTAGGATAACTGACTCTGAACTAGCCAAAGAAATGAGAGATGAGTGGATAGAAGCTCTGATTTCTCAAGGTGAGGATGCATACTATCTTGAGAAATTATCAAATAAAGAAATCTACAGAGCTTTCATGGGCCAGCAAGGTCAACTAGCAAATAAGAAAAGGGCTGAAGAAGAAGAAAAAGCCAAACAGAAAACCAAGAAGACCATTGCTTTTAACATTAGGACCCATGAAGAAAGGAATGTTATGATGGACTTCCTGAAGGCTAGAGGAGAGAGTGGAAAGAGGCTAGGTCCCATGAGCTTCATGAACCTACAAGTCTTATATGTCAAAGTCAAGAAGGAAGAGGAAGAAAGATTGGGGAAGACAAGCTCAAAGAAAAGGTAAACACTCAAACAGATGATAGAAAACAAAAGAAACCAACCCTACTCCCTCATCCACTCCTTTCTTTATCTAAAAACCTTCCACTCTCCCTCCTAGACCTCCCTCCTCTCCACCTAAAGAGTCCAAATCCTCACACCCAGCTCCTTCTCATCAACAGCTTTGCAAAAAGAAAACCAAACCCACTACCACACCAGAAGATTCAAGAGAAATTGTTATCTGGTTCTACAGCAATCAAGACCAATGGTTTGAAGTCTTTAGAGGAAGGGCAGAAGTAAAAAGATTAATTTATGCATCTGTTGATGAGGTAATGCAGCTTCCAGATTCTGATCTACAAAGAATGATGGAGCGACATGAAACTCATGAGCCTAAGAATGAAGGTGGGAAGCATCCGTTGCTAGTGATCAAACATCACTTCAATCCTAGCAAAGATGTAATCTTTGATGCTAAACCTCTCCAATCCCACTCTCCATTCATCAGTTGGTCTTACAATGCTGCTCAGGATGAGTACACTTTAATAGATGTCAGAGGAAAGAAGATAAGATGTTCAAGCAAGGCCATCTTCAGTATGCCAAGCAAAGACATCAAGACACTGTCTGAGCTTCCTCTTAACAATCACAGCAAGGACCCTAGAGGCTATGAGGTTGCAAAGATAGTTGCCAACATGCAAAAGCTTTAGCAACAAAAGCAGGAAGAGAGTTTTGGTAGCATCAGTCTAGGGGGAGTTTGTAGATATAAAGACTGATGGCTACAAAATTCTCTAAGTACAACTGTTGCGGACTCCACAGTTTTGCTGCTGACCAACAAGCTGCTGCGGATAAACTTGTTTGTTACGGATAGTTGTTCTCCTGCTGATGGACAACTCTGCTGCGGATAACCTTATCTGCTGAAGACCAGAGTTGCTGCTGATAGCCATATCTGCCGAAGAACAATCGTTGCTGCAGATTGGCAAAGCAAAAGCAACTTTTCCACTGACAACTTTCTGCTGCAACTCTGACACATCTCATGCAGAAAGAATGTCACTGGTGCAGACAATAAAAGGCAACAATGCTCTCCTTCCAAGTATCCAAGCAATGATGCCTAAGAAGACGTTTGAGTAAATTTATTCTTTGTAGTATTTATTGTCTTAACGTGTTGTTCAACTTCTAGTAAACAAGATCAACGGCTTGTGTTCGATCTGATTCTTAGAATCAAGGGTCTGTCTTGATTCTAAATTACTATATAAGTAGTGTATCATTTCATTGTACAAGTGTGCTTTTCTTAGAGTTTTCTCTGTAAACTTGTAACCACTGAAGCTTAATACAAATTACATTTATCAGTACTTCTTGTGTTTACTTGTTTACATTGCTTAGTTGTGATTGTTTCCGCTAATCTCAACTAGAATAGAACCATCTTATATTCACCGATCCTACATATAGGGTTTAAAGTTTAAGAATAGAATAAAGAGGAGAATTTCTAGTATAGGGCATGAGATAACTCATGTTTGGGACTCCTAAGTTACAGTCTAGGTCATGTGTCTAATAACCTAATACATTATAACCAAGGCTCTGATACCAATCTGTCACACCCCAACCGACGGCGGATTATACGTCGGGGAGGACGCGGTTATTCAAAAGCACAAGGTTGACTATTAAGGTTTAAATAATTTCATTAATACTTTCAAGTTTACATTACAAGTAACAAACAAAGCATAAAAATATACAAAGTTTAATTTGATAAGAATCTAAGTCCAAAGCATCCTATGTGGTCACAATAAAGCTTCATGCTTGCAACCATGAAACATGTGAATTAAACTGTCAACTAAAAATAGTTGATGAGATACGAAGGTTTTATCACAGTTTAACAAAGTCTTTGAAAAGTTTTACAATTCACTATGTCATGCATTCTATAGTATAAGTGTGAGAACAACATGTTAAACATTGTGCATATCAATCCTCCAACCAAGTTTAGGCATAACCTGAAGGTTACCCTTAAAAGTTTAAAGTTTAAATTCAGTAACAATCACCATGGGCTCCCCCCGAAGGGTCAATCAATCTAGGTGGATTGGTCAAATACAATAGATCTATCATTGTTACTATAGGCTTGATCAAAGTTAATGGATATGTTAGTATTAAGTTTAATTTAAGCATTCAAGTCTCAAGCATAATAACACAAGAATAAGCATGTATGCATACTTGTACAAGAATTGTATAAGTTTAGAAGTTTGGTACATGTTCTACCCCAAGTTTATAAATAAAGTAATATGAAAAAGGGGCTAAGTATACTCACTTGGATGATAGAGAGAGTCCAACAATTGTTAAGTGTGGCAAGACTTTGAGGGAGAATATCAAGCCTAAGAACATAAGTCTAAAGTTTCAAGTTTGACCCTAAAAGTCTATGGCAAAGGGTCTAGGATTCTAAGATTAACTAGGGTTCCAAATGGGAGTCGGGAATGATTATGTTTATAAAGTTTAAATCAAGTCTCAAATGAGGTGTTGGATCGGTAAATACAAGATGGTTCTATTCTAGTTGAGATTGGCGGAAACAATCACAACTTAAGCAAAGTAAACAAGTAGACAAGAAGAATACTGATAAATGCAATTTGTATTACGCTTCAAGTGTTACAAGATTACAGAGAAAACTCTAAAGCAAAGTACTTTTACAATGAATCTAAGTACTACTTATATAGTAACTTAGAATCAAGACAGACCCTTGATTCTAAGGATCAGATCTAACACAGACCGTTGATCTTGTATTGAAGCTATTCTACATATACAGACAATAATAATAACTACAAAGGTTAACTTTATTCAAACGTCTTCTTTGCATCATTGCTTGAATACTCAAAAGGAGAGCGTCGTTGTCTTTTATTGTCTTGTGCCAATGACATTCTTGAATCTTTCCAAAATGCTCTTTACATATTTGGATTGGCTGATGAAGATTCCATTTGGGACTTGTTTGACTTGTAGACCCAAAAAGAAATTTAGTTCACCCACTGAAATCATTTCAATCTTTGAGTGCATCAAAATCTCAAAGTCTTTGCACAGCTTTTTCCTTGTTGATCCAAAGATGATATCATCAACATGGATTTGAACTAGTAAGATTTCTCCCCCTTCATCTTTGATAAACAAGGTCTGGTCAATAGCACCTCTTCTGAAGTTGTTGCTTAGTAGATATCCTGACAAAGTTTCATACAGGCTCTTGGTGCTTGATGTAAGCCATACAGAGCTTTGTCTAGTTTGAACACTTGAGTAGGATGTGCAGGATCTACAAAGCCTGGAGGCTGTTTGACGTATACTTCCTCACCAATCTTCCCATACAGAAAGGCACTCTTTACATCCATTTGATAGACAGTGAAATTCTTGGATGCAGCATATGCCAGGAAGATTCTGATGGCCTCCAGCCTGGCAACAGGATCAAAGACTTCATCATAGTCAATTCCTTCTTCTTGAATGTAGCCTTGAGCTACAAGTCTGGCTTTGTTCTTGACTACAATGCCTCTCTCATCTTGCTTTTTCCTGAAAACCCATCGTGTGCCAATAGCATATTGACCTGGTGGAAGATCAACAAGACATCCTACCTCTTGAATTGCAGCAACTCTTCCTGCATTGCCTCAATCCAGCTGCTGTGTTTCAGTGCTTCATCTATCTTCTTGGGTTCCACCTGAGATAGAAAACATGAAAACAAGCATATATTGGCCTCGTGAGATTTGCTTCTTGTAAGAACTCATTGGTGGACTTGGCCAATAATATTTTCTTAAGGATGTTCTTTGTGGATCCTCTGTGATGGTACCACCTCAAGCTGTATCCCTTGCTCCAGATTGCTTTGATTTTGATCAGGGGTCTCTTCATTCATGGTGGAGGAGTCTTCAACATCAGCAGCCACATCAATATTTTCAGCAATAGCATTAACAACATCTACAACATTTACCGAAAAATCTTCATCTAAATTTTCAGTTTCAGACAGGCTGCTGCTGGTGACATTGGAGAGTCATGTTCCGGCTTCACTTGCTTCAATTGCTTCCACAACTGATGGAGGATCAATGGATGGTCTTCTCAGACTGATAGAAGATTTGGGAAAATCCAGTCTGTAGTCAGTGGATGAAGTGGAGGCAGGTGTTTGTGTAGAGGTAGACTCCATATTTGAGAAGATGTGAGGTTCAAATATTTGGAAGAAGGAGTCTATGTCAAAGAGCCAGTTTGGGCCTTTTCCCTGCTCACAGACAATGTGATCTCTACATTCCACATTTACTGATTCTTCCACAATTCTTGTTCTTGAATTGAATACTCTGTAGGCCTATGATTGAGAGGAATAGCGCACAAAATATCCTTCATCAGATTTGGCACCAAACTTAGGAAGAACCCCATGTTTAATGAGAATGGTGCATGGACACCCAAAAGGCTTTAGAAACCCAATGTAGGGAACTCTTTGAAACCAAAGTTCATAAGGTGTCTTGTTGAGGGGCTTAACAATGAGAACTCTATTTTGCACATAGCAGGCTGTGCTAACTGCTTCTGCCCAGAATGTGAGAGGCAATTTTGAGTCAGCCAACATAGATCTTGCTAACTCAATTAGAGTTCTGTTTCTCCTTTCAGCAACTCCATTTTGTTGAGCAGTTCTTGGAGCACTGTATTATCTGTCTATCCCCTTGCTCTCACAAAAACATTTCAAAGTGTGGTTCTTGATCTCTGTACCCTGATCATACCTTATGATCTTCACCTTTTGATTGATTTGATTCTCTACCCTAAGAATGTAGGATTTGATAATTTCAGCAGTTTCATCTTTAGTTCTCAAGAAGTATACCCATGAGAATCTGGTGTAGTCATCAGTTATCACCAGACAGTTTTGAGTCAGCCAACATGGCATTTGTAGGACCAAAGAGATCCATATGCAGCAGCTGTAGTGGAGTGTCATTTGTATTCAAGGTCTTGGGCTTGTGAGAACTCTTGTGTTGCTTCCCTTTTAAGCAAGCAATGCAGTGGTCTTCTAGCTGGAATTCTTTGTCAGGAAGCCCTCTGACAAGATTATCCTTCAGCAGTTTGTTAATAGTTTTGATATTAATATGACTTAATCTCCTCTGCCAGAGAGCTGATTCATCAACTGAGGCTTTTGACAGAAAACAGGAAACACTCCCAGATGGAGGGACTTCATTCATGTCTAGTACATAGAGATTTTCTTTTCTCTGAGCAGTTAATAAAATCTTTTTCTGGAGGAGGTTTGGATAAGCCTGGAGATAGTACAAAGCATTCTTTATCTGTGAAGAGCATCCAATGCTTTTGATCACAGACCAGGGAAACACTCATGAGAATGAATTCCAATTCTTTGACATAGTTGACCTTATCAATGCTCATTCTTTCATTAGACACAGTTCCTTGTCCAGTAATGGATCCTCCCTTTGAGTCACTTCTAAAGGAAACATATCCTCCATTGAAGTGTCTGAAGTTGGAGAGGATAGATCTGTTGCCTATCATGTGCCTGGAACAACCACTGTCTACCACCCATGTGTTATTCTTGTGACCTGGCTGTCCCTGCACATGATAGAGATCTAGTTAGTGGGAGGAGTCCAAGAGCTTGCATCCTTGAAGAAAAGGGTTATTGGAATGTTAGATTCATCATGTGTGCATTCAACAGAGCCAATGATTATTCCTGGAGTGATAGAAACTGGGATCTTGGCTTTCCATTGTTGAGGAGATGGTCTTCCAGTTCTCTTTTCTCTGTCAGCAGCTGATTTTGCTTTGGCTGCTGATGGATGTTCTTTAACAGCAGCAGATTTTGCTGCTGGGGACTTTATCTTATCAGCAACAGGTTTTGTTGCCGCTGATGGCTTTGGCTTCTCAGCAACAGATTTTGTTGCTGCTGATTTAAGCTTATCAACAGCAGATGTTGTTGCTGCTGATGGTTTTGCTTGAGCAGCAGCAGATTTGGTTGCTGCTGAAGGCTTGTCTTTAGGTTGCTTGTGCTTCACTTGATTACCAACACTTTTTCTGGCTGCGGATGGTATAACAACCGATGTATGTTGATCCTTCTTTACCTTTTGTCTTTGAGGGGCTTGATGAAGGATCTGGTTGAAAGGGTTAAATTGACAATTTGCAGCAAAGTGGTCTGATTCACCACAGATGATGCAAGTTTGCTGAGATTTTGGCAGCTGCTTCCTTGGAGGAGAAGGAGAGTTTCGGAATTGAGTTGCCTTTGCTTCAAAGATTCTAACCTGTTTGCGTTTGTTTATTTTCTCAAAAGCATGTGGTTTTTGAACTCTTTGTTGCTGATTCCTCTGCTGCTGAAGGTAGTAGAAGCAGATTCTGGTAGTGTGATTGTATTTGCCACAGACAAAGCATGATTTAGCCAGTTTGTCCCTTGAAAGATAAACATAATCCTTTCTTTTGAAAAGTTCTTTGAAGTTCCAAGGGTGAGCTTTGTTGTGCTCAAAAGTGGCTTCTTCCAATGTCTTTTGAACATATGGAACTCTTTCTCCAGGAGCATGACATATGTCAAACACCTTCCTTTGAGGCTTGGAGTTGATGGAAGTTGAGGACTGTCCCTTTTCAACAGTTAGCTTTCTTCCTTATGGAGGATAGCTGATTTTGATTTGGCTGAAAGGCATAGAAACTGGAGCAGCTGGTACTTGTACTGAAGCTGGTACTTGTACTGAGGGAATGAAAGGAACAGGAACACTTGTTTGAATGACTTCCAAGACAGGCGGTGCTGGTACTCGAGCTGTTGATGAGGCCTCCTCAGCTTTAGTGGACTCTGAACAAGTTGACTCAGAATCTGACGAGGTAGTGCACTCTTGTACCAACGGTTCATGCCTTGATGGATCAAGATCTCGGTTGGATGTTTCAAGGTTTGAGAGATTGAAGCTTGGTTCATGGTTGACAACGTAGTCAACAGGAGGTGCAACGGCTTGGTATTGTTCACCATGATACCCCAGACCATTTTTTACCTTTTCATGAATTTGAGCATCTAAAAGTCTTTGCAGCTTTTTAGATGCAAATTCATATTTATCAACATGAACTTTTTGTTCTGCCAATTCTGCTCTGGTAGCTTTTAATCTAGCCAGTAGATCATCAATCTGAGTTTCAAGATTGCTTTGTTCATGTTTTAGTAATGAAATCTCTTTCTTTAGGCAGTTAATTTTTTCTTAATAACTGTTTTCTACCTTTATGAATTCAGATTTCATTTGATGAAACTCTTCATTTTGATCTATAAGGTTTTGATTATGCTTTCTGTAGCCTAACACCTTTTCAATACAAGCTTAGGCACAAAGATGTTCATATACCTGAGGCGGTATCTCAGTTGTGTCTGCTATAAGAGCTTGGTTGTTGGCAGGCAGATCTTCATACTGGAAGCTCCAGTCGAAGTCAGAAGTTCCAACAGTTGCACAAGCTGCAGTTTGAACTGGAGGAGTAGCTTGTTGCTGTTGTTGTCTAGGTTGGGCTTGGTGAGCTTGTCTTGATTGAGGAGTAGCTGGACTGGCTCTTGGTGCCTTGCATTCTCTAGCAAAGTGACCCAGTTGGTTACAGTTGCATTCTCGTAGTCAGAAGTTCCAACTCTGGTGTTGGAGTTGTTGCTTGGAATGGGTCTTCCGGTTCTAGAGTAGAACCTTTTTGCTCTTATAGAGAGCATGGCATACAAGTGTTATATGTCCATTTCTTCTAAGTCATCTGGATGGAAGCATTCCATCCTCCTTGATAAAGGACATGTTGCTTGAGTTTTCAGAAACAAAAGCAGCAGAGGTTGAGGTTTGAGGAGGAGCTTCTAGGAGAAATGGTGAGGTGTTTGTTTGAGAGGTTGGAGTTTGTGGATGGGTGACAATGGGAGGATAGTAGTTGCTAGAACTAGGACCTGAGTGGTCAGAGTGGAGGGCAGAGGTGGTGGTGGATGTTGAGGCATTTTGATAGCTTGAGCTTCGTTCTTTTGCTTGAATCATCTCTAGCTCATAGGTTTTCAGCATACCGAAGAGCTCAGTCATTTGGAGAGTCTTCAGATTCTCAGTTCTTCTAATGGACATTGTGTAGAGTGTCCAGCAGCTAGGTAAAGACCTGATGAACTTTTTGAGAATATCTTCAAACTCTAGCTTCACCTTTGAGCACTGCAGCTCACCTACAAGATAAGTAAATCTGTTATATAAAACAGTTAGGGACTCACCTTCCTTCCAGACGAAGTTTTCATACTGCTGCTTCAGGATGTCCCTTCTGTTTTCTTTGACTTCCTCTGACCCAGCAAACATCTTCTCAAGAGCCTCCCATAGCTCCTTAGCAGTTTTGTAACCTCTGAAGTTGTGAAAAACTTCATTTGGTAAGCACAATTGAATGGCTCCCAAGGCTTTGAAGTATACCTCCATTTTCTTGATGTCTTCATCAGAGTACTTGGAGGATTCTTTGGGAACCAGTGTACCTCCAGAATCAGCTGAGGCCACCATGGGTATGTATGGTCCATTTTTAATGGATTTCCACATCCCATATTATTGATAGCAGAAGAAACTTTCCATCCTGTTCTTCTACATATCATAGTCTTCTCCAGACAACAGTCTTGTTGGTCTGGAGATGCTTCCAATGTCTTCAAATCCATTGTTTTGTGCCATTTTGATTTTTAGACAATGAGTGACTTTAGCAAAGAGATAGATAAGAATAGAACCGGAGAATGATTAAACAAATGTGAGTTTGTTTAATCTGTGAGCCAAAGCTCTGATACCACTTGTTGGATCGGTAAATACAAGATGGTTCTATTCCAGTTAAGATTGGCGGAAACAATCACAACTTAAGCAAAGTAAACAAGTAGACAAGAAGAATACTGATAAATGCAATTTGTATTAAGCTTCAAGTGTTACAAGATTACAGAGAAAACTCTTAAGCAAAGTACTTTTACAATGAATCTAAGTACTACTTATATAGTAACTTAAAATCAATACAAACCCTTGATTCTAAGGATCAGATCTAACACAAACCGTTGATCTTGTATTGAAGCTATTCTACATATACAGACAATAATAATAACTACAAAGGTTAACTTTATTCAAACGTCTTCTTTGCATCATTGCTTGAATACTCAAAAGGAGAGCGTCGTTGTCTTTTATTGTCTTGTGCCAATGAAATTCTTTCTGCGTGGAGTGTGTCAGTGTAACAACAGAAAGTTGTCAGTGGTATTGGTTGCTTTATCAAGAACAGTCAGCTGCAACATTTGATCTTCAGTGAAAAGGCTATCAGCTGCAACTTTGATCTTCAGTGGATAAGGCATATCAGCTGCAACTTTGGTTAGCAGCAGATAAGGCCTATCAGCTGCAACTTTGGTCAGCAGCTGATACGACTTATCAGCTGCAGCTTTGGTCAGCAGTGGATAAAGCCTATCAGCTGCAACTTTGTCGATCCGCAGCAATCTTTGAGATCAGCAGCATTTGTACTTAGAGAATTTTGTAGCCATCAGTCTTTATTTCTATATGAGGTTTTAAATAAATACACAAGGCTTGAATATCAAAGTTTAATAATTTTATGGTCTAGAATAATTATTAATTAAAATAATTATTAAAAGCTTTATTAATTATACAAGGTTAAGTAATAATAGTTTAAAGTAGTTTTTTAAGTATGTACAAGTGGAATCTTAATAATAGTTAAGTGAAATACCTAATAATTATTAAAGATTAACAATAATTATTTGAAGTACACAATAATTATTTAAAGGATAAATAGTTATTAAAGATTAATAAAATCTTTTAAGGCATAAATAGTTATTAAGGATTAATAATTTAAATAGGTAATTATTAATGATAAATAATAATTTAGAAGAATAATTACGTATTTAATCAATATAAATCATTTAAAATTTATTTAAGTTTTTAAGTATTAAGCATTTATCTTACAAATTAACTTATAAATTAATAAGTTTAAATAGATGATAAGCACTTATAAGTTTATAAAATGTTAAATAGAATTTCCTATAAAGTTTACATTTTAATTATAAGTTTATAAATATTTCTAGAGTTTAAAATGAAATCATAAGGTTTTAAGGTTTTAAATAGGGTTTCTTTTAGTTTATAAGTTTATAAATATTTAGAAGGTAAATAAAGTATATTTATTTCCTATTTAAATTTTATATAAACAAATAAGTTTTCTATTTATATGAAATATAAGTTTTGTAAAATGTATAAGTCTAGATTTATTAAGTTTATGGTTTATGTTTTTTTTTATAAATATATAAACTCCTAACAATGTATATTTATTTTCATGTTCTATTTAAATAAATAAGTAAGCCTTGAATTAAATAAATATAGATTTTATAAAACTGCACAAGTTTATATGTTTTCTGTTTTCTATATAAATTTTATAAACTTTTCTGATTTTTTTATAAAATTAATATAAGTTTTTGTTTAATTTAAAATTTGTAAGTTTAATTAAAAATGAAGACAAAAGATATCTTTTAATTTCAGACTATAAGTAATAAATTAAGTTTACTGTTTTTATAAAATAGCTTCTGTGTAAATAAAAGTTTTATAAAAGTTTAAAAGTATTTTTATACATTTTAAGTATTTAAAACTAATTTTAAAGATTAAAATCTTTATAAGTTTTAATTAAATAAAATGGTTCCAGAATATAAAAGTGTAAATAAAAATCATTTTTAAGTTTATAAAAGTTTAATAGATTGTTAGACCTAGAAAGTTTGTTATGATTAAACTTATTTATTAGTGTCTTCATATGATATAACCATGAACCTCATAGTTCACGGGTTGGGTAGATATGGGCCGGCCACTAGGGGCCGAGTAGGGACATTTAGGCCTTTTATGGCTTGTATAGGTATAAATGTTTCTAAACCATAACCGTGTGTGGTTAGCGGTTCTTTGGTGTTCTTTGTGTTTTCCCTTGATTTATTCAAGCGTAATTACAAATGTTTTCGTGTGTTCTTGAATCACCATACTTGATAGTTTCCGCCTATCAAGTGTGAGAATTGATATCGTGTGTGCATGTTAAGAAGATCCACGAAGTACGGGACTTACAATTGGTATCAGAGCCATTAAAGTCATTCAATGCTTGGTTTTGATATCAACAATTCAAGATAAACGTTGTCGAGGTAATTACTGCTGTTTTTGGTTGATTATATTGCTAATCAGCTATTATTGTGCCAGTTTCTTCGAAAATTTCTGAGAATCAGAAGTTATTGCTGTGTTTCTGTGAAATTACTATTGGTTGGAAGCTAATTACGAGGAAGTTGCTGCTAAAATCGTGAAGGAAAAGCTTGAGGATCATCTAAGTGTTCATCGTGTTCTTAGGAGATTGATTGAATTTCAATTTTTGAAACTCCTAAAATCTCGGGATTAAGTTTGGTAACTAAATCAGTCTAATATTGTATTTCCGGAAAAAGTACACGACAAGGGTTCACGGTTTCCAGTTCACGGGTGTAGAAGTTCACGATGGGTGTTGAAGTTCACGGCCTGTTTATATTTTCACGGGTGTTGAACTTTACGACAGAAGTTCACGGGGTGGTTAAGGTTCACGGCTGGTCTCTACTTCACGACTTCTGTGTATTAATCAGGTTTTCCAAGCTACTCCACGGCTTATTAATTGTTCACAGTGTAAAGCAGTTTACGGCTTATTCCAATTTCACGGGTTGAATTTGACTACTCAGAACCAGTCTAGTTCACAGCGTTAAAGTTACAGGTTGTTAGGGCATGTTTTGTAACTGTTGATAAAATTCTGTATAAGTTCATAGAGAGGCGAACTTAACAAGTTAGCCTAAGAATCTTAACGAGCGAACTTGTTAAGTTCACCTAAGGAATATTGTACAAGTTCATAGAGAGGTGAACTTAACAAGCTCGCCTAAGCATCTTTAGAAGCGAACTTGTTATGTTCGCCTATAGCAGGTTTGTGTCTATAAATAGGTGTTTACAGATTCTGTTCAGGAGAGCAGTAGAGGAGATTGAACGATTGTATTCTGTGAATCTTGTAAACTCTGTGTTTTGTGGAATACAAAGAGAAAGTTTATTTACCTTCCGTTTCTATTATCAATTCGTATACAAACGTTAACACGGTAGGATTCGGCACTCCGTGTTATCGAGACGTTTTGTCACGAGATTGATCTGCAGATGAGTCATGTGGACCTACAAGTGGTATCAGAGCTTTTGCTAGTGATTTATGTTTGATTCTTGGTGATTAGAGACGATTTTGTGTACAAGTTGACAAGAAATTGTTGATTTTTTTCAAGTTTTTGTATCCATGGGGTTTTCAAGTTCTTGAAGTTGAATTTACTGCTGAAATCGTGGATTTGAAGTGGATTTTGGTGAAATTAATCCGTTAGAGCTGTTCTAATTCTCAAAATACTAAATCCTACGGTCCAAGTTCTTCAAATTCCATCTAATCTATGAGAAATGATGATTTTCGGTGCTGATTAGTTCGTGTTTGGGTTGAAGATCTTCCTGAGTTTGTCACAGCTGAAGCAGGTGAACTTGCTGAGACTCTGTAACAGGGGAACTTAGTAGGCGACCTTATCATGTTCGCTTCACTCAGTTTAAGTGAACTTATTCAGTAGGCAAAAATATCAAGTTCTCTTCACTCAGTTCAGGCGAACTTATTAAGTTCGCTCAGGCAGTATCAGACGAACTAATTTCAGGCGAACTTATCTAGTTCGCTAGTATTTTGGTGGGAAAGCTTTTGTGCTTGGTTTATATCATTTTTGAAATTTTGAAATTTTTGAAAAGAGTATTTTGGCAGGATTTTTTTTTTTGGATATTTTCGCAAAAATTTCAAAATGTCGATTTCTTGTGATGATAATGAGATTGGAACTATGCCACCGAGGCTTTTATGCATATCAGATTACCGTAGCTGGAAAGTCCGGTTCGAACAGTTCGTATCAGAAACTGATGAAAATTTTTGGAGACCAATAACAGAAGGATATGTGCATCCTACTTTTGACTTTCTGGAATTTCATGATGTTCCTAAACCAGCGACAGCTCTTACTAAAGTAGAAAAGCAGAAGTTTGATCATGAGATGAAAACGTGTGAAACTTTAACGATGTCTTTACCAAAAGAAATCATTCATAGTCTCGGGAAGTGTCCAACTTCAAGAGATCTATGGGAAGCATTGAAGAAAAATGGTGAAGTAACTTCTCAAGCATTTGTGGTCTTGATCAAAGAAGTATTGGAGAAGCAGGGTGATTCTCAAAGTGATTCTTCTACAGATTTAACTGATAGTGAGAGTATTCGTTCTGGTGAAAATACTCAATCTACTGAGACTGATGTGATGACTGAAGAAAGCTTTCAGACAGTTGAAGATGGTCTGAGTGAATCAGAAATTGATACAGAGCCTGTCATGGTTGCTCAAAAGGGTGAAGCTGATGATTACGTTTTCATGGCTCCTGGTGCATCTTCTTCAAAAGTAAAACCTGAGATAGTTTCTAACTCTGAAATGTTTTGTTCTAACTGTGTTTCAGTAAAGGATAAAATGATGAGGGTTATGGATGATAAAGTAAATCTCATTTGTGATATGAAATCGATGCACACGGTAAATCAGAAACTAAAGGATAATGAGAATGTGTGTATTGAGAGAATAGAATTACTGAAGAGGAATATAAATTCTCTGACTTTGAAGATCAAAGAGTAGGCATATCACCTGGATATGTCCTTTGCAGAAATTGAGAAAAGAAATAATGATCTTGCTGAAAAAGATAAGGAACTAGCTGAATCTAAAGTAGAGGTGATCAGATTACACAGAAAGTTAGAAAGCTTTGGAAATTCATCATTCTTACTGGGATATTTTAATAACACAGAAGAGGGGAAGGGAACTAATGGTATTGGTTATGTTCCTCCACCATTCAACGAAAATTATTCTGTTACACCTGAGATTATAAAAGATGAGGATTTAGATCCTGAGACTGTGTTGAAAGTGAATCCAGTCAAAGTTGAAGATATGGTGTATTCTGATGAGAGTGATGATGAATATTTTGATGAAGCTAAGATAGAGGGGATACCGAAAGAGGTTAAAAAAGAAGACTCAAAGGTTGATTCTAATTCATCTGGAAATTATATGTGATACCTCAGAAATTTTTTTTATTTTTTTAATTTTCGGGACGAAAATTCTTTCAACTAGGGGATGATGTGACAATCCGACTTTCCAAAGTTAACTCCGTTAACAATCCCGTTAAATATTCTGTTAAAACCTAACCTAGTTAACTCAACATTTAATCTCAGGGACTGTTTCTGTCATTTCTGAACCTCAAACTGCAGGGATTAGTTTTGCCAAGTACCAAACCCGAAAATGTTGACTTTCAAAGTCAAAATAGAATGTATAGGTTCTTGTTGACTTTCTAAAAGTCAAACTCTTTGATTTTGAATCAAAATTCACAAATTCTTAACGGGAATTACTGTAAATTTGTAACCGAAACGGATGATTATGACAATTACGTTCATTATTGCGGCGGTTAATCCCATCACTGATTCGAGTTTAATCCCAATTATGGGGGTTCTAGTTATAACCGTCGACCATCACATTTTGCACCTCAAATTCATTGATCTCGATCAACATCCTCACAAATTAACCGTCTGCGTAGCTAAATCGAGCTTCTTAGAGCCTGTTTCACCACCCAATTCGACGGAAGACAAGCCGGAGAGGTCGGAAACAAGATCGCCGAAGTCGGAAAACGTTTCAGTCGATCTCCCGTCACGCATTCTGGTAAATATTTACAACAGTTTCGTTTTAGCATCTGAATCATTAACCCTATGTTGATTGGATCGTATATCATCGAATCTATCATGATCCAAGTCTAGGGTTTATTCATAAAAACAATTTGGGGGTTTCGACCCTAAACCCAACCTCAATCAAATTAAAATACACCAACAGTATTGCAATCTCGTATACATTGAAAACCCTCTATCAATTTCACCTTTAAACATCGAATTTTACCCGATCCGTAAATTAGGGTTTGTTCAAAAGAAATTTGGGGCTTTCGGTTCTAATCGCGATGTCAATGTAATTAAATGGTATGGGTAGATCCACATTGTTCTAATTAGTAAAAGCCCTATGTTTTCAACAAGTTTGAATATCAGATTCGATCAAATCAATTTGATGTTCATACTTAGGGTTTCGGCCATTCAACTCACGATTTAAACGATTCAAGAATTGATATTTTTTCAATTAAACCCGAAATCAGGTTCGCTTTTGCCTTGTAATCAAAACCCCTTTATTGTTGATTCAAATCGTTACAGAAATCGTGGGATTCCGGGCTAGGATTCGATCGCGGGTTTGTGGGAGGGGGGAACTACATTAACCTGTTTGATAAAACCTTTTGAATCTGGTTTCATAATGCGAAACCCTAGCGGGCGTGGTGGTTATGGAAGTGGACTTGTAGGCACGAGACCCGGGTTCGAGTCCGGTCTCCTGCATTATTTTTTTTAGGGCCTTTTCACTATATTAATTTATAAAACCTATTCTAATATTATTATAATAATATATTAATGTGTTTTAGCCAGGGGAACCACCTGTAGGCTCGGGTTTAATTTATTAATCCATTTTATTATTTTCTCCACTTTTATAAATAATATATTTATGTTATTATCAAATAAAATAATATATTTATATTATTTTCAAACCGTAACTTCGTATAAAATAATATGTTTATATTATTTTCAACCCGTGACTAATCCTATTAAATAATATATATTTTTATATTATTTCAACTCGTTTAATTACTTTGTGTGACATTTAAACTAAAAATAATATAATCGTTTATATTATTTACTCACGTTTATTACTTCGATTAAAAAGAATATATTTATTATTTTTGTCACAATGATTATCTAGTAATCATACGAACCTAAAAATAATATATTAAATTATATTATTTTCCTAACTTTTGTAAACGACTTTATCGTACGAATTTATTTACTTATTTACTATTCGTTATTAATGTACGACACGTAACGCTTTTCCCTTAATTAGTATTTTAAGAAATATATACATATTTTCGTAGATACGTTCGTCTACTCTTTAATCCTTAGAATGCGTTAAGACGTTCAATCTTCCGTGTCGTCGTTACAAATCCCAACTTGTTCCTAATTTATGTGTTTATAACTTTAGGGCATACGTAAGCCATGCAGGCTAACGCTTGAGATTCCAAATCTTGCATTTGTGTGATACTACCTACTACGCAACGCAGGTGAGTTTCACGGCCCCTTTTACTGTTTTTATTTGGGGGAGAAAACATGTCACAACCCTGTTTGGGTTATTGTAATTCATATGATATCACTATTGAAGCTAAGCGTAACACACTATCATGAAAAGTCCTCACACACATCGGACCGTTAATATGGTATGAACAAGGTAATTTTTGTAGTACTACTGGGTTTGACAAACCCCACCCGCGTTAGTCGCGCTAACTCGATTGGAGGTCGGACGGGTGTTATATTGACCTTAACACATTAGTCAGAGTTGATAGACCTAGCTGGAGGCAAACAAACAAACAAACACGCTGTCAGTTTCTGTTGCGAGCGCTTTAGCAAAACATGAATATAGGCATGCAACCTATTGATATATATATTGAATGTACATAATCCGCAAACGTTTTATTTGAAATGATTGAAACCTGTGAACTCACCAACCTAGTGTTGACTCGTTTTCTTACATGTTTTCTCAGGTTGGCACTCAGGATCACGTTAAGTCATGCATGTGTCTTGGACTACAATTGAAATAAATATCTATTGAATAATCTTTATGTTTCGTTTGTATTTGGATTTGGGCGCGTTGTTTTGCGCATTTACTTTCGTTTAACGCTTCCACAAATACACTATGAACCTTGATCTTTTATGTTATTACATTTCAAGTCCCATATAGTGTCGTTTGAAGTAACTGATGTTTGAGATCCTGGTTTGTCACCTTCCAAAACGATAAAACTCCGTTAGTGGAATTTGGGGGTGTGACAGATTGGTATCAGAGCAATTGGTTATAGAGAACTAGGACTTCATTCTAGACTATAGCCACACACATTAGTTACTTGGCATGGACACTTACTCCTTATGTTTCAGGAATTATGTCTACACCACCTACCATTCAGGAACGTGACATTCCTGCCATTGCATCATCGGAGCCCAAGAGGCGTAGGCTTGAGCCCATTGATAACTTTATTGTGTATGGAGAGCACATGCATATCCGGAATGTGAGTGACTGGGATTGGTACCCCGGTTTACTGAGCAAATGGGTTAGACAGGAACGAGTTCCATCACCGTACTTTGGAGCTTCTTCATCATCAGGACCATGTTTACCATTGCTACCTTGTCACTTGGAGCAAGCCTATGCAGCATTTGTAGCAACTATGGATCGAGAGATCCGGAATATGAGAGACGCAGCAGGAGCGATCACAGGTCTGTTAAGAGGGGAGAAACAGACGGATCACAGGATGGATCTGCTAGTAGCAGAACTGGCAGGCACTGACCACTTGCATAATGCATTAGTGGACGAAGTAAGGGTGTTACAGGCTAGAGTGAATGTACTCAAGGAGGCTGAGGTAGAATCTCGGCAAAGAATTGGGGAGTTAGAGATACAACTTGCAGCTGCTTTAGAGCCAGCTGAAGTACCCGACCTTGAGCCTGAGGATGAGCCCGAGGAAGTAGAGGGGGGTAATGTTGAGTCTGTCATCTCATCCGCCGGCAGTGGAGCTTGATATTCCATTCTATTCTATCTTATCTTATCTTGTCATTTCTTTATGTTTTAAATAAAAACCTAAACGGGTAAGGATGTTCCCATTCCAATAAAATCTTAGTGGACGTTTGCGTCGAGTTATTTATTCTATGACCATATGATTTAAATAGCCTTTTACTATAATCATAAACCTGCATGTCCTTACGTATCTCTTTATGTTTGCTTACACTTGGATGATGTCAATATGCGACGAATTTACTCATTTCTTGTGTTTGTGAATGTGAAGAATCATGGCCGGACGTGGTCGTCGCGGTCGCAATGGTGGTCGTGGAAATATAAACCTGACACCAGCCGAACTGGATGCATTAATTAATGACAGTGTTGCTGAAACCTTAGCAGCACACATTGCAGGTAAACCTGTTAACCGTTAACCCTAGACAACCAACTGTACACATTTATTCCACTCTTTCCTAAACCCAACCTACTCTTTCCAATCTAGGGCAAGCGAACAATCCACAAAACAATCAGCATGTCTGTACCTTCAAGACATTTATGGACTGCAAGCCCCACACATTCAGTGGAGCTGAGGGAGCTGTCGGATTACTCCGATGGTTTGAAAAGATTGAATCTGTGTTCTCCATGTGTAACTGCCCTATGGCCGACCGAGTCAAATTTGCATCGGGAACTCTAGAGGGTCCTGCCCTCACATGGTTGAATGCACAGGTCCAGATGCTAGGTCTGGACATGGCCAATGCATCACCATGGGAAGACTTCAAGATCCTGATGAAGGAAGAGTACTGTCCCAGGGATGAAATTTAGAAACTCGAGGGAGAATTCTGGAATCTGAAAATGGAGGGTTCTTAAATAGAACTCTACACTACTCGCTCGCACGAGCTAGCGGGGATGTGTCCTCACATGGTTACACCATCCTACAAGCGGATAGAAATGTTCATCAGTGGATTAGTACCACAAATCCAGAGCATGGTTACTTCATCCAACCCCACTACCATCCAACAAACCATCCGTCTTGCTCACAAACTGACGGACCAAGCTGTTACCCAAGGGACACTACCTCCCAGGAAGTCAGCATCCAAGTCTACTAACAACAACAAGAGGAAGTTTGACGATAGCAATAACAACATGGGATTTCAGCCAAACCAGCCACAACAACAACATCAGCGTAGGTTTGAACCTACGAAGAACTTCAACCAGTTGACCTCTTCAGGTCAGCATCAGAGTGGTTATATTGGGAGACACCCTAGGTGTAACAGATGTAATTACCACCACCTCGGTTCTTGTGACAAAACCGTTGCCAGCGGTATGGCAAGGTGGGCATTGCTGCCAAAGACTGCAGAGGGGAATTACAAGACAAACAGCCTTTCCAACAACCGGGTCTTACCAAGGGTTGTTTTGAATGTGGAAAAGAGGGACACTTCCGGAAGGATTGTCCACAATTAAAGAAGGGTGACATCGACAACAACAACAACCACCAAGGCAATAATAGCAACCAGGGCAATAATGCAGGGAATGGTGCAAAGGGGCGAGCCTTTGTACTAGGATCCGAAGAAGCTCGTTATGACAACAACGTGATTACCGGTAAGTTCCTTTTAAACAACTATTTTGCTTCTGTACTATTTAACACTGGTGCTAATAGGAGTTTTATGACTAATAAACTTAGTAACCTGCTAAGAAAAACCCCAACCCTGTTAGAGGACAAATACCCATAGAAATAGCAGACGGAAAAATAATAGAAGCAACCCATGTTCTTAAGGGTTGTAAACTTGAACTGGCTAGTCATAAATTTGACATTGATCTCATGCCGGTCACACTCAGTAGTTTCGACGTAATTGTCGGAATGGACTGGTTATCTAAGAACCAAGCTGAGATTGTCTGTCGTAAGAAAATCGTTCGCCTTCCTCTTCCTAATGGAAAAACCCTCTCTGTCCATGGCGAAAGGAGTGGTGCTGCTATGGGCATCATATCTTTCATGAAAGCACATAAATGTCTACGCAAAGGACATACTGCTATTTTGGCTCTCGTCGCCGAACAACCATCTGAAGAAAAGAGGATTGAAGATATACCGATCATTCGTGATTACCCGGAAGTATTTCTTGAAGACTTGCCTGTTCTTCCACCGCATCGACAGGTCGAGTTCCAAATTGATTTAGCACCCGGAGTAGCGCCTATTGCTCGGGCACCCTACCGACTTGCGCCTATTGCGGTATTCATGGATCTCATGAAACGTGTGTGTAAACCCTACCTCAAACAGTACGTCATTGTGTTTAAAATCAGCATCCTCATCTATTCAAAGAACGAAGAAGAACATGACGAACATCTTCCTTTGATTCTAGAATTGCTTAGGAAATAACAACTGAATTGCAAAAAGCATTAGGCACACGTCTAGACATGAGTACAGCATATCATCCGCAAACCGATGGTAAAACGAAACGTACCATCCAAACCTTAAAGGACATGCTACGAGCTTGTGTGATCGATTTCGGTAACACTTGGGAGTCTCACTTACCTCTAGTGGAGTTCTCCTACAACAACAGTTATCACACTAGCTTCAAGGCAGTACCGTTTGAGGCATTGTACGGACGTAAATGTCGATCTCCTATCTGTTGGGCAAGAGTTGGGGATAGCCAACTTACAAGTCCCGAACTTATATTCGAAACCTCTGAAAATATCGTTCAAATCTGAAACTGTATGGCGGCAGCTCGTGATCGTCAAAAGAGTTATGCCGATAAGCGTCGTAAACCGTTAGAATTTCAAGTAGGCGTCATGGTTCTACTCAAAGTCTCACCTTGGAAAGGTGTAATTCGCTTTGGGAAATGAGGCAAACCGAATCCTCGTTATGTTGGACCGTTCAAGATAGTGAAAAGAATTGGCCCAGTAGCGTATCAGCTGGACCTACCCGAAGGACTTAGTAGTGTACGCGATGTCTTTCATGTCTCGAACTTGAAGAAATGTCTAGCAGACGAAACACTCGCGGTTCCTCTTGAGGAACTACACATCGATGAACAACTGTGGTTCGTTGAAGAACCGGTAGAAATCATGGATAGGGAAGTCAAAACGCCAAAACACAGTAAAATCCCCATTGTCAGAGTTCGTTGGAACTCGAAACGCGGACCGGAATTCATATGGGAGCGCGAGGATCAGATGATACGCAAGTATCCGCATCTGTTCAAGCAATCCACTTCAAACTCTTAAGGTACTATTCTAATTTCCAGGACGAAAATTTTTTCAACTAGGAGATGATGTGACACCTCAGAAATTTTTTTATTTTTTTAATTTTTGGGACGAAAATTCTTTCAACTAGGGAATGATGTGACAATCCGACTTTCCAAAGTTAACTCCGTTAACAATCCCGTTAAATATTATGTTAAAACCTAACCCAGTTAACTCAACATTTAATCTCAGGGACTGTTTCTGTCATTTCTGAACCCCAAACTGCAGGGATTAGTTCTGCCAAGTACCAAACCCGAAAATGTTGACTTTCAAAGTCAAAATAGAATGTGTAGGTTCTTGTTGACTTTCTAAAAGTCAAACTCTTTGATTTTGAATCCAAATTCACAAATTCTTAACGGGAATTAATGCAAATTCGTAACCGAAACGGATGATTATGACAATTACGTTCATTATTGCGGCGGTTAATCCCATCATTGATTCGAGTTTAATCCCAATTATGGGGGTTCTAGCTATAACCGTCGACCATCACATTCTGCACCTCAAATTCGTTGATATCGATCAACATCCTCATAAATCAATCGCCTGCGTAGCTAAATCGAGCTTCTTTGAGCCTGTTTCAACACCCAATTCGACGGAAGACAAGCCGGAGAGGTCAGAGACCAAGATCGCCGAAGTCGGAAAACATTTCAGTCGATCTTCATCAATCCGTCACGCATTCTGGTAAATATTTACATCAACAGTTTCGTTTTAGCATATAAATCATTAACCCTATGTTGATTGGATCATATATCATCGAATCTATCATGATCCAAGTCTAGGGTTTATTCATAAAAACAATTTGGGGGTTTCGACCCTAAACCCAACCTCAATCAAATTAAAATACACCAACAGTATCGCAATCTCGTATACATTGAAAACCCTCTATCAATTTCACCTTTTAACATCGAATTTTAGCCGATCCGTAAATTAGGGTTTGTTCATAAGAAATTTGGGGGTTTCGGTTCTAATTGCGATCTCAATGTAATTAAATGGTATGGGTAGATCCGCATTGTTCTAATTAGTAAAAGCCCTATGTTTTCAACAATTTTGAATATCAGATTCGATCAAATCAATTTGATGTTCATACTTAGGGTTTCGGCCATTCAATTCACGATTTAAACGATTCAAGAATTGATATTTTTTCAATTAAACCCCTTTGTTGTTGATTCAAATCGTTACAGAAAATCGTGGGATTCCGGGCTAGGATTCGATTGCGGGTTTTTGGGGGGGGGGGGGAACCACATTAACCTATTTGATAAAAGCTTTTGAATCTGGTTTCATAATGCGAAACCCTATCGGGCGTGGTGGTTATGGAAGTGGACTTGTAGGCAGGAGACCCGGGTTCAAGTCCGGTCTCCTACATTATTTTTTTAGGGCCTTTTCACTATATTAATTTATAAAAACCTATTCTAATATTATTATAATAATATATTAATGTGTTTTATCCAGGGGAACCACCTGTAGGCTCGGGTTTAATTTATTAATCCATTTTATTATTTTCTCTACTTTTATAAATAATATATTTATGTTATTATCAAATAAAAATAATATATTTATATTATTTTCAAACCGTAACTTCATATAAAATAATATGTTTATATTATTTTCAACCCGTGACTAATCCTATTAAATAATATATATTTTTATATTATTTCAACTCGTTTAATTACTTTGTGTGACATTTAAACTAAAAATAATATAATCGTTTATATTATTTACTCACGTTTATTACTTCGATTAAAAAGAATATATTTATTATTTTTGCCACAAAGATTATCTAGTAATCATACGAACCTAAAAATAATATATTAAATTATATTATTTTCCTAACTTTTGTAACCGACTTTAACGTATGAATGTATTTACTTATTTACTATTCGTTATTAATGTACGACACGTAACGCTTTTCACTTAATTAGTATTTTAAGAAATATATACATATTTCCGTAGACACGTTCGTCTACTCTTTAATCCTTAGAATGCGTTAAGACGTTTAATCTTCCGTGTCGTCGTTACAAATCCCAACTTGTTCCTAATTTATGTGTTTATAACTTTAGGGCATACGTAAGCCGTGCAGGCTAACCCTTGAGATTCCAAATCTTGCATTTGTGTGATACTACCTACTACGCAACGCAGGTGAGTTTCACGGCCCCTTTTACTGTTTTTATTTGGGGGAGAAAACATGTCACAACCCTGTTTGGGTTATTGTAATTCATATGATATCACTATTGAAGCTAAGCGTAACACACTATCATGAAAAGTCCTCACACACATCGGACCGTTAATATGGTATGAACGAGGTAATTTTGGTAGTACTACTGGGTTTGACAAACCCCACCCGCGTTAGTCGTGCTAAATCGATTGGAGGTCGAACGGGTGTTATATTGTCCTTAACACATTAGTCAGAGTTGATAGACCTGGCTGGAGGCAAACAAACAAACACGCTGTCAGTTTCGGTTGCGAGCGCTTTAACAAAACATGATATAGGCATGCAACCTATTGATATATATATTGAATGTACATAATCCGCAAACGTTTTATTTGAAATGATTGAAACCTGTGAACACTCGTTTTCTTACATGTTTTCTCAGGTTGGCACTCAGGATCACGTTAAGTCATGCATGTGTCTTGGACTACAATTGAAATAATTATCTATTGAATAATCTTTATGTTTCGTTTGTATTTGGATTTGGGCGAGTTGTTTTGTGTATTTACTTTCGTTTAACGCTTCCGCAAATACACTCTAAACCTTGATCTTTTATGTTATTACATTTCAAGTCCCATATAGTGTCGTTTGACGTAACTGATGTCTGAGATCCTGGTTTGTCACCTTCCAAAATGGTAAAACTCCGTTAGTGGAATTTGGGGTGTGACATTATACATTTGGAAGTTCTTCAAATTCAAGGAGAGTTCCATATGTCAGAGATAATAAAGACATGCGTACATGCTTTCATTGTAATGAGATGGGAAACATTGTGCGGACCTGTCCTTACAAAAATAAAGGGGAGAAGCATGTATTTCCTGAGAAGATGAAGCCTGAATCAAAACTTGTTGCAAAATCTGGAGTTCCAGAGAAATAAAGCCAAAAGAAGTTCATGTAGGCGAATCTTCTTCAAGTGCATCTTATCGTGTGAAGATTCCTTATATAAGAGAATATCGTTAGACGAGATCTTGCTTTTATTGTGGTCTTGTGGGTCACATTCGGATTGCGTGTCCTCACAACGCCAAAGGTAACCGACATGTTACTCCAGAAAAGGTAAGAACTCCTGGTAAGCCTTATGTTAACCCAAATGTGGTTAAGCCTTATGATACACTAAAGGGTAATTCAAAATCTGAGGTTAGGATTTCTAGACCTCAAAAACGGAGGAGAAACAGAAGATTGAGAAAACTTTTAGAACAACAAGAGTTTTCACAATCTAAACATTTTTCAAATGAACATTATTGTTCAAACACTTCAAATTTTAAGCAAAAAGAACTTAATGAACAGAAGTATGTTTGGAAATCTAAAGTTTATGTTTCTGACTCGTCGGAGCAATCACCAAAAAATTGATGAGAGATTCGATTGTGAATGGAGTGAAGTTTATTATTTTGATACAGTTGGACGACCCATGACTACCATGGCTTGGGTCCCAATTCCTAATTAATGTTTCTTGTTAGATGTGCAGGATTAACCAAGAGTGACTATTAATAACATTTGGTTTGTTGATAGTGGTTCTTCATAGCACATGACAGGGAATGACATCTGCAAGAGTAAAGAGTTGTTGATAACTGAGAATCTATTTGATTCAACGACTTGATGCTCAAGGGGGAGAATATGTCAACACAATGTTTTGGAAAGAGTTTTACAAAGTCCAAATGATAACCTGAAACTTAGGATGACATTGGTGAGCATAAAGTCATTGATGCAACCATTTGACTAGTTAAGGGGGAGTCTATAGGACATGGGGAGTACGGATTTGTGTTGGTGACAAAGGCAAAGGCATTCAGTTACAGGATTACATCATTTTAAGTTTTTAATTGATTGATTTGCTAAATCCCAAGTAACCAAGTAAATTGTTTTTCATAAAATGTTTTCATGGAAGGTTTATTTTCGTTTGTTTTACTTTCTTTGAAAAAGATTTTGAAAAAGCCATACAAATTGAAAACGTTAAAATCGACATTACTTGAAGTTAAAGAAGAGATGATAGTACATCAGTAAATGTTCAGTCACACATGACCTTAGTTGGACTTTATGATGCTTATCTAATATATATGTGATAAATGTTTTGATCAGAACTTCTTAGACTGCACAGTATGAGAAATGATAGCTTCATAACTGCTTATCCTTAACAATATATGATGCTTGGTGCTTATATTTTTAATTTGGATACTAGCATGTAGTCTGAATTGTCAATAGGCTATGAGTATCTTTGGTCCATTAGTAGTGTGACAACATAATGATCTTTGTGACAACTGTGATTTGAACCCATGGTATGCCGGGTGTGTGTGTAAAAGATCACTATCAGATAAAGAATATAAGATCTAAAGTACTTCATGAGACCAGTATCGGTTATGTCGTTAAACACAATTTTTCAGTTCACTTCACTGCCCATGCCCTGAAAAACATGCAACGTGAAGTTGGACTAAGATATGTTTCTGACAACATCTGTTGGAACATATACTAGCCCTTGGATCATTATCCTGATTCCATTGAATATATCCAGATAACAGTTGGATCATGCTACCCTATGTCATTGAATCAATCGATTCCTTGATCAATCTTATGTTGAAGAATTCTATTGGTACAATCTTTCTGTTACTATGAATCATGATACTTCATCCAAACCAAGACATTTGAATCATTAGATTCTGAATCATTCTGATTCTCTGCTTGATATTTTCCTATGTTTATCGGTATAATTCATCCTGTAGATTGAATATTATCTTGCAATGCTCTTATATGTCTTGAAGAAAGTGCACATTTAAATTTTTGTTGGCATATTTGTGGGATACACATTGTATTACAAAATAAATGGTACCTTAATTCACAAGAACGTGGGACAAAGATACTAATGGTTTCAATTCTTATAATATTGACAACTTAGATTGACATGTTTTGTGTTGCAAATTCGTATGTAATAAGCATGTTATGATCTGATCTCATCTTCTTTGAAGTTGTTCGCGTATCATTAAATGTTTTGGTTGAAGCTTAAAAGATTTGATCTTATCTGATATAAAGAATTGATGAATCTGGATATGATACCCTTAGAATGTTTAGGGATGTTTATCCAAAATGTGTGATTGATGCATTGTTTTTACTAATATGATCTTCTTCCTCGTGATGTTCGACAAAAAAGATGTGATTTTGTATTTTACATTTTAGTTTGTACAAAGAAAAACCAAAAAGATTTTGTGAGTCTTATGTTTGAAAAACCAAAAAGATTTTATTCCATGAAAATCTTAATTGTTGGTTATTCTTGGTTGTTCTCCTTTGCAAAAACTAAATATTGCAGACAGAAGTTGACAAGGGGTCCTTCTCCCAAGTTTTCTTCTATATAGAAAGAGAAAGTGCAGATGCACAAGACGAAGACTACAGTGTGTTTGATGATATATGAAGACGGATGACAATATTCTGAAGTTGTTGTCAAGGGGGAGTCTGTTGGAGGATATTCTGGTGACAACGAGCTTGAAGATATTATGTCTTAGTCTTTTGATCTACAATCTTCACTCTTTTTCCTTTCTGTGGCTTTAATGTTTCATACTTCCCTGATCCACCATCTCTTTTAATCAAGTTGGCAATCACATCGTCTAATCCACACTTTGATCGATTAATCAGTGGTTTCGTAGCTAGACCATTCATTTCACACCTTGGCAAGGTATTGAAATACTTGATCCTAGGCTTTAAGTATTGAACACCATCAGATCTCTTAAGAGCAAACAATTTCGTGTCATCATCATAAAACCAACTGATGATTCTTCCAATACACCTCTCTTTATTCACATATCTTTCTTTCTGAACAGGTTGTATAAGTGACTTATGTAGTACTTTCATCCAACTGTTAACTAATTCTCTCCACTGTTCTCTAGTCATTCCTGTATTTCTATACATCACAGGTTCTTCATTCAGCTTAGGAGACACAGGATGAGTAGTATCAGCATCAGTATCTATCTTGGATTGAGCAGTATCATTAGGTGTAGTGATATCTTCAACAGAGTCCATAGAATCTGTTACTCCTTCATAAGAAAACTCAGGAATAACATCATCTTGGATGAAGTTATACGGTACATTCAGACCATCACTGCCTTCATATGTAACTTTAGCTTTACTCTTTTCTATCTCAATCTCTACAATCTCTCCTTCAACTTCATTATCTAACACATCCTCTTCAACATCATCAAATAATTCATCAATATCATCCAGACATTCTAACTTCTCAGCTTCTTCTTCGTCAGAATCAACAAAGAATTCCAATAATAAAATTTCTTCATTCACTCTAGAATCATTCTTGGTTCCTTCAATAGTTTGTGATGTCGACTCCCCATGAGCTCTTGATATGGGATTACGTCAGCAGCGTATTGACGATCACCCTCAACATTACCACTAGGATCATTGTCATCATCATCCTTTCATTGAATTGACTCAGCATGACAAGTATCATGTATCCTTCACTCCCCCTGAGCGTCAAGACGCTCAACAAATTTGGAAACTAATAACTACATGTCAGCAATCTGTGTAGCTTGAGCCTGAAGGACCAACTATCTCTGAGTACCAATAGTCACTAGAGTATCTACCTGAGTCTGCAATGCAATCACCTGTGATTCAAGGAAGGTAATCCTTTCAGAATCAGAAGGCTTTGAAGTACCAGCAGAAGATTTAGAAACTGTAGGAACAAGAGTAATCACAGGAGACGGATGTTAAGATGAAGGAGGTGTAACCAGTAAGGTTGCAACAAAAGTAGCATCCTCAACACCTTGAGATGAATGTGCTGCAGCAATAGAAGCAGACATAAGCTTCTGAGCTTTTGGAACCGGATGTGCATCATTATCAGAATCCGAGCTCTCATCAATTAATGTTCTCTTTCCAAGTATTGATCCGGAAGGAGGATTCTGAACAGACTTACGCCTTAGCTTTCTAGCTATAGATTTAACGTGTTTTCCTACATTAGCCAAAGGCATAGTAGCCAATCAGAGTCAGTAGCCTCAGAATCAGGTAAAATAGTATCACCGAAACTCGTATCCACCACATTCCCTTCAGCTTCATGAATGGGTGAGTTCACAACTTCATTTTCAAAATCTTCCATATTCATACCCAAGTCTTGTTCATTTTCTTGAGCAACATCTTCATGAACTGGTTCATTAACAGGAATATGAACTTGTTCTTGTGGAATAGGAACTTGTTGTTGTGCTTGTACCTGAGCTTGAACTTGTTCTGGTTGTTGTGGTTGTTGTACTTGATTCTGGACTTGTCCTTGAACAAACTCCTCAGGATGAAACCAATTATCATTAGGAGGCTCAATATAATCTGGATTGATTAAATGACCAAACAAAGGATTCGAAACTGGAATCAAAGAAACATTTTGTTGTTTAACCTTGGTACAATCAGTAAAGATTCTTTTGGACATAGGAGTCAAGGTCAAACGTATTGGATGCTGTGGTAAATCTGGAATTAAATGGTTCAGAATCATTTGCAAGAACTTAAGGTACATTAAAAACCCTTGACCTTCAGGAGGATTGATTTGCATGACCAACTCACGGTATATATACAAAGCAAAGTTAAACCGTTTGTTCAGGGTCAATGCAACCATTGCAGCTTGTAACGCACTCTTCAAATCATAAGTACCAGCCTTTCTTGGAGATAAACATTGGATGATTACGTGCATAAAATACCTCCATTCTCCAACTAAACCACCTTTTAGTGCTTGAGTATCATTTGGTCTGCCTCTGTAGCCCATCCTCTGAAAACACCCCATAACCAGTGTTCCAGGATAAGACATAGGATCTTCATTAACACCTCCCAATGCCAAAGCAGCACGAATAGTTTCCGCTGAAATAGCTACCTCTGTATTATTCACCGTTGCACGAAGGACGTGAGGTTCAACATCTGTGTCTTAATGTACTGTATCCCATAATTGTTGGATATACGGTAAGCTGATGTACAGATTTGCAGACAAGGCCACATGTAAACATGAACGATTCAAAAATGCGATAATTCCTTGGAAATGAACAGCCTCAGACATATTAGGATCTAGCAATGCCATTTGATTATGTTTGTACTCAACATGACGAGCCATCTGTAAATGTATTGGACATTGTATCAAACAATAGTAATAGTACACACACGTATATGATACACACACGAGATACACATACAACTACAGAAACAAAAAAAAAAACAAAAAAAATTTTCACAAAAAGAAAATTACAAGTCCAAACACTGCTTAGCCCTTAAGCGAACTTAATAAGTTCGCTTAGTGTTGCAAGAGGCGAACATAATAAGTTCGCTTAAACAAGTTTGCCTGAACCAGTTTGTCGATACAAATTCAACAGCAGATTCCAAAATGTTCAAATCGTCAAATGTTTTCAAATCAAACACAGTATAAGCATCGGTTCACAACAACTAAACAATATTAAGCTTCAATTTCAAGATTTACACCCAGATAAATGTGATTTACTCAGACAATCATATGAACATCAAAATACAAAGAACACAGGGTTAAAGGAGCAATTTCCCATCGATTTAACGAATAAAAATCCGTGAAAGTACCTTAGATAGACTCGCAATTCAAAACCAATCCAGAAACAGACACGAAAATTTCAAATCGAAACACCCGAATTTAAAATTTCATAAGTTCGCTAAAACCCAGTAAGTTCGCTCACACAGTGAAAATGGTAATAAGGATAAGTTCGCCTGAACAAAATATTTATTCAAACAATTAAGTTCGCTTCATTAGGCGAACTTGTTAAGTTCGCTTAACAAGCCCCAGACGAACATATTAAATTCGCTTAATCAGGAACAGGCAAACATATTAAGTTCGCTTCAAACCTTTGCCTTGAACAATTTGTCAACTTTCAACACGTCACATTCTTGTGAACTTCCATCTATAGCTTGTATCCGATCCGATCCCGAATCATTTTAATAAAAAATAAAATTTTCATCTGTTGGAGCATATTCTGGTGACAACGAGCTTGAAGATATTATGTCTTAGTCTTAGAGTTTTTGACTTGTAATTGATAGAATTGTTAGCAACAGTTAAAGGGGAGTCTGTTAGGACATGTTTTGTAACTGTTAATAAAATTCTGTATAAGTTCATAGAGAGGCGAACTTAACAAGTTCGCCTAAGCATCTTAAGGAGCGGACTTGTTAAGTTCGCCTAAGGAATATTGTACAAGTTCATAGAGAGGAGAACTTAACAAGTTCTCCTAAGAATCTTTAGAAGCGAACTTCTTAAGTTCGCCTATAGCAGGTTTGTGTCTATAAATAGGTGTTTACAGATTCTGTTCAGGAGAGCAGCATAGGAGATTGAACGATTGTATTCTGTGAATATTGTAAACTCTATGTTTTGTGGAATACAAAGAGAATGTTTATTTAGCTACTGTTTCTATTGTCAATTCGTATACAAACGTTAACACGGTAGGATTCCGCACTCCGTGTTATCGAGACGTTCTGTCACGAGATAGATCTGCAGATGAGTTATGTGGACCTACACAGGTTCACTTTGATCAAGGACCTCATACTCTGATAACATGAATTATCAACAAGTGACCATGAATTTTAATAGTCTGCTTGACCTAAAAATTGGTACAAGCACCAAACCTCCAAGACTGACTTGTGATGAAGACTATGTGAACTAGAAATTTAGGTTCATGAATCTTGAACTGCTTTTTGAAGCAAAAATGAGGAGAAGTATACTCAAGGGACCTCAAATCCCTATGTTTGACAAGGCAAATGGTACTAAGGCACCAAAATAGATTGAGAACTATACTGATGAAGATTTTGATCTTGTTGAAAGAGAATTGAAAGCCTTAGCATCTCTGACTATGGCTCTGTCCCCTGATATAGCCCATAATTTTAAAGAATGCACTTCTGCTAAGCAACTTTGGGAGTCGTTAGCTCAGGCATTTGAAGGGAATGATGATATGAAGGCCAGTAGAAAGGAAATGATTCTACAGCAGTTTAACATGTTCAATCATGTTTTAGGTGAAACACTTGAAGCACAATTGCAGAGATTCACAAAGTTAGTTTCACAGATGAGAGGTGCTCAAATTGTAATGAGTTGACCTGAACAGAAAGTTGTTGAATGGCTTGCCACAAAGCTGGGATTGGAACATTTCTCTGCTGAAACGAACCAAAGATTTGAACAAGATCACTTTAAATGATCTGATTTCTATTTACAAATCCTATGATCTGGATGACCAACAAAGAAAAGTCAATCATGTCAATACAATAAACTCTGCTGGTGCACAAAACAACAACATTGCTTTTCTTTCTAGTATTTCACAAGGAGGCTATGGATCTGGAGATGTGAACTATGGTGCTGCTGCTACATCTAAGACATCTGCACCTGAGCAGAAGGCTTATTCTTCTCAACAAGCTAAGCTGATTGAAGTAAATACTTCTTTGTGCACTGGTATCATGAACTATTATGCAACCTTTGTCTCAGGTAACCTATCACCTTCAAAGGTTCTTACCGCTTAACTAAATCAAATCATCCAGAGGATGTGGAGGAACTGGATATATCTTGGCAACTGGCTATGGTTGTCTTCAGGGCTAAAAACTTCATTAAAAGGACCGACAAGTTAAAATGGAGTGAAGACACAGGGAAAAACATTGGTTTCAACAAATCAAATCTTCGCTGCTACAATTTCCATGAACCAGGTGTCTTTGCAAGAGAATGTACTAAACCAAAGGAACAAAGAGGAAGTGATGATGGATCATCTTCTGGGGGAAATAATGCTGCTAACTCAAAGGCCTTGATTTGTCAACAAACTGGTGGATATGACTGGGGAGATCAAATAAAGGAGTTGAACCTGAATCATGCTTTTATGGCAGACATTATTGGAGAGTCTTCAGCATGTCCATCTTCTTATACTCCACCTAAGGTAACTGCTTCTCTATGTTCTCAATCATGCATAGATAAAGTAGAACTTTATAGAAAACATAATGTTGATCTAATTTTTGAGATGGAAAATTTAAAATATCATAAAAAGAAATTTCTTAAAACTGAAAAAAGGATTATAAAGAAGCAATAGAGGCTGGTAAAAAGGATGTTTCTTTACTCATATCTCAACTCAGCAATACATGTTGTTTGCTTACCGATGCTAAGCAAGAAATTGTCAGATTAACTATTGATCTAGAAAAGGCAAAATCAAACATTGCCGAAGCCAAATTCAAAGTAGATTTCTTTGGACAATCTAGTAAAGTAGTTGACATACTTGAAAATCAACTTCATATACCGGGTAATGGGAGCAAGGGTCTTGGATATAATAATGTGCCTCCTCCTTTTAATGGAAATTGTACTAATGTTCCCACTTTTATAGAGGAACAAGTTAAGGAGTTTTTCATATTTACCCCTGGGAACAAACCATGTAGTAGTGATTTCCAATCACCATCTCTAACCCCTAACTATGTGAACAATTCTAATTCCTCAACCTCATATGTAGAACAAATAGAAATACATGATTGGTCAAGTGAGGATGATGAAGATGATAAGTCACAAGTTTGCAGTCTCAAATTAAATCATAAAAAATCTAAAAACAATGTTTTTGTTCCTTCTGTTTTGAAAAACTCTAAGTCTTCTGTGTGTGATATGACTGATTTGAATGTTTCTAGTTCCAAATTTATTAATTCTAAACATGCTAATATTCACAAGAATACTTTGTTTGTTAAACATTTAGCTAATGTCACTAGTCAGAAACCAAAACTTGTGACTAAACAAAATGTCACTAGTCAAATCTCAAATGCTTTACCAAAGCATTTCACAAAGGATCAATTTTATGCTGAATATGATCATCACCATTTGAGGTTTGAGCAGAGTGTTTGAGCACTTTTGTGTGGCAAACACTCTGGATATTGTCTTAGCTTTTGTACTTGTCTTATATGTATTAGTCTTTGAATGTTAGTGTCTGTATGTATTAGTTTGCTAGTTGTAATTATTAATGTATGTACTAGTCGTATGTTTTCTCTAAGTGTTTTGCGCACTTAGTATGTGCGCAGGAATTAATTCCTGCGTACTTAGCAAGTACGCAAGAATACTCTGCGTACTTGTTAAGTACGCAGGAACAATTTGCCCTGGGCACTTGTTAAGTGCGCAGAGATCAGGTCTAGTATAAATAGGTTGTGGTGACAGAAGTTATGTACGCACTCATTTGTAACATCTCTGTAACCTACAAGTTTTATAATAGACGAAGTTTGAAAGTGTTTTTGATGTCGGTTTATTTTGTGTTACTTGATTCTCCACCTAGTCACGGGTATTCCGCACCCGGTCCGACTAGTCACACACCCACACGTAACGATCTGAGACACCCAGGGACCTACAAATGGAATCAGAGCATAGCTCTTGATTTTGAGTGTTGTGAGTGTGTTAGGAGCATCTTCTACACAACCCATATAGTTTTACAAGCAAAAGAAAGTGTCTTTTGGTGATTTTTGTGATAAAATAGGGGTAGCACGTGAGCACTATTTTAGAAGCAAAATCACTAAAAACGACCTTTTGTTGTGTATTTGAGTGTTTTGAGCATCAAAGGTTGGTTAGAAACTATTTTCTGACCATTTGGCTCATTTTGTTGGGTCATATCTTCAATTGTTTTTGTCTCCGGTGAGATCCAGTGACCGAAAAAAGTTGGTGAGGGTTGGTGAAAAAGTGATCTGCGTACTTACCATTTTTGGAAACAAGTACAGGCTTCCTGCGTACTTACAAAGTACGCATGACCATTTCTTGTTGCGTAAAGAGCAAATCTTAAGTGCGCAAGACCAAGTCCTTAAGTGCGCAAGGCCAGAACTTAAGTGCGCACATTTCTTTGATTTTTCTAAAATTTGACTAAGTGTTTCAACATGAAAAATCTTCAGAACCTCAGTAACCTTTTGAAATATGACAACGAGATTGGAACCGCATAGAAACCACCAAAGCTGCTTAACGTAAATGATTACTCAAATTAGAAAGCACGCTTTGAGCATTATATCTCATACACCGATTCTTCACTTTGGATACCCATTCTAGAGGGTTATAAGCATCCCACATATACATATCTTGATGAGGAAGTTCCCAATCCTATCTCCAAACTTGATGAAGAAGAAAAGAAGTTTATGACAGAGAGAAGAAGGCACACAGATCTATTACTATGGCCTTGACCAGGGAGTTATTCCACAACTTTAGAGGATATGATAACTCCAAGGATCTCTGGCAGGCTTTGCAGAAGAGATTCGAGGGAAACAAAGACATCAAGAAGAGTAAGAGGGATCTTCTTAGAAATAAGTATGAGTGCTTCAGATATCTGGAGAATGAATCCATAGATAAGCTCATCTCTAGATTGTATCATCTGCAAACTGAGCTGAAAGCTCTTGAACTCATCTATCCAAATGAGGAGTTAGTTGAGAAGTTTCTGTATGCCCTACCACCAAAATTTGAGATGTATACTACCTTGATGAGAGAGAACTCAAAGTTTTATGAGATGACAATTGATGAAGCAATCAGAAAGGTTCAAGCACATGATATGAACCTAAAAATAATGGAGAGCTCAAGGATACCTCAAATACAAGACCCTTCTATGTATTATGGGACGTCTTCTACAGCCAAGTCATCGGGTTCTGGAATTGCCCTTTTCTCAGGGAACTCTCATGAGGAAGATAATTCAAAAGTTTGTGGTGGTCATGCTTGCTATACAACATCTGGATCTGGTTCTGGAACTCATCACCAGAATTCCTCAAGAAATCCTTCTCCCACATCTTCAGCTAACCAATCTGCAATAGCCAAGATAGCTGAAGATCATGTGGCGTTGCTTTCATCCTGTATGCTTGCCTATAAAAACTTCATTGGTGGCAAGCTAACGGATCCTGAAACCATAAAAGAAGACTTTAATCAGGTGTATCCGGATGATAGGGAGGACATGGATATTTAGTCGAATATGGCCATGATTTTGAGAAGAGCCAAGCGTTTCCTGAACAGAACACGAAGAAAGTTCAATGGTGGGCATTCAAATGCCAAGGTTGGTTTTGATAAATCCAAAGCCAAGTGCTATAAGTGTCAGAATTTTGGACACTTTGCTCGTGAATGTCAAAAGGAAAAAGCACCGGCCTCGGGTTTCACCAGACCTAGCCAAGGAAACAGTCAAGGGTACAACAACTCCAACACACGCAATCAAAGTCAAGGTGGTACGTCAAACGCTTTGGTAGCTCAACATAACGATAGCTTTGATTGGGGCGTTCATCTGGAGGATGCCATTATTTCTCAAACACAGGTTGGTCTCATGGCTGAGATAATGGAGATGATGGAAGTAGAGGAACGGGAAGCTTCTAACTCTTGGAGAAGCATTGGAGAAGCATCATGTTCATCAACTGCAGTTGCCCTCATGGCTATTGGAGAAGCATCATGTTCATCAAATGAGGTAGATTCTAACTCTTTTGTTGTCATTTCTTGTTCTAAATGTCTAAGCTTGCAGGATGAAAATTCTAAGCTTCAAGACAAAGTCGAACCCCTTCGTATTGCAGCTTTAAGCTACAAACAAAAAGAAAAATGATACAAAGATTCAATTGAAACCTTGAAGAAAGATAAATGTGATTATTCACTTAAAATCAGTGATCAACAGTTTCATTTGGATGTTGCGTACAAGGGGTTGGAAAAGAGAAACAATGAGATCACCAAGCTGCAAAATGAGATCTTGTAGTTGAAAGGCAATAATGAGAAGTTGAAAAACTCTTGCTTTGTGGTGGAACACTACGAGTCTGTGATGAGACAACTGAATGGCTTAGGGCTGGGTACTAATGCCATTCCTCCACCAGTAAGCGGGAAATTTGTCAACAGATTAATTGACATTGATCTGTCTTGCCTTGATGAGTCCTCGAGTAAGGATGATTCCTCAAGTAAGGCTAACTCTGCATCGGATGAAGAGTTCTTTACTGCTTCTGATGATGGGTTTGAGAACACCTGCCCTAAAGGAGTAGTCTCTGAGGAGTTGCTCGGTGAACAGAAAGTTAAGAAAAACATTGTCACTGATTGTGATAATTGTATTTTGACTGAACCCGATATCGTTGAATCAAATGAAAAATTAAAAGTGATGCTTTTTGGGTGATATAAACACATTAATCAAGTTAAGAAAGAAGCCTTTTCAACTCATTACGGGCTTGGCTATCAAGAAAATATGCAAAAGTATTATATTCCCAAAAACCAATCACCATCGGGTCAAACTACTGTTCACCAAACAACTTCTCTTGTTCATCATGCTAGGTCATCAAACTTCAATTCAAATGACCCTTACAGGAGGAATTACAAAGATAGGAGAACCTGTTTTCACTGTGGTACGATAGATCACATTATTGTGAACTGCCCGAATAAGAACCAAGGGAAATGACCAGTTATTTCACATCCAACTGTTGTCCTCAAGTCACCATCAGTGAAATAGACCACGAGTCCAAAAACAAATGAGGTGAAACCACCCGAAAACCGTTGGTGAAGCCAAAGACCACATCTGAGGCTAAACCAACAGTTCCAAAAAAGGAAAAGCTTCCTGCTAAACCTTGTGCATCTACCTCTGGTAGTGCACCAACTGGTGAGAAACCTGTGATAAAACTCTCCAAACTACAGAGGAGAAGAAGGAACAAGAGATTGAGAAAGCTGGAACAACTGGCTGGAGTTCAATCAGGTGAAGCTTCCACTAGTTCACCTGCTACTATTGAATGTAAGCCTACTGTGTAACATTTCAGATTTTAGTATCCGTATTTTCAATTCAATGTAATGCATTTCAAACTCAATTCTAGTGCACTGTTTTATTCCTGTTCGTACCATCAATTAAATACTATATTTCAATGTTAACCCGCAAATCTTACACGGTTATAACCTACCAAAACACTACATAAGTATCTATTTATACAAATATGTCAAAGACCAAAGTTACAAGGTCTGATGATGAAAATTTACATAGGCACGGTCGCACCTCGTTCTGGCACGGTCGCGCCGAGTGCGTTGGCCCGGTCGCACGACTTGCTTTGGAACGATCGCGCCTGGTGCCTTGGCACGGTCGCGCCTCATATGGGCACGGTCGCGCCTCTTGACAGTTAAAACGTAAAAGCAGACATTTAATCACAGGAACGTTCGGTTTCATAACCGTTCTACACGTTTTCGTCATTAACAAACTCCATTAAGCCCTTTAATCATCACCATTACAACAAATAAACTTATCATCATCGAATTACCTCCTAATCACAAAATACTCTCACGAAATCACCAAATTCACCAATTTGTTTACAATTCTTCCAAGCCAACATACCATCGATCCTCTATAAGGCTCTGGACACGCTGGTCTAGTTGGAATTACAGAAGAGGACGCCGGAGACAGAACCCGTCGTCGCCGAAACTTTTCTCTATTGAACACTATCAATTCGTCGTCCTTCCGGGTAATTGAAACCTTGTCCTCTATCGATTTAGTCTTTAGATCAAAAGCCACATGCTAATTTGGGCTTTCATTATGGAAATCACCACGAACCCAAATCCACATTTTCGTTAAAAATTATTTAATCGAATCAAACCTTAGACACGTTTTAAATACAATTAAACTCTACAAAAATATTCGTGATGACCTAATGGGTGAAAGCCCCATGAATTCCAACATCTAAAATATAAGAATTTGTCAAATTATATCAGTTTTGGAACAGACACGGTCGCGCTAATCATACAGCGCGGTCGTGCTTCATGAGACACGGTCGCGCCAAATACCAGCGCGGTCGTGCCTCGCACACTCAGACCAGTCGTGCCTTTTGCTAGACTTGGTCATGCCTCAAAACCCTAGACACGGTCGTGCCTAGTCCAGAACACGATCGTGCCTAGAGAACAATCAAATTGCGCATTCTGTTTGATCAACACGGTCGCGCCATGACTAGCATGGTCGCGCCCGTGGTTCGAGCACGGTCATGCCCTTCCCAGGCACGGTCGTGTGTGAGTTAAAATCTTGGCATAATTACAAATTTTATATATTTTTCAAACCACAGATATTCTGATTGAATTACAAAATAAAAATAGTTGAATTTTATAAAATTTCATTTAACCTTATTTAGAAAGAACAAATATTTAATAAATGGAAAAATAAATTATTTAAAGTTTATAAAAATTTAATTTACAATTATTGTTAAACCTTTCATTTAAAAAGTATTTAAATGGTTAAGTTACATTTTATAAATAAATAAATGAAATGATTATTTATTTAATTTATATTTAAACAAAAACGATTAATTAATTATACTAACTTATAACTAATACTTACAAGGTTTTCATAAACAATAATTATTTACATTACTTATTTAATTATTCAAACTCAAACCTTAATGTTCTAAAAACACTCTTTCAAACTTTATATATTTTATTCAATACCTCTATTTACAAATCAATGACCTTATTACACAAGTCCAAATACAACTTTAGACTTAAACACTGGTGCACACTATTAATACCATATACATTACTCCATAGGTTAACTTGTGCATTTCAAGGATCCTTATTCTATCTAGTATCTTTACACCTTTGAACCAAGTGAGTATTTCATAGCCCCTTTTACTCTTTTACACTTTTGGGGTGAAACATGAACATTATTCAAATTACACGTTACATTTACACAAACAACACAAGTACAAATCCTATTTACATTCATGTGTGTAATTTAAGCTTTATGCCTGAGTGCTAGGTGTGCTAACCTTTGTATGCAATTATGTGCAATCATTAACTATACAAGCCGACGGTTTTCAATGATAGATCTATTGAGTCTGACAAACCCACCCAGATTGGGGTGATTGATACCGACAACACAATTTTGCATGCTAGTTACAAAGGTTTGGTTGTACATGGTTACACAATAGCTGCTCCCCATAAATGCCTTATTTATCATGTTATGTAAGGATTTGTTTTACAAACTATATGCTATCTATATAAACCTGTGTTATACTCACCAACTTTTAGTTGACTTTATTTTATTCATCTTTCAGGTTCTAATGTGTGAGATTGATCAAGATGTGCTACACATAGGCTTGGACTTAGTTAAATTAAATAAAAGAACTTTATGTATTTCAATTTTGTTCTATCTTGGATTTGGTTGTGTTTGGACTACTTGTTATGAAATTTGATGTTTAATATATTCAATCTAGTCAACCTTGTGCTTATGAACAGTCTACATGTCCCGCCCCGATGATTCCGCCATCGGTCGGGGTGTGACAGATTGGTATCAGAGCCTTGGTTATAGGGAATTAGGTTATTAGACACCTTGACCTAGACTATAACTTTAGGACACGTACCTATGCTATGTTTCATGTTTATATGATTATGTGCTACATGTTATGTGTTACATGCTATGTGCTACATTCTTACTATGATTAGTTATTATTTTATTTGATGACTTATTTATTAAAAACCGATGACTTATTAGTATATACTTAAATAATAAATTAAATAAACAATATCTCTTTCTATATCCTAAAACCTCATAATGCTCTTACTTTCTTCTATATCTATATTCTTCTTAGCATGTGGAATCTTCATGAAGCTAAATCCATAAAAATTTTCTTTCCTCGTTAAGGTTTTTAAGCTTTGTTAATTATTTGAGGACACGTTCAATCTGGAAGGGTGACACCTGTATTTTGGGTTTTCTGTCTAGGAAAGCATTTCGCATAAATCCCAATCAACCGAGGGACCCGTATGCTTTCCTGGGAATTCCCGAGATGAGTGTTTACTTATAGGCTAAAGCATGTCTCCTTGAAAATTATATAAGTTTAATTAACCTTAATGTGTCATAGTATTCGAGTGATTATATCACTATTTGAGTACGATCCAAACTATGATGATCTATTTATTTTGTTATCTTATCCTATTAAATCCAAACAATTCTCATGAGTTCTTACATCTTTTCTTGTCTTGTGAAAATCTGTAGAATGCCTCCTCATCGTGCTCTCGCGGCCAACGCCAATACCGACATTGCTGCTATTCTTGCACAACTCATGACACAACTCACTCAAGCTAATAGTGCCACCAATGGCAACAATGGTGGAAATGGTAGTAATCGTGGTAATGCTGGTAATGGTGGAAATGGTGGTAACAACCCATCTCAATGCACCTTCAAGCATTTCAACTCGTGCAATCCCCTCAAGTTCTATGGTACCGAAGGAGCTACTGGACTCCTTCAATGGTTCGAAAGCATTGAGAATACCTTTCTCAATAGTGACTGCCCCGACAACCTTCGTGTTCGTCATGCCACAAGTGTCCTACAAAAACGGGCACTCACGTGGTGGAATGGGGAGAAAAGAAATAGGGGTGTGGATGTGGCAATGGCCTTACCTTGGGATGAGGTTAAAAGGTTAATGACCGAGGAATTCTGTCCTCGAAATGAAGTAAAGAAACTTGAAGCCGAATTTTGGGATCTTGCCCAAGATAGTGGTGAAAACTTGGCATACACAACTTGGTTACATGAGTTGAGTCTTCTTGTGCCCCACATGGTCACTCCTCTGTCCCGCTGTATTGAAAAGTATATTGGGGGACTACCTAGGCAAATTCAAGATACTGTCCTAGGAAGGAATCCCGCAACACTTGAAGATGCCATCCGTTTGTCCGCCACCTTAACTGATAACCATGTGAAAGCGGGAACACTTACTAAAAAGGGTACCAAGAAAGTTTCTGACACTATAACCTCTCCTACCCACAACAAAGATGCCACAACTGAACCCTCCCGCAATAATAGGAAAAGGAAGACTAGAAACTATGCTGTGGTCACTCCTGCTATTCCTGTTAACCAAGCTGCACCTATGATTCAAGCACCGGTCAAAAAGCCATATGTTGGAATCTACCCACTTTGTGCCACCTGCAACTACCATCATCCCCAAAGCATCCCATGTCGCCTTTGTACTTATTGTGGGAGATATGGCCATACGGTTAATGTTTGTAGGACCAAAGCTCTTGCGGGCCAAGTCAATCTACCAAACCAAACCAACACCCAAAAGGCTAATCAAGGTGTGCCCGCTATTGCAAATGGGCGAGCATGTTATGAGTGTGGCAACCCGAACCATTTCCGTGATCAATGCCCAAAGTTAGTCAATGCTAGACAAGGTGGAGCTCGTGGGCGTGCTTTCAACATAAGCGCCAATGAATCTCAAGCCAACAATGACGTGGTCAATGGTACGTTTCTTGTTAATAGTCAATACGCCTCCATTTTATTCGATACCGGTGCCGATAAAAGTTTCGTGTCACTTCACTTTGAACCTTTACTTGCAAAGACACGATCCCTTTTAGAGAAAACATTTACCTTTGAAGTAGCAAATGGTGACTCTCTTACAATTGAATCCATTATCTATGATTGCTCTTTAGAACTTAATGATCACACATTCCCAATCAACCTTGTTCCAATGCCACTAGGGAGCTTTGATATCATCATAGGCATGGATTGGCTATCGAATCATCATGCCGAAGTCATTTGCTTTGAGAAGTGTATTCGAATACCTCTACCATCGGGAGAAACGTTGAGAGTCTTTGGTGAAAAGCCTTGCAAAGGGCTTAAATTAATGTCATCCACTACTGCTCAAAAGTACTTACGAAAGAAGTACGTGGCCTTTTTGGCCCTATTCGTTCAAAAAGATGTTAAAAAGAAGAGTATTCAAGATATCCCCATTTTCCAAGATTTTCCTGAAGTATTCCCCGAAGACTTATCCGGTCTTCCACCCGTTCGTCAAGTAGAATTTCGCATTGATCTTGTGCCCGGAGCTAACCCCGTGGCTAGAGCTCCATACCGTCTTGCACCTTCTGAAATGCAAGTCAACTTCAAGAGCTCTCCGACAAGGGATTCATCCGTCCGAGTCATTCACCGTGGGGTGCACCCGTCTTATTCGTCAAAAAGAAGGATGGATCATTTCGCATTTGTATTGACTACCGCGAAATCAACAAGCTTACTATCAAAAACCGTTATCCTTTGCCTAGAATTGATGACCTCTTTGATCAACTTCAAGGTTCTACTTGCTTCTCGAAGATTGATCTTCGATCTGGTTATCACCAACTCCGTGTGCTAGAAGACGATATTCCAAAGACTGCCTTCCGAACAAGGTATGGTCATTACGAGTTCATGGTTATGCCTTTTGGACTAACCAATGCACCCGCAGTTTTCATGGATCTCATGAATCGTGTGTGCAAACCGTACCTTGATAAGTTCGTGATCGTTTTCATCGATGACATCTTAATCTATTCCAAGACTAAAGCCGATCATGAACAACATCTTAGATTTGTCTTGGATCTCTTGAAGAAAGAACAACTATATGCCAAATTCTCCAAATGTGAATTTTGGTTAAAAGAAGTTCAATTTCTTGGTCACATTATCAACGACAAGGGTATTCATGTTGACCCTGCTAAGATCGAAACGGTTAAGAATTGGAATACCCCGAAGACTCCCATTGAAGTTCGTTCATTTCTTGGTCTTGCAGGATATTACCGTCGTTTCATCTCAAACTTCTCTAAAATTGCTGTCCCCCTTACCGCTTTGACCCACAAGGGTAAGACTTATGAATGGGGACCAAAGCAAGAAGAAGCTTTCCAAACCCTTAAGCAAAAGTTGTGCAATGCTCCCATTTTGACTCTCCCTCATGGGAATGATGATTTAGTTGTCTACTGTGATGCTTCTAATCAAGGTCTCGGTTGTGTCCTCATGCAACGAGGCAAAGTAATCGCATATGCATCAAGGCAACTTAACATTCATGAGAAGAATTATACGACGCACGATCTCGAGTTGGGTGCGGTCGTATTCGCATTGAAGATTTGGAGACATTAGCTCTATGGCACAAAATGCGTGGTGTTCACCGACCACAAAAGTCTCCAACACATCTTCAACCAAAAAGAACTCAATATGAGGTAACGACGTTGGGTTGAACTCCTTAACGACTATGACTGCGAGATTCGTTACCATCCCGGCAAAGCGAATGTTGTAGCCGACGCTTTGAATCGAAAGGACCATGTTATGCTTCATTGTGCCCGAATTCAAACCGATATTCAAACCCGCATCTTAGAAGCTCAACACGTCTCAGTCACAGAGGGTAACATGTACGAGGAAATGTCGTGTGGTGTTGAACTTCTGCTTGAATCAAAACCCAATGGCTTACTTTATTACTTGAACCGTATTTGGGTTCCCGATCGCGATGATCTCCGTACATTTCTCATGAACGAGGCTCACAAGACTCGTTATTCTATTCATCCTGGTGCGGATAAAATGTACCAAGATCTTCGCCAACAATATTGGTGGCCCGGTATGAAAAAGGACATTGCTCTTTTTGTTGCCAAATGTTTAACCTGCTCCAAAGTCAAAGCTGAACATCAACGTCCTTCTGGTTTGCTTGAACAACAGGAAATTCCCGTGTGGAAATGGGAGAACTTAGCCATGGATTTTATTACCAAACTCCCTCGTACCTCGAGTGGTTATGATTGTATTTGGGTGATCATTGATCGTCTCACCAAGTCTGCTCATTTCTTGCCTATCCATGAAGACTATCGGGTTGAGAAACTAGCCCGAATTTATATCGACGAAATCGTGTGCCGTCATGGTGTTCCCTTGAACATAATATCTGATCGAGATGCCCGGTTCACTTCTCGATTTTGGCAATCTCTCCAAACTGCTCTTGGTACACGATTGGATTTGAGCACGACTTACCATCCCCAAACTGATGGTCAAACCGAGCGAACAATCTAAACTCTTGAAGACATGCTTAGAGCTTGCGTAATCGATTTTGGTGCCAATTGGGATTCACATTTATCCCTCATTGAGTTCTCTTACAATAATAGCTATCATAAAAGTATCAACATGGCTCCATTCGAAGCTCTTTATGGTCGCACGTGTCGTTCTCCTATCTGTTGGAACGAGATTGGTGAAGCACAAATCACCGGTCCCAAGCTAATTCAAGAAACATCCGACAAGATTATTCAAATCCGTGACAACATCCGAACAGCGAGAAGTCGGCAAAAGAGTTATGCCGATAAACGACGAAAACCCTTGGAATTCCAAGTCGGTGACCTTGTTCTTCTTAAGGTGTCCCCATGGAAGGGTGTGGTCCGTTTTGGAAAGAAAGGCAAGTTAGCCCCTCGCTATGTTGGTCCATTCAAAATCCTTTTAAGAATTGGGAAGGTGGCTTACAAACTCGAGTTACCTCCATCTCTTGGCAATGTGCATCCTACATTTCATGTATCTAATTTGAAGAAATGTCTCGCCGATGAGAATCTTCATATACCGCTTGATGACGTGCACATTGATGAAACGATGCATTTCGTTGAAAAACCGGTAGAAATTATGGATCGTGAAATCAAGCAACTCAAGCGAAGTCGTATTCCTATTGTCAAAGTTCGTTGGGAGTCTAAGCGCGGTCCTGAATTCACTTGGGAACGAGAGGACCAAATGAAGCTCAAGTACCCCCATCTTTTTACCGATGCCGTAGTTTCCTCTAACTAAATTTCGGGACAAAATTTCCTCAACATGGGGAGACTGTAACATTTCTGATTTTAGTATCCGTATTTTCAATTCAATGTAATGCATTTCAAACTCGATTCTAGTGCACTGTTTTATTCATGTTCGTACCATCAATTAAATACTATATTTCAATGTTAACCCGCAAATCTTACACGGTTATAACCTACCAAAACACTACATAAGTATCTATTTATACAAATATGTCAAAGACTAAAGTTACAAGGTCTGATGATGAAAATTTACAAGAAACCCTAATAGGCACGGTCGCGCCGAGTGCTTTGGAATGGTCGCGCGACTTGCTTTGGAACGATCACGCCTGGTGCCTTGGCACGGTCGCGCCTCATATGGGCACGGTCACGCCTCTTGACAGTTAAAACGTAAAAGTAGACCTTTAATCACAGGAACGTTCGGTTTCATAACCGTTCTACACGTTTTCGTCATTAACAAACTCCATTAAGCCCTTTAATCATCACCATTACAACAAATAAACTTATCATCATCGAATTACCTCCTAATCACAAAATACTCTCACGAAATCACCAAATTCACCAATTTGTTTACAATTCTTCCAAGCCAACATACCATCGATCCTCTATAAGGCTCTGGACACGCTGGTCTAGTCGGAATTACAGCAGAGGACGCCGGAGACAGAACCCGTCGACGCCGAAACTTTTCTCTATCGAACACTATCAATTCGTCGTCCTTCCGGGTAATTGAAACCTTGTCCTCTATCGATTTAGTCTTTAGATCAAAAGCCCCAAGTTAATTTGGGCTTTCATTATGGAAATCACCACGAACCCGAATCCACATTTTCGTTAAAAAATATTTAATCGAATCAAACCTTAGACACGTTTTAAATACAATTAAACTCTACAAAAAGATTCGTGATGACCTAATGGGTGAAAGCCCCATGAATTCCAACATCTACAATATAAGAATTTGTCAAATTAAATCTGTTTTGGAACAGACACGGTCGCGCTAATCATACAGCGCGGTCGTGCTTCATGAGACACGGTCGCGCCAAATACCAGCGCGACCGTGCCTTGCACACTCAGACCAGTCGTGCCTTTTGCTAGACTTGGTCATGCCTCAAAACCCTAGACACGGTCGTGCCTGGTCCAGAACACGATCGTGCCTAGAGAACAATCAAATTGTGCATTCTGTTTGATCAACACGGTCGCGCCATGACTACCATGGTCGCACCCGTGGTTCGAGCACGGTCGTGCCCTTCCCAGGCACGGTCGTGTGTGAGTTAAAATCTTGGCAGAATTACAAATTTTATATATTTTTCAAACCACATATATTCTGATTGAATTACAAAATAAAAATAGTTGAATTTTATAAAATTTCATTTAACCTTATTTAGAAAGAACAAATATTTAATAAATGGAAAAATAAATTATTTAAAGTTTATAAAAATTTAATTTACAATTATTGTTAAACCTTTCATTTAAAAAGTATTTAAATGGTTAAGTTACATTTTATAAATAAATATATGAAATGATTATTTATTTAATTTATATTTAAACAAAAATGATTAATTAATTATACTAACTTATAACTAATACTTACAAGGTTTTCATAAACAATAATTATTTACATTACTTATTTAATTATTCAAACTCAAACCTTAATGTTCTAAAAACACTCTTTCAAACTTTATATATTTTATTCAATTCCTCTACTTACAAATCAATGACCTTATTACACAAGTTCAAATACAACTTTAGACTTAAACATTGGTGTACACTATTAATACCATATACATTACTCCTTAGGTTAACTTGTGCATTTCAAGGATCCTTATTCTATCTAGTATCTTTACGCCTTCGAACAAAGTGAGTATTTCATAGCCCCTTTTACTCTTTTACACTTTTGGGGTGAAATATGAACATTATTCAAATTACACGTTACATTTACACAAACAACACAAGTACAAATCCTATTTACATTCATGTGTGCAATTTGAGCTTTATGCCCGAGCGCTAGGTGTGCTAACCTTTGTATGCGATTATGTGCAATCATTAACTATAAAAGCCGACGGTTTTCAATGATAGATCTATTGAGTCTGACAAACCCACCCAGATTGGGGTGATTGATACCGACAACACAATTTTGCATGCTAGTTACAAAGGTTTGGTTGTACATGGTTACACAATAGCTGCTCCCCATAAATGCCTTATTTATCATGTTATGTAAGGATTTGTTTTACAAACAATATGCTATCTATATAAACCTGTGTTATACTCACCAACTTTTAGTTGACTTTATTTTTTTCATGTTTCAGGTTCTAATGTGTGAGATTGATCAAGATGTGCTACACATAGGCTTGGACTTAGTTAAATTAAATAAAAGAACTTTATGTATTTCAATTTTGTTCTATCTTGGATTTGGTTGTGTTTGGACTACTTGTTATGAAATTTGATGTTTAATATAATCAATCTAGTCAACCTTGTGCTTATGAACAGTCTACATGTCCCGCCCCGATGATTCCGCCATCGGTCGGGGTGTGACATACTGTTCCAGTTAAGAAAAAGAAGAGGTACTGGAACAAGAAATCCAAAATTTCTCAATTTCCTGATCCCAAGTTTTCAAAAGATTCATCCATTTTTGACAGTCACGACTGTGAGTTAATAGAGGTAGTTTATTTTGAGAAAGACGGACGACCCAAGACCACTATGGCTTGGGTCTCCCAATCTAACTGATCTGTTTTGTGACTCGTGCAGGGAATTCTGAAGGGTACTATCTCTAATCGTTGGTATGTAGATAGTGGATGCTCCTGGCACATGACAGGTAACATGGCCCCGCTTCAAGATGTCAAACCATTCAAAGGCGGCTATGTGGCCTTTGCTGGAGAGAAAGGGGGTAGTATCACGTGTCAAGGCATGGTTTCAAATGGTTGTGTTAGCTTCGACAACGTCAACTACTGCGAGCAGTTGAAGCATAACCTGTTGAGTGTCTCCCAATGTGCGACAAGGAGTACTCAGTTATGTTTGACAAGACAGAATGCATGATTCTCAAACCTGGTTTTGAAGTTCCTTAAGACTGGATTCTGATGCGAGCACCAAGGACAAATGACACTTATCAGATCAATATGAGCGTGGCAACAACCACCTCATCACTTGCTACTTGTTTACTTACCAAAGCGACAGAACTTGACTCAATCTTGTGGCATAGGAAACTCGGACACATTTCTTATCGAAAAATGAATCATCTTGTCCGAAACGTTTTGTTAACCGGTGTTCCTAAGCTGAGATTTGCTATTGCAGATGACTGTATGCCTTGTAAAAAGGGCAAACAGCAACGAAAATCTCACAAGCCTAAGCTCCAAAACTCTATCTATACCGCTTTGGAGCTATTACATATGGATCTGTTTGGCCCCATAAGTATCAGGAGTATTGGAGGTAAGTCATACTGTCTAGTTGTAACTGATGACTTCTCACATTTTTCTTGAGTGCATTTTTTAGGTACAAAGGACTAGACTGCTGACATTCTTCAATACCTGATCCTGAGCTTGGAATCTCTTTGAAAGTTGAAGGTTAGAAGAATAAGGAGTGATAACGGAACTGAATTCAAGATTAATTTGATGTAGCTTTTCTCTCTCAAGAAGGGTATCCGTCATGATTTTAGTGCCCTGTACACACCTCAGCAGAACGGAGTTGCAGAAAGGAAAAACAGAACCTTGATCGAGACTGCAAGGACAATGCTGTCAGATGCAAAGCTTCTTGTAACTTTCTGGGTAGAAGCAGTAAATACAGCTTGTCACGTTTTGAACAGTGGTTGTCAAGAGGCACAACAAGACTTGCTATGAGTTGATTAACAATCGACCTCCCAATCTTGACTACCTAGTTCCTTTTGGTAGTCGTTGTTCCTTATTGCTACAATACAAGGATCGAAAAACTAAATTTCATGCAAAAATTAGTGGAAGGCATTTTCTTAGGATATGTTGCCAATTCACCATGCAAGAAAGTGTACAATATAGGACCTCGTATTGTCGAGGAATGGTTCGAAGTGGATTGCAGTAAACACAACATCCCTCAGAATCAACTGGTCCAGCTTGGGGTTTTGATTATGATGCGCTATTCAATTCTTTCAACCTTCCTGATTTGTCTGCCGATGATGCCGCAAATGTGTACGATTTCTTTAATGGCGGTGATGATTAAAATTTCTCCACTCGTGCCAAAGTACCCATTGTAACTCCTGATTCCAATGTTGCATCTGCATCTGGAACTCATGACCGTGATGATGTTGAAGTTGTCCATGTTGATGGAGATGACGCTCTAGCTAATACTAACACTCGTGTAGGAAATGAAGCTCCAGCTGATCCAATTAGCATTAAATCATCGTCTTCTAGATCATAGGATATGGGGGAGTTGAGCACGAATCTAGACACAAATCTCCAGGAACCGCTCATACCCGAGACGAGAGTGCATAAGAGTCATCCAATTGAAAACATTATTGGTGATCCTCATACCGGTGTTCAGACTCGTCATAGAACCATTGCTGAGAACATTATCTTGTACGCTAAGATACTTGACACTGGTATCATGTAAACATGTTTACATGCTGCATTCGGTCCCAGTTGGAGCCGAAGAATGTGAAGGAGGCTCACGCAGACAACTGCTGGATTGAGGCGATGCAAGATGAACTGTCCCAATTCCAAAAGTTGTATGTGTGGGATTTAGTTGACTTACCAAGAGGCGTACAACCAATTGGAACCAGATGGGTGTTCAAGTGCAAAACGGATGATCGTCATGTCTTAGTGAAGAATAAAGCAAGGTTGGTTGTTCAAGGATTTTACCAACATGAGGGCCTGGATTACACTGGAGTATATGCACCAGTTGCTAGACTTGAGGCTATTCGACTGTTTCTGGCGTATGCCTCCTATGTTGGCTTCAAGGTCTATCAACTTGATGTGAAGAGTGCTTTCCTGTATGGAAAAGTTCATGAAGAGGTCTATGTCACTCAACCTCCCGGCTTTGACGATCCGCATAATATCAATAAAGTGTATAAGCTCGACAAAGCACTTTATGGTCTTCATCAAGCACCTCAGGCATGGTATGAGACGTTATCAAAACATCTGCTGTCACATGGTTTCGACCGTGGACAGATTGACTCGAACCTCTTCATTCGGAAAGCAGGAAGTGATTTCAACTCATACAAGTGTATGTTGATGACATTATCTTTGGGTCTATTAGTGAAGAGATGTGTAGGGAATTCAAACAGGTGATGAAGTCCAAGTTTGAGATAAGCAACATGGGTGAATTGTCATTCTTCCTAGGTCTGCAAGTCAGTCAAAGAAAGGATGGCATCTATCTACATCAAACTAAGTATGTGTAATACATTTTGTCAAAATACAATATGAATGATAGCAATACTTATGGCACACCTATCCCTGTCAATCACGGTTTGCATCCAGACAAAGATAGAAAGGATGTGGATTGTAAATTGTATCGTGGGATGATCGGTTCTCTCATGTATCTCACAGCTTCAAGGCCCGACATAATGTTTGCTGTATGTTTTTGCTCAAGGTTTCAGTCACAACCAAGGGAGTCTCATATGATAGCTGTCAAGAGGATATTCTTGAAGGGGAAACCCCGATTGGGTCTTTGGTACTCAAAGCAGTAGTCATTTGACCTCAAAGCCTATACTGATTTAGACTATGGCGGTTGTAACCTTAATAGAAAATCAACTTTAGGTGGTTATCAATTCTTAGGAGACAGGCTGGTTTCCTGGCAGTGCAAGAAGCAGTCAACGGTTTCTATCTCAACATGTGAAGCAGAGTACATTGTTACAGCCAGTGGTTGTTCTCAGATATTGTGGATTCAGCAGCAATTGAGGGACTATGGCTTAAACTCACTGGAACTCCACTGTTCATTGACAACAATGCCACCATGTCCATCACATAAAACCCGGTGAAACATTCCAAAACTAAACATATTGAAATTCGCCATCATTTCATCTGTGATTGTGTGCTGAAAAGCATCTCATTGAACTTGTAAAGGTTCACACGGATGACAACTTTGCTGACCTTTTCACTAAGGCGTTTGATCGAACACGTTTTGAACATCTTGTCAACATGATTGGAATGTTCAATCCTGAATGAAAACTTGTTTTTCTTAAATCAATTCAATTCATTAAAGTTAAATTTTATTTCTTTTAAATGTTTTATGTATAGTTCTTTTAATTTTCAAATATTTTACAAAAATCCAAACAAAATAGAAAACCAAAAAATTTCAAAGTTCTTTTGAGAAAAGAGGAAATGATAGTACATCAGAAATGATCTAAACGTCTTAGACGGCACATATGGGAAATGATTAAGTCATGCTTACTTGATTGTTTAAATTGTTGTGTTTTTAATCTGCTTATTTACAAGTAATTTGAATTATCAGTAGGCTTTAAGCGTCTTTGAATCATTAGTATTGTGCAAAGTAAATCAATACTACAACTATGATTTGAACCCATGTTTGCTAGTGTGTGTGCGTAAAAGAATACAAAAGATCACTATCAGATACAAGATGTTATATTTTGGAAATTATTTTCTTCTGAGACCAGTTTCGGGTTAGGTCGTTAGCACAATTAATGCAGTTCATCTCACTGCCCATACTGACAAGTATGCAATGAGAGATTGAGTCAAGATATGTCTTTACATTAATCGTTGAGCATGTATTCACACTTAAATCACTCCCGATTCATTGAATTCAAATCAAGAGAAAAGTTGGATCCCCTTACCTAAATTCTCAAACACCATATTCATTATCCTGAATCATCATACCGATATTCACTGAAGAAATCACATGAAACCAGAACAAATGAATCACTCGATTCTGAATCTTATGATTCCTGATAATCCTTATGGATTGTGTTTGATTTTTCTTGTGCTAATTGATGTAGCCTCATTCTGGAAATTTAGAAAATCATTGGAAAAATCTTAGATACCTTGAGATCAGTGCAAAGTAAGTTCATAGCATAACTGTGGGACACACGTTGTATATTAATAACTATTTCCTTAACAGACAAGAACATGATACTAAGATGCTTATGGTTTCAAATCTTATAATATTGCCAACTTAAATTACTTGTTTATGTGCTTATTACGTATGAATAAATTGTAATCCATGACATGATCCCATATTCTTTGATGTTTATCTTGTATCATTTTTGCTATAGTTTAGCCTGATATGATCCTCTGCTCGTGTCGTTGAACAAAAATAGCTTGTGTGTGAATATGTATATATCATTATTCAGAAAAGATCAAAAATATTTTAAGTTTGTGTATAATTCAAATTCCACTCAGAAAAAACCAAAAATATTTGTGTTTAATCTTCGTGAATTGACTTTGAATCATCTTGATTGAATGTGCTTATCATGTTCGTGATTTTACTTTGACTTCTTCATAATTTGAGTTGAAAAACTGACTTCACATAAGTCTCTGCGTACTTAAGAAGTGCGCAAGGGTTAAACCCTGCGTACTAATCAAGTACGCAAGACTTAAGTCATGCGTACTTAGTAAGTACGTAGGAGTTAAGTCCTGCGCACTTAACAAGTACGCACGACTGTTGTGGGCCGGGTATATAAACAGGTGTTAGAACTTTTTCTCGGTTCATCTCATTCAAATGAACTTAACATTGTTGTATACTCCCTGTTCGATTTTCATATAAAAATTTCATGTCTTCTCGAACGGTTTTTCGTCCCGATTCTAGTTTCAACATCATCTAACTATCATTTGGTGAGAATCTAGGACCATTTCATCCATTAAATCATGAGTTTTGGACCGATTTGTATCTTTGAAGAACTAGGGTTTTGAAGTTTGATTTTTGACAATTTTTGGTTGTTTTTGCAACACATTATGACCTAAAACGTGTTTAAAATCATCATTTGAAGCTTGATCATCACTTAATTGTCCATTTCGACTCTTGATTTTGATTTTGACCTAGCAAGTGACCGTGGGTTTACGGTTGTGGACTCTGAGGTCAAAATGATTGGGATGTCGCACAACATTGATGTTGGTTTTGGTTCCAGTAGTCTCAAACATGGTTTTAGACTACTTGGTGACCAACATCATCATTGTAGGTCCCTCGGGTGTGGCGGATCGTCACATGCAAGTGGGTCTACTAGTCGGACCGGGTGTGGAATACCCGTGACCAGGTGGAGAGTCTTACAACACAAAGTAAACCGATAAGAGAATCATTTTAAATGTTCGTCTATTATAAACACTTGAAGGTTACAGAGAGAAATACTGAGATTACAAATTTTACGTATTTACTATTATGACTGCGTCTAAGATTGCATACTTATCTACTGTCAACCATTCCTATTTATACATGACCTGATGCCTGCGCACTTAGCAAGTGCGCAGGGCAATTTGCTCATGCGTACTTAGCAAGTACGCAAGGGTATTCTTGCGTACTTGCTAAGTACGCAAGAACTATCTACTGCGCACATACAAGAGCGCAGAATACTTAGAGAAATCTGCAACAGTCAATATGTAAAAGTAATTACAACTCGATAACTAATACATACAGACACTTACAAACAAAGACAAATACATACATGAATGTACTAAACTAAGACTCTATCTCTCTATCCAGAGTGTTTGTCACAAGAAAGTGCTTCAACAAACTCCCCCTTAACAACAGCTCTGGATCATCTTCGATCTTTTGTCTTCGGTCTTCGGTCTTCAGTCTTCACAGCTATGCATCTTTAGCTTACATCTTCTTCTTATAGTCAAGGCAGAACTTGATCACCTTGTCATATTTAGAAGCAAGGAATTTCGTCCATTCATTCGTATGCATGCAATACCTGTCTGCTAGTGCCTCCAGATATTTCACAGAGAAGTTAATGAAGCAGACTTCATCAAATACTCTGATTAGTTCCCTCAGCACTAAGCATCCACTTTCTGACCTCACCTTTCCAATCACCACAGCCTCGCCCGTCTTTGGATCTACGTACCAGTACCACATGTCACCGAGGATATCCTGAGATAACTTGCTCAGGGGAATCTTGGTTTCACATAGCACTCGCTTGTATACCAATTTCTTTAAGAATTTCTTAGTCACAGGATGTCTTGTTGTCTTATCCTTGACTCTCTTGGGCACTTGAGGCTTGAACACATCAAACTTCCCAGATCTTGCTTCCCGCTGTAGAACCACCCACAAACCCATCGCCATTGCGTGATTAGAATGACCCAGCAGCTCTCGGTTTGCTAGGTTCACAAGGTCGTATTTGGGTAAGGAGTTGAACGCTTCACTGGTTAGTTTCAAGTATTGAACCCCCCAGATCTTTTGATTTGTGAACAACTACTTATCCTCCTCGAACCTTACAGCCAAGATCATCTCTGTTGCCCCTTGTTTGTCTATGATAGACTTCTTCTGCCAAACATGAGCTGGACCCTTAGATGAAGTAGAAGGCATATCTTTTTCTTTATGTGCCTCCGGATCCACAGGTGTAGGGTCAACTGGGGAGGCTTTAGTCGAGGCTTCAACATTACTAGCATGCTCGACTGAACCTGTGTCGAGCTGAGCTTCGAAGGATGGAACTTCAAAGATCTCTCCATCTTCTAACTCATACTCTCCTTCCCCGTCACCCTTGGGAACATCTATCACTACATCCTCATCATCTTCATCCCAATCATCACCAGAGTCGATCTCTCCTTCTTCTAGGTTGTAGAGAGCATCGATCTATGCTTCCTTGGAATAGTAAGGCTCTAAGTATAAGATCTCATCATCAGATAGATCCTTAAGCACATCAGCCGCTGACTTTCCATTATCACCACCACCACCAGAAGTATCACCACCCTCCTGATGAGAAGACTCCCCCCGAGCCATTGGAATAGCTGAGATGGGCACAATTGCTAAAGCTTGGTGCTCACCTCCACTAGGACCGATTTCAGGATCCTTGTCTTTGTCATCATCCTTTGTCAAGTCGTCAGGATAACAAGGCTCATCACCAGAGTGTGTCTTTTCTTTCTCTTTCTCCTTCTCCTTATCTTTCTCCCCCTGAGCATCAAGCTTCTTGGTCAGCTCAGCAATTAGTTTGACCATCAGCTCATGCTCCTTCTTCTGCATATCAAACCTCAGCTCGAGAGATGACCTGTGTCCCAGAATCATGTTGTTTGTCTGGATTAGAAGCTCATTCTGGGCCATTATGTACTTCAGTCTCTCGTCTGTCCCCGTTCTCTGGCTTCATAGAATTCTAACTTCGTCCACCAATGAATTAATCTGTGCTTGTTGAGCATCAGATTCCTCCTTTGACTTCTGAATAGTTTCCAACAAACCAGCAACTTGGGTTTCCAGAATCGCTATCCTTTCTTCATTAGGATCAGGATGTCTGGAGGTAGATGCTTCAGCATTGTGAATTGGGGAGGAGAAGATAGTATCGAAGTCAAACCCTTGAGTAAATCCTCCGTAGTTAAAGGGTTGACTTATCAGTTTAATGGTGTTTGTTGGGATTGAGGATGTGATGACGGTTGTAGGTGTTATGGAAGGGGTGATGGTGACTGACTCCGTAAGAATTGGAGTAATCACCGCCACCTGGACAGATGTGACAGGGAGGGTCACTATCACATGAACCTCCTCTATGATTGAAGTGACTGCCACCTCAGGTTGTACCTGTGGCCTCCTCCTCTGTCTTCGGTATAATTGTTGTGAAGGTGGGGTAGAGGTTGAGTCAATACTTGTGGCTGGAACTTATACTAGCTGCAGAGTAGTGACCTCCACCTCACTGGGAATAGCAAGTTGCTGCCTATCCCCTCTGTTCTTGTTAAAACTTTCACGCCTCTGTCTCTGTGTAGCAGCGTCAGAGTCAGAATCTGGCTCATATTCGCTGCTTGAAGCTTGTCGCTTTCTCTTTGAGGACGACTCAGGTAGGGTTACCTTCGTCATTCTCTTTGGGTGAGCCTGCGATGGTGCATCATCGGAATCAGAAGAATCAGACTCTTTCTCTTCCGAGTCGAATCCCTCAGTACCATCATGACCTTCTTCTTCGTCTCCATTTTCCGACGATCCATTTACACTTTCAACCTCCTCCTCTTGTTGTTGTTTTTGTTCATCTAAATGTTCACTCAACTCTGGCTTCGAATCGTGGCTATACCATCTCCAGTCAGCCGGTGCCACATATGCTTCGTATATTAGGTGGACAAAAAGTGCTGTATGCTCAGGGGTAGGATCTACACCGCCTGGCTTTAAAAACTGTGCAAACACTCTTTTGTCCACCCTTTTAACTTGCAATCTCTCCCCAGTTGCAGGTAGGTTTGGCAACACATCGTCAATCAGAAGTTGCACAAATCTTGGGTATAATAAGAACCTGAACCTCTCAGCCGTGTTAATCTGATCATTGATGGCTTTGAATATGTATCATGAGAAGTTGTAGCCCTTATTGAGAGATAATCTAACCATGGCAGCAGCAAGGTCATGACCCATTGCATCCTTTCCAGCTTTTCTTGAGGAGATGCACATGATCATGATGTGGGCAAAATATCTCCATTGATCAAGCACCCACATTTTCTTGTAAGAAGCGTAGTCTCTCGCACCGACATACTCCATTCGTTGCCTCCAACAGCCATCCACAAAGTAGTCAGGATTGGCTGTCGGGTCGGTGGAAAGATCTCTGAATTGCAAGACCTGTCGAATAGTGTCTTCAGAAAAGGCGATATCATGACCCGCAACGGTAGCCCTTATAACATTGGGGGTTACTGTGCAATCATGCTTCGCTGTCTCCCAAAATTGATTGAGATAAGGTCTGGAAACGATAAGGTCAGCTGAAATAGCATAGCTGATTCTTGAACGGTTCAATAAATCAACTATCTCCCGATAATGAAGTGTTGTACCCTTCCATTCAGGGTTGATTATGAGCTAGAAGATTGAACTCATTCGTAAACGCACGAGCCATAATCTGCAAAAACACACAGAAAACATAATCAGAACAATAAGTTTCATTGGAATTGAATAAACATGACTCAGTATAGCAATTATTTTTTGAACTGAATTTCCAGACTTAGAAATTTTTCCCAAGTGTTGGTCGTGCGTACTTAGCAAGTACGCAGGAATTTCCTCTTACGTACTTAACAAGTACGCAAGAATTACTTCTTGCGTACTTGATAAGTGCGCAAGAAACGTACTTGTTCAAAATTCCAGAAGTCTAAGAAATCCACTGATGCTCAAGAATTGGGTAGATTAGGTCACCACAAGGTCGGAATCAATGATTACGACCCATAGAACCAACATCAACACCAAATCACTGCTACATTGGTCCAATTTTGACCTAAACGACGACCATTCGAACCGACGGTCAAATCCAAGCCCAAGGTCAAAATCAAATGATTAAACAGACGATTAAGAGTCGATTAATGATTCTAAGAAAGTTTTAGTTATCATGAATTAACAAAACAACCAATAATTTGTCTAAAATCATGGATTAAACCCTAATATTTTAAGTTTCGGAATCGGTCCATAATCACGATTTTGTGGATGGATTGAGTCTAGATTCTCGCCAATGGATTGTAGTACAAAGATGATACTAGTAACGGGACAAAAAATCAGTCGGAACACTCGGAATTTTTGAGGAAATTTGCGGAGGGAATTGAACAGGCTTTTGAGTTTGAATGATAAAAGTCTGAAAATTTTCTAAGTGCCATATTTATACCCAACACAAAACGGTCTTGCGTACTTGCTAAGTACGCAAGCTTTAACTTCTGCGTACTTACGAGTGCGCAAGACTTAACTCTTGCGTACTTGTTAAGTACGCAGGGCTTACTTCATGCGCACTTGTCAAGTACGCAGAAACCCTTAAGTGCGCAAACTTTCAACTCAATTTATGAAGGTTTTTCAAGTCAAATAACGAACAAGATAAACAACATTCAATCAAGAGGATTCAAACTCAATTCAGGAAGGTTAAATACAAATATTTTTGGTTTTTTTTTTTATTAAGATTGAACTATACATAAACTTAAAAATCTTTTTGATCTTTTCTAGATAGAAGTACACACGTATTTACACAAACTATTTTTGATCAAAGACATCAAAGAATATGGGATCATGTCATAGATTACTATTTATTCATACATAATAAGCACATAAACAAGTAATTCAAGTTGACAATATTATAAGATTTGAAACTATAATCATCTTTGTATCACGTTCTTGTGTATTAAGGTATTAATTATAAGATATACAACGTGTACCCCACTGATATGCTACAATAATGTAAATTGCACTATCTCAAGGCATGTAAGATTTTCCCAATGATTTTCTAAATTTCAGAATGAAGCTACATCAATTAGCACAGGAAAAATCAAGCAGAATCCATAAGGATTATCAGGAATCATAAGATTCAGAATCGAGTGATTCATTTGTCTTGGCTTCATTTGATTTCTTCCTTGAATATCGGTATGATGATTCGGGATAATGAATATGGTGTTTGAATAAGGTAAGGGAATCCAACTTTTATCTAGATTTGATTTCAATGAATCAGGAGTGATTCAAGGGTGAATACATGCTCAACGGTTGATATAGAGACATGTCTTGATTCAAACGCTCCTTGCATACTTGTGAGTATGGGTAGTGAGATGAACCGCAATAATTGTGCTAACGACATAACCCGAATCTGACCTCAAAAGAAAATTATTGCCAAAATCTAACATCCTTTATCTGATAATGATAATTTCTATTCTTTTACGCACACACACTAGTAAACATGGGTTCAAATCACAGTTGTTATTTTAGATTAAGTTTCCACACTACTAGTGATTCAAAGACGCATACAACCTACTGACAATTAAAATTACATGTAAATAAGCAGACTAAAACCATAATAATTTACACAATTAAGTAAGCATGACGCAATCATTTCCCATATGAGTAGTCTGTGACGTTTAGATCATTTCTGATGTACTATCATTTCCTCTTTTCTCAAGTTAACTTTGAAATTTTCTCCATTTTCTATTTTGTTTTTGATTTTGTAAAATGTTTTTGAAAGTTAAAAGAAATATACAGAAAACTTAAAAGAAAATAAAATTTTAACTTTCATGAATTGAATTGATTTAAAAAAAATTAGTTTTCACTCAGGATTGAACATTCCTATCAAGTTGACAAGATGCTTAAAACGGGATCGATGAAATTCCTTTGTGAAAAGGTCAGCAAGATTGTCATCCGTGTGAACTTTAACAAGTTCAATTAAATGTTTTTCAGCACAATCACGGATGAAATGATGGCGAATTTCTATATGTTTAGTTTTGGAATGTTTCACCGGGTTATTTGTGATGGACATTGTGGCATTGTTGTCAATGAACAGAGGAGTTCCAGTGAAGTTTAAGCCGTAGTCTCTCAATTGCTGCTGAATCCACAATATCTGAGAACAACCGCTCGCCACAGCAATGTATTATGCTTCACAAGTTGAGACAGAAACCGTTGACTGCTTCTTACACTGCCAGGAAACCTGTCTGTCTCCTAAGAATTGACATCCACCAGAAGTTGACTTTATGTCATGGTTACAACCGCCATAGTCTGAATCAGTGTAGGCTTTGAAGTCGAAAGACAGCAGCTTAGAGTACCAAATACCCAATCGAGGTTTCCCTTTCAAGTATCTAAAAATTCTCTTCACGGCTATCATATGTGAATCCTTCGGTTGAGATTGAAACCTTGAGCACAAGCACAAAACAAACATTATGTCGGGTCTTAAAGCTGTTAAATACATAAGTGATCCGATCATCCCACGGTATAATCTATAATCTACATCCTTTCCAACTTTGTCAGGATGCAGACCATGATTGACTGGGATAGGTGTGCCATAAGTACTGCTATCATTCGTCTTGTATTTTGACAAGAAGTCCTGCACATACTTAGTTTGATGTAGATAAATGCTGTCCTCTCTTTGACTAACTTGCAGACCCAGGAAGAATGACAATTCACCTATGTTACTCATTTCAAACTTGCACTTCATCACCTGCTCGAATTCCCTACACATCCCTTCATTTGTAGATCCCAAAATAATGTCGTCGACATATACTTGTACAAGAAGAATGCCACCTCCTGCTTTCCTAATAAAGAGGGTCGAGTCGATCTGTCCACGGTCGAAACCATTGGACAATAGATGCTTAGTTAATGTCTCATACCATGCCCGCGGTGCTTGATGAAGACCATAATGTGCTTTGTCGAGCTTATACACTTTATTGATATTATGCGGATCTTCAAAGCCATGAGGTTGAGTGGCATAGACCTCTTCATGTACTTTTCCATATAGGAAAGCACTCTTCACATCAAGTTGATAGACCTTGAAGCCGACATATGTGGCATAAGCCAAGAACAGTCGAATGGCCTTAATTCTAGCAACTGGGGCATATACTTCCGTGTAATTCAAGCCCTCTTGTTGATAAAATCCCTGAACAACCAATCTTGCTTTGTTCTTCACAACCACATGACGATCATCCATCTTGCATTTGAACACCCATCTGGTTCCAATTGGCTGAAAGCCTTTTGGCAAGTCAACCAAATCCCACACGTGCAACTTTTGGAATTGAGACAATTCATCTTGCATCGCCTCAATCCAGCAGTTGTCCGCGAGAGCCTTCACATTCTTCGGCTCTAACTGGGACACAAATGCAACATGCAGACATGTTTCCATGACACCAGTGTCAAGTATCTCCGAGTAAAGACTAGTGCTGAATTTCGGCTCTGTAATGGTTCGATGACGAGTCTGAACACCGGCATGAGGATCACCAATAATGTTGCCGATTGGATGATTCTTCTGCACTCTCGTCTCTGGTACATTCGGTTCCTGAATTTCTGAATCGAGATTCGTGTTTAACTCCCCCATTTCTTGTGTTCTAGAAGAAGTAGATTCAATGTTAATTGGATCAGCTAGAGCTTAATTTCCTACAGTTGTGTTAGGATTAGCTTGAGCGTCATCTCCATCAACATGAACATTATCACTGTCATGATTTCCAGATGCAGCATTGGAATCAGGAGTTACAATCGGTACAGTAACATGAGTATAGAAACTGGAGTCATCGCCGCCACCCAATAATTCATAAACATTTGCGGCGTCAACTGCAGATAGATCAGGAAGATTGAATGACTTGAATAGCGCATCATAATCACAACCCCAAGCTGGACCTGTTGGTTCTGGTAGAATATTGTGTTTACTGCAATCCACTTCAAACCATTCCTCGACGGTACGACTTCCTATATTGTACACTCTCTTGCAAGGCGAGTTGGTAACGTATCCTAAGAAGATGCCTTCCACCGCTTTTGCATGAAACTTAGACTGGCGGTCTTTGTATTGTAGCAATAAGGAACAGGGACTACCAAAAGGAACAGGGACTACCAAAAGGAACAAGGTAATCAAGATTGGGAAGTCGATTGTTGATCAACTCGTAACAAGTCTTGTTGTGCCTCTTCATAACCAAAACTCTGTTTAAGACGTGACAACCTGTATTAACTGCTTCTGCCCAGAAAGTGACAGGAAGTTTTGCATCCGACAGCATAGTCCTTGCAGTCTCAATCAATGTTCTGTTCTTCCGTTCTGCAACTCCATTCTGCTAAGGCGTGTACGGGGCGCTGAATTCATGACGGATATCCTTTTTGAGACAGAAGAGTTCCATCAAATTATTCTAGTTCCGTTGTCACTCCTTATTCTTCTAACCTTCATCTTGCAAAGAGATTCCAAGCTCAGGATCAGGTATTGAAGAATATCAACAGTCTCGTCCTATGTACATAAAAAATACACCCAAGAAAAACGTGAGCAATCATCAGTTACAACCAGACAGAACGACTTACCTCCAATACTCCTGATTCTTATGGGGCCAAACAGATCAATGTGTAATAGCTCCAAAGGGGTAACGATGGAGTTTTGGAGCTTGGGCTTGTGAGACTTCCATTGCTGTTTGCCCTTTTTACAAGGCATACAGTCATCTACAACGGTAAATCTCAGCTTAGGAACCCCGGTTACCAAACCGTTTTGGACAAGATGGTTCATTTTACGATAAGAAATATGTCTGATTTTCCTATGCCACAAGATAGAGTCAAGCTCTGTCGCTTTGGTAAGCAAACAAGTAGCAACTGATGAGGTGGTTATTGCCACGTTCATATCAATCTGATAGGTGTCGTTTATCCTTGGTGCTCTCATCAGAATCCAGTCTTCATGACTTCAAAACCAGGCTTGAGAATTAAGCATTCATTCTTATCAAACATCACCGAGTACTCCTTGTCGCACATTTGGGAGACACTCAGCAGGTTATGCTTCAGCTTATCGCAAAAGTTGGCACTGTCAAAACTGACACAACCATTTGATACCACGCCTTGACACGTGATGCTGCCGCCTTTCTCTCCAGCAAAGGCCACATAGACGCCTCTGAATGGTTTCACGTCTTGAAGCAAGGCCATGTTTCTTGTCATGTGCCGGGAGCATCCACTATCTACATACCAGCGGTTAGAGATAGTACCCTTCGGATGTCCCTGCATGAGTCATAAAAAGAATTAGTTAGATTTGGAGACCCAAGCCATAGTGGTCTTGGGTCGTCCATCCTTTTCAAAATAAACTACCTCTTTTAACTCACAGTCGTGATGACTGTTCAAAATGGATGAATCTTTAAAAGAATTAGGACTAGGAGATTGAGAATTTTTAGGTTTGATAGTCCAGGACCTCTTCTTTTTTCTTAACCGGAACAGTAGACTTATGTTCAACAATAGTAGGTCAACTAGTGGAGCTTCACCTGATTGAACTCAGTCAGCTGTTCTAGCTTTCTCAACCTCTTATTCCTTCTCCTTCTCGGTGGCTTAGAGAGTGTCACCATAGGTTTCTCACCAGTACGTGTACTACCAGATGTAGATACACAAGGTACATCAGGTTGCTTTACCTTTCTTAAAACAGATGGTTTGATCTCAGATTTGATCTTTGGCTTTGCCATCGGTTTAACTGGTGGTTTCACCACATTTTGTTTTGGACATTTGGGAGGTTTCACTGATGACGACTTAGGGATGACAACCGGTAGTGAAACAATAGGTCGTTTCCCTTGGTTCTTTGAAGAACAGTTCACAAAAATGTGACCAACCAAGCCACAGTGAAAGCAAGTCCTCTTGTCTGTGTAAGTCCTCCTATAAGGCTCATTAGATCTTGCATTTGATGACTCTGCATTATGAGCAGGAGGGGTTGGTTTGTGAACAGGAGTTTGACCCGATACAGATTGGTTCTTGGGAGTATAGTATTTTTGCAAATTTTCTTTGTAACCAATCCTATAGTGAGCTGAAAAAGCCTCTTTCATTACTTGATTAAGATTTTTATACTCCGCATAAAGCATTACCTTTAATTTATCATTAGATTCAATGATATCGGGTTCAGTTAAAATACATTTATCACTATTAGTGATAATGTTTTTCTTGACTTTCTGTTCAGATAACAACTCCTCATATACTACTCCTTCAGGGCAAGTGTTAACCGACCCATCATAAGAAGCAGTAAAGAACTCCTTATTAGATATGGAGTTAGCCTTAGTTGAGGAATCATCCTTTTTAGAGGAATCATTCTTTCCTGAGGTCTCATCAAGACAAGTTAGATCAATGTCTACTAAGCTGTTGACAAACTTCCCGCTAACTGGTGGAGGAATAGCATTAGTACCCAGCCCTAAGCCATTCATTTGCCTCACTACAGATTCGTAGTGTTCCACCACAAAACGAGAGTTTTTCAACTTCTCATTAGAACATTTCAACTGCAAGATTTCATTTTGCAGCTTGTTAATTTCATTGTTCCTTTTCTCCAACCCCTTATATGTGATATCCAAGTAAAGCTGTGGATCGCTCATTTTTAGTGAATAATCACGTTTTTCCTTTTTCAACGTTTCAATTGAATCTTTAAATCGTTTTTCATTTTTTGTGTAGCTTAACGCTGTAAAACGAAGGGGTTCGACCTTGTCTTGAAGCTTAGAATTTTCAATTTTTAAGCCTAGACATTTGGAACAAGAAATAACAGAAAAAGAATTAGAATCTACCTTAAGTTGATGAACTTGTTGCCTCTACAATAGCCATGAGAGCAACAGCAGTAGTAGATTCCTCTTGATCAGCTACAGAAGCTTCATTTTCTTCAGCTTCCTTCTCCCCAGCTTCCTTTTTTTCCTCAGCTTCCATCAACTCCATGATCTCAGCCATGAGACCAACCTGAGTTTGTGCAATGATGGCATCCTCCAGATGAACACCCCAATCAAAGCTGTCGTCCTGTTGAGCTACCAGTGCATTGGTCGAACCACCGTGGCTTTGATTGTGGTTGTCTGTGTTGTTGTAGCCATGGCTGTTTCCTTGGCTAGGTCTGGTGAAACCCGAAGCCGGTGCTTTGTCTTTCTGACATTCACGAGCAAAGTGTCCAAATTTTAGACACTTATAGCATTTGGCCTTGGATTTGTCAAAACCAACCTTGGCATTAGAATGCCCGCCAATGAACTTTCTTCCTGTTCTGTTCAGGAAACGCTTGGCTATCCTCAGTATCATGGCCATATTCCATTGAATATACATGTCCTCCATGTCATCAGGATCCACTTGATTAAAATCTTCTTCAATTGTCTCGGGATCTGTAAGCTTGCCACCTATGAAGTTCTCGTAGGCCAGCATACAAGATGAAAATAGTGCTACATGATCTTCAGCTATTTTGGCTATAGCTGATTGGTTAGCTGAAGTTGTAGCGGGAGGATTTCTTGAGGTATGTTGTTGATGAGATCCAGAACCTGATCCAGATGCATAGCATGCATGACCACCACAACCATTTGAATGGTCTTCTTCAGTAGAGTTTCCAGAGAAAAGGGCAATTCCAGAGCCCGAAGATTTGGTTGTAGAAGACGTCCCATGATACATAGAGGGGTCTTGTATCTGAGGTATTCCTGAGCTCTCCTTCTTTCTAAGGTTCATGTTATGAGCTTGAACCTTTCAAATTTCCTCCTCCACTGTCATTTCATAGATTTTTGGATTCTCTCTCATCAGGGTTGTGTAGATTTCAAACCTGGGTGGCAAAGCATCCAGAAACTTTTCCACCAACTCTTCATCGGGATACTTGAGCTCAAAAGCTTTCAATTCTGTCTGCAGATGATAGAATCTAGAGATGAGGTCATCTAAAGACTTATTCTCCAAAAATATGAAGCATTCATACTGCTTCCTGAGTAGATCCCGTTTACTCTTCTTGATATCACTATTCCCCTTGAATCATTTTTGTAGTGCATTCCAAAGATCCTTAGAGTTGTCATAACCTCTGAAGTTGTGGAACAACTCTCGAGTTAATGCCATAGTGATAGAACCAAGAGCCTTCTTCTCTCTATCATAAACTTTCTTTTCTTCTTCATCGAGTTTAGAGATAGGCTTAGGCGGTTCATCATCAAGATAAATGTGTGTAGGATGCTTATAGCCCTCTAGAATTGGAATCCATAATGAAGAATCGGTGTAAGAAATGTAATGCTCAAAGCGTGCTTTCCAGTTAGAATAATCATTTACATTTAGCTGCTTTGGCGGTTTCTAAGGAGTACCGATCTCATTGTCATAGTTTAAAAGGTTTCCAAGGTTTTGAAGATTCGACATGGTGAACACTTAGTCAAATTTTAGAAAAATCAGAGACACTTACGCACTTGATATTGGCCTTACGCACTTAGAGGAATGGTCTTGCGTATTTAAGATTTGCTCTTGCGTACTTGATAGTACGCAGGAGTAAATGATATGTACACAGGATATAACTTAAGTACGTACAAGATTAGTTTTGTGTAGTTAGTAAGTACGCAAGATATTAGTCTTGCGTACTTAGTAAGTATGAAGCAAGACTGTACTTTTTGCCAGATATGGTAAGTACACAGAACACCTTTTCACCAACTCTCACCAAACTATTCCGGTCACTGGAAACACACCGGAGATGGCAAAAATCGGACGGATGAACAATCAAAATGAGCCAAAGGGTCAGAAACTTGTTTCTAACCAACCTTTGATGCTCAAAACACTCAAAATACACAACAAAAGTCGGTTTTTGAGTGATTTTTGCTTCTAAAGTAGTGCTCAAGAGCTACCCCTATTTTATCACAAAAATCAACAAAAACACCTCCTTTTGCTTGTAAAACTCTGTAGAAAACTCTTCAAACTCACTTACAACACTCAAAATCAAGAGCAATGCTCTGATACCACTTGTAGGTCCCTTGGGTGTGGCGGATCGTCACATGCAAGTGGGTCTACTAGTCGGGCCGGGTGCGGAATACCCGTGACCAGGTGGAGAGTCTTACAACACAAAGTAAATCAATAAGAGAATCACTTAAACGTTCGTCTATTATAAACACTTGAAGGTTATAGAGAGAAATACTGAGATTACAAATTCTACGTATTTGCTACTATGACTGCGTCTAAGATTGCGTACTTATCTACTGTTAACCATTCCTATTTATACACGACCTGATGCCTGCGCACTTCGCAAGTGCGCAGGGCAATTTGCTCATGCGTACTTAGTAAGTACGCAAAGGTATTCTTGCGTACTTGCTAAGTACGCACGAATTATCTCCTGCGCACATACAAGTTGCTCAGAACACTTAGAGAAATCAGCAACAGTTAATATGTAAAAGTAAATACAACTCGATAACTAATACATACAGACACTTACAAACAAAGACAAAGACATACATGAAAGTACTAAACTAAGACTCTATCTATCTAGAGTGTGTGTCACAGGAAAGTGCTTCAACAATCATCAAATTTCACAATATGCAGATTTTGAAAATTTTGAAATTTGGCAAAGTGTTAAGTCTGTGTACTTAACAAGTAAGCAAGACATGTACTTGCTAAGTACGCAAGGCATTAACCCTGCGTACTTACCAAGTACGCAAGAAGGGCCAATCTGAAATTTTTTCTAAGTCTGGATTTCTGTTAAATGTGCTTGTGCTATACTTGGTCAAGTGTATTCATTTCCAATGATTCTTCTTGTTCTTATTGTGTTTACTGTTTTTTTTTGCAGTGATGGCTCGTGCATTTACAAGTGAGTTTATCTGCTGGCACTTACTGAACCGAAATGGAAGGGTGATGCACTTGAGTACCGAGAGATCATTGATTTTTTGAACCGCTCAGTAGATGATGCTGAAGATGATGATGCTGACAGTCTTGATGACTGGATACAAGAGCAGGCTGCATTTCAATGTACATTCTTCAAGCCTACTTTTGTTCAAATACATGACTTGGCAGACTCAGTAGATGAACAGGAAGATATCTCTGAGGATTGGAAGTTAGTGGTTAGAGCTGTTGATGAGGTCTTGGAAAATAAAAGTGAAGATGAAGACAAACCTCTATCATTCAGCATATTGCCAGCTGCTGTAAATATATCAAGACAGACCATTGACCCTCATTTCATACTGACTACACATAAGCTAGAGTTTGACTCTATCCTAGCTTGGGGGTATGATGGTCTATCTGAGAGATTCTGGATTGGATGGGAACTTGGTGGAATACAAGAGCTTAATTGGAATATACTGAATCCACTTCAAGTCCTTGAACTGTACTTAACAAGATGCATCAACACTTCCACAAATCTCTTAACAGAAGTTGCAATTGATAGATTATGTGTCTTGATGGAGGATACTATGCCCTGGTTTGATTGGTTTTGCATTAGTTCATAGAGTTTCATCTATTTGAGTGCCCACTGATACAAGGGAAAGAGTAGTAACTGGAGGGCATTTATGGGCTTCATGCATAGAGACTTGGTGCTGGAGTTTGGACACCTTAGCGTCTAGCATTGCCACCCTGGCCGTCAATTCTATGTTTTCAAGTTTCAGTCTGTCCTCATCCACAGTTGTGGAATCCTTGGAACTAGATGGTGCCTTTGGCCTAGCCTCTGCGTCCCCGTCACCCTGGTTTTCTTGGCAACTGGGATTCCTCTCAATGAAGAGTGTTTCAAGAGAATCATACTCACTGGGAGTTGTCGTGGTTGGGGACTTAGTGATGTTATCACTGTCCTCCTGGTCAATTGATGTACCAGTAGTAGTGATAGCCCTTTCCACATTCACTCTATCATCACTCCCAGAGTGAACCTTCTTAGGTGATGAACTTGGGCTGGGTACATTAGCAGCCAAGTCAATCAATACCTCCGAGATAGTGGTAGTTGGAGAAGGCATATCATCTTGACTAGGTGCCTCTGCACTTAAGTTCAGAGAAGAAAAATAATGAAAGGGCTCAGAAGGTTGTTCTATGGATTCGGGATGTGATCCTGATCCTAATAGAGGAACTTCCAAGGAAGTCTTTCTAATAATTTGGCTATCCCTTTTGATATTCTCATCAGAATGTTGGGATTTTGAATGAGGGCTGTTAGGGTTGGGATTGGGCCTACGAGACAAGAATAGAAGGAGTCTTCTTGCTCCTTTTTCTTTTTCTAGTATAGCTTGCCTCAACTGGGGCCTTGTGTTCCAGTTTGGCTTCTAAAACAGGTGTAAGTATATGTTGTGCCTGTTCACCCTCAATAGGATGCACATGGGTTCGAACAATGGAAGTAGATTGATGTTCAGGTTTTGAAGTGGAGGGTGTGGGATCAATATCAGCTGGGATTGCTGAACTATCACCCTGGGTACTTTGTATGTTCATCATTGTAGATAACAATGGAACATTGCCCCCTGAGAACTTTTTGAAAACAATTCTCATGCTTTGAAAAATATTATTTTTATGTCCCAGCATAAGGTAGATTCTTGCAGGTTTGGAAAGGTCTTTTAGCTCATTGTTGAAAACTTCCTACAAGAACCTTGGGTACATAAAGAATGCTTGCTTTTCACCTTCTTGAAGGTTATATCTCAAACCTTCAAAAATGAGATGTGCAAATTTGAAACCTTGGCCAGTGACCATACCGTGAATAGCAGAGTCGAGAGCAGAACTCACTTGATGCCATCCACTTCTCTTCTGGGATATGCACTGTAGAAGAGTGTGGCATAGAAACTTCCATGGAGGGCCCTTCAGTGCCTTTTCAATAGTATATTCGTTCTGATTTCCAGTATACCCTATGGATACAAAGGTCCTCATATACTCTTCACTGGTGTATGAAATGGAGGCCCCCTCGTCCTGAAGCTTGAGATGTTTTCTGAGAGTAGCTTTAGTGATGATGAACTCTTTGCCGTCTACCGTGGCTTGGATTTGGGAATCCCATGTTCGGTAGAGTATATGACGGTGTTCCAAACATCCTCCATATGATGGATGTATATGGTAGGGTTGATGGTTAGTACAAAATATATATTTGATTGACAAAGAAAATCGATCATATCATCGAACCCTTCATACTTCTTTCCTTTAACCAGGTATACAGTGAGATTGTGGTAGGGTGAAAACTTGTCATCAGGTTAGTTTATGTCGACCTCTGCCATTGTCGTTGGATTTGGAGGGAAGGAGGAAGTTTTTGAAAGGTGGTTAAGTATGGAAAGCTTTGAATGCTTTGAATGCTTGAGAGAATTGAATGTGAAGAGGTAAAGGAAAAATTTTATTTGTGTTATAACGGCAGATGAGGGAAAAAGAAAAGTTACTTGTACAGTACAACCCATTCACTTTTCACTGTTTTACAGCTGTAATACACTATAGCAGTCATGGTAAAGACTGAAAGTACTTTTTACAATGGGTAAAAGTTAATTAAGACTTATTTTTATCCATCAGCAGCAAACTTGGTTGCTACGGATGGTTAAGCTTATCCGCTGCAAACTTGGTTGCTGCGGATGGTTAAGTCTGTCAGCAACAAACTCAATTGCTGCCGATGGATGTAATGGTCAGCAGCAAAGATGCTACTGCTGATTGCCTTAAATCTATCCGCAGGAAATTTGTTCCTGCTGATAACTTAAAGCAGTCAGTGGCAAATTCTTTGCTGCTGATGATTAGACCTGTCAGCAACAAAAATGTTTGCTGCTGACTTATAACTTTTATTTACATCAAAAGACAAACACATTTTTTTTAAAAAAATTTAGAAACAGATTTTAGTTAAAGTTCATCATACCAACGGATTCAACTAAATATCTAAATCTAGCTTCATCAAAGGTTTTGTAAACAAGTCAGCATATTGCTCATTGGTGTGAACTTTGGTTAAAATAATTCTCTTTTTCTTAGCTTAATCTCTTATGAAGTGATACCTGATGTCAATGTGGTTTGTCTTGGATTGCTGCACCAGACTGTTTGTGATTGATATAGCACTCATGTTGTCAATGTGAATGGGAGTAGCCATGAAAGTCATCCCATTATCCAGCATTTGGTTTTGTATCCAGATGACTTGTGTACAGCAACTTGAAGCTGCAATGTATTTTGCTTCTGCTGTAGAAGTTGATATACAGGTTTGCTTCTTTCACCGCCATGAAATCAGTCTTCCTCCCAAAAACTGACATCCCCCTGATGTGGATTTTTTGTCCAAGTTGCATCCTCCATAGTCACTGTTAGTGTATGCATACAGGTTGAACTTATCATTTTTAGAATACCATAGCCCAAGCCTTGGGGCTCCCTTTAGGTATCTAAAATTCTCTTGATAACTTGAAGATGTGTATTCTTAGGATCTGCTTGGAATCTTGCACAAAGGCATACTGAAAACATGATGTCTCGCCTGGAGGCAGTGAGATACATGAGTGATCCTATCATTGCACGGTACCGATGTTGATCTGTAGAAGCATGTTTTTATAACTATAGATAAAATTCTATGTATCGGTGTACATGGCTAGTACGCAGTAGGGTGTTCCTGAGTACTTTGCCTTCACACCAGTTTGGTCCTGCGTACTTAGTAAGTACACAAGGCTTTTCCCTTGCGTACTTATCAAGTACGCATGACCGAACCCTGCGTACTTAGACAAGTATGCAGGTAGTGTTCATGCCCCTATAAATAGAAGACTTGTCTTCATTTGTAGGTGGAACTTCTAGGAACTAGGTTGAGAGGTGTCACGGTTGTAATGAGAGATGTGTACTTCTTCGGTATGTAATGTGAGATGACTTCGTTGTTATGGATTACGTATCGTTTTTGTGTTGATTCTCTTCTTTATGTTCTTTATGTGAAGCACGAAAAATATAGTTTACATGAGAAATCACATTTGATGATACATTTATTTTTATCCCCCTCATTTCTCTGTAAACTATGACCAGCTTCATCATCACGTCACTCAAATCCTCAAAAACCACAACTAGCTAACTCCAGGATTTTTTTCTTTTATTCCCTTGTAAAGATCCAAAACAGCAAATCCTTGGGTTCAAGTTGTTCAAGTATTCATCCCCAATTAAAGAAGTATCCCGGATACTCGTAGCCCACATATTCAGGTTTGAATACCTAAACAAGATGATTCTTTTTCCGAAAGACCCAAAGCAGCAACATCTTCACAAATAGAACGAGACCTTTAGCCAATGACGACCCAATTCCTCCCATTAGTTCAGCATTCATACCATATTAAATAAGTATCCCGGATACTCGTAGCCCACATTTTCAGGTATGGACACGTAAACAATGTATGACAAGTGCTATCATCCAACAAAAATCTCGTCCGTGTTTCGCCAAGCCACATCGTATACAAATTCTGGTCCCGAAAAACCAAAATTACTATCTTCTCAAAAATGGGCCGAAACACGTGTACAAACGATCCCTAAAAATTTTGGCAAAGAAAAGTTTTTTTTTAATCCAGATGCTAGTTCATGCGTACTTAGTAAATACGAACATAAAGGGTGTTCAAGCGTATTTAGTAAATACGCAAAGCCAAGTACCCATGCGTACTTGTTAAGTGCGCAGAGAAATGCTCTTGCGTACTTAGATAAGTACGCAGGTCACTTCTCATGCGTACCTACTAAGTACGCAGGGCTAACCCATGCGTACTTAGCAAGTACGCAGAAAAGGTGATTATGTGTACTTGTTCAGTACAGCAGTGTTCTTGACGGATCTTGAGGAGAATGCTCGAAAAGTAATGGATCTGAGAAATTAATGCTACCAAAAGCTTAGAAAACATCATCTAACAAACCCTTAGCCTTCCAAACACCAAATGAAGTGATAACAAACTCGGATTTAAGGATTTTTGGTCAAAAATAAGAACTCAGAAATGCTCCGAAAACCCTAAAACACGAAACTGGAACACAATTCAATGAACACCGAGGCTCTGATACCACTTGTAGGTTCTGGGAGCCTCGTCGCAGAGCGGAAATACAACGGACCTGTTCAGTGATTTGTGTGGGAACAAAGAAGAACTAGACAGAGAGAAACACGAATATAAATAAGAGAATCAACACAAAAACGATATGTAATCCATAACAACGAAGTCATCTCACATTACATACCGAAGAAGTACACATCTCTCGTCTACGTTCACGGTCCAGGGGCGGGAGAGCTCATCACGCCTGGACACCTCTCGACCTAGTTCCCAAAAGTTCCCCCTACAAATGAAGACAAGTCTTCTATTTATAGGGGAAGGAACACTACCTGCGTACTTGTCTAAGTACGCAGGGTTTGGTCATGCGTACTTACTAAGTACGTAGGACCAAACTGGTGAACAAGTTAAGTACGTAGGAACCCCCTCCTGCATACTAGCCTAGTACACCGATACATAGAATTTAATTTATAGTTACAAAAACATGCTTCTACATGATCAGTGTCTTAACCATCTTTATCTGGAGTCAGTTGATGGTGCACTTGCATAGGAGTTCTTGTAGCAGAGCGGTCAGCCATCTTGAATCTTTCCAAAATGCTCTTGACATATTTGGATTAGCTGATAAAGATTGCTTTTGGAACTTGTTTGACTTGAAGACCCAAAAAGAAATTTAGTTCACCCATTGAACTCATTTCAAACTTTGAGTGCATCAGGACCTCAAAGTCTTTACACAACTTCTTCCTTGTTAATCCAAAAATGATGTGATCAACATAGATTTATACCAGTAGGATTTCTCCCCCTTCATCTTTGATAAACAAGGTCTGGTCAATGACACCTCTTCTGAAGTTGTTGCTTAGTAGATATCCAGACAGAGTTTTATACCAGTCTCTTGGTGCTTGATGTAAGCCATAGAGAGCTTTGCCTAGTTTGAACACTTTGTTAGGATGAGAAGGATCTACAAAGCTTGGAGGCTGTCTGACATATACTTCCTCACCAATCTTCGCATACAGAAAGGCACTCTTGACATCCATTTGATAAACTATGAAATTCTTGGATGCTTCATATGCCAGGAAGATTCTGATGGCCTCCAGCCTGGCAAAAGGAGCAAAGATTTCATCATAGTCAATTCCCTCTTCCTGAGTGTAGCCTTGAGCTACAAGTCTGGCTTTGTTCTTGACTACAATTCCTCTCTCATCTTGCTTGTTCATGAATACCCATCTTGTGCCAATAGCGGTTTGACGAGGTAGGAGATCAACAAGTTTCCAGACATCTTGTCTCTTGAATTGCAGCAACTCTTCCTGCATTTCCTCAATCCAACTGCTATGTTTCAGAGCTTCATCTATCTTCTTGGGTTCCACTTGATAAAGAAAACAGGAAAAACAGACATATATTGGACTCATTAGAATTTCTTCTTATTTAAACTCCTTGGTCAACTTAGCCAATGATATTTTCCAGGGGATGTTCCTTGTTAATTCTCTGTGCTGGTACAACATCCAATTGTATTCCTTGCTTAAGATTGCTCTGATTATGATCTGGAAACTCTTCATTCATGGTAGAAGAGTCTTCTATATCAGCAGTCACATCAGCATTATCAACAGCAACATCAACAGCATCTGCAACAGATGCCTTTACATCATTTACAAATGTGTCTTGAAGTTCATTCTGATTTTCATTCTTAGAGAGGTTGCTGCTGGTGACATTGGAGAGGCTGGTTCTGGCTTCACTAGCTTCAATAGTTTCCACAACAGATGGAGGATCAATAGATGACCTTGTCAGTCTTATAGAGGGACTAGTGAACTCCAATATGTAGTCAGTGGAAGATGTCACACCCCAACCGACGGCGGAATACGTCAGGGCGGGACATGTAGACTGTTCAAAAGCTCAGGGTTTGCTAAAGTTTAAATATTTAAACAACCAACTTCATATCATAAATAAACATGAATCCAACCATACAAGGAAAATAGAGATACATAAATAGTTTCTTTAAATTAGATTCTAGGTCCTCGGTCCTAAGTGAAGCAACTTGTACTTATTCTCAAGCATTAGTACCTGAAACATGATGAAAACAAGGTCAACTAAAAAGTTGGTGAGCATACATAGGTTTTAACACACAACCAAGCTTAAAGTGTTTTATACAATTCATACGATATACGTGTATAAGGCAATTATAGAGAATCTATAGTTAAACTAAGTGTGTACAATCAAACCTTGTGACTGAGGCATAACACGCAGGTTACCCTTATGTAAAGTCGGTAACAAACACCCTAACCGGGTGGGTTCGTTAGACACAATAGATCTATCAATGTTAACCGTTGGCTTGTACGGAGTTAATGATTGTACTAATGTCATATATATGTAGTCTTAACTCATAGCTTTCAAGCATAAAGCACATAACACATAATATCATATTGTTGAATTGTATTTAAGTCTATGCAAAAAGTTTCAAGAAGTAAATCATGTTTCACCCCAAAAGTACAAAATAAAAAGGGGGCTTTGTTAACTCACTTGGATATATTGTGTGGGTAACACGAGAAAATATGAAGAACAAGTGATTCTCAAATCACAAGTTAATCTAGTGTGAAAAGTATGATTTTGGATTAATAATATGCACAAAGTCTAAGGATAAGTCTAATATTCATCGGGTCTTGTCATGTGAGAAATTGTATAAAGTTTGTGTTATTTTATGTAGAGCAATATGAGGGTTCAAAAGTTTGGTATAAACTTGTAAGTTCAAAGTGTAATATGACACTATTATTTTAGGGTTTATAATTAAATAAATAAAATTCTTTTTATTTATTTAAAAATAATATATTTTTTTGTTAAAAAGTAATGTAATTGAAAAAAAATCCATTTATTTATTTGTTTATTTATAACAAGGTGTCAAAATATGTTAATACAAGTTAAAAGAGAACTCTAAGTGAATTTATTACTGTATAATGTTTTAAATTTATTTATTTATTTATTGTTAAAGTATAAAATAAATAAATAAAAATGAAGTTCATATATGTGTGTGTGTATATATATAGACATATATATATTTATATATATATAAGAAAAACAATTGATTGGAAAAATAAAAATTTCTTGTCAAAATATTTACAAACTAGGAAATTTAACTAATTAAAATATATATATATATTTTTTAAATAATTTAAAATGAGGTTTTAAACAATTTAAGTTGTAAAAATGAATGTTCTGGGTTTAAACACCGTATTTTTTGTAAGAATCGGTTCTAGAGAATGTTAAATTTATAAAATAATTTTTATAGAATTTAATTACTATTAAAAATGGTTTTTAAAAATAAAAAGAACACCACCCGGTTCGAACCCGGGTGGGTTCTGAGTTGTGCATGTGAGCTACCGCTGGACCAGGGGACTAACCCGTGTTATGGAACCAGTTTGATTTGTATATAACCATTTCAGTACAAGGGGCCGGATCTGGCTTTGAGTTCACGCACAAAAAGGACCGGTTATGTAGGTTTCGGACCCACACCCTCTGGTCCGACGGCGCAATGTCTTAACTGGTCGAACAAGATGGTTCGCTGGTAGGTTATAGAGTTTAAATGATTAAATACACTAAGCCCTTCAAATTAGAAAAATCCCCATTTAGAACCCGTATGAACAGCTCTCGATTTCAAACACATTTGGGTTTGATGCCCTCTGTCATATGAAATTGACAGAGGACTTTCGATCTTAACATGAAAACAATTCGAATGATTCAAACCATACCAGAATCGGTTGAGTACAGAGGGCCGACGACTAGACGTTCAGTGGCGGAGTTGTTGGTGCTCGATCGGTAAACAGAGATGGAATGAGACTCAAATGAGGTTTTGGCGACTTTGTATAGAGTCGTGCGAAGGTTCGTGAGGATTTAATTTGATTGATTTGGCCTGTAATGCTTGATTCGATTGCAAAGGTTACGGGTGTTGGTCTTAGTCACGATTACACGTTAATCCAGTTGTAATCAAATGAATTTGGTCATGTAATAGGTTTAGATACATGGACGGTCAGCTGAAGCATGATTTCCGGGATTGAAACGTGTTTTATTAATCGAATTAGATCGGATCGATTCAGCTTTGACTCCACAAAGTCAAATGGGTTTAAAATTTGAATTCAACCACGGGATAGATGGAATTGAGGATGCTACTTGGGTTAGGGTAAGGCCGATTCATGATTTCGTGCGTAATGGAAGTCCATAACAACCCGATTCATCGATTTCATAATTTGGATTTTATGGATTTTGGTCGGTTTGACTTTTAAAGTCAAAATTGACGAATGAGGGTCAATTTGGAGTCATATGGGGTCCAATCTAAGTCAAAGGTTCAATTAAAAAAGGGGGGGTCGTGTTTAGGGTTCGAGGACTTTGGGGAGGAGGTTCAAGACCAATTGGTTTGCAAAACATAATTATATATATATATATATATATATATGTATTTATATTTACATATATATAGTTACATATATGAAGAGACCATGAGCTTCAATATTCATCCTTGTATGGCATATGCGGAATCAACTTGGAAAGTTTTTTTTTTGAATTAGTATTAGTATGGATTGAATTATATACATGAAATCCTAGAAAATGTATCAAATGAAATCAAGGTTTGCATTATCATTGAATTGTTGTTTATGCACCAAACAAGTACACAAAAGAAAAAAATCAGAGATGTTACAGTATCCCCATGTTAAGGGAATATCGTCCTGAAATTCAACTAATTGAGGCTACTGAATCAGAAAAAAGGTGTGGATATTTAAGCTTCATTTGATCCTCACGTTCCCAAGTGAACTCAGGACCGCGCTTAGAATCCCAACGAACTTTGACAATAGGATTACGACTTCGCTTGAGTTGCTTGATCTCAAGATCCATGATCTCTACTGGTTTACCCTTCTTCCCGAAACGGATCACCCCCTTCCAAGGAGATACCTTTAGAAGTACAAGATCACCTACTTGAAATTCCAAGGGTTTACGTCTTTTTTGTCGGCATAACTCTTTTGCCGACTCCTTGCCACTTGAATGTTGTTACGAATCTGAAGGTTCTTGTCGGAAGTTTCTTGGATTAATTCAGGACCGGTGATTTGTGCTTTTCCAATTTCGTTCCAACAGATAGGAGAGCGACATTTCCGACCATAGAGGGCTTCAAATGGAGCCATGTTGATGCTTGTGTGGTAGCTATTGTTGTAAGAGAACTCAATGAGGGATAGATGTGAATCCAAATTGCCACCAAAATCAATTACACAAGCTCTAAGCATGTCCTCGAGCATCTGGATTGTTTGCTCGGTCTGACCATCAGTTTGGGGATGGTAAGCCATGCTTAAATCCAAGTGTGTACCAAGACAGGTTTGGAGAGATTGCCAAAAGTGGGAGGTGAAACGAGCATCCCTATCAAATATTATGTTAAGTGGGACCCCGTGACGACTCACAATTTCGTCAATGTAGATTCGGGCTAATTTCTCTACCCGATAGTCTACTCGGATAGGTAGAAAGTGAGCAGATTTGGTGAGACGGTCAATGATCACCCAAATGCTATCATAACCGCTAGAAGTACGAGGGAGTTTGGTAATGAAATCCATGGCTAGGTTCTCCCATTTCCATACAGGGATTTCCGATTGCTCAAGCAAACCAGAAGGACGTTGATGTTCAGCTTTGACTTTGGAACAAGTTAGACATTTTGCAACATAAAGTGCAATGTCTTTCTTCATTCCGGGCCACCAGTATTGTTGGTGAAGACCCTTGTACATTTTATCCGCCCCGGGATGGACGGAGTAACGAGTTTTGTGTGCCTCGTTCATAAGGACTGTGCGAAGGTCATCACGATCGGGGAACCAGATACGATTCAAGTAATAGAGGAGGCCATTAGGTTTGGTGAGTTCAACACCACATGACATTTCGTTATACAGATTACCCTCGGTGACTGAGGCGTGTTGAGCTTCTAAGATGCGATTTTGAATATCGGTTTGAATCCTAACACAATGAAGCATAACGTGGTTCTTACGACTCAAGACAACGGCCACAACATTTGCTTTACCGGGATGGTACCGAATCTCACAGTCGTAGTCGTTAAGGAGCTTGACCCAACGTCGTTGCCTCATGTTGAGTTCCTTTTGATTGAAGATGTGTTGGAGGCTTTTGTGGTCAGTGAACACCACACATTTCATGCCACAGAGATAATGCCTCCAAATCTTCTATGCGAAAACAACCGCACCCAACTCAAGATCGTGCGTCGTATAATTCTTTTCGTGAATTTTAAGTTGTCTTGATGCATAAGCGATCACCTTGCCCCGTTTCATGAGAACACAACCGAGACCTTGGTTTGATGCTTCACAGTAGACAACCAGATCATCGTTGCCATCAGGAAGAGTGAGAATAGGAACATTGCACAAATTTTGCTTGAGGAGTTGGAAGGCTTCCTCTTGCTTTGGTCCCCACTCATAGTGTTTACCTTTGTGGGTCAAGGCCGTGAGAGGGACAGTAATCTTGGAAAATTTTGAGATGAAACGACGGTAATAACCAGCAAGACCAAGAAATGAACGAACTTCGGTAGGGGTCTTAGGGGTACTCCAATTCTTAACGGCTTCGATCTTTGCGGGATCAACATGAATTCCCTTTTCGTTGACAATATGACCCAAAAATTGAACTTCCTTTACCCAAAATTCACACTTGGAGAACTTAGCATATAGTTGTTCTTTTCTTAAAAGGTCTAAAACCAACTTAAGGTGTTGTTCATGATCTGATTTGGTCTTCGAGTAGATCAAGATGTCGTCAATGAAAACGATCATGAATTTATCTAGGTATGGTTTGCACACGCAATTCATGAGATCCATGAAAACCGCGGGGGCATTGGTTAGCCCAAAAGGCATAACCATACATTCGTAGTGACCGTATCTTGTACGAAAGGTAGTCTTTGGAATATCCTCCTCTTGCACACGAAGTTGGTGATATCCGGATCAGAGATCAATCTTCGAGAAGTAGATGGAACCTTGGAGTTGATCAAAGAGATCATCAATCCTAGGCAAAGGATAACGGTTCTTGATGTTAAGCTTGTTGAGTTCGCGGTAGTCAATACACATTCGGAATGAGCCATCTTTCTTCATCACGAATAGGACGGGTGCACCCCATGGTGAATGACTAGGACGAATGAAACCTTTATCGGAAAGTTCTTGGAGCTGACTTGCAATTTCTTGTATTTCAGAAGGTGCTAGACGGTATGGAGCTTTGGCCACAGGATTAGCTCCAGGTACAAGGTCGATACGAAACTCTACTTGACGAACGAGTGGAAGACCGGATAGATCTTCAGGAAATATTTTGGGAAAGTCACAAATGATGGGATGTCTTGAATACTCTTCTTTTGGTCCTTCTTTTGAACGATATGGGCTAAAAAGGCCACATACTTCTTCCGTAAGTATTTTCGGGCCGTAGTGCACGACATGAGCTTAAGCCCACTACATGGTTTCTCACCAAAGACTTTTAATGTATCACCCGAGGGGAGAGGAATTCGGATGCACTTCTCGAAACAAACAACCTCGGCATGATGACTAGATAGCCAATCCATGCCTATGATGATATCAAAGCTTCCCAGTTGCATAGGTATGAGGTTGACGGGAAAGGAATATTCATTAAGTTCGATGAAACAATCACGGATATGGAGTCAAAAAGGATGGGGTTTCCATCTGCTACTTCAACGGTAAACATTCTCTCTAACTTAGTTCGTGTTTTAGCAAGCAAAGGTTCAAAATTAAGTGAAACAAAACTCTTATCGGCACCGGTATCAAATAGTATGGAAGCATATTGGTTATTAACGAGGAACGTACCGTTGACCACATCATTGTTGGTCTGGGCTTCATTAGCATTTATGTTGAAAGTACGCCCTCTAGCTCCACCTTGATTATAGTTGGTAAGTTTTGGGCATCGGTTTCAGAAGTGGTTTGGGTTTCCACATTCAAAGCAAGCATTCCCATTAGTGAAAGTTGGAACCCCTTTGTTTCCCTGGTTGGCTGTATTTCCGGGTGGTTTGACTCTGCAGGTGTTGGCTAAATGCCATATCTTCCACAGCTGGCACATACCCGACACGGTAGATTTGGGAAGTGATGGTGCACGTGCTGCACAAAGGGCTACTGCCCACATAATGCTTCTTGGCTGGATTCTGAATCATAGGAGCATCCTGATTGACTAGGGCAACTGGGGTAACAACAACAAAGTTCCTAGTCTTTCGTTTCTTGTTGTTGGAAAAAGGTTCGAGTTTGACCCCTTTGGAGGGCTCAGAAGGTGTTGCCGTGTCTAGGACTTTCTTAGCACCCTTCCTTGTTAACGTACCCGCCTTTACATGGTTATCGGTTAATGTGACGGATAGGCGGATGGCATCTTCAAGGGTAGCTGGGTTTCTCCCTAAAACAGTGTCTTGAATCTTCATCGGCAGACCACCGATGTATTTTTCAATACCCCGAGCCAAAGGTGTGGCCATATGAGGTACTAGGAGGCTTAGCTCAGGGAAACGGGTGGTGTAGGCTAAACTTTCACCACTATCTTGGGCAAGATCCCAAAATTCGGCCTCTAACTTCTTTATTTCATTGCGAGGGCAGAACTCCTCGGTCATGAGTCGTTTGACCTCATCCCATGGCAAGGCCATTGCCACATCTATGCCCCTATTCCTCGTTTCACCATTCCACCAAGTGAGCGCTCGTTTTTGGAAGACGCTAGTGGCATAGCGGACCCAGAGGTTGTCGGGACAATCGCTGTTGAGAAAAGTGCTTTCAATGCTCTCGAACCATTGCAAAAGACCCATGGCTCCTTCAGTGCCATAAAACTTAGTGGGGTTGCACGAGTTAAAGTGCTTGAAAGTACATTGCGGTGGGTTGGCACCACCATTAGTTCCATGGGTACCACTAATGGCTCCATTAGCTTGGGTGAGTTGAGTTACAAGTTGTGCAAGGATAGCAGCAATGTTGGTGTTGTTGTTGGTCATGGTGGCACGACGGGGAGGCATTCTATAGATTTTCACAAGACAAGAAAATATGTAAGAACTTATGAAAGTTGATTGAATTTAAAGGGAACAAAATAATAGATGAAGTAGTAACTCATAGTTTGGATTGTACTCAAACAGTGACATAATCACTTTGAATACTATGACACATTAAGGTCAATTAAACTCATATAACTTTCAAGGAGACATGCTTTAGCCTATAAGTAAACACTCATCCCGGGAATTCCCTGGAAAGCATACGGGTCCCTCGGTTGATTGGGATTTATACGAAATGCTTTCCTAGACAGAAAACCCAGAATACATGTGTCACCCTTCCAGATTGCACGTGTCCTCTAATAATTAACAAAGTTTTAAACCTTAACGAGGAAGTAAAGAAATCCTATAGATTTAAATCCATGAAGTTTCCACATGCTATGATGATGATGACAGAGAAGTAGGTAAGAAGTTTATGAGGCTTAGGGTATGGGTAGAGATATTGTTTATTTAATTTATTATTTAAGTATAGTCTAATAAGTCATGAATTTTAACAAATAAGGTATCAAAATGAAATAAATAATAATATAATAAGCAAGTAACACGTAGCATATCATATAATCATAGAACATGGAAATAATGGGTGTCCTAAGGTTATAATCTAGGTCAAGGGTTTCTAATAACCTAATTCTCTATAACCAAGTCTCTGATACCAATTTGTCACTCCCCAACCGACGGCGGAATACGTCAGGGCGGGACATGTAGACTGTTCAAAAGCTCAAGGTTTGCTAAAGTTTAAATATTTAAACAACCAACTTCATATCATAAATAAACATGAATCCAACAATACAAGGAAAATAGAGATACATAAATAGTTTCTTTAAATTAGATTCTAGGTCCTCGGTCCTAAGTGAAGCAACATGTACTTATTCTTAAGCAATAGTACCTAAAACATGATGAAAACAAGGTCAACTAAAAAGTTGGTGAGCATACATACGTTTTAACACACAACCAAGCTTAAAGTGTTTTATACAATTCATACGATATACATGTATAAGGCAATTACGGAGAATCTATAGTTAAACTAAGTGTGTAAAATCAAAACTTGTGACTGAGGCATAACACGCAGGTCACCCTTATGTAAAGTTGGAAACAAACACCCTAACCGGGTGGTTTTATCAGACACAATAGATCTATCAATGTTAACTGTTGGCTTGTACGGAGTTAATGATTGTACTAATGTCATGTATATGTAGTCTTAACTCGTAGCATTCAAGCATAAAGCACATAACACATAATATCATATTCTTGAATTGTATTTAAGTCTATGCAAAAAGTTTCAAGAAGTAAATCATGTTTCACCCCAAAAGTACAAAATAAAAAGGGGGCTATGTAAACTCACTTGGATATATTGTGTGGGTAACACGAGCAAATATGAAGCACAAGTGATTCTCAAATCACAAGTTAACCTAGTGTGAAAAGTATGATCTTGGATTAATAATATGCACAAAGTCTAAGGATAAGTCTAATATTCATCGGGTCTTGTCATGTGAGAAATTGTATAAAGTTTGTGTTATTTTATGTAGAGCAATATGAGGGTTCAAAAGTTTGGTATAAACTTGTAAGTTCAAAGTGTAATATGACACTATTATTTTAGGGTTTATAATTAAATAAATAAAATTCTTTTTATTTATTTAAAAATAATATATTTTTTTTTGTTAAAAAGTAATGTAATTGAAAAAAATCCATTTATTTATTTGTTTATTTACGACAAGGTGTCAAAATTTGTTAATACAAGTTAAAAGAGAACTCTAAGTGAATTTATTATTGTATAATGTTTTAAATTTATTTATTTATTGTTAAAGTATAAATTAAATAAATAAAAATGAAGTTCATATATTTGTGTGTATATATATATATATATATATTTATATATATATGAAAAATAATTGATTGGAAAAATAAAAATTTCTTGTCAAAATATTTACAAACTAGGAAATTTAATTATTTAAAAAATATATTTTTTTAAATAACTTAAACTGAGGTTTTAAAGAATTTAAGTTGTAAAAATGAATGTTATGGGTTTAAACACCGTATTTTTTTATAAAAATCGGTTCTAGAGAATGTTAAATTTATAAAATATTTTTTATAGAATTTAATTACAATTAAAAATGGTTTTTAAAAATAAAAAGAACACCACCCCGTTCGAACCCGGGTGGGCTCTGAGTTGTGCATGTGAGCTACCGGACCAGGGGACTAACCCGTGTTATGGAACCAGTTTGATTTGTATATAACCATTTCAGTACAAGGGGCCGGATCTGGCTTTGAGTTCACGCACAAAAAGGACCGGTTATGTGGGTTTCGGACCCACGCCCTCTGGTTCGACGGCGCAATGTCTTAACTGGTTGAACCAGATGGTTCGCTGGTAGGTTATAGAGTTTAAATGATTAAATACACTAAGCCCTTCAAATTAGAAAAATCCCCATTTAGAACCCGTATGAACAACTCTCGATTTCAAACACATTTGGGTTTGATGCCCTCTGTCATATGAAATTGACAGAGGGCTTTCGATCTTAACATGAAAACGATTCGAATGATTCAAACCATACCTGAATCGGTTGAGAACAGAGGGCCGATGACTAGACGTTCAGTGGCAGAGTTGTTGGTGCTCGATCGGTAAACAGAGATGGAATGAGACTCAAATGAGGTTTTGGCGAGTTTGTATAGAGTCGTGCGAAGGTTCGTGAGGATTTAATTTGATTGATTTGTCCTGTAATGCTTGATTCGATTGCAAAGGTTACCAGTGTTGGTCTTGGACACGATTGCGCGTTAATCCAGTTGTAATAAAATGAATTTGGTCGTGTAATAGGTTCAGATACATGCACGGTTAGCTGAAGCGTGATTTCCGGGATTGAAACGCGTTTTATTAATCGAATTGGATCGGATCGATTCGGCTTTGACTCCACAAAGTTAAATGGGTTTAAAATTTGAATTCAACCACGGGATAGACGGAATTGGGCTGCTACTTGGGTCAGGGTAAGGCCGATTCATGATTTCGTGCGTAATGGAAGTCCATAAAAACCCGATTCATCGATTTCATAGTTTGGATTTTATGGATTTTGGTCGGTTTGACTTTTAAAGTCAAAATTGATGAATGAGGGTCAATTTGGAGTCATATGGGGTCCAATCTAAGTCAAAGGTTCAATTAAAAAGGGGAGGGGGTCATGTTTAGGGTTCAAGGACTTTGGGGAGGAGGTTCAAGACCAATTGGTTTGCAAAATATAATTATATATATATATGTATATATATTTACATATATATAGTTACATATATGAAGAGACCATGAGCTTCAATATTCATCCTTGTATGGCATATGCAGAACCAACTTGGAATGTTTTTTTTTTTTTGAATTAGTATTAGTATGGATTGAATTATATACATGAAATCCTAGAAAATGTATCAAATGAAATCAAGGTTTGCATTATCATTGAATTGTTGTTTATGCACCAAACAAGTACACAAAAGAAAAAAAATCAGAGATGTTACATAAGATGTGGAAGCTGGTGCTTTGGAAGAGGTAGACTCCATATTTGAGAAGATGAGAGGCTCAAATATTTCTGTGAAGGAGTCTATATCAAAGAGCCAGTATGGGCCTTTTCCCTGTTCACAAGCAATGTGTTCCCTACATTCCACATTGTCTGATTCTTCCATGATTCTTGTTCTTAAGTTGAATACTCTGTAGGCCTTTGATTGTGAGGAATAGCCCATAAAGTATCCTTCATCAGATTTGGCACCAAACTTAGGAAGAACCCCATGTGTGATCAGAATGGTGCATGGACATCTAAAAGGTTTTAGAAATCCAATGTAGGGAACTCTTTTGAACCAGAGTTCGTAAGGTGTCTTGTTGAGAGGCTTGACAATGAGAACCCTATTCTGCACATAGCAAGTTGCGCTGACTGCTTCTGCCCAGAATGTGAGAGGCAGTTTTGAATCAGCCAACATTGAACTTACTGATTCAATTAGAGTTTTGTTTCTCTTTTCAGCAACCCCATTTTGTTGAGGAGTTCTTGGAGAACTGTATTATCTTTCTATTCCCTTGCTCTCACAGAAACATCTCGGAGTGTGCTTCTTGAACTCTGTACCTTGATCACACCTTATGAATTTCACCTTTTGATTGCTTTGATTCTCAACTCGAAGAATGTAAGATTTAAGAATCTCAACAGTTTCATCTTTTGTTCTCAAAAAGTATACCCATGAAAATCTGGTATAGTCATCAGTGATCACCAGACAGTATGACTTCTTGCCCATTGACATGACATTTGTAGGACCAAAGAGATCTATATGCAGCAGCTGTAATGGAGTGTCAATTGAATTCAATGTCTTGGGCTTATGGGAACTCTTGTGTTGCTTCCCCTTCAAGCATGCAATGCAATGATCTTCAAGTTGAAATTCTTTGTCAGAAGCCCTTTGACAAGATTTCCCTTCACCAACTTGTTAATGGTTTTTACATTTACATGGTTTAATCTCCTGTGCCAGAGAGCTGATTCATCAACTGATGCCTTTGACAGAAAACAAGATACACTACCAGATGGAGTGACCTCATTCATGTCAAGCCCATATAGGTTATCTTTTCTCTGAGCAGTAAATAGGATCTTCTCTAGAGGAGGTTTGTTTAAGCTAGGGGATATCACAAAACATTCTTTATCTGTGAAAAGCATCCAATGCTTTTGATCACAGATCTGGGACACACTCATGAGATTGAAGTCTAATTCTTTGACATGGTTTACTCTTTCAATACTCGTCCTTTCATTGGACATAGTTCCTTGTCCAGTAATTGATCCTCCTTTTGAATCACTAACAAAGGCAACATATCCTCCATTGAAGTGTCTGAAGTTGGAGAGGATGGATCTGTTGCCGGTCATGTGCCTTGAACAACCACTGTCTACAACCCAGGTGTTATTCTTGTGATCTGGTTGTCCCTGCACATGAGAGAGATCTAGTTAGAGGGAGGAACCCAAAAACATACAAAGTTGGCTAAGTTTGTCGTTGGATCAGCAACATCAGTATGCCTGAACTCAATGGAGCCAATGATGATGCTTTGAGGGATAGAGGCTGGGATCTTGGCTTTCCATTTCTGAGGAGGTGGTTTTCCATATCTCTTTGCTCTGTCAGCAGCTGATGTTGCTTCAGCTGATGACATATTTGCTTTATCAGTAATAGATTTTGCCGCTGAGGACTTTGGTTTATCAGCAGCAGATTTTGTTGCTGCTGATGTTTTTACTTGAGCAGCAACAGACTTGGTTGCTACTAAAGGCTTGTCCTTTGGTTTCTTGGGCTTCACTTGATCAACAACATTTTTGCTGGCTGCTGATGGTTTAACAAAAGATGTATGCTTATCATTCTTTACCTTGTTAACAAAGGGTTTCTCTGTAAAATTTCTTTTGCTGATAGGATTTTGATTAGGAGGGGCTTGATGAAGGATCTGGTTGAAGGGATTAAATTCATAATTTGCAGCAAAGTGGTCTGATTCACCACAGATGATGCACAATTATTGAGGTTTTGGCAGCTGCTTCCTTGGTGGGGAGAGAAAGTTTTTGAAATGAGTTGCCCTGTCTTCAGAAGGTTTTGGCAGCTGCTTCCTTGGTGGGGAGAGGGAGTTTCTGAAAAGTTTGAAAACAGTTACAAAGAAAAGATTAACTGTTTAAAGAAAGAGATTTCATCATTAAAACATGAACAAACAAACCTTGAAACTCATATTGATGATCTTCTGATTAAGTTAAAGGCTACTCAAGAACCTTATCAATACAATCCTGAGTACAAAGATGTTCATATACCTGAGCTGGTATCTCTGATGTGTTTGTCATGAGAGCTTGATTGTTGGCAAGAAGATCCTCATACTGGAAGCTCTAGTCAAACTCAGCAGTTTCAACAGCTGCACACGCTGCAGTTTGGGTAGCTTGTTGCTGTCTTGGCTAAGCTTATCTTGTTTGACCTTGATGAGCTTGCCTTGGCTGGGCAGCAGCTGGATTTGCCTTTGGTGCCTTACATTCTCTGGCAAAATGACCAAGTTGGTTACAGTTGTAACATTTCAGTTTGATTTTGTCCAAGCCAACTCTGTTGTTGGAGTTGTTGCTTGGAATGGGTCTTCCTACTCTAGAGTAGAACCTATTTGCACTTAGAAAGAGCATGGCATAGGAGTGCTGTATATTCATTTCTTCTAGAACATCTGGATGAAAAAATTCCAGATCTTCCTTGATAGAGCACATATTTCTTGAGTTTTCAGAGACAAAGGCAGCAGAAGTTGATGTTTGAGGTTGGGCTTCAAGAATAAATGGTTAGTTGTTTGATTGTGAGGTTGGAGTCTGGGAAAGAGTGACAATGGGTGGGTAGTAGTTGCTTGAACTTGGAACTGAGTGGTCAGAGTGAAGTGTAGAGGAAGTCGTGGTGGATGATGAGGCTGTTGAGTAACTTGAGCTTCTCTCTTTGGCTTGAATCATTTCTAATTCATAAGTCTTTAGCATGCCAAACAGCTCAGTCATCTATAGAGTCTTTAAATTTTCAGTTCTTCTGATTGACACTGTGTAAAGTGTCCTGCAGCTTGGCAGAGACCTGATAAACTTCTTGAGAATGTCTTCATTCTCCAGCTTCACTTTTGAGCACTATAGCTCTCCCACAAGGTAGGTGTACCTGTTGTACAACACGGTAAGAGACTCACCTTCCTTCCAGACAAAGTTTTCATATTGTTGCTTCATAATGTCTCTTCTATTTTCTTTCACCTCTTCTGACCCAACAAACATCTTCTCAAGAGCCACCCATAGCTCCTTGGCAGTTTTATATTCTCTGAAGTTGGGAAAAACCTCATTTGGCAATCACATCTGAATGGCTCCCAAGGCTTTGAAGTCTATCTCCATCTTCTTGATATCTGTAGGTCCCTAATTCGGTGCGTGACGGATCTCTAGACTCGCAGTACGACACGGTGATAACGTTCGGAATCAATGATCAATGTGCTCGTGTAACTCAATCAACAACAACGTTGTAAATAAACGCTTTGTATTTCCACCACAATATCAGGTTACAAGAATTCACTCTAATCAGTTCCTCCTGATCTCTATGTTCCACCGTTCTAAGCTATTTTTTTCTGTTCTGCTACAATCTGCTATTTATAGCCACTGATCAACATTAGGCGAACTTAACAAGTTCGCTTCACTGTGCTTAGGCGAACTTATTAAGTTCGCCTCTAATAGGCTAAGCGAACTTAATAAGTTCGCCTCTGATAGACTTAAGCGAACTTATTAAGTTCGCCTCTGATAGCCCAGGCGAACTTATTAAGTTCGGCTCTGATAGGCTAGGCGAACTTGTTAAGTTCGCCTCTAGCAGAACTTACATAGAATTTTATCAACAGTTACAAAACATGTCCTAACAGACTCCCCCTTAACTGTTGCTAACAATTCTATCAATTACAAGTCAAAGACTCTAAGACTAAGACATAATATCTTCAAGCTCGTTGTCACCAGAATATGCTCCAACAGACTCCCCCTTGACAACAGCTTCAGAAGATTGTCATCCGTCTTCAAATATCATCAAACAAGTTGTAGTCTTCGTCTTGTTCATCTGCACACTTTCTCTTTCTATCTAGAAGAAAACTTGGGAGAAGGACCCCTTGTCAACTTCTGTCTGCAATATTCAGTTTTTGCAAAGGAGAACAACCAAGAATAACCAACAATTAAGATTTCCATGGAAGTTGGAAAAATAAAATCTTTTTGTTTTTTCAAACATATGAAACACAAAATCTTTTTGGTTTTTCTCTATATAAACTGAAATGTAAAATACAAAATCACATCTTTTTGGTCGAACATCACGAGTAAGAAGATCATATCAGTAAAAACAATGCATCAATCACACATCTTGGATAAACAATCCATATAGTATCAAATGGTATCCTATCCAGATTCATCATTTCTTTATATCAGATAAGATCAAATCTTTTAAGCTTCAACCAAAACATGTAATGATACGCGAAGAACTTTAAAGAAGATGAGATCAGATCATAACATGCTTATTACATACGAATTTGCAACACATAACATGTCAATCTAAGTTGTCAGTATTATAAGAATTGAAACCATCAGTATCTTTGTCCCATGTTCATGTGAATTAAGGTACCATTTATTTTGTAATACAACATGTACCCCACAAATATGCCAACAAAAATTTAAATGTGCACTATCTTCAAGACATATAAGATCATTGCAAGATAATATTCAATCTCCAGGATGAATTATACCGATAAACACAGGATAATATCAAGCAGAGAATCAGAATGATTCAGAATCGAATGATTCAAATGTCTTGGTTTGGATGAAGTATCATGATTCATAGTAACAGAAAGATTGATCATGGAATCGATTGATTCAATGACATAGGGTAGCGTGATCCAACTGTTATCTGGATATATTCAATGGAATCAGGATATTGATCCAAGGGCTAGTATATGTTCCAACAGATGTTGTCAGAAACATATCTTAGTTCAACACCACATTGCATGTTTTTCAGGGCATGGGCAGTGAACTGAACTGAAAAATTTGTGTTTATCGACATAACCGATACTGGTCTCATGAAGTACTTTAGATCTTATATTCTTTATCTGATAATGCTCTTTTACACACACACCCGCATACCATGGGTTCAAATCACAGTTGTCACAAAGATCATTATGTTGTCACACTACTAATGGACCAAAGATACTCATAGCCTATTGACAATTCAGACTACATACTAGTATCCAAATTAAAATATAAGCATCAAGCATCAATTTTTGTTAAGCATAAGCAGTTATGAAGCTATCATTTCTCATACTGTGCAATCTAAGAAGTTCTGATCAAAACATTTATCACAGATATATTAGATAAGCATCATAAAGTCCAACTAAGGTCATGTGTGAAAGAACATCTACTGATGTACTATCATTTCTCCTTTAACTTCAAGTAATGTCGATTTTATCTTTTTCAATTTGCTTGGCTTTTTCAAAATCTTTTTCAAAGAAACTAAAACAAACGAAAATAAAATCTTCCATGAAAACATTTTAAGAAAAACATTTTACTTGGTTACTCAGGATTAAGCAAATCAATCAATTTAAAAACTCAAACCAATGTAATGTATTTGAATGCCTTTGCCTTTTGTCATCAACACAGTTCTGTACTCCCCCTGTCCTGTAGACTTCGCCTCAACTAGTCAAATGGTTGCATCAACGACTTTATGCTCACCATCGTCATCCTAAGTTTTAGGTTATCATTTGGACTTTGTAAAACTGTTTCCAAAACATTGTGTGTGACATATTCTCCCCCTTGAGCATCAAGTCGTTGAATCAAATATAATCTCAATTATCAACAACACTTTACTCATGCAGATGTCATTCCCTGTCATGTGCTAAGAACCACCACTATCAACAACAAAAATGGTATTAATAGTCCCTCTGGGTAAATCCTGCACAACTAACAAGAAACATTAATTTGAAAGTGGGACCCAAGCCATGGTAGTCATGGGTTGTCCATCTGTATCAAAATAATAAACCTCACTCCATTCACAATCGAATCTCTCATCGATTTTCGGTGATTGTTCCGACGAGTCAGAAACAGAAACTTTAGATTTCCAAACAAACTTCTTTTCATTTAGTTCTTTTTGCTTAAAATGTGAAGTGTTTGAACATTTTCTTTCATTTGAAAATTGATTTGATTGTGAAAACTCTTGTTGTTCTAAAAGTTTTCTCAATCTTCTGTTTCTCCTTCGTCTTTGAGGTCTAGAAAGCCTAACCTCATATTTTGAATTACTCTTTGGTGTATCACGAGGTTTAACCACATTTGGGTTAACATAAGACTTACCATGAGTTCTTACCTTTTCTGGAATAACATGTCGGTTACCTTTGGCGTTGTGAGGACAAGCAATCCGAATGTGACCAACAAGACCACAAGAAAAGCAAGATCTCTTCTCACTATATTCTCTCATATAAGGAATCTTCTCACGATAAGATGCATTTGAAGAAGATTCTCCTACATGAACTTCTTTTTGCTTTATTTTCTCTGGAACTCCAGATTTTGCAACAGGTTTTGATTCAGGCTTCATCTTCTCAGGAACTACATGCTTCTTTCCTTTATTTTTGTAAGGACAGGTCACCACAATGTGTCCCATCTCATTACAATGAAAACATGTACGCCTGTCTTTATAATCTCTGACATATGAAACTCTCCTTGAGTTTGAAGAACTTCCAAATGTAGAATTTCCAGATGAATTAGAATCAACCTTTGAGTCTTCTTTCTTAACAGCTTTTGGTATCCCCTCCACCTTAGCTTCATCAAAATATTCATCATCACTCTCATCAGAATACACCATATCTTCACCTGTGACTGGATTCACCTTCAACACAGTCTTAGGATCTAAATCCTCATCATTTATAATCTCAGGTGTAACAGAATAATTTCCATTGAATGGTGGAGGAACATAACCAATACCAGTAGTTCCGTTCCCCTCTTTAGTTGTATCATGATAATGTCCTAATAAGAAAGATGAATTTGAAAAGCTTTCTAACTTTCTATGCAATCTAAGCACCTCTGCTTTAGATTCAGCTAATTCCTTATCTTTCTCAACAAGATCATTATTTCTTTCTCAATTTCTGCAAAGGACATATCCAGGTGATATGCCTGCTCTTTAATCTTCAAAGTCAGAGAATTTATATCCCTCTTCAATGATTCTATTCTTTCAACACACACATTCTCATTATCTTTTAATTTCTGATTTACCGTGTGCATCGATTTCATATCACAAATGAGGTTGACATTGTCATCCATAACCCTCATCATTTTATCCTTCACTGAAATACAGTGAGAACAAAACGTCTCAGAGTTAGAAAATACCTCAGGTTTTACTTCTGAACCAGATGCACCAGAAGCCATGAATACGTCATCATCAGCTTCACTCTTTTGATCAACAATGACAGGCTCTGCATCAGTTTCTAATTCACTCAGATCATCTTCAACTGTCTGAAAACTTTCTTCACTCATCACATCAGTCTCAGTAGATTGAGTACTTTCACCAGAACGAATACTCTCACTATCAGTTAAATCTACAGAAGAATCACTTTGAGAATAACTCGGCTTCTCCAATACTTCTTTGATCAAGACTACAAACGCTTGAGAAGTTGCTTCACCCTTTTTCTTAAATGATTCCCATAGATCTCTTGAAGTTGGACACTTCCCGAGACTATGAATGATTTCTTTTGGTAAAGACATCGTTAAAGTTTCACGCGTCGTCATCTCTCGATCAAACTTCTGCTTTTCAACTTTAGTAAGAGCTGTCACTGGTTTAGGAACATCATAATATCCCATATAGTCATAAGTAGAATGCACATATCCTTCAAATATGGATGTCCAAAAGTTTTCATCAGTGACTGATACGAACTGTTCGAACCGGACTTTCCAGCTACGAAAATCTGATATGCATAAAAGTCTCGGTGGCATAGTTCCAATCTCAATATTATCACATGAAATTGACATTTTGAAATTTTTGCGAAAATATCCGGAAAAAAAAATTTCCCGCCAAAAAACTCTCTTTAAAAAATTTTGAAAATTCAAAATTTCAAAAATGATTCAAAACGACCATATAAACTTTCCCTAAAAAATTTGGACAAGACGAAATTTCCCGCCAAAAAATTTTCTTAATTTTTTTTTTTTCAAGACTAGCTAAGTTCGCCTGACTGAACCACCCAAGCGAACTTAATAAGTTCGCTTAAACCAGAAAATTTGTAATCAAATTAAGTTCGCCTAAAATAAGTTCGCCTGCTGCTAAGTTCGCTTAATCCTGTGAGAAGCGAACTTAACAAGTTCGCCTGCTGCTAAGTTCGCTTGAACAGATTTCAGCAAGTTCGCTTGCTCCAACAGAATCAAACTCAGGAACAGATTCGAATCAGTTTCGCGAACCAAGGTCAACCAGAAATCGTCATAATTCACTGATTTGAAGGAATTAATCAAAATTGGACCGTAGGATTGTGTAATTTCGCAATTAGAACCTTTCTATCGGATCAATTTCATCAAAACAATCCAAAATCAATCCAAATTTGTCAAAAATTCTCCATTTTTATCAAGAACACAAAAAGATGAAAAAACTTCAAAATCTCAGATTTTTGATGTTGATTGGACACGAAAACACCACGAATCTTTTGCTAATCAAGAGCAATAGCTCTGATACCACTTGTAGGTCCCTAATTCGGTGCGTGACGGATCTCTAGACTCGCAGTACGACACGGTGATAACGTGCGGAATCCATGATCAACGTGCTCGTGTAACTCAATCAACAACAACGGTGTAAATAAACGCTTTGTATTTCCACCACAATATCAGGTTACAAGAATTCACTCTAATCAGTTCCTCCTGATCTCTGTGTTCCACCGTTCTAAGCTATTTTTTTCTGTTCTGCTACAATCTACTATTTATAGCCACTGATCAACATTAGGCGAACTTAACAAGTTCGCTTCACTGTGCTTAGGCGAACTTATTAAGTTCGCCTCTAATAGGCTAAGCGAACTTAATAAGTTCGCCTCTGATAGACTTAAGCGAACTTATTAAGTTCGCCTCTGATAGCCCAGGCGAACTTATTAAGTTCGCCTCTGATAGGCTAGGCGAACTTGTTAAGTTCGCCTCTAGCAGAACTTACATAGAATTTTATCAACAGTTACAAAACATGTCCTAACAATATCTTCATCTAAATACTTTGAGGGTTCTTTGGGGACTGATGGACCTCCGAAATCAGCAGAGGCCATCATGGGTACATATGGTCCATCTTTAATGGATCTCCACATCCCATACTCTTGATAGCAGAAGAAACTTTCCATCCTGTTCTTCTACAGATCATAGTCTTCTCCAGACACCAGTCTTGGTGGTCTATTGATGCTTCCAGTATCATCAAAACCATTATTTAGTGCCATTTATGGATTTGTGATATATGGTGTTTTAGCAAAGAGATAGTAGTGAATATAACCAGAGAGTGATTAAACATGTGTGAGTTCGTTTAATCTGAGAGCCAAAGCTCTGATCCCACTTGTAGGATCGGTGAATACAAGATGGTTCTATTCTAGTTGAAATTAGCGGAAACAATCACAACTATACAATGTAAACAAGTAAACACAAAGAATACTGATAAATGTAGATTGTATTAAGCTTCAATGTTTACAAGATTACAGAGAAAACTCTAAGGAAGCACACTTGTACGCTGAACAGATACACTACTTATATAGTAACTTAGAATCAAGACAGGCCCTTGATTCTAAGGATCAGATCAAACACAAGCCGTTGATCTTGTATACTAGAAGCTATACAACAAGTTAAGACAAGAAAGACTACAAAAGTTAACTTTAACCAAACGTCTTCTTAGGCATCATTGCTTGGATACTTGGAAGGAGAGCGTTGTCTTTTATTGTCTACACCAGTAACATTCTTTTTGCATGTGATGTGTCAGAGTTGCAGCAGAAAGTTGTCAGTAGTAAAGTTGATGCGTTTGATATGCCTATTAGCAACAACGATTAATTTTCAGCAGATAAGGCTGTCCGCAGCAGAGTTGTTCATCAGCAGGAGAACAACTATCAACAGCAAACAAGCTTATCCACAGCAGCTTGTTGCACAATTGTGGAGTCCGCGGCAGTTGTACTTAGAGAATTTTGTAGCCATCAGTCTTTATATCTACATCTTCATCACTGTAAGCCTGAATGTGATTCTGGAATAGTACCTCCAGATCTTCAGGTCGAAAATTTAACAGCTCCATAGGCTTCACACTAGATAACGGCACTACCAATGTTTGGATTGTAGTACCATTTTTTGAAAGTTTGTACTTGGACAGGCACGGTCTTGGGAATAGTGATGGTCTTGTGAGTTTGGGCAGGCTTGTACCTCAAGAAGACATATGGTTTCTTTGTCTTTGGATGAAACCTGGTTTTTGAAATCTTTTTCTTGGTCTTTCTTGGCTTCATCCCCTTGAAGTCACAGTTCACCTGGTTGTGCAAGAAGTGTTCTAAATCACAGGCCATCATGACATTCCTAGGGTCTTGAAGGGGAAGTTTGGCCAAATTTCTAAGGTCATAGAAGGGGAGACTCTGGAAGTCAGTCATGTTCTTGAAGTGCTGAACTCCTCCCTTGTATCTTCTAATTATGAACAACTTCCTCTCTGCATCATACTTCCAACCAACAGGAGGCCTTTTTAGCTCTTGGTGTTCGGCTATACATTCGTATGTTTGTGGGCTCTCCTCTAGTACAATCCTTCTCAACCAAGGTTTCTTCGGGTTTGGGAACTCAGGATCAATCGAAGGTTGTGTTGGAGAGTGAGTAGCTTCAGATGCAGTGGTGGCTAATTTAGGAATAACAGGCTTAACAAATGTTAACCTGAACATCTTCTTCTATTTTCTCTTCATCAGACAGGGCTTGAATTTCATCTCCCTCCGCTGTGAAGTACCCTGTCTTTTCAGTCTCTCGTTCTCCTGTAAGAAGGATCTCTGGATAGAGTTCGTTGTAGACAAAATTGTCAATCTCATATAGTAGGGCATTGAGCTCATCATCAGACGGTATATCCTCTTCATCCAGAATCACCATTTCAATCTCAGTCTCAGTTCCCTTCCCTCTTTTCCTAGCTTCCCTTCTTACACTAGCTGAGGGAAGGTCGAACTCTTATTCTTCAACCTTAACTTCAATAACCTCCTTTGTCTTGGCAACATGGCTAGTATGGATAGTCATTGCAGACTCTGGATCAATGACAAAGGTAGGAGACAAAGGTTCAACACTAGATGTGGTGTCACCCTAAGTTGTTGAAGTGGTTGTTTGTTGTTGCGCAGGCTTTATCAGAGAGGCTTTGAGCTATTTGACTATTTCAGCTAAGGCCTTGTATTCTTCATGCTATTTTGAAATGAGTTTTTGTTAGGTTTCAAGCTGAGTTTGCTGAACCTCAAGCTGAGTATGTAAACCCCTAATTTCCAGCTTCAGGTCTTTAACCTATTCCTTGCACTCATTCAACTTAGATCTTAAGCCTTCAATAACTTCATCTTTCTTTTGAACATGATCTTGTAGCATCTTCACTTCCAGACTTACGGTTTTGACTCGCGGTACAAATGTTGTTGGTTCATGGGATGGTGAGGTAAGTGGAGTTGGGATATGTACTTGTTGTGGAGATGGAGGTGGTGTAGGTTGAGGTATTGGTTGTGGTGTGTTAGCACTTGAGTCAGGGAAGGATGAAACATCCTCAAATCCAGTTTTGATTTTCTTGGCCTTAGGCTCTTCAAGTTCATAATCTGAGTATGTGTCAGCTGGCCTCTTGAAGGATGATGCAGGTGGTTCATTCTGAATATCGAAATCCGACTTGTAGTAGTCTAAACTATAGATTCCCTCATCTAGAGTCCCACTTGACTCTGCAACCTCTTCCTCACCTTCATGAACACCAGCATCCACATTGACCACTGGCTCAACAGGAATGTGAACTTCCTCAACAAATGCAGCCTCTTGCACAGGCTCATCAATAAGTTGTTCTTCTTGTTGTACATGAGGTATTTCAATTTCAACATCGACCTCAGCTTCAGCCTCGGCCTCTTGCTGATTCCCTTCATCTTGCTCAATCTCCATTTCTTTTTTACTCGAAAGACATATCTTCTTCTTCTAGATCAGGGTCAATATCCGAAATGAACTCTTCTTCTTCGCCAATGACATGACCGAACAGGGGAATGTCAACAATAGCCCTGTTGGTTCTCTTGTTTGTACTTCTCATATAACTGAGAGTCTTGGCCAACATATGATCGAACACAAAGGTGTTTCCACCTTGTTGAAGATCAGGATGAAGATGATTGATGATATTTTTTAGGAATCTTGGATATGCAAGAAATTTCTCCTTCACTGCTCTTGTCAAGTTGTCCTTTAATTGTCTGAATATTAAACCAGAAAAATTGTAGTTCCTGCCCTTGGTTAAGCCCAAAATTATGGAGGCCATTGTAATATTTCCTGAATCAAAGCCACCCTTTCTGATTGATAGGCGGTGAATGAACACGTGCACTATATATCTTTAGTGACTTGGCAAGGAGTTCTTGATAATCTGACCACTTTTCCGGGTGACCCATTCTCCTGAAGCATTCTTTGACATAGAAGGTAGGAAACTCAATTGGTGCAGTTGGGTCATCATTCAAATGCAAGGCTTCTCTAACTGTTGCTTTAGAAAATGCGACCTCTTGGTTATGAACAACAGCCCTAATGTGCTCCACATTGTCAATAGTTATGAGCTCTTCAGTCTCTCATAATTGCCTGATTGAGGTTTCTAAGACATGTATATTCTGAATGATGGCGAAGCTAATGTTGGAGTTTGCCAGGAAGGTTAGGACTGGAACAAACTCTGCAGCCTTTGGATCATTAGCATTAAGAAAAGCAAAGACATTGTGCCTCTTTACAAATAGAAGATCCATCCCTACAAGAAAACAGAATTCATCAAAGATTGTCACTTAGAAGAATTTCAACAGAACCCCTGGTCGAAACTACTCAGTCCAACACTTAGACAAATTTTTGAGACAACCCCTATTGAAACAACTAGTTTCGATCGATACAATACTTAGATATTTCAGCAAACGGCCTTATCGAAACTACTAGTTTCGATCAAAACTACTAGTTTCGATCAAAACAACAAGTTTCGATCATTACTTAGAAAGTTAGAGAAATCTTATCGAAACTTCTAGTTTTGATCGAAACAACAAGTTTCGATCACCACTTAGACTTTCAAAGAAGAGTTATCAAAACTTATAGTTTTGATCGAAACAACTAGTTTCGGGCAGAGATACTAGGGCAAGTTTGGGTATCGAAACTACTAGTTTCGATTAAAAACCTGTTTATGATTTGAAAAACCTATATCCTTTTATCGAAACTCCTTAGTTTCGATACCCAAACCCTTTAACATACTTAACACGCCCAGACACTTGACTCAAAATAAGATATACAAACTCATATGAAGAAGAAACAGATAAGAAAGGGATTAAGAGTGGCCTGTGAAAGTCGAAACTTCATCTTACCAATGATTGACGGATAAAACTGCATATATATACACAAATATGTTAAAACACAGATAATGTAGATGATGTAACTAGTAAATAGAACCAAAACGACCATGATTATGAAGATTTAGTCATCAAAGACCTCGGAATTCAAGCCCTAGTTCTACATTTTGTTCAGTTACACATATACGAACCAGAAACGTTACCTGATGAAGACGACGACGGAGGATCAGGTGAGAAACACTGATTTCGCAACTTAGACTGAAGGTCTGAGAGCTTTTGTGTGTGAGAGAGAAGGTGTAAAATGATCGGAGACGGTAAAGTGAGGATTGACGACGAAGGAAGTTGATTATGAACACATTTAATTTTCTCATGACGGTAATGACCAAAATGCCCCTATCGAAACTTCGATAGGCAAAAGAAGTTTCGGGTGATTTGGAGTTTCGATAGGCAAAGGATAGTTTCGGCTGACTTTGGAGTTTCGATAGGCAAAAGATAGTTTCGACTGACTTTGGAGTTTCGATAGACAAAAGATAGTATCTACTGACTTTGGAATTTCGATAAGCAAGAATAGATAAAAAAATAAAATAATAAAAACACAAACTGTTCACAAGATATTTATACTTATCTTCTTGGAAAATATTCAACATGAGATCAGATCTGGTTTGTCTCTTGAAACACTTCCTTTTGCAATCAGCTACTGTGAGTCCCTGAAGATAGCTGATATTTGTGCAAAGTAAACCCGAACATTTGCTTGTACATAGATTTCATGTGATTATAAGGTACCATTTAAGCAAGATACAAGGTGTACCCTGCATATTGAAATAAAATGGTTTTTGAAAACCTATCAATCCTCAAGAAATACCCATCTTCATCCTATCATCTCTTTCTGATTAACCAAGATACCATCTTAGTAATTTCAAAGTACCACAAAAAAAATAAGAAATCCAAGTGGATTATAAGATTTTAAAATGAAAAGTATCCAAGTAGATATTAAAAAGGTACAAACATTCTAGATCTTTGTGTAAGCAAAACAGAAGAAGTCGTAAAATTATCCAAGCGGTTAGAAAAATGTTGAACACCCGAGATCTTTGCGTAAGCAAAACCGACGGGGTCAAATCATCCAAGTGGATGGGAAAAGGATGAACACCCGAGATCTTTGCGTAAGCAAAACATACGGGGTCATTGGTGGTAAATATCGTTACTTTGACGGTCACTTGGCGTATGAATAGGAATTCAACACGTAAGACTGTATCTGATTGAATTGGTTTTCTTAGATATATAAAATGGGTTAGATGTTTCAATAATGGGTTAAAACACACAAGTATGAGATATTTTTTAGTTTTTCACACTACTTACAAGTTTTAACCATATACCGGGCCTACCCGCTATACCTCAGTAAACACCATCGCTTTCGGTCCATTCCATGTCCAAGAGATGAGATCAGACTCTATCATTTCTCAAAGGTCAGATTCAATTTTCCTGTTACAAAACCACTTGTAAGACTATATACAAAGCAATTCTTTTCAATATTGAATTATGATTTCTCCCCCAAAAGATTTGCTTGTAACGAAAAGTAACTATACAGAAAAATAAAATCTTTTCGGAATGTTTTTCACAATTAATCATAAACATGAAACACACTAATATTCACAAGGTTTACTGAAAGTTTATCATTCCAAGCATCTATACTAGTTGGGCAAATCTAGTAGAGTCAAACGCCTTTGTGAAGATGTATGTGGTTTGCTAGTCGGTTTTGACTTCAACGATTTGAATATGCTTCTTCTCAACACAATCACGGATAAAATGATGTTTGATTTCAATATGTTTGGTTTAGGAATGCGGAACTGGGTTTTTGGTGATATAGGGAATGGCAGTGTTGTCACACAGAATGGGTGTCTCATGGAATGTGTCCCATAGTCAAGCATCTGATGGTGTATCCATCTGACTTGGGAACAACAGAGGGCTGTGGCAATGTAATCGGCTTCGGCGGTGGATTGGGAATCGGTGGAATGTTTCTTACATTGCCATGAGATAAGGCGGTTGCCAAGGAACTGATAACCTCCAGGAGTGGGTTTTCGGTCTAAGTTGCATCCCCCGTAGTCTGAATCTGAATAAGCCACAAGATCAAACAAATCATTTTTAGGATACCACAGTCCCAATTTTGGTTTGTACTTTAAATATCTCAAAATACGTTTGACAGCAGATAAATGAGAGAGTTTAGGATTAGCCTGAAAACGTGCACACAAGCACACTACAAACATGAAGTCGGGTCTGCTGGCCGTGAGATACATGAGAGATCCTATCATAGAGCAATAGAGATGCTGATCAACGCTTTCACCATTCAGATCAAGAGTCAGACAATGTCGAACTTCTACAGGAGTTTTTACCGGATGGGAATCAGCCATTTTGAACTTGGTTGATATTTCTTTCACGTATTTCTCTTCATGGATGAGGATTCCTGACTCAGACTGCTCAACTTGTAGTCCCAAAAAGAACATCATTTCTCCCATAGAGGTCATTTCAAACTTAGAACGCATCACTTCTTCAAATTCTTTGCAAAGACGAGGATTGGTAGATCAAAAAATGATATCATCCACATAAATTTGCACCATGATTGTATCATTTCCATCCTTCCGTTTGAACAAAGTTTGGTCAATTTCTCCTCTTGTGACACCATTCTCAAGCAGATGCTTTGATAAAGTTTCATACCACGCACGAGGTGCTTGGTGAAGACCGTACAATGCCTTTTCTAACTTGTATACACGGTCTGGAAAGTTAGGATCAATGAAACTCGGTGACTGCTTGACATATACTTCCTCTTGAACTTTTCCATACAGAAATGAGCTTTTGACATCCATTTGATGAACAGTCCATGTAGGCTGCATAGGCGAGAAACATTCTGATGGCTTCCAAGCGAGCCACTGGTGCAAAGACTTCCTCACAGTCAATCCCTTCTTCTTGATAGAATCCTTGAACCACCAGACGAGCTTTATTCCGAACCACAATTCCTCCTTCATCCTTTTTGTTGCGAAATACCCAACGAGTGCCGATTGGTACTTTGTTCTTGCATTGCTTCCACCTAGGTGTTCTCAAGCAAAGCTGATTTGATGTTCTTAGGTTCAACTTGAGAAATGAAGCACAAGAACATGTTGTTTTCCAATGCATCACAGGCACTCTGGGTACGAACGCCCACATTGAGTGGACTAATGATGTTGTTAGTGGGATGATTCTTGTGAATTAGGAATCGCATCTTCTTCCAAGACTTCTTCCAAATTTGTAATATTTTCAGCAGGAAGATCAGCGATATTATCAATAGGATCTTCAGCAGGTGATTGGGGTGCAACATCTACTCTTGGAATTTTGTTATCTTCAATCGTTTCTCTTGTTGCACCAGAACCGGAAGACTCCATATTGGATTCAGAATCAGCAGGTACAGGGATTTCAATATGAGCGGACGAGGAAGAAACTTGATCATTTATGTTCCATAGATTGTTCACAGAGAAGTAAGGATTAACAGGAGTTGATTCATTAGAGAGCTCAGGAAGAATAAATGACTTAAACAATGAATCGACATAAAAAAGACAATTAGGACCGTCTCCTGCGTTAGTATGATTGTTTTCATGCCAATTGATATCAATGGACTCCATCACTATCCTTCTCTTCTTATGGTAGACACGAAAAGCTCGATGATTGGATGAGTACCCTACAAAATAGCATTCATCAGCTTTGGCTTCAAACTTGTTCAGCTGATCTGAAATATTCAGCATTGTGCACACACACTCAAATTTTCTGATGAAATCAATAACTGGCTTGCGCTTATACATGATCTCATAAGGTGTCTTGTTGCAACTTTTGGTGATGAGAACCCGATTTTGCATAAAACATGTAGTGTTGACCGCCTCAGCCAAGAAAGTCATAGGAAGCTTAGAGTCAACAATCATAGTTCATGCAGCTTCAATTAAAGTGCGATTTCTCCTTTTAGCTACACCATTTTGTTGAGGAGTACGAGGTGTACTGAATTGCCGAGAAATTCCTTTGCTTTCACAGAAGGAATCAAGAGTTGCATTTTTGAAATCTGTTCCATGATCGCTGCTGTAACTTCCCAAAAATAAAATGACAGTTATAATAACAGAATAGACGAACGAGGCATGACGGGCCGGGCCGGATGGGCCGTCGGGATAGAAGGGGCGAACATAGAGGAGCCTCCCCTATAAATAGCCTAAGTCACCACCCTTTCTCTCATTTGCAACATCTAGAGAGAGAAAACATAGAGAGAGAAAGTTGGCGGATCGACCCGAGATTTCAGACAAGAGTTGCTCCATAACTTGTGAGAAGAACCTCTGGATCAGAAGCTCGATACAGGTAACGATCTAGCCTAGATCTGAGTTTTTGTTCGTTTTGGGATTGGATGAAAAAGTAACGTTTTTATGGATGAAACTGGAAGAAAAACATAGATTTGAGTTCCTTAATGAAAAGAAAACGTTTTGAATGAAAACATGTTCGGGATCTTGACGTGATCAGACCCGAATGAGAAAGTTAGGGTTTTTGCGGTGAAGCAGATCCTGCGTACTTATCAAGTACGCATGAAGAGGGTCTTTCGTACTTATCAAGTAAGCATGAAGAGGGTCCTGCGTACTTATCAAGTACGCTTGAAGAGGGTCCTGTGTACTTAACAAGTACGCATGAAGCAAAGTTGGCGCACTTATTAAGTACGCAAGAACAAGGCCCTGCGCACTTTCTAAGTGCGTAGGCATCAGGCTGTTTAGGTAAAGTCCGTATGTTTAGAAGGTTAAACCGTTAGACTCGGGATTTGGTCTGATGTGTATTTAACTATCTGAAGTGTCGTTGTGGGACCTTTGTTTAGGACAACCCAGATTAGCTTATCTGGTGAGTTCTAGAAGCCCTCTTTTAAATGTTTTGAATAATATTTTTGGGCTGGTGTGTATACGTAATGATGTAACTATTTTATAAAACGATGTTTATGAATGTTGTATGCGACGTTTTATAAAATGATGTTTATGAACGATGTTTTGGAAGGAAGGGTTATGAAAGAAGTGTTTATGAACTATTTTGCCAAAAGAAGTTTATGAAGTGTTTATGAATGAATGAATGATTTTTAATAAAATGTACGAATGCTTTAACTGAAGTTTTGAAGTAAAAGAAGTGAATGTTTATGAAAGTCACAAACGAATGAATCTGCCAATATTCCTTAGGGAATGAAGGTTATGTGTATGGGAAGTATGTTATGGGCCTTTACCTTTTAGTGGCCTTTGTGGCTGGCCAACTGTTGTACAACTGGGGTGATGACGGTCACCAAGGGGATTATCACGATCCTTGAAGTTTGGTATGATTTACCTTACGAGCTAGTCGTGCTTGAAGTTTGGTACTTGTGCCTTACGGGGTGCAGTGCTTGAAGTTTGGTACGTGTCATCCTTGTGATGCAGTGCTTGAAGTTTGGTGTTGAATAACATAAGTATCGGGCCCTAGGAGTTCATCACCTGAAGGACAGTACGGTGTTGATGGGCCTAGTGGTGGTGATCTTTAGGTTATTCAACTATTATGTGACGTTTGGATTTGACGGTTACGAGAAGGCGCATATTCGATATGTTCGTTGACTTATGTTTATGATGTTACGTTATGTTATTACATGTTTTCGTACGTTTTTATTAATGAAGTTAAATGATATGTTTTTGGAAAATATTTGAAGTTAAGGTTTATGAAAAGCTAGAATTCACCAGCGTAGCTGACTTTTTAGTATGCACATTCAGGTTGAGGCAGGTTATGATGATGGATGGTGATGCTGGACAGCTTGATGAGTTACCCAGATGATATGAAGACTGGCATCCCGTTATGATTAGCTTATGTTATGTTTATGTAATAGACTATGTTACGCTTCGGCATGTTGAACAATGTCACGATTATGTTTTAATGAAATTTTCCGCTGCGTTATTTGATATTCAAGTTTAATAACTGTTTGTGAAAGAGTAAATCCAATAAGTGTGGCCTCCCGGGTTTAGGGCCTTACAAGTTGGTATCAGAGCAATAGTTTGAGAGATTTGGACACTCCTAGTGTCTAAACTTAAACTGTGAATGAGACCGAAAGCGGATGCCAGTACGGGTAACTCGAGGCACAACATCAGATATGAAGGTAGTATATATATTAACATATATAGTATGCCATAGAAGATTTAGGTAAGGACTTGTGTTCTGATGGAATGACAAAGGTGGTCAAATAGAAATCGAAAGGTAGTGTAATGGTTAATTGCAGATGGGCAGTGTATATTAACATCTTACAGTGCTTGTTGAATTCTATTTGTTAACTAGGGTGATGACATTGGATTCTTGTCTTATAGAACGAAATGGCAAGAAGAGGAGACGGAAGGCGTGGTGGGGGCCGTACCGGTGGTCGTAACGGTGGGCGCCGCAGGACCCCTGCACGCCAAGAGTACAGTGAAGAAGGAAGTGTTCACACTGAGCCAGAAGTTAGTATGCACGGGACTGAGCCGACTCGTGTCGAAGAACAACAATTCACTTTTGAACCGGAAGTGAGAGTGGCTCTAGCACGCGAGTTCACTGAGTTGATGAAAGATTCATTGCCAGGACTATTGGCAGAAGCGTTAAAGAAGGTTAGTGAGATGGGTGGGTCTAGCACGACGGTTAGTACCCCGAACACTGAGGCAATCAACGCACCGCTTAACCGTGGTTGCGATTATAAGTCCTTTAAGGTATGCGACCCGCCGGTCCTGACTGGGAAGAAGGACGCGGTGGCTACTTTTGATTGGGTAATCCGTATGGAAGCTGCCATTCGTCTGAGCGAGTGTCGAGCGGATCAAGTTGTGAAGTTTCCTGTCACACCCCAACCGACGGCGGAAAACGTCGGGGCGTGAAGCTGTGCAGACTGTTCATAGCTCATGGTTGCTAAAGTTTGAATAATTTAAACATTCATTTTCATTACACGTAGCAAGTTCATACCATACAAGAACCAAATGTAGCGATTACAAAATATAAATAGTTTAGATTAATTGCTAGGTCCAAATCATATATGTAGCAGCTTGTAATACTTCAAACATTGTCACCTGAAACATGGTTAAAACAAAGTCAACTAAAAAGTTGGTGAGAATACATAGGTTTTCGTGTCATGTAATAGAATATAGTGTCGTGTGCATACAATTCATACAAACATGGCAATTAAGGCATTTATGGAGAGATGCCATCGTGTGACCTGGTAGTACAATCAAACCTTTGTAACTAGCATGCAAAACAAACGCGTGTTGGCAGTAACAGTCACCCTACCTGGGTGGGTTTGTCAGACTCAATAGATCTATCACTGTTTACTGTAGGCTATAAAATAGTTAATGATTGCACGTGAATAGCAAACTGCGTGTTGGTCTACACACCTAGTACTCAAGCACAAAGCTCAAAATTGTAACACATGATTGTAGGGTGGAATTGTATATTGTGTAGTTTGTAAACATAGTAAATAGAACGCATGTTCCACCCCAAAAGTTTGTAAATAGAGTAAAAGAGGGGCTATGTAACTCACTTGTGTTGGGTAGTGTAGTTTGCACAGATCAACAAAAATACCAAGCGTGTTGTAGGTCGCTACGTTTGACCTAATGGATAAATGTATAACGCGTGTCATTGTTTGTGTTATTTTTATGTCGAAAGATGGATTTGTACGTTTAGGGTTTGTTTGAAATAAATAAATAAATAACTTTATTTATCTATTTAGTACATTTTAAATAGTAGTGATATATATATTCTTTAAAATGTAAATTTAAATAACTGATATATATTTATATTTATTTAAATATAAATTTAAATAGATAACATTTGTTTAAGTCAAAATATATATTTGTATAAATAGTTTTATAAGAATGATTATATAAACTCACGACTTCATCGGTTTTGAACTATCGGGAATTAATCGTTTTAAATTCCTAAATCAAGGATTTGGTTTATAAATGATTCCCGGGTCTTGGGATTTTATAAAATAATTTTTATAATTACATTTTGAAATTTTTTTAGCTAAATATGTTAAATAGACTTTGAAACAGAAAAATAATTGATTCTGGTCAAGGAGCACGACCGTGCTCAAGTAGGGCACGACCGCGCTCGTTGCCGGGCGTGACCGTGGTGGTCTGAAACGCGCCCGTGGTCGAGTCAGAAGGTACTTCATAGGTTCTGGACAACGAGCACGACCGTGCTCGTAACTGGCACGACCGCGTCTATTGTTTGTTTTTGATCAAGACTTGTTTGCTCGGTAAGCACGACCGGGCCACACCTGGGGCACGATTGTGCTTGTTCAGGCACGACCGCGCTCGGGGATGAGCGCGACCGTGTCGGGTCTTTTCCAGACCCAAATCCGTCGATTCTTATATTAAATGTTTCTGTATTCTTAGGGCTTTCACTTAGTGGATGATTTCGAAGCTATCTATGAGTTTTAATTGGATTTATTTCGTGTTTAAAAGGTAGTTCGACTAAAAGTTTAGTTTCGGCTTTTCGCTCAGAAATCGGACAGACTTGAGTGTTTCTACTACGAATTGGCATAGGGTTTTCGTAGTAGAGGATGATACAAAGCTATTGGAGTATTACTTACTTGAGATTATTGGGCAATTGAATGCGGTCGGCTACGGGTCGCGTTTTCGGGCGTCTTGGCGATCGATCGGGCTCCAGAAGTTGTATGAGTGTCGAGTGAGAGTTCTGAGAGACTGAGTGAGGGTAGATGTGGGTGTAGGAAGCGTGCAACTGGCTCTATATCGACGAATTTACGAGTCATGATTGTGGGGGGTATGGGATTAAACAATTATGAAAATTGGAGTGTAATTTATGCGTGTTGCAGGTTGAATTCAGACGAGTATGGTCTGACGCGTGAAATCCGGCCTTAATGCGATTTGATTCAACGAGTATGGACCACTGACTGACTCTGCGGAGTCACGTGGTTTCAGCAGCGCGACCGTGCCTACTTTAGGCGCGACCGTGCTTAGGTCTGCAGGCGCGACCGTGCCTAGTCCTAGGCGCGACCGTGCTTGCCTAGTTTTGTAGTTTTTTGAGTTTTGTCAGTTTTGGTCCTCGGGGCTTGTGAGATAATGGTGTTTTTGTTTAATTTGTTATTGTAATAGAATAGTTTGTATATGTAACTGCATCGTAGTTTGTTTGTACACGAATCGAAACTGAAATGTGTTTGTTTATTGAAATCAAACGATTACATGATGAAAATCAGAAATGTTACAGTCTCCCCTTGTTGAGGGGATTTCGTCCCGAAATTCAACCAGTTGAGGTTGCAGAATTGGTGAATAGGTGAGGATACTTGAGTTTCATTTGGTCTTCACGTTCCCAAGTAAACTCGGGACCACGTTTTGAATCCCAACGGACTTTGACTATAGGGATGCGGCTGCGCTTGAGTTGCTTGATTTCACGATCCATGATTTCCACTGGTTTCTCGACGAAATGCATCGTTTCATCAATGCGCACGTCGTCAAGAGGTATGTGGAGGTTCTCATCAGCAAGACATTTCTTCAGGTTGGACACGTGGAAGGTTGGATGAACATTGTTGAGTGCTGGAGGTAGCTCAAGTTTGTAAGCCACTTTCCCGATTCTTTCAAGGATCTTGAACGGGCCTACGTAATGAGGTGCTAGCTTGCCTTTCTTTCCAAAGCGGATCACACCCTTCCAAGGGGATACTTTGAGAAGCACAAGGTCACCCACTTGGAATTCCAAGGGTTTTCGTCGCTTGTCGGCATAGCTCTTTTGTCGACTTCTCGCTACTCGGATGTTGTCACGGATTTGAAGGATTTTGTCGGATGTTTCCTGAATTAACTCGGGACCGGTGATTTGTGCTTCACCAATCTCGTTCCAACAGATGGGAGAACGGCATTTGCGACCATAAAGAGCTTCGAATGGAGCCATGTTGATGCTAGTGTGGTAGCTGTTATTGTAGGAGAATTCAATAAGTGTCAAGTGTGAATCCCAATTGCCACCAAAGTCTATGACACAGGCTCTCAGCATGTCTTCGAGGGTTTGGATTGTTCGTTCAGTCTGGCCATCAGTTTGGGGATGGTAGGCTGTGCTTAAATCCAATCGTGTGCCAAGTGCCTTTTGCAGAGATTGCCAAAATCTGGAAGTGAAACGAGCATCTCTGTCGGAGATTATGTTCAAAGGTATACCGTGTCGACTCACAATTTCGTTAATATAGATTCGGGCCAATTTCTCAACCCGATAGTCTTCACGGATGGGCAGGAAGTGTGCGGACTTTGTGAGACGGTCAATGATTACCCAAATGCTATCATAGCCGTTCGAAGTACGGGGGAGTTTAGTAATGAAATCCATGGCTAGATTTTCCCATTTCCACACGGGGATTTCCGGTTGTTCAAGTAACCCGGAAGGACGTTGATGTTCGGCCTTGACTTTAGAGCAGGTTAGACATTTTGCAACATAGAGTGCAATGTCTTTCTTCATACCAGGCCACCAATATTGTGGTCGAAGATTGTGATACATTTTATCCGCACCGGGATGAATAGAATACCGAGACTTGTGTGCTTCAGTCATGATGAATTCTCGGAGATCATTGCGATTGGGAACCCAAATACGATCCAAGAAATAAAGCAAACCATTGTTTTTAGTTTCTAGTTGGAATTCAGCACCGCACGACATTTCCTCATACATATTGCCCTCGGTAATCGAGACGTGTTGAGCTGCTAGAATACGGGTTTGAATGTCGGAATGAATCTTGACACTTTGGAGCATGACACGTTCTTTACGGCTCAGCGCATCGGCTACAACATTAGCCTTGCCGGGATGATAACGAATCTCGCAATCGTAATCATTGAGGAGTTCAACCCAACGTCGTTGCCTCATGTTGAGTTCTTTTTGGTTGAAGATGTGTTGGAGGCTTTTGTGGTCGGTAAATACCACACATTTCGTGCCATATAGATAATGTCTCCAAATCTTCAAGGCAAATATGACTGCACCTAGCTCCAGATCGTGCGTCGTATAGTTCTTTTCATGGATCTTGAGTTGTCTCGATGCATAAGCGATTACCTTGCCTCGTTGCATGAGAACACAACCAAGGCCTAGGTTAGAGGCATCACAGTAGACGACTAGGTCATCGTTTCCTTCGGGAAGAGTCAGAATAGGAGCATCACATAACTTCTGTTTAAGAGTTTGGAAAGCTTCTTCTTGTTTCGGCCCCCATTCATAAGGTTTACCTTTATGTGTCAAGGCGGTGAGGGGAACAGCAATCTTGGAGAAATTGGAAATGAATCTTCGGTAATAACCCACTAAACCAAGGAACGAACGAACCTCGGTAGGGGTTTGAGGAGCACTCCAATTCTTGACAGCTTCGATCTTGGCAGGGTCGACATGTATTCCCTTTTTATTGACAACATGACCCAAAAATTGAACTTCCTTTAGCCAAAATTCACATTTGGAGAACTTGGCGTATAATTGTTCGGTTCTCAGGAGATCCAAAATCAGTCTAAGGTGCTGTTCATGTTCTTCCTCAGTCTTGGAATAGATCAAGATGTCATCGATGAAAACGATCACGAATTTGTCAAGGTATGGTTTGCACATGCGGTTCATGAGATCCATAAAGACAGCAGGTGCATTGGTCAACCCAAAAGGCATAACCGTGAACTCGTAATGACCATATCTTGTTCGGAAGGCGGTCTTTGGAATATCTTCTTCTCGGACACGCAGTTGGTGATAACCAGATCGAAGATCAATCTTCGAGAAACAAGTAGAACCTTGGAGTTGATCGAAGAGGTCGTCAATTCTAGGTAACGGGTAGCGGTTTTTGATTGTAAGCTTGTTGAGCTCTCGATAGTCAATACACATGCGGAATGGACCATCCTTCTTTTTAACAAACAAGACTGGTGCACCCCACGGTGAATGACTTGGCCGTATGAAACCTTTGTCCGCGAGCTCTTGAAGTTGACTTGCAAGTTCTTGCAATTCGGAAGGTGCAAGCCGGTATGGAGCTTTAGCCACAGGGTTTGCTCTGGGTATAAGATCGATTCGAAACTTTACTTCCCGAACAGGTGGAAGACCGGGTAAGTCATCGGGAAAGACTTCGGGAAACTCCCGAATGATGGGAATATCTTCTATTCTTCTCTCCTTGTCTTCTTTTTGAATCACATGAGCTAGGAAAACCATGCACTTCTTTCGAATGTATTTCTGGGCAGTTATGCATGACATTAGTTTGAGTCCTTTGCAAGGTTTCTCGCCAAAGACTTTCAATATGTCTCCCGGTGGAAGAGGTACTCGGATGTACTTTTCAAAGCACATGACCTCGGCATGGTTTTTAGATAACCAATCCATGCCGATGATGACGTCAAAGCTTCCCAACAACATTGGTATAAGGTTGACTGGAAACGTGTGACCATTGAGTTCTAGTGAGCAGTCATGAATGATGGAGTCAATAGTGATGGAGTTTCCATCCGCTACTTCAACGGTGAAGGTTTTCTCGAGTTTGGATCGTGTTTTTGCAAGTAAAGGTTCAAAGTTAAGTGACACAAAACTCTTATCGGCTCCGGTATCAAATAGTATAGATGCAAATTGTTTATTTACAAGAAACGTACCGTTGACAACATGATCGTTGGCTTGAGCTTCATTGGCGTTGATGTTGAAAGCACGTCCACGAGCTCCGCCCTGATTATTGTTCGCAAGTTTTGGACATTGGTTCCGGAAGTGGTTCGGGTTGCCACATTCAAAGCAAGCCCGTCCATTTGCATTGATTGGAACCACTTGATTAGCTCCGAGTTGATTAACCGGGTTGGCTTGAGTAGTAAGTGCCTTTTGTCGGCAGATATTGGCCGTATGGCCAAGTTTCCCACAATGGTTGCAAATGCGACATGGGATAGTTTGTGGGTGATGATAGTTGCAGTTGTTGCAGAGTGGGTAGGTACCCCCATAAGCTTTCTTGGCTGGATTTTGAGCCAAGGGTGCAACTTGATTAATTGGGGCGGCCGGAGTGACTACTGCAAAATTTTTCGCCTTTCTCTTCCTGGTGTTTCGATACTGTTCGTTTTGAACTTCTTTGACATGAGTAGGAGGAGTTGTGGTGTCAGAAACTTTCTTGGCCCCCTTTTTGGTAAGAGTACCTGCTTTAACGTGATTATCGGTCAGTGTGGCAGCTAGACGAATAGCATCTTCTAGGTTTGCAGGATTTCTTCCCAGAACAGTGTCCTGGATTTGTCTCGGTAGGCCACCGATATATTTTTCAATACACCTAGACAAAGGTGTAACCATGTGAGGTACCAGCATGCTCAGTTCGTGAAAACGGTTGGTGTACGCCAAGCTTTCACCGCTATCTTGGGTAAGATCCCAAAATTCCGCTTCCAGTTTCTTCATCTCATTTCGAGGACAGAATTCCTCGGTCATGATCCTTTTCAGCTCATCCCATGGCAGAGCCATTGCTACTTCTACTCCCCTTGTTCTCTTTTCCCCATTCCACCAGGTTAGTGCCCGTTTTTGGAAGACACTAGTGGCATGGCGGACTCGTAGATTGTCCGGACAGTCACTATTGAGGAAGGTGCCCTCAATATTTTTGAACCATTGAAGGAGTCCCGTGGCTCCTTCGGTACCATAAAATTTCAGGGGATTGCAAGAGTTGAAATGCTTGAAGGTACATTGTGGCGGGTTGGCACCACCGCCACCACCAGTATTAGCACTACCACTGGCGTTCCCATTGTTGTTATTGGCTTGAGTTAGTTGAGTTACTAGCTGAGTGAGGAGAGCAGCAAGGTCGGTATTATTATTGTTGTTGTTGGCATTGCCGGTATTGGTGTTGGTGCTATTGTTGGCGTTGTCGGTGTTGTTGCGGTTGATGTTACGACGAGGAGGCATTCTATAAAAAGAGAATGATACAAAAGTGTTGTGAGAATTTATAAAAATCCGTTGAAATTTAGGATAGGAGGAAAAATAACACATTTATTTCATAGTTCGGATTGTTTTCAAGTAATCACATTTCTACTTGAACACAATGGCATATTAAGGTTAATTAGACTTATATAATTTTCAAGGAGACGTGCTTTAGCCTATAGGTAAACACTCATCCCGGGAATTCCCAGGAAAGCATACGGATCCCTCGGTTGATTGGGATTTATATGAAATGCTTTCCTAGACAGAAAACCCAGAATACAGGTGTCACCCTTCCAGATTGCACATGTCCTTTAATAATTAACAGAGTCTAAAACCTTAACGGGTATATAAAAATATTTTTGATAGACTAATGTCTACGAGTATGAGTTTTTCCACAAGTTATGGCGATGATGACGTAGAAGCAGTTAAGGAGGATATGCGGCTTAGGATACGGGTATGTATACGATTTATTTAATTTATTATTTACGTATGCTTATTAAGTCATGTAGTCTAAACATTTTAAGTATCAAATAACTAACACATAAAGCATGTGACATATAGCAAATAGCACGTATCACATAAAACATGTAGCATGACATTGTTGGGGGTCCTAAAGTTATAGTCTAGGTCAATGGTGTCTAATAACCTAATTCCCTATAACCAAGGCTCTGATACCAATCTGTCACACCCCAACCGACGGCGGAAAACGTCGGGGCGTGAAGCTGTGCAGACTGTTCATAGCTCATGGTTGCTAAAGTTTGAATAATTTAAACATTCATTTTCATTACACGTAGCAAGTTCATACCATACAAGAACCAAATGTAGCGATTACAAAATATAAATAGTTTAGATTAATTGCTAGGTCCAAATCCTATATGTAGCAGCTTGTAATACTTCAAACATTGTCACCTGAAACATGGTTAAAACAAAGTCAACTAAAAAGTTGGTGAGAATACATAGGTTTTCGTGTCATGTAATAGAATATAGTGTCGTGTGCATACAATTCATACAAACATGGCAATTAAGGCATTTATGGAGAGATGCCATCGTGTGACCTGGTAGTACAATCAAACCTTTGTAACTAGCATGCAAAACAAACGCGTGTTGGTAGTAACAGTCACCCTCCCTGGGTGGGTTTGTCAGACTCAATAGATCTATCACTGTTTAGTGTAGGCTATAAAATAGTTAATGATTGCACGTGAATAGCAAACTGCGTGTTGGTCTACACACCTAGTACTCAAGCACAAAGCTCAAAATTGTAACACATGATTGTAGGGTGGAATTGTATATTGTGTAGTTTGTAAACATAGTAAATAGAACGCATGTTCCACCCCAAAAGTTTGTAAATAGAGTAAAAGAGGGGCTATGTAACTCACTTGTGTTGGGTAGTGTAGTTTGCACAGATCAACAAAAATACCAAGCGTGTTGTAGGTCGCTACGTTTGACCTAATGGATAAATGTATAACGCGTGTCATTGTTTGTGTTATTTTTATGTCGAAAGATGGATTTGTACGTTTAGGGTTTGTTTGAAATAAATAAATAAATAACTTTATTTATCTATTTAGTACATTTTAAATAGTAGTGATATATATATTCTTTAAAATATAAATTTAAATAACTGATATATATTTATATTTATTTAAATATAAATTTAAATAGATAACATTTGTTTAAGTCAAAATATATATTTGTATAAATAGTTTTATAAGAATGATTATATAAACTCACGACTTCATCGGTTTTGAACTATCGGGAATTAATCGTTTTAAATTCCTAAATCAAGGATTTGGTTTATAAATGATTCCCGGGTCTTGGGATTTTATAAAATAATTTTTATAATTACATTTTGAAATTTTTTTAGCTAAATATGTTAAATAGACTTTGAAACAGAAAAATAATTGATTCTGGTCAAGGAGCACGACCGTGCTCAAGTAGGGCACGACCGCGCTCGTTGCCGGGCGTGACCGTGGTGGTCTGAAACGCGCCCGTGGTCGAGTCAGAAGGTACTTCATAGGTTCTGGACATAGAGCACGACCGTGCTCGTAACTGGCACGACCGCGTCTAGTGTTTGTTTTTGATCAAGACTTGTTTGCTCGGTAAGCACGACCGGGCCACACCTGGGGCACGATTGTGCTTGTTCAGGCACGACCGCGCTCGGGGATGAGCGCGACCGTGTCGGGTCTTTTCCAGACCCAAATCCGTCGATTCTTATATTAAATGTTTCTGTATTCTTAGGGCTTTCACTTAGTGGATGATTTCGAAGCTATCTATGAGTTTTAATTGAATTTATTTCGTGTTTAAAAGGTAGTTCGACTAAAAGTTTAGTTTCGGCTTTTCGTTCAGAAATCGGACAGACTTGAGTGTTTCTACTACGAATTGGCATAGGGTTTTCGTAGTAGAGGATGATACAAAGCTATTGGAGTATTACTTACTTGAGATTATTGGGCAATTGAATGCGGTCAGCTACGGGTCGCGTTTTCGGGCGTCTTGGCGATCGATCGGCTCCAGAAGTTGTATGAGTGTCGAGTGAGAGTTCTGAGAGACTGAGTGAGGGTAGATGTGGGTGTAGGAAGCGTGCAACTGGCTCTATATCGACGAATTTACGAGTCATGATTGTGGGGGGTATGGGATTAAACAATTCTGTAAATTAGAGTGTAATTGATGCGTGTTGCAGGTTGAATTCAGACGAGTATGGTCTGACGCGTGAAATCCGGCCTTAATGCGATTTGATTCAACGAGTATGGACCACTGACTGACTCTGCGGAGTCACGTGGTTTCAGCAGCGCGACCGTGCCTACTTTAGGCGCGACCGTGCTTAGGTCTGCAGGCGCGACCGTGCCTAGTCCTAGGCGCGACCGTGCTTGCCTAGTTTTGTAGTTTTTTGAGTTTTGTCAGTTTTGGTCCTCGGGGCTTGTGAGATAATGGTGTTTTTGTTTAATTTGTTATTGTAATAGAATAGTTTGTATATGTAACTGCATCGTAGTTTGTTTGTACACGAATCGAAACTGAAATGTGTTTGTTTATTGAAATGAAACGATTACATGATGAAAATCAGAAATGTTACATTTCCTGCTAACTCCTTGAGGGAGGAAGCATCCCACTGGTGGGAAGGTGTACGTCAAGCCAAAGGGGACGAGGATGTGGATGCGATGATGTGGACTGATTTGAAAAATTTGGTGATCAAGAATTTTTGTCCAAGGAATGAGATCGAAAATGTAGAAAGGGAATTTCTAGGGATTAAGGCCGGGAGCATGACGCACCGGCAGTACACCACACGGTTCAATGAACTGGCACGTCTGGTGCCACACCTTGTCACGACTGAGGAAAGAAAGATTTCCTGTTACATTCAAGGGCTACCGAACCAGGTCCGCACCTATGTTAAGGCAAACGCCCCTACTACATATGATTCTGTAGTAGAACTGAGCGGCGTGGTATTTGATGATCTGGCGCTGAATGTCGTTGCCATTGAAGAGCCTAAGAAGAAGCTGAGTTTCCCCGCTAAGCGATCGGCTGGGAATTTGTTTGGGGCTCAGGACAAACAGGCCAGGGTAGGCGGGACGGTAGTTTGTGAAAATTGTGGGGTAAGACATGCGGGTGAATGTCGGTTAGGGTCAAATCTGTGCTTTAAATGAGGCAACACTGGACACTACTCCCGTGAATTCCCGCAAGGTTTCAAATGCTACAATTGTGAATGCCAAGCCCAGGATGGGTGAAGCCGGGAAAGGGATGGCCCAGAGAAGAAAGAAGAGAGGCCCCGAGCAAAGACTCGTGCGTACACGCTGACGCAAGACCAAGCCAGGGCAGACCCCGATGTGGCGTCAAGTACGTTCATCCTTGACAACACTTTTGTTTCTGTGTTATTTGATTCGGGTGCCAGTAAGAGTTTTATATCTATGACTTTTTGTAAATGAGTGAAGTACACTGTCAGTAAGATAGAAAGGGCCTTTAGCGTAGAAACAGCTGAGGGTAGAACCGCGAGAGAGACCGATGTAGTTGACAACTCCACGATAAAAATAGAAGGTCATAGGTTCCCTGTCAGATTTTTTGTTAGGGTTTTAGGAGAGCTTGATGTTGTGTTGGGTATGGATTGGTTAACTGCCAACGAAGCACAAATCATATGTAATTGAAAGATAATCCGACTCAAGGCTCCGAATGGTAGCAAAGTCGAGATTTTTGGAGATCGTGACGCCCCGATGCCTAACGTCATCTCGATGATTAAGGCAACAGATTACTTGAGGTGCGGATACGAGGCTTATCTAGTGTACGTGATTGACAAGTGCAAGGAAGTGAAGGAACTAGACGATCTACCTATGGTACGTGAGTACCCGGAGGTGTTTCTAGAGGACTTGCCTGAGATACCACCCGACAAAGAGATTGAGTTCCGAATCGACTTAGTACCGGATGCCCAGCCCATGGCTAAAGCTCTATATCGACTAGCACCAGTAGAGATGAAAGAGCTAATGGCACAACTAGACGAGTTACTTGAGAAAGGATTTATCCAACCGAGCATCTCGCTTTGGGGTGCTCCGGTGTTGTTTGTAAAGAAGAAAGACGGTTCGATGAGAATGTGTATTGATTATCGCGAGTTAAACAAACGTACGGTGAATAACAAGTACCCTCTACCAAGGATCGACGACCTGTTCGATCAATTGCAAGGCGCAAGTTGGTTCTCAAAAATCGACCTTCGGTCTGGGTACCATCAGTTGAAGGTGAGGTAAGAAGACATACCGAAAACTGCATTTCGTACGCGTTATGGACATTTTGAGTTCCGCGTAATGTCTTTCGGATTGACGAACGCCCCCGCAGCGTTCATGGATTTAATGAATAGAGTTTGTCGACCAATGCTGGATCGATCGGTAATCGTGTTCTTCGATGATATCCTCATCAACTCCAAGAATGAGGGTGATCACGCGTGTCACTTGAAGGAGGTATTGGAAGCTCTAAAGAAGGAAAAGTTGTATGCTAAGTTCTCAAAGTGCGCGTTATGGCTTAGGGAAGTCCAATTCCTAGGTCACGTCATTAACCCAAACGACATTATGGTTGACCCAGCAAAGATAATGACGGTAAGGGAATGGAATATTCCTAAGACGCCAACTGAAATCCGCAGTTTCTTGGGATTGGCAGGCTACTATAGGAGATTCATCCAGGATTTCTCGAAAATAGCTTCGCCATTGACAAATTTGACTCAGAAGGAGGTAAAGTACGAATGGGGTTCGACCCAGGATGAGGCGTTTAAGGAATTGAAAGAGAAGCTAACCAAAGCTCCAGTCTTGTCCCTTCCTGAGGGCAATGAAGACTTGGTGGTATACTCTGACGCTTTGGGTTAGGGATTAGGGTGCGTGTTGATGCAATGTGGTAGAGTGATTGCATAAGCGTCGCGGCAGTTGAAAGTTCACGAAGCCAATTATCCGACTCACGATTTGGAACTTTCAGCTGTCGTATTCGCATTGAAAATCTGGAGGCACTACCTTTATCGGGTGAAGTTTACTATTTACTCCGACCACAATAGTTTGAAGTACTTCTTTGAAGAAAGGGAACTTAATATGAGGCAGAGACGATGGTTGGAACTATTGAATGACTATGACTGTGAAATCATATACCATCCTGGAAAGGTAAATGTGGTGGCTGACGCTATAAGCCGAAAGGATGTGCCTACTCCTATTAGAGTGAAAGCTTGCCAGATGGTAGTAACATCAGATGTGATGAGGGAAATTAAAAGAGCTCAAGATGAAGCACTTAAGGAAGAAAACATAAAGAAAGAATGGATGGTTGGCGAACAGGACAAGTTGGAATATAACACCCTTGGTGTTAGGACACGTTTTGGGAGGGTATGGATACCTATGAGTGGCGAGCCTAGAACCAAAATATTGGATGAGGCTCATAAGTATCGTTACTCTATCCACCCCGGTACCAACAAAATGTACCAAGATCTGAGGAAGGAATACTGGTGGCCTGGAATGAAACACGAAGTGACAAAGTACGTAAGCAAGTGCTTGACTTGCTCGCAAGTAAAGGTTGAACACCAGAAACCATATGGAAAGATTCAACCACTTGATATACCGGAATGGAAGTGGGAACACATTACCATGGACTTCATAACCAAGCTACCTCGCACAGCTAAAGGTCATGACACCATTTGGGTAATTGTGGACCGTTTAACGAAGAGTGCTCATTTCCTACCTATTCGCGAGACGTTCTCGTCGGAAAGGTTAGCGGAAGTATTTATTAACGAAGTAGTAGCACGGCATGGGATGCCTTTGACGATCGTATCTGACCGGGACACACGATTCACATCGAGGTTCTGGAAAAGATTTCACGAAAAAAAAATAAATAAAAAAAATTACCACCCACAAACGGATTGTCAGTTCGAAAGGACCATTCAAACATTGGAGGATATGCTTCGCGCTTGTATTATTGACTTCAGTGGCAGTTGGGACAGTCATCTTCCGTTAGCCGAATTCTCCTACAACAATAGTCATCACACTACTATAGGCATGCCGCCATACGAAATGTTGTATGGGAGAAGATGCAGGACCCCGGTTTGTTGGGGTGATATTGGACAGAAGGAATTAGGAAGTCTTGAAGTCGTAAGAGAAAGTCGGAAATGTTTGATCATATCAAAGCACGAATGAAGGCCGCACAAGATCGTCAGAAATCCTATGCGGATAAACGACGAAGGCCTATTGAGTTTGATGTTGGGGACAGAGTAATGTTGAAAGCGTCACCCTGTAAGGGAATCATACGATTCAGGAAGAGAGGAAAGTTAAGTTCGAGGTTTGTCGGACCATTCAAGATAATGGCACGGGTTGGTGAAGTCGCTTACCAGTTAGAGTTGCCTGATGAGTTAAGTGGGATTCATCCTACCTTCCATGTATCACACTTGCGAAAGTGTTTGGCGGATGCTTCGGCTCACGTACAACTTACTGACATCGAGGTCGACAACAACCTTAACTACATCGAAAAACCAGTGGCCATCTTAGACAGAAAGGAGAAGCGTTTGCGTAATAACATTATTCAATTGGTTATCTTAGACAGAAAGTCCAAAGGAAGCACCGAAGGGGATCAGAATCTACTTGGGAAACTGAGACGGAAATGAGGGAGTCGTACCCTCAACTATTTGACTTATGATAGGTTTCAGGGACGAAATCTATTGTAAGGGGGGTAGACTTGTAACATCCCAAAAATAAAACGACAGTTATAATAACGGAATAAACGAACGAGGCATGACGGGACGGGCTGGCGGGCTAGAAGGGGCGAACATAGGGGAGCCTCCCCTATAAATAACCTAATTCACCACCCTTTCTCTCATTTGCAACATCTAGAGAGAGAAACCGTAGAGAGAGGAAGTTGGCGGATCGATCCGAGATTTCAGCCAAGAGTTGCTCCACAGCTTGTGAGAAGAACCTCCGGATCAGAAGCTCGATACAGGTAACAATCTAGCCTAGATCTGAGTTTTTGTTTGTTTTGGGGTTTTTCGGGTTTGGATGAAAAGGTAACGTTTTTAGGGATGAAACTGGAAGAAAAACATAGTTTTTAGTTCCTTAAAGAGAAGCAAACGTTTTGAATGAAAACAAGTTCGGGATCTTGACGTGATCAGAACCGAATGCAAAAGTTAGGGTTTTTGCGGTGAAGCAGATCATGCGTACTTATCAAGTACGCATGAAGAGGGTCATGCATACTTATCAAGTACGCAAGAAGAGGGTCCTGCGTACTTATCAAGTACGCATGAAGAGGGTCTTGCGTACTTATCAAGTACACAAGAAGAGGGTCTTGCGTACCTATCAAGTACACGTGAAGAAGAGTTGGCGCACTTATTAAGTATGCAAGAACAAGGCCCTACGCACTTGCTAAGTGCACAGGCATCAGGCTGTTTAGGTACAGTCGGTATGTTTAGAAGGTTAAACCGTTAGAGTTGGGATTTGGTCTGATGTGTATTTAATTAATCAATTCAGATCGGAAGTGACGTTGTGGGACCTTTGTTTAGGAAATCCCAGATTAGCTTATCCGGTGAGTTCTAGAAGCCCTATTTTAAATGTTTTGAATAATATTTTTGGGATGGTGTGTATACGTAATGATGTAACTATTTTATAAAACGATGTTTATGAATGTTGTATGTGACGTTGTATAAAATGATGTTTACGAACGATGTTTTGGAAGGAAGGGTTATGAAAGAAGTGTTTATGAAATATTTTGCGAAAAGAAGTTTATGAAGTGTTTATGAATGAATGAATGATTTTTAATAAAATGTACGAATGCTTTAACTGAAGTTTAGAAGTAAAAGAAATGTATGTTTATGAAAGTCACAAACGAAAGAATCTGCCAATATTCCTTAGGGAATGAAGGTTATGGGTATGGGAATTATGTTATGGGCCTTTACCTTTTAGGGGCCTTTGTGGCTGGCCAACTGTTGTACAACTGGGGTGATGACGGTCACCAAGGGGATTATCGTGATCCTTGAAGTTTGGTACGATTTACCTTACGAGGTAGTCGTGCTTGAAGTTTGGTACTTGTGCCTTACGGGATGCAGTGCTTGAAGTTTGGTACTGTAGGATCGTGGAAGTACAAGACGCTTCTGTTCTTATTTGAAATTGGCGAAAACAATAGCAACTACACAAGTATAATCGAGTAAACAGAAATAATACTTATAAGAACACTGTTGTATTAAGCTTTTGCAAATAAACGATTACAAATGAAAACTCAATCAAAAAGCACACATACAATGAAGTGTTTACACAGTATTTATACTAACTTAGAATCAAGACAGACCCTTGATTCTAAGGATCAGATCTAACACAGACCGTTGATCTTTTGTATAAAGCTAACAATACAAGTTTAGTCTAAACTAGCTAACTTTATTGAAGCGTCTTCTTTATGCATCATTACTTGCATGCTTGGAGAAGAGCTTGCACCATTAAGGTTCCTTCTGCTTTGAGTGTGTCAGTAGCTTTTGCAGAAAGTTGTCAGTGATGCTTGGAATGGATAGTCAGCTACAACGATTTATCTTCAAGGCACAAGTCTGTCAGCATCATTGATGAGGATCAGTAGCAAGATGTGACCATCCAAAGTTGCTGATGATTTGCCTATCAACAGCATCAAGTATTGATGCTGCTGAGAAGCCTATCCGCAGCAACTCTGGTCTTCAGCAGATAAGGCTATCCGTAGCAGACTTGTTCTCCGCTGCAGATAAGCTTGTCTGCAGCAGTTTATTGGTCAGCAGCAAACTCTGAGATCAGCAGCATTTGTACTTAGAGGATTTTGTAGCCATCTGTCACACCCCCAATTTCAACTAACGGAGTATTACCGTTTGGGAAGTGACAAACCAGGATCTCAGACACTAGTTACATTGAACGACTCTACACGGGACTCAAAATGAAAATATCTTTTAAATCAGAGTATCAATGCGGAAGCGTAAAGAAAGTAAATGCGCAAAATACACGCGCCCAAAACCAAAGTCCAAAAGTCCAAACGTCCAACCAAACAAAGTACATTAAAATAATTCAATCAACATAAATAGACACAAAGCAAAGCAGTTGAATCCCATGCATGCCCTAACGTGCACCTGTGTCTTAGCTTAGCGTCCTGAGAAAACATGTAAGAAAAAGTGTCAACACGAGGTTGGTGAGTTCACAGGTTTCAATATATAAATAAACGTTTACCAGATTTATTGTACAATCAACATATATACCAAATGAGTAGCTAACCCATGTTCATGTTTGCTATTACGCTCGCAACCGTAAACTGACTGTTTGTATTGCCTCCCACCAGGTCTATCAACCACGGTGCACATTTAGGTCAATATTGCACCCGTTCGATATCCAATCGTGTTAGCGCGACTAACGCGGGTGAGGTTTGTCAAACCCAGTAGTACTACCCAACATACCTCGCTATATTCATATTTAAACGGTTCGATGTGAGGACTTTTATGATAGAGTTTACGCATAGTCATAACAATTGATATAAAATGAAGTACAAAATCAAAGAGTTTGTATCATGTTTTCTCCCCCAGTTTAAAAGCAGTAAAAGGGGCCGTGAAAACTCACCTGTTTGGCGTTAAAGGTAGTTTCACACTAGGAGTAAATTAGAACCACGAGTGTAAGTCTCAAACGACTTACGAATGCCCTAAAATTATAAACACATAAATTAGGGATAAAGCTTGGGAATTGTGACAGCGACACGGAAAGAGGAACGTCCTAAGAAACGTTCTAATATTCAAGAGTAAACGAACGGGTCCACGGGGATATAAATTCCTTAACTTATTATTATGATATATATATACGTTACGTGACGAAATGACAAAAAATAATAATAAATAAAATCGAGTGTTTTCTCATTCACAAAAATTAGGAAAATAATATAATTTAATATATTATTTTTATATTCGAAAGAACATTTTAATTACTCGTTTGGGGTACAAAATAATAAATATATTATTTTTATGAACGTAGCAATGCGAGTAAATAATATAACTATTTATATTATTATTTAGTTTCAGATGTTACACGAGGTTGTAAAAAAATACGAAGTAATATATTTATATACATTATTAAATAACACGAGTCACGGTTTGAAACTAAACATATTATTTTATACAAATTTGTGGCTTAAAATAATATATCATATTATTTTTACTTGGAGATAATAACAATAAATTATTTATAAAAGTGGGTATAATATATAAAAATATGTTAATAATTCAAACCCGAGCCTACGGGTTGTTTTCTGGGTAAAAACACAATTGTATAATATATTAATATTATAGGGTTTGATTTTTATTAATTAAATATTTACAGAAAAATGTTTAAAAATGATTGTGGGAGCCCGGACTCGAACCCGGGTCTCTCCCACACACACACAAGTCACTAACCAGTCCCGCCCGCTAGGGTATCGCCTTAGATACCCAGATTAAATCGTTTTAACATACCACTCCAGCGTGTTCTTCTCCCCCATCGTAACCGAGCCAAACCAGTCCCGATTCCTTTGATTTGGATATCGATCGAACCAAGAAATACGTGGGTTTTGCTGATTAGGTTATTGCGAAACTGTTGGTTAGGTTTAATTGTAGAATCGATTAGTAAAAGGGTGTTTAATTTCGGAATGAGCACCGAAACCCTAGAACAAGGTCATGAAATCGATTTGAACAATTCTGATGTTAGAATTCATTGAAAACATAGGGCTTTTAGAGAATAAAGGATTTCGAACCTGGCCATGATGTTTAATTTTATTGAGATTAAGTTTATGACCGAAATCCCCAAATCATTTTTATGAAGAACCCTAGATTATGAACTGAGTTGAATTCGATATTAAAAACAGTTGGATTCATAGGGCTTTCGATGAGTGGCCAGTTTCGAATCTAACCACATACGTTGATTGGATTATAATCGATTCCGGGATGGTGATCGATTAAACTGTAAACGCATGAACCCTAGATTCGGGTTCATGTTAAAATCGTTACTGCAAGCCTTAATTATGATAGGGCTATTGTTCTAGAGATTGAAATGAAGCTATAGATAAGACAAATTACCAGAATAGTTGATGGATTGATAGAAATCGAGCAAATGCAGGTCCGACAGCGAACAGCTTGATCTCCGGTGACTTCCTCTGCTACTCCGATCGAATTGGCGTGTGGGATAGCTTCTGTGTGACTCGTCTGGTGTGCGCAGGGGTTTGGTTTGCGAGAATAACATACAAACGATGCGAATTTGGTAGTAATTGTTGAGGGTGTCGACGGTTATGAAACGAACGGCCATTTTCGATTAATTCGCATGTAATGCAGGTGATTAAGGCTCAATGATGGCCGAGAATGTTAATAATGCCCGTAGTAATTAATAGTTTCAACGAATTTCAGTTAAAATCCGCGAATTGGAAAATCAAGGATCGAACTTTGACTTCTAAAAGTCAACTGAAGACAAATTGGTCAATTTTGACTATTAGGAGTCAATTTATTCAGTTTAGTATAATTACACAATTAGTCTTTGCAGTTTTGAGTTGATATTGTGGCTAAATTAGTACTTGAGGTTAGATTTGATTAACGGGGTTAAGTTTTTAATAAGAAACTTAACGGAATAGTTAACGGGGTTAACTTAAAAAGTCGGATTATCACATCATTCCCTAGTTGAAAGAATTTTCGTCCCGAAAATTGAAATAACTAAAAAAAATTTCTGGTGTTTCACATCATTCCCTAGTTGAAAGAATTTTTGTCCCGAAAATTAGATTGTACCTTAGGGATTTGACGCGGAGTGCTTGAATAGATTAGGATATTGGCGCATCATCTGATCCTCGCGCTCCACGTGAATTCCGGTCCGCGTTTCGAGTTCCAACGAACTCTAACAATGGGGATTTTACTGTGTTTTAACGATTTGACTTCCCTATCCATGATTTCTACGGGTTCTTCGATGAAACGCAGCTGTTCATCAACGTGTAGTTCCTCAAGAGGAACTGTGAGTGATTCGTCTGCCAGGAATATCTTTAAATTTGAGACGTGAAAGACGTTGTGTACACCACTAAGTCTTTCAGGTAGGTCCAGTTGATACGCGACTGGTCCAATTCTCTTTAATATTTTGAAAGGTCCAACGTAACGAGGATTCAGTTTTCCTCGTTTCCCGAAACGAATGACACCTTTCCAAGGTGAGACTTTGAGTAAGACCATGTCACCTACTTGAAACTCTAAAGGTTTACGGCGTTTGTCGGCGTAGCTCTTTTGACGATCCCGAGCTGCCGCCATACGTTTTCTAATTTGAACGATCTTTTCGGAAGTTTCAAATACAAGTTCAGGACCTGTGAGTTGGCTATCTCCAACCTCGGTCCAACAAATGGGAGAACGGCATTTCCGTCCAAAAAGTGCTTCAAATGGAGCTGCCTTGATGCTAGTGTGATAGCTGTTGTTGTAGGAGAACTCCACCAACGGTAGGTGAGATTCCCAAGTGTTACCGAAATCGATCACACAAGCTCGTAGCATGTCCTCCAGAGTTTGGATAGTACGTTCTGTTTGACCATCGGTTTGAGGATGGTAAGCTGTGCTCATATCTAGACGCGTGCCTAATGCTTTATGCAATGACTGCCAGAAACGGGAAGTGAATCGTGCATCACGATCCGAAATAATAGAGATTGGCACTCCATGCCGAGAGACTACTTCTTTCAAGTATATGCGAGTGAGTTTATCCATTTTGTCGGTTTCTTTGATTGCTAGAAAGTGAGCAGATTTTGTTAGGCGATCCACAATTACCCATATAGTATCACATCCGGTAGGGGTTCGGGGTAATTTGGTAATGAAGTCCATGGATATTTGTTCCCATTTCCACATGGGAATTTCAGGTTGTTGCAGGAGACCGGATGGTTTTTGGTATTCAACCTTGACCTTCGCGCAGGTCAGACACTTACTAACATAAGTTGCTATATCGGCCTTCATCTTCGGCCACCAATATAGTACTTTTAGATCATGGTACATTTTATCGGAACCCGGATGAATGGAGTAACGAGATTTATGAGCTTCATCCATGATTAGTTCCCTTAAATTTCCGAACACTGGAACCCATATTCGTTCGACAAAGTAACGAATTCCGTCAGATTTTACTTCAAGTTGTGCTTCCATGCCGCGTGTACCTTCTGACGGTAGGTTATCTTCTTTCAAGGCTTCAAGTTGAGCACTACGGATTCTGTCAGGCAATCCAGGGTGAATAGTAAGTTGTAATGCTCGAACTCGTTTGGGTTTTGTTTCCTTTCGGCTTAGTGCATCAGCCACAACGTTAGCTTTACCCGGATGATACCGGATCGCACAGTCGTAGTCATTTAAAAGTTCAACCCAACGACGTTGTCGCATGTTCAACTCCTTCTGCTCGAAGATATGCCGGAGGCTCTTGTGGTCGGTGTAGATGGTGCATTTGGTACCGTACAAGTAATGTCTCCATATCTTAAGTGCAAAAACTACTGCTCCCAACTCTAGGTCATGAGTGGTGTAGTTTTTCTCGTGAACCTTTAACTGACGTGAAGCGTATGCGATTACCCTTTCGTGTTGCATTAAGACACAACCCAGACCTTGAATAGATGCATCACAATACACCACAAAATCATCGGTTCCTTCCGGAAGAGCTAAAATAGGTGCACTGCAAAGTTTCTGTTTGAGGTGCTGGAAAGCTGATTCTTGGTTATCGCCCCAATTATAGGCTTTTCCTTTTTGAGTTAGGGCGGTGAGAGGTTGCGCAATCTTTGAAAATCCTTCGATAAAACGACGGTAATATCCAGCCAATCCCAGAAATTGTCGCACCTCAGTCGGAGTCGTCGGTGCTGCCCAATTCTTGATGGCTTCTATTTTGGATGGGTCGACATGTATCCCTTTTTCATTTACCACATGCCCGAGAAACTGAACTTCTCGAATCCAAAATTCACATTTGGAAAACTTAGCATAAAGTTGCTCTTGCTTAAGTAGTTCCAAAATTAGAAGCAGATGTTCCTCGTGTTCTTCCTCGTTCTTGGAATAAATAAGGATGTCATCGATGAAAACGATAACAAACTGGTCAAGGTAAGGCTTACACACACGGTTCATGAGGTCCATGAATACCGCGGGTGCGTTGGTTAAACCGAAAGGCATGACCATAAATTCGTAATGGCCGTACCTTGTCCTGAATGCAGTTTTAGAGATATCTTCTTCTCGGTCTCTTAACTGATGATAGCCGGACCTAAGGTCTATTTTGGAATAGAAACTTGATCCTTGGAGTTGATAAAAAAGGTCATCAATACGTGGTAAAGGGTAGCGGTTCTTGATTGTAACTTTATTCAGCTCCCGGTAATCAATACACATACGGAACGTACCGTCCTTCTTCTTGACAAATAATACCGGAGCTCCCCATGGTGATGATCTAGGTCGGATGAAACCTTTATCCAATAAGTCTTGCAATTGAGTGGACAGTTCTTGCAATTCACTGGGTGCTAATCGATAAGGTGCCCGAGCGATCGGCGCTGCTCCAGGTGCTAAATCGATTTGAAATTCTACTTGACGGTGCTGCGGCAAACCGGGCAGATCCTCGGGAAATACTTCCAAAAATTCACGCACAACGGGAATATCTTCGATCTTCTTCTCTTCTGACGGCTGTTCAGCAACAAGGGCCAAAATAGCCGTATGTCCCTTTCGAAGACATTTTTGTGCTTTCATGAAGGATATAATGCCCATGACTGCACCAACTCTTTCGCCTTGGATGGAAAGGGTTTCTCCATTTGAGAGAGGTACACGTACAATCTTCTCACGACAGATAATTTCGGCTTGGTTTTTAGATAGCCAATCCATACCAATAATTATATCAAAACTACCAAGTATGACCGGCATAAGGTCGATATCAAATGTATGTGTAACTAGCTCAAGTTTACATCCTTTAAGTATGTGAGTTGCCTCAATTATTTGACCGTCAGCTATCTCTATTGTATACTTATCTTCTAATGGAGATGAAGTTCCTTTTATCATATTACTAAATTTCTTAGATATAAAACTTATATCAGCACCGGTGTCAAAAAGGACAGAAGCAAAGAAATTATTTACAAGAAATTTACCGGTGACCACATTATGATCGTAGCGAGCCTCTCCGGATCCCAGTACAAAAGCTCTTCCTTTCACCCCATTTCCTCCATTACCACCGTTATTACCGTTATTCCCACCATTGTTGTTTTGATTGGGGTTGTTACCATTGTTGCCCTGGTTATTACCGTTACCACTACCACTGCCATTACCATTTCCACCCTTTTTCAACTGAGGACAATTCCTTTGAATGTGCCCCTCTTTACCGCACTGAAAACATCCCCTCCTGAATCCCTGTGATTGAAATGGTTGTTTGTTCGGGAGTGCAACCCTACAGTCCTTCGCAGCGTAGCCCATTTTACCACACCGCTAGCAACGTTGTCGGTTACAAGTGCCCGTGTGGTGATAGCCGCATTTGTTGCACTTGGGGTACCTCCCAGCATATTCCCCTTGATTCGGACCTGATGAGGTCGTTTGATTAAAGTTTCTAGCAGGCTCAAACTTTCGCTGCTGTTTGTGCTGAGGTTGATTGGGTTGGGATCCTTTAGAATTAGAGTGGGAGTGTGAGTGGGAGTGATGGTCGAACTTGCGCTTATTGTTGTCGGTGGGTTTAGAAACCGAACCTCTTGGAGGTAAAGTTCCCTGTGTCACTGCCTGATCGGTCAATTTGTGAGCAAGTCTGATGGTCTGTTGGATGGTGGTAGGGTTGGATGAGGTCACCATGCTTTGAATCTGAGGTACCAAACCTCCAATGTATAGTTTAATCCATTTGTAATCCGGAGTCACCATGTGTGGGCACATGGTGGCAAGTTCGTGCGAACGGGTGGTGTAGAGTTCAATTTCCGAACCCTCCATCTTAAGGTTCCAGAACTCTCCCTCTAGCTTTTGAATTTCATCTCGTGGGCAGTATTCTTCTTTCATCATTGTTTTAAATTCCTCCCACGGGAGTCCATTTGCCATTGCTAGTCCCAACATTTGAACTTGGGCATTCCACCATGTTAGGGCCGAGCCTTCCAAAGTTCCAGCAGCAAATTTCACTTGGTTAGCCACGGGGCAGTTGCACATGGCTATTACTGATTCAACCTTCTCAAACCAGCGAAGTAATCCAACTGCTCCTTCAGCTCCACTAAAGGTGTGGGGCTTGCAGTCCATGAATGCCTTGAAAGTGCAGGCTGGCTGTTGATTTTGCTGATTTTGCTGGCCTGGATTTAGAGATACGAATTGAATTGGAATTATAGAGTTTAGAAAGATGTTCTTAGGAGAAAGAATTGACACTACTAGTCAATAGTTAAAGCATTTACCTGCAGCATTCTGTGCTGCTAGGGCCTCTACCACATTATTGTTTATCAAAGCTGCTAGTTCTGCTGCCATCATGTTGATGGTACCACGACCACCGGTACGGCCTCCTCGTCCTCTCCCAGACATATTTCTTCACAATCACAAATGAAAACAATGAGAAATATATCGCATATTAAACATTATTCAGGTACGGGTAAGGAAATACAACATCTAATATTTTGAAAATTAAATAAATTGTAAGGCTACAAAATAAATAACTCAAATATTAAACTTCTCATGCTTTTATTGGATGGGAACAACCTTACCCATCTAGGTTTGAAAAGGGAAATAACATAAGCAAAACAAACATGAAAAGAAGATAGATTAGGAAGATCCTCAAATATCCTCGTCATCAGAAGAGACATATGACTGTGCATCATCAATCTCCACTGGCTCTTCCTCAGCTAGTTCCCCCTCTAAGGGTTCCTCCTCGAAGGGCTCCTCCTCAAAGGGTTCTTCCTCATCGTCAGATACTGGAATGTCTTCCGGGTGTAGGGCCGCTTGCAGTTGGGCTTCCAAGTGAACCACCCTCTCTTGAAGGCCTTCAGCAGTGTGGTTAGCCACATGTAGCTGAGCTTCCATAGCAGCTAATCTCTCCAGAAATCCTTGCATATCGTCATCCATAGTGTCAGCCCTCGTCTCTAGGTGTGCCACACGATCCACTAAAAGGTTGTGGACATGGTCCGTTGCAGCTAGTTCGGTAGTCAAATTTTCTATTCCTACCCTATTCTTTTCCACTTGAGGTCCATTCTCCAGGAGCTTATGTATCTCCTCGGTGGCATCTTGTACGAAACTTAATTCCTTTAACATATAGGACACGAATGCTGCGAAGGCTTGTTCCATAGTGCATGGCAAGCTAGGCAAGGTAGATGATGAAGACGTGGATCCAAAGTACGGTGATGGAACATCTCCCATTTCGATCCACCTTTGGATCATATGTGGGTACATATCCCAATTGAGAGCATAATCCAATGCTCGTGCGTTGCTCGGTTCGCCTTGCTTAATTGAGGTAGTCCGGCGCCTTTTGGGCTCCGGGGATGAGGGTACAGGTGCCTTATGCCCTGATGCGTTAGGTGATGGAGGTGGTGTTGACGACATGATCCTGCAACAACTTGTATAAGTGCCAAACATCCAAATGACATGTAACTAATGTGTGAGGCTATAGTCTAGTATGCAAATCCTAGTTCTCTATAACCAATGGCTCTGATACCAATCTGTCACACCCCCAATTTCAACTAACGGAGTATTACCGTTTGGGAAGTGACAAACCAGGATCTCAGACACTAGTTACATTGAACGACTCTACATGGGACTCAAAATGAAAATATCTTTTAAATCAGAGTATCAATGCGGAAGCGTAAAGAAAGTAAATGCGCAAAATACACGCGCCCAAAACCAAAGTCCAAAAGTACAAACGTCCAACCAAACAAAGTACATTAAAATAATTCAATCAACATAAATAGACACAAAGCAAAGCAGTTGAATCCCATGCATGCCCTAACGTGCACCTGTGTCTTAGCTTAGCGTCCTGAGAAAACATGTAAGAAAAAGTGTCAACACGATGTTGGTGAGTTCACAGGTTTCAATATATAAATAAACGTTTACCAGATTTATTGTACAATCAACATATATACCAAATGAGTAGCTAACCCATGTTCATGTTTGCTATTACGCTCGCAACCGTAAACTGACTGTTTGTATTGCCTCCCACCAGGTCTATCAACCACGGTGCACATTTAGGTCAATATTGCACCCGTTCGATATCCAATCGTGTTAGCGCGACTAACGCGGGTGAGGTTTGTCAAACCCAGTAGTACTACCCAACATACCTCGCTATATTCATATTTAAACGGTTCGATGTGAGGACTTTTATGATAGAGTTTACGCATAGTCATAACAATTGATATAAAATTAAGTACAAAATCAAAGAGTTTGTATCATGTTTTCTCCCCCAGTTTAAAAGCAGTAAAAGGGGCCGTGAAAACTCACCTGTTTGGCGTTAAAGGTAGTTTCACACTAGGAGTAAATTAGAACCACGAGTGTAAGTCTCAAACGACTTACGAATGGCCTAAAATTATAAACACATAAATTAGGGATAAAGCTTGGGAATTGTGACAGCGACACGGAAAGAGGAACGTCCTAAGAAACATTCTAATATTCAAGAGTAAACGAACGGGTCCACGGGGATATAAATTCCTTAACTTATTATTATGATATATATATACGTTACGCGACGAAATGACAAAAAATAATAATAAATAAAATCGAGTGTTTTGTCATTCACAAAAATTAGGAAAATAATATAATTTAATATATTATTTTTATATTCGAAAGAACATTTTAATTACTCGTTTGGGGTACAAAATAATAAATATATTATTTTTATGAATGTAGCAATGCGAGTAAATAATATAACTATTTATATTATTATTTAGTTTCAGATGTTACACGAGGTTGTAAAAAATTACGAAGTAATATATTTATATACATTATTAAATAACACGAGTCACGGTTTGAAACTAAACATATTATTTTATACAAATTTGTGGCTTAAAATAATATATCATATTATTTTTACTTGGAGATAATAACAATAAATTATTTATAAAAGTGGGTATAATATATAAAAATATGTTAATAATTCAAACCCGAGCCTACGGGTTGTTTTCCGGGTAAAAACACAATTGTATAATATATTAATATTATAGGGTTTGATTTTTATTAATTAAATATTTACAGAAAAATGTTTAAAAATGATTGTGGGAGCCCGGACTCGAACCCGGGTCTCTCCCACACACACACAAGTCACTAACCAGTCCCGCCCGCTAGGGTATCGCCTTAGATACCCAGATTAAATCGTTTTAACATACCACTCCAGCGTGTTCTTCTCCTCCATCGTAACCGAGCCAAACCAGTCCCGATTCCTTTGATTTGGATATCGATCGAACCAAGAAATACGTGGGTTTTGCTGATTAGGTTATTGCGAAACTGTTGGTTAGGTTTAATTGTAGAATCGATTAGTAAAAGGGTGTTTAATTTCGGAATGAGCACCGAAACCCTAGAACAAGGTCATGAAATCGATTTGAACAATTATGATGTTAGAATTCATTGAAAACATAGGGCTTTTAGAGAATAAAGGATTTCGAACCTGGCCATGATGTTTAATTAGATTGAGATTAAGTTTATGACCGAAATCCCCAAATCGTTTTTATGAAGAACCCTAGATTATGAACTGAGTTGAATTCGATATTAAAAACGGTTGGATTCATAGGGCTTTCGATGAGTGGCCAGTTTCGAATCTAACCACATACGTTGATTGGATTATAATCGATTCCGGGATGGTGATCGATTAAACTGTAAACGCATGAACCCTAGATTCGGGTTCATGTTAAAATCGTTACTGCAAGCCTTAATTATGATAGGGCTATTGTTCTAGAGATTGAAACGAAGCTATAGATGAGACAAATTACTAGAATAGTTGATGGATTGATAGAAATCGAGCAAATGCAGGTCCGACAGCGAACAGCTTGATCTCCGGCGACTTCCTCTGCTACTCCGATCGAATTGGCGTGTGGGATAGCTTCTGTGTGACTCGTCTGGTGTGCGCAGGGGTTTGGTTTGCAAGAATAACATACAAACGATGCGAATTTGGTAGTAATTGTTGAGGGTGTCGAAGGTTATGAAACGAACGGCCATTTTCGATTAATTCGCACGTAATGCAAGTGATTAAGGCTCAATGATGGCCGAGAATGTTAATAATGCCCGTAGTAATTAATAGTTTCAACGAATTTCAGTTAAAATCCGCGAATTAGAAAATTAAGGATCGAACTTTGACTTCTAAAAATCAACTGAAGACAAATTGGTCAATTTTGACTTTTAGGAGTCAATTTATTCAGTTTAGTATAATTACACAATTAGTCCTTGCAGTTTTGAGTTGATATTGTGGCTGAATTAGTCCTTGAGTTAGATTTGATTAACGGGGTTAAGTTTTTAATAAGAAACTTAACGGAATAGTTAACGGGGTTAACTTAAAAAGTCAGATTGTCACACCATCAGTATTTATTTCTACAGGTACGTGTCATCCTTGTGATGCCGTGCTTAAAGTTTGGTGTTGAATAACATAAGTATCGGGCCCTAGGAGTTCTCACCTAAAGGATAGTACGGTGTTGATGGGCCTAGTGGTGGTGATCTTAAATGATATGGTTTTGGCATTTTCTCCTACGTTTTTATTAATGATGTTAAATGATATGTTTTTGGAAAATATTTGAAGTTAAGGTTTATGAAAAGCTAGAACTCACCAGCGTAGCTGAATTTTTAGTATGCGCATTCAGGTTGAGGCAGGTTATGATGATGGATGGTGATGCTGGGCAGCTTGATGAGTTACCCAGATGATATGAAGACAGGCATCCCGTTATGATTAGCTTATGTTATGTTTATGTAATAGACTATGTTACGCTTCCGCATGTTGAACAATGTCACGATTATGTTTTAATGAAATTTTCCGCTGCATTATTTGATATTCAATTTTAATAACTGTTTGTGAAAGAGTAAATCCAACAAGTGAGGCCTCCCGGGTTTAGGGCCTAATAGCTGCAGATAGTTTTCACACTTAGATTGAAGAGGTTCTCAATTTGAAGCAGATAGGTTTTCAAAATCTCTGGCGTCTCATCTTTTTTAGCTAGAAAGAACACCCAAGTAAATCGAGAGAAATCATCGGTTTCCACTAAGCAGTATGACTTTCGTCCAAGACTCATGACACTCACAGGACCGAAGAGATCCATGTGAAGTAATTGGAGAGGAGAGTCAACGGAATTTGTGGTTTTAGGCTTATGAGAAGATTTGTGTTGTTTTCCCTTTGAACATGAGATGCAGTGTTCCACAGGAGAGAAATCTGTAAGAGGTAATCCACTAAGCAGTATGACTTTCGTCCAAGACTCATGACACTCATAGTTTTGAAATTTACATGTCCCAACCTCTTATGCCACAGGAATGATTCATATTCGGAAGCTTTTGAAAGAAAGCATGATTCAATGCCCGATGGGTTGTTCATATCCAAGCTATATGTGTTGTATCTTCTGGGAGCACGCATGAGAGTTAGTTCTTCTGGAATCACCACTCCAGGCTTCAAGATTAGACATTCTCTTGAATTGAACAAGGCACATAAATCCTTGTCACAAATCTGAGAAACACTCATCAGATTGTACTTCAATTGAGGAATAAAGTTGACAAATTCCAGACTATTTACACCGTTTGATACCGTTCCATGTCCTTCAATCTTCCCTCCTCTTGGATTGCCAGCAAAATCTACATACTCTCCATCAATTGGATGATAATTTTGCAGCAAATTAAAATGACCAGTCATATGTCTTGAACATCCACTATCTACATGCCAAATGTTATCTCCGGTTCTTCTTGATTGACCCTATACACAACAGAACATTTAGATGTTTTGACCAATAACATTGCTATCAAAAAGTTTCTTGTCAGGATAGGACAGCACACTGGAATCATAATTAGAATCCTCCTTAGATGAAGCATGGTCATCAAATAGAACATTATTTTTAATTTTCCATGTTCTTTTCAAATATATTTTAGCATTTCTAATTCTTTTACGCATAGTTTTTCTACTGTGAGAAGACTTAGACGATACATTTGAATTCAAGGAAATTTTGGGAGACGATTCTTCATTACAATCGGTGGTTGTCAATTTATAACTTTTTGAAACATCATTTGAAGCACCACAACTAAAACAAACTTTTTCACAAGATATATTAGCCTGATAATTGTCATCATAAGATGAAGATGATTGTGATGTTGAGGCATCTGAACATGAGACGGTTCTTTCATCCATAATTTTGTCTTGAAGACGATGTTCTTCCTTTAATCTGAAAAATTCCATGTTACTCGTGGTACAACATTCACAATAATTCCTGCACTTTTAAACTTGGTAACACATGGCACAACATTCAAAGATTTAGGAACAAAAGGCAAAACATTTTTAAATTTAGAAATATCACATCCCAATCCCATATGCTCAGCAGGCATAGAATCAAAATACAAGTTTTCAACGTGTTCACAAATATCTGGTTTTGACACGGACATAGTATTACATTCATCCAACTCAAGTTCATTTAAAACCTTTCTAACATTGGTACTCTCGTCATAATCATCTTCGGAAGTTACACAATTTGATTCTGCACATGAAGCCAAAATGTCAGAATCAGAGGACGTAATATAATCATCAGGAGATAAAGTGCACACAAAAGGGGTAGGAACATGAACAACAGGCATGTCAGCAAATCTACCTGATTTGGAATAAGGTGGTGCATGAGAATTATAACCAAGACCCTCTGTGCCTTTTCTATTAAATTGTTTATCAATTATACCAAACAAATTTTTTTTATCCATATCCATGTGGTCAACTTGTAATTTAGTCTTTTCTGCCTTTTGGACACTTTAACTAAAAAAATTATTATTAATGTTTTGAGTATTAAGTTGCACAATTAAAAAACGGTTTTCACCAAAAATATCACGAATTTTCTTTAAGTATAGTTTCTCATTTTTGGTCACAGAGTCATACATCACCTTAATATGATCTCGTTCATCAATCAAAGCTTGATTAATGAATCTATGTTTTTGAGTTTTATTTAAGCAAGATCTAGCATTACAGAGTTTAGAAATAACCTCAGCAGGCATATCAGTGAGATCCTCAGCAGGTTCAATCATGACACACTTGCACTTGTCCTCCACATCAGCCATCAAGGCTTTATCAGCAGCTTCCTTAGCTTGTTCTCCCCAATGATAGTGTCCATCAACTTGACAAACAAGAGCTGTGGAACTTGAAGATGTGTTTGTCTTGGGAGGATTAGCAGCTTGTTTTCCAGAGGAAATCTTCTTTCCTTGCGGATCCTTGGAGGACGGCTCCTTGCAGTTTCTTGCAAAGTGACCCACCTGATCACAATTGTAGCATCTCACCTTCTTGATTTCAAACCCAAGAGTCATCCCCTGCTTGAATCTGTCTAAACCAGTCCTTTTGATGAATCTTTTGGCTCTTAAAGTCAGCATGGCCATACACCAATCAATGTCCATTTTCTCTAAATCATCAGGATTGATCTGCTCCAAGTCATCAGGTTGAAAGTTAACCGGTGTTAGGTTTCCATAAATCAATGCATCATAGCATGACATGAAAGAAGTCATGATTGGGACATATTCAACAGGAATCATGGTAATGGACTTCTGAGGAGCAGAGGAGCTGGTAGGTTGAATTGCAGCAGCAGAAGGAGGAACATCAGTCTGAAAGTATGGACTACTAGAAGAGCTTGATCCAGCAATAAGAGTTGTGTTTCCAGACTGATTTGTTGGAGTAACTGCTCCTTTCTTGATCTTAATCTCATAAGATTCAAGGATGTTGTAGACTTCTTGTTGAGACAAATCACTCAGATTGTCAGTCTTCTTGATCATGATACGATACATATTCCATTCCTTAGGAAGAGAATCTAGGAGTTTCTTGTTTATCTCCAGAGTAGGGTACTCAACACCCATTACTTTCAACCTAGATATGATGCTTGAGAAACAGTTGATCAAATCAGACATTGATTCACCTCTGACACTACTGAACATCTCATACTGCTTATTGATCAAATCTCTCTTACTCTCCCTGACATCAGCACTTCCCTCAAATCTGGTGCACAAGGCTACCCATAAGTCTTTTGCAGTGGTGTACTCAGCAAAGATGTTGAAGATATCCATAGGAAGAGCCATAGCAATAGTCCCATAAGCCTTGTTGTCTTGGGCAATCAAAGTAAGATCCTTCTCATCATATTCAGCTACTGTCTTAGGACGTTGAACATTAGCAGTAGTGATAACAGGCTTGTGAGGACCATCAGTGATAGAGTTCAGCAAAGTATGATCATGAAATTGAAGGAAAGGCTTCATCTTCTTTGTCCAGTCATCAAAGTCCCTTGTAGACACAAGAGCAGGTGGTTTGATTCCTCCAGAGTACTCGGTTGAACTTGAAGTTGCCATAATATCAAGAATCGAAACTAAAACAGTAACTAGTTTCGGGTGGGTAACCTTGATCGAAACTACTAGTTTCGATAGAGAAATACTTGATCGAAACTCCTAGTTTCGATTGAAGAAAAAGATTCCTGAAACTTATAGTTTCGATTAAAGAACAGATCCCAAAACAACTAGTTTCGATGAAGAATCCCTTGGTCAAAATAATCAGAATTCTCGTAAAAACAACTAGTTTCGATTGAAAAGCTGCCCACAGTAGTTTCGATGAGAACAAGAAAAACAAAGCTAGTTTCGTTTGTACCTCTACCAGACCCGGTGCAGACAGAAAGATTCGATGATCAACAGAATGTTCCCTAGAGTAGTTTCGGTGTCTTCTTCCCCAAGTTAGAAAACCTCCATTGATGATCAGTCTCAGAAATCAAAATCTTCAAAATAACAATCCAATCTAGCAAAGAGTCTCGTCAAAAGGTCCTGATTGCAAATCCAACCTCTGATTTTGAAACCTCTATCAAAAACACGTCGAAAATCGATGAAACAGTACCGATGGCGATGAAACAGTGCTCGTAGAGTCCAGATGTAGAAAACTTCAATAAAAAAATGCAGTAAACACCTAGAATCGATCACAAAAACCTGATAATACTCAGAAACAAGAGCATAAAGCTCTGATACCAATTGTAGGTCCAGATTTCAGCTTGAAATCTCAAAGATGATCGATTCTCCACACACAAAGGCGGAAACAGTGTGCATGGAGGTGAAACAGAGGATAGAAACAGATTTTGCTGAAGATAACAGTCTAAACACACTCATAATCAATACAAATTTGATATGACATTGTAAGAACAAGTATCAAACAAGTACACAAGATGTATTGATTGAACAACAAAGTGAAAGAGAAATTCAGGGTTACAGCCGCTACTCTCACCCTAAAATTTCTCAAACTTGGCTATTTATAGTAAGTCAACATGTATCGAAACTATGCCAACCGAAACTACTAGTTTCGGTTGAACATTTACAAGTGATTGACTAACCTGTCGAAACTTACTATCTATAGAAACTACTAGTTTTGATTGAAGAAACTCAATCAAAACTAAGTAGTTTCGATGGCTCAGACTTAGCTAAATAAAACAGTAAATTACAGAAACTGAAATTACAATAATGAAATGACAGAAAGTAAAGTAAGCTAACATTGTTCAGACTTACAGTAATGACAACATCTTATACAGAAAAAACATGTCTCTACACAGACCCTGATCAGGCAATCTCAATGGATGATGTTCATATTGATGATAAACTCCAATTCACCAAACAACCTGTTAAGATCGTAGGTGTTAGGACATAGATTGTATTACAAAAGCTTTGTAATAGTTTACATCTAAATGTCTTTATGTTTTTTTATTAAATGTTTTCTAAGTGTTTATACAAGTTATGCTAGAGGCGAACTTGTCAAGTTTGCCTGGTCTATCAGAAGCGAACTTAAGTTCGCTTAGTCTGTTAGAGGCGAACTTGGTAAGTTCGCCTAATGCAGATCATATGTCTATAAATAGAGTTTACAGAGTCTGTCTTTTTAGAGATATACAGAAGTGAACGAATCCAGTCTGTAAACTCTGTGATTGTTGGAATACAAGTGAATGTTATTTACCTGATTGTTTCTATTGTCTATTTCGTATACAATCGTTGATTCGGTAGGATTCCGCACTCCGCATTAACGATACGTCTTATCACGAGAACGATCCGTAGAAGAGCCATGTGGACCTACAAGTGGTATCAGAGCCTATGCTCATGATTCTTTGTGATTTGAGAAGGTTTTGTATGCAAATTGACAAGAAATTGATCACCTTTTTGATTTTTCATTTCCATGGAGTTTTTCAAGTTCTTGAATCTTATTTTACTGCTAATTTGGTGATTTTGAAGTGGATTTTGAGGAAATTCATCCGATAGAAGTGTTCTAATTGATAAAATACATAATCCTACGGTTTAATTCTGTCTAATTCCTTCAAATTAGTGAGATATGAAGATTTTTGGTAAATTTTTGTTCGTGTTTTTGGGTTGAAGCTGTTCTTGATTTTGATTCTGTTGAAGCAAGTGAACTTGCTGAATCTGTGTACAGGCGAACTTAGCAGGCGAACTTGCAAGTTCGCTTCTCCCAATTCAGGCGAACTTAATTTTCTAGGCGAACTTACTGGATTTTCTGGATTTTTTTGATTTAAGCGAACTTATTATGTTCGCTTGATATCAAATTCGCTTGGGTGTATTTGAAGCGAACATATTATCTTCGCCTAAGGGTAAGCTTGCTCAACACTTGGAAATTTTTTCTGGAAAAGTGTCAAATATGGTGCGGGTGACTGACATGTTCAATTATGATAATGAGATCGGTACATCTCAGAAACCTCCAAAGTTGTTAAGTCTGGCAGATTATTCTAACTGGAAAGATCGGTTTGATCAGTTTGTATCTTTCACTGATACAAGTCTATGGATTCCAATCATGGAAGGTTATACGCATCCGACAAACACTTGGATGGGAAGGGATGATGTTCCGAAACTGGTGTCTGTGTTAACAACAGAAGAAAAGTTATTATTTGATAGGGAAAAGAAAGCGATGGCAAGTATCTCGATGTCTCTTCCTAAGGAAATTTATCACAGTTTTAAACAATTCAAGTCTTCTGAACAATTGTGGGAAGCATTACAAAAGAGATGTGAAGGGAGTTTGGATGTAAAGAAGAGCAGAAAGGAATTACTGAAGAAACAATTCTTAGTATTCAAGCACTTTCAAAATGAATCATTGGATGATCTTGCTACAAGATTCTATCATCTGCTAAGTGAATTGTTGAGTGCTTCAGTGGTGTATGAGACATAAGAGATAAATGATAAGTTCTTGGAGGCATTACCATCTAAGTTTGATGGTATACAATTTTGATAAAAGAGAATATCAAGTATAAACCAATGTCTCTGGAAGAGGTTCTTGGAAAGATTCAATCTCATGATATGAATATGAAGAAGGAGACTAATATGGAACATATACAAGATCCTTCAATGCATTTTGCCAAGACTTCTAGTAAAACTGGTACAGGGGTTGCATTCTTTTCTGGTGATGCTCAAGATATTTCTAATGATCAGTGTTCTGGAGCTCCTATTCATTCTGGTCATTCTAATCATTCTGGTTTCTCTGCAACTACAGCGTCTTCATCGTCTGGAACTGACAATATGAATCAAAAGGTTGTTGATGATTATTTGGCCATGTTTTCCTCATTCATGGCATCGTATGAAAATTTTATTGGAGGAAAAATTCATGATCCAGAGGTTATTGAAGAAGATTTCAGACAGATTGATCCTGTTGATCTGGAAGAAATGAACATTCAATGGAATATGGCTATGCTGATGCGACAAGAAAAAGATTTCCCGAAGAAGACTAGAAGAAAATATATTGGCTCTAACAGTCGATCACGCATGGGATTTGATAAAACCAAAGTGCGTTACTATAACTGTCAAGAGTATGGTCACTTTGCTAAAGAATGTGTGAAGCCAAAAGTTGAGTTTGATTCTCAGAAGAAGACGAATAACTTTAAGAATAATTGTAATCAGTCACATGGTTCATCTGGTAATTCTAGTCATGCATCTGCATCATCGGCTTTGGTTGCTCAGAACGATGAAAACTATGACTGGGTTATTCATCTGGAATATTTGGTGGGTACGGTAAGTCAAGCCTTTGTAGCAGAGATTCATTCTGAAAAATCTGAAGAGTCAACTGATGATGATAGTTCAAGTGATGGTGAAAGTGTGCCGTTTGCTGATGAAGAGATTGAACAAGTACAGAATGTTGATTCTGATATTGCATCAGGTGTTTCTGAAGGTGATATTGTTTTAACTCAAAATGCTTCAGATGGTGCTGATTCAGAAACTATTCCTATTGAAAAAGTATTCACGTCTGATCCGTCAAAGGTAAAAGATTCTATCTGTAACATTTATTGTTCTAATTGCATTAGTGTAAAACATAAAATGCAAAAAGTCATGGATGATAACACAAATTTAATTTGTGATATGAAATCGATGCATTCAGTTAATCAAAAACTGAAAGATAATGATAAACTGTGTGTCGATAGAATTGAATCTTTGAAAAGAGATTTAAATTCTTTGGGGTTGAAATATAAGGAACGAGCATATCATCTGGATATGGCTTATGCTGACATTGAGAAACGAAATGAAATTGTTGCTCAAAAGAACAAGGAAATTTCCGATAAAGAATCTGAGGTGATCAAAGTACATCGAAAGCTGGAAAATTTTGAAAACTCTTCTGTAGTATTGGATTACTTTAATGCTAATGCTGATCCTACTAAGAGAGTTACTGGGATTGGATTTGTTCCTCCTCCATTCAATGCAAATTATGTGGTTGAACCTGAAAATATTCATGAAGAAGAAATAGATCCAAAGATAGTGTTGAAAGTCAATCCAGTAACTGGTGAAGATATGATATATGATTCTTATTCTGAGGATGAGGTTTTTGATGATAAGAAGGTTGAGGGCATTCCAAAGAAAGTGCAACTTGATGATCCAAAGATAGTGAAAAATGTTGCCCGTGATAGATGCATTTTGACCGAACCTGATGAGGTGCAAGTTGAACAACCTAAGCTGTCAAAAATGTTACAATCAAGTGGTTTTGTTGCTGCTGGTTATCAAAAGCCGCTTTCATCAAAGGTGCCTACACAAATTTATGTACAAAAGAAGCCGGTTAACTGTTCAGTTACATCTTCTGAAGCTTATTCATCAGAGAGTTCTTCAAATTCAAGAAAAACTCCTTATGTCAGAAATCATCATGATAGAAGAGTGTGTTTTCACTGAAATGAGGCTGGTCACATTCTGATTCATTGTCCTTATATGAACCAAACCAAATTAAATATTGCTCCCTCACACCAAAAGTGGTTTCGATTCTGAAAAGACCAAATGAGGGAAAGCCTACTTCTAGTGGTGCAAAGAATGTGTCGGGTCATACATTTGCTAAATCTTCGGGATTTAAGCAGCATGACAAACATAGTTCTAAAGCAGTTGTTTTTCATCAGAAGTTTGAGATTCCACATGTTGGAATTTCAAAGGAGTCTCAACCTGAGGTCAAACTTTCTAGACCACAACGAAGAAGACGTAATAGGAAATTAAAGAAAATTTTGGAAACAACTGAATCTGATAATAATAAATCTAAAAATGTTTATCCAATAAATCAAAATATGTCTTCTTTGTGAAAGTCAAATAATAAATCTTATGTTCCAAAGGTTGATGACAATGTTAATTGTGAATTACTTGAAGTTGTATATTTTGATCCATCTGGACGACCCAAGACCACAATGGCTTGGGTTCCTATTTCTAACTGATTTTCTTTGTTTATGTAGGGACAACCAAGGAGGAATATCAACAATACGTGGTATGTGGATAGTGGTTGTTCTCGACATATGACAGGGAATATTCGGTTGCTTGAAGATGTCAAAAATATTGATGGAGGTTATGTCGCTTTTGCGGGAAATAAAGGCGGGTACATAACTAGTCAAGGTATTTTACAGAATGATAAAGTCAAATTTGAGAAGGTGAATTATGTGAAGCAACTTGAACACAATCTTTTGAGTGTATCTCAAGTGTTTGACAAGAAGTTTTCATTTCATTTCAATGATTATGAGTGTTATATCTTGAAACCGGGCTTTGTTATTCCTAATGAATGGATTCTAATGAAGGCTCCGAGGAGAAATGACACATATGCCCTTGACATGAGTGTTGCTACTACAACGGATTCAATTCCTACATGTTTACTCTCCAAGGCGTCTGAGTCAGATTCTATTTTGTGGCACAGGAAGCTTACTCTCCAATTACACAAACCAACCACATAAAGTCATACAATGAAGCTCACGTGTTTAACAATCATGTCAATGCTTATAAAGATTGAACTAGCTTCCGATTAAGGTACACTAATCCAACAACTAGTTGGAAAGATAATATGAACAACACACTACCCACCTCAAGTTGATTAAATTAGACAACAATATGCATTTCTTCAACATACAATGTTCGTACAAAGGTTATATAAATTAGGAGAATGTGTCAACAATTCCAAGATAAATATTGTTTTAACTCAAAATTCTTCTGATGGTGCTGATTCTGAAAATATTCCAATTGCAAAAGTCTTCATGGCAGACATGTCAGATCCCTCAAAGGTAAAAGATTTTGTCTGTCACATTTATTGTTCTAATTGCATCAATATAAAAGATAAAATGCAAAAAGTAATGGATGATAACACAAATTTAGTTTGTGATATGAAATAGATGCATTCAGTTAATCAAAAATTGAAAGATAATGATAAATTGTGTATAGATAGAATTGAGTCTTTGAAAAGAGATTTGAACTCTTTGGGATTGAAATATAAGGAACAAGCATATCATCTGGATATGGCTTATGCTGAGATTGAGAAGCGAAATGAACTTGTCGCTCAGAAGAACAAAGAAATTTCTGATAAAGAATCTAAAGTGATCAAATTACATAGAAAGTTGGAAAACTTTGAAAATTCATCTGTAGTATTGGATTACTTTAATGCTAATGCTGATCCTACTAAGAGGGTAGCTGGAATTGGTTTGTTCCTTCATCATTCACTGCAAATTATGTGGTTGAACCAGAAATTATTCATGAAGAGGAAATTGATCCAAAGACAGTGTTGAAAGTAAATCCAGTAACTGGTGAAGATATGATCTATGATTCTGATTCTGAGGATGAGGTTTTTGATGATAATAAGGTTGAAGGCATTCCAAAGGAAGTGCAAATTGATGAACCAAAGGTAGTGAAAAATGTTACCCGTGATAGATGTATTTTAACAGAACTGGATGAGGTGAAAGTTATTCAACCTAAACTTTCCAAAATGTTACAATCAAGTGGTTTTGTTGTTGCTAGTTATAAGAAGAATTTATCAACGGTGACTAAACAAGTTTTTGTTCCAAAGAAGCCAGTCAACTGTTTAGAAAAATCTTCTGAAGCTTGTTCATCAGACGGGTCATCAAATTCAAGAAAAACTTCTTATATCAGAAATCATCAAGATAAAAGAAAGGCTGGTCATATTCTGATTCACTGTCCTTATAAGAATCAAGGCAAATTCAAGAGTGATCCCTCACAAAAACAAGTGGTGACGATTCTGAAAAGACAAAATGGGGAAAAGCCTACGTCTAGTGTTGAAAAGAATATGTCTTGTCAATCATTTGCTAAATCTTCGGGATTTAAGCAACGCGATAAGCGTATTTTTAAACCCGTTGTTTTTCAAAATAAGTTTGAGATTCCACATGTTGGAATTTCAAAAGAGTCTCAACTTGAGGTCAAACTTTCTAGACCACAACGAATAAGACGTAATAGAAAACTAAAGAAATTTTTGGAAATACCTGAATCTGATAATCATAAATCTAATAATGTTTTTCCAATTAATCATATTATGTCTTCTTTGAGAAGGTCAAATTGTAAATCTTATGTTCCAAAGGTTGGTGACAATGTTGATTGTAAGTTGCTTGAAGTTGTTTATTTTGATACATCTGGACGACCAAAGACCACAATGGCTTGGGTTCCAATTTCTAACTGATTTTCTTTGTTTATGTAGGGACAACCAAGGAGGACTATCAACAATACGTGGTATGTGGATAGTGGTTGTTCTCGACATATGACAGTGAATATTCGTTTCTTGGAAGATGTGATTAATATTGATGGTGGTTATGTCGCTTTTGCGGGAAATAAAGGCGGGTACATAACTAGTCAAGGTACTTTACAGAATGATAAAGTCAAATTTGAGAAGGTGAATTATGTGAAGCAACTTGAACACAATCTTTTGAGTGTATCTCAAGTGTTTGACAAGAAGTTTTCATTTCATTTCAATGATTATGAGTGTTATATCTTGAAACCGGGCTTTGTTATTCCTGATGAATGGATTCTAATGAAGGCTCCGAGGAGAAATGACACATATGCCCTTGACATGAGTGTTGCTACTACAACGGATTCAATTCCTACATGTTTACTCTCCAAGGCGTCTGAGTCAGATTCTATTTTGTGGCACAGGAAGCTTGCTCACATCAACTATCGGAAGATAAACTATCTTGTTAAAAATGATCTGGTTCTTGGAATTCCGAAGATGAAATTCTCTGTTCCTGATGATTGTATTCCTTGCAAGAAGGGGAAACAACGCAAGAAATCCCACAAATATAAATCAAAGAATTCTATTGTAACTCCTTTGGAGCTGCTGCATATGGATTTGTTCGGTCCGATTAGTATCAGGAGCATTTGTGGTAAATTTTACTGTTTTGGTAGTAACAGATGATTTCTCTAGATTTTCATGGGTTAAGTTTCTTGCTTCTAAAGCTGAAACCATTGAGTTGGTACAATTCTTAATCCTGGGTTTGCAGAATTTGTTCAATCTGAAAGTCAGAAGAATTAGGAGTGACAATGGCAGCGAGTTTAAGAATAGCAAGATGGGTTTATTCTGTCTACAAAAGGGAATTCATCATGAATTCAGTGCGCCATATGTTTCTCAACAAATTGGAGTTGCTGAGCGAAAGAACAGGACTTTGGTTGAGACGGCACGCACGATGCTTGCATATTCTTAACTTCCAGTTACGTTTTGGGCTGAAGCTGTGAATACTGCATGTTGATGTATTGCAAAATACACCCATTTATCATGTTCAGTTTGAGTGGTTTTGTTTAGTTTTCTTTTAGTTTTTAGTTAGAATATGTTACTGCTGATCCATTTGTGTTTACCAGGTCTCGAGTGATAGTTGTTGCTGAAATGGGCAGAAAACGAGTCAAAAATATGCAAAACCGAGTACCGGAAGAGATCGGGAGGTCAAGAGTCAATTAAAAGCATGAAATTCGAGAAGAAACACCTTCTCTCCACCCGCGAGAAGGTCAGGAGTTGTCCCTCGTAGGCTGCGAGGGAGTTGTATCACAACACACCTCCTCGCCACCCGCGAGAAGGGAAGCCAATGGGCTCCGCGGGTGGCGAGGGCCGATTTTCCGCAGAACGGTTCGACTTTCAGGTGGGTTGATGCTGGATTGGGGTATAAATACATCTCAATCATATACTTGTAGAACCCTAGCCAATTTTGAAGAATCTAGGACGGATTTTGGAGAGATTTTGGAGCAATTTCAAGCAAGAAGGAGAAACGGTTGAAGGTTGGAGTCCTAGGATCGATCAAGCTCGTGGTTTGGCTATCCGGGTTTATCAATTCTTTGTTTTCTTAATTTTTACCATGTTTTTCCACTTTGTTGAAATTGCATCTTTGATTTGGATAATGATGAGTAGCTAAATTCGATAAACTACCTAGATTATGATGAATGGGATGCTAAAGTTGTGATATTTATATTGGATGCTTGTAAATTTTGGATTTCATGATAAAGTAGAAAACTTGATTATTGATTCGTTGTATATGCATGCTTAGAATTATTCTAATTGTTATATATTGCTTCGTATGATCTTTGGTGAATGTCTTTTGCGTAATAGGGTCATGCTAGATCATTAACTTGCGTTGTGATTTGTTGGGTTAATTGGCCAAAATACCATAGAAGCAATATTTGATAATTGAATAGGTCTAGGTGTTATACTAATCTTAATAGCCGAGAGGTGCGAGATTATTGATAGGTCTAAATTGGTAAATTGCTAGGGTGGTCTTTGAGAGAAGTCTGTCGTAGTTGCCTTGCTAATATTTTTCTATCGAGTCGAATCAAGAACCCAAGTCATCCTAGGTTTACAACCCGAGAGGGAGTAGGTCATATTAGGGTACTTTACATAAACATTTAGATAACCGAGAGGAAGTCTAGATCAACCGGTGTTTTCAGCATCCTTCAGAGTTCCTTAGGTGTCTTCTCGAAAAGGGTCGGGAGTCCTGTTCGGTGTCTCAAGAGGTTAGAAATTTATGATCCCGGTTCCTTATTAACTTGCATCCGTTTAAAGTATAGCTCGAAGTATCCCAGGATTCCAGTCTAGGTAGTTACCCATCGTCATCTGAAGTAAAACCCAAAATCACCTTCGTGTCTTAGGTAATTTAGTTAATTGATAGTAAGTTAATCGCTTTTCTTTTAGGATTTTAGACAAACCCCCCCCCCCCAAAATATAAAAACAATTAGTCGCGTCAGTCAGTCTGTTTAAGTGAGTCTAATTTACGTAATAAATAGAGTTTCGTGGGTTCGATTTCCGGACTTATTTAGCTGTACTATAGTTGATCGGTTCACTTGCCGATTAGTATTTAGTCGAGTTTTAGAGAGTCTAGAGTATAACTTAGTTTCTAGAGTAGGTTAATTTAGTTAATAATTTAATAACCATACGTTTAGAACATCAAGTTTTTGGCGCCGCAGCCGGGGACTCTTGGCGATTGCGTTCATTAGCTTTAATCAGACTGCATAATAAATACGTACTACTTGTGTAATATTTTGAGTCGTAGGTATCTAATCAGTCGTGTCTTTTTAGTTATCTTTCGTAAATTATTTTTTTTGTTTAGTATAATAATAGAGTCTTCTCACATGTTTCCTTGTGTTAGTTTTGCAGTTTATGCATACGCGCTCAAAGGGGCCGCTACCTAAGCCAGAGAAGGAGAACAACTTCCCGCTAACGGATTTCGCGCCGGAGGTTAGTACTTTTTCTTCACCACCATCCAGCCCACCACCTTTTCGAGTCGACCAAATGGCCGACCATCAGACTGTTCACCAACAATCCACCCTAGGATTCACTGGTGTAAACTCACCCATCACTATTCCACCCATCGCCAATGAAAATTCATGGCAAATCCCCTCGTACATCATGACCGCCATCTCTAACACGTGTCAAATTCACGGTCGTGATGGTGAGGACGCACCTGCACATATCGCCTGCCTCACTCGCATTTTAGGTACGTTCCAGCTACAAGGAGCCACCAATGATGCCATCTTTCTCCAACTTTTCCCGTTCACTCTAGCCGATCGAGCTGCCACTTAGCTCGATTCTCAACCCGCAGGCACATACACTACTTGGGCCACCCTTAGGGATGGATTTCTCAAGAAGTATTTCCCACCCGCTAAGGCATCTCGCCTCCGTGATCAGATTCATTCGTTCCGCATGGAACCCGATGAGTCCTATTACCTTGCTTTGGAGCGTTTCCAAAACCTACTCGCTCGATGCTCCCAGCATGGTCTCTCTGATTGGGCCCTTGTAGAGAAATTCTATAATGGTCTCAATTATGACACGAAAGTTCGTTTCGATACTTCAGCGGGAGGACACCTCATGGGTAAGAAATCAGTAACCGAATGCCTAGATATGTTTGAGAGTTTTGCCCAATCTGAGTCTGAGCAGCGGTCAGCAAATAGGAATACCACTCCTATCACTAGTGCAACCTCATCTTTACGAGGTGTTCACCAGGTCACACTGGATACTAGTGTTGCTGCTGCTCTAGAGAACTTGCACCGTGAGATGAAAGAGATAAAAGCCAAGGTAGACAAATGTGAGTTCTGTAGGGGAGGTCATAGCACTTTATATTGCCCGTTGATGAGTGAGGAACAAGTCGATTTCGTAGCCGGTCAGTCGAGAGGTCCATTAAATGCTTTTACTAATAATAACTATAATTTGAACTGGCGTAATAATAATAATAATTCAAATTGGCGTTCTTCCGGTAACCCCCCTGGTTTCCAATCTAATTTTAATCGGGGTCAAGGTCAGTTCAGTTCTGGGAGTTCAGGTGGACAAGGTCAGTTTGGAAATTAGTTTAACAACCAGGGACAGGGTAATGGTAATGGAGGTTCAGTTGGTCAGGGATCATCTAGTGGTCAGGGTTCAAACAAGGGTTTAGATAGAATTGAGGAACTCCTGTCACAGTTAGTTGTTAAGGATCAGGTCACCCAAAAAACTCTTTCTGAACATGATATTCTTCTTAAGAATCAGCAGTCCGCTTTCCTTGACCTTCAAAGGTCCGTTGGTGACATGGCTAGAAAACTTGAGGAGAGGTTACCCGGTCAATTTCTGGGTGGCATTCAACTCAATCCGAATGCTCATGCGAAAGCCATCACCACTCGTAGCGGAAGAATTTTAGGTGAACTGAAAGTGAGAGAAGGGGTAGGGGTAGAGGAGGAGGAGCCAGTTGATAAAGAAATTGAGTTGAAGGCTCCCGGTAAAGTGCAATCTAGGCTAGACCCAGCAATTACCGCACACACCGTCGAGCCCCATGTGGAGAGGAGCGTTGAGAAGAGACCGATAGAGTCTAGGCCTTCACCAGTTATAGATCTTTCACGAGTCCCGTATCCTGCCCGCCTTAAGCAACATAAATATGCCAAGGAATACGGGCATTTTCTCGACATGTTCAAACAACTAAAAATTAATCTCCCGTTCATTGAGGCTCTCCAATGCATGCCCAAATATGCCAAGTTTTTGAAGGACCTTCTTAAAAGAAAGGATCGATTGGGGGAGCTCTCAAACATTCTATTGACCGGAGGTTGTTCCGCGGTTGTTTTGAATAAATTACCGGAAAAACTAACGGATCCGGGTATCTTCACCATTCCATGCCTTTTCGGTAGTGATACCCAATGTAGAGCTTTAGCCGACCTAGGTGCTAGCATCAACTTGATGCCGTTTTCCCTTTATGAGAAGCTAGACCTAGGCGAATTTTCACACACTCGCATGACTTTATCCTTAGCCAATCGTTCCGTCAAATACCCTCGTGGTATCATTGAAAATCTACTTGTTAAGGTCGATAAGTTTGTCTTCCCGATCGATTTTGTCATTCTTGATATGGAAGCTGATGAGGGAGTTCCTATCATTCTAGGCCTTCCATTCGTGCGCACCGCAAAGGCACTCATCGATGTTTATGATGGAAAAATTTCACTCTGCGTTGGTGACGAGAAGGTCACATTTGAGGTAGCTAGATCCATGCAACACCCAAACGATTCTAGTGATTTTAGCGGCCCATGCCACTCCGTCTATTTCTTTAATTCATTCATGTCGGGCGCGGACCAATGTCTCGAGTATATCAGTGGAGTCGATTTGTTGGGAGGGGGAGTGCTTGATGAATTGGAGGAGAGTGAAGAAGAAGAGGAGGAAACCCTGTGGTTTCCCGAGGTGATGGAGCTTAGTGAGGTTTGGAATGAGAGTGAGAGAGCTCCCTTAGAGATACCAACCCCTTTAGAACTAAATGTTTTGCCTTCACACCTAGAGTATGCTTATTTAGGAGAGGGTTCGAGTCTTCCCGTTATTATCTCCTCTAAGTTGATGGAGGAGGAGAAGTTGAGGTTGTTAGAGGTGCTGAAGTTGCACAAATAGGCAATTGCATGGAGCCTTACGGATATTAAGGGCATAAGCCCCGCCTATTGTACTCAACGGATTCTTATGGAGGATGAATATAAGCCGGTGGTGCAACCTCAAAGGCGTCTCAATCCAAACATGCAAGAGGTAGTGAAAAAGGAGGTTTTGAAGTTGCTAGATGTCGGGGTGTTTTACCCAATTTCTGATTCCCCATGGGTGAGCCCGACCCAAGTTGTCCCGAAGAAAGGGGGGATGACAGTGGTCATGAATGAGAAGAATGTGCTAATCCCTTCGCGTACGGTCACCGGTTGGCGTGTGTTCATTGATTACCAAAAATTAAACGACGCCACCCGGAAAGACCATTTCCCTCTACCGTTCATCGATCAGATGTTGGAGCGTCTGGCGGGTCAACAGTTTTACTGTTTTCTCGACGGATTTTTGGGTTACTTCCAGATTCCCATCGCACCGGAGGATCAGGATAAGACGACATTTACATGTCCTTATGGCACATATGCGTACCGCCGCATGCCATTCAGGTTATGTAACGCTCCGGCTACCATCCAGCGTTGTATGGTCGCTATATTCCAGGATATGATTGAGACTTCCATGGAAGTTTTCATGGATGACTTCTCGGTTTATGGAGGCTCGTTTGATCAGTGTTTGATTAATTTGGGGAAGATGTTGACGCGGTTTACGGAGACGAAGTTGATGTTGAATTGGTAGAAATGTCACTTCATGGTGAAGGAAGGGATAGTGTTAGGCCATAAGATCTCACGAGATGGCATAGAGGTGGATAGAGCCAAAATAGATACAATCAGCAGGTTACCCCCACCGACGAGTGTTAGGTCGATCCGTAGTTTTCTCGGTCATGCGGGCTTTTATAGGCGTTTTATCAAGGATTTTTCCAAAATTACTCGGCCCATGACCCGACTCCTCGAGAAGGATGTCCCGTTTGTCTTCGATGAGGAGTGTCTCAAAGCCTTTGATTTTTTGAAAGAAAAGTTAATTAGTGCCCCCATTCTTATATCACCCGACTGGAGCTTGCCTTTTGAGCTCATGTGTGATGCGAGTGACTACACAGTTGGTGCAGTTTTGGGGCAAAGACGGGATAAGCACTTCCACCTATCTACTACGCGAGCCAAACTCGACATGATGCTCAAGAAAACTATACCACCACAGAGAAAGAGCTCCTAGCCGTAGTATTCGCATTCGATAAATTCCGTTCATACCTCGTGCTTTCGAAAACCACCGTTTTCACCAATCATTCTGCTTTGCGTTTTCTCTTCCAAAAGAAAGATGCTAAGCCACATCTCATACGGTGGATCCTATTGCTCTCCGAGTTCGATATAGAAATTAAGGATAAGAGAGGAGCGGAGAATATTGCGGCCGACCATTTGTCACGGTTGGAGGACCTGAAGAGAGAGGAGATTCGTGAGGAGGCGATAGGTGAAAAATTCCCTCACGAGTCGGTTGAGATTGTGGCAACGGAGAAGGAAGGTATGCCATGGTTCTCCGATTTGGCAAATTACCTAGCGAATGGAGTTGTGTTGAAGGGTATGACAACCCAACAGAGGAAGAAATTTTTTAGGGATGCTAGGAGGTACATTTGGGATGACCCTTTTCTTTTTAGGGTAGGAGGAGATAGGATTCTTAGGAGGTGTGTGACGAAGGAGGAAGGTAATGAGATGTGATGCGTGCCAACGTACCGGCAATATCTCATCCAAGAACGAGATGCCTCAAAATCCAATCCAGATCCTTGAAATATTCGACGTTTGGGGCATTGACTTCATGGGACCATTCCCCATCTCTAGTGGGAATCGGTACATCCTCGTGGCGATTGACTATGTTTCAAAGTGGGTAGAGGCTCAAGCTCTTCCCACAAATGATGGGTGAGTGGTGGTGAGATTCCTAAAGAAGTTATTCACTCGTTTTGGTACACCTAGAGCTCTCATAAGTGACTGTGGCACTCATTTTTGCAACGCCGTGATGGAAAAAGCGTTAGCACGCTACGGGGTCACTCATCGTTTGTCCACCGCATATCACCCCCAAACAAGCGGTCAAGTTGAGAATGCCAATCGAGGAGTGAAGCGAATCCTAGAGAAAACCGTAGGGAAAAATAGGAAAGATTGGTCCGAGAAGCTAGATGATGCTTTAGGGGCGTTCCAAACCGCATACAAAACACCCTTAGAAACCACCCCGTTTATGGTCGTTTATGGAAAAGCATGTCACCTACCCGTAGAATTGGAACATCGTGCGCTTTGGGCTCTCAAAACCATGAACCTAGACTTAACCGAAGCCGCTCGAAAATGATTTTTCCAAATTCATGAGTTAGAGGACCTTAGGGATGCGGCATATGCACGTTCATGGAATATTAAGGAGAAAACTAAGGCATTGCACGATAGGAGGCTTATGAGAGTGTTATAAAATACATTTGGAAGTTCTTCAAATTCAAGGAGAGTTCCATATGTCAAAGATTATAAAGACAGGCGTACATGTTTTCATTGTAATGAGATAGGACACATTGTGGTGAACTGTCCTTACAAAAATAAAGGAAAGAAGCATATATTTCCTGAGAACATGAAGCCTGAATCAAAACCTGTTGCAAAATCTGGAGTTCCAGAGAAAACAAAGCAAGAAGAAGTTCTTGATCAAGATTCTGTTACGGGAAGCGAAGTTGCTGAATTCTGTGCAGGCGAACTTAGCAGCAGGCGAACTTGTCAAGTTTGCTTCTCACAGGCTTAAGCGAACTTATTTTAGGCGAACTTGATCAGATTTTTAAATTCTGGTTTAAGCGAACTTATTAAGTTCGCTTCTCATTAAGTTCGCTTGGGTGTCTCTGAGGCGAACTTATTAAGTTCGCTTTTACAGTATCAGGCGAACTTACCTGTTTGCTAGTGTTCTTAAAAAAATATATATATATAAAAATAAAAAAAATATTTCAAAATTTTTTAGGGAAAGTTTATATGCTTGTTTTGAATCATTTTTGAAATTTTGAATTTTCGAAATTTTTTAAAAAGAGTATTTTGGCGGGAAATTTTTTTCGGGTATTTTCGCAAAAATTTCAAAATGTCAATTTCTTGTGATGATAATGAGATTGGAACAATGCCACCGAGACTTTTGTGCATATCAGATTACCGTAGCTGGAAAGTCCGGTTTGAACAGTTCGTATCAAAAACTGATGAAAACTTTTGGACATCCATATTTGAAGGATATGTGCATCCTACTTATGACTATATGTGATATTATGATGTTCCTAAACCAGTGGCAGCTCTTAGTAAACTAGAAAAGCAGAAGTTTGATCGAGAGATGAAGACGCGTGAAACTTTAACGTTGTCTTTACCAAAATATATCATTCATAGTCTCGGGAAGTGTCCAACTTCAAAAGATCTATGGGAAGCATTGAAGAAAAAGGGTGAAGCAACTTCTTAAGCGTTCATGGTCTTGATCAAAGAAGTATTAGAGAAGAAGAGTGATTCTCAAACTGATTCTTCTGCAGATTTAACTGATAATGAGAGTATTCGTTCTGGTGAAAGTACTCAATCTACTGAGACTGATGTAATGAGTGAAGAAAGTTTTCAGACAGTTGAAGATGATCTGAGTGAATTAGAAACTGATGCAGAGCCTGTCATTGTTGATCAAAAGGGTGAAGCTGATGCATCTTCCTCAGAAGTAAAACCTGAGGTATTTTCTAACTCTGAAACGTTTTGTTCTAATTGTATTTCAGTTAAGGATAAAATGATGAGGGTTATGGATGACAACGTAAACCTCATTTGTGATATGAAATCCGTGCACACAGTAAATCAGAAATTAAAGGATAATGAGAATGTGTGTATTGAAAGGATAGAATCACTGAAGAGGGATATCAGTTCTCTGACTTTGAAGATCAAAGAGCAGGCATATCACCTGGATATGTCCTTTGCAGAAATTGAGAAAAGAAATAATGATCTTGCTGTGAAAGATAAGGAACTAGCTGAATCTAAAGCAGAGGTGATCAGATTACATAGAAAGTTAGAAAGCTTTGCAAATTCATCATTCTTATTAGGACATTATCATGATAATACAGAAGAGGGGAAGGGAACTAGTGGTATTGGCTATGTTCCTCCACTATTCAATTGCAATTATTCTGTCACACCTGAGATTATAAACGATAAGGATTTAGATCCTAAGACTGTGTTGAAAGTGAATCTAGTCACAGGTGAAGATATGGTGTATTCTGATTAGAGTGATGATGAATATTTTGATGAAACTAAGTTAGAGGGGAAACCAAAAGAGATTAAGAAAGAAGATGGATGACAATCTTCTGAAGCTGTTGTCAAGGGGGAGTCTGTTGGAGCATATTCTGGTGACAACGAGCTTTAAGATATTATGTCTTAGTCTTAGAGTCTTTGACTTGTAATTGATAGAATTGTTAGCAACAGTTAAAGGGTAGTCTGTTAGGACATGTTTTGTAACTGTTGATAAAATTCTGTGTAAGTTCTGCTAGAGGCGAACTTAACAAGTTCGCCTAGCCTATCAGAGGCGAACTTTATATCAGAGGCGAACTTATTAAGTTTAGCCTATTAGAGGCGAACTTAATAAGTTCGCCTAAGCATCTATGAGGCGAACTTATTAAGTTCGCCTACTTCAGAACTGGTGCTTATATATACAGTTACAGTGTCTTTGAAACAGTGTGTGAAATAGACGATATCAGAGTATACTTGATTAGAGACAGAATCTTGTAACCTGATATTGTAATACAAGCGTTTATTTACACCGTTGTTGTTGATTGAGTTACACGAGCACGTTGATCATGGATTCCGCACGTTATCACTGTGTCGTACCGCGAGTCTAGAGATCCGTCACGCACCGAATTAGGGACCTACAAGTGGTATCAGAGCTATTGCTCTTGATTAGCAAAAGATTTGTGGTGTTTTCGTGTCCAATCAACATCAAATTCATCATTTTTGAGTTTTTCATTTCAATGGAGTTTGCAAGACTGATTTTGATCTGATTTGGTGTTTTTGAAGAGGATTATGATGAAATTGATCCGATAGAAAGCTTCTAATTGACAAATTACACAATTCTACGGTCCAATTTTGTTTAATTCCTTCAATTCAGTGATTAATGATGATTTTTGATTGTTTTTGGTTCGCGGCTGTGGTCTGAAGAAGTTCTTGATCAAGATTCTGTTACGACAAGCGAACTTGCTGAATTCTGTGCAGGCAAACTTAGCAGCAGGCGAACTTGTCAAGTTCGCTTCTCACAGGGTTAAGCAAACTTATTTTAGGCGAACTTGATCAGATTTTTGAATTCTGGTTTTAAGCGAACTTATTAAGTTCGCTTCTCATTAAGTTCGCTTGGGTGTCTCTGAGGCGAACTTACCTGTTTGCTAGTGTTCTTAAAAAAAAATATATATATATTTTAAAATTTTTTAGAGAAAGTTTATATGCTTGTTTTGAATCATTTTTGAAATTTTGAATTTTCAAAATTTTTTAAAAAGAGTATTTTGGCGGGAATTTTTTTCCGGGTATTTTCGCAAAAATTTCAAAATGTCAATTTCATGTGATGATAATGAGATTGGAACTATGCCACCGAGACTTTTGTGCATATCAGATTACCGTAGATGGAAAGTCCGGTTTGAACAGTTCGTATCAGAAATTGATGAAAACTTTTGGACATCCATATTTGAAGGATATGTGCATCCTACTTATGACTATATGGGATATTATGATGTTCCTAAACCAGTGACAGCTCTTAGTAAACTAGAAAAGCAGAAGTTTGATCGAGAGATGAAGACGCGTGAAACTTTAACGTTGTCTTTACCAAAAGAAATCATTCATAGTCTCGGGAAGTGTCCAACTTCAAGAGATCTATGGGAAGCATTGAAGAAAAAGGGTGAAGCAACTTCTCAAGAGTTCGTGGTCTTGATCAAAGAAGTATTAGAGAAGAAGAGTGATTCTCAAACTGATTCTTCTGCAGATTTAACTGATAATGAGAGTATTCGTTCTAGTGAAAGTACTCAATCTACTGAGACTGATATGATGAGTGAAGAAAGTTTTCAGACAGTTGAAGATGATCTGAGTGAATTAGAAACTGATGCAGAGCCTGTCATTGTTGATCAAAAGGGTGAAGCTGATGCATCTTCTTCAGAAGTAAAACCTGAGGTATTTTCTAACTCTGAAACGTTTTGTTCTAACTGTATTTCAGTTAAGGATAAAATGATGAGGGTTATGGATGACAACGTAAACCTCATTTGTGATATGAAATCCATGCACACAGTAAATCAGAAATTAAAAGATAATGAGAATGTGTGTATTGAAAGTATAGAATCACTAAAGAGGGATATCAGTTCTCTGATTTTAAAGATCAAAGAGCAGGCATATCACCTGGATATGTCCTTTGCAGAAATTGAGAAAAGAAATAATGATCTTGCTGTGAAAGATAAGGAACTAGCTGAATCTAAAGCAGAGGTGATCAGATTACATAGAAAGTTAGAAAGCTTTAGAAATTCATCATTCTTATTAGGACATTATCATGATAATACAGAAGAGGGGAAGGGAACTAGTGGTATTGGCAAAGTTCCTCCACCATTCAATGGCAATTATTCTGTCACACCTGAGATTATAAACGATAAGGATTTAGATCCTAAGACTGTGTTGAAAGTGAATCCAGTCACAGGTGAAGATATGGTGTATTCTGATGAGAGTGATGATGAATATTTTGATGAAGCTAAGGTAGAAGGGATACCAAAAGAGGTTAAGAAAGAAGATGGATGACAATCTTCTGAAGTTGTTGTCAAGGGGGAGTCTGTTGGAGCATATTCTGGTGACAACGAGCTTTAAGATATTATGTCTTAGTCTTAGAGTCTTTGACTTGTAATTGATAGAATTGTTAGCAACAGTTAAAGGGCAGTCTGTTAGGACATGTTTTGTAACTGTTGATAAAATTCTGTGTAAGTTCTGCTAGAGGTGAACTTAACAAGTTCGCCTAGCCTATCAGAGGCGAACTTATTAAGTTCGCCTAGTGTATTAGAGGCGAACTTATTAAGTTCGCCTACTTCAGAACTGGTGCTTATATATACAGTTACAGTGTCTGTGAAACAGTGTGTGAAATAGACGATATCAGAGTAGACTTGATTAGAGACAGAATCTTGTAACCTGATGTTGTGGTAGAAATACAAAGCGTTTATTTACACCGTTGTTGTTGATTGAGTTACACGAGCACGTTGATCATGGATTCGGCACGTTATCACCATGTCGTACCGCGAGTCTAGAGATCCGTCACGCACCGAATTAGGGACCTACAAGTGGTATCAGAGCTATTGCTCTTGATTAGCAAAAGATTCGTGGTGTTTTCGTGTCCAATCAACATCAAATTCATCATTTTTGAGTTTTTCATTTCAATGGAGTTTGCAAGACTGATTTTGATCTGATTTGGTGTTTTTGAAGAGGATTATGATGAAATTGATCCGATAGAAAGTTTCTAATTGACAAATTACACAATCCTACGGTCCAATTTTGATTAATTCCTTCAATTCAGTGATTAATGATGATTTTTGAATGTTTTTGGTTCGCGGCTGTGGTCTGAAGAAGTTCTTGATCAAGATTCTGTTACGGCAAGCGAACTTGCTGAATTATGTGCAGGCGAACTTAGCAGCAGGCGAACTTGTCAAGTTCGCTTCTCACAGGGTTATGCGAACTTATTTTAGGCGAATTTGATCAGATTTTTGAATTTTGTTTAAGCGAACTTATTAAGTTCGCTTGGGTGTCTCTGAGGCGAAATTATTAAGTTCGCTTGAACAGTATCAGGCGAACTTACCTGTTTGCTAGTGTTCTTAAAAAAAATAAATAAATAAAAAATTCAAAATTTTTTAGGGAAAGTTTATATGCTTGTTTTGAATCATTTTTGAAATTTTGAATTTTCAAAATTTTTTAAAAAGAGTATTTTGGCGGGAAATTTTTTTCGGGTATTTTTTGTAAAAATTTCAAAATGTCAATTTCATGTGATGATAATGAGATTGGAACTATGCCACCGAGACTTTTGTGCATATCAGATTACCGCAGCTGGAAAGTCCGGTTTGAACAGCTCGTATCAGAAACTGATGAAAACTGTTTGACATCCATATTTAAAGGATATGTGGATCCTACTTATGACTATATGGGATATTATGATGTTCCTAAACCAGTGACAGCTCTTAGTAAACTAGAAAAGCAGAAGTTTGATCGAGAGATGAAGACGCGTGAAACTTTAACGTTCTCTTTACCAAAAGAAATCATTCATAGTCTCGGGAAGTGTCCAACTTCAAGAGATTTATGGGAAGCATTGAAGAAAAAGGGTGAAGCAACTTCTCAAGCGTTCGTGGTCTTGATCAAAGAAGTATTAGAGAAGAAGAGTGATTCTCAAACTGATTCTTCTGCAGATTTAACTGATAATGAGAGTATTCGTTCTGGTGAAAGTACTCAATCTAGTGAAACTGATGTGATGAGTGAAGAAAGTTTTCAGACAGTTGAAGATGATCTGAGTGAATTAGAAACTGATGTAGGGCCTGTCATTGTTGATCAAAAGGGTGAAGCTGATGATGGCGTTTTCATGGCTCCTGGTGCATCTTCTTCAGAAGTAAAAGCTGAGGTAGTTTCTAACTCTGAAACGTTTTGTTCTAACTGTGTTTCAGTTAAGGAAAAAATGATGAAGGTTATGGAAGACAATGTAAACCTCATTTGTGATATGAAATCGATGCACACGGTAAATCAGAAATTAAAGGATAATGAGAATGTGTGTATTGAAAGGATAGTATCACTAAAGAGGGATATAAATTCTCTGACGTTGAAGATCAAAGAGCAGGCATATCACCTGGATATATCCTTTGCAGAAATTGAGAAACGAAATAATGATCTTGTTAAGAAAGATAAGGAACTAGCTTAATCTAAAGCATAGGTAATCAGATTACATAGAAAGTTAGAAAGCTTTAGAAATTCATCATTCTTATTAGGATATTATCATGAGAATACTGAAGAGGGGAAGGGAACTAGTGGTGTTGGCTATGTTTCTCCACCATTCAATGGAAATTATTCTATTACACCTGAGATTATAAACGATGAGGATTTAGATCCTAAGACTGTGTTGAAGGTGAATCCAGTCATAGGTGAAGATATGGTGTATTCTGATGAGAGTGATGATGAATATTTTGTTGAAGCTAAGGTAGAGGGGATACCGAAAAAGATTAAGAAAGAAGACTCAAAGGTTGATTCTAATTCATCTAGAAATTATACATTTGGAAGTTCTTCAAATTCAAGGAGAGTTTCATATGTGAGAGATTATAAAGACAGACGTACATGCTTTCATTGTAATGAGATAGGTCACATTGTGGTGAACTGTCCTTACAAAAATAAAGGAAAGAAGCATGTAGTTCCTGAGAAGATGACGCCTGAATCAAAACCTGTTGAGAAAAAGTTTATTCATTCTCAAACTCCAAAAGAAGTTCATGTTGGAGAATCTTCTTCAAGTGCATCTGATCGTGTGAAGATTCCTTATATGAGAGATTATCGTGAGACGAGATCTTGCTTTTCTTATGGTCTTGTGGGTCATATTCAGATTGCTTGTCCTCACAAAGCCAAAGGTAACCGACATGTTACTCCAGAAAAGGTAAGAACTCATGGTAAGCCTTATGTTAACCCAAATGTGGTTAAACCTCATGTTACACCAAAGGGTAATTCAAAATCTGAGGTTAGGCTTTCTAGACCTCAAAGACAGACGATAAACAGAAGATTGAGAAAACTTTTAGCACAACAAGAGTTTTCACAATCAAATCAATTTTCAAATGAAAGAAATTGTTCAAACACTTCACATTTTAAGCAAAAAGAACTTAATGAACAGAAGTATGTTTGGAAATCTAAAGTTTCTGTTTCTGACTCGTCGGATCAATCTTCGAAAATCGATGAGAGATTCGATTGTGAATGGAGTGAGGTTTATTATTTTGATACAGATGGACGACCCATGACTACCATGGCTTGGGTCCCAATTTCAAATTAATGTTTCTTGTTAGATGTACAGGATTTACCAAGAGGGACTATTAATACCATTTTGGTTGTTGATAGTGGTGGTTCTAAGCACATGACAAGGAATGACATCTGCAAGAGTAAAGAGTTGTTGATAACTGAGAATCTATTTGATTAAACGACTTGATGCTCAAGGGGGAGAATATGTCACACACAATGTTTTGGAAAGAGTTTTACAAAGTCCAAATGATAACCTGAAACTTAGGATGACGATGGTGAGCATAAAGTCGTTGATGCAACCATTTGACTAGTTGAGGGGGAGTCTACAGGACAGGGGGAGTACAGAACTGTGTTGGTGATAGAGGCAATGACATTCAGTTACAGCATTACATCGGTTTGAGTTTTTAATTGATTGAATTGCTTAATCCTGAGTAACCAAGTAAAATGTTTTTTCTTAAAATGTTTTCATGGAAGATTTTATTTTCGTTTGTTTTACTTTATTTGAAAAAGATTTTGAAAAAGCCAAACAAATTGAAAAGATAAACTCGACATTACTTGAAGTTAAAGAAGAGATGATAGTACATCAGTAGCTGTTCTTTCACACATGACCTTAGATTGACTGGTTGGTGCTTTATGTTAATATATCTGAATTATATGTTTTGATCTAAACTTCAGAGACTGCACAAATAGGAAATGATAGTGTTGTGTATGCATATAATTTGAATTGTCAGTAGACTAAAAGCGTCACTGAACCATTAGTAGTGTGAAAACATAATTTCATATATTACAACTGTGATTTTTACCCGTTTTATGCCTGGGTGTGTGTGTTAAAGATCACTATTAGATATAGAATATTAGCTTTTAATAAATATTTTCCTATGAGATCAGTTTCGGGTTATGTCCTTAGCACTATTCATTCGATTTGCTTCAGTGCCCATGTCCCGAAAAGCACGCAATTTGAAGTATAATCAAGATATGTACTTGACAACATCTGTCAAACATATACTAGCCCTTGGATCATATTGATAAATCATCTTTACTGATTCCATTGAATTCATAATCCAGATAACAATTGGATCCACGTACCTGAATCTTATGATTCCACATATATAAGCCAAAACATTGAATCATTCGATTCTGAATCTCATTGATTCCTATACAATCCAATTTGGATTCTGCTATTCTTGTGCTAAGTGATGTTTCCTCATTCTGGAAATTCGGATAATCTTTAGTAAAATCTTATATGTCTTGAAGATAGTGCATTTACTTTCCGTTGGCATACTAGTGGGGTACACGTTGTATTTCATACTTAAATGGTACCTTAACTCACAAGAAAGTGGGAGTGAGATGCTTTAAGTTTCAAATCTTATAATATTGACAATTTGAATTTGTGTGTCATAGCCTGATCCTATTTTCTTTGAATGTTTATCGCGTATCATAACATGCAATATGAAAGTCTTGAAAAGATAGAGTGTGATAATCTTGAAAGATATTGGTTTGATTTGTCAAGGCTTGAAAGAATGACATAGGATACGATTTGATATTATATGGATGTTTATACAAAATGTGTGATTGATGCATTATTTATACTGATATGATCTTCTTACTCGTGATGTTCGACCAAAAAGATGTGATTTTGTATTTTACATTTCAGTTTATATAGAGAAAAACCAAAAAAATTTTTTATGTTTCTTATGTTTGAAAAACCAAAAAGATTTTATTTTTCCAGCTTCCATGGAAATCTTAATTGTTGGTTATTCTTGGTTGTTCTCCTTTGCAAAAACTGAATATTGCAGACAGAAGTTGACAAGGGGTCCTTCTCCCAATTTTTCTTATAGAAATAAAGAGAGAGTGTGCAGATGAACAAGACGAAGACTACAATGTGTTTGATGATATATGAAGACGGATGACAATCTTCTGCAGCTGTTGTCAAGGGGGAGTCTGTTGGAGCATATTCTGGTGACAACGAGCTTGAAGATATTATGTCTTAGTCTTAGAGTCTTTGACTTGTAATTGATAGAATTGTTAGCAACAGTTAAAGGGCAGTCTGTTAGAACATGTTTTGTAACTGTTGATAAAATTCTGTGTAAGTTCTGCTAGAGGCAAACTTAACAAGTTCGCCTAGCCTATCAGAGGCGAACTTATTAAGTTCGCCTAGTATATCAGAGGCGAACTTATTAAGTTTAGCCTATTAGAGGCGAACTTAATAAGTTCGCCTAGGCATCTATGAGGCGAACTTATTAAGTTCGCCTACTTCAGAACTAGTGCTTATATATACAGTTACAGTGTCTGTGAAACTGTGTGTGAAATAGACGATATCAGAGTAGACTTGATTAGAGACAGAATCTTGTAACCTGATATTGTGGTGGAGATACAAAGCGTTTATTTACACCGTTGTTGTTGATTGAGTTACACGAGCACGTTGATCATGGATTTCGCACGTTATCACCGTGTCGTTCCGCGAGTCTAGAGATCCATCACGCACCGAATTAGGGACCTACAGAGAGTGAGGGAGTTTAGAAAGGGGGATAAGGTACTTGTTTATAACTCCCGGTTGAAGTTGTTTGGGGGGAAGTTGAAGTCCAAGTGGTCGGGACCATATGTGGTTGAGGAGGTTTTTCCATACGGGACGATTGAGTTGTTAGATGAAGCCGATGGGAATACATGGAAAGTAAATGGCCACCGTTTGAAACACTATGTAGGGGGACCCATAGATCTTACCGAAGTGGAGGAAACTCCTCTCGAAATACCTCCTAACAACGCCCAAGTATAGAGTCTTGAGTGAAAGCTCAAGTGTAAAGTTTGTATTTTTTTGTAGTTTTTGTTTTTGTGTCTTGTGTTTTTGAGTCTTGTGCAGGAAAACATCACCGTTGGGTAGCAACGATCGACAGGAAACCGAATTTCCAGGTAAGTCTCAGTGTTAGATTTTATTTGGAATGGGTTTTTGGGAGGTTTGGAAAACCTATAATTTTTTCTAAGGCATGGGAGCTGGCAACATCTCGAAACTTTCTGTTGAAATAGGCCCCTCGCCACCCGCGAGGGGTATACATGTTAAAGATATAAGTCGCGAGGCCCTTAATCCTATTCGCCAGTCCACCGAGTCCCTCGCCACCCGCGAGGGATTGAAGATATAAGTCGCGGGACGCGAGGCTCCTCGCCACCCGCGAGACACATTCCTATACTCGCCGCGGGCCGCGAGCCCCCCTTTCTCTTCCAGAATAAAACCTCTAATCCCCAAACCTGCAGTCACTTTTCTCCTTACAAACCCTAAAATACCTTACGGCCTCCACCACCAACCCACCACAAATCCACCATTTTTACACCCCATTCACCATTTTTGACCCTCTTACACCTATCATCTCATCCTACACCTGAAACCCACCAGAAACTACTCATTTGTTCACTCACCAGCATACATTTTCACGGGGTTCTGGGTGTTCCTCTTGTTTCTTAGTTTTCTTACTGATTAACTCGCTCTCTAGGTATGTTTTCTTGTATTTTGTAATTTTGTAATCTTTTAGTCTTCGAGTTTTGATCGGTAGTGGGTAGTTTTGCATGTTTAGGTGTCGGTTCTTCATCGTGTCGTTTAGTTAGATGGGTCTTCGATGATAAATGCAGTGCGGATGGGTAAGTTTGGGGCTGTTTTGGTTGTGTCTGTGCTGGTGGCTTGGTTTGGGAACATTCGGAAATTGAGATGGTTTGGTTTGGGATAACTTAAGCTCTGTACTCAATGTCGGTTTGTTTTGGCACTTAGGTTTAATTGGGGACAATTAAAGTGCCGAGGGAGGTAATGTACATTGAGTCTAGTTAGTGAGTCATTTTTTTTGTTTCGGGTTAGTTTTTGGGTAATTTTATGTTTTGACAGGTTAAAGGCTACTCGCCCGTACTCAATCTCCATTCGGGCGAGTTTGGTCTAAACACTTATCTTCTTGTAAATTGTCGCCCAAAGTGTTTGAAACTTCAGGTTTTCTGGTGCAACGGCGAATGAAATGCTACACGGTTGATTATTTATTATTAAATAAAAAATTTAAAAAAAAATAAAAAAATAAAAAAATAGTTTGTGAATACTGACTTTCTGCTTTTCTTTTCTTTGTTTGATTATTCATGTGCAGATATGTTAGGTGAAGGTTCGTAAAGTAGATCAGGAAGGAAGCGAAGAGGCCCACCACCGCGCCCGCGAGGGGATGCGGCTGAGCAGGACTATACTCCAAATCTGGGTCAAAGGAGGATCAAGTATCATACCAGAGAACGTATCCCTAACTGTAAAGTCACGAGGCTTCGAGAACACCCGCTTCTGCAATTTGAGTTGGGAACTCAGGAATCGCAGAAATTGGATACCTTGATTGATACAAATCTACTACAATTTAGGACGATCGATTGGACGCTTCTAGATCACATTGGCCAAAGAGATAGGATCGAGGCGTTGCTGGGTGATAAGTTCAGGGCTGCATTGTGTTGTATGGCTCCACAATATGAGGAGTTGACTTTAGAGTTCCATGCTACTTTCAGGTACAAGCAGGGAAATTTTGAGCAACATGATGCGGTCTCGTTTTCTCTGGGTAGACAGGTGTACGAGATGACCATGCCCCAATTTGCAGTGGCTACTCAGTTATATACACAGGCAGAGGTTCAAACACAGGAGTTTATCACTAGTGTGAGTGGTGTCTTTACGAGGCAACATGATTACAGCTTGGTGAGGAATGATCTGGTTAGGTTTTGGGGTACTATCTCAAATACTCCCTTCTCAGGGAGTATGTTGAATTCAGAAATTATCGATCCGGTCTACAGGTATATTCATAAGATCTTGACAGCGACACTTGTTGGTAGAGGCTCGGGGGAGAATAAGATCAACCAGGTTGATCTGCTTTGTTTGTTGTGTATGGTGGAGCAGAGGCCTGCAAATGTGGCCAGTATTATCGCATGGTCCATGAAAAGGACCTGGAGGGGTGGTCCGGATGCTGGTGTCTACATGGGGCCTTATGTGACTAGAATTGCTGAAAGTCTTGGGGTGTTTGACAAATATGAGGCGAGGTATTTGAAAGATGGGCCGGTTACAGTTATGATGGGGGTTAGAGAATTACAGTTTACAGGGATTCTCAGTATGCATGAACCGCCTAGTTGGGAACCGATTCGAGCAGGGCCACAGGGTCAACCACCAGCAGGATCTGAGGCTGCAGCAGCTATGCAGTCTGGGATAGCGACCCATTATCAGAGACCATTGCATCGGTCTAAAAGGCCAGCACCACAGTATCCTCTCTAACAGCCACGACCGGACCCCCTCACATTGGATTCGATGTATGATAGGATGGAGCATGGGTTTAGGGAGTTACATGGGTTGGTGACCACTGGCTATAATGAGATCAGGACGCTGCTTTCTACTGGGCAGCAACGTCAGGAGGTGGCATTGAGGTATATGATGGGAAACATGAATATGAATGTCCCGAGTTTTTTCGCGCCTCAGGGGTCGAGTGGTCAGCAGTACAGTGGTTATGGTCAGTATGGTTCTTATCGACAACCCGGCAGCTCAGGTCAGTATGGTGCCGACCGCTGTCCACCAGAGTTTCTGATTTTTGAAGCTGAGAGTGAAGAGGACGAAGAATAGTGTGGGGATGATGCAGCTGTTATCGTGTCCTTTCTATTTATTTTTCGTTTATGATGTTTTCAGTTTCTATGGTTTGTGATGTTTTAATACATTGATACATTGGGTGGGTTGGTTTGGTTGGTTTGTGTTTGGCTTGAACAAACAGAATTGTTTTCTCTGCGAGTATTTTGATTATGTTTAGGTTGTTGTGATGTTGCCGCTTCCGTTCTTGTGTGATAAATGAGGATTGTTGGCTGGGCACATTCGGTATGGAGGGCACTAGTGGAAATTGACTGGCACGTTGACAGTCTTGCTTTATTACCAGCTAAGTCTTTTCCAGTTGTATATCTTGTATTTTCATTTCTTTCCGTTCCTGCATTAGGGACAATGCAACATTTAAGTGTGGGGATGGGAAATTTAATTTTTCATGATAAAAAAAATATATTATAAAATTGGAAAATGTCTCTGTTTTAGAAGTTTGCAATTAAAAGCACGAAAAATGATAGTAAAGTCGGGTTTTTACTTGGTTTTTGAATATGAGATTATAAATAAGTTGAAAGCGTGTCTAGTTTGGGATATTTGGGTAGGCCCGACCGGTTGAGAAGTTTTCTTTGAGCTTAAATATATCTAATGTTGGGATATTTGTGGGTTTTCATCTAGGAGAAGTAGGGAAGTCGATACCGCCACAAATAGTATAAGGAATGCCGTTATAAGTTTTAAAATCTTAGAATTTTTATCGAAAAAAAAAAAGAATAAAAGAGCATATAAAATAACGATGCCTATGGAATCGCTCTTAGGGATGGTGACTCTGATTGAAGTTCCTGCTAGGACAAGTTAAAATAAAATGATATGATTACCGACGCTCACGTTGTCGCTCTTGGGGATGGTGACTCTGATTGAAATAACCTCTGGGTTAGGTATGAATATTACGTGCTCGTGATTTCTATGAAAAAAAAAGAGAAAATTTTGATGTTAATTCTTTTGATTTTTAAAGCATAAGACGGTTAGGAAATAATCAATTGGTTGTTCCTTTTGTTCCATAAGCTTGAGGAGGGATTAGATGAAACTATAGCTTCCGATGCGTGAGACCCTAGATAATCTGATTGAACTTAAATTAAATAAACATGATAAGGAACTTGGATACCGGATTTGGGTTTAAGAGGATAATATATTTGCAATCGCAGCTAACACGTCACTAAGCTTTAATTAAAATAACTGAGTTTTTGAGAACCAAGTTTCTACCTGACTATGATTCCGTATACATAATTCTTTTTCAGGGACGAAAAAAGAGTAAGTGTGGGGATATTTGATGTATTGCAAAATACACCCATTTATCGTGTTCAGTTTGGGTGGTTTTGTTTAGTTTTCATTTAGTTTTTAGTTAGAATATGTTACTGCTGGTCCATTTGTGTTTACCAGGTCTCGAGTGATAGTTGTTGCTGAAATGGGCAGAAAACGAGTCAAAAATATGCAAAACGGAGTACCGGAAGAGATCGGGAGGTCAAGAGTCAATTAAAAGCATGAAATTCGAGAAGAAACATCTTCTCGCCACCCGAGAGAAGGTCAAGAGTTGTCCCTCGCGGGCCGCGAGGGAGTTGTATCACAACACACAGTTTTTACCTCCTCGCCACCTGCGAGAAGGGAAGCCAATGGGCTCCGCGGGTGGCAAGGGCCTATTTTCCGCAGAACGGTTCGACTTTTAGGTGGGTTGATGCTGGATTGGGGTATAAATACATCTCAATCATATACTTGTAGAACCCTAGCCAATTTTGAAGAATTTTGGAGAGATTTTGGAGCAATTTCAAGTAAGAAGGAGAAACGGTTGAAGGTTGAAGTCCTAGGATCGATCAAGCTCGTGGTTTGGCTATCCGGGTTTATCAATTCTTTGTTTTCTTAATTTTTACCATGTTTTTCCACTTTGGTGAAATTGCGTCTTTGATTTGGATAATGATGAGTAGCTAAATTAGATAAACTACCTAGATTATGATGAATGGGATGCTAAAGTTGTGATTTTTATATTGGATGCTTGTTAAATTTGGATTTCATGATAAAGTAGCAAACTTGATTATTGATTCGTTGTATATGCATGCTTAGAATTATTCTAATTGTTATATATTGCTTCGTATGATCTTTGGTGAATGTCTTTTGCGTAATAGGGTCATGCTAGATCATTAACTTGCGTTGTGATTTGTTGGGTTAATTGGCCAAAATACCTTAGAAGAAATATTTGATAATTGAATAGGTCTAGGTGTTATACTAATCTTAATAGCCGAGAGGTGCGAGATTATTGATAGGTCTAAATTGGTAAATTGCTAGGGTGGTCTTTGAGAGAAGTCTGTCGTAGTTGCCTTGCTAATATTTTTCTATCGAGTCGAATCAAGAACCCAAGTCATCCTAGGTTTACAACCCGAGAGGGAGTAGGTCATATTAGGGTACTTTACATAAACATTTAGATAACCGAGAGGAAGTCTAGATCAACCGGTGTTTTCAGCAGCCTTCAGAGTTCCTTAAGTGTCTTCCCGAAAAGGGTCGGGAGTCCTGTTCGGTGTCTCACGAGGTTAGAAATTTATGATCCCGGTTCCTTATTAACTTGCATCCGTTTAAATTATAGCTCGAAGTATCCCAGGATTCCAGTCTAGGTAGTTACCCATCGTCATCTGAAGTAAAACCCAAAATCACCTTCGTGTCTTAGGTAATTTAGTTAATTGATAGTAAGTTAATCGCTTTTCTTTTAGGATTTTAGACACCCCCCCCCAATATAAAAACAATTAGTCGTGTCAGTCAGTCTATTTAAGTGAGTCTAATTTACGTAATAAATATAGTTTCGTGGGTTCGATTTCCGGACTTATTTAGCTGTACTAGAGTCGATCGGTTCACTTGCCGGTTAGTAGTTTAGTCGAGTTTTTGAGAGTCTAGAGTATAACTTAGTTTCTAGAATAGGTTAATTTAGTTAATAATTTAATAACCATACGTTTAGAACATCACATGTCACATTTTGAACAGAGTCTTGACCGTTAAGCGACACAACAAGACATGCTACGAGTTGTTGAATACTCGAAAGCCGAATCTGGAATATTTACTACCTTTTGGTAATCCATGCACCCTGTTGAAAGTTAGAGATGTCCCAACCAAGTTCAGTGTTAAGGCTATTGAAGGGATTTTTCTGGGGTATGTTGCAAATTCTACTACCAAGAGGGTTTATAACAAAGAGACTCGTCAAGTTGAAGAATGGTTCCATATCGACTGTTCTAATCGGTCTTTACCTCAAATGGCGATTAGACCAGACTTGGCTTTTGATTATGAAAACTTATTCAAGTCTTTTCATTTACCTTCTGATATTTCTCCTAAGGAAGCTGCTGTTTTATATGATTCACGTCAGGATGCACAGCATAGTGGTTTTCTACCAAATGCAGTTCCACATTCATCGGTTCCATCTACTTCTGCTCCCGATCCTAAGGGTATGTATCCAATTGGTACAAAGTGGGTGTTTAATGTTGATTCTACTAAAGTTGATGTGTTGCCGGTTCCTGAGGTTGCTTCAATCAAGGAACTCAAAGATCATCCAGTGACAAATATAATTGGGAATTTGCGAGATGGAGTGAAAACGCGTTCTATTATTGATAATACTTGTTTGTATACATGTATTAAAGATTCCGGTGTTCTTGATGTGTGCTCACATTCCTGTTTTATTTCTCAGGTCGAACCAAAGAATGTCGAAATGGCATTAAATGATAACAATTGGATAGAGGCCATGCAGGAAGAACTTGCTCAGTTTAACAAACTCAGAGTTTGGAATCTTGTAGATCTTCCGAAGGGTATGTATCCAATTGGTACAAAGTGGGTGTTTAAATGCAAGAAAGCAATCGAGGTGTCATGGTAAGAAATAAGGCAAGATTAGTTGTCCAAGGCTTCATTCAACAAGAGGGAATTGATTACACCGAGGTTTATGCTCCTGTTGTGAGGCTTGAAGCTATACGGCTGTTTCTGGCTTTTGTTTCTTATAAAGGGTTTAAGGTGTTTCAATTGGATGTGAAAAGTGTTTTTTATATGATAAGGTCAAGGAAGAGGTTTATGTTTGTCAGCCGCCGGGGTTTGAAGATCCACTTAATCCGAATAAAGTTTTCAAGCTTGATAAGGCCCTCTATGGTCTTCATCAGGCTCCTCGAGCGTGGTATGAAACGTTGTCCACACATATTATGGCCAATGATTTTGTTCGTGGCAAGATTGACTCGACCTTATTCATAAAGAAATCAGGGGGAGATTACCTACTGGTGCAGATATATGTAGATGATATTATTTTTGGCTCTACAAATGAAGGGTTGTGCAAAGATTTTGAGAGTGTTATGAAGTCGAAGTTTGAGATGTTCGCTATGGGAGAGTTATCATTTATCCTCGGTTTACAAGTAAATCAAAAGGAAGATGGTTTCTTTATTCATCAGTCCAAGTATGTCAAAGACATCTTGAGCCGGTTCAAGATGGAGGACTGTACCCCATATGATACTCCGATTTCGGTCAATCATAGATTGAATTCTGACCCAGATGGAAAAGATGTTGATTGTCGACTTTACCGGGCAATGATTGGATCTCTCATGTACTTAACAGCTTCAAGGCCAGATATATTGTTCGCTGTGTGTATTTGTTCCAGATTCCAGGCAAAACCAAAAGAATCTCATTTGATTGCAGTAAAAAGAATCTTTCGTTATTTGAAAGGAAAACAAAGATTGGGACTATGGTTTCCACATGGTTCTAACATTGATTTCAATGCATATACTGATTCTGATTTTGGTGGTTGTTGTTTGGACAGGAAATCTACTACAGGTGGTTTCCAGTTCTTGGGTAATCGTCTAGTTTCCTGGCAATGCAAAAAGCAAACTACGGTCTCCATTTCAACATGCGAAGCAGAATACCTTGCTGCTGCAAGTTATTGTTCACAGATCTTGGGGATCCAACAGCAATTAAGAGATTATGGTTTGAATTTTACAGGAACCCCCATGTTTATTGATAATAATGCTACAATGTCTATCACAAATAATCATGTTAAACACAGTAAAACAAAGCACATTGAGATTAGATATCATTTTATTCGTGATTGTGCAGATAAAAAGTTGATTGAGCTGGTAAAGGTTCATACATATGATAATTTTGTTGATCTTTTTACCAAGGCATTTGATCATACCAGGTTTGAATTTCTGATCAAAATGATAGGTATGATCAATCCCGAATAAAAGTTTTTCAAAATCAGATTTTCATGGAAAATTTTGTTTTTAATTTCTTTTATTGCTTTATTACATTTTTGCATTTTAAATGTCAGTCAAAAAGTTTTTATTTATAAAAATTCCAAACAAAATGAAAAATATATAATTTGACATCATTTGAAGTTAGAGAAGAGATGATAGTACATCAGTGATTAGTTCATTACACACGACCTTAGTAGACCTTTGATATATGATTGTTTAAAGTAATTTGATTTGATCTAAATTTCAAAGTCTGCATAAATGAGAAATGATAGTGTTTTGAATGCTCTAATCTTGATAATCTGTTTTAAATTTGTGTATGAGTTTTGAAACTTGAATTGTCAATAGACTAGAAGCGTTTATAAACCAATAGTAGTGTGAAAATTAAATATGATATGATTACATCTGTGATTTGAATTCATTCTATGCCTGGGTGTGTGTGTAAAAGATCATTATTAGATAAAGAATATATGGTTTTAAAGAATTTCCTGAGACCAATATCGAATTATATCTTTAGCACAAACTTTTTCAGTTCACTTCACTGCCCATCCCCCGAAAAACATGCAATGTGTTGCTGAACTAAGATATGTTTTCTAACAACATCTGTTGGAACAAATATTCACCCTTGGATCAGTTAGATACATCATCTAGTCTGACTCCATTGAAATTTATCTAGATAATAGTTGGATCCTCATACCTGAATCTGTTTGATTCACATTATACAGCAATTCATTAGAATCTTCTGATTCTGAATCATCATGATTCTTATATCCTTTGGGATATGCTTTTCTATACTTGTGCTAAAAGAGATAATTTCATCTTGGAAATTGATCTAATCTTAAAATAAACTATATATGTCATGAAGATAGTGCAATTTATATTTCTGGTTGGCATATATGTGGGGTACACGATGTTTTTCATCTAAATGGTACTAACTCACATGAAATTGGAAGATAAACACTTATAGTTTCAAATCATATAATATTAACAAATTTAAGAATTTGTATGTCCCGGGAGCCTCGTCGCGTAGCGGAAATAACACGGATCTGTTCTGTGATTTGTGTGGGAACAAAGAAACGAGACAGAGAAACACAAACAAAGACAAAAGATAATGAAACGAAACGTAATCCATAACAAAGAAGTCATCCCGTATTACAGACTACATACCGAAGGAATACACATCTCTCATCTAAGCTCACGGTCCAGGGGTCGGGAGAGCTCTTCCCGACCCGGACATCTCTCAACCTGTTCCAGAGTTCCACCTACAAATGAAGACAAGTCTTCTATTTATAGGGGCAGGAACGCTTCCTACGTACTTGACAAGTACGCAAGGCAAAAGCCTTGCGTACTTACTAAGTACGCAGGACCAAACTGGTGTGCGGGCTAAGTACTTAGGAACACCCTCCTACGTACTAGCCACGTACACCGATACATAGAATTTAATCTATAGTTACAAAACATGCTTCTACATCATAACGCCGAACCCTCACAATAGTATTTTAGAAATACACTTGACCTATAAGCAATGCATCCCTGAGGAGAATTCCCAGGAAAGAGGGGTGGGTCACTAGGACACACTTAAGTACCCTATATTTCCTTAGCCAGAATCCCTCATGGGCCTACACACTCTTCCAGCCATTATGTATTAATAACACTATTGTTGGGCTCATGGTCATGATGAGAATTGTTGTGAACTGGGCCTTGTGGCCCGAAAGTAAGGTTTATGCATTCTAGTGGGCATTTGCTTCTTGGGGGATAGGTGAACTGCTATGTTTATTATTGATGGTCCTTAGGCCCAATAGTTTAAAAGAATTTGTTGTCCACAAGAGGTGAGGTATTATGTATGTGAGTTTAGGGGTGCATGAATAACTAAGTGTGTATGAGTGTGAGTGGAAACTTAGGATAGCACTTTTAAACAAATTAAATAGGTAGCAATGAACAGGAGAAAAAGTGGGCAGGTAATGTGACACATAGATTATTAATTATTGTATCATATGATGTAGTTATATAGTATAACATGTAAGAATATTCACATAAAAATAATCATATAGTATGTAGATAGTAATGAGTGCACAAAAGTTATCAAGTAGCGTGACACATAAGTCATTATGTATTGTATCACGTAGTGTAAATACTTATGATAGCATGTAAAAATATTTACACAAGAACTAATAATGTAACATATAGTAGCATGGAATTGTATGGGTGTCCTAAAGTTATAGTCTAGGTCAAGGATGTCTAATAACCTAGTTCCCTATAACCAAGGCTCTGACACCAATCTGTCACACCCCAACCGACGGCGGAATCATCGGGGCGGGACATGTAGACTGTTCATGAGCTCAAGGTTGACTAAATTGTAATATGTTAAATCCATTTCCATTCAAACAAACATGAATCAAGTTCCAAGTACATAATGAAATACAATTTGTTTTTGAATTTAGATTAACTAGGTCCAAAGCCTATGTGTAGCATGTCTTGATCAAACTCATATGAAAGCACCTGAAACATGAATAAAATAAGGTCAACTAAAAAGTTGGTGAGTATAACACAGGTTTGTATATAGATAGCATATAGTTTGTAAAACAAATCCTTACATAACATGATAACTAAGGCATTTATGGGGAGCAGCTATTGTGTAACCAAGTACAATCAAACCTTTGTAACTAGCATGCAAAATTGTGTTGTCGGTATCAATCACCCCAATCTGGGTGGGTTTGTCAGACTCAATAGATCTATCATTGAAAACCGTCGGCTTGAATAGTTAATGATTGCACATAAGTGTTCACAAAAGTTAGCACACATAGCACTCGGGCATAAAGCTCAAATTTGCACACATGAATGTAAATATGATTTGTACTTGTGTTGTTTGTGTAAATGTAAACATGTAATTTGATAGAGTTCATGTTTCACCCCAAAAGTGTAAAAGAGTAAAAGGGGCTATGAAATACTCACTTGTATCAAAATGTAGTAGCTAACAAGAGCGTTGGGTAATTCAAGTGATTTGCAACTCACTAAGTTTGACCTAGAGTGAAATAGTATAAATTTGGATTAATAATATGTACAATGTCTAAGGACATTCTAAGGTTTTCAATAGGAATGGATTTGTATGAAGGGTTGGTGTATTCATTTGCGTTGGTATTTGAATGAAAATGTAAGTTCAATTAAATAACGAAAGTCTTATGGTTTAATTCGAATAATTAACTAAAATTATAATTAATTTCTTTTTTATTTAGTTGTTCATGAAAATGTGTCAAGAGGCATTTTAAAGACATGTTAGAATATAAATAGTTTGTGTAGGTTTGAATAAAACAATTATATGTAAAACTTTTATTTTAAATTTATTACTTTTTAATCCATTAGAAATGATTTAATCAATTTGTTTAATATTTCCAAGTTGATAATTTAGTTTATGTAAACAATTCTGGCTTTGAAGTTTTATAAAATAATTTTTACAAAAGAAAAATGAGTTTATATTAAACTAACAGAAGAAACAGGTTCTGACCAAAGGTAGCACAACCGTGTCAAATGTATGGCGCGACCGCGCTTAGGCACGGGGCGCCACCGTGCTTAGGCACGGGGCGCGACCGTGCTTAGGCATGGGGCGCGACCGTGCCTGGACAAGAGGCACCACCGTGCTAAATGATTAGCACGACCGTGTCTGAATGTTCCAGAAGCTAATTTGTCTAAATCCTGTATTAATAGTGGGTGAATTCATGGGGCTTTCGATTGTTGATTGTTTTAGAATCTATCTATGTATTTTAATTGAGTGGAGATCGTGTCTAGGGTGTAGTTCGACTAAACTAAAATATAACGAACCCTAGATTTTATTCGTGTTCAATTCGATTGTATAAGCCCTGAATAGGTTAGGGCTTTCATTCGCGGGATTGAAATGAGTCTGAGGATGTGTTTACTTACCTTAAACGATATCGAATTGGTGGGGTTCGACCAAACGGAGTTCCGACTTCGGTGGGTTGATCCTTGGCGTCTTCTGCTGGGATTCCGGCACGATTGATGTGAGGAATGTGTTCACAGAAGCTTGAAGATCATGCGCAGAGGTTTGATTTCGAGAGTGATACGGAATTGGACGAGATTGAGAGAAAGATATGAAAGTATGACGGTTTTGGTTCCCTAGTTACTAATGCGGTTATTCGAGAGGGTTTGGTCATTGATGAACGGTCTAAAACGGCGCAATAGGCGTTACAACTACAGACTCGAACAAGCTTTGCGATTAAGACAGTGTTTGCGTTTCAACTGGGTATCAGGCGCGACCGTGCCGGTGCATGGCGCGACCGTGCCAAATGATATTTTGATAATTTTCAAAACTAGTCCTTGTAGTTTGCGAGATAGCGTAGGTTTGTTTTAGTTGTTATTGTGGCAATGTAAATGTGTGTATGTACTTATAACATTATAATAATACTCCCTATTTGCACATGAAAATAGTAAATGATGCGACACTACGTTTTGAATGTGAACATGAGATTGAAATTGTCATTTATTGCACCATATGAAATATCAAGAAAAACATGGATGTTACACCCTGAACTCTAGATATAGGAATAACATCAGCGTATTGACGATCACCCTTAATATTACCAGAAGGATCATTGTCTTCATCATCATGTCTTTGAATAGACTCAGTGTGACATGTATCACGTATCCTTAACTCCCCCTAAGTGTCAAGACGCTCAACAAGTTTGGACACTAATGCCTGCATGGCAGCAATCTGCATAGCTTGAGTTTGAATCACTAGCTGTCTTTGAGTATCAGTATATACAAGAGTATCCACCTGATTTTGTAAAGCAAGCACTTGAGATTCAAGGAAAGTAATCCTATCAGAATCAGAAGGCTTAGAAGGACCAAACGAAGATTGAGGAACCGAAGGACTAGGAGTAGGAATAATCACAGGAGGAACAGGAGTTAGAACAGGAGATGGATTTTTAGAACGTGGAGGTGTAACAATTAAGGAAGCAACAAAAGTAGCATCCTCTACACCCTGTGAAGATTGAGCAGCAACAATTGAAGCAGACATAAGCTTTTGAGTTTTAGGATCCGGATTAAAATCACTATCAGAACTCTCGTCCATCAATGTTCTTTTGCCATGTACTGATCCGGAAGGAGGATCCCGAACAGACTTACGTCTTTGTCTTCTGGCTGTAGATTTAATACGTTTACCAGCATTAGCCAATGGTATACTAGCCAACCTTTCATAATGATCTGAGGAAAAATCTCTAGATTCATCAGATTCGGTTTCTTCAGAAATAGGTAAAATCGTATCACTTGAGCTAGAACTCAACTCATTATCTGTTACCACATTCCCTTCAGCTTCATGAATGGGTGAGTTCACAGCGTCATCAACAAAATAATCCATATTCATTCCTAGATCTTGTTCATGTTCATGAACGACCTCTTCTGGAACAGGTTCATTAACAGGTATATCAACCTGAGCTTGTTGAATTGGAACTTGTTCTTGAATAGGAATTTGGTGTTGTACAGGAGCTTGTTGTTGTTGTTGAACTTGTACTTGTTGTTGAATAGGTTGTTGTGGTTGTTGAACATTCGGACCTTGCACTTGAGCTATCTCCTCAGGATGAAACCAGTTGTCATTCGGTGGTTCAACATAATCAGGATTGATTAAGTGACCAAACAATGGAGTATTAATAGGAATCAACGATGCATTCTGTTGTTTCACCTTAGTGCAATCAGTAAAGATACGCTTGGACATCGGAGTCAAAGTTAATCGAATTAGATGCTGTGGGAGATCAGGAATAAGATGATTCAGAATCATTTGGATGAACCGAGGATACATAAGAAATCCTTGAACTTCAGCAGGTGTGATTTGCATAACCATCTCCCGATAAACATAACGTGCAAAATTGAACCGCTTGTTCAAAGTCAAAGCTACAATAGCAGCTTGTAGAGCAGTCTTTAACCCATCAGTACCAGCTTTTCTAGGAGATAAACATTGGATAATCACGTGCATGAAATACCTCCATTAACCAACCAAACCACCCTTACGAGCTTGTGTATCATTAGGTCTTCCACGGTAACCCATCCTCTGAAAACATCCCATAATCAAAGTTCCAGGATATGACATAGGATCATCATCAGCACCACCTAAAGCTAGAGAAGCACGAATAGTTTCTTCCGATATTGCAATCTTCGTATTGTTTACATTGGCACGAAGAACATGAGGTTCTACGTCAGTATCTTGATGAATTGTGTCCCAAAATTGTTGAATATACATCAGACTAATGTATGGATCTGCCGATAATGCGACACGAAGTCGTGAACGATTTAGAAATCCAATAATTCCTTGAAAGTTTACGGCCTCTGACATATTAGGATCTAACAATGCCACCTGGTTATGTTTGTATTCGACACGACGAGCCATCTGAAAAATATTTGGACAACAGACACATTAGACAAATAACAAACACAAACAACAAGTAAAAAAAAAATTTGAAACAAAAACAAAAAAAATTTAACAAGTCCAAAGCCCTTCTGAACTCTAGGCGAACTTAATAAGTTCGCTTAGTGTTGCAAGAGGCGAACTTATTAAGTTCGCCTAGACAAGTTCGCTTGAACAAGTTCGCATGAACCTGTCTGACGTTTCAAATACCAACCCAAAAATCAAAATATCTTCAAATCGATTGGAAATCATGAAATAAGCATTGGAATCACATCGATTACCACTAATGAATCAATATCAATGATCAATTTTATTATTTAAGGCGGAAGAAACATCAATTTAGGGCAAAACAGTCCCGCGATGAAAACCGACTGAAAAAGGTAATTTTCTTATGATTGAACGAATGAAATTCGATTAAAATACCTTAGGCAAGTTCATATTTCAAATCCGAACAAGAATAAATCAATAAACAACCCAACAATCACTGATTTTGAAAAATAAAAAAAATTCTCCAAACAGACAAGTTCGCTTGAAATGTGAAGAGGATGATTGATTAAGTTCGCCTGCACAAAACCTTATACAGATTAAGTTCGCTTATTTAGGCGAACTTGTTAAGTTTGCTTAACAAGCCCTAGGCGAACATAATAAGTTCGCTTCACCAACATCAGGCGAACATATTAAGTTCGCTTCACCAGAGTTAGGCGAACATAATGACTTCAACTTTTCCCTTGATCAAATTTTTACCAACTTTCAACCCGTCACTTCTTGAACTTCCGTCATCAGCATGTATTCAATCCAATCCCGAACAATTTAATAAAAGCTTAGAATTTTCATGGAAAATAAAATAAAAATAAAAAAATCTTTTTGAATTTTATCTATACAAACGGAATCAAATATTTTTGGATTTTTATCTGTACAAACAGAATCACATATTTTTGGATTTTTATCTATACAAACGGAATCACATATTTTTGGATTTTTATCTGTACAAACAGAATCACATATTTTTGGATTTTTATCTTTACAAACGGAATCACATATTTTTGAATAAACATCAAGAGTAAGAAGATCAAATCAGTATCTGAGTAGTTCATCACACATTTTAGCAATAACCAAGGGTAACCTATGATATGAAACAATCCAACTCATTATTGTGCGCTTTACATATTTTTCATTTTTAAACATTATTTTCATTATTTGAATAATATTTGAAATGATATGCGATAAATTTCAAAGTAAATGAGATCAGGTTATGAAATGCTCAATTATTCATACCGAATTTGTAATATAAAGCATGAATTCTTAAATTTGTCAATATTATATGATTTGAAACTATAAACGTTTATTCTCCAAATTCATGTGATTTAGTACCATTTAGATGAAAAACATCGTGTACCCCACATATTTGCCAGACAAAAATAAAAATTGTACTATCTTCAAGACATATACAGTTTATTTTTAAGATTAGATCAATTTCCAAGATGAAATTATCTCATTTAGCACAAGAATAGAAGCAGATCCCAAAGGATATAAGAATTATGATGATTCAGAATCAGAAGATTCTAATGAATTGGCAGTATAATGAGAATCAACAAATTCAGGTACGAGGATCCAACTATTATCTGGATAAGATTCAATGGAGTCAGACTAGATGATGTATCTAACTGATCTAAGGGCGAATATATGTTTCAACAGATTTTGAAAGCATATCTTAGTTCAACAATACATTGCATGTTTTTCGGGGCATGGGCAGTAATGTGAACTGAAATAGATTTGTGCTAAAGATATAATTCAATATTGGTCTCATGAAATTCTTTAAAACCATATATATTCTTTATCTGATAATGATCTTTTACACACACACCCAGGCATATAATGGATTCAAATCACAGATGTAATCATATCATATTTAATTTTCACACTACTATTAGTTTCAAAACGCTTCTAGTCTATTGACAATTCAAGTTTCAAAACTCATACACAAATTTAAAAACCAGATTATCAAGATTAGATCATTCAAAACACTATCATTTCTCATTTATGCAGACTTTGAAATTTAGATCAAATCAACTCAGTTTAATCAATCATAAATCAAAAGTCTACTAAGGTCGTGTGCAATAAACTAATCACTGATGTACTATCATTTTTTCTCTAACTTCAAATGATGTCAAATTTTATATTTTTCACTTTGTTTTGACTTTTTATAAATTAAGAACTTTTTGACTGAAATTTTAAAATGCAGAAATGTAATAAAGCAATAAAAGAAATTAAAAAACAAAATTTTCCATGAAATTCTGATTTTGAAAAGCTTTTATTCAGGATTGATCATACCAATCATTTTAATTAAGAATTCAAACTTGGTACGATCAAATGGCTTGGTAAACAAATCAGCAAAATTATCTTCAGTGTGTACCTTGACCAGCTCAATCAACCTTTTCTCTGCACAATCACGTATAAAATGATATCGAATTTCGATGTGCTTAGTTTTACTATGTTTAACAGGATTATTAGTTATGGACATAGTAGCATTATTATCGATAAGCATGGGGGTTCCTGTGAAATTCAAACTGTAATCTCTCAATTGATGTTGTATCCACAGGATATGTGAACAACAACTCGCAGCAGCGATATATTCTGCTTCGCATGTAGAAATCGAGACTGTGGTTTGCTTTTTGCATTGCCAGGACATAAGTCGATTACCTAAGAACTGGCAACCACCTGTTGTAGATTTCATGTCCAAACAACAACCACCAAAATCAGAATCAGTATAAGCAATGAAATCAAAGTTAGAACCCTGAGGATACCATAGCCCCAAACGTTGTTTTCCTTTCAAATATCAAAAGATTCTTTTCACAACAATTAAGTGAGATTCTTTTGGCTTTGCCTAGAATCTGGAACAGATGCACACAACGAACATTATATCTGGCCTTGAAGCAGTTAAGTACATGAGGGATCCAATCATAGATCTGTAAAGTCGATAATCCACATCTTTTCCATCCGGGTCAGAATTCAACTTATGATTGACCGGAATTGGAGTATCATATGGGGTACAGTCCTCCATCTTGAACTGACTCAAGATGTCTTTGACATACATGGACTGATGAATAAAGAAACCATCTTCCTTTTGATTTAATTGCAAAGCTAAGAAAAACGATAACTCTCCCATAGCAGACATTTCAAACTTCGACTTCATTACACCCTCAAAATCTTTACATAACCCTTCGTTTGTTGAGCCAAAAATAATATCGTCCATATAAATCTGCACCAGTAGGTAATCTCCCCCTGATTTCTTTATGAATAAGGTCGAATCTATCTTTCCATGAACAAAGTCATTTGCCAAAAGATGTGTGGATAATGTTTCATACCACGCACGAGGAGCCTGATGAAGACCATAGAGAGCCTTATCAAGCTTGAAAACCATATTCAGATTCAGTGGATCTTCAAACCCCGGCGGCTGACACACATAGACTTCCTCCTTGACCTTTCCATATAAAAACGCACTTTTGACGTCTAATTGAAACACCTTAAAACCTTTAAAAGAAGCAAAAGTGAGAAACAGCCTTATAGCTTTGAGCCTTGCAACCGGCGCATAAACCTCGGTGTAATCAATTCCTTCTTGTTGATTGAAGCCCTGGACAACTAATCTTGCCTTGTTGCGTACCACGACACCTCGATCGTCTTTCTTACATTTAAACACCCATTTTGTTCCTATCGGATACGCACCCGTCGGAAGATCAACAAGATTACATTCCTTAAGTTTGTCAAATTGAGTAAGTTCTTCCTGCATGGCCTCTATCCAATTATTATCATTTAAAGCCATTTCAACATTTTTGGGTTCGACCTGAGAAATAAAACATGAATGTGAGCAATCATCAAGAACACCAGAATCATTAATACATGTATACAAACAAGTATTGTCAACAATAGAACGTGTTTTCACTCCATCCTGCAAATTCCCGATTATATTTGTCACCGGATGATCTTTGAGTTCCTTGATGGAAGCAACCTCAGGAACCGGCAACACTTCAACATGAGTTGTATCAGATTGATAAGACAAATCATGATTAATTTGAATTTCCGAGTCTAAATTTGTAGGAATCTCCCCCGAATCCTGTGTCGAAGGTAATGGATTATCACCCAACAAAGGATCAGCAGAAGAATCTTGAAAAATAGCATTGTCTTCCTCACTCTCTGAATCTTGTGGTTCCGAACAAGAAGCAACATTAGGATCCGGAGCAGAAGTAGATGGAACCGATGAATGTGGAACTGCATTTGGTAGAAAGCCATTGTGTTGTGTATCCTAACATGAATCATAGAGAACAGCAGCTTCATCAGGAGAAATATCAGAAGGTAAATGAAAAGACTTGAATAAGTTTTCATAATCAAGTGCCCAATCTGGTCCAATAGCCATATGAGGTAAAGACCGATTTGAACAGTCAATATGGAACCATTCTTCAACTTGGCGCGTCTTTTTGTTATAAACCCTCTTGGTAGTCGAATTAGGAACATACCCTAGAAAAATCCCTTCAATAGCCTTAGCACTGAATTTTGTTGGGACATCTCGAACTTTCAACAGGGTGCACGGATTACCAAAAAGTAGTAAATAATCCAGATTTGGCTTTCGATTATTCAGCAACTCGTAGCAAGTCTTGTTGTGTCGCTTGACAGTCAAGACCCTGTTCAAAAGGTGACACGCAGTATTCATAGCTTCAGCCCAAAAAGTAACTGGAAGCTTAGAATCTGCAAGCATCGTGCGTGTCATTTCAACCGACGTCCTTTTTTCGTTCAGCAACACCGTTTTGTTGAGGAACATATGGCGCACTGAATTCATGATGAATTCCCTTTTGTAGACAGAATAAGCCCATCTTGCTATTCCTAAACTCGCTGCCATTGTCACTCCTAATTCTTCTGACCTTCATATTGAACAAATTTTCCAAACCCAGAATTAAGTATTGGACCAACTCAGTGGTTTCAGCTTTAGACAAAAGAAACTTAACCTATGAAAATCTGGAAAAATCATCAATGACTACAAAACAGTATGATTTTCCACCAATGCTCCTGATACTAATCGGACCGAACAAATCCATATGTAGGAGCTCCAAAGGAGTTACGATAGAATTCTTCGATTTATATTTGTGTGATTTCTTTCTTTGTTTCCCCTTCTTGCAAGGAATACAATCATCAGGAACTGAGAATTTCCTCTTCAGAATATCAAGAACCATATCATTCTTAACAATATAGTTCATCTTCCGATAGTTGATGTGAGCTAGCTTCCTGTGCCACAAAATAGAATCTGATTCCGACGCCTTGGAGAGTAAACATGTAGGAATTGAATCCGTTGTAGTAGCAACACTCATGTCAAGGACATACGTGTCATTTCTCCTCGGAGCCTTCATGATAATCCATTCGTCAGGAATAACGAAAACCGGTTTCAAGATATAATACTCAGCATCATTGAAATGGAACGAAAACTTCTTGTCACAAACTTGTGATACACTCAAAAGATTGTGTTCAAGCTGCTCCACATAATTCACTTTCTCAAATTTGACTTTGTCATTCTTTAAAGTACCATGTCCAGTTATGTACCCGCCTTTATTACCCGCAAAAGCGACATAACCTCCATCAATATTTTTAACATCTTCAAGCAATCTAATATTCCCTGTCATATGTCGAGAGCAACCACTATCCACATACCATGTATTGTTGATAGTCCTCCTTGGTTGTCCGTACATAAACAACGAAAAATCAGTTAGAAATAGGAACCCAAGCCATTGTGGTCTTGGGTCGTCCATATTGATCAAAATAAACAACTTCTAGCAATTCACAATCAATGTTATCATTAACCTTTGAAATAGAAGTTTTACCATCAGACTTTTTCAAAGAAGACACATTTTGATTATTTTGAAAAACATTATTTGATATATTATTATCAGATTTAGATGTTTCCAAAATTTTCTTCAATTTTCTGTTTCGTCTTCTCCTTTGTGGTCTAGATAGTTTAACTTCAGAATGAGAATCTTTTGAAATTCTAACATGAGGAATCTCAAGTTTTTCTTGACAAACAAATGATTTAGAGTTCAATTTATCCTGCTGTTTAAATCCAGAGGATTTAACAAAAGATCGACAGGACGTATTTTTCTTCAAACTAAAGGATGACTTTCCCTCATCTGTTCTTTTCAGAATCTTCACCACATTTGGTTGTGGAGGAACAGTCTTCAATTTGCCCTGGTTCTTATAAGGACAATTGACCAAAATGTGACCAGTCTCGTTGGAATGAAAACAAACTCTTCTCTCTTGATGAGTTCTAAAATAAGGAATGTTCTTTGAATTTGAGGAGCCATCAAAGGAATAAGCTTCAGAAGATTGTCCAGAACAGTTTACTGACTTCTTTGGAACATAAACCTATGTAGGCACCTTTGATGAATGCACCTTTTAATGACCAGCAGCGACAAAACCACTTGACTGTAAAATTGGGGAAAGCTTAGGTGTAACAACTTTCACCTCATCAGGTTCAATTAGAATGCATCTATCACGGGAAACAGTTTTTACAATTGTTGGTTCATCAAGTTTCACCTCTTTTGGAATACTTTCAACCTTCTTTCCATCAAACACCTCATCCTAAGAATCAGACTCATAAAACATATCCTCACCAGTTACCGGATTCACTTTTAATACCGTTTTTGGATCAATTTCCTCTTCATGTATGATTTCAGGTTCAACCACATAATTTGCATTAAATGGTGGAGGAATAAATCTAATACCAGCAACCCGCTTAGTAGGATCAGCATTTGAATTAAAATAATCCAAAACAACCGATGAATTTTCAAACTTTTCCGCTATTCTATGAAGTTTGATCACTTCAGACTCTTTGTCAGAAATTTGTTTATTCTTTTGTGCAACAACTTCATTTCGTTTTTCTATCTCAGCATAAGCCATATCCAGATGATAAGATTGTTCTTTATATTTTAACCCAAGAGAATTTAAGTCTCTTTTCAAAGACTCAATTCTATCGATGCACAATTTATCATTATCTTTCAGTTTCTGATTAACTGAATGCATCAATTTCATATCACAAATCAAGTTTGTGTTATCATCCATGACCTTTTGCAATTTATCTTTTACAGTAATGCAGTTAGAACAGTAAATATGACAAACATAGTCTTTTACCTTTGACGGATCAGACATGTCTGCCATGAAAACTTTGGCAATGGGAATATTCTCTGAATCAGCACCATCTGAAGCATTTTGTGTTAGAACAATATCATCTTCAGCAACACCTGATGCAACATCAGAATCAATATTCTACACTTGTTCTATCTCTTCATCAACAATCTGAACACTCGAACCATCACTCGAACCATCACTCGAACTGTCATCATCAGTCACCTCTTCTGATTTTTCAGAATGAATTTCTGATACAAAGGCTTGACTTACAGCACCCACTAAATCTTCCAGATGAATACCCCAGTCATAGTTTTCATCGTTCTGAGCAACCAATGCCGATGATGCAGATGCATGATTTGAATTTCCAGATGAACCATGTAATTGATTACGATTATTCTGAAAATTATTCTGCTTCTTCTGAGAATCAAACTCAACCTTTTGCTTCACACACTCTTTAGCAAAGTGACCATACTCTTGACAGTTATAACAACGCACTTTGGTTTTATCAAATCCCATGCGTGATCGACTATTAGACCCAATATACTTTCTGCCAGTTTTCTTCAAGAAATCCTTTGCTTGACGCATCAATATGGCCATATTCCATTCGATGTTCATTTCTTCCAGATCAACAGGGTCGATCTATCTGAAATATTCTTCAATAACTTCAGGATCATGAATTTTCCCACCAATAAAATTCTCATACGAAGCCATGAAAGATGAATGTCACACCCCGACCGATGGCGGAATCATCGGGGCGGGACATGTAAGACTGTTCATAGCACATGGTTGACTAAATTAAAATATATTAAAGTTAAATTTCCATTACAAATAATCCAAGTACAAAACCAAATTCAAACAAGAAACATAAAACAACTCATAAAATTCTTGATTTAAATTGCTAAGTCCAAATCCTATGTTGAACACGTCTTGAATCAATCTTACATATTGGGGCCTGAAACATGAATAAAATAAAGTCAACTAAAAAGTTGGTGAGTATAACTCAGTTGTATGTAAATAGCATATAGTTGAAAACAAATCCTTTACAAAACATGATAAAATAAGGCATTTATGGGGAGCAGCTATTGTGTAACCATGTACAACCAAACCTTGTAACAAGCATGCAAAAATTGTGTTGTCAGTTTCAATCACCGCGCACCATGGGTGGGTTTGTCAGACTCAATAGATCTATCATTGAAAACCGTCGGCTTGTATAGTTAATGATTGCACATAATCGCATACAAAGGTTAGCACAACTAGCACTTGGGCACAAAGCTCAAATTTTGCACACATGTATGTAAATATGATTTTTGCACTTGTGTTGTTTGCGTATATGTAAATGTGTAATGTGTAATGTGTATAGAGTTCATGTTCCACCCCAAAAGTGTAAAAGAGTAAAAAGGGGTTGTGAATACTCACCTGGTATGGAGATGTAGCTAACAAAGAGTATAGATAAAATATGGGTTCTTGATACGCACGGGTTAACCTAGATAGTAATGTATATTGAATCAAATTGGTGTACAAAATTTAAGTCTAACATTGAAGGTTAAATTTGTGTATAAAAAGTATTAAATGAAATATATAAAGTTGTAGTAATCATGTTTGGATTATTTGATTAAAGTTTGGAATTTAAATAATAAAATAGAATTCTTATAAAATTGTTGATTATGAAAATAATGCATGTGTTAATTGTAAATTAATAAATAAGTAAATGATTATAGTTTATGAAATAATGTAAATATTGATTGTAATTAAGTATAAATAAATAAATAATTTTTTTATTTAAATATTAAATAAATAATTATTATCTTATTTATTTATAAACTTGTAACTTAATCATTTAAAAACATCATTTAAGTGTAAGTTAAATATAAATTTAATTTTTATAAACTTTTAAATAAATAATATTTATCTCTTCAAATACAGAAAACATATTTTTATAAAATTTGAAACATTTATTGATCGAAAAATATAAAATTATAATTATGTTACAATTTCTGAGTCACACACGATCGTGCCTCGGAAGGGCACGATCGTGCTCAAGCCAGGGGCGCGACCGCGCTAGTCGGGGCACGACCGGTTTGATCAACAGAGGGCACAAACTAAACTAGTCAACAGGCACGACCGTGCCTTGGCCTGGCACGGTCGTGTCTATGATTTTTAGACACAACAGAGGCTAGCCCAAAGGGCATGACTAGGTCTGGAAAGGAGGACACGACCGCGCTGCAAATCGGCACGACCGCGTTTCATGAGGCACGGCCGCGCTAGATGATTAGCGCGACCGTGTCTCTTCCAAATCAGACACGAATTGAACAATTCTTGTATTTATAGGGATGGAATTGATAGGGCTTTTGATTACTGAGTCGATACGAGTCTATTCGTATCATTTAATTGTATGTAACTCGTGTTTAAGAGTGAAATCGATTAAATCCTTTTTATTAAAAATATAAGTTCTGATTCGGACGATTTCTGTAATGAAAGCCCAGATTGATAGGGGGCTTTTGATATATGGACCGAAACGAAAGGGTGGGATGATTCAATTACCTCAAACAGAAAGGAATCGATAGCGATCGGTAGAAGGGAGTTCCGGCGACGGCGATAACGGCTTCCTGCGACTTCGGCTGCAATTCCGGCTAGGCTAGAGAGTCCAGAGACTTGACGTGATTCGGGAGATGCGAATTCCTTTCTTGATTGGGAGGATTTGGGTTCAGAGGAGGATCCGAGTTTTTTTGCTTGAATTGCTTGAGAGAGATTTCGAGATTGATGGTATGAAACTGAGACGTTTGTAAATTTGAAAATGGTAATACACTCGTTAAGGGGAAAAGAAACGTAGGGCTGTTACGGATTCTCAACGATCGGGTGATTAAACTGCATTTACGTTTCAACTGTTACACAGACGCGACCGTGCCCAAATATGGCGCGACCGTGCCTAGGCACCGGGCGCGATCGTTCCAGGACCAGTCGCGCGATCGTGCCGAGGCACTTGGCGCGACCGTGCCAAGACGAAGCACGACCGTGCTTACCTAGGGTTTCTTGTTGTTTTTCAACTTTAGTCCTTGACCTTTCAGGTTTGATTAGTTTGAAATAAATAGTTACTTGTATAGGGTTTAAGTGTATATAATCGAGCAAAACTTGTAAATTTGTATTGAATCATTGCATTTAGTTTACGATAAGCAAAATAATAAGGCAGTGCTCGAGCATTGAATTTGAAATTGCATTACATTGAATTGAAATATGAGTACTAAATTCCGAGATGTTACAGTCTCCCCATGTTGAGAGAATTTCGTCCCGAAATTTAGCTAGAGGGAACAACGGTATCAGTAAAAAGATGAGGGTACTTGAGCTTCATTTGATCTTCTCGTTCCCAAGTGAACTCAGGACCACGCTTAGATTCCCAACGAACTTTGACAATAGGAATGCGACTTCGCTTGAGCTGTTTGACTTCACGATCTATAATTTCCACCGGCTTCTCAATGAAGTGCATCGTTTCATCAATGCGCACGTCGTCAAGCGGTATATGGAGATTCTCATCAGCGAGACACTTCTTCAGATTAGATATATGAAATGTAGGATGCACATTGCCAAGAGATGGGGGTAACTCGAGCTTGTAGGCCACTTTCCCAATCCTTTCAAGGATCTTGAATGGACCAACATAACGAGGTGCTAACTTGCCTTTCTTTTCAAAACGGGTCACGCCCTTCCATGGAGACACCTTAAGAAGAACAAGGTCACCGACTTGGAATTCCAAGGGTTTTCGACGTTTGTCGGCATAACTCTTTTGCCGACTCCTCGCTACTCGAATATTGTCACGGATTTGAATAATCTTGTCGGATGTTTCTTGAATTAACTCGGGATCGGTGATTTGGTTTTCACCAATCTCGTTCCAACAGATAGGAGAACGACACTTGCGACCATAGAGAGCTTCGAATGGAGCCATGTTGATACTTGTGTGGTAGCTATTGTTGTAAGAAAACTCAATGAGGGATAGATGTGAATCCCAATTTCCACCAAAATCGATTACACAAGCTCTAAGCATGTCTTCAAGTGTTTCGATTGTTCGCTCGGTCTGACCATCAGTTTGGGGATGGTAAGCCGTGCTCAAATCCAATCATGTGCCAAGAGCAGTTTGGAGAGATTGCCAAAATCGAGAAGTGAACCGGGCATCTCGATCAGATATTATGTTCAAGGGAACACCATGACGACTCACGATTTCGTCGATGTAAATTCGGGCTAGTTTCTCAACCCGATAGTCTTCACGGATAGGCAAGAAATGGGCAGATTTGGTGAGACGATCAATGATCACCCAAATACTATCATAACCACTCGAGGTGCGAGGGAGCTTGGTAATGAAATCCATAGCTAAATTTTCCCATTTCTACACGGGAATTTCTGGTTGTTCGAGCAAACCAGAAGGACGTTGATGTTCGCCTTTGACTTTGGAACAAGTTAAGCATTTAGCAACATAGAGAGCAATGTCCTTTTTCATACCGGGCCACCAATATTGTTGGCGAAGATCTTGGTACATTTTATCCGCACCAGGATGAATAGAATAACGAGTCTTATGAGCCTCGTTCATGAGAAACGCACGGAGATCATCACGATCGGGAACCCAAATACGGTTCAAGTAATATAGTAAGCCATTGGGTTTTGATTCAAGAAGGAGTTCAACACCACATGACATTTCTTCATACATATTACCCTCGGTTACCGAGACGTGTTGAGCTTCTAAGATACGGGTTTGAATATCGGTTTGAATACGGGCACAATGAAGCATAACATGGTCCATTCGACTCAAAGCATCGGCTACAACATTCGCTTTGCCGGGATGGTAACGAATCTCGCAGTCGTAGTTGTTAAGGAGTTCGACCCAACGTCGTTGACTCATATTAAGTTCTTTTTGGTTGAAAATATGTTGAAGACTTTTGTGGTTGGTGAACACCACACATTTTGTGCCATATAGGTAATGTCTCCAAATCTTTAACGCGAATACGACCGCTCCCAACTCGAGATCGTGCGTCGTATAATTCTTCTCATGAACTTTGAGTTGTCTTGATGCATAAGCGATTACTTTGCCTCGTTGCATGAGAACACAACCAAGACCTTGGTTAGAAGCATCACAATAGACAACTAAATCATCATTTCCATCGGGGAGAGTCAATATGGGAGCTTTGCACAGCTTTTGCTTGAGGGTTTGAAAAGCTTCTTCTTGTTTCCGTCCCCATTCATAAGTCTTACCCTTGTAGGTCAAAGCGGTAAGAGGGACAACAATCTTTGAGAAGTTTGAGATGAAACGACGATAATAACCCGCAAGACCAAGAAATGAACGAACTTCGGTAGGAGTCTTCGGGGCATTCCAATTCTTAATCGTTTCTATCTTAGCAGGATCAACATGAATTCCCTTGTCATTGACAATATGACCAAGAAATTGAACTTCCTTTAGCCAAAATTCACATTTGGAGAATTTGGCATATAATTGTTCTTTTCTCAAGAGGTCCAAAACCAATCTAAGGTGTTGTTCATGATCGGCTTTAGTCTTGGAATAGATTAAGATATCGTCAACGAAGACGATCACGAATTTATCAAGGTACGGTTTGCACACACGATTCATGAGATCCATGAAAACTGCGGGTGCATTGGTTAACCCGAAAGGCATAACCATGAACTCGTAATGACCATACCTTGTTCAAAAAGCAGTCTTGGGAATGTCATCTTCTTGAACACGGAGCTGATGATAACCGGATCGAAGATCAATCTTCGAGAAGCAAGTAGAACCTTGAAGTTGATCAAAGAGATCATCAATTCTAGGTAAGGGATAACGGTTCTTGATAGTAAGCTTATTGAGTTCGCGGTAGTCAATACACATGCGAAACGATCCATCCTTCTTCTTAACAAATAAGACGGGTGCACCCCACGGTAAATGACTCGGACGGATGAATCCCTTGTCGGAGAGCTCTTGAAGTTGACTTGCAAGTTCTTGCATTTCAGAAGGTGCAAGACGATAAGGGGCTCTAGCCACGGGGTTAGCTCCGGGCACGAGATCAATACAAAATTCTACTTGACGAACGGGTGGAAGACCGAATAAGTCTTCGGGGAATACTTCAGGAAAATCTCGGATAATGGGGATATCTTGAATACTCTTCTTCTTAACATCCTTTTGAACGATATGGGCCAAAAAGGCCACGTACTTCTTTCGTAAGTACTTTTGAGCGGTAGTACACGACATTAACTTAAGTCCCTTGCAAGGCTTTTCACCAAAAACTCTTAAGGTTTCTCCCGATGGTAGCGGAATTTGGATACACTTTTCAAAGCAAATGACTTCGGCATGATGATTTGATAGCCAATCCATACCTATGATAATATCAAAGCTTCCTAGTGGCATTGGAACAAGGTTGATTGGAAATGTGTGGTCATTAAGTTCTAAAGAGCAATCATAGATAATGGACTCAATTGTAAGGGAGTCACCATTTGCTACTTCAACGGTAAATGTTTTCTCTAATTGGGACCAAGTATTTGCAAGTAAAGGTTCAAAATTAAGTGACACAAAACTTTTATTGGCTCCGGTATCGAATAAAATGGAGGCATATTGACTATTATCAAGAAACGTACCATTGACCACGTCATTGTTGGCTTGAATTTCGTTGGCGTTTATGTTAAACGCACGCCCACGAGCTCCACCTTGTCTAGCATTTGCAAGTCTTGGACATTGATCACGAAAATGGTTCGGGTCACCACACTCATAGCAAGCACGCCCATTAGCAATGGCGGGAGCGCCTTGATTAGCCACTTGAGGTACGGTTCGGTTTGGAGGGTTGACTTGGCCCGTAAGAGCTTTGGTCCTACAAACACTGACCGTATGACCATATCTCCCACAATAAGTACAAAAGGCGACATGGGATGTTTTGGGGATGATGGTAGTTGCAGGTGGCACAAAGTGGGTAGATTCCAACATATGGCTTTTTAGCCGGCGCTTGAATCATAGGTGCAGCTTGGTTGACGGGAACAGCAGGAGTAACCACAGCAAAATTTCTAACCTTCATCTTTCTATTATTGCGAGAGGGCTCGGTTGTGGCCTCTTTGTTGTGAGTAGGAGGGGTTACGGTTTCAGAAACTTTCTTAGTACCCTTGTTAGTAAGTGTTCCCGCTTTCATATGGTTATCAGTTAAGGTAGCGGATAGACGAATAGCATCCTCCAGAGTAGCAGGATTCCTACCTAAGACAGTATCTTGGCTTTGTCTTGGTAGCCCACCAATATACTTCTCGATACAACGGGACAAAGGAGTGACCATGTGGGGCACGAGAAGACTCAACTCATGGAACCGAGTTGTATATGCTAAGCTTTCCCCACTATCTTGGGCAAGATCCCAAATATCAGCTTCTAACTTCTTCACTTCATTTCGAGGACAGAACTCCTCGGTCATGAGCCTTTTGACCTCATCCCAAGGTAAGGCCATAGCTATATCAACACCCCTATTCCTTTTCTCCCCATTCCACCATGTGAGTGCCCGTTTTTGTAGGACACTTGTAGCATGACGAACACGGAGGTTGTCGGGACAGTCACTATTGAGAAAGGTATTCTCAATGCTTTCGAACCATTGAAGGAGTCCAGTAGCTCCTTCGGTACCATAGAACTTTGGGGGATTGCACGAGTTGAAGTGCTTGAAGGTGCATTGAGATGGATTATTACCACCATTTCCACCATTTCCACCATTATTACCACTATTGCTTCCATTTCCACCATTGTCGCCATTGGCGGCACCATTGGCTTGGGTGAGTTGTGTCACCAATTGGGTAAGAATGGCAGCAATGTCGGTGTTGGCGTTGGTTGCGGGAGCACGAAGAGGAGGCATTCTACAGATTTTCACAAGACAAGAAAAATTGTAAGAACATATGAGATTTGTTAGGATTTAATAGAATGAGATAACAAAATAAAATAGATATTCTTAGTTTGGATTGTACTCAAAAGTGACAAAATCACTTGAATACCATGACACATTAAGGTTAATTAAACTTATAAAATTTTTCAAGAAGACATGCTTTAGCCTATAAGTAAACACTCATCTCGGGAATTCCCAGGAAAGCATACGGGTCCCTCGGTTGATTGGGATTTATGCGAAATGCTTTCCTAGACAGAAAACCCAAAATACAGGTGTCACCCTTCCATATTGCACGTGTCCTCAAATAATTTAACAAGTTTAAAACCTTAACGAAGAAATAAAAAATTTAGAGATTTTTGTTTCAAGGATTTTCCACATGCTTAGAAAGGATAAAGATAGAAAAGAAGATGGAAATATTATGAGGTTTTAGAATATAGGAAAGGGTATTATTTATTTACTTATTAAGAATATCCTAATAAGTCATGGATTTAAAACACATAAGTCATCATAATGCAATAATAAGTAATCATACTAAGCATGTAACATATAACATGTAGCATATAGCATGTAACACATAGCACAAAAATCATGAAGCATAGTATAAGTGGGTGTCCTAAAGTTATAGTCTAGGTCAAGATGTCTAATAACCTAATTCCCTATAACCAAGGCTCTGATACCAATCTGTCACACCCCAACCGATGGCGGAATTATCGGGGCGGGACATGTAAGACTGTTCATAGCACATGGTTGACTAAATTGAAATATATTAAAGTTAAATTTTCATTACAAATAATCCAAGTACAAAACCAAATTCAAACAAGAAACATAAAACAACTCATAAAATTCTTGATTTAAATTGCTAAGTCCAAATCCTATGTTGAACACGTCTTGAATCAATCTCACATATTGGGGCCTGAAACATGAATAAAATAAAGTCAACTAAAACGTTGGTGAGTATAACACAGTTGTATGTAGATAGCATATAGTTGAAAACAAGTCCTTTACAAAACATGATAAAATAAGGCATTTATGGGGAGTAGCTATTGTGTAACCATGTACAACCAAACCTTGTAACTAGCATGCAAAAATTGTGTTGTCGGTTTCAATCACCGCGCACCATGGGTGGGTTTGTCAGACTCAATAGATCTATCATTGAAAATCGTTGGCGTGTATAGTTAATGATTGCACATAATCGCATACAAAGGTTAGCACAACTAGCACTCGGGCACAAAGCTCAAATTTTGCACACATGTATGTAAATAGGATTTTTGCACTTGTGTTGTTTGCGTAAATGTAAATGTGTAATGTGTAATGTGTATAGAGTTCATGTTCCACCCCAAAAGTGTAAAAGAGTAAAAAGGGGTTGTGAATACTCACTTGGTATGGAGATGTAGCTAACAAAGAGTATAGATAAAATAAGGGTTCTTGATACGCACGGGTTAACCTAGATAGTAATGTATATTGAATCAAATTGGTGTACAAAGTTTAAGTCTAACATTGAAGGTTAAATTTGTGTATAAAAAGTATTAAATGAAATATATAAAGTTGTAGTAATCATGTTTGGATTATTTGATTAAAGTTTGGAATTTAAATAATAAAATAGAATTCTTATAAAATTGTTGATTATGAAAATAATGCATGTGTAAATTGTAAATTAATAAATAAGTAAATGATTATAGTTTATGAAATAATGTAAATATTGATTGTAATTAAGTATAAATAAATAAATGATTTTTTTGTTTAAATATTAAATAAATAATTATTATCTTATTTATTTATAAACTTGTAACTTAATCATTTAAAAACATCATTTAAGTGTAAGTTAAATATAAATTTAATTTTTATAAACTTTTTAAATAAACTTTTAAATAAATAATATTTAACTCTTCAAATACAGAAAACATATTTTTATAAAATTTGAAACATTTATTAATCGAAAAATATAAAATTATAATTCTGTTAGAATTTCTGAGTCACACACGACCGTGCCTCGGAAGGGCATGATCATGCTCAAGCCAGGGGCGCGACCGCGCTAGTCGGGGCACGACCGGGTTGATCAACAGAGGGCACAAACTAGACTAGTCAACAGGCACGACCGTGCCTTAGCCTGGCACGGTCGTGTCTATGATTTTTAGACACAACAGAGGCTAGCCCAAAGGGCATGGCTAGGTCTGGACAGGAGGACACGACCGCGCTGCTAATCGGCACGACCGCGTTTCATGAGGCACGGCCGCGCTAGATGATTAGCGCGACCGTGTCTCTTCCAAATCAGTCACGAATTGAACAATTCTTGTATTTATAGTGTTGGAATTGATAGGGCTTTTGATTACTGAGTCGATACGAGTCTATTCGTGTAATTTAATTGTATGTAACTCGTGTTTAAGAGTGAAATCGATTAAATCCTTTTTATTAAAAATATAAGTTCTGATTCGGACGATTTCTGTAATGAAAGCCCAGATTGATAGGGGGCTTTTGATATATGGACCGAAACGAAAGGGTGGGATGATTCAATTACCTCAAACAGAAAGGAATCGATAGCGATCGGTAGAAGGGAGTTCCGGCGACTGCGATAACGGCTTCCGGCGACTTCGGCTGCAATTCCGGCTAGGCTAGAGAGTCCAGAGACTTGACGTGATTCGGGAGATGCGAATTCCTTTCTTGATTGGGAGGATTTGGGTTCAGAGGAGGATCCGAGTTTTTTTGCTTGAATTGCTTGAGAGAGATTTCGAGATTGATGGTACGAAACTGAGACGTTTGTAAATTTGGAAATGGTAATACACTCGTTAAGGGGAAAAGAAACGTAGGGCTGTTACGGATTCGCAACGATCGGGTGATTAAACTGCATTTACGTTTCAACTGTTACACAGGCGCGACCGTGCCCAAATTTGGCGCGACCGTGCCTAGGCACCGGGCGCGATCGTTCCAGGTCCAGTCGCGCGATCGTGCCGAGGCACTTGGCGCGACCGAGCCAAGACGAAGCATGACCGTCCTTACCTAGGGTTTCTTGTTGGTTTTCAACTTTAGTCCTTGACCTTTCAGGTTTGATTAGTTTGAAATAAATAGTTACTTGTATAGGGTTTAAGTGTATATAATCGAGCAAAACTTGTAAATTTGTATTGAATCATTGCATTTAGTTTACGGTAAGCAAAATAATAAGGCAGTGCACGAGCATTGAATTTGAAATTGCATTACATTGAATTGAAATATAAGTACTAAATTCCGAGATATTACAAGGAAAACATAGCTAGATATTCATCAGCAACCTTTTGAATTATATGAGATCCAGAAGATGTAGAAGCTGTTGTCACAGAAAATCCAGAATGACTAGAATGACTAGAATGAATAGGAACTCCAGAACACTGATCATTAGAAGAATCTTGAGCATCGCCAGAAAAGAATGCAACTCCTGTACCAGTTTTACCAGAAGTCTTGGCAAAATACATTGAAGGATCCTGGATATGCTCCATGTTAGTCTCTTTCTTCTTCATATTCAGGTCATGCGATTGAATCATCCCAAGAACTTCTTCAAGAGACATGGTTTTGTACTTGATATTTTCTTTTATCAAAACCGTATACACATCAAATTTTGATGGTAATGCCTCCAAGAACTTATCATTAATTTCTTCAGTCTCATACACCACAGAGGCACTCGACAGTCCACTAAGCAGATGATAGAATCTGGTAGCAAGATCATCCAAGGATTCATTTTGAAAATGTTTGAAGACCAAGAATTGTTTTTCAGTAGCTCTTTTCTACTCTTCTTTACATCCAAACTACCTCACATCTTTTCCGTAATGCTTCCCATAGTTGTTGAGAAGACTTGAATTGTTTGAAACTGTGATATATTTTCTTCGGAAGAGACATCGAAATACTTGCCATCGCTTTCTTTTCCCTATCAAACAACAACTTTTCTTCAGTAGTTAACGCTGACACCGGATTTAGAAGATCATCCTTTCCCATCCACGAATAAGTCGGATGCGTATAACCTTCTAAAATAGGAATCCAATTAGAATAATCAGCAAGATTCAAACCTATCCTTCCAATTAGAATAATCAGCAATATTTAACAACTTCGGGGTTTTTGAGATGTATCAATCTCATTATCATAATTGAACATATTCGTTACTTGTACCATATTTGCCATTTTCCTGAAAAATTTCCAAGTGTTGAACACCCACTACCCGTAGACGAAGATAATAAGTTCGCTTCTGTGATACCCAAGCGAACTTAATAAGTTCGCTTAAACCAGAATCCAAAAATTTAACTAAGTTCGCCTAAAATTATGTTCACCTAATTTGTGAGAAGCGAACTTGACAAGTTCGCCTACTAAGTTCGCTTGCACACCAAATCAGCAAGTTCGCTTGCTTCAGCAGAATCAAAATCAAGAACAGTTTAGTCTAGAAACCGCGAACCAAAAATCAACATAAAACTTCATGATTCACTAATTTGAAGGAATTAGTCAAAATCAAACCATAGGATTGTGTAATTTCTCAATTAGAACCTTTCTATCGGATCAATTTCTTCAAAATCCTTTTCAATAACACCAAATCAGAACCAAATTAAGCTTGAAAACTCTATAGAAATGAAAATTTCAAAGATGATGATTTTCTTGTCAATTTGCATACAAAACCATCTAGAATCACCAAGACTCACGAGCATAAGCTCTGATACCACTTGTAGGTCCTCATGGCACTTCTACGGATCATTCTCGTGATAAGACGTGTCGTTAACTCTGAGTGCAGAATCCAACGAATCAACGATTGCATACACAAAAGACAATAAAGACAATCAAGTAAATAACATTCACGCTTGTATTCCAATTCTCAATAGAGTTTACAGAATCAATCAGACCAAATCGTACAACTCTGTTATGTTTTTCTGATTATTACAAACTGACTCTGTAAACCCTATTTATAGACATCTGACCTGCGTTAGGCGAACTTAACAAGTTCACCTCTAACAGACTAAGCGAACTTAACAAGTTCACCTCAGATAGACTTAAGCGAACTTAATAAGTCCGCCTCTGTTAGACTAAGTTCGCCTCTAGCATAACTTGCATAAAGACTTAGAACATATTACATTACAAAAACATAAAGACATTAGATCTAAACTATTACAAAGCTTTTGTCATTACAAACTATGTCCTAACAAAAAGTCAGCTAACACGGGTGAGTTCAAGTTTAAAGCAATCAGGCATTTACATCATATACATGGCATAAATACACACATACACACACAGATATAAATATATATATATATATATATATATATATATATATATATATATAAAACTATTTATCATGCAGGGATATAACTTCTAAACATGCATCATATGGAGTCGTAGCTCCCAGTCATAAATCATACCGAGTCGTAGCTCGGGTTCATTCGCCATGTTGAGTCGTAGCTCGTAAACACACATTTCAAGCGAAAAATCTTAACACACATGGGGGAAATCCTTCTCGTATCATATCGGTGTCACAAAGATAACCACATTCGTACCTACTACATATGCAGTTGTGCATCAAAAGCTCTTACCGTCTACACAAAGTAGCCATAGTTTCCTAGCATACTAGACATAAATATATTGTATGCATATATAGTAACCGTATGTCGCATTGTCTATCAAAGTAGTCGTAATAGCATCTACCGTCTACTCCAAGTGGAGGCAATCTTACAGCACACCGATGCAGCCATAAACATCAATCGCCTAGACGAAGTAGCCGTATAACCGTCTACCAAAGTAGTCGTTTCCCATTCGACTATTATGAAGCCGTGCATCGAAAGGAACCTACCGTCTACCAATGTAGTCGTAAACATTTATGGTGCCGTAGCTCGCATTATACTGAGTCGTAGCTCAGGAAGATACCATCCGCATAGATAGTCGCCTAGTCGTCCATTTAACACAAAGGTAATAGTTACACATACACATAACCACATAAGGAAATTCATTTGCATAAACATTCGACTTTTCATAATATGGACATAGCCAGATTTTTAACATTTCGTAAAAAGGTTAAGTATGCACACCATCCCAAACGTAATAAAACTTCTTTTAAAAGGGAATATAGAAACTCACATGAGATACGTAGCAGATATATTGGCCTAGGCTCAGTCAGGAGTCTTTATAGGTCTTTTAACCTATATGTATACATTCTAAAGGGCTTTTATTTCGTGTCTTAAGTACTCATTCGTTTCGTATATGAGAACTTGGAAAGTATTCGCAATCATAGTTCCAGAGAACATAGAAGTTCTCGTTCAAGGAAGTTCTTGCAACTCACATCTGATAACTTGAGGTTCTTGTGTTAAGTCATGGACTTTATGTGAGAACCTAGAGCCATGAACTATGCGTGAGAACCTAGAGTCGTGAACTATGTTCCTACTTGGACACCCTAGTTTTGCATGAATCTAGATCTAGTTTGATATATTTATTGGCTTTATCCCATTACATACATAAAAAAATATTGGCTTTATCCCATTACATACGTAAAAATTTAACCTTTTGTATTAAAATTCCTTTTACCCACGAAAACCCTTAAATTCACGTAAATAGAAGTTTAGGGTTGTTGTCTTACCTCAAAACTTGTGAAGCTTTCCTTGCTTTCAATCCTTGATAGTTTAGAGGCACAACAAGCTCGATATATAAAACTCTTTCTTTTATACTTTAACCTTTTAGGATGTTACAATCTTCAAGTTTACTTCCTGGTCGTCTTGGTTTCTTGATCTTCAAATCTTGTCTTCATTGTTTTGATTACAATTTAAAAAAAATTATAAACCTAGTCTATAATAATATGATTTCCAAAACAGCCAAAATACAAGATCATACAATAGACCAAAATAAACACGACCACATGTTTCGGGCGTGATTTACAACCAACAACACAATACACAAAGTAAAATGAAAAACATGCAATTTGTTATCAAACACATGTATGGAAATAAAATCTTATTGTAAAATAAAACAAACTATTTTATTTTTTTGCAAAATTGACTATAATTGTCACACCACGACTGAGGCATCCCCCGGATGAGTGCCGATTGGTATCGTTTGTTTCTTTGATTTCAGAGTTTTTGTAAAATACAGCGGAAGTCTTTTTAAAGGATCGCTTCATCATTCTTTCAACCTCAAGGGTTGTAATTGTAAATACCAAAACTCAGTTGGAAAATAAAAGCCTTGTATTTACTTTATAAACATAGGGTTTCAATACATTTTTCATTTGATTACAAAACATTGTTTGAAATCAAATACATGATGAGTCACTGGAAATAGTACAACACAGGGTTGATCAGTTCCCTGGTCTTATCTCCTTTCTTTAGGATTTCCCTTTACACGAGACCTGAGAATCCTACGCGCCTTCCATCCTTTTTCCTGGGTCAGATCTCATGTCTGCCCGTATACCCTTCTCATCATATTTTATTCATTACCTGGAAAACATTTTGAAAATAAAATGTCAGTGCCAATTCTGGTGAATACAATATCTTGACATAAAATCATTTTGCACAAACAAGTATTAATTTCATAATCCCAACTTCCTGTTCATTCTACACACTCAGCTGGCCCGTCCTGTTCAATCACACCATAGTATACATTGGCGTCATAGTTTATAACAGCGGACAGGTCTACGCCTCCAGATTTGTTATAAGATAAGCATCGACCGCAATCCGGGAATTTCACCCGAGACCCATGTATCCCTTGTAAGTTTTACGTATACCTATGGCCTGAATGCTTGTTCGTAGAAGAACGTTGAGCATTACTTCGTTAACCTTTATTTGGCCATTTTCGTAAATAAAGTGTTTGACACAAGTTTTGAAAGAGATAAAGTATTCACCTTGTTTGTAGGAATGAGCCTCTAGAGTTAAAGCTTAGTGTCCAGATTCTTAGTCTCGTTTCTATAGCGTCTTGACCTTTTTACAAGCATTTCTTCTTAAACCGAGCACTATGAGGAGCGGGAATCGAACTGGGATCGTCGGGAGTGAACTAGAGTTGCTCTGGAACAAGATTTGAGAGTGAATATCGATTGTGGGATGAGAGAATCGATCAAAATCGACCAACTATTTATAGGGGTGAAATCTGGTCCGTAGCGGACCCTTATGCTTGGGTGTAGCGGTCCGCTACCGCCCTTGCATGCGTCAGCCCTACACGTTTTAATACGATTGGACCGTTCCCAGGTTTGCGGCTAGCGGACCGTTACCGCTGGGCGTAGTAGTCCGCCACCCAATTACGTGGCAAATTCTCAGGGTTTTGTGGCTCGAGTTGGTAGGCCACAAACCCAAATTTTTCAAGATTTTGAATGGTCCTGCGAATCTAGGACTTAATTTCCCTTTTTTTCCAAATCTTACAACGCCTTTCCAGGGTGAAACTTTCAACAGAATGTTATCACCGACGTAAAATTGTAACGGCTTTCGTCTCTGATCAGCATAACTCTTTTGACGATCACGAGCCGCTTTTATTCTATCCTTTATTTGGATAACTTTATCAGTTAATTCCAGTACTATTTCAGGTCCCGAAAACTGATTTTCTCCTATTTCAGACCAACATATTGGAGTTCGACATTTACGACTGTATAAGGCTTCAAAAGGAGCGGCTTGTATACTCGTATGATATCTATTGTTATAGAAGAATTCCATTAGAGGTAGGTGGTCATCCCAACTTCCTCCAAAATCTATAACACAAGCTCTTAACATATCTTCAAGATTTTGAATTGTTCTTTGGCTCTGCCCACCCGTTTGAGGATGGTAGGCGGTGCTAAGATTCAATTTAGAATCGAGAAGTAAATATACTATCTCTATCTGACACGATAGATAGTGGTACGTTGTGTAATGTTACGATTTCATTAACGTATAACTGTGCCAATTTATCCATGTAGAAATAAAGACTGATGGCTACAAAATTCTCTAAGTACAAATGCTGCTGATCTCAGAGTTTGCTGCTAACCAACAAACTGCTGCGGACAAGCTTATCTGTAGCGGATACTTGTTCTTCTGCTGAAGAACAAATCTGCTGCGGATAGCCTTATCTGCTGAAGACCAAAGTTGTTGCGGATAGGCTTCTCAGCAGTATCAACACTTGATGCTGCTGATAGGTAAATCATCAGCAGCTTTGGACGGTCACATCTTGCTGCTGATCGTCATCTTTGCTGCTGACAGCCTTGTGCCTTGAAGACAAATCTTTACAGCTGACTATCCATGCCAAGCGTCACTGATAACTTTCTGCAAAAGCAACTGACACACTCAAAGCAGAAGGAACCTCAATGGTGCAACCAATGAAGCACAACAATGCTCTTCTCCAAGCATGCAAGCAATAATGCATAAAGAAGATGCTTCAATAAAGTTAACTAGTTTTAGACTAAACGTGTAATAGTTAGCTATATACAACAGATCAATGGTCTGTGTTAGATCTGATCCTTAGAATCAAGGGTCTGTCTTGATTCTAAGTGAGTATAAATACAATGTAAACACTTCATTGTATGTGTGCTTTTTGATTGAGTTTTTCATTTGTAATCGTTTATTTGCAAAAGCTTAATACAACAGTGTTCTTATAAGTATTCTTTCTGTTTACTCGATTATACTTGTGTAGTTGTTATTGTTTCCGCCAATTTCAACTAAGAACAAAACCATCTTGTACTTTCACGATCCTAGAAGTGGTATCAGAGCTTTAGCTCAGATTAAACAAACTCACACTTGTTTAATCACTTCTGGTTATATTCTAAACTCTCCTTCAATCAAGTCACCCAAAATCACAAAAACAAAGATGGCACAGAGCAATGGATTTGAAGACATCGGCAGCATCAACCGGCCACCAAGATTGGTATATGGGGAAGACTACGACATGTGGAAGAATCGCATGGAAAGCTTTTTCTGTTATCAGGAGTACGGAATGTGGAAATCCATCAGGGATGAACCCTACACTCCCATGGTGGCCTCTGCTGACTCTGGAGGACCACTAGTTCCAAAGGAGCCCTACAAGTACTAAGAAGAGGACATAAAGAAGATGGAGGTGGACTTCAAGGCACTAGGAGCTATCCAAATGTGCCTTCCAAATGAAGTGTTTCATAACTTCAGAAGTTACAAAACTGCTAAAGAGCTCTAGGAGGCTCTTGAGAAGATGTTTGCCGGCTCAGAGGAAGTCAAAGAAAACAGAAGGGACGTTCTGAAGCAGCAATACGAAAAACTTCATCTGGAAGGAAGGTGTGTCACTAACCATTTTGTATAACAGGTACACGTACCTGGTGGGAGAACTGCAGTGCTCCAAAGTAAAGTTAAAGAATGAAGACGTTCTCAAAAAGTTTATCAGATCTCTCCCAAGCTGCTGGACACTATATACAGTGTCTATAAGAAGAACGAAGAATTTAAAAACTCTCCAGATGACAGAGCTCTTTGGCATGCTAAAAACATATGAATTAGAAGTTATTCAAGCCAAGGAAAGGAGCTCCAATCATCAATCAGCCTCTTCTTCCTCCACCATCTCATCTGCTCTTCACTCTGACCACTCAGGTCCTAGTTCCAGCAACTACTATCCTCCCATTGTCACCCATCCACAAACTCACACCTCTCAAACAAACACCACACCATTTCTCCTAGAAGCTCCTCCTCAAACATCAACCTCTGCTGCTTTTGTCTCTGAAAACTCAAGCAACATGTCCTTTATCAAGGAGGATCTGGAATGCTTTCATCCAAATGATTTAGAAGAAATGGACATACAACACTCGTATGCCATGCTCTCTATAAGAGCAAAAAGGTTCTACTCTAGAACCGGAAGACCCATTCCAAGTAACAACTCCAACACCAGAGTTGGCTTGGATAAAAGCAAACTAAGATGTTACAACTGTAAATTACTGGGTCACTTTGCTAGAGAATGCAAAGCACCAAGAACAAATCCAGCTACTCCTCAGTCAAGACAAGCTCACCAAGCCCAACCTATACAACAACAACAAGCTACTCATCCAGTTCAAACTGCAGCCTGTGCAACTGTTGGAACTTCTGACTTCTACTGGAGCTTCCAGTATGAAGAGCTGCCTGTCAACAATCAAGCTCTTATGGAAAACAATACAGAGATACAACCTCAGGTATTTGAACATCTTTGCTCTCAAGCCTGTATTGATAAAGTTTTGGGTTATTGTTAGGACATAGATTTGTAATGACAAAAGCTTGTAATAGTTAGATTTTATATCTTTGTGTTTTTGATATGTAAATGTATAAAGTTGCTAAGTGTTTTTACTAGTGAGCCTAGAGGCGAACTAGTTAAGTTCGCCTGGTCTATCAGAGGCGAACTTAATAAGTTCGCCTAGATCTAACTGAGGCGAACTTGTTAAGTTCGCTTAGTCTGTTTCAGGCGAACTTAATAAGTTCGCTGACAGCAGGTTAGTTTCTATATATATGTGTTTACAGAGTCATTAGACAGGGGACTGATCAGAGAGAACCGAGAGATAAACTTGTCTGATTGAGTCTATAACCATTGTGAATTGGAATATATTTGAGAAGTTTATTTACGCGTGTTGTTTGAATTGTCGGTTAGTATACAAACGTTAACATGAAGGATTCCACACTTCGTGTTATAGCATTGTCATATCACGAGTTCGATCAGTAGTTGAGTTACCTGGACCTACAAGTTGTATCAGAGCTTATGCTCGTGAATTAAGTACGATTCTCGGTGATTAGTGACAGTTTTTGTGTACAATTCGACAAGAAATTCAACATTTTTGAATTTTCTGCAACAATGGAGTTTTTCAAGTTCTTGAAGATCGTTTCTCTGCTGAATTAGTGTTTTGGAAGTGATTTTGACGAAATTAGTCCGATAGAACTGTTCTATTTGATAAATTTCATAATCCTACGGTTCAATTTTCTTAAATTCCATCAATTCGCTGAGAAATCATGATTTTTGAAGTTCTTGGTTCGTGTTTGAGAAAAGATTCCTCTGAATCTGTTACAACAGTTTAAGCGAACTTGCTAGTTCCTATGCAAGCGAACTTAGCAAGCGAACTTATTAAGTTTGTTTCTCACATTTTAAGCGAACTTAATAAGTAAGCGAACTTACCGGATTTCCTCCTTAAGCGAACTTGTCTTGTTCGCTTGATCTCAAGTTCGCTTAGTACTCACCAAAGCGAACTTATTAAGTTCGCCTGAGGGTAAAACTGCTCAATACTTAGAAATTTTTCAGAAATTTTTTTTAAAACATGGCAAATATGGTTCAAGTCACAAACATGTTCAATTATGACAATGAGATTGGTACATCTCAAAAACCTCCGAAGTTGCTGAATCTAGCTGATTATTCAAATTGGAAAGATCGGTTTGACCAGTTCGTATCTTTTACCGATACTAGTTTGTGGATTCCGATTTTGGAAGGATATACGCATCCTACTTATTCATGGATGGGAAAGGATGATGTTCCGAAACCAGTGTCAGCTTTAACTACTAAAGAGAAGCTGTTATTTGATCGATTAAAGAAAGCAATGGCTAGCATTTCGATGTCTCTACCAAAGGAAATTTATCACAGTTTTAAACAGTTCAAGTCTTCTCACCAACTGTGGGAAGCATTACAGAAAAGGTGTGAAGGGAGTTTGGATGTGAAAAAGAGTAGAAAGGAGTTACTAAAGAAGCAGTTCCTAGTCTTTAAACATTTTCAAAATGAATCTTTGGATGATCTTGCGACAAGATTCTACATCTTCTTAGTGAACTGGCTAGTGCATCTGTGGTATATGAGACTGAGGAAATCAATGATAAATTCTTGGAGGCTTTACCATCAAAGTTTGATGTGTATACGGTTTTGATCAAAGAAAATGTTAAGTACAAAACCATGTCTCTTGAAGAAGTCCTAGGGAAGATTCAGTCACATGACATGAATATGAAGAAGAAAGAGACTCATATGGAGCATATCCAGGATCCCTCAATTTATTTTGCCAAATCTGGTAAATCTGGTACTGGAGTGGCATTCTTTTCTGGGGATGCTCAAGAGTCTTCAAATGATCAGTGTTCTGGAGTTCCAATTTATTCTGGTCATTCAAGCCATTCTGGATTTTCTGCTACTACTGCTTCAACATAATCTGGATCACATGTGAATCAGAAAGTTGCTGATGATTATCTTGCTATGTTTTCTTCATTCATGGCATCATATGAAAATTTCATTAGAGGTAAAATTCATGATCCTGAGGTAATAGAGGAAGATTTCAGACAGATTGACCCTGTTGATCTGGAAGAAATGAATATCCAATGGAATATGGCCATGTTAATGCGACAAGCTAAAGATTTCTTGAAGAGAACTGGCAGAAAATATATTGTTTCAAATAGTCGATCGTGTATGGGTTTTATAAGAGCAAAGTCAGGTGTTACAACTGCCAAGAGTATGGTCACTTTGCTAAGGAGTGTGTGAAGCCAAAGGTAGAATTTGATTCTCAAAAGAAGCAGTCTAACTTTCAGCATAATAGGAATCAGTCACATGGTTCATCTAGTAATCAAAATCATGGTCCTTCTGGTAATACAAATCATGCATCTGCATCATCAGCTCCAGTTGCTCAAAACGATGAAAATTATGATTGGGGCATTCATCTGGAAGATTTGGTGGGTGCTGTGAGTCAGGCTTATGTTGCAGAAATTCATTCAGAAAAACCAGAAGAGTCTACTGATGATGAATGTTCTAGTGATGATTCGTGTGATGGTGATAGTGTTCCAAGTGTTGATGATGAGGAAGAAAGAGGGCAAAGTAATGATTCTGATGTTGTGTAAGGGGTTGCTGAGGAAGAAATTGTTCTTACAGAAAATGCTTCAGTTGGTGAAGATTCATAGAATATTCCAATTGTCAAAGTATGCATGGAAGACATGTCTGATCCGACTAAGGTAAAAGACTCTGTTTGTCATATATACTGTTCTAATTGCATTTCTGTTAAAGATAAACTGCAAAAAGTCATGGATGATAACACAAATTTGATTTGTGACATGAAATCAATGCATTCAGTTAATCAGAAACTGAAAGATAATGATAAACTGTGCATTGATAGAATTGAGTCTTTGAAAAGAGACTTAAATTCTCTTGGGTTAATATACAAAGAGCAGGGTTATCATCTAGATATGGCTTATGCTGAAATCAAAAAACGAAATGAAGTAGTTGCTCAAAAGAACAAGGAGATTTCTGAAAAAGAATCTGAGGTGATAAAGTTACATAGAAAGCTGGAACAGTTTGAGAATTCATCTGTAGTTTTGGATTATTTCAATGCTAATGCTGATCCCACAAAAAGGGTTGCTGGTATTGGGTTTGTTCCTCCTACGTTCAATGCAAATTATGTGGTTGAGCCTGAAATCATTCATGAAGAGGAAATTGATCCCAAGACAGTATTAAAGGTGAATCCAGTAACGGGTGAAGTCATGGTGTATGATTCTGATACAGAGGATGAAGTGCTTGATGAATCAAAGGTTGAAGGTATTCCGAGAGAAGTGAAAATTGAGGAACCAAAGGTTGTGAAGAATGTTACTAGGGATAGATGCATTTTGACTAAACCTGAAGAGGTGAAGTTGGTTCCAACTAAACTTTCTCCAATCTTACAGTCAAGTGGGTTTGTTGCGGCTGGTTTTCAAAAAGTGAATTCTTCAAAGGTGCCAAAACAGACTTATGTTCCAAAGAAGCCAATAAATTGTTCTGGGCATTCCTCCGAAGCTTATTCTTCTGATGGTTCTTCAAATTCAAAGAAAAATCTTATTTCAGAAGTTATCAAGAAAGAAAAGTGTGTTTTCATTGCAATGAGGCTGGTCATATTTTGATTAATTGTCCATACAAGAACCAGGGTAAAATGAAGACTGTTCCTTCACAATAGAAAGTGGTGAAGATTCTTAAAAGAAAAGATGAGGGAAAGTCGTCTTCTAGTTTGGAGAAAAATATGACTGGTCAATCTTTTGTTAAATTCCCTGGATTTAAACAACAAAATATATTGAATGCTAAATCCTTTGTTTGCAAAGAGAAACTTGAGATTCCAAAAGTTGGGATTTCAAAAGATTCTTTTCAGGAGGTTAAATTGTCTAGACCTCAAAGAAGAAGAAGAAACAGAAAATTAAAGAAAATTTTGGAAACACCTGAATCTGACAATAATATATCACATAATGTTTTTCAAAATAATAAAAATGGTTCTTCTTTGAAAAGGTCTGATTGTCAAACTTCTGTTTCAAAAGTGACTGATAAACTTGATTGTAAATTACAAGAAGTTGTTTATTTTGATCAATCCGGATGACCCAAGACCACGATGGCTTGGGTTCCACTTTCCAACTGATTCTCGTTGTTTATGTAGGGACAACCAAGGAGGACTATCAACAATACATGGTATGTGGATAGGAGTGGTTGCTCTCGACATATGACATGGAATGTTAGATTGCTTGAGGATGTGATTAAAATTGATGGTGGTTATGTCGCTTTTGCGGGGAATAAAGGCGGGTACATAACTGGCCAGGGAACGTTAAAAAATGACAAAGTCAAATTTGAAAAGGTGAATTATGTTGAGCAGCTGGAACACAATCTTTTAAGCGTATCACAAGTCTGTGACAAGAAGTTTTCGTTCCATTTCAACGATCATGAATGTTATATTCTGAAACCGAGTTTTGTAATTCCTGATGAATGGATTCTCATGAAGGCTCCAAGAAGAAATGACACGTATGTCCTTGACATGAGTGTCGCCACTACAACGGATTCAATTCCAACATGTTTACTCTCCAAGGCGTCGGAATCTGATTCAATATTGTGGCACAGGAAGCTAGCTCACATAAACTACAGGAAGATGAACTACATTGTTAGGAATGATCTTGTGCTTGGTATTCCGAAAATGAAATTCTCAGTTCCTGATGATTGTATTCCGTGCAAGAAGGGGAAGCAAAGAAAGAAATCTCACAAATCAAAATCGACGAATTCTATCGTAACTCCTTTGGAGTTGCTGCATATGGATTTGTTTGGTCCTATCAGTATTAGGAGCATTGGTGGGAAATCGTATTGCTTGGTCGTAACTGATGATTACTCCAGATTTTCATGGGTTAAGTTTCTTTCTTTTAAAGCTGAAACCACTGATTTGGTACAATACTTAATCCTGGGTTTAGAGACTTTATTCAATCTGAAAGTCAGAAGAATCAGGAGTGACAATGGCAGCGAATTTAAGAATAGCAGAATGGGCTTATTTTGTCTACAAAAGGGAATTCATCATGAATTCAGTGCGCCATATGTTCCTCAACAAAACGGTGTCGCTGAACGATGCTAAACGAAAGAACATGACGTTGGTCGAAACAGCTCGCACGATGCTTGCAGATTCTAAGCTTCCAGTCACCTTTTGGGCTGAAGCTGTGAATACTGCGTGTCATGTTTTGAACAGGGTCTTGACCGTAAAGCGACATAACAAGACTTGCTATGAATTTCTAAATAATCGAAAGCCGAATCTGGAATATTTACTACCTTTTGGTAATCCGTGTACCCTACTGAAGGTTAGAGATGTCCCAACAAAATTTAGTGCGAAGGCTATTGAAGGGATTTTTTTGGGGTATGTGGCTAATTCGACAACCAAGAGGGTTTATAACAAAGAGACACGCCAAGTTGAAGAATGGTTCCATATTGACTGTTCAAATCGGTCTTTACCACAAATGGCGATTGGTCCGGATTGGGCATTTGATTATGAAAACTTATTCAAGTCTTTTCATTTACCTTCTGATATTTCTGATGAAGATGCTGCTGTTCTTTATGATTCTTGTCAAGATGCACAGCACAATGGATTTCTACCAAATGCAGTTCCAAATTCATCGATTCCATCTACTTCTGCTCCAGATCCTAATGTTGCTTCTTGTTCAGGTCCACAAGATTCAGAGAGTGAGGAGGATAATGCTATTTTTCAAGATTCTTCTGCTGATCCATTGTTGAGTGATGATCCATTACCTTCGACACAGGCTCAGGGGGAGATTCCAACAAATTTAGACTCGGAAATTTCAATTCCTCAAGATTATTCTTATCAATCTGAATCTACTCAAGTTGACGTGTTGCCGGTTTCTGAGGTCGCATCCATCAAGGAACACAAAGATCATCCAATGACAAATATAATTGGAAATTTATAGGATGGAGTGAAAACACGTTCTCTTGTTGACAATACTTGTTTGTATACTTGCATTAAAGATTCTGGTGTTCTTGATGATTGCTCACATTCATGCTTTATTTCGCAGGTTAAACCAAAGAATGTTGAGATGGCTTTAAATGACAATAACTGGATAGAAGCTATGCAGGAAGAACTTGCTCAATTTGACAAACTTAAGGTTTGGAATCTTGTTGATCTACCGAAAGGTGCGTATCCGATAGGAACAAAATGGGTGTTTAAATGTAAGAAAGAAGATCGAGGTGTCGTGGTACGCAATAAGGCAAGATTAGTTGTCCAGGGATTCAATCAACAAGAAGGAATTGATTACACTGAGTTTTATGCGCCGGTTGCCGGCTTGAAGCTATAAGGCTGTTTCTAGCTTTTGCTTCCTTTAAAGGTTTTAAGGTGTTTCAATTAGACGTTAAGAGTGCATTTTTATATGGAAAGATCAAGGAGGAAGTCTATGTGTGTCAGCCGTCGGGGTTTGAAGATCCAATGAATCCAAATATGGTTTTCAAGCTTGATAAGGCACTCTATGGTCTTCATCAGGCTCCTCGTGCGTGGTATGAGACTTTATCTACACATCTTTTGGCGAATGACTTTGTTCGTGGAAAGATAGACTCGACCTTATTCATAAAGAAATCAGGGGGAGATTACCTACTGGTACAGATTTATGTGGATGATATTATATTTGGCTCGACAAATGAAGGGTTGTGCAAAGACTTTGAGGGTATTATGAAGTCGAAATTTGAAATGTCCGCTATGGGAGAGTTATCGTTTTTCTTAGGTTTACAAGTAAATCAAAAGGAAGATGGTTTCTTTATTCATCAGTCCAAGTATGTCAAAGACATCTTGAGCCGATTCAAGATGGAGGACTGTACCCCATACGATACTCCAATTACGGTCAATCATAAGTTAAATTTTGACCCGGAAGGAAAAGATGTGGATTGTCGACTTTACAGAGCTATGATTGGATCCCTCATGTACTTAACCGCTTCAAGGCCGGATATAATGTTCGCCGTGTGTATCTGTTCCAGATTTCAGGCAAAGCCAAAAGAATCTCACTTAATTGCTGTGAAAAGAATCTTTCGGTATTTAAAAGGAAAACAACGTTTAGGGCTATGGTATCCTCATGGTTCTAACTTTGATTTCAATGCTTATACTGATTCTGATTTTAGTGGTTGTTGTCTGGACAAGAAATCTACAACAGGTGGTTGCCAGTTCTTAGGAAATCGGCTTGTATCTTGGCAATGCAAAAAGCAAACCACATTCTCGATTTCAACATGCGAAGCAGAATACATCGCTGCTGCAAGTTGCTGTTCACAAATCCTGTGGATACAACAACAATTGAGAGATTACGGTTTGAATTTCACAGGACCCCTATGTTTATTGATAACAACGCTACTATGTCCATAACGAATAATCCTGTTAAACATAGTAAAACTAAGCACATCGAAATTCGATATCATTTTATACGTGATTGTGCAGAGAGAAAGGTTGATTGAGCTGGTCAAGGTACACTCTGAAGATAATTTTGCTGACTTGTTTACCAAAGCATTTGATCGTACAAGGTTTGAATTCCTAATTAAAATGATTGGTAAGATCAATCCCGAATAAAGTTTTTCAAAATCAGAATTTCATGGAAAATTTTCTTTTAAGTTCTTTTAGTGCTTTATTACATTTCTGCATTTACTTTTTCAGTCAAAAAGTTTAATTTATAAAAAGTCAAAACAAATTGAAAAAATATAAAATTTTGACATCATTTGAGGTTACAGAAGAAATGATTGTACATCAGTGATTAGTTCATTTCACACGACCTTAGTTGACCTTGATATATGATTGATTAAGATAAGTTGATTTGATCTAAATTTCAAAGTCTGCATAAATAAGAAATGATATTGCTGTGAATGCTCTATTCTTGATAATTTGTTTTTAAAATTTGTGTATAAAATTTGAAACTTGAATTGTCAATAGGCTAAAAGCGTTTTGAAACTAATAGTAGTGTGAAAATTAAATATAATATGATTACATCTGTGATTTAAATCCATTATATGCCTGGGTGTGTGTGTAAAAGATCATTATCAGATAAAGAATATTAGCTTTTAATAAGGATTTTCTTATGAGATCAGTTTCGGGTTATGTCCTTAGAACTATTCATTCGATTTGCTTCAGTGTTCATGTCCCGAAAAGTATGCAAGTTGAAGTATAATCAAGATATGTACTTGACAACATCTATCAAACATATACTAGCCCTTGGATCATATTGATAAATCATCTTTACTGATTCCACAGAATTCATAATCCAGATAACAATTGGATCCACGTACCTGAATCTTATGATTCCTCAGATACAAGCCAAAACATTGAATCATTCGATTCTGAATCTCATTGATTTCTTTACAATCCAATTTGGATTCTGCTATTCATGTGCTAAGTGATGTCTGCTCATTCTGAATATTCGGATAATCTTTAGTAAAATCTTATATATGTCTTGAAGATAGTGCATTTATTTTCTATTTGGCTTATATGTGGGGTACACGATGTTTATCATCTAAATGGTACTAAATCACATGAATTTGGAGAATAAACGCTTATAGTTTCAAATAATATAATATTGACAAATTTAAGAATTCATGCTTTATATTTCAAATTCGGTATAAATAAAAGAGCATTTTATAACCTGGTCTTATTTACTTTGAAATTTATCGCGTATCATTTCAAATATTATTCAAATTAAAGGAGTGTCAAAATGAAAAAGTTGCAAAATGCACAAAATTGAGTTGAATAGGTCTCATACTATAGGTTACCCTTTGTTATTGATAATATGTGTGATGAATTAATTGAATACTGATATGATCTTCTTGCTCATGATGTTAACACCAAAAATATGTGATTTCGGTTTATTCAGATAAAAGTCAAAAATATGTGATTATGTTTGTATAGATAAAATCCAAAAAATATGTGATTTCAGTTTGTACAGAGAAAAACCAAAAATATGTATGTCCGTCTGTATAGAAAAAACTCAAAAAGATTTTGATTTTTATTTTCCATGAAAATTCTAAACTTTTATTAAAATTGTTCGGGATTGGATCAAATATGTGTTGCTGACGGAAGTTCAAGATTTGACAGGTTGAAGTTGGTAAAATTTTGTGTTCAAGGCAAAAGGGTTGAAAAGCAACTAAGTTCGCCTGTGTACAGTGAAGCGAACTTAATAAGTTCACTTAAATTAGTGAAGCGAACTTAAGGGTGAAGCGAACTTATCTTGTTCGCCGAAGGATTGTTAAGCGAACTTAATCTGAATAAGAGTTTAATCAGGCGAACTTATCATTTTTCATCGTCTTCCTCAGAATTAAGCGAACTTGCCCAAAATTCTCAAAAATTTAAAACTGTGTTGTGAGAGTTGTTTTCTGGTTGAATCTTAATCAAAATTGAATTACGAATCTAACAAAGGTATTTTCGTTGAATTTCATCCGGTCAATTGTGTGTATTTGATGATTTTGGTCTCGGTTGTACGTCACACTGTTCAAAAGCAAAATTTGACCTAATTTTTTACTGAAATATAAAATTAATCATCATATTTGGTTGTAAATTGGTCTTCGACTGTTGTTCAAAGATTATTTCATGATTTCTATCGATTTGCCGAAGTTTTAAAATTCTGTGTTTGAATTTGAAACGTCTCAGGTTCAGGCGAACTTGTCAGGCGTACTTAATAAGTTCGCCTCTTGCACTACTAAGTGAACTTATTAAGTTCGCCTAGGGGTATGAAGTGAAATGGACTTGTGAATTTTTTGTTGAAAATTTTTGTTGAAAATTTTTTTTGTTTTAAATTTTTAAATTTTTTTTTTGTTTGTGTGTGTGTTTCATATATGTGTAAGTGTACTAATGTTTGTTGTGTTGTCCGATATTTTCACAGATGGCTCGTCGTGTCGAATATAAGCATAATCAAGTGGCGTTGTTAGATCCTAATATGCCAGAAGCAGTTCATTTTCAAGGCATCATAAATTTTCTGAATCGATCAAGACTGCATGTTGTTTTATCTGTGGATCCCTATATCAGCTTGGTGTACATACAACAATTCTGGGATACAGTACATCAAGATATTGACGTGGAACCGCATGTACTTCGTGCAACAGTAAACAATACCAAGATTGCAATTTCTAAAGAGACGATTCGTGCTGCTCTTGATTTAGGTGGAAATGCTGATGATCCAATATCTTATCCTAGCACTCTTATTATGGGTTGTTTTCAAAGGATGGGTTATCGTGGGAAACAAAATGATACCTAAGCTCGGAAAGCTGGATTAGTAGGTGAATGGAGGTATTTTATGCATGTGATTATTCAATGCATCTCTCCGCGAAAAGCTGGTACCGATGGATTGAAGATGGCTCTTCAAACAGCTATGGTGGCCTTAACATTGAATAAACGATTCAATTTTCCTCTTTATTTTTATCGGGAGATGGTAATGCAAATCAATCCAGCTGAAGGTCAAGGTTTCTTGATGTATCCTCGGTTTATTCAAATGATACTCAATCATCTTATTCCGGATCTTCCACAACATGCTATAAGATTAACTTTGACTCCGATGTCAAAACGTATCTTTACCGACTGTACAAAGGTGAAACAGCAAAATGCTGCTTTGATTCTAGTCAATACTCCATTGTTTGGGCACTTAATCAATCCTGATTATGTTGCACCACCTAATGACAACTGGTTTCATCCTAATAAACTTGCTCAAGCTCAAGGAGTTAATGTTCAACCACAACAACAACAACAACAACCACAACAACCCGCACAACAACAGCAGATACCAGTTCCACAAATACAAGTTCCTATACAACCTCAAATTCCTATTCCTGAACAAGTTCCTATTCCACAAGCTGCAGTTGATATTCCTATTCAGGAACCAGTTCAAGAAGAGGTCGTTCATGACCCTGATCACGATCTAGGAATGAACATGGATGATTTCGTTGATGATGCTATGAACTCACCTGTTCATGAACAAAAAGGGAATGTGGTGACAGAAGCTGAGTCTAGTTCTAGCTCAAGTGATACGATATCATCTGATGATGACAGCACTGATTCTGATGAATCTAGGGATTTTTCTCCAGGTCATTATGAACGGTTGGCTGCTATTCCACTGGCTAATGCTGGAACACGCATTAAATCTCAAGCCAGACGACCACGACGCATGTCTGTTCGGGATCCTCCTTCCAGATCAGTACTTGGTAAAAGATCTTTGGTTGAAGAGAGTTCTGACACTGATAGTGACATTACTCCAGATCCTACACGGCAAAAGTTAATGTCTGCGTCAATTGCTGCTGCAAAATCTTCACAAGGAATCGAGGATGCTAATTTTGTTGCTTCTCTGATAATTACTCCTCCAAGATCTAAGGATGAATCTCCAGTTCAAACTCCTGTTCCTCCAGTTATTCCTACTACTTCAAGACCTTCTATTCCACAATCAACAGCTGGTCCGTCTAAGCCTTCTGATTCTGACAGGATTACTTTCCTTGAATCTCAAGTGCTTTCTCTACAAACACAAGTTAACTCTCTTGTGTCTATTGATTCACAACGGCAGCTGGTAATTCAGACTCAAGCTCAACAGATTGCTGATATGCAAGCATTAGTTTCCAAACTCGTTCAGCGTCTTGATGCTCAGGGGGAGTTGAGGATACCTGATACTTGTCATACAGAGTCAATTCAAAGACGTAATGATGAAGACAATGATCCTGCTGGAAATATTGAGGGTGATCGTCAATACACTGACGCTAATCCTATATCTAGAGTTCTGGGGGGGTTAACATCACAATCAATTGAAGGAAACAAAGACAAAGATACTTCTGGTACTAATGATGAAGAAATTCTGTTATTAGAATTCTTTCAAGATTCAGAAGAAGAGGAAGCTGAAAAGATTGAATGTCTTGATGACATTGACGATTTATTCAATGACATGGAAGATGATATGTCAGATACTGAGATAGAAGAAGGAGAAATAGTAGAGATTGAAATAGATAAAGACAGTGTCACTTATGAAGGCTGTGATGGTCTTAAGGTGCCGTATAACTTCATCCAGGATGATGGTATTCCTGAATTCACCTATGAAGGAGTAACAGATTCTATGGACTCTGTTGAAGACGTCACACTGCCTGATGATACAGCTGATTCAAAGATGGATACTGATGATGAGACAAGTCAATCCAATAAAGGTGCTAAAAATGAAACTACTCACACTGAGTCTATACAGCTGATTCAAAGATGGATACTGATGATGAGACAAGTCAATCCAATAAAGGTGCTGAAAATGAAACTACTCACACTGAGTCTCCAAAGATTAATGAAGAACCTGTGATGTGCAGAGATACAGGGATGACACGAGAACAGTGGAGAGAAGTTGTAAACAGTTGGATGAAGGTGCTACCCAAGTCTCCAGCACAACCTGCTCAGAAAGAGAAATATGTGAATAAAGAGCAGTGTGTAGGAAGGATCATAAGTTGGTTCTATGATGGTGAATCAAAATTATTTGTAATTTCAATACTTAAAGCCGAGGATCAAATATTTCAATACCTTGCCGAGGTGTGAAATAAATGGTCTAGCTTCAAAGCCACTTATAAATAGATCGAAGAATGGTTTGGCTGATGTGATAGCAAACCTGATAAAGAAAAAAGGTAGTTCGTGTAAGTATGAACGGCTGAAACCACAGAAGGGAAAGAGAGTGAAGAACATAGATCCAAAGACTGGGAAAGTAACCTGGAGATATAAGTATAAACCAGTACGTGCTATTCACAAGATACCATTAAGGAATATTCCTCAAGACTTTCTTGGGAATATGAAATGGTGGTCTGTTTATGTTAATACTGGTGAAGCAAGGATTGAAGATAAAGATAATAAGGTCATTGTGTGTTTCTATGACGCAATGAATCTTATTAATTTTTCAAAGAAAGATCAGAGGACGCTGCGAAAGAATGATATCATGTATACTGATGAATGGAGAGAACAAGGTCTACAGTACAAAAGAGTTTTGGAAATATGCAGAAGATATGGAGTGCATGCTGGCAGCAGACTACCGGACAACTGGAAGAGTTCAATTTAAATACTAAAGACAGAAGATCAAGCTATTGTCAAGGGGGAGTCTGTTAGGACATAGATTTGTAATGACAAAAGCATGTAATAGTTAGATTTTATGTCTTTGTGTTTTTGATATGTAAATGTATAAAGTTGCTAAGTGTTTTTACTAGTTAGCCTAGAGGCGAACTTTATCAGAGGCGAACTTAATAAGTTCGCCTACGTCTAACTGATGCGAACTTGTTAAGTTCGCTTAGTCTGTTTCAGGCGAACTTAATAAGTTTGCTTACAGTAGGTTAGTTTCTATATATATGTGTTTACAGAGTCATTAGACAGGGGACTGATCAGAGAGAATCGAGAGATAAACTTGTCTGATTGAGTCTGTAACCATTGTGAATTAGAATATATTTGAGAAGTTTATTTACGCGTGTTGTTTGAATTGTCGGTTAGTATACAAACGTTAACATGAAGGATTCCGCACTTCGTGTTATAGCAACGTCATATCACGAGTTCGATCAGTAGTTGAGTTACCTGGACCTACAGTTATAGAAAGAACAACCAAAACCTTATAGATCAAAATGAAAAGTTTCATCAGATGAAATCTGAGTTCAAAAAGGTTGAAAATACTTATAAAGAAAAGATTAACTGCCTTAAGAAAGAGATTTCATCGTTAAAACATGAACAAACTAATCTTGAAACTCAGATTGATGATCTACTGGTCGAACTAAAAGCTACAAAGACTTTTAGATATTCAAGTCCATGAGAAGGTAAATACTAGACTGGGGTATAACAATGATCAGTACAAATCTGTTCCTCCTCTTGCTGACTATATTGCCATTCACGAACCAAGCTTCAATGTTGCAAATCTTGACACTGCAAACCGAAACCTTGATCCTTCAACGGATGAACCTTTCGTCAAAGACTGAACTAACACATCGGAATCTGAGTCAACCTACTCAGACCATGATGAAACCAGTACAGCCCCATCTGTAGCTGTTCTGAATAGAGTTGAAATTCCTGTAGTTATTCCAGCTATTCCAGCCCCTGTCCCATTCAAACAGATCAAGATCAGCTACCCTCCACATGGAAGAAAGCTAAACATTGAAAAGGGAGAAGCATCAGGACCCACAAACCCCAAGCCTCAGTCAAAGCCGAGCACAAAGAGGAAGGTGTTTGATATATGTCGTACGCTTGAAGAAAAAGTTCCATATGTTCAAAAGACCCTAGAAGAAGCCACTTTTGAACATAACAAAGCTCATCCATGGAACTTCAAGGATCTGTTCCAAAGAAAGGACTATGTCTACCTTTCAAGAGACAAACTGGCAAGATCATGTTTTGTGTGTGGCAGATATAACCAAACTGTCAGCACCTGCTTTCATTACCTGGAATATCAAAGAAATTCAAAGCAGCATGCCTTTGAAAAGATTAACAAAAACAAGAAGGTAAGAAGCTATGAGGTTAAGGAAACTTAGTTCAGGGAGTCTCTATCTCCCCCAAGAGTGAAGCTGCCTAAATCTCAACAAACTTGCATCATTTGTGGTGAATCAGACCACTTTGCTGCAAATTGTAAATTTTACCCCTTCAACCAGAACCTTCATCAAGCCCTCAAAGAGAAAAGGTAAAGAAGGTTCAACACACATCGGCTGTTAAACCATCAGCAGCCAGAAAAATTGTTGGTAATCAAGGGAAGCCCAAGAAAACAAAGCAGAAGCTTTCAGCAGCAACCAAATCTGCTGCTGATAAGCTAAAATCCCCCGCAGCAAAATCCACTGCTGATAAGGCAAAGCCATCAGCAGCAAGAGTATCCACTGCTGATAAGGCAAAGCCATCAGCAGCAAGAGTATCCACTGCTGACAAGGAAAAATTCAAGGCAAAGCCTTCAGCAGCAAGAGTATCCACTGCTGACAAGGAAAAATTCAAGGCAAAGCCTTCAGCAGCAAAGAATGCTGCCACTTCAACAAAGCCATCAGCAGCAGGATCTATTGTTGACAAGCCAGAAACATCAGTAGCAAAATCCGCTGCTAACAATGTGAGGAAAACTAGAAAATCACCAACAAAGCAATGGAAAGCCAAACCATCTCCAAGCATTGTCATTGGTTCCATTGACTGCAAACATACTGAAAAGGATAAACTAACAACCATCTTTTTCAAGTCTGAAGGCTCTTGGGTTCCTCCAACTAATTAGAAATATATCATGTGCAAGGACAGCCAGGTCACAAGAATAACACCTGGGTGGTAGACAATGGTTGTTCCAGGCACATGACAGGCAACAGATCCATCCTCTCTAACTTCAGACATTTCAATGGAGGATATGTTGCCTTTGGAAGTGACTCAAAGGGAGGATCCATTACTGGACAAGGAACAGTGTCCAACGAAAGAATGAGCATTGATAAGGTCAACTATGTTAAAGAATTGAACTTCAATCTCATGAGTGTCTCCCAGGTTTGTGACCAAAAGCATTGGATGCTCTTCACAGACAAAGAATGCTTTGTACTATCTCCAGGCTTATCCACACCTCCTCCAGAAAGCATTTTATTAACTGCTCAGAGAAAAGAAAATAACTATGTACTGGATATGAATGAAGTCACTCCATCTGGGAGTGTTTCCTGCTTTTTATCAAAAGCCTCAGTTGATGAATCAGCTCTCTGGCATAGGAGATTAAGCCATGTTAATATCAAAACTATTAACAAATTGGTGAAGAATAATCTTGTCAGAGGGCTTCCGGACAAAGAATTTCAGCTAGAAGACCACTGCATTGCTTGCCTAAAGGGGAAGCAACACAAGAGTTCTCACAAGCCCAAGACCTTGAATACAAATGGCACTCCACTGCAACTGCTGCATATGGATCTCTTCGGTCCTACAAATGTCATGTAAATGGGCAAAAAGTCATACTGTCTGGTGATAACAGATGACTACACCAGATTCTCTTGGGTATATTTCCTGAGAACTAAAGATGAAACTGCTGAAATTCTCAAATCCTACATTCTGAGGGTAGAAAATCAAAGCAATCAAAAGGTGAAAATCATACGGTGTGATCAGGGCACAGAGTTCAAAAATCACACTTTGAACTGTTTCTGTGAAAGCAAGGGGATAGAAAGACAATACAGTGCTCCAAGAACTCCTCAACAAAATGGAGTTGCTGAAAGGAGAAACAGAACTCTAATTGAGTCAGCAAGATCTATGCTGGCTGACTCAAAACTGCCACTCACATTCTGGGCAGAAGCAGTTAGCACAGCCTGTTATGTGCAAAATAGAGTTCTAATTGTCAAACCCCTCAACAAGACACCCTATGAACTTTGGTTTCAAAGAGTTCCTTACATTGGGTTTCTAAAACCTTTTGGGTGTCCATGCACAATTCTCATCACAAATGGGGTTCTTCCTAAGTTTGGTGCCGAATCCGATGAAGGATATTTTGGGGGCTATTCCTCCCAGTCAAAGGCCTATAGAGTATTCAATTCAAGAACAAGAATTATGGAAGAATAAGCAAATGTGGAATGTAGAGAACACATAGTCTGTGAGCAGGGAAAAGGTCCAAACTGGCTCTTTGACATAGACTGCTTCTCTCAAATATTTGAGCCTCTCACCTTCTCAAATATGGAGTCTACGTCTACACAAACACTTGCCTCCACTTCATCCACTGACTACAGACTGGATTTTCCCAAATCTTCTATCAGTCTGAGAAGACCATCAATTGATCCTCCATCAGTTGTGGAAGCAATTGAAGCAAGTGAAGCAGGAACAAGACAGTCTAATGTAACCAGCAGCAGCCTGTCTGAAACTGAAAATCTAAATGAACACTTCTCGGTAAATGCTCTAGATGCTGATGATGCTATTGCTGAAAATATTGATGTGGCTAATGTTGTTGAAGACTCTTCCACCATGAATGAAGAAACCCCTGATCAAAATCAAAGCAATCTGGAGCAAGGGATACAGCTGGAGGTGGTACCAGCACAGACGATCCACAAAGAACGTCCTTAAGAGAATATTATTGGCCAAGTACACCAAGGAGTTCTCACAAGAAGCAAATCTCACGAGGCCAATATATGCTTGTTTTCATATTTCCTATCTCAGGTGGGACCCAAGAAGATAGATGAAGCACTCAAACACAGCAGCTGGATTGAGGCAATGCAGGAAGAATTGCTGCAATTCAAGAGGCAGGATGTCTGGAAACTTGTTGATCTTCCACCAGGTAAATATGCTATTGGCACACGATGGGTTTTCAGGAACAAGAAAGACGAGAGAGGCATTGTAGTCAAGAACAAAGCCAGACTTGTAGCTCAAGACTACACTCAAGAAGAAGGAATTGACTATGATGAAGTCTTTGCTCCTGTTGCCAGGCTGGAGGCCATCAGAATCTTCCTGGCATATGCTGCATCCAAGAACTTCACTGTCTATCAAATGGACGTCAAAAGTGCCTTTCTGTATGGAAAGATTGGTGAGGAAGTATACATCAAACAACCTTCAGGCTTTATAGATCCTGCACATGCTACTCAAGTGTTCAAACTAGACAAAGCTCTGTATGGCCTACATCAGGCACCAAGAGCCTGGTATGAAACCTTGTCAGGATATCTACTAAGCAACAACTTCAGAAGAAGTGCCATTGACCAGGCCTTGTTTATCAAAGATGAAGGGGGAGAAATCTTACTAGTTCAAATTTATGTTGATGATATCATCTTTGGATCAACAAGGAAACAACTATGCAAAGACTTTGAGATTCTGATGCACTAAAAGTTTGAAATGAGTTCAATGGGTGAACTAAATTTCTTCTTAGGTCTACAATTCAAACAGGTCCCAATTGGAATCTTCATCAGCCAATCCAAATATGTAAAGAGCATTTTGGAAAGATTCAAAATGACTGACTGCGCTGCTGCAAGAACCTCTATGCAAGTGCATCATCAGCTGACTCCAGACAAAGATGGCCAAGACACTGATCAACATCAGTACCGTGCAATGATAGGGTCTCTCATGTATCTCACTGCCTCAAGGTCATATATCTTGTTTGAAGTATGTCTCTGTGCAAGATTTCAAGCAGCTCCAAAAGTTTCACATCTTCAGTCCATCAAGAGAATCTTTAGATACCTAAAGGGTGCCTCAAGACTGGGGCTATGGTACTCTAAAAATGACATGTTTAATGTGTATGCATACACTAACAGTGACTATGGGGGATGCAACTTTGACAAAAAGTCCACTTCAGGGGGATGTCAGTTTCTGAGAGGGAGATTGATTTCATGGCAGTGTAAGAAGCAAACATGTGTTTCAACTTCTACAGCTGAAGCAGAATACATTGCAGCTTCAAGTTGCTGTGCACAAGTCATCTGGATACACAATCAAATGTTGGATTATGGGATGACTTTCATGGCAACTCCAATTCACATTGACAACATGAGTGCTATCTCAATCACAAACAATCCGGTGCAGCACTCAAAGACAAAGCACATTGACATTAGGTATCATTTCATAAGAGATCAAGCTGAGAAAAAGAGGATTATTTTAACCAAAGTTCATACGAATGAGCAATATGCTGATTTGTTTACAAAACCTTTTGATGAAGCTAGATTTAAATATTTAGTTGAATACATTGGTATGATGAACTTTGATTAAAATCTATCTCTAAAAATTCTATTTTAAAATGTGTTTTGTCTTATGTTGTAAATAAAAGTTATAAGTCAGCAGCATTTTTGTCCTTCAGCTGCTGACAGGTTTAATCTTCAGCAGCAAAAGATTTGCAGCTGACTGCTTTAAGTTGTCAGCAGGAACAGGTTTCCTGTGGATTTCTTTAGGACTGTCAGTAGCAACATCCTTGTTGCGGACTATTAAATCCATCAGCAGCAGATGAGTTAACTGCTGACAGGTTTAATTTTCAGTAGCAAAAGATTTGCAGCTGACTGCTTTAAGTTATCAGCAGGAACAGGTTTCCTGCGAATTTCTTTAAGACTGTCAGCAGCAACATCCTTGCTGCGGATTATTAAATCCATCAGCAGCAGATGACTTTGCTGCTGACAGACTTAACCTTCCGCAGCAACCAAGGTTGCAGCGGACAGGCTTCCTCATCCACAGCAACCAAGTTTGCTGCTGATGGGTAAATTTAAGTCCAAATTAACTTTTACCCGCTGTAAAAATCAACGTCAGTCTTTACCATGACTGTCTCAGTGTATTACAGCTGTAACAGTAAAACGTGAATTAGGTTGTACTGTACAAGTCATTTTGCTTTTTCCCTCCTCTGTCGTTATAAGAACAAATCAAATTTCCTTACCACCCCTTCACCTTCAATTTCACCCTAAACCCACATCACTTTCTCTCAAGTCCCCACCACATTCAAAGCCCTTCATCCTGAAAACATTCAAAGCCTTCCATATTCTAAACCTTCCCTCCAAATCAAACAACAATGGCAGTCATCAATAACCCTAACGATAAGTTCTCCCCATACCATAACCTTACAGCATACCTTACCAAGGGAAAGAAATCAGAAGGTTTCAATGATATGATCGACTTCTTATGTCGATCGAAGATCCACTTTGCCCTCACAACCAACCCTACCATATATATCCCTCATAAGGAGGCTTTCTGGAGTACGGCCGTCTACTCTACCGAACAGGGGACTCCCCAAATCAAAGCCAAGGTAGACGGCAAGGATATCACCATCTCGGAAGCTACCCTCTGAAAACATCTTAAGCTTCAGGATGAGGAAGCAGCCATCTCATACTCGAAGGACGAATACATGAGGACCTTTGTATCCACTGGATACATCGGAAATCAAACCGAGTATACGATCGAGAAGGCGCTGATGGGCCCTCCATGGAAGTATCTCTGCCACACTCTTCTCCAATGCCTATCTCAGAAGAGGAGTGGATGGCATCAGGTGAGCTCTGCACTTGCCTCCGCCTTCCATTGTATGGTCACTAACCAAGGCTTCAACTTTGCACACCTCATCTTTGAGGGTTTGAGATATAACCTTCAAGAGGGTGCAAAGCAACAATTTTTTATGTACCCAAGATTCTTGCAGGAGATTTTCAATCAAGAACTAAAAGAACTTTCAAAACCTGCAAGAATCTACATCATGTTGGGACATAAAAATAATATTTTTCAAAGCATGAGAACTGTTTCCAAAAAGTTCTCAGGGGTCAATGTTCCATTGTTATCTACAATGCTGAACATACAAAGTACCCCGGGTGACAGTTTAGCAATCCTAGCTGATACTGATCCCACACCCTCCACCTCACATCCTGAACAACAATCTTCTTCCACCATTCAAACCCATGTGCATACTACTAAGGATGCACAGGCACAAAAATTACTTACACCTCTTTTTAAAGTTATCTTTCAACCGGAACACAGGGCCCGGTTGCAACGACATATACTAGGAAAAGGGGCAACAGAACTCCTTCTCTTGCCTCCAAGGCCCAAACCCAACCTAACAGCCTCACTCAGAATCACAACATTCTAGTGAGAATATCATAAGGGACAGCCACATTATTAGGGAGACTCCTTTGGATGTTTCTCTATTAGGATCAGGATCACTTCCCGGATCCATAGAACAGCCCCCTGAGCCTTTCCTCTCTCTTCTGAACATAAGTGTGGAGGAACCTGATCAAGATGATGTACCTTCTCCAACTAACACTATCTCGGAGGTAATGATTGGTCTTGCTTCCAACACACCCAATCCAATTTCTCCTACCGTGAAGGTCCACTCTAGGAGTTATGAAAGAGTGGATGTGGAAGAGGCTGTCACTACTGCTGGTCCATTAAATGACCAGGAGGACAGTGATAACATTTCTAAGACCTCAACCATGGCAACTCATAGTGAGGATGCTTCCTTGGAAACTTCCCTCACTGAGAGGAATCCCAGGCGCCAAGAAACCATGGGTGATGTTGTTGCAGAGGCAAGGCCTAAGGCCCCATCTGGATCTAAGGATTCCACAACTGTGGATGAGGACAGACTGAAACTTCATAACTTGGAATTGATGGCCAGGGTGGCTATGCTAGAGGCTGAAGTGTCCAAACTAAGACACCAAGTCTCTATGCATGAAGCCCATCAATGCCCAACTGTACCTACTCCCTCTCTTGTATCAGTGGGCACCCAAACTGATGCTTATTTGTCCACTGATGCAACCAAAAGAGGGGGAGATGGTCCCAATGGAGGAAGACTCAGACAGTCTTGATGACTGGATTCAAGAGCAGGCTGTATTTCAAAGCACACTATTCAAGCCAGCTTTTGTAGAGGTTCATGACTTTCCAGCTTCAGATAACGAAGAAGAAGAGACATCTGAAGACTGGAAGTTAGTCGTCAGGGTTGTTGATGAGATGCTGAATAATGCTGAAGACACAGAACAAACATATACATCCTTCAGCATCATCCCTGAAGCAGCAGCCATCATAAGTCAATCCATTGCTCCCCAATTTCCACTGACTTCAACACAGCTAGAGTTTGATACAACACTAGCTTGGGGGTATGATGGAAAGTCTGAGAGGTTCTGGATTGGTTGGGAGTTTGGCGGAGTAGAAGAGCTAAACTGGGACTTTCTCAACAGCGTCCAAGTCCTTCACCTATGCCATCTACAATGCATCAACAACTCAACGGACCTCTCAGCAGAACTTGCTATTGGCAGGTTCTATGACTTGATGGAGGATAATCTACCCAACTTTCAATGACAAATACAAGCAGCAAAAAGGGTAGCCTATCCTGAATCTTCAACAGCAGCAGAAAGAAGACTGTCTCCTAGAAGACTTGAAATAATAAGGAGCAGTCTTCTCACTGAAGAAGAAGTTCTGTGCTGGAGAAGATTCTTGTACAATAGAATGGTCAGGGACGTCGAATTGCAACGATGGACAAGCACTGACTCCCATGACTTCACCTTCTTCCTTAGCAATGGATCTTCTCTAACAATCAACATCAAGGAGATCTTGCTCCAACCTTCAGCCTTCCTGCACAAGGTCTTTCAGCTCAGATCACTCATCTTCAATGTCAACTCCTTAGAAAGTCATGAAATGATCAAGATCATCAAGGCTTCTTTGTATAAGGAAGAATCTGGATCTGACTCAGACATATCCTTTCTCTCTTCTCCAACAGTCAGACTGAACATAAAAGAAGAATAAAAAAGAAGAGAAAAGGAAAAGATGAAAGAGGCATGGAAGGATGTGACAGGTATGGAATGGGAAGAAGATGAAGTTAGTTCCCCTCCCTTATCCATTCCCCAAATTGCCAATGAAGCTGAGGCTCAGATTCCAACAGTAGCACCATCGTCTGCTGTTGTGATCAGTGAAGCCGAAGCAGAGGCATCCAACAAAGATAAGGGAAAGGGAATTATGACCAAAGAAGACGAAGAGAGGTTGCTAAGAGAAAAGAAAGAGAAGGAAGAAAGAAGAAGAAGAAGAAGAGAAGAAGAGGAGATGGTTGAAACTAAGAAAGCTCAAGATAGACTCACAGCCATTCTCCTCAGAGAACAACAAATCCAGCTGTATGCAAAACAGCTGGATGATCTGAAAGTAAAGATTCCTGCAGTTTATCAGATTGAAGAAGATGAAGCTCTTGCTCTTTAACTTCAGGAACAATTCGACAAAGAAGAAGAAGAGATAGAGAAGAAGAAGAAGGAAGAGGCTAAGTTCAGAATAACTGATTCTGAACTAGCCAAAGAAATGAGAGAGGAGTGGGTAAAGGCTCTAGTTTCTCAAGGTGAGGATGCAGACTACCTTGAGAAACTATCAAATAAAGAAATCTACAGAGCCTTCATGGGTCAACAGGGTCAATTGGCAAAGAAGAAGAAGGCTGAAGAAGAAGAAAAAGCCAAACAAAAGTCCAAAAAGACCATTGCCTTAATAAAAGGACCCATGAAGAAAGGAAGATCATGATTGACTTCCTTAAGGCTAGAGGAGAGAGTGGAAAGAGGCTAGGTCCCATGAATTTCATGAACCTGCAAGCCCTCTATTTTAAAGTCAAGAAGGATGAGGAAGAAAGATTGGAGAAGAAAGGCTCCAAGAAAAGGGTAATCATTAAAGAAGAAGAAAGGAAATCAAAGAAACCCAAGCCATCTCTCTCACCCAACACTTCCTCAATCCAACAACCTTCCACTCTCCTTCCTAGACCTCCCTCCTCTCCTCCCTCAAAGTCCAAATCCTCACACCCAGCTCCCACTCATCAATAACCTCCCAAAAAGAAGAACAAACCCACTTCCAAACCAGAAGACTCAAGAGAAATAATCAGATGGTCATACAACCCTCAAGACCAATGGTTTGAAGTGTTTAGGGGGGAGGACAGAAGCTAAAAGATCAATTTATACATCGGTTGATGAGATACTACAGCTTCCAGACTCTGATCTAAGAAGAATGATGGAGCTGGGTGAAGCCTCTGAGCCTGAGAATGAAGGTGGGAGACATCTATTGCTGGTAATCAAACATTACTTCAACCCCAGCAAAGATGAAATCATTGATGTCAAACCTCTTCAATCCCACTCTCCATTCTTCAGCTGGTCCTACAATGCTGAGAAGAATGAATTCACTCTGACAGATGTTAAAGGAGAGAAGATGAGGTGTTCAAGCAAGGCTATCTTCAAAATGGCAAGCAAAGACATCAAGACTCTATCTAAGCTTCCTCTTAACAATCCCAGCATGGACCAAAGAGGATATGAGGTTGAAAGGATAGTCAGAAACATGCAAAAGCTTAAGCAACAAAGACAGTAAGAGAGTTTTGGTAGCATCAGTCTAGGGGGAGTTTGTAGAAATAAAGACTGATGGCTACAAAATTCTCTAAGTACAAATGCTGCTAATCTCAGAGTTTGCTGCTGACCAACAAACTGTTACGGACAAGCTTATCTGCAGCGGATACTTGTTCTTCTACTGAAGAACAAATCTGCTGCGGATAGCCTTATCTGCTGAAGACCAAAGTTGCTGCGGATAGGCTTCTCAGCAGCATCAACACTTGATGTTGCTGATAGGCAAATCATCAGCAGCTTTGGATGGTCACATCTTGCTGCTGATCATCGTCTTTGCTGCTGACAGCCTTGTGCCTTGAAGACAAATCGTTGTAGTTGACTATCCATGCCAAGCGTCACTGACAACTTTCTGCAAGAGCAACTTTCTGCAAAGCAGAAGGAACCTCAATGGTGCAACCAATGAAGGACAACAATGCTCTTCTCCGAGCATGCAAGCAATAATGCATAAAGAAGACGCTTCAATAAAGTTAACTAGTTTTAGACTAAACGTGTAATAGTTAGCTATATACAACAGATCAACGGTCTGTGTTAGATCTGATCCTTAGAATCAAGGGCCTGTCTTGATTCTAAGTGAGTATAAATACAGTGTAAACACTTCATTGTATGTGTGCTTTTTGATTGAGTTTTTCATTTGTAATCGTTCATTTGCAAAAGCTTAATACAACAGTGTTCTTATAAGTATTCTTTCTGTTTACTCGATTATACTTGTGTACTTGTTATTGTTTCCGCCAATTTCAACTAAGAACAGAACCATCTTGTACTTTCACAATCCTACAGCCAACTTATCCATATTGAACGTCTCTTTCATTGGAAGAAAATGAGCAGAATTAGTGATAAAGTCTGTCGATGATAACCCAGATAGTATTATTTCCTCGACTTGTTCAGGGAAGTTTAGTGATAAAGTCTATGGTTATCATTTCCCATTTCCAGACAGGAATTTCAAGTTGCATTAACAAGCCTGATGGCTTTTGGTGTTCAGCTTTCACTTGAGAACAGGTCAAGCATTTTGCAACATAGATAGCCATATGCTTTTTCTTTCCTATCCACCAGTAATTGGCTTTTAGGTTTTTATACATCGTATCGCTTCCAGGATGCATCGTATATTTAGACTTATGGGCTTCCTCAAGAATTTCCTCACGAGTATTCCCATAAATAGGAACCCATATCCCTTTATTCATTCTAAGAATTCCATCATCTCATTTGATTAACTGATTAATCATGCCTCCTAATCCTTCCTTCTCAAGGTTGGGTTCTTGCAAAGTAAGTTTATGAGATTCATTAATACGAGTAATAAGATCGATTTGGAGATCGAGTCTTAAAGCACGAACTCGTTTAGGTTTTTCATGTTCCTTTATGCTAATAGCATCGGCTACGACATTGGCTTTTCCTTCATGATAATAGATCTCACAATCGTAATCACTCCGGACTTCCATCCAACGTCTTTGCCTCATATTCAGTTCCTTTTGACTGAATATATACTTTAGGCTTTTATAATCAGTGAACACGGTAAATTTGACTCTATATAGATAGTGCCTCCATAATTTTAGTGCGAATATTATGGCCCCCAGTTCTAAATCATGAGTCGTAGAGTTCTTTTCATGAATTTTCAATTGACAATAAGCATAAGCAATAACTTTGCTTCCTTGCATTAACACACAACCAAAGCCGGTGTGTGAAGCATCACAGTAAACTGAAAACCCTTCATTTCCATTTGGGAAAGCCAATATGGGTGCTTGAGTTAGTTTCTATTTTAGAGTTTGGAATGCTTCAGATTTTTTAGGACCACATTCATACTTGACTGACTTGCAGGTCAGAGAAGTTAATGGTACTGCGATTCGAGAGAAATCTTGGATAAATCTCCGATAGTAACCAGCTAGACCGAGGAAACTACGGATTTCAGTTGCTGACTTCGGGATTTCCCATTTAGATATGAGTTCAATTTTGACAGGTTCAACTTGAATACTATTAGCATTGATCACATGACCAAGGAATTAAACTTCTGACAGCCATAATTCACATTTTGAGAATTTAGCGTAAATCTTTTCTATTCTCAGGATTTCAAGTATGATTTTCAAGTTATTGGCATGATCTTCCTTACTTTTCGAATATATGAGGATATCGTCAAAAAATACAAAAACAAATTTATCAGAGTAAGGTTTACAGACTCGATTCATCATATCCATGAATGCTGTTGGTGCATTAGTAAGTCCGAATGGCATTACTGTGAACGTATAATGACCATTTCGAGTTCTGAAAGCAGTTTTAGGAATATCTTCTTCCTGAACTTTCAATTGATGGTACCTAGATTGAAGATCAATCTTAGAAAAGCAACGAGCTCCTTGGAGTTGATCGAAAAGATCATCGATTCAAGGGAGTGGATAATGATTCTTTATCGTAACTTAGTTTAGCTCCCGATAATCAATACACATGCACATTGATCCATCCTTCTTTTTAACAAATAAGACTGGTGCTCACCATGGCGATTGTCACACCCCGACCGATGGCGGAATCATCGGGGCGGGACATGTAAGACTGTTCATGAGCACAAGGTTGACTAGATTGTAATATATTAAATCCATTCCCATTCAAACAAACACGAAACAAGTTCAAAGTACATAATGAAATACAATTTGTCTTTGATTTAATATTACTAGGTCCAAAGCCTATGTGTAGCATGTCTTGATCAAACTCAAATGAAATCACCTGAAACATGAATAAAATAAAGTCAACTAAAAAGTTGGTGAGTATAACACAAGTTTGTACATAGATAGCATATAGTTTGTAAACCAAATCCTTTACATAACATGATAAATAAGGCATTTATGGGGAGCAGCTATTGTGTAACCAAACGTACAATCAAACCTTTGTAACTAGCATGCAAAACAAAGTGTGTTGTCGGTTTCAATCACCGCGTACCATGGGTGGGTTTGTCAGACTCAATAGATCCATCATTGAAAACCGTCGGCTTGAAAAGTTAATGATTGCACATAATAGCATACAAGAGGTTAACACACCTAGCACTCGGGCATAAAGCTCAAATTGCACACATGAATGTAAGTAGGATTTGTACTTGTGTTGTTTGCGTAAATGTAAACATGTAAGTTGAATAGTGTTCATGTTTCACCCCAAAAATGTAAAAGAGTAAAAAGGGGTTGTAAATACTCACTTGTTTCGAAGGCGTAGCTAGCACAAATACTAAATAGTATAATGATCCTTGAGATGCACAAGATAACCTAAAGTGTAATATATTGCATTAATAATGCACAATAGTCTAAGTCTAAGTCTATGGTTGAATTGGATGGAGTTAGTGATTTGGTACTTGAAAGTAAAATAGGAGATTCGAAATGAATATTTTTAGAACATTTTAAATAAGGTTTGATTTTGGGATAATTACTTAAGTAAATTAAATAATTATAGTTTATGGAAATAACGTAGGTATTATATGTAATTTAGTATAATTAAATAAATGTTTTTGTTTAGTTATAAATCAAATAAATAATTATTAACTTATTCATTTATTTATAAAATGTAACTTAAACATAACAATATTATTTAAGAGTAGAGTTTATGAATTAAATGTTGAACTTTAAATAATTTCCATTTATTTTAAGATTAAATATTTGATCTTTTCTAAATAAACAATAATACAGATTTTTATAATTTCAATCATTTTTATTTTAAAAATAAATCTGAAATACTATTTGTAAAAAGAAATAAAAATTATAAATATTCTGTCAACACACACGACCGCGCCTAGACAGGGCACGACCGTGCTCGGACCACGGGTGCGATCGCGCTAGCCAGGGCGCGACCGTGTTGATCAACAGAGGACATAGTTAAGTAAATCACTAGGCACGACCGTGCCTTGGACAGGCACGCCCGTGTCTATGCTTCTGGGGCACGACCAAGTCTAGCCAACGAGCATGACTGTGTCTGAGCAGGAGGCACGACCGCGCTAGAAGTCGGCACGACCGCGTCTCCCGAGGCACGACCGCGCTAGATGATTAGCGCGACCGTGTCTCTTTCAAAACAGACACGAATTGGTTGATCCTTATATTGATGGAGTCGGGATTGATAGGGCTTTCATTCACAAGATTATTACGAGTCTTTTGGTGTAGATTAATTGCTTTTAAAACATGTTTAAAGTCATATTCGATTAAACCATTTTGGAATGAAACATAGATTCTGATTCGGGATGATTACTATAATGGAAGCCCAAATTAATATGGGGCTTTTGATATATGGATTGAGACGAACAAGAGGAATGATTCAGTTACCTAAAACAGAAAGGAATTGATAGCGATCGGTAGAAGGGAGTTCCGGCGACGGAGAAAGTGGCTTCCGACGGCTTCTACTGCTATTCCGGCTGTTCCAACTCCTTCAGCAACCTTAGAGATGATTGGAGGATTGAGTTTCTTGATTATTTGGTAGCAACGGGATCGAAAATAATGATTCGAGGCTTGGGAGAAATATTGGATGGCTTTTCTTGAGAGAATTTGCAATTGGATGATAGTAATCGAAATAGACGATTATTTTCTTTGATACAGGAAATGAAACGCACATAGGATTCGAATTCGAACGACCAAGCGTTTTGAAACTGCATTTACGTTTTGACTGTTACTCAGGCGCGACCGTGCCAATAATAGACGCGACCGTGCCAGACGAGGCGCGACCGTGCCAACACGTGGCGCGACCGTGCCTACTAGGGTTTCTGGTTATTTACAGATTCAGCCCTTGCAACTTCAACTTTGACAGAATTAGCTTGGTTAGGATTTAACGGAAAATTAACGGGATTATTAACTGTATTAACTCTAGGAGGTGTTACCACATGATTAAGAGTCCTATATCTTCGAATTGAATACAATCGGCTAACAATTAATGAGGTGTAGGTTTGAACAAGTATATGATTTAATGTCGTATTGTTATTTTATTAATTAAAATAAATTCAAATAGGGTCGGAAAATCAGGAATGTTACAGTCTCCCCATGTTAAGGGAATTTCGTCCCGAAATTTAATTAATGGAGGCTGCTATGATCAAGAAGGAGGAGGGAGTTTTTGATTCTCGCTGAATTTTGATTGTTGGATTTCAAAGGGGTGTAACGGTTGACATTGTTTAAGAAGAAGATTGGACGAATAATAAAATGAAGGTGAGATGTATTATTTGAAATGGAAATGGGGGAAATTTTAAAATTTTTAGTTCGTGTAAGATGTAGACTAATGTGCTCAAAATTGTTAAAGGGTAAAAGATTTCACAAACATTGGTCTAGGTCAAAACTTCACGTGACACGAACAACGCTACTTTTGATAATATGATAGGACACTTATATATAGGAAGTACCATAGGCGTATCCACCATACCCTCATCATATCACATCAGTCTCGTCGTTACATATCATGATAAGTTTTAGGTCACAACACACTACAAAATTTCACTATAGTTTCCATGCGCTGATTTTTATAATTCCGTGTGCACCCGTAATTATTCAAATCATCGTATGGTCCGTATAGATCATTCCATTGTGTGCGGGTAAGGGCACAATTTCACTATTATCACGTCTATTGTTTACACATAAAAGTCGCTAACAATTAATTATGCATCAAATCAGATAAGTTTGTAACCAAAGAGTAGTAAAGTAGTAACACTGAAAGTTTCTTAGCTTGCTCGTGTTTGAACTAGAATACGTCAAACCCAGAGGCGTCTAAATGTATCATGGTCTTCAACTTTGGTGTACAAAGTGCATGACCATGTCTTGTGTATAATGAAATCGATCCATTGTAATAATTGTAAGCAAATTTTGTTTCGAGTATATAGTAAGCACATAAGTCTCATGTATGTAAAGTAAACAATTTAGCATCTTGTATTTTGTAATCGGTAAACCATAACGTGTAATGTAAACAACATAGTATTATGTGTATCGAAGGAAATGGACCTCATGTATAGTGTTAGCAACGTAGCATCATGTATCTTGTATAGTGTACACCGTTTAGTATAAAGTACTTTGTAATCAAACAAGTTTCATGTACAGTGTGGTCAATCTAGAATTATGTATCAATGAAGCAATTCTTATGTATCACGTAGATTGCAAACAATCTAAGTTCCGTGTATCATGTGCTCGATCCAATAGCATATGTATTGCAAATAAACATGTTTCGTGCATTACGTGATCAATCGAGCAAATTGTAATTTGTAGGCAACTAGTTTCATGTATCATGTGGTTGCGTTGGGTATATTGTAAACGGGCATACATGAGTTTTGAACTTCGCGTGCGATGTGTACTAACGGGTTTTGCATGTGATCGAGTGCTGCGGACAAACGTGCTGTTTGGCGTCCTTGATCATGTGGTAGTTAGGTTCAAGTCCTCAAATCTCATTGATGTTGGTGGGAAAAGGTTAACGTTTACGCGGTATAGATCGTCTCTTGAAGCGTCAAGTGAAAGGTAGTGAGGAGGTTTTGGAATTATTCGGGAATTATGTTTACCAATACGGGCCTTTGTTTGAATATAGAAAGTGGGAAAATGTCTTTGGTTGAAGATATATAAAGTAGTGAGATCAATTAATCGCATATTTTAAATGGATATGCAATTTATGAGAAAATATATATATATTTTTTTTTTAACTTAAATTTTCAACTATTGGCTAAATAAGTTGTAGTATATTAATTTAGCCAACTTTAGAAATATTTACTTTAATGAAGAAAAATCAAAATTATTTATCAGTAGAAAGAAATTAATATTTTTATAAAAATGGTTGCATTAACCTTTCCTATGAGGTAAAAAGTTTTATGGAAAATTTATGTTTTTGGTATTATCTAAAATTTCGTTAAACATTTTATTTAAACAAGGATGATTTATTTAATGAAAGAGATTGTTGGTAATGTACTAAATCATGTTGAATGAAAGAAGTAATATTTGAGAAGGTTTGATGAAAATATAACAGGTGTAATTTACGTTCCACGGATCAAATCAATGAAAAAATAACTGTAGAGTTGAAATATATGGAATTGACTGAATACTGAAATGTTAAACATTATTCAAAACATAGGGTAATGGTTTTCAAATTGAAAATTTAAAGGAAATCAGTAGAAGCTTCTTCTAACGTCTCAGGTAGCTTTCCACTAGGAAGAAAATAATCGCCAAGATGAACACCGTTATGGTCACTCTAGTAGTAGATCTGGCTTCAGCCCTGGCGGTCTCCGTGCGATGCTCTTGAACTTCCTTTTCGAGGATGGAGATAAACTCCTTTTGGTACCCTAATTGGTTTGCTAGACTATCAATTCTTTGTCCTTGTAAATCGTGTATTATCCCCTGCTCTAACCTTTGCCTCTCAAATTCTGAGGTTCTTACATATTGATGGAGGTCATGGGTTGGAATCCCCATAACACCAGTGGGTGCTATGGTTTGTCTTACCCAAGGGTTAGGATGGTATGGGTCGGGCATTAGGTATGGGTCTCTTAGTGGGGGTGGCAATTGATTGTGGAGGTGTGGTGTATGATATGGGTTTATGGGTACGGGTGATCCAGGTGTTCGTAGTCTCGGGTCGGTGTTCCCAATCCCGTACGCCCTTACATCGAACCTTGGCCTAGCGGGTGGGGGTATTGGTGATCGATAAACGGGTGTCTCCGTGTCTTCTTCCCAATCAGATTCTGATCCAGGACGGTAAACCGGGGAGGGAGGAGCGTAGGAGTCCATGTCTAACAAAAAAACAATGAAAAAGTTGTAAGTGATAATGAAATATGAAGTGTCAAATATAGAAGTTCTTATGGGTTTTAGAGTTTGACTAGTCATAACGCCGAACCTTCACGATAGTATTTTAGAAATACACTTGACCTATAAGTAATGTATCCCTAAGGAGAATTCCCAGGAAAGAGGGGTGGGTCACTAAGACACACTTAAGTACCCTATCTTTCCTTAGCCAGAATTCCTCTTGGGCTCACACACTCTTCCAGCCATCATGTATTAATAATACTATCGTTGGGCTCATGGTTAAGATGAGAATTGTTGTGGACTGGGCTTTGAGGCCCAAGGTAAGATTTATACATTTAAGTGGGCTTCTTCTTCTTGAAGGATAGATGGGCTTCTTGGTTTATTATTGGTGGACATTAGGCCCAATAATTTAAGTCTTTGCTCATAAAGGTGATGGTATCATGTATGGGAGTCTAAATGTGTATGAACAATTTGGTGAGTATGTGTGTGTGTCAACTTAGGATAGTGTTTAAATGATTTAAGTAGGTAGCTATGAATAGAAGGAAGAGTTGACACATAAACTATTGAATATTGTATCATGTAATGTATTCATGTAGTATAACATATGAAGATATTCACATAGGAAATATTCATATAGCATGTAGGTAGTAATGAGTGTAGGCACAAGAGTTATCAAGTAGTGTGACACATAAGTCATTATGTATTGTATGTAGTGTGAGTACTTAGGTTGGCATGTAAGAAAAAAAAAATAATAATCACACATGAATTGATAATGTAACATGTAGTAGTATAGCATTGTATGGGTGTCCTAAAGTTATAGTCTAGGTCAAGAGTGTCTAATAACCTAGTTCCCTATAACCAAGGCTCTGATACCAATCTGTCACACCCCGACCGATGGCGGAATCATCGGGGCGGGACATGTAAGACTGTTCATGAGCACAAGGTTGACTAGATTGTAATATATTAAATCCATTCCCATTCAAACAAACACGAAACAAGTTCAAAGTACATAATGAAATACAATTTGTCTTTGATTTAATATTACTAGGTCCAAAGCCTATGTGTAGCATGTCTTGATCAAACTCAAATGAAATCACCTGAAACATGAATAAAATAAAGTCAACTAAAAAGTTGGTGAGTATAACACAAGTTTGTACATAGATAGCATATAGTTTGTAAACCAAATCCTTTACATAACATGATAAATAAGGCATTTATGGGGAGCAGCTATTGTGTAACCAAACGTACAATCAAACCTTTGTAACTAGCATGCAAAACAAAGTGTGTTGTCGGTTTCAATCACCGCGTACCATGGGTGGGTTTGTCAGACTCAATAGATCCATCATTGAAAACCGTCGGCTTGAAAAGTTAATGATTGCACATAATAGCATACAAGAGGTTAACACACCTAGCACTCGGGCATAAAGCTCAAATTGCACACATGAATGTAAGTAGGATTTGTACTTGTGTTGTTTGCGTAAATGTAAACATGTAAGTTGAATAGTGTTCATGTTTCACCCCAAAAATGTAAAAGAGTAAAAAGGGGTTGTGAATACTCACTTGTTTCGAAGGCGTAGCTAGCACAAATACTAAATAGTATAATGATCCTTGAGATGCACAAGATAACCTAAAGTGTAATATATTGCATTAATAATGCACAATAGTCTAAGTCTAAGTCTATGGTTGAATTGGATGGAGTTAGTGATTTGGTACTTGAAAGTAAAATAGGAGATTCGAAATGAATATTTTTAGAACATTTTAAATAAGGTTTGATTTTGGGATAATTACTTAAGTAAATTAAATAATTATAGTTTATGGAAATAACGTAGGTATTATATGTAATTTAGTATAATTAAATAAATGTTTTTGTTTAGTTATAAATCAAATAAATAATTATTAACTTATTCATTTATTTATAAAATGTAACTTAAACATAACAATATTATTTAAGAGTAGAGTTTATGAATTAAATGTTGAACTTTAAATAATTTCCATTTATTTTAAGATTAAATATTTGATCTTTTCTAAATAAACAATAATACAGATTTTTATAATTTCAATCATTTTTATTTTAAAAATAAATCTGAAATACTATTTGTAAAAAGAAATAAAAATTATAAATATTCTGTCAACACACACGACCGCGCCTAGACAGGGCACGACCGTGCTCGGACAACGGGTGCGATCGCGCTAGCCAGGGCGCGACCGTGTTGATCAACAAAGGACATAGTTAAGTAAATCACTAGGCACGACCGTGCCTTGGACAGGCACGCCCGTGTCTATGCTTCTGGGGCACGACCAAGTCTAGCCAACGAGCATGACTGTGTCTGAGCAGGAGGCACGACCGCGCTAGAAGTCGGCATGACCGCGTCTCCCGAGGCACGACCGCGCTAGATGATTAGCGCGACCGTGTCTCTTTCAAAACAGACACGAATTGGTTGATCCTTATATTGATGGAGTCGGGATTGATAGGGCTTTCATTCACAAGATTATTACGAGTCTTTTGGTGTAGATTAATTGCTTTTAAAACATGTTTAAAGTCATATTCGATTAAACCATTTTGGAATGAAACATAGATTCTGATTCGGGATGATTACTATAATGGAAGCCCAAATTAATATGGGGCTTTTGATATATGGATTGAGACGAACAAGAGGAATGATTCAGTTACCTAAAACAGAAAGGAATTGATAGCGATCGGTAGAAGGGAGTTCCGGCGACGGAGAAAGTGGCTTCCGGCGGCTTCTAGTGCTATTCCGGCTGTTCCAACTCCTTCAGCAACCTTAGAGATGATTGGAGGATTGAGTTTCTTGATTATTTGGTAGCAACGGGATCGAAAATAATGATTCGAGGCTTGGGAGAAATATTGGATGGCTTTTCTTGAGAGAATTTGCAATTGGATGATAGTAATCGAAATATACGATTATTTTCTTTGATACAGGAAATGAAACGCATATAGGATTCGAATTCGAACGACCAAGCGTTTTGAAACTGCATTTACGTTTTGACTGTTACTCAGGCGCGACCGTGCCAATAATAGACGCGACCGTTCCAGACGAGGAGCGACCGTGCTAACACGTGGCGCGACCGTGCCTACTAGGGTTTCTGGTTATTTACAGATTCAGCCCTTGCAACTTCAACTTTGACAGAATTAGCTTGGTTAGGATTTAACGAAAAATTAACGGGATTACTAACTGTCTTAACTCTAGGAGGTGTTACCACATGATTAAGAGTCCTATATCTTCGAATTGAATACAATCGGCTAACAATTAATGAGGTGTAGGTTTGAACAAGTATATGATTTAATGTCGTATTGTTATTTTATTAATTAAAATAAATTCAAATAGGGTCGGAAAATCAGGAATGTTACAGCGATGAGCTTGGTCTTATAAACACTTTTTCTAGTAGTTCGTCTAATTGCTTCTTTAATTCTGCCATCTCATTAGGAGCTAATCTGTATGGGGCTTTAGCAATAGGTGCTACATCGGGTACATGATTGATTCTGAATTCAACTTCTCTCTCAGGTGGAATTTCCAGACAGTTCATCAGGAAAGACATTAGAAAATTTAGCCACAACCGACACATCTTCAATCTTCGTCTTGGTGTCGGTAGTTATAGAAACAAGGTATGCTAAGCCTTCTTTTTCTTAAACACCTTGTGGCTTCGGCATAGAAATTATTCCAACAGAGTTGGATAATTTATCGCCATTGATTATAAGAGTATTGCCTTTCGGTGAACGAAGTTCTTTTGCCTTTTTATCACACAGGATACGAGCTTGGTTAGAGGCTAACCAATCCATTCCTACGACAATGTCAAAACCTGCCAAAGGCATTGGTAATAATCTTGCAGGTATAACATGTCCTGGTAGTGTGATATGGCAATTATCAAGGATTTCAGAGATTTGGACGAGGTCACCATTGGCCGTCTCTACCACGTATTTCTTGTCTAATTTAGCTAGAGTTTTATTTAACAGTCTACAGAATCTATGATCTATTAAACTTTGGTTTGCACCAGAGTCAAATAAAACTCGAGCACAAATATCATTATTAAGAAATGTACCCGTAATGACATCGGGCATACTTGCTGCTTCATCAGTGTTAAGAATGAATGCTCGTTCATTCTTCTTTACTCCATCTATAGGTTTGGGACCTGTCCCGTCCGTTTTCTTCAGCTTCGGACAATTGATTTTGATGTGACCAGCTTCGCCATAACCAAAACAGGTAATTGATTTCTTTTTGAAGCAATCTTCGGTCTTATGTCCGGACATTTTACAATAGTCCCAAGTGCCTTCTTCTGCACTTTGGACACTTAGGGATGGAAGAGTTGTTATTACGAGGAATAAAGTTGGATTTCTTGGATCCACTCGGTCCTTGCCTAGTTATCTCCTTTTTCTTCTTTCCTTCTTCCAGATTTCTTATCAGGCTGGTAGTTAATGATTCTCCTAAGTCCATGGCGTCATCAAGATTTTCACAATTCCCGACTTTCACCATGTCGGGGATTTCACCAATCAAACCCACATATAACGCTTGATCAGGTTTGATTCAGGGGTTGCAAGATGAGGAACTATTCTCGCATATTCCTGAAGTTTTGTAGCATACTCCTGATGATTTGTTCCAATCATCCTTAAAATTAGGAATTTTCCTTCAATCGGTTCGTGCTCATTCCGGGGAACATACTTCTTTTCAACTCTTGCCCTAAAGGCATTCCAGCCCATTGCGTAGGCTGCATCTCTGCCCTTAGAAGCAATGATGTTATTCCACCATTCCAAGGCTTGATCTTTGAATAAATTTGAGGCATACAAAACTTTATATTCCTCAGCACATTTGCTAATAGCTAGCACAGACTCGGTCTTCTCATTCCATCTCAGTGTGGCAATCCCACCTTCTTTTCCAGAGAAAGTGTATGGCTTACAGTCTTGAAACATCTTGTACGTACAACCTACTACCTTTTTCTTCTTTGCTACATGACCATAGTTATTACCCATACTCTCATCTTTAGAAGATTTATGGTAATATTATTTTCTTTCAGTCTTCTTAGATTTATGAGAAGCAGATCCCTTTGGTTCTAGGGTAATAGGTTTTGATTGCGTCACTGTTCGAGTTTGACGTGAATGAATAGATTGAGGAACTGAAGGTTGAACACAAATTCGGTCAGCTTGTCTCCTTTCAAGCTCAGTAAAAATCATCGGAAGATAATCCTTGATTCCTTCTGTGATCATCTTTTGAAGTTCCTTTCGGGACTCATTTTTTTCTGCAGCATTATCAATTTCTACATGCTTTTTCTTGCCTCTTGTATTTTGCGAAGGTCCAATTTGTTTTGACATTCTATCAAGAGACAATATTTGAATTAAAACAGAACTTTTTATTGATAAAATATTTACAAGAAGAAAATACATATGTAAAAATCATTATTTCTAAAAATGTCTAAAATTCTTCTCTTCAAGAGCTTGAACTAGAAGGGCATTCCGTGCTTCTACTTCAGTCTTTTCTCTTTCAAGTTCTGTTATCCGGTTCAACAACATTTGTTCCCTCTCACTTCCTTACGCATTCTTATTTATATGCGGAGCACGAATAGTAATCGTCTCATAATAGGGAACATAAGGTATATTGGAATCAACACGTTCTTCTTCAGGATCATATTTATTTTCATAAGGAATATTGGCATATCACTCATGAAAAATTTGTGGATAAACACGAGTGATGTTATAGCTTCCAGCAGTTGGAGCAGAATAAAAACTTATAGAAAAATTATAGGGAACACTAGGGTTTCCTATGTCTCCGAGGCTTTTGAAAGTGGAACTTTCAGTTTCCTCATTAAGTTCTGTAGTGGTTTCATTCGTTTTACGGTCAACATAACTAGCACGAGCGAATTTTCAAAGAAAACTAGGACACATGATACAGGCTTGGTTAGAGGCTAACCAATCCATTCCTAAGACAATGTCAAAACCTGTCAAAGGCATTGGTAATAATCTTGCAGGTATAACATGTCCTGATATTGTGATATGGCAATTATCAAGGATTTCAGAGATTTGGATGAGGTCACCATTGGCCATCTCTACCACGTATTTCTTGTCTAATTTAGCTAGAGTTTTATTTAACAGTCTACAGAATCTATGATCTATAAAACTTTGGTTTGCACCAGAGTCAAATAAAACTCGAGCATAAATATCATCAACAAGAAATGTACCCGTAATGACATCGGGCATACTTGCTGCTTCATTAGTGTTAAGAACGAATGCCCGTGCATTCTTCTTTACTCCATCTGTAGGTTTGGGACCTGTCCCGTCCGTTTTCTTCAACTTCGGACAATTGATTTTGATGGGACCAGCTTCGCCATAACCAAAACAAGTAATTGATTTATTTTTGAAGCAATCTTCGGTCTTATGTCTGGACATTTTACAATAGTTGAAGAAAATTCTCGCACGACATTGTCCCAAGTGCCTTCTTCTGCACTTTGGACACTCAGGGATGGAAGAGTTGTTATTATGAGGAATAAAGTTGGATTTCTTGGATCCACTCGGTCCTTGCCCAGTTATCTCCTTTTTCTTCTTCCAGATTTCTTATCAGGCTGGTAGTTAATGATGCTCCTAAGTCCATGGCATCATCCAGATTTTCATAATTCGCGACTTTCACCATGTCGCGGATTTCACCAATCAAACCCCCAGATATAACGCTTGATCAGTTTTGATTCAGGGGTTGCAAGATGAGGAACTATTCTCGCATATTCGTGGAGTTTTGTAGCATACTCCCGATGATTTGTTCCGATCATCCTTAAAATTAGGAATTTCCTTCAATCTGTTCCAGCTCATTCTGGGGAACATACTTCCTTTCAACTCTTGCCCTAAAGGCATTCCAGCCCAATGCGTAGGCTGCGTCTCTGCCCTTAGCAACAATGATGTTATTCCACCATTCCAATACTTGATCTTTGAATAAATTTGAGGAATACAAAACTTTATCTTCCTCAGCACATTTGTTGATAGCTAGCACATAATTGGTCTTCTCAATCCATCTAAGTGTGGCAATCCCACCTTCTTTTCTAGAGAAATTATATGGCTTATAGTCTTGAAACATCTTGTACGTAGAACCTACTACCTTTTTCTTCTTTGCTACATGACCGTAGTTATTACCCATACTCTCATCTTTAGAAGAGTTATGGTAATATTCTTCTCTTTCAGTCTTCTTAGATTTATGAGAAGCATATCTCTTTAGTTCTACGGTAATAGGTTTTGATTGCGTCACTGTTCGAGTTTGACGTGAATGAATAGATTGAGGAACTAAAGTTTGAACACAAATTCGGTCAGCTTGTCTCCTTTCAAGCATAGTAAAAATCAATGGAAGAAAATCCTTGATTCCTTCCGTGATCATCTTTTGAAGTTCCTTTCGGGACTCATTATTTTCTGCATCATTATCAATTACTGCCTGCTTTTTCTTGCCTCTTGTATTTTGCGAAGGTCCAGTTTGTTTTGACATTCTATCAAGAGACAATATTTGAATTAAAATAGAACTTTTTATTGATAAAATATTTACAAGAAGAAAATACATATGTAAAAATCATTATTTCTAAAAATTTCTAAAATTCTTCTATTCCAGAGCTTGAACTAGAAGGGCATTACGTGCTTCTACTTCAACCTTTTCTCTTTCCAGTTTAGCTATCAGGTTCAACAAAATTTGTTCCCTCTCACTTCCTTACGCATTCTCATTTATATGCGCATCAGGAATAGGAATCGTCTCATAATAGGGAACATAAGGTATATTGGAATCAGCGCGTTCTTCTTCTTCAGGATCATATTTATTTTCATAAGGAATATTGGCATATCACTCATGAAAATTTTGTGGATAAACAGGAGTGATGTTATAGCTTCCAGCAGTTGGAGAAAAATAAAAACTTATAGAAGAATTATAGGTAACACTAGGGTTTCCTATGTCTCTGAGGCTTCTGAAAGTGGAACTTTCAGTTTCCTCATTAAGTTCTATAGTTGTTTCATTCGTTTTACTGTCAACGTAACTAGCATGAGCGAATTTTCGAAGAAAACTATGACCTTTGCCTTTTCCAACCATTCTAAATTAAAAACAAACGATCTTTTATTATCATAAAACATAGTACTATAAAATTAAAATACAACAAAACTTCAATCTTTCATTAGCTCATTCCCCAGGGTCTTCAGATCCTTTCCATACTTATATACCTGCTTCTCATAAAACTGGGTTCTTTTCTTATCCATGACTTTCTTCTTTGTTTATCTCCTCCGTTTGGCGTAACGAACGATCTAAACATTCAATATGGGAAGAAGGCATAGTATACTTATAACCATATTTAGGAGGAGGATCACGAATACCCATCAACATATCATTATAAACATGATGACATTCGGGTGGTGAAAGGATCATATGTTGGTTCGGGGAACACATATGGATCATACATGACCGGGGATCCAGAGTTATAGGACTGATAATCATAACTGTTTGAGATATAGTTATTGAAAGGATAATCATTAGGGTTTTCCGAAGGAAATTGATATTAAGAATCGTCAGAATAATCTTTTTCAGATGACTGAATTTGACTAGATTGTGCCTCATTTCCTTGCATAGATTGGGCAGCAGTATTCCAGTTGCTAAAGTCCAATCCAACATACATCCACCGGCTAGAAGAGTGTTGGGGTTGTGGGTGATATTCGGGAGAGTGAGGAAGTACAGCAAATGTGTCGTCATTATAGTATGGTGAACAAATAGGATTTTGTTGTGAACCTAATGGATGATATTCTAGAGATTCTTGCTTAATAGGACGATTAGGATCATAATACGGAATAGTATTTCCTCTAGACATCTGCAATCTTATCATATTAGTACTTATTTTATTTGTAAGACTTGGATACTAAAGCTAGTATTTTAAGCTTAACTAAAGTTCTACAAGGATAGTTATCTTTTTAGAGTAGTCCCTCCAACATATATGTTCCCAGGTAAGAGCGACAGGTCTAGGAGAGATCTATACACCACTATTTCCTTAGACAGAACACTTCCGTTTGTTAGATAACTACATACCGGTCAGAAGGTCACCTTGTTTTCTTATCTTAAAAGAATCATGGTTAAAGCTTAGATACTAGATCCAAGTATCTGATTCGCTAAAACCTGTGGCTCTGATACCAACCTGTCACACCCCGCCTCAGGCATCCCCTGGACGAGTGTGAGCTCGATTGGTATCATTTGATTCTTTGATTTTAGAGTTTTTGTAAAATACAGCGGAAGTAATTTTAAAGGATCGCTTCATGATTCTTTCAACCTAAAGGGTTGTAATTGTAAATACCAAAACTCAGTTGGAAAACAAAAGCTTTGTATTTACTTTATAAACATAGGGTTTCAATACCCTTTTCATTTGATTAAAAAACATTATTTGAAATCAAATACATGATGAGCCACTGGAAATAATACAACACAGGGTTGATCAGTTCTCTGGTCCTATCTCCTTTCTTTAGGATTTCCCTTTACACGAGGCCTGAGAATCCTACGTGCCTTCCATCCTTTTTCCTGGGTCAGATCTCATGTCTACCCGTATACCCTTCTCATCATATTTTATTCATTACCTGGAAAACATTTTGAAAATAAAACGTCAGCGCGAACGCCGGTGAATACAATATCTTGATATAAAATCATTTGGCACAAACCAGTAGTAATTTCATAATCACAACTTCCTGTTCAATCTACACACTCAGCAGGCCCGTCCTGTTCAATCGCACCATAGTATACCCTGGCGTCATAGCTTATAACAGCGGACAGGTCTACATCTCCAGATTTGTTATAAGATAAGCACCAGCCGCAATCCGGGAATTTCACCCGAGACCCGTGTATCCCTTGCAAGTTTTACGTATACCTATGGCCTGATTGCTTGTTCGTAGAAAGACATTGAGCATTACTTCGTTAACCTTTATTTGGCCATTTTCGTAAATAAAATGTTTGACACAAGTTTTGAAAGAGATAAAGTATTCACCTTGTTTGTAGGAATGAGTCTCTAGAGTTAAAGCTTAGTGTCTAGCTTCTTAGTCTCGTTTCTCTAGCGTCTTGACCTTTCTACAAGCGTTTCTTCTTAAACCGAGCACTATGAGGATCGAGAATTGAACTGGGATCATCGGGAGTGAACTAGAGTTGCTTTGGAACAATATTTTAGAGTGAATATCGATTGTGGGATGAGAGAATCGATCAAAATCGAACAACTATTTATAGGGGTGAAATCTGGTCCGTAGCGGACCGTTATGATTGGGCGTAGTGGTCCGCTACCGCCCATACATGTGTCAACCCTACACGCCTTAATCTGATTGGACCGTTCCTAGGTTTGCGGCTAGCGGACTGTTACCGCTGGGCGTAGCGGTCCGCCACCCAATTACGTGGCCGATTCTCCGGGTTTTACGGCTGGCAGACCGTTACCACCTGACGTGGCGGTCCATCATGAGTACACGTGTCACAAAACCTGACCATTAGTCACTATACACGTGGCTTAACATGATTGATTGCTTAACGACCAAGTAACGAACCGTTATACATATGGTGGCGGTCCGCCACCCAACTTAATATCTGTAGGTCCTCATGGCGCTTCTACGGAGCGATCTCGTGATAAGACGTGACGTTAACTCGGAGTGCGGAATCCAACGAATCAACGTTTATATGCATAAAAGACAATGTAAACAATCATGTAAATAAACTTCTCAATTGTATTCCAAATCACAATGGTGTTTACAGACTTAATCAGACTAATCGATAATTCTCTGTTCTATCTGTTCTAGTTGTTGTGACTGACTCTGTAAACACACATATATATAACCATCTGACCTGATATAAGCGAACTTATTAAGTTCGCCTCTAACAGACTAAGCGAACTTAATAAGTTCTCCTCAGATAGACTTAAGCGAACTTATTAAGTTCGCCTCTGATAGACCAGGCGAACTTAACAAGTTCGCCTCTAGGTAAACTTGAATAAACACTTAGTGACTTTTTACATAACAAAAACATAAAGACATAAGATCTAACTATTACAAGCTTTTGTCATTACAAACTATGTCCTAACAGACTCCCCTTGACAATAGCTTGATCTACAGTCTTCATTCTTCATGATGAGCTTTACCAGTTATCCGGTAGTCTGCTGCCAGCATGCACTCCATATCTTCTGCATATCTCCAAAACTCTCTTGTACTGTAATCCTTGTTCTTTCCATTCATCAGTGAACATTATTTCATTCTTTCGCAATGTCCTCTGATCTTTCTTTGAGAAATTTATAAGATTCATTGCATCATAGAAACATATAATGACCTTATTGTCTTTATCTTCAATCCTTGCTTCACCAGTTTTGACATCAACATACCACCATTTCATATTCCCAAGAAAGTCTTGAGGAATCTTCTTCAACGGTATCTTGTGTACAGCATGTACTGGTTTATACTTGTAACTCCAGGTCACTTTCCCAGTCTTCTGATCTGTGTTCTTCTCTCTCTTTCCTTTTTGTGGTTTCAGTCGTTCATATTTTCCTGAACTACCTTCTCTCTTGATTAAGTTTGCTATCACATCAGCGAAACCATTCTTCGATCTATTAACAAGAGGCTTTGAAGCTAGACCATTCATTTCGCACCTTGGCAAGGTATTGAAATATTTGATCTTCGGCTTTAAGTATTGAACACCGTCAGATCGTTTAATTGCAAATAATTTTGTATCACCATCATAGAACCAACTTATGAACCTTCCTACACACCGCTCGTTATTCACATATTTCTCTTTCTGAGCAGGTTGTGCTGGAGACTTGGGTAGCACCTTCATCCAACTATTTACAACTTATGTCCACTGTTCTCTTGTCATCCCTGTATTTCTATACATCACAGGTTCTTCATTAACCTTCGGAGATCAGTGTGAGTAGTTTTAGTTTCAGCATCTTTATCGGATTGAATATTTTCATCATCAGTATCCATCTTTGAATCAACAGTGTCTTCAGGAAGTGCGACGTCTTCAACAGAGTCCATAGAATTTGTTACTCCTTCGTAAGTGAATTCAGGAATAACATCATCCTGGATGAAGTTATACAGCACTTTAAGACCATCACAGCCTTCATACATAACATTATCTTTATCTTTCTCTATCTCTATCTCTATTATCTCTCCTTCTTCTATTTCATTGTCAGACACTTCATTATCCATGTCATTGAATAAATCATCAATGTCATCAAGACATGCAATCTTTTCAGCTTTTTCTTGGTCAGAATCTGCAAAGAACTCCAATAATAGAATTTCTTCTTCATTAGCACCAGAAGTATCTTTGTTTCCTTCAAGTGATTGTGATGTCGACTCCCCCTGAACCTTTGATATAGGATTAGCGTCAGTGTATTGACGATCACCCTCAATATTTCCCGCAGGATCATTGTCATTGTCTTCATCATCACGTCTTTGAATAGACACTGTGTGACATGTTTCGTGTATCCTCAACTCCCCCTACGCGTCAAGACGCTGAACGAGTTTAGACACCAATGCTTGCATGTCAGCTATCTGTTGAGCTTGAGTCTGAATCACCGGCTGCCGTTGTGAATCAGTAGAAACAAGAGTGTTCACTTGTGTTTGTAAAGAAAGCACTTGAGATTCAAGGAAAGTAATCCTTTCAGAATCAGAAGGCTTTGACGGACCAGCTGACGATTGTGGAATAGAAGGACTTGCAGTAGGAGTAATGATTGGAGGAACGGGAGTTATAACCGGAGATGTATCTTTTGATCTTGGAGGAGTAATAATCAAAGAAGCAACAAAATTAGCATCCTCTACTCCCTGTGAAGATTGTGCAGCAGCAATTGAAGCAGACATTAACTTTTGAGTCTTTGGATCTAGATTAAAGTCACTATCAGACTCAGTACTCTCATCAACCAAGTATCTTTTTCCATGTACTGAACCAGAAGGAGGATCCCGAACAGACTTTCTTCTTGGTCGTCTGGCTTGAGATTTAATGCGTTTTCCAGCATTAGCCAGTGGAATAGCAGCTAACCGTTCATAATGATCTGAGGAAAAATCCCTAGATTCATCAGAGTCAGTGCTTTCATTAACAGGAAATATCGTATCACTTGAGCTTGAACTAGATTCATCATCAGTCACCACATTCCCTTCAGCTTCATGAATGGGCGAGTTCACAGCGTCATCAATGAAATCATCCATGTTCATTCCAAAATCATATTCATTTGCATGAACGACCTCCTCTTGAACAAGTTCATGAATAGGTATTTCAACCTCAGCTTGTGGAATAGGAACTTGTTCAGGAATAGGAATTTGTGGTTGTATGGGAACCTGAACTTGTGGAACTGGAACTTGTTGTTGTATCGGTTGCTGTGGAATTTGTTGTTGTTGTTGTGGTTGTTGTGGTTGTTGTGGAACATTTAAACCTTGAGCTTGAGCAATTTCATCAGGATGAAACCAGTTGTCACTAGGTGGTGCAACATAATCAGGATTGATTAAGTGACCAAATAAAGGAGTATTGACTGGTATCAATGCGGCATTCTGCTGTTTCACCTTCGTGCAGTCAGTAAAGATACGCTTTGACATTGGAGTCAAAGTTAGTCGTATAGGACGTTGTGGAAGATCCGGAATAAGATGGTTGATAATCATTTGAATTAGCGAGGATACATCAAAAATCCTTGACCTTCAGCCGGATTAATCTGCATGACCATCTCTCGATAGAAGTAAAGTGGAAAATTGAATCTCTTATTCAACGTTAAAGCCACCATTGCAGTTTGAAGAGCCATCTTTAAACCATCGGTTCCAGCTTTACGAGGAGAAATGCATTGAATAATCACATGCATGAAATACCTCCATTCACCGACTAAGCCACCTTTGCGTGCTTGTGTATCATTTTGTCTCCCACGATAACCCATTCTTTGAAAACAACCCATAATACGAGTGCTAGGATATGACAGTGGGTCTTCAGCATTATCTCCCAAATCAAGAGCAGCACGAATTGTTTCTTCAGATATGGCAATTTCAGTATTATTGACAGTGGCACGAAGAACAAGAGGTTCTACGTCTGTATCCTGATGAACTGTATCCCAAAATTGCTGTATGAATACCAAACTGATGTAAGGATCAGCAGATAAAGCAGTATGAAGACGCGAACGATTTAGAAATCCGATTATTCCTTGAAAATTGACTGCCTCGGACATGTTAGGATATAACAATGCCACTTGATTATGCTTATATTCGACACGTCGAGCCATCTGAAAACAGTCAGACAACGAAAACACATTAGTAAACAATATCAAACACAAACAAATAAAACAAAAAAAATATTTTAAAAATTTCTAACACTCAAAAATCACAAGTCCAAATACTCTCTGACCCCTAGGCGAACTTAATAAGTTCGCTTAGTGTTGCAAGAGGCGAAGTTCGCTTCAAACAAGTTTGCTTGGAACAGGTTCGCTTGGAACAGGTTCGCCTGAACCTATGACGATTCAAATTCAAACACAGACGTTCAAAAATCAACAAATCGAGTTAAACTCATGGAATAAGCAATGAACATCAGTCGAATATCAATTAACAACCAATTAGAATGATCAATTTTATAAGTCCGGTCAAAATTAGGTCAAAAATAGTCCTTTTAAACATTCGACGGAAACCGAGAATAAAATCACCAAATACTCACAATTTAACGGATGAAATTCAACAAAATTACCTTGGTTGAGTTCGCAATTCAATTTGGAATATGATAGAACCAGTAAACAACCCTAACAACACAGATTAAAAATTTTGAAAAATTTTTCAGACAAGTTCGCTTGAAATGAAAAGGATGACTGTCAAGTTCGCTTGACCAAGAGTCTTATACACATTAAGTTCGCTTATTTAGGCGAACTTGTTAAGTTCGCTTAACAAGCCATCGGCGAACATGCTAAGTTCGCTTCACCATCCACAGACAAACAGATTAAGTTCGCTTCACTGTTCTTAAGCGAACTTATTAAGTTCGCTTCACTGTACACAGGCGAACTTAATATCTATTCACTTTTACCTTTGAACAAAAATTTACCAACTTCAAACTTTCAAGTCTTGAACTTTCGTCAACATCATGTATCCGATCCAATCCCGAACAATTTTAATAAAAGTTTCGAATTTTCATGGAAAACAAAAATCAAAATCTTTTTGAGTTTTAGCTATAGAAACGGAATCACATATTTTTGGATTTTATCTATACAAACAGAAACACATATTTTTGGATTTTTATCTGAATAAACTGAAATCACATATTTTTGAATGATCATCATGAGCAAGAAGATCATATCAGTATCCAATTAATTCGTCACACATTTTAGCAATAATAAAGGGTAACCTATAATATGAAACCATCCAACTCAGTTTTGTGCACTTCGCATCTTTTTCATTTTGAAACTCATTCAATTCGAATAATATTTGAAATGATACTCGATAAATTTCAAAGTAAATAAGATCAGGTTATAAAATGCTATTTTATTTATACCGAGTTTGAAATATAAAGCATGAATTCTTAAATTTGTTAATATTATATGATTTGAAACTATAAGCGTTTATTCTCCAAATTCATGTGATTTAGTACCATTTGGATGAAAAACATCGTGTACCCCACATATATGCCAAACAGAAATATAAATTGCACTACCTTCAAGACATATACAGTTAATGTTGTGATTAGATCAATTTCTAAGATGAAATTATCTCTTTTAGCACAAGTATAAAAGCAGATCCCAAAGGATATAAGAATCAAGATGATTCAGAATCAGAAGATTCTAATGGATTGGCTGTTTAATGAGAATCAACAGATTTAGGTATGAGGATCCAACTATTATCTGGATAAAATTCAATGGAATCAGACTAGATGATGTATCTAACTGATCCAAGGGCGAATATATGTTTCAATAGATTTTGAAAGCATATCTTAGTTCAATAACACCTTGCATGTTTTTCGGGGCATGGGTAGTGAAGTGAACTGAAATCAATTTGTGCTAAAGATAGAATTCGATATTGGTCTCATGAAATTCTTTATAACCATATATTCTTTATCTGATAATGATCTTTTACACACACACCTAGGCATATAATGGATTTAAATCACAGATGTAATCATATTATATTTAATTTTCACACTACTATTAGTTTCAAAACGCTTTTAGTCTATTGACAATTTAAGTTTCAAAACTCATACACAAATTTGAAAACAAATTATCAGGATTAGAGCATTCACAACACTATCATTTCTTATTTATGCAGACTTTGAAATTTAGATCAGATCAACTCAGTTTAATCAATCATATATTAAAGGTCTACTAAGGTCGTGTGAAATGAATTAATCACTGATGTACTATCATTTCTTCTCTATCCTCAAATGATGTCAAATTTTATATTTATCAATTTGTTTTGACTTTTTATAAATTAAAACTTTTTGATTGAAAATGTAAATACAGAAATGTAATAAAGCAATAAAGAAATTAAAAACAAAATTTTCCATGAAATTCTGATTTTGAAAAGCTTTTATTCGGGATTGATCATACCAATCATTTTAATTAAGAATTCAAACCTGGTACGATCAAATGCCTTGGTAAACAAATCAGCAAAATTATCTTCAGTGTGTACCTTGACCAGCTCAATCAACCTTTTCTCTGCACAATCACGTATAAAATGATATCGAATTTCGATGTGCTTAGTTTTACTATTTTTAACAGGATTATTAGTTATGGACATAGTAGCATTATTATCGATAAGCATGGGGGTTCCTGTGAAATTCAAACCGTAATCTCTCAATTGCTGTTGTATCCACAGGATCTGTGAACAACAACTCGCAGCAGCGATATATTCTACTTCGCATGTAGAAATCGAGACTATGGTTTGCTTTTTGCATTACTAGGACACAAGTCGATTACCTAAGAACTGGTAACCACCTATTGTAGATTTCCTGTCCAAACAACAACCACCAAAATCAGAATCAGTATAAGCAATGAAATCAAAGTTAGAACCATGAGGATACCATATCCCCAAACGTTGTTTTCCTTTCAAATATCAAAAGATTCTTTTCACAGCAATTAAGTGAGATTCTTTTGGCTTTGCCTGAAATCTGGAACAGATGCACACAGTGAACATTATATCTGGCCTTGAAGCAGTTAAGTACATGAGGGATCCAATCATAGCTCTGTAAAGTCGACAATCCACATCTTTTCCATCCGGGTCAGAATTCAACTTATGATTGACCGGAATTGGAGTATCATATGGGGTACAGTCCTCCATCTTGAACCGGCTCAAGATGTCTTTGACATACTTGGACTGATGAATAAAGAAACCATCTTCCTTTTGATTTACTTGAAAAGCTAAGAAAAACGATAACTCTCCCATAGCAGACATTTCAAACTTCGACTTCATTACACCCTCAAAATCTTTACATAACCCTTCGTTTGTTGAGCCAAAAATAATATCGTCCACATAAATCTGCACCAGTAGGTAATCTCCCCTGATTTCTTTATGAATAAGGTCAAATCTATCTTTCCACGAACAAAGTCATTTGCCAAAAGATGTGTGGATAATGTTTCATACCACGCACGAGGAGCCTGATGAAGACCATAGAGAGCCTTATCAAGCTTGAAAACCATATTCGGATTCAGTGGATCTTCAAACCCCGGCGGCTGACACACATAGACTTCCTCCTTGACCTTTCCATATAAAAACGCACTTTTGACGTCTAATTGAAACACCTTAAAACCTTTAAAAGAAGCAAAAGCGAGAAACAGCCTTATAGCTTTGAGCCTTGCAACCGGCGCATAAACCTCGGTGTAATCAATTCCTACTTGTTGATTGAAGCCCTGGACAACTAATCTTGCCTTGCTGCGTACCACGACACCTCGATCGTCTTTCTTACATTTAAACACCCATTTTGTTCCTATCGGATACGCACCCGTCAGAAGATCAACAAGATTCCAAACCTTAAGTTTGTCAAATTGAGCAAGTTCTTCCTGCATAGCTTCTATCCAACTGTTGTCATTTAAAGCCATCTCAACATTCTTGGGTTCAACCTGCGAAATAAAGCATGAATGTGAGCAATCATCAAGAACACCAGAATCTTTAATGCAGGTATTCAAACAAGTATTGTCAACAAGAGAACGTGTTTTCACTCCATCCTGTAAATTTCCAATTATATTCGTCACTGGATGATCTTTGAGTTCCTTGATGGATGCAACCTCAGGAAACGGCAACACGTTAACTTGAGTAGAGTCAGATTGATAAGAATAATCTTGATTAATTGGAATTTCCGAGTCTAAATTTGTAGGAATCTCCCCCTGAGCCTGTGTCGAAGATAATGGATCATCACCCAACAACGGTTCAGCAGAAGAATCTTGAAAAATAGCATTATCACTTCACTCTCTGAATCTTGTGGACCTGAACAAGAAGCAACATTAGGATCGGGAGCAGAAGTAGATGGAATCGATGAATTTGGAACTGCATTTGGTAGAAATCCATTGTGCTGTGCATCCTGACAAGAATCATAAAGAACAGCAGCATCTTCATCAGAAATATCAGAAGGTAAATGAAAAAACTTGAATAAGTTTTCATAATCAAATGCCCAATCCGGACCAATCGCCATTTGTGGTAAAGACCGATTTGAACAGTCAATATGGAACCATTCTTCAACTTGGAGCGTTTCTTTGTTATAAACCCTCTTGGTTGTTGAATTAGCCACATACCCTAGAAAAATCCCTTCAATAGCCTTCGCACTGAATTTTGTTGGGACATCTCGAACTTTCAGTAGGGTCAAGGATTACCAAAAGGTAGTAGATAATCCAGATTAGGCTTTCGATTATTCAGCAATTCATAGCAAGTCTTGTTATGTCGCTTGACGGTCAAGACCTTGTTCAAAACGTGACATGCAGTATTCACAGCTTCAACCCAAAAGGTGACTGGAAGTGTCACACCCCAACCGACGGCGGAAACGTCGGGGCGGGACATGTAGACTGTTCATGAGCACATGGTTGACTAAAATTTAATATATTAAAACGTTACATTTCCATTCACAATTTCCAAATACGACAATACAAGAATACTTGAATCACATAACATAACCATTTATTTCAATTAACTAGGTCCACAACCTAAGTGTATCAACTTGATCAACTCAAACTTTTGTACCTGAAACATGATGAAAACAAGGTCAACTAAAAAGTTGCTGAGCATACATGGGTTTTGACTCTAAATAGTATCAAAGTATTGTGTGTAAACAAATCCATACAAGTCATGATTAATAAGACATTTATGGGGAGTTACTATTGTGTAACCAGGTAGTACAATCAAACCTTTGTAACTAGCATGCAAAAATTGTGTTGTCGGTAACAATCACCCCAATCTGGGTGGGTTTGTCAGACTCAATAGATCTATCATTGTTAACCGTCGGCTTGATTAGTTAATGATTGTACATGTAATTGCACATAAGTAGTTAACACACCTAGCACTCAAACATAAAGCTCAAATTGCACACAAATTGTAAAGTGGATTTGTATTGTGTAGTTTATGTAAATCATTGTAAGTTGTGATCATGTTTCACCCCAAAATGTAAAAACAGTGAAAAGGGGCTATGTAAAACTCACATTGTATCAGTTGTGTAGATAACATGAGCAAAAATGAAGCACAAGTGATTCTCAAATCACAAGTTTAACCTAAAACGAAATGTATGGACTTGCATTAATAATGTGTACGGAGTCTAAGTCATGATCACATGTTCATCGGATGTTGATACGCGTGGATTCATACAAGAGTTTAGTCGTTTCATGTAAATGGGGATTTGTATGTTATATGTATTTAGATAGAGGTTTGGTATGAAAATGTAAATTCAAAGTATGTTTGAAAAATAATAATTGTTTTAGGGTTTGAGTTTAAAGTAAAAAAATTTCCTTTATTTATTTATTTAAAATAGTGAGTCTTAATTGAAAAGGGATATTGTATTTATTAAGATAAACAAATTTATCTTATTTAATATTGTGTCAAACTATATATATATTAGTACATATTAAAAACTCTAAATAAATTTGTTATTTCAAAAGATAACTAGAAGATATTGTTTTAAGTAAATAAATTCTTTCTTTTTATTTATTTAAAATAGAGTGTTTCTAAGAGAACTATTTATGTTAATATAAATATAACAAAATTAAATTATTTAAAACTTTTAAATGGTTAGAATGATTTATGGTTTTATAAAACATGGTAAAAGCATTTTATAAAATCCTAGTAATAATTTACAAAATAGGTACTTTGTTTTGTAATTTACATGATTTAATTTGAAATAACTTTTGAATTGTTCTTATAATGATAAATGGGCTTTTAAATCAATTAAATTGTAAGAATAAAGGTATTAGGTTTAAAATTGTATGTTATTGTATGAAATCATCCCAAATGATATTTGGTTTATAACAAAATTTTTATTACATTTTTTTTAAACCCTTAAAACTGCTCAAAAAAATTAACACAGGCCACCCGGCTCGAACCCGGGTGGCTCCTGTGTAGGTGGTTCGGTTTACCACTGGATCAGGGCCATAACCCGTGAAATAAGGCAATCCGGAAATGTGTTAACATGATGATACAGTGGAGCTGGGTCTGGGTTTCAGGTCCACGCAAAAAGAATCCGTTGGTATGTGGGTTTAGAACCCGCGACCACTTGAATGCGGGTCGTGTGACTTAACCACTGGAACAGAATAGATATCTTGACAGAAAGCAAGTTCAGTTTTAGAAAAAGAGTTAAACCCTCAGTCCCTTCGCCCCCAATCGTCCCCGTCCCAAACCCTAACCATAATGTCACCCGATTCGCATCCGATTGAACAATAAACCATGGGGCTTTCAATCCTTAGATAAAAACGAAACTATTGATGTAAATTTTACCTGAAATGTTTACGAAACGGAGACGGTCGACAGGAAGCCAGAGTTCGGTATCCTTGGAGCTTGACTACGATCCAGAGGTGAAATGAGGTGCAGGCGTGTGTTTAGAGAGTTTGAGAGAGGATATACGAAGGTGCGTGAATGCTTTGATTTGTTCAATTCCACATTAAAGACTCAAATCAATTCCGATTAACGGGGAACAACTGGCATTGCAGATTACGCTTGAATTCAACTGATTGATGATGAATTGAGTCGAGTTTAAGGTCTGGAATCATGTGAGGCTAGACCACACGTGATTTGCGGCCGTTAACGCGTTTTAATTTCAAAATTTGAAACCGAATTTGACTCGGTTTGACTCCGCGTAGTCAAACTGTTTGGGTTCGAGTTTAGGCCGCGTGGCGGTTGAATTGGCAGGATAATTGGGCTTGGAACATGTCGGTAATTGTTCTAGCGTTCGTGGAAAGTCCAATCCATTCGGTTTGGTTGAATTTGGCCTTGAATTTGCAAGGGATTGTAAAGTTTGACTTTAAAAGTTAAAATATATCATCATGTGGGTAACCCTTGAGTTTCAAAGGTCAAATGTGAGGGTTCAAAGGTTCAAGTATAGAAGAGGGGTTCAATCTTGATTCCAAAGGGTTTAACACTTTATAATTTCCATTTTTATAAAGTGATAATTTGAGTAAATGAATTATTTAATAATCCAGTATATATACATATATTTATTCAAGATACATATATATATATATATATATATATATAAAAGATGTACTTACACGATTAAAACTTTATAGTTTTTTTTTTATTTTGATTTGAGCAAATTTATATCTATATAAACATACATGCTATGTTATAAATTAATATAAAGTAATATGTATAATGTGCAAAGTTGAAAACCTAAGTTGATACGTGTTAAGGTGATGTTTAACGCGACATATTGGGTGGAGCCGGTATGGAATTGAAATGGATTATGAAATGAACTAATTTTTTAGGCCGAAAAAATTATGGATGTTACAGTCTCCCCATGTTAAGGGAATTTCGTCCCAAAATTTAACTAGTGGAGGCTTATTGACTCAGGAAATACGAATTTGGGTTCTCACTGACTTTTGATCGTCAGCGTGAGGGGTATGATTGGTAACATGATTTGGGTCCAAAGCTCGTGCTAAGTATGAACGTTACCAATGGACTTTAGTTTCAAATGATTTAAGGAGAGGTCTGTCGAAGGATCTAACGATGAAATGCGTTAATTGGGACGGATTTGATGGGAACTTGATAATTAGGGTTTGTTTAAGATGTAATCTAATATGCTCAGGTGTTGTTAGTGGATAAGAGAGTTCACAAACATTGGTCTAGGTCAAAACTTCACGCGACACGAACAACGCTACTTCTGATAATATGATAGAACACTTATATATAGGAAGTACCATCGGCGTATCCAACATGCCTTTGTCATATCACATCAGTTTCGTTGTTACATATCATGATAAGTTTTAGGTCACAACACACGACAAAATTTACTATGTTTTCCATGCGCTGATTTTTATAATTCCGTGTGCACCCGTAATTACTCAAATCCTCGTATGGTCCGTATAGATCCTTCCGTTGTGTGCGGGTTAAGAGGAGGCACAAATTCACTTAGTTCATGTATATTGCTTTCACATATGAGTTGTTAATAAGTAACTATATCCTTAAATAGGCAAGTCAGTTAACAACTAAAGGATAATAAAGTAGTGTTACCTAGGGCCCCATAGTTTACTCGTGTTTGAACAAGAATACGCCAAACCCCGAGTTGTTTCAATGTGTTAGGATTTTCAAGTTTGGTGAACAAGGCGTATGACCATACTTCATGTATGTTGTGATCAATCAATTGCAACAATTGTAAGCAACTTAGTTTCATGTATAATGTAAACACACAAGTCTCATGTATGATCTAGCGTCATGTAGCTTGTAATCAAATAGGTTTTATGTGTAACGTAAACCACTTAGCATCATGTATAAGCTCTCATGTGTAATGTAAGCAACATAGTGTCATGTGTATTGTAAGAAATGAATTTCATGCATGGTGTTAACAACTTAGTATCATGTAGTATCATGTAGTTTGTAAACAAGATAAGTTTCATGTTCAATGTGATCAATCAAGTATTGTGTATCAAACAATCAATTGTTATGTATCATGTGATCAATTTAGTGTATGTATATTGCAACCAATTATGCTTCGTGTATTCCGTAATTAATTCAGTAGCGCGTGTGTTGCAAATAATCAAGTTTCATGTATTATGTAGTCAGTGTAGTATTGGATATATTGAGGATAACTAAGCTTCATGTATTAGGTGATCGTGTTGTGCATATTGTAAATGTGCATACGTAAGTTATTGAGTTTCGTGTGTGGCATGTGCTAACGAGTTTTGTATGTGATCAAGTGTTGCAGGGAAGCGTGTTGTCTGGCGTTCATGTATAATGTGGTAGTTAGGTTCTAGCTCTTTAAATCTCGTTAAGGTTGATGGGGATGGTTAACGTCTACGCGGTACGGATCGTCTCTTGAAGCGGCAAGTGAAAGGTAACGAGGGGGGTTTTGAAAACACTCAGGGAAATATGTTTACAAATAACTGATTTTTTTTTTGTTTTCAAAAATAGGAAATTGTAAATTGTTCTTGGTTGTAGATATATAAAGTAATGAATTTATCGAGTTAAATAGTCTAAATAAATAGACAGTTTATAGGAAAAATCTTTTAATTTATTTTAATTTTTTTTTTAATTTATAATAAGAGGATATTTTTAAGAGAAATCATTGGCTAAACTAGTAGTTGTACATTAGTTTAGCCAAGGTTTAGAAGTAATTAATTTAACGAGAAAACAACAAAAAAAAAGTCATTTTATTAATTTGAGATAATGCTTTTATAAAACAGGTTGCATTAAGTTCCTTACATGGTGAAAATGTTTATACAACATTTATATTTCAAGTATTATCTAAAAGTCTGATAAACGTTTTGTTTGAACAAAATAACGAGTTTGTTTAAATCAAATAATAGGATGATTTGTTTATGACGGAGGTTGTCGGTAGTGTACTAAATTGCGGTGAATGAAGAAGGTGATACTTGGAGAATCTTGATGAAAATATGTTGGATGTAACTCAACGTATCAAATCAATGAATAATAACTTTAGAGTTTGAAAAATATAAAATTTAAATTATGAAATGTTAAACATTATTCAAAACATGGGGAAATGGTTCTCAAACTGAAAATTTAAGGACAGTAGATAGAAATTTCTGCTAACGTCTCTGGTAGCTTTCCACTAAGAAGCAGATAATCCCCAAGACGAGCACTGCTATGGCCATTCGGGTAGCCGATCTGGCCTCAGCTCTCGCTGCTTCCGTGTAATTCTCCAGTATTAATTTTTCGAGGATGGAGATTAACTCCTTTTGGTACCCTAATTGGTTTGCTAGGCTATCCATTCTTTGTCCTTGCAAGTCGTGCATTACGCCCTGCTCCATCATTTGCCTCTCAAACTCTGAGGTCCTCACATATTGGTGAACGTCATCGATTGGAATTCCCATAGCACTAGTGGGTGCCATGGTACGCCTTACCCAAGGGTTAGGATGATACGGGTCGGGCACCATATACGGGTCTCTTAATGGGGGTGATCTAGGTGTTCGAAGTCTTGGGCCGGTGTTCCTAGTCCAATCTGCCTTACATCAAACCTTGGCATGGCATCTGGGGGTGGTGGTGACCGATATACGGGTGACCTGGTGTCTTCTTCCCAATCCGATTCTGCTCCGGGACGGTATACCGAGGAGGAAGGAGAGTAGGAGTCCATATCTAGTAGAGAAACAATGAAAAGGTTGTAAGCGATAATGAAATACCGAGTGTTAAATATAGGAGTTCTCATAGGTTTAGAGTTTGACTAGTCATAACACCGAGTCTTCACAATAGTATTTTAGAAATACACTTGACCTATAAGTAATGAATCCCTGAGGAGAATTCCCAGGAAAGAGGGGTGGGTCACTAGGACACACTTAAGTACCCTGTCTTTCCTTAGTCAGAATCACTCATGGGCCTACACACTCTTCCAGCCATCGTATATTAATAACACTATTGTTGGGCTCATGGTCACGATGAGAATTGTTGTGTACTGGGCTTTAAGGCCCGAAAGTGAGGTTTATTTATTGCAGCGGGCTTCTTCTTCTTGGAGGGTAAGTGGTCTTCTTAGTTTATTGTTAATGGATATTATGCCCAATGGTTTAAGTTTAGATCACAAGAGGTGGTGAAATTATGTGTGTGAGTTTAAGGGTGCATGAAGAGCTAAGTGTGTATAAGTGTGTGTTGAAACTTAGGATAGCACTTATATGAATCAAATAGTAGCATGAATATAGCACAAAAGTTATCAGGCAGTGTGGCATAAAAATTATTGAATATTGTATCATGTAGTGTAATTACTTATGATAGCATATAGAAATATTCACACACGGATAAATCATATAGTATGTAGTAGCATGGCATTGTATGGGTGTCCTAAGGTTATAGTCTAGGTCAGAAGTGTCTAATAACCTAATTCCCTATAACCAAGGCTCTGATACCAATCTGTCACACCCCAACCGACGGCAGAAACGTCAGGGCGGGACATGTAGACTGTTCATGAGCACATGGTTGACTAAAATTTAATATATTAAAACGTTACATTTCCATTCACAATTTCCAAATACGACAATACAAGAATACTTGAATCACATAACATAACCATTTATTTCAATTAACTAGGTCCACAACCTAAGTGTAGCAACTTGATCAACTCAAACTTTTGTACCTGAAACATGATGAAAACGAGGTCAACTAAAAAGTTGGTGAGCATACATGGGTTTTGACTCTAAATAGTATCAAAGTATTGTGTGTAAACAAATCCATACAAGTCATGATTAACAAGACATTTATGGGGAGTTACTATTGTGTAACCAGGTAGTACAATCAAACCTTTGTAACTAGCATGCAAAAATTGTGTTGTCGGTAACAATCACCCCAATCTGGGTGGGTTTGTCAGACTCAATAGATCTATCATTGTTAACCGTCGGCTTGATTAGTTAATGATTGTACATGTAATTGCACATAAGTAGTTAACACACCTAGCACTCAAACATAAAGCTCAAATTGCACACAAATTGTAAAGTGGATTTGTATTGTGTAGTTTATGTAAATCATTGTAAGTTGTGATCATGTTTCACCCCAAAATGTAAAAACAGTGAAAAGGGGCTATGTAAAACTCACATTGTATCAGTTGTGTAGATAACATGAGCAAAAATGAAGCACAAGTGATTCTCAAATCACAAGTTTAACCTAAAACGAAATGTATGGACTTGCATTAATAATGTGTACGGAGTCTAAGTCATGATCACATGTTCATCGAATGTTGATACGCGTGGATTCATACAAGAGTTTAGTCGTTTCATGTAAAAGGGGATTTGTATGTTATATGTATTTAGATAGAGGTTTGGTATGAAAATGTAAATTCAAAGTATGTTTGAAAAATAATAATTGTTTTAGGGTTTGAGTTTAAAGTAAATAAATTTCCTTTATTTATTTATTTAAAATAGTGAGTCTTAATTGAAAAGGGATATTGTATTTATTAAGATAAATAAATTTATCTTATTTAATATTGTGTCAAACTATATATATTAGTACATATTAAAAAGGGTTATTGGATTTTAATAATCCCACATTTTACCAATTGGCCAATAATAATCCCAACTGAGAATATTCTTACCACTAGTCCCTACTTTCAAACTATTTTGTTACAGTGGACTTCCCGTTAAAAAAACTTAACGCCGTTAGATTTTATATGGCGTGGACATCTGCAAACTGCCGGAAAGTCGAGCCAAGCTAGCAGTGGTCTCGTGGTGGGTTTTGAAATTGGCTTTGGTGGTGTTTAACTAGTCTCGTTGGTCAGGCAAGTCCAAACAGAGATAACGGTAGTGTTTAACGAGACCAGTTAAACACCACCAGAGCCAATTCAAAACCCACCACGAGACCACTGCTAGCTTGGCTCGACTTTCCTGTGGTTTGCAGATGTCCACGCCATATAAAATCTAACGGCGTTAAGTTTTTTTAACGGGGAGTCCAATGTAACAAAATAGTTTGAAAGTAGGGACTAGTGGTAAGAATATTCTCAGTTGGGATTATTATTGGCCAATTGGTAAAATGTGGGATTATTAAAATCCAATAACCCTATTAAAAACTCTAAATAAATTTGTTATTGCAAAAGATAACTAGAAGATATTGTTTTAAGTAAATAAATTCTTTCTTTTTATTTATTTAAAATAGAGTGTTTCTAAGAGAACTATTTATGTTAATATAAATATAACAAAATTAAATTATTTAAAACTTTTAAACGGTTAGAATGATTTATGGTTTTATAAAACATGGTAAAAGCATTTTATAAAATCCTAGTAATAATTTACAAAATAGGTACTTTGTTTTGTAATTTACATGATTTAATTTGAAATAACTTTTGAATTGTTCTTATAATGATAAATGGGCTTTTAAATCAATTAAATTGTAAGAATAAAGGTATTAGGTTTAAAATTGTATGTTATTGTATGAAATCATCCCAAATGATATTTGGTTTATAACAAAATTTTTATTACATTTTTTTAAACCCTTCAAACTGCTCAAAAAAATAAACACAAGCCACCCGGGTGGCTCCTGTGTAGGTGCTTCGGGTTACCACTGGATCAGGGACACAACCCGTGAAATAAGGCAGTCCGGAAATGTGTTAACATGATGATACAGTGGAGCTAGGTCTGGGTTTCAGGTCCATGCAAAAAGAATCCGTTGGTATGTGGGTTTAGAACCTGCGACCACTTGAATGCGGGTCGTGTGACTTAACCACTGGAACAGAATAAATATCTTGATAGAAAGCAAGTTCGGTTTTAGAAAAAGAGTTAAACCCTCAGTCCCTTCGCCCCTAATCGTCCCCGTCCCAAACCCTAACCTTAATGTCACCCGATTCGCATCCAATTGAACAATAAACCATGGGGCTTTCAATCCTTAAATAAAAACGAAACTATTGATGTAAATTTTACCTTAAATGATTACGAAACGGAGACGGTCGACAGGAAGCAAGAGTTCGGTATCCTTGGAGCTTGACAGCGATCCAGAGGTGAAATGAGGTGCAGGCGTGTGTTTAGAGAGTTTGTGAGAGGATATACGAAAGTGCGTGAATGCTTTGATTTGTTCAATTCCACATTAAAGGCTCAAATCAATTCTGATTAACGGGGAACAACTGGCATTGCGTATTACGCGTGAATTCAACTGATTGATGATGAATCGAGTCGAGTTTAAGGTTTGGAATCATGTGAGGCTAGACCACGCGTGATTTGCGGCCGTTAACGCGTTTTAATTTCAAAATTTGAAACCGAATTTGACTCAGTTGGACTCCGCATAGTCAAACTGTTTGGGTTCGAGTTTAGGCCGCGTAGCGGTTGAATTGGCAGGATAATTTGGCTTGGAACAGGTCGGTAATTGTTCTAGCGTTCGTGGAAAATCCAATCCATTCGGTTTTGGTTGAATTTGGCCTTGAATTTGCAAGGGATTGTAAAGTTTGACTTTAAAAGTCAAAATATATCATCATGTGGGTAACCCTTGAGTTTCAAAGGTCAAATGTGAGGGTTCAAAGGTTCAAGTATAGAAGAGGGGTTCAATCTTGATTCCAAAGGGTTTAACACTTTATAATTTCCATTTTTATAAAGTGACAATTTGAGTAAATGAATTATTTAATAATCCAGTATATATACATATATTTATTCAAGATACATATATATATATATATATATATATATATATATATATAAAAGATGTACTTACACGATTAAAACTTTATAGTTTTTTTTTATTTTGATTTGAGCAAATTTATATCTATATAAACATACATGCTATGTTATAAATTAATATAAAGTAATATGTATAATGTGCAAAGTTGAAAACCTAAGTTGATACGTGTTAAGGTGATGTTTAACGCGACATATTGGGTGGAACCGGTATGGAATTGAAATGGATTATGAAATGAACTAAATTTTTAGGCCGAAAAAATTATGGATGTTACAGGAAGCTTAGAATCTGCAAGCATCTTGCGAGCCGTTTCGACCAAAGTCCTGTTCTTTCGTTCAGCGACACCGTTTTGTTGAGGAACATATGGCGCACTGAATTCATGATGAATTCCTTTTTGAAGACAGAAGAAGCCCATTTTGCTATTCTTAAATTCGCTGCCATTGTCACTCCTGATTCTTCTGACTTTCAGATTGAATAAATTCTCCAAACCCAGGATTAAGTATTGTACCAACTCAGTGGTTTCAGCTTTAGAAGAAAAAACTTAACCCATGAAAATCTGGAGTAATCATCAGTTACTACCAAGCAGTACGATTTTCCACCAATGCTCCCGATACTGATAGGACCGAACAAATCCATATGCAGCAGCTCCAAAGGAGTTACGATAGAATTCGTCGATTTAGATTTGTGAGATTTCTTTCTTTGCTTCCCCTTCTTGCAAGGAATACAATCATCAGGAACTGATAATTTCATCTTCGAAATACCAAGAACCAAATCATTCCTAACAATGTAGTTCATCTTCCTAAAGTTAATGTGAGCTAGCTTCCTGTGCCACAATATTGAATCAGATTCTGACGCCTTGGAGAGTAAACATGTTGGAATTGAATCCGTTGTAGTGGCGACACTAATGTCAAGGACATACTTATCATTTCTTCTTGGAGCCTTCATAAGAATCCATTCATCAGGAATCACAAAGTCCGGTTTCAAAATATAGCATTCAGCATCGCTGAAATGGAACGAAAACTTCTTGTCACAAACTTGTGATACACTTAAAAGATTGTGTTCCCGCTGCTCAACATAATTCACCTTCTCAAATTTGACTTTGTCATTCTTTAATGTACCCTGTCCAGTTATGTACCCGCCTTTATTACCCGCAAAAGCGACATAACCTCCATCAATTTGTTTTACATCCTCAAGCAATCTAACATTCCCTGTCATATGTCGAGAGCAACCACTATCCACATACCATGTATTGTTGATAGTCCTCCTTCGTTGTCCCTACATAAACAACGAGAATCAGTTAGAAATAGGAACCCAAGCCATCGTGGTCTTGGGTCGTCCAGTTTGATCAAAATAAACAACTTCTTGTAATTTACAATCAACCTTATCATTCACTTTTGGAACAGAAGTTTGACAATCAGACTTTTTCAAAGAAGATCCATTTTTATTATTTTGAAAAACATTATTTGATATATTATTGTCAGATTCAGATGTTTCCAAAATTTTCTTTAATTTTCTGTTTCGTCTTCTCCTTTGAGGTCTAGACACTTTAACTTCCTGATGAGAATCTTTTGAAATTCCAACTTTAGGAATCTCAAACTTCTCTTTGCATACGAAATATTTAGCATTCAATTTATCCTGTTGTTTAAATCTAGAGGATTTAACAAAAGATCGACCAGGCAAATTATTCTCCAAACTAGAAGACAACTTTCCCTCATTTTTTATTTTCAGAATCTTCACCACTTTTGGTTGTGAAGGAACAGTCTTCATTTTACCCTGGTTCTTGTAAGGACAATTGATCAAAATGTGACCAGCCTCATTGCAACGAAAACACACTCTTCTTTCTTGATAACTTCTGAAATAAGGAGTTTTCCTTGAATTTGAGGATCCAGCAAAGGAATAAGCTTCAGAGGAATGTCCCGAACAGTTTATCGGCTTCTTTGGAACATAAGCCTGTGTTGGCACCTTTGAAGAATACACTTTTTGATAACCAGCTGCTACGAAACCACTCGACTGTAAAATCAGAGAAAGCTTAGATGGACCAACTTTCACCTCTTCAGGTTCAGTCAGAATGCATCTATATCGGGTAACAGATTTAACAACTGTTGGGTCATCAATTTTGACCTCTTTTGGAATGCCCTCGACCTTCTTCTCATCAAACACCTCATCTTCAGAATCAGACTCATACACCATATCCTCCCCAGTTACCGGATTCACCTTAAACACAATCTTTGGATCTATCTCCTCTTCATGAATGATTTCAGGTTCCACCACATAATTTACGTTAAACGGTGGAGGAATAAATCCAATTCTAGCAACACGCTTAGTAGGATCATCATTTGAGTTAAAATAATCCAAAATAACCGAAGAATTTTCAATTTTTTCCATCTTTCTATGAAGTTTGATCAATTCAGATTCTTTGTCAGATATTTCTTTATTCTTTTGAGCAACAACTTCATTACGTTTTTCTATCTCAGTATAAGCCATATCAAGATGATAACCCTGTTCTTTGTATTTTAGCCCAAGAGAATTTAAGTCTCTTTTCAAAGACTCAATTCTATCAATGCACAATTTATCATTATCTTTCAGTTTCTGATTAACAATATGCATTGATTTCATGTCACAAATCAAGTTTGTGTTATCATCCATGACCTTTTGCAATTTATCTTTAACAAAAATGCAGTTAGAATAGTAAATATGACAAACAGATTCTTTTACCTTAGACGGATCAGACATGTCTGCCATGAATACTTTGGCAATGGGAATATTTTCTGAATCAGCACCATCAGAAGCATTTTGAGTAAGAACAATATCCAACTCAGCAACACCTGATGCATCAATAGAATCAATATTCTGCACTTGTTCTACTTCTTCATCAACACTTGGAACACTGTCACCATCACAAGAATCATAACTAGAACTTTCATCATCGGTCGACTCCTCTGGTTTTTCAGAAAGAATTTCTGCAACAAAAGCCTGACTCACAGCACCCACCAAATCTTCCAAATGAATGCCCCAGTCATAGTTTTCATTGTTCTGAGCAACCAAAGTCGATGAAGCAGGTGCATGATTTGTATTACCAGATGAACCATGTGACTGATTCCTATTATGATGAAAATTAGGCTGCTTCTTTTGAGAATCAAACTCGACCTTTGACTTCACACATTCCTTAGCAAAGTGACCATATTCGTGACAGTTGTAGCACCGAACTTTGCTTTTATCAAAACCCATGCGAGATCAACTATTTGAACCAATATATTTTCTGCCCGTTTTCTTCAAGAAATCTTTAGCTTGACGCATCAACAAGACCATATTCCATTGGATATTCATTTCTTCCAGATCAACAGGGTCAATCTGTCTGAAATCTTCTTCTATAACCTCAGGATCATGTATTTTACCTCCAATAAAATTCTCATATGATGCCATAAATGAAGAAAACATAGCAAGATAATCATCAGCAACCTTCTGATTCAAATGAGATCCAGATGAAGTAGAAGCTGTAGTCGCAGAAAATCCAGAATGGCTTGAATGACCAGAAAGAATTGGAACTCCAGAACACTGATCATGTGAAGAATCTTGAGCATCACCAGAAAAGAATTCCACTCCATTACCAGATTTACCGGTAGATTTGGCAAAATACATTGAGGGATCCTGGATATGCTCCAAGTTAGTCTCTTTCTTCTTCATATTCATGTCATGCGACTGAATATTCCCTAGAACTTCTTCACGAGACATGGTTTTATACTTAATATTCTCTTTGATTAAAACCGTGTACACATCAAATTTTGATGGTAAAGCCTCAAAGAATTTATCATTGATCTCCTCAGTCTCATACACCACAGAAGCACTTGCCAGTTCACTAAGAAGATGATAGAATCTTGTAGCAAGATCATCCAAGGATTCGTTTTGAAAATGCTTAAAGACCAAGAACTGCTTCTTTAATAGCTCCTTTCTACTCTTCTTCACATCCAAACTTCCTTCACACCTTTTTTGTAATGCTTCCCACAATTGTTGAGAAGACTTGAACTGTTTGAAACTGTGATATATTTCTTTCGGAAGAGACATCGAAATACTAGCCATTGTTTTCTTTTACCTGTCAAATAGTAGTTTCTCTTCAGTAGTTAACGCTGACACCGGCTTTGGAACATTATCATGCCCCATCCAAGAATAAGTCGGATGCGTATAACCTTCCAAAATCGGAATCCACAAACTGGTATCGGTAAAAGATACAAACTGGTCGAACCGATCTTTCCAATTTGAATAATCAGCTAGATTCAACAACTTCGAAGGTTTTTGAGATGTACCGATCTCATTGTCATAATTGAACATATTTGTGACTTGAACCATATTTGCCATTTTTCCTAAAAAAATTTCCAAGTGTTGAACTTCATGTACCCTTAGGCGAAGATAATAAGTTCGCCTCTGATACACCCAAGCGAACTTAATGAGAAGCGAACTTAATAAGTTCGCTTAAACCAGAAATGTGAAATCTGCTCAAGTTCGCCTAAAATAAGTTCGCTTAATCCTGTGAGAAGCGAACTTGACAAGTTCGCCTGCACACAATTCAGCAAGTTCACTTGCAGTAACAGAATCAAGATCAAGAACTCTTCAAACCAAACTCGCGAACCAGAAACATACGGAAATCATCATTAATCACTGATTTGAAGGAATTAAACAAAATTGGACCGTAGGATTGTGTAATTTGTCAATTAAAAGCTTTCTATTGGATCAATTTCGTCAAAATCCTCTTCAAAAACGCCAAATCAGATCTGAATCAGTCTTGAAAACTCCATGGAAATGAAAAACTCAAAAATTACGAATTTCATGTCAATTTGCATATAACACCGTCTAGAATCAACAAGAATCACGAGCATATGCTATGATATCACTTGTAGGTCCTCATGGCGCTTCTACGGATCGATCTCGTGATAAGACGTGACGTTAACTCGGAGTGCGGAATCCAATGAATCAACGTTTATATGCATAAAAGACAATGTAAACAATCACGTAAATAAACTTCTCAATTGTATTCCAAATCACAATGGTGTTTACAGACTCAATCAGACTAATCGATAATTCTTTGTTATATCTGTTCTAGTTGTTGTGACTGACTCTGTAAATACACATATATATAACCATCTGACCTGATATAAGTGAACTTATTAAGTTCGCCTCTAACAGACTAAGCGAACTTAATAAGTTCGCCTCAGATAGACTTAAGCGAACTTATTAAGTTGGCCTCTGATAGACCAGGCGAACTTAACAAGTTCGCCTCTAGGTAAACTTGAATAAACACTTAGTGACTTTTTACATAACAAAAACATAAAGACATAAGTTCTAACTATTACAAGCTTTTTTCATTACAAACTATGTCCTAACAATATCATAGAGGACTGTTAGGCTTGACCTTAGCGGTCCGCTAAGGTCAAATAATCTCAATTTTTCATTTTGAACCCTAAACCTTTAAGATGATTATACTTATAGTACCTAGGTTTTACCTTTTTGTCAAATCTCGCACATTTTTGTGGCAGGTGTTACAATAATACCACTGTTCGAATTCGTATGCAGGTTTAGAAAATTTTAGAGAACAAAAGGGTACGACGGAGAGTGTGTGTGAGAGAGAAAGAGAGCGAGATTAGGGTTTTCAACTTTTGTGTATTTATTCCCAAATCTATCTTAGTATTTATAGATCTATCAAACCTTAGTGAACATGTTAGGGTATGAATTTTAAATTTAATTTAATATTTAAAAAATAATTAACACAAACTATATAATTAATTTATTAATAACCCTTTTATATTAATTTATTTTAAATAAATTTTTAATTACTTGCTTGTAAATTATTTCATAAATTTCTTGTCTAAATGTTTTCACAAAACATTTTACGAATGTTTCTCGAGATGTTGTTAGGACATAGATTGTATGACAAAAGCTTTGTAATAGTTTAGATCTAAATGTCTTTATGTTTTTGTATTAAATGCTTTCTAAGTGTTTATACAAGTTATGCTAGAGGCGAACTTGTCAAGTTCGCCGTCTATCAGAGGCGAACTTCTTAAGTTCGCTTAGTCTGTTAGAGGTGAACTTAATTAGTTCGCCTGAGCATCTTTGAGGCGAACTTGGTGCAGAACATGTGTCTATAAATAGAGTTTACAGAGTCTGTTATGAGAAGGAGCGAGAGTAGTGAGACTGATCGAACAAGAATTCTGTAAACTCTGTGATTGTTGGAATACAATGTGAATGTTATTTACCTGATTGTTTCTATTGTCAATTTTGTATGCAATCGTTGATTCGGTAGGATTCCGCACTCCGCGTTAAAGATACGTCCTATCACGAGAACGATCCGTAGAAGAGCCATGTGGACCTACAAGTGGTATCAGAGCTTATGCTCGTGATTCATTGGTGATTTGAGACGGTTTTGCATGCAAATTGACAAGAAATTGATCACCTTTTTGATTTTTCATTTCCATGGAGTTTTTCAAGTTCTTGAATCTTATTTTGCTGCTGATTTGGTGATTTTGAAGTGGATTTTTAGGAAATTCATCCGATAGAAGTGTTATAATTGATAAAATACATAATCCTACGGTTCATTTTGTCTAATTCCTTCAAATCAGTGAGATATGAAGATTTTTGGTGAATTTTTGTTCGTGTTTTTGAGATGAAGCTATTCTTGATTTTGATTCTGTTGAAGCAAGCGAACTTGCTGAATCTGTGTGCAGGCGAACTTAGCAGGCGAATTTGTCAAGTTCGCTTCTCCCAATTCAGGCGAACTTAATTTTCTAGGCGAACTTACTGGATTTTCTGGATTTTTTGATTTAAGCGAACTTATTAAGTTCGCTTGAAATCAAATTCGCTTGGGCGTATTTGAAACGAACATATTATCTTCGCCTAAGGGTAAGCTTGCTCAACACTTGGATTTTTTTTCTGAAAAAATGGCAAATGTGGTGCAGGTGACTAACATGTTCAATTATGATAATGAGATCGGTACATCTCGGAAACCTCCAAAGTTTTTAAGTCTTGTAGATTATTCTAACTGGAAAGATTGGTTAGATCAGTTTGTATCTTTCACTGATACAAGTCTATGGATTCCAATCTTGGAAGGTTATACGAATCCGACATACAGTTGGATGGGAAGGGATGATGTTCCGAAATCGGTGTCTGCATTAACCACAGAAGAAAAGTTATGGTTTGATAGGGAAAAGAAAGCGATGGCAAGTATCTCTATGTGTCTTCCTAAGGAAATTTATCATAGTTTTAAACAATTTAAGTCTTCTCAACAATTGTGGGAAGCATTACAAAAGAGATGTGAAGGGAGTTTGGATGTAAAGAAGAGCAGAAATGAATTACTGAAGAAACAATTCTTAGTATTCAAGCATTTTCAAAATGAATCTTTGGATGATCTAGCTACAAGATTCTATCATCTGCTAAGTGAATTGTCGAGTGCTTCAGTGGTGTATGAGACAAAAGAGATAAATGATAAGTTCTTGGAGGCATTACCATCTAAATTTGATGTGTATACAGTTTTGAAAAAGGAGAATATCAAGTATAAATCAATGTCTCTGGAAGAGGTTCTTGGAAAGATTCAATCTCATGATATGAATATGAAGAAGAAGGAGACTAATATGGAATATATACAAGATCCTTCAATGTATTTTGCCAAGACTTCTGGGAAAACTGGTATATGGGTTGCATTCTTTTCTGGTGATGTTCAAGATACTTCTAATGATCAGTGTTCTGGAGTTCCTATTCATTCTGGTTTCTCTGCAACTACAGCGTCTTCATTATATGAAACTCACAATATGAATCAAAAGGTTGCTGATGATTATTTGGCTATGTTTTCCTCATTCATGGCATCGTATGAAAATTTTATTGGAGGAAAAATTCATGATCCAGAGGTTATTGAAGAAGATTTCAGACAGATTGATCCTGTTGATCTAGAAGAAATGAACATTCAATGGAATATGGCTATGCTGATATGACAAGCAAAAGATTTTCTAAAGAAGACTGGAAGAAAATATATTAGCTCTAATAGTCGATCACGCATGGGATTTGATAAAACCAAAGTGTGTTGCTATAACTGTCAAGAGTATGGTCACTTTGCTAAAGAATGTGTGAAGCCAAAAGTTGAGTTTGATTCTCAGAAGAAGCCGAACAACTTTCAAAATAATCGTAATCAGTCACATGGTTCATCTGGTAATTCTAATCATGCATCTGCATCATTGGCTTTGGTTGCTCAGAACGATGAAAACTATGACTGGGGTATTCATCTGGAAGATTTGGTGGGTACGGTAAGTCAAGCCTTTGTAGTAGAGATTCATTCTGAAAATTCCAAAGAGTCAACTGATGATGATAGTTCGAGTGATGGTGAAAGTGTGCCGTGTGCTGATGAAGAGATTGAACAAGTACAAAATGTTGATTATGATTTTGCATCAGGTGTTGCTGAAGATGATATTGTTTTAACTCAAAATGCTTCAGATGGTGCTAATTCAGAAAATATTCCTATTGCAAAAGTATTCATGGCAGACATGTCTGATCCGTCAAAGGTAAAAGATTTTGTCTGTAACATTTATTGTTCTAATTGCATTAGTGTAAAAGATAAAATGCAAAAAGTCATGGATGATAACACAAATTTAATTTGTGATATGAAATCGATGCATTCAGTTAATAAAAAACTAAAAGATAATGATAAACTGTGTGTTGATAGAATTGAATCTTTGAAAAGAGATTTAAATTCTTTGGGGTTGAAATATAAGGAACAAGCATATCATCTGGATATGGCTTATGCTGAGATTGAGAAACGAAATGAAATTGTTGCTCAAAAGAACAAGGAAATTTCAGATAAAGAATCTGAGGTGATCAAACTACATCGAAAGCTGGAAAATTTTGAAAACTCTTATGTATTATTGGATTACTTTAATGCTAATGTTGATCCTACTAAGAGAGTTGCTGGAATTGGATTTGTTCCTCCACCATTCAATGCAAATTATGTGATTGAACCTGAAATTATTCATGAAGAGGAAATAGATCCAAAGACAGTGTTGAAAGTGAATCCAGTAACTGGTGAGGATATGATATATGATTCTGATTCTGAGGATGAGGTTTTTGATGATAAGAAGGTTGAAGGCATTCCAAAGGAAGTGCAACTTGATGATCCAAAGATAGTGAAAAATGTTACCCGTGATAGATGCATTTTGACAGAACCTGATGATGTGCAAGTTGAACAACCTAAGCTGTCAAAAATGTTACAATCAAGTGGTTTTATTGCTGCTGGTTATCAAAAGCCGCTTTCATCAAAGGTGCCTACAAAAATTTATGTACAAAAGAAGCCGGTTAACTGTTCAGTTACATCTTCTGAAGCTTATTGATCAGAGTGTTCTTTAAATTCAAGAAAAACTCCTTATGTCAGAAATCATCATGATAGAAGAGTGTGTTTTCACTGTAATGAGGCTGGTCACATTCTGATTCATTGTCCTTATAAGAACCAAGGCAAATTAAAGATTGCTCCCTCACAACAAAAAGTGGTTTCGATTCTGAAAAGACCGAATGAGGGAAAGCTTACTTCTAGTGGTGCAAAGAATGTGCCGGGTCAATCATTTGCTAAATCTTCAGGATTTAAGCAACATGACAAACATAGTTCTAAACCAGTTGTTTCTCATCAGAAGTTTGATATTCCACATGTTGGAATTTCAAAGGAGTCTCAACCTGAGGTCAAACTTTCTAGACCACAACGAAGAAGACGTAATAGGAAATTAAAGAAAATTTTGGAAACAACTGAATCTGATAATAATAAATCTAAAAATGTTTATCCAATAAATCAAAATATGTCTTCTTTGAGAAAGTCAAATAATAAATCTTATGTTCCAAAGGTTGATGACAATGTTAATTGTGAATTACTTGAAGTTCTCTATTTTGATCCATCTAGACAACCCAAGATGTGACACCCGACATTTTAGGTCAATATCCGTACATGATATAAATGAGTTTATATTATATTAGTTTTCGTTATTCACCTAATTACATAAATAAGGACATTAAAGTCTATCAAAAGCCGTACATTATCTCATTTCACATTTTGGTAATTCTAGGAGTTACCGGGTCATATAACCGCATAACCCGACTAAATACGAACGTTAGTGATTAAATTAAATAACCAAGAAAAATATCCAGACGTATGTATTACACCAACTTTACGTTGGACAATAATTTATTTTTAGACTAAAACAAATATACCGAATTAAATTACCATTTAAAACTCTAATTAATATTGATACACTTAGTGAATTAATTAATTGACACTTAAATCTAATTATTAGATCAAATTAACCCAACCCACCCCCTTGACTTCTCGACCGAAATCCCAGAGAATGCCCCATTCACACTTTCATTTCCTTACATTCTAATTGTTTATCATAAAACCCATACCTCATGCCTTCAAGATTTAGATAAAAACCATACCACCTCAATTGTCTATCAATTCATCCATCAAGATCAAAAACTCACAAACCCTTTAATCTCCATTTTCTTCTACGACCAACAACAAGAATAGCTATCTTCACTCTCTGTTGGTGTTCTTCCATATTCGAAGGCTCAAATCCTCCATTTGAAGGTGTTCTAAGGAGCTTACAAGGATTTTTCTCAAGGATTTCTAACCAAGCGAAGTCAAGATCATCTTCTTTTTCTCGTAAAAATTATCATCTCTGTCTAGAGGTAAAAAAATTCGATACTATCCATATTATTTTCTTTAAACCATAGCTAAACATACAATTTGTTCGAACGCAAGTAAAAATAACAAGAAAAGTGTGTCGAGTTCAAGACATAAAATACGAATTTATGCACGTAAGTACGTACGCTATAAGAATATAATTTTGAGACTAATACTGTCAATTCAAAAAATGCAGTATCGAAACTAGGTAGTTTCGATACCTGTGTTGCTCAAATCGAAACTAGGTAGTTTCGATACCCGACTACTCAAATGAAACTAGGTAGTTTCGATACTTACTACTCAATCGAAACTAGGTAGTTTCGATACCTATTACTCAATCGAAACTAGATGGTTTCGATACCCATTTTCGCTCAATCGAAACTAGGAAGTTTCGATATCTGTTCAGCTCAATCGAAACTAGATAGTTTCGACACCTGTTCATCAGTCCCATTGGGCAATAACTTGGAATTATTTTGTTATAATGAAACAAGTGTTGAAAAACTAAGAAGATAATTTAAGTAAAATAACCGGAATTACTAAGTCGGTGAACAATTTGCATTCGAGATATTCGGTCGTAACCCGAAATACCCCTTTTGTAAATAGGGTACGATTAATCAAGTTTGACTGGAACAATTATCGTTGCTAACATACACAAAAACGAGGTGAGTTTCACAGCCCCTTTTTACTGTTTTCTATATTTGGGGGAAGAACATACTTACAACTATTTTATGTGATAACAAGAGAATAAGACTCGACTTTTATGTTTGCATGAGTTGAACAATTTAGGCCGCTAAAGTCCCCTGGAACAACTTAGTAACCATTAACTATAGCCTAGGGTCCTATGAATAGTACTATGGGGAGTGACGTCCCCCGGTCATGGTTAGTCGCGCTAACCACAATCTGGAGGAGTTATGGCCGCATAGCATCTGATAACGATTGAGAGGGGCAAAAGAACAATTGTCATGGTTTGGTTACGCCTCATGTATGAACATATTATTTGTATTCCTAGCTAGTTTACAAATGGGTCAAACATTTCTTATTTTGATTATCACATGCAACTGGAACTATTTATGAATAAACGAATTTTACAAAGAACTATTTGAGTAAACCTGTGAACTCACCAACCTAGTGTTGACATTTTTAAGTATGTTTTTCAGGAATGTGAACGTGATCGCAAGGTTAGCAATGTAGATTACATGCATGCACGATGGATACGACTCAAGGAGGATTTCTCTTGTATAACTCATTGTAATTGAGTCATATTTGCGAAATCTTAACTTATGTAAACTCAGATTACATTTTGGAATGTAAAACTTTAAACTTGTTTATGTATCCATTCATCATGTATGTGTTTGCGGTAATCATATGCTTTGGAAATCATGAACGTCACGCCTCGCGTTTCCGCTTTGGCGGGGTGTGACAGATTGGTATCAGAGCCATTGATTGTAGCGAACTAGGAGTCTAAAATGGAACCTAGTCTAAAATTTAAATGACTCACTAAAACGTTTTCATTGCATAAGCATTGCATAACCAGTCATATGGATATTGTAGTCACAAGCATGTCGTCACACTCTGACCCCGTCTCTGCCTCTGAATCCAACGAGGAACTTTCCGCCACACGCCCCAAAAATCGAGTAAAAGTTCGCAGCTCCACACCACCCGATGTCGCCCTGGGAGAACCGCATATCATCTACCGAAGGAAAAGCGGAGGACCAGTTATGGTAAAAAGTGCTAGGAAAAAGGTTCGATTTCCGCGCAAGAGGACCCTGGCAGCCCGTGACCCGAAAGACTTGGAGACTGATGAGGAACCACCTAAGCAACGACCCTGCTACCACCCTACTGTGGGGACTATCAGTTGGATGCCCCGTACACTGGCATGATGGAGGGAGATGGAGAGCATCCCCTCTACCCTTAAGCTCGGAGAGTCCTCCAACTCCTCAACGCCTCTACCCCACACTAGGGAAGCCATGGAGCTCACAGTGCCTACATTAGTAGCACGCGTTCATACGCACGAGGAGCGTCTTGATGACCTCCTAGATGATATCCGGGCACATGGGGATGCAGCCACGCGACTACGTCAAGGGCTCGGATCTCGAGTACAGACTCTGGAGGACAGCACTCGAGACATACAGGGTGCCACCGACTACCTAGAGTTGAGAGCTGATATGGACTGGCAGTTCACTCTCACGGTCCGAGACATGGTGGAGGCGCTGGAAGAAAGGACTTTGGCTGCAGAATTTGTGGCTAGGGCTAGCTTTGTCATGGCGGGACTTGCCGTGATGATTGGGTTGTACTCCCACATCTTCTTTTAGACCTATTACGGGCGGGTTGTGTCCGTAGCGCATTATGTAGTTTAAAACTTTGGTACTGATGTGGTTATGTGAACCCATCCCTTTTGTATCATTGTCTTTTGGAACAATGTACTATGCATGTTTTAACTATGTATGTGATGGTTTATGTTGTAATGATGGTTGTTTACGTGTGATGTTGTTGTATCCTTATGTCATGATCTATCATTATTATTATATAATGTTGTTTCTTTTTAATTGATATGTTAAAAAGAACGTCATGGCACCTAAGCGTGGGACACCCCGTAACACTACTGGTGACAACAACGAGACGATTTCCCCAAACGTGGAGCAACTCATAGCACAGCGAGTAGCTACTGCCATGGAGCAGTATGAGGCAAATCGAAATAGTGGAGGAGGAAACGGCAGTGGTTCCGGCGGAGGAGGTGCAGGAGGTAGCGGTACAGCCGGAGGTTCCGGAGGTAATAGAATAAATAAGTCATAACACATAGTCATGATCCGAATTAATGACATTATGACTTGTAATTCTACAAATGCTCCAAATAGGAAGTGCTCCTACAAGGCCTTTCTATCTTGCAACCCCCGCAACTTCAATGGCACCGAGGGTGCAGTTGGGCTAATGAGATGGATAGAAAAGATGGAGTCGGTGATTGAGATTAGTGAATGCACCGCTGACTACATGGTGAAGTATTCCACATGCACGCTCTCTGATAAGGCTTTAACTTGGTGGAATTCACAAGTGAAAACCCTGGGAAGGAAGATTGCATACCAACTGACTTGGGAGGAGCTGAAAGCCATGATGACTGAGGAGTACTGTCCTCGAAATGAGTTGCAAAAGATCAAATCTGAAATGTGGAATTTACAAATGATAGGAGATGATGTGGCTGGTTACACTGACCGATTCAATGAGTTAGCAAGTTTGGTTCCACACATGGTTACCCTAGAATACAAGAAGGTTGAAAGATATTTGTGGGGTCTTGCACCTCAAATCTGAAGCCTGGTGACTTCATCGAACCCTATGGATGCCAAGAGCGCTATAATTCTAGATTTCAAGCTAAGAGATAATGTTGTGCGTGATGGTTTGTTTGAGAAGAAGGAGACCGAGGAAGGAAGGTCTGGGGAAAAGAGGAAATGGTTTGGAAAACCAGGTAATCAAAACAAGAATCAAACTTACAAGAGACCTGGAACTATGAAAGCCTATGCTGTCAACACTGTGGAACAAAAAGGATATCTTGGAACACGACCGAAGTGTGACAAATGTGGATATCATCACAGTGGAAGGTGTACCCAATGTGGAAAGTGTAAAAAGTATGGGCATCTAGCCCATAACTGTTGGAACAATGCGAACCCTAATAATGTAACATTTCTTTTTTTTACCATGTAAACGTTTCGATGCAATAAACGAGTATTTCAATTTCAATTCATGTGCAACAACCGTAAAAGCAATTACACATACAATACATTATGTTACAATAACAACTGAAAACGCCATTATCTCACAAGCCCCGAGGACCAAAACTGACAAAACTCAAAAACTACAAAACTAGGCAAGCATGGTCGCGCCTAAGACTAAGCACGGTCGTGCCTGCAGACCTAAGCACGGTCGTGCCTAATACAGGCACGGTCGCGCTGCTGAAACCACGTGACTCTGCAGAAGTCAGATCACAGCCATACTCGACGATTTCGCAAAATTTAATGAATGGTCAAAGCCGGTTTTCGCGCGTCAGACCATACTTGACTGAATACAACCTGCAACACGCATCAATTACATTCCAATTTACAGATTTGTTTAATCCCATACCCACCACAATCATGACTCGCGAATTCGTCGATATAGAGCCAGTTGCACGCTTCCTACACCCTCATATGCATCCACACAATCACCCAGAACTCTCACTCGACACTCATACAACCTCTGTCGTCTGATTGATCGCCGAGAAGCAAAGCCGTCGACCCGTAGCCGACTTCATTAAATTTCCCTATTATAACAAGTAAGTAATACACCACTAGCTTCGTATCACCCCCTACTACGAAAACCCTATGCCAATTCGTAGTAGAAACACTCAAATCGGCCAGATTTTTGAACGAGAAAACGAAACTACACTTTTAGTCGAACTACCACTTTAACACGAAATAAATCCAATTAAACCTTATAGATAGCTTTGTAATCATCCACTAAATGAAAGCCCTAAGAATCCAGAAGTGTTTAATATAAGAATCGAGCGAATTGAGTCTGGAAAAGACCCGACACGGTCGCGCTCATCACTGAGCGCGGTCGTGCCTGACCAAGCACAGTCGTGGTCCGATTAAGGCCCGGTCGTGCTTACCGAGCAAAAAAGTCCTGACCAAAAACAAACACTAGGCGCGGTCGTGCCGGACACGAGCACGGTCGTGCTCCATGACCAGAACCTCTGTAGCCTTCTGACTCGACCACGGGCGCGCTCCAGACCACCACGGTCACGCCCGGAGGCGAGCGCGGTCGTGCCATTGATGAGCACGGTCGTGCTCAGTCAGAACTGAATCTTTACAGTTTCTCAGATTTGATGATTTTTATAAAACTTATGTTATAAACTTAACTGTTTAAACAGAATCTCACCATTATTAAGCACAACAATTATTTTCATCGATTAAATTGTTTTAAACCAATTCTTACCATTTGAAAATACATTTTCATTTAAAATTTCTAAATTTATAAAAAGTTATAACAAGATTTTATAAAACACTTTATTATGAAAAAGACTTTTATAAACCAATTGTATAAATCCTAGTTACATCAAATAAAACTTATATAAATATAAACTACTTTATATTTTGTGACGTTTTCTAAAATAAGTAGATAAAACGAATTCGTTTGTTTATATTACATTCAATTAAATATATATACCACACAACCTTATATTTTAATTACATAACTAAACGATACAATTCATTAGTGCAAATCCTTACGTTTACAACACACTGAAACACTATAGTTACTTTAAACCTTATACACCGCATTAATACACGTCATACATTTACTCGATAGGTCAAGCTCCGTGACCCACAAACACTTAACATTTACTTGGTTGTGCAATCTACACTCTCCAACACAAGTGAGTCTACATAACCCCACTTTTACTCTTTTTCACCTTTGGGGTGGACATGATTTACATTAAACAAATTGCAACTCTTTCATAGTACAATCCTTACTTGATTACATGAATTATTTGTGCAATATGCTTGAATGCTATGAGTTATTACTATACATACATGACGCAACTCGTGCAATCATTAACTCTATACAAGCCAACGGTAAACAAGGATAGTACTATTGAGTCTGACAAACCCACCCGGGTAGGGTGTTTGTTACCGACTTTACATTAGGGTAACCTGCGTGTTATGCCTCAGTCACAAGGTTTGATTGTGCACTTAGTATAACTATAGATTCTCCATATTTGTCTTATATACCATGTGAATCAAGGAATTGTATAAACAGTTTTGAACTCTTATTTGTGTGACAAAACTTATGTATGCTCACCAACTTTTTAGTTGACCCTTGTTTTTAAATCATGTTTCAGGTGCTAACAATTGAGATGATTACAAGTTGCTTCCACCTAGTTTGAGTTAAAAGGCTCTAAAATAAACATTGTTATGTATTTTGTTATGTTTCGTGTACTTGTTGGATTGTTGTTTGATTTCAATGAAAACTGCATGTTTAATTATTTCAACCTTAGCAAACCATGAGCTATGAGCAGTCTGCACGCTTCACGCCCCGACGTTTCCGCCGCCGGTTGGGGTGTGATAAATTGGTATCAGAGCCTTGGTTATATGGAATTAGGTTATTAGACACCATTGACCTACACTATAAATTTAGGACACCCAACAATGCCATGCTACATGTTTTATGTGATACGTGCTATTTGCTATATGTCACATGTTTTATGTGTTAGTTATTTGATACTTAAAATGTTTAGACTACATGACTTAATAAGCGTACGTAAATAATAAATTAAATAAATCGTATCCATACCCGTATCCTAAGCCGCGTATCCTCCTTAACTGCTTCTATGTCATCATCGCCATAACTTGTGGAAAAACTCATACTCGTAGACACTAGTCTATCAAAAATATTTTTATATACCCGTTAAGGTTTTAGACTCTGTTAATTATTAAAGGACATGTGCAATCTGGAAGGGTGACACCTGTATTCTGGGTTTTCTGTCTAGGAAAGCATTTCATATAAATCCCAATCAACCGAGTGATCCGTATGCTTTCCTGGGAATTCCCGGGATGAGTGTTTACCTATAGGCTAAAGCACATCTCCTTGAAAATTATATAAGTCTAATTAACCTTAATATGTCATTGTGTTCAAGTAGAAATGTGATTACTTGAAAACAATCCAAACTATGAAATAAATGTGTTATTATTCCTCCTATCCTAAATTTCAACGGATTTTTTTTAAAATTCTCACAACACTTTTGTATCATTCTCTTTTTATAGAATGCCTCCTCGTCGTAACATCAACCGCAACAACACCGACAACGCCAACAATAGCACCAACACCAATACCGGCAATGCCAACAACAACAATAATACCGACCTTGCTGCTCTCCTCACTCAGCTAGTAACTCAACTAACTCAAGCCAATAACAACAACAATGGGAACGCCAGTGGTAGTGCTAATACTGGTGGTGGCGGTGGTGCCAACCCGCCACAATGTACCTTCAAGAATTTCAACTCTTGCAATCCCCTGAAATTTTATGGTACCGAAGGAGCCACGGGACTCCTTCAATGGTTCGAAAATATTGAGGGCACCTTCCTCAATAGTGACTGTCCGGACAATCTGCGTGTCCGCCATGCCACTAGTGTCTTCCAAAAACGGGCACTAACCTGGTGGAATGGGGAGAAGAGAACAAGGGGAGTAGAAGTAGCAATGGCTCTGCCATGGGATGAGCTAAAAAGGATCATGACCGAGGAATTCTGTCCTCGGAACGAAATGAAAAAGCTGGAAGCAGAATTTTGGGATCTTACCCAAGATAGTGGTGAAAGCTTAGCATACACCAACCGTTTTCATGAACTGAGCATGCTGGTACCTCACATGGTTACGCCTTTGTCTAGGTGTATTGAAAAATATATCGGTGGCCTACCGAGACAAATCCATGACACTGTTTTGGGAAGAAATCCTGCAAGCCTGGAGGATGCTATTCGTCTGGCTGCTACTTTGACTGATAATCACGTTAAAGCAGGTACTCTTACCAGAAAGGGGGCCAAGAAAGTTTCTGACACCACAACACCTCCTGCTCATGTCAAGGAGGTCAAAGCCGAACCGAACCACAACACGAGGAAGAGGAAAGCTAAGAACTATGCCGTGATCACTCCGGCTGCCCCAGTCAACCAAGTTGCTCCTATGGCTCAGAACCAAGTCAAGAAACAATATGTGGGAAACAATCCGTTGTGCAACACCTGCAATTATCATCATTTCCCAAATGTACCCTGCCGCCTATGTGCCAGCTGTGGAAGATATGGGCATGTAGCTAACACCTGCAGAAGTAATCCAACTGGTAATCAAGTTAACCGGGGAAACGGGGCTAATCCAGCAGTTCCAGCTATTGGTAATGGGCATGCTTGCTTCGAGTGTGGCGACCCAAACCACTTCCGAGACCGATGTCCAAAACTTGTGAACAATACTCAAGGCGGAGCTCGTGGGCGTGCCTTCAGCATCAACGCCAACGAGGCTCAGGCCAGCGATCATGTGGTCAACGGTACGTTTCTTATGAATAACCAATATGCTTCTATACTATTTGATACCGGAGCCGATAAGAGTTTTGTGTCCCTTAACTTTGAACCTTTACTTGCAAAAACACGATCCAAACTAGAGAAAACCTTCACCGTTGACGTAGCAGATGGAAATTCCATCACTATTGACTCCATTGTCCATGACTGCTCACTAGAACTCAATGGTCACACATTTCCAGTCAACCTAATACCAATGCCATTAGGGAGTTTTGACGTCATCATCGGCATGGATTGGTTGTCTAAAAACCACGCCGAAGTCATGTGTTTTGAAAAATACATCCGAATACCTCTTCCATCGGGAGACATATTGAAAGTCTTTGGCGAGAAACCTTGCAAAGGACTCAAACTGATGTCCTGCATCACCACCCAGAAATACATACGAAAGAAGTGCATGGTTTTCCTAGCTCATGTAATCCAAAAAGAAGACAAGGAAAGAAGAGTAGAAGATATTCCCATCATTCGGGAGTTTCCCGAAGTCTTTCCCGATGACTTGCCTGGCCTTCCACCTGTTCGGGAAGTAAAGTTTTGAATCGATCTTATACCCGGAGCAAACCCTGTGGCTAAAGCTCCATACCGGCTTGCACCTTCCGAATTGCAAGAACTTGCAAGTCAACTTCAAGAACTCGCTGACAAAGGTTTCATACGGCCAAGTCATTCACCGTGGGGTGCACCAGTCTTGTTTGTTAAAAAGAAGGATGGTTCATTCCGCATGTGTATTGACTATCGAGAGCTCAACAAGCTTACAATCAAAAACCGCTACCCGTTGCCTAGGATTGACGACCTCTTCGATCAACTCCAAGGTTCTACTTGTTTCTCGAAGATTGATCTTCGATCTGGTTATCACCAACTGCGTGTCCGAGAAGAAGATATTCCAAAGACCGCCTTCCGAACAAGATATGGTCATTTCGAGTTCACGGTTATGCCTTTTGGGTTGACCAATGCACCTGCTGTCTTTATGGATCTCATGAACCGCATGTGCAAACCATACCTTGACAAATTCGTGATCGTTTTCATCGATGACATCTTGATCTATTCCAAGACTGAGGAAGAACATGAACAGCACCTTAGACTTATTTTGGATCTCCTGAGAACCGAACAATTATACGCCAAGTTCTCCAAATGTGAATTTTGGCTAAAGGAGGTTCAATTTTTGGGTCATGTTGTCAATAAAAAGGGAATACATGTCGACCCTGCCAATATCGAAGCTGTCAAGAATTGGAGTGCTCCTCAAACCCCTACCGAGGTTCGTTCATTCCTTGGTTTAGCGGGTTATTACCGAAGATTCATTTCTAACTTCTCCAAGATTGTTGTTCCCCTCACCGCCTTGACGCATAAAGGTAAACCTTATGTATGGGGACCGAAACAAGAAGAAGCTTTCCAAACTCTTAAACAGAAGTTATGTGATGCTCCTATTCTAACTCTTCCCGAAGGAAACGATGATCTAGTCGTCTACTGTGATGCCTCTAACCTAGGCCTTGGTTGTGTTCTCATGCAACGAGGCAAGGTAATCGCTTATGCATCGAGGCAACTCAAGATCCACGAGAAAAACTATACGACGCACGATTTGGAGTTGGGTGCAGTCATATTTGCCTTGAAGATTTGGAGACATTATCTATATGGCACAAAATGTGTGGTATTCACCGACCACAAAAGCCTCCAACACATCTTCAACCAAAAAGAACTCAACATGAGGCAACGACGTTGGGTTGAACTCCTCAATGATTACGATTGCGAGATTCGTTATCATCCCGGCAAGGCAAACGTGGTAGCCGATGCGCTGAGCCGTAAAGAACGTGTCATGCTCCAAAGTGTCAAGATTCATTCCGACATTCAAACCCATATTCTAGCAGCTCAACACGTCTCGATTATCGAGGGCAATATGTATGAGGAAATGTCGTGTGGTGCTGAATTCCAACTAGAGACTAAAAACAATGGCTTGCTTTATTTCTTGGATCGTATTTGGGTTCCCAATCGCAATGATCTCCGGGAATTCCTCATGACTGAATCACACAAGTCTCGATATTCTATCCATCCCGGTGCGGATAAAATGTATCACAATCTTCGACCACAATATTGGTGGCCTGGTATGAAGAAAGACATTGCACTCTATGTTGCAAAATGTCTAACCTGCTCTAAATTCAAAGCCGAACATCAACGTCCTTCCGGCTTACTTGAACAACCGGAAATCCCCGTGTGGAAATGGGAAAATCTAGCCATGGACTTCATTACTAAACTCCCCCGTACTTCAAACGGCTATGATAGCATTTGGGTAATCATCGACCGTCTCACAAAGTCCGCACACTTCCTGCCCATCCGTGAAGACTATCGGGTTGAGAAATTGGCCCGAATCTATATTGACGAAATTATGAGTCGACACGGTATACCTTTGAACATAATCTCCGACAGAGATGCTCGTTTCACTTCCAGATTTTGGCAATCTCTGCAAAAGGCACTTGGCACACGATTGGATTTAAGCACAGCCTACCATCCCCAAACTGATGGCCAGACTGAACGAACAATCCAAACGCTCGAAGACATGCTGAGAGCCTGTGTCATAGACTTTGGTGGCAATTGGGATTCACACTTGACACTTATTGAATTCTCCTACAATAACAGCTACCACACCAGCATCAACATGGCTCCATTCGAAGCTCTTTATGGTCGCAAATGCCGTTCTCCCATCTGTTGGAACGAGATTGGTGAACCACAAATCACCGGTCCCGAGTTAATTCAGGAAACATCCGACAAAATCCTTCAAATCCGTGACAACATCCGAGTAGCGAGAAGTCGACAAAAGAGCTATGCCGACAAGCGACGAAAACCCTTGGAATTCCAAGTGGGTGACCTTGTGCTTCTCAAAGTATCCCCTTGGAAGGGTGTGATCCGCTTTGGAAAGAAAGGCAAGCTAGCACCTCGTTACGTAGGCCCGTTCAAGATCCTTGAAAGAATCAGGAAAGTGGCTTACAAACTTGAGCTACCTCCAGCACTCAACAATGTTCATCCAACCTTCCACGTGTCCAACCTGAAGAAATGTCTTGCTGATGAGAACCTCCACATACCTCTTGACGACGTGCGCATTGATGAAACGATGCACTTTGTCGAGAAACCGGTGGAAATCATGGACCGTGAGATCAAGCAACTCAAACGCAGCCGCATTCCTATAGTCAAAGTCCGTTGGGATTCTAAACGTGGTCCTGAGTTTACATGGGAACGTGAAGACCAAATGAAACTCAAGTATCCTCACCTCTTCACCGATTCAGCAGCCTCAACTAGTTGAATTTCGGGACGAAATCCCCTCAACATGGGGAGACTGTAACATTTCTTTTGTTTACCATGTAAACGTTTCGATGCAATAAACGAGTATTTCAATTTCAATTCGTGTGCAACAACCGTAAAAGCAATTACACATACAATACATTATGTTACAATAACAACTGAAAACGTCATTATCTCACAAGCCCCGAGGACCAAAACTGACAAAACTCAAAAACTACAAAACTAGGCAAGCACGGTCGCGCCTAAGACTAAGCACGGTCGTTCCTGCAGACCTAAGCACGGTCGTGCCTAATACAGGCACGGTCACGCTGCTGAAACCACGTGACTCTGCAGAAGTCAGATCACAGCCATACTCGATGATTTCGCAAAATTTAATGAATGGTCAAAGCCGGTTTCGCGCGTCAGACCATACTTGACTGAATACAACCTGCAACACGCATCAATTACACTCCAATTTACAGATTTGTTTAATCCCATACCCACCACAATCATGACTCGCGAATTCGTCGATATAGAGCCAGTTGCACGCTTCCTACACCCTCATATGCATCCACACAATCACCCAGAACTCTCACTCGACACTCATACAACCTCTGTCGTCCGATTGATCGCCGAGAAGCAAAGCCGTCGACCCGTAGCCGACTGCATTAAATTGCCCTATTATAACAAGTAAGTAATACACCACTAGCTTCGTATCACCCCCTACTACGAAAACCAAATGCCAATTCGTAGTAGAAACACTCCAATCGGCCAGATTTTTGAACGAGAAAACGAAACTACACTTTTAGTCGAACTACCACTTAAACACGAAATAAATCCAATTAAACCTTATAGATAGCTTCGTAATCATCCACTAAATGAAAGCCCTAAGAATCCAGAAGTGTATAATATAAGAATCGAGCGAATTGAGTCTGGAAAAGACCCGACACGGTCGCGCTCATCACTGAGCGCGGTCGTGCCTGACCAAGCACAGTCGTGGTCCGAGTAAGGCCTGGTCGTGCTTACCGAGCAAACAAGTCCTGACCAAAAACAAACACTAGGCGCGGTCGTGCCGGACACGAGCACGGTCGTGCTCCATGACCAGAACCTCTGTAGCCTTCTGACTCGACCACGGGCGCGCTCCAGACCACCTCGGTCACGCCCGGAGGCGAGCGCGGTCGTGCCGTTGATGAGCACGGTCATGCTCAGTCAGAACTGAATCTTTACAGTTTCTCAGATTTGATGATTTTTATAAAACTTATGTTATAAACTTAACTGTTTAAACAGAATCTCACCATTATTAAGCACAACAATTATTTTCATCGATTAAATTGTTTTAAACCAATTCTTACCATTTGAAAATACGTTTTCATTTAAAATTTCTAAATTTATAAAAAGTTATAACAAGATTTTATAAAACACTTTATTATGAAAAAGACTTTTATAAACCAATTGTATAAATCCTAGTTACATCAAATAAAACTTATATAAATATAAACTACTTTATATTTTGTGACGTTTTCTAAAATAAGTAGATAAAACGAATTCGTTTGTTTATATTACATTCAATTAAATATATATACCACACAACCTTATATTTTAAATACATAACTAAATGATACAATTCATTAGTACAAATCCTTACGCTTGCAATACACTGAAACACTATAGTTACTTTAAACCTTATACACCGCATTAATACACGTCATACATTTACTCGATAGGTCAAGCTCCGTGACCCACAAACACTTAACATTTACTTGGTTGTGCAATCTACACTCTCCAACACAAGTGAGTCTACATAACCCCACTTTTACTCTTTTTCACCTTTGGGGTGGACATGATTTACATTAAACAAATTGCAACTCTTTCATAGTACAATCCTTACTTGATTACATGAATTATTTGTGCAATATGCTTGAATGCTATGAGTTATTACTATACATACATGACGCAACTCGTGCAATCATTAACTCTGTACAAGCCAACGGTAAACAAGGATAGTACTATTGAGTCTGACAAACCCACCCGGGTAGGGTGTTTGTTACCGACTTTACATTAGGGTAACCTGCGTGTTATGCCTCAGTCACAAGGTTTGATTGTGCACTTAGTATAACTATAGATTCTCCATATTTGTCTTATATACCATGTGAATCAAGGAATTGTATAAACAGTTTTGAACTCTTATTTGTGTGACAAAACTTATGTATGCTCACCAACTTTTTAGTTGACCCTTGTTTTTAAATCATGTTTCAGGTGCTAACAATTGAGATGATTACAAGTTGCTTCCACCTAGTTTGAGTTAAAAGGCTCTAAAATAAACTTTGTTATGTATTTTGTTATGTTTCGTGTACTTGTTGGATTGTTGTTTGATTTCAATGAAAACTGCATGTTTAATTATTTCAACCTTAGCAAACCATGAGCTATGAGCAGTCTGCACGCTTCACGCCCCGACGTTTCCGCCGCCGGTTGGGGTGTGATAAATAAGATCAATCAAGTAGCAGGAAAGGTCAACCCAGGAGCAGAAAGGATGAATTAGGGATGCTTTGAGTGTGGAGATCCAAAGCACTTCAGGAAAGACTTTCCAAAGTTGAAGAACCAAAACGACAATCAGGCCCATGGAAGAGCGTTTGTGATGGGGGCTGGGGACGCACGACAAGATTCAAACATTGTCACTGGTACGTTCCCGATAAATAATCACTATGCCTCTATACTTTTCGATACGGGTGCTGATATGAGTTTTGTGTCAAATGACTTTAAGTCCCTACTCGGTATTAAGTCCAGCAAACTAGACCAAAATTATACAATTGAATTAGCAAACGGGAAATTAATTAAAACCGAAGAAGTCATTCAGGGTTGTACTCTATGTTTGAAAAACCACACATTTAGTATAGACCTGTTACCTATTGACCTGGGAAGTTTTGACGTTGTTATAGCAAACTAGACCAAAATTATACAATTGAATTAGCAAACGGGAAATTAATTAAAACCGAAGAAGTCATTCAGGGTTGTACTCTATGTTTGAAAAACCACACATTTAGTATAGACCTGTTACCTATTGACCTAGGAAGTTTTGACGTTGTTCTTGGTATGGATTGATTGTCGAAGAATCACGTCGAGATTGTTTGTTTTGAGAAGATTGTTCATATTCCCCTCCCAAACGGAGAAGTTCTTTTGATTCAAGGTGAGAAAAGTGGAATGACATTGAGGATGATAAACTGCATGAAAGCTCGTAAGTACCTACGTAAAGGCTATTGCGTGTTCCCGGCTCACGTCGTCGAGAAGAAACCCGAGGAACGTCGACCTGAAGACATACCAATCGTTAAGGATTACCCCGAAGTTTTTCCTGAAGACTTACCTGGATTACCACCACCGAGGCAAGTCGAATTCCAAATCGACTTGGTACCAGGAGCCGCCCCGGTTGCGCGATCACCGTATCGATTAGCACCTTCTGAAATGCAGGAATTATCGAATCAACTCCAGGAGTTGCTTGATAAAGGTTTCAAAAGACTGAGTTTCTCACCTTGGGGAGCTCCGGTCCTATTCGTAAAGAAAAAGGATGGAACCTTTAGGATGTGTATTGATTACCGAGAATTAAACAAGCTTACAATCAAAAACCGATATCCACTTCCTCGAATAGACGATTTGTTCGATCAACTACAAGGTTCTAGCTTCTACTCCAAGATCGATCTACGTTCGGGGTATCATCAACTAAGAATCCAAGAAGAAGATGTACCAAAGACGGCATTTAGGACTCGTTATGGCCACTACGAATTCCTAGTTATGCCGTTTGGTTTGACGAACGCACCAGCTGTTTTTATGGATCTCATGAACCGAGTGTGCAAGCCATACTTGGATAAATTCGTGATAGTATTTATTGATGATATATTAATATATTCATGAACATCATCTGAAATTAATTTTGGAACTACTCAGCAACGAGAATCTTTACGCTAAATTCTCTAAGTGTGAGTTTTGGATCCGAGAAGTGCATTTTCTTGGACATGTCATCAACAAGGAAGGAATTCACGTTGATCCGTCTAAAATAGAAGCGATCAAAAACTGGGAAGCACCAAAGACTCCGACTGAAGTGCGTCAATTTTTGGGTTTGGCCGGCTACTACAGACGATTCATTGAGAATTTTTCAAAAATAGCCCTGCCCTTAACCACATTAACCCAGAAAGAAAAGAAGTATGATTGGAGTGACAAGCAAGAGTCAGCTTTCCAATTACTGAAGCAGAAGCTGTGTAGTGCACCGATCTTATCTCTTCCGGAGGGAATCAACAATTTTGTCGTATACTGCGATGCATCACACCAAGGACTTGGTTGTGTGTTAATGCAAAGAGACAAAGTCATCGCATATGCCTCACGACAACTAAAAGTGCAAGAAAGGAATTATACGACCCATGACTTGGAGTTGGGCGCAGTTGTGTTTGCGCTCAAGATCTGGAGACATTATCTTTATGGTACGAGATGCACTATTTTTACTGATCACAAGAGTCTCCAACATATCTTCGATCAAAAAGAACTTAACATGAGACAACGTCGTTGGGTAGAACTACTAAACGACTATGATTGTGATATCAAGTACCATCCCGGGAAAGCCAATGTCGTAGCAGATGCCTTAAGTCGCAAAGAACGAGTTAAAACTCTTCGTGTTCGTGCCCTAGGATTAACAATTCATACGAGTCTTACTACTCAAATCCGAATGGCACAACAAGAAGCACTTAAGGAAAAGAACATCCAAAATGAAGCACTACGTGGAATGATCAAACAATTGGAGTCTAAGTCAGATGATACGTTTTACTTCATGGACAGAATTTGGGTGCCGAGTAACGGTAACTTACGTGGGTTGATTATGGATGAAGCCCACAAGTCCAGGTACTCCATTCACCCGGGTTCAGATAAGATGTATAAGGATCTAAAAGAATTATATTGGTGGCCTAATATGAAAGGAGATATTGCCACATATGTCAGTAAATGCTTAACGTGTTCAAAAGTAAAAGCCGAACATCAGAAACCGTCTGGCTTGTTACAACAACCCGAAATTCCCCAATGGAAATGGGAACAGATTTCTATGGATTTCATCACGAAATTACCCAAGACGTCGAGCGGGTATGACGCGATATGGGTAATTGTCGATCGTCTGACAAAATCAGCTCATTTTCTACCCATCAAAGAGACGGATAAAACCGAGAAACTTGCAAAGCTTTATATCAAGGAAATTGTGGCTAGGCATGGAGTGCCAATTTCTATTATCTCTGATAGAGACAGCAGATTCGTGTCTAGAATCTGGAAATCATTACGAGAAGCCATGGGAACACGTCTTGACATGAGCACGGCATATCACCCACAAACGGATGGTCAAAGCGAAAGGACCATTCAAACTTTAGAAGATATGCTCCGTGCGTGTGTAATTGATTTCGGAGGAAATTGGGATACTCATTTACCGTTGGCAGAGTTTTCCTATAATAACAGCTACCACACGAGCATCAAGGCAGCTCCGTTTGAAGCTTTATATGGTCGTAAATGCCGCTCACCGCTATGTTGGGCGGAAGTTGGTGAAAAACATTTGACAGGTCCTGAGATTGTCCAGGAAACCACTGATAAGATCTTCAAAATTAAGGACCGTCTGAAAGCGGCCAGAGACAGACAGAAGAGCTATGCTGATAACCGACGAAAACCATTAGAATTTCAAATTGGTGACCGAGTAATGTTAAAAGTCTCACCATGGAAAGGCGTTGCAAGGTTTGGTAACCGTGGAAAGCTCAATCCTAGATACGTTGGACCATTTGAAATACTGGCTAGGGTTGGCCCTGTAGCCTACAAGCTCAAGCTACCGCAAGAACTAAGCAACGTACACGATACATTTCATGTGTCTAATCTCAAAAAGTGTTTGTCAGACGAGACTTTGATCATACCGCCTAATGAAATTCACATTGATGATAAACTTCATTTCATCGAGGAACCGATTGAGATTTCATATTGGAAAGTTCAAAAGCTGAGACGTAGTCGAATCAAACTGGTTAAAGTACGTTGGAACTCAAAACGTGGTCCTGAGTATACATGGGAACGAGAAGATCAAATGAAAACGAAATACCCCTCCTTGTTTAAGGATACACCACTTCAAGATGGCATGAATTGAAATTTTGGGACGAAATTCTGTTAACATGGGGACACTGTGACACCCGACATTTCAGGTCAATATCCGTACATGATATAAATGAGTTTATATTATATTAGTTTTCGTTATTCACCTAATTACATAAATAAGGACATTAAAGTCTATCAAAAGCCGTACATTATCTCATTTCATATTTTGGTAATTCTAGGAGTTACCGGGTCATATAACCGCATAACCCGACTAAATACGAACGTTAGTGATTAAATTAAATAACCAAGAAAAATATCCAGACGTATGTATTACACCAACTTTACGTTGGACAATAATTTATTTTTAGACTAAAACAAATATACCGAATTAAATTACCATTTAAAACTCTAATTAATATTGATACACTTAATGAATTAATTAATTGACACTTAAATCTAATTTTTAGATCAAATTAACCCAACCCACCCCTTGACTTCTCGACCGAAATCCCAGAGAATGCCCCACTCACACTTCCATTTCCTTACATTCTAATTGTTTATCATAAAACCCATACCTCATGCCTTCAAGATTTAGATAAAAACCATACCACCTCAATTGTCTATCAATTCATCCATCAAGATCAAAAACTCACAAACCCTTTTATCTCTATTTTCTTCTACGGCCAACAACAAGAATAGCTATCTTCACTCTCTGTTGGTGTTCTTCCATAATCGAAGGCTCAAATCCTCCATTTGAAGGTGTTCTAAGGAGCTTACAAGGATTTTTCTCAAGGATTTCTAACCAAGCGAAGTCAAGATCATCTTCTTTTTCTCGCAAAAATTATCATCTCTGTCTAGAGGTAAAAAAATTCGATACTATCCATATTATTTTCTTTAAACCGTAGCTAAACATACAATTTGTTCGAACGCAAGTAAAAATAACAAGAAAAGTGTGTCGAGTTCAAGACTTAAAATACGAATTTATGCACGTAAGTACATACTCTATAAGAATATAATTTTGAGACTAATACTGTCAATTCAAAAATTGCAGTATCGAAACTAGGTAGTTTCGATACCTGTGTTGCTCAAATCGAAACTAGGTAGTTTTGATACCCGACTACTCAATCGAAACTAGGTAGTTTCGATACCTATTACTCAATCGAAACTAGATGGTTTCGATACCCATTTTCGCTCAATCAAAACTAGGAAGTTTCGATATCTGTTCTGCTCAATCGAAACTAGATAGTTTCGACACCTGTTCATCAGTCCCATTGGGCAGTAACTTGGAATTATTTTGTTATAATGAAACAAGTGTTGAAACACTAAGAAGATAATTTAAGTAAAATAACCGGATTTACTAAGTCGGTGAACAATTTGCATTCGAGATATTCGGTCATAACCCGAAATACCCCTTTTGTAAATAGGGTACGATTAATCAAGTTTGACTGAACAATTATCGTTGCTAACATACACAAAAACGAGGTGAGTTTCACGGCCCCTTTTTACTGTTTTCTATATTTGGGGGAAGAACATACTTACAACTATTTTATGTGATAACAAGAGAATAAGACTCGACTTTTATGTTTGCATGAGTTGAATAATTTAGGCTGCTAAAGTCCCCTGGAACAACTTAGTAACCATTAACTATACCCTAGGGTCCTATGAATAGTACTATGGGGAGTGACGTCCCCCGGTCATGGTTAGTCGCGCTAACCAAAATCTGGAAGATTTATGGCCGCATAGCATCTGATAACGATTGAGAGGGGCAAAAGAACAATTTTCATGGTTTGGTTACGCCTCATGTATGAACATATTATTTGTATTCCTAGCTAGTTTACAAATGGGTCAAACATTTCTTATTCTGATTATCACATGCAACTGGAACTATTTATGAATAAACGAATTTTACAAAGAACTATTTGAGTAAACATGTGAACTCACCAACCTAGTGTTGATATTTTTAAGTATGTTTTTCATAAATGTGAACGTGATCGCAAGGTTAGCAATGTAGATTACATGCATGCACAATGGATACGACTCAAGGAGGATTTCTCTTGTATAACTCATTGTAATTGAGTCATATTTGCGAAATCTTAACTTTTGTAAACTCATATTACATTTTGGAATGTAAAACTTTAAACTTGTTTATGTATCCATTCATCATGTATGTGTTTGCGGTAATCATATGCTTTGGAAATAATGAACGTCACGCCTCGCGTTTCCGCCTTGGCGGGGTGTGACACAAGACCACAATGGCTTGAGTTTTTATTTCTAACGATATTTCTTTGTTTATGTAGGGACAACCAAGGAGGACTATCTACAATACGTGATATGTGGATAGTGGTTGTTCTCGACATATGACAGGGAATATTCAGTTGCTTCAAGATGTCAAAAATATTGATGGAGGTTATGTCGCTTTTGCGGGAAATAAAGGCGGGTACATAACTGGTCAGGGTACTTTAAAGAATGACAAAGTCAAATTTGAGAAAGTGAATTATGTGGAGCAACTTGAACACAATCTTTTGAGTGTATCTCAAGTGTGTGACAAGAAGTTTTCATTTCATTTCAATGATTCTGAGTGTTATATCTTGAAACTGGACTTTGTTATTCCTGATTAATGGATTCTAATGAAGGCTCCGAGGAGAAATGACACATATGTCCTTGACATGAGTGTTGCTACTACAACGGATTCAATTCCTACATGTTTACTCTCCAAGGCGTCTGAGTCAGATTCTATTTTGTGGCACAGGAAGCTTGCTCACATCAACTATCGGAAGATGAACTATCTTGTTAAAAATGATCTGGTTCTTGGTATTCCGAAGATGAAATTCTCTATTCCTGATGATTGTATTCCTTACAAGAAGGGGAAACAACGAAAGAAATCCCACAAATCTAAATCAAAGAATTCTATTGTAACTCCTTTGGAGCTGCTGCATATGGATTTGTTCGGTCCGATTAGTATCAGAAGCATTGGTGGTAAATCTTACTGTTTGGTAGTAACAGATGATTTCTATAGATTTTCATGGGTTAAGTTTCTTGCTTCTAAAGCTGAAACCACTGAGTTGGTACAATTCTTAATCCTGGGTTTGGAGAATTTGTTCAATCTGAAAGTCAGAAGAATTAGGAGTGAAAATGGCAGCGAGTTTAAGAATAGCACGATGGGTTTGTTCTGTCTACAAAGGGAATTCATCATGAATTCAGTGCGCCATATGTTCCTCAACAAAATGGAGTTGCTGAATGAAAGAACAGGACTTTGTTTGAGACGGCACGCACGATGCTTGCAGATTCTAAGCTTCCAGTTTCATTTTGGGCTGAAGCTGTGAATACTGTGTGTCACGTTTTGAATAGAGTCTTGACCGTTAAGCGACACAACAAGACATGCTACGAGTTGCTTAATAATCGGAAGCCGAATCTGGAATATTTACTACCTTTTGGTAATCCATGCACCCTTTTGAAAGTTAGAGATGACCCAACCAAGTTCAATGCTAAGGCTATTGAAGGGATTTTTCTGGGGTATGTTGCAAATTCTACTACCAAGAGGGTTTATAAAAAAGAGACTCGCCAAGTTGAAGAATGGTTCCATATCGACTGTTCTAATCGGTCTTTACCTCAAATGACGATTGGACCAGACTGGACTTTTGATTATGAAAACTTATTCAAGTCTTTTCATTTACCTTCTGATATTTCTCGTGAGGAAGCTGCTGTTTTATATGATTCATGTCAGGATGCACAGCATAGTGGTTTTCTACCACATGCAGTTCCACATTCATCGGTTCCATCTACTTCTGCTCCCGATCCTAATGTTGCTTCTTGTTCGGGACCACAAGAGTCTGAGAGTGAGGAAGACAATGCTATTTTTCAAGATTCTTCTGCTGATCCTTTGTTAGGTCAAACCAAAGAATGTCGAAATGGCATTAAATGATAACAATTGGATAGAGGCCAAGCAGGAAGAACTTGCCCAGTTTGACAAACTCAAGGTTTGGAATCTTGTAGATTTTCCAAGGGTATGTATCCAATTGGTACAAAGTGGGTGTTTAAATGCAATAAAGACGATCGAGGTGTCGTGGTAAGAAATAAGGCAAGATTAGTTGTCCAAGGTTTCAATCAACAAGAGGGAATTGATTACACCGAGGTTTATGCGCCTGTTGCGAGGCTTGAAGCTATACGGTTGTTTCTGGCTTTTGCTTCTTATAAAGGGTTTAAGGTGTTTCAATTGGACGTTAAAAGTGCTTTCTTATATGGTAAGGTCAAGGAGGAGGTTTTTGTGTGTCAGCCGCCGGGGTTTGAAGATCCACTTAATCCGAATAAAGTTTTCAAGCTTGATAAGGCCCTCTACGGTCTTCATCAGGCTCCTCGTGCGTGGTATGAAATGTTGTCCACACATCTTATGGCCAATGATTTTGTTCGTGGGAAGATTGACTCGACCTTATTCATAAAGAAATCAGGGGAGATTACCTACTGGTGCAGATATATGTAGATGATATTATTTTTGGCTCTTCAAATGAAGGGTTGTGTAAAGATTTTGAGTGTTATGAAGTCGAAGTTTGAGATGTCAGCTATGGGAGAGTTATCATTTTTCCTAGGTTTACATGTGAATAAAAAGGAAGATGGTTTCTTTATTCATCAGTCCAAGTATGTCAAAGACATCTTGAGCCGGTTCAAGATGGAGGACTCTACCCCATATGATACTCCGATTCCGGTCAATCATAGATTGAATTCTGACCCGGATGGAAAAGATGTTGATTGCCGACTTTACCGGGCAATGATTGGATCTCTCATGTACTTAACCGCTTCAAGGCCAGATATAATGTTCGCTATGTGTATTTGTTCCAGATTCCAGGCAAAACCAAAAGAATCTCATTTGATTGCAGCAAAAAGAATCTTTCGTTATTTGAAAGGAAAACAAAGACTGTGACTATGGTTTCCATATGCTTCTAACTTTGATTTCAATGCATATACTGATTCTGATTTTGGTGGTTTTTGTTTGGACAGGAAATCTACTAAATGTGGTTGCAAGTTCTTGGGTAATCATCTAGTTTCTTGACAATGCAAAAAGCAAACTACGGTCTCCATTTCAACATGCGAAGCAGAATACATTGCTGCTGCAAGTTGTTGTTCACAGATCTTGTGGATCCAACATCAATTAAGCGATTACGGTTTGAATTTTACAGTAACCCCCATGTTTATTGATAATAATGCTACAATGTCTATTACAAACAATCCTGCTAAACATAGTAAAACAAAGCACATTGAGATTAGATATCATTTTATTCGTGATTGTGCAGATAAAAAGTTGATTGAGCTGGTAAAGGTTCATACAGATGATAATGTTGCTGATCTTTTTACCAAGGCATTTGATCGTACCAGGTTTGAATTTCTGATCAAAATGATAAGTATGATCAATCCCGAATAATTTTTTTTCAAAATCAGATTTTCATGGAAAATTTTGTTTTTAATTTCTTTTATTGCTTTATTACATTTCTTCATTTTAATTTCAGTCAAAAAGATTTTAGTTATAAAAATTCGAAACAAAATGAAAAATATAAAATTTGACATCATTTGAAGTTAGAGAAGAGATGATAGTACATCAGTGATTAGTTCATTACACACGACCTTAGTAGACCTTTGATGTATGATTGTTTAAAGTAATTTGATTTGATCTAAATTTCAATGTCTGCATAAATGAGAAATGATAGTGTTTTGAATGCTCTAATCTTGATAATCTGTTTTAAATTTGTGTATGAGTTTTGAAACTTGAATTGTCAATAGACTAGAAGCATTTATAAACCAATAGTAGTGTGAAAATTAAATTTGATATGATTACATCTGTGATTTGAATCCATTCTATGCCTGGGTGTGTGTGTAAAAGATCATTATCAGATAAAGAATATATGGTTTTAAAGAATTTCATGAGACCAATATCGAATTATATCTTTAGCACAAACTTTCTCAGTTCATTTCACTGCCCATGCCCCGAAAAACATGCAATGTGTTGCTGAACTAAGATATGTTTTCCAACAACATCTGTTGGAACATATAGTCACCCTTGGATCAGTTAGATACATCATCTAGTCTGACTCCATTGAAATTTATCCAGATAATAGTTGGATCCTCATACCTGAATCAGTTTGATTCTCATTATACAGCCAATTCATTAGAATTATCTGATTCTGAATCATCATGATTCTTATATCCTTTAGGATCTGCTTTTCTATACTTGTGCTAAAAGAGATAATTTCATCTTGGAAATTGATCTAATCTTAAAATAAACTATATATGTCTTGAAGATAGTGCAATTTATATTTGTGTTTGGCATATATGTGGGGTACACGATGTTTTTCATCTAAATGGTACTAACTCACATTAAATTGGAAGATAAATGCTTATAGTTTCAAATCATATAATATTGACAAATTTAAGAATTCATGATTTATATTACAAATTCGGTATGAATAATTGAGCATTTCATAACCTGATCTTGTTTACTTTGAAATTTATCGCGTATCATTTCAAACATTATTCATAATACTGCAAAGAGTATATAAAAATGAAAAAAAATGCGAGTTGCATAAGAATGAGTTGGATTGTTTCATATCATAGGTTACCCGTGGTTGTTGATAAAAATGTGTGATGGATTACTTCTATACTGATATGATCTTCTTACTCATGATGTTAATCCAAAAATATGTGATTTCGGTTTGTGCAGATAAAATCCAAAAATATGTGATTTCAGTTTGTTCAGATAAAATCCAAAAATATGTGATTCCGTTTGTACAGTTAAAATTCAAAAATATTTTTTTTTTTATTTTCCATGAAAGTTTTAAATCTTTTATTAAAATGATTCGGGATTGGATCGGATACAGGATGCTGATGGAAGCTCACAAGAACTGACGTTTTGAAAGTAGGTAAAAAAAATATTGTTCAAGGCAAAACGTTTAGGAGAACTTGTTATGTTCTCTTGATTCCGGTGAAGCGAACTTAATAAGTTCGCCTGAGGCTTGTTAAGCGAACTTAACAAGTTCGCCTAATGAAGCGAACTTAATGGGTATAATGCTTTTTGTTCAGGCGAACTTAGTCACTTATTCTTCTTCCTCAGACGTTAAGCGAAATTAACCATTTGAGCAATTTCAAAAAATTTTGAAATTCAAAAGGTGTTGTTGGTTGTTAACTGTCAATTTCTTGATCGATTCTTGATTGCGACCATTTCTGAGGTAATTTTGTTGGATTTCATCCGTTAAATCGTGAGAAATTAGGTTTTTTTTTCGGTTTTCGTCGACGGTTTTACCCGAGAGAAATTTTGACCTAATTGATGTTGAATTTGTCTTAAATCGATAAATTGAGTCTTGATTTTGTTTCGTGAGTACTAGTCGATGTCATTCCGATGTTTAATTCAAGTTTACAATATCATTTTGACAGATTTGGATTTCTGTGTAGAATTTGTATCGGCAGACAAGTTCAGGCGAACTTGTTCAAGCGAACTTGTTTAGGCGAACTTATTATGTTCGCCTCTTGCAACACTAAGCGAACTTAGTAAGTTCGCCTAGGGGCTCAAAGGGTTTTTGGACTTGTGAATTTGTTTTTTGTTTGAAATTTTTTTATTACAAATTTTTTTTTAATTTTATAAGTGTGTTTGTTATATGTCTAATGTGTTTGTTGTCCAAATACTTTTCAGATGGCTCGTCGTGTTGAGTACAAACATAACCAAGTGGCACTATTAGATTCTAACATGTCGGAGGCTGTAAATTTTCAAGGGATTATTGGATTCTTGAACCGTTCACGTGTACGTGTGGCCTTATCAGCAGATCCGTATATAATCTTAGTGTACATTCAACAAGTTTGGGATACGATACATCCAGATACGGATGTTGAACCTCATGTTCTTCGTGCTACAGTGAACAATACAGAGATTGCTATCTCGGCAGAGACTATTCGTGCTGCTCTAGTTGTTGGAGGTGCTAATGACGATCCTATGTCATATCCTGGAACATTGCTTATGGGATGTTTTCAGAGGATGGGTTATCGTGGAAGACCTAATGATACTTAAGCTCGTAAGGGTGGTTTAGTTGGAGAGTGGAGGTACTTCATGCACGTGATTATCCAATGCTTATCTCCTAGAAAAGCTGGTACTGATGGGTTAAAGAGTGCTCTACAGGCTACAATGGTGGCTTTGACTTTGAACAAACGGTTCAACTTTGCTCTTTATATTTACCGGGAGTTGGTTATGCAGATTAATCCTCCAGAAGGTCAAGGATTTCTAATGTATCCTCAGTTCATCCAAATAATTCTGAATCATCTTATTCCTGGTCTCCCACAACATCCAATTCGTTTAACTTTGACTCCGATATCAAAACGTATCTTTATTGATTGCACAAAGGTGAAACAACAGAATGCTGCTTTGATTCCTGTTCAAACTCCTTTATTTGGTCACTTAATCAATCCTGGTTATGTTGAAACCCCAAATGATAATTAGTTTCATCCTGAGGAGTTGGCTCAAGGGCAACAACAACAACAACCTCAACCACAACAACCTGTACAAGTTCCTGTTCAACAACAGGTTCCTCAACCACAAAAAATTCCTATTCAAGTACAAGTTCCTATTCCAGAAGTGCCTGTGAATGAACCCGTTCAAGACGAAGTTGTTCAAGAGCATGAACAAGACTTAGGTATGAATATTGAAGATTTTGATAATGAAGTTGTGAACTCGCCCATTCATGAACCTGAAGGGAATGTGGTGGATGAAAATGATTCTAGTTCCAGCTCAAGTGATACAATTTTACCTGTTTCTAAGAGTACTGACTCTGATGAGTCTAGAGATTTTTGCTCAGATCATTATGAGAGATTGGCTAATGTGCCATTGGCAAATGCTGGTAAGCGTATTAAATCCAAAGCCAGAAGACCGAGACGTAAGTCTGTTCGGGATCCTCCTTCCGGATCAGTACTTGGTAAGAGAACATTAGTTGATGAGAGTTCTGATTCAGATAGTGATTTTAATCCGGATCCAAAAGCTCAAAAGCTTATGTCTGCTTCTATTGCTACTGCTCATTCTTCACAAGGTGTTAAGGATGCTAACTTTGTTGCTTCCTTATTGATTACACCTCCGATATCTAAGAATCCATCTCCTGTGCTTACTCCTGTTTCTCGTGTGATTACTCCTATTCCGTCTGTTCCTCAATCTTCGGCTGGTCCTTCAAAGCCTTTGATTCTGATAGGATTACTTTCCTTGAATCACAAGTGCTTGCTTTACAGAATCAGGTGGATACTCTTGTGTCTACTGATGCTCAGAGACAGCTGGTTATTCACACTCAAGCTACACAGATTGCCGACATGCAATTATTGTGTCCAAACTTGTTGAGCGTCTTGACGCTCAGGGGGAGTTAAGGATACATGATACATGTCATACTGATTCTATTCAACGAAAGGATGATGAAGACAATTATCCTACTGGTAATGTTGAGGGTGATCGTCAATACGCTGCTGACATTAATCCTATATCAAGAGTTCAGGGGGAGTCGACATCACAAACGATTGAAGGAAACAAGGATGAATCTGGAGTTAATGAAGAAATTCTATTATTGAAATTCTTTGCAGACTCTGAAGAGGAAGAAGCTGAGAAGATAGAATGTCTGGATGATATTGATGAACTATTCAATGACATTGAAGATGAAGTGTCTGATAATGAAGTTGAAGAAGTAGAGATAGTGGAGATAGAGATAGAGAAGAATAAAGATATAGTTATTTATGAAGGCTGTGATGGTCTGAATGTCCCTTATAACTTCATCTAATATGATGTTATTCCTGAATTCTCTTATGAAGGAGTAATAGATTCTATGGACTCTATTGAATATATCACTATGCCTGAGGATAATGCTCAATCCAAGATTGTTACTGATGATGAAAATGTTCAATCCAATATAGATGCTGATACTAATGCTACTCACACTGTGTCTCCTAAGCTGAGTGAAGAACCTGTGATGTATAGAAATACAGGAATGACTAGAGAACAGTGGAAAGAAGTTGTGAAAAGCTGGATGAAGGTCCTACCCAAGTCACAAGTACAACCTGCTCAGAAAGAAAGATATGTGAATAAGGAGAGGTGTATTGGAAGAATCATAAGATGGTTTTATGATAATGACACAAAGGTTTGCTCTTAAAAGATCTGATGGTGTTCAGTACTTAAAGCCTAGGATCAAGTATTTCAATACCTTGCCAAGGTGTGAAATGAATGGTCTAGCTACTAAACCATTGATTAATAGATCAAATTATGGACTAGCTAATGTGATTGCCAATTTGATAAAGAAAGAAGATGGTTCAGGGATGTATGAAAGGCTAAAGCCTCATAAAGATAAAAGAGTGAAGATCATAGATCAAAAGACTGGGATAGTGACCTGGAAGTACAAGTTCAAACCAGTATGTGCTGTACAGAAGATACCATTGAAGAAGATTCCACAAGATTTTCTTGGGAATATGAAATGGTGGTATGTAGATGTTAATACTGGTGAAGCAAGGATTGATGATAAAGATAATAAGGTCATTGTGAGTTTCTATGATGCCATGAATCTTATTAACTTTTCCAAGAAAGATCAGAGGACATTGAGAAAGAATGAGATCATGTTCACTGATGAATGGAAAGAACAAGGATTGCAGTACAAAAGAGTTTTGGAGATTTGTAGAAGATATGGAGTGCATGCAGGCAACAGATTACCGAATAACTGGAAGCGCTCATCATAAAGACTGAAGATCAAGCTATTGTCAAGGGGGAGTCTGTTAGGACATAGATTGTATGACAAAAGATTTGTAATAATTTAGATCTAAATGTCTTTATGTTTTTGTATTAAATTTTTTCTAAGTGTTTATACAAGTTATGCTAGAGGCGAACTTGTCAAGTTCGCCTGGTCTATCAGAGGGGAACTTGTTAAGTTCGCTTAGTCTGTTAGAGGCGAAATTAATAAGTTCGCCTAAGTATCTTTAAGGCGAACTTGTTAAGTTCGCCTGGTGCAGAACATGTGTCTATAAATAGAGTTTACAGAGTCTGTTTTGAGAAGGGGCGAGAGTAGTGAGACTGATCGAACAAGAATTCTGTAAACTCTGTGATTGTTGGAATACAAAGTGAATGTTATTTACCTGATTGTTTCTATTGTCTATTTCATATGCAATCGTTGATTCGGTAGGATTCCGCACTCCGCGTTAACGATACGTCCTATCACGAGAACGATCCGTAGAAGAGCCATGTGGACCTACAGATGTAACTATTTAGATTGTACCTTAATAGCAATATCGTCATATGTCGTTATTTGGACATACTACTTCAACACTTAATTGTAGTTGGGGGTCTTCACGTGGCTCGTACACCCAAACACTGTAGGATGTTACAACCTTGATTTTCCTCCTTTCCAAGTGTTGTATAGGGTTTACTTTAGAGCTTTCGTTCGGACATGGTTTAGAATGTAGACCGCATGGGCAAATCCTTCCCCTATATGTCTTAAGGTACCCCCTTTGCCTTTAGCATGCTCTGTGGTTGTTCAAACTACCGACCGGCTTCGCCTTTCTACAACCACGTTATTTTATAGGGTGTAAGGAAGTGTTAGTTGTCTCCTTACTCTTGTTTCTTCAAAAAAATTATGAAACTCTTAAGAAGTAAAATTTCTACCATGGTATGTTCTTAAACTTTTATGTTATGTGAACTCTCACTTTTAACAAAACCTTTGAACTTTTTAGACGTCGGTTGTACTTTGACTTTTGTATTGATCACATAGATCCACATGTATAGTCTAACCTGAATGAACATCAAAAAAAAATTTCATCCACAGTGGAACCCAAACTTGTAAACTTAATTTATCCACGAAGTCATCGATGGTCTCGTTTTCTTTCATATGTTAAGCTTCTAAGTATTTTCATAATGTCACACCCCGCCTTCGACAATCTCTTCGCTTATGTGACTCGATTGGCACTTGTTCTTTGATCTCAAAGTTTTATTTACACACCCCAATGGTTGATTTTGTAAATATCAATACCTCGTTTAAACAAACAAAGATCTTTTATTTATAAACTCGGGATTTAAATACCCATTTAGTTTGATTACAATCATAGTTGAAATCAAATTACAACTTTTGTCTCCTGAAAAGTATTCCCCCTTGTCTTATGCACCACTGTATACACTTGTTTCAGACCACTGAAGACAACTACCAGAACTTTAGTCTTGGTTTTACTTATTTCGGCTCTCAGCGGGCTTCGCCTTACATTGCTTACATGAGTAAGTACCAGCCATGTTTGGGACTTTCACCAACAACACGTGTATCATTTGATCAAACTTTACGTATACTTATGCCCTGAATGCTTTTAATGTAGACAAACCTTTATGTAGAAGGTTGTGATCTTCTTGGTTTTGGCTATCGATTTTAGTTATTCACATGGCCATAATATTCTGGTGTTGTCTGCCAATTTTAATTAGTCAAAAGTCATAATGATGAAGAAGGTGATCGAGCGTGTACATAAGCTATTACCTAGAATTGTAAACATGATCTGAATAAACAAACAAGAATCAAGATGAACTGATAATAACCCTATTCTTGGTTTTGGCTATCACATATATATAAGGAAACGACGCAACGCTTCGGTGAATCGTTCCAATGTTACGTACACATCAGTTTTACAAATACATACTTGACGCAATAAGTCCTTAACCTATTTCAATTACATTATAGACTCTAAACTTATAAATACATATATTCAGGAATGGTCCCTTAACTTTTGTTAAGAAGATGATCGAGATTATATCCCACAACCACCCTACTTACCACGATTAACTTGTATTAGGTTTGTGAAACCAAGTAGTTCCCTCATAGTGATGAATTAAATTCTTGGCAAATGCCATAGTTAATATATCTGCTCATTGAAGTTCTTCACATTTTCAATGCATTCTCTTATAAAATTGTAACGAATATCATGATGCTTACAGCTTCTATGAAACACATGATTCTTCATTAAAGCGATAGCGGATATGTTGTTAATCATTACAATTAGTTTTTCTTCTTTCAAGCCAATTATTTTTCTAAGTAATATTATCAACCATAGTGCTTCACATTTTGTTGTTGTTTTCATGAATTATGATTCACATGATGATAGTGCTACGGTAGGTTGTTTTTGTGTGCACCAACTAATATGAGAGTTTCTAAAGTAGAATACTATCCCATTAGTGTCTTTTCCATTTTCTATGTTAACTCCATAACAACTATCTTTGAATCCAAGTATTTTGCATACTCCATTACTTTGATATGTTATACTACAATCTTTAGTTCCTTTAATGTAACATAATATCTTTCTGATGAATTTTAGGTGATGCTCGGTGGATTCTTGCAAGAAACGACTAAGTAATCTGATAGAATAACTTAGATTTGGTCTGGTGTGTGGTAGATACCTTAAACAACCAATTATGCTTCTAATTTTGTAGGATCAATTGGATCTCCTCATTTTATATTTGTCAGCTTGAGTCCTGGATCCATAGGTATCTTTGTTTCATTGCATTCAAGCATTTCTGCATCCTTAAGGATTTTGTTACATAACCATTTTGCTTGATTCATATCTCAGCCCCGTTTGGTTGACTTCTATTCCCATATAATAGGCTAATAAACGTAAATCACTAATTCCAAATTTCTCCTCCAAATGAAGTTTAAACTTGTCAATCTCCTTTTCAAGTGGTCTCGTATAATCAGATCAGCAACCTAAACTTCAATTAGTAAGGTAGAAACTTGATTGATCATTGTATAGACAGGTTGCTCTAATGTGCATTTCTTGAATCCAATAGATTTCAATGTATGATCTATTTTCATATTCCAAACACGTGGTGCTTGTCTTAGTACATGCGAATTGTGACTACACTTTTCTTTTGTTTTCTGGTTTCACAAAACCTTCTGGCTGTTAAACATATACACTTCTTCCTTCAATTCGCAGTGTAAGAAAGCATATTCTACATCTAGATGATGTACCTCGCAAATGTTGTAGGCCGCTAATGCTAGTACTAGACGAACTGTCTCTATCCACCTGAGTTACCAACTATTTTCTTGTTTTATAAATTGAGTGAATAAATTATTACATACCTCTATTTGTACTAGTTTAAACATATCCTAATCATTATCTAAAACTAATTAAAATAAACATAAAAGATAACTAGGAATACTAATCCTAACCAGTTCCAAATCTTCTGTTATTTGATTTAAATCTGAATTATCCCCAACAAAAAGCATGTGTCTAAAATGATATTGAATGGTTTTGCTTTTGTAGATGCAGGAAAAAAATCAAGAAGAAAATTATCCCGATTGGTTCTAGCCTTGGGTAATTTATCCTAAACATATATTTTTATCACCTTAACCCACTACTTCACTAACTTATTGTTGAACTTATATTTATTGGCAGCTGCGGTTATTGGTGTAGGCTCTATAACAATATTAATCATCATTATCTTATGCTTAAAAAGGAAAAAATGGAAGTAGAGAAAAGGCAAAGTACAATGCCAATGTTGAATTGTTTCTAAGGAATCATGAATTCCTAGCTCCAAAAAGGTACTCTTATTCACAAGTTGAGAAGATGACAAACTCCTTTACGGTTAAACTAGGCCAAGGTGGTTTTGGCGCTGTGTATAAAGGGGTGCTAAAAAATCAAAACCTAGTAGCAGTGAAGGTTTTATGTGAAGCAAAAGGTGATGGGGAAGATTTTATTAATGAAGTTGCAAGTGTTGGTAGAACTTCCCATGTTAATATTGTAAGTTTAGTAGGATTTTGTTTGGAGGGCCGTCAAAGAGCTTTGATCTATGAATTCATGCCTAATGGTTCCCTTGAGAGGTTCATATACAATCATGGTTCGTCGAGTAGTAGCCAACTTGGGTGAGAAAAGTTGCACCAGATTGCAATTGGGATTGCTCGAGGTCTTGGATACTTGCATAGGGGTTGTAGCACTCGAATATTACATTTTGACATAAAACCACATAATATTCTATTGGATGATGACTTTTGTCCGAAGATATGTGATTTTGGGCCGGCTAAGTTATTCCGTGAGAAAGAAAGCAAGATATCTATGTCCCATATGAGAGGAACGCCTAGTTATATTGCTCCTGAACTATTTTCTAGGAATTTTGGAGAGGTTTCCCACAAATCAGATGTTTATAGTTATGGAATGATGATTCTAGAAATGGTTGGAGGGAGAAAAAACATCGATGTTGAAGTTGATCATACAAGTGAGATATACTTTCCTCATTGGAAAGTTGAATTACATGAAGAACAACTCGGACTCCCTGGGATTATGAGCGATGAAGAAAATGGGATTGCAAGGAAGATGGTTATTGCAGGCTAGTGGTGCATACAAACTAATCCCTTGAGCCGGCCTAGAATCGCTAAAGTTTTGGAAATGTTAGAAGGGGATTTAGCGTCGTTGGAAATCCCTCCAAAGCCTTATATATCTTCTCCAACAAGATCCCTTAGTTCTCCATCCACAAATTCATTGCATCTTTATTGCTCTTCTACTAATAGTTTGTAATCTTTTGTCATTTAACTATTGTTATGTCAGTTAATTCCTAATAACTATTGATCGGGTATGTGTATATACAAAGCTTGTACATCAATTCTGTTAGGTAGCGCAACTATTTACCTACAATGTTTTGAATATTGTATGATAAGCAAGATTGGTACACAGATATCCATGTACAATGGTATATTCTTTTACTTGAATTTTTTTGTAATGGATAAGTATTCTTTTAATACTTTATTAGATAAGTCTTTGTGTTATTCTATAAAATGGAATTAGCATTAGCATTCTAAGTACATTAGGATTCTTACTGTGGACTTATAATATTTGTTTTTGTTGGCAGATTTGAACAATATCTGCTCTTATCCTATCTACTTACAACTTCAATATAATTAGCCTGCATGCAAAGAAAAATCATGTAATCCATATTTTGGTTGCAATTATCTAAGAAATCCATCTATGAGTATAACATGTGCATCTTATATGTAAAATAGTGGAATCTTATAGGGTTTATAATCTTGTGGGAATTAGAGAGAGATTTTCATACTAAATCATACTCTCAATCTATTTAAATGCCAGATATTACATCCTATTTATAGGGAGTGAAAGGGTATGTACCCCTTAATGAAAGGATGCGACGATTCAATGTGTTACACTAGTAACCGTCGAAACCTTAGGCTATATTATAATAATGCATATGAATAGTAGTGTGTTGGACCATCTTCATAAATTAATTATAACATTTTCCCTCCTAAATTAAATTTTTTCTTCAATACTTTATAGTATCCTTGGACCATCTTCATAAATGAGTTGAGATTGTTGTTTATTCACTTTCTTCTTGTTGTCTTTCCATTTTATGCATTCATTTGTGAAGTGACCGTAGTTGTCACATTCGAAACATACGAATCTGTTTTTGTCTTTTTTTTTCTTGACTTATATTTCTTCTGTGACCTTTTTTTTCTTTGCTAAAGCCTCTTCCATGTCCTTTCTTAAAGTTTATTTGATGACTTCAAACATGACCTTCATCTTGACGTCGTTTTCCTTTGTCCCATTTTTAGGATGATTATTTGAACTTGCCATTAGGAGTTTTTTTTTCATATATTTTCTCTTGTTCATCTTGATTTTTAAGTCTTTCCTCAAATGTTATTATTTTTCCTACAACTTTTTCAGATGACATTCTTTTCAATTTCTGAATATTGTTCGATAGTTGCAACGATCGGAAGAAACTTATTTGGTACTAAGTTGAGCAACTTTCTCACATTTATTTTATCTGGTAAGCTAGTACCAAGACTTTTATACTTGGCTCATATACTACCCGACTTTCATGTAAAGTTACTCACAGTTTCGTTTTATTCATCTTTAATGACTGTAGGCATGCCTGTTAAACCATGCATAGATATCGAACTTCGATTGATTTCGATACATCCTTTTCATCCGGGTATTGTGCAACTTGCATTAAAACATCTTCTAGTAATGTTTGGAAGATCTTGTTGTAGTTGTAAGTTTCTTCCTTTCATCCATTTCTTCTCTAGTGTCAATTGTTTCCTAAAGACCATAATTCTTTAAGTAGTGTAGTTTGTTTTAGTAAATTTAGGGCATTGAAGTGATGCATTCTCTTGCTCACGATTTGATGTCAACGTATTTCATTCTTTCTTGTCTTCCTTGTCGGTCATGCTTTCTTGCTTTACTTTGTTGGATTTTTTTTCTTTCCTATCTTGTCTTCAGACTTTCTTTTCGTTCTTTAATGTTTTCACTAATCAGAATGATTTCCTAATTTTTTGCTTGTGCTAATGGATTCAAAGAAGAATCGTCTTGCTTTCTTACTTCTTGCTTGTCCTTTTGTTTGCACCACACAGGTTTTGATCGAACTGCACAAATTTTATTCCTTGCTTTGACACTTAGGTCTTCTTTCCTATTTACCACATAGGTATTGTGTAACATCCCTAAAACCAATTAGTGGTTTAAAAATGTATTTTGTTGAAAACCCAAGGCCATTCGGCCTAGGGGATTGGCATCGCTTGGAGGGTCTATAAAAACTAATATAATAACCTAACCTAGACACTCTAGCTTTAAATTTATAAATCTAGGCTCAACCTAATACTAGACCACACAACCCGCAAGTGTACCAATTAATATAGTAAAGTCTAATGTAAGTACGGATATCGAACCCACGAGACACTAGTGACAACGACCTAGACTCTGACTCAACTAACTGAACAAATTTAAATGGGGGGTTTGTCTAACTGAGATTCTAAACTGACAAACTAATGGGACTTCTAACTAACAACACCAACTATCAGACAAACGAAATGGATGAGATCAATAATAGAGGAAGCACTATCTTGGTAATTAATCATGTTTACTAAACATGAACTTCTCTCAGTAATTACGATGGAACCGGGATCTTTGAATATGAAACCCTATGTGACATCCGGTAATTTAGGGTTAACCCTGTTAACTTCATTACAATTCCTAGGGACTGATTCTGCCATTTTCTAAACCCTAATACACCTAAAACTGCAGGGACTAGTTCTGCCAAGCCCCAAAACTTGATCCATTGACTTGCAAAGTCAAAGTCAAGAGCAATTAGGCTCTGTTTGACTTTAGAAAATCAAACCGGATGATTTTGATCCAATACAAACTCCATAATCGATTTTTGTTTGGATTTGTAATTGATTTCACACGTTCATGACATTATAGGTCATTACTACTGAGTTAATCCTCAACATTGTCGAATTAAACTCAAATAATGGGAATTAAACTCGAAATCGTCGAACCCATGTCGAGTACTATCAAATTCGCATCAATTCGTCTATCATTCTACAATCAAACACCCTGCGCACGATAAACGAACTCCTCTGAAGCAATTGCACACGTCAATTCAGTCGGAGAAGGAACCATAGTCGCCGGAGACTAAAGCCGCTGTAGTCGGGACACGTTTTAGTCGAACTCCATCAATCCATCATCTATTCTGGTAATTGATTTCATCTTTATCTTCTCTGCAGCATCTAAATCGAATGCCCTAATCCAATTGGGGCTCACATTATCGGATTTATCACAGTCCGATACCTAGGGTTCACACGTTTTCAATCTAGTCGAACACTAGCAATTCGATAACAAATACTGAAATTGAACACGTCCTCAGACTCGTCTCGACGTCTAGAATGAAAGCCCTTTGAAACCCAGGGCATATATCATCGAATTGAACTCGGATCGTATCTAGGGTTCATATGTTCTTCTGTTTAATCCAATCCCTATCTACGCTAGATTTAAATGAAATTAAACTACACCAACTAATTCACAATGCCCTACTCTGTAAAAGCCCTATGATCTAAACAACTTTAATTACTAGATTTACTCGATTTGATTTGTGTTCATGACCTAGGGTTTCGGCAATTTCATAGAGGAATTAAACGATCTTAACCTCGTAATCAGATTCGATTTAGACCTATAATCAAAACCCCCAAACTTTTGTAGCAAATCATTGTCGAGATCGATGGATTTAGGACTGGATTGGGATCGGTCGCGAATGGGGGGAGGACACAGGGTTGTGATTGATTAAAAGTATATCAGATTCGAACTTGTTGCCAAACCCTAGCTGGCTGAGTTGGTTAAGTCGTGTGGCTTACTCACAGGATACCCGGGTTCGAATCCGGTCTCCTGCGATATTTGTTTTGGGACTTTTTGCTTGATTAATATTTACAAAATAAATTTCTATGGTATTATAATATTATATTAAAATGTTTTGACACCCGAAAATACCCGTATGCTCGGTATTAAATTTATAAAATGTTTTAGATATTATTTACACACTTTAAACAATATAATTTATTGTTCCCTAAACTATTATTAAAATTCATAAAAACATGCCAACAGTGATTTTATATTAATATTCGGGTTTGGATTTTATAATTCGTGTTAATTATTATTCTCATGTTTTAAAATGATATAATTGTTTATATTATTACACACGTTTATTTTCTCAAATAAAAATAATATATTTATTATTTTTACCACATAAATGATTGTCATGTTATTACTTCAAACTTAAAAATAATATAAAGAGTTATATTATTTTCTTAAACCGTTATTTAAAGGTGCAAACACATGAATATTTATTTAATAAATATTATTCGTAATTAGAAAACTCTCGATTCGAAACGCACCTATCCTAATTGATATATTAAGGAAAACCCTTATTCCCGTGGACAAGTTCGTCTACTCGTTAACCATTAGAGCGTCATAGGACGTTCAACCTTCCGTGTCATCGTCACAAAAATCCCATTGTATCCGTGACTATTATGCTTATAATTTTAGGGCATACGTAAATACTTCACAAGCAAACTCTTATGTTTCCTATTTGCATCCTTGTGTGGTGCTATCTACTAGTACATAACTCAGGTGAGTTTCATGGCCCCTTTTTACTGTTTTAATTTGGGGAAGAAAACATGTCACAATTATTTTAGAATATTGTAATTCATATGTTATCACTGTTGAAGCTAAGCATAACACACTATCACTGAAAGTCCTCACACACATCGAACCGTTAATATGGATCTTAGCGAGGTAATATTTAGTAGTACTACCGGATTTGAAAAACCCCACCCGCGTTAGTCACGCTTACTCGATTAGAGGTCGAACGGGTGAAATGTTAGCCTACTCATATTTGTCAGAGTTGATAGACCTGGCAAGAGGCAAACAAACACAAACAGTCAGCTTCGGTTGCGAGCGCTTTAGTAAGACATGAACATAGGTTAGCTACCTATAGATACAAATATTGAATGTACATAATCTGGTAAACGTTTTATTACTATGTTGAAACCTGTGAACTCACCATTCTAGTGTTGACACGTTTTTCTTACATATTTTCTTAGCAGGTGCACGTTAGGGCATGCATGGTGTCAACTTGATATATTCAATAATTGTCAATCTATTGAACAATTTTTATGTTTCCGTTATTTTTAGACTTGGGCGCGTTTGTTTTGCACATTTACTTTCTTATTTAAACGCTTCTGCATTTACTCTGAACTTTTATGATATTTCATTTATGCCCCATATAGTGTCGTTTGATGTAACTAATGACTGAGATCCTTGTTTGTCACGCACCAAACGGTAAAACTCCGTTAGTGTAATTTGGGGGTGTGACAGCCTTAGGATCCCAGATCATTCTTCGGGTGTAACCTAATAGGAAACCCTAAGGAACGTGTAAACTCACCAGTTGGTCGGATCACCTCTCAGTTATTTCTGACAATGCTAGAGTACCCTAAAGATATATTACCTCTCAGTCTCAATATCTCAATACACCCTAGGACATACTGGGTAACCTGACAACTCTCGGTATGACACGGAATATCAATGATGCTAAGAAACCCTAGGAAACCCTCCTTTCAGAGCAATCTACATAAAAACCCTAACACCATACCCGACAACTTCTCACCTTTCAGCTATTGAAGTAGGAAGAACACCTAACCCTAAGATACTCTTAATCTGTGTTTCTATGGATGATGATATCAATTATCCACAAACTAGTTACAAACATAAAGTAAGCAACCTAACATGCATCAATTATTTGAAAGACATTCAACAAAATGCATATGAAACACAAATCAATTACAAATCAGAAATAAACATGCATATACTTCATACCAATTGAATTTAAGTTTCCTAACTTTACCATGAATCCATCAATAATCAACATAAACCGAATGAAACTCACAATCCAATCAAACAGTCATCGAAAACCTAGATAGCTACTATAGTCTAGCCAAGATACAAGTTCAAACTCAGAAAACACATCTCACAAGTCCTAAACATAATCCAACACAAACCAAAGTAAACAAGAAACCAAAGATCTTAACCCTACGAGCAATAACGAGCCAACCCAATTGATAAAGCTCCAATCTTTTGCTCTCGTTGCTTCTTCCGCTCTCAAAATCGCATCTTTTAATAGATGTCAAAAGGCTGGTAATCGATTCCTCAACCAAAGGGGGAGCTATATTCTATTAAATCATAAAATTTCCCATGAAGCCCATTTGGCCATTCCCTCGTGTACCGCCAGGGACAAAAGAGTCGCGAAACTTTTTCGGTTTCTCGTTTCCTCGCGTACCGTGACAACATGGGCCTCAAACCTCGCATACTGCGAGAACTATCCTGATTTTGGACTCCTCTCGTCGAAATACCCCAAATCCATATATTATGGGACCTGTAACTTGTTTTCTAGCCAGAGATATGCATCTTTGAAGTTTCGACTATTTCCTGACTCTTTTCGTTTTCTCGTGTGCTGGTTTCTTCACAGTTCTTGAGCGTTTAAGCTCCAAATACTCCCGATCACCAACAAGACATACCATTACTAAGTACAACCTATAAATGACTGAAAACAACTCGAAAACTATACTAAAACACTACGAAAATACAAGGAATATCAGCTGTGCTTTACTACACATCAGGGATGTCACCAACGGTAGTAGCGAGGAGAGAGGAGGAGACGTCGAAAAAGGGGAGGCCCGCAACGATGTTTCAACAGCGGTTTCAAGTGGATGACTTCACACGTTACCAAGGTAATCCTCGTTTTTACTTTTTACCCATTTACAATTTTGTTTGGTCGAAAAACGATTTGGGTTTGAGTTTCTTGGCCGGGATCGATGACAAAGGTGGAAGCGATGATGGAGGCCTGCCATGACGTACGGTGGTGGTGCACGGCGCTGTCCAGCAGCACGATGGAGCACAAGGGCGGTCGATAAAGGCGTGTGACAGGGGCATAGCATCGTAGAGATGACAGAGACGAAGGCGTGAGGGCCGGGGAGAGTGGCCACGGCTACTGTCCGTGTAGCCAAGGAAGACCGACGGCGGCCGATGCCCTAAGTGATGGGTTAGGGATATGCGTATTGCTACAACGGCATGAAGGTGATGACCCGACGGTGAAGCAGCAGTGAACGGCGGGGACGGCGGTCCCTAGAGGTCGGGCGAGAAGGAGAATGGTGGTGGATGGCAGTGTGATGCGCGGGACGGAGACGGAGGTGGTAGCATGGCCGAGTAGGGTTAGGGTTAGCATGGGTATGAATGCACACGTATGTGCATGCATAGGAACCTGGGTTGAGTATTTAGTTTCTGAGCGGGTCAAGGACGACCCGGATCACGTGTACTCGTAGGAGGGATTTAAGAAGCCGGGGTGCCGAGTATTCAAGACCTAGTATTAGGGTTTATTTATTTATACATTACGTAACGTATGTTTTGAACGTGTATCGATCATGTGATCACACGTTTGTCAGGTTTGGGATTCGAGCATGGACAGACAAGTTGTAGAGCAAGGACTAAGACTTAACATAACCGTGAGTTTCTAATCCCGTACTTTAAAACGTTTTAATGTTTTTGGGGCTATCATACATATTTGTAGGAGGGGTTTACTATATTAAACGAGTTGAGTTTTGGGTTCCAAACTAATATGTTTATGCACTAAAACCTTTATAAATGAGTCTGAGGGTCAATGGGGGTGTTTATGGGATTATGTGAGCTAGGGTTGAGAATTATTAATGGGTGATGTGTTAAGGGCTAGGCAGGGTGAGTCGGGCTTAAAGCTAAACACGTATGATTTCATATGGGATACATTATCCTAGTGTCAAGTGTGAGGTGCAATTTTAGTTAACGAGTAATGTAAATGAAGTGTGGTATTATATGTTTATATTCGTGTTGTTTATTTTTTGTCGTTGTCTTTGTGGCACGACATGTATTGTGTTTGCATCGTTTTCTTTATGACACGACAAACGGGAATGTCAAGGACGAAGTCCTTCAGGAAGTCACCGATGGTGACAATATTTAGCAGGTTAATGATGAGCTCGGGGTGTGTTGAATGCTCTGACAAGGATGCAGTGATAAGGTATGTGTTTGCGCATTTATATAGGTGTTAAATTTGCAAGTAAGTGTTGAGTTATATTTATTCTGCACGATATGATATATATGTGATGTGTAAATTATATTAAAGTGGTGGACAGAGTTAGACCGACCGTGGTGTTGGGATTGTGATGTGATGTTTACAACTATCACGTCAGTTGATTCGTGGAGGCCTTGGTCAAGGCTGAGTAAACCAACGTCTAGGGATTGGTGGGGTTAATCAGGTTTTGGGTTAATATGTGTAGTAGGTTATGAGTTATTAGTGTTGTAAGTCCGAGCCATGTCGGTGGAACTTACTGGACTATAATTGTGGGATGAGTCTTGGAAGGTGAATCTTTTGAGATATCATGGGATAACGGGGGTGATCTATATGATAAAAAAGTATAAAACTATTTTCTAAGGAACGGAGGGTCCTGAGTGAAGAAATATAATAGTATTGTGATGAGAGGGCATTCAATTAAAATTAAACTATTAGAACTCACAAAACGTAGCTGACTTTGTATGTACGTTAGATTGTTTTGCAAGTGAGCTTTGTATTGACGTATCTTGGTCTGGAGCAGTGTTACTCAGATTGGCGTGCAGGCATTTGTAAGCTAAACTTAGTGTCATTAACGAATTCAAATAGTAATTAATGTTTTTAGAAAGACATTCGATGTAGTGATGATTAATAATATGAGCAATGTTAAAGAAAATAACCAGTTAAGAGAACCAACAGTAAGATGTCCGAGTTAAGGTCTTATACCACACATGTTTAGCATTATGCCACAAATGTTTCATTATACCACACATGTTTTATTTGCCACACATGTCTTACTTTATGTTGGAATCGTTTAAAATTTTTATTTTTGCGTCTCAAATATCTAAATTATACTTGAAGTAGTTTTAAACAAAATGTTTAATATAAATAAAAAATATTTTTATATTGAATTGTTTTGTCCCTATTTGACAAAACAAAATTTTATAAAACCATGAAAAAAGAAATCACATTTTGACTTATCTTTAACTTTCACTATGTGTAATCGGGGCATGGATGGTCCACCTGGTTCTTTCATGGGCGTAGAACATCGCCCCCTTGTGTGTGAATGAGGGCGTGGGGGTGGCCGTCGCTAGTGTGTGAATGAGGGCGTGGAGAGGGGTGGTGTGAGTGTATTCACGGGCAAAGGGGCTGGCTCAACTTTCAACAGTAAAAAAAGAGTCGTTTGCTATATTTTTTTAAATTCATTTATAAATACCTAACCATTTTACCAATTCAAACATATTATCTTTCAGTTTTTCATATTTCTTTTAAATTCTCTAATACGCAAACTCACAAATTCTGTCAAAAATGAATCTTTAGAACCCAAACTATCAACATTTGTGTGAAAAAAAAGAAATATACGGAAGAAACAATTTAAACGAGGACGACGACGAGTAGTTTGTATTTTTTAAAAGTATTTTTAAATATATTTTTTTTAATGTAGTTTTTTTTTTTTTTAAGTATTATTTTTATTCTATAATTTTGTTTTTTATTTATTAAAAATCCTTATTTACTACTACATCATTTTTGGGGTGTATAGCTCAGTTGGTAGAGTATTGGACTTTTAACCTAATGGTTACAGGTTCAATTCCTGCAGTAGCCAAACCTAACTTGCACTATACTATGAGCAAGGATGCGTAGGAGCGCAAAGAGCACTCTTTGGCCTTTAGATTATAGACGCTTCGCTGTCTTAAATTGGATGGAAACATATATCTAAAGTATGCAGTGAAGGATCTTTATAGTTTAGGTAGCCAGCCAAAGCGTTTACCTTTCATCAAAGGGGCCGTAATCAGCCTCAAGATTTGAGATTCCGTAAGTAACTCAGTAGGTGTCTTTCTAAGAAAGAAGGGCTTGGAAGAAGAAAATGTAATACGAATAACCACGCTGGTTGTAATAGATCGACTTTCATGATAGTTCTTGCTCGCTTCCTTCCTAGTACACCTACTAGACCCATACTCATTATAAATGTGTTCACCAGACATCTGACTTAGCAAACTTCTGCTTAGACCGGCAACGAAAAGGAATGAGATCTATGGATAATGACAGGGCGTGAAACCGCTACGAACCTTAGTGATTCTGTTCGGTGATTGTCATTGTGCTGATGTGCTAGTGACGTGGCAGTGCGTGAATCACTTGGGGTGAAACCACTACGAATGACCTTAAGGTTTTGTGAAAGCGGTATGGGACAGAAATTCCTTCGATTGGATTTCCTAGTTTAGTTTCCAACACAAAAAGTCGTTTGATGTTTTGGTTCAAATGAAATTTATCGTACCAATTATAGGATGGAAAGGATTAAGAGATTGGATGGATAGATTTAGAGAATTTGTTATATTGAAAAACAAACAGATACATCATTCTATATTTTGTCATAAGTTTAAAAAAATTATTTTTCTTCTCTTTCGTTTTGACCATGGCATCGACTTGGGATGATGTAGGTCCCTCCGGGTGGGTGTGTCAGATCGAAAACGTGTGAGAATGTAGCCTAGTAAACAGGTGCGAAATGCCTGTTACTCGGTGGAACAATGTACGAATGAAAGTATGACAATTAAGACAAGGATGTACTAATAAATACACGGTCTATTCATATCATAGTGTTTCAAACAAGTACAGATACAGATGGAAAGACTTCGGGACTGATACTAAACTGATCTGTGTGTACTTGTGTGTGGAAAATACATCTGTGTAGAAAATGAAACAGCCTATGGTATTTATAGACTTGGTCCATGCGTACTTGGCAAGTACGCATAACCATCCTTCATGCGTACTTGCTAAGTACGCATGACCATTGTACTTGGCCAATACGCAGGAACACATCCTTGCGTATTTGTTTAGTACAATATCAAAACATTACAAGTTCAGACATAAACAAGACATATTACAACTCGATAAACAAAATACAACAAGTACTAAATACATACAAGACTGAAATAAATAATAACAAAAGCTTTAGCTTGATCCAGAGTGCCTGTCACAAAACATGCATCAACAGACTCCCCCTTGATATCATCTCTGGATATCTTCAGTCTTTATGAGCTTCCCGCTTGAATACCACCACTAATATTGGACTTGTATCCATGAAAAAATTTCACTAACCTGTCGTATTTGGTGGCCAACAGTTTTGTCCACTCGTCAGTATGCAAACAGTTCTTGTTGACGAGAACCTCCAATTCCTTAATAGAAAAATTGATGAACACAATCTCATCAAATATCCTAATGATCTACTTCAAGATGTCCTTCTCAATCATAACAACCTCTCCAGTTAGTGGACCTATGTACCAATACCACATGTTTCCCAGGATATCTTGAGGTATTCTCCTCAAGGGTATCCAAGTTTCACATACAACTGGTTCATAAATGAGTCTTTTCAAGAACTTGCGTGTCAACGGATGTATCATTGTCTTGTCCTTGACACGCCTCGGAACTTGAGGCTGAAAGATCTCGAACTTACCCGATCTTCCTTCTCGCTGCAGCATTCCCCACAATCCTCTAGCATTTCCGGTTGATGTTCCACTACATAACTCACGGTGTGCAAGGTTGACTAAGTCGTATTTGGGTAAGGAATTAAATGCTTCTGCTTTTGGCTTCACGTATTGAACTCCCCCTAATCTTTTGATAGCAAATAATCCTTTGTCGTCTTCGAAACGTACCAACAAAATCATCCTAGTAGCACCATGTTGGTCTGTGTACTGTGGTTTGTACCAAGGCGCTTCGCCTTCTTTCGCTATCCATTCCTGAGGATTCTTCCTCGAGGATGTACCATTGGTGCCAGCTTCTCTGTTGGGTTCAGGAACTTTAGTTGAGGTTTCATTAACATCTTCAACTTGAATGGTCAGTTCAGCTTGTTCCCTAATAGCCGGGGCTTCAAAAATTTCTCCATCTTCCAACTCATATACACCTTCTCCATCTCCTTTCGGGAACTCCACAATCACATAGTTCCCACATTTTTCCTAGTCATCACCGCTGTCAATCTCTCCTTCTTCAAGTTCTGCTAAAGCACCTATCATGATCTCATCATTTAAGTTAGGGCTTGTAGCTAACTCTTCTAATACCTAAGCCGGTGTTTTTCCTTTATCAGCACCACCACCTTGTTGTTGGGTGGACTCCCCCTGAGCCGTAGGTGTGGCTTGTGTTGGTAAGATAGCTTGTGTCTCACCACCACCACCAGCACCTGAGGGGCTGGCATTGGGATCATCGTCTTGATCCTTTTCTATTGTGAGGTCGACATGGTGGCAAGCTTCTTCTTGTGCCCTCTTGCTTGTCCCCCTGAGACTGAAGCTATTTTGACAATTTTGCCACTAAATCAACCATAACCTGATGTTCACCTCATTGGATCAGCATTTGGTTTTCCACAGTAGTACGGGTGGTGAGAAAGTTAAAAATGCTTGATTTTGTTAGATCTTTACATGCATGTATAAATCTTTAATGGATGAACATAAAATACATAAATATCTTTGAAATTCTTGAAAACACGTATAAATATATATTTATGTGTGTGTGAATCGTATATATATGTATGTATATATGTTACAAACTTTTGATTTTCATTAAGGATTAATTTGCATGTTTAACTTATTTAAATGGATGATCATAAAATATAAAAATACATATAAATATTTAAAACTCAGGTATATATATGTATATAAATCGTATATATATGCATGCATGCATGTGAGAAACATGTATTAATATGTATTTGCACATGTGCATTAATTATGTGCATAAAGTTGTAATAATGAAAGAGGATAATCATTCTTGATTAAATACAAAAAGAAACTTTATGACCTGCTCTAAAAACGTATAACAATGACTAAATAAAGTTATAAAAATAATTTTATAAAAATGACAAATTCTAGTTACAATAAATGGTCGGTTTTGCTTAAAACGGTGATATCGGGTAAATAAAAACGAGATTAAATAAGCTATGTTAAGAGCTGGATAAAAATAGTTTTTATAACTATATTATATTGTAAAAATTGTTATTTTTATATAAAATGATAAACTTGACCATTGGACAAATTTATAAACGAGTTTTACGCGCAAAAGATAGCCCGAAACGACGTATTTCGGCTTTAAAATTTAAGTTTCGCATAAATCCGACTTGGATCAGTTTTGAACAGTAAGTTTTAAAGAAAAAATTATGTTTTAATTATAAAAATTAATTAATAAAGAAATGGTTCAATCGTGGTTGCAATTTGGACCCGAAAAGCCGTCAAATCGACTAATTTCGGCTTGTAAAGGACGCTACTTTGGAAATTAATCTTGGACATAAACTTAGCCATATTTTTAAACATAAAACACTTATGTTAAAGTTTATAAAAAAATCATGAAGATATTTGTGTATTTAAATATCAATTCTTGATGCATAAGACGCCCGAAAATACAAGAACTTGTTATATTTAAGTAACTTATGACATAAATTGCATGAATATGTTTATATGAGTAATATGAAAAATATTATATGCATGGGTTATTTTACTATCTTGCATGTTAGTAACATTAAATATGATGCTTATGTGTATATGTGATAATCATATATTACTTATAATAAATTTGTATGCATATTGGATTAAGTATTTAAGATAATATTTATGCTTATAAAATATAAATTTAACCAAAGTCAAAGTCACCAACGGGTCGTCAGAATTAACAATTTTCAAGTTAATAAAATACTTTGTTAAGTCTAGTAGGTTGGGTGAACAACTTGTACGTAGACTTACCAGTTCGACCATTAAAAATGTCCCTTTATGTTTACGGAATCATTAGGTCGCTGTACATTTGGGATTTACTTTATTAGCTTCTTTGACACACTCTGAGATGAGTTTTCGCGGCCCCTTTTTAACTATTTTCTATAATTGGGGAAGAAAGATGTCTTACATTTTATTTGATATGACTAACGAGATATTTACTTATCGTGACTCTTTGATGGCCTTAAGTTTTTTTGGTTTCGTACGATGACCCTCATATTGTAATCATTAACCTAGGATCTAGGTCAGAGAGTGTATTAGTAGATCTACCGGGTTTAACAACCCACCCCCGTGACCGGTCGCTCTGGTTTACATGGACGGGGGTAATATATTTTAAAAGGAACAAAGGGAATTTGTCGTTTTGGCTTGACTACGGGCTCTTGGTTGCATCATGTCATTAGAACTAGCTATTCTATGACGTCCTCAGGTTACATAATAATTATTCATATCGGCTAAATATAGGAATTCTGGTTTGAATTCGCTTTTTAGTTAAAAGAAAATTTTGGAATTAAATTTTGCTTTTCAGTTAAACATGTGAACTCACCAACTTTATGTTGACACAAGTTTTTGACATGTTTCTCAGGTACTTAGTTATGCACGGGAATGAAACTGTGTGTGGCAAACATGAATAAAACCTTGGATGCTACAGTTGGGACCGAACTATGTTGTTTTCAAAACTATCTTTAAGTGACGAATAAATTGTATCTTGTTAAGACTTGATTATTTTCAAACAACATTATGTAACATGGTTAACTTGTTTAATTTTATGGTATCCAGATTTATGGTTTGCATGTTTGCCTAACCCATTAATGATAACCAACTTTCGTTATCACCACACGCTTAATCTTCGTTGAATATTTCAGGGTGTGACACTAGGCCTTTGCAAGACCGTGCACTGCACATTTTGAGGCCTATAAATAGGAGGCTTGAGTTTTTCATTCCACACACATTGATACAACACTCCACACCTCAAGAAGAGATCATTCTCGTAATTAGAGTAGAGGGGCTTTTTCCTCCTTGTTTCACAAATGGGGAGCCTACAAAACTCATCGTTATGGCCATTCGTGGCTAGAACTTCTTAAGTATTGCTAGGGCGAAGATGATGTTTGTATTGCTAGGGTGAAGATGATTTTGACCAAAAACTTTGTATTTGACAAATTTCAACCTTTTATTATTCTTGTCCAAATTTGTTATCATTAAAACCTCTTCCAAACTTTTCGAATATTTTTAAGATAAACGAACACACCCAATACTCAACACATATAAACTTTTTTGATGCACAAACTTTCACAAAACTTGATACCGATTGTAATTCCTATTATTCGTAGCAAATTCAATACACCGATACAAGAATAAAGAAACAAGATAGAATAACAAACACATAGTTACATGCACATTTTTTTATTTACCATATGCTTCTTTCTTTTTGCCTTTTTCTCAACTATTTCATTTATTTTTCAATCTTTATTTTCTTTTAGTAAACTGAAATGACATAGGATCATAAATGCACACGGTCTTAATCACACTGCATTTCAAAATCAGAATCTATACAGTTCAACCTTGATTGCCAATATATTTTTCAGCATAAACTCATACATCATGTTTCAGCAAATACTGTGTGAAATTTAAGGTAATATTAATCTAAACCGCGTATACCCCACAATCGAGATGGAATGAAATGAGACTTAACACAAAATTTTACTAGATCATAATCCAATCACCAGCATGAGGGTCGCGTTAGCATAGAAAAATAATCTAAGTAGATTTTGATATGAATCTTTTTTATTCTGAATCTTTTGTCTTGGTTTCTGAGATAGTAAGAATGGAATCATGTTGATTCGCATGAGATGGAATATGTCAAGAATCATGATTGATTCATGTGAACGAATATAGATGTCATGTACTTTTGATGAATTGTTTGAATCGGATTTGATTCGGGTATGCGGATATCCATAGGATATTGGATATGTCAATTGAAATCACGAATAATTCAAAATGCTAAACAAACTGACATCCTGGTTTCCATCCGAGATTTTTACCAGAACCATTAGCTGTATATAGGTGTTTAACTCTAAATCATATATTTGACGAGCATAGTCAATAGAGCAAACAAATTGTGCTTGGAACTCATCAAGTTCCTAGTCTCATGGTATGACTAGATTCATTTTGCATTCAAATGATGAAAGTACCGATATTCGATGTGGGTAAAATAAAAATATTGCAATTTAGTTAATTGATGTCGTCCATACGATATATATATTAAAACTACTAAAACCTAACATAGACTCCTAAGTAATAAAAGGAATACCTATGAACTAAACCGCATTGACAGGCAAGTGTACCAATCGAGTGTAGCACAACTTAGTGGTAAACCGAGTTATCGAACCCTAGAGACACTACGTAACAATACTAGACTCTGAATCGGAGTAAAGATTGATGACTGGTTTCGGGGGTTTACTACACTAAGGATTCCTAATTACGAAGACTAGACAACTAATTCTCACCTCTCAAGTATTGAACTAGGATACACATTCAACTCTAATCAGCAGTCAATTACTACTCCTATGGTCACTACGTTTAGCAAACCATACAACAGTCACAAACCCTAAGATATGTGACCTGGCTATGCTAATCAAATGTGGTAGACAACGACAATTAACATACAGAATTGAAATCACTCACACAATCAGAATCAAGCATGCAATCTCATCACAATTATTATACTAAGATCCTTTACAAAATCATTAAACCATCATCAATAACCAAGAACTGATAAAAATCACAACATTACGTGGTATTCATCAATTGACCTAGGATATATTGGAGTTTTAGCCTAGGATCATGTTTATAACAACCAAAACAGAAGTAAAAGACAGAAACATGGTTCGAACAATCAAATCAAGGATAAATGTTGATGCATGTTTTGTGACAGGCACTCTGGATCGAGCTAAAGCTTTTGTTATTATTTATTTCAGTCTTGTATGTGTTTAGTACTTGTATTTTGTTTATTGAGTTGTAATATGTCTTGTTTATGTTTGAACTTGAATTGTTTTGATATTATACTAAACAAATACTCAAGGATGTGTTCCTGCGTATTTCCCAAGTACAATGGTCATGCGTACTTAGCAAGTACGCATGAAGGATGGTCATGTGTACTTGCTAAGTACGCATGGACCAAGTCTATAAATACCATAGGTTGTTTCATTTTCTACACAAATGTATTTTCCACACACAAGTACACACATATCAGTTTAGTATCAGTCCAGAAGTCTTTCCATCTGTATCTGTACTTGTTTAAAACATTATGATATCAATAGACCATTTATTTATTAGTACATCCTTGTACTGATTGTCATACTTTCATTCATACATTGTTCCACCGAGTAACGGGCATTCCGCACCTGTTTACTAGGCTACATTCTCAGACGTTTTCGATCCGACGCACCCACCTGGAGGGACCTGCAAGTGGTATTAGAGCATATGCTCTTATTTCCGAGTGTTGTGAGTATGTTAGGAACATTTTTCATCCATATGTGTTTCTGTTTACATTTGCATTGGTGATTTTTGAGTCTTATTTCATACACTTGTTCATCTTGAAAGAATCCCATATTCATCCTTGTGTTGTTCTTGTTTTGTTGTTACAGTCATCATTCTTTGTTTTGAGTCATAAATCTGATCACTGGTCCAAACTACATTGTTCATATCTTTGAACGTGGTCATAACACTTTTTGATCAAGACAAGTGGATACATTTGTCAAAAACTTGTCTTTCTGTCCCATGCGTACTTGTCACAACTCATGCATACTTGTTGTTCTGCTCATTTGTTTGCTTGCGTACATAAAACCATGCGTACTTGTCAAATTCCTGCGTACTTGTGACCCTGTGTACTTGTGAACTTGTATACTTGTATCCTTGTCAAAGTTCTTTGCATACCTGTCATCCTACACATCTTATCATTCCTGTGTACTTAGTCTCTTGTGCGTATTTATCAATCCTGCGTACTTAATTGTTTCATGCGTACTTAATTTGTTTCATGCGTACTTGTTATCCTACCCACTTATAAGTACGCAATACCATTCTGTCTCATACGTACTTATAGTTAAATACCCAAGTTTGAACTTCTAATTACTAAGTCTTACACAATGGCGAATCTTCAAAATATCAGTAGCCCGTTGAATTATGACAACGAGATAGGCACTCCATAGAAACCCCTAAAGTTAATAAATGTGAATGACTATTCCAACTGGAAGGCTAGATTTGAGGAATATGTTTCATACACAAATTCAAATATGTGGATACCTATTTTTGAAGGCTATAAACATCCAACCCATGAATTCCTTGGTGAAACCGAACCCAAACCAATCTCTAGATTTGATGCTGAAGAAAAGAAAGCATATGATCTAGAAAAGAAGTGTTAGAACATAAATGTATGACAAAAGCTTGTAATAATTTAGATCTTATTGTCTTTATGTTTTGTTAATGTTTTAAGTTTTGTATAAGTTCTGCTAGAGGCGAACTTAACTAGTTCGCCTAGTCTCATTAGAGGCGAACTTATTAAGTTAGTCTATAGCAGGTATTGTGTCTATAAATAGATTTTTATAGTTTCATTTTTGTAACTAAGTCTTTAAATGCTCTGTAAACTCTGTGTTTGAGGAATACAATGAGAAGAATTATTACTTGCTGATTGTTATCATTTCTATTGTCATTTTGTGTATACATACGTTGATACGGTTGGATTCCACACTCTGTGTCTTCCATACGTCACATCACGAGATCGATCTATAGAGGAGTCACGTGGACCAACAAGTGGTATCAGAGCTTATGCTCGTGATTTGTGTGTGATTCGTGAGTAATTTATGACAATTTGTGTTCAATTTGACAAGAAATTGATCATTTTTGCAAGTTTTCATTTTCATGGAGTTTTCAAGTTCTTGAAGTTGATTTTAAGGCTGAATTCGTGGATTTGAGGTTGATTTTGGTGAAATTAATCCGATAGAAGTGTTCTAAATCATGAAATACTAAATCATACGGTTCAATTTCTTCAAATTCCATCAAATCAGTGAGAAATGATGATTTTCAGAACTGTTGGTTCGTGTTTGGGTTGAAGACTCATCTTCCTGAGTTGTTACAGCTGTGCACGCGAACTTAGTGCTGGAAATCTTTTACAGGGGAACTTAGTAGGCGAACTTATCTGATTTATTTGATTAAGAGAACTTAACATGTTCGCTTGGGGTCAAGTTTGCTTGATAGACTTGAAGCGAACTTATTATCTTCGCCTAGGTGTGCTCTTGTTCAAGACTTGGTAATTTTTCTGAAAATGGCAAATATGGTGCAAGTGACGAATATGTTCAATGAGATTGGTACATCTCAGAAACCACAAAAGTTGTTAAGTCTTGTAGATTATCTGAACTGGAAAGATTGATTTGATCAGTTTGTGTCCTTTACTGATACGAGCTTATGGATTCCAAATTTGGAAGGCTATACACATCCGACATACTCTTGGATGGGAAATGATGATGTTCCTAAACCAGTCTATGCTTTGACTATAGAAGAGAAACAATTGTTTGACAGAGAGAAGAAAGCGATGGCTAGTATTTCAATGTCTCTTCCTAAGGAAATATATCACAGTTTTAAACAATTCAAGTCTTCTAAACAATTGTGGGATGCTTTACAAAAGTGGTGTGAGGGTAGTCTAGATGTTAAGAAAAGCATAAAAGAATTATTGAAGAAGCAATTCTTAGTGTTCAAGAATTTTCAAAATGAATCTTTGGATGATCTTGCAACGAGATTCTATCATTTGCTAAGTGAATTATCCAGTGTTTCGGTTGTCTATGAAACTAAAGAGATAAATGATAAGTTCTTGGAGTCTTTACCATCAAAATTTGATGTGTATTCAGTTTTGATAAAGGAGAATGTCAAGTATAAAAATATGTCTCTTGAAGATGTTCTTGGCAAGATTCAATCACATGATTTGAATATGAAGAAGAAGGAAACCAATATGGAGCATATTCAAGATCCTTCAATGTATTTTGCTAAGTCTTCTGGCAAAGCTGGTATAAGTGTTGCTTTCTTTACTGTGATATTCAAGATACTTCAACTGAACATGGTTCTGGAATTCCAAGTCAAACTGGATTTTCTGCAAACACAACTCCTTCATCATTTGGACCACATCTTATGAATCAAAGAGTTGCTGATAATTATTTAGCAATGTTTTCTTCCTTTATGGCATCTTATGAGAATTTTATTGGCGATAAGATTCATGATCCGGATGTTATTGAAGAGGATTTCAGACCAATTGATCATGTTGATCCGGTAGAAATGAACATTCAATGGAACATGGCCATGCTTATGCGACAAGCAAAGGACTTTTTGAAGAAGACTGGAAGGAAGTATATTGGTTCTAACAATCGATCACTGTAACTTTTATGATTTTTATTAGTTCTTTTATCCAATGTAACACATTTCAAATCCAATTCTAGTGTAACGTTTTAAATTCATTCGAGCAAAGAACTAAACCCTAATTATCAACACGAATTCACAAATTCCAATTCAGATTTGTTCTAGAATCCCTATATACATATAAGTATTTAGACATATACATGCATATATACATTGATACATCACACAAGTACATACACATATATAAACACACAATTGACAAGTGATCCCACACAATGTTCTGAACCCTAACATCTTGGATTAAACCCTAAAGTCGCGAATTTGAATCAAGACCCAAACTGTTACACCCCAACCGACGGCGGAATACGTCGGGGCGGGACATGTAGACTGTTCAAAAGCTCAAGGTTTGCTAAAGTTTAAATATTTAAACAACCAGTTTCATATCATAAATAACCATAAATCCAACAATACAAAGAAAATAGAAATACATAAATAGTTTCTTTAAATTAGGTTCTAGGTCCTCGGTCCTAAGTGAAGCAGCTTGTACTTATTCTCAAACATTAGTACCTGAAACATGATGAAAACAAGGTCAACTAAAAAGTTGGTGAGCATACATAGGTTTTAACACACAACTAAGCTTAAAGTGTTTTATACAATTCATACGATATACGTGTATAAGGCAATTATGGAGAATCTATGGTTAGACTAAGTGTGCACAATCAAACCTTGTGACTGAGGCATAACACGCAGGTTACCCTTATGTAAAGTCGGTAACAAACACCCTAAACGGGTGGGTTTGTCAGACACAATAGATCTATCAATGTTAACCGTTGGCTTGTACTGAGTTAATGACTGTACTAATGTCATGTATATATAGTCTTAACTCATAGCATTCAAGCATAAAGCACACAACACATAATATCATATTATTGAATTGTATTTAAGTCTATGCAAAAAGGTTTCAAAAAGGTAAATCATGTTTCACCCCAAAAGTACAAAATGAAAAAAAATGGGGCTATGTAAACTCACATGTACTAATTGTGTGGATAACACTAGCAAATATGAAGCACAAGGGATTTTCAAATCACAAGTTAACCTAGAGTGAAATGTATGAAATTGGATTAATAATATGTACGAATTCTAAGGCAAGATCTAGGGTTCAATAGGTTTTGATGTGTATATTTGTACAAAAAGTTGTGTCATTTCATGTAGCGGATGTGTGTAAGTTGATGATTGTATCCAGTTAAACATTTAATGAAATAAAATAGTGTCTTCACAAGGATTTAAATGATATAGATGTATTAACATATGTTTTAAAAAAAACATGACTTCTTTAAATAAATTTCAAATATTAAGTTGATAATTAAATGAAATATTGTTTTACGAAAATTCTTTAAGAATAAATATGAATTTTATAAAATTTATACACACTTATATACCCGTAGGTATTTTAAGGGTTTTATTTGTAATTCAATAATTTAGTTTAAAATAATTTTTAAGTGGATTCCATATTCGAAAAAGGAGGTTTTAAACAATTTAAATTGCAAAATAATCATCTCATGATTTGGAATTGAAAATTATCGTACAAAACCATTCTAATTGGTGTAAGGTTTATAAAACAATTTTTTATAGAATAATTTGTGTATTAAAACGATTTTAAAAAAATAAATGCAGGCCACCGGGCTCGAACCGGGGTGGTTCCTGTGTAGGGAATGTGAGTTACCACTGGACCAGGGGCACCACTCGTGATACAGAACAGATCCGAAATGTCTTAACCGGGAGTTATAGTGAAGCCGGGTTTGGGTTTATGCTTTGCGCAAAAAGAGCAGGCCTTGTGGGTTTCGAACCCATGCCATCTAGTCCAGCGGTGCAGTGACTTAACCGGCTGGGCTAGATGGTTTCGCTGGTATAAACATGAAACCACAAATATTTAAAAGTTAACCGAATTGAACCAAAATCCCCAAAGCAAAATACGCAAGAACAGGTCACGAACTCAATTTGAAATTGAGTCCGATGCGAAATGTGGGCATGAATTAATAAGGGTCTTTTGGACCCTAGATAAAAACGAAATTGTTGATGTAAAATTTACCAGAAATAGTTACGAAACGGATTCGATCGGCGGGGAGCACGAGTTCGGTGTTCTTGAAGCTTGACAGTGAATCCAGAGGTGGAATGACGACCGATTGGCGATCGAGTGAGGTTCAGTGGGGTGGTGCGAGGTGAGGGAGCATTTTAGGTGAATCAATTTCATCTTGATTGTTCGATTTACTTCATCCGCGTAGAAGGCAACCGTTGGCACTATTTTACGCATTAAATTGATGATTGAGGGTGAATTGAGTCGCGAAACAGTATTGGATACATGCCCAAATGGTCAGTGCGTGATTTCCGGATCACAAACGCGTTTCAGATCACAGATTTGGAAGGTTTTTGGCTCTACTTTGACTTAGAAAAGTCAAACGAATTCGAATTTGAATAAAACGCATAATAAGTTAGATTGGATTGTTTCAAGGGTTTAATATTGGTCAATTTTTGTTATTGTATCCAGAGAAAAAAATCCGTATTCACCGGGCTTGGTCGATTTTGATCTTGAATTGCAAGAGTTTTTGATGCATTTTGACTTAAAGTAAAAATTGGTTTGTATTCATGAGTGGGGTCAAAATTTGGGTCAAAAGTGTCAAATGTGAGGGTTCAAAGGTTCGAGGCAAGTAGAGGGGGTTCAAATGCAATATGTGGGGTTCAAACTAGTTAAATTGTGAATTTGTTAATAAATAGCTTTTGTATATAAAAATGCAACATTATCAGTTTTATTAAAATATATTTTATAACAATAAATCTTTATAAAAGGAAGGTTTCGCTTAAAAATTATCATTTGTATAAATGGAAATTTTATTATGATAAAGGAAACTATATATATATTTTTAGTTTTATAAATATATATATATATATATATATTTAGAACAAGGGAGGCAAAACACCTTTTAGTTCATAATATTTTATTTTTGATTAAATTTATCACCGAGTATAAATATGAATATAATATGTTATATATACATTGGAGTTGAAATATTAGAACTTTGATTTGATACATGTTTAAAATAAAAGAATTTAAGGTGTCATTCTAAGATGAACAAACTCGGATAGAAATGAGGTATCATTAGTTAAATTTTAAAACAAAATAATGCTAGAAAATCTTGGATGTTACAGTCTCCCAATGTTAAGGGAGTTTCGTCCCGAAATTTAACTAGTCGAGACTACTGAATCAGGAATGAGGTGGGAGTTTCGGGTTCTCAATGTCTTATGACGGTTGGTTTAAGGAGTATAACTGGTGGCAAGATACAGATTTTGGTATTCAAGGTCGGATATGAGTGATGATAACGAATTTAGTTTCAAAGTGGATTTAAGGAGTAAAACTGTTGAATAACAATTTGGATTCTAAAGGTGAAATGCATTACTTGGAGTGGGTTTGATGAGAATTTGATGGTTAGGGTTTGATGAATGTGCTCAAAACTGTTGGTGGGGAAGAGGTTACACAACTATTGGTCTAGGTCAAAACGACATAAAACTTCACGCGACACGAACAACGCTACTTCGGATAATATGATAGAGCACTTATATATAGGAAGTACCATCGGCGTATCCACCATGCCCTTGTCATATCACATCAGTTTCGTTGTTACCTGTCATGATAAGTTTTAGGTCACAACACACGACAAAATTTACTATGTTTTCCATGCGCTAATTTTTATAATTCCGTGTGCACCCGTAATTACTCAAATCATCGCATGGTCCGTATAGATCATTCCGTTGTGTGCGGGTCAAGAGGGGCACAATTTCACTCCGTTTATGTCTATTGTTTTCACATAAAAGTTGCTAAAAAGTAACTATGTCCTTAAGCAGGTCAGTTCGCAACTATAGAGTAATAAGGTAGTATAACTTAGAGTTCCTTAGTTTACTCGTGTTTGAACAAGAATATGTCAAACCCCGAGTAGTTTCAATGTGTTATGGTTTCCAAGTTTGGTGAACAAAGTGTATGACCATTCTTTGTGTATAATGTGCTCAATCATTTGTAACAATTGTAAGCAACTTAGTTTCGCGTATAATGTAAACACACAAGTATCATGTATGATCTAGTATCATGTATTTTGTAAATCAATAAGCTCTCATGTGTAATGTAAACAACATAGTATCATGTGTATTGTAGGAAATGAAGTTCATGCATGGTGTTGACAACTTAGCATTATGTATTTTGTAGCTCAATAAGTTTCATGTTCAAAGTAGTCAATCTAGTATTTTGTGCCAAGCAAACAATTGTTATGTATCATGTATATTGCACCCAATCAAGTTCCATGTGTTCATCCCAGTAGCATGTGTATTGCAAATAAGCAAGTTTCATGTGTTATGTGATCAATCCAGTAAATTGTGTATTGCAAATAAACAAGTTTCATGTGTTATGTGATCAACCCAGTAAATTGGGATTTGTAAATAAACTAGTTTCATGTATTATGTGATCGTGTTGTGTATCTTGTGGACGTGCATACGTAAATTATTGAATTCCGTGTGTGACATATACTAACGAGTTTTGTATGTGATCGAGTGTTGTCGATAAGCGTGTTGTTTGGCGTTCATGTATAATGTGGTAGTTAGGTTCTAGCTCTTTAAACCTCGTTGAGGTTTGTAGGGATGGTTAACGTTTACGCGAATTGGGTCGTCTTTTGAAGCGGCAAGTGAGAGGTAACGAGGAGGTTCAGAAAATATCATGGGAAATGGGTTTACAAGGAACTGATCTTTGTTTGAAAATAGGAAATTGTAACATATTCTTGGTGGTAGATATATGAAGTAGTGAAACTATTGAGTCAAATAATTTAAATAAATGACCAATTTATAGGAAAATATTTTTATTAAATTTTCAATTATTATAAGAAGAACATTTTAAAGAGGAATTTATTGGCTAAACAAGCGGTTGTATATTAGTTTAACAAGGGTTTAGAATTAATTGACTTAACGAGAAAAGTCATAATTAATTTGAAATACTGCTTTTATAAGACAGGTCATATTAAGTTTCCTTATAAGATGAAAAGGTTTATGGAAATTTCATATTTTTGATACTATCTAAAAGTTTGATAAACATTTTGTTTCAACAAGATAACGAGGTTTGTTTAGATTAAATAGTAGGATGATTTGTTTACGAAGGAGATTGCTCGTAGTGTACTAAATTGTGGTGAATGAGAAAGGTGATACTTGAGAAATTTTGATGAAAATATGATGGGTGTAATTCACACTCAACGTGTCAAATCAATGAATAATAACTTTAGATTTGGAATATATAAAATTGATTAAAAGTTGAAATGTTAAACATTACTCAAAACATAGGTAAATGGTTCTCAAACTGAAAATTTAAAGACATTAAATAATGGAAAAATAATTTTGTTAACGTCTCTTGTAGCTTTCCACTAGAAGGAGAATAATTCCCTAGTCGAGCACCGCTATGGTCACTCGGGTAGCCGATCTGGCTTCAGCTTTAGCTGTCTCCGTGCGATGCTCCGGTATTTCTTTTTCGAGGATGGATATTAACTCCTTTTGGTACCCTAATTGGTTTGCTAGGCTATCCATTCTTTGTCCTTATAAGTCGTGCATTACCCCCTGCTCCATCCTTTGCCTCTCAAATTCTGAGGTCCTTACATATTGGTGAATGTCATTGGTTGGAATTCTCATAACACTAGTGGGTGCTGTGGTATGCCTTACCTAAGGGTTAGGATGGTACGGGTCGGGCATTAGATATGGGTCTCTTAGTGGGGGTGGTAACTGATTGTCGAGATGGGGTGTCTGATATGGGTTTCCAGGTGCGGGTGATCTAGGTGTTCGAAGCCTTGGGCCGGTGTTCCTAATCCAATCTGTCCTTACATCAAACCTTGGCCTAGCAGCTGGGGGTATTGATGACCGATACACGGGTGACCCAGTGTCTTCTTCCCAATCAGATTCTGTTTCGGGACGGTACACCGGGGAGGAAGGAGAGTAGGAGTCCATGTCTAGCAGAGAAACAAAAAAAGGTTGTAAGTGATAATAAAATAATGAGTGCTAAATATAGGAGTTCTCATAGGTTTAGAGTTTGACTAGTCATAACACCGAGTCTTCACAATAGTATTTTAGAAATCACTTGACCTATAAGCAATGCATCCGTGAGGAGAATTCCCAGGAAAGAGGGGTGGGTCACTAAGACACACTTAAGTACCCTGTCTTTCCTTAGTCAGAATCCCTCATGGGCCTACACACTCTTCCAGCCATCATGTATTACTAACACTATTGTTGGGCTCATGGTTATGATGAGAATTGTTGTGGACTGCGCTTTGAGGCCCGAAAGTGAGGCTTATATATTGTAGTAGGCTTCTTCTTCTTGGAGGGTAAGTGGGCTTCTAGTTTATTATTAATGGGCTTTAGGCCAATAGTTTAGATTTAGATCACAAGAGGTGGTGACATTATATGTGTGAGTTTAAGGGTGCATGAAAAGCTAAGTGTGTATAAGTGTGGGTTGAAACTTAGGATAGCGCTTAAATGGATCAAATGGATAGCATGAATATAACACAAATATTTTCAGGCAGTGTGACACATAAATTATTAAATATTGTATCATGTAGTGTATTTACTTTTGATAGTATGTAGGAATATTCACATAAGGAGAAATCGTGCAGCACGTAGTAGCATGGCATTGTATGGGTGTCCTAGGGTTATAGTCTAGGTCTAAAGTGTCTAATAACCCAATTCCCTATAACCAAGGCTCTGATACCAATCTGTCACACCCCAACCGACGGCGGAATACGTCGGGGCGGGACATGTAGACTGTTCAAAAGCTCAAGGTTTGCTAAAGTTTAAATATTTAAACAACCAGTTTCATATTATAAATAACCATAAATCCAACAATACAAAGAAAATAGAAATACATAAATAGTTTCTTTAAATTAGGTTCTAGGTCCTCGGTCCTAAGTGAAGCAGCTTGTACTTATTCTCAAACATTAGTACCTGAAACATGATGAAAACAAGGTCAACTAAAAAGTTGGTGAGCATACATAGGTTTTAACACACAACTAAGCTTAAAGTGTTTTATACAATTCATACGATATACGTGTATAAGGCAATTATGGAGAATCTATAGTTAGACTAAGTGTGCACAATCAAACCTTGTGACTGAGGCATAACACGCAGGTTACCCTTATGTAAAGTCGGTAACAAACACCCTAAACGGGTGGGTTTGTCAGACACAATAGATCTATCAATGTTAACCGTTGGCTTGTACTGAGTTAATGATTGTACTAATGTCATGTATATGTAGTCTTAACTCATAGTATTCAAGCATAAAGCACACAACACATAATATCATATTATTGAATTGTATTTAAGTCTATGCAAAAAGGTTTCAAAAAGGTAAATCATGTTTCACCCCAAAAGTACAAAATGAAAAAAAAGGGGCTATGAACTCACATGTACTAATTGTGTGGATAACACGAGCAAATATGAAACACAAGGGATTTTCAAATCACAAGTTAACCTAGAGTGAAATGTATGAAATTGGATTAATAATATGTACGAAGTCTAAGGCAAGATCTAGGGTTCAATAGGTTTTGATGTGTATATTTGTACGAAAAGTTGTGTCATTTCGTGTATCGGATGTGTGTAAGTTGATGATTGTATCCAGTTAAACGTTTAATGAAATAAAATAGTGTCTTCACAAGGATTTAAATGATATAGATGTATTAACATATGTTTTTTTTTTTTTAAATTTTGACTTGTTTAAATAAATTTCAAATATTAAATTGATAATTAAATGAAATATTGTTTTACGAAAATTCTTTAAGAATAAATATGAATTTTATTAAATTTATACACACTTATATACGCGTAGGTATTTTAAGGGTTTTATTTGTAATTCAATAATTTAGTTTAAAATAATTTTTAAGTGGATTCCATATTGGAAAAAGGAGGTTTTAAACAATTTAAATTGCAAAATAATCATCTCATGATTTGGAATTGAAAATTATCGTACAAAACCATTCTAATTGGTGTAAGGTTTATAAATTTTTTTTTTTATAGAATTATTTGTGTATTAAAACGATTTTAAAAAAATAAATGCAGGCCACCCGGCTCGAACCCAGGTGGTTCCTGTGTAGGGAATGTGAGTTACCACTGGACCCGGGGCACCACTCGTGATACAAAACAAATTCGAAATGTCTTAACCGGGAGTTATAGTGAAGCCGGGTTTGGGTTTATGCTTTGCGCAAAAAGAGCCGGCCTTGTGGGTTTCGAACCCATGCCATCTAGTCCAGCGGTGCAGTGACTTAACCGGCTGGGCTAGATGGTTTCGCTGGTATAAACGTGAAACCACAAATATTTAAAAGTTAACCGAATTGAACCAAAATCCCCAAAGCAAAATACTCAAGAACAGGTCACGAACTCAATTTGAAATTGAGTCCGATGCGAAATGTGGGCATGAATTGATAAGGGGCTTTTGGACCCTAGATAAAAAATGAAATTGTTGATGTAAAATTTACCAGAAATAGTTACGAAACGGATTCGATCGGCGGGGAGCACGAGTTCGGTGTTCTTGGAGCTTGACAGTGATCCAGAGGAGGAATGACGACCGCTTGGCGATCGAGAGAGGTTCAGTGGGGTGGTACGAGGTGAGGGAGCGTTTTAGGTGAATCAATTTCATCTTGATTGTTCGATTTACTTCATCTGCGTAGAAGGCAACTGTTGGCACGATTTTACGCGTTAAATTGATGATTGAGGGTGAATTGAGTCGTGAAACAGTATTGGATACATGCCTAAATGGTCAGCGCGTGATTTCCGGATCACAAACGCGTTTTAGATCACATATTTGGATGGTTTTTGGCTCGACTTTGACTTAGAAAAGTCAAACGAATTCGAATTTGAATAAAACGCATAATAAGTTAGATTGGATTGTTTCAAGGGTTTAATATTGGTCAATTTTTGTTATTGTATCCGGAAAAAAAAAATCCGTATTCACCGGGCTTGGTCGATTTTGATCTTGAATTGCAAGAGTTTTTGAGGCATTTTGACTTAAAGTAAAAATTGGTTTGTGTTCATGAGTGGGGTCAAAATTTGGGTCAAAAGTGTCAAATGTGAGGGTTCAAAGGTTCGAGGCAAGTAGAGAGGGTTCAAATGTAATATGTGGGGTTCAAACTAGTTAAATTATGAATTTGTTAATAAATAGTTTTTGTATATAAAAATGCAACATTATCAGTTTTATTAAAATATATTTTATAACAATAAATTTTTATAAAAAGGAAGGTTTCGCTTAAAAATTATCATTTGTATAAATGGAAATTTTATTATGATAAAGGAAATTTTTAGTTTTATAAATATATATATATATATATATATTTAATACAAGGGAGGCAAAACGCCTTTTAGTTCATAATATTTTATTTTTGATTAAATTTATCACCGAGTATAAATATGAATATAATATGTTATATATACGCTGGAGTTGAAATTTTAGAACTTTGATTTGATACATGTTTAAAATAAAAGAATTTAAGGTGTCATTCTAAGATGAGCAAACTCGGATAGAAATGAGGTATCATTAGTTAAATTTTAAAACAAAATAATGCTAGAAAATCTTGGATGTTACACAAACAAACTCGCTTGTTTGACTTTTAAAAGTTAAATAGGGCCGAATCCTCAAAATCCAAGTCCCAATATCGACCCAATCGATTCCTACGGGTTTCCATCTCGTGTACAAGTATTAAACGACCCAATCTCGGCCCAAACATCAAGTCAATTCGACTGATTACGCGTCCAATTCAAATTCAAAAGAGTTTGACTTCGTATAGTCAAACCCGGGTCAATCTCTAATCAATTCATGTAATTGACGCGTAATCAATCCCAGAAATAATGCACCAGTCAATCTCAAGTGTACCTGGACCTGTATCAAGACCCAATTCTCTCCCGAATCGGTGAATTAACGCGTAAACGGTTGTCCGCGGCTAATTCGGTCAAATCCAAATCAAATCGGCCATTACGAGCGGAATTAAACGAATTAAACTAAACCCCCACTCTCGTAAACGATCACTCAAACTCTCCCAACCCTTAATCGAACCACATTTCACCTCTGGAATCCTGTCGGTCACGAAGAACAGTCGGAGCAAGCCCGTAGCCGTCTGCATTCGTGCCCCATTCGTGTTGTGTAAGAATAGCATCATTAGATTCGTAATCGAGTCCGGAACGATACCCCCTTATCAATTCGAGTTAACATAACCTATCGAAATCGATTGGGATTAGGGTTCTTGACCGGTTACTCGAAGTTTGATTTGGGGAAATCGGGTGTTTTGATTTTGTGTATTTAATTTTTCTTGTTCCTATAAAGACCAGCGAGACCACCTGGTCTGAATGGTTTAGTCACTGCACCATCAGACCAGGTGGCCAGGGTTCGAAACCCGCAAGCCTCTAAACCGGTCGGCTCTTTTTTGCGCATATCCCCGTAGCCAACCTGTCCCTTGTCTCGAACACGTTATAGTTAAAGCAAACCGGACACATGACAAGGAATATTCCCTAGTCCGGTGGTAACTCGTAGTCCCCTCACAGGAACCACCCGGGTTCGAACCGGGTGGCCTGTTTATTTTTTATTTTTTTTAGTTTTAAAAAGCTCCAAAAATTATAAAAAAATTATTTTTATAAACCATACAATGTTCTAAACAGAATAAAACCAGATTTATAAATTTCCAATATAAACTCAATTTATTATGAATTTATGGCAAAAAAATGGTATATTAAATAGTTAAAACAAAAAAATTAGATATTTAAATTGATTTCCAAATAAAAACAATTGCTTTTATAAAATTTATAAAATATTAACTTTATTTAATGAATTTATGGCAAAAAAATGGTATATTAAATAGTTTAAATTATTTTATTTAAACCCAAATTCAATTATTCTAAAAACTGTTTGGTTCAATCTTTCATTTTATACAACACTCGTTTTAAGTACAAACCACAAACACAACCCTTCGTACACTCCACCAATTCAATCCTAGACTTAGACAAAGACTATTGTACACATTATTAATTTAGATCCATATACTTTACACACTAGGTTAACGTGATGAATTACATGGATCACTTTGCTACCTAGTCTCTCGTGCTAGCTACACCTTGATTCATGTGAGTATTACATAGCCCCTTTTACACTTTTACACTTTTTGGGGTGAAACATGAACTCTATACACACAATTGTTTACATTTACATAAACTACACAAAAACAAATCCTCCTTACATTCATGTATGCAAAATTTGAGCTTTTATGTTTGAGTGCTAGGTGTGTTAACTGTTTGTGTGCAATTTATGTGCAATCATTAACTATTCAAGCTAACGGTTAACAATGATAGATCTATTGAGTCTGACAAACCCACCCAGATTGGGGTGATTGTTACCGACAACACAATTTGCATGCTAGCTACAAAGGTTTTATTGTACCTTGGTTACACAATAGTTGCTCCCATGAATGGCTTATTTTATCATGTTATGTAAGGATTTGATTATTCACATCTATACACTATCTGTGTATAAACCTGTGTATGCTCACCAGATTTTTAGTTGACTTTATTTTATTCATGTTTCAGGTGCTAACATGTGAGTTTGATCAAGACATGCTACACATAGGCTTTGGACTTTGTTAAATTTAAATAAAGGATATTATGTATTTCATTTACGTACTTGTTTGAATTTGGTTGTGTTTGATTTGTTTGAAATGAAATTTGAAGATTAAAATATTGCAATCTAGTCAACCTTATGCTCATGAACAGTGTACATGTCCCGCCCTGTAACATTTATGATTTTATTGTTGTTTTTTCTTTTTTTTCAATCCAATGTAACACATTTCAAATCTAATTCTAGTGCAACGTTTTAAATTCATTCGAGCAAACAACTAAACCCTAATTATCAATACGAATTCACAAATTTCAATTCACATTTATTCTAGAATCCCTATATATATATATTTATATATATATATATATATAAATATTTAGACATATACATGTATATATACATTGATACATCACACAAGTAAATACACATATATAAACAAACAATTGATAAGTGATCCCACACAATGGTTTGAACCCTAACACCTTGGTTTGAACCTTAAAGTCATGAATTTGGACTAGGACCCAAAACAATCTCGCTCGTTTGACTTTTAGAAGTCAAACAGGGCCGAATCCTCAAAATCCAAGTCCCAATATCTACTCAATCGATTCCTACGGGTTTCCATCTCGTGTACAAGCCTTAAACGACCCAATCATTAATGTCTCGTGTACAAGCATTAAACTACCCAATCATAATATCCTTTATTTATCATTTGTGTGCAATTTATATGCAATCATTAACTATTCAAGCCGACGGTTAACAATGATAGATCTATTGAGTCTGACAAACCCACCCAGATTGGGGTGATTGTTACCGACAACACAATTTGCATGCTAGTTACAAAGGTTTGGTTGTACTTTGATTACACAATAGTTGCTCCCCATAAATGCCTTATTTGATCATGTTATGTAAGGATTTGATTATTTACATCTATACACTATCTATGTATAAACCTGTGTATGCTCACCAACTTTTTAGTTGACTTTATTTTATTCATGTTTCAGGTGCTAATGTGTGAGTTTGATCAAGACATGCTACACATAGGCTTTAGACTTAGTTAAATTTAAATAAAGGATATTATGTATTTCATTTACATACTTGTTTGAATTTGGTTGTGTTTGAATTGTTTGAAATGAAATTTGATGATTAAAATATTGAAATCTAGTCAACCTTGTGCTCATGAAAAGTCTACATGTCTCGCCCCGACGTATTCCACCGTCGGTTGGGGTGTGACAGATTGGTATCAGAGCCTTGGTTATAGGGAACTAGGTTATTAGACACCCTCGACCTAGACTATAACTTTAGGACACCTACTTATGCCATTCTTCATGATTATGTGATATGTGCTACATGCTTACTATGTTAGTTATTATTTCATTTTGATGCCCTATTTGTTAAAATTCATGACTTATTGGACGATACTTAAATAATAAATTAAATAAACAATATCCCTACCTATACCCTAAGCCTCATAACCTTCTTACCTACTTCTCTGTCATCATCATCATAGCAAGTGGAAACTTGATGGATCTAAATCTATAAAATTTTATTATTTCCTCGTTATGGTTTTAAACTTTGTTAATTATTAGAGGACACGTGCAATCCGGAAGGGTGACACCTGTATTATGGGTTTTCTGTCTAGGAAAGCATTTCGTATAAATCACAATCAACCGAGTGACCCGTATGCTTTCCTGGGAATTACCGGGATGAGTGTTTACTTATAGGCTAAAACATGTCTCCTTGAAAGTTATATGAGTTTAATTAACCTTAATGTGTCATAGTATTCAAGTGATTATGTCACTATTTGAGTACAATCCAAACTATGATTGACTTTTTTATTTATTATCTTACCCTCTTTAAATTTAATCAAATTTCATAAGTTCTTGCATCTTTTCTTGTCTTGTGCAAATCTGTAGAATGCCTCCCCGTCGTACTAACGTGACCAACAACAACACCAATATTGCTTCTGTCCTTGCACAACTTGTAACTCAACTCACCCAAGCTAATGGAGCCATTAATGGTACCCATGGAACTAATGGGGGTGGTGGTGCCAACCTACCACAATGCACCTTCAAGCACTTAAATTCATGTAATCCTCTTAAGTTCTATGGTACAGAGGGAGCCACCGGTCTCCTTCAATGGTACCAAAGTATTGAGGGCACCTTCCTTAATAGTGACTGCCCCGATAACCTTCGTGTTCGTCATGACACAAGTGTCTTTCAAAAACGGGCACTCACGTGGTCGAATGGGGAAAGAAGAACTAGAGGTATGGAGGCAGCAATGGCCTTACCATGGGATGAGGTTAAGAGACTAATGACCGAAGAGTTCAATCCTTGGAATGAGGAGAAGAAGCTGGAAGCTGAGTTTTGGGATCTTACCCAAGACAGTGGTGAAAGTCTGGCTTATACAACTCGGTTCCATGAGCTGAGTCTCCTTGTGCCCCATATGGTCACACCTTTATCCCGTAGCAATGAAAAGTACATTGGTGGATTACCTAGGCAGATTCAGGATACTGTCTTACAGAGAAATCCCGCAACACTCAAGGATGCTATCTGGTTATCTGCTACTTTGACCGACAACCATGTGAAAGCAGGGACTCTGACTAAAAAGGGCACCAAGAAAATTCCCGACACCACAACCCCTCCTGCACAATAAAGAAGCCAAAACTGAACCGTACCACAATAATAAGAAAAGAAAGGCTAAGAATTATGCTGTGGTCACTCCTGCTGTTCCTGTTAACCAAGTTGCTCCCATGGCTCAAGCACCAACCAAGAAGCCATATGTTGGGATCTACCCACTCTGTGCCACATGCAATTATCACCACCTCCAAAACATTCCATGTCGCCTTTGCACCCGCTGTGGGAAATATGGCTATACAGTCAATTATTGTAGAGCCAAGGCACTTGCAGGCCAAGCTAACCCACAAACCCGAACTAACCAGCAAGTGGCTAATCAAGGTGTTCCCACTATTACAAATGGGCTTTCTTGTTATGAATGTGGCAACCCAAATCACTTCCGTGACCAGTGCTCGAGGTTCATCATTGCTAAACAAGGCGGAGCTCGTGGGCGTGTTTTCAACATAAACGCCAATGAAGCTCAGGCCAACAATGATGTGGTGAACGGTACGTTCCTTGTTAATAGTCAATATGCCTTCATTTTATTTGATACCGGTGCAGATAAAAGTTTTCTGTCACTTAACTTTGAACCCTTACTTGCAAAAACGCAATACAAATTAGAGAAAACCTTTACCGTTGAAGTAGCAAATGGTGACTCTCTTACAATTGACTCCGTTAACCATGACTGCTCTCTAGAACTTAATGATCATACATTTCCAATCAACCTTGTGCCAATGCCACTAGGAAGTTTTGATATCATCATAGGCATGGATTGGTTGTCGAATCACCATGCCAAAGTCATCTATTTCGAGAAGTGCATCTGAATACCTCTACCATCGGGAGAAACGTTAAGAGTCTTTGGTGAAAATCCTTACAAAGGACTCAAGTTAATGTCATGCGCTACTGCTAAAAGTACTTACAAAAGAAGTACGTGGCCTTCTTAGCCCATACTGTTCAAAAGGATGTCAAGGAGAAGAGTATTCAAGACATCCCCATCATCCGCGATTGTCCCGTAATATTCCCCGAAGACCTATCCGGTCTTCCACCCGTTCGGCAAGTAGAATTTCACATTGACCTTGTACCCAGAGCTAACCCCGTGGCTAGAGCTCTATACCGTCTTGCACCTTCTGAAATGCAAGAGCTTACAAGTCAACTCCAAGAGCTCTCCGACAAGGGGTTCATCCGTCCAACTCATTCACCGTGGGGTGCACCCGTCTTATTCGTCAAGAAGAAGGATGGATCATTCCACATGTGTATTGACTACCGCGAACTCAAAAAGCTTACCATCAAAAAGCGTTATCCATTGCCTAGAATTGATGATCTCTTTGATCAACTTCAAGGCTCTACTTGTTTCTTGAAAATTGATCTTTGATCTGGTTATCACCAACTCCGTGTACAAGAGGAAGATATTCCAAAGACTGACTTTCGAACAAGGTATGGTCACTACGAGTTCATGGTCACGCCTTTTGGGCTAACCCATGCACCCGCGGTTTTCATGGATCTCATGAACCGTGAAACCGTACCTTGATAAATTTGTGATCGTCTTCATTGACGATATCTTAATCTACTCCAAGACTAAAGCCAATCATGAGCAACACCTTAAGTTGGTTTTGGACCTCTTGAGGAAGGAGCAACTATATGCCAAGTTCTCTAAATGTGAATTTTGGCTAAAGGAGGTTCAATTCCTGGGCCATATCGTCAACAAAAAGGGACTTCTTGTTGACCCTGCTAAGATCGAAGCTGTTATGAATTGGAATGCCCCTAAGACCCCCACCGGAGTTCGTTCATTTCTAGGTCTTGTGGGATACTATCGTCGTTCCATTTCAAATTTCTCTAAGATTGCTGTCCCCCTCACCGCTTTGACACATAAGGGTAAACCTTATGAATGGGGACCAAAGCAAGAAGAAGCTTTCCAAACTCTCAAACAAAATTTATGCAATGCTCTTATTTTGAGTCTCCCTGATGGTAATGACGATCTAGTTGTCTACTGTGATGCCTCTAACCAAGGTCTCGGTTGTGTTCTCATGAAACGAGGCAAGGTGATCGCTTATGCATCAAGGCAACTTAAAATTCATGAGAAGAATTATACGACGCTCGATCTTGAATTAGGTGCGGTCGTATTCGCATTGAAGATTTGGAGACATTACCTTTATGGCACAAAATGTGTGGTGTTCACCTACCACAAAAGTCTCCAACATATCTTCACCCAAAAAGAACTCAATATGAAGCAACGACGTTGGGTTGAACTCCTTAACGACTGTGACTGCGAGATTCGTTACCATCCCGACAAAACAAATGTTGTAGCCGACGCTTTGAGTCGTAAGGACCTTGTGATGCTTCATTGTGTCCGAATTCAAACCGACATTCAAAATCGTATCCTAGAAGCTCAACACGTATCGGTCACCGAGGGTAACATGTACGATGAAATTTCATGTGGTGTTGATTTTCAACTTGAATCAAAACCCAATGGCTTACTTTATTACTTGAACCGTATTTGGGTTCCCGATCGCGATGATCTCCATGCATTTCTCATGAATGAGGCTCACAAGACTCGTTATTTTATTCATCCTGGTGCCTATAAAATGTACTAAGACCTTCGCCAACAATATTGGTGGCCCGGTATGAAGAAAGACATTGCTCTCTATGTTGCTAAATATCTAACTTGCTCCAAGGTCAAAGCCGAGCACCCACGTCCTTCCGGTTTGCTTGAACAACCGGAAATTCCCGTGTGGAAGTGGGAGAATTTAGCTATGGACTTCATTACCAAACTCCCTCTCACCTAAAGTGGTTATGATAGCGTTTGGGTGATCATTGACCGCCTCACAAATCTGCTAATTTCTTGCCTATCTGTGAAGACTATCGGGTTGAGAAATTGGCCCGAATTTACATTGATGAAATTGTGAGTCATCACGGTGTTCCATTAAACATACTCTCCGATAGAGACGCTCGGTTCACCTCCCGTTTCTGACAATCCCTCCAAACTGCTCTTAGTACACGATTGAATTTGAGCACGGCTTACCAACCCCAAACTGATGGTCAGACCGAGCGTACAATCCAAAATCTTGAGGACATGCTTAGAGCATGTGTAATTGATTTTGGTGGCAATTGGGATTCACATCTACCCCTAATTGAGTTCTTTTACAACAATAGCTACCACACAAGTATCAACATGGCCCCATTTGAAGCCCTCTATGGTCGTAAGTGCCGTTCTCCTATATGTTGGAACGAGATTGGTGAAGCACAAATCACCGGTCCCGAGCAAATTCAAGAAACATCCGATAAGATCCTACAAATCCATGACAACATTCGAGTAGCGAGGAGTCGGCAAAAGAGCTATGCTGACAAACGACGAAAACCCTTGGAATTCCAAGTCGGTGATCTTGTTCTTCTAAAGGTGTCTCCATGGAAGGGTGTGATCCGTTTTGGAAAGAAAGGCAAGCGATCACCTCGCTCTGTGGGTCCATTCAAGATCCTTGAAAGGATTGGGAAAGTGGCTTACAAACTCGAGTTACCTCCATCACTTGGTAATGTGAATCCTACATTTCATGTGTCCAACCTAAAGAAATGTCTTGTTGATGAAAATATCCATATACCTCTTGACGATGTGCGCATTGATGAAACGATGCACTTCGTTGAGAGACCGATGGAGATCATGGATCGTGAGATCAAGCAACTCAAGTGAAGCCGTATCCCTATTGTCAAAGTTCGTTGGGAATCTAAACGTGGACCCGAGTTTACTTGGGAGTGTGAGGACCAAATGAAGCTCAAGTACCCGCACCTTTTTTTCTGATTCAGTCACCTCGACAAGCTAAATTTCGGGACGAAATTCCCTCAACATGGGGATACTGTAACATTTCTGATTTTATTGTTGTTTTTCTTTTTTTTCAATCCAATGTAACACATTTCAAATCCAATTCTAGTGCAACGTTTTAAATTCATTCAAGCAAACAACTAAACACTAATTATCAATACGAATTCATAAATTTCAATTCACGTTTATTCTAGAATCCCTATATATATATAAATATTTAGACATATACATGTATATATACATTGATACATCACACAAGTACATACACATATATAAACACACAATTGACAAGTGATCCCACACAATGGTTTGAACCCTAACACCTTGGTTTGAACCTTAAAGTCGTGAATTTGGACCAAGACCCAAAACAATCTTGCCCCTTTGAATTTTAGAAGTCAAACAGGGCCGAATCCTCAAAATCCAAGTCCCAATATCGACCCAATCGATTCCTACGGGTTTCCGTCTCGTGTACAAGCATTAAACGACCCAATATCGGCCCAAGTATCAACTCAATTCGATCGATTAAGCGGCTAATTCAAAATTTGAACGAATTGACTTTAGATAGTCAAATTCGTATCAAATCATCATTCAATTCATGAAATTTAACGCGTCCCCAACCCCGTAAATCACGCACTAGGCAATCCCGAGTGAACCTGGAACTATATCAAGACCCAATTCAAGTCCAATTCGGCAAATTAACGCGTAATCAAACCCCGCAAACATCACAGTCAAACTGAAGCTGAATTGATTAATACAAATGAAATTAGACTAATTAAATCACTCACCCACCTTCGTATACGTACACACAAACCCCCACAACCATTGATTAATCCGCATTTCATCTCTGGACGCCCGTCGATCACCAAGAACAGTCAAAGGAATCGTGTAGCCATCTACACTCTTTGCACAACCTCCAAGAGTAAGTTTTAGACCATTAGGATCGTAATCGAGTCCTGATCATTAGCCCCTTATCAATTCGCGTTCATATTACACATCGAATTCAATTGCGACTGGATTTCATGTCACGTTCTTGCGTTTCTGATTTGGGGATTTGATAAATTTACATATTCGTATTCAAATTATTTTCTTTCAGTTATAATCAGCGAACCACCCAGTCCGACGGATTAAGACGATGCACCATCGGACCCGGTGGTGTGGGTTCGAAACCCACGGCCCGCATGACTGGCCGGCATTTTGCACCTCATTTAAAAACCCAAACCCGGTCACGCCTCAGGCGCGTGTTAAATAAATTCAGGATCGAATCTGTTCCAAGATCCGACCCTTGGTCCAGCGGTAAAACCCACCGGATTTCCCCAGCAGACCCGGGTTCGAGTCTTTGTGGCCTGTTTTTTTTAACCCGTTATCTAAAACCCTAAAAATTTTATAAAAATTATTTTTATAAACTATGCGATATTTTTAACAGAATAAGATCAGATTTATAAAATTTCAATATAAATTCGTTTTTATTTTGAATTATTGGTTAAAAATGGTAGATTAAATATTTAAAACAAAAACTTAGATATTTAAATTAATTTCTAAATAAACACAATTGATTTTATAAAATCTATAAAATATCAATTTTAATTAAAGCAATCAAGTATTTATTACAAGAATATAAATAGATAAAATTTATTAATTTTAATTTACACTAAAAGATTAAATACACATTTTCTTGATATTTTTGATACATAAATATTAACTACACAATTTTATATTTACACATATATAAATAAAATAGAAAAAATTATTTATTTAAATTATACATAAATAAATTTTACATACCTTTATAAATAAATAAATAAGGTAACAATTATTTATTTGTTTATTTAAATTAAATTTAAACATAATGTCTACACTATTTTCTAACTAAATAAATATATAACACTTATTTGATTTATTTAGTAAATCAAACCCTAAACTATAATTCAATTATTTTAAAACCATTTATTAATCTTTCATTTTACACAACACATCTTCAAGTACAAACCACAATTTCCTACGCTCCTATACAACTCTTTGTACACACATCCAATTAAACCCTAGACTTAGACCTATATTATCGTACACATTATTAATTTAATATATATTACACACTAGGTTAACGTGGTGAGTTACAAGGATCATTTTGCTACCTAGTCTCGCGTGCTAGCTACACCCTTGAATCATGTGAGTATTACATAGCCCTTTTTACTCTTTTACACTTTTTGGGGTCAAACATGAAATCTATACACACAATTGCTTACATTTACACAAACTACACAAACACAAATCCTCTTTACATTCATGTATACAAAATTTGAGCTTTATGTTTGAGTGCTAGGTGTGTTAACTGTTTGTGTGCAATTTATGTGCAATCATTAACTATTCAAGCCGACGGTTAACAATGATAGATCTATTTAGTCTGACTAACCCACCCAGATTGGGGTGATTGTTACCGACAACATAATTTGCATGCTAGTTACAAAGGTTTGATTGTACTTTGGTTACACCATAGTTGCTCCTCATAAATGCCTTATTTTATCATGTTATATAAGGATTTGATTATTTACATCTATACACTATCTATGTATAAACCTGTGTATGCTCACCAACTTTTTAGTTGACTTTATTTTATTCATGTTTCAGGTGCTAATGTGTAAGTTTGATCAAGACATGCTACACATAGGCTTTGAACTTAGTTAAATTTAAATAAAGGATATTATGTATTTCATTTACGTACTTGTTTGAATTTGGTTGTGTTTGAATTGTTTGAAATGAAATTTGATGATTAAAATATTGAAATCTAGTTAACCTTGTGCTCATGAACAGTCTACATGTCCCACCCCGACGTATTCCGTCGTTGGTTGGGGTGTGACAATCACGAATGGGGTTTGACAAAACAAAAGTTCAATGCTATATTTGTCAAGAATATGGTCATTTTGCCAAAGAATGTGTGAAGCCGAAAGTAGAATTTGATTCTCAGAAGAAGCCTAATACTTTTCAGAACAATCGTACTCAGTCACATGGTTCCTCTGGATCTGGGAAGTCTAATCATGCATCCACATCATCTGCATTGGTTGCTCAGAATGATGAAAATTATGATTGGGGTATTCATCTTGAAGATCTGGTTGGTGCTGTGAGTCAAGGTTTTGTAACTGAAGTACATTCTGAAAATCCTAAAGAGTCGACTGATGATGATAGTTCAAGTGATGGTGAGAGTTTGCACAGTGCTGATGAAGGGCATGATAAAGTACAAAATGTTGATTCCGATATTGATTTTGCCTAAAGTGTATCTAAAGATGATATAGTATTGACTAAAAGATCTTCCGATGCTACTGGATCTGAAGATATTCCAATTGCTAAAGTCTTCATGGCAGATATGTCAGATTTTTCATAGGTAAAAGATTCCATTTGTAATATTTACTGCTCTAATTGCATCTGTGTGAAGGATAAAATGCAAAAGGTTGTGGATGATAACACAAATTTAATTTGTGATATGAAATCTATTCATGTGGTAAATCAAAAGTTGAAAGATAATGATAAATTGTGTATGGATAGAATTGAATCTTTGAAAAGATATTTAAATTCTTTGGGTTGAAATATAAGGAACAAGCATATTACCTGGATATGGCTTATGCTGAAATTGAAAAGCGAAATGAAATTGTCGCTCAGAAAAACAAAAAGATATCTAACAAAGAATCTGAAGTGATCAAATTACATCGAAAGCTGGAGTGTTTTGGAAATTCATCTGTGGTGTTAGATTACTTTAATGACAACGATGATCCTACAAAGAGGGTTGCTAGAGTTGGGTTTGTTCCTCCACCATTCAATGGGAATTATGTGGTTGAACCATAAGTTATTCATGAGGAGGAACTTGATCCAAAGATAGTGTTGAAGGTTAATCCTGTAACTGGTGAAGACATGATATTTGATTCGGATACTGAAGATGAAGTGTTTGATGATAAAAAAGTTGAAGGCATTCCTAAGGAGGTAAAAATTGATGAACCAAAGGTGGTGAAACAAGTTACCCGAGATAGGTGCATTTTAACAGAACCTGATGACGTGATTCAACCTAAGCTTTCCAAAGTGTTACAAACAAGTGGTTTTGTTGCTGCTGGTCTTCAGAAGAAGCTATCATCAAAGGTGACTAAACAAGTTTATGTTCAAAAGAAGCCGATTGACAGTTCAGTAAAATCTTCTGAAGCTTGTTCATCGGGTTGTTCATCAAATTCGAGAAAAAGTCCCTATATCAGAAATCATCAAGATAGAAGAGTTTGCTTTCATTGAAATGAAGTGGGTCATATTCTGATTCACTGTACTTATAAGAATCAAGACAAGAAGCCTATGATTTCAGAAACATGCAAATCCAAGAGTGTTCCTCCGCAACAAAAAGTGGTGACGATTTTGAAACGACCTAATGTGGGAAAGCATACTTCTGGTGTTGTGAAGAAAGTTATTTTGAGGCAATATGTGCCTACTCAATCATTTGCTAAATCTTCGGGATTTAAGCAACATGATAAACATTTTTCTAAACCAGTTGTTGGTTATACTGGTATGAGAAATGTAGCTGCTTTTCAAAAGCATTCTGAGATTCCATGTGTTGGAATCACAAAAGATTCTCAAACTGAGGTCAAACTTTCTCGACCACAAAGGAGGAGACGTAATAGAAAATTGAAGAAAATTTTGGAAACATCTGAATATGATAATCATAAATCTAATAATGTTTTTCCAATTAATCATAATGTGTCTCCATCGAGAAGGTCTGATTGTGATACTTATGTCCCACAGGTTGATGACAAATTAGATTGTAAACTAATTGAAGTTGTTTATTTTGATCCTTCTGGACGACCCAAGACACAATGGCTTGGGTTCCCATTTCTAACTGCTTTTCTTTGTTTATGTAGGGGCAACCAAGGAGAACTATCAACAGTACGTGGTATGTGGATAGCGTTTGTTCTCGACATATGACAGGGATTATTCGTTTGCTTGAAGATGTTATTGAAATTGATGGCGGTTATGTCGCTTTTGCTGGGTATAAAGGCGGGTACATAACTGGTCAGGGTACTTTGAAGAATGACAAAGTCATGTTTGAGAAAGTGAACTATGTGGAGCAACTTGAACACAATCTTTTGAGTGTGACAAAAAGTTCTCATTCCATTTCAATGATACTGAATGTTATATCTTGAAACCGGGATTTGTTATTCCTGACGAATGGATTCTAATGAAGGCTCCGAGGAGAAATGACACATATGTCTTAGACATGATTGTTGCTACAACAAAGGATTCTATTCCAACATGTTTACTCTCTAAAGCGTCTGAATCAGATTCTATTATGTGGCACAGGAAGCTTGCTCACATCAATTACCGGAAAATGAATTATCTCGTGAAGAATGATCTGGTTATTGGTTTTCCGAAAATGAAATTCTCCGTTCCTGTTGACTGTATTCCTTGCAAGAAGGGGAAACAACACAATAAGTCCCACAAATCTAAGACAAAGAATTCAATTGCGACTCCATTGGAGCTTCTACGTATGGATTTGTTTGGACCAAATAGTATTAGGAGCATTGGTGGTAAATCTTACTGTTTGGTAGTAACAGATGATTTCTCTAGATTTTCATGGGTTAAGTTCCTTGCTTCTAAGGCTGAAACCACTGAGATGGTGCAATTCTTAATCTTGGGTTTAGAGAACTTTGGCAACAAGACCTGCTATGAGTTTTGAACAGAGTTTTGACCGTGAAGCGCCACAACAAGACCTGTTATGAGTTTCTTAATAATCAGAAGCCAAATCTGGAATATTTACTACCTTTTGGCAATCCATGTACCCTGTTGAAGGTTAGAGATGTCCCAACCAAGTTCAGTGCTAAGGCTATTGAAGGGATCTTTCTGGGGTATGTTGCAAATTCTATTACCAAAAGGGTTTTCAACAAAGAGACTCGTCAGGTTGAGGAATGGTGTCACACCCCGACTGATGGCGGATTCATCGGGGCGGGACATGTAGACTGTTCATAAGCACAAAGGTTGACTAAATTGAATATATTAAACATCAAATTTCATAACAAGTAGTCCAAACACAACCAAATCGAAGATAGAACAAAATTGAAATACATAGAGTTCTTTTATTTAATTTAACTAAGTCCAAGCCTATATGTAGCACATCTTGATCAATCTCACACATTAGAACCTGAAACATGAATAAAATAAAGTCAACTAAAAAGTTGGTGAGTATAACACAGGTTTATATAGATATCATATAGTTTGTAAAACAAATCCATACATATCATGATAAATAAGGCATTTATGGGGAGCAGCTATTTTGTAACTAGTACAATCAAACCTTTGTAACTAGCATGCAAAATTGTGTTGTCGGTATCAATCACCCCAATCTGGGTGGGTTTGTCAGACTCAATAGATCTATCATTGAAAACCGTCGGCTTGAATAGTTAATGATTGCACATAATCCCATACAAAGGTTAGCACACCTAGCACTCGGGCATAAAGCTCAAATTGCACACATGATTGTAAATAGGATTTGTACTTGTGTTGTTTGTGTAAATGTAAACATGTAATTTGAATAATGTTCATGTTTCACCCCAAAAATGTAAAAGAGTAAAAAGGGGCTATGTATACTCACATGTATCAAAATGTAGTAGCTAACAAGAGCATTGGGTAATTCAAGTGATTTGCAACTCACTAAGTTTGACCTAGAGTGAAATAGTATAAATTTGGATTAATAATGTGTACAATGTCTAAGGACATTCTAAGGTTTTCAATAGGAATGGATTTGTACGAAAGGTTGGTGTATTCATTTGCGTTGGTATTTGAATGAAAATGTAAGTTCAATTAAATAATGAAAGACTTAAGGTTTCATTTGAATAACTAACTAAAATAATAATTTAATTCTTTTTATTTAGTTGTTCATGAAAATGTGTCAAGAGGCATTAAATATATATTAGAATATAAATAGTTTGTGTAGGTTTTAATAAAACAATTATATGTAAAACTTCTATTTTAAACTTATTACTTTTTAATCCATTAGAAACGACTTAATTAATTTGTTTAATATTTCCAAGTTGATAGTTTAAATTATGAAAATAATTCTGGCTTTGGAGTTTTATAAAATAATTTTTATAAAAGAAAATGAGTTTATATTAAAATAACAGAAGAAATAGGTTCTGACCAAAGGTAGCACAACCGTGTCAAATGTATGGCGCAACCGCGATTAGGCATGGGGCGCGACCGTGCTTAGGCATGGTGCGTGACCGTGCCTAGGCATGGGGCGCGACCGTGCTTAGGCATGTGGTGCGACCGTGCTTAGGCATGGGGCACAGCCATGTCTGGACAAGAGGCACGACCGTGCTAATCGATTAGCACGATCGTGTCTGAATGTTCCAGAAGTTAAATTGTCTAAATCCTGTATTAATATTAGGTGAATTCATAGGGCTTTCGATTATTGGATGTTTGCGAATCTAACCATATATTTTAATTGAACGGAGATCATGTCTATGGTGTAGTTCGATTAAACCAAAATGCAATGAACCCTAGATTTTATTCGGGTTCAATTCCCCCTTTATAGGTTAGGGCTTTCATTCACGGGATTGAAATAAGTCTGAGGATGTGTTTACTTACCTTAAACAATATCGAATTGGTGGAGTTCGACTAAATGGAGTTCAGATTTCGGCGCGTTGATCCTTGGCGTCTTCTGCTGGGATTCCGGCACGATTGATGTGGGGAATGTGATTACAGAAGCTTGAAGAACATTCGCAGGGGTTTGATTTCGAGAGTGTTTCGAGAATTGGACGAGGTTGAGAGAAGGAGATGAAAATATGACGGTTTTGTTTTCTAATTACTAATGTGATTAATCAAGAGTGTTTGGTTATTGATGAACGGTCTGGAAACGGCACAAAAGACGTTACAATCGCAGACTCGAACAGACTTTGTGATTAAGGCAGTGTTTACGTTTCAGCTGAGTTTCAGGCGCGACCGTGCCAGTTCTCGGCGCGACCGTGTTTACGGGACGCGACCGTGCCAGGTCATGGCGCGACCGTGTTTACGGGACGCGACCGTGCCAGGTCATGGCGTTACCGTGCCAAGTGATATTTTGATAATTTTCAAGACTAGTCCTTGTAGTTTGTGAGATAGCATAGGTTTGTTTCAGTTGTCATTGTAGCAATGTAAAATGTGTGTATGTACTCTTAACATTATGATAATACTCCTTAATTGCACATGAAAATAGTAAATGATGTGACACAACGTTTTAAATGTGAACATTAGATTGAAATTGTTATTTATTGCACAATATGAAATACCTGGAAAAACATGGATGTTACAGTATCCCCCAGTTGAGGGAATTTCGTCCCGAAATATAACTAGTTGAGGCTATTGAATCAGCAAAGAGGTGGGGGTACTTGAGTTTCATTTGGTCCTCTCATTCCCAAATGAATTCAGGACTACGCTTAGACTCCCAACGAATTTTGACAATAGGAATACGACTTCGCTTGAGTTGTTTGATTTCACGATCCATAATTTCTGTCGGTTTCTCAACGAAGTGCATCGTTTCATCAATGCGCACGTCATCAAGTGGTATATGGAGATTCTCATCAGCGAGACATTTCTTCAGATTAGATACATGAAATGTAGGATGCACATTGCCAAGAGATGGAGGTAACTCGAGTTTGTAAGCCACTCTCCCAATCCTTTCAAGGATTTTGAATGGACCAACATAGCGAGGGGCTAACTTGCCTTTCTTTCCAAAACGGATCACACCCTTCCACAGGGACACCTTAAGAAGAACAAGGTCATCGACTTGGAATTCCAAGGGTTTTCGTCATTTGTCGGCATAACTCTTTTGCCGACTTCTCGCTGTTCGGATGTTGTCACGGATTTGAATAATCTTGTCGGATGTTTCTTGAATTAGCTCGGGACCGGTGATTTGTGCTTCACCAATCTCGTTCCAACAGATAGGAGAACGACACTTGCGACCATAAAGAGCTTCGAATGGAGCCATGTTGATACTTGTGTGGTAGCTATTATTGTAAGAGAACTCAATGAGTGATAAATGTGAATCCCAATTGCCACCAAAATCGATTACACAAGTTCTAAGCATGTCTTCAAGAGTTTGGATTGTTCGCTCGGTTTGACCATCAGTTTGAGGAAGGTAAGCCGTGCTCAAATCCAATCGTGTGCCAAGAGCAGTTTGGAGAGATTGCCAAAATCGAGAAGTGAACCGGGCATCTCGATCAGATATTATGTTCAAGGGATCGCCATGACGGCTCACAATTTCATCGATGTAAATTCGGGCTAGTTTCTCAACCCGATAGTCTTCACGAAGAGGCAAGAAATAAGCAGATTTGGTGAGACGGTCAATGATCACCCAAATGCTATCATAACCACTCGAGGTGTGAGGGAGTTTGGTAATAAAATCCATGGCTAGGTTCTCCCATTTCCACACGGGAATCTCCGGTTGTTCAAGTAATCCGGAAAGACGTTGGTGTTCGGCTTTGACTTTGGAACACGTTAGACATTTGGCAACATAGTGAGCAATGTCCTTTTTCATACCGGGCCACCAATATTGTTGGCGAAGATCTTGGTATATTTTATCCGCACCAGGATGAATAGAATAACTAGTCTTGTGAGCCTCGTTCATGAGAAATGTACGGAGATCATCGCGATCGGGAACCCAAATACGGTTCAAGTAATAAAGTAAGCCATTGGGTTTTGATTCAAGCAGAAGTTCAACACCACACGACATTTCCTCGTACATATTACCCTCGGTGACTGAGACGTGTTGAGCTTCTAAGATGCGGTTTTGAATGTCGGTTTGAATTCGAACACATTGAAGCATGACATGGTCCTTTCGACTCAATGCGTCGGCTACAACATTCGCTTTACCGGGATGGTAACGAATCTCACAGTCATAGTCGTTAAGGAGTTCAACCCAACGTCGTTGCCTCATATTGAGTTCCTTTTGATTGAAGATATGTTGAAGACTTTTGTGGTCGGTGAACACCACGCATTTCGTGCCATAGAGATAATGTCTCCAAATCTTCAATGCGAATACGACCGTACCCAACTCGAGATCGTGCGTCATATAATTCTTTTCATGAATCTTAAGTTGCCTTGTTGCATAAGCGATTACTTTGCCTCTTTGCATGAGTACACAACCGAGACCTTGGTTAGAAGCATCACAGTAGACGACTAGATCATCATTCCCATCAGGGAGAGTCAAAATGGGAGCATTGCACAAGTTTTGCATGAGGGTTTGAAAAGCTTCTTCTTGTTTTGGTCCCCATTCATAAGTCTTACCCTTGTGGGTCAATGCGGTAAGGGGGACAACAATCTTAGAGAAGTTTGAGATGAAATGACGGTAATATCCCGCAAGACCAAGAAATGAACGAACTTCAGTGGGAGTCTTCGGGGTATACCAATTCTTAACCGTTTCGATCTTAGCAGGGTCAACATGAATACCCTTGTCGTTGACGATATGACCAAGAAATTGAACTTCTTTTAACCAAAATTCACATTTGGAGAATTTGGCATATAGTTGTTCTTTCTTCAAGAGATCCAAAACCAATCTAAGATGTTGCTCATGATCGGCTTTAGTCTTGGAATAGATTAAGATGTCATCGATGAAAACTATCACGAACTTATCGAGGTACGGTTTGCACACACGATTCATGAGGTCCATGAAAACTGCAGGTGCATTGGTTAGCCCAAAAGGCATAACCATGAACTCGTAATGACCATACCTTGTTCGGAAGGCAGTCTTTGGAATATCATCTTCTTGCACACAGAGTTGGTGATAACCGGATCGAAGATCAATCTTTCAGAAGCAAGTAGAACCTTGAAGTTGATCGAAGAGATCATCAATTCTAGGCAAAGGATAACGGTTTTTGATAGTAAGTGATGTGTTAGTATTTACACATCTTTTTGGCACAAAACTTCATTCATTTAATGATCAATTTTTGGTTATAGTCAACGTTTAGACACTTATTTGCTTCATTTCCTGTTTTGTAGGTTTTTGTGAAGCTTGGTGAATAAACAAGAAGATTCCAGGATAAACAAGTGAAGTTTTAGGGTTTCTGTGATGGAGGCATGGTCGTGCCCCTATTTGGCACGGTCGTGCCAAGCTCCAAAACCCTAGGCACGGTCGCGCCCACATCTGGCACGACCGCGCCAAGCCAAATTCCAAGGCACAATCGTGCCTTGGCCGCCCACGGTCGCGTGTCATCTCGTGAGTCTGAACAGCCGTACGTCCTCGATCAGTGGTACCTAATGGAAGCTACGGATCGATCAAACCTCTGTCACACGGTCGCGTCAAGACCTAGACATGACCGCGTCCATGTCTTAGGCACGGTCGTCCCTTCTCTCCTGGCACGGTCGTGCCTCCCCTTTTCTACTTAAACAGAACTTAATTCTCATTCAGATATTCAGCAACCCAGGGGAAAAACCCACTGTTCCAGCTCGAGTTTTCTTTGTTCCAGCCATATTTCAAGATTCTTGGAAAGGATACAACATCAAGAGGATCACCATACATCGACAACAACATTTAGGCTTGGAGGAGTAGTTTGATTCTTGTTTTCGTATCATGTTTCTCACTATTTTTCCCTGCTTATTTGTAATTTTGATGCTCATGATGAGCTAAAACTCCTGTTCACTTTGGTTTAGATGAAGTTTAGATACATTTGACAACATTCATGGATTACTGGCAATTATTGTATTAATTTTATGACAACCGTATGATTATTGTTTGATGAAATTATGTATTCAAGTATTTTGAGTTGTTTACAAGACTTGTATTTGTGTATGTCATATTATGTTGGAAAACTTATGATTTATGCTTATATTCATGGATTGGTGTATGTAATTATACTAGTTTATGGCATTTGACTAGGAATGGTGAATGAAGTCTTGTTTATGAATCATTATATTTTTATGTGTAACCTTATGCTTATGTTTGGAAAGACAAAGTATTTGTTATGATGTGTCATATTTAGTATTGTGTTTATCTAGGAATTGTTGACACATCCTCCTAATTTTTATAATCTTTATATGAACATTGTATGTTGAAGAAATGCATATTGTTGTCTAAACTAATCAACTTGAGGTGGATAGTGTGTTGTTCATATTATCTTTCCAACTAGTTGTTGGATTAGTGTACCTTAATCGGAAGCTAGTTCAATCTTTATAAACATTGACATGATTATTAAACACGTGAGCCTCATTGTATGACTTTAGGTGGTTGGTTTGTGTAATTCATGCTAGCTTTCCGAATAGTCATTTGATTAGATATCTTTGACGAGAATTTAGTCAATTTATGTATCGTGTATTTGCCATATTTCTATGAATGTATTGAATGTATTCTAAATGGATTCGACACCGAAGTGATATTTTCTCCTTGATTGTTTGATTTGTGACTTTAGTCTAGTTTTATATTCTCACATATTAGTGTAGTTAAAAATCAACTTAAACATCTTTTACCCATATTTGATTGAATCTTAGTCCCGGTTTATTATCGCATCCCACCGTGTCCACGAATTGATATCCGGTTCTTACCTTTACTATATTGCTATCCGACGGGTACACTGCCCGGTGTGTGTGATTAGTGTTTGGTGAAAACCCTTTTTAAAACTAATTGTGTAAAATACTTATAAAAATATACATATAGTTTGCACGCATCAAGTTTTTGGCGCCGCTGCCGGGGAATCGGTTTTGCGAGAACGATTGGAATTAATTTTTAGTCATTTAGTATATATATATTTGTGAATATCGTGTTTTTCTTGTTGTTATTTGCAATTTTGTGTGTATAGATATTTTTCGCATTTTACTTGTTATTTTTTTTAGCTTCATTTGTATATATATATATATATCTTGGTTTTTATCCCATTTTATTTTTTTTATTTTACTTTTATTTTCAATTTTTTTTATTTATTTTATTTTTATTTTATTTTATTTTATTTTTGTTTTATACTTGTTTTTGTCTAACTTGTGTTTTCCTTGTCCTAGGTTCGCGTATTTAAATCTAACTTGTCATGCAGATCGTGTATGTTCTCAACTCCCGTCGAGGAGGTTCCTGAGCCGTCTTCCGAGCCGGAGCATGATCTTCATCGGAGATTGCGAGCCCGTTCCCGATTTGTGGCCCGGTTACTCGAGTTTGACGAGGTTGTTGTTGACGAGGTTAAGGAGATGGCGAACGAGGATGCGGGTCGGACGCTTTCGGATTTTGGCAAACCGACACTTGAGGGTTTGGAGTCGAGCATCAATAGGCCGACGGTTGGAGCACATCAGTTCTAGATCAAATCCAGCATTATACAGATGGTGCAGAACATGTGTCAGTTCGATGGAAAGGATCACGAGGATCCAAATACTCATTTGGCCAGTTTCTTAGAGATTTGCGCCACTTTCAAAATTCGTGACGCTACCGACGATGCTATTCAGCTCTGGTTGTTCCCGTTTTCCTTACGGGATCGAGCCAAGGCTTGGTTACTGTCACTTTCCCCTAGGTCCATTAATACTTGGGACCAGATGGCTGCAAAATTCTTAGAAAAGTACTTCCCTCCGGAGAAAACATCGAAGTTGAGGGCTAGGATTCTTTCTTTCCAGCAGGACAACGGGGAGACGATCTGTGAGGCGTGGGAGAGATTCAAGGAACTGATGAGGAAGGTTCCCCACCATGGATTGTTGAAGTGGCAGCAGTGTGAGACCTTTTACAATGGTCTGGAGATGACCGGGAAGCAGCTGATTGATGCATACGCGGGTGGAGATATTGGAACAAAGACACCCTAGGAGGCGTATGACTTGCTAGAAAAGGTGGCAGCGAAGAGCTACACTCAGCATACTTCCCGAGCGAGAACTCAGAGGCAGGGTGTCCATCAAGTGGATGGAATTACCTCTTTAGCTGCCCAGGTGGAAGCACTTTCCACCAAGATTGATTAGATGCATGTCCACAAGGCCAGTCCTTGTGTTAGTTTTGTGGTGGGGCGCATCCCACGAGTGCTTGTCAGGTTGGGGATCAGGGGGCCCACGAGCAGGTTGATTTCATGTCCAACCAGAATCGCCTCCAGAATAATCCCTACAGCAACACATATAATCCGGGGTGGAGGAATCACCCGAATTTCAGTTGGAAGTCTGGTAACAACAGCCAGCAACCACCCGGATTCACTCAGCGCCCCCCATTCCAGCATCAGTCTCACCAGTCTCAGGGACAGAGTTCCCAGTTTCGACCTCAGCAGGGCCAGTTTCAAGGCCAAGGTTCTAGCAGCGGTTCACCACCCGCACCTGAGGGTAAATTCAGTTTGGAGGACATGGTTGCACGGCTACTTGCCAACTCAGAGAGTCAGAATCAGTTGGCAGAGAAGCAGAACCGGTACATGGAGGAGCGTTTCCACACGCATGAGACTGAGTTGAGGAATCAGAAAGCTTCGATCCAGACCATAGAGAACCAGGTCGGGCAGATCGCGAAGCTTCTTTCTGAGAGACCGCCAGGTGTCCTGCCTAGCAACACTGAGCCCAATCCCAATGCTCATGTGAAGGCCATTACTTTGAGGAGCGGTAAAGACACAGGACCGGATCCACAGGTTCCTGTGCATGAGTCATCTGAGGAGGAGGTTGTGATTGAGATTCCTGATGAGACACCGCCGAGGGGTAAATCGACGAGCACATCACGCCCTCACGAGCCTGTGAGAGATTATACTCCCGCCATTCCATACCCAGGCAGATTGAAGAAGCAGAAGATAGAGGAGCAGTATGGTAAGTTTCTAGGGTTGTTTAAGCAGTTGCATATCAACTTACCATTTGTGGAGGCTCTGGCTCAGATGCCTAAGTATGCGAGATTCTTGAAGGATATCCTCACGAATAAGAGGAAATTGGAGGAGTTATCTCAGGTGACGCTGAATGAGGAGTGTTCAGCGGTGATTCAGTACAAGCTACCGGAGAAGAGACGAGATCCGGGGAGTTTTACCATCCCTTGTTTGATGGTAGCTTGTCGGTTAGCAACGCCTTAGCTAACCTTGGTGCTAGCATTAACCTCATGCCATATGTAGTCTTTGCTAAGCTTGAGTTCGGAGAACCTACACCGACACGCATGAGTATCCAGCTGGCCGATCGCTCGGTCAAGTATCCGCGAGGGATAGTGGAGAATATGTTGGTTAAGGTTGATCATTTTGTGTTTCCTGTAGACTTTGTGATTCTGGACATGGATGAGGACAAGAATGTCCCTATTATCCTAGGTCGACCGTTCCTGGCCACTGCCAAGGCCCTGATTGATGTGTATTCGGGGAGGCTTACACTGAGGGTGGATGAAGAGGAAGTGACCTTTGATGTAGGGAGATCCATGAAGCATACCCAGAATCAGGATGATTCACTCTACTTTGTTGAGGCTGTTTATTCTTGTGTGAGTGATCATCTCCAGGACACAGCTGAGGAGGAGTCCCTGGACACCCAGATTGTAGGGGGGGAGACATTTGATCCAGTTGGTGAGGATCAGTTTGATGAGCAGTTGCATAGCCAGGTGAGCTATGAGTTTCCCCAGTGTTCAGCGGTTTTTGCTATGGTTGATAGAGAGTCTGAGCCGATTGAGCGGCCTTCTATTGAGGACCCACCACCTGTTGAGCTTAAGGAGCTCCCGAGCTATTTGGAGTATGCCTTTTTAGATGGTGAGTCTCGATTACCCGTCATTATCGCCTCTGATTTGACGAGTGATGAGAAGGAGAGGCTACTGGAGGTGCTGAAGCAGCACAAGCAGGCTATTGCACGGAGGATTATGGACATTAAGGGAATTAATCCCTCTTTCTGTACCCATAAGATCCTTATGGAGGATGACTACAAGCCCGCTGTGCAGCACCAGAGGAGGTTGAACCCGAACATGCAGGAGGTAGTGAAGAAGGAGGTGATTAAGTTACTGGATGCTGGTTTGATTTATCCTATCTCTGATTCTCCTTGGGTTCGCCCGGTTCAGGTTATCCCTAAGAAGGGAGGCATGACTGTCATCACCAACGAGAGGAATGAGCTGATTCCTACTCGTACAGTCACCGGTTGGAGAGTTTGCATCGATTACCGCAAACTCAATGATGCTACTCGGAAAGATCATTTTCCCCTCCCGTTCATTGATCAGATGTTGGAGAGATTAGCGGGAAAGATGTTCTATTGTTTCCTGGATGGCTTCTTAGGCTACTTCCAGATCCCGATTGCTCCTGAGGATCAGGAGAAGACGACATTCACATGTCCCTATGGCACATTTGCTTATCGGCGGATGCCCTTTGGATTGTGTAATGCTCCGGCCACTTTCCAGCGTTGCATGGTGGCCATTTTCCATGATATGATTGAGGACTCCATGGAGGTTTTCATGGATGACTTTTCTGTGTTTGGGAGTTCCTTTGATCATTTCCTCGAGAATCTGGAGAGGATGTTGGCTAGGTGTAAAGAGGCTAATCTGGTATTGAACTGGGAGAAATGCCACTTCATGGTGAAGGAGGGCATTGTGCTTGGGCACAAGGTTTCACGTGCGGGGATTGAGGTTGATAGAGTTAAGATTGACACCATATCTAAGCTGCCCCTGCCGACCTCTGTGAAATCTATTCGGAGCTTCCTTGGTCACGCGGGCTTTTACAGGCGTTTTATCAAAGATTTTTCTAAGATTGCCCGACCGATGACCCAGCTTCTTAAGAAGGAAGCCCAGTTCGTGTTCTCCGACGAGTGCCTCAGTGCATTCGACTTGTTAAAGGAGAAGTTGGTGAATGCCCCTATCATGGTGGCTCCTGATTGGAAGCTGCCATTTGAGATCATGTGTGACGCGAGTGACTTCACTGTTGGGGCGGTCTTAGGACAGAGGAGAGAGAAGCAGTTTCACCCGATTTATTATGCGAGCAAGACGCTCAATGACGCACAGGAGCATTACACCACGACAGAGAAGGAGCTCCTAGCCATTGTCTTCGCTTTCGATAAATTCCGGTCTTATCTCGTCCTATCAAAGACCATTGTATTCACCGATCATGCAGCCCTTCGGCACCTGTTCAGCAAACAGGATGCCAAACCCCGGCTAATCCGGTGGGTTTTGCTGCTTCAGGAGTTCGACATTGAGATCCGCGATAAGAAGGGCGCGGAGAATGTCACGGCGGACCACTTGTCCCGTCTTGAGTGCTCAGCTTCATCTGAACTTATGGGGTCATCCATAAATGACAATTTTCCCCATGAGTTTCTCATGCACATACAGACACAGGATGAGGAGTGTCCATGGTTTGCTGATTTTGCAAACTTTCTTGCTAGTGGGATTGTGATTAAGGGCTTAACGCATCAGCAGAAGTGAAAGTTCTTTGCGGATGTGAAGCACTATCTTTGGGAGGATCCCTATTTGTTTCGAGTTGAAGCTGATCAGATCGTGCGCAGGTGTGTGTTTGGAGATGAGGCACTTCAGGTGCTTAGACACTGCCACGAGGGCCCGACAGGTGGACATCATGGAGCTACATTGACCGCGAAGAAGGTCTTTGACACCGGTTTCTTTTGGCCTACCATCTTCCGGGATGCTCATGAGATGATCCGTGCTTGTGACGCTTGCCAGAGGGCGAGCAACAATTCATCTAGGAATGAGATGCCCCAGAACAGCATCCAGATTTGTGAGATTTTTGATGTCTGGGGTATTGACTTTATGGGACCTTTCCCAGCTTCTCGTGGCAACCGATATATCCTAGTCGCTGTTGACTATGTTTCTAAGTGGGCCGAGGCTCAAGCCTTGCCTACTAATTATGCTAGGGTGGTTGTTCAATTTCTGAAGAAGATGTTCTCTCGCTTTGGTGCCCCCAAAGCCCTTATCAGTGACCATGGGACCCACTTCTGCAACGCCCAGTTGGAGAAGGCTCTATCACGATATGGTGCGAACCATAGATTCTCCACAGCCTACCACCCACAGACCAGTGGACAGGTAGAGGTCACAAACTGGGGCATAAAGCGGATTCTAGAGAAGACGGTTGGTCAGAACCGTAAGGATTGGTCGGATAGGTTAGATGATGCACTTTAGCCTTCCGGACTGCCTATAAGACACCTATTGGTACCACACCATTTAGGTTGATCTATGGGAAGGCGTGCCATCTTCTGGTGGAGTTGTAGCATAAGGCCTATTGGGCATTGAAGGCGGTGAATCTTGACTTGGTGAGCGCGGGTGAGAACCGGTTCACTCAGATCCATGAGCTTGATGAGTTGAGGAATCAAGCCTATGCAAACTCCACGATCTACAAGGAGCGCACTAAGATTTTACATGACCGATGCTTGAAGGACAAGAAGGAATTCCGAGTGGGTGGTCGTGTGTTGCTTTACAACTATAGGTTGCGTTTGTTTCCCGGGAAGTTGAAGTCCCGATGGACGGGTCCTTACACGATAAAGGAGGTGTTTCCTTATGGGACCGTCGAGATTGAGCACGAAGATGGGAGGATCTTCAAGGTCAACGGTCATCGTCTTAAACCATACATTGATGGACCGGTTGACCCGGCATTGGAGGTAGTTGACCTCCACCCCAAGGACAAATGAATTCGGGGACTTGAGTCTAGCTAACGACTCGTTAATAAACTTAGCCTGTTCCGGTATCATCTGTGGTAACAATTTTTAGATCTTGTTTCTATGTTTCTTTTCTTATTTTTATTTTCTTTATTTTTTAGGATTTTACCATTTATTTTTGAGTTTAGGTGATCGGAACGTGTTTTGGATCGAGCGGATTTGGGATAATGTTTGGTATGTCACAGGTATATCTTCTGAATTTTTAGAAATTTTGATTAGGAAGAATCGCAGTCGGGTTTGGAATGCTCCTCATAAAAAATTCAGGTTTCTGTGTCTGCTGGGCATGAGACACGGTCGTGCCTAGCTATAGGCGCGGTCGTGCCTCTAACCCTAGGCGCGGTCGTGCCTATGCACTTGGCGCGGTCGTGCCTTAGTATTTTGGGGCGGGTTAAAGCAACGTTAAACGTAAGAAAGTTGGTTATTTTTCATATTTTTCCTCAAACGAAACCTCCCTGCTGCGATTCCCGTGATTTCCCGATTGTTGATCTCCATTACTTCGATTTCAGGTACGCCCCTATTCTAATCTTTTCGTCTTTATATTTAGGATTAGGACCGTTTTTTTTTTAGATTTAATTTTCTAGGTTTTAGCTATTTTGTCTGTTTTGAACTTCATATTAGATGTAAATAGGTGGAATTCGATCGGTTTACTCCCTGGAATGATTAGGTTACAAAAGCCCTTTCATAAACTTGTTTAAATTGGAAGAATTTGATTCTGGAAACCCTAAAATGGGTTGAGCACGATCGCGCTCCATACCAGGCGCGATCGTGCTCGGATTTTCTATTCCAGGTGGACTTGGTTTTGTCAGGCGCGGTCGTGCCTCTTGAATTTGGCCTTAGCACGGTCGTAATTCCATCTAGCGTCTTCATAACCGTTCTGATTTCATCTTTGTTGTTGTCTTGCAGATGGCAGGCAACCGAGACCACCCGTACCTCGAGTTTTACATTAACGAGCATGAGTACGAGGCTCGTCTGGACGTTTTGTGGCCACGCACAGGCCGGATTTTAGCCGCTCGTCGTTTAGAGCCTGCCGCCATAGATGCCATCGGTCAGCGGGACCGGTGGAACGACCTCGTCACCGCTCCGTGGCGCCGCTTGTTTAGACTTCACGCGATCCAGTATGTCGAGCTTGTGATGGAGTTTTTCTCCACTTACGACTTCGATTATCCTTGCGCAGACTTAGAGCAGCCGGAAACGATTAGGTTTAGGCTAGGAGGGGAGTGGCGAGTGATGTCAGTTGCTAGGTTTGGGAGATTATTAGGTCTGTATCCGAGGCAGGAGCTTCAGACTGAGATATTCACCGATGGTATCACCGAGTTCCCGACCGAGGAGGACAAGATCAGTTCTGGCACGAGTTTGGTTTTGGGATGTACGATCCGAGTTTGACCAAGGCTTCGAGCCTTCGGGACCCCTTGCACCGTGTTCTCCATCGTTGCATTGTTTATTCCAGTTTTGGGAGAGGTCAGGGGGAGACAGTAGTGAACCTTAGGGAGCTGTTTTACCTATTCTGCCTTGTACGCCCGCGCACTTGCAATCTTGCGCATTCTATCGCGGGGTACTTGGTAAACAGCTCAGGGCGCGACGTCACCAGCGCGATATGTGGAGGTCACTTCGTGACCAAGCTGGCTGGGCACTTCCAGCTATTGACCGACGATTTGATAGGGGACCTGACCCCTGTGGCCGAGACCATTGTGATGACCGTGCAGACACTGAGGAACATGCACGTTGCTCGTCGAGGCACAGGAGGGATCAGGTTGGTAGATAGATGGGGACGGACGTGGGATCCAGACCGTCCGGGTCCCGATCCAGATCTTGTTCAGGCCGAGGCCATCGCCGCCGCCCATCAGGCACACGCTGCTCAGCAGGAGCAGGAGCAGGAGCAGGGTCACGAGCACCAGCCGCCTCCTCCGCCTCCGCCGCCACCACCACCTCCGGTTGTCATTCCACATGACATGTTCATTCGTTACTGGGCCTGGCAGTATGAGGTCCAGTGCGCCGCTGCTGCTGCTGCTGGCGGGGCACCATACGTGGTACCCCTCCCATTCTTTATGCAGCCGGAGCAGCAGCCGGATCAGCCACCACCATCACCACAGCTTCAGCCACCACCATCACCACCGCATCATCAGTCACCACCACCATCACCACCAGCAGCATGAGGCGAGGGAGGCGGGGCCTCTGGCGTCGACCTTGAGGGTGTGAAGTGGGAGTAGTACCTCCTATTTCCTTTTGGTATCATTTTTTGTGAGTTGTACTTTCTTGTTTATTGTACAAACTCTTGTATCACGCTTCGGCGTTTTATGTTGTTCTTTTGTTGTACTTTTGTTTCCCTGTACTGTTGTTTATATTCGTCTTTACATTTATGTTTATATTTTGGCTTGATGTTACTGATCCTGTTTGATGTGGTTAGTCTTGATTAGATCTTGGAATCGTGGAACTACGTGGAACGTCATTTTTGTGGGTAGGCTTTTTGCATGTGCCATGATCGACACGAGGGAAGTTTCAGTTCTCCCTTCACACTCCATTGCATTGCATGTTTTTGAATACATTAAGGGAAATGTATGTTTCTAAGTGTGGGGTTGGGTGTTTATTCTTTGTTTTACATTTTTTTTGTTGTACATTGAGGGCAATGCACGATTCTAAGTGTAGGGTGAGAATTTATTCACGCGATGTTTGTCCTTTTGAGCATTTTATCACTTCAAGTTTTTGCAAAATCTTCCTTCATAATTTTTATTGACACTAAATTAGTTTTATAAAATTGAAAAACACCAAAATATAATAAAAGTTAACCGTTTAGCATTCACAATTTTTAGTAAATAATAGAGGTTTGATTTCTCGAAAGCAATTGAAATAGAAATTCCATCGAGTCAAACCCAATTTTTTGTGATAACCATGAGTTTTAGTGGGCTGAACGAATGAATTGCATGTAACCTTTTGCTTACACCCATTCCTTTCCGTTTTCGTGAGTTTATTTTTGAGCCTTGATAGCTTTAGACATTGTTTACTCTCGTTTTTGCGGATTTGAGTGTGCCGGATGTTTCATGCTTATTAGAACTTGCTTTTAGTATACATTTCAAAATCATGAACATAAATATTGCATAAAAATGATTGAGGCATTAGGATAAACCACTTTGTTAGCCTTTTATTTTTATTTTCCCTCAACCGAACACATCCACTAGTTAGCCACGTTGAGCCTATCCTGTTCTTTTCTTTAATTACCCACATTACACCGCCATTAAACCTTCATTAGCCTTTTCATTTATTTTTCACCTGTGTTAGAAATTCGGTCGGCTAATGTTAATTTTGTAGCTTTTATTTTGTTGTAATTTTTAAATGCTTGAGAAGTTTTTAGCTAAGGAAAGATGCATATTGACTTAGTTCCCTTCAAAAAAAAAAAAATCCCAAAATTAGGTGAATTATAGCCGATTAGAGCAATTTTGTGAGCAAAGATGGAAATAATTCGGTTGTTAGCTCTTATCTATATGGAAGTATTATTTAGTTTATTTTTCATATTAGAAGTTGTTTTAGTTTTTGAGTTAGCATAACCGCCGGGTTTTTAGCCATTTTAAAATTCCACTTCCTCACCCTTAACCATTGCAAAGTTACAACCCATTTATAGCCCTCTTGATTTGTGCTTTGTTTCATGTTAGTTGGTAGAGATTTGATCTTTTAGCAAGCTTATGATTTATGCATGATTCATTGTCTTGGCATTTGAGTGTTTTATACATACTCCGTTACTTGTATGATCATATATATTCCCGAGTGTGTGTGAACATTGTGAGAAGCATAAAGTTGCATGCTAATGATTCCCTAGGCATATTCATTTGCTCATTCGGTTATCACGTCATTGGGCTCATTGGGTTTCATTTAGTTATTTTTGCATTTCTTAAAAATCTCTTCAAACCTTTATAAGTTTATTAATGCTTACGGTTTTCCCGATTTGATCCATAGTGTCATTGGAAGTTTTGTTTCATTTTGATTTCTTGCTTGAGGACAAGCAATGTTCAAGTGTGGGGTTGTTTGATGTGTTAGTATTTACACATATTTTTGGCACAAAACTTCGTTCATTTAATGATCAATTCTTGGTTATAGTCAACGTTTAGACACTTATTTGCTTCATTTCCTGTTTTGTAGGTTTTTATGAAGGTTGGTGAATAAACAAGAAGATTCCAGGATAAACAAGTGAAGTTTTAGGGTTTCTGTGATGGAGGCACGGTCGTGCCAAGCTCCAAAACCCTAGGCACGGTCACGCCCACATCTGGCATGACCGCGCCAAGCCAAATTCCAAGGTACAACCGTGCCTTGGCCGCCCACGATCTCGTGTCATCTCGTGAGTCTGAACAGTCGTACGTCCTCGATCAGTGGTACCCAATAGAAGCTACGGATCGGTCAAACCTCTGTCACACGGTCGCGCCAAGACCTAGACACGACCGCGTCCATGTCTTAGGCACGGTCGTGCCTTCTCTCCTGGCACGGTCATGCCTTCCCTTTTCTACTTAAACAGAACTTAATTCTCATTCAGATATTCAGCAACCCAGGGGAAAAACCCACTGTTCCAGCTCGAGTTTTCTTTGTTCCAGCCATATTTCAAGATTCTTGGAGAGGATACAACATCAAGAGGATCACCATACATCAACAACAACATCTAGGCTTGGAGGAGTGGTTTGATTCTTGTTTTCGTATCATGTTTCTCACTATTTTTCCCTGCTTATTTGTAATTTTGATGCTCATGATGAGCTAAAACTCCTGTTCACTTTGGTTTAGATGAAGTTTACATACATTTGACAACATTCATGGATTATTGGCAATTATTGTATTAATGTTATGACAACCGTATGATTATTCTTTGATGAAATTATGTATTCAAGTATTTTGAGTTGTTTACAAGACTTGTATTTGTGTATGTCATATTATGTTGGAAAACTTATGATTTATGCTTATATTCATGGATTGGTGTATGTAATTATACTAGTTTATGGCATTTGACTAGGAATGGTGAATGAAGTCTTGTTTATGAATCATTATATTTGTATGTGTAACCTTATGCTTATGTTTGGAAAGACCAAGTATTTGTTATGATGTGTCATATTTAGTATTGTGTTTATCTGGGAATTGTTGACACATCCTCCTAATATATATAATCTTTATATGAACATTGTATGTTGAAGAAATGCATATTGTTGTCTAAATTAATCAACTTTAGGTGGATAGTGTGTTGTTCATATTATCCTTCCAACTAGTTGTTGGATTAATGTACCTTAATCGGAAGCTAGTTCAATCTTTATAAACATTGACATGATTATTAAACACGTGAGCCTCATTGTATGACTTTAGGTGGTTGGTTTGTGTAATTCATGCTAGCTTTCCGAATAGTCATTTGATTAGATATCTTTGACGAGAATTTAGTCAATTTATGTATCGTGTATTTGCCATATTTCTATGAATGTATTGAATGTATTCTAAATGGATTCGACACCGAAGTGATATTTTCTCCTTGATTGTTTGATTTGTGACTTTAGTCTAGTTTTATATTCTCACATATTAGTTTAGTTAAAAATCAACTTAAACATCTTTTACCCATATTTGATTGAATCTTAGTCCCGGTTTATTATCGCATCCCACCGTGTCCACGGATTGATATCCGGTTCTTACCTTTAATATATTGCTATCCGACGGGTACACTGCCCGGTGTGTGTGATTAGTGTTTGGTGAAAACCCTTTTTAAAACTAATTGTGTAAAATACTTATAAAAAAATATATATAGTTTGCACGCATCAGAAAGCTTGTTGAGTTCGCGGTAGTCAATACACATGCGAAATGATCCATCCTTCTTTTTGACGAATAAGACGGGTGCACCCCGCGGTGAATGACTTGGACGAATGAATCCTTTGTCGGAGAGCTCTTGAAGTTGACTTGCGAGTTCCTGCATTTCAGAAGGTGCAAGACTGTAAGGAGCTCTAGCCACAGGTTAGCTTCGGGCACAAGATCAATGCGAAATTCTACTTGACGAACGGGTGGAAGACCGGATAGATCTTCGGGAAATACTTCGGGAAAATCCCGAATAATGGGGATGTCTTGAATACTCTTCTTTTTGACATCTTTTTGAACGATATGGGCCAAAAAGGCCACGTACTTCTTTCGTAAGTACTTTTGAGCAGTAGTGCATGACATTAATTTAAGTCCTTTACAAGGCTTTTCACCAAAGACTCTTAGTGTTTCCCCCGATGGTAGAGGTATTCGAATACAGTTCTCGAAACAGATGACTTCGGCATGATGATTTGATAGCCAATCCATGCCTCTGATGATATCAAAACTTCCTAATGGCATTGGTACAAGATTGATTGGGAATGTATGTTCATTATATTCTAGAGAACAGTCGTAGATAATAGACTCGATTGTAAGTGAATCACCATTTGCTATTTCGACAATGAAGGTTTTCTCTAATTGGGATCGTGTCTTTGCAAGTAAGGGTTCAAAGTTAAGTGACACAAAACTTTTATCGGCACCGGTATCAAATAAAATGGAGGCATATTGACTATTGACAAGGAACGTACCATTGACCACGTCATTGTTGGCTTGAGCTTCGTTGGCGTTTATGTTGATAGCACGCCCACAAGCTCCACCTTGTCTAGCATTGGAAAATCTTGGGCATTGATCACGGAAATGGTTCGGGTTGCCACATTCATAACATGCATGTCCATTTGCAATAGCGGGAGCACCTTGATTAGTCACTTGGGTGTTGGTTTGGTTTGGTGGGTTGACTTGGCCCGCAAGAGCTTTGGCCCAACAAACATTGACCGTATGGCCATATCTCCCACAATAAGTACAAAGGCGACATGGGATGATTTGGAGATGATGGTAGTTGTAGGTGGCACAAAGTGGGTAGATTCCAACCTATGGATTTTTGGCCGGTGCTTGAACCATAGGAGCAACTTGATTAACGGGTATAGCAGGAGTAACCATAGCATAGTTTCTGGTCTTTCTTTTCTTATTATGTCGGGAGGGTTCGGATATGGTTTCTTTGTTGTGGGTGGAAGGAGTTGCAGTGTCGGTGACTTTCTTGGCGCCCTTTATAGTAAGAGTCCCCGCCTTCACATGATTATCGGTTAGGGTAGCGGACAAACGGATAGCATCCTCAAGTGTTGCGGGATTCCTTCCTAGGACAGTATCTTGAATTTGTCTAGGTAGTCCCCCAATATACTTTTCAATGCAGCGGGACAAAGGAGTGACCATGTGGGGGACAAGAAGACTCAACTTATGGAACCGAGTTGTATACGCCAAGTTTTCACCACTATCTTGGGCTAGATCCCAAATTTCGGCTTCAAGTTTCTTCACTTCATTTCGAGGACAGAATTCCTCGGTCATTAGCCTTTTAACCTCATCCCAAGGTAAGGCCATTGCTACATCCACACCTCTATTCCTTTTCTCCCCATTCCACCACGTGAGTGCCCATTTTTGTAGAACACTTGTGGCATGACGAACACGAAGGTTGTCGGGGCAGTCACTATTAAGAAAGGTATTCTCAATGCTTTCGAACCATTGAAGGAGTCCAGTAGCTCCTTCGGTACCATAGAATTTGGGAGGATTACACGAGTTGAAATGTTTGAAGGTGCATTGAGATGGGTTGTTACCACCATTTCCACCATTTCCACTATTACTACCATTACCACCATTGTTTCCATTGGTGGCACTATTAGCTTGAGTGAGTTGTGTCACGAGTTGTGCAAGAATGGCAGCAATGTCGGTGTTGGTGTTGGCCGCGGGAGCATGACGTGGAGGCATTCTACAGATTTTCACAAGACAAGAAAAGATGTAAGAACTTATGAGAATTGTTTGGATTTAATAGAATAAAATAACAAAATAAATAGATAATCATAGTTTAGATTGTACTCAAATAGTGACATAATCACTCAAATACTATGACACATTAAGGTTAATTAAACTTATATAATTTTCAAGGAGACATGCTTTAGCCTATAAGTAAACACTCATCTCGGGAATTCCCAGGAAAGCATACAGGTCCCTCGGTTGATTGGGATTTATGCGAAATGCTTTCCTAGACAGAAAACCCAAAATACAGGTGTCACTCTTCCAGATTGCATGTGTCCTCAAATAATTAACAAAGCTTAAAAACATTAACAAGGAAATATTTTTTTTTTTTTTTTGAATTTAGCTTCATGAAGTTTCCACATGCTTAGAAAGATAGAGATAGAGAAGAAGATAAGAATATTATGAGGTTTTAGGATATAGGAAAGGATATTGTTTATTTAATTTATCATTTAAGTATATACTAATAAGTCATGGATTTTTTAACAATTAAGTCATCAAATAAAATAATAACTAATCATAGTAAGCATGTAGCACATAGCATGTAACACATAACATATAACATATAGCATGTAGCATATAACATGTAATCATGAAACATAACATAAGTAGGTGTCCTAAAGTTATACTCTAGGTCAAGGTGTCTAATAACCTAATTCCCTATAACCAAGGCTCTGATACCAATCTGTCACACCCCGACCGATGGCGGAATCATCCGAGCGGGACATGTAGACTGTTCATAAGCACAAGGTTGACTAGATCGAATATATTAAACATAAAATTTCATAACAAGTAGTCCAAACACAACCAAATCCAAGATAGAACAAAATTGAAATACATAGAGTTCTTTTATTTAATTTAACTAAGTCCAAGCCTATGTGTAGCACATCTTGATCAATCTCACACATTAGAACCTGAAACATGAATAAAATAAAGTCAACTAAAAAGTTGGTGAGTATAACACAGGTTTATATAGATAGCATATAGTTTGTAAAACAAATCCATACATATCATGATAAATAAGGCATTTATGGGGAGCAGGTATTGTGTAACCAAGTATGCAAAATTGTGTTGTCGGTATCAATCACCCCAATCTGGGTGGGTTTGTCAGACTCAATAGATCTATCATTGAAAATCGTCGGCTTGAATAGTTAATGATTGCACATAATCGCATACAAAGGTTAGCACACCTAGCACTCGGGCATAAAGCTCAAATTGCACACATAAATGTAAATAGGATTTGTACTTGTGTTGTTTGTGTAAATGTAAACATGTAATTTGAATAATGTTCATGTTTCACCCCAAAAATGTAAAAGAGTAAAAAGGGGCTATGTATACTCACATGTATCAAAATGTAGTAGCTAACAAGAGCGTTGGGTAATTCAAGTGATTTGCAACTCACTAAGTTTGACCTAGAGTGAAATAGTATAAATTTGGATTAATAATGTGTACAATGTCTAAGGACATTCTAAGGTTTTCAATAGGAATGGATTTGTACGAAAGGTTGGTGTATTCATTTGCGTTGGTATTTGAATGAAAATGTAAGTTCAATTAAATAATGAAAGACTTAAGGTTTCATTTGAATAACTAACTAAAATAATAATTTAATTCTTTTTATTTAGTTGTTCATGAAAATGTGTCAAGAGGCATTAAATATATATTAGAATATAAATAGTTTGTGTAGGATTTAATAAAACAATTATATGTAAAACTTCTATTTTAAACTTATTACTTTTTAATCCATTAGAAACGACTTAATTAATTTGTTTAATATTTCCATGTTGATAGTTTAAATTATGAAAATAATTCTGGCTTTGGAGTTTTATAAAATAATTTTTATAAAAGAAAATGAGTTTATATTAAAATAACAGAAGAAATAGGTTCTGACCAAAGGTAGCACAACCGTGTCAAATGTATGGCGCGACCGCGCTTAGGCACGGGGCGCGACCGTGCTTAGGCATGGGGCGCGACCGTGCTTAGGCATGTGGCGCGACCGTGCTTAGGCATGGGGCACAGCCATGTCTGGACAAGAGTCACGACCGTGCTAATCGATTAGCACGATCGTGTCTGAATGTTCCAGAAGTTAAATTGTCTAAATCTTGTATTAATATTAGGTGATTTCATAGGGCTTTCGATTGTTGGGTGTTTGCGAATCTAACCGTATATTTTAACTGAACGGAGATCATGTCTAGGGTGTAGTTCGATTAAACCAAAATGCAATGAACCCTATATTTTATTCGGGTTTAATTCGGTAGTATAAGCCCTGTATAGGTTAGGGCTTTCAGTCACGGGATTGAAATAAGTCTGAGGATGTGTTTACTTACCTTAAACGATATCGAATTGGTGGAGTTCAACTAAACGGAGTTCCGATTTCGGCGCGTTGATCCTTGGCGTCTTCTGCTGGGATTCCGGCACGATTGATGTGGGGAATGTGATTACAGAAGCTTGAAGAACATGCGCAGGGGTTTGATTTCGAGAGTGTTTCGAGAATTGGACGAGGTTGAGAGAAGGAGATGAAAATATGACGGTTTGTTTTCTAATTACTAATGTGATTAATCAAGAGTGTTTGGTTATGGATGAACGGTCTGGAAACGGCACAAAAGACGTTACAATCGCAGACTCGAACAGACTTTGTGATTAAGGCAGTGTTTACGTTTCAGCTGAGTTTCAGGCGCGACCGTGCCAGTTCTCGGCGCGACCGTGTTTACGGGACGCGACCGTGCCAGGTCATGGCGCGACCGTGTTTACGGGACGCGACCGTGCAAGGTCATGGCATGACCGTGCCAAGTGATATTTTTTATAATTTTCAAGTCTAGTCCTTGTAGTTTGTGAGATAGCGTAGGTTTGTTTCAGTTGTCATTGTAGCAATGTAAAATGTGTGTATGTACTCTTAACATTATGATAATACTCCTTAATTGCACATGAAAATAGTAAATGATGTGACACAACGTTTTAAATGTGAACATTAGATTGAAATTGTCATTTATTGCACAATATGAAATACCAGGAAAAACATGGATGTTACAAATGGTTTCATATTGACTGTTCGAATCGTTCATTACCTTAAATGGCGATTGGACCAGACTAGGCTTTTGATTATGACAACTTATTCAAGTCTTTTCATTTACCTTATGATATTTCTCCTAAAGAAGTTGCTGTGTTATATGAGTCTTGTCAGGATGCACATAATGGTGGTTTTATACCGACTGTGGTTCCACATTTATCCGTTTCATCTACATCTGCTCCAGATCCTAATGTTGCTTCTTGCTCGGGACCACAAGATTCTGATAGTGAGGAAGAAGATGTTGTTTTTCAAGATTCTTCTACTGATCCATTATTTGTTGATGAACCTTCTACTTCGACACAAGCTCAAGGGGGATTCCTACAAATCTAGATTTGGAGATACCAGTTAATCAGGACTTGTCTTCTCAATTTGAAACGACTCAAGTTGATGTGTTACTGGTTCCTGAAGTTACATCAATCAAAGAACTCAAAGATCATCTAATGACAAATATAATTGGGAATTTGAGAGATAGAGTGGAAACGCGTTCTATTATTGAAAACACTTGCTTGTATACATGTATTAAGGACACTGGAGTTCTTGATGTATGCTCACATCCATGTTTTATTTCTCAGGTCGAACCAAATAATGTCGAAATGGCTTTGCATGATAAAAATTGGATAGAGGCCATGCAAAAAGAGTTTGCCAAGTTTGATAAACTCAAAGTCTGGATTCTTGTAGATCTTCCAAAGGGTGTGTATCCAATTGGTACTAAGTGGTGTTTAAATACAAGAAAGACGATCGAGGTGTTGTGGTGAGAAATAAGGCAAGATTAGTCGTACAGGGTTTCAATCAACAAGAGGGAATTGATTACACCGAGGTTTATGCTCCTGTTGCTAGGCTTGAAGCTATACGGTTGTTTCTTGCTTTTGCTTCGTACAAAGGGTTAAGGTGTTTCAATTAGATGTGAAGAGTGCTTTCGTATATGGAAAGGTCAAGGAAGAGGTTTATGTGTGTCAGCCACAGGGGTTTGAAGACCCAGTTCATCCGTCAAGAGTATTCAAGCTTGATAAGACTCTCTATGGTTTACATCAAGCTCCCCGAGCGTGGTACGAAGCGTTTTCTAAACATCTTATGGACAATGGCTTTGTGCGAGGCCAAATTGGCTCGACCTTATTCATAAAGAAAGCAGGGGGAGAATACCTACTGGTTCATATATATGTAGATGATATTATTTTTGGCTCTACAAATGAAGGGTTGTGCAAAGAGTTTGAGAGTGTTATGAAATCGAAGTTTGAAATGTCAGCTATGGGAGAGTTATCATTTTTCCTAGGACTTCAAGTTAATCAGAAGGAAGATGGTTTCTTTATTCACCAGTCCCAGTATGTCAAAGACATCTTGAGCCGGTTCAAGATGGAGGACTGTACCCCATACGATACTCCAATTCTGGTCAATCATAAGTTGAATTATGACCTAGATGGAAAAGAAATTGTTTGCCGACTCTACTGTGCAATGATTGGATCTCTCAAGTACTTAACCGCTTCAAGGCCAGACATAATGTTTGCTGTGTGTATTTGTTCCAGATTCCAAGCAAAACCAAAGGAGTCTCATTTGATTGCTGTAAAGAGAATATTTCGTTATCTAAAAGGAAATCAAAGATTAGGACTATGGTTTCCACGTGGTTCTAACTTTGAATTCAATGCATACACTGATTCTGATTTTGGTGGTTGTTGTTTTGACAGGAAATCTATAACAGGTGGATGCCAGTTTTTGGGTATCGTCTAGTTTCCTAGCAGTGCAAAAAGCAAACTACGGTCTCCATTTCAACATGTGAAGCAGAATACATTTCTGCTGCAAGTTGTTGTTCACAGATCTTGTGGATCCAACAGCAATTAAAAGACTACGGTTTGAATTTTACAGGAACCCCCATGTTTATTGACAATACTGCTACAATGTCTATCACAAATAATCCTGTTAAGCACAGTAAAACAAAACACATTGAAATTAGATATCATTTTATTCGTGATTGTGCATATAAAAAGTTGATTGAGCTGGTGAAGGTACATACATAGGATAATTTCACTAATCTCTTTACCAAGGCATTTGATCGTACCAGATTTGAATTTCTGATCAAAATGATCGATATGATCAATCTCGAATAAATGTTTTCAAAAACAATTTTTCATGGGAGATTTTTAAAAAAAATTTTATTGCTTTATTACATTTATGCATTTTAAATTTCAGACAAAAATTAGTATTTATAAAAATTCAAAACAAAATGAAAAATATAAAATTGACCTTATTTGAAGTTAGAGAAGAAATGATAGTACATCAGTGAATAGTTCATCACACATGACCATAGTAGACCTTTGATATGTTGTTATATGATAGTTTAAAGTGTATTGATTTGATCTAAATTTCAAAGTCTGCATAAATAAGAAATGATAGTGTTATAAATGCTCTACTCTTGATAATCTGTTTTAATTTGAATATGAGTTTGAAACTTGAACTGTCAATAGACTAGAAGCGTCTTTGAACCAATAGTAGTGTGAAAATTAAATAAGATATGAGTACATCTGTTATTTGAATCCATTATATGCATGGGTGTGTGTGTAAAAGATCATTATCAGATAAAGAATATATGGTTTTAAGAATTTCATGAGACCAATATCCGATTATATCTTTAGCACAAACTCGTTCAGTTCACTTCACTGCCCATGCCCCGAAAAACATGGAATGTGTTGATTGAACTAAGATATGCTTTCTAACAACATCTGTTGGAATATATATTCAACCTTGGATCATTTAGATACATCATTTATTGTTGAAGCACTTTCCTGTGACAAACACTCTGGATAGATAGAGTCTTAGTTTTATACTTTCATGTATGTATTTGTCTTTGTTTGTAAGTGTCTGTATGTATTAGTAATCGAGTTGTATTTATTTTTACATATTGCTTGTTGCAAATTTCTCTAAGTGTTTGGGGCACTTGTATGTGCGCAGGAATTAGTTCCTGCGTACTTAGCAAGTACGCAAGAATACCTTTGCATACTTGCTAAGTACACATGAGCAAATTGCCCTGCGCACTTGCTAAGTGCGCATGCATCAGGTCGTGTATAAATAGGAATGGTTGACAGTAGATAAGTACACATTCATAGTAGCAAATACGCAGAATTTGTAATCTCAGTATTTCTCTCTGTAACCTTCAAGTGTTTATAATAGACGAACGTTTAAAGTGATCATCTTGTCGGTTTACTTTGTGTTGTAAGATTCTCCACCTAGTCACGGGTATTCCGCACCCGGTTCGACTAGTAGACCCACTTGCATGCGATCCGCCACACCCAAGGGACCTACAAGTGGTATCAGAGCCTTTGCTCTTGATTTCGAGTGTTGTGAGTGAGTTTGGAGAGTTTTCTACGGTGTTTTACAAGAAAAGGAGGTGTTTTTGTTGATTTTTGTGATAAAAGAGGGGTAGCTCTTGAGCACTATTTTAGAAGCAAAAATCACTCAAAAACCGACTTTTGTTGTGTATTTTAAGTGTTTTGAGCATCAAAGGTTGGTTAGAAACAAGTTTCTGACCCTTTGGCTCATTTTGATTGTTCATCCGTCCGATTTTTGCCATCTCCGGTGTGTTTCCAGTGACCGGAATAGTTTGGTGAGAGTTGGTGAAAAGGTGTTCTGCGTACTTACCATATCTGGCAAAAAGTACAGTCTTGCTGCGTACTTACTAAATACGCAAGACTAATCTCTTGCGTACTTACTAAATAGACAAGACTAATCTTGTGCGTACTTAAGTTATATCCTGGGTACTTATCATTTACTCATGTGTACTTATCAAGTACGCAAGAGCAAATCTTAAATACACAAGACCATTCCTCTAAGTGCGCAAGGCCAATATCAAGTGCGCAAGTGTCTCTGATTTTTCTGAAATTTTACTAAGTGTTCACCATGTCGAATCTTCAGAACCTTGGAAACCTTCTAAACTATGACAATGAGATCGGTACTCCTCAGAAACCGCCAAAGCTGCTAAATGTAAATGATTATTCCAACTGGAACGCACACTTTCAGCATTACATTTCTTATACCGATTCTTTGTAATGGATTCCAATTCTAGAGGGCTATAAGCATCCCACAAACATTTATCTTGATGATGAACTGCCTAAGCCCATCTCTAAACTCGATGAAGAAGAAAAGAAAGTTTATGATAGACAGAAGAAGGCTCTTGGTTCTATTACTATGGCATTAACTCGGGAGTTGTTCCACATCTGCAGAGGTTATGACAACTCTAAGGATCTTTGGAAGGCACTACAGAAAAGATTCGAGGGGAATAGTGATATCAAGAAGAGTAAACGGGATCTACTCAGGAAGCAGTATGAATGCTTCAGATTTTTGGAGAATGAGTCTTTAGATGACCTCATCTCTAGATTCTATCATCTGCAGACATAACTGAAAGCTTTTGAGTATCCCGATGAAGAGTTGGTGGAAAATTTTCTAGATGCTTTGCCACCCAGGATTGAAATGTACACAACCCTGATGAGAGAGAATCCAAAATTCTAAGAAATGACAGTGGAGGAGGCAATTGGAAAGGTTCAAGCTCATAACATGAACCTTAGAAAGAAGGAGAGCTCAGGAAGACCTCAGATACAAGACCCTTCTATGTATCATGGGACGTCTTCTACAACCAAATCTTCGGGCTCTAGAATTGCCCTTTTATATGGAAACTCTACTGAAGAAGACCACTCAAATGGTTGCGGTGGTCATGCATGCTATGCATCTGGATCAGGTTCTGGATCTCATCAAAAACATACCTCAAGAAATCCTCCCACTACAACTTCAGCTAACCAATCAACTATAGCCAAAATAGCTGAAGATCATGTAACACTATTTTCATCTTGTATGCTGGCCTACGAGAACTTCATAGGTGGAAAGCTTACAGATCCAGAGACAATTGAAGAACATTTTAATCAAGTGGATCCTGATGACATGGAGGACATGGATATTCAATGGAATATGGCCATGATACTGAGGAGAGCCAAGCGTTTCCTGAACAGAACAGGAAGAAAGTTCATTGGTGGGCATTCTAATGCCAAGGTTGGTTTTGACAAATCCAAGGCCAAATGCTATAAATGTCTAAACTTTGGACACTTTTCTCGTGAATGTCAGAAAGATAGAGCACCGGATTCGGGTTTCACCAGACCTAGCCAAGGAAACAGCCATGGCTACAACAACACAAACAACCACAATCAAAGCCACAGTGGTTCGTCTAATGCACTGGTAGCTCAACAGGACGACAACTTTGATTGGGGTGTTCATTTGGAAGATGCCATCATTGCACAAACTCAGGTTGGTCTCATGGCTGAGATTATGTAGTTGATGGAAGCTGAGAAAAAGGAAGTTGAGGTGAAGGAAGCTGAAGAAAAGGAAGCTTCTGTAGCTGATCAAGAGGAATCTACTACTGTTGTTGCTCTCATGGCTATTGGAGAGGCAACAAGTTCATCAACTGAGGTAGATTATAATCCTTTATATGTTCATTCTTGTTCTAAATGTCTAGGCTTAAAACTTGAAAATTCTAAGCTTCAAGACAAGGTCGAACCCCTTCGCATTGCAACTCTAAGTTATAAAGAAAACGAAAAAAGTTTTAAAGATCCAATTGAAACGTTGAAAAAGGAAAAACGTGAGTATTCACTAAAAATGAACGATCAACAACTTCACTTGGATATTGCATACACGGGGTTGGAGAAAAGGAACAATGAAATTAACAAGCTGCAAAATGAAATCTTGCAGTTGAAATGTTCTAATGAGAAGTTGAAAAACTCTCGTTTTGTGGTGGAACACTACGAATACGTAGTGAGACAAATGAATGGCTTAGGGCTGGGTACTAATGCCATTCCTCCACCAGTTAACGGGATGTTTATCAACAGCTTAGTAGACATTGATCTAACTTGTCTTGATGAGTCCTCAGGAAAGGATGATTCCTCATGTAAGGCTAACTCCACATCTAATGAGGAGTTCTTTACTGCTTCTGATGATGGGTCGATTAACACTTGCCCTGAAGGAGTAGTATCTGAGGAGTTGTTATCTGAATAGAGAGTCAAGAAAAACATTATTACTGATAGTGATAACTGTATTTTAACCGAACCTGATATCATTGAATCTAATGATAAATTAAAGGTAATGCTTTATGGGGGGTATAAAAATCTTAATCAAGTAAAGAAAGAGGCTTTTTCAGCTCACTATGGGCTAGGTTACAAAGTAAATTTGCAAAAATAATATACTCCCAAGAACCAATCTGTATCGGGTCAGACTCCTGTTCATAAACCAACTCCTCCTGCTCATAATGTTAAGTTATCTAAGGCCAGATCTAATGAGCCTTACAAAAGGACTTATACAGACAAGAGGA